>CP139753.1:5002500-7502500 GCA_034370585.1 Fragaria x ananassa
CAAATAAAGCCATGGAATCAAGAACTTTTCTCTCCCAACTTGAAACGATCTGCACGCAAAACATTAAGGCTTAGGAAATGTCACAACTATCAATTCCCAAACAACCATAATTAACTAAACTTCAGAAGCAAAAATTACAATCTAAACCTTCTTCGTTGCAAAGCTTCTCCTTAATCTCAATGCAATACAGCATAGCTAACCAAGTCATTAAAAAAAGGGAAAATGCCCATTTAGTACTAATTTGAACCCCTCATTCCTCATTCCAATGACAATCTTTTTTATTAACCCATTTCAATATAAGGTAACATTTTTTATGCCCAAATGCACAAATCTTTACTAAAGTCTTAATAAACTATATTATTTTAAGACTATTTTGCCCTCATCCTTTAAATATGCATAGAGAGAGAAAATGAAAGAGAGAATATTTGGTCGGAATCTCACCGGACTCCAACTCCGGTCACCGGCCACCGGCCGCCGGAATCCGGTCACCGGAATTTTCCCGACCGTAGGACTTCGGTCACCGGAATTTTCCCGACCGTAGGATTCCGGTCACCGGAATTTCCCCTGTAACTAGTTACTGACCCCCAATAACCAGTTACTGACCAGTTAACGACCCCTAATAACCAGTTATTAACCCCCAGTAATCAGTTACTGACACCCAGTAACCAGTTACTAACACCCAGTAACCAGTTATTGACCCCCAGTAACCAGTTACTGACCTTAATAATCGAGTTACTGACCCTAATAACTTTTAGTTTTCAGTTACTGACACCCAATAATCACTTTATTTTCAGTTACTGACACCCAGTAATCACCCAATAATCACTTTGTTTTCAGTTACTGACACCCAGTAATCACCCAATAATCATGTTTTCAGTTACTGACCAATTACTGACACCCAGTAACCAGATACTGACACCCAGTAACCAATTACTGACCCCCAGTAATCGATTACTGACCAGTTATTGACACCTAGTAACCAGTTACTGACCCCAGTAATCACTTTGTTTTCAGTTACTGACACCCAGTAATCACCCAATAATCATTTTGTTTTCAGTTACCGACTCCCAATAACTTAGTTACTGACCCCTAATAATTAATTACTAACCCCCAATAATCAGTTACTGACTCCCAATAACTGAGTTACCGACTCTCAATAACCGAGTTACCGACCCCTAATAACCGAGTTACCGATTCCTTAAAAAAGTTACTGACCCACCCTGACCACTTACCGACCGTCGCCGGCGTCGACTACGACAGATGACCTTAAGCTTCCTCCTAACTTCCACTGCCGCCTTCAATCTCTTG
This sequence comes from Fragaria x ananassa, assembly GCA_034370585.1. Classification (NCBI taxonomy): domain Eukaryota; kingdom Viridiplantae; phylum Streptophyta; class Magnoliopsida; order Rosales; family Rosaceae; genus Fragaria; species Fragaria x ananassa. The sequence continues at coordinate 5,003,809 of CP139753.1, forward strand.
CAATAGTGCCTTAAATTAGAAAAGAAGCTTTACAGTGGATCTCCATCTTCGAATCCGACGACTAAGAAGATTACAGTGACGTCGGAGAGGGAGGACTTGAGGGAGTCGACGTCGAATAGAAGAGATCGGAGGTCGTCGGCGGCTTGGATGATGTCTCGGTAGTGAGCGCGGCAGACGCAGTCATCAGAGGCAGTTTTCATGGCGATTTGAAGGCGTTGACCACGATCTGTTGATCGGAGATGGAGTTCCAAGCGCGGCAGACACGACTAGAGCGAGTGAGGTTGAAGATCAAGGTCGAGGTCGAGATCGAGAAGCTCGTTGGCGAGGCAACGCCGCTTCTGCTTCGAACGGACATCTAGATCGGGAAAATTAGAAGAAGCCAGTGGCTCCACCACGGTGGTTCTAGATTTGACTGCTCCTTCGCGTCGATCCTCTTCCTGACGGCGACCGAAGACGAATCTTCAGCCTTGATGATCTGGTGGAGGAGACCTGGTCGGAGAAGAAGAAGAGGAAGAGGAAGAAGAGAGAGAGATAAGAGTTTAGTGGTTGAAATTAAATTAAGGGTATAAACGTCATTGTCTTAAGATTTGTGTAAATGGGATATGACTTTTCTGATTTTGTGTAATTGGGCATTTTCCCTTAAAAAAAAAACCCAAAGTTTTCATTCAATTACAAATCACAGGCAAACCGTTCTACTAATCCCTCAAAGATCGAAATTTTCGAACTTGTATAAAAAATCTCATACGTAAAAAGTCCAGCATTACTTATATACTCACATTTTGTATGCATCAGCTCCAGTGTAACCCTTGGGCTTGGCTATAGGAATCAACACCTGTAACAGTAAAACAAACCCCGTAAAAACCCGAAATCAAACCCTAATTGACTGAAACAAGAGAAAGTGAAGAGCTTTTACCTCACGATTCACACCAAAGATCGGGCAATGTCTTCCGATCATGTCGTGCCAGTCAGTTTTCATCTGCAATTATCAAAATTCAACCCAGACCCATTAAAATTGATCCCAATTCAAATCTAGGGTTTCACAGAGAGAAGAGAAAGAGTACGAACAGAGTGGTAGAGGCCCATCTTGCTCATGGGGACGATGTCACCTGGCCTGTAAGCAACAGAGAAACTGGGCATGGAGAAAGAAGAGAGAATCAGAAGCAGTATTGAGAGAATCGATCTCTCTCCTATTCCCGCCATCGCTCTGAGATTTCACTACTGGGTCTTCTCAAGGTTCGAGCTTTCGAGGTTGAAGAGTGAGTGAAGACTCGAGGTTGGAGAAGACTGTGATGGCCTTTTGGGTAATTTCCAAGTATAGTACTCGATTAATTACAATTCGGGCCATACGTGGGTCAGGCGGATTATTTGGGCCGCTAGACAGTGGGCCAGTGCGTGTGGCCTAGCAAAACGTGTGATTGTATAAGTGCAACTGTGCAACAGTTGTTCGATCGAGGACAAGTGGAAAACAAACAAAGCTGAAAATCGTGAGACCTAATCAAGTTTGAGGATTCATATTTTTATATTTTTAAAGTTTTTTTTGTTATTACCACACCATATTTATGAAGATAATCAATTATAAAATAAATTCAAGTGGTAAGTTTGTATATAAATTTAAAAGAACCCGACTTTGGTGACAAGGGTTGGTCATATTAAGGTGACTACAACCAATGAATATGAGACATGTGTCTATTTTAAAATGCTTGGTTGCAATTTAATGACATAACATGAGAGTTTTGGGTATTTGACATGTTTGACATTTATCCATCTTTAATAGTGTTTGTCACTCATAAATGATAATAACTAGTCATCCAAGTTATTTCCAATTTAAAACATGTGTACAAGAAAAAACATGGGGTGTGTTAATAACACAACCTTATTTTAAGATCTTAATTTGAAAATTATGGATTTTTACGTGAAAAAAAAATGAATGAACTTACAGTATATTAGATTTAATTTTTATATTAGTTATCACTTTTTAAAATAAAAATGTTTGAAGACGAACGTAATGACAAACTAGATTGAAAATGTTAGTGAAGGCCCAATACTTGAAGGTGGGTCGGGTTGTCCTCATCTTTTGCACTCGTAAAAATTAAAGATAAGGAATAAAACGATATTAGTTTGTAGTCGATATCACTTGCTATTGATTTGAAAGAAAAATTGTCAAGCTCTGACTCTTAAATTTTACCTTATTTACTAGCATGGTGTTAATAAGAGTTTTACCATCTTCGTCATTGAGTTTATAGTTTAATTGGTCCCCATAGAGGTTTTGGGGGACGATTATTTCTAAAGAATTATTTGTAGGAGAAAAATGTGACGACGGTAAAAATGGTAAATTTTAGCTAGTAAAAAGTAATTTTTATTATGGTATTATTTTTTGGGTGTTAAATTTTGGAGTGGGTTATATGTGGGATTGAACCGGTTGGGCCAAGCCCAATTCCTTCCCCTCTCTCTCTTCTCTCTCCCGATTCTCTCTCTCCCCGAGCCCTCTCCCTGCCGGATTTTCTTCCTGGCCGTTCGCCGCCATCTGGCAACCTTAGACCGCCGCGCCGGTCCCAAACGGATGGCCATCTTCTTGGAGTGGTGGCAGCTTCCCTAGCGCCGCAGTGAAGGAGCAGTCGCGCTTGGAAGCTCCGATTGCTCGTAGCTCTCTGTCGCCGGAACTCCCTCCTCCGGCCGCCATAGCATAGCTAGCGATCCTTGGCTCGCTGGAAAGCTCTCCTCCTGTGCTTCAATCCCTTGGAAGGTTTCAGTTCGATTCGACTTGGGTAAGGAGAAATTGGTGATTGAAATTCTAGAGTTTTAATTTATGTTTCGGTTCGATTACCCTATTTAGGCTTGAAATTTGTGTTTATGCTAGTTAGGAAAGTTGTAGAAGAGGTTAAGAGGAAAATGTTGTCAAATTTTGATAGGCATTGCAGGTCGCCGGTGACGCCGTTGTTAAGGGGATTTTTATAGTTTTAGATGTGTTTTCCAGAGGGGAGTTTAATGAAGTGTAATTTGGAATTTTTGGAGGAGTTTCAGATAGGTTTTAGATATTTCTAGGATTTGTGAGTTATGGCGGTTAATAAGTAAAAATGTAGTCATGGGTTAATTATGGTTAGGACGGCAGAATGTGATTTTAGGGATGTCGGTAATTGTGGAGAATTATTGTTGACAGCGGATTTAAGATTTATGGCGATAGACATGATTGAGCCCGCGAAACTCACATTTAAGTCTGCCTATTTTTTTATAAGCGTTGATATTTTAATTGAGGATTTAATTATGTTTTGGAATATGACGTGAGGAGACTCGAGTGGAAGAGATCTCTGACTGACATCAGACTTAAGCCTAATTTGTGAGTTGACTTTTATTTTAAATAATGTACATGCAAATGATTTATTGATGAATAATTTTTTTTGTTGGAAAATAACCAAAATTGAGAATTTCGGTGGATATATATTCATATATGGATGATTACGAGGATAATATGTATATAAATAAATGCTAACTAGTTATACTTGCTTTTCAGTCATAATGAGGTAAAATTTCATTATGGTGTAACGTGAGCGTTAGGCGCAATCGTTGTAGCCCTATATAAATATAATAATTTATATAAGGAATATGCACATATATATATTCACTTGTGCTTTTCCGCCATAATAAGGTAAAATTCTATTATGGTGTAAAGTGAGCGTTAGACGCTAGCGTCGTAACTTTGTATGAATTTCTATTTTTCGTATTTATTTATAGATTCATACAAGGAATATGACGAGTGTAAATACATACTTATATATATATAATTTTAGTCTGAGAGGTCTTTTTATAAAGTTTGGGAGACTAGCAAGACTATGCTTGTGTTAAGAAATTTTGAGTTAAAATTTTTGAGCTATCGCATACAACGTATTTTTTATGGAAATAAATTTTGAGGAAGCATAAATATTTTATTAGAATCATTTTCGTCCACTCACTCTAACATTTTCTGAATGTTTTTCCCTGGGCTATTCGTTTTAAAAATGCTCAGTCTGCAGAGTTCGGGTTGGATCTAATAGGAGGCGACGAGACATAGTTACTCATCTCTCAGCCACTTTTCACCAGTAGGTTACTTGCTTAACCTACTAGGATTTTTTTTCTGCTTCCGTTGTCTTTAGCAGCTCTGAATGCTTTTGTGATTAGTGTATGATATTTTTCGGTGGTATGCTAAGACCGATGGTCTATAATCTGGATAATTATGGGTTGTTTTGGAGAAAGATAATTGTTAAGAGGGTAGTTCTGTAAATTTTTCAGGTTAGGGGTGTCCATTTTTAAGGGAGGTTTGCTGAGTCTTTCGGTAAATTTTCTTTAGAGGTGGTCGCCGCAAGACTTGTTTCGGAGTTCCCAAGATGAAATTCGGGGTGGGTCTTGACAAAAATATTATGGTCTTAATCCCATAGCCTATCTCTCTAAGTGAGAGCATCTTACATCGTCTCTAATTCAATAAATACATCTACTCTTCTTTGAAAGCTCAATTTTAACAACAACGAGATACTTATATATTTCATATGAAGAGTTATAGCATCATAATGTATACACTCCTTCGATCGGAGAAGCTTTTTTTCCTATGTGTAAAAGGGGCTAGATACCTCATAGAGAGATACTTTTCTCATTTCATAACATTTGTTGAAAAATGAGAAATTGAAGTATGCTCATATGGTCTCTATGAGAACAAAAATGTTGAAGAATTGATAAGTCCGGAGTTGGAATCTTGGAAGTAACCATTTTTCCCTTTTAAAAAAGCATTTGTCTAGTTCGATCATATTCCCAAACAACTTGGTTAAGCATTTGGATGAAATTGCTTACCACTAATATAATCAATTTTAACCCTTGAAGGTACCTATCTATTCCTTATTTGTATCGAAGAAAATAACTATTCCTTGTTTAGGAATATCCATCTTCTACACTTCTCTTCCTATGTAGGCTCTTGGTAGGGAATCCTAGATTCTGTCATTGTCCCTCCTTCCCGTCATTGTCCCTTAGGTTTAGTAATAGTACATAGCTAGCTTAATAGGAACATGACAAGTGACCTAATGTAACACTTAGACATTTAATACAAACAATGAAGCGAATGAGATTGTTTTTACTTTAACATTCACTCAAGAGTCAAAACAAAGTCAACAATGTATTTACACGACACCACACACTAATATATATGTATGATTATACCACTCTTCTCATAACCAACTTATGAAGTTGTTCCAATTTGTTGATTGATACACTAATAACTATGTATCAATTTACTGACATGTATGATTATATCATCGTCTCTTCTCGTAATCAACTTACGAAGTTGTTTCAATTTGTTGATTGATACACTAATATGTATGATTATCCGTATCATCTTAAAAGTTCTAACTCATACTACTTTCTTTTATGTCTCAATTTTTTTGAGCAATATTCCTCATTTAGACAATGTTGACAAAATTAATAAATCATATCGATTAGATATCGGTTTCATTTTGTCTTGATTTTAGTAAATCCGATCAGTTAGAATATCAGTTTCAGAAAATCTCATCATCATAAAAGTTCTAACTTACATTATTTTTCATTCTGTCTCGATTTTTGAAACAAATGTTTGATCATTCGAATAGTACGGACGAAACTCAAACCATGGCAATGCCCTAGTAACAAAGAGCTTGTGTTGAATGTAGACAAGTACCAAAGGGTGCAAATATTGCACATATGGTTAAAACATGTGAAGTGAAACGTCATCGTTTCCTCTCAATAGACACAGTTTTTGTCAGATGCGTTTTTGTGTATTCTACCAAAAGAAAAAAAGAAAAAAGAAAAAGAAAAAAAGAAAAAAGAAAAAGAAAAAAGGAAAGACATAAAATCGACAACCCACTTTAGTAAGCACTTTGGGATCTTTTTCATCATACCAGAGAAATCAAAACCCAAAAAAAAAAAAAAAAAACACACTTCATCATCTCTCACACACCCGAAAGTCCGAAGTCGTTTCATTTCAATCACCCCGCCGTTTTGGCCCCAACCGCCTCTCCCAATCTCAACCCCTGATCGCCGGAGATCAAATTCGCTTCTTCGCCGTCGTCAAATGCCTTCACGGTGGGCCGCCGCGGCTTAGACTGGGACAAATTTCTGGTTCATTTGGTAAATTCCGCAACTTTGATGGGCGATCTTAGGGCTTGCTCGCCTGAGCCAAACAGCGCCGTTTTGGAGGATAGGCCGACCTCGTCTTCGTCGCCGTCGCTACAGTCGTCGCAGTCGTCTTCTTCGTCGTTGTTTTCAGTTTCGACCGCCGAGTACTGGCGGCGAGCGGAGGCGGCGACGCAGGGGGTTATAGCTCAGGTCCAGCCCACTGACGTGTCTGAACGGAGAAGGCGAGCCGTCATTGATTACGTCCAGCGGCTCATTCGAAGCTTTCTTGGCTGTGAGGTCAGCATTACGTATACACAGCATTTTGCCCTATATTGAACTTGAATTTATGTGAATTGATGAATTCGTTTTTCATGTGGTGATGGAAATGTGCTTAATTTTGGCAATTAGTGTAGTTTTCGCTGTGGAAACCTTGGCGGTTGAGTTTGAGTCTGAAACTAATTCAGTTCATTGAATTGCAATCAGTTTGCAACTCATAAGTACTGTGAATTGATAGAGTAATAGGCTTTGGATAGTATTGACTCGAGAGATTAGTGTGGTTTTTTCCTGAGTAGATTACTTGAACTGTGCTTTTAGATAGCAATGGCAAAGTTATGAAAGAAAAGGGGTGGTAATGAGGGATTTTGTATTGAAATTTTGTTGCAGGTGTTCCCGTTTGGATCAGTGCCTCTGAAGACGTATCTGCCTGATGGGGATATTGATCTGACTGCTTTTGGTGGTCTCAATATCGACGAGGCACTGGCGAATGATGTATGTGCTGTTCTTGAGAGGGAGGATCAGAATATGGCTGCTGAGTTTATGGTGAAGGACGTGCAGTTAATTCGAGCAGAGGTTTGTAGGTTTAACTCTGTATTGTATTAGAATGTCATTGGTTATGTCATTGGTTATGCTTAAGGCACCAGTCAATTTTATTTTTGCTATGAAGTTTTGTGTTTATACATGAACAAGTCTTGTCTTCCTAAAATTGACAGGAATAGTCCTGGTGGAAGCTATTCACATTAATAGTGCTTAAAGAATTTTGGTTATTATGGCATGAAGAAACTGTAAACAAAATAAAAGGGGGAGAGGGGACATATGCAGTTTGTTCTTACTCGCTTTGACTTACACACAAGAGGGATCAGGTAGTGAGGCCCTCGTCCAATCCCTGATCCCCTTGCATGAAATGTCATAAAGCTCAAACCTATTTGAATGAGTCCTTCTATTAGTAAAAAAAAAGGATGGACCAATCAACATTGTAGAGACTAGAGACGATGGATAAATCGTGAAATTTCTTACATTCGCAAGCCTTTTAGTGAGTCCATTGTTTCGCAGCCCTAAATTTCTCTCTAGTGGGGATATGTTTAGGGCTTAGTGTAGTTGAACAATGAGATTAATTGGTTTACAGAAGAGTGAGTGAGAGCATATCAGAGTGTTTTTGGCATGGTGTCAGTGTTCAGTTATGTGGGTATTCTGATTTGAACAGTCATATTGCTTCACAGTATCCATTTTAGCTGTCATGTTATCACAACTATATGTTTATTCAACAATCATTTGATATAATTTCACATCTGCTACATACAAAAGGCCCCTGCAACTAAATATTTTGAAAGGTGGTAAATATGTTCTTGCATTTACCATTTCAATATTTTCATCCATTTATTATCTTCACATCTACTAAGCTAACTGCATGAATTTTAACTACTAAATAATTGATGATTGGTATGATTTAGTATTAATGATAGCGCATCATGTCCCACATTTTCTGTTTAACTGAATAGTATGTAGTAACCTTTAGGAAATGCATGTGTGTTTATGAGATCATTTTTTGTTTCTATTCAAAATCACTTAATTTTAGTTGTCCTCAGTAAATACTATTGTGTTTTCTTGTGGCAGGTTAAGCTTGTAAAGTGCCTAGTGCAGAATATTGTGGTTGATATATCCTTCAATCAGCTAGGAGGGTTATGTACATTATGCTTTCTTGAGCAGGTAGTCTTCCGCTAAAGCTTAGTTGTGTTAGTTCAGATTTTGCTACATCAAATTGATTTTTTTTTTTTTTTTGTATTTTTTTGTATTCTTTTTCTTCTCAAGTTTATTATAGCAAGTAAATATATCACTCTGGTGCTCAAAAGTTTATTTTTGAAATTTTCTTTTTTTCTTTTGATCATATTCCTGGTGCTGCTTTCCATACAGGTTGATCGGCTCATTGGCAAAGATCATCTCTTTAAACGTAGTATCATACTGATTAAGGCTTGGTGCTATTATGAGAGTCGAATTCTTGGTGCCCATCACGGTTTGATATCTACATATGGTTTGGAGACCTTAGTTCTTTTTATCTTCCATCTATTCCATGCATCTTTGAATGGTCCTCTAGCGGTGAGTGCTTTAAGGAATGAATAGTGTTTGCTACATATCCTTTCTGTAAATCTAATTCATTTTCAATGTTAATAGGTCCTGTATAAATTCTTGGACTACTTCAGTAAATTTGATTGGGACAACTATTGTATCAGCTTGAATGGTCCAGTTCGCATATCCTCACTTCCTGAACTCTTGGGTGAGCATCATCTGTTTGTATTTATGCCATTCTATATAGGTGTAAGTGTTTGATTGTGATTCTTATGGTCCTATCTGCAGCTGAGATGCCAGATAATGGTGGGGGTGATCTATTGCTCAGTAACGAATTTCTCAGGAGTTGTGTGGATAGGTTCTCAGTTCCTTCAAGGGGATATGAGACAAATTATAGAACATTCCAGCCAAAGCATCTTAATATAGTTGATCCCCTAAAAGAAAATAACAACCTTGGCAGAAGTGTGAGTAAAGGTGAACTTCATGTCTCTATAGTCCTCTTTGTTATTGTTATTTACTTGGAATGATTTGTTGAAGTTCTTGAACTGATATGTAAAACAAGTAGAAAAACTCCCTATCAATTTTTGATTTAGTTCATCAGATATTGTTTCTCAAGCCTCGTGATGTTTCATATGAGAAATAGGGGGGTTTCCTTATTTTCTCTCCCCGGGGTCACATGGTCTGTTGACTACTATAACCTTCATTCATACATACAGGAAACTTTTATCGAATAAGGAGTGCTTTCACATATGGTGCTCGTAAACTAGGGCGCATCCTTTCACAGCCAGAAGAAAACATAGATGATGAGATTAGAAAGTTCTTCTCAAACACATTGGACAGGCATGGAAGTGGACAGAGGCCAGATGTCCAGGATCCTATTCCATTTTCCGGATTTGATGGGTTTGGTTCTGCATCGGGTTCAGAGTTGCAAGAAGATAACGCAGTTTATGAATCTGAATCTGCATATTCAACTGGCACGGTTGGCAATTCTGGGTCAAATCATGATGGATCTTGGGATGGTGGAGTTACAAAAACTAAAAGACCCGATCAAGTTATGAATGGTCCACCCAAAAGTGATACAGTGATAGTATCCCCAGCAATGTTTCCGGAAACTGAGGGTTCTTCAAACAGAATTGCTGTTTCAGAGTGCCGCCTAGTCGGGGATGCAAAAGACCTAGCTACCTCCAGATTTCATGACCTTAAAATTTCAAATGATGCTCAGGAACTGTCCCTGTCCAGAGGTGAGATGAGTTTGTCTTCTTTGGATAAAAAACAACTTGCACCTCATCTCTGTTTCTCTCACTCATCAGTGGGAAATGGGAACATTAGTAATGGAGATGAAGACCATGAACAGCCAGAAAGCTTTGGATCAGCTGAGAATGGGGTTGGTAGCCTGAATGAGAATCAACCAGCTTGTAATCTGCAGCTTTTGGCTCCAGGTGTTGGACAAAAGCACCAACTTTCACGCTTGCATTCAATTGTGGGTTCCTCTGAAGACTTTTATCCTAGTTATTCTGGTTATCGGATGCCAATTAGCATAACCGGAAATCCTGAAACTTCTAACCCTTTGTCTGATCTCAGTGGGGATTACGATAGTCACTTAAATACTCTATGTTATGGCCGTTCATGCTATGAGTATGAGCTCATTGCAGTCCATAATCCCATGCCACCTTCAATGCCCTCACAGTACCAGAGAAGCAAGTCTTGGGATGTAAGTCGACAGTCTGTGCAGCTCAGACAAAATGCATTTTCGCCAATGAGTCCCAATGGTGTTGTCCCTAGACAAGCATTCTACCATATGAACCAATCAATGCTGCCTAATGGTGCTGGGTTTGGTATGGAGGAGATGCCAAAACCACGAGGAACTGGAACATACTTTCCCAATACGGTATACTCATTCTAACCCTCTGAAACTTACGGTTTATGAAATCTGAATTAACTTTGGGTCGGTTTTCTCGTTAATATGGTGTTAGTTTGCAGTTTTTCATCCCTAATAACTGTTCCAGTTGGTGGGCCTTCTCATCTAAGTGCTTTGGTACACAAAATTTTGCAGAACCATTATAGAGATAGGCCCATGACAACAAGGGGAAAAAATCAAGCACCTGTGAGGTCTCCTCGTAACAATGGCTATGCCATGATACCATCTCCAGAGAATAATTTTCCTGACAGAAACAGTCATGATCTATCACAGGCCCAAATGCCTCTTCTAAAAGGTGGGGGAAAGTTTGGTTTCCTAGATAGCCCCACCAGCTCCCCTCGAATGAAAGCATACCCCAATGCCAATGGCTCAATACATCCTTATGATCGAGTTACAGAATTTGGGCCAGTTGAGCATGTGCCATTAGAGGCACCTCCCAGTGGCAGGCAAACAAACTCGGGTTCATCATCTAGTCAAAATTCCAGTGTTGGCCAAGCCTCGACAAACTCGGAATTGAGTACAGATCAAGATAGGTACAGGCAAATTCATTGGCTTACAAGGTTTTATCAACTTCTAGCAAACTCAGATATGACTGTGTTTAAGTGTTCATTGTTTTGTATCATGTAGGATTTCTGTGCAGTCATACCATTTGAAAGATGAAGAGGATTTCCCACCGTTGTCAGCCTGATGAAAGTGTGATCCATGATCTCTTAATATGGATGGTAGTATGGAAGTGTTACAGTAATTGCTAACATACTGCTTATATGGCTCTGGGCCACAACTTTTTTTGAAACCTTTACCTATGGAGTTAGATATTCTATCTGTTGGAAGCCAGTTGTACATTCTCAACTAGTATTTTAACGCCTTTTTAAAAATCCCATTCGAGTGCCCTCTGCACCGAGTGTAGTTCATGTATAGGTTGCTTGGTTAATCTTCCCCCCAGGTTTTGTTGTCATCATACCCCTGTGGGTAATTGCAGAAACACAGAGATAATGTTGTTGGTTATGTCTGATATAACTAATATTCAGGAACGTTTTTCTTGATTTACAGTCCTGTTCTGTTGCTGCAAGTGCACTTTGCTATAACTGAATTGAAAAACTCTTATGGGATTTACGCTGACGGAGGGCGGAGCTTCTGTCTCAACACATGCTAGGTTGTGATTTGAGAGAGACAAGTCCTGTACGCCCCCTCGCCTGAAAGATTTTCCTGTTACCGGGGGCATCATTTTTTTTCAAATCTGTCGTTTTGCTCTGGTAGGAGCCTATCCTGTCACTGTCTTTTAAACGTCTACTTGTTGGACTTGGTCCTGAGATGTCTTGTTACAGCAAGTCACAAACGAGCATTGACATAAATTCAAGGTTCATTGGCTTGATGGAGTTGAATTATCCTCATTTTTCCAGCTGTTAAGCTCAAAAGTGTGGGACTAAAATGTTGTTCTGGTGATGCAGCAACAGTGAAAAATGGGCAGGTGAAATCGATTATTGCAGTAACGCACAGAATTGGCTGGAAATGTTCTTCTTGATTACTATTTTGCAGACCCAAATATTCATATTTGCCTCTGGTCCCATTTCTGAGTTTCTGCTGATGTTTATATTCCCCTAAATGAACAAGGTTGCTGATGTTGGTATTTGGTATTGAACCCAGAAGCTTGGAACTGTATAGATGCCGACTGCCTTCAATTATTGTTCACCGAACAAACTATATAACAGGTCCGATATCAAGTAGATGACATATAGAGTGGTTATATCCTATCTGTTTGGTTTTTAATAGGATGCAGCAATCTTATACAAGATAATGAAAAAATAAAGACACTGACATCTCCTTTGATCATACAGTATGATCTTGATCTTTCGGGATTAGAGTTTATAGATTCCTTTGATCACACACCACAAATTATTAGGTCTGAAAATGTGGGAAATAATGAACGTTAACCATGCCTGTCCCAGTTAATATGTGGATAACAATGCAGTTTTATACCCAACAAAACACAGCTTTCTACCTTGATTATCTTATGCAAGTTCCATTATTATAACAACATCTAATGCTAATTGAGCCACACACACTTTGTTCATAATTTAGGGAAACTGTATCACCACATGATACATGAGTAGTCTATTTCCTAAACATGAAATTATGATAATAACAGAACACTAAGATACAGAAGAGGAATCACTAATAAACTAGAGAGGGTCAACTTAAACAGTTTGATAGATTAATCACACAAGGGACAAACCTATGATGTCAACAAGTTTTCTATATGATTTTGAAAACCAATTAGAGGGTACACCTGTGTATATACAGAGAGAGGATAAGAATAAACTAGTTGATCTGACTCTTTCAGAGAGATGCTCATGAATGTTTAAGAAAATAGAAAACTTGAAAATGAAAGGTTGTAAATTTGTCATAAAAAGACTTGAAGCTTTCTTAGTTGGTGAGCCCTCTAACCATTTGTTTTTCTATCAGGACTTAACCGCACAAGGCTTGCAGTTCTACCTGAGGAGATGAATCTAGGTAGTTGTTATCAAATACAGAGATGATTTAATGATTTATCATGAAATCGACGTATAACGGTTGAATAGGGTTTAGGGTTTTTAATCTGATTAACTTGATCTCATGTAAGAGATAATGAGAAATTTGCAAACAAATATCGAAAGGAAAAAATGGTTGAAGTGTGTAAGTGTATGATGATAAACTACAACTGGATATGTGCATATTAAAGCCCTCGAGTTGAAGACCTGAGTTCTGAACCCTCTTCTGGATTCTGGTAAGGTTGCCCTGTATACACTGTAGTGCCCATCACATAATGAGAACCTAGACTCCACCTCTCTAAATATCACCGACTCCTTGGATCATAGGCAATTAATATAGCCAGTTGAAGAAGATTTTCAAAGCGTTTAACCAAAGGGCAACCTTTGGTGTTTGTGATTTTTGGACCCCTTCAAAGTTCAAATGCCATCAGCTCCGTTATTTGCGGACCCAAAAACAAAAAATCCTTAGAAAAATATCAAAAAAAAAAAAAAAAAAAAAGGTCCTGCCTATTCTGTTTTATAATGAGCACCATCCCATTTCCACCACCACCACCAAGAGCTTGTTGTTTACACAATTTGCAGGCCACCCCACATCTTTCCAAACTAGATAGTCTCTGTCAAACTTATCAAACCCCATTTTTACTTTCAGATTGTTATTATCTGACTCCTTGAAATCTATTCAGTGTTGCTCTTAGATCCACAAATGGTACTATCAAAGCGTATCCACAGGTTCTTCAAGTTTAGACTCGGCCTTGTTTCATGCCAAAGTCCTACTAGTCCTTAATTCATATGATCATTGATCATATTCTAGCTTTTTCCTGAAAACCAATCCTCCTCCACACAAGCATTTTCATTAGTTGACAAAAAATATTCTCTCTTCCCTACCACCACCCACCCCATAACAGTTTCCTCCATCGAAAATCTTAGTCTCTGTCAAGTATTCTGCTTTTGTACTAGTCTTTCATCTTTGAAATTTATACAAATGGTTGCCAAGACGAACTACGAGCTTTCGAGGGGAGTTGTGGAAATGGCCTGGATCATGCTCAGTGTTGATTACTCTAGGCTTTTCTGGTTGCTCTTTGGGGTATTCTCTTATGAAAACCATGAGGGAAAGCCTCGGATTTTCTAACACCCGCCCACCCCACCTCAAATCGTTGCATTTCGATACCATAGAAGTAGTGTGTGTTTTTAAGTCTGTAGCTAAGATATATATAGGTATTGATACAAACAAACAAAAAAGTGCGGTTGCTTGTTGATTTCCCAGCCATGAACAACAAGACCAGGATAGGAAGGTGCACTGTTGGAGCTAAGCAGCAGCCTGAATACGTCGAAACAGATCCATCTGGCCGCTATGGACGTGTAAGTTTCTCTTGTTTATGTGTATATGAACTGTGATATTGGTGCTTATTATTTTGCTTGCTCTGTCTGTGATCATACTATTCCATCAAAGTGATAGGTTTTTGAAGGACTGGATCAAACAAAAAGTGGTATATATTTGCATGCAAAGGCAAATATTTGTTATCCCATCTTTAGATACCAGAAACTCAGTGAAAGATGCACAAATGAATCACAAATGCATTTGAAAGTAGTGAATATGAGTTTGAAGGCTAAAGAGGCTATCTTATTTTCTGTTGTGTCTGAAATGGTCTTCATCTGATTAAACATGATTAACATGGTTAATTGGTTATGAATCTTTTGTTTGTATTATCCAAAATTCACTTGTATTATTTTAGTTACCTAATTGGATGGTGCAACTACCCTAACCATGACCAGTTGTCTGCCTATTGATAGTTTAAAGAGACACTAACTACTCATATAGAGTCGTTTTATTAAGCATCCTTTTTCCAAAGGAGGTTATTGATGTGTAAGTAATTTCCATATATACTTGTGAAAATTATACAGCGCATCGTCGCACCCGGCCAATCTCACCGTCCACTCACCCGTGCCCGGCCCCACCCGGTGATCTCACCGTTCAATTTCCGGGTGCGCCAAATACGCTCTCATATACTTGCATGTTGAGTCTGAAACTAAAACTCAAAAAAGCCACTACTTCTCCTTCCTCCATTACTTTTATCCCTTGTGCTGCAGAAAAGGGTTAAAAAAGAAGTGTAAATGGGTTAGATCCAATAACATGAAATGCTAAATATGTCAAAACTAAGTTCTGTAGAAGATTTAATTAAATTCAGTGTGTCTAAATGTTAAAGAAACACACTTCAAGTTGCAGATCAAGTTTAATAGGTTGTATAATGTGGTAACTAGAACTGAATGCCTTTCTTCATTCTGAAACTTAATAGTGTGCAACTCACAAGTCTGATGAGTGTACTAATAAGAGGGCCTTAAATTATAATATGCAGTTCAGGGAAATGCTTGGCAAAGGAGCCATGAAGACAGTTTACAAGGCATTTGATGAGGTCCTCGGAATGGAGGTGGCTTGGAACCAAGTCAAGCTTAACAATGTCTTCGGTTCACCAGAAGAACTTCAGAGGCTCTACTCAGAAGTTCACCTCCTCAAGAACCTCAATCATGACTCCATCATTTATTACTACACTTCTTGGATTGATATCGATCGAAGAACCTTTAACTTCATCACTGAGATGTTCACCTCTGGCACCCTCAGAGAGTAATTAACTACAAAACTCATAGCTGCTAATTAATATCACAAAACAGATAAAATATGTTAAATGACTTTGTATGTGACTTGAAACAGGTACAGGCAAAAGTACCAACGAGTGAGTATTGGAGCTGTGAAAAACTGGGCACGCCAAATCCTGCGTGGTCTGGCTTATCTGCATACATTTGATCCGCCTGTTATTCACAGAGACCTCAAGTGTGACAACGTCTTTGTTAATGGTCATCTTGGACAAGTCAAGATTGGTGATTTGGGTTTAGCAGCTATTCTCAGTGGCTCGAAACAAGCACATAGTGTCATAGGTAACTTCTAATTCTGCGAATATATAGTTCTTTGGACTCGATTAAAGGAATCCATCTGAAGTCTCGAACTTCCATTTAATTTCATGTACTTGTATTTCATCAGGTACACCAGAATTTATGGCACCTGAATTATACGATGAGGAATACAACGAGCTTGTAGACATATATGCCTTTGGCATGTGTGTGCTAGAGATGCTTACTTCACTTCGGATCCGGCTCCTCTAAAGTGAGCAAGTCATAAAGTTCGTAAAGTTCACAAAATCTCAGGCTTTTATATAATCCAAAGGCTCAAAAATATCTCAGTTAAAAATATGTAGTGTTTAGATTATATATGTATTTATATATGATTTTTATTCTTTTCTCTATCAACAAAAATAAAATAAAATAAAATTGTTGCCCATCTTCATGAAACCTAGCGGGTAGAAAATAAGATAACAGGTTTGATAAGAAATTGAGATGATCGAGTGCCATGACCAATAAAGCCGAAACAAAAAGGTAAAAATCTGATCTACAAAGAATTGCTGCATAAATCCTAGGCTGGAAGTTGCCTTCAAACTCCAAAGTCCAGTAGCAACCATCAAATTAGATCACTGCAGACTAACTAGGATGAAGCCCCTCTTCCATTAATTTATAGGCTTTGTAATTCATCCTCTATTGATTTCCATAGATGCATCGATCGGTTCCCGAAATGTTTCCTAGATTTTGGTTTATAAATATGTTGGCGTAGTAATCCCAATTATTCAAGAACTGCAATAATATATATGTGCAGTATGAAGGACTGAGAGCTAGCACTCATGTCGCATGAATCTTCAGAAGATTTTATAAGAAATTATGGAAGCAACATATATGTTTCATAGAAGCAAGAACAAGGATCGATGAAGGTTGAATAAATAAAGAGGGAAAAAGTCAATAATTAACCTCAATGTGGAAAAAAATTTCTAAATATTCTATTTATTGATGTTGGATAGTTTTGAGCCTTTAGATTATATTGAGGCTTAAGATTTTATGAACTTCACAAACTTTATGACTTGCTCACTTTAGAGGAGCCGGATCCACTTCAGAATATCCGTATAGCGAGTGCTCTAATCCTGCTCAAATTTACAAGAAAGTCACTTCAGTAAGTTTGCTGCTGTGTCTTCAATAGTCTAAATAAGTGATGCGACATTTCGTTACATAATTAATACAACTGGCATTTACTTGCAGGGCAAACTACCAAAGGCATATTACAAGATTGAAGATTTGGAGGCGCAGAGATTCGTAGGGAAGTGTTTGGTGGATGTCTCGAAAAGGTTGCCAGCGCATGAGCTCTTGCTCGATCCATTTCTAGCACCTGATGATGAAGAGCCTAAGCCAATGCCCATCTCCAGATCAATCCCACTTCAAAAGATAGTCCCTGATGAAAGTGCTGAAGTGGTGAAAGAGCCAGTCTTGGCTGTGGGGTCTAATACAAAAAGAACTACAAAGATGATCATTACCGGGTCCAGAAACCCTGAGGATGATGCTATCTATCTCAAAGTTAGGATTTCTGACAACCAAGATGGTACTCATCCTAACCATTTCTTCATATATGCATGGATGACAAAGTGATAAAGTCACTATTTTTTGATTACTCATGTGAGTGTTTTCTCTACAGATCATGCTAGGAACATATACTTCCCCTTTGACATTGTGAACGACACCGCAATGGATGTAGCACAAATCTACAAGGTTTTGTCCTTCGGATAGCACGACTACGAATCATTACAAAAGTTGTGATCCACAGGTAGACAATGGGAGAGCTTATCATGAACTGAACCATCATCCTCATAAGCATCGCCATAATCAGGGGAAATTACCAAGGATTCGGTTGTTGACGTCCGCAGCCAATTGTTGCACCGGTCACTGGTGGAGGAGATAACCAAGAGGCGTTTGTGCAATACCGTTGGAGCTGTTGAGAACATTGGCTTTCAAGCACCAGGAAATTTTAGCTGATTTCCTCTGAAGCAGAGCTAGTTCCCCAAAGATGCTGAGAAGCAAGGTGAAACGGACAAGTTTCTTGAGACTCAAAACTAGTGGTGCAACATATATAGGTGTGTAAGTAACGCTTGTAGAAATGTTGAGCCTTGGGAAGACTTTAAGGCTCATGATAAAAACAATCCGGACTACGCTGCGCCCTCTGGTTTGAACAGCAGATTTGATTGTTATGCAATGCACAATTGCATATCTTGTGCACTTCTGTAAAGTTTAAGTGCTAAAACAAGTACGAGTCTGCAGGCATAATTCTGCAGGATCGACTTCTCCTTTGTGTAAACTTTCTCCTCCTTTTCATGAAAGTCATAAGTGATACAACGCACAATTGCTGCTACCACTAGTGCTAAGTTGCTGACACTAATGACTCCAGTGAGGATGATTCCAGCAATTCCTTACACATAAGTCACGTGAAAGTCAATCTTGTTTTAGATACTTACTGTTTGAGCCCAGCATATATTTTGGTCCAAAACTAATAAAGTTTGAGATAATATTTGAGCCCGTTTCTGTGGCCTTAAAAATAAAACATGTTAAAGACGCCAGTTTTGGAGACACGCGAGGTGGGTTTCCTATGTGGATTATAACACCTTGCGGGATAAGGAAGTCTTTAGAGTTCGAGTCCGCGTTAGAGACTATGAAGTTTTCGATGAGCGAATGGTCAATACTTGTGACCTAAGTGAAGTCTACCTACACAATTGGACACACGTCATTCAGTTGCTCAGTTCGCAAGCAAAACAAATCATTGTGTAACTTTGGTAGCAGAATCCTACTTAGGTTGTGGGATTGCATTCTTATCAGTTAATTACAAACCCCTATATAAAGAGGGTTCGAGGATCAGTCCGGGACACACAATTATCTCATACAACAAATTACAAACCTTCGAGCCCCAGACGCTAAAGCGCACCTCGCCTTAGCCTTACAGAGCCCTTTTGGTCTTGCCTTTGTTTACTGTTCCCGATTAGTTACTCTGCTCGCTACAACAGTGAGTATCGATCGTAAATGAATATGAGTATTTCTTGTAATCACTAGTCCGCGAGGTGGTACCGGAGCCCTTTCGTTTGATTAGAAGTTAGTACCAGCGCACCCTACGTTTCGCATCCCCGCGGTGGCACGCCCTGCACCCTTCATTTTTACTTTTGAAACTGTTAAGTTACCTCTCTATACATACTGAGGATCGTAACCAAAATACTTACCAATTTCGATGGAATCCTTGAACTGAACGGATTGGACTTTGATCATAAAAAAACTTAAAACCCAAGAAGGTCAGCACTTGGGCCAAGCATAACCCTAAAAGATCAATGAGCATACGGTCTTACCAACATCATCACATGTAATTTTTTCATTCCTCTCCTTAAGTGAATTGGCCTTATTCCGACGGCTACTAGGATGAGCTCTCTTCTTCGAAGCATGCAAATTTATTTTCTATGCGAATTATTTTACTCTTTGGAGAAGAAAATGAGAACCCACATGAATTTTATTTTCTAACAAGTTTACTCTATTGTTTTAGCTTTTTACTTTTAACTTTTAACTTTTAACTTTTAACTTTGGTTTAAGGGAAGAGGGAGCGTTTGGGCCATCACTTATGACTTCATGTGTAACAGGTTTGAAGTAGTGGCCCGCGTCAACTTCTAATTACAGATTGAAACTCCATTCAGCAACCGCCACGCCGCCTTGGCCCATCCTCCTGGGTCCTCTTACACCCGAAGCACAACTTAAACAACTCAACCTTGCACGCAAAGCCACCCTTTTATTTTCATCATCAACTACCGATCAACCTCACCACCACCACTGAGACTGACCACCACTCCGATTTCAACATTTCCCTTACACTCTACGCCTTCATGGCTGTCATGCATCACAGGAGCCGATTAGAAACGGCCGCGCCACCCCCGTCTCCGATCCCAACAGCCAAGGGCTCCCGCTCCGCAGCCTCCGAAACCTTCACGCAATTCCTCGACAACTGCCTCAAGATCCCCGATCTCATCGCATTGCCGCCTTCCCGCCTTCCCAGCATAAACTCAAGTCAAATCGCTGACGTCGACTTCCGATCCCTCTCAGCCGACTCCATCGCCAGCCTCCTCGTCTCGGCCAAGCAACTCGGCGCGTTTCGAATCATCGGTCATGGAATAACGGCGGATGAGTTGAGTTATGTGGTTCACGAAGCCGAATCGGTTTTCGGAAATGCAGATCATCAATCGAGAGGTTTTGTTGAGAGCGTTGGTAGCCGTGAGGTGATTGCTTGGGTCCGGGATCAAAAGATCAAATCAGACCTAAGATATGACAAGTTTCGGTATAACCCTAAACTCTTATTGAATTATCGCATGCATTAACGTATCGATACATCAATATATTATAGGCCATGTTTCTGTAGTGGTAGAATAAAATTGAGCTGATCAAATCTACCACTACAAGAAGAAGAAGAAGAAGAAGAAGAAGAAGAAGAAGAAGAAGAAGAAGAAGGGGGGGGGGGGGGGGGGGGGGGGGGGGTGGTGGTGAGGGGGTGTCTAGGAGGTTTAGTCTACCATCGAATGTTGCTAGCTTGACATTATTTTTTTTCTCTCCTCTATTTTGCAGTAACAATATGGAGAAGGTTGCGAGTAAAATTGAAGCGATTGCAGAACAAGTGAGTCAAATTTTCTTGGAATTTGTGAGAAGAAGTGAAGTGAAAGATTGGGGTTTTAGGCTATACAGATACAATCATGACCAAGATAATACAAAGGAGCAGAACCACAGTAGATCACGGAATGAGATCGACTGTGTCGACGACCGTGAGTGTGATGATCATGGTTTATGCATCCACCTTCCGCTTGAGCACTTTCAGTTCTACATTCAATCGGAGCGAGGTCCATTGACGTTTGATGCAGGGCCTGAGATGCTTGTCGTTACAATTGGAAAGCAGATAGAGGTAACTAATGGGGTAGCCCCAGCTCTACTACGTGTTTCCATTATATATGCTCAAAATTATCTTGCTTATTTTCTTTTCATTTTGGAGCTTTGCAGGGATTTAACTGTGTTTCAGGGGAAATGATATGTGTGCCTGACAAAGGCAGAAGCCAAGTTTCTTTCTCCTTACAACTCAAAGTTCCATTCTCATCGAATTTCCGAAAAAGTTCCAAGACAATTTCCATTGTTGACCAAGTTTTCATTGCAGTATTCCTCTGCTTACTATACAAAGTTGTTGTGTTCTTGTACACTTACATTACAACTACATAGACTCACTTTTTTTGGCTATGGGTGAGGGTGACATTCTTTTAAGTACAACGTAACAAAAATTCTGGGTATTGGCTTTTGGGTGACAATATTGATTGGTTTGGAGGAATTTTTTTTCTTATTTGTACCCCGGTTTCTATGGGCATAAAACGTTATACATATATGGTACGGCATCCATGGCTTGAAGGGTTTTGTTTGTTCATATATAGAAAAGCTAGTAAGTAGTAACCATTGGAACATAGAAGTATTTGTATATGCAGAGATTGCAGACTTCAATCTTTTGCCTTGAGGTTTGATTAAAAAAATGAAGGTTTATTGCTTCCTGTATCGTGAATTTCAGTAATGCTTGTGGATTGTGTTGTTACTTGTAAGAAACATTTTGTAAATTATGGAGTTGAAAATTCTTCAGTTTTTGATCTGTTGCAAGGAAACTCGTGTTCCGAACTTTAGCTTGCTGATGCTACATATATGTTATTAAGCCCAATTATATGGGCTCGAGCATATCTTTGCGTAAGGACTGAGTTTTTCATTTGTCACGAGTTCTCATCTCTACAATCCACATGCATAGTTTATATTACGCATAATCCTGTAAAAGAGCATATTTAACAGTGATAAGGACCAAATTTAAAGCTCTCTCTAACCTACAGAGAGACTGAAGCGCGCCGTTCGCCCTTGATCAAGGGTATAGTCACAGTCCTCCCATGCGGCGGCTCTCGGTTGTGGGCGGGCAGTGGCAGATCTAGGATCTGGAAACTGTCTAGGCTAATTAAAGGAGTAAATTGTGAAAAATATTTTTTAGTGACATTGGTGGCGGAACAGTCCAGGAGCTATGTGAAAATTCTATAATGATGCATGTGAATGATGTGATGCATCAACTTTGTAAATTGAATCCTTAAACTAGTAATATTAGTCTTCGAAGTTGTAATATGAGTCCTTAAAGTTGTAAAATTTACTAGTTACAACATTAGTCATCATGTGTACTTAAAATGGTAAAATGTGTGCTTAAAATAATAATTAAGTCTGCAAAGTGATTAAAAAAGAGTTGTTAAAACTTTAAAGACTCATATTATAACTTTGAGGACTCAATTACCACTTTAAAGACAAATGAGGACTAATGTTGTAACTAATCTTTTTTTACAACTTTAACGACTCGTATTGCAATTTTGAGAACTAATATTACTACTTTGAGGATACATTTTACAACTTGAGGATAAAGTTGATGCATCACATGCATTAACACACTTTAACCTTACCTGGAGCTATGGACGTTTCCACTGGACAAAACGAAAGCGTAGAACACTATATGAGAAAATATTTTATATTTTTTTTTCACAAAACGCTAATAGACAAGTAGTAATTAGTGGCAGAACAATGAAAGAAAATATGTTCACCACATAAGAAGGTGAAGAAAATAAGAAGGAAAGAAAAACATGCAAGGTAATGCAGCTTAACCAAAGAAGAAAGGAATGATAAGAGTGTGGTTTCACTGGTTTGTAGTATTTTACCAAAGGAAGAAGAAAATAAAGACAAAAAATATAGAAGAGTTTTTCTATCTACTTCTCATAAGCCTCAAACCATTGACAAGGAGAGGAAGAAGAAAAACACGCAGATAGTATGCCAACTAAACAAAAACTCCTATACTTGCTTGTGGGTATTTATAAGGTATATATACCAGAAATGTTGTCTAGGCTTGAGCCTAGATAGCCCACTACATGTATCAGCCACCACTGGTGGGCTTGTCTAGTCATCGTTGTGAGGTTGTTGGACGGGTGATGATGATCCACGACCTTCTGGTTTTTGGATATACTGCTGCTTGAAGTCGGATATATGTGTTATATGGTTGGCTTTTGTCGCCGTCTCTATGTGGCTGGGGAGTCGGTCGAATGTCTTAAGGGGCGACATGGTTGGCGGTGGTTGCTTGGGTACAGTCAAGGTTTTGTCGGCGCTTCTAAGATCAGGTTGGTGTTTATCGAGTTCAAGTCTTATAAGTGGTGATAGCTTGTTGGTGGTGGTCCTTGCGGCGGGCGGTGAGCTGCGAACGTATTGTCGTGGTCTTGCTGGCGGCTAGCGGTGGCCTCAACACATGGAGAGTGTGATGGAATTGGGCTAGGTTTCTTAGGTTGGGCTTTGGGCTTGATAATGGGTTGGGCTTGCCTTATGGTGAGACTAGCTATTTAGGGTTTTAATCTATTTTTTTAGAGTTTTAATATGTTAGCATGAAACATGGGGTAACCCTCTCTATGTAGGGTGGTCCTAGGTTGTGTCTGGTTTCATTCTTTTGACCTTCATCATATGGTGATTGCATTAGGTTATTTTAGGGTATTCTACATGGCTTGATTCTTACATGGCCCCTTCATGGTAAGTCTTGTATATGTAATCTCCTTCTATTAGTACACAGCCGAAATACTTGGCTGAGCCGAGAATATGACACAATTACCCGGTCACCGAAGATCATTCCAGGTGAGACAGCTCTGGCGAGCCCTTCACGTATATCCAAAGAGTGGAGGCCCGTTAACAACCCGCTTGCCAAACCCACTCTGGCAACAAAACACCCCCAAAAGGGGAGACACTGCAAAGGTTAATAAATAGTCCCACATCGGAGACTGAGGCTGCAGTGCTTAACATTGGCCCATAAAACAGGCACAAACTCCTAAAAATGTAAGGACAAAAACTCTCTTCTCACACTCCCATACACCGCAAGTGGCAACCAAAAGCTAACTTAAGCATCAGAGAGTCGAAGGCTGGGCCACCCTAGTCCCGAGTTCCTACTATCTTGTTACTTGTGTAGGTATCGAGTGCGGAACCAAGGATTCTACCTCATCCCGACTCGCAGTCTCTTCCCGACTCGTAACCTTGTCTTGACTCGCGGTCTCGGGACGAGACAAGTAGAAACAATTGGCGCTAGAAGGAGAGTTCGAACCTCCGACCTTGTGGTTAACCCCCGACCTCCCGGAGCGAGGTCCACTGCCTTACAGGACACTTGGTAGCCCTAACATGTTTTATTTCCAGCCTCACAAACAGGTGCAATCCCTTCTTCCAACTGCTCAAGACACAACATAAAAAAGATGTCACTTGGGGCCCGAAGCATGACGACGCCTTCAACAACATAAGGGCGTACCTTGCCACTGTCCCTCTCCTATCCAAACCAATCCCCAACGAAGTGCTTTACCTCTATTTGGCTGTTTCCGCCACTGCCGTCAGTGTGGCGCTCACACACCATAAGCATGATAATGAGCTCCCAGTTTATTATTGTGGCAGAGGACTCGCGGATCCTGAGACTCGTTATCCAGGCATAGAGAAACTTGCTCTCGCCCTCATCACTGCCGCCAGGAAACTCAGGCCATATTTCCATGCCCACACAATCCATGTGCTAACCAACCAACCCTTACGGTAAATACTGCAGAAACCTGAAACCTCAGGCCGCATGGTAAAATGGGTGTCTGAGCTGGGAGAATTTGACTTGCACTATAAGCCGCAAGTGGCTATCAAATGGCAGGTAGCTGCATACTTTATTGCTGAATTTATCCTCTTGGCCAATAGCAGTCCCCACCCAGACGCCCCCACTGGGGACGCCATCTGGGAACTCCAGGTTGATGGATCCTCTAACAATAGACTCAGCGGAGCATGAATCATAATCACGGACCCCGAGGGTCACTCGTATGAGTATACCCTCCGGTTTGAATTCAAAGCCTCCAACAACATCGCTGAATACGAATCCCTTATCGCAGGCATTCAACTTTGTCGAGAACTCGGAGTCCGACACCTCCACGTCTTCAGTGATTCTCAGCTCGTAGTCAGCCAGGTGGCAGGGGACTTCAAGGACAACCAGCACAACTTGTGATCCTACAAAAGTCTCGCGGGAGCTCTTTTGCAACACTTCAGCTCATACAAGCTCACCTAAATGCTACAAGCAAAAAACTCCAAGGCTGATGCCCTTGCGAGACTTGCCAAGGCTCCTCCCGAGTCCACGCCACCTGATGTGCACATCGAGACACTGGACAAGCCTAGCATCTCAAGAGCCTATTCAGAAATTTTCGCCCTTGAGCCCAGGGAGCAGCCCTCATGGATGGACCCATTCATCACTTTTCTTTCCGATGACACCCTGCCCCAGGACAAGTATGAAGCACAGCGGCTACACCGCAAAGCCTCTATTTACTTGCTCAGGAGTGGAAAGCTATATCACTGGGGCCAGTCATGTCCCCTACTGCGATGCCTACCCACAGCAGAGGGGCACAAAGTGCTGAAGTCGCTTCACAGCGGCATCTGTGGGAACCACACCGGGGCCCGAATCCTTATGTTCAAAACGCTTCGCACAGGGTATTATTGGCCAACTCTAGAGCGTGATGTCAAAGCGGTAGTCCAAGCATGCCTTCAATGCCATAAATTTGTAGATTTTGTACATCACCCCCCAATGCCCCTCTCTGTCATCATCTCGCCCATTCCTTTCAGCCAATGGGGGATCAATTTCATAGAGCAGCTCCCCACAGCCCCGGGACAGTTCAAGTATGCCATTGTCATTGTGGATTACAACACAAAATGGATCGAGGCAGAGCCCCTTGCCATAATCACCACTGAAAATAATCAACTTCCTTTGGCGAAATTTGTACTGTCACTTTGGAGTACCCCAAGCCATCGTTACCGACAACGGAATCCAGTTTGATAATGACATATTTCGGGGATTCTTGTCAGATCAGGGAACATCAATCTTTTATGCCTCCCCAACACATCTTCAGACCAATGGCCAGGCGAAAGCTATAAACAAACTCATCAAGCAAAACCTGAAGAAACGCCTGGAAGAGGCCAAGGGTTTGTGGGCAGCCAAGCTCCTAGACGTTCTCTAGACACTCCGCACCACCCCCACAATGGCCACAGGGGAATCCCCATACCTCTTGGCTATGCACCGAGGCAGTGATACCGGTGGAAATAGAGGTCCCGAGTGAACGTGTCACAGCCTATGACCCCGAGACAAATGCAACAGGGTTACGACTTAACATGTACCTCCTGGAGGAGAGCCGGGACAAGGCATACCTCAGGACCATCAATAACAAGCAGAAAATAGCTAGATACTACAACAAAAAAAGTCGTCCCCCGCCCCTTAAAGGTAGGCGATTGGGTCATGAAAAGGTCATCCCCCACCATACTGGCCTCAAGGCAAAGTGGGAGGGCCCACTCGAGATAGTTAACACTCCTGGGCCTGCCACATTCTATCTCCGAGATTATGATGGTGGCGTGCTACCCCACCCCTGGAACGCTCACCTCCTCCATCTCTACCCCAGTTAACTAATTTTAACCTTGGCTTCGTAGCCGTTACTTCATTGTTTATGTACTTTAGCCCAGTAGCGGCTTCAACAATGTACACCTTGCCCGCTATTGGCTCAATCTAAATGCAATGAAGTACTTTGACATTCCAACATGCTACACTTCGTCCCCGCAACACTGGGCCACAAACCAAAATACTTATTCAAAAGCATGACAAACAAACAAAGGCTAAGCATAATGCCAAAACATCAACCTGGACTCCCAGACAAATTAATATAAACCAGTCACAATGGCTAACCACGTCACTTACATTGTTACCAACAAAATCCTTTCCCTACAACTACCAAAACGTTATCAAGTACATCTCATTTTCCCCAGAGGATGAGTCGCCAGATTTGTTGACACTCCCCCTGCTCTTCGACCCGCCGCTACGCCCACGGACCTAGCTAATATTCACCGCCACCTTCTGTCCAAACGAATGCTTCGACTGGTCCAGTGACAAGAATGAAGGCCTCATAGTTGCGGTAGGGCGCACAAGCGAATTGCCATGTACTCCCTCCGAGCCAGGATGCCCTTTACTAGAGACTTCTGCGCTTCAAGGCCCGCACATGCCAGAAACCCTGGAGCCCGAGGATCACGGGACGGGAAAACAGAAGAAGCCACCTAAGACACCACTACTTGGGTAGGTATGGACCCTTCGGGGACGGTAGCTCTCATGGATGACGCAGCCGTAGTTGCCAGAGGCTGCAGATCACCCGCAGCTGAAGTCCCCTTCTGCCCAACGGAGGACATTGCACGCCAAGCCTCATGCTGCTTTGCCAGAGACCGCGAGATCTTGGCTTGTTTCCTCTATTCAGGTGTCATTTGTTCCCACACCACCTTTGCAGCATTCTTCTCAGCATACCACTTGCGCATAGCCAACTCATTAATCCAACCCGCCTGGCAGCCAATTCGGCTAAGATCATCTTGCCCTTTGCTATAGGCACCCTTTAGCTACTGCTTGTACACCTCGCCCTCCCGAAACAACCTCTCCCCTACCCCGGCAGCCTGCCCACACTTCGCCTTCCAGGACACTTCCAGCTCCGCAAGTGACTGCGTCAGCTTCGCCACCTCAGCTTGCAAAGATGCTACCTTGGCAACTGCCAATTCCCCAGCCTCCACCTGCTCATCCTTCCTCCTTATGGTTTCCTTCAGCTCCGCCACCTCTCTATCCGCAGGGACAGCCTGGGCCTGGAAGACAGCAGCGTCCTGCTCCGCCTACGCTAGCCGTTCTGCAAGGACATGATTATGTTCCTCCGCTTCCCTTAATTGTTGACACTTCGCCTCAGCATCTCCCTGCAGGTGGGAAACCGCCCGCTCACTCGCGACATACATCAGCAATGTCCCCTGTAGTTACACAGCAACACATAAACTCAAGCTCAAAACAATGGAAAACAAAAGCGTACAGACGCTTACCCGAGTCAATTTCTCCTTGGCAAGCGCCATGCCAGCCAGCAGATCCGCCTCCTCCAACACATGCATATCCCGGGAGCGGTGACGCATGTCGTATGCCATCTGAGCTAAGTACGGCTGCGCTTCCCCCGTCCCTTCCAAAGCTTGGGCAATCTCAGCTAAGCTCCCGGATCCCCCAGACTGACTGTCCCTCCGCGACCTCTTAGACTGACCCTCGCGAGCCGGCTCGGCCCTCTCCTTCCTCTTCCGAGTCCTTGCCGAGCCAATCTCTTCAACCAAGTTCCGCAACCTCCTCCAAGATAGGTTCCTCCCCCTACGCTTGATCGTGTTCGCCCTCGCAATCACCCTCTGTCTGCACCTCCTCCAACTCCACTTCCTAGACGCCCAAATCCATCACTTCCGCCACCAACGGAGGCACGTAGGCGTAGTCCTCATCCCACTACCAGAACAAGTACTTTAGCCGACGAAAAATTTTCGTCGGCCTGTTAAAAAAATTCGTCGGCGAAGCTCTTAGCCGACGAACCTTCGTCGGCTATAGTGTCGTCGGGAAAGGGTCGTCTGTGATGGCTTTAGCCGACGAGACAAAAAAATTCGTCGGCTAAAGTATGACTATAGCTGACGAAATAATATCGTCTGCTATAGTCCAACCTTTAGCCGACGACATTATTTCGTCTGCTAAAGTATGCATTATAGCCGACGATTTTGTTGTCGGCTATAGTCCACACCTTAGCCGACGACATTGTGTCGTCGGTTATCTTCCAAACTTTAGCCGACGAATAATTTAAAATATTCGTCGGCTAAAGTTTGTAATAAAAAAATATAAAACACCTATGGCCGACGAAATATAGTATTTTTCGTCGGCTTTATAAGCATTTAGCCGACGAATTAAAGCATATTTTGTCGGTTAAAACTTTTTTTTTTTAAAAACTTTAGCCAACGAATTAAGGCTTTTTTCGTCGGCTATAAGTGCATTCCAGTAAAAAAAAAAATCCCGAAATTTCTGAATTACCATTCCAAGCAAGCTGCAAAAAACACACAAACAATTTCATATAACCAACAACAAACACATAAAAGAATATATGAACTACATAAAAGTGTCAATTACATAAAAGTATCAATTACATAAAAGTATATATGAACTACGTAAAGTCTATATCGTCTAAATTAAAGTCCTCTTCTGGGGGCTGCTGCGGAGGTTGCGGCGGCTGGGGTAGCGTCTAAATTTTTCCCGTTTTTTTTCCAAATGAGCTGCTACTGTCCAGATCTGCAAATATAAAGCACTTTAGCCGACGACTATGAATTTCGTCGGCTAAACTTTTAAATATTTCGTCGGCCATAGTTTGTGAACTTTAGCCGACGAAATAAATTCTTTAGCCGACGAAAGTTTTTTTCGTCGGCTAAAGTTTACCATAGCCGACGAAAATTTAAAATAGCGGACGAAATAAAATTTCGTCGGCTAAAGTGGACTTCATAGCCGACGAAAATTTACCCTAGCCGACGAAAGAAAATTTCGTCGGCTAAAGCCCACTATAGCCGACGAAAAAATGCTTCGTCGGCCTGGTTTTTTTTTTTCGTCGGCTAAAGCCTTTCTTCTGGTAGTGTCCGCCATATTCAATCTTAAAAAATCACCACAGTCGCCCAACTCCACTTCCCTACCCTCCCCCGTCTCCAGGTCAATATCATACTGCTTGGCGTGGTCGACCTCAGCCAGCAGCCCATCTAGCACGTCCTCGTCCAAAACTTTGTCATACAGACCTTCCTTCTTCCGCAAACCAACATCACGCGACATTGTCACTACAACAAACAAACAGTAGTCAGACAACGACCCACAAACCTAAGCAGAGAACGCAACCTCTAAAATACAGACCCGGCACCCGGGCATAGCCAAAATGGCTGTATATGCCAAGGCAACATATCTGATACGAGCTCCTACATTCGAATGCCCATATCACCCAGCGAATTCGACGCTCCATCAGCTCGGTCAGCTTATGCTCTTGCATCACTGCACAAAGCCAGTTGTCAACAGGGACAGGCCAACACAAAACAAAGAAACACAAGGCACAAGTACACGGTACCTATTTTCTGGAACCTCCCAGGAACCAGGAAAGGATGCCCGTGCCACTCCTGCCATTGCCGCCAACAAGAAAACACCTACTTTTCCAGGTCTCACTTGTTGATGTGGGCAAGTCTTCCACCAAGACTTTAAACTTCCCCCGTGACTTCATCGTCACACAGCCCAGGCTGCCCTTCTTCACGCACCACCCCATGTGCCAGCATGCGTTAAACTCCTCGCAATTGGGGAACTCCTACTTCAGTAGGCGAAACAACACCCCCGTTCCCAATATCTGCCTTAGCATATTAGGGGTAACTTGCCCCGGGGCGACATGTAGACATGCCAATGTGTACTGCACAAACGGGGGCAACGAAAACATCAACCCGCATCTTAGTTGGTACTCATATACCAACATAAAATTACTCATATCCCAAAGCTTCACCCCCTGCCAAGCGGCCGCAACAAGACCTCATCCGGTATACTCCAATTCTGCCGAAACGCTTTAAGCTCGGACCAGGTCATACTCTCGCCAGGAGGTACCCAAAACGAATCATCCTCCTCCCGATATCTCGCCATGATAAACTCCTCTACCTCTTGCAAGGGAGGGTTAGACGAGGACACATGAGACCCGACATCCATTACAGGAATGCCTTCCTCTAAATCAAGGGCAATTTCCGCCATAAGATTATCCAATCCCTCCTCCAACCGGTGCAAAGTGTCTGAATCCGAACCAGGCGAACTAGAGACCACCACAATCTCTTCGCTAGACACCCACACCGGATCTGTCATACCCCGCTACCTTAACCCTAACCAGCCCGACAACAAATTTCTTACCCTAGAATTCCTACCAACATCACAAACATGTGAACAATCCCACTCACCCCAAATAACCCAAAACAAAAACAACACCACATACAGAAACCCAAAAACAAACAAATCAACAAATTCATACCTTGAACAACGGATTCGCGTAGTAGCAGTGAAGCTGGTTGCAAACAGCCGAGCGCTCGCACCCACTCGATCGAGGATGAAATTGGACGTTTCCCAGACTGAATTTCGCAAATTCGCCGAAACCCTATACAACAAATCACAGCTCACTCAATTTTCAGTTTCGAAAACACGAACTCCCCCCTCCAGTTCTCCCCAAACCTATATATAGACATTCCTCCAGACCCTACCAATCTATACGGTCAGGGCGCAGCCAAGTAACCCTCGGTTGTAAAAAAAAGAAAAGAGGTTCATCTCGCCAGTAAGTGCGAACTGTCCCGTCCGCTAGCGTGAACCGTTTACGCCACTAGCGCGGCCCGTCACGCCATTAGCGCCGTTCATCTCGCCGCTAGCGCGAACAGTTACGCCTCTAGCGTGAATTGTTTACGCCACTAGCGCGGTCCATCACGCCATGAGCGCGGTTCATCTCGCCCGCTAGCGCAAACTGTTTACGCCACTAGAGCTGCTCGCCACGCCAGTAGCGCGGTTCGTATCGTCCCCTAATGCGAACCATCTCGCCCGCTAGCACGAACTATCCCGCCCGATAGCGCGAAC
Organism: Fragaria x ananassa; assembly: GCA_034370585.1. Lineage (NCBI taxonomy): Eukaryota > Viridiplantae > Streptophyta > Magnoliopsida > Rosales > Rosaceae > Fragaria > Fragaria x ananassa. The sequence goes on from CP139753.1 coordinate 5,035,157, forward strand.
TATTTACGCCACTTACGCGGACCGTTCACAAATAATCACGACCTTAACTCGGTACTTAACCCCCGTCACCTCGTGACCCTCGCGTGGGGACTTGGGGACTCGGCACCATGTCTCCAGCACCCGGGTAAAACCATATTCTCGGCATCTATAGAATAACTCCCCACCCAAGAGCTCTCCCGGACTGGGGACTTGGAGACTTGTTAGTACACAGCCGAAATACATGGCTGAGCCGAGAATATGACACAATTACTCAGTCACCAAAGATCATTCCAGGCGAGACAACTCTGGTGAGCCCTTCACTGATATCCAAAGAGTGGAGGCCCGTTAACAACCCGCTTGCCAAACCCACTCTAGCAGCAAAACACATCCAAAAGGGGAGACACTGCAAATGTTAACAAATAGTCCCACATCGGAGACTGAGGCTGCAGTGCCTAACATTGGCCCATAAAACAAGCACAAACTCCCAAAAAGGTAAGGACAAAAACTCTCTTCTCAAACTCCCGTACACCGCAAGTGGCAACCAAAAGCTAACTTAAGCATCGGAGAGTCGAAGGCTGGGCCACCCCAGTCCCGACTTCCTGACGCCTTGTTACTTGTGTAGGTACCGAGTGCGGAACCAAGGATTCTACCTCATCCCGACTCGCAGTCTCTTCCCGACTCGTGGTCTCGGGACGAGACAGGTAGAAACACATTCTTTACTGAATACAAAGTTATACGTTTCTTCCTCTAAAAAAAATTGTGATAAGGAGCCAAATTAAAGTGTTTGCCAAAGATGTCATTAAGACACACTAACTAGCATATATATGTAATCTCTAAGCGCTCATGCTTCCCCAAATTGTAAATTGTCCAAAATAATTAAAGGGTTGTCAAAATAATTCAGGGCAAGTTCCTCTAAAAAAAACTGTGATAAGGAGCCAAACTAAAATGATTGCCAAAGATGTTATTAAGACACGCTAACTAGCATATATATGTAATCTCTAAGCGCTCATGCTTCACCAAATTGTAATTAATTGTCTAAAATAATTAAAGGGTTGGCAAATCTGCACACCCATTTTTTATTTTTTAGTTATTTAAATTTTGTCTTTTAGTGACTTAAACTTTGTTTTTTTGTGAATGTATTAACCAAAATAGGAAGGGTAAAAGTTATAAATGGTCCTCGTGGTTTGGGATCATGGTTACGTTTGTCACTGTTTTAAAAATGATTAATTTTGGTCCTAGTGTTTTATATATTGACTAATTTTAGTCTAATTGTATATTTCGTCTAACACCGTTAGTAAAGTTCTCACGCCGACATCATATAATGAGATAATTATGTCTTATACATTCCTTATCAAACAGAAAAATAAAAGTATAGTTAAAGTTGCCGGAAAATATATCTGAATGAAGAAAGTAGATGAATTAAAATATAGTTACATACGTATCGATTATGAGAGAAACGCGCAGCTCTTGAAGATTGATCAAATTCATGAAAAAAAGCTTCAAAACAACATTTAATCGTTCTCTCTTCTGGGCAGAAACAATGGCCTATAATCAGTAAGAGTTTAATTGTGTTCTCTTCTGGACAGAAAGTTGTATAAATTAATTATAAATTTACTTACCCGACATAATATTTCGTATTGAAGGAAAAAAGATCAGTGAAGGTATTATGCATTGATATTGGAATATGTGATAGAGATAATTGTGGATCATATGTATCAATAGGCAATCAATCGGCAGTTTTGTAGAGTGATTGTAGGATCATAATATTTGTTATTGCCTAGAATAGGTTTGTATGCACCTATATGTATCAGCTAGCTTGTACAGACAAGATTATTGCAATATACAGAAATTCATCTTCACTATCATTTTGTTTATTTTGCCACCTAAAACAAAAGGTGTCGGCAAAAATATATTCATTCTGCGTTGTTTCAGACAATAATTCAATTTCTTAATCGACAGAACAATTCGTCGGCTAAGAAAGACATATTCGTCTCCCAAGACTTACTTTTCCGACGGAACATTGTTCGTTGCCCAAGACTAACAACACCAACTGAAAGTGTTTCGTCGCGAAAGATCAGCTTTAACGACAGAATATTACCATCGCCGAGGAAGAGCTTAGTCGACGGAGTAACTTCGGAAGTAATTTTCAGTCGCCTAAGAGATTCTAAGCTGACGAAAGTTTACTGATGGAAAATATTCATCGCTTATGGCTTATTAAGCCGACGAAACTTAGACGACGAATTTCTTTTCATCGAATAGTAATATCTTAGTCGACGGAAAACCTTGACTGTTATTTTCTGTCACCTAAATACATCTTGGGCGACGGATGTCTTGTTCTATACAACGGATGTCGTGTTCTATACGACGGTTTTGTTTCCGTCGATGAAAATGAACTTAGACGACATAATTTTTTTGGTTCCATCCGCTAAGACGTTATTTCCTGTAGTATGCGATTAGAACGTAAATCATGGAAACTCTTAGATCCATTGTTCATGATTATGCATTTTGGACAGAACACCGCCGAGACAACCCACTACCAGAAAATGGGTCTTGGGCGACGAAATGAAAAAAACCGGGCGACGATTTTTTTTTTCGTCGCCTAAGAGAAAACTTGGCCGACGAAAAAATAAATCGTCGCCCAAGGAAAAAAAATCGTCGCCTAAAGTTCGCCTAAGGATAAATTTCGTCGCCTAATAAATAAACTAGGGCGACGAAACAATATTTCGTCGCCTAAAAAATATATATCGTCGCCTAAGTTTTTTAATCCTTAGGCGACGAAACTCAAATATATCGTCGCCTAAGTATTTTATTTTTTTATTTTTACTTGGCCGACGAATTACACTAATTTCGTCGGCTAAGAGTAATCCGAATAATTAAAATAAAATAAAACACATTTAAATTTTATTGTACAGGATTTTTTATTTTTACTCTTGGGCGACGAATTTCACCGTTCCGGTCATATCTTATTTCATGACTTTTTTGCGTTTGAGGCCTCTACGTATATGTTGTCTTCAAAACGAAACTTAAACTCAACACTTCATATAAAAAAGTTATACAACATTAGTACATATAACGTGAGTTTAGTGATCGGAGAAGAGGAACTGAAAACCTACCGTTAGATATGACCAACATAACTAATTACATAGGTGGGCAAAAATTCAGCTCCATCTGACAAAGATAAGGGCTCGATCCGTCCGGTCAATCGGCGCGGTCAAACCCTAAACGGACGGAAACGGCTATTCGACCCTCCAAATCACGTAATCTGGCCGGACCTTCAACTGAGAATAGTTTCCAATCGATAAGACGCTTACGAGGCTATAAAAATTTGGTAAAAATTAAATACCCGGGATAGGGCTACCACTAGGTAGAAATAAGTGAAATTCGTTGACCGGAACAACCGGCACAGAAATTTTACCGGAATATCTTCATTTTTCACGAGTTGACGTATTTCACCGTTCCGGTCATATCTTATTTCACGAATTTTTTGCGTTTGAGGCCTCTAGGTATACGTTGTCTTTAAAACGAAACTTAAACTCAACACTTATATAAAAAAGTTATACAACATTAGTACATATAACGTGAGTTTGGTGATCAGAGAAGAGGAACTGAAAACCAACCGTCAGATATTCCTAGCATAACGAATTACGTAAGTGGGCAAAAATTCAGCTCCATCGGACAAAGATAAGGGCTCGATCCGTCCGGTCAATCGGCGCGGTCAAACCCCTAAACGGACGGAAACGGCTATTCGACCCTCCAAATCAAGTAATCTGGCCGGACCTTCAACTGAGAATAGTTTCCAATCGACAAGATCCTTACGGGGCTATAAAAATTTGGTAAAAAATAAATACCCGGGATAGGGCTACCACTACGTAGAAATAAGAGAAATTTGTTGCCGGAACAACCGGCACAGAAATTTTATCGGAATATCTTCATTTTTCACGGGTTGACGTATTTCACCGTTCCGGTCATATCTTATTTCACGACTTTTTTGCGTTTGAGGCTTCTACGTATACGTTGTCTTCAAAACGACACTTAAACTCAACACTTATATAAAAAAGTTATACAACATTAGTACATATAACGTGAGTTTGGTGATCGGAGAAGAGGAACTGAAAACCTACCGTCAGATATGACCAGCATAATGAATTACGTAGGTGGGAAAAAATTCAGCTCCATCGGACAAAGGTAAATGGCTCGATCCGTCCAGTCAATCGGCGCGGTCAAACCCCTAAACGGACGGAAACGGCTATTCGACCCTCCAAATAAAGTAATCTGGCCGGACCTTCAACTGAGAATAGTTTCCAATCGACGAGACGCTTACGGGGATATAAAAATTTGGTAAAAAACATTAACTTACAATTTAAATGTGCTTTATTTATTTTAATTATTCAGATTATCTTGGCCGACGAAATTAGGCCCAAGTATTATCTTGGCCGACGACGTACACTAATTTCGTCGGCCAAGAGTAATCCGAATAATTAAAATAAAATAAAACACATTTAAATTTCATTGTACAGGATTTTTTATTTTTAGTCTTGGGCGACGAATTTAACAAATATCGTCGCCCAAGAACTTTCTTGGCCGACGAATTACCCTAATTTCGTCGGCCAAGATAATCCGAATAATTAAAATAAATAAAGCACATTTAAATTGTAAGGTAATGTTTTTTACCAAATTTTTATGTCCCCATAAGCGTCTCGTCGATTGGAAACTATTCTCAGTTGAAGGTCCGGCCATATTACTTGATTTGGAGGGTCGAATAGCCGTTTCCGTCCGTTTAGGGGTTTGACCGCGCCGATTGACCGGACGGATCGAGCCCTTATCTTTGTCCGATGGAGCTGAATTTTTTCTCACCTATGTAATTCGTTATGCTGGTCATATCTGACGGTAGGTTTTCAGTTCCTCTTCTCCGATCACCAAACTCACGTTATATGTACTAATGTTGTATAACTTTTTTATATAAGTGTTGAGTTTAAGTGTCGTTTTGAAGACAACGTATATGTAGAAGCCTCAAACGCAAAAAAGTCGTGAAATAAGATATGACCAGAACGGTGAAATACGTCAACTCGTGAAAAATGAAGATATTCCGGTAAAATTTCGGTGCCGGTTGTTCCGGTCAACGAATTTCTCTTATTTCTACCTAGTGGTAGCCCTTTCCCGGGTATTTATTTTTTACCAAATTTTTATAGCCCCGTAAGTGTCTCATCGATTGGAAACTATTCTCAGTTGAAGGTCCGGCCAGATTACGTGATTTGGAGGGTCGAATAGCCGTTTCCGTCCGTTTAGGGGTTTGACCGCGCCAATTGACCGGACGGATCGAGCCCTTATCTTTGTCCGATGGAGCTGAATTTTTTCTCACCTATGTAATTCATTATGCTGGTCATATCTGACGGTAGGTTTTTAGTTCCTCTTCTCCGATCACCAAACTCACGTTATATGTACTAATGTTGTATAACTTTTTTATTTAAGTGTTGAGTTTAAGTGTCGTTTTGAAGACAACGTATACGTAGAAGCCTCAAACGCAAAAAAGTCGTGAAATAAGATATGACCGGAACGGTGAAATACGTCAACCCGTGAAAAATGAAGATATTCCGGTAAAATTTCTGTGCCGGTTGTTCCGGTCAACGAATTTCTCTTATTTCTACCTAGTGGTAGCCCTATCCCGGGTATTTATTTTTTACCAATTTTTTATAGCCCCGTAAGAATCTTGTTGATTGGAAACTATTCTCAGTTGAAGGTCCGGCCAGATTACTTGATTTGGAGGGTCGAATAGCCGTTTCCGTCCGTTTAGGGGTTTGACCGCGCCGATTGACCGGACGGATCAAGCCCTTATATTTGTCAGATGGAGCTGAATTTTTTCCCACCCACGTAATTTATTATGCTGGTCATATCTGACGGTCGGTTTTCAGTTCCTCTTCTCCGATCACCAAAATCACGATATTCTGAATTTTATGATAGAACTCTTGACCGACGATATTTATAGTGAAGAACATCGTCGCCCAAGTAGAGTATCTTAGGCGACGACTTGAAAAATCGTCGCCCAAGATTATCTTGGCCGACGATTTTCTTGATCCAGGGCGACGAGATTTATAGTGAAGAACATCGTCGCCCAAGTAGACTATCTTGGCCGACGATTTTCAAAAAACAGGGCGACGATTTTTATTGAATCGTCGCCCAAGAATGACAATATAAAAGGCAAAAATTCGGAACCCTAACCATTCGCGCAGCCGCTCACAAATCCTCTCTCTCTCTCTCCGAAAATCCCCCGAAGCCCTCTCTCTCTCCCTCTCTCCGACCCCGACCCAGCCCTCTCTCTCCCTCTCTCAAACAATTTAAGGTATATAACCCTAAAACCCTAAATTGGTTATGTTGATGAAAATTTTAATTGTTGTTGTTGTTGTTTGAAATTGTTGAAATTGTTTGAAATTGTTGAAATTGTTTGAAATTGTGAAATTGTTTGAAATTATTGTTTGAAATTGTTTGAAATTGTGAAATTGTTTGAAATTATTTGAAATTGTTAGTGAAATTATTGTTGTGTTGTGAAATTGTTGGTGAAATTATTGTTGTTGTTGTTGTAATTTAGGAAATTAATGGTAAATTAGGGTAAATTTGTGTAAATTATGGTAGGATTTTAGGGTAAAATTATGGTAAATTGTGATGTAAATGATAATTGTAAAATATTAGGGTTTACGGTTTAGGGTTTAGGGTTTAGGATTTGTGGAAATAATTTGTAAATATATTGTAAATGATTAAATAATTTTTGATTAAATAATTAAATAATATAAATTATAATTGTAAATATATTTTGGAAATTTTGTAAAAAATAATGTATTATTTTTTAGTAAGGATGTAAATATTCGTAAATTAATTTTTGTCATGTAATAATTACGAATTAATGTAAATAATTTGTTATGTGAATTAAAAAAATATTAAATCCTATAATAACTATTAATTTTTATTTGTGTTATTATTGTTGATAAATTTTTCGAAATTTATGGTTATTTTTTATTAAATTAATTATAAGACGGTAAAATATTTTTAATAAATTTATGGTTATTTTAAACCGGATGGGCATGAGGAGAACTTCTAGACAACGTTCGGGTTCGAGGAGCCAATATTCCTCGGACGGTACCTCAAACAACCCGTCGGAATCACCGTCGATCGGGTTTCCGTGGCAGCTGACGGCCCTACATGCGGCGCTTAGGGGTGGCGCGAGCGGCTCACGTTCTGCTGGGCAGTCGGGTCCCGCAGCGACGGCCCCTCGTCATCCAGAGATACTTCCCCGGTCGCGATCCAACACCGCCCCCACACAGTCGTCACCGACCGACGGTGATGGCGGGTCATCCGGGGTCCCTATGGTGCCGTCCGGCCTCTTCCTTCCTCCGACGATACCGGCGATACCTCGCGTCGATGAGGAGGGTCGACCGATTCGGGAGCAGTTCCCGCATGTGGCACCGCACGAGGCCTATATCTACAGGGAGTTTCCCACGCCTCTTCATCCCGTGAGGGTCTCCGAGCAGGCGGACGGAGACGAATCCGTCGGCTCAGCCTCATCCTCAGGTAATTTATTATTACTGTTTTGTCGATTTTAAATTTTTTTTTTGTAAAAATGTATTATTAATATTAAATTTGATTCACAATGTCACAGTCGCCGGAACGAGAAGGCGGAACAGCGGAGGCACCGTCAGCAACAAGGGACTCGATAGGGCGGTCGAGTCCGCTGGACGGATCGCCATCCCGTTTTCCAACGGGAAACCGGTGGACGCCGTGTTGGGAAACCGGTACACGCGCGCCGCGGGAGGCACCATCCGCTCCAGGCTCCCTATGTTGTGGGGAGTCTGGAGCCAGGTTCCTGATGGAGTGAAGGAGATGCTCCATCAGTCGATGTCGGTGAGTTTACTCGATCAATTACTATTTTTTTAACTAATAAATTATTTAATTATCGAAAAAAATACTAACAAGTGGTAATGCAGCAATGATTTGTGGTTCTCGAGGAGGGACGTGACTGGGCGAACAAGACCCATAGGGAGAGGTACCTCTATTTAATAATTTATTAAATTTTATTTTTTTAATAATATATTTAATATTTTTTTTGTATATGTAGGTTCAAGGAGTGGAAGCACGACCTCCGGTTACACTGGAAGCAGTACGGGAGCGACCGTTCGGGTACCCCGAAGGAGTTCGAGTATCGGGAGTACGAGTGGCGGTGGCTTCTTGTCACACAGTTCAACGACCCTCACAAAAAGGTAATTCGTAAACAAATTTGAATTAATTTAATTAGTGAATTAATTATAATTGTATGTTTTTAAATATTTACTAACGATAATTTTTTTTGAAGCACCTCGCCCCGGTTAATGCTGAGAACCGGCAACAGAACACAACCAACCATCGTGCCGGTTCGAGGCCGTTTTCGGCCATCATGGACGACGTGCGGCGAGAGCGGCCAGAGGAGAACCCCTATCTGGGGACCTTTCAGAGGGCATATCCTCATTCTGAGGAGGATCTTGTAAGTTCCTTATATTTTCTAATTTTTAATTTTAATTACATTTTATTAAATGTATATTAATATATTTTTTTAATATATCCAATTAGGTGAGGGTGAGGGAGGCGGAGCAAGAGGTCATGAGAGGCATGGTGAACGACACATGGCCGGGCACGGCAGAGGATGACATGTCAGAGGCCATGTCCAGGATCGACACTTCAGATCCTACCGTTGGGGCGCGGATTATGGCCACTGGCTTCGCGCAGTGTTCCAACACCTACTACTACCGGGGTATGGGAGGCGCTGGAAAAGGGATCCTGAAGACGACGCCAGGATTTCAGCGCAAGGGAGCCGTCGGAGCCTCAAGCAGCAACAGTCGGCTACATGATCAGTTCGAATGTCTACAGTCTGAGCTGGAAGCCCAAAGAGCGAGGGACATGGCGGTGATGGCAGAATCATATGCGGCTTCCACGGCTGCGCATATGGAGCGGCTGAATGAAGTCACCAATGCCAACCAGGCGGCTATGGGACAGTGGATGACTGCCTGCATCGCTGTACATGCGGCCGGACTTGATTTTCCGCCCATGCCTACGCCTATACCATTACCTCAGTGGCCCCACCCTCAGTGGCCCCAGCCTCAGCAGCAGCCTCCTCAGCCTGACCTGCCGCCGTCTCAGCCTCAGGACCCTCCGAACGGGAATGATGAGTTAGATTTCGAGTTTCTCCATAGGCAGATGGATTGAATTTTTGTAATAAATTATTTATAAATTTATAAATTTGTGTTATTTTTAATTAAATTTTAGTATTAGAAAAATGTAAAGAAATGCCGAAAAAAAAAATTCCAGCAAAAATTAAAAAAACATTATTTATATATTTAAAAAAATTATTTAAATATTTTTTAAAAAAATTTAAATATATCTTAGGCGACGAAATTAATAAATCGTCGGTCAAGAACTTACTATATAAGACGACGAAAAAAAATTATCGTCGCCTATGATGTAGTGATCTTAGGCGACGAAATATTTAGTTTCGTCGGCCAAGGTTATAAGATCTTGGCCGACGAAAACATTTTTCGTTGGCCAATGTTTTAAATCTTGGGCGACGAATATTTTTGGGCGACGAGAAGTAGATTTTAGGCGACGAAATTCGTATCGTCGCCTAAGAATTACTCTTAGGCGACGACGGAATGAACTTTCGTCGCCCAAGTTCTTGGCCGACGCACTTCTGCCGACGACGTCTTGGCCGACGACATGTCATCGCCTAAGTACTTAGGCGACGAAATTTTTTAACAGGGCGACGATTTTTTTTCGTCGCCCAAGTTCAAATTTCTGGTAGTGACCCTAGCCTTGCATGTATGGCCACAATTTTCAACACCAAAGATTCTTGAATGATTTCCGATATATTTGTTTTACATGGAACATTTGAAGAGTTCACGCATATATCACCTTAGTGACCTTACTAGCTAGCTCCTACTCAGCAAAATCGCAATGGCAGATGAAATTTCGTGTTAGTTGAAACGTCGCTGGTTAATTGGAGTAGACTCCAAGAAAATAACAAGTTGAAAGATTTTTGTGCGTCCGTATATAGATTGCATGTAAACATCAGCTACCTTTCATTGCGCGGGTAATTTATTAGCTAATTGATCCTACCTTATTGTGACCCATAATGCATGTTTTCTCCAGTATGACAATTGCGCATATGGAATAAGAATGTGAGGTCGTGGCTTAAAATTGAAAATCTTTGTTTCAATCGTCAATATGCAGCTAGCTAACACCGTCCCATATAACATGATCCAATTCAATTCCTAGCGCACTCACATTATCGAATCCTTGCCGACAAAACAGAAAGATATATGGACTCCAAGAACGGTTGGGAAATCGCACACCCGGTAATACATAGTGATTATCAAACTATTGATGATGCAAAAGACCTCAAGACAAAAGAAAGAAAATATCACAAATAGTTACTTCCCACAATTCCCATATTGGAAATCAATTGAGTTGATGTGTAATGTGACACCTTTCAGAGTATCACTTCGCACAGACTCCTTTGGATTCCACTGTGTAACTTTGTTGTTTGAGAGCATGAAATATACTCATTGACATGACCAAATCCGGAACCCAATATATTAGTCGGTTCCCTAATTTGGCGGTGGTGTATATAGTGAAAACTGAAAATTAAGTAAACAAATATGAGCTAGACTTGGATTTCAGCGTGTGCAGATCGATGCCACTCATCCATTCTCACATAATCTCTGAAGATTTTTGTCTCCCACACTTGCAGATTGGTCCCATAAAGTTTCTCCATAATCCTTCTCCCATTTCGGCAGCCGCCCAAAATCCTCGCATCAATTAAGTTCTGCATCCTTGTTCTTCCTATGGATCTACCACAAGATGGTGACGCTAAAAGAATAACATGCTACACCCAAAGCCTTGGCCACTCTTCGAGTCTTCGAGGAATGTACCGAAACATTTGTGTTTTCACTCTTTTACAGAGTTTTTACTGATGTTTTTTTACAGAGTTTATAAGTTGTTCGTAAGTGTTGTCAAATTCGTGTTGCATCGAGCCACGTAGTACGTACGTAGTAGTCCTAGCTAGAAGCCATGCATCAAGACAAATCGTACATCAAAACGACAACAACACAATACCAAAAACATGAAAAACGACGATTACTAAAACACAAGGCCATCCAACGTACACCTTTAGCCCAGAAGAAGAAGAAGAAGGAAACAGAGAAAACCCTAAATCAGTGATGGAGTCGCACACACGTGCATTGTAAGATTTACAAAGACGCATGCATGGTCTCTGCAATAATTGAAAATATTATTCTACAGTTTGAGGGCCGTTGCCCTACAAACTAAGGGCGGAAGATCACAGCTGGGATGGATGGATAGAGGAACAGGGTGAGAATGGCGACGGGTCGTTGAGGACAGAGCTAGGGCAAAGGCCCCAGAATCTCCGGGTACTTGTTTATTCTGTGATGCTGCTTCTCTACGTAATCAAACTCCGATAGGTTTTTGTACCAGTTTGTGTTCTTTGATCGACTCTATTCCTTGCGGCTCACCGACACAACGACCACGCTAGCCCGCCAATAATTGATCTCCATCGTCCACGCTAACTCCCATCATTTTTACTATGATTACCTAATCAACACCCTTCCCATAGATACCGGATTCTGGGGTTGGCTCAAGATTGAAGATTGCCATGGTCATTTCTTGTTGTATATATTACTAGCCAGCTATATATCTATATATTATATAGGAAGAATAAGATAAACTGTTTTGGCTTACTTTTACCCTTTGTTTTAGATCAAATAATAGAGCTAGGTACGTGCGATCTGTGAATTTTCATCATGTTACGTACGTAAAATTCACAAGATTAATCCATGAGTTAGCTTGTTTTGCTTACTTACTTATCAGCTAGTGAAGTACATACACATGGCTCTATGGCCAGGGCCCTTCCAAGTGAGAGATCTATTATTTTTAGCCAATTTGAGAGATAAGACATTACACAAATTTTTTAGCCAATTTAGAGATAAGACATTACACAAATTTTTCGATCAATTTTGTATATCTTAACCTATTCAAAATTATGTTTTAAGATTATAAACATTAACGGTTCAAATTTGACAGATTTCGCTAGTCTATTTGTTTGATATAATTTGATATCTAAACAATGATTAAGAGCAATAATTTAGCTAGAAATTTCCAAAAGTAATATATTCGTAAAGTTTCAATGTCATATCCTTGCATTCATTTGACGAATCAAACATGTACCTTCAATTGAAATATAACAAAAAGATAGAACGCGAATATTGAGCCTGTAGTAAGAGTAGATGACCTCTTTTGATCTCTCTCAATTTGCAATTTGATGAGCATATTGTTTATCCTTTCACCATGTACATAATTAGCTAAGGATCCAATCATTTAACTTGTCATTTTTTATATTTCCCCCAATTTCATATCCATTTGACGAATCAAACACCTTCAATTGAAATATATATATATATATATATATATATATGACAAGAAGAAATAAGAGACTAAGCAACAGATGCATGAACGCACCTTAATCAATTTTATCTGATGCAAAAGTAGTTACATTATATATTTATATATATGATTTTTTGTTCTTCAACATTACAATATGAACATACACATATTGACTATACCTGTATCATGGACATCAATCATGTTTCTTTGTTCCTTTTCTGGTTAGTGTGTGCTACAAATATAAGATAACATTAGTGGTAGCTGAATTTCTAATGGGAAATCTCCTGCCTACGGAATAGCTTGCAATAAATATATCCATATATATCTATTCTGTACTGATATCAGAGTCAGTGTGTTTTGTTGACTCAACACAAACTGTTAAGACTACCACAATATTTTTCGATTTCTTGTTTTAACACTCCATATATGTCTTTAGTCTTAAACTAAGTAGCCTAGCTAGATATGGGTAATATTTGAGGGGGTTACGTGTCACTTCCAATTCTAACAATGCAGGATTGTAGGCTAACCCAACATGTAGACTGTGGTGATCTGTCTCATGTAAATTCAATTAGTAGTGTAAACTCCTTAAGGAAGTTTGTTAAACAGTAACAAGCGATATTCGTTGATCATCTTTATATCGATATTTATCCGAATTATCGTGTAATGGCTCTTGAACTGTGTGAGATCTTGTGGTTGAGACACTTGTTTAGAGATTTAAGGTTCAAACAAAAAAAGATGATATCTTTATATTGTGATAATAAAGCCGCAGTTGAAATTGTTCATAATCTAGTTCAACATGAAAAAACAAAAGATGTGGTGGTCGATAAACATTTCATTAAGGAGAAGTTGGATCGGCAGATTATTGCATTCCCATTTGCACCTACTGAGGAGCAGCTGACAGACATTCTTACGAAAACAGTCTTTAGTAAGGCGTATTATGACTTACTTAACAAGTTAGACATTTGTGATATGTATGCTTCAACTTGAGGAAGAGTGTTGACGTGAGTCATTTGTTGTAGTTAGTATTGTGAATATTGTGTATTGTAAGTAATTATGTCGTAATTAGTTTTCTAATAGGACTTAGTGTGTCTTGTATATATATACTCCGTTTATGAAGAAGTTGAACACATATAAGAAATTCTCAAATACTTTGTTCTGTTTGACTAAGTTGATTAAACGGTAAAATCATAAAAGATGGAACCAAGTACGTTGTTTGGTAGATGGTTTTGGAAATTTGGCATGACTTCGGATTAAGTTGATTGCATTATGCATCGCTATTATTGCATTAGTGGATGAAGAAGAAGAAGACGGGTTTTGATTGCATCAATGGTGTTGTGTGTTTCAATAGGTTTTTCTCGTAGATGTGATTAAGTTGATTGACGTGAACTTGTTCGTTGTTTGCATCCACCACTGCCCATTCCCATGTTATGGTTTTATTAGAAGCGAAAGTTTTATGAAATTTACATAAAGTCACTGTAGATGAGCTCAATCTAACCCGCTACTAATGTTAATGGCTTTTAATTTTAGTACGTGATTTATCTAATTTGATATGGGATCAGCAAAAGAGAAAGTAATTCATAACGTTTTTAAGTGTGTGTCAAGTTATTATTGGCAATAAATTTGTAAAACATAAAATTTCTAATAAAAGAACAAATTGACGTTTTTTTTTTCAATTTTTGTTTTCAGAAAAAACAATATGACAATAAGTCTTGGCTAAAAACGGAAAGAACCAAACTCTCTTCCACATCGTGTCACAAAGGTTTTAGACCAAACTTAGGTTTATGGATCTATTGTTGATCATAACTTGACAGCACACACTTAAAAACGTTATGGATAATTTTCTCTTTTTTTTATATTATCAGTGAAATCACTAAAATTAAAAGTTGTAAAGGTTAGAAAAGAACATCCAACTGATGAAAAATGACTAAAATTAAAAGTCCTCATAATATGATAACCATGACACAATAGTAGAGTACACATGCAAGACCGAAAGCTAGACAAATACGCAAAGACCAACTAGAAAACCTAACAAATCCACAAATAGCAAAATAAAGCTAGGAACATATGAACCACCACAAGTGGTTAGTTGCTAAGAGTCCAAGTGTGGAACTCACATACACATATTCGAATTCCGCCGACATTAATTCGAGTAAATTTTAATCTTTTGGTGGTTAGGAGAAGGTAGTGTTCTGACATGCATGATCCGTGACATAAAATAGTCTTTGGGTTTAGAAAATCTTTTAAAAAAACTATGTGATTTCAATAATAAAAACCTCTGAAAATAATTGACTATATCTATATAAAACATTAAAGAAAATCAAATCGATGCAAAATATTTAGAACAGTAGAATTATATGAGATCCAAACTAAATTTATACATAACATGTCTGGCAATTTAAATAGATGTCATTGGACAGGAAACAAGAAAAATAACACACTCTTGTTTGATCCTATGGAATTTTATAAATTAAACTATAAAAGTACTCCAAAGGCATAGGACTTGGATAAAATTGATCCTAACAAATCTTACTTGAGAAATTTGGAGCAGAGAATCCTTGTCCTCTTCTTGGGTTCTAAAGCTAATAGTTGATATTGTAAAACCGTGTAAGAGCATTTTTAATAGGCTTTTTATTTTAAATTTTTAGATATTTTAAAAAACGTGTTTAATTTTTTAATGTTTTATTAGGTGGAATCATGACTTTTTTTGGAAACGATAATTAATCAAGACACTTAACAGTAATAGCCAGATTTCTTGCGAATGAAATTTGACATTCTAAATGAAGGAAAACTCAAAAGTCAAATCAGGAGAAGCAACATCTTATTATACAAACATGAAATGATGAAACCGTAAAGTTAGGGCCAAATAAAATAGATGTCATTGAGATTAGATAAGGGCATTTTATTTATTTGTCAAGATAGCTTTGAAATGGAACTCCATGTCCCAGAAAGACATACACTGTTCTATGACTATGAGCTTTCTGTTCTTGTATTGGCTAAATCTGTTACTGCCACAGGTAAGAAAGCCATTTAAAGACCTACACAAAAGGAAGCTTCACCCAATATTAACAGCAGTTGGTTCGCTTTCCAAGCCAATCTGGTATCATCCACCCTGCTAATTTACATAAAATAAAACCATACAAATCCTCTTTGGTAGGCAGCATGGTTCTCTTTTCACAATTTTTACTCTACCCAAAGCTTGAAAGGTTAATTTGCTTTTGACATATTCGAAGTAACTTTTCCTATTCAAAAATTAAACTTCAAACAGTTTCACAGTGGCTGGTCTCTTGGTCTATAGGCTCTAGCAAAACTGCAAAAGCATTAGCAATGGCGTGACCCAGTACAATTTGAATTCTCACAAACCCTTTTGGTACATTTTTACCTCCAAAGGTAGAGCTTTTCCAGAATGGGAGTGCTGAAGAACAAACTGCCAGAGAAACCTCTGAAAATTTTGGGGAAGAAAGAAGAAAGGGTTAAAAACCTACACTTTGTTGTCCTCAAAGTGTATCTTCTTTATAATCTGTCAGTGTTCTTGGGGTCCTCAACCATCAATTTAAGTTTGCTAATAGCATAGCCAATTTGGTTGGGTCCATGAAATACACGAACTCAGAAAATACCAGAACATTTTTTTGGGTTTCTGTAGGAAGAACAAAAAGCCACAATACAAGGATAACCACACACACCCTTTAGCCTTTAGCTTTTAGAAAATTTGTGACATCCTTTTTTTATATGATGCAAAAACATAAAATGGACAAAACCCAATTTCCAATTTCCCATTTCACTCCAGGAAGACAAGAATCCCATCTTGTCAATGTTCACATGGTCTGAAAAAAAAGGTTGTGAGATCCTGTGACTAGCTTTAAACTACTAGTTTTTTTCTAACTATAATAGACTGCATCTTTGGTAAATGAAGAATGCAGTACTAAACTAACAAGGATTATTAGAAACACATTGGAAAAGATTGATGTACATTTTTCATTTTGATAGAGCAGATTATTTGATTTACTTTGACTGGATGTCAGTGAGATCAAACCAGATTTGCTTGAAGACCTTGATGATGAGCTCATGGTATTCATCTGAATTCAGAGAAAGATAACATGCAAGAAGATCTTCCAAGTCCTTTGATGCCTTGATGTTGTTCTCCATGATCATCTCTATCATTGATTCCCTGAAATCCCTTTGAGGATCAAATGAGGACTTGACAATTGCAAAGCTTTCTGAGAGACTCCTCCTCTTTGAGCTCGAATTCGACGACAGACTCCGGCGTCCGACTTGGGCCTGGTTTATTTTCCGGTTTGCAATTCTCGGAGAATTAGTACGAAGCTTAACTCCCGGTGAAGTGCTCGAAGTTACTCTTCTAACAGAACTCGTACGATGCTCTTTGTTGTTCTCTGATCCATGTGAGCTTTTCCTGGACTTGATTGGCTGCTGCTCCTTGTTCTCTTTCTTCTTCTTCTTGACCTCACACACCATTTCATTGAAGCTTTCCGGCTTGGTTATAATCCGAGGAAGCTCAAGATCAGAGAACGAATCAAGTTTCTTCTTCTCAGATGAGTTGTCCACGTCGATGATGATGTCTTTCTCATTAGAACTCGTCATAGAATTCATACCATCAAATGTCTCTGTAGCAAGAACACGGTCACATCTGAATTCAAGAGAGTCGGTGTGATGAAACTCAAGCTCGGAGCTGTCGAGAGACGAAGAAGTCGACCAGAGCTGCTCCTCCGGTAGAGAATCCGATTTGGTCCAGACGGATTCAATGGAGGCCCTACACCCTCCAGAAACAGAGGAGCTAGTCGACATGGCAAGCTTGGAATTAGAACTGTTCCTCTGTTTTTGTCTAGAAGATTTTCTTGGTGGCTCATGAGGCAAATTGGTGGTGGAGACTTTGGGGTTTACAGGGGTGTTGCAGAGTGGTCTGTTCTCACCTGTGGAGTTATTTAGCTCCCTTGTGAAGTAGTACGACTTTCTTGAGTGATGACAATGGTGGTTGTGATGGGTGACCTGCTTTGGCTTTGCTGGGCTTGTTGGTTTTGCTGAAGAAGCAAATGTGGATGGTCGTGGTCGGTTTTTCTTCTTGGGATGAGAATTGCTGCTCTGGTTCTTTCTGGTTTTGCTCATGTCTTTGAGCTTGTAAAACCAGGCATTGGGTATCATATCAGATAATCTAAACTTGTACTTACCCATCACCAACCCACAAAAACAATACCTCTCCTCTCTCTTTCAGTCCCTCTCTGGTTTCTCTGGCAAAGGAAGAGACTTGAGGCACCTACCACTCTGCTGAGGCTGAAGATAAAATAAACAAGAGGGAGGCTTTAAGCTTTTGTGTGTTTTCTGGGCATAGTGGTAAATTCACCGAACTTGGCTTTTATTGTAAATGACGCTGTAAAACGGCTTTGCCCAAAACAGACTTTGTATTCATATTATGATTTAAGTTTTGGTCACTTGTGGAAAAGCAATGGAGGGAGTTGGGGTACATGATTCTCTAATTTAAGACGCCCAGATTTTTCAGGATGCTACTTAACGTGACTACAGTAGAGGCTTTATCAGGGTCCAACATTTCTTAACCCAAATCCCCAACACTTTGCTCAATGTGGCTTGCATGCAAGGCTAGGCCAGTGGGGTCATCAACTAACCAATTTGGGTCCCCGCTGTGATCTTCTTGGCTTCCTCTGCGAGTATGTTTCAGATTCATATGCAGAAAAAACACTACCCACAAAGGGAAACTTCCATGTTTAAAACCTCCAGTTTGGCCACTCATTCAGTGACTCAACTCAGAGTGAGCTCTTGGTCTAAATTTCTCTAACAAGGGAGATGTTTTTCTATAAAACAAGAAAGAGAGAAAGGTTTAGGCAATTATGCTTTTCAATTTTGTAAGGATGGCTTTGTGACTCTCCATTTATATATACTTTAAGATAGGATATTTTTGAGTGGTCCATCTACATTAATCGATTGCTTAGTATGATCAAATCATTACATGTATATAAAGTTGAAGATAAAACAGTGTATCAAATAGTACCTACTCAGAAAATTGGAATCGAGTTTTAAAACGGAAGAGAAAAAATGGGGAAGTAGCAAAAAGACTAACAAATTAAGGAGTTGTCAACTGATAAAGTAGTTTAGGGTTCACATCTAAAATCAATTAACAATGGATGCAGTGGTGCAAATCCTTATAAACTCACAAGCAATGTCGATCACATATTTCTGATATGTGATTGATATCTCAACACGTCCCCACATGTGTGGTGAATTTTCAAGTCAAACACGTGAACAACATTTGGGTGACTTGGAGTTCGTGTGGCCATTGAGCTTCGCATGTGGACGTGGGTAACCTAGCTTTGATACATGATAAATTAGTTTGATGTTCATATCTAATATCAATTGGCAATGGATAGCGTGACATAAACCCTTATAAACCCACAAACAATGTCTCATATTCCTGATGTGAGATTGATATCTCAACATCAACCTACTCGTATTATTCTTATATACATGTGGACGTGGGTAACCTTTCTTTGATACATGATAAAGTAGTTTGATGTTCATATCTAATACCAATTGACAATGGATGGAGTGACATAAACTCTTATAAACCCACAAGCAATGTCTCATATTCCTGATGTGAGATTTATATTTCAACATCAACCTACTCGTATTATTCTTATATACAAGTAAAATGAATAGGGAAGTGAAATCCACACTCCCCAAATTGTAATTCACACTCTCATTTTCTATTTTTTTTAACTTAAATTTTGTCTTTATATGAAAATGATAACTAAAAATAGAAAATTAGAATGTGGATTACAATTTAGAAAGTATAGATTTCATATCCCTCAGATTTAGGTCTAAACTTTTAGGTGTGTCTCACATAATTGTTAACTGTGTGTTTGCAATAAAGTTCATTAATGTCGTTATTCGAGTAATGTGCGTCTGTACATGTAAAACTAACGATTTTATTCAACCAACGTTTGTCGGTACATATATGACTAACACTCGTCCGTACATATATGATTGATGCTCGTCCGTACAACGCTCGAATTATAAAAAATTATTCGCTTCCCATTATTAGATGATGTTCTAACTAAAAGGAAGGGAAAATTTCATTACATCCTAATTTTAAAGATCGTTATTCGAGTAATGTGCGTCTGTACATGTAAAACTAACGATTTTATTCAACCAACGTTCGTCGGTACATATATGACTAACACTCGTCCGTACATATATGATTGATGCTCGTCCGTACAACGCTCGAATTATAAAAAATTATTCGCTTCCTATTATTAGATGATGTTCTAACTAAAAGGAAGGGAAAATTTCATTACATCCTAATTTTAAAGATTTTTTTTTCACTAACAAAACAAGAATCTAAACTTCTCATCAACTCTATATACAGTGTTTTCTCACTGACCAAATTTTCAGCATTTGATCTATTTTTGCTGACCATAATACCCTCATTCTCTCTCTCTCTCTCTCTCTCTCTCTCCTTCCATACCCACCGATCTCAATCTCGTCCTTCCGCTCCTGCAAGTCGCCGGGCGCCGTCATCTAAGCATCCCGTCGGTCCCTCCATGCCTTTGGGTTACGAAGCCTCAACGCCGACGAGGTTAGATCCCTCACGTCGTCATACTGTCTCGACACAATCAGACCCGGACTCTTATGGAGATCTATCTCCCAAATCTCAGCGAACTTCATCGGCGGTCGGCACAATCAGACCTGGACTCTTATGGAGATCTATCTCCCAAATCTCAGCCAACATCATCGGCGGCGGACAACAGGCCAAGGGTCTGAATTGGAAGAAGCTCGTCTTGCAGATCGAAGCTTGTCTAGGTAGAAACGCCGGCGACTGCAGAATGGCCGGAGGCTGGGGGCTGACGAAAGTCACCTTCGGGTAAGAACCAAGGTCTGGGTACATCCAAAGAATACGATCTGAGAAGAACAAAGAGTAATTTGGAGAAGCTGATCTTTGGGTGCTAAAGTAAATTGCTTTTTTTTTAGCTGTCTTCCTAAGTGCTTCTCTATTTGACTGTATATTGTTATTGTTGAAGCACTTGAACCTATGGCCAAAATGCACTTGAACCTAGACCATCTTACTGTCCCGGTAGAACCCCGGATAGACACTACGTATATTGCCTCAAAAAGACCTCATACTGTTCTTAATACACCCCCGTTAGATCTTCTACCGCTCTCAATAGATCTCTTAGCTTTCATCGGAGTTCGGTTAACGGTCATCAGAGCCTTGTCAACGGTCGTTGGAGTCCGGTCAATGGTCCCCGAGCCTGATCAATGTTATTGGTCGTGGAAATCTGGTCATAAAAATTTTATTTTATAATATAGACTTTTAAAATGGTCTATTGTAGTTTATTTAATTTATTAAGGGTATAATTATCTTTCTGCAGTTTAAGCTAGTTCATAGAATTTTAAAATATGATTTTGTTAGTAAAAATAAAATTTTTAAAATCAAAACGAGTGGACTTTATCCCTAAAAAAAAAAGGTATTCCACATATCGATGGACAAGTGGGCATGATAGACATTTATACACAAATTTTAAGGGGCATGTAAAATCGTTGTGAATCTGTGTATAAATAGGATTCTTATGTAATTAGGATATCCTGCAATTATAGGGAGATTCTTTCCTATTACAGTTAGACTACTCCTTTATACGTGTATAAATTATCCCATTGTGGATGAATATAATCGTTGAATTGATCTTCAATTGAAGTATCATTTTCTGTGATGTAATTTTCAAAATACTTCAATGTAGGATTGATACCTGAATGCTTAACCTTATTTTCTTCTCAAAGATGAACATTTTTTAAAATTTCGGTCAAAGACAATGGCTAACAAGTTTACAGTTTAGTCGTACGATTTTTGTTTGGTCAGAAAATAATTTCTACTACTATATGCTGCATTGTTTTCACAATTGAATTCGTATATTCAGTAGTACAGTCAAAATAATAGTAGAGGCACAGGGCGCAGGACGTTCACAATAACCTTGCTTGCTTCCTGCAGAAGACATAATCGATCCAAAGCTCTACAGAGTGGCATGGGTACTATATATGATCCTGGTCAATTGGTCCCCGGCCAACTGCGCTGGTGGATCTGAAGCTGAAAGGAACATGACCAAATCACCAAGCTAGGGCCAAACAGAACTGGTTTGAGATGATCGATCTGTACATAAACAACGGGACCATTCCAACTGATCTTTTATCGAATTGAATTCGAAGTTTTGTCCTAGCATGTAGAGGAGTTTAATAACAGTTGTATGTATGTTGGAGGCAGCAGGACAAAGAATTACTCCAGGTAATATCAGTCGCATGTACCTTGAATATCATCCTGCATGTAGGGTTCATTTGTGCAGCACATGCGCGCAGGCATGGCAATGAAATGGCCTAATATATTGGGACCAAACTAAGATTGATCGAGACTGTGCGGTCCCAAATTGTAATAACCAATAACATCACCGAAAAGGCGAAAAAACACAGGCAATCGGGTTCAGAATGTTCGAGTTCGGGTTGCCCTGAATGATCCATGAAACTCGAATAAGCTAGCTGCTTGGATCCTTCACGACATTTGCAAACCTTAACAAATTTCATTTCTCGATCTAACAGCTAGCTAGATGTTGCTGATCATCTCTTACTAAGCTGAGATCCATTCAACTATTGATAATCTGCGCAATAATCGTCATTCCCTAAGTTTGGATATGGACAGATGTATACCAAGTTTACAGCACTTGCAGAAGTAACAGTAATTGGAAATTGTTGAGTTGTGAACGCCCTTGCATACAACAACATATACAGTACTGCCTCAAAAGGAACAAATATGTGTATGCCTGCAAAACTTAACGAGGAATAACAAGGTTTGCTTAGTTTAACTCTACGGTTCCCCAACAATAGCTTTGACGCCATTGATGGACAATACATTGGTGAGTGTCAAACATAATTTCCTTATTGGAAACACCCAGCTGCATCTGAAATGTAAATTAGGTTCTTTATATTCAATCACATCACTTTCATGGTCAGTTGACTCAGTTCTGACCGAACAACAAACATGATAGATCGAAATTTGGTTTCAAGAAGAAATCAAACCATTGCAAACCAAATTATGTATGACATTGTTAGAGGGATTTTTCTTTTGTAGTTTGGAATTTATATATGCTACAATGAATGTATGCATGAGCTTGATGAGTTGTGTTTGAGCCCAGTGGGCATTTTAGTCAAAGAAAGCGTGAATAAGTTTTGGATAACATTTGAGCCAATAACTGTGACCTTTTTAATGAAAAATCTTTTAAGTCTCGCGGGCTTCAGGGGCGCGCGAGATGGGAACAAGGTTCAGGAGTAATCAAGATAAGGATGCTCATAGTTTCTACAAAGACTATGACACCTCGCGGGATAAAGATACTCATAGTTTGAGTCCGCATATGAGTATACAGTTGAGCAGCGCGGAGGCAGTGACTTATGCGAAGTCTGTTGTGCGTTTGACACGTGTCATACAGATGATTGGTTCGCGCGGGCTAAACAGTATCCTTAAGTTACTCTGCTTGCGAATCCGACTTGAATTATGATTACATCTCTCCTGGCAGTGCGAGCCCCTATATAATAAGAAGAGCTCGAAGGCTTACACAAATCTCTCTCTCTCTCTCTCTCTCTCTCTCTCTCTCTCTCTCTCACACAACTTCATAATCAAATCCGACAAAAACACAACCTTCAACACAGTTGAAACCTTCGAGCCTCTTGAAACCCAAAACCTAAGCGCACATCGCCTTAGCCCAGAGCCTGTGCGGACTCACCCCTGATTACTGCCCTATTGTTGCTCTGCTCGTTACATACAGTGAGTATCGATCACGAGGTACTGGTAAATTCTTCATCCGCGAGATGGCACCGGAGCCCTTCGCTTGATTAGAAGTCATGACTCAACGCACCTTCTTTCCTCGTCCGCTAGGTGGCACGCCCACATCTTTTTTACTTTTGGTAGCTAATTACCTCTCTACCCCTTACTGAGGATCGTGGTCAAAACATTGGCACGCCCAGTGGGACCGAGAGTACAAGCGATTCACCATAGGGAAACCAGGAGAATCACCATACATGAAACCCCAGATTTCTTGTCACAAGCACAGATCACCACGGTACAAGCCCCATAATAGGGCAGCTTGCCGATCTCTCACCAAAGAAAAGGTTCTTGCTCAGTTTGGTAACCCAGACTTCAGCGAAACCGTAATGGAAGGCTCACAGCCAACCCAAAGCACAAGATCTGCTCTGCCTATGGAGAAAATCCTTCATATGTTCGAGGAGCTCAAAGGTCAAATCAAGGGTTTGGCCACTCAACAGAGCGTCACTGACCTAGCTGAACAGGTCAAAAAAGAAAGAGCCCTTTGGGAGGCCAACCATGACAAACTCATCATGCTCAGTGAGGATTATGGCCACCTAGAAGGCAAATTCATGGAAACCAAGGGCCTAGTTGAGGGGTCCCTTCAACGGATCCAAAAGGATCTTGACCAGAACGCCGAGACCTTGAAGCAGAACGTGGACACCCTAACACTCACTCGCGCAACTGTGAATGAGAAAACTCGTCGCTTGGACGAACACGTTACCAAGTTGCACGAATAGCAGAACACGTCTTTCTTCGGAAGCAAGAACAACCTAGAAAAGCTCGAAGAGTTCAAAGAAAAACATGATAGGTTGAACCTGAGGGTCCTTGAGGTGGAAGACTGGATGAGGTCTCAGGCGCCGAGGAATCCTACCCTCAATCTTAATGGTGCAAGCGCAAACGAATGTTCATCCAAATACATCCCGCCTAATGAACCCGCTAAGGCTAATCCTAAAGTTGGGGCTCAGAAGACCCCACAATTTGTGTTGGGAGTTGATACTTCAAAGACACCGCCTCCGGACAACTCTAGGGCAGTACTAAAAGGCACTAATGGTTCACCATATCAGGGGACCGGGACACCAGATGACCCGATAATAGCCCATTCCAGTCCGGCTCCTAGAAATATTGGACAGGCTGCTAGTTTCTCTACATGGCTAAACCATGAGGAAGGAGCTGAATCTACACCTGTGACGGCAACCGACTGGCGCCAGCTCATCTCCAACATAGTCAAGGCAGAAACCAAAAAAGGTGATGCTGACCTATAATATCGCGACCCCTACCTTGATAGTGTGGCGCAATACCCCTTTCCCTGAGGGTTTAAAAACATCGTCTTCACGACTTTCTCTAAGGAGACAAGGGAAGATGCAGCAATTCATATGGCTCGCTTCAAAGTCCAATACAACCAATATGAGAATAATGATATTCTCAAACTTAAGCTCTTTAGGACTTCTTTGTCCGGAGCTACATTCAGCTAGTACTCCAGGTTGAAGCCTGAGTCGATTGCAGATTGGCCAACTATGGAGAGACTTTTCTAGGAGACTTATGGCACCATCGAGCCAGAAGTCGGCCTTGACTCCCTCACCCAGATGAGCCAGCAAATCATGGAATCTGGAGTCTCAACATTTCAAGATCCAATAGGCCAAGTTCGATTACCTGCTACCTGAGCAGAAAGCCATTAAGTTGGCAATTCGAGGTCTTGAGCATCGTCAGCGGCTGAAGCACCATGGGGAGCGCTTCACATCCATGGGTGACCTCATTAACAAGGTCGGAAGCTATGAGCTGATTCTCAATGAGATGGATGAGAAGGCGAATGCTTCTAAAGGGATCTACATGCCAGGAAAGAATAGGATTATGGGGGCACTAAGCCTGCAATCCCCTACTAATGATCCATATTATCAGAGGCATGAGGAAACTGATGTTGATCAAGACCATGAGGACGTTGGAGCGGTTGAGCTGACTCGGAAGCCACTGGCCCACAAGTTGAAAAATCTTAAAATGACCCGTGAGCCAATCACCATCCAGTCTTGTGCATGGTCTAAGCCCGAGTACTAGTCATACACTTATGACGCAAGAAACGCCCATCTAGTCTTTAATGACTTGATCGAGGCGAAGTACGTGCGCTTGGATCACAAGATCTCATCCAAGGAGGAGCTGAAGGACAAGAGATACTGTACCTTCCACAATGTCAATAATCATGACATTAATGATTGTGTCAAGGTCCGAGACCAACTACAGATTTGGCTGAACTCTGGCGCCTTAAAACTGAAGACCTCGGGGAGCACAACCTTGTTGGTGGATGTAGACCTTTTCCCACCCGTTGTTGGCATGTTCGAATTAAACTGGGCCGATCAGCCAAAAAAGGACAATCAACGCCGGGCGCCGAAACCAGGCCAACGCAGAGTCACACTGGACCTGTCTGAACACCAGGAGGATGACAACCCGCGCCCGGCACCCCAGAGAGGCCGCGAGGAGTGCAATGACAATACTCTTCGTCCATCTCGCTAGTACACATATAACGTCAACCTCGCACATGAGGTCTTAGATGACCTTATCGATGACAGACTCGTCACAATGGCTGGGGCCTTACCCTACATCGAATACAAGGAAGGCCGCGTACACTGCAAGTTCCATAATAGCTGGGGACACAGAACTTGCGATTGCCATCAGCTTCGAGACCAGATGCAGGACTGGCTCGACCTCAGGTACATTCGCTTTGAGGATAAAGGCGACTTCATGATCGCAACTGCTAACATCGCTTGGCCTCGTATCGGCCAGCGCACAATAACATTGGATATATCTCCAAACGCGGGCCCACGCGAACCGCCAGGTCAAAATCGGAAGCGACCGGTGAACAACTATACCGTGTTGGCCAACCAAAGTGGAAACTATGATCCGGCAAGGCAGTTGGTCGCCAGACAAGAGTGCGATCGCCCTTCAAGAAAAGATAAGGACAAAGCTATTATGAGGGACGATGAACCGTCCCCCGCTGAAAATTATAAACCTGTGAGTCCCAGGACTAACGAAGAGCTGGAACAGAGGATCAAACGCCTCAAGACATTCGTCCAATCTCACTGGACATAAAAAGTACCTTCGTCTCCATCTTCAAGCGAGATGGATATATCGGATGCCAGCAGCCAATACCAGGAAAATGAGGCTTCAAGCCCTCGTCAAGGTATCTTGACTGATCCCAACATTCCCCTGACATCCAAATCAGTGATCAAGGAGGGGGTATGGTACACGCAGTGAGGGGGCAGACCAGTTACCATTACCAAATCCAGCAAGCGAAAGCTGCAGAAGAAGTATTGAAGCATCTTGCGTGCTTTGCGAGTTGTCGATGATGGCGTCGTACGACCCTCGCAGCTCGTACAGACACCTGAGCAGATGTGGAGAGAGGCAGAGGGCTTGCGTGCAATACTCCAAAGGCCACCTGTAACGCCCATAAGGGTGTGTGAACAAGTCGCAGGAGATCCTGCCCCAAAAGCAAACGACTTTTATCGACTTACTGTTCCACCAAGTCAGGATCCTCGACCTTCCAAGCACGACCAGTT
The DNA here is from genome assembly GCA_034370585.1 of Fragaria x ananassa. NCBI lineage: Eukaryota > Viridiplantae > Streptophyta > Magnoliopsida > Rosales > Rosaceae > Fragaria > Fragaria x ananassa. The sequence goes on from CP139753.1 coordinate 5,062,019, forward strand.
AACGACCCCGGAGCCTGAGCGAAGAAGGGATCCTTAACTTTCCAGGCGCAGGCCGATAACGACCCCGGAGCCGGAAAGAAAAAGGGATTCACAGCCTTCCCGACACAGACCATCATCAGAGCCTGACCGAAGAAGGGAACCGCTTCCTCAACCAAGGCGCAGGCCATCGTCAGAGGCTGAAAGAAGAAGGGAACCACCCTTTCCAACAAGGCGTAGACTGTTCGCAAACCTAGAGCCTTAGCCATCACTGCGCCAAGAGCCCCTACACCAGGAACCCGAGGCAAGGAGGGAACCACCACATCGGCCCCAGCCACAATCTAACCCAGAGCCGAAGGCCAAGAGGGAGCCTCGAGTCCCAGCCCCTCCTCAGTCGAAGGAAAATGACAATGACAAGATTCCTCTAGCTGCGGATAAGCAGACAACTGAGGACAAACCGTCCTCAACCAAACTCGTATGGCGACAACGGTAGACGGAGACTGACGCACCACCAGTCACCGACAGTGCTCCTGCTAGCCCTAACTTCACCCAGCAAATGGCGCAGCTTCTCCGTGGGAACTCAGCAGACAACGAGGCCCACTCCAAGCCTCATGTTCACTTAGATGAGTACCAAGAAGAAGAGCAAGATGAGTCATTCACCTGCAGTATAGTAGAGGTCTCAGGATGGGCTGAAGATGAAGATGTCAACCATGAAGAAGGCGCATTCGCTGCGCTCGAAGGGGAGCATGGGGTCATTGAGACTTTGCTGATCCTAGTTCACAAACCCTTCTCTTTTCAGATAGGGATGGTATTCTTCATATCTGAGAGATATGCCTTGCCACCAAACACAACATGCAACGCGGCAGATATCCCAGACAGCAGTGAAAACATCTACGATGTATCCCCGCTTTATAGCAGCGAAATGGGTCCAACCCTGACAAAGCCCGAGGACTCCCCGAAAGTGGAAATCACGAGCAGCATCACACATATGCAGACTCTGACCTTCTCGATACCAACCCTGGACTCACATGAGATTGTTATACATTACTGCCGAGGTTGAAGGGATAATGGTCAACAAAGTCATGGTTGACACCGGTGCTACAGTTAATGTCGTCACAACCCGAACCATGGGACTTCTGGGCATCTAACGCTCGATGATCCAAACCACATCATTGACAGTCAAGAACTTCACTGGGCAGGTGTCTAGAACCCTAAGACTGTTATTTTTACGAGTCAAGGTGGGTCCGGCATCACGGTTTTATACCTTCTTCGTGGCCGAATGCTCTTCCTCCTACAGCATGATCCTAGATCGCGACTAGATCCATAGAAGTTTTTGCGTCCATTCCTCTATGCACGAAAAACTTATAATCTAGGATACTGAGAAACACGAAGCGGTTATCATTAAAGCTGATATGCGTCCGTTCTCTATCTCCACCAACTTCAATGATGCTCAATATTATAACATTGACTAGGGCCCATTGGATGTTCAAGGCGTCATTTCCAAAGGCCGCCCCTATGGGGTCACAACCTCCAATTTAACGCGGTGGGGGCTCACCCAGGCGAGGGACAACTTACAACATCCTCACACCATCGCAGATCCCCTACAACCTTCTAATGGATAGTGCCTTTTCATAGGAGGAACGCGAAACTGGCGAGTCCCTGTATGAAAGACTTCTCTCATACTAGGCAGAACGTGAAGCCTACGACAAGGTCGCGACCAAGGAATACGTTGATGAGATTGTAGATTACACCGATACCAATGAGGAAGTTATTTAGTTAGCTCCTGCCGCCTTGGACGACACACCACCTCAGGTCCGTGACCCCATTTCAAAAATCGATGTAGGGACTGTAGAGAAGCCCCTGCTCATTTCCATTAGTGCTAAGCTAGCGGAGGAAGAAAGAGAAGACATTATTGCCCTACTATGCAAATATAAGGACAGCTTCGCTGAAAAGTATGAAGACATGCCCAGCCTGTCCCCAGACTTGGTTTGTCATCGGCTGCCCACTTATCCAGACCGACGTCCAGTTCGGCAAGATGGCTGATTCATGCGGACTGAAACCCAGATCGTAGTCATGGAAGAGATTGAAAACATGCACCGATCAGGTATCATTCGTGTGGCAAAATATAACGAGTGGCTATCCAATGTAGTGCCCATTCGCAAGAAAAATGGTAAAATGCGCGTATGTGTTGACTACCGCGACCTCAACAACACAACGCCCAAGGATATATACCCCATGCCTATGGCCGACCTCCTCATTCACGCAGCTGCAGGACATGAAGTTCTATCTTTCATAGACAGAACCGCTGAATACCACCAAATTTCTGTTGCCGAAGAAGATCGTCACAAGACCGCCTTCTGCTGCCCAGGGTTTGCCGGCGCGTTTGAGTATGTTGTCATGCCTTTCGGGCTCAAGAACGTGGGGGCAACATATCAGCGCGCTATGAACCTCATCTTTCATGACATCTTGGGAAAATTATTTGAAGTCTACATAGACGACGTGGTGGTTAAAACAAAAACACGGGCAACCCATGTTGAAGACCTTCGACAGGTTTTCACGTGGATGCGACGACATAACCTGAAGATGAACCCCGCAAAATGTGTGTTCTTCGCAGAGGCAGGCGACTTCCTATGATTTCTAGTCCACCAAAGGGGCATCGAGATCCCCAAGGACAAGGCGCAGACGATAATAAACGCCTCACCTTCTACAACCAAAAAGAGCTCCAACAACTGCTCGGGCGAATTAACTTCCTCCGCCGTTTCATTTCAAACGCGGTAGGGAAGGTTCAGCCCTTTTCACCCTTCCTCAATCTCCAGGGGGCAACCGAGTTCTTATGGGAGCCACAACACTAAGAGGTCTTCGATCATATCAAAGACTACCTTACGAACCCTCCGATTTTGATTCCACCTCGCCCAGGTGCTCCGCTTAAACTCTACATCGCAGCTGCTGACCTGTCAATTGACGGAGTCTTAGCACAAGACGATGAGAACGGGGTGGAACACACCATTTATTACCTCCACAAGGTGTTAACTGACTGCGAGACACGATAATCCTCCATGGAAAATTTGTGTCTTGCTTTGTTCTTTTCAAGTTGCAAGCTAAGCCACTACATGCTAGCCTTTACCACGAAAGTGATCGCCCAGTCCAATCTAGTCAAGTACATGCTTTCACGCCCTATCCTACCAGGCCGCATAGGCAAGTGGATACTAGCCTTGTCCGAGTTCTCATTGCAATATGTTCCGCAAAAAGTAGTAAAAGGACAGGCGATAGCAGATTTCCATGCCCATCACCAACCAACAGAGCTAACAGAGTTTCGTGAGTTGGAATTCACCGCTGTTACACTTACTTTGTGGACCCTCTACTTTGACTGTTCGCACATAGACCTCACCGCAGGTGCAGGGATAGCCATCGAGAACCCCGTGGGAGATCATTTTTCGTACTCGTTCCAGCTGGATTTCAAGTGCACAAATAACCAGGCGGAAAATGAGGCGCTCATCATCGAACTGGAAATTTTGCTGGACCTAGGTGTCCACGAAGTTCAGGTCTTTGGTGACTCCCTATTGGTTGTCAATCAGTTGGTAGCGAAGTTTAAATGCTTAAGTTCAACCATCGAGCCTTACCTGCGCATAGCGTTCAACGTCATGGATCAGTTCGACGACGTCCACACCGAGCACATACCGCACGAATTCAATTTCACGGCGAATGAGCTGGCACAGATTGCATCCGGCCTTAGCTTTCACGACGGAGTGCGTGAACGACATACTCTTCCTTCTTTCATAGCTAGGGGCAATATAAGGCAGACTCTCCCGAAGTCACTGCCTTAGACCCTATTGACGAGGACTGGCGACTGCCATTCATAGCCTACCTTAAGAACCCACACAATGCCATCATTCACGACAAATGAGGTTTCTTGCCCTCAACTTCGTGCAACATAACTGCGAGCTTTACCGGCGCCGCGAAGACGAAAATGACTTCCGCTGTGTGTATGGCAACGAAGCTAAGCGGCTCATGCTCGAGGTTCATTGTGGGGTTTACGGTTCGCACCAGGCAGGGCTCAAAATACGTTGGTTAATTTGTCGCCACGGCTACTACTGGCCTACAATTCTTAAGGATTGTATTGCTTTCGCCAAAGGTTGTCATGATTTCCAGGCTCACAGACTAGTGTAACACATCCTCAACATTCCGTTGCAACTGATTATTAAACCATTGCCAGGTTGAGGCAATAGACTTCGTCAGCATTATTCACCCGCATTCCTCAGAGCAACATAAATTTATTATTGTGCCCACCGATTTCTTTATTAAGTGGGTTAAAGCCGAGCCGCTCAAAGTTGCCTAAGCAAACACAGTCCGCAACTTAATCTTCCGTAACATTATCTCCCGCTTTGATATTCTAGAGTGCATCGTGACGGACCGGGGAGCAGATTTCATAGCCGATTCCATGGTAACGTTCCTCAACGACTATGGTATCAAGCTCCTGCATTCGACGTTCTATTACGCACAGTCCAATAGTCAGGTGGAGGCTAGCAATAAAGTTATACTCAGTATCTTGCGAAAGATGCTAGAATTGAACCCCCACGTCTGGTATTAAGAGCTTTACCATACTTTGTTGGCTTACCGCACCTCCAAGCGCGGCCCGATAGATACCACCCCATACGCGTTCATTTTTGGTCACGATGTCATCTTTCCCCTTGAGATTAACATCACCTCGCTCCGCGTCTAGGAACAGCACCAATTAGTTGGGGATGATTACGTTCAAGCTATGTGGCAAGAGCTCGAAGACCTCGACGAACACCGTATCACTGCTTTCAACAATCTCAGCCTCGAAAAGTAGCGCATTGCGCGGTCCTATGATAAAGTTACCCGAGGCCGGAGCTATGCCGAAGGCCAAGCAGTGTGGTGCGCCGTGTTACCATTAGGTGACAAAACCGAAGGCCGCGGGAAGTGGTCCACTCGGTGGGAAAGACCCTTTATCATTCATCGCATATTACCCAAGGGGGCATACCACTTGCGCGACCTTACCGGCACCCTCCACCGCAATTCTATTAATGATCGTCTCTTAAAGCATCATATCGCTGGTGTTTGGGAGCGCGAGGATCCACCACCTCCTCCTGACCCCGTGACCACTGTTCATAGTGCTATGTGCCATCGCATTGGCGCTTTGCTGCCTAACACTAGGGGCAACCCCAGAGAGAAGCATGTAATTAGATCATTTCTCATGAGTAAAATGTACAAAGTCTAACAAACAGACAAGTACAGGATTAAGGCCTATTTTAGAGGCCCTAAACTAAATAATATTTTTTTACATGCAATTAGTCATGCTCATCTCTTCATTTTCTTTGTAAACGTGCAAAGTCTAAACAAAAGACAAGTACAAGATTAGGCCCTAAATAAATAACATCATATATTTTTCCCTTCTTATACTTTGATACAAGCAAGGGGGCAAAAAGATTTGATTGATGTTCCAACCCAGACCAGCGGGTTCTCTCTTGTAGAAAAAAGGGACTAACTCCCTTTGACACTTGTCCTGCATGCAGAGCATTGCTCCGCAATTTGGGCCTTAAAGATAAGGTGAATACATGAATCTATGGTTACTTCCTGCTTTACAAGCATACAGTCACGTAGAGACCTTTATCCAATCTAAATGGAAGACTTGTTCTGAACCACAACAGTTATTGTTGCCTAATGCAAAGGTTCATACATGGAAGGCAACATAAAAAGCAAAATCAAACTGGACCAGAGCCTCTTGAGTTTCCTCTACAGTCTGTACGCGCGCCTCGGCACCTTCAGCCCACGCGAGGTGGTGGTGAGCTTGAGCAAGTAGAACCTAAGCTTTGCTATTTTAGCTTCTAACGTCTCCATTTGCCTAGTATAAAAGGTACGGGGGAGGCTGTCTCAGGAATCTCCATATCTTCGAGCTGGTTCAAAAGGGCCACCATTTGGTCGATCAAGGCCTGGCGGACTCTCTCCTAACCAGTTGATTGGGCATCCACATTACTGATGCGACGGGCTTGCAGTTCGATCGCATTTTTCAAATTTAAGGAATGGTCCAGCGCGGGTTTGTTGCAGGCGAGATGGCGGACTAAGACACCATGAGCCTCACGAGCGCATCACACCAACTCAAACACGTTCATGTTGGCACTGCTAGCCTGGGCATCGCTGCTGCTCTATGTAGTGTCCTTGCTTGTCCACATGGGGCATCAAGGATGGCGCGGTCTGGTTCTCCCAATGTGTAGTGCAAGGGGGAGAAGATGGCGGCAAAGATGTGATCATTTTCATACTCCCAATGATTATCGGAGAGGGAGCGCCACCAGGAGAGGTATGCGGGGTTGACACCTAAAGCAGGCTCGATCTCAAGCAGGCTTAGAGTGAGCGGGAAAATCTTCACCAATGGGGTGACTCGGTTCGCCTCGCCAATCTTACGCCAGGTTGTATACCTGTTCACTGAATGAAGCAGTGGGTAAGGAACCCCATGGACAAATCAAGCTGTCCAGCGAGGTGGTTCGGAGCGTACACCTCAAAACTTTGGTCCTCCTCAGCGAGATGAAGATCGCGATGACGCCAAAATGTCAGCATCTTCCAAAATTTGAATTTTCGTAACGTGCTCAATAAGGCCTTTTCGCTTAGACAATCCAAAGCTCAAGGCCTAAGGGCAATGTTTGAGCCCAATAGGCATTTTGGTCCAAGACTGCGTGAATAAGTGTTGGATAACATTTGGGGTAATGAAAAGCCTTTTGAGTCTCGTGGGCTTCAAGGGCGCGCGATATGGGTACAAGCTTCAGGAGCACCCGAGGTAGGTTTCTATAAGGACTGTGACACCTCGAGGGATAAGGATGCTCATAGTTTGAGTCCGCATAGAAGTCTACAGTTCAGCAGCGCGAAGGCAATGACCTATGTGAAGTCTGTTGTGCGTTTGACATGTGTCATACAAATGATTGATTCGCGCGGGCTAAACAGTGTCCTTATGCTCTGCTTGCAAATCCGACTTGGATTATGATTACATCTCTCCTGGCAGTGCAAGCCACTATATAAGAAGAGCTCGAAAGCTTACACAAATCTCTCTCTCTTTCTCTCACAACTACACAATCAAATCTGACAAAAACACAACCTTCAACACAGTTGAAACCTTCGAGCCTCTCAAAACCTAAAACCTAAGCGCACATCGCCTTAGCTCAAAGCCCGTGCGGACTCACTCCTGATTACTACCCTATTATTACTCTGCTCGCTACATACAGTGAGTATCAATCCCAAGGTACTCGTAAATTCCTCGTCCGCGAGATGGCACCGGAGCCCTCCGCTTGATTAAAAGTCAAGACCCAACGCACCTTCTTGCCTCATCAGTGAGGTGGGACGCCCGCATCTTTTTTACTTTTGGTACCTAATTATCTCTCTACCCCTTACTGAGGATCGTGGCCAAAACAAGTTGGTTCAATTGGTCCTAAAGATTACTTGTTTTCAGCATTGCAGAGTGCAAATAACTTGCATCACCCAAACTGCAGGCGACATGTTGAATCTACATCTTGGCTCGAACTATTAAATCATTGAGGTATAAGCCCAAAACCCCTTACTGAGGATCGTGGCCAAAACAAGTTGGTTCAATTGGTCCTAAAGATGACTTGTTTTCAGCATTGCAGAGTGCAAATAACTTGCATCACCCAAACTGCAGGCGACATGTTGAATCTACATCTTGGCTCGAACTATTAAATCATTGAGGTATAAGCCCAAGAGGACCAGCAACAGCTGAGGGCCCAGAAATACACAGCTAAAAGTCTAAAATTATTTACGTGGGCTAACGGAAATGGGTTGGGGCTAGACGGTCCACCTGACCGTGACTCTTAACGGGTTAGGAGGCCCACCATTTAAAAAACATAAAAACGAAAAATTTGGAAAAGAAAATAATTTCTCCTGCCTATACGGAGACGTGATAGGGCTAGGGGGTCGACGCGGTGTGGGCTTTAGCGGAATGTGGGCTCCACTGTTTCAAAATTAATTTTTAAATTTCCAAATGACCCCAAAAAAATCTCTAAAATAAAAATCAGTCCCTCTTCCCCTCTCAAATCTCCCAAACCATGCCCACCTGCGTCTCCTGCAACTCCACCTCCTTCACCCCCGACGACGTCTCCGGCCGCCTCTCTTGCTCCACCTACGACCACCTCCAAGACTAAGACAACTACATCGACGTCTACTGCGGCGTTTCCTGCCCCACCGGTTCTTGTGGCCGAGTTGAATGGAGTCGGGGGTGTTAGAATTCAGGAGTGTGCTAAGGAGGTCAATGTGGTTGTTAATACTTGTAGGTTGAGGTATAGGGAGCTTTTAGAGGCTCTTGTGAAGGCTGCGCAGGTGCTGCCTTGGGGGAAGGATGTTAATGCATGTTAAGAATGTGCTGAGGCACGTACGCGCCGACTGTGATTCAGTATATGTAGAAGAAGTCTATGTCGGAGCAATGGAATTGAATTCAGAGATGTGGTCAGTGAGTGCTTGGGGAGAAATGGCAATGCGGATGAGTCTGCGACAGAAGTAGAAAAGTTCAAGAGGCTTTCAGATGATTTTCTGGGGATGGATAAGATGAAGCTTTCACATGAATGCTTGGCCATGGTTTACTCGAAATCTTTAGATGACATGGAGAGTTTTTTATGTCGTGTGGCGGGTTTGGAGTTGTTCATGAAGGGGAAGAGAGGCAGTATTTTGATCCCCATGATTGCACTGAGTGGTGGAATGGGAAGTCAGAATTAAGCAAGACGCTTATGCATGCTTAAGAATATATTGGAAAAAGATGTAGGCTTGGATCATATGCCGCCATCTTATCTCAAGGGTCTCAACTCTCAAGGCCTGTAAGAGGAGGAGAGAAAAGATAAATGCTGCCAAACAACGAATTCATAAGATTATGCAACCTTCAAATGCTCATTCAGATGTTTGCATTTCTGAAGATGTACAGACGGGAAGAAAACGAAAGATAAGGCATACTCTTGATTGGGAAGATTTAATTATTGAAGCCCTCCTCCTTCATATCAAGTAAAAGAAGAGGAGATTGAGAAGGGGTGGTATAATAGCTTATTAGATTTTACATGTATTTAACTCTGGAGTTGTGTAAGGCTTCTGGTATGGTCAAACTAAAAATGGTGCAATATGCTTCCGATCCTTCCATGCCTCAGCCACTGCATGATCCAAGAGTATTTTTGTCTGATGATGTTTAAATGTGTCCTGCATCACTGGTCTTACATGTCTTTAAACAGAAACTTGAGAATTGCAATGTAACATACTTTGGCCTTGTAATGAGGCACCACTCTTTTGTACCAGAAGTTATTTGTCAAGAAAGGGGAAAAAAGAAGAAGATCCAAGATCGGCCATCTAATTTGAAGCAGTACAGACTTTTAGATGGGATGGACTGTGTATTATGATTTTCTATTCCAATAGCATTCAACACTTGTTAGTTCCACTTCATCAAAAAATACACTGTTCAGACCAAATATTCGACACACATGTTCTTTTTCTTTTCACAATTTAGTTACATAAAAGAGTAGGTGGAGGGCAAAACCAAACCAACTCGTAATTGAGATAGAGACCTTTCCTCATCATTTCTAGCCGCTAGTAACCTCATGCACCAACTGTAATCGAAAAAATAAACCTTTTGCACTAGCTCAAAATATGACATAGATGGCCGAGGGAGGCTGATAGTCCGCAGTTGACTGACTACCAACAATGAATTGGGGTTTCTACGATTGTTTTAAATAACTTTTACAAACCTTTAACAAAAGTCACTCAAAGAGTTTTTCACACAAATTTGGAGCAACTGTATGTACCTATACGTATGTACATAGTATAGTCTTTGTTCTTTTTTCTTTTTTCTTTTTTCTTTTTTATTTTTTGTAATTCTTTGAGTAGCTCAGTACAATTTAGTCTAACGGCATAGTCTTTCCTTAATAAGTGGAAAGTTGTAAGTTCAACCCACGAAGTTGTAATATTTGAATTGTTTTTTAGATTAAAAAAAATATATCTTTGAGTAGAAAAATGAGAATTGCAACAAAACATCTCTAAGGCAACCAAGTCTATCAAGATGGTAAGCAGGGAAGCAAGCAGTGTGGCAGGGTCTATCTTCACTCGATCATCTCGTTTAAGCTAAAACAGTTTTTGACTGTACTTGTCTCAAAGCCTAAAAGCAAGTTTTCTAGAACAGGGAGAATGTTTTACAGCTTCTACTGAGTCAATCTAATGTACATACGTTAGACTGTTAGAGAGATATCGGTTTCAAGTTTCTACAATAGTTGACCCATTACTCAAATTACTCCCAATAAATAGTCCATTCAACATATATGCTCTGGCCCTTTGCGGCTTCCCTTTCAGTTGGACACGACACAGAGAAATCCATGCCACCTAAACTTACAAGTAATTAACTTGAGCTTGATAGGTAGGTAGGTCAGTTTTGAACGTCTAGTCAATCTGCCTTCCTAAATTTCCTTCTTCTCTATCTCCCTCCTCGAAACTTGCAGCAGAGAAATTGTCTGGTCTAGGTTTTAGCCTGCCACCGTAAATGTCAATTACCACATATATACCATTCTACTTCTTACAGCGCCCTAAATTTAAGACTTGTACGAATTGAAAGTTGAAACTGCAACACTATGCGTCTTCTGGCCCTCTTTGAACCCAGTTTTATGCATACACTTCTTCAATCGGCTTGCCGCATTCCTTGATTTTCATACACTTCAACCCAGTTTCTGCATCCTTTCGAGGCTTCAGGGGTTGCTTAAAGTCTTAAATCTACTTTTGGGTTTTGTATAACTGATGAGCTCATGCATACTTCTCTTCCTTTTGTAGTTTACGTATAATCAATTAGACGTGTCCTCGATCTGCATCGATCAGCTGAGGGTTTAAGCTTAAACCCTGTACCTAATTAGTTTGAATGATCATGGATTCATACATACACTTCAATCCGCTTGCCGCGTCCCTTATATTCGATCTGCATCGTTTCGAGGGTTTAAGGGTTATATTATCCCATCAGATTCTGCATATGAACTTTGATTTCTTTCTTAATTTGCAGTTTACCTGTAATTCCAGCTTCTTCATGAACCCGGTTAATCAAGGGTTAAGGTGGGGCTTAGCTTAATTAGTTTTATTTGAGCTATGTATGAACGTACGTACATACATATGCAGCCACAGAATGTGAAACTCCATGCAAATGGGAACCGATAGATCAGGTTGATTTCGATTTATCTCTTTCGTAAAAGCTAAAAAAGGATGGAGTTTTCCAGATGAGTGATGTGAGATTTTTTTCTGTCTTGTTCCGACGCCAATAATGTGGAAGTTCTCACACACAAGGCCATTAATAATGGATTTGAAACTGGGTTCGTATCGGTTGGAGGGTTCAAACCCAGTGATAGTGAACCATTGTCATCATATACCGTCACAATAGTGACGTTTAATTTTTTATGTACAGGGTTTGTTGTTGGCAACTTCCAAGTCATTTCCTTGCACGCGAGGGTTTCTTTAATCTCGTGATTTACGTGATTAATAGGACAAAATCTCTTAATTGGTGTTAAAGACGTATACTAAGGTTTTTGTTAACATCACAAGTTTTCTGAATCAAACATCAAATACGTGTAGCTTAGACAAAGAGGTCCTTGAATTAATGGTTGATAAAATCAATCTTTTTAGACTAAGAAACACACAATTATTAGTAGTTTTTAAAAGTGTGACTCGATCTACAATGACAGGCAATCATGCAGTAATACTAGCTAGCAGGGCGCAACATGCTACTCAAGGACCAAAAGTAGTGGTCATGACTCCCCTAAGTTTTGCTTCTTTGAACTTAGTTCAAATCCGTTTCTAATTGCATATAACACCACCCATAATTTCTAATCTCTAGCTCCACCACTGAATTCTAGCGATTCGAACTTGGGTATTTCAATTGTACCGTGAAAACTGCATACAGACTCTGCATCAAAAGTTCAAAGCTCAGCATGTACCACACACTCATGCTCGATCAAGTAGTAAACACCAACATTCGTTACGAAAACTTCGGGCATATTCCAGTATTCGTGTTGATGATGCAAATAATGCAATTCAATAATTTATGAATTGTGATCCATGAGGCATGATTCATGGTAACTATCTATCATGTGGATCGGAACTGACTTAACCAAAATATATGTGTGTGAGGAAGCATTGGTACGTCGTCCATATGCATTTGTTTCCTTTAGCCTCCACAACTATGATGCACGGACACCTCTAACCATGGAGTGTCGGAGCATCGGACGCTCCCCGACACGCCGATACGTACCGACACGGCCCGACACGGCGTCCGACATGCCACGTGGCGTGTCCGAAAAGTCAAACTTTTTCGACACGGTTGCGACACGTTGACCATTTCTCGACACGGCGTCGACATGGTTTGGACACGCCACATCACCATTTAAAAAAAAAAATTGAACTGACCTAACACAGAGAGCTAGAGGGAGCCGCACTTCTCTCATTCTTCCCATTCTTCCCAAATAGTTCTCAGAGTGAGAAAAGCTGAACCCAGCGACCACAAGCCGAACCCAGCCTCCAGCTCCGACCGACGACCTCAGACCGGCGACCTCTCCAGCCTCCGACCTCATATCTGTAAGTAATTCTTTCTTTTTCTTTTCGTCTTTCGACCTCAAATCAGTGTGGGTGTGGGTCTGTGGGACTGTGGGTTACTGGGTTAGAATTTGATATATATGTATATTTGTATGAAGATAATGGACTAAATGGAGGAAGGAGGTAAGTGCGGTGGGTGGGTGCACAGGTGTGGATCCGAGATCATATATACTATATATATATATATATATATATATATATGTGTGTGTGTGTGATGTTATGATGACCTATGGTTCAATTTGTTTATGTGTTAGACTGAGAATTCTCCATCTTTGTTCAATCAATTTATGCATGGACTTATATATGTGTTAGATTAAAAATGGACTTACGGTATGTGGTGTAAAGTTTGTATATTGTGATTCAATTGCACATGATGAGTACTTCAGCAACATCTACATAACCTAGTGTCGATTTAAATGTGGAGGAAAATTTATCTGCGCCACTTTGGAAATATGTCACTAAGGATATAGTTGTTGATGTCGACGGTGTTGCAAGAGCAGGAGGAAGAAATGTGAGTTTCACTTGTAGTTTCTGCGAAATGAGATTCAATGGGTCACATTCTAGAGTCGAGGCTCATTTGCTTAAAATCCCAAGAAAAGGGATCAAGCCTTGCACCAAAGTCACACAAGCAAAAATGCAAGAGATGCAACAACTTCTTAATTGGTGTGCGCAGCAATTGCGAGAGATGGCTCCTAATAAGGTTCCTTTGCCTCCCTCTTCTAGTTTTTCAGGAAGTCGTTCAAGCTATTTTCCATTGATGGAGAGGGATGATGAAGCAAAAAAGAGAAGAGTGAGTCCACAACTAGCCAAAGCTTTCAAGATTGAAGATAGGCAACAATATGATGCTGAGATTGCGAGATTGTTTTACAATAGTGGACTATCGTTCAATGTTGCAAGGAATCCTCTCTACCGAAGCTCTTACACCGGTACTAGCAATATTCCGGGTTATGTTCCTCCAGGGTACAATGCTTTGAGGACCACACTACTTGATAATGAGAGGCGTCATGTTGAGCGGACATTGGAACCTGTGAAGAAGACATGGAAAGAGACCGGTGTGAGCTTGTGTTCCGATGGGTGGACTGATGGCCAAAAGAGGCCATTAATCAATATGATGGTTGTTGCTACAAACAAGGCTATGATGTTGAGAGCGGTCAATTGTGATGGCACGACCAAAGACAAAACTGAAATTTCAAAATTGCTTTTGGCATCCATCAATGAGATTGGTTCGGAAAATGTGGTTCAAGTGGTGACGGATAATGCGTCTGTTTGTGCTACTGCCGGTGCAATGGTTGAAGAGGCACATCCACACATATTTTGGACACTATGTGTGGTACATACACTCAATCTTGTTTTGAAATATACTTTGAAAGCTAAAGCTTATCTACCCGGGGAGAATGTGGAAAAAGAGTTGGGGTGGCTTATGGATGTTTGCAATGATGTTTGGTTCATAAAGAATTTTATTGTGAACCATAACATGCGTTTGTCCATGTATAATGATAATTGTGCCTTGAAGTTGCTCCAAGTTGCCGAGACAAGATTTGCTTCTCATTATGTGATGCTTAAAAGGTTTAGAGATGTGAAGAATGGCATGCAACAAATGGTGATTAGTCCAAGATGTGACATGTATAGAGAAGATGATGTTAAGAAGGCAAGAGCGGTGAAGGAAATGCTATTGAGTGACACCTTGTGGGAGCAAATTGATTTCATGATTGCATTTATGTCACCTATATATGAGATGATAAGGATGGCCGATTTGGATAAGCCTTGTCTTCACTTGGTTTACGAGTGGTGGGATACAATGATAGAGAAAGTGAAGAAGGCAATTTATACTCCCGAGTTTGCCAATGTCTTATCAATTCATTGTGATGCATCAAGGTTTTATGATGTGGTGTACTCCACCTTGATTGCTCGGTGGACTAAGAGTTCCACCTCACTTCATTGCATGGCTCACTCTTTGAACCCAAAGTATTATAGCTCTCAATGGCTTGAAGAGGATCCTAACCGGGTTGCACCACATAGAGATACCGAGCTCACCAATGAGAGGAGGAGATGTCTTATCAAGCTCTATCAGGATCCGCAAGTTCGTAATAAAGTGATGGAAGAATATGGATATTTTTCATTGAACATGGGTGATTACTCAAGACCGGATGCTTTGGAAAACAAGTTTTATTTTGAGCCTCTAATTTGGTGGGCCTCCTATGGAGCTTCTACACCAAGACTCCAATCTTTGGCTTTGAGGTTGCTTAATCAACCTTGTCCATCTTCTTGTTGCGAAAGGAATTGGAGTACATATAGCTTCATACAAGGTTTGAAGAGGAACAAGTTAGAACCAAAAAGAGCTCAAGATTTGGTGTATGTTCATACAAATCTTCGACTTTTGGCAAGGGCCGAGCCTACCTATTATAAAGATAGGGACTCAATGTGGGATCTTACGGGAGATGGTCATGAGTCTATGGAACCGGGGATTAATGATGATGTGCTTGAGCTTGCAGAATTGTCCCTTGATAAACCGGCATTAGAGAGGATGCTCGTTAATGATGAGATGGACTATTGAAGGTGATTAGTAGGTAAATTCTTAGCTATATATTCTCTATTATTTCAATTATTATGGAATGATTAAGATGTTTAGATTGATTATGGAATGACCAACTCTTATTGTGTATTAGGTGTTGCATTGTTGAAGGTGCAAAGTTGTTGCCCAAACGTCCAAACTCCAAAGTTACTGCCTATTGTGGCTATTGCATATGTCATTTATGAACATCTCTTCATTTGCACTTACTAAATCTATTTGAAGTTGTTTGATTGTTATTTGTAATGGATTTAGAACACTATTTTGTTAATAAGATTATTCTTATGTCAAATTTTAGTATCTTTTTATGTATTTAATATATAAATATATATATATTTTATTTGCCGTGTCAGATCCTCTGTTTTTGGGTTTTTTCGTGTCGCCGTGTCGCGCCATGTCGTGTTGCCGTATCCGTGTCCGTGTCCGTGCAACATTGCTCCACAATAATTCACATGAGTGATCTGAGACCATATTCTTATGTTTGGGTTCTCTTTCTTGGAAATTTCCTCGATATGAACAAGCAAATGTTGCGGCACCACACAATTAGGATTTTCTTCTTTGGTCTTGAAATTAAGATGTATCTTCATAGATTTTCAGTGAGCTAGGAATCGGATCAGTATATATATATATGTATCTCTGTAGATTTTTTTTCTCGCAGTACATGCGACTATCGTACGTTAATCATATTCTACATAATCGATTGAACTATAATCTCTGTAGGTAATGGACAAATATTTGGCCTTACAGATCGAGTTGCATAAACTAATCCGATCCCATTATTTTGCCACTACGTGTTACTGCACTTTTCAGCAAAAGTAGTGAGCCTTTTTGGAGCTTAATGATTTGATTGTCTTTTGGTGTTTGTAGATATGAAACAGTACTATTATATATAGTGAGAGTTGAATTATTTGCAATGCTCGATCATGAGATGGATGATTCTTTGTATCGGTTTTTTGATTGCTCGTGGGTTCTATCAGCCGTGAGCAGTACCACAAGAGATGGAAGAACAATAATGCACACTAGCTATCTCATTTCCTCGTTGCTACTCCTACCGAACAATTGAGATCAATTCTGAGCATAGTCGCGTAGACCGATTACAAATGCGAGATTTATTCTTAAGAACAATCCACATGCGGTTGACGAAAAATCAACCCTAGAAAGATCTAGAAATGAAATTACGAGAAAAAATTTATCACTTTTTTTAACCGGGAGGTGATCGAGGTGACGTTAATGACTTCTTATACTAAGAAATTCCGGCACATATACCGGCCTATTGTGCAAATCATTAAAATCTATGGCGAGCTCACATTTAAGCGAGTATATACACGAATGAAACAAATTAGTCTCTTGAAAAATATCGTTCATATAGCACTTAATTGTCATTGAGCGCAATAGTGGATTGTCAAGACATTCTACAAGAGACCATTGGCGGATCCAGCCCCATAATTTTCTGGTAAACAAAAAATCTACTTCTCATTGATGCGATCAAACCCCTTTAAATCTAATCTGGTCAAGGTTTGACAAGATTGAATTAGAAATCATGTCTAGTTCGTGTTACCAAACGCCTCGAGCTCCATTATCTGATATATCAGAGGTAGAAGACATTTGTTTTAGTTTTCAATCAGCAGTATGATTGAACCTGCATATATATCAAACCTCATAATCGAGCAGAAACCTTTGTGAACATGGACGCATAGAAGATATACGTCTAATTTTGAAAGGATTCTATCAAAACCTAGCTTGCTGGATTTGGCAGTTTCTTGAGATTAGTAATCCGATGGTCTATTGGTCTAGTAGGTGTGAGAAGTCTTGGAACACGTTGGAGATTCTTACAAATAACAACTAGGGAACAACTATATGATAATTGAGTAATTATCCATATTTTGAGAGTAATTGAATTATATCGTAAGACTTACACCTTATGCTTCAAGGCTTACGTCTTAGTGGGGCTCACCGGAGAAAGCATCGGCTATGCTTTAGCCTTTTAAAACATTGGTTTGTAGTCACAGAATAAAGGAAGTAGAAAATATTGGAAAACAAGGTAAAAAAACATCATATCTGATAAGAGGATTCAAACCTCTGACCAAACATAAATCAAGTTAGAAAGAATGCCAACCGAACCAAAGCAACTTTGTTCGTTACAAGGTATTTAGTTAGTTAGTGTGTGTGTCTATATATATCAGAAATTCTGTCTAGGCTGCAGCCCACACTGCTTATTACATGTATCCGTCCCTGAGCGTAGACCGATTACAAATGCAAGATTTTTTCTTAAGAACAATCCACACGCGGTTGATGAAAAATCAACCCTAGAAAGATCTAGAAATTACGAGGAAAATTGATCACTTTTTTAACAGAGAGGTGATCGAGGTGACGTTGATGACTGCTTATACAAATTGCTAACCAAGAAATTCCGGTACATATACCGGCCTAATGTGCAAACCATTAAAATCTATGACGAGCTCACATTTAAGCGAGTATATACACGAATGAAACAAATTAGTCTCTTGAAAAATATCATTCATATAGCACTTAATTGTCATTGAGCACAATAGTGGATTGTCAAGAACAGAGGCGGAGCTACACTCCGGCCTCACGGGGTTTGAACCCCTCTTGGCTTTTCTACATATACATATATGTATGAGCATTTTATTAACTAAACTAATGACATGTGTATGTTTATTGCTACTGAACCCCTTTAAAGACTAAGTTCAAGTAATGTTAATATTGTTTACACTTCTCCTACCATACATTAGGCACAAGATCATCATATATTATGAACAAACAACAAAGGTAATATTCAATTTACAACTAAAATAATAATTAGTAATAATTCCTCACAATCATTAGCATTTGTAGTTTTTCAGTTTTCACGGCTTCGTCCCTATATCGGGATTTTCGGTACTACTTAAGCTACTTCGTGATGACACATTATTTGTTTTTATTAGTTTGTAGCAATTGAGAAATACATATTGTTTATGTTTTGATTGATTATGTTTGAGTACTAATTACTTATATGAATTTTGTTTTAATTGACCATTGGTTTATATTATGTTTTCATCTTATATTATAATAATCGGTTGTATAATTAATATTTCATATACGGACCCCCTATAAGTTCAGACTCTGGCTCCGCCTCTTGTCAAGACATTCTACAAGAGACCACTGACGGATCAAGCCCCAAAATTTTCTGGTAAACAAAAAACCTACTTATCATTGATGCGATCAAACCCCCTTAATCATTCTTTTGTTCTGTTAATCAGCATTAGGACTAATTATACTCCGTAGTCTTATTATCTGTCGAGCAAGTTCTTTGAATAGCTGAAAGTATGTAGGTCCTAGCTTGACTCTTTCTCCTATACGATATAAGCTGCTGCATGCGCAACTCTTTTGAAGACAATGAAGAAGAATGTATTTTATTTAATTTCCTTGCAAACCCCTGTTTACCAGTTTGAACCCATCGCTCATCTAAGAAAAGATTCATTTTAGTTAATAATAATCAAGCTGACGTCGGTGAGTTGTGACTTGGTTGGTTAAAGTGTTTAGCTAACAACTTTGAGATCATATATTCAAACATCACTAGACATATGTAGAGTATGTGAGTTATTAATAAATTTATAAAAAATCTGATGTCGTTTTGGCTAGATATCATCGACTCTGAAGTCTCAATTCCAAAATACACAAACGTAGTTTTTCCACTCCCCATACTTAATTGTTTATTCGCTGCTCTAAAATTCTCATCATTGCCTCCCAAATTTAGTAGTATTAGCAGGCCACGCAACGTCTCAATGTCTGACATTCTCAAGCTCGATTGTCTCTTTCATGACCCTATTAATAAAAATTTCTAGCAGTCGAATTCGTTGAATTTTTTGTTTTTTAGTATTAGAACTAGCCGAAGTAAGAATTTTATTCTGGATCTGCCACTGCAAGCGACCCAAGAGACTCATGGATATTGCTCCATCCCTGAATAAGCTCAAACACCCTAGTAGTATACCCTATTATGTGTATGATTATACAAATTTATACTTAATTAAATAATAATTTTGCTTTGCTTATTCTAGTAGTTTTTGTCCAAAAAACTTATAAACCACCAACATGGAAAATAAAGAGTTTGGATCATGAAACTAACTACAGTTAGAATCGTATATTGAGACTTGAGAGATTTAGTTATGGTTAAATTGATATATAGATAAAGTAGATAAAGATATATGGGAAAATGCCCATTTAGTACTAATTTGAACCCCTCATTCCCCATTCCAATGATAATCTTTTTCATTAGCCCATTCCAATATAAGGTAACTTTTTTTATGCCCAAATGCACAAATCTTTATTAAAGTCTTAATAAACCATATTATTTTAAGACTATTTTGCCCTCATCCTTTAAACATGCATTGAGAGAGAAAATAAAAGAGAGAATACTTGGTCGGAATCTCACCGGACTCCGACTCCGGTCACCGGCCGCCGGACTCCGGTCACCGGCCGCCGGACTCCGGTCACCGGCCGCCGGACTCCAGTCACCGGAATTTTGCCAACCGCCTGAATTTTCAATTACTGACCCCCAGTAATCGGTTACTGGCCAGTTATTGACACCTAGTAACCAGTTACTGACACCCAGTAACCAGTTACTGACACCCAGTAACCAGTTACTGACACCCAGTAACCAATTACCGACCCCCAGTAATCGGTTACTGACCAGTTATTGACACCCAATAACCAGTTACTTACCCCCAGTAACCAGTTACTGACCCCAGTAACCAGTTACTGACACCCAGTAACCAATTACTGACCCCCAGTAATCGGTTACTGACCAGTTATTAACACCTAATAACCAGTTACTGACCCCCAGTAACCAGTTACTGACTCTCACTAACCAGTTACTGACACCCAGTAACTGGCTTATTACTCTCTAATATACATGTTTGTTGTCTTCCCGTTGATAGATACATCAATAACTGGACACCCAGATTTCTTCTCTGGGCACCCACCTTCACCGAAGAGAACAAGTTGCAGTCCCCGGCGGCCTCCTCCACCGAAGAGAACGAGTTGCAGTCCCCGACGGCCTCCTCCACCGAAGAGAATGAGAACACCGGCCTCCTCCACAGACCCCGGCGCACGTCGGCAAGCAACGCCATTCCCCAGCCACGATCCAGCCCCGATCGAACTCCAGCCGAGCCCTGAGCGCGCCTCGGCAGCACCATCATCGATCTTGGCACAAACCCAGCCCAACCCCGACACACTCCTGCCCAGTCTAAACGAAGACGGAAGAGGAGCTAGGTAGCAGAGGCAAACGGCGAGAACCAGACTAGCTCGTCGGTGCAAGAGGACGGCGGCGAATCTCTGGCTGACTTGGCTGCACAGAGAGAGAGAGAGAGAGTGAGATAGGAAAATCGAGGTGAGGACGAGGGCGGCCATGAGAGACGACGAGTGCAGGTGGCGCTCATGATCGGAAGGGGAAGAGAGAGAGAGGAAAACCAGATCGGGAAAAATTGAAGGAGAAAGAGATAATATTTGTGTGGTGTAGTTACACAGGGTATTATAGTCTTTTTCTCAAGAATCATTGGAATGGGCACAAAGATTAGATTTTAATTGGAATGGGCTTTAGTTTCTAAATATTTGGGCATTAGGGCATTTTCCCAAGATATATAGGTATTATTATTGAACTTGATCGGCCTGTTGCAAACTCTATGGAACTATTCCTTAAATTGAATTCGGCTAGACAGATCGAAGTGTGAAAATACTGATCGAAATGGTTCGGTCCTGCAGAGTCCCACCACTAGAACTGGTAGCACGTGATGGGCAATCTTTGTTAAACTAGCGCAGGACCGATGTATCACCGGCCGGGGCCTCATCCACCAAACTCTAATTATTCACAATCTGCAGTGCAGTCTGTTTCAAAAAAAAAAAAGCTCTACAGCCACCATTCATGCATGCGTGCTTGTATTTCAAACCCAGTCACTCACCCAATAACCCTAGCAAGTTTGAAGTTTCTTAATTACCCAAATTAGAAAGAAACCAGAGAAACACCCTATCTAATTTTTGGCTAGCTCCGACTTCACCGTCATATGACGTATTCATCGATCATTTTCATGTGGACGGTGGTGGACCAAATCCAGTGTCTAAGGTTTTTCGCATCCCGCACAACCTTTCACATGCAGCAAAAGCAATAAGTTGCTAATTAAGCCATATATCGCTTCTATATTAATATCTACTTAATTAGTTTTTATTAGGATTAAATTTAGTTTGTCCTTTTATACCTTAGGTCAATAATCAGTTTGGTCTCATATCTTTTTTTTAATCACGTTGATCCTTGAAGTTCTATTTTTACATCAGTTTGGTCCAATTTCTAAATTGTCCTCCTTACAATCTATTTGGTTGCTAAGTTAATGGTAATTTGACATCTTTTGTATTCGTTTTGATGGTTTTGGTAATGTGTTCTACTTTGTTACTGTCATTTTGATGGTTTTTGTAATGTTTTTTACAATGAGGGTTTTTTTTCAATGAGGTTAATACACTTTTGATTATTTATAGTCGGCAGGTTTATATGCATCACTATGTTGCTCTCAAAATTATTTATGTTAATTTTGAATTATTTGAAGACCATAATATGATATAATGACTATTATGCCTTTTTAAGTCATAAACTGGCACCTTGTCTCGCGGACAACTCAGCGCATGACATCATAGTAAGGAGGACAATTAAAAAAGGGAAAAAGCCCTAATGCACAAAATAGAAAAAGTCAAACCCCATTTCAATGATAATCTTTTTTCTTAGTCCATTTGAATACAAGGTACTTATTTTAAGCCCAAATACACAAATCTTTATTAAAATATAATAAATTGATATTTTAAAAGACTTTTTTACCCTTACCCTTTATTTAAAGAGAAAAAATGAAAAAGAAGTAGGGAAGACTTTCCCGGAAGCACACCGGACACCGAACACCGAACACCGGTTGCCGGATTCCGGTCACCGGACACAGGCCGCCGGATTTCGGTCACCGGTCGCCGGAAAATTGATGGTGATCGGAAAATCGCCGGAGATGCCGGAGTCTCATTGGATTTTTTTGAAAAAAATGTCACCAGAACCCACCGGATCTTGCCGGAAGCATACCGGCAAAAAAATGAAGATTACTACCCCTAGTAAACTTTTACTGGGGGTAGTAAACTTGCAAAACAGTAGCTCCAATGCCACAATTCACATTGAAAATGAGAAAAATCAACTTAGATGCGAAAAAATGAAGATTACTACCCCTAGTAAACTTTTACTGGGGGTAGTAAACATGCAAAACAGTAGCTCAAATGCCACAATTCACATTGAAAAGGAGAAAAATCAACTTAGATGCGAAAAAATGAAGATTACTACCCCTAGTAAACTTTTACTGGGGGTAGTAAACATGTAAAACAGTAGCTCAAATGCCACAATTCACATTGAAAAGGAGAAAAATCAACTTAGATGCGAAAAAATGAAGATTACTACCCCTAGTAAACTTTTACTGGGGGTAGTAAACTTGCAAAACAGTAGTTCAAATGCCACAATTCACATTGAAAATGAGAAAAATCAACTTAGATGCGAAAAAATGAAGATTACTACCCCTAGTAAACTTTTACTGGGGGTAGTAAACTTGCAAAACAGTAGCTCCAATGCCATAATTCACATTGAAAAAGAGAAAAATCAACTTAGATGCGAAAAAATGAAGATTACTACCCGTAGTAAACTTTTACTGGGGGTAGTAAACTTGCAAAACAGTAGCTCCAATGCCACAATTCACATTGAAAAGGAGAAAAATCAACTTAGATGCGAAAAAATGAAGATTACTACCCCTAGTAAACTTTTACTGGGGGTAGTAAACATGCAAAACAGTAGCTCAAATGGCACAATTCACATTGAAAAGGAGAAAAATCAACTTAGATGCGAAAAAATGAAGATTACTACCCCTAGTAAACTTTTACTGGGGGTAGTAAACATGCAAAACAGTAGCTTCAATGCCACAATTCACATTGAAAAGGAGAAAAATCAACTTAGATGCGAAAAAATGAAGATTACTACCCCTAGTAAACTTTTACTGGGGGTAGTAAACATGCAAAACAGTAGTTCAAATGCCACAATTCACATTGAAAAGGAGAAAAATCAACTTAGATGCGAAAAAATGAAGATTACTACCCCTTGTAAACTTTTACTGGGGGTAGTAAACATGTAAAACAGTAGCTCCAATGCCACAATTCACATTGAAAAGGAGGAAAATCAACTTAGATGCGAAAAAATGAAGATTACTACCCCTAGTAAACTTTTACTGGGGGTAGTAAACTTGCAAAACAGTAGCTCCAATGCCATAATTCACATTGAAAAGGAGAAAAATCAACTTAGATGCGAAAAAATGAAGATTACTACCCCTAGTAAACTTTTACTGGGGGTAGTAAACATGTAAAACAGTAGCTCTAATGCCACAATTCACATTGAAAAGGAGAAAAATCAACTTAGATGCGAAAAAATGAAGATTACTACCCCTAGTAAACTTTTACTGGGGGTAGTAAACTTGCAAAACAGTAGCTCCAATGCCATAATTCACATTGAAAAAGAGAAAAATCAACTTAGATGCGAAAAAATGAAGATTACTACCCCTAGTAAACTTTTACTGGGGGTAGTAAACCGACCGAGATGCCCACCAGGCGCGAGCTTCAACAAGTTAAGCCTCTCCACATTGATGATATCAACACCGGGAATGTTCCTGAAGGAGTTAACAAGCTTAGCGCCCTCGCTGCAGTACACAATCAGAGGACCCTTGCGGTTGATGTAGCGGCGGTTCCTCATCTTCCCCTTC
This sequence comes from Fragaria x ananassa, assembly GCA_034370585.1. Lineage (NCBI taxonomy): Eukaryota > Viridiplantae > Streptophyta > Magnoliopsida > Rosales > Rosaceae > Fragaria > Fragaria x ananassa. The sequence continues at coordinate 5,085,989 of CP139753.1, forward strand.
CCCGACCGAATCGAGTGGCTATCTTTCGCCTTCTCGGCGTCGTCATAAGCTCCAATCTGCTTCAGCACCTTGATAGCTCCAGAGGTCTTCTCCACGCTCTCAGCGGAGTCACTGATAACCAGGGGCAATTCGGGAACATTCTCAATCTTGTGACCCCTAGCCGTGACCAGAGACGGCACCGACGACGCCGCAATCGCCGAGACGATGGCGTACCTCTTCTGGTTCACGTTGATCTTGCGGTGCCAGCGGCGCCAGATCTTGGTCGGAGCGAACATCCTTCCGCCGCGGCACATGTTCCCGAAGGCAGCCTGACCAGCGCGGTGGGTCCCGCCGCCAGGAACACGGGGGATAAGAGAGACGGCGCGGCCGGTACCCCAGGACTCGGCGGAGGTCTGGTGGCCGGCCTTCTTGGAGACGGCGTAGGCCTGGCGGCTGTTCTTGGAGATGTTGGAGTGGACGAAGGTGACGATATCGGGGGAGAGAGAGAGAGAGAGAGGAGAGAGAGAGAGAGTTACTGATCGGGAAAAAAAAGAGAAAAAGAGTTAAATTATGGTGAGGGTATTAACGTCCTTTTATTAGAATTCATTGGAATGGGGTTGGTAAAAAGATTTTCATTGGAACGGGCAATAAATCTTTAAAATTAGTACTAAAGTGTCATTTACTAATTAAAAAATTGGACCAAACTGATGTGAACATAGAACTTCAAGGACCAACGTAATTAAAAAAAAAGATATGGGACCAAATTGATTATTGACTTAAAGTATGAGAGGACAAACTGAATTTAATATTTTTTATTATTAATTAGTATGTCTTCTAGTAATGGGAAAACATAATCCTCCAGCCATCATACACGAGAAATTTTTCAGCACTACGGGAGGATCATGTGGCAGTCTGACCTAGTCCTAAATTCCAATCAAATATTGATACTTAGATTTTACTAAGGAAAAATTACATTAGCTATTTTATCAAAGACAATTTTGGGTTTGTTGTTGCTTTTTATACCCTAAACTATAAACTCTAAACCCTAGACCCAAAACCCTAAACCATAGACCCAAAACCCTAACCCCTAAACCCTAAATCCAAACCCCAAACCCTAAACCCTAAACCGTAGGCCAAACTCAACAAAGACCCATGAAGGTCTTTTTATAAAAAATAGAAAACCTTAATTTATATTTTAGTTGTAATAAATTTACGTGTCAATATTTAATTGTAATGTAGGACCACGTCATACTGCTACTTGGTCTTCCTGTAGCATCTAAAAATTTCTACATCATACACATGATGAATGAATTAATCTTGGTCATTTTTTTTAGTAAATTAATCTTGGTCATTCAGCGGAAGAGATAGTGTTTAATTAAGCTAATGATGGTGACCATGTCTCTGTCATTATAATTGTTTACTTATTACATTTCCCATTAATCTAAAGGAAAAAAAAAACGTCTTGCATTATTGTGCATCTGTGCTTACTCTTCTGCAGAGTATCTATGGAAGATTACTTATATGATGTGTTCTCTGAGAAACAATAAGAGCAAGCTCCTATCTCTTTCAAAATAAAGAATTAACTTGGCACATATGCATGATTGCATATTATTATAGCCACTAGTCACATACTTTATGTTTCATCCAGATAAAAGAACGAGGGCGCGACTGAGGAAGGCAACAGAGATCAATAATATGATGACATGGTTAGGGCCTTATTCCATGTAGTAATGTATAATGTCTAACCATATTAGCCTTAACATAAAACATGTTACTTAAAGTGATAAACTCCAACATATGCTGATTCACATTTATCTTAGCATTGTGAAAATGTCTAAACCAATAATTTCTCATGCCACGAGGAAACCAACAAAGCGTGAGGCAGCAATTAAATGTTGTTGAACACTACACCTAACTAGCAAACTAACGAAAACTCTCCAAATAACTCTAAAATGGACCACTCATTTATCCTAGCATTGTGAAAATGTTATGCATATCAGAATCGAAACGTACACCGGGCAATACTACACTGATAATAGTTCTTCAAGCTAATATCTTAGGATTCTCATGTCAAGAATTGTTCTTAACACATAACAAATTTCTACTTACGTATAAAGATACAACGAAACGTTTCACCATCATGCATGCAGGAAATTTTCACTTGCACAAGCTTTTACATAATTCATATAACATCATAACAGGTTACCAACATCACGATTATGTTTATAACCTGAATTCCTGAAACATCTACAAAAGAAATTGATTAATGCGATCTTTTAATGCGTACTCTTATAATGTTTTCTGTAGACTTTACCGATCGAATAACCGGTTGCTTACTCGCTTTGGTGTGAAATACTGGAATTTGACAGAGAAGACATACGAAGTAATTTTTTTTGACTGTGGCTCAGTGTTGGATTAACCAATTTTATAGCAAATCAAACTAGAAATCAAGAACCAAAACAAACCAGAAATCAACGTGAAGAGTCCTGACAAGTGACAACCTCGCCGTACGTTTATCCAAACCTCTCTCTGGGGAGGGAGTAACCAACGACCGTATCGTAACTGCCACGTGGTTGGCCTCAATTACTTCTCTGTTCAAGTCCCAATAAAGAAAAAACAGTAAACTTTTAACGTGTCTCTTACCAAGTTTTACGCGTACAATCGAACCTCCTTTATAAATAAAGCCTCCCCATCCCAAACCACCTCCGATTATTAACATCAATTTCCCGGAGACAAACTCTCTCCCTTAACTAAACGACATCGTATTCGTAATCCAACAACCTAATCCCCAATTCTCAGACACCCTCATCTTCCTTTTCTGTTTCGCCAACCAAACTTGTTGGGTTTGAATTGAGTTCGGGTTCATAAATTCGGAGAAATCGAGGTTGCATTTGCGAGTGTCAGGGATGCAGAATTTTAGTTTCTGACTCGGAGCCATGCCGGAGATCGAGGTCGTATCCGACGACGGCGACGGCGCCTCGGAGGCTTCTTCGCTGGACGAGACCGGCGGCGCCCTGTTCGGGAAGTACGAGCTGGGGAAGCTCCTCGGCCGCGGCGCATTCGCCAAGGTCTACCACGCGCGTGACATCAGCTCCGGGCAGAGCGTGGCGATCAAGGCGGTGAGCAAGCAGAAGGTGCTGAAAGGCGGGTTTACGTCGAACGTGAAGCGCGAGATCTCGATCATGCGGCGGCTGCAGCATCCCCACATCGTCAAGCTCTACGAGGTCTTGGCCACCAAGACCAAGATCTATTTCATCATGGAGTTCGCGAAAGGCGGCGAGCTTTTCGGGAAAATCTCCAAAGGTCGGTTCAGCGAGGATCTCAGCCGTCGGTACTTCCAGCAGCTGATCTCCGCCGTCGGATACTGCCACTCACGCGGAGTCTACCACCGTGATTTGAAGCCGGAGAATTTACTCTTAGACGAGAATTGGAACTTGAAGGTCTCGGATTTTGGACTCTCCGCCGTGACGGAGCAGATCCGACCTGACGGGCTCCTCCACACTCTCTGCGGCACCCCGGCTTACGTGGCGCCGGAGATTCTCGCCAAGAAAGGCTACGACGGCGCCAAGGTGGATATATGGTCGTGCGGGATCATTCTCTTTGTTCTCAACGCCGGCTATCTTCCGTTCAACGACCCCAATCTCATGGTAATGTACCGGAAAATCTACAAGGGGGAGTTTCGCTTTCCGAGGTGGACGTCACCGAACCTGAGACGGTTGATTTCAAGATTGCTTGACACGAATGTCGAGACAAGGATCACCGTCGACGAGATCACCAAGGATCCTTGGTTCAGTGTTGGCTACAAGGACGTCAAGTTTCACTTGGAGGATTTTAACTTGAAGGAATGGAGGGACGAGGACAACGACACGCCGTTGAATGCTTTTGATTTGATTTCATTCTCGTCGGGGTTCGACATCTCGGGGCTGTTCCGGAAGCCGGAGATATCCGACTGCGGGGAAAGGTTTGTTTCGGCAGAGTCGCCGGAGAGGATAATTCAGAAGGTGGAGGAGGTGGCATTGGCGGAGGGGATGACGGTGATGGAGAAGAAGAGCTGGGGGGCAAAGTTGGCGGGGCAGAATGGTAATTTGATAGTTGCTATTGGGATTTACCGGTTGACGGAGAAGCTGGTGGTTGTGGAGTTGAACAAGAGGGAAAGAATAGGGGAGAATTGCCAGCAGCAGATATGGAAGGACAAGTTGAGGCCGCAGCTGTCGTGTTTGATATACAAACCGGAAGAAGAACAAGTCTCCGGTCAATAACAGAGAAGCTCAACCCAATAATATCATCATCACAATGCGGCTATACATTGCCGGAGAAACTGAAGGGAAGAATGTTCATTATCATTGACGGGGTTCTGTACTTGTTTTTTGTCCCGGAATTTGACAAAATGAGAGAAAAGGGAAAGTTTCTCAGAATCAGTAAATACATTTTTATCGTCACCATCGTTATTCTCTCATTGAACCCATCAATACATGGTATCTATCTCGATTAACTTTCTTGGCAGATTTTGCCTTGTGAGATTTTTTTTTTTCAAGAACAAACACATGTTTGTTTCGAAATATGTGATGTTTTCAGATGATGGTACTCGAAGTAGTATATATCAGACGGTTAACACAAAGAAGGAGAAGACAGTAATGTAGTAGCTTATGGTAGTCGGAACAGGGAATATCAGACGTCCCATGAGAATCTCATATAGTGGCACCATCCCTATTCACTAATCAATTTCAGCCAACTCAAGTAAAACTGACGAATTTGACATGGTTATTGACGGCATTATTACTTGTTAAAATTACAGATTAAAATGAAAAAGCGAAAACGAAAGCATCGTCTTGGATTCTATGATACAGAAAATTGACTTGATCGGAAAAAAAATATACAGAAAATTGACATTTTGTTTGGTAATTATAAAATTCACACGTCTTCGTCTCATTGACTTGGGACTTGTTTCTATGGAGAACACTAGCACCGAACTACGTACTTGAGTCGAGTTTAAACTATTTGGGGTTATGTTCATGAAGGCAACGAAACAAAATTGAAATCGTGTTCCAAGTTGTAAAGGGCAAATCTAATTGCAACAGGACCAAGCAAATCAGATCCTCACGGATGGACTTATTCCTTTACCCGCCATCTACTTGTGTCATGAGTCCTATGCACAACTCGGAACGGAGTGGATTGGAAGTTAAGAAAGGTAGCACGTTATCTGTGTGACAATTATGGAGGATGATTTGAATGGTAGGTGAATATAGTTTGAGCTTGATTTTGTGAAAGTTATTTGTGCAATACATACGTCATATACGTGTGTCTTCTTCATAATTTTTAAATAGTAAGTCCAGACTATTCTTTAACCGTAGTATATGTCACCGCTATGTCAAATGACTCAAAACAATTAAGTAGTTATTCATGCACTGTTTGCTAATTGTTATTGGTTAAAATGAAAAATTCTACAATGTGTTAATGTATGTGAATGATGTGATGCATTAACTTTGTAAATTGAGTTCTCAAACTAGTAATATTCGTCCTCGGAGTTGTAATACGAGTCCTTAAAGTTGTGAATTTTTCGAGTTACAACATTAGTCGTCATGTGTGCTTAAAGTGTTAATGTATGTGAATTATGTGATGCATCAAATTTATAAATTGAGTTCTCAAATTAGTAATATTCGTCCTCGGAGTTGTAATACAAGTCCTTAAAGTTGTAAATTTTTCTAGTTACAATATTAGTCGTCATGTGTGCTTAAAGTGGTAATTGAGTCATTAAAGTGATTAAAAAAAGTTGTTATATCTTTGAGGACTCGTATTATAATTTTAAGAACTTAATTACCACTTTAAGGACACATGATGACTAATGTTATAACTAATTTTTTTACAAATTTAATGACTCATATTACAACTTTGAAGACTATTATTATTATTTTGATGACTCATTTTACAATTTGAGGACAAAGTTGATTTATCATATATACTAACACATCCTAGCCTTACCTGGTTAGAATACATAAACTTTATGAAAATTGTTTTGTATTATCTTATGATGTTCTCTTTATAGGATCCGGCTCATCTAAAATGAGTAAATTGTGAAGTTAATAAAGTTCATAAAATCTAAACTCTTTATTTAATCTAAGGATTATAAACATGACATATCACTTTTGAATCAATTTAGTTTAAACCATGGTTAATTTGGGTTAAGAATTTTTTTTTTTCAATATTGAATGGCTTAAATGTCGTTGACAAAAATAAAAAAAAATAAAAAAATTCCAGATTTTTAGTGATCCTAGCATCCTCACTGTGTTGAAACCAATCTTGAAGCACCATATGATAAAACATGTAGATCTAGATAGTAAAACAATTGAGAGGATTAATTCAATCTTAGATAAGGTCCCAATTAGAAGGCGGTAAAGATTACAACCTTAAAAACTACAATTCTAACATTCTTTGGTGTATTTTGTTGACTTAGGCATACGAGTCGTACACCATGTCGATATTCTTAGAGCCTTACCTTCCTATGTTTAGCTTTTAACTTTCAATTAGTACCAAAAACACAACAAGTATTGTACACCTTATCACCAGAACGCTCCTCGATATAGACACACCAAGACACCAACAATGGCAATCTTCAGTTGCTCGTCACCTTTAGAAAGCATGTATGTTGATGGAGATATGTGCTTCAAGAGTTGTAACAGTTTTTGTTTTTTATTTTTATTTTTTATTTTTATTCCTGTTAACTGTGTTTGTTAAGTCATTCAATGAAAAAAAGAAAAAAAGAAGAAGAGATTCTTAACCTAAATTAACTATGGTTTAGACTAAATTGACATAAGAGTGATGTGTCATGTTTATAACCCTTAAATTAGATAAAAAGTCTGGATTTTATGAACTTTACTAACTTCACCATTTGCTCACTTTAGAAGAGCCGGATCCCTCTTTATGTATTATGTAATTTTATTAATTAAGTCTTGAGGACAGTCACACCAACCCCATTTAAATGAAAACGTTTGTGTTTATTCAAACCTTAGTTGTTGCACTATGCATCCATGGAACGTAGCTAATATGTTTATCTTAACTCAAATCCCAATAATCATTTAGTTTTTCAAGTCCCAAAATCATGATACCCAACTCCACTGAGTTTACAAGCTTGCGCTAACAAGGTCAGCATAATTTTTGCTTGGGTTACTATACATCATTTAGTTTGAAATTAGTTAGTCTAGACTAGTTTTATTTTATAGGTCGATGTTACCTATCTCAAGCTTCAATAGCTTCATTAAGGTATAATCTCTCCTTTATATGTGGGAGGTCATGAGTTTGACTCATAAAAGATTCGTTGTAGCATTTGAGTTGTTTAACTGATCAAAAAAAACTTCACTACCTCTTTATATATGGGAGGTCGTGAGTTTGACTCACAAAAAATGAATTGTAGCATTTGAGTTGTTTAACTAACAAAAAAAACTTCACTACCCCTTTATATGTGGGAAGTTTTGAGTTTGACTCACAAAAGATGTATTGTAGCATTTGAGTTATTTAACTAATAAAAAAACTTTACTACGACCTGGTAAATCATACAGAGTAAACATTGTGCCTCGTTGAAGTAAGTATGTGACAAAATTTGAGAACCTTTTTGTTGTCACTAGAAAACACATATATAATGGAGAGTGTCGCAACCCGGGATGTTAGGGATCCAAGGAGTCTGACATCGTGGAAAGATAAGGGAGGGTGTCCCTATCTAACATAATCATGGTAATGTAATCATGCAACTTTTTCTTGATCAATAACTATACAGCAACAAGGTCCATCCACTCACCATGCAATTATGAATCTGCATGATTGATCAATGCAGCTCATTATTGTAACATATCGCAATTTAAAAGCAATTCACGTTTGGATTGACTTTCAGGCTTGCAGCAGCTTCTGTATGTTATTATTAATTAAAGAAGTAATTAAATGATTATGTAATAATTATTTATTTTTTTAAATATTTTTATGTCATATAACTAGACATATTTATAATATATGTATTATATCATATCATATTATATAATAGACAAATCTCTGCTAATATATATAGCAAACCCACCTTATAAAGATTCATACTATATCCTTGTGTATTATTGAGTTTGATCCCATCACCGGTCGTATATTTTCTCACCAAATTTAAATATTATGACAATCTATCATACTATATAAACAGTAACACATGTTGAAATGGTCATCTCTTCGACGTGTATGATGAACGATGAATATGCTTGGTTGATCATATCACCGGTTATTTAGATGGAAGATTGTTCTATCAAAGTCGATTATTATTAGTAACTTTTCAGATAGATTATCTGGTGCGTTGTCAGATGCATTGTTACGTCTAGTCGTATCTTTTGTTAGAGTTTACCTTCGTTGCGTTATAGCTTTTTGTAAAAAATTTGAGTCCTTAATTAATTGCATATGTAGTCATTTCCCGTATCAGATAATTTCCTAAAGTATGGTTCTGAACCAGATTAATCTCTTAATTAAAATGCAGCTGGTTTTCAAAGTCATCAACATCACATCATATATGATGCATGTGCTTAGTATAGGTCCAACCTATTATTAATGATGAGCTCATTGCTTCTCTGTCTGTCTTTGTCTCTCTTTCTAGTATAACGAATCTTCTCCTACGCATAATCTTCTCCTGCGCAAGATATAGTAGCTACTTCTGCACGCAACTTGGAAATATGATCAAGCTTTAGTTTGTTTAATTATTTGATTACAATCCAATAATAGAAAATTGATCGACACAATCCAGGCTATAACTTGCTAGCTAATAATACATCGACAGCTTGTTACAGTTTCTATCCATATAGCCTAATATAAGAGGAATTCTTCCTGGGGCAAACGCACCACCTCCTTCGACCGACCAATAAAGACCTGACACGTATACATTTTTTCCATGTCATTATTGTTGAGAAATGCTTTAATTTTTAAAATGAGAATTTGACCAAATCACATAACCGATTTCTGATGTGGAAATTGGACTGAATGAATTCCACGTGGTTGTCAGCAATACTAACATGAAAAAAAATGTCATACGTGTTAGCTCTTGATTGGTTGATCGTAGGATCCATGTGGTGTGTTTGCCGCACAAAAGAATTCCTCTTAATACACACACACAAAGCTTATTAGCTGCGGACGTTTGCATTTATTTTTACGGTGTGGATTTCTACTTTACACTCACTTTTCAATCGAATTTTCACATATCCACCGTTTAGTATTTAGATACTAATATATATATCATCTCAGCAAAATTTCAGCCAATTTGGTTATCATTAAGACACTCAAAACTGCGTTTTTATGTTATAAACATGAACGATTCAAGTTCGACAGAATTATGTTCATCCATTGGTTTAATCGAGTTTGAGTGCCTTAATGATAACCAAATTGACTGAAATTTTGCATAAATGATCTATACATTAGTATCTAAAGACTAGACGGTGAAGATGTGAAAATTCGATTGAAAAATGAGTATAAAGTGAAAATCTGCACTGTAAAAATAAATGTTGACATCCGTACCCGAAAAAATCTATGTATATTTGTGTGTGTATATATATATATTTATCAGCATGATATGACATAATCATGCCTAAACTTGTTTTATATGCACATAATTAAGTAATATATACTATATAGAGTCACATATGAGCAATGGATGGTGGTTTAAGTTGATAATATTGGTTAGCGCGCCAATTCTTTTCTATTAATCTAGGACCTTTTGTTAGCAAAATGTGTTTTGTATTGGTCTTAGGGTTCGTTTAGTTGATGCGATACATGTTTGGGATAAGAAATGATTATGACTTCATTCAATCAGGTTTCAACCACAATGGTATTAACATCTGCTAACTATTGACACAATTATGATTTCAATGAAACCTGATTGAATGAAGTCATAATCATTTCTCATCCCAAACATTTATCGCATCAACTCCGGATCTAAAGATGACCTCTTTAAACTCTTAAAGTGAGGATATTTTTACTTCAAACATGTATTTTGACAATCAAAGCCACTAATTCTCTAGTTACCTACCCACATATGAATTCTATAAAAAATTAGCCAAAATGAAAAACGTTTAACCATTTGATTAGCACAATATTCGTTTTAATTTTATCTAACGACCTACAATTGTTTACGTCAATTTGAATAACCAAATGATTATGAAATTAGTTGAAATTTTGTAGACATGTTTCTTGCATTTGAATATAGAGGATCAATGATAGAGATCATTAAATAAAGTCATCTATTAAACACAATCTGGCACACCCTCAGCCCATTTGAGATAAGTTTGGTAGTTTGATTTATATTTCTTTCATTTAATTAACCATCTGAAAGAGGAAAGTAAAACATTTATTTTCAGTAGAGTAATGGTAGATAAATCACCATTTAAGAAACTCATCTTGAACTCATTTTAGATGACAGCTTATGTGGTATGACCATGTCATTACAACATATTTTCTTATTCTTTTATAATTTCATTTTTTTCTTAGTTGCAAAAATTCTTTTTTCACTTTCGTTTAAACCCTTTTTTTTTTCTTTCTTATGATCTGCACCGTAGTCATCTTCACAGTCTTGATCTCCTCCTTTCCTATCCCTCCTGTCAATTGAAGAGAAGGTAAGAAGATTGATATCGCAGACTAGGGGTGACAACTGAAGAAAATGTAGGATGATTGAGATTTGAAGGGGTGAGAGAAGATGAGAGAACAAACTGTGTTGCTTGGTTGTTGATTAAGATAAAGATTCTATTCATCAATCTTTATCATAATGGGCTAATGGTTCTGTACGCATGTCATGGTTATGATAATGAGCTTTAACATGATTTGCAAGAGCATGTCTTTGGTAAGGAGAGCCGTAAAGATTCAAGATCAAATAAAACAACTATAGCCCTTCATGTTCGATTAATATACTCTTCTTGATCATTAACGAATATGGCTATGGATCGAGTCGGTATCTTCCTCTCAATTGAAAAGAAGGTAAGATGGTTTAGAGGAGAGATGAGAGAAGAAAGAGAAACAAAAGTTGGTAAAGAAAAAAAGAAAGTGTAAAAAATAAATAAATTTTTGTAATTGAGAAATAAAATTTTAAAAGAATAAGAGAGTATGTTTTAGTGACATGGTCATACCACATAAGCTGTCACATAAGGTAGACTCAAGGTGGTTTCTTAAAAAGTGGTTCATTTAACATTACTCTTCTCAGTAGCTTCCACTCGTGGTTAATGGCACTTTCGACCCCTTTCAAACCCACCCAACCACATCATCTTCATCGATACAGCCACTGGAAACCACCTAACCTTTACCCAACTCTAGCATGTCATCAATTACGTCGCCTCGTCGATTGGGATTTGACTATGAGTCTTGTTAATTGAATGTTTAGACCAGAGGAGATTGTTAACTATTATAGTGGTGTAAAGTTTCATTGCGGCAATGAAGATCAGAGAGAGTAGAGTGTTGAGTGGATGAAATTATGAAAAGAATTTTTGATAGCACCGGTACCCCAACTCTTGTGACACGGTCAAAGTGGTATCCAGACTTTAAAAACTATCAATGTGATACCCAAACTTTGTTTTTGCTATCAAAGAAAGGCATGCGTTCAATTTCCGTCATTGTACCGTCTGTTTGCAGACGTGACCAGCATCGGGTCCAAAAAAAAAAAACAAAACAAAACGACATTTTATACAGACGATATCCTAATCGAGTCAAAAATCGACCTCGCCCCCCCTCCCCCTCCCCCCCCCCCTCCCCTTAACCGACTAAAATCACAATAAACTTGTGGTGGAAGAAGAGAAGGTGGCTGCGTCTCCGATCGGGTTTCCGATCCCGGTCATATCGGCAAGCTAAACTGGTGCTGGTAGCTTCGTCTCGCCATCCCCGTTCTGTATGTGGTGTCAGTTTCTTCGGATGAGCCTCCATGAGTGAGAATTGAATGTTTAGACGAGAGGAGATTGTTAACTATTATAGTGGTGTAAAGTTTCATCGGGGCAATGAAGATCAGAGAGAGTAGAGTGTTGAGTAGATGAAATTATGAAAAGAATTTTTGATAGCACCGGTACGCCAATTCTTGTGGCACGGTTATGACACGGTCAAAGTGGTATCCAGACTTTAAAAACTATCAATGTGATACCCAAACTTTATTTTTGCTACCAAAAAGAGGCATGCTTCCAATTTTCGTCATTGTACATCGGGTCCAGAAAAAAGAAAGAGACAAAACGACATTTTATACGGACGATATCCTAATCGAGTCAAAAATCGACCTCGCCCCCCCCCCCCCTCCCCTTAATCGACTAAAATCACAATAAACCTGTGGAGAAGGTGGCTGCCTCTCCCATCGGGTTTCCGATCCCGGTCATATCGGCAAGCTAAACTGGTGCTGGTAGCTTCGTCTCGCCATCCCCGTTCTGTATGTGGTGTCAGTTTCTTCGGATGAGCCTCCATGAGTGAGAATCGATTAAGTGACGTTTAAGGAGTTTTCCGGTGAGTTTCTGCGTTTTACGGCGAATCGAGGTTCGACTCAGGTATAAAAGTTGGTATATTCTTCAATCTCAACCTCTATGTATAATCGAATTTGAGTATGGATTGAGTGTTGGAGGGGTTGAGATTTTAAGCAGTGGGCAAAATTTCGGTGTTGATTTTTGCTGAGATTTGTCTCTGAGATGCTCTAGTTTCGTAATGTGCTTAGTTGTGTGATGGTAGTGTGGATGGAGTTTGAAATTTATTGCAATTTTGATGCTTTAATTGGTATATTAAAGTAATCACATTGATATAAGTTGCCATGTTTTCTGCAAAATTTCGGTGTTGATTTTTGTAAATGGACAAGAGTGTACTCTTGTTAGGACTTATCAACAACCGGAGCGTGTTTATTTGCTTTCTCTGGTTGGAAATCGGTTACTGGTTGCAAGTGCTGGAAGACATGTGAATGTCTATGATTTGAGAAACATGTCACAACCTGAGCAACAAAGCGAATCTTCATTTAAGTATCAAACTCGATGCATGCGCTGCTATCCTAATGGAACAGGTACCAATTCCTTTTTAACATTTCAGCTTCTAGAGTATATTCCATACCTTTTTTTTCTGCATCTGGTAAACTTTGTCAAATTTCTTCAAAACTATAGTACTAATATTGTTCTATGTCTGTTATATGTAGTTCAGCCTTGATATAACACTACAGGGTTTGCAAAGCTTGGTTTTATGAGTCCCATGCGTGGTTATATATGCTTGCTGTTAGTTCTTTCAGGTCTAATTTTTGGATTACTTTTTGTAGGTTATGCTCTTAGTTCTGTTGAAGGACGAGTTGCAATGGAATTCTTTGATCTCTCAGAGGCCAGTCAAACCAAAAAGTATGCATTCAACTCTTACACAATATAAAATAGTTCAAAGCAATCCTTTAGATTTGTTCATGTATCCAGTTTCATGGCATCTATATTTCTTTCTTAAATAAGCTGATAACACCTTACATAGTATCCAAACACTAGGGTATGAGTAATTGTTGATATCTGTACGGGAGAACCTAAGGTATGACTAGTGATTTTCCCTATCAGCATAAAGAGTTTTCTGTGAGTTCACTATAGACATTAATGAGCTGTTGTCTATGGCTATGTAGCTTTTACTCTCTCATGTTCAAATAACTATGGCATTCTTGTCATTCTGATTCTGTGCACTGGTTTTTGGATGGTTAACTGGTTTGAATACAGGGGCTTTGTCATGGAACTTTTATTTTGAAATACAGCCATACTAAAATATGATATGGAAACTTGTGTCTTTCATTATGAAATTAATGGTACAATCTTGGTGCAGATATGCATTCAAGTGTCATAGAAAGTCAGAGGCCCAAAGAGACATTGTATATCCGGTAAACACAATTGCATTTAACCCCATGTGGAAGAAATGAAATGTTCATAAAGTTTAGAAAGGGATAAAAGAAAAGAAAATGGTAGTGCATCAACCTCAACACATCCTCCTGCTCAAAGCAACCAAAATCATGCAGCAAGGGGTGCTCAAAAGTGAATGTGCTGGTTTTTAAATTAGAGAAACATAGTATACTTCATCATGTTTTGGAATCAATTTTTTGCAAATAATCTGGTTCCTTGAGTTTTTGGAAACCAATTAAGCTTAAATTCTGATGCATAATATGTTTATCATGTTAAACTGACGTTGGTTTTAATTCAATGATACTGAAGCCTTTTCAGTCAAATGCATACTACCAATAGCCAATTTTTTTTCCTCGGGCACTTGATAAAAATCAAAGAACTGTTCTGCTTTGTTCAACCATTCCACAGGATCCCCTCCACTAAAATTAGCAAATTCTAACCTAGCTCATTTGTTTCATTGTGGGTAGAGAAGGATCCACACTAGTTTGGTGAGAAAAATGAAAGTGAGAAGCTTGGTTATGTGTCATAGGACTCACATGTAACTGAGAGTATGAAGTATTGCTATATGGAGTGTGGCATGTGCAGCTTGCAGCCAAGTCCCATTAGATGATTGTGTCCCAAAATTTGGATATGGATGGTAAATATTATTTGACACTATGGGATGAGTACAGGGGCTGTGAGAGCTATTTTGAAAACCAAGAGTGAGAAACGGTGTTGTTGTATTTGGAGTATGATAAGGTTGTGTGTATGGGTAACTATGGCTGGAAAAATGTAACAGTGTAGGTTCTGTGGTGCTAACACGTGATGTTGGAGCAAATCCCACACCATTTTGATTAGCAGCAGTGTTTGCAACAGGAAAAGGACCTGTCATATAGTTGAAAGGGTGTGTACCAAAATTCGTACGCTGAAAATACTGGTTTGTTGAAGGGATATGAGCACTTCCCTTAACATTCTCAAAATTCCTGTTAATATTCCACATCACTATAAGGCACAGTAAATCCAATAATTTTCCCACAATCAAATACAGGAGAACTATGGGAAGCACCAGTAGTAATATGAGTTGGGTTTACCATAGCAGCTGTAGCTTCAGAGTTAAGACTTAAAATAACTTCTTCAGAATTAGGTAAAGAAAATTGCAAGTAAAGAAAGAAACTGATATATTTCTGGATAAGTTCATACATTGAGGGCTACGTCTTCATATAGATAAGACGCGCACATGACTGCGACGTGTCACTAGGACACTGGTTATAGACAGCTCATCACAACCAAACCTATCACCACCTAAACGCTGCGTTTTACTTAAAGAAACAACTCTCCTAGATAAAACAAGAATGCTAACACTTGGCTCCCTAACAGTAAGCATGCATTAGATTTTGATACGGCAAAAACAGTGGACAATCCTTCAATTTCTTCCTCCTGCAGTTTGATAACTTCTTCTTGATTCAGAATAGTGTAACTCTTTTTCTTTGACAACCAAATCTCTTCACCTTCATCGTTCTCATGATCCATATCGTCCATAGCAATCACTGCTTAGCGTAGGTTGATTAACATATTTGGGTAGTGTTTAACGGATCCTCTTGTGTGGCGGCATATATTATAGTATGTCCCTCAAACCCTAATCAATATATATTAGGTAGGTCTCATCATTTGACCCTTCAGCCTTAGCCCGCCTTACCATATAGGGCCGAAGCCCTACCTGACTCTCCGTTAGGACGGGCCAGCCCTAGCCCTAGCCCTTTTCAATTAGAGTAGGGCAAATGTCAAGCAAATGAAACCCGACCCTACCATATTAAGCCCTTTAGGGCCCTGCCCTATCTCGGCCCTAAAAGCCCGCCCTTTAGGCTCTAATAATTACTTATTTTCTATTATTTTTAATATGTTTCTTATTTTTATATAATACAACTAATCTTGTAAGTTTTATTTCTTTAATTTGTATTTTTCTTTGGTAAATAACAATTGATTTTTAGTGATTTAGAGATATAGTTAATAAAATATATGAATATAACTACTTAGATTAATAATTCTAGATGTCTTAAGTTAAATATAATGTATATGTATGTTAAATATGACTAAAAATAAGGTCTTGTATCACATATATCCCTTGAGGTAATATTTGAGAAGAAAAATTAAAACTCATTAATTTATTTCGTTAAACAAAATAATGTCATATTCGGCCATTTCGGCCCTATTTAGCCCTATTCAAATGGCCGGCCCTATCCGGCCTTATTCAAAGGGCCGCGAAATAGGCTTTAAGGGCAGGTAAGAGCTTGCATATTTAAGTCCCGGCCCGACCTTACCTGGTCCTAAATTTTGTTGACCAAGTCAAAGTCCTACCCGACCCTACCCTAAACTCTAAAATTTAAGGTAGGGCCGGCCCTAGCCCGACTCATGAGGAAACATATTAGGTATCATAACCAATAAGGAAACATAAAATTAAATTAATACATCACCAATGTGGTTATGGACTTGGAGGCTCTAATATCTATTGACATGGGTATTACTTGGGCTTTCATTTTGCGTACTTGGGCTTCTCATTCAGATTGACCTCTGTTCATCAGCATGAATCTAGTATTGTTGACCTAGTCTATCAAAAATTTCTCTTAATCTTGTAAATGAATGGATAATACCGTATCTGCATAGTGACATCAAATAGTCTAGACAAAATTTTGACCAATTCGTTCTTCCACCATGGTTAATGAACCTCTCAAGACGTTTGCCGGCCTAGGTAGCTTGGAAAAATATTTTGTTTTTCGTACAAATCAAAAGAAATGCATATGCACATGTTTGAATCTCAATTCATATGATTATTCATGAGGCTTCAAAGTACTACTCGTCATTGTTGGAGATGGAAGATTCATATTGAAGATCTTTACCAACATTTTGTTAGAGAGATGCGTTTTTCGATCACTTTATCGAATGTTAATAAGCTCTCGTAGTCTCGTTTGTTTGAATTCGATAGATAATAAACAAAACAAATACATTAGAAATTATTCTTGATTTTAGCATGTAGCAACAGAGGAATCAAACTAGATAGTTACTATACATCATGGAAATAAAAAGCAAATAACAAAATCAAGTTAAGGCATCCATGAAATCCACGAAGTTCTCATGGGTTTTCATCACAATTTGTTTTTTTGTTTTGTTCAAACCTTATATAGGTCACACTAGTCAACCCCAACAACCTTCTACGTAGCCGCTACACCCTTCTCTTTGACAATCTTTTCGTTCCTCTTGCAAAACACATAAGCCAAACTTTGACTTCAAAAACGTAAATCAAGTAATTAAAATCTAGGATGTAAAACAATCCCACACACTAATCACACCTTCCCTAAATGCACCCATCAATCATTAAAAATCCCATTTACCCTTTAAATACATTTAATTCCTCTCTAATCACTTCAACAACTTAATTATCCACTCTAATTAAACTTCTATTAATCACCTATCCCCTATTAAACACTACAGAAATACACCTATTAACACGTTACAACCTTCCATTAGTCCATTTTACCCAACCGACCTTTCCCCTAAACCCGGTTCGCCCCAACCAGAACCGCCCGGTCCACCCAAATCCCTTTTATAATTTGTTTTCCTTTCCATTCTCTCATTTTCTTCTCCCATCTCTCTCATCTTTTCTCTCTAGTATCTCTCATCAGAAAAAAATTCCAACAAGAATTCACGGCCGTCGTGACCGACCCGAATCCGAATCCGAAGTGGCGGATCCGGTTCGCGCCTCGTAATCTGTGCTCCCCGCATTCTTAATCCACCGTCGTTGGCATGGACTTCGAATCTGTAAGTCACGCTCTCAACCCCCGTTTTTTCGATTGACGCCGCAGCTCTGGAAATTTTGTATAAACCCTAGAAATTCGATTGCTTTAATATTCTTTAATCTTGGTTTCAAAACCGTTGATGGATGATTGCGTTTGTTTTCGGTGTTGTTAGGGATACGGGATTTTAGTGGCGCTAGGGTTCTTGGAGCATTGAGGAGAAGTGTGGTTTGATTTGGGCAGCGAATTAGGGTTAGGGTTTGAGCGTTTGGTTTGGGGGAAATATTGAGGAGTTGAATTTGCTAGGGTTTTGTTTTGGGGAAAATTCGAGACTGGGAGGGTTAGAGGATAATGTGTATACTTTGTGTGATTCAGAAGTGGTCTCGCCGGGTTGCTACGATGCTTCCTTGGTTAGTTATTCCGTTAATAGGACTATGGGCTCTGTCTCAGCTTCTACCGCCGGCTTTCCGGTTTGAGATTACTTCGCTGAGGCTCGCTTGTGTGTTTGTGCTGCTGGTTACTCTGTTCTGGTACGAGATTTTGATGCCACAGCTCTCGGCTTGGAGGGTGCGGCGCAATGCGAGGCTTAGGGAGAGAAAGAGGTTTGAGGCGATTGAGTTGCAGAAGCTGAGGAAGACGGCGACAAGGCGGTGCAGGAACTGCTTGACTCCGTATAGGGATCAGAATCCTGGTGGTGGTCGGTTTATGTGTTCATATTGTGGGCATATATCTAAGAGACCGGTTTTGGACTTGCCTGTGTTACCTGGGATGGGACTGTCAAATTCAGGGATTCTCAGGGATTTGGTTGGGAAGGGCGGAAATATATTGAATGGAAAGGTGTGGTCGGAGAATGGGTGGATGTGTGGTCAAGACTGGTTGGAGAATGGGAATTGGGTCGGTGGTTCTATAGGTGGGAACTCTAGTTATTGGAGGAAGGATGGGAGCAGTGTTTTTGGAGGGGATGAGAATTGTTTGGCTGAGAAGTCTTATTCAGGTGTTGTTTTTTTTGCCTGCAAGCTACTGACGTCATTTTTCTTGAGTGTTAGATGGCTTTGGAGAAAGGTTTTTAGGATTAGTACATCAGAAGATGATGCTGCATCTGATGCAGAGCATAAAGCAATGTTGGCCAAGAGGGGTGAGAATGGGGTCAACTTTCAAGAGAGTAGAGGAGAAAAAGCACGCAGAAAAGCTGAAGAAAAGAGACAAGCTAGAATAGAGAAGGAGCTCATAGAGGAGGAAGAGAGGAAGCAAAGGGAGGAAGTCGCTAGGTTGGTGGAGGAACGCAGGAAACTTAGGGATGAGAAAAAGGAAGCTGAAAGAGGAGATCGTGGGAAAACATCGCCGCCTGTGAGGGAGAAGAATAGTAAGAAGGAAGCAGAAAAGAAATGTCAGGATAGAACGAAAGAAAAAGACAAGGGTTCTAGCAAGAGCAATTCTGATGCAGAAGAGTTGGAAAAGAGAGCAGGTAAGGAGAGTGATCAGAAACGGGACTTTGACAAGAAGAATGACAATGAACGTCGGGAGCTTCAGAAATCAGGTGCAAAGAATGTATCTGCAAACAGTTCAATGAGGGGAAATGCTGGATCTAGGTACCTGGACCGCATGAGGGGTACAATATTTTCTTCTTCAAAAGCATTCAGTGGAGGTAGTTTCTTTGGAAAGGGTGCCAATACTACAGTGACAAAAGAAAACAAATCTAGCATTTCTGTGGATCACGTCCATAGTTCTCCCCATAGGAGAGACTTATTTCCACCTGAGCGAGTAGCTGCCAGACCTTTTATTAATGGAGATGATAAGAATATCAGCCGACCTGTAAGTATTTTTGCTGCATACCTCATTTTGATCAGTTTGTATTACTAATGCTAACCTCCTTATTTAGTTTGCCTGCCTAGTTCTAAATTCTCAAAGATTTTTTCCCCCTATATTATAGATAGTAGGATCTGCTCGAGTAGGTCTATTTTGCCATGAATCTATGAAGCTGGCCTTGACTTAGAGACATTCACCAATGTGATTGTTAACTTACCCAGTTTTATAAAACCTATGCTGTCGGGTATTTTTAAGCAAAGAAGATGAAAAGTAAAGTAATGTTTCAAGTCTTGTTGCCTTCTCAGTTGTAATGACATTAGGCATATTATAAGAAGTGGAGAAAAGAAGTTTTACAATGTTGAGCTAATTTCATGCAGATTCAGTCCGAATCACAGACAGGGACAGTGCCAAAAAAAACATGGCAGCAATTATTTACTCGTTCATCATCCGTTCCTGCATCTTCGAGTGTAAATGTAATTAGTAGACCAAATACAAAGTCCCTAACAGAAGTGCAAACTCGTATGGTATCTGGTCAACCATCATCAATACATTCTTTTGACAATCCGATCAATTTTGGTCTGCCATCACCGTTCACTATATCTCACTTTTCTAAAGGAGTCTGTAGTAGCAGTTTAGGCTTTTCACCTGCAGTTGAACCCATGTTCCCTCGCATTGGAGAAGGGCGACATGAACCAATACATGAAGAGCCAGAGCTTTTTGAAGACCCATGTTATGTTCCCGATCCGGTATCTTTGCTTGGCCCTGTCTCTGAGTCACTTGATAATTTTCAGTTGGATATGGGGACTGGCTTCTTGAAAGATGTGGGATCGGAGAGGCCTCGCACATTAAAGAATGTATCTGCTTCTTCTGAGCTCAACAAGCCATCTCCAATTGAGTCACCTTTGTCTCGAGAAAAACATAATACTTGTAATCGCTTTCCAAGTACACCAAAGGCCCAGGATACGCATTCTCCACCCCTAGATGATGCAAACGCAAATGATAAGGGTACGTGGCAAATGTGGAATAGCTGTCCTCTTGGTCAGGAAGGTTTAGGTTTAGCAGGTGGCCCAGCAAGCTGGCTTCTACCTCCTGAATTGAACAGATCCAACAAGGATGATCTTATGCACCCTTCATCTCATATGTCACTGTTTTCAACAGAAGAACAGGTTGTTCCTGGCCCTCATTCTCCTCGCCATCAGCGCATTTTCCTTGGTAATGGCCATAATGGTGGGACATTTAGCCCTGTGTCTAGTTCAAGTGATCATGATCCTTGGTTACAGAAAGCATTTTTTCCACCATTGTCAACTGCTGAAACCTATTATCCTCTCAAACCTCCAGAGGAGGCTACTAAGAAGGAAATATATTTTGGGAGTCCCAGCAGATCTACTACCAATCATGAGTTTGAGCTGTCTCCAGGAAATGGCTGGTCCAAGTAAGTGCATTGCACCTCATCCATCTTACATTTTACTGCTGGTTGAAGAATTGCTCTCATGTTATTCTTTAAACATTTATGATTG
Organism: Fragaria x ananassa; assembly: GCA_034370585.1. Classification (NCBI taxonomy): domain Eukaryota; kingdom Viridiplantae; phylum Streptophyta; class Magnoliopsida; order Rosales; family Rosaceae; genus Fragaria; species Fragaria x ananassa. The sequence goes on from CP139753.1 coordinate 5,106,929, forward strand.
ATCATGGCGAGTTCCCTGTTCCCTTGTAATATGGCGAGGTATGGTATTAGGTATTTGTGCTCTTGCCCAAAACAAAACATTTGTACTAGAGACTAATGATGACAGAGAAGGGCAAATGAAAATCATGAAAATGCTGCACTTTATAAACTTGTAATGAAAATATGAAATAGGAGATTCTACTATACAGGAGCTTTCAACCTATTCTTAAGCATTTGGTTGGTTTTGAAGTCCTTTCCTGATCTGGTACTGGTAATCATATCTACCCATTGTGTTTTCTGCATATTGTTTTCTTCAAGTAGTGGCTTGCTCTAGCCATCACGCAACTGGCTTTCCTTTGTTATGTAGTTTAAGTCAAAAAGTTGAAAGTGATTGGAGCAGCTACATGTTCTAGTTGATGCTCCAGTTCACTTCATGTCTTGCTATTGAGTCTTCGGTATACTGGTTTCCCAGAAGACTGTAGTGACTTGTTGCTTCAGCCGTCAGTCAACTAGCTTTGCTCCCTGTTGTAGTGAAAAGTAAAAATTGAAATTGATATGATCAGTATAGCTAGATGTTCTAGTTTATAATGGTGGCCATGTAACTAATACTGTGAATGACATTTGCGTGTTTATTCTGTTATAAGCATGCCCCATCAAGGTTTTCTGGAGCTTTTCTGTGCTTCTTCATGTAAATGTTAAGTTTGTTTTCTTACCAAGTCGATATAAGGGCTAGTATCAAGTAATCAAGGTTGGTTGTCTAGGTGCCATAGGTCCAAACACTCAAAATATCCTGCATAAGGATTTTGGATGGTTTGATTTGTACATGTTTTAATCAAATAATGGGATGGGACATGCTGCGATTTGTTTTAATTTATATCTGCCGAGTAGTGTAAAACGGGAATTTCTGCTCTTGAAAAGTTTCCTAGTTCAGCTTGGACAAAGTGACCTAATTGTAGTTTGTTGTGGTTTGTTATTTGCAGGAAGGAATCGATTGAATGTGGTGTGCAGGGTACAGCAGCGGAAGGTGTTGGAAAGCCATTAGTTGTGAGGCCTCAAGTCAGGGGTCCTTATCCTTTGACCCCAGATGTACAGTCACTTTGGTCTTATGTTTAAAAACGCAAATGAGAAAGAGTATGAGGGACCTGAAAAAAAAAAAGAAAAAAAGACACCTCCTGTACTCTAATCTAATGGAGGCACATAGCCTCTTTTTGGAGGAGAGTTTAGAATACTGAATGCATTGTATCTTCCTGCTCTTCTTTACAAGGGAGATTGATGTTTACTTACATTAGCTTGGATAGGAATACACGTGACATGCATGCTTTTATGCTCTCAGGTAACTGCTAGATGTGTCACTGTTCTGATTCATTAGTTTCTTTTGTTTCTTAGAGCTGGGGGGTGTTACTACAGCTATGGGGAAATTCTACATTTGCAGAATGGTGCTTGGTCCTCTCTTTTGTTTAACCGTGAATGGGTATGCTGTATCATACTAACACGTTCTTAAGGAGTGCCTTCATTCCTTCCTATATATTATTCCTTTCCCCGACCTTTTCACCATCTGTTTTTCACAGGTAAAGGGCTTTGATGTCGAGATCTTAGAAAGCCCCCGCCCCCTCTCACGTTATAGCAGTTTAGCTTTTGACATTGAGTTCTCATATAGCAGTTTAGCCAAACAAATTGGCAAAATTTTAGTTCATTCATTCCGAAGTAAAAACTTCCCGTTTTGTTTTTGTTATGGTCTCTTCACTTCACTGCTAGAAAAAGGTTTTAAGGTGACGAAATATTTTTAATTCATCATCTAATAGAACACTTTAGTGACGAAATCGGTTTAGTCACCTTAGTGATAATTTTCGTAGTCTAAGTAAGTTTTGTCACTATTTTTGTCACCTTAGAGCTAACTCAGGTGACGAAAATACATTTCGTCATGTAAGTGATATGGTAGGTAGGCGACGAAAATGCATTTCGTCTCCAAATTTCGTCACTAAATAACTTACTTTTGTGACGAAAATAAATTCGTCGTCTAACACCTTTACTTAGGTGACGAAACATAAAGTTGTGTGTTCTTTTGAACCAACTATGGGGTAGAAGTAAAATTTTAAAAAACCCATCGTATTATATGATCAGTGTACTTAAATACGACTATGGAAAAAAATCCATCAGTTTTCGAAAACATTAAGGTCTCGATCGATCCATGCGGTCTACATTAAATTAACGTCACTTATTACACGAAAACGCTCTTATCTACCCCTATATAACCTAGTTTGATTGATTCTTTCACACATAAAACTCTCACATTGATGAGATGTAACCACCTATGTAAAAATTTAGGAACGTTCACCTCTCGACAATAGGGCTCCACATAAGGAAACATAAGCGTATATAGGGTTGACCGCTTGTATCAAAGACCAAACGTTACCGGAAATATGTGATTTTTCAACCATAGTCGTATTTCACCATACCGATGACATCCTATTTCACAAGATTTTTGAAAATATTGCTTCCTCCCTTTAGTTGGTTCACAAATATCTACACTTGCATATAACCTACTAAACAAGTTATACCATATTAGTATACACGTTGTGGTTCCGATGGCTAAATTTTACAAAATAAAAATTCAACTGTCTGATATGATCAATGTACTTAAATACGCCTATGAAAAAAATCTACTAGTTTTTGAAAACGTTTAGGTCTTAGTCCACACGATCAACATTAAATTAACGCCACTTATTACACGAAAACACTCTTACCTACCCCTATATGACCTAGTTTGATTGATTCTTTCACACACAAAACTCTCACATTGATGAGATGTAACCACCCATGTAAAAATTTGGATACGTTCACCTCTCGACGATAAAGTTCCACATAAAGAAACATAAGGGTATATAGGGTTGACCGCTTGTATCGGGGACCAAACGTTACCAGAAATATTTGATTTTTCAACCATAGTTGTATTTGACGACAGAAGCTCTGAGATGACGAAAAAAATCTGTCACCTAAGAACTGTTCTCTAGTTGTGCTTTGTTTATTTTTGAGTTTCTGTTGTCTGCCGTCAAAGCAAGGAATGATCACAGGGGCTGCATGCCATATGGTATGGTAATTCAAAGTTCTTGTGCGCATGAGACGGGATGGGACATGATTAGGGTTATCCCACGGCCCATCCCGAACATTGCACACGAGACGGGATCGGGACATGCCTTACGTTCTTAAGACTTGATCTCACGCAAGTTTCGTCTTAGACGGGACCGGGACGGGACGGGGCCAATCCCGCCCCAATATTACCTGATAGTGATACCAATATATTATTACAATATATAAAGACTACAACATTTGAATCCATAGTTCATAACTACAATTAAACTAAATTAACATCAATAATTCACAATTACTCAAGTTCACACATCATAAAGTTCAAAAGAAAACAGAAAAGTAGTGAATTTGATAGCACAACAATACAGGTTGCTCTAAATACAAACAAATTCAACTCTAATCATCGATGACAATACCAGTTGCAACAGACTTCCCTTTCCCTTTCACTTTTGCAATTGGAGGTGGACAATTGTTCTTGCTTGAAGCAGTGCTCTCATGCTCTGCAAAAATGAAAAAGAGTTAGTCCATGCATCTGAAAATAACCAAAAAGTATAAACACATCGAAATTCATACATCGCTCAACATCGTAATAAAACTCCGTGTTTTCAATTGTTGGTTCATCAATATCTTCGACAACCTCTGCAATGTCATCACCTAACATCCAGTTTTGCATGCAAATGAGTCCCTCCACTAATTTAGGAGTTAATGAGCTCCTAAAACAATTAATAACTCTGCCCCCTGTTGAGAAGCATGACCCATAGGCCATTGTTGAGGCTTGAATTGCAAGAACATCTCTTGCAATTGCTGCCAAGTTGCATTCATTAACCTTCCACCAACATAAGATGTCAAATTGATCTTCATCGGTTGGATCTAATGCAGCATCCAAGTATTGATCAACTTCATGAGCTGCGACCGCCTCTTAATTTTCTTGCACAACCTTCTTCCAATTACTAAGTCGTTAGCCCCTATGGCCACCTATGGCCACGGCTAGTGCTGCTTCTACTTGTGATAGTGCTAGATGAAGAGGTTGGAGATTGCGGCCTCTGCATGTGTATACCTCCATCTACAATTACTTTCTTTCCTCTCGCCATCGTTTTCGAGTAATTCCCCCTGCATTCAGACATTCACAATAAACTTATTCAGCTTTATAGATACATATAGGTAATCATATATGCAGTAACCACATCCAAGCAAGAAAGTGAAGCTTCTTTGAATACATACATATAGATAATCACATATGTAGTAACCACATCCAATACATCAAGTTTTGATACATTAACCACATCCACAGATGCAGTAACCACATCTAAGCAAGAAAGTGAAGCTTCTTTGAATACATACATATAGATGATCACATATGCAGTAACCACATCCAATACATCAAGTTTTGAAACATTAACCACATCCAATACATCAAATTTTGACTTGTTACCTTTAACATTAGATCAGTTTTATACAATTATAGACTAACTAATTCATGATCATGGTAAGCACAATAATACTTTTAGTAAACGCAATAGATAATCACATGAATCTATAGATAATCACATATGCAGCAACAACAACTAATTACCAGTAGCTCACATTTACTCAACACCTATAGAATTCATGGGAAGAGTAAACAATGTTACAGGACATGGTTTGTTACCTTGCACCTTGCTTAGATTCTTGATTTTTATCGATGATGGTTACATGAAATTACATGATGGTTAGTTTCTTTATATGTCTAGAGTAGCACATACGAGATCAATAAGATTACAGTATTAAACCCCAGCTATCAAGATAAACCAATTCCAGAGTAGCACATACACACCTTAGCAGCATGAGGGAGGAGGAGGGAGAGGCAAGGGGAGAAGGAGGCGGGTGAGGTGAGGTGAGGAGTAGGCGAGGAGGAGGTGGGCAGTGAGGTTAGCGGAGGCCGTAGATGAGTTCAAGGAGGACTGGCCGAGGCACTTTGGCTGGATTGAGGAGGGTTTAGAGCGATTTCCCTTTTTGGCTGGATTGGCGATGAAACTGAAAGACAGAGACTGAAAGATTGCAGCCATAATGAGATGAGTTAGTATTAGGGTTCAAAAATGTAAGATTGAGATCAAAACATCTAAAAAACCAATGGCTTAGATTAATCTATATTTTTACAGGGGACGAGACAGGCCTAACAGGCCTTAACTTTTCAGTCTCGCATCCTGTCCCATTGTTTCTCTACGGGATGAGATGGGATGGACCTTGTGTTTTTAGAATTATATCCCGTCCCATCCTGTCAAATTTCGGGACGAGACCGGGATTTAGGTTTTTTATGCCCACCCCTAATCTACACCCTTTCCTACTCAACTCTTGTAATCTACTCATACTATGCCCTCATTTTGATTAGTCTATTGAATGCCTATATACTTGGCAACAATGAGAACTTTTCAAGTCGGAAATAACTTAGGTGACCAGTTATGGTCACTCATGGGTGACAAACACCAATAAGAAATGAATAAGTATCAACAATAATTATAAACAAACATGTCAAATACCTAAAATCTTCATGTTATGTCCTTAAATTGCAGTGAAGTCTTTTAAAATACACGTGTCTCATATTCATTAACTGTGGTCACCTTAAGTTGACTAGCATTTGTCACCAAAGTCGGATTCTTTCAAGTCAACCAAAATACGGGAAGTTGATTGCTGTAATAAATAATAATAGGTACAATAAGAACTTGGCAGTAGTTTCTGACAGTAACTGTTGCAAAACCCATCGATGCTTGCAAGCAATTCAAGTAACTATTACATAAAATCAATTAGAAGCCCAAATTTTACAGTAAAATATCGGGTATAAAACTACGGTTTAGGCAATTCACTAGAAAGTTGCCCGCGCATTGCAGCGGGATTAGCTAACATATTCAAGAATTATGGACTGCATAAGACATAGAAAAAGAAAAATATTTGAGAGTTTACTATGTATCATATCCAACTGATAGGAGCACAAAGTGCTACGTTTATAATGTATTTCCGACCCTATTTAGCTATGTAATTCCCTTAACAATATTCATATTAACTAAGTTTGTGTTTTTAGGTCATAAATAAAGCCAAGGAGCCTAAAAGAGACAAAAGAGGAGAAATCTTGAAGGAAAAGGAATTCATGTTGTGCAAGGAAAGAAATCAGAAAATCTGTCAGAAATCGTCAGTCAACTTCGACAGAAGATTGTGATTAGCTCACAATGATCCAGGAGATGTGCCATATATCAATGGAAAGCTACAAGAGTCTACTTTCCAGAAATTTTTACGGATCGTCAATACCTATTTTGGAGAAGAAGTTATGACTGTTTGAGTGGCCGAATGTCAGTCTGCCCGAATTTCTGATTTGGACCAAAACTTCTATTTTGAGGCCCAGACCACATTGGTAAGCCCATGGACGAGTTTTGAGGGTTTTATAACCCTAATCACAGCAGAGAAGAGGAGAAGATAGAGAGAGGAGGACGAAGAGATTAGAGAGGAGGCAGCGATCTCACTATCATCAGAACCTCCATAGTTGCACACTCGCACAAGGAAGCCGCCAAGCCATCATTGATTTCTCCATCATCCACGGTTTATCTTTCCTTTGTCATCTTTTATTCTCCTTGTGTGTATTTGCAGCCATGTGTGGCTGATTTCTCTTAGTTAGGGGCAAGGTTTGAAGCCCCAAGAATGTTTTAGATATTGTTTTGAACCTTGGTTTCGAATTATTAAGTCTTTCAAATTGTTTATTTGGTTTTGGTTTATGGAGAACTCTTGCTTGTTTATGTTCATGTATGCGCAACATAGAACATTATGAACTTGTGAGTGGGGCTAGAATTAGGTTGTTTAATCTCCTAAACGGTTAATACGGCTTAGTTCAAAGTAGTAAAACCTATAGGACAATAGGTGAAACCAAATAAAAAGGATTGCATGCTAGGTAGGCGTTCCACACTAGTTTTGCATACTTGTTCAATCACTTTCATTGATCTTAATGCTTAGAATAATTTGTTGATAGGATAGCGTCTATACCTTGATCGGTTATTCTAAAGGCTTAGTAATGGTGCGTTCATCTTGCTTAAGTATTTAAGGGAAGTAATAAGGACTTACGCAGTGCGTTCACGGTTTGTTCTTGATTGATACCGATTTGTGACTTAATGATTAAAGCTTTGGTTGTTAACTTGTCTTGAAACATACTTGGTGGTGGATTTCCGCAGTCTCTAACGTCTCATTCATCTTGATCTTTTCTGATTTATTTTGTTTCTTATTTTCTCTTGTTTATAATCACAAAACCTCATATCTCTAGTACTATAATATTTTATGTTTTCTCTTATTTTGTAATTAACGTAAGTTGTAAAGATACCCTCAATCCCCGGCTTGTAACGATACCCTTATTTGCTATATACTACGATTGACACAAAAGGGTTTTAATTGAAACGCCCGGTTTCGGTCGCTATCACCAACATTATAAACATAAAGTAAAAACCAACTCCCAGCGGACTCCGCGCCCATCTCTGGGAATGAGAGAGAGAGAGAGTTAAAACAAAAAGAGTAATTTGTAAAAAAAAAAAAAGTGATCGGACTTCGCGCCCTTCTCTGGGGCGGAGAAATGGAAAAATCTAGAGAGACAGAGAGAGTTCATCCAAAAAAAAAGTGATCAGACTCCGCGCCCTTCTCTGGGGCGGATTAATAGAAAAATCTAGAGAGACAGAGATAGTTCGTCAAAAAAAAAACTGATCTGCCAGCGGACTCCGCGCCCATCTCGCGGGCGGAGTGCGCGTCATTCTTTGAGGCCGAGAAATAGAAAAATCTAGAGGGACAGAGAGAGTTCGTAAAAAAAAAAAAGTTCTATCCTCGCCTCGCCTCGCCTCCTCTCTGCTCGCGTCGCCTCGCCTCGTTTCCTCTCTTCTTGCTCGCGTCGCCTCGCCTCCTCTCTTCTTGCTCGCCTCGCCTCGCCTCCTCTGTCCTCGCCTCGCCTCGCCTATCCTCCTCTGTGCTCGCCTCGCCTCGCCTCCTCTCTTCTTCCTCGCCTCGCCTCTCCTCCTATGTGCTCGCCTCGCTTCCTCTCTTCTTGCTCGCGTCGTCTCGCCTCACTTCCTCTCTTCTGGCTTCGCCTCGCCTGTCCTCTCCTCTGTGCTCGCCTCGCCTCCTCTCTGCTCGCCTCGCCTCGCCTCGCTTCCTCTCTTCTTGCCTCGCCTCGCCTCCTCTGTGCTCGCCTCACCTCCTCTGTCCTCGCCTCGCCTCCTCTCTGCTCGCCTCGCCTCCTCTCTGCTCGCCTCGCCTCGCCTCGTTTCCAGCGGAAGCTTGGCAGCGGGTTCGCCTCGCCCGTCTCGCGCTTCCTCTCTTCTTGCCTTGCCTCGCCTATCCGCTCTTCTCGCCTCGCCTCTCCTCACCTCGCTTCCTCTCTTCTCGCCTCACCTATCCACCCTGGTTGATCCTCCCTCCGCGAATGCGGAAGCCTTGCAGCGGGTTTGCCTCTCCCGTCTCGCCTCTCCACTCTCGCTGATCCTGCCTCCGCGAACGCCAGTGGGTTCGCCTCACCTGTGCTGCACATGTGGACGGTGAACAACCTATCAACAACCTTTGCACGCGATTGAGAGATTGATCCGAGCGAAGTAGACAACCCCGTTTTCAGATCCGCTTCGATATCACTGTCTCTTAATTGTTTTTTTTTGGACGAACTCTCTCAATCTCTCTAGATTTTTCTATCTTTTGGGCGAGATAACCTTTTGAGTGTTGAGAAGGGCGCAGATTCTGTTCACAAATCACTGTTCATAAGCTTATAAACAATGGTTTTGAGTGTTGTTTAGGCGCGGTGTCCACTGTTTACAAATCACTGTTCATTGGCGAGATCACAAAACCACTGTTCATAAGCTTATGAACAGTGCATGCGATCAGTCGCTTGCAACACACAAAACCACTGTTCATAAGCTTATGAACAGTGCCCCGCGAATCACTGTTCATAAGCCTATGAACAGTGCCCGCGAACAGCCCGCATAACACACAAAACCACTGTTCATAAACTTATGAACAGTGCTTCGCGGGACTGGTTGTGCGGGCTGTGTAAGCTTTAGTATATAGTAAAAGCGACGAAATGCAGCTTGACCCCAACACTGTTGTTCACTGTAGATAAACAATGCTTATGAACAGTACTCAACCAATAGATATATGTTAAATATATAAGGACAAATGAAACCGCTCTGGAACGTTCAAGAGGCTGCCAACGAGAGTTAAAATGAAGGACAAATGTGTAATTACGTAGACCAATAACAGGGGTAGAACTGGCACTACACTGTTTCTTATAAACAGTAATTAAGAACAGTACTTTAAACAGTAAATCCACGTTATATGCACGGTGGACAGAAAATATATATATGTTAAATGGTTTTTGATAGTAACAAACCAATTTGCCATTTACAATTTACCCTATGTACTTCTCTAGCAGCTCATCACAGCTGTCTTCTACTCAAGTCTCTCTCTTTGGGAACCATTGAGTTCCTGCGTCAGTTTTCAGTTACCTGTTTTGCAATTCCTATTTCCTTCCAGTTTGATCCCAACAGTATCCATTGTTTATCTGATCTGCAAACACAGAATAGAGAAACATGAACAGGATAGGAGCCGACGAACTAGGCCAGATCCTGAGGCTGGTCACCGACCCAGCTGATAGAAAATCGGCGTCTCAGGTCTGCAAGGGGTGGTGGGTCATGGAGGGTCTGAGCCGTTCGTCACTCCGAGTTCTCAACTTGGATCATCTTCCTCGATTACTTGCTAGGTACCCAAACTTAACCACATTCGAAACATCACAGTTACTGTGCATTGCCGATTTCGCATTGGTGGCTCAGTCATGCCCCAAATTGGAGGCCTTCATACTTGACCATATATCACTTGCGGAAGCGGGATCCTTCGCACGATTAATTTGAGGTCCCAACTCTGATGAATTAGAGAAGAAAGTCCGGGCCCGTATGGAAGTTGGGGACCAAGGTTTGTGTGCTGTGGCAAATGGGTGTCCCAAGTTGTCCAAGATTGTGATCAATAACAATTATGCTGGAGTGCTTGGAATTATAGCCATGATTACTTCAGCAGCACATAACCTCACTCATTTGGAGTTGGAGACTTGTTCTTTGCTTACTGACCAAGCCCTTGAAGCAATTGGTTCATCTAGTTGCCGCATTCGCTTTCTGAGTTTTAGATTTTCCTCCAAAATTACTAATGCCGGATTGAGATTTTTGGCAAATGGGTCTTGCTCAAAAACCATTAAGCAATTGAAACTTTGCAGATGCCGTGATTTCACTAATAACGGGGTCTCGCTTTTGTGCAAGATGCGTGTCTTGGAGGAGCTGGATTTGAGTTACTGTTGCCAGCTAACTGATGTTGGAGGTCAGGCAATCTCCACAATTCGAACCCTCAAGAAGTTGAAGTTGGTGGAAGCAATATTCCTACCAGAAAGAACGATTGTAGCTATTGCTAAGAATTGCATAAACTTGGAGGTGCTTGATCTAGCTGGTTGTAGAGGGATCACTTCAACCTGTTTTCTGGTCAAAAGTGCTTGCGATTCCTTAATCTACGATGTCGTTCGTGATATGATTTAAGAGGATCTGCTTTTGAAAGCCTAGCACTTGAATGCCCTTCATTGGAGACGATTGTGGTGCACGAAAGTTTGAGAGAAAGGCTGTTGCAGGAAATGCAAGAGAGTACTGTTAGCAGAATCCTGGACTTCAAGTGTTGGTAGTTTGCTTAGCACCTTGTATAGTTTGATGTATCAGCGTTTTATGTGTGATGGTGCTTTCAAACTAACTAGAGTATGTAGTACTACGTACTGAACTATTTGGTTTGCTGTGAATGTTAGAAAGGTTTCATTATATATATGAAACAATTTCTTCTATCCAATCCATTCTATGCTTTTACTAGTCTCACTTTATCCTCTTCTTAGATCATTGTCATTAGCCGCGGCAATTTCATTCATGGGATGAGGTCTGATTGTTTGTTTAGATTTGCTAAATGAGCTCTTACTTTGCAATGAGTTGACACACGTTTTATTAGTGCTTTTGGCCTTTTGATGTTCTTCTCATCTAGGGGTTTCCAATATGATCCTCTTTTTAATCATTGTTGTGGCTTAAATCCAGTTACTTAAGAACACACACCTAGGCTAAATTTGGGCATGGAACCACCCAAAGTGCATCATCTCCTCAAACTGTGAAAGAATTGCCACAATACGTGTATCTGACCTCTGTTGACTGTGGCTTATTCCACACCTGTGCTGTTTCATTTGCAGGAGATATGTGGCCATGGGGTATGGAGAAGGGCCTCGGACTATGCCCAGATGCTAGTTTTAGTGGGACAGATGCTGGGGATGCAATTTCTCCCATGCAGATTTTGTGTAATGGAGCAAATGAGTCTAAATTTCAGGAGCTGGTCCAAGTTGCGTGTGGTGCTGCCATACTGTTCTTGTAGCAAATGATGGATATAAGCTTTGGTCTTGGGGGAGAGGAAGAAGTGGGGTTCCCAGAAATGGAAGACAATCGACTGTGTTTTCTCCCACTGTTGTGTTGTTGCCTCCAATTACAGAGGATTTCAAGCAAGAACTAAACACTGTCGGGGAAAGGAGACAGAAGTGCCGAGGAGAATTCTAAAAGAGTCACAGAAACAGAAAAAGGCTTGTCTTCAGCAATGGAAGAAATGAAGCATCTCCAGTCAAAACTCAGATTTTATTGTCTAAGCTGCCTGCTGAACATAATGAAACACTGCTTAAGGTAATAAATTGCTGATTATAGTGCCAAAGTTTATTGTTACTTACTCTTCCTGGAACTTAGTACTGGAAACTACTGTGTATAATTTAACTGATAAACAAGACATTAATTTTGTGCACTTTCCATGCAGAATATAGAGATATGCCGTTTTTGCGAACTTGATACTGTTAGCTCAGACATTATGAAGGTATTTGCTCATTTTCATGTGTTTTATGTATGAGCTTTTGGACTTTTCACTTGTACAACTCAGCAATTTCATGGTTTGGTTGGTTCTTGGTTCACTCTATATTCACAAATCCTTTCAAAAACCATTACTAAGGTTCTTGAGAGATGAAAGACATTATGTTTAGGATAAAGGATAGTTTATTTTAGATACATGAGTCCTGGAGTTCAAATATACACGTATTCTAAGAACTGCCAGACATTGTTAGCCTCCGGTCTGTAGAACATTTCATCTTTCATCATGACTCTTTCAAACTCACCAAGTCTCGCAAGCCTAAAGTTTATTGACTTCGATGTTTTTTGGGGGGTAACTTAAATGGAATGTCTGGTCAGACTTGTAAAATTCACTTCTCCTGTTCTTGATAAAAGTTGAATTTACAATGCACCACTGCACCAGTTAACAGTTTTTTAGTTTTTAGATTGCTGGAGTGTACCATGGTAGGAAAGGTTGTGGAGTTTTCTGGCTTCAGCAAGCCTGAGATGAAGTTCGCCTTACCAGGGTTGCTCAGCAATTACTTGATTCTGTTGGAAAGTCAAATATCTGATGAGAGTTTTAAGGTAAACTTTATTTGCCTGTTAAAATGTAAACCCCTAGTGGTAGAAGACTCAATTTTCATTTGTGAAACAACTAATTTCTAGTTTTATACACAGCAATGGGAAGGCTTAATTGAATTTTTGGGGTCTGAATCCAAGACTACTGTGGGGGTCTAGACTTCCTGCACGAGTATGAACATTACGTTTAATTTCCATGAGCATTGCTGAAAATGAGAAAAAGTACGAGGGACTAGAGGAAAAAAAAAATAGCCTCCTTTGGAGGAGAGTTTAGAATACTTAATGCATTGTATCTTCCTGCTCTTCTTTATAAGGGAGATTGATGTTTACTTCTGATTTTATTAGTTTCTTTTTGTTTAGAGCTGGGGGGTGTTACTACATCTATGGAAATTCAACATTTGCAGAATGGTGCTTGGTCCTCTCTTTTGTTTAACCATGATTGTGTTCTGTATCATACTAACACGTTCCAATGGAGTGCCTTCATTTCTTCCTACATATTGTTCCTTTCCTCGACCTTTTTACAATCTGTTCACAGGCAAAGGGCTTTCACATTGAGCTCTTAAAAAGCCCCGGTGTCTCTCGTGTTATAGCAGTTTAGCGAAAAAAATGACATAACTTTTTAGTCGGTACAGCAGTATAGATTTTCCCCTTTCGAGTTTGTTATGGTCTCTTCGTCTATTTTGAGTTTCTGTTGTCTGCCTTCATAACAAGGAAAAATCATACGGCACGTCTGTCTTTAGAGCAAGGACAATCATAAGGATGCAGGCCTCTGTTATGGTTATTGGGGTTTCTTGTGAAGGATATCTAGTTTGGGGTTGAATCAATGTTTAGGAAGTTGTCCGGAGCTTTCACAGATGCTTGTATCATACTTGTCTAATTTGCGCTTCTCGTCATGCATCGTATTTTTTTTTTCCAGCTCACACTGATAGTGATGCCAATAAGATTATAAGGGATTATCTTGAGAATCTGCACCCTTTCCCACTCGAATTCTTGTAGTCTACTCAAATGCCTGTATACTTGGCAGTTGTTTCTAACAAATAAATGATAAGATTTCATTGAAAGGGCAATGAGAACTTTTCAAGTCAACCAAAATAAGGGAAGTTGATTGCTGAAATAATAGTTACAATTGCAAAAAGGTACCGTGCAAACATGAAACGTTCCCACATATAAATAAAATTCAAATAACCATGTCAAAAAAGAATGATTCAATTAGGCTGAAATAGCAAACGAAAAGACCACGAAGCTCGTAAAACCAAAGTACAAAAAGATTCAATTATCGAACGAAAAGATTAGGAAATTCATTCGAAGAAGTAATAAACCAAAATAGAATGCAACACTAAAATAAAATAGTTGATCACCATTCTCATGAAGCACGAAATGGTTCATTTTAGTAGTCATTTGCTTTCGTCTCTGTCAAGTGTAGTTGGTTTCCGGAGTCTGCAATTTCTCAGAAACAACGAGTCCTCATTCAATTCACAAGCTGAAACATCCTCAGAATTCTCGTATATATTAACGATCAGATCCTTAATTTTCAGAGATCTCATTCAAAACCATAAACACTAGTGCATGCTTTGATTCATTCAACCAACAATGTATAAAGTAGCAAGCTCCAATGAGTATCTAGTGATCACTGGTGTCGGAATCGACGACATTAAGATCAGAAAGAAGGCATGGGTGCTTCCGGGGCAGTCCTACACCTTCATCGATCTCTCCCCTGTCAACTACACCTTCGAAGTTCAAGCCATGAGCGCCGAGAAGCTCCCCTTCATCCTCCCCGCCGTCTTCACCATAGGCCCTTTTGACGCTAGGGACTCCCTTAAGAAGTACGCCAAGCTCATTTCCTCTCATGACAAGAACTCCAGCCACGTCAAGGAGCTCGTCCAGGGGATCATCGAGGGAGAGACTCGTGTCCTCGCAGCCTCGATGACCATGGAGCAGATCTTCAAAGGTACAAAAGAGTTCAAAAAGGAGGTGTTCGACAAGGTTCAGCTGGAGTTGGATCAGTTCGGGCTTTATATTTATAATGCAAATGTGAAGCAGTTGGTGGACGTAGTAGGGCATGAGTATTTCAGTTACTTGGGGCAGAAGACACAGATGGAAGCGGCCAACCAGGCCAAGGTGGACGTGGCGGAGGCCAAAATGAAGGGAGAGGTAGGCTCTAAGCTGAGGCAAGGGAAGACATTGCAGAATGCTGCAAAGATCGATGCGGAGACGAAGATCATATCAACCCAAAGGCAAGGGGAGGGAAAGAAGGAGGAGGTTAGGGTTAACACGGAGGTTAAAATTTATGAAAACCAAAGAGAAGCTGATGTGGCAAAGGCGAATGCTGAGCTGGCGATGAAGAAGGCCGGGTGGGCCAGGGAGGCGGAAGTGGCGCAGGTGGAGGCGGCGAAGGCGGTGGCGTTGAAAGAGGCTGAGCTGCAAAGGGAGGTGGAAATGATGAATGCGATGACTATGACTGAGAAGCTAAAGGCTGAGTTCTTGAGCAAGGCAAGTGTTGAGGCCGAGACCAAGGCGCAAGAGGCTAACTGGAATCTCTACCAAAAGCAGAAGGCGGCTGATGCAGTTCTCTACCAAAAGGAGAAAGAGGCCGAGGCGCAGAGAGCAATGGCCGAGGCCAAGTTTTATGCTCAGGCAAAAGCTGCTGATGGAGAGCTTTATGCAAAGAAGACTCAGGCCGAGGGACTTATGGTGCTTGGACAAGCAGAAGGTGCCTACCTGCGCACTCTTATGGAATCATTGGGAGGCAACTATGAAGCGGTGAGAGACTACTTGATGATCAATCGTGGGATGTACCAAGAGGTTGCTAGGATTAACGGCGAGGCGGTGCGGGGACTTGAGCCGAAAATTAGCATCTGGACCAACGGCGGTGAGGGTGGTGCTGGCTGCGGCAATGCAGCTATGAAGGAGGTTGCGGGAGTTTACAAGATGTTGCCACCATTGTTCAAGACTGTTCAGGACCAAACAGGAATGCTGCCTCCTACTTGGATGGGCAATCTACCAGTTGCTGATGGTTCTAAACGTAATTGATCGACTTAAGCAGCATGAAATAAGATGCAAAAAAGTCTCAGCTTTCTTGCTAACACAAGTATATATTTTGTTTATTTTGGCAGAAAAGTTTATATGTTATTTTGGTTGCGTTACCTAAAAGTTCATTATGGTATTTGTACGTTCAGTGAGCTCAGTCAAGTAGTTCGTGGAGCGGTTTCATATGAATGAGAGTATAAATGTATTCATATGGCATTTGTCAAACTAATTAATCAAATATATATGAACCGAGAGGAAACTCCGCAATTGAAAGAAGAAGAAAAATGAAACAGTCGGATGCAAATTAAACATTGTATTGGAGACACAGAGGATATAGAAGTATATTTTTTTGAAATCAGTGTTATAAATATTATAATAACATATGTGGTTGTCTATGTAATTACTCATTAGTTATGTACAATGATGTAAACATTATCTCTATATAAGGAAACTAATAAGAATGAATGAGAACACTTCTACCTCCTTTCAACTATTATCTATGTGTCTTCTCTATCTTTTATTTATTTCAAACACATTATCAGCACGACTTTACCTTTTGAGTTGATAACAACCAAACTCTAGAATATCAGTGTTTTGTTTAAAAACTCAATGATGATCAAAATCATACAATGCAACTTGTTGCATTTGATCGATGTTCTTGGTCGATGAGTTTCCTCTTAATTTTTCTCTTTCATGTTGAATGTTATATTGCTATAATCTACGTACATATTTTTATTTGTTACGTACCCATTAACTTTTCTCATTGAGCCAAGGGTGGTTCTAAGTTGAGTACTAAACTTGTTCCGGCTCGATGCCGACCAGACTTGTGCGTTTGGAGATGAGCGGCTGAAGCTTGATCTGAATAGGGTAGGGTTGTATATATGCGTTCGAGTTTGAACGAAGCACATAGACCACATAATTGATCTCTCATCCAAGAGACTCCAGTGTATTTGGAGATGAATTAGATCGCCCAAGCTCGACCAGAGTTTTGGGATTTGTAAGTTGTGAACTAGAGTTGTCCAAGCCCTCTCACATTCTAAAACGGAGCGGCGGCCTGTGCTTTTATGGCTGCCCTATCGTCCTTCGACGAAGTTGTGCAAATTGATAAATTCTTGCTGTGTTCATAGTTCATACTTTTGACCGCACAGACACCATGTTGCCTATGTACACGCATGAGTCATATAACTCTCTTATGTTTACATACATCATAAATGTCAAACTAATCACATGACCTATATTTTAAATGACACGAATGAACATCAGATTGATGCTTGTTTGTATATGGAAATATACAACATATATATATAACACTTGATTAGTGTACGACATTTGGTGTTGTTTAACATTCAATTTTAGGTGTACATGTTACTGATTATTTACTACTTTTGGTTCTTGATGCTAGAATGCTAGATCCCAACTAATAGTAATTAGTTTGCATGAAGGTGCATCTGTTTCTTTTGCTTATTATCAAATTTTGAATTGTATGTTTTAGTCAATATGATCAATTTGGTATTCAGTGATATCGATGCACAATATTTGTTTTTTTGGGTATGGTTGATATCATAGGTATGTCTTATGCGAATGAAACACAGAGCCTTCATATTACCAATTAGATGATTGAATTCAGCCATTCAGGTATATATCTTTTTAACCTAGCTATTTGATCATTTGATGGTGTATACATATGTCGATGAGTTTTGTGTTCATAGATCAAGACATGGAGTCTCTTGATCGAAATGGAAGGCCTAAAGTTCTTCATGAGGACGATAATCAAAATTGTGACATGAAATCTCTCAAAGCTTATGCGACTAACAAAGGTCAGAAGTTCCTCACAGTTATACAATGATTGAAACAACATATTGTAAATCATATGAGGGCCTGCAGTTTCCACCTTATATGATATTATACTATGGAGATCGATACATCAAGATTATCATATTTGGTGCAGTTAATCAGACCAAGAAGTTTTGCGTATTTTCTTTATCAATGGAACTAGAAGTTTCTAATGAGGAGTTTATTTATTTATGTTCATTATAATATTCTTGTTTTTATTATGCACTTTCATTACAATACATTTCCTTTACATTTTATTGTTATTCATTAGTGTTAGCAGCCTTTATATGTCGAAGATATGAACATGTTTTTGAACCAGAAGTTCAAAATAATAGAATGGTATACAGAACCCGAATATCTAACAATAAAGGTTCAAACTCAAGGTTTTGAGTATAAAATATAAGGTGAACATGAAGTTTCATTTGGGTACTCAAGCCTGAAGTTTCGAGCACTTGAATTATTTGAACCAAAGTTTGCCATACGAAATCTGAGAACCTATCGTTCTGACATTATAAATTCGAACCTAAAGCTTTGATTTCACATATGATTAATGGCTCCATAAGAGCAAATATTTTCTCTCTTTGCATTATGTGCCTCTAATATGGTTCAAAATTGATTGATATGATTATACCATGAGATGCCACCAAAAGTGGATCATGAACATATTATCATGAACCAGAAGTTCATTGAATTAAATACGCTGTTTCTGTAATGGACAAGTTATGTCATTTTTTTTTCTATCATGTTGTGTCGAATCACCTACAAGGTCTAAAACCTGCTAAACTTAATTCCTATCAAATTGTATTCACTGCATAGTTATTTGTTGTCACCTCAATGAGACACTCCTTTTGTCATAAGGGTGAGAGAGATTGTTCCTGAAGAATGATGTAGAGTGGTGAGAGTTGTTTATCTACCATCTCATTTTGATTTTGAAAAATGTCTCAGTTAGTGATTTGATAAAAGATCTTGACAAATGTATATGTTAAAAGCGTAGACGTTAACTTGGATTAAAGTCTATGAGATCATCCATATTAGCTCAAATACTCTATACCCCATTTGATTTGTGGGATGCACATGTATCTAAGTGATATGGTTCTCCTGAAGAGAATGTCATGATACAATGTTAAAGTTCCTAATACGGCTACACATACAAATGTTGTATGTACGCCATTAGAGAATGATATCTCGGTTAATATTAATGAATATAATGTTTTTGACCTCATACTTGGTTTATGTTCGCCACCAGCCAATGAACATCTCACTTGAAAGAAAGTGATAGATCTTTAGACGCAATATATGCTCATATGGTCAAAATAACACAGTCTTCCCGACATTAGGGGGAGAATAAAACTACTGCCATTTGAATGACAATGTGAATTTGAGTGGAATGTATCCACTAGGTCTAAAGTTTTAAGTTCCTAAAAATGGAAGATTATACAGGTCCTTTAATGATCTACTTGATATTACAAGTAAAAGATCCACATTCCCTAGATAATTTTTGTCCTAGAAGTGACAATATTTGCCCCAAAAGTGGCATGAGTACCCAATATCAAAAATGCATGTATATAAGAATGTGTGGGATCTATGAATGATGATCATCTATGACAATTTACAAATTGTAGCTACTAAAGACCATCAAGGACTATATTAATCGATGCTATACCACGTTTCATTATGTATGTCGACAAAGCATATTATTAGCCAAATTGGAAAGAGACAATTCCAATGAAACTAAATATTTGAAACGTGATGAGATACTTAGACTTTTAACCATACATGATACGAAAAAGTATTAATCATAATGAAAATAAATCACTATGACATAATATCTACAAGAGACATGGGATTATGAATATCTTTTCTTATACGTGACAATTTTCTGTAAGTATAGTTACATAATAAATATAGTTGTTATTAACGAGAGATTTACGACATTTATCATTATATATTATGAGAATTCATAAAAGACACATTGTTAAAAACATATTCTTAAAAATGAAGTGTCCTTACAAGCGTATCACTTGTCAAATTCTTAAATGATTTAAGTACATGAATGATTCTAATGTAATTCGATCTATGAATCATGAATAATTGAAAGAGCCCAAAGCTAATTCATGGAATCAAATAGTCTAAAGCTATCTAGCCCATATATACTTATTTCATTATTGTTAACGTGCTCAAAATTGCGTCAATGAGGATTATGATTAGACTATAAAATCAAATTCGAATTATGATCATTATGTTGCTACATATTCTAACTATCGAAGTTATGAATTACTTAGAGCTCTTGAAGAGCTTATATAAGACGTATCACTACACAAAGATATAAATGTGTATGACTAGATACGCCACGAAATTTTTCAATGTTTTAATGTCAAGTTTCTTATGTTGTTTAGTTATATATTACTTAGTGTATGAATTTGATCATATAACCAAATGAGGTAAGAAGTATAAAAAATCGTCTAGCTTTGTTGGTATTGTTTTAACTTTGCAGGTTTGAAATTTCATGATGAACCCCATATGCAAAGCATACATGGTGTCACTTTAGTGATGAACAATCAAACCGTTATTTACGGCACATGAAACTTGCAACATTCAGGGTGAGATTCTCATCAGGGAGAGCATCTAGAAGTATGCTACCTAAAACATATGCGTGTTGTACTCTTTTTCTCCTTCGACCAGGGTTATTTTTCTCCCACTGAGTTTTTGTTACTTGGCAAGGTTTTTAACTAGACAACATTAAGCGTATCCAATTTCATCATTCATTGGTGGACATCCAACGAGGAGTGTTATAAATATTATAATATATGTAGTTATCTACTTAATTACTCATTAGTTTTTACTATGATGTAAACTCTACCTCTATATAAGAAGGCAATGAGAACACTTCTAGCTTCTCTCAACTATTATCTATGTGTCTTATCTCTATCTTTTATTTATTTTCAACAATTAAGATATAAAAGTATATTAAAACAATATAAATTTGAGGGTGGACGAACTTTGATAAAAGTAATAAGAACATACATGAAATGTTACCGATCAGTCAGGTATTGATACTTCTTGTTGACAAAAATAAGAAGTTCAATTTCCACATGATGAAGTGTAAGTTATTTATAATTTTCAAATCTTCTTATTTTCTAAAGAATTGAGCAAAGTAGCAACACCCTAACGATGAGGTTGACATGAATGCACTACAAAAAAGAATTCAATTAGCCACCGGAAATCGCCACGGCTCGGATTTGCCGTCGCCATTGATCCTAAATTTGCGACGGCGCAGCGACGGTAAACACACCGTTGCTAAATCAATATCAGTTTGCGACGGCAACATCTTGCCGTGGCAAAATAACACAAAATTTGCAACGGCGAACTGACACTGTCGCGTTCGTTTTTATCAACGACGACGACATGTGAGTGCCGTGGTAAGAAACCGTTTTTTTTTTCTGATTTGATGCTACGGTTGCTTTTGCCGTCGCCTATGTCCTTTCAGCGCCAATTATCCCGCCTTCTATTTTGAAGAAAAAAAGCCCAATTTTTTGAAACTAAAACCACTCTCTCCTCTTCAGACCCATTTATCCTCTCTCTATTTAGACATTCCCTCATCCCAGAAAACGTAATTCAAATCTTCAAACTGATTCTGCCCATCGTTTCTCTTCCTATTTCTCTACTCTCAATGTCTAATTTGTCTACTTCCTCAAAGAACAGAACTCCCAGTCAAAGAAACGAAGTTTGAGTCAGCCCTCTTGGTTTCGTCTCCTCCCGCTCAGACCCTCACGATTACAACTAATCGAAGAAACTGGGTTCGATTCTGATGAGGTAAAACCACTCTCTCCTTCTTTGATTCTGTTTATTTTAGTGAATTTAAGTTGGGTTTTTGGTTGAATTGAGATTAGGAACTGGGTTCTGGGTTGTCTTCTTGGGTTTTTGTTTTAGTTTCTGGGTTTTCGTTTTAGTTATGCACCTGCTAAAAGAATGTAAACAAGCCAACGAGGGCATATTGGAAACTTGTGCCGGGGGGGGGGGGGGGTGTGTGTGTGTGTGTGTTCTAGACCGTAGAAATGACATAGACTTATCCTTGTTTCTGATTACAAGTTCCTTTAGTTTGGAATTTGGATATTATGTTATTAACTTGGTTACGTCTGATCCATAGACTCCATATTGTAGGTATGTCCAATCATTATGGAAATGGATTGTAATGGTCTCTGGGGGTCATCTATAAAAGGTTGGTGTTTCTTTATTAATTTAATAGGATTCTCCACATTGTTTGCTGCAGCAGATTTAGTCTAAGTGTTGTCCTGTATTCAATTTTAAATTTAGGTTTAGGTTGGTTTGTGGAATGACATAACTATATGGCTTTCTTCTTAGAAATTTCAATACTAACCATTATCTCAACTGTTATTCATACACAAGTTATGGGTATGAAAAATTGAACTCTTGTTTGTTGGTTTTGCTTGATTGAAACACTAACAGCCTTGCTAACCTCTGAACCAATTATTTGCATGTGTCCCTATTAGAATGACCATTGCTCTTAGTTTATGAATAACCTCTATTGTGCACTTGTAAATCACATGGCTATTAAGTATGATTTTGAGTTGGATCAGTTGATATGAATTCTAAATTCATGCTTGTTTTGGTTAGGTTAGGTCTAATGTTGTTATTTTAGTCTTTTACACCACCACTTTAGACAAATTTCAAAGTTGTTGCTGAACCATCTTTCCATATTCATATTATTTTGTCATTCATGTATTTTGATTTCAATACATGTATGTGCAACAAAAGTTACTTATTAGTCAATTAACTGGCCTAGCTTCTCTATGTAGTCTATTTTTGTTCTCATCTTATATCTATTTAGCTGGATTCCATATTCATATAACTTCTTTTTCTGGGTTTGGTTGACAAGTGCTTGATGGTTGTTATTGGGAGAATGCAGTGTAGTTTGGTAGAATGTGGTGTAGTTTCAATTTAGTCATGCATGACAAGTGCTCGTTCCTCTTCCTATTTCTCTACTTTCAATCTCTAATTCAGTTTTGTTGTTTGCTTCATTAATATAGTTTATAAGAATTTATCAGGAAAAAATGACCAAGACTGAATCTCTTGTGAATGTGAATAAATGTTTGTGGCTTTTCGATTTAGTTCTGCTACTAGTGTAAGACCAACGTTATGCAGAAACATATGGTTGATGGTTAAACATTACAGTTTCGTATTGTCAAATTTGTTACTATTAAGCTATCATAAGTAAATTTATGTATATGATGCTTGGATAGTTAATGAAGGGATGACTTTTAGCTTTGCATATATATGGTTGATGGTTAAATCAATACAGTTTCGTATTGTTAAGTTTGGTAATTTGTATACTTGTTTCAAGTAACTGCTTTTACTATTCATATGCCTGAATTAACTATGTTTGTGGTTTTGATGATTCTAGCAGTAGACTTTCCTGTTTAGTTATTTGATTTTGGGGTTTGAGCATACTTAGTAAGCTATTTATCTGTGTCTTCAAATTCTGATGAACATGAAAACTCATTTTCTTCTCTCTTAATTTCACTTGTAGAAGCAATGCAGAGATTACTTGAGAATTGAGATAGAAAATCAAAGTTAAAGTTTGGATTAAGAATACTTGTCTCACTACGCCTTTGATTTCAGGCATACCAAACTCATCTCAAGCTGAAGAACTGACCCTGAAGTTGCAACCACTTGTCTGAAGATCGACTCATCTCAAATTAGGTATTTGAATGAAACCTTATCCCTCTCTCTGTCCCTTAATTTATGTTTTGGATATATATATAAGATGTTGATTGTAAAATCTGAAATTCATTTCAACTTCTTTTCAAAATATTGAGTGAAAAAGATAAGATAAGCCATCTGTGTGTTTATATTGAGATTTGTATTGGGTTAGTTGGTTAATAAAAATCACTGTGCTGTGTTTTATTAGTGGTAGGTTTAGTTGGGATTATAGTTCTGTCTCATAGGTTGTTGAATGAGGTCAATTTAGATGTGAATATTATCATTGTCAAATTTTTGATGTGGTACTATAATGATCCAGGAATTTTGGATCATGGGTTTGGACTAGTAATTCATTATGTTGTGCTGGTTTTATTTGAACTAGAATAGTTCAAAATACTATGTTTTGACGCTAGAATAGTTAATATCACATAGAGTTACACTTTCAGTGTTGAACTTTATTATTAAGCATGTCATACTCATTCATGCATTGTTGTGTAATCTGAAATCTATAGTTTACTTTTGCTTACTATGTGCGTATATACTTCAGTAGGGAGAAAAATGGACAAGTCATGGATTGATTGGGGAACTAGATGAATATTTTTGAAGTATGGTTTAGTATGAATTAGGGTGAAGGTGCTTGATTTACTTGAATCTAGATATGGTTTTAAGCATTAAGGTCAATGCTTGAGCATGCAATAGGTTTTTGTTTTCATCTTTCACTTCAAATTAGACAACTAATTATAGAAAATGGTCTCATTTATGCAATAGGTACCAGCTGATGCAACAAGTGACCATAAGGCTAGGAGGGAGTCCATAGGAGAGGGAGATCCTGACGCCACTGCCCATTTTGATTCAGCTTCTGATGATGTCACTGGTCACCATGATCCTCCTGCATGATTTAGGTTTATGTCATATTGTTGTGTTTTAGAATGTGTTAGAACAAGATTATATATGTTAGAATATTGTTGTCCTTTTATGAAGCTCTTTTTATTGTTGTAGCACTTTGTTGGTATGGTTTAAGTTCCATCATGTGGAATAATGTTTATGTTGAATAATTTGGTTATGAAATGAATGTTGGTCATTGTGTTGATTTTGTTAGAATGAATGCTAGTTGATGGTGGTGTTAGTACCTTGTTGATTATGGTTGTTGCTATTGTGGATTGAATGAGATTGGAATTTGTAGGTTTCTGGTAAAAATGAGATTTGAAACAGCTATGATAATAATTTCTGCAGTTGGCGACGGCAGAGTCCCGTCGCCAACATTTTGGCATTTTCTGCAGTTGGCGACGACAGAGTCCTGTCGCAAATGGTTTTGGCGGGAAAATTTGAAAATTCAAGTTCACATTTGAAAATTTTTAAATATTACAGCGACAACAATCGCCGTCGCCAATAGAGGTATTTGCGACGGCAAGTTCAGTAGCCAATTTCTGTCGCTAATTAAGCGACGGTTTTTACCGTCACTATTTACCGTCGCAAACATGGTTGTGACGGCTCACTGCCGTCGCCAAAAGCAACGGCCACGCCCTCAACGGCGACGGTAAAAATATCGTCGCCACGCCGTCGCTGTTGGTCTTTTGCGACGGCAGAATGACTTTTGGCGACGACATTTTTCCGTGGCTAACTGAATTAATTTTTGTAGTGATGATAAGCTTGAATGAAAGTCTCACATAAGTTGATTAATTAAGTTCAAGTTGTTGGGTTGAGGTAGTGCGAGACCTCAAGTGATGTTAGTGGAAGTTAAAAGGAATATGAAGCTAATTATATCATAGTTAGCGCAAACATATAAACATAAAAGACTTGTTTACGCTTAAATTAATATTTTACTCGACAGTAAATGTCTATATGAATATTAATTAATTTTTTTGTCCATGTCATACCAGCGAGCCCAAGTTCTCTAAGTTTACAAGTAATGGCCGCCAGTGAGACCACACGAACTAACTTACAGAGTTCACGCGGGGAATGACTTCGCACGGAGTAGAGCTCGAGCGCTTCGAGTGAAATACACAGCTCTCACACTTGATGATCTCGCGCGCAGAATGACTTCGCGCGTAGACGAGGCACAATAGTACTTCGCGTAAAAATCCTAGGCGAAGCGGAGTACATCGAGGCGAGCTAGCGAATTGGCTCGCGTGAGAGACTTCACGAGGAAGCCACAGGCGGAGTCCGCGCGCACCATATTAATCGTTGAAGACTTTTATAAGTCTTTGACATGCTTCAGGCCAATCTCTATGGCCTTTTTAATATAAAAAGCCCGCGAGCTAGAAAGGCCCGCGAGATGGAAGCAGTAGCCCATGCGAAGTGTGCGAACTAGACATGTGTCACAAGATGTTTGGTTCGCGCGGGCGGAACAATACCCTTGTGCTATTAGGGTTTCAGAGTCCGACTTGAATTCTAAGTTATATTTCTTCTACCGCAAGTCGAACCACTATATAAAGGGCTCAAAGGTTTACAAAAAAGATACTCTCAATACATCTGAACAATCAATCTTACAATACAAACCTTCAATCTAGTTGAACCCTCATGGCTCTCAAACCTGGAGCTTTGTTTCCGCTTCCCCGTTGAAGCTGCAAACCCTACAAGAGACACAATCTCTTCACAAACAACAGACAAACTGCAAACCAGTTATCATTCGAGCTACCTCGAAACCATAACCCTAAGTGCGCCGCCGTCTTAGTTTCAGAGCCCTCTTGGACTCACCCCCGATATCTGATCTCCCTATTGTTGCTTTGCTTGCGATATACCGTGAGTATCGATCGCCTTGTGCTCGTAAATTTCTCATCTGAGGTGGCACCTAGAAACCCCCCCTCGCCTAATCAAGAAGTCAAGATCTCGCACGCACTCATACAACCATTTCCTCGTCCGCGAGGTGGCACGCCCACAATACTCCCCCTCTCT
Organism: Fragaria x ananassa; assembly: GCA_034370585.1. Classification (NCBI taxonomy): domain Eukaryota; kingdom Viridiplantae; phylum Streptophyta; class Magnoliopsida; order Rosales; family Rosaceae; genus Fragaria; species Fragaria x ananassa. The sequence continues at coordinate 5,132,964 of CP139753.1, forward strand.
TTGTTCGCTATTTACCTCTCTACTCCCTACCGAGAGGATCGTGACCAGAACAAGACTTATCAGCATTGTTGATGGAGATGGCCATGTCTGAAAGCTTAGATCTTCTATTCTCTCTCACAATGTGCTCCTTAGATGAGATATGAACTGTATGCGTCTTATGATGAGACATTGACTTATGTTCGTCTATTTATAATCAACTAGTGTCTTACCCATTAAAGATTCTTAGAATCGCATAAGATTTACTAAAAATTACGAGATTATATCAAAAGATATTAGGTTTAATCAATTACTTGAATAAATCACATAATATTGTACTTTAAAGTCCACATTTATCTAAGAGTATTGGTCATCATGAGCTGCCTCAGTGATGCTGGGCAGGTCATCACGAGGCATGTTTGCTAGATGTCTACGAGATTTCAAGATGAAAAATTTTAAGAAGCAACTGCTACCCGTGGTAATTGGTAATGCTCCCAGGTTCATGATATTCTTGGGTTGGTGGTATACACGGATCCAAAACGTGTTTCAAAAATAAAACAAAAAATATCAAAAAAGAAAAGGGTTGGAAAATTAAAGGAAATCCGACCTACCGGATTCGAACCAGTGACCTAAGGATACCTGACAGGTTTCAACCCACTACAGTCCTCCGCTCTACCAACTGAGCTAAGGTCGGTTTGTTAATATGTTCGCCACAAATTTAATATATCATTTTTATGAAACATCACCAACAAATCGCGCGTTGAATAATAGTGAGGCGGCTATTGTCATCTCAACATTCTCTGTACGCCTTAAACATTCAAGAAAACAAAGCCCCCATATGTTTGTTTTGTTCTTCTCAGACTTGGTCCCTAGTCCAATTTCTACCTGGATTGGGTAAACCTCAATTTAGCACTATATTAACACCAGACCTCACATTCCTAAGAGATACAAATCTGCCCAACAGCTCCAGAACCACAATCACATCTCTGTCTCTCTCATTGATCGGTCTCACTTCTTGTGTGCCAAGCAACGATAATGTGTCCCCTAAGATTCATATTGATTTTCTTGTCTGCCACGCTCGCCGGTTTCTTCTTGTTGCGAAACATCGCATCGGAAAATGACTACGAAAACTGCCTGCAGTCTACCGGTCTTCAAGAATCACACGCATCGTCAACAAACTCCTCCTCAACCAAGGTTGCATCTGCCATGAAAACTGGGTTTTGGACATGCGTTGACATGGCAAGTGGACGCTACCTATGGAAAACTTTGGTGTCTTCTTCTCCTTCGGCTTCTGTCCATTCTCGCTTTAGCTAATTCTTTGGATTGTTGCTGGTACCAATTTGCTTGTTCATACTTTGTATACAGGAGGTTAACATCTCAATCACACTTATGGAATATACATGGCTGAAAATTTGATCAGCCTTTTACTCTTTTGATTCTGTATACATAGCAGATCAATGCTACTGGAACCTATATGAATATAGACCAAAGAAACCTATATGAATATATGAATCTAATATTTCTTTTCTAGGCTGCAAGTTGAATAGGAAAACAATGAAAGTAAAAAGAATTGTTTCACATACACAAAGATGAAAACAAGTTCAAATTGATGCATTAATGATTTGTAATCGTCACAATGACTAGACTTCTCAAAAATAAACCAAGAAATACTACAATCAAATTCACTACAATCTTCCCTAGCTGGGATTATGCCTCCTGGGGAGAGACTACTTGAACTGGAAGCGTCAAAGGTTGTTGCTCTTGCTGCTCTGGTTGTGGTGGCTCTTGTTGCTGCGGCTGTTGCTCCCCTTGCCAAGTCCAAATAATGTCCTTGAGACCTGGTCTTACCTCCTTTTTCATGACCTTCTGATACTCTAATGTATCTCCACTAGACTTCTTCACCTCCACCAAGTGAAAAGACGGGGTGATCTCGAAGATCTCAGTTTCAATGCCCAAAACCCCTTTCCTGCCTTCCATGGACCCTTCCATTCTTAACAACCCTCCATCTTTCTTCTTGATTTTGAGTTTCAGACACTTGGCTATGTCTTCCAGCTTGCTGATGATGGTTGAAGCAGTTTTGTTGGATGTAAACCGCACTTCTTTTTTCTGTTCAGCCTCTTCAAACAGTCCAGACAAATCAAAGCCAGCGGAGTAGGAGATGATATCGAAAGCGTTCAAGTTAGACAGCTTCTGCACTAATTCTTGCTTTGCCTCTGTCACAGAATTGTTATCTTCACCAGGTCCAAAAATGGCATCAGCATCCAGAGGGGCAAGCTCTTTCACTGGTACTTCAACAATTGCAGGTTTCTGGACCAGCCCCTTTCGGAACCAAGAAGATTGCATTACTTTAGACAAAGATATCCGAGTATTTGGATTTGGGTCAAATATCTTTGACAGCAACCTACGTACTTCAGGAGTAAACCAGTTAGGGAATTTGAATTCCCCTTTACCAATCTTCCTATACAACTCCGTCAGATTTGCATCATGAAATGGAAGATAGCCAGCCAAGAGAACAAATAATACCACCCCACATGACCAAATATCAGCTTTAGCACCATCATAGCCTTTCCTGTTTATTACTTCTGGGGCAACATATGCAGGAGTCCCACAGGTTGTATGAAGCAATCCATCTTGGCGCTTGGATTCACCAAGGGCACTCAGTCCAAAATCTGAAACCTTTAGATTTCCATTCTCATCCAAAAGTAGGTTTTCTGGTTTCAGATCACGATGATATACACCTCTACTATGGCAGTAGTCAACAGCACTGACGAGCTGTTGAAAGTACTTCCTAGCAACATCCTCCTTTAGCTTGCCTTTGGAGACCTTGTCGAAGAGCTCACCACCTTTGACATACTCCATGACAAAGTAAATCTTGGTTTTGCTGGCCATCACCTCATAAAGCTCCACCACATTTGGATGTCTAATCAACCGCATCACAGAAATTTCACGCTTGATCTGATCAATCATCCCAACCTTCAAGATCCTCTCTTTATCAATTATCTTTATGGCCACACTCATGTTGGTTTTGAGGTTCCTAGCATGGTAGACCTTGGCAAAGGTTCCTTGGCCTAATAACCTCCCCAGTTCGTATCGCTGCATCAGCACACTCCCTTTGTTTTCCATCTCTGGCTTCTATTCTTGTACACAGTAGAACTTACTTGTATATGATAGCTTAGAATATGATATAGGAATTATTCTCAGGAAATTAAAAGGTTATGAGATCAACCATCCTCATCGACATAATGTTTTGACAAGAGGTACCCCCTCAAATTGACTACTGCAGTCGGCATTTGAGCATACAAGCAGGAAGGGCTGTGAGTTTGTCCAATCTCATCCTTGATAAACAAGGGCAGCTCAAGCAGAGCTATACTCTCACCAATCACTGAAGAAGAGTTTTCAACTTTGAAGCACATCTTTCAGCATTCCCTAGGTTTTCCTCTTTGATAACCCAGACAAAACTGAAGAAGATCAGTAGCTGAAACTTATGAGGACAAGAAACTGAATAGCAATCAGTTAATTTTTCCAACTGCCTGACTAATATATCAGAACCTCACCTGAAAAAAAAAATGAAAAAAAAAAGAAAGAAAAAAAAAATGAAAAAAAAAAAGAAAGAAAAAAAAAATAAACAGATGAGCCTTCATATCAACAGATGAGCCTTCATATCAACACACGAGCCTTCACATGCTTAAAATCGCTACATAATACACAGTAAACACTAATGGACTGAAAATCATGATAGTTAACCATAATTTGACAGGTCTTATATATCACTCTCGCTGCAAGCTGTCGACTTTAGCAAGATGTCCAAATCTTAGAAACAAATTGAGAATTTTGTTACTTCACATGGTTTTGAATGCATATTTAGACAACTTTTGTATATCTTTCTCATTGCAAGCTATGAACTTTAGCATGTACTTCCGCATCTTAAAGCTAAACTGAGAAATTTTGGGTTAAGTAACGTAAGTGATCTATCTTCTGACACATGCAAGCTATGAAGTCTATCTTTCACATGGTATTGCATACATACACATAACCTCCAATGATTATGAGAATAATTGTAATGACAGAAATTCATAAACACATGCAACCTTAAAACCCAAAAGTTGATTCATGCATGAGCAGAACAGAGCAAAATTGATCTGTTTCTCATAAGAATCAAGATTAAAACCAAAAGCAAATCGGAACCTGGTTTCCTCTGTTTTATCTCAATTCTCAAAAAAAAAAAAAAAACAATACCCAATTCTCAACTTCAAGTTTCAAGCAAACCAAACAGGAAGATATTGATAACAAAATCTCTGTCGAGCCAACCTCAACAGGAATTCCATATTTTGCAGCAAACAACAAGAACAAATTAGAATAACAATCAAAGGTTGGAACTTTACCTTGGATTTGAGGAAGAAATCTCAATTCGCTGGTAGCAGAGAGAGAGAGAGAGAGAGAGAGAGAGAATGAATGGAAGAGGAAGGTGGAGAATTGAGGGAGAGGTTGAAGTGGTTTTGGTGTGGTTGGGTTTAGGTTGAAAGGAATGGTGTATTGGACCAAGAGCGCTACGCACCTCTTGTTTATAGGCGGAGTCACTTTCTAGACTCTAAAACGGGCCAACGCCGACCAATAATACCAATATATCTTTCACTACTTTTTTTTTGTCTCTTTCAATAATGAGAAAACACAGTAGTGCCATTCTCTCTTTCTTTTATTATTTTCATTAATAAAATCCTAATTTATGAAAAAAGATCTTCCATCGCCTATCCTCTCTGTTATTTAAAAAATAAAAAATAAAGAAAATCATATCCTTTCAGAAAAAAAAATCATAACACTAGAAAATCACATTCCAAAAACGTGAAAAAGAAATTATCGACCAAACAAAATTATATATATACCATGTGATAACACAAATCAAAATTTAAAAAGCTAATTTCAGGTAAGTTGATTAGATTTTATATCTCACGATACTAACTCGTTTTTAAAATTTCAATTTAATAGTTAATCTATTAAAATAGTTACGTCGATCAACTTAATCTTCAAAAACATCTATCGGCTCATAGATTTTCTTTGTAAGATAGAGTTTCTTTGTCTAATATTAAATTTTCCTAGTGCATTTCTTTAATATGTGTTATTTTTTCTCAATATCCACAAAAACAACCTTAACTATCATTCCAAGTTTTCAACAACAGAAAACACCTTAACTATCAACTTTCATGAGGCTTTCTTGATTCTCAATTTGGTTCCCATTTGCAATATTGTGTTTTTTTACAAATGCCACTTAAGTTTATTTCATGAAACTGAAAAAGAAAAGCAATTGTTTCAATATGGTCTGGTTTTTTGGTGGCTTAGTTAATCACATTATATCCTCATAATCGGTGGCTTAAACCCAAAATTAAGTCCAGGTTTCCAGATGTTCTGTGTGCCGGCTGCTTGTAAACTTGTATTATTATTGCTAATCATTGATCTCCCTTTAATATTCAATTCAGTTTCAGTTCATATACGATTTGCTTACCTGAAGAGGTTTTAAAACAAAAATTCAGGTTTCCTTCAATATGGTTAATCAATAATTACGTTAGTATAAAAAGTCATATGTTGTTATCAGAGACATAGATGAACGGTTAGTAACATTAATAATTTTTTCTTCTTCTATTATTTAAAAAGAAAGTCAATTACGTACAAATATTCATGAATATTGATATTTACCCATCATTTGCAAGCTGACCTGGGTCACAACTGCAAAATAGTTATGTACACGTTTAAATTAATTATATATATGATGAGTAATTAAACACGTACCTATATTGAAGAATTTGTAGAGTAAAAAGTCGTAACAATAAGTCTTAATCCATCAGTTACAACTCAGTTCATACTTTATATTTAAGATCTAGTTTTCTCTAAAATGTTTAAGAAACCAAATCGATTATGATTTTGACATTCTCTTTTGCTTAGAAAGATAGAAGATCATGAAGGTTTTTCTCCTCTTAAGCATGTGTTATATATGTGGTTTGAAAAATAAAAAATCAAAGCTCAAATGGCCGGAATTGACTCAAATTTGGGTGCAATTATGCAGATACAATAGGGTTTGGCACTTTGGGATTAGGCAGGCCTTGTGAAGCTTCATGCATCGACATCTTTTGGACGTGTGACGGACGAACCAATGAAGAGAGGACGGCATAATTGTGTGTATCATATATGTCGAATTTGGCAAGAGGTCTCACCTTCCTGGGCCACTGTACTAGAACGCAGACAACACCATTTCTGAGGTCTCAACCGGTGTTCCATACCTATCACATACACGTTTCATGTCTCGTTGCTAATCTATCTTTGGCGTTTTGTTAACTCGCTTAAGCTCGTGGGCATCCATCCAAGATTCTGGAGACCACTAAATAATTCTCGATCTTTATGAGGTTTATATATAGTTATACTTGTAATATTCCTGATATGATTGAGCTATATTTAACTTTGCCAAAGCCAAAGTGCCAAACTTGTCTGTTCATTTTTTATGAATCTTTGAGAAAGCTTCCGGGTTAGGATACCGCATCTGGAACATTGATGATTGAGTTTAGTAAACGTACAAGGCAGCAGAGACCAACTTTTGTAATCTACACTATTTATGAGGTTGAGTTCTGAAGGGGAGGAACAAGGTGTTCGGCATATTCCTAGCTATCCTTTGGTTTCATACCTAAATTCTCAAATTAATATAAGATTCAAATTATTCGTTGATGTTGGTAGGCGTTTAACTTAGTTAGCTAGATATGAAGTTGACGCAAGAAATGTAAGTCATTCGATCAAGTCTTTGCTTCGATTCCTTTGCACAGTCCTTCATCGTTTTATGTTATATTTGTGAGGTCAGTACGCATGGCGGGTTGGTCACTCTCAGACGCGGCGGAGCCAGAAAAATTTGTTAAAGGGGATCAAAATATAATGTATTTGAAAATATTTTAGAAAAGTATAAATATTAAATAAAATGATTGAACCTAAAAACAAAAAGTACACCAATCCATTGAATAAAATGATTAGACATAATTATGTATTAAAAATGTTTTTGCGTCCGATTTCTCGCCCAAGGAAGTCGTAGGTAGCAGGCTTGAGGGAGTCGTAGGAGAGAGCCAAGCCTGGTAAACAGATGCTACTCCTCTTCTCCTTCGGAGCCCTCTAATACAAAATACAAATCAAGTTATGTATCATATATGAGTCAAGATAAAAATACTTTACCATATAATAACATAATTATACAATTTATTGTATTGGTTGGAAACTAGATTAGCTAGGAAATATAGTATGTTGTATTTATTACTGTTCTGGGTAATATTTCTTGATAATACGTTAAAGAAAATTTCGGTTTTATTGTATAGATGACACTATACATTACAACTTTACTAAATCCATTCAGTAATAACCACATGCATGTCTTCATACATGAGAGGCCAATAAATAGGTTTATTAATACTTCATTGTTATAATCATTATTCGTAACCATAATTATATAACATGACATGAATTATAGGGGTGCCATGCTATACTAGCTCCGCCCATGGTCACTGATGGTTGGATGATCACAGCTATATTTCTATAGAGGTTGACTTGACAGAGTCAAGGAGAACTATACTTCGTAATATAGTTCAACAAATTTAACCAATCATTTAAGTGTTGTTGGTACACACACACAAAAAAAAAAATCGGATAAGAGACTAGCCAACATAAGCTTCTCTTCTATTCCATGTTTGAGAAGTAGGAACGCGAAGCTTTGAGTTGTCGAAGGGGCTAGGAGGTGGGTGAACCTCCTAAAGAACACATTTCAATGTCGAGGAATTAAGAATTTGCTAGTATATATAAAGTCCTTTTTATCCAAGTACAAAATTAGCTCGCTTCAGCTTGTGGGATCAATGGATGAAACTCCCACTGCTAGATACCCTAGATTCCACATTCTAGTCTTCTTCTAGAGACATCCTCTAATAATTCTGCTGAATTTAGCTTCGAGTACATGCGCGTATAAGAAGTTAAGAACATCAATTATAAAGTGATGATCGAGTATTGGACTTTGCCAAATTAGTGGCTTTTCTTTTTCAATGAATCCTTGGTGAATTTCTGGGGTAGGATGTCTCATCCGTAATGATATTTGTAATGTATTAATCATGTAGAGAACTGAGAACAGAGACCAATTTTTTTTTAAAGCTTCAATGCCATTATGAATTTGCCTTGTGGTGGAAAAGATGAACAAAAAATAATGCTATCAAGTTGGCTGTCACCTTGCTTGGCTTAAAATTAATCCCTCATTACATTAATATAAAGATGCAAACCTTCTGTTACTTAATATAAGATTCAACGTGCTGGGTTCTGATGATGAGCGCTTCATTAGATATCAAGTATGAATTAGTTACATCCCATTAACGGTTCACTCGATTAGTGAAGGCTCTTATTTCATTCCTTACATTGGTCTTCACGGGAGCTTGATTGATTCTATCACTGTTAATCGGTAAAGACTAAAGAGCCGGCTGGGGGAGGTAAAGCTAGCCTGAGCTAGGTCGAGAAATACGGCAGTCCGGCCGGGACGACTAACACATTCTAGATAATTCTAGGCGTCTAGCGAAAGTGAAGCCAAAAACATTCCTAACCTGAACGGAACAAACCAAGAACTTTCATTGTGAGCTTCTTTCAGGGCATGCAGACCACTAATTACATACAAATTAGGGTCCCTAGCTACAAATTATATATCTCTAATAGCATACATTAATTGTAACTTATATAAGCCGAATAATTGAACTATTGGATCAAGTATCATCTTCTACGCTTCGGAAGTATTATATATCTATCGACAAGCAATCACAATCATTGTCCACCGTCACGGCGTCACCCTCCAATGTTGAAGAAGAAAAGATAGACCAGCTCATCGAAGGGCATTCACAATAAACATGAATTTTCAAATCTGTTATGCTATAATCAAAGGTGATCATTTCAATCCCAACACCGTCAACACGCAAAGAGTAGCATATGCAGTGATGATCGAGGACCAGCTTTTGTATTCTTAATTTTCTTATGAACTTGCGTTTTAAGATAGATCAAGTTGTCGTCTGGCATATATTCCTTTTGTTTCAAACCTAAATTATTCCATTCATATAAGGTTCGACTAGATTGTTGGTTGATGTCGAATTGTTGATGCCTTGAAAACCAGTAAGCATTAACGTCCAACTTTGTTAGAGATGAAAGTTCACTGAAAATGTAGAAAGCTACCTGAACTCGTGCTTCATTTACAGAATCTGTGTGGTGTTTCAGCATACTCTTCATTGTTGGCATGGTGGTACCTTTAAGGGTAGGAAGAACCTTACACTATGTTTCTGTAGAGGTTCACTTAACATTGAAAGTCAGCTGAAATCCTTGTTTAACGAGCATTTGTGGCAATGAACTCTCATTGGCATCTCAGTTAGTTAGGTACCACCGCGCCAGAAACATTTGTCCTTTCATTTCTACCGAGCAATTTTGCCGATGCACTAGGCACAAAGCCACAAACATACGTCTTCTAAAAAATTTGTCCATGCAATATTCAACATTCACTTCCAAAATCTAGATGATAAGGTGACAGTAAACCAGAAACATATACAACGTATGTGGCTTTCGATTTCTGCCTTTGGCTAGAACCAAACAAACGAATTTAGATTTTTAGCAACACCTGAGGCCCGTAGGACGTGGGCATAAAACATGTGGAGATTTTCATGCAATCCACACGATATCTCGGCAAGTTTTGTTTTCATGTCCTAGGTAAAAGAAGGTAAGCTTCCAACACTTCTACGACTACACCTGCAGACACTGATGAAAGAAACTGCGGGCGCAGGTGATAGATAAAAGAAACGACACTGGAGGATCAAACATTTTCATGCAAGCATTTGAATTTATCTTACATATTTTACAACGGATTCAACAATTTGTTGGCGAATCTTTACAGTCAATGTTCAACCATATGTCTCCAGTAACAAAAGTATGATAGCACATGCACAACCGGGTCGAGTAACAATGCATAAAACTGAGCGTCTGTGGTACGAGCACCATTCCAATTCCATTGTATATTTTCTTGCCAAGACTAAGAGTCGGCCCGCATGGATCCAATATCCAATGATGATGCTTCCATTGTACTAACTGTGCTTGGATTACAGGCATGAAGGGCAGTGCATATGTCTGTTTTCTCAAGGTACTCCTCCACATTCACAAGGATTAGCGGTCCGTACTGAAAAACAAGCCTCTTGCACTGCAAAATAGTATATCATGTTAGAATACAAATCAAATTAATGGAACACTGAAATCATAGAAAAGAGACATGCTTGCATTTGCACCCCGGCCACTCCCATCTCCACCCGTCCTACCTTTGGAATTCTTATGGAACTCTTGTGGCTATTAATGTCTTGCCACTAACCATGTAACTGTATGACTAGTTACAGAATGCCTATCTCTATTATTCAATGATGTCTAACAAATAAGAAAACTAAACATGTTGTATCCCTCCCACACCAACTGTGTAAACCTTAAACAACCAATATGTATAAACCTCATTGCTGGTATCAAAAATGTCCAACAAACAAGAATACTATAGCAACTCTCCTAAAGAATTCTGAGGGGACAGAACAATACAATTTGTTGATCTGTTAATGCTGCAACAGTATAATCCTTACACATGGATATCGATTTTCAGCGTCATTGACCAATTAAACAAAGTATATCCATGGATACAGTCTATAGATTTCAACTTTTGAAATTGTCCTTACCTTCTTGACATAGTTCTCCACAGAATTGCATGCCTTCAAAAGAATCTCAATGATCTCCAGCTGACAAAAAAAAAAAAAAAAAAAAATTTAACCCGTCTGCTACCCTTGTAAAATATTTCTTAATGTTGCGATGCAGGATGTCCAATAGAAAATTTCTTAAACCATAAGAGTAAAATCCATTTGAAACGAGATAAAAAAAAAACAAGTAAAACGGCAATTGTTTAATCAAGGGTGAATTATAATTAACCAACAACAAAAAACAAAAGCCTGTGGGAAAATGGCAAATCTGAATCTGTTGATCTATGGATATTTCTTTATAACTAATAATTGTGGGTACCTGTGTATCAGGATCTTTTAACTTTACTAATACTTCTGAAACAGTACGGTGACATAATCCACAACTGTCCTCCTTGAGCTGTGAAGAAAACGTTACAACTTGCTGACATAGGTTGACCTTCCGGCAGAATTCAACAGGTTCTAAAGAGGTAACCTCTAGGAAGAAGAGAGGAGCATAATAGTCCACCAAAGTGACACACTGTCCCACAAAAAAAAAATCATTCAGAACCATCTTATAGTAATTGATCCCATAGAACTATCTAGTGCCAAAATGCTGCATGATCGCTTCTAGTTGTATAGAGTTCTAGACCATATGTCGATCAATGCAAAACGTAAAAAGTACTCAAATCAATGTTTCAGAATTCAATACAATTATGCTACATTCTGCAAGATTCTGCATAAAATCAGTTGTACATGACAAATTACAGCTCTAGAAGCTCATAGCTTAGAGACAAAACCATCCACTTAATTTTTGGTGAAGGTTTCCAAGACTGTTCAACCTAACATATCAATCTCAATCATAACATATGGACTAAATCACCATTTGAGACCACTAACTCAGCCAAAGAACTAAGAAACAATTTTTGGTGGCTACAATCAAACAAACATTCTTTGAATTTAACAAGATTCTACAAACCTATCAACACAACTAGAAAAAGAGATTACCTGCTGCTTGAAAGATTTCAATTGAGAGCAGGAGTTATGTAGATATCCAATGATCTCAGTCTGAGTCTTGTTTTCACTTATGTAATCAAGTGCCTGAGAAGCAAACTCCTCACATAATGTGCATACATTTTCATTCCCAGAAAACTCTTTCAAAGATTGAGGTTCCCCTTCTTGCACTGAACCAGAAGGAAAAGGGTAAGAAGCAGGAGGTAGAAGTATTAATCAACTTATTGTATAAGGAAGCAATTTGTCCAATAGAAAAATTGAAATTTACATAACACACTAGATTATAAACTTTTATTCAGTTAGGATGTAGTACCGATTTCATTCTCATAGGAGGAAATACTAGCGTGTCACTTTGGAAGACTACTTTTTGGAAGACAACAGGCAATGACTAGATTTTACCTGACAAACTAAGCTCCACCACATGTCTAGCATCACAAGCCCAACTAGCTCCGAGCACAAAAAGAATTACGAACCCAACTCTCATATCCATGGTGTACCTGAAGTTTCATTCAAAAACATTAGAGGCCAGTATCAAAACGTTCATAGTACTGCAAACAATAGCAAACCATAAAATGATCAGACATCTAGCATCTCAATATATAAAAAATAAAGAAAATCTTAGTTAGATTCTTAAACTAGTAAGATGGGAGCTTAAGGTACAAGATTCAACAACAAAAGAGCCAATCATAGTTAGTGACTCCATTCGAATCCATCAACTGGTTGAATTAGAAGGTATTCATCCTGTTGCTAAATTTCAACTACTTCTACTAGGCAAAAGTTACACACTATGTTCAGGGCGGCTAGAACCCAATAAGGGATTGGTTATAGGGTCAGGGACAGAACACCCTATTCAGTACTCACAGGCATACTATTACCACCAGCATAAAGTTTAAACCGAGGCGTATTGACCAACCCAAGTGTAATAGAACCAACCTCCTTCAAAGTAAGCTGGTTAAATCCTACTGGAAGCTCAATGATTGTTCTTTACCAAATTCTAGTTCATGATTTTGATGAATTATGTAGTTAAAAGCAATAACAGCTATAATATCAAGTGCACGAGAGCCCACAGCCTGTTAGTTCAACTTTTGCGTATTTCTCCAACACTAATGGAATCAGCTATTCATGAATTTGATAACATATGAACTAGTAAAAGCAATAACAACTAGCTGTAACAACAATCGCCAATCAAACAAAGCATGAATCTTTACCAATCACATAAGCAACTGATCATCTAGCAATTAAAAACCACCATAAACAATGAAGATATAGGAATATGAACAAAGTCCTAAAGATTTGAGCTTGGTGGTTTGGCAGATGAGAAAACGTGGAAAACAGAAACCATGAAACAAAGTTGTGAACTTTTGAGAAGATGAGTTCTTGAAATCATACGATGATGTTTGGCGAAGCAAAAACGAAACCCAACTGAAATTCCGAAGAATCGGAGAGACAAATATTTACCTCAAATTGGTGTTCTTCTCAGTGTTGGTAGTTTTTCGGTTGAGCAAACGAAGGCGTTGAATTGTTGTTGCTTGGATTGTTTGCTTTGGTATGTACAAATATACATCAGCTACCCTTCTGGGTCACGCTACTATGTGCTAAGCAACACTTAAATACCGGTGGGGTTTCCAGCCTACAAAAACCACCTCTCATACGTCTCCACGTTTCTCTTCTGGCATCCTGTGATTGGTTCGGATTTTTTTTCTTTTTTTATTTATTTTTGAAGATTTTGTTGCTGAAAATCCTGAATAATGGAATGCTTTTGTTGGTAGGATTCTAATTAACGTCCAGTATGTATGCGGATTCCACAAGAAACACAACGTCTACTCCAAAAGAAAACATCATCACTCTTTCAATTGAAAAATCTAATATGTAAATTCTTTGTTCATAGAACATGTATTTGGATTTTCTGTTGTAGAATGAGTTTCTTCCAAGTATTCAATATGCCCAAGCTTTACCTTCTTCTTCAGTTGACATGAGATGTGTTGCTAGTTAGTTACTGTGGTTTATAGTCAAATTTGTGATGCTTGGACTCGGATGGATCCGAATTGTTTTTTGTCACACAATTCCCTCGCCCTTGCTTTTCAATATCAAAGTTGGGTTAGCTTTAACAACTTGCAAAAATGATGCCAAACCATGTTTGTTATTGTATATATAAATATATAAAAAAAATTGTTTGTTACGGTCATGCAACATCGATGGATCATACTGCATAACAGATTTCATCTCTTTAAGTAAGAAGTTATGAACAAAAAGTAGTACAACTTGATGAGCCTTATTCGAAAACCCAACTCAGCACTAACATCACAATATCCGTTTGCCCTTGCTTTTGTGATACCAGAAGTTCTGATAGCTCAAAAACATGCAAATGGAGTCGATGACTCGAGACAAGGTTTGGTTTGTGGCCCCAATTTTGCCTATCATAAAGCACATTGATCATCAGATGAAGTTACTTGAAACAGTAGTGCAGCTTTTAGCAAGACTTACTCGTGTCATAACAATAAGTTAAGCATTAGCATCAATGAAAGTGAAACAATTGAAAGGAATTAGAATACAAACATTTTCACACACAACACAGAAAGTCTTGACAGATGCATGACTGAGAAACTGATCCAACCTAAGTAAAAACAGATTCTAAAGAAAGGAGAATCGGAGACAGAGGAGAGGGAATGCAAGCATACGCATACATAACTAAATGTCAGTGCTTGATTGTGATCAGCTGATTGATTGGATGATGAATTACTTCAAGTCAGGAGTTGGCTTCTTCTTCTTCCTGCTTTGCTTTGTCAAAAGAAGCGAGACCCGTGCAAACCCGGACTTCTTTCTTTTAGCAGAAAAGTTCTTGAGACCACTTTCCTTCTCGAACTTCTTAGAAGAGGCTTGATCACCATTTTGCTTATTGAGCATCTGACCTAGTGACAACTGTTTTACAGGTGTCTTTTCAGTCAGTTCCATTTCATCCTCTTCAGGCAACATCAACTTCCTGCTCAGGATTTGTCCGATTGATAAGGTTGGTTTCAGAACCGGCATTGATTCATCACCAACTAGATTCAGACCATTTACATCACACAATTGCAACTCTCTGGCATGATTTGATGGGCAAGGATTCTTGAACTTTGTAGAGTTGTGTACCGAAGAACGTCGTTTTTGACCATGCTGGGATCTCCATTTGTGAAGAGCTTCTTCCACTGCCAGCTTCCCCCTATTTGCAGCCTCCACTCTGTTCAGAGCTTCTTCCAATGCCATTTTACTGATTTTGACTTCTTCAGTTGCTTCCTCTACTTTCTTCAAGATTTCTGTTTTCGAAACATTTGCATCATCAACGTACTTCATGGCATCTCTTACACTCTTCTTAGAAAGCTCTTCTGGATCTCGAACTTTGCGGGTTAGGGTTGAGTATTCTTCAAATGAAAGAGTTACTCCTTCAGGTTTCGGCAACGCATCTCCGGATGCATTCTCCTGGTTTGATTGAGCCTTAATTTCTGCAAGAGCAAAAGCTTCTGCAGCTCTAGCTGCAGCTTTCATCTTTCTCGCGGCAACCAATCTGATTTCAGCTGTCTTTATCTTACCTCTCGTCTGCTCAATCTCGGAAGTTGCTCTCGAGATCTCTATATTTGCAGCTTCTGCCATTTTCTTGAACTGCTCTGTCTCAGAACTCATTCGTTGAAGCTCTTTTGAAATATCTAAAGACTTATCAGGAGCACCTTTAGATTCAGTATCCTTTGCCAACTGTAGCTTTTGTTTCGTCTGATTGAGCTCTTCTTCAAGAGACAACATTTTTAAGGAATTTGAGGTTAACCTCACCCGAGTCTTCTCAAGTGCGGCTCTTTCCTTCTCTAATTTCTTGTTGAATGTTTCAACGGAAGCCCGAATGTCAGCAAGATCACTAGTAGTCCTGGTAAGGTTCACCTTAGCTTGTTTCAGTTCCATTAAGATTAAACCTGGTGCTGAAGAAGGACAAGAGATCACACCTTCCCTTGAATTACAATGGCTGCCAATGTTCCCATGGTTTTCCTTGTCTGCTTCATTTACCACAGGAGTCATGTAGTCCTTACCAACATTTGTCTCAAGGTCCACTTCAGATACTTCTTTCTGTAGCCTTCTCTTCAGTTCATCAATGATCTTTTTGGTTTGTTCCAGTTCTATTAGTACATCAAGAGTTTCCCTTTCTTTCAAAGTGAGATCTTTCTCCAACTGTAAAGCCTGCTCCTCCAGCTTTTCAGTGTCGACCTCTTCCATGTGATGCTGCAATTATGCGAAACAAGTTATAAACACAATACGGCTATAAACACAATTAACAAATAATCATCCCTACTATTTGGAAATTTCAGAAATGGAAGGGGAATCATATATACAAATGCACAGGCTACTACTTTACTGTGAGACAAATAAGAATAAGCAGACTGAATGCTGAGAGCTAGCTTAGGTTATCATACAAAGAACGATCCCTTCAAGGGGGACACATTGAGATGATCGACTGCGCGAATTACACTGAAAATCATGGGTAGACTTCATCACAGTGGATCATTCCCATTGCCAAAAGATCGGAACAGAAGATAGATGAAACAGAAGTTGATCTAACCAAATTTCACAAATAGGACCATTACATGATACAAAATATTCCTACAAGGTTCTTTATTCAGCATTCATTTGGCTCTATAAGGAATGCAAACAACCAGATCTTATCTGGCCGAAAAGCGCTAAATAAACATCTTAGGAAATGTGTAAAATGTTGCCAATCATAGTCCCACTATTTAATTGACACGGATTATCTTCCAAACGAGTCTAAAGTTACAACTTCATTATGGATCAAAGCCATAAAATTCATCAATATCACAAACAAACGGCCAATGCAAGCATTTCCATTACAGAATACAAAGTGGCACAAACAAACAGTCTGGTCAACTTTCCATATAAACTAAGAAACAACAATTCCTTTCAAAGTTTCGACTACATTTAAAAGCAATTGTATCACTTTGGTAATTTGATTACTCAAATGCAAGTATCAGAGTGCATTACCGCAACAATTGATAATGTGCAACAATCAACCAATCTCAAAAACATAAACATCCATTTCCACTCAAAATTCCTTCCTCATAAAACCCCAAACAATATGGCCAAAACCCCAATGCGCTTAGTTTTTCAGCTTAAACAAAAACATTATCAAATCTATAAGAAAATAATCCCATATGTATTTGTTGTGGATACAAAACAAAGCGAATGAGAGAGTATAGTACCTCAGTCCCGCAATGCTTATTAGCACTTGAGGGTTTCCAGTACCCAACTCCACCAAATCGACTCACCGCCTCCTTCACCGACTCAAACGGCGCCGACGTGTCGATCTCCGCCCGCGAACCCGACCCGGGCACTCCGCCATTCGCGCCGCTTTTATCGGGCTCCATTTACTCCGACAATTGAACTGAAACCCCAACACAACCGAACTCAAAGACTGAAACTTTCGAACACCCAACAAACCTTCTGATGGATACTAACGTTAGAGGAGGTCAAAACTGGTACTTGGTTTTGGGTTTGAGCTCACTCAGTTCGGAGTTTGATGAGACAAACCAAGAAGCACGGCTATAGAGAGAGCCAAGATAGAGACAAGAGGGACACCATAAAATAAAAAGCGAACGGTACGTTACTTCGTTTTCGTTTATCGAAGTTCCGGAAATGCCCATCGTCGTTGATCAGGTTTTGTCCGTTTTGAGGTCTTTATGGGAAATGTGAGAGATGATTCGTAGGCTAGAAGAGTGGAACTGCTTTGCAAGAAGCACTTTGGGTTTTTGAAAAGTGCGTTCTACGCGCGAGTGAAGTTCAACGGCAACAAAAGCAGCATGATTCACCCAACGGGCTTGTGGCCTGGTCGGGTAATCATAAAAGCGCGTAAAAAGCACTTTTCCCCCTCTCGGCTCGGGCTTGCTGGTAATCAAGTACAGGGCAGATCCAACGTTCGGAAAACCTGGACAAAAGCCCTTCTCGTTGTTCCCCACAGAAGCCAAAGCTTCTATTTCAAACACCCACCTAGAGTTCAGTAACTTTTATTTTTTCTTTCTTTTCTTTTCTGTTTTTGTTAGGTGGTCTGTTGTTCATGAATTTTGAACCTTTGAGTAGCTATGCAGAAGAATTAAAATCTTTGGGATATATCCGATATACTTTTTGATATCTTTTTTCAAAGTGACCAATATATCTAGATAGGTAAATATCTTATCTTTCACTGATTCTGTCAAATATCTCTGATTTCATCAAATTTCTCCGATTGCTTCAAATATCTCCGATTGCTTCAAATATCTCTAATATTTAGAAAATATATGATAAATCTCTTATATATTAAATAAATATATGTGAAAAATTTAGGCGTAAACAAGAATCATCATCAACAATATTTGAAAAGATATATAAGGGGAACAGTTAACAGCTCCAAATAGATATATATATAACTATTATATATACTCAACAATATAATTCGTAGGGTTATATGTTTTGGTCTGAATACTATACTTTTGTAGACCACCGTACGTCTTTTCAATCACTTAGAGTTTCTTTCTAGATATAGATGAAGTTGATGTTTGTACAATTTATAAGTAAATACAATAAATTAAATATTTTAGAAAAAAATTATTCACAAATTTCTGATATTTTTTCCAATATCTTCGATATATCTGATATCTCTATTTTTTTAAAGTACCGATAAATATGCCAATACATATATTTTAATCCGTGGTTATGCATATGCATATGTTTTCTAGTTACTACATCAAATCATTCATATAAACATCAAAGATTATATATAAGTGCAACTAGATCTTTTGAGGTGAAGTGTCCCTTTTATCTTCTCGGTGGAGATGGATACTTTATTGCAACATGCATAGTGATTCAGTTTAACTAATTAGCTAGTGATCTTTGTTGATCGCTTGACATTGTGTATTTTGAATAAGAGCATGAATCTAATAGCCGTTATGTGAATTACAAAGATGGTGGATAGGGTTTTCCGAGTATGTATTGAATCGTTGATGCATGATCATGAGAACTTTAGCTTTACAAAATAAGTTGCGAGTTAAAAGAAAATATCATTTATAAATAGTGTTATACTCTGGTCATCAGAGACGGAGCATAGTGAAGGAGAGCATGAGAACTATAGCGCTACAGTCAAATAAGTTGAGAGGTAAAAGAAAATCTCATGTATAAATAGTCTTACCTCTTGTTGCATGTCCTTTTAACGCTGGCGTCTCTATTGTACATGTTGCCGAAGCCTTGGCTCTCCGCAATAGTCTATTATGTGCGACGGAAAGAGGCTTCACCAAGATTGAGGTCGAAAGCGACTCGAAGTTGGCCATTCACGCTGTCAATGGAGATGCTCCTCCTCCTTGGATACTCATTAGTCTGCTCCAAGACATCAAGATGTTGAAGAGATTATTTGAGATCATTACTTTCAAGCATGTGTTTAGGGAGATAAATTTTGCTGCTAATTCCCTTGCTAATGTAGTTCATATGCTAGACATTTGTTGTTTTTGGGAGAAGTTTCGCTGGCTCTATCATTTGATCGTGTAGATTTTAGGTGCATTAGAGACACCTCTATCGATTTGCTTGATACTCCAATGGAGAAATTTGGTCATTGGTTTTGCCGTTTTGGCTCTTTGGCTTGTATGGTCAATCGATCAGCTTGACGCTCCCAATGGCGTATATACGAGCCTATATCCGTGCTAGTCTATCTCTATGGCCTCAAGGCAAAGACGTTCAATTATGGGGAGAAGCATGAACTAGCTAGTGAACTACATTAATTACTTCGTACATATCTACAGGGATAGGTAACCAGCTGAGCTTGACACACATATAGTAATCCTTTCATCCAGCAAAGAACGAAAATGACAATAACGCACATTTTAGTTTTAAACAGACAAGAAAATGAAATACTACGTACTCGTGCTAATAACAATTACAGCTAGCATACGTACGTGGAAGAGTTGCGATTCACAGAGCAGCCGTAGAAGGCCATATCAAAGTCGGAGTTCTGGAGCTTATGGCATGCAGCAGCAACGCATACCAGAATTCCATTAAATTTGAGTCACTTTCTTCTCTACGTCATACGCAGATTTTATTTGCCTCTCTTCCATACGATTTCATGCAGATCTGGTTTCTGATTCCAATAATCTATATGTGGTACTACCATATTTAAAATAGCAACGAAAATTCTCCATTATCATTTTGAACTTGTGGAGAATAGACTTTATTAACGATTAATCAGTTGGCTGATTGTGAAGTTAGAACTTAGAACCGGGACCTGGAAGTAGACTTCTAATTTATTAATGTGACATGATGCTTGTTAGTTAGAAAAATTTAAATTAAGGGTTTCATTTAATTAAACGTGGTTCGGACGAAGGGTATGCATCATATCATGCATGAACCAATGATAGCTTCTACTCTTTGTATCATCACGTACATCAGTAATAGAAGGGCTATTTCACTACGTACGCACGCAAAGGTCATCATTTTGCAACGAGCTAGGCAGCAGGCGCATTCTTCTACTATATTGCAGTCCACGTTAAGCTTCATCATTTATATATATATATATATATATATATATATATATATATATATATATATATAGTACGTCGATTATCAAACACAAGTACGTAGAACAAAACTTCATCTAATTTTGGTCAATGAATACTTAATTTGTTGTTCTAATTAACACACCATCCCAAAGACCCAGCTAATATGAACCCTAGAGTAAGAGCCGGCCAACTCGAACCCCATGCCACAACAGAACCAAACCTCTGCTGCTTAACTAATTATTCTGCACAAGTACTGATTACTATAAACTGATTCAGCGAGAGGCCTCTATAGGGAGCGTGTCAGTGTTTAATTGAATGAGGGTACCCCAAGGACCACAAAACATTCAATCCTTCCTACTGATTGATTTGTTCATGCATGAGAGTTCAGACCCATCGATAGGGAGACCATGGCCATAAATTAAGACCCTATAAGTTTGTACGTGGAAGATACATGTAACTATAGGAATATTAGCAAATGTGGTGTACGTTAGGACTTCAATCAAAACCGCGTTTACTTTGTAGGTACAATTCGAATAACTTTTATCAATGAAATTCACGATGTAGTCCAAAACCTTCTATATATGCGTTTCTTTAAGTTTTCTGCATTTTCCTTCCTATAATCCCATATGTTTCTATCAGTTTTGATCAAGATAATCAAAATATGAAATGAGGTCATGCGATGGGGAACAATTCCGAACAAAGAAGATACATGCAACAAAAGTTTGGAAAAGAAAAAAAGACCGGGATCAATCATTTTCAGAAGACCAATTTAGTGAATTTACTATATATTTAAAACTGACAACGATCATAAAAATGGTTAAACTTATATAAAGTCAACAATAGAGTTGTACGAGTTGATTAACCTATATATGAAGCTAGCTTGTTTGCTGCCTTCAACTACTTCAGTGTGTTGCGCACTCTATTTAAATCCCAATTCAAAGAAAAGCCAACCCAGCATTGCCTCTCTCCTACTTCCTCATCTTCTATCTCTCTCACTTCAGACCAAAACCGTCCAAAATGTTCAGCTCCAACCATCAGCTTCCCCAGAAGTCTCTCCCAATGAAACAAGAGGATGCCAAGTTCTTCTCTAGGGTTTTGTCCAAGGAGAGCTCCATGGCCAACCAATCTTTCAGGGTCTACTATGGAGGACTACCTGCTAATGTACCATTCATGTGGGAATCTCAGCCTGGTACTCCTAAACACAAGTTCAGTGAAGAAACACTTCCTCCTCTTACTCCTCCACCTTCTTATTTTTCCAACAATCCCAACAAAAAGCCATTCAAGAAGCACTCAGGATCCAATCTTTTACGTATCTTGTTCCTAAAGATAAGCCTCAAGAAAAAACAATATTTCCCGCAGTCTCCATCATCCACATCGTCGACTTCGTCTTCTTCCTTGCTTTCCAAGTCGGATTTGTCCGTGCGTGTGCCTATGAACACCTGCTGGAGAAGGTTCTCGAGCCCGAGCTCATCTTTTGATTCTAGGGGAGATTACCAAGTGGAAGGAGTAGTCGGCTCACCTACTTCAACATTGTGCTTTGGAATTCGTAGGGTGACTAGGGGAGGAGCCAACAGAGATGTTCACCGGTTTTGATTAGCGACCAGCAGGGATTCCCTTACTGTTAATATTGGCCATGGTTCTGATGGCCAAGCTACCTCTTTGAGATAGAGTCCATGCTTTGTAAGGATCTTGCTTATGTTTTTGTTTATTTCATGCGTAGAATGCATTATCTTAATTAGCGACATCTACTGCCTAAGTTTCTTAAACGGATATATATTGTAATTGGATTTTTAGATGTATCTGATAGCACCATGTAATTGATCATCAGTACTAGTCGTTTTCCTTGGCCTTCTATATGTGTTTATGTGCAAAGGAACATTCATGAAGTAAAATGTGGTAAAACATGTATGAACAGAACATTAATTTTGGAGCGGTTTTAAGGTACTATTACATTATAAAGTACAATATATATTGATATATATGTTACTGGGTTCTGTTGTCTGAGGTTGTTCTTACATCTAACATAGACATTGACAATTTGTTTCGATTTGGGTTTGGAGAGGAAGAGATTTTGCAGTAGGTAGTTGGTTGTTGGGAACATACTAGATATTCTCTGCTCGTGGATGCAGAATTATTCAATGCAAAGAGGAAAGATGGGTAGAGGTTCCTATCATATATTCAATAGTTGCAGCTTTGATCTGCTCTGTAATTAGTTATTTGTTTGGGAATCTTTTGCTTCTGTCAAAGTGTCATGTCCTCTTCATATGTTAACTAGCTTCTTACATTTCCGATTCAATGTCAGAAAAGATTGTTACAGAAAGTAATTGGTTTAGGGTTTCCGGCAATGGGCAGAAAAACTTGAGGTCCTTTCCGACGTGAGATATTACTCTCAACCCTCGTCAGTCGTGGTTGCCCTCTAAATTTTCAATCGTGTTACCCCATTATTGAGCAGCACAGCTGCAGAAGGACCATTTCATGGACTTCATGTACAATAAAACTAGTGGCAGAAGAGCTATACAAGAAGAAAGTCCTTCAGACTTAGAAATTCATGAGAATGATGATGACTATGTAGAAAGTAGTTTAGTTTGCCATTTCCATGTTGTAGCTTTCACTTGTCGATTTGTCACGGACTCGAACAAGCCTAAGATTCGAGGCTTCTTTCTTAAATAGAGTAGAACACTAGAAAATGAGTAAAAACTTGTGTGATAGTGAACTCTTGGACTGATCTGTCGGTGCATAAATTTGGAAATAATTTAGTGATCACAACGAAGCTCTGGGACCTTATTATCCCTTAAAAATATGGTGTAAACTAAGAAGATGATCAATAATATGAAAGAGGGTGTCACTTACATGGGCACACCATATGGTATTACAAGGAGATTTTATTCTTGGCATATTAATGAATGAAAGAGGAAGCAGAAGAGAAGACAAGGAAGGAGCTTAAACCAGCCAACAAACAAAGACAATAGGCATGATACACTGTGTGCTAAGCAATAGTACTAGCAGTTGATAGAGCTCGATCAAATATGGCTTGATTGTCTTTGTCGGCAGAGTGAGGGGTGTGCGCATGGTGCAGCATGTGCGCGCGGGCCATTGAACTTGCATTTTTGGAAGGTATATTTTAGACACACCAGAAGTCCATAACTCCAAGCACATCTCGACGCTTACATGCTCACATGTTTCAAATGCATGCACTCAAATGTCGCGTTGACTTCCTCAAATGGTTTGGTACGGTTCGGTTTGGGTCGTCGGATTTAATTGAACTCCATTGAGGTCGACCAGATTCAATTAGTTCGATTATTGACAACCCAAACTCAAATTTGCAAAAGAATTATTATGATCATATCATGATTTAGAGATACATGTTAATTTGTTGTAAATAATTTCGATCTTGATATTTACTTTTGCCGTTTCCAAATCAAAATCAGGGAATTATTCTTCGATTCCTTCCTAAAAGATAACAATGCGTATGATATATAAAGCAATTAGATCGGTGGATACATTGCGTACTAGTTTGATTGTATTCAAATTCCAAACATGAGTTTTGCAACGAATAGAGCTTTGGCGATTGGTTTTGGCCTTTTGGTTTGCTTGATGATCCAATATAAGGAAGTTCGTGGTGCAGAATATGTAGTCGGAGGTGAAAAGGGATGGGGTCTATATCCTGGGATATCTCAATGGCCTGAAGGCAAAACGTTCAAAACTGGAGACGTCTTAAGTAAGATCTATATACTTCAACATTCATTTCATTTCAATTTTCTCCATGTCTCTTCTATCAAGTTCATTTTCTGGTACTAGCTAGGATACAGACTAATTGGTTTGTTAATTGACTCCTTTTGTTCAAACACTTTTCAGGTTCACAGATCCATATAATTACTATGTAGGTGTTATACCTGCAATACATGCAGGAAAACTATTACAATATGTAGATGTGAACTATATCCTGCTAGAGCCCTGGTTTTAAACACAGGAAATCAGGGACATATCTTAGTTGAAGCATCTCTGGGTTGTAGCCTATAGAGAAATTCCTACCCAATTAACTTACTACATGTGTAATTATATTTATGAAAGAAAATATCAATAAATAGCCCAGCCAATCAATCTCTCTCTCAACTAACGTTTTTACCTTTGTAACTTGTCCTTGCTTTTTTCATTTCAGTTTTTAATTACACTTGTTAATTAACCAAAGCAGCCAACTCTACTTTGGATTTTTATTTTATTTTCTTCACCACTATTTATTTATGGACTTGAATGGACAAATTTCTAAGATATCAAATAAGTACTAAATCATTTATATATCTATGGATCATCCGATTAGAGAAAAGTCTATATACATATGCCTTAATTATATCATCCCCTAGCTATAGTTGACCATTTGTATCATCCTACTGTATCTCGTCCATAACATTTGTCAAAAAATATTTTCTAAATTGTTTTGTTCATATTTTTATTTTTAACATATTAAAAAATTTTGTCGAAGAAAGAAGAAAACACTTCATATTATTTTGAAAAATAAATAAATTATGTGATAAACTTAGCCCAGGGTTTCAAATTCCTGGTTCTGTCCCTGCAGAAAACGATCATATGGTATTACACAACGGCACAAATTTATTTGCAGCAGTTTATGAACCATACGTATTGTCAGAAGGGACTGAAGAATAAAGTTATTGCCGAATAAAATGTGATAGATTTGGTTTTCTGATAACAAATTGTATTAAAATGTAAGAGATGCTAAATATTGAGCAAAGTACTTGAAGTGACAAGAGACCAAGACAAATGATTTTTATTAGTACATGTCCAAATTCAGTAGCAAAATGTACGTAACCAATATATCAAAACAAGAGCTAAATATACGCTAGCTCGGAAGTAACCGAACTGCAATCTTCTAGTCCTATAAACTCAGTTGACCTTCTTACAATTGGTCCTAATCTGACCGTTGGTGCCGGTGAGAGGGCTAAGGTTTCCCATCTTCACCATGGCATTGGCGAAGTCCGTGCTGAAACTTCCTGGGTTGCTAACATAAGCATTCACCTGAGCGTTGGTGGAACCACCGCTAAAGAGTTGTTGATCGGAGTGCAACAGACCCTTTTGGCTCACCAAGTTTTTGAAGTAAGTATTGTCAAACTTGTTTGGAGTTGTGACATCGAGCGGGGAAAGGTTGGCATCACCCCCACTGCTTGGACAATTTGCTTTTAGAGATGTGGCGAATGAGGAGTCTATGTTGGCTTCATTGTAAAGCCTTGCCCTAAAAGTTGTGCACCTTGCTTGCCCAATTGTGTGAGACCCTAATCAAACAAGAACACACAAGTAATATATACTTGTGAGATTAAAGTGATCGATAAGTGAAGTGTTATCAAAATTAACCACATGTTAATGATTGTGACCAACCTGAGAGAGCCACTAGTTCCTTGGCATTGAAGCCCTTGTTTGAGAAAGAAGTAAGTAGAGCACTAAGATTCAAGGTGGGAGCCGGAATGTTGGTATTAGCAGCACTTAAACTCGCCGTGGTGGAGTCTCTTCTCCCCAATTGCACTGTCCAGCTAGGTCCACCCAACTGATTTGAGAATTCAATATATATTATGTCACGAAACCTGACTTGATGTATATTTGAACAAAATAAATCAATGAATTAGCTTGCTAGGGTTGAAGTTTTCGCTTACGGCAACAACAGAGTCTCTAGCAGCGACGGCCAATATATCAGAACAAGAGAAGACACCGGGACATACGCTCTCTAGTTGAGATTTGATGGTGTCAACTACGTCGAATCCCCTCAAAGAATTAGCATTAGCACCGGCAGTCTTCTCGCCGGTGAAATTGGCTGTGTCATCCAACAGTACAGAAGCATCGCATCCCTGTTTTCAAAAACGTCGCGTTATTCAAAACTGGTTGTCACCTTTTGACCTAAAACAGAATGCGCAAATATGCATGCATGATTTGAAAGGGTTCTTGTAAGTCTGTGTGTTGTTCTGTACGTGTTTGCATGTCTTTAGTAAGAGTCAAAGCAAATGAGAGAAAGGGACAGATCGAACTTGTGAACAACAATGAACGAAGTCCACAATTTCGGCAGTTTTACGTTTTTAAGCAAGAATATAACCACGGCCTTAACCCCTAGATTTACTATTATTACCAAACTCAACTATGAACAAAATTCGGATTATATTAGTAATAGAATCATAGAAAACCTATTTAGATCGATGGATTTATAACCATAAATGAGCAGGAAACGCTCTTCAGTCTTCATCAATTGGTTGGGTCGTCTCTTGTGATGATGTCAAGGAAATATACTAGCTCCATGATGTCAAGGAAATATAATAGGAGACCCTTACGTATGCACTACTGTATACCATGCACATGAACACGCACGCACAAAATGCATAAACATAATACACTATATCGAAGGAGGCGATGAATTTAAGGAGAAGGGACTTGCATTAACAAAGCAATCATGAAAATGGAGGCGAAGCAAGGAAGCTCCCATGCGAGCCTCGCTCGAAACAGCCGAGCTCACGGCTGATTTAATGGTGGCGAGGGCCTTGGGACATGAGGTTGAATAGAAAGTAGAGGACAACTGAGCAGAAGCTAATCCGACTAGAAGCAAAAAGAAGGAGAAGAAGGCTTTGAAGTTTGTGGGAGTGTCCATGACTAACTACTAAAGGTTTGATTGGTCTCAGGGGGATCAGTACGTGGGTCGAGAGAAATGGGTATAGGAAGAAGAAGAAGACTTTGGTTTGGTTAGTGCTTGGTTATGGCATCATCAGAACCTATGTATTTATAGCCAGGCATGCAGTAGTGTTGTGTATATCATTGTAGTGTTGCGTATAGAAAGAAGATTATGCTTCTAGTAGTCAACTTTGGAAACAGAAGTATACATCGATCTATACTGGTAGTGATGAAAAGGAAATGAACAAGAAGAAAGTTCGATGGCTGACTAAACGCGGTTTTCATCGATGATGATTCTTTTTATATTAGTGATGATCTGATATTTTCAGTGTTTTCCAGTAATGTAAAGTTGTATTGATTTTAGCAAAAAATCATGCTGGTCTTGTTTTTAGTTGGTGACTTTTGATAAAGCCGAAAGAGGTATATGTCTCGGATGTAAACAAAGTCTATTAGTTGGACAGAAAGCAGCAACACTCGCTTTGTGTATGTGGATTATGCCAAGAGCTAGACTTCTAGTTTTAAGCCACATACGTTGAGATATATGATATAAAGATTCCAAGCTAGGCTTCTAGTATTCTTAGTTAATCAACCTGGCAGACTAATCCGTTAACCCGTCATAACCCGTCCGCTAACTACCCAACCCGCCTATTTGTGAGGTTGATTAGTTAATAGAGAAGTAAAGGAGTAAAGAACTAAAACATTAGGATTGGTGATCAATGTGATCGAGCTAGTGATCAATAAATTAACTCCCTATGTTCTATGATTCCGAGTCTTTTTCTTTTGTTTCTTGATTACGAGTGAGCTAGCTAGCTTATAACATAATATTTGTTACTTTTCTGATGTTGTATCTGTTTTGGCCCACGTCCTCAGCGTGCGGAGCCGAGGTAAATAGCGATCCAAAGAGGATGGAGAGTTGCGGGCGTGCCACCTCGCGGACGAGGAAAAGGTTGAGTGAGTGCGCAGGCTTGACTTCTTGATCAGGCGAGCGGAGTTTCAGGTGCCACCTCAGATAAGGAATTTACAGCACAAGCGATCGATACTCACGGCGGGGTGAGCAGAGCAACAATAGGGAAGTTTCCGAGGATCGGGGGCGAGTTCCGGAGAGCTCTGAAGGGTTCTAGGCGGCGAGGCGCTTAGAAACAGGGCTTCGAAGGGATATCGGCTCCTGGGAGCGCTGAAGGTTTCGACGAGGTCGAGAGGGTTTTCAACTAGGTTGAAAGTTGTTTTGTGTTGTGTTTGAGTATTGTTTTTTTGTTTTGTTGTGTAGTGTGTAGCGTCCTTCTGTAAGCTGTAAAGCTTATTTATATAGAATTACTTAGGGCCACAGGTATTGGCCCAAAGCATATCAAAGACTTGTAGGAGTCTTCAACGATAAATGTGGCGTAGGCGATGTTAATCACTTCGTGGTCGTCGCTTTATTCTAAACAGTAGAGTTTGCCTAGAACACTTCTTGGACGTATGCCCCTTCTAAGCACTGTATGAGTGCCCTTGAATACTAGAACTCTGACGTGCATGCAAAGTAGATATGCACAGCTTGCATATATATCTCTTCAATCCACTAGAATTAGGAGTAATCATATGCTTCACATCTGGGTATGCTTCACATGACTTTTGGATAACTATGCATGGGATAAGAACCCTTGCCATACACGTACAACTGTTTTGTATAATCCCTTAAGCAATTAAGGATATTGCTCTTATCCAATTGAGTCAACATATGCGGCCAACACCTCAGCCCTTTCCCATGCGGACTCTTCCTTTTGTCTCTTCAGCGGTCTCGCGAGGTCTCCATGGCGAAATCACCTCCCCCCGCTCAATCTACGCCAAGTCACCGCCTCGCATGTGAATATTCGATTCGCATGCATATCCACCTCGCATGCAACCTTATACTTCGCAGGGTCCACCATCTGTTCGGCATGCAAACTGTATAATCTAGTTCGCATGTCTCTGCTAGCGAGGTAACCCGCCTCTAAACTCAATATATTTCGGGCTCGCCAGTATGACGTGGACCATGAATTTAATTAATATTCACTAAGACAATTACTGTCCAGTAAAATATTAATTTGGGTGTAAACAGTATCTTTCCTCCTGACAAAAGTTAGATTCGAAATATAAGTTGTTGATATGTTTTGTGCATATGTCTTCTCTAGATCTGCCAATGATATTATTTGATATATATTGTATATCGCTCAATGTAGGAAAACGTCAAATAGATGAGATGCCATATAGGAAATGTTTGATATCATAGTATGTTATTTTTCTATTTTCTTTTCCTGCATTAAGGAAAGGCTGGTTTAACTGTATCACTATACTTTTGTGATGAGTTTTCTAACAAGTAACAATCATTCAGTTAGCATCGCAAAGCTTATGGTACTACTCATGCAATTATATTAATCACCTCTTTTGATCAATCTGGTCAGGTCAACCAAATTAGTTTATGATAATGTACGTCATGCATGAGAGCAACGTTTAACATATATCGATCTCAAGGCATTTTGCCTTTTGCTTTTGGCCTTCTGTTTTCTTCATCGACCATTATCTGATTTCCCAGAAAGAGAGAGAAGTGTGTCGCTTCGCTTTGATAGTGGGATTATTTGACATTTTTGCGCACTTTGATACCAAACAAAGTGAATCCATGCATATATCGTTGGAAATTTCTTCCAGCATCAACTACCCCACACGCTTAAGATGACTTTGATCAACTTTAAAGTTTGATTTAACTTGTACAGTGGATTTCGATCAGATTACGCATGTCTGTGATGATAGTGTTTCATGCATGGAAATGATTGAAGATAGAATTCGTATACGTGATTTGCTTAACTAGGAAGCATAATGTAACTATGATTAAGCTTGATTATAACATGGGTTTGGTAAAGGTCGATTTATAGATAAGCTAGACTTTGTGAAAGTCCAAGGGTCACACAAAGAACACACATTTGGTTTGAAAATCCTGTGTAAAACCTTCGTAGTTATATTATCTTGATGCTTTTCGCTTGATTTAGTCTTGGTAAGCTGTGTATGTCTGGATCATTTTATTGGATATATGTAATGATAGTACGTGAGATTGTGAGGGTGGTCGACTAATTAACGAGAATGGTGCGCCAAATCAACCCCAATTAATCAAATGCAAGCTAGCTTAAAACTTATTAGTTAATTATGCTTTAGAAATAAGTTTATTAACAGAGAGTCAGCAAAGAATAATTAAACATTTGAACAATGTATAATAATATAATAATTAAGATTAATTAGCAACAGATCGAGATACTAATCATCCAAAGTTTAGTAGAATTCTTACAATTAACCGATTAATTAGACCTTAGGCCATGGCGACAGAGACATACGTCCTAAACAAATAGGAATGAGATGTACTAAATAGTGCATTTGCTGCTTCTTCAAAGTGGCTCACATTTTTGGAGTATTGGACTGTGCACGGCAGGACAAAAGATCATTCTAATTAGTTGTATATAAGAATTATCTAAAAATCCTTTAAGAAAAAAAGAATCTAAAATTGTTCATACTGACCTAGAGTGTGAAAGACATACTAACAGTGAGCAAAGGAACCAATACGTCTTCCTTTCTAGACTTTAGACGTTGGAACAGATAATGATCGGCACGATTTCTAATCAAACACGGTATTAGCTAGAAAACAAATAGCTAGGGTTTCTATAGCAGAGTAAACTACAATTATAGGAAAATTGAAATTTTGGTTCCCATCTTTAGGCGAGATAGGAAGTTTGGAGTTCAGTTGTCTAAATTTTGCATCTCTAAGCCCATATTTGTTATATGATCAACTTCAGCGATTGCTTTTGATTTCTAGGGTTAAAATGAAGGCGATCATCATCTAGTTCTGATTAGTTGTTTTCATTTTGAAGGTGGAATTAATGGACTGTGGAGTTGAAAGAGATCACAAAATTGTCCACTGACTATTGTCACTTTCGGAGGCTCTTCTCACAACTCCTATGTCCTAATAATTTGGTTACTGTATACCTCATCTAGCTAGATTTTGAACTAGTAAGTCCTATAGGCCGTCGATCTTGGTTACATGCCGCTTCATCTTGAGAAACTGAGATATACGCATGGCGAGAAGGCGGTTGGGGAGACGAGGACTGGTGATCCTGCCATTCGAAGCCAAGGTTCCTTCTTTCTCATCATCGACCGATGATTGTGAAGAGTTAGGTTGCTGTTACTCCGGTAGGGATTAGTTTTAATTCTTTCTTTAGTCTATAAGAGCAAATGCAACAAGAGTCCAATTGTATAAGTTGGATTGAGGGTTGGACCAAAAAACTGTATCCACCGGTAGAAAATTAGTCTAGGTAAAAGCTGAGCCTTATGCGAGACCTACCTAGCTGGACCATGACCTGAGTTGAGAATTAACTCATCTCTTACCTCAGACTAATTTTTCAACTGAGCCCACATGACATCAGCTTGCACATAAAGGACAAATTTTGCACATGAGGTTGACATATTTCCTCCAATGTTAATTTAATTTGGACCGTTCAGATTAAGATCTCACGGTCATCCTAGCTTAATACTCTATTTGCATAGAGCTTGATCTTCAGCTCCCTCGTATGAGTATGGAGTGTTAAGCTATGATGCAAGTTACCTAGTGCTAAAATGGCATGTTAAGTCGGCTCAGATTACCATTAGGAAACCTAGCTAGATAGTAAATCGAACTTCCATTTCTTACAATTCATGCTACTGCACCAGCTAACTTGTGATCCTAACTTAATACTCTATTTTGGATCGACTCTTAGTTAATTACGATTGATTATGGAGTAATAAGTTAGGATTCTAGTTACCTGGTGCTCAAAACGGCATGTATCTTTCGGCAAGTTCAAGAACCAACATAATGTTTAATTTGCTTTACTTTTGTGCTAGAACTAGTGGCCTTTTTCTGATTTTCAGAGATCAAATCCAATTCTGTTTGATCCATTGGTCTCTGAATATCAGACTGCGGCCTCTAGTCTACAGTTTACACATCAAGCAAGTCATATGTATGCAATTGAATTTGGGAAAAATCCATAAGTTTTGATTCTTTTTCTTTGTCTGTAAGTAATATGCAGACAGCGAAAGAAATGACCGCCATCTCTTGTTGGTAGAAGCAGTTCTTTGTCTACTGAGCTATGTTGAGTTTTACTTCCTTTGAATAAGAACTGTGTAATGATCTGCTCATAGCAAGAATCTCACACTACAGAGTTCATATTCAAAGTAACTGTGTGTAGCAACTGATCTGCTCATAGCATGAAGAGTCAAAATTGTTTTTTTTTTTCGTCTTTGAATAGTCAAATAGAACACAAAAGGTTTGTAATTTTCTAATATATTGAACAAACCCTAAGTCGGGTATATATACAAGCACAATTCTAACTCTAGAAGGAAACTAATTACACCGAAAGATTTACATAATCCTAGTTGATTACAGAATATACATCTTCCCAATATACTAGGATTGAGACTCGTGTTAACACTCCTCCTGAAATTAGCACATACAAATCTTGAATGTCCAACTTGTCAAGTGAGTCATTGAACGCCCTAGATGACACAGCTTTGGTAAGGATGTCAGCTAGCTGCTTATCCGAAGTAACAAATGGGAACGAGATTATGCTAGCATCTAGCTTTTTCTTGATGAAGTGTCTGTCAATCTCTACATGTTTTGTCTGATCATGCTGAACAAGATTATGTGCAATTTCAACCGCAACAGTATTATCACAGTGAAGAGGCATTGACCATTCCTGCTTGAAACCCAAACTCTTTAACAAACTTCTCAACCATAACAACTTACAGACTTCTTGAGTCATACCTCTGTACTCAGCTTCTGCACTAGAACGGGCCACCACATTCTGTTTCTTACTTCTCCAAGTGACTAAGTTTCCACCAACAAATGTAAAATAACAAGAAGTAGAACGTCTATCAGTGATGTTCCATACCCAGTCTGCATCAATGTAACCACTAGTCCTCAAATGTCCATGGTTACGAAACACCAAGCCTTTTCCAGGAGCAGACTTTAAGTATCTTAAGATTCTCATCACAACATTCATGTGATCTTCTTTAGGATTGTGTATATACTGACTCACCACACTAAGCGCATAAGCAAGATCATGTCTAGTATGCGACAAGTAAATTAATCTTCTAACTAACCTTTGATATCAAGATTTGTCAGCCGGACTTGATCAAGATACTCTGCAATCCAATGGTTATGTTCTATCAGTGTATCAATTGGTATACAATCAAGCATACCAGTCTCTGCTAGCAAATCCAGAACATATTTTCTTTGACTCAGCATGATACAGTCCTTGTTCCTGACTACCTCAATTCCTAAGGTCCTTCATCTCAAATTCATAAGACAACTGATCTTTCAATCTTCTAATTTCACCAATGTCATCACATGTCACTACCATGTCATCTACATATATAAATGATCAAGACAATAAGTTTACCATGTTAGTGTTTTAGGAACAAAATATGATCTGAGTTACTCTGCCTATACCCAATCTTCTTCATGAAAGACGTGAACCTTCCAAACCAAGCTCTTGGAGATTGCTTCAATCCATACATGGACTTTTTCAATTTGCACACCACTTTCTCGCCCGTAGAAGTATTATATCCTGGAGAAATATCCAAGTAAATTTTTTTATTCAAATCTCCATGAAGAAATGCATTTTTCACATCAAACTTCTACAGGGGCCAATCCATATTAATTGCCAAAGACATGAAGACTCAAATTGTATTGATCTTTGCCACATGTGCAAACGTCTCATCATAATCCATCCAATATTTTTGAGTGTATCATTTTGCAACCAACCTTGCCTTATATCTCTCAACTGAGCCATCTGTATTATGCTTCACAATATAAACTCATCTACAACCAACAGTCTTCTTTCCAAGTGGTAATGGTACTAAATCCCAATTACCATTTTTCTTGAGAGCATCTATCCCAATCTCTATTGTTTTGGCCCATTTTTCCTCCTTGATTGCATCCTGCACTTCACTAGGAAGAGACACAACAAACAATTGATTCACAAAGGCTACATAAGGTTCAGACAATCTATGAGTTGACACGTAGTTGACTATATGATACTTGGCTTTAGCTGACAAGAGAGGCTCATATTTTTAGGAGGTTGAACACGGGTTGACCTAGCATGCAAGACCCTACTAGATTCAGGGACATTGGCGGATGACAACGGAATAGTACTACATACCTCAGGTGATGACAAGCTTGGAGAGATCGTTGATGTAGGGGAGGAGACTGAACTTGCATATACATTTTTAACAACTGGCGGTTGATTACTATTTAATTCTCCTCCTTTCGACGTGTCGGACAGTTGTTCGTCATGTTAAACACTTTTAAAACAGAGAACAAACGCCTCAACTTGGACATGCGCAACAAATTAAACCACTTTTTAAGGTTCCAGAATATTATCTCTCAGATTCTGAATCTGGTTAATGACAAGCCGTAGATCTTTTTCAATAGGGTTACTGTCAACAATTCTCTAAAAAAGTAAAATTTAGTAAGCTGCGTCATGCTTGCAAATGCCATTGGCAGTACCAAGTTCGATGAGTATTTTATTATCCTCGCATATTATACATTCTACTGATAATTGATCGGTTGTTCATCCCGAACTACAAACCTTATCTGAAATTTCTGAAATTATTCTATACCATTTTCTCCAGCAACAAGTTTTAGATTGGACTAGGATAGTTCATACACTTTATGATTTGAATGGAAGTCACATTTCTTCATAATAACACAAAGTACTGCAGCAGATGAAAGTGCAATCAACAATCATGTTTTTATACGAGACAAAATGTTATAATTCCGTTGGAAAATTTGGGAAAATGGAGATAAACAGAAGAGAGCAGATCCATAGTGCATACTGCAGGTGAAGGAACAGGAACAGGAACGTTTCAGAGCACATCCTGCAACAAGAAGCAAAAGATTAGATTAGTCAATTACACTACTTTTGTCAATCCTTAAAGGGTTTAATGAATAATAGGTCACACTGATTGCCTAACATTATGCCTATTTTCCTATGTCAAGTCAACCGAAAAAATAAAAATTGCTATGTTGAATCCAAGTTTTTCTGAGCAAACATAGAGTCATATTCTTTACTTGTTACAAAAATGGCAGAAGCAAAGATAGATTCCAAATCTTACAAGAGAATGCTATTATATCTACCACTACCCACAAGAAAAACAAGCACAAGCTTGAAACCAAAAGTAAGCAAGGGAAGGATGGAATCCTGGAAAGAATGTAAAAAAAATTCTTCATGAAACTTCTGATTCCTCCACCCTTCTGTTTGGCATTATGGAAGACAAGCAGGACAGAAGTGAAAATATAGCTACATATTATAAATTAAATCCTTAAAACATATGTTGAGTGGCATCTCCTCCCTGTGCACTGTTCATTTCCTTCCCTTCTACTACCATTTAAACAGGAAGACCCTATCAATTGTCCCTTAATTCTTTTCCTTCCCTCTATTCATTGCTCAATATTGTCTCCCTACCTATCCATCCTGCCACTTTAATATACCTACATAAAGTTAGAGAGATGACAATTCACCCTTGTAACCTTGACATTTGCACTTCACTGAGAATAACATTCCACTTACCCCAAACCAAAAACAAAAGATATTGAATCAATCTGATGAGACTGACTATGAACACAAATGATTCTGCTGTCTATTTTTGTCGAGTATTATAAGCATATACATGGGAGATTTGCTACCAAAGAAACCAAAAAAACAAAAAAAGCTGGCCAAGGAACAAAGCCTGGGGATTACACATATTAAAGGCTCATAGAGTTTTGAAATCCTTGCAATAATGATACTCAATATATTGAATATTTCACTTTAAATGGGTGGTATGTTCATAGAAACAGGAAGAAGCAAAACAAGTACAACAAGAGGCAAGATTGGGAAATACTTGGTCAAATTATAATTGGACATGAAGTCTACGTTGGTCCAGCTACAATTCCCCCTTCAATTCATCCGAATCTGAATCACTTGCATTATAACCTACCAACGATCCAGACAATCAAATCAGAGGCATATTACAATGGCTACAATAATCAACACAATGGGAAAAAAAAAAAAACAGCAACTGCAAATTGAGAAGTCAACCTGGTGGCTTTTCACAAACTTTCCAAGCCGAAGACCGCGTCCTCGATGCTCTTGT
This sequence comes from Fragaria x ananassa, assembly GCA_034370585.1. Taxonomy (NCBI): domain Eukaryota; kingdom Viridiplantae; phylum Streptophyta; class Magnoliopsida; order Rosales; family Rosaceae; genus Fragaria; species Fragaria x ananassa. The sequence continues at coordinate 5,169,067 of CP139753.1, forward strand.
GATCCATACTCTTCCCTACAATCCCAAAACCCCGAAAAAATCAATACCACAAACACAACCAGACCTATAATCACAACAGAACTACGACATCTCAATCTAAACTAAGCCTTGCAACTTAAACTAAACAAGATAAAAAAAAAACACAACTAACAATAATTAGAGCATCAAAACAAGTATCAAATTCAACTCTTAAACCGAAAAACTCCGAAAAAACTCATACCAATTGGGCATCTATGGGAACACCATAGCCACTATAGTACATCTGCCCCACCAAAATCTGCATATTAATATCACCAGCTTTAGCCTCTTTGAGAGTATCCTTGAACCACCGCTTCACGCATTCCGATACAACCTCCTTCAGCGGCGCCCGGCTCTTCTCCTTCTGCGAGCTGCTCGAAGTCTCCATCTCTCTCTCCAACTTCAACCGCTTCGATTTCCGCCCTCTAATTTCCTCTCTCCCCCTCTCACCTCCAACACTCTGCGACGTCGTTTTGGCGAGCTAGTCCAGCCTGGCCATGAAAGGAAGCCACTTTCCCATTAGAATTTAATAAAGCAATAAACTTTGAACACAGATTGGAAAAGGCTAGGGTTTTGACTTTTGAGGGTTTGAATTTGCTTACCTAGGGTTGAAATTCTCACTGTAGAGGCTTTTTTTGGCGGCTGAGGAAAAAAAATTGAAAGAAGAAGAAGAAATTGCTGGGAAAGCTTTGGGAGGAAGAAAGAAGAGAGCAGAGAGCGAAAGATTTTGTCTTTGCCTCTTCTGGTCTTCTTCCTATAGACTTTCCTAGACTTTGTCTCTATTATTTATGGCAAATAGCGGCGTCACTAGATAAAGGCTAGTCATTTACCATCATCAGTGACATAAGGGTTTGGTATTATTACCCACAAGCGTTTTTTTTACTGTGTAGAATTGCCCAATCTTCTAGTTCTTCAAATTCATCTTCATAAAAAACATGTTTCTCTTCCTTACTCGGAGATACCATAGGAGAATAATAGCACAGGTCTTCACTAAATGTGATATCTATGGTGACATAGAATCGTTGAGAAGGAGGATTGTAGCACTTATATCATTTTTTATGGGATCCGTATCCAACAAACAAACAAACACTTAAGGAAACGAGCCTCCAACTTAGATCTTTGATTTTTGTAAAGATGAACATATGTCACACAACCAAAGACACGAGCATGAAGTTTGTTGAGAGATGGAATAGTAACATGTTCAGACAATATCTCAAAAGGAATCTGATTCTGAAGAGATGTAGATGGTAGACGGTTGATAAGGTGAGAGGCACACAACACAACTTCACCCCATAGATATTTGGGTAGATTAGCACTAAGTAAGAGAGTTCTTCAAATGTTTAAGAGGTGTCGATTTTTTCTCTCAGATACCTTATTTTGTTTTGGTGTCTGAGGACAAGTAGTCTGATGAACAATTTCATGTTGTTGAAAATAGTCTCAGAAAAAGTAGTGGTTAACAAACTTTCCTCCATTGTCAGATTGAAATATTTTCACACAAGCATCATACTGAGTTCGGATGAGACTATGAAAAGCGGTGAAAGCCGAAAACACAACATTCCTCTTTTTCAATAACACAACCCAAGTTAATCTTGTAAAGTCATCAATAAACAAAACAAAGTACTTTATTCATGTCAATGTCAAATTCTTCGAAGACCCCCATACATCAGAATGAATCAACTCGAATGGTGCAGAATTAGAAGAAAAACTAAGAGAATAACTGGACTTATGACTCTTAGTAAAAACACAAGTTTTACAATGGAGACTTGACTCTTTTATTCCAAAAAATAAAGATGGCATCGACTTCTTCATGACTTCAAAAGATGGATGACCCATTCAGCGATGCCATAGCCAAATTTTTTTTTACTCGATCAGAACTCAATGTCGAGGTAACGGTTGGTGACGGTGTTATTGCTTCCACGTTGTACATGCAATCCAAGTGAAACAGTCTCCCCCGTAGATCCCCCTTACCTATTATCGCCTAAGATGATAGGTCTCGGAAGATAACATACATAGGAAAAAAAAGTTACAGAACATTTGTTTTGTGAAATCAGTTCAGAAACAGACAATAAGTGATGTGATAAAGCAGGAACATAAAAGACTTTGTTTAACACAATTATTAGAGTAACTTGAATTGACCTTATACATAGGACCGGGAAGGACACCTCATTTGCATTAGACACTTCAGGTATGGGAGATGGGGACAGACTAAAAAAAAGGACTTATCAAATGTCATATGATCAGACGCACCAGAATCAATTATTCATGTATCACTACCAGTAAAGTCAGAAATTTTTAATGCAATACCAATTTTACATTTTTTTCTCCTGAGAACACATATCTGTGGTGAGGTCTTGTCCTCCTACTCCATAGAAATCAGGTTCACGGGAAACTACAGGTTGATGACCAAAAATTGCAAGATCCATTGCAAAGAGGATTTGATGACAGAGGAACAGAATAAGTACGAAAAATTTCGACAAAATAGAAAGCTTCATTCGACACGTCGAACAAATCAAATTGGGACAGGTTTAGAACAAATTTACAGCGGAAAACAACATGGTCAGATTACCAAGATTGCAATGATTGACTTAGGCTCTGATACCAAGTCAAACAAAGCACAAAATGTTGAGAATTTTCTAATATATTAAACAAACCCCAAGTCGGGTATATATACAAGCACATTTCTAACCCTAAAAGGAAAATAATTACACCGAAAAATTTACATAATCCTAGTTTGACAGGACCCATCCCGGATTTCACCATGCAATACTCCAAACAGAAACTAAATTCATAGGATAAACTACCTTAAGATTTACATCTCACTCACCCTCTTAGGAATTATCCTCATCAGCTAACAACAACCACGAAAGCAAAGAACAATTATTTTTGAGATCAACAACTCCAATTACACTCCTTTAACTACCCTTGTGTATCGCCATACACATTACCAATTTAAATTCATCCCGACACTCTTCTCTCCTAACAATCACTCGATTGAAACCACAATTTCTAACCAACCACCACATCGAATTTACAACTTCAACTTTTCTTACATAAATGACTAAACATATCGAAGATTGAGATTACCTTTATACGATAGGGGTTTGTCAGTAATCTCCTGCCACAACCAAAAGACTGAAAATCTGGAACAAGTCACTTCCAAACACTATTTTGTCCAAGACTTAACTTGTATCAATTAACCCAAAACAACGTCGCTTAAAATAAATACGGACACCCATCTACACTTAACCGATCAATCTCTACAACTTTAGTCTCCATATTCTGAATTGATCTATAACTCTTTTTACCTATTAACAAAACTGATACCCACACACAAAAACCGCACTTTCCTTTTTTCCACTTCATTCCTCAAGTTCAGTCATCTGACCACAAACATATTGCTTAAAACAAAAATAAATTCAACATCCCCACACAACAGTCTCAGATACAATTAAAATACCCAATGACATTGTGACTTAAATTCTTCATCTGTTGCCGTAAAATCAAAGCAACCACAACCATCTCACATCCGTTTTACTATTACAATTTCAAAGCCCATTATACTTACAATCCATCTAAAACACTCACGATAAGTAGGAAAGCAAATCCCACATTACAAATGCCAAACCAAAATCGACCGATAACAATTACAGAAATCGAACCTCAATGCATAGACCAAACTTCAATAACCCCATTTAACGCATCCAATAACATCCACAACTTAATTAACTCAAGCAATATCACTTTACTAATTATCTCAAAGCAAAACAACACTTGCTTAACTCCCTTACATTATCTCTTATCCCAATACCAACCTTAATTAGAAAATGCTCAATCCTTGTTCACAAGCATGCCCTTTCAATTATTAATAACCACAAAAACGCTTAACTCGTCACTTAAATGAATGTCCACAACTCAATAAATAAATAATAGAACACTGCAATCCAGATCACTTCCCTAACTCATAACTGAACACAAAATCTCACAAATTACTTACCTTCCCATTACTCGGAAAATAACCAAGATACTCTTTGAGGTCGGCGTACAGAGGCATAGTCTTGAAGATGTAGACATTTATGGCTCCATACTGTCTATAAATAAGATAAGAACAACTACCTCATCACATACTTAATAAACACTTAGCATCCAAGCATAAAATGCTAATGGATCCGCCGCGGTCGGACCATCACTCTGTAGATACTAAGTATTACCAAGTATATGAGATAGTGACAGGAATCAGATAACCTAATGCTCTGATACCAATTGACAGGATCCACCCCGGATTTCACCCTGAAACCCGTGATAAATCCTGCGGGGTCCACCTTCGAGGAAAATGAACAACCCTTACCCGAAAATCCGACCTGACACTTCTAAACCGAACAACAAAGCCAACGTTAAACCACTAGCTGGTTATCAGAGCATATCTAAATAAGAAAAGAATAACCATGAATAAAACTGAAGCGGAAGCAGCCTCTGACTATTGGACTAAGCCTCGACTCCATGTACGCTCGACCTCATCTATACTTAGCCTGCACACTGGGCATTTAAAACCAAAGGGCCAAGGGAAAAGTATTTGAAACGTTAGCGTGAGTGGACGAAAAATAAACTAATTAATAAGTAATCAAGAACAAGCTTGTACGAAATCTAATGTGATATGCTTTTCCTTTTATACTGAAATTAGAAATCTCCATGCACGCAAAAAATGGTAAGCTTATTACAAATTCACACTAGCCCCGCTAGCCATAAAACAACAAGAAAAAGAGAAATATACACATATCATATGAGAATCTCCCAAAATAATGGTGCTAGTCAAAATAACAACTCAAATAAAGAAACCTATATGGCCATATAAGTGAGTCTCCCAGACTCGGTTGCCTCCCAGGCATAGTACTCTCATACTCCCTACACCTTCACGTTATGATAACAAAGAGGGTGCAGGGCTTGAGTGATGTTGTCGACTACATCACATCACCCGAAGGCAGAAAGGGCTTGAGTAACACCACTTAAAACGTGGAAGCCACATCACCTCGAAAGGCGGAACTACATGCTAGCATGAATAATAACAATCCAACAAGTATGGCATAATTAAAGAAACATAAATCCATATGAGTTTTCCCGAAACTCATAACTAAAACATAAGTATGATTCCCAACCATACTCAAAGAATTCAAAGATCAAAGAAATTAATTAAATTCAATGACGTGTCACACACGTTAAAATGCACAATGAAATAAATAACTCAAATAATTATCATCTTCCGAAAACCCGACAATATGCAAATCTGAGAGTAATCTCAAACCCGGAAATTATAAAGATTATCAAAACTCAAATACCAAATTAATAACCCGCTCAAATCCATAAATCATGACCAACACTTAATTGATGCATCAAACTCAAATAAATTCTGATACCAATTCATAATCCAAAATCATATTAAAGCTCAGAAAATAGAACGATAATTTCCAAGAGAAACCATGCATGTATATTCATTTAAAAACAAAATGTCCACTCACAGTGCTCGGCTATGCTTGCCGACGACCCGAGGCTTTCTCCAATGATCCTCTTCATGTCCTGAACAATAATTAACCTTAATTCTCATTCAACAATAAAACTTCAATAAATAATTCCATAAAATTAAGGGTCTAAAATCAATCCTCTTTTTTTTTTTTGCCCATTTTCTCCATCCTTGATCCATTATAACTCACGATTCACCATCATCACCAATAATCAAAAATTAACCTTAAACACACTTTAAAACCGGTTAACCCAACTACCGATATTCCGTTCTAATCACTGCCAAAATCGTTAACCATTGAAAAATCCTCAACATTAACAAAACTTCTCCAAAAATTCCAAACTATACTTCATTAGACTCCTCTCCTTAATACCATCTTAAAAACATGAAAAATCAGCCCGTAAGGGGCGGCGCCGCAGCCTGCACCACCGGCAGCGGCGGCAGGCAGCCGTTTTCCGGCGAGCTCCAATACTTTTCAAATTTTAACAGCATAATCTTCTCATCATACCCAACAACTTACATAACTAGCACTTTGTCCAATTCTAATGCTATCTAAGGAAATCGAACCAAAACATCTATAAATCCCTAAAACTTTTAATTATACAAACCACCCTAACGAGATCGAAATAGACCTATTCCTTTTGAGAGAATATTCACCTTGACGAGGGCTACAAGTTGAGCCAAACATCTCGGCCTATGGTGGCCGGAGGATGGAGCTCCGGCGAAGAGGCAATTGGCGTTCTGGCGAGGTTTTCTCCTCTCCGGTGGCACTACCGGCTCAGACACTAGGCCGGAGAGAGAGAGGAGGTGGCGGGGGTCCGAACTGGGCTGGAGCGGTGGCCGGTTGTTAGCTGGACAGCGGCATCTGGTGGCTGAGGTTTCCGGCAAGAGAAGGCTCGGGAAGAAAGGGAGCAGGAAGAGAAAGAAAAAGAAAAGAGAAGAAAGGAAATGGGCTCGGGCTCCTTCCCCCTGCCCGGTCCATCCCTTAATACCCACAACAAAATAAGTCTAGTAACAATTTACCCCTTTTTACTAACTCAGTAACTTTCGTTTTTAGACCATAACTTCTTCATACGAATTCCGTTTTAAACGTGTTGCATATCCACGAACTCTGTTTAACGTCCTCTACAACTTTCATAAAGAAAGTTTTCTCAGAATAATTTTCTTACAAAAAGTCAACCCTAGGGTCCTTAAGGGTAAACAATTACTCATCACGGTAAAAGACTAAAGTAATACCAAAGGTAAATAACTGTAAAATAACTTAAGAATTGGGGTGTGACATAGTTGATTACAGAATATACATCTTCTTAATATACTAAGATTGAGACTCGCGTTAACATGAATGAGATTGTAGTGTCACAGAAGTGCATGATCGCACTCTTGAATCTTCACCACTCAATTTATCAGCCTAATTGATGTGTTAAATGTGATTAGAGTAACATGGAAATTTAGAACTCCAGTAAAATGGGCTCTATGAGAAGAAAACTTTGTTCAATGAAACACCTCCAATTCTAATGAGGAAAAGGTTCAATTTTGTAGTTCAGATAACATAGAGGATAACCAAATCAAAGTTTAAAACTAATATCACATAGGAAAATGGATTTTTTTTTTGGCCGTAGTAGCACTAAATCTGAAGAAGGATTTCAGATAAGTCATCGTTGAGGATCTTTCTCTTGATGAGTCATCGTTGGAGGTTGTCTTGTTTGATAATGTTCATGAGAATGACGATGATGTTCTTGTTGATTAAGTAGACTAGTGTTTATTTTTATTTGAGTTATTTGATTGTAGAACAATAATTTTGAATTTGCTATGAATTTGACAATGATTTTGAATTTGTTATAAATTTTACAATGACTTTGAATTTATTATTAATTTATTTTTACATAACTATATATATATATCATTTTATTCTGACACTTCCTAGACGTTTCTGTTTCTAACAAATTTTAAAAATAAAACGTTTCCTCACTTTCAACGCTTCGTTTCTACATTTTCCCTTCAGATTCCATGTAGCATAGATGGTAACTTTCTCCTAAAAATAAAAAAAATAAAAAGTTAAGACGGCTAGGGTTTGGTAGAGAGGAAGAGACAGAGAGAGCCATTCGGGCCAAAAAATAAAACATGAGGGCAGTAAGGGCAGAAAGTGTTGGAAATAAAACAGGTGAGAGACTGAGAGTTGACACTCAAATGGCGCACAGGGTAAATTCCATAACTTTTTCACGTGCCCTTCTCTTTTTGTCACTAGTTAAAGTACTCCAACAAGCTCTGTTCTTTGATAATGGTGTAAAGTTCTTCACTTTACTAAAACTTCACACAACCCATCTCTCTCTCTCTCTCTCTCTCTCTCTCTCTCTCTCTGTTTCTCTCAGCTTACAGTGAAATGGCGTGAGATCTGAGCCAAATTTAGTGAGGGAGTTGAAAATGGTTGTTCAAGAACACAGCTTTCAGTGGCCTCCAATTGGAGCTCCACTTAATAATATGCAGCAGCAGAGAGATGAGCCTATGAGTCTCTTTAACTCTTCAGTCAATGCTTTGTCGTTTGGTTTTGTAGCCACTGCCATTCTCATCTCCATGTTCTTAGTCATGGCCATCTTTGAGAGATTTTTCAAACCCACGTCGCCGGAATTCTCGCCTTCCGGCCGCCGGAGAAATGGAGATCTTGAGGCCCAGTTGGAGTTTAATGGAAAACTTGGTTACCCATCACCCAAAATGTCTGTTTATGCAGGTGGAGTTTCAGTTTTAATGCCTGGAGATGATATTCCATCCTACATTGCACACCCAGCGCCGGTGCCCTGCCCTCCCGAGCGCATATTTTGGCCTCCACATCAACACATATCATTGCCTAGTAGTAGTCCCGCTGCCAACTCCAACCAGAGCTCAGGTTGATATCTGCCTTTTCCATACCTAATGTAATTCACCAACGCATTTCTGGTTCTGCACCAACTTCAATTGCCCAATTTTTCAAGGCACGAGCTCTTGTTTCTGTACTAGGGGAATTGGCTTCTGTACATGTAATCCATCTATTATCTAGTAGGAGAAACCCAAAAATGCATCTTTATTGTTTCAGATCCATTATCATTATGATGCCCCATCGGCAAGTGTCTGTATAATTGTATCGACTAATCAATATTAGAATTTAGTCACATGTTTTGCTAAAATAAACATACAAAAAAAAAATGGCCCACAGGGTAACCATTTCGCAAATTGAGTGTAAATTGACATTTCATTTGCAACTTTTATACAAAAAATTGCACCCAAAAATACCTCAACACCTTGACATGGCTATATGAACACGATACACAGTACATGGATTGATGGATATACTTATATATGCACTACAGAACCATTACATACAAACATTACAAAATTTCATTATCAGTACGCTACAAGCTACTTTTATAGCACTCCAACAATTTACACCTGCCAAGATCTTAATAATATGGCTATATGTAGAAGTTGATTGGAACTGTGCCGCGCTTCCACGCTTCATCTTGTATATAGGCATTTTGCCTTGCACTAGATTTCGCTGAGTGACACTACAAATATTAGTTTCAGCAAGAGAGTGGGGGTCGTATAATACAAGCTACACAAACGCTGTCTGGTGCAAGAGAATCCACCAGCCAATTCAAGACAATATCTGCAGGGTGAAAAGTTGACGTAAAATAAATCCTCTAAGAATCACTCCAACTGTCATCATCATCCTCATCGCTTCCCGCAAATGCCTATATCATAAACCCCATTATATTAAATATCAACTGACTGGGGGAAACACGATTTTTGTATGTGTATGAGAGGGAGAGAGACAAACAGAGACAGACCTGGCGGATTGCAATTGCCTTTTTCTCCAAGAGAGAGATGACCTTCAAGTTGGGATTGTGACCCTGAATGTTGGGTCGTGCTGCGGATCTTGTCACAGTTGCAGGCTTCAGGTTGAAGGACTGAGTCAACAAAAAGGTTCAGTTTTTAATTTCATGCTTGAAATATGGATAACCCAAAGAGAGGGAAAACTGGATGATGCAGAAGCAACAACCACAAGAAAGAGAGGCCTAACCTTAGTTCTTATCTGTTGCAGAAATGAATCTCTTTCGTCTACCTTTGGTTCAATCTGAGGCTGAATTCGTTCACTTGCCTTTTTCAACTGCAAAATGTCAACTTGTTATACTGGTATTCCACAGAGCATAAATCTCAAAAAGAGAGAGCAAAAAAGTGATCTATCATTTACCTTGCTTTGGCCATGAGCAGTGACAGCATCAATGAGGGGATTTCTAGGACGAGGGATCTTATTCACAGTTCCATTAGACTTTGCAACTTCTAAGTCTGGCATTAGATCAGAAGTATTTGATGACCATGCTGTTTCTCCCTCTGATGTTGACAAACTATACTGAGGCTTCTCATCTACCGTAGTTGTCGCTGTCACTGATGTAGCAAGAGGCTTTTCTTGTTCCCTTTCTGAGATTCTCAATGAATGGCAAAGATCCTCAGGCTCTAGACCTGAATCCTGTGCTACTTGTTGCAGGGGTTGGATAGTTTCCCCATGAGGAAATGAAGAGTCAAGTTCAGAAGTTGTGCATTCAGTTCCTGGTATTATTAATGGCTTTGAAGTAGACTGAACCTGTCCTCCCTCTGTTGTTGGCAAACTATGCTGAGGCTGCTCATCTTCCACAGTTGGTGCTGTCACAGATGTGGCAAGAGGTCTAGCTTGCTCCATTTCCGAATTATTGAATGATTGTTGAAGTACCTCAAGCTCTAAACCTGATTCCAGCATCAACTGGTGAGGATGGACAATTTCCCTATGTAACAATACATGGTCTTGTGTAGATGTTGTAGATTCACCTCCAGGAACTGTGAATGGCTCCAAACTTGACAGACCCTTCTCTCCCTCTAAAACAATTTCATTGTGTCCAGTGTTGTCACCAGAGACCTTCGATATGAATGGGCTTGAGAATTGCATTCCCCCTAAATCAGGGAAATTGTACTGATGATTGGAATCATTATCTGTTGGTACTTGCGGATATGGGGAAGGAGATACCACATGGCCCACAACAGGTTCAAAAATGGTTTGGGAATCTATATCTTCTTCTGATGTGAGAGATAAAAATGGGTTCTGAGGCTGCAGTAGCTCTCTCTGTGGCACTAGATCAAATTGAGCTTTCTCATCAGCTTTCAGTGACTGCATTGGCAAGAATGTACCACTGCTAACTCCACCCAAATCTCTATGTGAGGCTAGCGAAGTATGTTGCATCAATCCTAACCTCCACTGCATAGGTGGTAGGGGCGGCAATGGCGGCGTGCCCTCAAGATCAACCACAGGTGGCTGGACTAAGTTAGGAAGAATAGATTCTAATGGTTCCACCTTTTGCTTTAAAATATCAGTTTCCTGGTCTGCTGATTCTGTAAAGAACTTTGAAGTTGAAGGTTGACTAGGAGAGTTTTCAGGCAAAGATTCAGAGGAAGCATCCAAGCATGTCTCTTGAATGATATGATCGGTGGATGGTAGATTGGATATCTCCTTATCTGGCTTACTAGGAAACCCAATCTGTTGAGAATTTAATGAGTTAGTACGACCTTGATCGTCTTGTGAATCTTCAATACCCAGTTGATCAGACTGAAATTCCGGTGACAGCTCTAAGGTAGCTTCTACCTGATCACTTGCTCTGTCTATTTCCAAATTCTCCATTTGAACTGGATTAGCTTGCAATTCCAACGAAGTTTCTAACTTTGATTCAGCTTCTGGAAGGGCAGAGGTAGATGATGACACAGGATACTCTCCATGACTCTGATCCAGAGATTGTGACCGGGACTCATGATTGTTCATTTCCAGAGATGTTGAGGCTGTGAGGGCATCATAGACAGTCACGCCGAGTTCATTCTGCTCATCCGGGGAGAAGTTATGATCGTCATCATTTACCTCTGAAATGGATGGATCATAAGCAACTGATTTGCTTGGGTCTGACTCTGAATCTGGCGAAACAACTTCAGTCACTTCCTTATGCATTTCTGAGTCTGACACGGATTTTGGAGAAGCTACTTCATCCATTTCAGATTCTTTGAGATGAGGATCCCTGGAGTCCGGAAGAGATTCATGCAAATTCATAAAATTTAATGGTGGAAAACAAGGTGCGTCTGGAGATGTGTCAATATCATTGACATCATCAGATTTGGCAACAGCAGCAGAGGACACAGCCAGATCTTTTCCATGAACAGTTTCAGGTACTATATTGTCTGAAATTACAAGATTCCCAAGGCCTGAATAAGTTGGAGAGTTTGATGGAAGTTCTAAAGAAACAGAATCTCCTTCCTCTGCATCAACATTGGTGGCGCCTGGAGATGTATCAATAAAATCATTGATATCATCAAATTTGACAACAGCAGCAGAGGACACAGCCACATCTTCGACATGAACTGTTGCATGTTCTATATTGGCTGAAGGTACATGATCCCCATGGCCTGAATAAGTTGGAGGGTTTGATGGAATTTCTTTAGAAGCAGAATCTCCTCCCTCTGAATCAACATTGCAGGTGAATAAGCCTATCTCCTCATCATCCAGAGTCCTACAGCTCTCTTCAATGTTAAATTTCTCTTTAGAGTGAGACATATCCTCACCTAAATCAGAGATTTTCTGGGCCATTAGGACATGTGTCTGTGGATCATCCTTCTGCTCTTTTAGGACATGTGTCTGTGGACCGTCCTTCTGCTCATTTGGGACATGTGACTGTGGAGCATCCCCTTCAGGATATGACTCTCTTGAGATACGTCTCCATGGTATAACGCCAGATTTGAATGCAGTTGGCTTAAAAGGATCATCGACTTGAGAAACCCTGTAAACAGGCTTTGCAACATCTGAACTATGAGGCCGTATTGTAGTACCCGAAGATGTTTGTACTTCTTTCATTGCTGTGGGGAACAGCTGCGCTTCTGTTGATGGAATACTTAAATGAGGTGAATCAATCTTTCTACTGGTGAAGCTTCCCACAGCATCTTCATCAGCACATTTAGCCTGAAACACTTCATTCACAGAATCATTGCCACTATGATTCACAGAAACCAATTCTTCAACATTTTTCAAGTGCAGTAAATCATCAGAAGTGGCACATAAAATTTCTTCATCTGCTTCAACTAGCGGAAGTGTAGGAGAAGTACTTGTGAACTCATCCTTAGCCTGGGAAGAATCATCGGGAACAACTGCCATGAGATGATCCAGATTGGTCCCATTTTCTTGAATGCTAAATGATTCAGAACCAACTTTGATTTTATCAGAGGATGTTTCATCTAATAAAGATCCCACATATGAAGCCACAGGAGAGGTTGCTCCAAGGTCTGGATGTTGTTGAGTAGGACTCATTTCCCTAACAGGGATCACACCTTCCTCAATGCATGTACCCTCAGATCCACAAGTTTCAGTGGATGGTTCTTTAGCTGCTGCATCACACTCTGAAGGTGTATTCTCAGCCAAATTGCTTAAAGTGTCAGAGTTCAAACTGGCTCTATCTCTTTCAAATGAATTATTCCAGTCATCTGACGTAGAAGAGTTCTCATTTGATTGAGAATCCAAAGATTGAGCTTGAAGCTCTACATGTTCCTCCTCATTTGCATCAGAGACTGTCCTGCATTTGTAAACCTTCATTGAAGGTAGATTGCTCTTAGCTCTGGACTCATTGTCAGTATCCAGTTCTGACTCCATAGTAGCAAGAGCATCCACGTAATTATCTACCTCACTGGGCAAATCATCAGAACTGTATCCTTCTACACTGCCTTCAGTTTTTCCTTCTCCATCAACTTCCAATTCCTTATCAACTGCTACCATTTGAAGGTTAGAATAGCTGTTATCACTTGCACCATCAGAATTTGATTCAGACCCCTTCGCAATTTCTCCATCAAAAGATCCCCCGTTTGAAATATCCATCAATTGTTTTGATACAACTTCTTGTTCGTTAGTCAAAGAACTAGCACTACCCCTTTCTGGAGACTTTTCTGCAGGACTCACAATACTAATGTCAAGTATTCTAAACCCCGACTCATTGTTATTATCTGAGCTCAAATTCAGAGGGGGGGATGTAACAGAAGTTGCACAAATCAGTCTACGCTCTGGAGAATGAGTCTCCACAAATTTATCCATGTAACTTTTCCTGGTTATTGAGTCAACTGCAGATCCATTCAAATGTCTTCTCTTTAATTTCACACGACGAGCAGGGTCACTGTAACCATTCTCAATGCGCTCCTCCAGAAATAACTCATGCAGTCTGCAATATTTGAAGAAATAAAATAAAACGAATTGCCACTCTACCATCTATCTTAAGAAAAACATACACAATTAACAGTCACATGAATGGTAATAAGGCAGTGACAAGGTCTCACTTAGCATGTGATGGCAGTAAAACTTCTGGGGTTTCACCATTCCTCCAGCGCGATCCTTTCTTGTGCTACACACAGAAGACAAAATAAATATTTTCTTGAACAAGTTTTTAACAGTACTTTGTAACATAAAATACTAAAACTATTACATTTCTATGTTCAGAAACTAACACTGCCTGGTTTCCACAGGCATGCATGTAGGCACATTTCAAAATATTAGGAATGCCATTAAAAAGAACAGGTTGGAAATTTCTAACTACACCTAGTTTAAATTTTCTAAGTTCAGAAAGTAACGATCCCATTTTTTTGTTTACACCCAGAGAAACCATTTCTTTTTTACTAACCACAGTTGCCACCATGGGTGGTTAAGGGTGCTGTCCAGGAACCTAGCTATTTTTCTGAAGAATAACAGAGGGATAAAGTTTGGGTGTCAATAGCCCACTCCATATGGTTGGTTCTTTCAGCGAAAATAGGTGTGAATGGTTGGTTCAATTATGAATGAAAATGAATGCATACCAAAGATGAATTACTTAAGAAACATAACGACTTCCTGTATTGACATCACCGGCCACAAAATATTAGTCGTTCAGACACAATGGTTATTCTGTAGAAATACCTTTACTTTACAGGCTTTCCTTTCTCTCTGTATATCCGCTGATGCCAATGAATATGCTGATTCCGCCTTAAAGAATGACGGATCAGTGTATCGCTTTAAACATGCCCCCGCCCCAGCAACATCAAACCTGTTAAAAATAGGATCAGCATATTTCCGACTTTCTACATCTTAATTCTTATATTTAAGATAAAAGTAGCATAAGCGAGCACAAATTAGGCAATCGTACTTGTCCAGAAGGAACAACCGAGGAGGACCACGGCATTCTTCATAAGAATCCATTACAAAGCGAGGTAAGTCTCCACGGGTGATCAGATTCTGTTCCAAACGCATATTAGGATGCCAGTCAACACCTGAAATAGAACTATGCGATTACACAAGCATATTGTATTTGAATATTACTAGTTTTTAGAAAATTGAAATGTCCCTTTCCCATGCTCTAGCATTTTATAGAAAACACATGGGGTCATGATACGAGTAACTAGATAGCTATCAGATCATTTTCATTTATCTGCGGCAAAGATGCATTATGAAGAAACAATTGTACTAAGGGGACCCTAACCTGAATTTGAAAAGAATGATGAATGATTAGTCTGTAATAAAAGTGCCTTCTCAATTGTAGGAAAATCTGCTTCAAGCTGTTGGACGCGAACCATTAGACCATGGCCTCTTGTAGCCGTTGCCATTACTTCTTCATGCAGATCATGAAATATTTCAGCAGCAAACCTATCAACCACAACACCATTTCTCATGAGTCTATGTCAAATTAAACCACATAAGAATACATCCTATAATTCTAACAATGCAATGTATGGCGCAATAGGTATGAACTTTATCTTAACCAAGCAAATTTTAACTCCTTATTCCATAACAGATTTTCAGTAACCAAATTTTAATCGAAGTCTTACTACTATAATTCATGATTAAAACTCAAAAATTCCAATTCCTAGATAACACTATAAGCAATCTGCTAAATCAAACTCGGAGTCAATCTAGTAAAATTCGGAGTCAAACTCGATTCTTAGAACAGAAAAAAATTCCGAAACAGAAATCCAGCACATCAGTCAAATTATCATCCCCAAACTCCAAACAACAAACCCTACAGGTTCAGCATGCAGGTCAAAACAGGAATTTCCAACTCAAAATTCCGCAATCAACAACACAGCAAAAGAGTTTAAAAGGAAGCTCACTCGGCAAGGTCGCCGAGCTGACGCAACACGCCGACGAGACCGGCCATGGCGACGCCTTCCAGCAAGGCCTCGGGATCATCTCTATCGGCGGCTTTGTAGAGCTCCGGATCGGCCAAGCCGTACTCGTTCCGTATCTGGTACCGCGTCAACGGCATTCTTCAAAACTCTAGAACCGTTCTCAGAAACCCTAATCGGCGCCGCGAATTCGATTTCACATTTGCCGGAGAGAGAGAGAGAGAGAGAGAAGAGGCAGTGAGTGAATGAATATGCGGTGGTGGTGCGAGAGAGACAGAGAGAGAGTCACAGGGAGAGGAAAAGACGAAAAAGGATTTAGTTTTTTATCGGGGAATATTGGAATGAAATGAAAGCAGCGGTGGGCAGTATGCTGCTTATGGTGGGGATGCTATATTGGATCGTGTTCTTTTTTCACTACTTATTTATGCTCTCTAATAATTCCCTCTGGGTTGGCGTTAGAATTAGGGAATTTATATCTCTGCCCTCATAATTCCCTGGGTTCGAGGCCAAAATTATTTGTTATTGTGCGCCCCCAAAAATGATGAACTTTTTCACCTTCTTAATGATGAAACCTTTGGCTTCACGCTGGATTTTAACCTTTGTATCTTTCTCTAAATTGTTTGAAGGATTATGAGCTATAACTTATAGCAAGCAGGATATATCCACCAAATGTGGCAACAACATGGGATATGAAACTCTAATGTACATTAGGTTCGAATCTGGCTAATTCTAATTTGAGTTAAAATTATAATTTATTTTTTTGGTGGTTCTAGGAGGTTATGCTATAACATGATCATCTGATATATACTAGTTTATGTGAAACTTTATTATTATTTTAAATTCTTGGTTAATAGAAATCTCGAAACTTGATATTAGGCACTTTTGAGTTCTGAAATTAAACACCAGACATAGTAATTATCACTATCTTCATTCCGCTTGTTATGATTCATGACTTCCTCAATTTTGTAAGTAAGATTAAGCATGAGAATTAGTTATCATTACTATCACATACATAGGAACTTCACCAAAACTAACAGAGAGCGCCCAGAAGGAAAGGACATTTCTAGGTGTATTTTAGGTAAAGCAGTTGGTAACTCCCTAAGACACTGTGGATACGTGATGATATCACCACCATCATCGAATTCGACTGCGGAGCATAATATAACGAACCAAGCAGAGCTCCAGTAGAATTCCGCCACGTACTCCCGGTCAACCGAATCAAACCTCTCTAAGCATGGATCCCACCGAGGGCAGGACGTGGGTGTCACAAACAAAAAGCCAGGTGGCCAAGAGAGAATCAAAGACCGGTAATTAAGTTACCACTTTGGCGCGCACTGATTAGTTTTTACTTTCGCGGCTTTCTCTTTCAGCAGTACTGATAAAATCTCGTTGGGGGGATTTGGAAGTTTCGCTAGCTGGGGAGTCAGTGCTTCCCAGTCTTTAGAAACCGACCCTGTTTTTTTTTCTGGCTTCAGATAGAAAGAAGAGAAGAAGGTTGGTGGGTTGCAAGTGGTTACAGTGGAGGAAAAGAGCCATAGAATAGAGGTCCCCTTTTCTTCAAGGGGGTTGGCTTTGCTTTCTGGGGTAGCCTTCTCATTTTCCATGGAGTGTGTTGTAGTTGTTGGCTAGCTTTTGTTTTCCAAGGTTCTCTTTTGCTGTTATTGTCAGCTTTCTTGGATCTTTCTCGTTCATATCTACTGTGCTGGACCTCACGTGTATATAGACTTCACACTGTGCATCAAGAATGGATTCAAGAGCTTACACATGAATGAAATAGTTTGATGTTACGTGTGAATTGGAGCATTCAACTAAAAAACAATTGATCGGTAATAAGTGAGAAAGTGTTGTGCAATGGTTGAGATCTTCGATCGATTTGTTGCAATACTATGTTTTCAAGGGTTACTAAACCGGTAATTTTTTTATATTACGTTTAATACAAGTTACCGTGCACAAGTTACGAGATCCGAGTAATTTCTTTGTGCGGTGTATAAATGTTGTATGGAAATAGTATATCAGTACATGTGTTGTCAAAAGCTTACAATCATGTAAGCTTTGCTTAAAAGCTTCAGTTCAGTAGTGCGATGCATGCTAGCTCTTTCAAGTGTATATGTAGTAGGTTTGGTGGTGTAGTACTGAGATTCAATTCGTTTTCCAATTTCCGGCGACTCGATCTCTAACACAAAATTAAGGACAACGTGTTGGTTAATGCTTGATGAAGTATGCTTTCCATGCAATTGAATCCCACCATGATTTTTAAACCCTCTCACTCTCTATCTCTTTCTCTAACTAAGCAAACCTTGCCATATATTTCTGCTCATCCCCACTTACATAATTGCTTGTTGTTAACTTCTTGTTAGTTGTAATGCTGTGCTTGACCCACCCATATGCACTTGAAGCCTAAAACAAATTGTCTCATTAATTATGAGAAAGAGAACATGATTCTTAGTCGTTTTTGGGGAAGCAATTTTATTTTACACTCTACTACGTCCCGTGACTTAAGGTAGAGATAATGGCATAAACATGTTTGAAAGATCATCATTACCAAACAATGCAACACCTTGCTCTCTTTTTAGATAGTAAGAGGGGACTGAAACTCCTACATTGCGAAAGATGAAAGAAGGAAAAAGAAAAAAGAAAAATGTTTCAAATGAAGAATTTATGTTGACAAGGCACGACGACCCATCGATCGTGTAGTATCTCAAGTTCTCAATCACCAAATTTCCAACCGAGGCTAGCACTTCTTGTGTTGGTATGTTCATGGAACACTGCTCCATCTCAATTCCTGTGTTGCAAGTCAGTAGAATTTGGTGTGCTCCGAGGCTAGCTGTTGTTCCAGTAGTGTGTAACTGTGTATGCAGCCCTTCTCTGAATGAGATCTCATATTAACCTCAAATTGTCTTCACTATATTAATTTGAAGGCTCATGTTGCAAATGGGCTATTACATTAAAGGAGTCCTTTCCTATGGGATTGAGCCTTATGGCTTTCAGATATAAGTATATATAAGCCCTCAACCCAATTAACATAAACTCCATTCTTCTTCCTGATTTTGTTTCTTGTTTAAAAAGAAAGTATATATGTTTAGTCTATCCTCATGAACCATATCTTTATAAAAACTATCAAATTACTTGCATATTTAACGTGTGGAACAATATGAATATCAATCTAACTTTTTATCATGTAATATTATGAATGAAAAATAAAGGTGTGTGTATCTTTTCTTTCTAATATGTTTACTTACTTGGTATGAACAATTACATTCTTTTTTAGGTCCTTATTTTTTTTTATACGATAAGTAAATAGTTTTATAAAAATGAAATGTTCTCGTACACATTTATTTATTCTCCCAGTCCAGTTGTCTCTCATTCGTGATTCATTTTTCATATCATTAGGTAAACGTGTCTTTAGATAAATCAAAACTCTCGTGTTCTTTTCCTTTTGGGATATGAGAACCCATCACTACTAATAGTGGTCCATTAGCACAATACATAAGCATCATTAGGAGCAGTTACACTTAACTAATGCTTGAAAATGCACACCAAGCAGTATTAATTTCGATGGGCCGAGCAGAAGAAGATGATAAGAAAAAAGGAAAGCATATATTAGCCGTCAGAAACCGACCTCGAGTGGTTTGCTGATATACAAATACAGTCAATGTGCCAAAGGCACCAAAGAAAACAGAATACAATTAAGGACAAAGCGGAATTGTTTGTACTTTGTGAATAGCATCTTATCTTGCTCCATTTGTTAATTTGTAATAAAAACTTGGCCCAAAAACTTTCTCTAAATAGACCCACAACAACACTAATCATACTTATAATTAAGCAAACAATAAGCAAGTAGTGCTTGGATTTTCTTAATTGAAAACAATTATTGTCCAACCAATTGGGATTTGCTTTAACCTCTTGCTTTGGCTCCAACCTACAAGCTCCTCTACTGCTCTTTCTAAATTTTCAGAAGAGTACGTGTTAGGAAGAGGCCGTATCTTTAGTCGATCTCTACCGTGGATTTTATAATACTGCAAGTGACTCTGCAAACTACAACAGAGAATTAGAGATTACAGGATGGATTATAGATTCCTAATACATACTTTAATAATGGAGCATTATATCGGAGCCATTGCTGTAATGCTATTATATATCAATGCAGCAAATTAAACCACTTAAGTTATCAAGTTTATTGACTAGTTGAACCGATCAAATCGAAACAAGTCAAATCTGTAAACTTTGAAATTAAGGATGAATTCTTAGTTATATATGATGAAGCAAGGTAGTTCTGGACTCCTGGTAGTCTTGGTCCTAAACTTGAGGCATCGTGACTACCGCTTCATTGATTCCAAATCAACAATCGAGTGTGAAACAAGTCAAGGTACATATGTTTAAATTATACTAATGAACTTCTTCTTCTTCTTCTGGCGGGGTCAATATCTATTTGTTTGAATAATTCAAGAATACTTCGAAACTTTTAAACATAGATTAATTAACTAAATTATTGTTCCCGTTACTAATTAAGTTCTTATAATTAGCTTTACCCAATGGTGCTCCAAATGCATGATGCATGTGACATTTTAATATTAATTAAGCTGGAGTACAATAAGTTAAACCCCCAAGAATAATTAACAGTCTGGATAGTCGATCCCTGCATAAAAGAAACAGAAGTTTACAACCCAGAGTTTGCCTGCTGTCTTTGCTAGTTGGTAGAATCTAAATCTTCTTAGTTTAGTCACGAAATCTTATGCGTTGCGTTGTTTATTTAACGCAGTGTAGTTTCAGCAGAGCTCAACCTTTATTAGCTATCCAGAATCTAAATCTTTCTACTTAAATCTCCTAAAATCCAGTAGTACACTAGTTCGATCTGCCTTGGCCAACCCTACAGCTGACATGTGTGAGTTCTGGTATATTTTGGTGTATATGGTCTGTCAGCTCTAGGGTATTTAGCTTTTCTTCTTTCGGTTCTGTACGTTCTGCTCCCTGAGCTAGCTATAAACAATTCTACGTACAGGTAATAAACGACGTCGTCGATGATTAATTTACCCGGTGATAGTTTCAGAATTGAAGTCTTCTTTGATTCTCAGACATATATATATGTTGCCTGAAGACTATTCCACTACATACAGGAGAAACATCGACCAAATAATTAACTAAAATGTTTTAAGACTTGAAACGCTGCATTACGTCTAAGAAAAGCCGCAGCCACATGCATATATTGACCTAATAACCTAGGACTATTGACATTTTGACCGAGTTGTGAGTTATTGTACCTAATATATACTAGTTCAAAACCTATTCAAGTGTTCATCGACTAGTTCTACATGGGAATTCAGTTCTATATAATTGGTGGCTGGCTAGCTGTAATTCATACATATTCATTGTTTTCTTGAATCATTTTTACAGATCTGCTAACCATTCTTTAGTCCTGAAAAGTAAAGCAAGATAGGGCAAAAAGGAAGAGGGACAAACTACAAAGACAAAGAGGGACAATTTTTGGGAAGTCACCTAGAAAAAAGACCCTCTCATATGGAACCCACTCACCCACATTATAAAACCCTAGCCTCCTATATAAAACCCTTTCATTCCACATTCAACACCACATTACATATCAGTCCTAGCCTTTGCTAATCTCTCTTTCTATCCCTCTACATTTTGTTTAGCTATAATCAAAAGGTACTTGCAACCATGCCTGCAGTTATGCCTGAAAAACCCCTTCACGGCATTCATGGATTGGGAAGGGACAATACTACTACTCCACATCCTAGGAGGTAAACTTTTAGTACTACATTCTATTCTCAATTCTGCTTAGCAGTACTATTGGTTAAGATCTCAGTGTCATTAGGATTACAACTGCAATAATGCATTATGCTTAGTTTTGTTAATATTTAGAAAGCAACTAATGGTGTTATTTTTTACATAATTCAGGTTGGAGGGGAAAATTGCTATAGTAACGGGAGGTGCACGGGGCATAGGAGAAGCAACAGTGAAGCTTTTCGCAAAGCACGGCGCCAAAGTTGTCATTGCCGATGTGGAGGATTCCGCCGGCACAGCCCTGGCCAATTCCTTAGGTCCTTCAGTCACCTTCGTTCACTGCGACGTCAGCCTAGAAGAAGACATCGAAAACCTAATCCAGTCCACCGTTTCTCGCTACGGCCAGCTCGACATTATGTTCAATAACGCCGGAATCCTTGGAAACCAATCCAAACACAAGAGCATCGTCAACTTCGATGTCGAAGAGTTCGACCGCGTGATGCGCGTGAACGTGAGAGGCACTGCCTTGGGGATCAAGCATGCGGCGCGCGTGATGATCCCCGAGGGAGGAGGCTGCATAATCTCCACCGCCAGCGTCGCGGGAGTCGCCGGCGGGCTAGGGCCGCATGCCTACACTGCTTCCAAGCATGCCATTGTTGGCTTGACGAAGAACGCTGCATGTGAACTAGGCCAGTATGGGATCAGAGTGAACTGTGTTTCTCCATTCGGGGTTGCCACGCCGATGTTAGTGAATGCGTGGAGGATGAGTGACGAGGACGATGAGGAAGAAGAGCGTATGGACTTTGGGATGCCTTGTGAGCAAGAGGTGGAGAAGATGGAAGAGTTTGTGAGAGGGCTTGCGAATTTGAAAGGTCCGACTTTGAGGACTAAGGACATAGCCGAGGCAGCTCTATATCTTGCTAGTGATGAGTCCAAGTATGTAAGTGGTCATAATCTGGTTGTGGATGGTGGAATTACTACCTCAAGAAATTGTGTTGGTTTGTAGTAGATTTTAGCTAGCTTCTTTAGTTTCTACGTTTTTCCATGGAATGGTGCTAATCATAATGTACATGCATAGAACACCAAGAGGTTTGCCATTTGTGTTTGGGTTTGTAATAGTTATTAGGATTCATTTGTGAATTCATTATTCATTCGGAAATAGTTTCCAAGTGTAGTTTTGGTCTCTTTTTGCTTCAGCTAGCTACTAGCTACGTTGTTCTAGCTTGATGAAGAAATTATATGTAACTCAATTCGTTCTGTGAAATTAATGGTCGATTGAGGCGCCTTCCCGTTTTATGCTTCAAAATCAAAACCGTAATCCAATCATATACTCGATCATCTACCTTATTCATCAGTGTTGCTTCAAGTAATGTGCGTTGACTGAAGTGAGGTATGATAAAATAATACACGCTCTGATATGCTCTGATATGATATCATGGTAAAGTAAAAGTGATATAAATTTAAATTCAAAACCAACTATAAAATGAATAAAGTGACTTAAACTCTTATAACCTCATAAACGAGGCTGTAACTTTCCAATGTGAGAATCATAGTTTTTCACATTCATGCTCGACAAAGTAGAGGATGCAAGTTAGTTAGAGAATATGGAGTATTAGTCTGCTCCGAAACAGTTAATAAGAGTATAAAACCTTAATCTCCTCATTGGCATTGTCAACATCCTAGTGCTCGATATGCAATTCAGTATTAGAAGACCAATGTGTAGCAGCTAACAAATACTACTATTCGTTGAAGCATTATATGTATTGTTATCTTGTTACGTACTTAACATGTCGTTACAACTTACAAGTTAAGTGCTGTAACTTAGGGATAAGTCTAAAATGACAGCATGCGCATGAGCTTTACAGTTCAATTCTAACTATTGTTTAGAGATCTAAAGCTCGAAGAGTCAATGAAAAAGATGAAAAAAGCACCAATCACATTTTATGGAATCGAACAGTTAATCAGACTATATATCCATAATCCATGCACCGCTCAAACAAATTTATTTCAGATTCGTTTTGTTGCCATTCACGTTACAGAAAGGATAGAGTAGTTCACCCCTTGCCATATCCATGTACAATTCAACCATTTCAAAACAATCTCAACTTGCATGCTTCACCTTTGTAAAGAAATTATTCAAATGAATGGTTAAGCAATGCCGGGAAGGAGAGTGTGAAGTGTGAAGAGCTCCATTTGGAATTGAACAACGATATCAGAAATCAGAATATCCATAGATAGCTAGCTTTAGCTTTAGACTTGGAAGCTGGCTCGAACTGTTAAACACTACTCAGACCCGGACTTGATATGAGACAGAAGAGACTGTCGACTCAGGGCCCAGTGTCTAAGATGACAAGACCCACCCCGAATTTCACCCCGAAACCCGAGATGAGTCATGCGGGGACCACCTCCAAGAAAAATTTACCGAAGACTCGGCAAACCTCCCTCGAAAATGGACAACCCTAACTTAAAAACTTACGAATCACCTTTTAATCCAAAACAAATAAATCTTCAGCTACACTCCAAAAGTAGCCAGAATACAAACATAAGAATTCCAATAGTATTCAGAGCTACTAGAAAAAAATAAAATAAAATACAACGGAAGCTAACGAACTCCAAGTAGATTAAACAGGTAACCTACTGGCGAAATGTAGCTGATAGCTGGGTCACTATGCCTCGACGTCTCCTGCTGGACCTCACGCGAACTCTGCAGACTGGGCATTTTAAAAACGAAGAGCCCAGGGGAAAATATTTAACACGTCAGAGTGAGTGGACAAAACTGAACTGGCAACAAATAAATATTTCCCCTTTCCACAGTGACAAAAACACGAACACCACTGGAATGATTCTGAACTGGGGTCCAGCCTGGCTAGAACCCCCAAACTTTAAGAAACTGCCTCTCAGGCCTGGATATTATATATATAGTATGTATGCACACTCGCCTGACTCTTGGCATGATATCTATGAACAACTTGAATAAAGTAGATATCATACGAAGCTACTATGCTTGCGTCTAACGCTCACATCACCCCACACCGGAATTGTACCTCGCATATGGGGGAAAGCGGCCGAGTGGTAATATGTATGTATTACACTCGTCATATCCCTTGTATGAATTTTCTTGAAACAACAAACACAATAGAAAATTCACACAAGGCTACAACGTTTGCGTCTAACGCTCACGTTGCACCATAATGGCATTTTACCTCATTATGGTGGAAAAGACGGTGTATAAATATCCGCGCATATCCCCTATATAAATTATTATTTTTATATAGGGCTACAACGATTGCGTCTAACGCTCACGTTGCGCCATAATGGAATTTTACCTCAGTATGGCGGAAAAGCACGGTGTATGATTATACGCGCATATCCCCTATATAAATTATTATTTTTATATAGGGCTACAACGATTGCGTCTAACGCTCACGTTGCGCCATAATGGAATTTTACCTCAGTATGGCGGAAAAGCACGTATAGCTAGCTAGCATTCTCTCATATACATATTATTCTCATAATCATCCAAATATGGATATATATACATACTCACCGAAATTCTCAATTTCGGTTATTCTCTTACATACTATTCTCGGAATTGTACCTCGAGTATAATCCACCGAAATTCTCAATTTCGGGAAATATCCAATAACAGAAAAATCAAACAAATGATAAAGCATTTCAGATATAATATTCAAAACAAAGGTCCACTCACTGTATGAGGCCTAAGCCTTCCAATGCTCGGAATACTCCTCGAGCGCTGCCTCCACATATTCACACTCTATAGCCAAAATCCACGTCTGATAATAAACAGAAGAATAAATTGGTCAGACCGGACTCCAATAATCATTAATGATTCAACTTCTTCCTAGTTTGACTAGGTTTACTGAGTTGACCAGAATTGACCAAGTTTGACCAATTGATTTATGATTAGCCAACTAACGATGCCTCGACAATTTCCACTTTAACCTCCGACTTAACAAATCGGGTTACCTTGATTACTCTAACCATCCAATTTAATTCTAACAACCATCTTAATAATTCGATTACAATTGATGCTTCATCCAAACAATCCTCAATCACTTTCTCTCTAAACAACTTCACACCATAAATCACTAAGGGCACCCAAAATGGGTTTCCATAAATAGAAAGTTTTCAAAAAGGGAAAGTTTCCCCAAAATAGGAACTTTCCTCTCTTAGAAAGATTTCTGATTATAAATCGACAAACTTTCCTATTTATGAAACAACGCAAAACAAAAAGGAAAACTTCGATAACTACCTCAACTGCTCTTGTCGGACTAACTGCCTTCGTTGGATTCCGACGACTTGTCGGAATATTCTGCCGGATTCCGGCCACTTGCCGGAATTTCGCCATGACCTCCCTATATCCTTCAATATACCGAGTTCTCGACATACAAACACAAAATAACCAAAAGCAGTCATTAACCATCTCCAAACCACAAAGGAACAACATAGCAGCACCCAAAAATCGATACTTACCTCCACTAAGCCCAAATGAAAATCAAGTGGCTCCTCCCTGCTAAAACTCATCTTACAGGTCCTCCAGCTACTTCCAAAACAAGAACTAGCATCCCAGAAGCCATGACATGAAGCTCACTGGCCTAGGAACCACTGCCTCAATCGCCACCACCACCAAAGCATTTCCACACAGCTTTAGGTCCCCCCTCCAGTCTTTGCTCCGCCTCTCTTCGGGTTAGGGTAACACTAGGAAAGGGAAGGAGACCGCCGAGCCTCCCGGGAACGCAGTCGCCGGAGGTACGCCGGAAAACCCAGAAAAACAGAAGAAAAGGGCTTTGAAGTTTAGAACTTGATTCGGGATGAAACAAACCCAGAAAAGAAGAGGAGAGGAAGGAGAATAAGAATCTGACCTTGGTCTGTCGATTCGTTGCCGGAACTCACCGGAATTTGGGAAGAACAGCCGTTGTCCTCCTCTTCCGATCTTCGCCGAGAATGGCTGCCTCCCGGATTTGAGAGTTGAGCTAGGTCGGGAAGGAGGAGAGGACCACTTGGTGGCAGTCTCGTCGCCAAGGGGTGGCCGGACGGCGCTGCTCCGGTGAGGGACGACGACGGACACAGAGAGAGTCGGGGAGAGGAAAGAGATTCGGTTGGGCTCGGTCAAACCCGATTTGGGCATTTTGACTGGGTCTAACCAGTCTTCCTCTATTTAACAAAAAAACAAAAATGGACAACAGGAGATCGATGAATAAAGATCAGCGACCCAGATTTTTTTATAAATCGTAGAAAAATAATTTGAAGCTCCCTAAAAATAATCCGATGATAATGGAGAACTCGTACCATCGCGCATTACACCCTCGGAACCTTAATAGAAGAATTTAACATTTCCAGAAAAACTCGACAATAAACTCGAGTGTTAAATCACCAAATTACCGAACACGGTTAAATTCCTTAGTAACTCGTAGAATACCCAGTAAATAGGTAAAATTGGGTCCGGGATGTTACATAAGAGGGCCAGTAAACAAGAAAATTTTATTGGCTTATGATCTATGAAGAGCTTATTCTTACCAATGAAATGGAAAGCACTGATATCTTAAAGAGTTAAGGGGGCGAGACAAGTGAAGCACAATTATATATAGATTATTAAAATGTATTCACTCCTTTTAGATCCAAAAGGAAAGAAGAACATTATGTAAATACCTTCTAATTAGCAATATGATTTCTAAAACAACAGGGTTTTGATAATCATATTTCGATAATTAGATTTGTGTTAGTCTTATAAATTTTCAGTTTATAATTTAATTATTATATATATTTTCGGATAGTATATGTTGTTCGTCTTTGGATTTTGAGTGTTTAGTTCATGAAATCCTTACACATAAAAAAAATATTAAAAAAAAACTAAACATACACTAATTTGAGGGCCCAACTTGGAGAGTTCGACTTAGGTCTAAAAATTTCAGGTCCGGGCCTGACACTACTACGTACTGATCGAGTTGTAAATTTCTGACTGCTTCCATGTTCAACCTCCAAGGACTCTTTATATTAAATTAAACACCGCTCGGCTTTCCCTCCCGGCCCTCTCTTTTCCCCTTCAAGAAGAAAAGCTGTGCTAGATTTTTCAAATTATGGGCTGTTATCACAGTGAAACTGCATGCATGTGAAAGACTTGTACAAATTGGTGAATCATTCCTGCAACTTGAAGATGAGGTTGTTGAAGTTAACAATTTTGTATTTCTTCTTCCTACTGATACATTTTTGAAAGTTTATATGGCATAAACCCTAATTACAATCAAAATAGTTGCACAGGCTAGTTGGGAAGGAGAATGCCTAGTTAATTACAAAAGTAAAATGTACCGTGTCGTCATATCTTACTAATTCATCAGTACAAAAGCAATATCCAAGTTTACCATTCCCACAGTAAGTTTGGTCCTTGTAATTCTTTTTTCTCTGTAAGATCCTGCATTTAGGACTGAAATCACGGGGCACAGCCAAGCAGGAATCTTCAAAGGGGTTGAGAGTACTGAAGGTAGTGTTGGCCAGTGGCCGACTTGCTAGCTGCTGCAGGATCACAGATTCATATCGGGGGCGCTGCATTTTAACATCTTTTGAAGGTAGTGTTGAAGTAGGAGTAGCTATAGTCTATAGAGTGTGGCCAGGATCAAACATCAACTCACACTATGCTACATCTAAGCGTGAACTTGCTCAGTAGTCTGTACACTCAAAGCGGCCCGTAATTTTAACCATAATATTAGTAGTTAAATACTCATTACCAAGAAACCTATCCACCATATTTGCATGTCTATTTGCATATCGATTTACAGAGGACAGTGTATATGTTTTGCTATTTTTGAGTAAGATTTGTGACGTTTCGATGGTGCGCGCCTAAGAATACATTTCTTTGGCGAAACCGATGCGGAGTGAGCCCAAAATGGGATCCCGTTTTGGACCATTCATACATGAATGCAGTCTGTTCAAGGTTGTTAGAGGAATTTAGTTTCGGATCAGTGCTACCATTCTGGACCCAGAAGCAGTATCTATGATCCATCTCGATCATCATGCACAATCTAATGTAAACATCGGAATGGGGTTGCTTTTGTTGCCTTTCTTCCTCAACCCTACAGTCTCAAAGCCACACACGTAGTACTAGCTAGTACATTCACTGTGCGAACTGTAATGGACCTAGAGCTAGATAGAGGAACACTGTCTTGCCCGGGGGAAAATCCTCGGCTTCTTTTGCAGGAAAAATACGATAGTCTTTACACCGATGCTGACTTGTTCAGCTTTGGGCTTAAATTTGATGTGTCCCATTGAATCCTCTACGTGTCAGTTCTACTACTGCTTCTAAGATTTCAGCTGACCCATCATGTCATTTCAAAATTTCAACTTAACTTCACTTCTCACCAGTCCCTCTCTCAACCTCTACCATTTAATTAACAGCATCAACTTCAATTCAATTCTGCTGAAGGAAACAAACAAAAAATGAGCTCAAGGGATTCTTCTTCATCTTCTTCTGGGACGCAGAGAAGAAGGACTCGCCCTAGAAGCGTTAATCTACTCAACATTACAGTAGCTGAAGCTAGGAGACAGGTTTACCATGCCTTGGTTCTCCACAGAACAGCAGCAAAGTCATCAGTTCCATCTTCTTCATCCTCATCCTCATCCTCCTCCTCCTCCTCCTCCTCCTCCTCATCATCATCATCATCCTCATCATCATCATCACATGATGTTGTCAATGGTACTGCGCAGCTATTGCATGCATCTACGCAGCTATTGCAGTCGATGCCTCAGGCGGAGCCGGCTTGGTCAACCACGGAGCCCTCGGTGCTGCCTCAGATCAGTCATATGCCATATTCTGGGGGAGCTGCAGCCATGGAAGCGGCAGACATTGGATTTGAGTGGGGAGAGAACCAAGCTTCTGCCTATGCTTGGTGGTTGGCTTTTCTGAAGAGCTTAGATGGTAATAATAGTACTAGTAATAATACTGTTCCTCAGGAGTTTAAGTACCCATTGGCATTGGGGAGTTCTAACTGGTTTTTTGGCCAGAGGCCTGGTGGTAGTTTAAAAGTAGAAGAGGCAGATGATCATGAGCAGATTCCTTCACCAGATGAGTGGTTGATAATTCCAACAACAGAAAATCATGAGGGTGAGTTTAATCATGTAATTCCCTAAGTCTATCAGGAAGAAGGGTCAAATCATGAGGGTGAGTTTAATCATATAATGATGTAATTCCCTAAGTCCATTAGGAGGAAGGGTCTGGTATGTAACGTCTACATCCTTAATTGGATTAATATTAGGTTAATTAAGTAGCTTGCTTAACTTGTAGTTCCTCTATTTAACTATGTACTTCATTTTCTTAATGATGGTGATCATGTTGATTAGTGTCTTCTGGTGCATATGATGTGTGCTAGTTGTGCCAAATAAAATAAAATAAAGTCATATGTAATTGATTTAGCTCATATGTAATTTGTTTCTTGTTAATAAAATAAAGTCAAACAGTTCTGGTGGTGTCATTCGAAATTATTATGGTGATTGAATCAGTGGTTTCCAAATTAATCTTGAAGTTGGAGAAATTTTGGATGCTGAAGCCTGAGATTTTTTTCAAGGCCTGAAGCTTGATGTCAAATTTGAATATCAAGAACCTTATCATTGAGTCTGATTCTGCAATCTTGGTCCAGTTGATGAATAACTTTGAGTTCGGCAATCATCCATTGGGATCTCTTCTTCAGGGACGCAGTAGCTTGATGAACAAGATGGAGAGTGCCACCTTATTTCATATCTTCAGAGAATGCAACTCTACTGCTGATGCCTTAGCCAAATGTAGCATTTCTCATGAGGTTGGCCTTGTTTGTTTTGACAATCCTCCTGCTCCTGTTGCTGATGCATTCTTAGACGACTTATGCGCTGTTTCTAAAGCCAGGAGAGTTGACAACTGTTTTAGCATCTGGTCTTTGCTTCTTTATTTGTGTGCCTTTTAGGCACCTTCTGTAACAAAAAAAAAATACAAGTAATTGATGACAATATATCCAAACTTAGAAGAATAACTCTTTACACTGCACATAATCTTTTTGATGTGAAATCCTAAATCCTTAATGTAAAACCCCATAAATTTAAGATAAGGAAATTTTGGTGTGTAGTAGAGATCGATAGGGTGGGCACCCATCATTAGGAGTAGACTATTATCATGTTCAATCAAATATACAATGCATAACGCCAACAAATGGCATTTGCATATACCAATTGATGTCTATTTTTTGTTGGGGGAATTGATTTGTTAACGACAATTATTGATATAAAGGGTACTTGATCCAATACTGTGTGTTTTTTTTAGAGAAAATTATATTATAAATAATCTGACGTTACAAACATGAGATCTAATACTATGTTTAGGGCAACTTTCAATGAAAAAAACCAAGAAAACTATCTTCAAAGGATGGCCTGCTTCGTATGTGACAAACTGACATGCATAGTCCAATGCGGAATTATGGGCTTTTCCTTTGTCACTTTTTGAACATAATAGACTTGGTAGCCTGGATCACTATACATGTAAGGCTCATTGCGCAGTCCAGTACACAATAGACTTGGTTTCGTCAGAGTTCAAATTGTCAGCCCTACTAGTCTCAGTAGACCATCCTTCTGCCCCCAGTAGATCCCCTATTGCATCTAGTAGATCCTCCTACTGCCCTTAGCTTTCGTCGAAACACGGTCAACAGTCGCCGGAGCCCGGTCAACGGCCTCCGAAGCCCAATCAACGTCATTGTTGTAGAAGCCCAATCATATAAATTTTATTTTATAATAGACTTTTATAATAGTTTATTGTAGTTTTTTTAATTCATTAAGAGTATAATTGTCTTTCTACTGTTTAAGTTGGTTTTTAAGAATTTTAAAATCTGATTTTGTTAGTGGAAATAAAATTATTAAAATTAAACCTAGTGGACATTGCTCCCAAATTCAATTACTCGTGTTTTTAGGAACTCTTTTCCACCTATAATGCAAACCATATTGATTCTAGTACACAAAAAACTCATCATTTCTATAATATTGATCGGAAAGAAGCAAATCAAATCACGATTATTGATAGATGTATTTCAATCATCCAGTTGAATGGGAGATAACATGACTACATATATCTATCTGTCAAATGCATGCAGCATATAATTAAGTACTTATTATTGCCAACCAATTAGTGGTTTTGATATATTGGCCGGAGACCCCATGTAGTCATGTACTACTACTCGATCCTGAAGGTGACAAGTGCATGCATGGATATACAACCATTTTGACCATAATAGTAAATGAATCACAACCTCAATGAGCCTAGCTAGATAATGCGACTTCGCAACTAAAATGATCGTCACTCTTCACCTAATCGATCCATTACTGCTCTAGCTAGCTAGCAATGATCAGTATGCTAGCTAGCTGCTGCGAAAACTCACATCGGATCCTCATCAGTGGTTCTAATCCGTCCTATCCTCTTCGCATTCTTTCTTGAAATATCTCATTCATCAATATTGATTGTTGTTGAGGTACCCACATACCATATATGTCCCATCATGATAAAATTTCTGAAGCCGATTTTAAGAACACTAGCTGGTCCATGTATGTGAGTACTCTACCACACACAGAACTTGTAGCTTTCACTACTTTTTGGTACAGAATAATGGCAGTCAACAACACAAACGATTGAGACAAAACAAAAAAACTTAAACGCATGCATTGAGAAACTCGGTCTTATGCATGCATCCAATCAATTATTATCATTAAACCAAGACAAAACATAATTAGAAAGGCTTAAACCAAAACTTAAGTAGATGACATATTTGATCATCATTTTTGGTAGCTTACATACCAATAATTTCGCCAAATTAAAACGTCCATTTTGAAGATCCTAATCATTTTTCAAAAACTGATTAACAATGGCAATGATATACCAAACTTTAATGCCTAATATAGTTATTTATCTATTTAAAAAGAAAAGTGTTGAGCCTGAAAAAGAGATCGACTTCCTCCTACCATGATTGATCTCTATATGATAAGGGGGATGTGTGAATGAGGTAATGGTGCTCGTTTAATTATCCATACATCAAATCAAGGATTACGCGCGCAGTTTGATATGTTTCACTTCTTCAAACCAACGTCTGAAAGTTGGATGTTTGATGAAAGGGGAAATCACCGATGAGACTTAAAGCAATTAGGCGATATCTCAATTCTGCTCGTTTGAAATTGCACATCAATTAAAGTATGGTGTAGTTTTACCAGTTTTTGCTCTATTTACATCCTGTGCGTGGAAGATGGTTCTCGGTTTTTGTTTTGTTTTTGTTTTAATTTTTAGTTTTTTTGTAGTTAACAGCAGTTAGCGCAAGTTAACCACGGTTTATGGTAAATTGATCTAAGAATGATGTGTCATGTTAATTTAGAACCTTTATATTCGATGGAAAATATAAATTTTATGAACTTAGACTAACTTCACAAACTCTTTACTGTAGAAGAGCCGGATCTGTTGTTAAATAGATGAAACTTAAACATAGGCAAGAGATGGTGATTGCTTAAGCACAAAGAGGTACAGTCGTGATGAAACTTAGAAAATGTTAGTCGTTATTTCGTTCTACAAACGCATTAACACATTGTAGAATTTTTCTAAAAGTAAGTCGTTAATTCTTTCGCCGTTAAAAGAATAATTTCTAAATTCAGACGTAACAAGATTTGTAGGATAAACATGGAACTAGTAGATTAGAAGATGTGTATTGGAGATGCAAAAACAAGTTAAAAACAACCAATGCATACACATCACATGAAATTGAATTTTTCCAAAACATTCCATATATATGAACAGAGTCATCAGACAGCAAGATTTGAGAATCCAGAAAAATGATGGGTAGAAGACAATAAATATGGAATGGTCGGTTCAAAGGTTCCCATCCCATATATGAGTTTTCAGTTCATTGTACAACCTGATCAATAATTTGCTTATGTAGGGCTTCTCTTCTAGATTTGAGTTTAATTTTAGGAGAATGTCTATCTCAATGTACACGAGTGGGTTCCTGCCCGGTTGGATACAACTGGGTTTCATCAATCCACAGCCACCAACTAGTACTACTGTCATTGAATATTTCCTATTTCTATTATTCATTCTTGTCTTTTAATTTGTTTTCCCAACAAGTCATGGCTAGGTTTGATCTGAAAGAGAGACTTCCCTCCACAATTTGGGATATGAATGAACATCGTGAATTAATAGTTGGATGTCCTGCAGAATTTTGTGTCGGTGAGCCTTCAGTAGTTGAGGACTGGAAGATAATGCATATATATCATCTTCATATCTATAATTAGTATTGATCCAGCTTGTATCTATTTATAGACAAAAGTTTATGTTTCTATAGAGCCATAGAGGACTTGTAAACATAGATCAAATTAATAGTTTAGCTAGCTTCTAGGTGTGATTTCATGAGTACGTCTTTCCTAGCTTAGCATGCATACAGGAGCCAAGCTCTAGTAATTTATACTTGCATGTAAAAACCAAAATTCTAAGTTCTGAATATGAGTTTCAGAAACTCACTTACTGCAGCATGCAAGATAGATGGAACAATCACATAAAAATTAACTAGATCATGCAAAATAATAGCTGAAAACACAAAAGACATATACGGGGTGGGTGGAATGGCCCTAGTGGGACTCTTCATCGATGGGAGGACAAGCCAAAAGAACCACCAACCTTCATCTTTGAAAGCTTTAGGGTTCTGGAGATCTGGACAAAGAGAAAAGGATATTAATGGAATTTCGATGTCACTGGCAGGCGGAAAGTGACCGCCGCGGCCACTAGCCACCTCCACCAGATAGGGATTTCTTAAAAAACGACGACCAGTACGTGGAGTCAAAACGGTCGGACTCAGACATACAGCTCGGAATCGATCTCCCTGACTCCTGAGCCGCCGCCGTCGAGTATTTCACTACTTCATCTCCTAAATCACTAGCTTCTCCTTCCATCTCTATCACTCCTACATAGTCCTATGAACATTACGAGGCTTAAGCCGATCCAAATAGAAGAAAATGAAAAGTACTTCAGAATTACTACGTAACTTTGTTTACAAGACAACTTGAGAAATTTTGAGCAGAAAAGTGCATTTCCTTACGACGTTTTTGTAGTTGTTGATCACACTCGATGTGCTCAACATATTTTGGGAAAAATGCCACAAAAGAATTAATCCGATGCATTTAGGAGTTGTCCTTCAACATCTTCTCCAATAATCCTCCATTAATAAAGGATAGTGCGTATGTCATCAAATCTTGATTATCTTTTTTTTTTGTCTAAAAATGAGACAAACGTCTAAATATTTAAATAGGATGCTGCATCCACAGCTACCGTAGTTTTTATAAAGTTCAAGAGATATTTTATAGAATGGATTAAGTAGAAAATTACAATTAATAATTAAACATGTGAAGCTAATTAAAGAACACGTGAAATTAGTTCCAAATCCTGCCTGACGATTTCAATCATATAAGTTAGATTGGAACAACTAATATTCGGCACAAATCCTAATTCAAACAAACACTACTCCTATGATCATAGTCTCATACACGGTTCGATTAATTGCCACCTCTTCCTAACTTCCATTCATCCTTATATAGCTCTACTGATCGAGTAACTCTATACAGTTCTTTTGTATATATTCGTCTGATTTAACTGGTAAGTTGTTGGTCTAATCGGTCTTGCTTGACAAACTAGAAAGAATCCAGACATGAAGTTTCAAATTGGTCAATTCTAACACAAGGATACCCTATATAAATGAACGAAAGATGCTCTTATGCACAGCGACTTGCCGACACGAGGAAACTTTTATGTTTACAATGGTCAGTTTTATGTTTCAAGTCTGGTAAATATACAAACCCTAGTTGAGTAGTTGTCATTTACCCTCTGAAACAAATTTAGCATAGAGCTTTACGATTAACTTAATACCTGGTTGAAGTACTTTACAGCCGAAAGAAGAATATCTCATATAATTATATGTTATATATTGGTATATGCATCCATGCCATTGGAGCAAATCCCCACCATTCAATCCCTCATCCCATCAAGAAACGCAATCACCACCCTTAGTTCTGGCTCTCAGTTCTGCTATAAAAGGGACTTGAGCTCTCTCAACTCAGCAGCAACATTAAGCATTTAAGCATAAACATACGAAGAGTAAGCTAGAGCAACTCATTCATTTCTATTCTCTAAGCTCCCAAAATGCAGGAGAACAAGGCTATTGTGGAGGCTTTGTACAAGGCATTGGCCCAAGGCCAATCCGAGACAGTGGCGAAGGTTCTAGCTACTGACTTGGAGTGGTGGTTCCATGGTCCTCCCAAGTGCCAGCACATGATGAAGGTGCTGACAGGGGATTCCGGTCACGTTGGCTTCAAGTTCGAGCCGAGAAGCGTAACGGAGATTGGTGACTACTGTGTGATTGCTGAGGGGTGGGAAGGAGCTCAGGCTTATTGGGTTCATGTGTGGACGATCAAGGATGGTTTGATCACTCAGTTCAGGGAGTATTTCAACACTTGGCTGACTGTGAGGGATCTGAAGCCGCTAGGGTGGAAGGAGAGTAAGAGCTTCACTGTGTGGCAGAGCATGCCAAGGGACCTGTTCCACCGTTCTTTGCCAAGCCTTCTGCTAGCTATTTAGTGTTTAATTTGAGTAGGACTGTAAGACTATATATGTTGTTGTACTTAATTAGGAAGAAAAATATGAAAATCTTAGAGAAAAAATAAGGGTGCTTTGGTTGTACGTACGCGGTTGAAAACTCTTGGATCAACAATGAAATGGCAAACGATGGCCATTTTGCAATGTTGAACATTGACGCATGATTAATGCACTTGAACTATTTTCTTGAACTCCAGTCTATTTGCAGCCAAAAAGTGAACTTCCATTAAGGACCCTATCTGAACAAGGATATTTAATTTTGCGAGGGTAACACCTCCAGGTTCTCCAGACATTCAGAATTTGAGGTCATTGTAATGTGATTTATTTCTCTAATAGCTCGATTTGGGATCCAAGAATGATTTCTTTTGCAATGTAGCAATCGAGGACTTCGATCTACATCAGAAATCTTTATGATCACAGGTAATGTTCTTATGCTGACATTATAATGAACAAATGTCAGAGGAGTTTATTTAGATTCAATGAGGGCAGAATTATTCGGCATGGGCAGTGAGATACCACGTCTTTTGGTTTCATTTCCATGTTGTTCTAGGGAATTAACTACTAGTGGGTAGATGATAAGGAAGACAAGGAGGTTAGGGGTGATGGCACAGTCCATACCGTACTGCTACCAAGAGAGTTCGCAGGTGACAAGAGACTGTCATGGAAGTGTTGCACTACTTAATGAATCCATTGCTCTTGCCTCCTAAGATGGGTTCAGAACTCAGAGAAGCAAGGAAGATGGATGACTCTGACGGTGTTAACAAGACAAAACACCTCAGTAATGCCTCCCACACCGGGCTTTTGGCATTATAGCATGAGCTAGCTACTTACAGTTGCCAAAGATGTCTCCCATAATGTTTCCTATATCTAAAGGTTAAGTAATTCGATACATCTATGTACCAATCTATGTACCAATACATCAAGTAGACTTATTCGATACATATGTAAACTAGTCTAGTGGATGAATCGTGGACAAACCCACGTTTGAATATGTACTAGTAAAGCATTTCTGAGCTATTTTATCCATGCTCATGAGCTTGAACGTAGTCAGCAAGCGTTTCCGCCTTGTCCTGCATCCTAATCTAGTAAAGCAAGAGACAAACACAGCATATTGAAACCTTTGAAATCTTTGGAAAAGTTGGTTGGAAAGTTTTGAGGACAGAATTATACGAACGGAGAAACTGAACTTCTCCAGCCAAGATATATGCCATTCACTTTCTTCTATATGGAAATATAATGAGAGAAATTATGAATCTAGTACAGGATCATTATTCTGAGGGTTGTCCTTGATTTGATCTTTACCTCACTATTACACAGCAATGACAGCATGTTTTTTGCTTGCTATACAATACAACACAAACATCAACATTGACCGCATGGTGCCCCGAATCCAAAGCCACCTAATAGGAGATTATAAAGAAAAAGTGGAATATTGACAATACTAAGAAATGTATATGGTCCTCTCTGATGCCAAATCAAGCAGTGTCCGGAAGAACTGGTGAGGATACATGGGAGGTTCCTCTGCTAGTGCCTGAGATGTACAGAAAAATGTCTAACTGGTTAGAAAGTTCCTAGTATGTGATGATCTCCATTGTTTGTGTGCCATTATTTGTGGCGCGCTATGAGAGGTTCATTCCATCCTTTATTCAGAATTTCAAGTTTCTTAACCAAGTTTGAAATACCAAATGTTTCTGATTACAATAAAAGCATTTAGTTTGAAAAAATATGTTTCCATCACTGCAATGCAAATCCAAAATGAACTGATTCAATTTCCCCCAAAAGTTAAATATGTGTTTCCAGATTGAATACCTGATGAATAAGAACAGTGGAAGGTGTCATTCCAGGCACTGTATTGACCTCTATAACCAGCAGCTACAAATATTGAAATTGACAAAGGAATTTAGCAGAGTTCGGCATTAATAATTTAATACACTCTTTGGAAGATAACCAAGAAAAAGTGCATCATTAATGATGTTTTTTATTGCAAAATATGACTGCTATAGTAAAAAAAAAAAAAAAAAATTAACAACCAGGTTGTGGACTGGTGTCAAGGAAGAAAACCTGATATTTTCAGTTCACACGAAAAAATCCTTTAAAGCTTGAACATTGCTCATGTTTCAGCATAAGAAAAAGATGCTTGTTTGAAATCTTACCTCTCCACTATCCACGTTGACAAAGGCATCAATTCTTGAAAATCCATTCTAATTCTAGAGTGTTTGCGATGATTTCCATATTTTGTTTGCATTTCTGCAAGGCCTCGTGGCTGAATTAAGGAGAAAGTACATTATAACGAAGACAAAGTATAAAGGAAAGATCCTTCAAGTAAACATGACAGGTAAAATAAGCATCACAGAGCCACACTATAAATGAAACCAAGAATGAACCACATCTAATCCCAAAACCTTAAAACCCATCTATGGAACTTGTTTCAATACGACTCTAATACCCAAGCTTCATCTATTAAACAGAATGCAAGGAATCATGTCATGCATGAATGGTGTTATGGGAATGATAAAGGGAAAATGCGAATGGAGAATGAAGAGCACACCAGCAATAATCTGGCTCTTTTGTAGATTTGTTTTGTAGAATGTAAAAGTACTTACTCCTCCCTAGACAATACTCTTTTTACAAAAGGAAACATTTTTATTGACTTACCTAATGATCGATGAAGGAGGTGGAGTAAGATTGATGCCAGTTCCACCTGCCATGCATGTAATTTATCATAGATGTCAGCAGGAAGCTTAGAAAGCATATGCTGAACTATGGAACAAACAATAAGAAGAAGAAAAAATCTTACCCTGAAATTTCTCTTCGAGTGATAAAATATCACCACTCTCCTTTACGGTGATACTGGGACTCAACGAGTGCATTAATCCTTGTTTCCCAATAACACCAACTGTTATTTCAACCCATCTACTCTGTCCTTTCCACATGAGGTGATGTCCATTTTCATTCATGGACTTCGATGAAACAATTATATCATCCGTTTCAATAAAAGGTTCAAAGATTAGGAGCTCTGGAGGGGGGTTTGGCATTTCGATCATTCCGTGTTCCTACAAGTGAAATACTGAGATCAAATCTAGAAGAAGGTATTTTATTTCTTGTAATGCAATACATTATTTGTGTGTGTGTATCTTTTGTTCTACTAAAGAATATAAGGGTGACCTACTAATCCCAGGTGGAGAGGTCACATGGCAATACACCACTATGTGAGAAGAGGGCAAACAAACAGATACTTCTAATGATTAAATATACATGAGGCTCCAATAGTTTAAGTGTCACGCCACAGTCCTTAAGTTATTTTACGGTTATTTATTCTGGTATTATTTTGGCCTTTTACCGTATTAATTAACCGTTTACTATTAAGGACTTTAAAGTTGACTTTTTATTCCGTTGAGAATTTGGGAAAACTTTCTTCATGAAAGTTGTAGAGAATATCGTTACGAGTTCGTAGACATGCTACGCGTTAAATTCAGAGTTAGCATGATAAAGTTATGAATTTATTAATAAAGTTTGAAGGTAGTAAAAAGAGGTATTTTTGAAGTGGGCCTTTTTTTGTTGAGTTGGGCGCGTTAAATTCGGAGTTAGCATGATAAAGTTATGAATTTATTAATAAAGTTTGAAGGTAGTAAAAATAGGTATTTTTGAAGTGGGCATTTTTTTGTTGAGTTGGGCCGAGGGTAGCAGCCCAGGCCCGAGCCCTTCTCTTTTCTTCTGTGTTTTTTTTTCCTTTTTCTTCTTTCTTTTCTCTTCTTTCTCTTTTCTCCTCCCACCCGAGTTTTTCTTCCTCCCACTGCCGGAAGCTCCCAGCCGTCGCCCGCCGCCGTCCCGCCAGCGACGGACCGCCGCTCCGGCCCAGGAAGGACCCCCGTCGCCTCCTCTCCCTCCCCGGCCAACCATCCGAGCCGGTAGAGCCGCCGGAGAGGAAAAAAGTCGCCGGAACCGCCGAAAGTCATTTCGCCGGAGCTCCGTCCTCCGGCCACCATAGACCGTGATTTTTGGCTTAACTTGTAGCCCTCATCAAGGTGAGTATTCCCTCAAAAATAATCGGTCTATTTCGATCTCGTTGTGGTGTTTTGTATAATTGGAAGTTTTAGGGATTTTTGGTTGTTTGTGTTCGATCGACATGGTTAGGCTTAGAATTAAAGTTTGTGGTAGTTAGAAATGTTGTAGAGGAGGTTGAGAGGAAGATGCTGCCAAATTTTGGTGAGCATCGGAGGTCGGCGGAGCCGACGCCGCTGCCGAGAAAATGTTTTTGGTGCGGAAAATTACGAGGAGTTTAATGGAATAAGTTTTAGAATTTTTGGAGGAGTTTTGGATAGGTTTGAGATTTGTTGAAGTTAAGTATTTTTGGCGGATTATTAATTTATAATCCGGCCATTGGATTTTATTTGGTGGAAAGTAATTTTGAGGATGTCGGTGAAATTTGTGGAGTTTTGAGGTTGGCGGTGGATTTAAGATTTTGGAGTGTTAGGCTTGGTTAAACGCATATCATATTTAATTATGCATGTTTTGCATTTAAACGTCGGTGTTTCATTTAAGGTTTTATGTATATGGAACAAGACGTGAGGAGGCTCGAGCGGAAGAGACCTCCGACCGACGTCAGGCTTAGGCCTAAGTTGTGAGTGGACCTTTGTTTTAAATATTGTGTTTCGAAATGCTTTATCATTTGATTGATTTTTCTGATATTGGATATTTCCCGAAATTGAGAATTTCGGTGGATTATACTCGAGGTACAATTCCGAGAATAGTATGTATATGATTAAATACTAGCTAGCTATACGTGATTTCGCCCATACGCGAGGTACAATTCCGGTATGGGTGACATGAGCGTTAGACGCGAGTGTCGTAGCCCTGTGCGACTTCTTAGTCTTGCATTTATTTATTCAAAGATGTCGTACAAGGAGTCAGCACGTATATATTACCACTCGGCCGCTTTCCCCCATATGCGAGGTACAATTTCGGTGTGGGGTGATGTGAGCGTTAGACGCAAGCATAGTAACTTCGTATGATATCTACCTTATTCAAGTTGTTCATAGATATCATGTCAAGGGTCAGGCGAGTGTGCATACATACTATATATATATATATATATATATATAATATCCAGACCTGAGAGGCAGTTTCTTAAAGTTTGGGGGTTCTAGCCAGGCTGGACCCCAGTTCAGAG
The DNA here is from genome assembly GCA_034370585.1 of Fragaria x ananassa. Lineage (NCBI taxonomy): Eukaryota > Viridiplantae > Streptophyta > Magnoliopsida > Rosales > Rosaceae > Fragaria > Fragaria x ananassa. Next base: position 5,210,323 of record CP139753.1, read on the forward strand.
TCGTTCCAGTGGAGCTCGTGTTTTTGCCACTGTGGAAAGCATTTTTTTGGGGAAATATTTATTTGTTGTCAGATCAGTTTTGTCCACTCACTCTGACGTGTTAAATATTTTCCCCTGGGCTCTTTGTTTTTAAAAATACCCAGTCTGCAGAGTTCGCGTGAGGTCCAGCAGGAGACTTCGAGGCATAGTGATCCATCTGTCAGTTACATTTCGTCAGTAGGTTACCTGTTTAATCTAGTAGGAGATTATTAGCTTCCGTTGTATTTTTTATTTGATATTTAGTAGCTCTGAATACTATTGGAATTCTTATGTTTGTATTCTGGCTACTTATGGATTGTAGCTGAAGATTTATTTTTAGAATAAAAAGTGGTTTTTAAATTCTTAAGTTAGAGTTGTCCATTTTCAAGGGAGGTTTGCCGAGTCCTTCGGTAAGTTTTCCTTGGAGGTGGTCCCCGCACGACTTACTCCGGGTTTCATGGTGAAATTCGGGGTGGGTCGTGTCAGTTGGTATCAGAGCCACTCTGCCGTGTGGCGCGAGTGTGCCGACGAGGGTGTCGGACTCCCAAGGGGGGTGGATTGTAATATCTCACATCGGCCAACGGAGAGGGGTTATGTGCTGTATATGTACATGCCCACCTCCAATCTAACACGAGACCTTATGGGAGCTCAGTGGCTTCGGAGGGGATGGGAACTCCGAGGTTAAGCATGCTGAGCCCAGAGCAATCCCAGGATGGGTGACCCACTGGGAAGTTGCTCTCTGAACTCCTAGAAACAAAACCGTGCGGGCCGGGTGCGGAAGGCATTGGCGGGCCCAAAGCGGACAATATCATGTGGGGTTAGGCCGGTCCGTTGCGCCACTCTACAATGAGGCATTTTGATGGCTCAACGACTTCGGAGGGGATGGGTACTCCGAGGTTAAGCATGTTGATGCTAGAGCAATCCCAGGATGGGTGACCTACTGAGAAGCTGCTCCTAAGCTGCCGGAAACAAAACCGTGAGGGTCGGCGGGTCCAAAGCGGACAATATCGTGTTACGGCGGAGAGGGTCCTGGGATGTGACATTAAGGATGCCATAGAATGGAAGGAAAACTGAATTAGCAGTCTTAATCAGGTAACACTTACTTGAAGGACCTGTGCGATTTCATACCACTTAAGGAAAATGCAACATTCTAGTTTCTCAATATCTATAATTCTATTCGAAGAAAAAAAAAAGATGAAAAAAAAAAACAGAGAAGACAGTTGTGAATTTGGAGTAACAATACTGTTACATATGATTTGTGAAGAAAAAGGAGTTAAATAAGGTGTGACAATTATACCTCAAACTAGATGCCATGAAAGGACAGGTCACACAAGAAAAAAGCAATAACTAAGACCATTCTGTACCTTTGACAAACTATTAGGGGGAATCTGAAGGAGACAGTCCTCTAATGCTTTTACATACATTGAAAGGTCTCCATCACAGCTGCAAGCATAAACCAGAGAGTACGTCAGAACTCCATAAGAAACACGATAATGAGTGAAAAAAGAATTTGTTAGTGTTGTTATCACTGACCACTCATGGAAAGCAAAAGTACGAGTGGATTAACCTACAATAACCTTGCAACTCCAGTTGAGCATCCATCTCTTGCTGGTTTAACACATAATGTTTCACACTGAAGCTTGGAGGTCAATTCATGCCATACATTTGGTATTGGTGTACTAAGGAGCTCATCTCTTCTTCTCACATCTTTGTTTATGGTAAGAACTCCCAAGTCTGATAGCCGTTCATTAGAAGGTTTCAGAATACTTTTCTACTCAGCAAAACATGCGACTCACATCAAAACAAAAAAAGAAAAATATAAAAAGTCCAATTCCTCTTGCTGGATGTGTACTATGTATTCATATATGTTTAAGAGCAACTGATGTAGCAACTTTGTCCATACAAATCTTTGAGGCCAAAACACCGGGACCTTCAATTGAAAAAAAAAAAAAAAAAAGGTCAGCAATGAAACTGAACAGAAATCCTTGTAAACCAAGTCTTGATTTTAGAATAAACCTGTATGTGGAACTCCTTCAGCCTCCAGCAAAGACTGAAGTGTACCATCTTCACCAATGCCTCCATGCACTATAAACAACATAAGCACTTTCAATTTTGTTCTGGACTGCATGCAATAATGTACAGAACCTGCTCACATGCTTATATATTGTTCTTGATTCTTACTAGTTGTGAGGTATACAATTTGCAAGTATATAAACCGTTAAAAGTCATACCTACTAAGGCTGACAATTTGAGGAGTTATATCTATACTACTATCAACGTATAACGGAGAGAACTATTTGATATTATTCCGAGAGAACCATTTGATTTAAGTGGTTGTATCTATATTACTAATAAGAATAGCTAAAAGCACTCTGGAATTTCTGTCTGCAAAGATATTCAAGACCCAATAAACTGAGAAACTTATTAAGAAACTCAGATGTGTCAGACACTAGTAATAACGTTGCATACTGAGAAAAACTGAATGCTACTATTCAATCACAAGAATAGTTTTAAAAAAAACGAATACCCGCAATGAATACTGTTGCCTTGACTTCCTTGGCTAGCTTGATCCACTCTTCAATAGAAAATTTAACAGGCAGTTCATCATTGATATCGAATACCGTAAACCAAGAATGTTTCTTGAAGCCTTCCATAAGATCATTAATCACTCTGTTCCGTAATTGAGATGTAAGTGCAGCTCGGTCTGGTTCTATTGCCTATACGCATGCAGCAAGAACTTCCTCCGTGGTGTGTCGTAGCACAAGAGAATAGCTGTTCACCAAAAAAAAAAAAAAACATATTAACTTGTATAAAGCACAACTGAATTGGAGAAGACCTGTTTATACCTTATGGTTCATATCAAAAGATGGTGAAATATAAGTCATAAGTAGCCATGGAATATAAGTTAGAAGTAGCCATGTTGAAAGACCTTTTAGAGATATGTAGAGGCACATGGATAATAAATTGGCTTATGTTTCCAGAATAAGAGTTCTCTATTTCACAAAATTAATAGTAGGTTGTGCTGATCAGCTAACGGATCACTAGGAGGGTCATACCAGACAACACCTTTTGTCTAATTACACCTGCTGCACACCATCCAGAGAAAGAAACAGAGAGGGAGACTTACCGTAATGACCAAACTGTTCTGGAAGTTGCATCAACTTCATTTTTGTCCACATCATTACTAGATGAATATCCATTCGTTGGGGCAAGCAAGCAAGGAAGTACTTCTAGCTGCAGCCAGCAAGATTGTCAATTTCACAGGCAAAATCAAGCCTATCATGCATTTGGTTGAACAATTTTTTTTTATAACCACGCTTCCTTATCAATACAATTAATTGATTCTGGGTCCTTGACTAATACTGAAGTTGGTCTCACCAGACTTGACAATAGAGCTACTAAAATTCTTCGAACACAAGTTTGTAACTTAGATGTAATGTTCCTCTTCCAAAGGAAGCAACAAAAAAAAAATCATGCTTATACCATCACCTTGTAACTTTTGAAATAATGAGTTTATCATAATCTCCCTCCCCCATTCAGAATATTTCCAACCATCACCTTGAAAAACTAATCAATGTGCCCTTCGAACATTACAAACTAAAAAACTAGCATATCCAAAACGAGCCATATTTAGAAAATGAAGGTCCCCCTGAATTTGTATACTTACATCATCAAAAGCTTGCAAATTGAGCCAAACATTTGTTCCGCTCATAAGAGATACTTGCCTCTCGGATGTGTCTCCTCCAAAAATAACAAAAACTTTCTGAGTGCCTTCCCAATCATCTTTAAGCAGCGGGGATTTTAATGTTCTAGGCAAATCACCGGACACACCATCACAAGATGAAAGATGCGGAAACCTCAAACAAGCATGATTAATGATACTCCGGAGGATATTTGCATGAGAAAACCCAACCTGGATCCAAAAAGGGAGTTTTGAGGCAAAGTAATGGCACCAAAAAGGATTACAGTAATAACTAATGTGTCAACGGAAAATACAGATGGGATGAATATCAGCAACAGCTTTTTTATGATTTCGAAATCATGGTTTGGCTATTTGAATATATATTATGACTTGACAACAAGAGCACCTCTGTAAGTAGTCCTTTAAGGCATATAAAATTGCCACAACAAAAACAATGCAAAAAATGCTGCTGTTGTAGTGATTGATGTAAAATGCCAAAGATACCATAAAATTTTTCATAACATGCAAAATACTTAAACAGTGACAAGCCATCAGTCACACCATAAACGACTTCCACTACAGACCAAATTACAACTGAAGTACCTTTGAGGCTTGCTGGAATAAAAAGCTGGTCTGCTCCATACCACTAATCTGAAATAGTAAACAATGATAACATGAGATCTAAGAAGAACAAACAACCGGCATGCATATCATTGGGAGAGTAGTGACCCTTCTTACCAGGTTAATGTCAATGTATAATATTGTACCCATTTCAGTCCTTCCAAACTTGCTGTCTGGTGATGACGGTACATGAACAGAATTAGGCAGAAACCATCCATCGATTCGAGCAAAGTCACGAAGGCCAAGCCTTTTGAATAACTGAGATGCTCCATCTCGAATATTTTCGATGACATCAATAGGAAAACGAGGTGGAGTGTGATAAGCAACCTGTTAGGTATCCATCAAATGAAAGTCAGAACGATAACACAAGAGGGTTTTTTCACATCCCACACTTAAAGTCATGAAGCGTTTCAAATAGATACAAACATGCAGACATATACACGAACACAGTATGTAATTCTGTAAGGTCCACTACTGATCTACCTGTTGTGTTGGAAGATATTTCCTGCGATAGTTGAAGATTGCATCCTTCTCTCTAACATCTACACTACCAAGGAATTGAAGTTCCACCTGGTCATTTCAAAGAATTATATTAATTATGCATATCAAAATATTTGTATACCAAGTGTGCCTACTTCATTTTATAATAGATGGTAATAAACTAATAATGTCCACAATGCTACAACCTGTTATTTGTAATACACTAAAATTATAGAATGAATCAACAAAACCATGGAGAATACATACCTCAGTTGGTAGTAGTACAACAGGATGAGAATCTGTACCATACCCCACATCAAGAACAATTGCGGTAAATTCACTCCCTCCTTCAAGAAATATTTCAACAAGGACTTTGGAATCAATTCCCTGTCAAATAAGAAGAGGGAAATTTTTATAAGGGAAGGCTTTCTACTCGAAGCTTATTTCAAAAATAATTTACAGGTCCAACATCTTCCAAAATCATCTCCAAGCCAACATGTCCCAACTTCATGCATGCATATAAGATTTTCCCAAAACATTTGGGAGAGTAAGGGACTAAAGAATATAAATGTAAGAAACAAAACTACCTCTGTAATAATTGCATTAGCCTTGACAAGAGAATCAGCCAAGCCATATGCAACTGTAACACCAATGCTTGAACCTGCTCGTGCTGGTTTTACCTGGAACATGTATTAAAGAGGGATATATCATAAGCAGACCTAATCAAAAAGCCTATTGCACTGAACTTTTTTCCGTAACATTAAATATGCCTTACCACAACTTTCCCAGAGCTAGGATCCAGTTGATTTTTTGCAAACCACTCCGACAGTTCCGGTTCATCTGCTTCACTTCCCTACAGGTCATTAAAGTTAGAGAAACTAGATCAAAATATTGAGAAATACATATGCCATAATTAACTAAATTGTAAACTATCAAAATTACTTTATCACCATTCCTCAATAACTTATCTTATATATCTACAATAAGCGATTAGACACATCAGATGATCAACTAACGATGTCATAATCAAAGGGAAAAGTGAAGCAACCAGACAATTTTAGGTATTAGAATGCCAAGACTTATTCAGACAGAAAATACATGATGCTGATCCCGAGTGGTTAAAATTATCTGGACAAAGAAAAATCTGACGCAAGTGTGATAATTTATTGGAAGCCAATAAAGTTCAGATGGCACAGTTACAAACCCATGTCTGCTGAGCTCCAATGAGGCATTGTACTGCCAATAACTCAAACAAAAAACAGTTAGAAACTTATTATCATCTTATTTCATTTTCCATATTTTACATATTGTATCTGCATAATATAATAACATCACTGTCGGTTAGACATCTCATACCTTGTCAAAAGCTTGACGACACTCATTTGATCCCGTGCCAACAAATGGAATGTTATACCTTTCCAACACCTCCTGGAACATCATAATTTGAAATATGCACAAGTATAAGAAAAAGAACAAAGAATTTCATATACGCTTGATTTCACGGTAGTAAAGTTTATACTACACTACACCTGAATGCCACCATCTTCACCAAATTGACCATGTATGACCCGAAACACTATGTCAACATTGACAGCAAGGTGGTCCGCAAAGTCAGACCAAGACTTGAAACCTTGAGCAAGGCTGCACAAACACATTTAACCAGCCAAACACACATCCTTACAACAAAACAGTAAATTGCGAATTCAAAATCCGCCGGAGTGTTGGAGTACACCTGTCAATGCGCAAACTTTATAAAGTGAAAGCGAAACAATTCCGGCTAATTTAGAGCAGACAAAAGCTACACAAACCAACCTGAGCAGGCGATATCGCAAACGCATTGAGCTCCGAGTCAATGTAGTAGCAACACACATGTAAATCCTCTCCCTTATTCAAAATACAAAAATTCAAACACACATCTCAATCCAAACTCACATTTCAATTTCTCAATTTGCAAGTAAACAGTAACTGCTATAGCTCAGAGAGAGAGAGAGAAGAAGAAGAAGAAGCTTTACTTGTATGTGATCGATTACTGATCTGGCCGAGTTGAGAGAGATTCCACGCTCGGCGGAGGGACCACCGCAGACGACACCGACTCTCAGGACCCTACCTTTCTCCTTCTCCTTGACAATCACATCCTCCACCGCCTCCGCAGCGGCGCGTGGAGCTCCGACGCTGCAGCACCGCGTGGACGAGGCGTGAGTTCTGAGGCTGTGGTTGAATCGGAGAGAATTCCAATTTGGAGTGAAGATAAGAGGCTTGTGTGGAGCGGCGTCGTTTTGGTTGGCGCGGAGTAAGGTGAGGGTAGAGCCGAGTGCGACGGAGGCCATCGGGAAATGATCGGCGAGGAGAGAGTGAGGTAGTGAAGAGCATTCGGGTTGGGCTTTTGGGTTTTAAAGAATAGTTTTCAGGCGGCAGAGCAACCAGCAACGCCAAATTTGGAGGGAGCGCGTCTTTCCGAGTAGCCGTTGGTGGTTTGTCTTTTCTGGTACGAAACAATTACCCTACCAAATTTCGTCGCTTAGGATTTTGTCACTTATTTAACAATAATCATTGTTTTTATTTTAAATTTTGTTTGACTAACTATGATCGTTGTTTAAAGACATAAAAATAAGATAAACTAATCATTAATGTTGTCAAATTGCGATAAATAAATAAGTGTAACCTCAGAAAAATCATCTGTCTGTTAGAAAGCTTTACATTTGATTAGTTTTTTTGAAATTTTTGATCAGTTTCTTGGAACTTTGCTTTCGTTTTATTATTTTGGAGGACATTGAACTAGACCTAATGTTGAAGTGCGGCTTTAGGATATGATATTCTAGGAGTGTAACCATGGTAGACAAAGAGAAGATATTTCAAACTCAATTTGCTATGGTTAATCAGTTAATAGTTTCTCTAGTAGAAAATATGTTCTTCTACCTTGACTGAGTAATCGTGATGTAGTTATTTTTTAGTATTATTAATATTAATAAAACCCTTATTTCATTTATCTAAAAGTCTATCTTAATCTCGCACAAACCGACATCCATATTTAACGGCAATGATATTCCTGTTTTCTATGTGTATCTTCTCCGAAAAATATCAGAAAGAAAACAAAAAGATTGGTCTTTCTCCATAGCTGTGGAGCAACACTGCGGATTAGCTTTGAAGCCCGGCCAATTAATTGGATTATGAGGTTATCTGCCATGGGGGGCATAGGCTAGGTCCTAAGATCGACTGTGGATTACTTTCAAGCCCAACTAAATGGTTTATTTGACATGAACGAGCTAAAGTCCTAAAGATCTAGCCATCTAGGACAGTGTTGCGGGAAGGTTCTCCACTTTCTACACCCAAATTGAACCTCTATTTGTTGCTAAAAATGAAATCGGCATTATTGTTAAATCGATACTTAAATTTTAAAATTTTTATTAAATAGATTAATTTTTGGTATTCTTTTCTGTTTTATTTGGCGTGATTTAACGAGGCCATCGTATGAGATGAAATTTTCATTGATGAAAAAAAAAAAAAGGGAACCTCAATTTAGGCCTAAACTCGAGAAAAGTTGAATACCTCTAAAGGTTACCATTTCTACTCACTACGAAATCTTGAAGTTGAACCACAAGCAAAATCCGAATAACATACTATAGCTTGGTGATGAGAGATTATGGTTAAAGTAGTAGCGAAAGCAACAACATTAGTAGCTGACCGATAGTACCTCCTGCTGTAATTGGCTAGCTCTAAGATAGTTTCTTAAACAAATTAAATTAGTATACCATGAACCTTATTCAATCTAGCGTACTCAGATTATGATTTATGAACTTGATTAGTTTCTGTCCTACCTAAAAAATGTCAGTACGTACTATGGCCATCGATAACTCGATGTACGTCTTTGCTCTCTTAGCTAAAACATGCTTACATGCATGACTAGCAACTATCACATCCAGAGTAGAACATACAGCTAATAACGATAATAAGCAAGCTAGGGTTACGTACATGCAAAATGGTTATTGACATAGCTGCTTTCGTTTACGGTTTACCTGTAACTATCAATTTAAATAGTCTTTTCCAAGTTGTAAACCCTAAAACGTAACCATAATATCTTAGCTTTTGCTAGCTCATGCATATTGTTTCCCTAAAATCCCTTCAATTATTTGGAAATCTTAGCAAAAGGGACCCCTCCAAATTCTCTTAGCAGTCACAGTGATAGTTATAAGGCACTCAGCTACCTCGGTTGGTGTCAGGGAAGGCTGGCTAGCTTTATATACCTTTCGAAGGGTTTCTGGAAAACGACTACATACTCGTATTATACCTTTCGTATTATATGCTAATCATGACTTTTCTTCATCAACCCTTTTTGGTCTCAACCTTATTTGGTCTTCTGTTTCTTCTTTTGTGCAAGTTCAATTTTTCAAAGAACTGGATCGATCTCTTATCATGTTTCTGTTTAGACTAAGATCGAAACAGTGTGAGATCGATTTGATATAAAGAGATGCGCTACAGACTGTTGATTTGTTCTCATATATTTTCTTTCAAAGGGTGTGAAGCATATGATTGATTACAAGTTTAACTAATCTGGAATTCAGGATCGACATCACTTGACCAAAAGTGTTGTCTTTTTCTTTATCCCATCAAATGTTTTGTTTAACCTGTTACAGCAATACATCAATCCCCAATTATAATTTGATTGATGTATACGTATCCTTGGCCATCTCTTGGGAAAAAATCTAGAAATCAATGAATTCAAGAATCTAATAATCTAGTTTTTTTTAATCACATATTACAGCTACGTGAATTTTTAATCATATATTACAAATTTACAACTACGTAAGTTAGACTCACAACCTTCTATTTATTAAAAAGAAAATTACTCCGCTAGATCAAATAGTTCTAGACACTAATAATCTAATTTATTCACACCGTAAGGAAGCAGAACAGAAAATACTGAAATATAATGATGCAAATTAACACATTTCTTGACTAGTAATTATGTTATAATATCCTTGTTGGTCCAACCATTTGAGTAAAGACAAGAAAATAAGATGCACGTCGTAGAAACTAATTCCTGTTTTTCCGCTTGATTAGACAAATTAATTAGACTAATTAAACGAATGGTGATCACTTACTCTGTCACTCACTTATTAGACGAATGGTGCTCTTTGTCAAGCTTAATTTACCTGAGCAGATTCATTTAGATTCAGCTAGCTCATCATGAATACATCTCTATGTACTGTGTGATTAAATATAACTCAATTATCAATTGCGTAAGTTTAACAGTACTCAAACCAGACCTTACGCCATCATGACGATGGTTTATTCTCAGGAAATCAGGCTATAGTTCTTGCATATCTTCTAGACTCGATAAAGTTATGAACAGAATACTGATTTTAGGGCAGATAATAATGGCCCCAGTTTCAGATTACAATTATCAATCTTCTTTTTTAGGGCAATGATATTTCTCAGTCATATATTAAAGTTTAAAAACTGCATGTGACAATGAAGAAAGAGCTATATATACACACTTGATTTTCAATCCCCTCACGTACGATACTTTTGAGGTATCAATTATAAATTAAGAAAATAAGACATTGTTTGTAGTTTATAAGAGTTTGAGCCACTTCATTTATTGTTAATTGGTTCTGGATATGAACCTCGTACTACTTTATCATAGTATCAGAGCGGCTTACTCATGTTTACGTGTCCACCTGTTAGACTTGAAAATTCGTCACACGAGTGGGAACGTATTGAGATATAAATCTCACATTAGAAAAATGAGACATTGCATGTGATTTATAAGGGTTTAGACCACTTCACTGATTACCAATTTATTTTGGATGTGAACCTTATACTAATTTATTTATGAGGGGAACAAAAACCTGACCTCATGTATCAAGCAATTCTCTAGAGTCTCCCTGACTCAGATATGGAAAGGCAAAACACTTCCTATATCATAAATAAACATGGTGATTGCCATTTTCAAATTGCATCTAGAGTCTAGACACCTACAAATGGAAAGTGCCAATTGCAACAATAACGCTTTAATTAGCCACCAAGTTGATGTAGATATAGATCCAATCTTTCGTCTGTGAAAGATGTCGCAGGTCAGCATATTGATCTCGTGTTTTTGAGTATATATCAAGGATATATAGGTGGTCCTTATTTGTATTCAACCTTATATATGGTTAGAAAATACGAGACCAGTTTGTTCACAATTCTTGTTCTGACAACCCCAACTAGTTCGATCTCGTTCTTATATATGTTATAATTTCGTTGGCCTTAATCGATCTCTTTCTTAAGATAAAAAAGGTAAGAAATTTACCTTGAAAATGAGCGTATAACAAGAGGAACTAGCAAGCTAAACTAGTTAATTAACTTGCAAGCTTTTCTCATCCAGCTAAGATAGATAAATATATACACCACTAACTATGTAAATTGCCTAAACTCCTTTATGAAATATACACAATGTGATAGGGGTTAGTATATTTATCTAATTCCAATATGAATAAACAAAATTATGTAAACCATATTGGAGGGGATATGGTTCGAGTGCATGTAAGTGAGATGTCCATCAACAGAAGATGAGTGCAGTGTTTGATGGCAGCTGCTTGCTTTACCTACTTCCATTCTTGTCTCCTCCTTTTCCTGTGAACCCACCTCAATAAACACTCAGTGCTTAAACTAATTATTGTGTTAACACACTGCCCTTTCCACTTTTAATTAGTTTTTCTTTTGGCATCTGATGTCAAGTATAGCTTACAAAATTGACATGACTGGATTAATTTAAACCCAAATTCTCAAAAGACATTCCAAAGTGTATCTTCCCTCCACTGCTTTCCCATCAACCAAAATTTGGTATGCTTTCTTTTTAATTATTTGTTTAGATTTGTCTCTACTACTCACATCTCTATCAATGTCCGAGTGGAGTGGAATGCCACGTCGATGGGATGCGTCCAACTTCCTGTAATTGATATTTTCTTTGAGCTCCAGAATATGCATTATTCGGTACTATTTGATTTAACAAACTATATCATGCAGCAAGACTATCCATTGTTAAATTAAGTAGTTGCCATGGGGCTGGACCAAATAAGAAATCAATAATGTACGCAGTTTTGTTATATCAGCATAGCGATTAGTAATGTTTAAGTGTTTAACTGTCATCAAACAATTGCAGAAGAACTGCATGATGACTTCCATGAAGTGTTTCATTCGGTTTTTCTTGGTTAATTAGGAATACGATACGAGTGCACGACAAGGATTATTGGTGCACTTTGATGGAATTACTAGGTGCATTAGTATTCAGATGATCGCTATATCCACTGGTGGATTATCAGTATTTGACATAACTTAGATCTCAATGTTCGTGCATTCAATACTGCAGGCTTTTGAAGGATTGTCGATTGCTGATATGTTAGAAAACCTTTTATCTATTGCAACTAGTTAAAGCTGTGAATCTGGTGTGATTTACAATGACCGTCGATCAATCTTCTAACTTTCTACACATACATAATATATGTGGCTATTATGAGGATGTATGCGTTTGAAATCTGCCTCACTGCAATTTAGTTCCTTATCGATGTCCAAATTAACTTGGCCGAAGCACGAACAAAGATGCATGTCTAAAAATCTCACATTATTAAAGTTTGTAGATGTAAAACCCAATTAATTGAAACAATTATTTGGGGGATAGCTGTACCAAGCCTACCTAGCAACCCAAGGCCAATGAGATGTGCATGCATGTACAATTTTGATATCTACCAATTCAGCGCTATTACCTTTCCCCTTGGGACATGGCTTGCTCTACAGATTAGGTATTAGTTTTGGTTGTTTTCTCATAGGCCGCTCAAGATTTCCACGATCATCTGAAAGTGAGCATGATCTCTCTCATAATCCATGGCTACCCCCACATACATGGTCCCGTTAGGGTAAGGGGTTATACCCCATTTGTTGGGGCAAGATCAAACGCGCTTACTGTTGATATTATTGAATATATATGCAGCGGTAACCAGATCTAAAAGAAAGCTGGAAATGCTGCAGTGCCTAGTTTTGATATCCTCAGGCGTGTTGTGCAGCAGGCTAGGGTACGTTGTTGATAAGGCATTACATGAGACCTACCATAAACAATTACTCACTTGTATTCTATATATGTTCCGGTATAAAAGTTGGAAGCAATGCACTATGCGCGCTAAGAAATTAATCTTCTTTGTGTTTTACTCTAATGAAATATTTATCTTTGTCATCGCGTGTTAGTTTAAACATTTAAATTTTTCAAATAAATTACAGGTATGAGATCTATTCCAAGCAGGCTAATTATTTGCTTAGTATCAGAAACCTCTCGATTAAGAATGCAAACACAAGCTTTTTATGTGGTTTACCTACTAATCTACTATAAAGCCCTTTTTGACTCGCGACTAATTGTCCCTTTGGAAACACACAAGAGAATCGAAGTAGTATGTGATTGAAAGGAGCTAGGTTAAAAGTAACCAAGAAAATTCAAACTTCTAATTCTAGGTATCTGGTTCATTTTGTTTTCCTATTCTTTTCGCCAAAAATATAATAATTCTAGGCATCTGTGTAACATGATCGAGAAGAGAAAAATCTACGACATTATCGATGAAGTCAGAAAAACTCGCTAATTAAGTATTTTGTAAACTTGGTTTGAGTTCATCAATTAGTTAATCACAATACGCAGATTCATTTCTTCCTGAATTGAGTTTGTGTCTCCTTCACTAAGCTTACAGTTTTTGTTGAATTAGAAACGAATTTGTCGCAGAAGTTGAGACAGGTGCAATGTTGATGAATGTTGATGATGAAGACGTACGGATGGATAACACACGCATGTTCCGTGGCAAAGCAGCAGCCCTAGCTCCCAGGTAATATGGACCTCAAACAAACCACTGTTGCAAATCTCATGGAATCTTGAAACTGATGGAATTAAGGTCCCTCGTCGGATCGAGTGGCGAGGGAAATAAACTCAGTTGGCTCCAATAATCCTCTATATAGATCCGCCGGTGATGATAGTCAGACTTCTACTCGTCAACACTACATTAAGGTGCGTGACTTTCTCCGGTAGAATTGATGCTAATTAATAAGCTCACACAGCTAAGTGTAAAAAAACTGTATTATTTACTAATTATCGAGGCGATAGTATTCAACATATGGAAATTAATCTAACCTAATCAGGTAGATTGTAGTGGAGGAGCTAAGACTAGAACGGCTGTGGTAGCTGAATGAAAGGCAAGAAGCCTGTGACATGCATCCATAATCCATTGCAGCCTATTCTGCAGCTAACAGCAGTAGTATACTGTTAATGACGCGGAATTTCTCTAATAAGTTAAGGTAGTTATACTATTATTGCAGCCAGTACCTCTCAGATATTAAACATAATGTGAATACCTACTCTGGTATGTATCAAGTGAAGACAATGACAGCTCTAATGCACTATCCCTTAATCAATTGTAACTTTCTTATTTTCATCAAATAAAGAGTGAACTAATTGAGAATACAGAAAAACACTTTGCTAGGGCTTTTTTCTAATATTGATTTTGTGTATCTGGTTGGAAAGGTACTGTCTTATGTTGCATATATACTCCAAAATCTTTGGTTAAAAAAAATACAAAGGGTTTCTATGGACAGTCATCATCATCCCATATTCTCATTAAGAAATTTGGTCACAATGTAAAAGGGCAAAAACCTAAGCGTACTGCCAAGAAAATGCACCGGTAAACACCACTGTTGATGCAAGGTGGCATCAGCATAGATAATTTAGAGAATTAGCTAGCTTGTTATCAATATCAGATGCACTAATTAAATATTAAATTTAGTTTCTGATCATATTGGAAAATATTGTACTAATAGCTAGGTAAGTGATTGGGTGGTCCTGGTAAGGTTTCACAAGCTGTTTGGACCCCAAACCCAAACTCGTATATGAAAAGGTCCCACACCCAACTAAGATTTGCAATATTTTCTTGCTTTGTGTCTCTCCATACCCACCCTTTAACACACCAAATACTCATTTGCCTCTTGCTCTTGTTATAAATGGGTGTGCTACCAGCACAGCCAATTCAGCTCATGGGTGTCACAAACTACTCACCTCTCCTTCGCTCCCTCTCTCTCTCTTCCTCTCCCTCCCTCTCCCTCTCTCTCGCTCTAGATTCTGTTTGAGAAGATCAGAAGCACAGAACAAGTATGAAGGTGTGAGTTGAGCAAGATGGAGAAGCAGGGCACGTGCATTTCTAATTCATGCGCATTCTTTGATTCCTGGAATTACCCACTTTGAGTTTGTTGATATGGGAATTAACAGATGCATGATCCTGTAGTGAGTTAGTTATTCATGTGCCCCCCTTCCCCATCATGACCACTACACCTTAATTAGCATCAGTGCAGAAGAGCCATGCATGCAGACAATTCCATATATTCAGATCGAAATGCAGAAGCTCCGATCAGTAAGTTCAGACGGGTCATGATTTATGAGTTTTCTTCATTCACAGTCTCTGGTTAGCTGTTTGCTTACAGTAGATAATTGGAAGCCTTGAAATGTTTAAAGTATAGTAGATGCTTACTGGTGTCGAGTTAATTTACTAAAATGCTCGGATAGTAGGATCGTTATGGTCATTGGTATGGTACAAAAATGGACGAGGAGGTAAGAATGTATGTGTTTCTGCAGGTGAAGGTTTTGAACTTTTGATACAGTTACTTATGGTTTTGCCTACACAGCAGATCAATGGCATATAACCACTGAGTTCTGAGCAAATTACTCTCTCTCTCTCTCTCTCTCTCTCTCTCTCTCCCATGTTCTAAAAATTAATCTGATACTTTATACCAGTAATTCTGTAACATGTCACCGTTCTCCGGAGTATGAGGATTGCTTTCCGCATATAGAAATATATGATGCTTTTGAAAAGGAGAAACCATGGAGCTAGCAGATCTCTCCCTCTCCATAATGGCTATATACTTGTATCATTAACAATAATGGTTTAGCAAGATCAACTGTAATCTATGATTTTGTTGAGATTAATAAAGGGGAGAAGAAAGTGGATACTTTCTCAGTTCTCACTTGGGTCTAACTTTATCTCTTCATTTTTGTTTGTTTGGTTGCCTTCATAGTGTTTATGGTGGGGAGACGCCCCAGGGTGTGTGGGGATTGCATTGCAAATTCAGTGCTGTCAATTTGTACCAATAATGATGCATGAGAGCTAAGAAAGTTAGCAAGAGTTGAGAGTTGGAGATGCTACTACATTGGTTTTCCGAGGACAGTTATGGAACTTATGGGTGACTTCTCGTTTCAATGAATTGACAACTTAATTAGTGCAACCACCAGAGAAACACCACCCTTTATGATCGATGTCCTATATATTATGTTGTACAACATGCCACCGATCAATCATATTATAGTGTTCTTAATTTTCAGGCAAAAGTATAGTCCTAGCATGCTGTAACAACACGCATGCTATTAACCGGTCACCAAATTTGTCATGCTTTTAATCAGTAGAAGACATCAAAGTTTTGGTAGGTGATCGCTTTTTTACATAAAAAGGTCAAGTTTAGGATAAGTTGCACAAAAGATGATCAACTTTTACCAAAACTTGAACATGACAGATATCGCGTGTATGAGCATAGCAAATCTACAGAACAGAATAGAAATTTTCCATAACATGTCTCTGTTTAGTCCTTCGGGCACTTACTAGCTTCTGTCCAGTTCCTAAAGCACATACAATGCTTAATCTAACAGCTCTCGAATTTCATATCTCCGAGAACTATAGAACTTTCCTGGTTAATGTTATCATGACTGCAGAAAGTATTTCTCAACGCAGAGAAAAAGCCCTTGTAACATCGACAAGTATTATAACGTTTTGAAAAGAAGACAGGCAGGAATATTTGGATGCCTCAATCATATCACTGAAAAAGTGTTAAAGCTAGAAAATTGTTTCTCTTCACTTTTCATCTGTTGGTTTACTTTCTGAGTAAACCAAATGGCTGCAATGCTTTCCACACAGAAGATAGAGACTTAACTGACCAAATCATATCCAGCACTTCCTTCACTGAAAGTTTTCAAGATCATTGACTTGAATTCAGATTGAACCAGAAAGCAGAAGGTTTGGTTCATAATGGGCCATGCTTAACTATTGATTAAAAGAAAAATTCATAACACTATTATAAACACATGCAGGTAAAAATATCAGAGAAAAGTAACCAACTCAAACAGATAAATCTCATCTGCTAATCTTTCTTTCGAGAAATTTTTGTAACAATGTGGTACAAAATCAATTTGACAGTACCCAACAAGGCAACAGATTCGTCACTTTAGTTGAAATTTTCCATCAACTGATCTATGTCAACCAAGCTATCAGTTCAAGCTAAGCGCTTCTGGTAAAGATAAAGCCAACAGCAACAAAACACCAACATAGGCACATAGCAAGTCAGGACAGAAGATTCTTGGTTGGTCATGGTAGAGAAGTACTTACAAGTCTCTCTGCCAAACATTCTTGGACACTGAAATGGACAAAAGGCCAACAAAAGTGCAGTGTGCTGAGTCAGGCTGAATTGCCCATCTTCAGAAAAAAGATAAAAGAAAAGGCATCTGATGCACATGGAAGGACCAACTTCGTCTTCACCTTTGCATCGTATAGTTGAAATCAATCAACTCTAGTTATGGATTCACTACACCAACTTAAACTAACGCATTGTTTTCACCAAAAGAACCAATGCTTTATTTTGTATAGGTGGCGTCAATAACCAGCTTCAACTGGCTTTCACCAAACCAGGACAAGTAGTCTAGTGTTGAGATCCTCAGCTAATAGCTAGTGCTTCCCGAGCCCTTGCCCTCGGTGCAATGTTCTTATCAACAACTTTCTTCAGTGATATCATTACTTTAGACACCAGGCCCACTTTGGCACAATATAATGAATTGTCTCATCATTTGTCGAAATGCAGAACCATTGAAGTTGCATTTCCTCCGTTGAAACATAAGCTTTGTGGACATCATGTTTAGGAAAGAGACCATCCAGCATACTCTTATGTTGGCAAGTTCACTCCAACACCCTTTGAACAAAATGCACATCACTTTGCTACTTCGCTTGTACTGACCAGTCACATACACATTTCACAAACATGAGGAACGAACCCGACACATGTAATTCAGTAAACAATTCATCTTCTTTTCTTTTTTTCCTCTCTGCAGTAACACCTTGTAAAACTATGGAAAAGCAAACAATATGCTGTTTAATTCCCTCCGCTTTCCTTCAGTACAAAACACTTGAAGCATCCAAGCCCAAGCCACCATGTTTCAGCTAAGACATGATCATATATAAGTCCATCATACCAGGAAAAAACTCAACAGAGTAATGATATATCAACTAAAAATTCTCACATCTAAATAATACCCATTACTGATCTTGCAATTCTTTATCTCAATAGCAATAACATCTGTTTCAGCTTTGCATGGTGTATGCGACCTTTAACTGTGGATTCAGTTTGATACACCAGCCAAATGCGTTGCACATGTAACTGAAGACCATAAACTCCAACTAATTTTACCAAGCTGATGCAAGTAGTCTCTACGAAACAAGTTACAGACCCTGAGCTAAAGAGTAGAGCTTCCCACCCAACAGGTGAAACTCTCAACCATTTTCTTCACCAAGTTCCTTGCTTTACAAATCAGACCCTTTGGCAGAACCCATTGATTATCTCATCAAATGTCAAACAACCTCAAAACATTTTTCGTCCATAAAGAGACGAACTTCATTGATGTTTTCAACACCTTAAGATCATTGAGCTCTCAACTCCCTTCTTAGCCTCCAGTTTAGCATTACGTCAACAAGATCTTATAATCATATTAAGCTTGGACTCAACTTCCATGCTACAAATCAACTTCCATACACATCATAACTATGATCTGGAATCAAACCAACACAAGTGATTCAAACACATGATCTGATTTTTGTTATCCTCATCTGCAATAAAACCATGTAAAGCCATGGTATAAAAAACAGCTCATTCGATCTCCTATATTTGTCGTTCACAAGTTTACCATGCAAAACCATATTGAAAGCATACAACATATGGTATGCGGTAATCAAGTAATCCCCTCCTCCTTCCTTCTTACCCAACATATTGAAACCAACAAACCCTTGCCTTGTTACACCAAAACTCTATTAATTTCTTCCGATAAACCCAAGACCTCAAAACCAGCTGAATCTTTTTGTTCACACAGTGATAACAGTATTAAAGATCAAATCTTCATCTGTAAATGTATAATTATTGATCATACAATTCTATCTCAATATATATCAGGAACATCTGTTTGAGCGTCCATAGTGGAGGTGAAGAAAATAAACTGTAGTTGTGGATTCAATGCAATACTCTAGCTAAAACTAGTACTAAAGAGTTTGGTGACTGGTGAAGTCAATCGACTTCCATTGGGTTCACCAAATTGGTCCAGGTATTCTCTACTAAGCAAGGTCCAGTTCCTGAGCTAAGGAGTAGTGCTTCCCAAGCTCTTGCCCCAGGCACAACATTCTTGCAAACCATTTTCTGCAGCATATCTATCGCTTTACAAACCAAACCCCTCTGGCACAACCCATAGATTACATCATCATATGCCGAACAACATCGACACATAAACTTATCCAACATTTCCTCCATAAAAATACAGGCTTCATCAACATCACCTTTACAAAACAGACCATCCAACATAATTATATGTGTCTGCAAGTTTACCCCAACACCATTCAAGGTCATCTCACTCACAAGCTCCCTCGCCCGACTCAGCTCCCCATTCTTACACAATGCCTTCAACAAAAAGTTATAAGTAATCAAATTTGGCTTACACCCCAGCTCTTCCATACAAGTAATCATCTTTATCCCAGCTTCCACATTATTCTGCTTACACAACCCATTTATATACACATTGTAAGTATAAACATCAGGAACCAAACCCAACACAAGCAACTCATCAAACACCTTATCTGCATTCTTGTAATCCCCATTTGCGATAACACCATACAAAACCATGGTATAACACACAATATCAGGCTTCATCCCCTCGACTTTCATCTTACCCACAACTCTCAAAGCATCCAAACCCTTCCCCTGTTTCACCAAACACCTAATCACATTGGAATAGTCCAACATCCGAGGACAAAACCCAACCTTCTTCATCTCCTCCACAAAACCCACAACCTCCAAACCACCTACACCTTTTTGCTCACACAATGATGACAATACCAAAGAGCAAATCTTCACATCCAAATCATACCCATTACTAATCATGCATTTCATTATCTCAATAGCATACCCAACACTTCCAATTCTACACAGTGCAGAGATCAAAATCCGAAAGCTCGACTCTTCAAGCCTAATTCCCATTGCTCTGCTGTTCATCAAAACATGGGGCACCATTTTAAGACCTTCACTACTTCCACAAAGCACATATAGCAGAGAGTTGAGTGAGACCGCAGAAGGGTCACATCTAAACTTGGGTATCCTGTAGAAAACATCAATGGCATCCTCAACTCGATTGGCACTGCCGTAGAATCTGATCAGGTTGGCGAAGATGGATTCGGCTGGGTGGAATTTCTCTACGGATTCAAGGCGGTCAAGAACAGATGGGATGTGGGTTAGTTGGGAGGTTTTGGTGAGGGTTTTGAGGACGAAGTTGTAGGCTTCAGGAGTCGGGTCACAGTTGAAGGTGTTGAAGGAGTGAATGAGTGTGGAGAGGAGAGTTTGGGGTGGGTTTAGTGGGGAGTGTTTGAGGGTTTGTAAGGCTTGGTGTTGGTTGAAGAGTTTGTGCCATTTGGTGTTGTAGGGTGAGACTGGCCATTTTCTGTATTTTCTTAGGAAGAATTTGCTTCTGGGTGTGAGAGAAGAGGTTCTGACCATTTGAGATTGTTGGGGAAACTAGACTAGAAGGTTAGTGTTGATTATCTTCTTGTTTCTGTTGGGATTTTGTGGTTCCGGCAATTCGTTCTACTCTTTGAAGCAGGTTCAAACTTCAGAGACTAGAAGCTGGGGCTGCTAAGCAAGCAAAATTTTGTTTTATTTTTTTGTTTGTTTAATGTAAGATTTGTGCGGCTACTTTAAGCCTTAATAAAACTGTGGAATATAAGAGTGTACACGTAACTTAAATCTATAATTACAAAGACTTCAAATGTTAAACATTCAACCAGGTACTAACTAACAAAGAATGTTCTATTATCCACTCTATTTGCTTTGAAATTGTGATGACAAAACAGAAAAATCTCGACTACTGCGAAGCACAATTACCAATAGCATTGTTTTCCTACTATCTTGTTGATGACACTTAGTTTCTCCATGCTACTAGGCGGCATCAACCATATGATGAAGTAAAGAATCAAACTCGCTGCCTACCTAGAGCAATTAAGGCACTTTGAGTGCATACACTGACACGAAGCTCAACCTGTCCTATAAAACTGATGTAGAGGCTTATTACTCGTCTAAGGCGCAAATAAACTAAGCAACATAAGCAAATGAAAACAAAAAATAAAAATAAAACCCAATGGACCCAAGGAGAAGCCCTAGGTGCACACACCACTAGGCCTGACGAGCCCAAGCCCAAGCCCTAACTCAAGCCCAAGATAGCCCACGCACATGGAGGCCAGTCACCGCCGTCACAATACTGAATATGTCGCTCCACCACCTTAATCGATTTAGCCTACACCGTAGTCGAGTAACATGATTCGAGGTTCGAACCCATGCAACTACCAACCACCAGTGGATCTGCAACAAGATCCGAACGGACCAAATCACATATCCCTAACCCGGATCGGGTTTGCATCTCAATAACAAATATTTCCGCCGTCATAAGCCACCAATCTCCTAGCCATGCAGAAACCACCTGTGACTGAAAGCAAGGACAATGGGATTCTCTTAAGCCACCTCTCCAAACATCAGAACCTACCAAAGCTCGTTCGACCGCATTTGGAACACGCCGACAAAGCCAAAAGCCATCGCTAGGGATGACATGTCGTTGGACAAGCACACACAACCATATGTTTATCAAAGTATTCTCTCTAGGGTTTTTTTTGGCGGGCAAGCAAAAGTTTTGATAAATGATTTTATTTTTGAGAAGTGAAATTTACACTCCTTAAATTATAATCCACTCTCCCACTTTTTTTTGTCAACATTTTTATTAGAAGACAAAATATGAGTTAGTAAAGAAAAAATTTAAATGACCAAAAAAGGAAACATGGAATGTGGATTGAAAAATGGGGAGTGTGATGAAGGATAAAGTGTAAAGACATAGATCTAGTAAGAGAATATAGAATCATCATCATCTTATTCATTGATAGAAGCCCTTTATATAAGGAATTACAAAGTACCAATATAGTAATGATAAAAAAATACATAGTCCTATTCTAAGTATGTATCCTGATGACATAAGGCTAAGACACACATATGAAATATCCTAAAACACTCCCCTTGTGCCGCGTGTCTTCATGACGAAAGGTGCATAAGTGTTGCCTCGTCAAAACCTTCTCAAGTAACAAAAACT
The DNA here is from genome assembly GCA_034370585.1 of Fragaria x ananassa. NCBI lineage: Eukaryota > Viridiplantae > Streptophyta > Magnoliopsida > Rosales > Rosaceae > Fragaria > Fragaria x ananassa. The sequence goes on from CP139753.1 coordinate 5,232,606, forward strand.
CTGTAGGAAAAAATAAACCTTAGTCGAAGGAGAAAAGAGTACAACACACCAACTACTTTATTGAGAACCTGATCATGTAATGCTCCCCCTGATAACTATCTTAATTGGAGAGACTTGATAAACGTTGCATTCCAATGTTTTTCACATGTTTCTCAAAAGTATATTTAGACCAAGACTTAAGCAAGTCTGCCAAGTGTAATTATTAACCTTAACCAAACACATTCATGAACAATTTCATGCTGATCAATGATCTCTGCAAGAGACAAACGGTGTATGCGATGTTGGTTCGTTAAAAACTTTGCCAAACAAAAACCTAGTGAGACAAAAGTCTTGGTCTAAGGGAAAAGGAGCACAACATGGTTGATATGACACAACCGCACCCTTCACATTTGATAATGATATATATGTATGTGCTACAATCCCCCTAAAGTTCGCACCTCATCATAGGGCTCTTCCCGATTTTTATTAATCACGGAAATTTCAACAATTTAGCATGTCAATGCTCTTTAACATGTCTTCAAATGTGGCATTGGACAATGATTAATTAGATCATGCCGTATAGTCCTCAAATATAATCTTTTACATTTAGATCTTGAGGAGAAGACCGCTTGTGAACTCAAAACATAAGTTTATGCAGGAAATCAGATTTCCACGCAGCAAGACCTTCAGTTACTAGAACAGTCGTAACTTCCTCTAGGAAATACATATGAACGAACCATAAATGGTTTTGGAAACTAGACACATTTAGCTTTCCAACTGTATATTACACACATTCTGGTTCGTCAAGATCTGTTCACAAAGTCCTGTCAAAGTTGACTGTTTTGTGAAAATCAGATTCACGGACAGATCCGCCCTACTTTACGAAAATGACCATAACTCACTCAATATGATAGGTATGATCAAATGGTTAGTGTCCCTGGAAAGTAGAAACATAAAATTTTCCAATGGTATCAATTTGACCATTTTCCGGTGAGTGAGATTTTTTGTAGGTCCCATGGAATTTGACCTATGAAACTTGGCAGATTTTGATTTCGTTTTTGATGTGTCTTTTTTATGTAGGAATAGAATAAGCCTCAACATTTCATACCATTAAGTATTGAAAAAGGAGTTACTGCCATTATATTGGCATTGCGTGGGTGTATAGCTACATTTAGCTTTACAACTTTTTATTGCGAATGAGTTATCAAGTCTTTCTTATTGTGTTGAGTACATTGATGCGTCTTATTGTACTTAGATGAAAATTTCATCTCTTAACACATATTTGTCATATTTCTTTAGACAAAACAACGGATATCTCTTTAGAGCAAAGACTTTGACTAATCATAAGAGTATATGTATGCCTCACTAGTTATAGAGCACCTAAGCCGATTGATGGAAAATCATCATCAATGTAGTCATCGAGTACCTTTTCGAGACCGTGTCTTCCCAAGATCTTTTTCATTCTTAACTTTGGATGTTGATACATATTGGCATCTCTTAATCCATCAAGAGTCCATGTAAATCCGGAATGAATATGTAAAGACATAATTCACCATATCCCTTCCAAATCTAGTAGTTACTTAGTGTGCATTTCAACCTCTCTTGCAAACGCACGCTCCTGTGGTTTGGAGCCACTTGATTTGAGTGAATGAAGTTCGTTTAAGACCTTCATGTATATCTCTAATTACATAGAGATTTTATTATGACCACATTCATAGGATGCATGTTCTGTTATTCAGAAACTACCAAACTAACAAAGTAGTGTAGTTCAATGACATCCATTACGAGAGCATATCTCATCATAGTCGATCACAGTGCGTGTTAGTGAGAGACCTTACGTCATAAGGTGAGTCTAAACTCATGTTCTCACTACGATATCTAACAAAGACATATTTGATAAGGTTTAGCTTGTGGTGTCGGCATCACCTGCCTAAGGACTTATCTCTTTGTTAATACTGGATCGCATCTTTTCATTAGGCCAATCAACTAAAGGTGGTTCGATAGTAAACTCATTATTCCACATCCTCATGTACACTAGTGTAATACTTTTAGAGATCTCTATATGGATTGGATTTGACATTGTGGCATCCCCCAACGATAATCACAATTCAGACTTCATGAGACGGATTTAAGTATCACTGATCAATGAATCAAGTTGTGCCAAGCTCACTTTCTTTCTAGTATGAGAAAGTATCGAACCTAAGGACCTCCCTTCTTTTGGGGAGCCACACGGCCTTGTGACACCAATTTTGCCACTATATGGCGTCACCATGTCACCATTCATGGTGATGGCGTCAAGACCAACTCCTTTTGGTCGCACCATGCCTTCTTGATAAGACATCAATCCTTGCAGACATATTTGCAGCATGTGATTTTGTCACCTTAACACTTTAAGTATTTGGGATCAAGATGAGACTGTGTGGGGACAAATCACGAAAATTCATGTCGTTCCACTTGAACACTTGTGTTTTTATCTCCCCCTAACAGCGGGAATATTGACTCATCAAAGTGGCAATCCACAATTTAGCGGTCAATGAGATCGCCTGACAAAGTTTCTACATAAGCGGATTATAGGTGGAAGTTCATATCCAACCTAAACTTATTCATCTCAAATGACCCATCATTGTGCGCAGTGGTATTGCAATTTGGCATATAGAAATAACATTTAGCCGAGCTCAAAGATTAGAGATCCATTTCAATCATGTTTGAGCTCAAGGATTGCAATTTCGTGTCAATCGTGGTACACAGTCACAAGCTGTAGTACAATAATATTAAATGATGGTGGGTCAGAGATGAATAGTAAAACTGCATGCAAATATTGCATAGCCCCAAGACGCAATAAAAAGATTGGTGCACATCAATCATGTTCGAGCGACAAGCTAAAGTTGTTTGGTCGTAGCCACGGTGAGACCGTATTACGTGTGAACATGGGGTATAAGACACTTCAACTTATATTCCGATAAACTTCTTTAAAGAATGAGTAGTGAGCGCGTAGAAGTATAAGCAGCATAAACAATAGATAATAATGTAACAAGTGACCCGTGTGTTAACACTTCAACCAACACCATAAAACATAAAAAGGTGTCCGCGAGTTGGTTGTATCTATCTACATAGTTTGATGTAAGAATGAAATGTTCACTTTTGTGTCATTTAGCGTAGGACGGTCTCAATCCTAATTTAGCTAAAAATAGGATTTCAAAATGAGCAATGAGCATTGTAGGAGGCTATTGAGACATCGAGAGAAGGCCGGTGCACCTCAATTGATTGAGGATTTGATCGGACGGTCTCTGAGAAGTTGGAGCCGTGTTCGGGTGACGTCAATGTCCCCAGGGTGCTACCATTTACAACCATGGCGTCACCATCATGCTTCAAGGAGAAGCTAGATCCTGAATGTCTTCATTTTGAGCGGAAGAATGGATGTCCATGAGAATTTCTCAAAATTTGGACCATTATATCTCTTCCAGGATGACCGATTTGATCAAACCAAAGCCTGTATGAGTCAATGTCCCAAATATCATGTTTAGCGACAACATGAGATTCGATATTCAAATCGTAGTGACATACAGTCCACTAGATTGACTCATAAACTTCTATAAGAAGCATTTCAGTCTGCATTCATGAGAATGTATACAAAAAAGAACTCTTGTTCATTCTCACAATACGTTTTCAAATGAAAACTGTTAGCAAAAATGTCTTTAAACCTCAACATGGCTCGGTTGACTCTTAATACATAATGGGCATATGTGATGTTGATCATGGTGTCATAAGGCATCAAGATGCAAGCTAAACTGCATTCTTAAATGACCGGTGTGATTCAATTATTGTAGTCACAGAAAATTTACAAGGCACAAAATCCAGAGATAGTTGTTGGTGCCTTAGAATGTTGTAGGTAGTTCCACTATTTGCGAAGCATTCAATGTTTTTATGAGACATATCGATAAAATACAGTAGATAGGAGAGTAAATAGTTCCACTTGAACCATTTAGAAGGATTGAAAGAAGCTACGAAAGTTGCAATCTCGAGAATGCATAAAAAATTTCGTGCAGAATGACCTTTGCGCCCTAAAACAGCCATAACTTCTTCGTTAAGATAGATATGGACGAACCATAAAATGTTTTGAAAACTAGACTCATAGAGCTTTCCAATGATATAAAGCTTACTGTCTGGTTCATCCGGATCTGTTCACAAAGCTCAAACGAAGTTTACTGGCTAGGGAGGACAGATTACTGTTTTTCACAGATTTGACATTAGCAATGCTTTTGAAACTTGCCGGTGGCATTAAGACGTATGCTCAACCACAGGACGTGTTGATGATCAAATTCATATCCAGAGGACCTAGATGATCCGATTATGATGATTATCCGGTTATGGCAAGTCTTTAACGTCTTCTACAAGACGACAATTGGTTTAATAACGTAGGAGATACAAAATCAAAAACTTTCGGTAACTCCAAGTATGACCAGACATGTCCGTAGAGGGTTGGTAGTATGAGACACACTTGAAACCACTATCTCCTTAATTTCAGACAATTCTAAGACATCATACTAACTCAGATGAGCCTATTTGAACAATTGATGAAGGAAAATCCATTATAGGGTAAAAGACTTGAACCGAAAAACACGTTAATAGCCCTCCTTGAGGGTCATGACACCATACGTCACCTCCTCTAAGGGAGAGACAAAAGACGGAGTTAATGCCATGTTTTTCTAAGGGAGATGTAAAAATGTACATCTTGTTTGTAAATCAATACAAACCATAAGAGGAGAATAGTTTCATAACATCGAAAAAATTCTCAAGGCATTCATTATTGTTAATGTGAGTATATATCAAGTTCTCGAATAAACAAAGGACATCGATACGACATCTTATTACATATAGCTTGGAAAGAAAATCAATGTCTAGCTGATGACGTCAAAGTCAGGGAAAGCTAGAGCTGGATCCGAATCTTTGAAATCTGCGATTAAGAGGATGACGTTTTTGTCCTCATATTGATTTTCCGTACCTTTTTGTATGCGTACATAATTTTAGGAAGAGCTCGACAACTCTTGAACCAGTGATCCGGAGATCCAAACGGTTGCATTGTCTTAACCGAGCGTGAGTAGTTTTGACAGATTGGTGTCTAGATCGGGAGTGTCGCCATTAAGGCCGGCGACACCTCCCCCTCTTTTCTAAACATCGGCACAACATTTTCTGCCGTTACCATGACACATATTGTTGTCCTCATATTAGGGGACAATCCTAAATACGTTTATCACATTAGCGTATATATAATTCTCGTTTGCAATTGTACGATCAAAATCAAGCCCCGTTGGTAATTCCAAACCAACTTGGAAGGCCTAGAGAACTTGATGATGATCAAATCCGCTATAGGTTATGGATTATGATGCCACAAAAGTTCATCGACAATATGTAGTCAATTAATGTGGTAAGCGATCCACTTGACTTAATAACTCAATTTGTTGAGTTAGGTGGACGTTTCAAGAAATGCTCCATGAGTGCATTCCACAGTACATTGTGGTCATTACTTTTTGCAACATATTGTCATTGAAGACTTTTGTCGATGTAGCGTGTCAAAGACTTTGAGCGCATGAGATGTGAAATCTCGGCACCTTGGCTTGTTAGCCTAGGGGTCAAAACATGTGGTTTAATCATTTTCAATCAAAAGGTTCTACAGATACCATGCAAAGATTCGCATTGGGCATTGACTACGTCAAAACTCAGATAAGCAGAATGTTACATTGCTCTTGCATACAAAACCAAGCTGTTATGAGACTCAATAGAGGTAACAAACGATGTTTTTAATGGTTTGTCATTCGTATTGATCACACACAATCCGGAAAAGCCGCGAATTGATCAAACACAATTTGAAAAAGGCCTCGGATTGATCAAACACAATCCGGAGAAATGTCAGGATTGATCATACACAACCCGGACAAGGAAACAAGACCGATCAAACACACTCTTGACCCGCGAATAAAATTCCAGGATTTTTACCTGCACGCACAAAATCCCAAGCATAAAATGGAGATGGAGAAGGGAGGAAAGAATTTTATCCTCCGTGGGTTATTGAACTTGGAAACGTTTAAGGTTTCAAAACATACATTTCGAAACTTCAAACACTTGAAGAAGTCGAAAATTATAGTCGAAGGAAACCAAAAATCATTGACGGGCGACGGCGAAGGGATATGCAGCCGGTGTTGTCGGACGGCGGCCGGGAAAACAGGCTACGGCGGTAGTCGGACAGAGGAGAAAAAAAAACACTTTTTAGGATTTCGGAAAATAAATGGTGATCTATTAGTTCTAGGGTTAGAACAAAATGAATGATAACATGATGAATGATAAAGTGTAGAGACAAAGAGATCTAGTAAGAGAATAGAGAATAATCATCTTATTCATTGATAGGAGCCTTTTATATAGAAAATTATAAAGTACCAATATTGTAATGATAAATGAATACATAATCATATTCTAACTACATATCCTGATAATATAAGGCTAAGACACATATAAAATATCCTAGAACATAGTGTGAATTTTATTTTTATTTTTTATCAATGATGAAATTTTATTCCACAAAACAAGAGCTACATTAAGGAGTGTATAGTAGCCTCATTAAACCTAGTCTAAAGCTTGGAAGAGTACCACACTCCATTAAAAAAAGAACTTAGTCATAAGACTCGATAACTAATAGAGAACTCAGCCAATCCGGGACTTGCATCCACCAGTAAATAGGGCAAGAAAGTGATAACGCAAACTTGGCTACTGCATGGGCTGCCTTGTTGCACTCTCTAGGGGCATAACCCTAACTACAAGACTGAAAATGCTGCATAAAGACCTTGGCTTCCTCTAGTATACTCCATCAGTACTTAAATCCTCCTCATCAGACTCCAAGGCTTTGAATATATTCTTTGCCTCCCTTCAATATGAATGTGATTAAACCCTACCTGAATGCCGAAATGTAAGCTGTTAACTAACGCCATAAGTTCACAGGTATGTGGACTTACAAATCTTACTCCCAGACTTACCAGAACAACAATGCACATTCCCTTCTCATCTCTACAGACAACCCCAGTTCCAAACAACCCCAAAATCTTTATTGAGAGCTTCATCTATGTTGATTTTAACTACTCCCTACCTAGGCTTGGACCACTTCTGCCTCTGCAACTCATTATCATACTTGGTTTACTTGAACCTTGATGCATACAAGAACTTTCGGTACCCAAATAGTAAAACCTTTTTCAATTTAAAAGTGTAATGTCTATAGCTCCAAGAATATCAGAGTCAAACCCTAAGTGTTGAACTAGATTCTGTCAAATGCCTCATCCGATGGCTCGTTCTTGGGACTTTGTCATCAGACGGGCGACATGTTTCTCTGTGATCTCTGGCGATGGACATCAGTGTTGGGGCTGACACGGGTTGGATGGGATGGCATGCTGGGATGGAGTGGCGGAGGTGCACTTCTCGGCCTATCTCTGATCCGAACATGGATGGAGTGATCGAGCAGGGGTGGATTAGTCGATGATCCTAGGTTGAGGGGGGGGGAGTTTCGGGTTCCAAGACAGATTACGGCCTAGTTTGGTACAGCTTCGGTTTTAAAAAAAAATCAACTTCTATCCGAACTTTTAGATTTTTTAGTGTTTGGTAAATGAAAGAAAAACAGTTTTTTATTAAAATTACAGGTCACTGGAAGCAGCTTTTAGAAGCAACCTGAAAGTTACTTTTAAGAGCAACAGTCACTAAAAACATTAGAAATTAATAAATTTTAACTTGGCAGTACTTTTAAAACAAATATTTACCAAACACAAAATTGTTTTAATTCACTTTTGATGCGATTAATTACTCACATCGCCTCCTCGCCTCACTCGCCTCCCTCGTCTCGTCTCGTCTCGCCTCACTCCTCTCACCTCGCATCACGCGCAGCACTCGTCTCGCCCGCCCTGCCTCCTCTCCTCGCCTCTCCACCTCGCCTCACCCGCCTCCTCGCCTCGCATCACGCGCCTCATAATGGAGGAACCATGATTTTTTTTTTAAAAAAAAAGGAAAAATAAAATGAAAACAAGGAAACTACTGTCTTTTTATGACATACAGTGGCAACATGGTAAATAAAATTAAAGTAAGGGTTGTTTTTACCGCCAGACCAATGACATCATAGTAAATAAATTAGAAGTATGGGCAGAACCGTCATTCTGCCAGTTAAGGATAAATCAGTTAATCCAGGCTACAATGGCACAAATGTAAAAATGCAATAAAAGTAAGGACAAAATGGTCGCGCCACTGTGAACAAGAACTCACCCGCTTCGTGTAATATACAAATATGTATTTTTTTTATACGACAACGAATAAAGTAGTTTGTACTCTTTGGGTCTGTAATATTCTTACTTCTTCTCCATAGAGGTGAGCTTTCGTCCTCACTGCTCAAGGAAACTACCCATGACTAGGTTTGAAAACATAAATAAATGTGGCGCCATAAACTGTACCTGATGGCCGGTCATAATTTAGACCTACTATCCTACTTACCTCATTATATGTGTACAATAGGTAAGTATATCGAGAGTGTCCACTAACGCCCTATCGCCTGGAAGCAGTGCCACTTGCCTGGAAGCAGTGCCACTCGACAAGGGATGTAAGACACTCTTCCGTCCATAGAGGCCCCTCCGGAGGTATAGGGGATCGAACCCAAGGTAGTCACTATGCTCCTATTACTCTCAAGCCATCAATAACTCGTATAAATGGCTACCATATTCATGATAACCAAATCATGCAATCTCATATATGCATTTAACATTTTATAAAACAATAAAATTACTAATCAAGAGAGTTTCGGGTCCCCTACCTAGAATCCAAGACTTTCCTCACGAACTCCGAGAATCTCAAGCATTTCGTTCCACGGGTAACTAGAGTCCCTAATGTCCGACATTTCAGTCGTTAACAACTCATTAAACAAGCATAAGCAAGCACGATGACTAATTATTATTCGTCGAATCAACTTTTCATGTTCTGAACGGATTGACCATGTTTGACCAATGATTGACCAATCGATGTTAATATTAGTTTTGACCAATTTTACAATTAGTTTCGATTAACAAATACTAATCAATATCAAAATACAATCCAACATTTACTTTACTTTCAAATCTCGTCGCACAGTAATATTATAAAATTACTATGGACACCCATTGTATTACTTCGTACTTTCCAACATGAATATCTCAATTTCATGTCTAATACCTTTAACATAATCACTTCAATAGCAACTTATTAAAAAATATACCAACTTAAAACACTTCTACTTCAATATTTTTATAATTGCTGTAACACAACTGATACACTAATATCTTAATACACATGCAAATCATCGAGCCCCATCTCAAGTTCTTGATCATCTCATGATAATGACTTTCATTTCAAATCTATAATAACAAGTGTCATTCCCGTTCAAGTTTCCACATCAACCCCAGCTTTTGATCACAGATTAATCAACGCAAGCTACTGATGTTAAACACAATGCCCATACCACATGAAACCAAGTTTCCAGAACTTAAGTACACATACAAATTCCCAAAACTAGTGTACTACACAGATTTTTAACTAACCTGGGGATCGATTAAATCATTGCAAACCCCTACTATGCAGGCTTGAACCCAATGAAGAACACAGCTGCACCAACAAAGATCATAGCAGCTAGCTAGGATCAATCTACCCTTCTCTTCGTACAATTCCTCTCTTAATCATAGCTGTGTTGATGAATATTTCAAGGTTTCAATACCACAGATTAACCAAACAACAACTCATAATTAACCCAAAGCAAGGCTGAATGCATTCCAACTTTTTGAATGAAGGGGTGATCGCACTGTCCAACTTTTTGAATGAAGACAGTATTCAAGGTTGGAATTTACCTTCACAAATATGGCTCACGGCAGAACCTCCAAAATGCTGAGTTAGCTTCTACTGTCGTTCAAGACTTGACAGATTTTTATAACAAACAGCACCCATCAACTTGACACGCATCTACAGAAAAGCAAGCAAGAGAGGAGATGATCATAGGTAGAAGCATCGGTTGCCGAATTCGCCGGAGGAACTCGAAGCTTCTCGATCTGCTCTGATTCTCCTTCCATCTACGGTTGGATGAGCCACAGCCATAGGTGTGTCGATGACGCCAAGAAGAAGAGATCGGTGCCGATTTGTCGACGTGAAGTAGCGGGAGAAGGCGGCGTTGTCTTCTCATGGCGGTGGTTCCTCAAGCGGTCGAGAGCTCTAGAATGCTCGAGGCTAGACTAATATTGGGCTGGTCCATGGACCAATTTAAAGGCTTTCTCCAACTTGAGTTTTAACGGTTGAGATTGAACTGTGATGAGTTTCGACGACTTAGATCGCACGGTTTAATTTCGCTTTAATTAGATGGATTTCCATAATCCACACAAACTTCGGAAATTCATAAATAATAACTCAGATGTCCGAAAAATTCCACAAAAATTTCCACAACCACATCGTGTGGTGTACATTATTTTCAAATTTTAAAATCAAGTAATTGATCTCGTAAAATTCTCTAAAGATCACTCTCAAGCTCATTAAAACTCCGAGGTCAATAAGCTATTTACTAAATGATATTAAATTAAGCTTGTCAAATTTTTCGGGTGTTACAGCTAAGCTAGCTAGCTGCTTGAATAATAGAGTGGTTCTAATGAGAACTACTAAGTTGAAGATTAGTTTATGACTTTTCTATTTCACCCATTTTCCGATCTCATATTCACATCTCGACCGTCTAGTTTGTAGATATATATATATATATATACACACACACATGTATATATATACATGCCGGATGTGGAGGGCACGTGCGCACTGGCTTAAAATAAGCACGTCCCTCCGTTCACCACCATCCAGCGCCGACGATTGCGCACCTCAACCCCCAACGGACTTCAGCAGCGTCCTCGATCATTTTCCCTCCCTGGTGAGTTCGCCGAATTCCAGTTTCCGGCAAGATCGACTTTATTTGAAGTTTTGGATGATTTCGCCATAAAACTGGAAAAGAAAGGACTCGTCGAAGAGGGAAAGTGGTCGGGGACGCTGCTAGAGTCTTCTGGGGTGGAGGTGCGCCGTCGTCGGGGTCAGACGGTGGCGAATGGAGGGACGTGCGCTCTATCGTTTTCGTGTGTATATATATATATATATATATATATATATCTACAAATTTTCATTTAAATTGAAAATCATTAAGGTTTTCATAAATGTGATTTACCAATTATAAATTTGGACGACTCATGTTTGACATATTTGAATTACCAATTATAAAGTCGAGGGGATGAAGCCTGATATTGTGTGTTATACCATGGTTTTGTATGGCTTTATCGCAAATGGGGATTACAAAAATGCAGATAAGGTGTTTGATTGAAAATCGTTTAAATTGAAAATCATTAAGGCATTCATAAATATGATTTACTAATTATAAACTTGAATGACTCATGTTTGAAAATCATTAAAGTAACAGAAATCGTTCAAGTTTATAATCGACCAAATCATATTTATGAATATCTTAATAATTTTCAATCAAACACTTTATCTACAGTTAAACATAAGTCGTTCAAGTTTATAATTGACCAAATCACATTTATGAATATCTTAATGATTTTCAATTTAAATAATTTTCAATCAAACACCTTATCTACGGTTAAACATGAGTCGTTCAAGTTTATAATTAATACATTACATTTATGAATGCTTTAATGATTTTCAATCAAACACCTTATCTGTATTCTTGTAATCCCCATTTGCGATAACACTGTACCATACTAAACCATGGTATAACACGGTTAACACCCAATATCAGGCTTCATCCCCTCGACTTTCGTCTTACCCAAAACCCCCAAAACCCCCCAAAGCATCCAAACCCTTCCCCTGTTTCACCAAAAACCTAATGACATTGGAATAGTCCAACATCCCAGGACAAAACCCAACCTTCTTCATCTCCTCCACAAAACCCACAACCTCCAAACCACCTACACTTTTTAGCTCACACAATGATGACAATACCAAAGAGCAAATCTTCACATCCAAATCATACCCATTACTAATCATGCATTTCATTATCTCAATAGCATACCCAACACTTCCAATTCTACACAATGCAGAGATCAAAATCCGAAAGCTCAACTCTTCAAGCCTAATTCCCATTGCTCTGCTGTTCATCAAAACCTGGGGCACCATTTTAAGAGCTTCACTACTTCCACAAAGCACATATAGCAGAGAGTTGAGTGAGACCGCAGAAGGGTCACATCTAAACTTGGGTATCATGTAGAAAACATCAATGGCATCCTCAACTCGATTGGCACTGCCGTAGAATCTGATCAAGTTGGCGAAGATGGATTCGGGTGGGTGGAATTTCTCGATGGATTCAAGGCGGTCAAGAGCAGATGGGATATGGGAGAGTTGGGTGGTTCTAAAGAGGGTTTTGAGGACAAAGTTGTAAGCTTCAGGAGTTGGGTCACAGTTGAAAGTGTTGAAGGAGTGGAAGAGTGTGGAGAGAAGAGTTTGGGGTGGGTTTAATGGGGAGTGTTTGAGGGTTTGTAAGGCTTGGTGTTGGTTGAAGAGTTTGTGCCATATGGTGTTGTAGGGTGAGACTGGCCATTTTCTGTGTTTTCTTAGGAAGAATTTGCTTCTCGGTGTGAGAGAAGAGGTTCTGACCATTTTGGGCGTGGGTTGGGAATTCTAGATGTGGATTATGTACTTGTTCAAGTCAGGGTCGTGTTTGAGATTTTGTGCTTCCCGCAATTTCTTGAAGTTCTAGAGAATCCATATTCTTCCTCTATTTTCAAAACTCTAACAGTTAGTAAGTTATGCGATTAAACCATCATCTAAAGCAGAAGTAAAAGACACATTGATATAAAAAGAAGCCACCGGCCACAACAGCCACACACCCGAACAATTTCAAATGTCAAGTAATGTGCAGTGCAAGAACAAGTTTCTAGTTTAGGGAACGAGAGGAAAATGAGCAAACAGCCTTCTGAAAGAGCTTCCACCTTACATTCTAATCTTCGTCCATTAACACCCTATTATTCAATCCTACAGCAAATTCTTTCTTGGCATAACAAGTTTCCAATTCCATTATCACCCATAATTCAATCCTGGAGAGAAACCATGAAATTGCACAGAAAAAGAAGGAGATGACCTGAAATCGGCACCGGGGCTCGAGAGAGGTCTGCGAGTACCCATCTCAACCTCGCGAACATTGACCGTCGAGAAGGGAGGTCTTCGCCGTCGGAGGAGGAAAGGACGACGACAGTGTTCGGCGGTGGAATTGGTCAATTGGGGTTCAAGGGAGTACCGCAGTCGATCTTTATGTTTTCTGGATTTTGGAGTATGAGTACTAACAGTCGAGTTTAACGAGACAGGGGTATATCGACCATTAACGTTCAAAATTTTAATTAGAATCAGATATTGAAATATTGAGACGCAAAAAAATGATTATTTGGTTGAAAATTAGTCGAGAACTTTCTCATTAATAGTTTGTTACATTTATTTTTTTATTATATTTTTTTATCTCAATCTTTCAGTTTTTATGTCTATATATGAAGATTGTTTATACAAATTTTCAGCTAAATTAGTGATCGTTAAAGAATCAAACTAAATCAAATCAATGAATTATCCAAATTTGTCAAACATGAATCATTCAAGTCTATAATCGGTAAATCACATTTATGAATGTCTTAATAATTTTTAATTTAGATGAAGATTTATAAAGATGATCTACTAATATATATCTACAAATCAGAGGGTGAAGATGTGAATATGCGATCAAAAAATGATAAAATGAAAAAATCTTTAACTGGTTCTCAACGAGTCCTTAACCAAATAGTCCTCATAAGAACCTCTTCTGTGAAAAAATATTTTTCACAATAAATTACCGATTACATTAAAATGACAATCTTATTTTCTTATTTATATGTTTAAAAATCATTTTTTGAAAATCATTTTCAAAAAGGTTAATGGACAGGTCCTTGGTGTTTTCAAAATTTATAAATATACTAGTTCTCCGGTGGGGCCAAAAAGACGGTTTAGTCCCTATCTTTTAATTTAATTACATCTCTGCTATTCTTCTTAATATCAGGTCCAATACGTCCGGAAAAAAAAAAAAAAAAAAAAAAAAAAAAAAAAAAACTATTGCTTAGCATAAGTTTTCTTGACGTGGGTCAAGCTTAGAGTTCCACTAATGCTAGGATGTTGACGTGCTTGAGGTCCAGAAGGCGGTGCACGGGCTTATACACTAAAATCAACTAATATGAAGTAACCTCTTTTTATGAACAAGTAGTGTTTCTTCATTACATAGTAAAATCACCCGCATGGTACCTCGTATACACTATAATACAAGACGTACAACAAACCTCAGCATGGGCACATAACCCAAGCATAGAACCGAGGTTTATTCGATAAGAACAAGAAAAAACAACATAGTTGAGAAACAAACCTACGTATGTTTCCGTTTGACCGACTCTTTATCTTCTTCCGGTGACAATTTCTGACCCGGCAATGAGACCCCTTTTTCTGTTTCATCATTCACATAAATTACATAACGTAAACCTCGATCATATATATCAACTATTTCCCTCTCTATCATTGATTTTAAAATCAAAGTCTTTGGCGTTATTTTATATGGGTACAACGTGGGTGACTCACACCACCACTATCTTATTGGTTTCATGGAACAAGATGCACACTATGGAGTTGGCAAAGATGAATTCGTTCAACAGAGAATTAACCTAACATTTCCGACCCTCTAGAATATTAGTTCTCTTCTGTTGACTTGGTTGCGCTCTGTTACCGGTCAATGTACAGAACACGGTTTGGCCTTTTTCCAGCTTGTTTCCAATGATTTTTAAAACCTAAGATGTATGCATAAATAGCACCACCCCCTATGTAAGAAAACCTTCACTGAATCAAAAGTTCAAAACACAATTAATCCAAGAGATTTCTGATAGTCATCATGCAACAAGCTACTGCACCACCATCTGATGCTAAAGCGAGCGCAAGCGCAGTTCCGGTAGCGTACGTTAATCCCACGGTTGCGATCATCAGCCCTAGTTTCTGCACTCCCTACCCTGTTGATCTTGGCATTGTCCGAAAAGTTCTGACCATAACCGATGGCAACTTTGTAGTCACGGATGTCAATGGCAACACTGTTTTCAAAGTGAAAGGAGCGCACTTAAGCTTACGTGACCGTCGAGTTTTACTTGATGCTGCTGGCTACCCCATTATTACTTTCCGAAAGAAGGTATGTTTAATCAGCTGAGGATTCATAATTTGTTTTCTAGACCGTACAGCCTTTCAAGGTATTTCTATGAACATGTTGTCCTCATCATAAAATTGCAAACATATTTATAAGATAAGCAGCTGATGAGGAAAAATTATCATAGCTTATCGAAGATTTGACAGGGTCAACATACACCATCCCTCCTTAATCCGGAGCTTAATTGCTTACTAATTATGCATACTGGCTCATGAGTTTTAATTTTGTGTGTATAGTTGAGGTCGGTACATGAAAGATGGCAAGTTTTCAGGGGAGATAGCACAGAATTGAGTAGTCTGGTATTTAGTGTTAAGATGTCTTCATGGATTCAGATGAAGACCAAATTGGATGTGTTCTTAGCAAGTAACACAAGAGAGGATGCACCTGACTTCCAAGTTAAAGGAAGTTGGTTTGAAAGATCTTGTGTTGTATATGCTGGCAACTCCTCCACTATTCTTGCACAGGTAAGGATATCATCAATTGTTTCTTATGATGATTTGAAAAATTTAATAAATGACATAGATTGATTAGATTGATATTGACATTGCCCGACTTAAATGATTGATGATATTGCAGATGCACAAGAAGCACACAGTTTCAAGCGTGCTGTTTGGGAAGGACAATTTCAGTGTCACAGTATATCCTGGGGTTGACTACGCTTTCATCGTTGCGCTTATTGTCATCCTTGATGAGATCAATACTGATGATTCTTGACCATGAAGAATTTGATTCATATGAATATGCATGCAGTTAATCAATTGGCTTGATCTTCATCATTAGTTTATGTACTATTGTATAAGTTACATACCAATTAATAAAGCTTCGGAGTTTGAGATCCGTTTCTTCTTTCTAATATCTAGTTCCACGTACCTAAGCTAACTAGTTTGTATCATTTTGTTGAGTTGAATTCTGCTGCAAATCTCTTTATTTACCTATGCGCGCGTACTTAAAATTTCGATTTTGATGGTCGACTCTCATCTATAATATGTAAGCTACGATATAATTGAGAAGCGTCCTACGTAATAATTTTATGATTAAATTCAGTTTACCCTTTCAAACTTAAAACTTAAAAGTGAATCTTCATTTTTTATTTAATATTTTAATTCAACTACATGGATGACGTTTAGGCTGAGCTGGAACAAACAGAAGGTCCACTTTTCAGCATATGACCTCAGTTTGGTGGAACGTCTAAATTGCCAAATTTTTTTGATAAAAAAATCTGCTAATATTGTTCTTCATTGAATGATAGAATATCAAGACTGATTAATGCTTAACGCCCTTTCTTCTGCACATAAATAATCAATTCTATTATTGCTTCTAACACTTGTTTAGTTGTTTTACATTACCACTCAGAACTTCATGTACTTCCAGTACTAGATCTGCATGTATTGTGACGGAAGAAATGAGTGAGTTCTCAGATTCTAATGCCCAAACATATATGACAGAAGTTTAAATTGGATGGTAAAAAAATGACACAGATTATGACTCGTACCATATTCAATATCTCCAACATTCATGGTGAAAACTCATGACTGAAACTGACATTTTTTGAGAAAGACAAAAGGAAAATGGGAAACCTCACTATACTCCGGTAAGTCCACCTTTCAGCCAACTAATCAGAATTTCTTTCTTGTTCTTACTCAATCTTGGCAGCTATACAATTTGATCTGAATCCCTTCGCCACCTTCCATCGTCTTCGTCTTCTTCCTTTCACCATAAAGCCTCTTTCAATCCCAATCCAATCCCCTATCCCATAAGCCCAAAACCCAATTTCCTATCTTCCGGCCTCCACTACTATATGAGCGGTGGCGTTTTGGATCAGCAAAGCTTGGGTCTCCTATATGCATGTGGGATTTAGGAATTAGGAGGATTGGAGCCGGGGATTTGAGTGTTTTTGATCCTAGTGGTTTCAGTTTCTGCCGGTTAGAATGGGCTCGGATTTTGAGTCTGGGTGATGAAAATTTGGTGGTGGATTTAAGTTGGAATAGATAAGAATTTGGTGGTGGCGGAGTGAAAGAAAGAAATGAGAGAGTGATCAAGGTGAGTTGTGTTCATCGGGGAAAGACAAGAGAGAGAGAGGTTGAAAGGAGACCTCTATTAAGAAGATGAAAATGTATATATTACCCTTTTTGGGTCTTCAAACTACAAAATAGGTCTACATTTCTGCTCCAGCTCAGCGATAACGTGATAGATAGAGCTGAATTAAAAATTAAAATTTTAGACTATATTGATGGTAATTTTAGAGAACAGAGATGAGTCATTAAATAAAAAGATGAATGATCAAACTCATTTTAAACCTAAAATTTAAAGAGTAAACTGAATTTAGTCCATGATTTTCTCTACTCGATCCTCCCGGTGACAATTTCCTATATAATTCTGTTGCATGCATGACTATCGTTCTGAATTTCAGCAGGAGCG
Organism: Fragaria x ananassa; assembly: GCA_034370585.1. NCBI lineage: Eukaryota > Viridiplantae > Streptophyta > Magnoliopsida > Rosales > Rosaceae > Fragaria > Fragaria x ananassa. The sequence goes on from CP139753.1 coordinate 5,250,283, forward strand.
TACGTAATTCTGATGCATGTCATAATATAGATTGTGCAATTTGGTGGCTCTTATGTTCTAGAATAGGAGGGTTTACGATGCACTACACAAATAGTATATGTTTTTTTTTTTTGGTGATTGAAAGGCTGTAGAAGTCCAAAAAGAAGAAGAAAAAAAATAGCAATAAGATGAGGCTGCAACACCTTATCCTTGTCTTTCTTCAATCTCTCAAACACACTAACCTATCCTCATTTGCATATAAAGCAAAAGAGGCAAATTTTGTTTCAGCAAATCTTTGAGCAATTAAGGAAAATTTCATTTCATGGAATTGTTCTTGTCATCTTCTGATGTGGTCGGTCAGATATCTGATTATCGAATCGCTCTAAATATGCCAAGGTAATTAATTCAGAATCCCACCTGTTTCAATGACCAACCTTTACTATCAACATTATAATTCAACAATCAAATCTATTCCACCAAACCACGTACTATTTAGGCATGATGAACAGATCTAGCGTCATTTGAGTTCTGTTCTTATGTTCTTCAGAGCGTTGCACAAAGAAATAGTCTTCAGATCCAATCTAAAGGTGCGTGAATATATACCTCAACCTAATCATTCTCTTTAATTCAATTAGGCCGCTATTAATTTCTATGAAATCTCAATACTCATCATTATCAATCTGCCTTTATGTATATCAAATAGAGGTGTTGGTAAACAGATCTCATTCTGTTATCATGGCACAAGCAATCATCAGCCCTAACTTCTGCAGTCCGCACCCTGTTGATCTTGGAATCGTCAAGCTGGTTCCGTCCGGCGACTTTTCAGTCACGGATGTTAATGGCAACATTGTTTTCAATGTCACAGGAACATTTTTGAGCTTGCGCCGTTTCTTAGTTGACGGTGCTGGGAATCCCATTGTCACTCTCCAAAAGAAGGTAGTTAATTGGGGTTTGATTCATTAGATTTGATTATGCTTTCACTAGCTATATCATTGAGTCATGTTTCTTCATGTATAGTTGCCGAGTACACATCATAGATGGGAAGTTTATAGAGGTGACAGCACGGATTCGAGGAATCTGGTATTTAGTGTTAAGAAATCTTCGGTGGTTCAGTGGAAGACGACTTTGCATGTTTTCTTAGCAAATAATGAAGGAGAGTCTGCCCCTGACTTCAAGGTGAAAGGAAGTTGGTTTGAACAATCTTGTGTCGTATATGCTGGGAAATCCAATTCCTCCAACATTCTTGCTCAAGTAAGAATCAATAATACCATGACTAACTTAATTTATCTCCGGCCGGCCAAATCAGAGGCAAAGATATTAGATTGCTGGGGCTATCTAATCGTACGTATTAATTTTGCAGATGCATAAGAAGCGCACGGTTACAAGCGTGTTGTTTATGAAGGACAATTTCAAGGTTACAGTGAGTCCAGGTGTTGACCAAGCACTCATCATCGCGCTTATTTTCATTCTTCATGAAACAAACTCCGGTGGTTCTAGTTCTGCTGATTCCGTCTGAGACTAGTTTGGATATACAAACTTGAATAATGTTTGCGCGTTTTGTCTTTGTGGTTTTTAGTGTCATTCGTTCACTCATTTGTGTATGCATGTTATGCACATAGTTTGGGTTCATCTAGCTATTATATATGTTAGTCGATCGTCCGTTAGCATTTTATAATTGGACCCTCCTTTACTTCTCAAATATGAGCATCGATCGTATTGTTTTTTTGAACACGAATTTGAGTATTGTGGTTGATGTACGTGTACCCTTACGTACGATTGTTTACATGTATGAATGGTACCAAAACGGTACCAGAATACGGTTATTTGGACCTTTAAATTTGCTCAATATACATCTAATTCTCTCTACATCTCCGTTTTTTACTTTCAATATAAGCATTTTCTCACTAGACCTCATTTCACATTTCTAACATAACCTTAATTATTTATTGACATATATTTCAATTAATTACCACTACTAGAAAATAGATCATGGGCGACGAAATGAAAAAAATTAGGCGACGAAAATAAAATCGTCGCCTAAGCCTAAATTTCGTCGCCTAATATAGAAACTAGGGCGACGAAACAATATTTCGTCGCCTAAGATATTTATATCGTCGCCTAAGTTTTTTAATCCTTAGGCGACGAAAATAAAATATATCGTCGCCTAAGTATTTTATTTTTTTATTTTTACTTGGCCGACGAAATAAAATAATTTCGTCGGCCAAGAGTAATCCGAATAATTAAAATAAAATAAAACACATTTAAATTTCATTGTACATGATTTTTTATTTTTACTCTTGGGCGATGTATTTCACCGTTCCGGTCATATCTTATTTCACGACATTTTTGCGTTTGAGGCCTCTACGTATATGTTGTCTTCAAAACGAAACTTAAACTCAACACTTATATAAAACAGTTATACAACATTAGTACATATAACGTGAGTTTGGTGATCGGAGAAGAGGAACTGAAAACCTATCGTCAGATATGACCAGCATAACGAATTACATAGGTGGGAAAAAATTCAGCTCCATCGGACAAAGATAAGGGCTCGATCCGTCCGGTCAATAGGCGCGGTCAGACCCCTAAACGGACGGAAACGGCTATTCGACCCTCCAAATCACGTAATCTGGCCGGACCTTCAACTGAGAATAGTCTCCAATCGACAAGACACTTACGGGGCTATAAAAATTTGGTAAAAAATAAATACCCGGGATAGGGCTACCACTAGGTAGAAATAAGAGAAATTCGTTGACCAGAACAACCGGCACCGAAATTTTACCGGAATATCTTCATTTTTCACGGGTTGACGTATTTCACCGTTCCGGTCATATCTTATTTCACGACTTTTTTGCGTTTGAGGCCTCTACGTATACGTTGTCTTCAAAACGACACTTAAACTCAACACTTATATAAAAAAGTTATACAACATTAGTACATATAACGTGATTTTGGTGATCGGAGAAGAAGAACTGAAAACCTACCGTCAGATATGACCAGCATAACGAATTACATAGGTGGGAAAAAATTCAGCTCCATCGGACAAAGATAAGGGCTCGATCCGTCCGGTCAATAGGCGCGGTCAAACCCCTAAACGGACGGAAACGGCTATTCGACCCTCCAAATCAAGTAATCTGGCCGGACCTTCAACTGAGAATAGTTTCCAATCGACGAGACGCTTACGCAGATATAAAAATTTGGTAAAAAACATTAACTTACAATTTAAATGTGCTTTATTTATTTTAATTATTCGGATTATCTTGGCCGACGAAATTAGGGAATTTCGTCGGCCAAGAGTAATCCGAATAATTAAAATAAAATAAAACACATTTAAATTTTATTGTACAGGATTTTTTATTTTTACTCTTGGGCGACGAATTTAACATATATCGTCGCCCAAGTATTATCTTGGCCGACGAAATTCTCTTATTTCGTCGGCCAAAAGTAATGCGAATAATTAAAATAAAATAAAACACATTTAAATTTCATTGTACATGATTTTTTATTTTTACTCTTGGGCGACGAATTTAACAAATATCGTCGCCCAAGTACTATCTTGACCGACGAATTACCCTAATTTCGTCGGCCAAGATAATCCGAATAATTAAAATAAATAAAGCACATTTAAATTGTAAGGTAATGTTTTTTACCAAATTTTTATATCCCCGTAAGCGTCTCGTTGATTGGAAACTATTCTCAGTTGAAGGTCCGGCCAGATTACTTGATTTGGAGGGTCGAATAGCCGTTTCCGTCCGTTTAGGGGTTTGACCGCGCCTATTGACCGAACGGATCGAGCCCTTATCTTTGTCCGATGGAGCTGAATTTTTTTCTACCTATGTAATTCGTTATGGTGGTCATATCTGACGGTAGGTTTTCAGTTCCTCTTCTCTGATCACCAAGCACACGTTATATGTACTAATGTTGTATAACTTTTTTATATAAGTGTTGAGTTTAAGTGTCGTTTTGAAGACAACGTATACGTAGAGGCCTCAAACGCAAAAAAGTCGTGAAATAAGATATGACCATAACGGTGAAATATGTCAACCCGTGAAAAATGAAGATATTCCGGTAAAAATTCTGTGCCGGTTGTTCCGGTCAACGAATTTCTCTTATTTCTACCTAGTGGTAGCCCTATCTCGGGTATTTATTTTTTACCAAATTTTTATAGTCCCGTAAGCGTCTTGTCGATTGGAGACTATTCTCAGTTGAAGGTACGGCCAGATTACATGATTTGGAGGGTCGAATAGCCGTTTCCGTCCGTTTAGGGGTTTGACCGCGCCTATTGACCGGACGGATCGAGCCCTTATCTTTGTCCGATGGAGCTGAATTTTTTCCCACCTATGTAATTCGTTATGCTGGTCATATCTGACGGTAGGTTTTCAGTTCCTCTTCTCCGATCACCAAACTCACGTTATATGTACTAATGTTGTATAACTTTTTTATACAAGTGTTGAGTTTAAGTGTCGTTTTGAAGACAACGTATACGTAGAGGCCTCAAACGCAAAAAAGTCGTGAAATAAGATATGACCGGAACGGTGAAATACGTCAACCCGTGAAAAATAAAGATATTCCGGTAAAATTTCGGTGCCGGTTGTTCCGGTTAACGAAATTCTCTTATTTCTACCTAGTGGTAGCCATATCCCGGGTATTTATTTTTTACCAAATTTGTAGGGTCTCGTAAAAGTCTCGTCGATTGGAAACTATTCTCAGTTGAAGTCCGGCCAGATTACGTGATTTGGAGGGTCGAATAGCCGTTTCCGTCCGTTTAGGGGTTTGACCGCGCCGATTGACCGGACGGATCGAGCCCTTATCTTTGTCAGATGGAGCTGAATTTTTTCCCACCCACGTAATTTGTTATGCTGGTCATATCTGACGGTGGGTTTTCAGTTCCTCATATCTGAATTTTCTGATAGAAATCTTGGCCGACGACATTTATAGTGAAGAACATCGTCGCCCAAGTAGACTATCTTGGGCGACGAGATTTATAGTGAAGAACATCGTCACCCAAGTAGACTCTTGGCCGACGATTTTCTTCATCTTGGACGACGATATTTATAGTGAAGAACATCGTCGCCCAAGTAGACTATCTTGGCCGACGATTTTAAAAAAACAGGGCGACGATTTTTGAATTCGTCGGCCAAGATAATCTTGACCGACGATTTTTAAAAAAACAGGGCGACGATTTTTACAGAATCGTCGCCCAAGAACGCCAGTATAAAAATCGTCGCCCAAGAACGCCAGTATAAAAAGCAAAAATTCGGAACCCTAACCATTTCTTCAGCCGCCAAGCCCTCTCTCTCTCTCTCTCCGAAAATCCTCTCTCTGCCCTCTCTCTCTCCCTCTCTCCGACCCCGACCCCGACCCCGACCCCGACCCCAATTCGGAACCCCGACCCCAATTCGGAACCCCGACGCCGACCCACAATTTAAGGTATAACCCTAAAACCCTAAATTGGTTTTAATTGTTGTTGTTGTTGTGATAATTGTAAATTGTTGTTGTTGTTGTTGTGATAATTGTAAATTGTAAATCGTTGTTGTTGTTGTTGTGATAATTGTAAATTGTTGTTGTGATAATTGTAAATTGTAAATTGTTGTTGTGATAATTGTAAATTGTTGTTGTGATAATTGTAAATTGTTGTTGTTGTGATAATTGTAAATTGTGATGTAAATTATGGTAAATTGTGATGTAAATGATAATTGTAAAATATTAGGGTTTATGGTTTAGGGTTTAGGGTTTAGGATTTGTGGAAATAATTTGTAAATATATTGTAAATGATTAAATAATTTTTGATTAAATAATTAAATAATATAAATTATAATTGTAAATATATTGTGGGCATTTTGTAAAAAATAATGGATTATTTTTGAGTAAGGATGTAAATATTCGTAAATTAATTTTTGTGATGTAATAATTGCGAATTAATGTAAATAATTTGTTATGTGAATAAAAAAATAATAAATCCTATAATAACTATTAATTTTTATTTGTGCTATTATTGTTGATAAATTTTTCGAAATTTATGGTTATTTTTTGTGAACTTAATTATAAGACGGTAAAATATTTTTAATAAATTTATAGTTATTTTAAACAGGATGGCCATGAGGAGAACTTCTGGACAACGTTCGGGTGTGAGGAGTCAAGACGGCTAGGACGGTACCTCAAACAACCTGTCGGAATCACCGTCGATCGGGTTTCCGTGGCAGTTGACGGCCCGACATGCGGCGCTTAGGGGTGGCGCGAGCGGCTCGGGTTCTGCTGGGCAGTCAGGTCCCGCAGCGACGGCTCCTCGTCATCCACCCATACTTCGCCGGTCGCGATCCCGCAGCGACGCCCCCACACAGTCGTCCCCGACCGACGGTGATGGCGGGTCATCCGGGGTCCCTATGGTGCCGTCCGGCCTCTTCCTTCCTCCGACGATACCGGCGATACCTCGCGTCGATGAGGAGGGTCGACCGATTCGGGAGCAGCTCCCGCATGTGGCACCGCACGAGGCCTATATCTACCGGGAGTTTCCCACGCCTCTTCATCCCGTGAGGGTCTCCGAGCAGGCGGACGGAGACGAATCCGTCGGCTCAGCCTCATCCTCAGGTAATTTATTATTACTTTTTTGTCGATTTTAATTTTTTTAATGTAAAAATGTATTATTAATATTAAATTTGATTCACAATGTCACAGCCGCCGGAACGAGAAGGCGGAACAGGAGAGGCACCGTCAGCAACAAGGGACTCGATAGGGCGGTCGAGTCCGCTGGACGGATCTCCATCCCGTTTTCCAACGGCAAACCGGTGGACGCCGCGTTGGGAAACCGGTACACGCGCGCCGCGGGAGGCACCATCCTCTCCAGACTCCTTATGTTGTGGGGAGTCTGGAGCCAGGTTCCTGATGGAGTGAAGGAGATGCTCCATCAGTCGATGTCGGTGAGTTTACTCGATCAATTACTATTTTTTTAACTAATAAATTATTTAATTATCGAAAAAATACTAACAAGTGGTAATGCAACAATGGTTTGTGGTTCCCGAGGAGGGACGTGACTGGGCGGACAAGGCCCATAGGGAGAGGTACCTCTATTTAATAATTTATTAAATTTTATTTCTTTTAATAATATATTTAATATTTTTTTTGTATATGTAGGTTCAAGGAGTGGAAGCACGACCTCCGAAAACACTGGAAGCACGACCTCCGTTTCTGCTCATGCCTACGCCTATACCATTACCTCAGTGGCCCCACCCTCAGTGGCCCCAGCCTCAGCAGCAGCCTCCTCAGCCTCAGGACCCTCTGAACGGGAATGATGAGTTAGATTTCGAGTTTCTCGATCTATAGGCAGATGGACTGAATTTTTGTAATAAATTATTTATAAATTTATAAATTTGTGTTATTTTTAATTAAATTTTAGTATTAGAAAAATTTAAAGAAATGTCGAAAAAAAATTCCAGCAAAAATTAAAAAAACATTATTTATATATTTAAAAAAATTATTTAATTATTTAAAAAAAAAATTTAAATATATCTTTGGCGACGAAATTTTTAAATCGTCGGTCAAGGACTTACCATCTTAGGCGACGAAAAAAAAATATCGTCGCCTAAGATGTAGTGATCTTAGGTGACGAAATATTTATTTTCGTCGCCCAAGTTTATAAGATCTTAAGCGACGAAAAATGTTTTCGTCGGCTAAGGTGTTAAATCTTGGGCGACGAATATTTTTTGGGCGACGAGAAGTATATTTTAGGCGACGAAATTCGTATCGTCGCCTAAGAATTACTCTTAGGCGACGACGGGATGAATTTTCGTCGCCCAAGTTCTTGACCGACGCGGTTCTGGCGACGACGTTTTGGCCGACGACATGTCGTCGCCTAAGTACTTAGGCGATGAAATTTTTTAACAGGGCGATGATTTTTTTTCGTCGCCCAAGATCTATTTTCTGGTAGTGTACTTACTTTACCTCTTATTCACTCAATAGACCTCTCATTCTTTGTTTTTTTTACCTTTTTGTTTTTTTACCTTTTTTTTTTACCTCTTATGTGTTTGGATTTTCATAATCGTTAATTACACAAATAGTTTTGGTTATATAGATTTATGGTTCGTTCAATGATTTAATCTAATTCGATACTTTAACAATCATCAAGTTGGGTGAAATTTTACAGCAATGATCTATTCATTAGTATCAATAAACTGAACGGTGAAGATATATAGAAATATGACAGAAAAGTGAGTTAAATAAGAAACTTCACACATTAATTTCAAAGTGAAGATTCGCTCTGAATAGGAACTGTATAATTATATATATATATATATATGCTTTAATAAAAAGAAATTGGAAAACAAAAATATATAAGGAAAATAATAAATAATGTAATCAATTATTATTGAATTGGAAAGTCTAAATAAATATAATATTTCATTTTGTATAATTATTGTCTTTAATAGTCATTCGGTATGAGGATATATATGTCATTTAATAATTCACAATAGAGTGAGGTATAGTTAGCAAATTTAGAGGTACCAATAGCCGCACTCACTGCAATATTAATTATGATATATGATTCTCTGTTAGCTGCTTAATTTTGTACTTCTAAAACTCTAAAAGATAAAGAGGAAATTTTTCAAATGATGCCCCAAGTTAAGTTCATTCATCATTTTGGCATCTCAATCTTAAAAACTATGATAATGGTACATCGACACTTAAACCCAACCCAACATTAGTTCCCTCTGTGATTGACACCGTTAAGTTAGACTTTGTTCATGAGCAAAATTGTCTTTTCATGTTTTCCCTTCACAAACTTTATCAGTTAAATTAGAGTTTCTTGACTTAAAGATATCAACTATGAATGTGAGTCTTATTACCTAGTTATCTTTGATTGTTCTATTAAGTATGTATGTTTTATAAACTTCTGTACTTGATACAAAATGCATTTTAATCAATGTTGATTCTTTCTCTCACCGGTGGGTTGCAAAAACTATTTTTAATGATGAATTTTAATGGCCAATGGTGTATTATAATTTATAGATATCTCTAATTTTTGTATGCAAACAACACATGACATTATTCTGAAGGAAAATGTTTATGGAGAGAAAAGATTTGGGGAGGAAAAACATGAATAGACAATTTTACCCATGGATAAAGTCTAAATTAACGGTGTTAATCACAAAAGGAACTAATGTTATATTGAGTTTAAGTGTTGAGGTACCATTATCATAATTTTCAAAATTGAGATGTCAAAATAATGAATGAGCTTAACTTAGGACACCATTTGAAAAATTTCCTCAAACATAAACAAAATATGCCCAACCACGTTCTTCATGTCTCATATAATCATAGGCGAGTGAACCATCACCTCAACCAAGGTGATTTTCAAGTCTAAAATAAATATAAATTTTCCACGAAACCTCAAATGTCCAACTTAAATCATCGATCAGTTCGACTTCGACCCAGCCAGTGTGTCTCTCACTCACTTTGAAACGTGTCGAATGGAGATGATGAATGACGTCCCTTATGGCCAGAGATGAAGATTTGACCAAATTACCCAGATTCAAAATCAAAGGAGGAGTTACCTGTTAGCTATGTTGCACGGACACTCCGCCCTAGTAGAGTGTTGGAGTGTCCGACATTTCGACACGCCGACACAGAAAAATAAGTGTCTGACACGCCACGTGGCGTGTCCGAAAATGTTAACTATGTTGACAGGACTTGGACACGTTGACCGGCCCCAACACGGCATTGCGACACGCCACTTCAGCATTTCAAACTCGGAAGTCGCTGGAAAACATCGAACCCTCGCCGGAAATTCTCAGAACTTCTACTCTTTGATGCTCCCTCCTCAGAGCTCGTCGTGGACAACCAAAGACATAGATAGGTTCTCCAAGTCGAGGTGAAGCTACCAGCACCATCCATACCTGCCACCGTGGTCAGATTCAAAAAATCACCGATGAACCCAGAAAAGCTTCTTCTTCTTTGAATCTCTCTCTCTTCAGCTTCCCATGGAAATCCAATACTAAAGCGACGTCAGGGAGGACGAGACAAAGTTATCCATACCAGTCGTGCTCATCGTCGTTGCCAAAATCCGAAGATCGCCGGTGAACCCAAATTTTCTTCCTTTGCTTCTTTTCTCTCTCGCCGGAGCTCCTCTTCGTAATCCAACATCACAACCACTTTGGGGATGACGTGAGGAAGCCGTAGCCACCGGTTGGGCGCCGGGAGACCGCCGAACGCCGGAGAACTCCTCCGACCTCCTCCGCTGCAGAACAGCTTAAGACCGAGTCGGTTTAGGCTAGAACTGATTGAGTCCAAACTGATCCACATTCGTATATACTCCAAAATATACGACCAAGATCTTGCGGCCTAATAAATCCAATGGTCTAGATCAAGCTACCTTAAAAATCTATTTTTAATAAAATTTTAGATAATACCAACTTTCAAAAATCATTAAAAAATAGCTCCAAAAAATCCTACGAACTCGTAACGATGTCTAGATTAATCCTATGGGCTCGAAAGAAAAAATTTGACAAACTAAAAATTTGAATAATTTTCGAAAGCCACAAAAAATTTGAAGAATAATAAAAAACGAAATAAAAATAGCTTGAAAATAATTTTCTTTTTAAAAAATAGAAAATAGAAATTTAGGGATATTGCAGATGATATGAAGAAAACTTAAGATTTTTGTTATTCAAATAGTCACAAGAAGTAGAAAGTCCTTCATCTGTTTCAATATGTGTCATTCGTCTGTTTCATTGTGTGATTTTACGTTATGGTTATGATATTATGTGTGCAAATAAGGGAATTTTTGAAATCAAATTGTGTGGTTTCAAATTTTTATGAAAGGCATTAATGTTTTCTTTCCTGATGTTGAGCTCAAACTGATTACATACATCTTCTTTGTTGCTCAAACTGTTTATTCTATATTCAATCAATTGCTCAAACTGATTACTTATTTCTTATGGTTATGAAATATATTGAATTTATAACTTTATTTGGTAATGTAATAAACTTATTTCATATTTTAGTATATTTTTTATTTATTAAAAATACATAAATATATAATTCTGTTTGCCGTGTTCAAGCCGTGTCGGAAACTCAGTTTTTGAGTTTTGCCATATTGGCGTGTCGTGTCGTGTCGTGTCGTCGTGTCGGTGCAACATAGCCTGTTAGCGATCGAGACTATGAACGAGAAGCTCATTGACAAGGTATGACATGTGTCACAAGACTCTGAACGAAATTTCTACAACACCGGCCATGCTTGGTTACTACCAATTACCTGAACCACACTGGCGTCCAAATGGCTTTCTAGACCTTCCTGATTTCTCGCTCGAATCTCCGACAAGTTGGAGTAAAGCTTTCTTGCTTTCTGGGTGTGTACGCAGGGTTGGTCCAGAAGGATCCAAGGCCTAGTGTGAGGAAAAAAAAATGTGCCCCCTTGGATAAACTTTTTTTTTTTGAATAAAAATATTCAAAAAATCCCAATTTTTTCAGGGTTCCAAATCTAATCAAGTGTAATGTCATGAGACTCATCCTCATGCCTGAATTTTTTTTATTGATATGTTAAAACATGGTACAATAGAGGGACATAAAACTATTACTCCTGAAAAGAAAAGAAATACAAGGATTACAATAAACACAGATAAAAAAGTTGCTTATGAGAATGCACAAATTACTCAAATGCAGATATTCCGAAACGTTCATTAAAATGTCATATGTTTTAGAATCGTCTTTGCAACTTTGTCTTCCACATGCTTCTTGACTGGTTTTGTCAACTAAGTTCACATATTTAAATTCCTCAATTAATTTTCACTCATTTGCATAGCTAAATACTCACAATATAGAATAGTTTAAATAGAATGACAACTTAAGATCTCAGTAAAAGCTTCACAAGTTATTGCACTTTCTAAATTCTACCTATATAAATGATTCAGAGTGGCTAAAAATGTTTTTTACTCTCTCTCTCTCTCTGTCTCTCTCTCTCTTCTCTCTCTCTCTCTCTCTCTCTCTCAGAAAACCTAGAGGACGTCGCCTCCCCTTTTTTTGCTTGTCCGGCTACGCCACAACGCCGACAATGGCCTCTGGCCTAACCGGCGCATAGTGGCTGTTGGATTTCAAACACATACAGATACATATATACCGGATGCATTGGATTTGGAAAACATATTCATATATTGATCATGATAACTAGCTAGATGGACAAACATTTTTCATATATACAAAATAATTAATAAACTATGTAGAAAATTGTTTATACACTCTAGCTAAACTAGTACAAAATCAATAATGCCAATTGACATTCTCGTCTACTCCTATGTCGCCTAGATCACCATTATTTTGTGGGAAAACATGTGGAGGAGGAAAAACAACTAGAGGAGGAGGAAACTGTGGAGGAGGAAAAGGAAATTGTGGAGGAGGAGGAGGTGGCATACCTAGGCGCTCATATATGGCTGCAAATTGGGATTGCACAGCGCTATACATAGACTCTACATGTAGGGAACGCTGTTCGACCTCTTGGAATTGTTGTTGGTGCTTTTAGAATTGTTGTTGGGCACGCTCCTCTGATTCTTTTAGTCTCCGCTCATAGTGCTCCTACAACTTTAGGAGTTGCTGTCAACTCTATGAGGACAACTACGGGAAGGGGAACCTTTGAAGAATGGCTCATGTATCGCTCGCTTGCTCGTCCCATCCCTCTGATCTCCTTTCCTTTCCGATTTTTGAGCACCTTACCCAACACATTAATTTGTTGGGACTGAACACTCTCCACAATCTCATCCACCGTCGCGTCAGGGTGTTGTTCCTTAAATGCATTATTTCGCCTATTGACCTCATCAACCATGTCATTCTGCATTTAAAATACATCAATTAATAAGCTTGACATTATGTAGAAACAAGAACCAAATATAACTATTTACATATAGCTCATTTTATGTGTACCTAATAATCTTGACATCTGGATAATAAACTTCATAAGTGTATGCATCAAACAATAAAATAGTAAAATGAAAGACACTTATATAATGTTTGGTTGTAACTTCATCACCGACCCAGACATAAGTCTTCTCAAAACCTTTGATAATTGGAAGTTTCTCCCCATGTATTATGAGTTCCTCCATTGTGTAGATGATAGGAGAAGACCGCATGTGGTGGTGCATTGTCTTCTTCCCACGGTTCTGTTTGTTTACCAAAGAGAGTCTATAATACATGAAAAAATATTAAATAGATTATTAAAATACAAGGGAAACAATGAAGGTAATTTTAAAAATAACCTTGAACTCATCTGACTCGAAATAGGAGCATAGAAACTCCCACTGATCCTCTCTCTCAATGAAATCTGAAGGCATACCAAAGACCCTTTCCTTCAGATAAGCTTTATGGCACTGGTACTTCCAGTCCTTGTACCTCTCATACGCCCTCTTCAGTATCCAATTGAACATTGGCTCATCATTTTAATCTCACTCGTACTTCGGCTAAGTAACAAATTAAAAAAAATATCATGTTAAACACTGAAAAATAAAATAAACATATGTAATTAAGTAAATTTACTTTTCAAACTGTTTTCAGTGTACTTACCGACATTGCATTCCACACCTTCCACTTCTCCTCCTTATCAAGGGCGTAGAACATCCTTGCCCTCATTCCCACCAGACTTCGTATGGTGGAACCGATATCATGTGCCACCAAGCTGTTTACCCTCCCCCCCTCACGCTTGGGCCTTTTACATGGGGGCAATACTCCAGCTTGATCTTCTGCCCCATTTGTGCAACTATATCCTCCGCCTTCTTTCTAGAACATAAACCCCGCTTCTTCTTTGGGGCAAGAGCTACAATTAATATATATACAAAACATTAGGATATTTAATGCTATATATAAGACAACTAACAATAACTTTGCACTTGAAAAATTAAAAAAAAGGAAGTAGCAGTAAGCACCCTGGAACGCGTCTGTTTACTGCTACTGATTTATTTCTAATACAAATATAATTAATTTATCTGTTGGGCTTCTAACTTTCAACCGAGCGCTGCCGACGATGCATCTTGCAGATTCGGGCCCCGGTGTATATGATGGAGATCTCGTTCAACTACTGTCAACGGGAGGGGGGCCGCACGATTAAAGGGGGAGCCTCTGGTGGTACTGTCTCAGTCGGCATAGGGGTAGGCTGGCTGCTACTACCCGCTGAGCAGACGCTATGCCATATAGAGTTCATCAAGGCACTGGCCTTAGTGGCTCAGTCCTTCCTCTTCCCAAAAAACATGGTGTTAGTACATAGCCAAAATACTCAGCTGAGCCTAGAATAAGGCGCAATTACCCGGTCACCTCGCCCATTAGCGCGGTTCATCTCGCCCACTAGCGCGACCTGCCCCGCTACCTTAACCCTAACAAGCCCAACAACAAATCTCTTACCCTAGAATCCCTACCAACATCACAAAACACCACCACATACAAATCCAAAGACAAAGAAAGCGACAAATTCATTCCTTGAAACAGCGGATTCGTGTAGTAGCAGTGAAGCTGGTTGCAAACAGCCGAGCGCTCGCACCCACTCGATCGAGAATGAAATTGGACAATTCTCAGTCTGAAGTTTATAGAATCGCTGAAACCTTAAACCGTAAATTACAGCTCACCCCCAGACCTCACCAACCAATACAGACAGGGCAAAGCCACGTCGCCTTCGTTTGTTGCAAAAAAAAGGGGTGCTACGACATCTCGCCAAATAGCGCAAACTGCGTCGCCCGGTCACGCCAATAGCATGAGAGTCTCGTCAACTAGCGCAAACTGACTCGCCAACTAGCTTAAACTGACTCGCCCAGCTGCGGCCTACCACGCCAATAGTGCGAGAATCTCGCCAACTAGCGTGAACTGACTCGCCCAGCAGCGGCCCGCCACGCCAATAGCGCGAACGTCTCGTCAACTAGGGTGAACTGACTCGCCCAGCAGCGGCCCACCACGCCAATAGCATGAGGTTTGGGAAACTGTAACCTCTGCGGTACAATTTCCCATTCATGAGCGAGTACCTTGCGCACCTCGATTGGAGTTTTCTGGCTTCACGCCTGTCTTCCGGTCGTACCCCCTCCTTCATGAATTTGATTATGGGGTCCATCCAAGTGGGCTCGCCGGGTCCCGTCTCAACCATGAATATCTCTGAGATTGTCCTACTAATGCTCGGTTTTCCAAGAACCTTGATCCTTGCCTTCTTCTTTCCTTTAGCTGGCCCGCCTGTGGCTAAGCCGGCGAGAGCATCTGCGTGACTGTTCTCCTTTCGGGGGATGTGGGAAAGGGTAGCCGTCGTGAACTGTTGCATGAACGCTTTTGAAAGCGCTTGGTAAGAGCTCAGCTGAGGTTCCTTTGCTTCGAAGCTTCCGTTGACTTAATTCACAACCAGTTGAGAATCACTGAACACCTCTACCCGGTCCACCCCGATGTCTCGGGCGAGTTGCAGCCCCCCAATCAATGATTCGTACTCTGCTGCGTTGTTGGATGCCTGGAACTGAAATTCCAGTGCATACTCATGCTTGAACCCATCCGGGGTCTCCAATATTATTCCCGCCCGGCTTTTTTTCTTGGTCACCGAGCCGTCAACGAAAATTTTCCAGACCGACGCAGCCGAGGCCTTGTGCTGCACATCAGGGTAGGGCTTGGAATCTCCTTCTTCCCGGTCGGCTATAGTCAAATCCACCACTTTCGTGGGTCTAGGGCCTGCCTGCTCTACATCTACTTTCATGGGCGTGAGCTCGGATATAAAGTTGGCCGCTGCTTGACCCTTTATAGCTGTTCTCGGGCGGTAATGGATATCGAATTCTCCCAATTTGATGGCCCATTTAACTAGCCGCCCACTTATCTCTGGCTTCTGCATGATCTGCCTCAGGGGGTGGTTGGTAAATAGAGTTACCGAGTGGGCCTGGAAATAATGCCTGAGCTTTCTGGCTTTCACCACAAGGGCCAAAGCAAGCTTCTCGACGTCTGGGTACCTGCTCTCGGCCTGCGTGAACCATTTCTCGGCGTAAAAAACCGTATGCTCGACGTTCGAGTCTTTTCTGATGAGCACCGAGCTGACCGCTGACTTTGACGCCGCTAGATACAGGTAAAGCATCTCGCCCGGGATAGGCTTCGACAAAATCGGCGCTGTTGAGAGGTAAGCCTTTATCTGCTTAAACGCCTCTTCCTGCTCGTATCCCCATACTATATCCTTACATCTCTGGTCCCGCAACAACTTGAAAAAGGGGGTACACTTATCCGTGAGCCGTGAGACAAATCTCGCTAGCGCGACTACTTTCCCAGCCAACGACTGCACCTGGTTCCTGAGCGTGGGTCTTTCCATATCCAGGATGGCCTTTATTTTCTCCGGATTGGCTTCGATTCCTCGCCGGCTGATTATGTGACCCAAGAACTTTCCTTTAACAACCCCAAAGATACATTTCTGAGGGTTTAACCGCATCCCGTACCTCATTATGACCTCAAAAACCTTCTCCAAATGCCCCACATGGTCAGCAGCCGATAGGCTTTTGACCAGCATGTCATCGATATATACTTTCATTATGTTCCCGAGGTACTCGGCGAACATGATATTCATCAGCCGTTGATAAGTGGCTCCCGCATTCTTCAAACCAAAAGCCATTACCTTGTAACAATACAGACCCCTGTCTGTTGTGAAGGTTGTGTGCTCCTCATCTCTCGGATCCATCCGTATCTGATTATAGCCTGAATAGGCGTCCATGAAGCTCATGAGGTCGTATCCGGATGTGGAATCCACCAGCTGATCGATGCGTGGGAGCGAGAAGCTATCCTTTGGACATGCCATGTTGAGATTTGAATAGTCCACGCACATCCTCCATTGCCCAGTTGACTTCTTTGGAACCATGACCACATTGGCCAGCCATTGGGGGTATCTGACCCCTCTTATGAACCCGATATCTATTAGCTTTTGCACCTCCCCCTTCATAGCTTCGTACTTCTCTGGCTTAAACGTTCTTCGTTTCTGCCGTACCGGGGGGAATCCGACCTTGATTCCTAGCTGGTGGGTCACAATGCCGCTTGAAATCCCGGGCATGTCTCTATATGTCTAGGCGAACGCTCCGCTGTTTTTCTTCAAGAAACTTATCAGGGCCTCCCGAACCCCGGGAGACTATCCTGTCCCAATGATCACTGTGCGGTCTGGGAATTCTTCCGAGACTGACACTTCTTCCGTTTCTTCCACTGATCTGGGACGCTCCTCATCCGAGTCGGCGTCGTCTCTTGGATCAATGTAAGGGTCTGAGGGTGATGCTACGGGCTGGCTGGCCGACAGTACTTCTGACATTTTCCTCCCGTTATCTATTGCATAGCAACTCCTTACCGCTCCCTGATCTCCCCGGATCATAATGACTCCTGTTGGGGTCGGGAGCTTCATCATCAGCATGTGACCAGCAACAAATGACTTCAATTTCCACAAGGCTGGCCTTCCCAAAATCCCGTTGTAAGATGACTCACAATCAACAACGATGAATTCTATCGTTGCTCTGGCGACCCCTTCCCGTCCTTCAAAGCTTACTCCAAAGCTGTATGAGCCGAGGGGTTGAACAACATTGCCAGAGAAGCTAATCAGCAGCTCATGGTCTTGTATCAACTTATTGCTTCCTCGCCGCAGTCCTTTCCAGGCATTCTGAACAATACGCTGACCGAAGCGCCCATATCAATGAGTATTTTCTTCGTTATGTAGTGGTCGAGCTGTAATGTTATCAGGAACGGGTCCTCGTGCTATCTTATTCCTTCCTCTTCCTCCTCCAGGAAGGTCACCGACTTCCATCCGGAGGTTACTCGCTGACTGTTACTGCCAAAAGCGTAAACCTCCCTACAATCCCGCTGTCCCGTACATTGCTTCTTTGCCTTATTGGTTCTGTTATCTATTCGGGACCCACCAAGGATGGTGTTGATCGTCCTGTATACTTCGATTGCCCCTGCGTTCCTTTTCCCGGGCACATAATGCTGCAGTTTCCCTTCCTTTACTCGGCGCTCTACCACTCTCTTCAACTCTACACAATTGTTAATGTTATGGCTAGCCTCCCTATGGTATCCACAAAACTTTCCCGTGTCCTCCCTGGTGAGACGTGACGGTTGAAATTTCTGAGCCGGGGGGGGGGGGAATGGTGGTCTTGTTTTCGTTCCATATTGTCTCGTAAGTGGTGTTGAGCTCTGAGAAATGCTCCTTCCCTGCCGACATCGTTCTCGGGAACCCGAGATCATGGTAAGGCCCTTTTGCTTTCGCCTGCATGTTCCGTTGTGTCCGGCTTTCCCCCAGCTTCCTTCCTTGTGTTTCTTCCCAGCTGGGCCCGGGTATGATTCTCTCTCCCCTTTCCAGGCCAGTACTTCTCGTATCATTTGCACTGGGGATCCGTTGTCTTTCCCTCGATCTTCCTTCTTCCCTGCTGAGGTTCCCCCATACGTATCATGGTCCGCCTGCGCATGCCGGACCGCCATTTCCATGAGCTCATCGTAGCCTTGAGGATTTTTTATTTTTACTGCGTACAAAAATTTTTCGGGCAGCAAACCCTGAATGAACGCTTCCTCCGCCATCCTCTTGTCAAAGCTTCTGACCCTGGTCGTGGCCCCCTGCCATCGATTCACGAAAGCTTTCAGGCCTTCTCCTCTGTCCTGCTTTATTTTGAATAGCTGGGCGGTGTTCTGCCCATCATTCCGCAAAATGAATCTATTGACGAACTTGTCCGCCAGCTCCCGAAAGCTGTCGATCGATTCTGACGGGAGCTCGTAGAACCAACTTAGCGCTTCCCCCGCTAACGTTTCCTGGAACATGTTGCAGCACACCGCGTCCGAGTATCCTTTAGCATTCGTATGGGACTTAAAGCTGTCGAGAAAGAGGTGGGGGTCACGATCCCCATTGTAGCTAAGTTTCAGCGGCTTGGCTGCGCCAGGTCGAACTGATCGGGTAACCTCTCTAGTGAAAGGTCCTCCTCTTTCCTCGAAACTTACACGGGTTGGGTTACGCATCCCCCTTCTCTCCGTGTCTGAGATTCAGTCTGCCAGGCACGCCACACTATCCCTGATCGCCTTCAAGGTCTCTTCCATTTCGCTTTGCCTTCCTGTATGGACTTTCGGGACAGGTTCGGGCAAAGGCAGCGGTCCCTCATTCCGCATCTCATCCGGGAACAAGTTTGTCCCTATATGCACCGTCCTACGGTTTGCTCCTGCCGGAGTGCCCACGAGACGAGACGTAGCCGCTCGATCCCCCTCACTCGCCATATCCAACACCTCCCGGTGCTCAATCCCTCACTCTAACACTCCCATGAGGATGGCGTTATCCCGCTCCAACCGGCACTCCCTCGTCGAAGCATCTTCCCGTTCTCTAGCACCTCGCTGCTCCAACCGGGCGATTTGGCTCCTCATGTCTTCCAGCATCTCCCCTACCTCCTGGGGATTAAGATCCCGCGGCACATTCTCGGTCGTTCTATTTGGTTCTCTCTCTGTGATTCTTGAACTCCCCCTTCCTGACTCCGGGGTCCGCCCATGCGTCACTTCTGTTCGCGCCTCCTCCACCTCCGGATCTTATAGCTCGGTTAACCCAGCCATCGAGTCACGTTGGCACTTTCTGTAAAGATTCCCACAAACGGCGCCAAATGTTTCTGCACAATCCCGGGCGGGATATTGCAGAAGCTGATGGTGGGGCTATCCTTCTCCTGCCTGCAATAACAAAGGGGACTGGGACATTCCGGTCTTTCCTCCTCCGATGCTTTAGTCAGTAGATGAATAAATAGTGGAACAACAAAAATGGTCATACCTGAAAAGCTGGCATACCTAAGACGCAATAGAAAGATTGGTGAGCATCAATAATGTTCGAGCAACAAGCTAAAGTTGCTTGATCGTAACCTCGGTAAGACCATACTGTGTGTGAACATGGGGTACATGACACTTCAACTTATATCCTGATAAACTTTTTTAAAGAATGGGTATGAGCCAGTAGAAGTATAAGCATCAAAAGCAGTAGATAATAGTGTAACATGTGACCAGTGTGTTAACACTTCAACCAACACCATGAAGCATAAAAATGTGTCCGCAAGTTGGTTGTATCTACCTACATAGTTTGATGTAAGAATGGAATGTTCACTTTTGTGTCATCTAGCATAGGAGGGTCTCACTCCTAATTAATGAGCATTGTAGGGAGCCAATAAGACATCGTGGAAAGACCAGTGCACCTCAATTGCTTGAGGGATTGACCTAATGGCCTCCAGGAAATTGGAGTTGTGTTCGAGTGACGTCAATGTCCCCCGAGTGCTGCCATTTACAACCATAGCATCACCATCATGCTTCATGAGAAGCTAGATCCCGAATGTCTTCGTTTTGAGCGGAAGAATTGATGTCCATGAGAATTTCTCAAAATTTGGATTATTGTGTCTCTTCCAAGATGACCAATTTGGTCAAACCAAAGTCTATATGAGTCGGTGTCCTAAATATCATGTTTGGTGATAACATGTGATTCGATATTCAAATCATAGTGACATAGAGTCCACTAGATTGACTCGTAAACTTCTCTAAGATGCATTTCAGTCTGCATTCATGAGAATGTATACACAAAAGAACTCTTATTCATTCTCATAATGTGTTTTCAAATGAAAACTATTAGCATGAATGTCTTTAAAGCTCAACATGGTTAGGTTGCATATAGGGCATCTGTGACGTTGATCATGGTGTCATGAGGCATCAAGATTCAAGCTAAACCGCATCCCTGAATAACCGGAATGATTCAATCATTGTAGTCACAGAAGATTTACAGGGCACAAAATCTAGAGATAATTGCCGGATCCTTAGAATGTTATGGATAGTATGTGAAGCACTCAATGTCTCTATGAGACAGATCTACAAAATGGAGTAAATAGGAGAGTAAATAGTTCCACTTGAACCATTTAAAATGATTGAAAGAAGTTACAAAAAGCTGTAATCCCGATAGTGCATAAAAATTTCACGCAGAATTGACATATGCAAAGCTGTAAAACTTGCATGTGGCGTGTAGGCTTTTGCCTTAGCCAAAAGTGACATGTGTATGATCAAAACCAAGTCCTTTCGGTCATTTCAAGGTCGTAAACTCTATGGCTAGTTAGCAAAAGCTCCCTGACATAAACATAAACTAACTCAGATGACCTAGAGGATTCGATCATGATGATGATTGTCCGATTTTGATAAGTCTTCAATGTCTTTTACAAGACGGAAATTGGTTTAATAGCGTATGAGGATCCAAAATCAAATGTTTTCGGTAACTCTAAGTCAGTATGAGCAGGCAAATCGCACTATCTCCTTAATTTCAGACAATTCTAAGTCATCACACTAAGCTTGGATGAGCTTAGTTGAACAATTGATGATGGAAAATCCGCTATAGGGTAGAAGACTTAACGTTGGCGATCCTCCTTAAGGATGCAAGGCCGTGTGTCATCTTCACTTGAAGAGACCAAAACGGCACAATCTAACCATGTAGATTGTAAATATGCCATGCTTTTAAGGACAATGTAAAAATGTACATCTTATTTGTAAATCAATACGAACCATAAGAGGAGAATAGTTTCATAACTTCGAAAAAAATCTCAAAGCATTCATTATTGTTAATGTGAGTACATCGAGGTTTCAAATAGACTAAGGACATCGATACGACGCCTTATTACATATAGCTTGGAAATAAAATCAATGTCTAGCCAATGACGTCAAAGTCAGGGGTAGCTAGAGCTGGATCCAAATCTTTGAAATTCGTGATCATGAGGATGACGTTATTGTCCTCATATTGATTTTCCGTACCTTTTTGTATGCATTTATAATTTGAAGGAGAGCTCGACAACTCTAGAACCAGTGATCTGGAGATCCACAATGGTTGCATTGTCATGAGCTGGCATACATAGTTTTGACAAATTGGTGTCTAGATCGAGAGTGTCGCCATTAGGGACGGGGACATCTCTTCCTTTTTTTAGACATTAGCACGGCTTTTTTTGCCTTTGCCGTGACCCATATTGTTGTCCCTACATTATGGGACAATCTCAAATACGTTTATCGCATTAGCGTATATACAATTCTCGTTTACAATTGTATGATCAAAATCAAGTCTCGTTGGTAATTCTAAACCAACTTAGAGGACTTAGAGATCTTGATGATGATCGAATCCGCTAAAGATTATGGATCATGATGTCACAAAAGATCATCGACAATATGTAGTCATTTAAAGTAATAAATAATCAACTTGACTAATACTCAACAAGTAGAGTCGTATGAACGTTTCAAGAAACGCTTCATGTGTGCATTCCACAGTACATTGTGCTCGTTACTTTTTACACAGATTGTCATTGAAAGTTTTTGTCTATGTGGTACGTCAAGACTTTGAGCGCATAAGATTTGAAATCTCGACATTTAGGCTTGTTAGCTTGGGGGTCAAAACATGTGGTTTAATCATTTCAATGAAAGGTTCAACAGATACTAAACGAAGATTCGCTTTAGGCATCGAGTACGTCAAAACTCAAAGGAGTAGAATGTTACATTGCTCTTGCATACAAAACCAAGCTGTTATGAGACTCGATAGAGGTCACAAACAATGCTTTTAATGGTTTGTCTACGGATTGATCACACACAATACGAAAAAGCCATGAATTGATCAAACACAATTCGAAAAAATGCCTCAGATTGATCAAACACAATCCGGAGAAAGGTCTAGGATTTTGGTACATGCACGCACAAAATCCCAAGCATAAAATGGAGATGGAGAAGGGAGGAAATGATTTTATTCTCCCTAAGTTATTGAACTTGGAAAAGTTTAGGGTTTCAAAACATACCATTTGAAACTTCAAATACTTTAAGAAGTTGAAAATTGTAGTCGAAGGAAACCAATAATCGTCGGCAAGCGGCGGCCAAGGGATTGATAGCCGGTGATGTCGGACGGTGGCTGGGAAAACGGGTGGCGGCGGTAGTCAGACAGAGGAGCCAAAAAACACTTTTTAGTGTTTCAGAAAACAAATGGTGGGTTATTAGTCTTAAGGTTAGAACAAAATGCATGATAACGTGATGAAGGATAAAATGTAAAGACAAAGATAATAAGAGAATCATTATCTTATTCATTGATAGGAGCTCTTTATATAGGGAATTTCAACACTTTTTAGGGTTTCAGAAAACAAATGGTGAGCTATTAGTCTTAGGGTTAGAACAAAATACATGATAACGTGATGAAGAATAAAGTGTAATAACAAGAGAATCATCATCTTATTCATTTATATGAGCTATTTATAGAGGGAATTACAAAGTACTAATATGGTAATGATAAGGAATACATAGTCATATTCTAACTACACATCCTAATGGCATAAGACCAAGGCACACATATAGAATATCCTATAACAGTATGGGAATTATCTACCCTAGCCCTTCTGCATATTAGGGTTTATGTGAAATGCAAATCTTGGTAATGACGAACTCTACCCTTCGATTTCTATTCAACACTTGATATGTATAGCTTTGAAGGCAAGAAGAATTAATTGGTATTCACCTCCACGCCGAGAATTAATATTACTAGCCTTCATCAAACCGCTCGCGCGCGTGCGAAGATGCGGTTTTGTCATTATTATTTTATGTGTTACAAATCAAGTGATATTTTTTCTTTAAAAAAATATTTAAAAATTTAAGTGATATTTAGATGTAAAAACATCAAGTAATTTACTAAGCAACAAATTGTAAAACTAACTGACTTCAAAGGTAAACAAAATGAATATGATAATAATTCCAGAGACGGACGTGCGCCTCTAAATGCCAGTATATATAAACTATATGAAGCAACTCAACGTGACGCATCTCAATGTGACGCATAAACTGCATTTACAACTAAAATATATTCTACAAACATAATAAACCCTAAACATAAAAATTGATTATTGAACTGAATGCCCTTGACAGTTCGAAAATTAATATGACCATGACCGCTAATGCAATGACAGGTAAACACTTCACATTCTTTACTTTTAATGTTGAAACCATAACGGATGAGACTTCTTTTCTAACATTATAGGCTTCCCCTAATATGCTCATATTCTCTTCCTAAGCTATGAACTTTTCTGCATTCTTTTTCTACAAAACTTTCTCAATTAATCTCAATCTCTTCCAAAGCTGTGAACTTTTCTGCATTCTTTTTCTACAAAACTTCCTCAGTTAATCTCAATCGAAAAAAAAAAAACTTCCTCAATTAATATCATATATAACTTTCAATCATTCTCTCCTTAATAGATTTCCAAACCCAAATCAATAGACTCAACCTGAGCTCATAGTCACCATGAACCAAGCAATTCATCTAAACTCTAAAAGATCACTGAAATAATCAAAGTCAGCCTTTCGACCTTCGATTTCCTCTCTGAGATCCGAGCATGGATAATCCACCACCATATGTGTTGACGTTGAGAAGATGAATTCAAAGTATATGATTTTAGGCCATTGGTTAAATTTCACTACGCAGTCAATTTGATGTTTTTGAATTGGAAAAAACTAAAAATAAGAAGATAAAATAGACTGATCATTGTTCACTCGGCCCCTCCTTAATATAATATATAGAGACGATATTATATATAGAGTTTTTTTCACCAACAGTCCCTCAACTCTGGTGTACCTACCAATGTGATACCTCAACTCTTAATCGTACCAATGTGATACCCAGACTCTAGTATTGCTATCATTGAAGTACTTCCGTCAGTTTTTTTCAACTTTTCCGTCATCTTGGTGACGTGGCAAGTACGTGAGGCCCACAAAGAGGGTTAAAAGACAAAATTAACCCCATCTGAGAGGAGCAATGTTTTTCCCGCCCTTTACCTTGAGAAAGACACCCAACAATTCCAATTTTGGCGCCAATTTTCCCTCCCTACTCCTTAATTTGTGTCTCTTATCTAAACTAAAGAACTACCGCCAACCAGTCGACCACAATCTGATAAAACCTTGATCAATCTCATTTTCTATTTTTACCCTAGCACTTGTTAAACTAACAGAATAAATATAGAAATTTATATGGAACATCTCATTTCCACAATCTCATAAGAATATAGAAACACATAACTTAACGAAATTCAAATACATGTTTAAGTACCATTAGTTCTTACAAGCAAAAATCATGGCAGATCAACATAAATACTGTTCCATGATGCATAATATGTATTTGCCACGTCACACAAATTAAAGAGTAGGGAGGGAAAATTGGCGCTAAAATTGGAATTGTTGCGTGTCTTACTCAAGGTAAAGGGCGGGAAAAACATTGCTCCTCTCAGATGGGGTTAATTTTGTCTTTTAACCCTCTTTGTGGGCCTCACGTACTTGCCACGTCACCAAGATGACGGAGAAGTTGAAAAAAACTGACGAAAGTACTTCAATGATAGCAATACTAGAGTCTGGGTATCACATTGGTACGATTAAGAGTTGAGGTATCACATTGGTAGGTACACCAGAGTTGAAGGACTGTTGGTGAAAAAAACTCTTATATATATGGATCACATTTCTGAAGTCAAAGCTCTACAGGACCAAACCACTCATCGGGAAATGCAAAACTACGTTTCTTTATATTTCATTATAGAGATCATCCACTATGTTTACTAACTCCATTAGTATTTTCATTGTGATGATTATGATTTCTGAATACAAAACTACGAGCATGATCGATGCATGTTGTTTTCCTTTTTAATATTAATTCACAGTATTGAAGATTACGTACATAAGCATCTCCAACAGCAATAGTTTATCAGGGATGTGATCTCAATGATTTTTATTTGACCTGATGGAACATGAATAAAAAGGTTCTTAAGCTCGCAAGGAATACGATTCCAAAGTCACGCCAGAAGCTCATATTACCGTTCATTCATAACAAAAGGCGAGGAGCTAGCTAATAGCTACCACCATCAAATGCTAATTCCATCAACTTTACAAGACTAATAATAACTATAACTTTTCAACCTCAAATTAAGAAAATAAATTTAGAAATCTTAAACCCAACAGTGTGTAATAACTACTTGACTAGGGCAGTAGTACTGATATAAGATGAATTTTTATTTTTTTCTTTAACGAAGATATGGATTAAACTTGAAAATTATCCAGACTATTAGAGTTTACAATGTCAAAAACTAAAAATTTAAAGATCATACGTGGCATCATATATATCCAATCAAACTCTACATATTAGTTCAAGATATCAAGAAAATATAATTTTAGAACACCCTACAATTATTGATCACGTTCACATGCACCCTGCACCCCTGCACTCCACTTCTGTGTAGTGTAAAAGTTAATAAGATGTACAAGAGCATACATCTTTCTACTGTTGTACTCATATGCCTCAAAGTACCACTGTGGTGCGCGCTAGTGCAAATCACATGCACCTACAAAGTTATGTGCAGGCTATTCTATCATATGTTCCATCAACCAGGGCAGTACTCTCACTTGGCTAGCGCTCCATGACCTCCATCAGAGAAATTATCATATTATCGACCACAATGGCCTGGTTTCCAAACTAAAACTTTTGATGGAACATAAGAAAAGATGATGCCAGGAATACAATTCCCAACGCAACCAAGAATCTCATTAAAACAACAGCAGCAGCAGTGAAGCAACTACAGATCCATGGAGTGCTAATTGACTAATTCCATCCACCGTTTCGGAGCTAAGAATCACTTAAGAAGGCCGAGCTGAGGGTAATCACCCCTTGACCAAGGCATTACTGTACAAAACTTGTAGCCAAGATATGAATTTCTACACCTAAGTTTTATCTTTGTCAAAGGAAATATTAAACTTAAAATAAAGTTACACGATCCCGTTCTGATTCATTAATTCACGTATCCACACTATTAAGAATGCATATCTCATCATGAGATCTTTCCGCAACGTAATTCTTCTCGAAAGACAAATTTATTTATTTTATTTCATTTTCTTTTACAACTATTTCACTACTTAAATGGTAAAACACATCGAGATCAAAATTAGTAAAGCTCTTAGCAAGTAAGAGAATCATCCTCCTCCCCAAGAAATAGCATCAACACAATCCCTACCACAACATAAGTAATGCTAAGGCCACAAACCAAAACGGAATCTGGTAAATCGGACAAGAAACAACACCAAATCCCCTAGTGGAAAACCTCAATCAATTGCCCCCAACCTCTCAAATCAGTTGCTAATGCTTTTACAGAGACAAGTATCACACACACCATAAAAAAGAGACAACAAAGGCCGGCCCCGATAAGGACCCCTACACAATAGTGGTCTTCTTATCCACAAAGTCAGTCCCCTATGTTATTCCCTTCTCTGACTTTTCAATCTCATCATCACCACCGCTTAAACTATGTATAAAAAATCATACAATTCTCAAAATACGGTTTGTATACGTATAGATACCGTATGAGGAGCACAAGTCTCAACACGCGTCGACTCAACGTGGCATGAGAGCTGGGTGGAAAATACCGAACTGTTATATAGTGTCCGGAAACTTGGAGGATTACAACAACAAATTTGACGCTTTTTTCTCTCCAAAAAACCAAAACGATTACAAAGCTTCAATCTTTATCGTTGAACACTGAGAAAGATTCAGTCTTTTATATCTGTTTAGGGTTTCACAGAAGAAGAAGAAGAAGAAAGGTTTGAGCTTTGGTGAATTGAAGGGGTTTGACTAGTCGGGGAAAAGAAAGATGATAGTGGCGACGGCAACGTCGTCGTCGGCGGTCACAGTGGCCGTGGAGAAGGCGACGAGCGATCTTCTGATAAGCCCTGATTGGACGATGAACATCGATATCTGTGACTCCGTCAATTCTCATCAGTGGTATAGCTATATACGCTTCTCAAAGCTTTTGAACTTTTTTGTTTTGGTCTTTTGGTTGACTTTGGAAATTTCTGTGCTTTTGATGATTATCAGTCTGATCATGCTCTCTGCTGCTTAATTCAGATAAACTCTTTAAGCTTGATTTTTTTTGGTAGAACTTGTTTTAAACTGGAGGCTATTTTGCCTGGATTGCTTGGTATTGAATTGCTGAAACAGAGGATTAGTACAGAGTTGTAGGTTTTTTTTTTTCTATCTTAAAGGTTTTTTTTTTTTTCTAAAGATCATCTTAATTTCTTGTGCAAATTATGTTATTTCTATTTTAATTTTTTGCAATTTGTTTATGGGTTTTGTTTTCTCCTTGATGGGACTTGAAACTGATGGAAGGGCAATTTCCATTTGTTTTTACTGAAGAATTTCAACAATTTTGTTCAAAAAAAAAATTTGCCTGTTCACTGATGGGGTTGTGTTGAATTTGTCAGGCAGGCAAAGGATGTGGTAAAAGCTGTAAAAAGAAGGTTACAGCATAGGAACCCCAAAGTTCAATTCCTAGCTTTGACAGTAAGCTTTTTTCTTAAACAATCTCGCGCTTCAAATTTGTTTTATTTGCAAGTATTTCAGTTGGTTAATTGTGTGCTAAACCTACTTTTGTAGCTATTGGAGACGATGGTGAAGAACTGTGGTGACTATATCCATTTTCAAATTGCAGAGAGGAATATACTTGGGGAGATGGTAAAAATTGTGAAGAAGAAGGTACGTCTCGAAGATGCATTGGTACCCTGATTGTGTTTCTCAAGTAGGAATGTGCTTGTATTCTTTGAAGCCATATTGTGTGATCCGTTGCGTTTTGAGTGTATGATTTTCCGAAACCCAACATGTTTTTGGAGTGTGTGGCGCGCACAAGCACGTGATATAAGAATTGATAGGCTTTAAATGGCATGTACTTGGTGGTTTTTAGGCCTCCTGTGTTTTTGAAAATATAATTTTAGTGTAGTTATTACAAATCTTGAGGTTGATGTCATGTTGGAATTGTCCCAATTTTCTGCAGTTGTGCTTTGATGACATTCTTTCTATGCACATGTTGTCTTGCTTTTATTTCTTATTGTTATGAGATTCTTCCTGTGTCAGCATTTTTGTTGTTGAACCTTTGTCCTACATGTTTGATTTAATTCGTTTTTGTTGTTCTACTTGACTTGTTATATTTAGGAAGTCTTATCTGACTTTAAAACCTGTATATGTTTGGAATTTCAGACAGATATGCAGGTAAGGGATAAGATCTTGATACTGGTGGACTCTTGGCAAACAGCATTTGGTGGGCCTTCAGGAAAGCATCCTCAGTACTATTGGGCATACGATGAGCTTAGGGTATGCATTTAGCTCTGGTTTAGCTTTCTCTTCAGTTTTTCGCCCTTCAGCTCTCCTGCCTAGTTAGTATTAAAATTAAGATTGGATACATACATATGTGTGTATCTGGTGAGTATGTTTTAGAACCTCCAATGTGCTATGTCAGTATCTCTCATGGATGTACTGATATCTATTAGGTTGTAAACGGGTGGCCTGTTAATCAAAGAATAACAACAATCATAAGATTTATGTATACTTTAATACCAATAATTGTGCAATTTTTGAATGACAGCGGTCTGGAGTAGAATTTCCTAAGCATTCAATGGATGCAGCTCCAATGTTTGCACCACCTGTCACAAATTCAATACCAAGACCTTCTCAAGCTGGATATGGAATGCCTAGCAATTCCTCAAGAAGGCTCGATGAGACAATGGCTACAGAAAATGAAAATTTGACGTGAGTTTGGCATTGTCATCATTTTCTGAATGTCCCTTGTTGTTTCCTGATTCTGTGTTTATCAATGCTCTTGTTGAGGACTGATTTATTTCAAAGGGTTCTATATATTAGTTTCTCATCGATTTTTGTTATTTTTATATTATCTTTAGTTTGTCAAGCCTGGATTCTATGAGGGATGTTATGGAGCTCTTGAGTGACATGCTGCAAGCTGTGAATCCTAATGACCGATCGGTATGAAGAATATTGTAGTCAAGTTTCTGCTAATATTTCACATCCCATAAGTAATGGGTAAAATGCTTACCTTTGTATTTGTGTATGTAGGCTGTAAAAGATGAAGTCATAGTTGAACTTGTCGACCGTTGTCGTGGCAACCAGAAAAAGCTGATTCAGATGCTAACTACCACTGGGTTAGTCTCCCGAAATCTCCCTTCCGACTGATCTTGCATTTCCTTTGTACAATTAAGGTCTTTGCTTGCTGAAATGTTTTAATTATGGCTCATCTTTTCTACAATGTGCAGAGATGAAGAACTTCTTGCCCGAGGTCTCGAATTAAACGACAGTCTGCAAAGTTTGCTTGCAAAGAATGATGCTATAGCTTCTGGTTTACCTTTGCCAACTACGAACTTAAGTCCTCAACCAGCTGAAATGGCTGCATCCAGTTCGAAGCACACTGAAACTAAAGACTCCAGCACAAGTGAGTCCAGTCCAAGACCTAAAGCTAGTCCATCTGCACCAGTCACTTCCTCATCAAGGGTCCAATTTGAAGAAGAGGAAGATGAATTTGCACAGCTAGCTCAAAGGTTGTCTATGACTGACAGCATTTTCTCTGGCTATCCTCTTTTTTCTTTTTCTATAGGGACATTAAAATGCATTTTTCTTTTTGTCAGTGCTTGTGTAATAGGATACAACCCTATCACTGTGAGCCCATTTTGATCAAGTACCTTACTGATAACTTGCATGACCAATGTATGGTGCATAAAATACTGTAGATGTCTAGATGTAGATCCTCTCTGGCTCAAGCTCATATATTCAGTTTGGTCGGATTTTATTACTAACTGTTGCTTGTTCTATTGAATGCAGGCATTGCAGACAACAGTCTTCCAAGCCTACTGAAAGCACACCTAATGGTACTGATGGAGGTTTGGCATTAGTGAGCATGGATCCATCTCCATCTGCATCAGGGTCTGTCCCATGCAATGCAGTAGTTCTGTCTGATCCACCTGCTCCAACAAAGACTACACAAGAGCAGAACATAATTGATCTACTGAGTATCACTTTGTCGACAACAGCAATCTCCAGCGAAACCCCTCCCCCTCCAGCATCTGTCCCTCCCCCGGTTCATGCATCAAACAGTAATGAGTATCAGATGCCTGCTTCCCCTGCTCCACAAGGCAATCCGTATCCTTCCCAAGCTTATCCGGGAAATCCTGGGCTTGGATCCTACAACAGCTATGTTGTTCCTTGGGCCCAGCCTCAGGGCCAGCAAACTCAATTTAGGCCGCAATTGCAGCCACAGCCACAGATGCAACCTCAATTCCAATCACAGTTTCAACCGCAATATCCCCAATACTCTTCTGCCTACCCTGCGCCACCATGGGCAGCTTCACCTAGTTATCCTAACAACCAAAATTATATGTCTGCCAGTAGTACATATGTGACTCCTCACACCAACACAACAGCTTATACACCAGCGCAGGGAGCAAGGCCTTTGCAGCAGTATAATTCCTTCTCTGCAGATAACCACGGAGGTTTCCCAACAAATTCTGGTCCTAGGAGCCCTGCGACCTCTGGAGGACAGAAGCCTTTTATTCCCTCCTACCGATTATTTGAAGATCTGAATGTTTTTGGCAATGCTGACGGAAAGCTCAAGGTGGCAAACGGCAACTCATCATCTGGCTTCCCTGGAACTCCAGGCCAAGGTATGGTTGGCGGGAGGAAGTGAAATGCTGGCGTACCAAATCCCCCTTGTGAATATATCAGTATTGCGCCTTCATTTTCTGTTTCAGATGCACTGGATGTTATTTAGGTTGGCAGGGTCATTACCTTGCAATTGTTGGTACAAGTAGATTCATTGTTTCTAAGACACTAACATTTCTCAAATGATTTCTATTACTAGTGTGAAGTGACATCTGAGGACTTTGCTTGCACAAAATGTAATAGTGACGGTAGTTATCCTCTATTCTCACCTCTTGTGATTTCTCCCTCTGAAAATTCCGATTTCATTTGTGTTTGTGTTTTGGAGGATACATGGAACTGTTTTCTATGGTCGATTCGCTTTTATGTTAAGCTTTAGCTTAAGCCGAAACAGATAATAGTGCACGGGTCTTAAGGCTTTCAGTTCAGCGAAGTTATTCTTCCTTCTCCTTCATGACATGAGCAGTCGGAAGATCATCATTTGAGCTTTAAGACGCCTTCAGCCATTCTTTCACAAAACGGACTAAGTAAAAGATTTTAGCTTTGGAAAATTGAAGGAATTTAAAACTCCAAATTCCTTTCCATTTGAAGGGAATAAAATTAACAGTAATAGACACTTTCACCAGAGAACTGCCCATATTGTAAATGTGTCCTCTGTTCAGATTATTTGATCCACCACCAAAAGGCTGATGGGATACTGAGAAGTTCGTCGGCATCGGCATCTCAGCCATTGAACAGGTAAATCAGCGTCAACAAAGTTGGGATCAAGAACCAAATTATCTGGAGCTCCAAACAAAGACTCCCATCACTGCTCTACATACAAGTCCTTGTCTCACCAAACCTGCACCAGAAGCCACACTGGCCCTGGTGCTAGAGCAACCTCCGGGGCTTCAAATACTTGGCACTGAAGGATCACGTTCAACTTATTTCCCTTGAACTAATCGAGAGGTAACATCTCCACCCGTAAAAGAACTAAAATCTCAAGATGCATCCCTAAAGAGGCAAAGATGAACCCTAAGATGAACAAAATCTACCATAACATGGAACTCCAACCCCCTTACGTTTTTAGAAAAAAAACAACTCGTTTAGGAAAACCCTCGCACTAAAAAGTAACAAAATCGATGTAGATGAACATACGAAACGGAAATGTCTGCTCACCAAAACATAATCACAACAACAAATTGCTAGTCACTCCTTTCCTTTTGAATAATGGGAACCCTTTGGTATTTTTGGATTTCCTGAATTGCTAATTGTAGTGTTGGTTATGTCATGGTATGTGTTGATCCCGGTTGCCTCCCTAATTATTTATCTTCTTAGTTTGTTAGTGACTCAAAATTGGTTATAGTTGCTCATTCTCACTACTATTTTCACATTTCACTGACAGATCTGAACGGAAATTTTTTTTCTTATCTCATCATAAGCCTTGTAAAGTTCTCATTTTGAAGATACAAGATTACTCTGTGTTTGGAGATAGGCATAACGTTATAGCTATATCCCCGACGTACATAATAAATTAAATTAAACCGATCCGCAGCTATAACGTTACTTCTGTGCTGAACTTAGAGATAGGTATGGGAGAAGAGAGAGAGACACAAGCTGAAACATCTTGAAGAACTAATTACAAGTTACCGATGGTTAATTCAAGGGGTAAAGAACTTCAGAAATTCTAGTAATACAAGGTGACCATGGCGAGTTAGTAGGGGATGATTACCCACATCACCATCTATATGCAACACTAACATTATGATCATAAGAAGCTTGTTGCATTTACAAATTGGAGAAAGAAAAATTGAACACACGAAAATGAGGGATCTAAAAACATTAAAAGGATATTTACACACATTTACCTATATAACAGATTATTTTCCAGAGCCCCCGATATATAAGCAGGCATTGATTCCCACAAATTTGACTTTCAACGCCGGAGGCTAATGAATATTATAGCATACACTTGGTAGAGTGCACCCTACCAATACTTTCAGAACTTCCACACCCATCAACAGCAAACATGGTTAGGGAGGGCAGTGGAACGTAACACATAATGGTCCATATGCACCAAGTAATCCTCTAATAGCACCGATGGTAATCTTTGACAGCAGAGTTGCGATTGAAGTTCCATCCACTTGCACTGCCTTCCCGATACGAAAGGAAGGCTTATCAAACTAGTCAGAAAAGAATTTGCATTTTCATCTACCTTGAGAGTTGTCATCGGCATAGATGGACGCGCAAGCATCTGCAGCACCAGCAGCAAGCAGTACTTCATACGGATGGAAGGCGAGACAGCTAACAGGACCAATTTTTTGGGCCATAAAGGATGGGTAGTATCTGATGGTGCCTAATTGTTCACCCTCCAAACTAAAGACCTTTATGAGCTGCTTGGCTGAACCACTGGCAATGAGCGGAGCGTGTCTATGAACAGCTAAAGCTGTGAGTGAACCCCTGTGCGCTTCGATTGTGAGGTAGGGATCTCTACTATTTCTGATATCAAGGAATTGAATGTCACCAGCCTGACATGCACTTACAATCTGTACAAAGGCAACATGTTAGGTAAGCTATACTAACAGATATAAAATATACAAGCAAACTACAAGTCAGTGGACAATGTGGAAGAACTTTATCATAGCCAAAGACAAACATCTGTCATTTCTTACCTTAGAAGGATCAAGCCCTGGTTGAAAGCCAATCCCCACAACTCTTTCTACCTTCTGAGTGTTCCCAACACCTCTTTCCATCTTCTGTACGTTTCCTACAACTCTTTCTAGCTTTTGAGCATGCGGCCGCATTTCACAGACAAGCCTAAGTATTACGGAGGCACAATAAGTTAATCAACTGAATGCATTTGCTTATGCAAAACCAATACCAAAATAGAACAAGATTACAGAGAAATGCTCAAACCCAGCAACTTATGTTCAAATATAAAGGACCAAAAGTAACAGTACAAGGATAAATCATTAGGTCGTATATCAAAGACCAGTAGGACAATCAAAGGTAGTCCACTGCTAATATTTGCATCATGCAACAAGAAACTTTTGAGTGCTTACATGTCAGGAGAACGCACATCATAAAGCCTAACAGAACCGTCAACAAAACCAGCTGTGAGTTGACTTCCATGAACTTGAGATGCAGCCTACACAGATAATGCAGGACAAATTTTTATCATGTTCATTTCTTCCATCAAGCTCATTATATATTCTAACAATAACATAGCCAATCACAAGCAAGTCAACATGATATAAAGTGATCTGGTATAACTCACCAATGCTGAAATGCTACAGTCTGATTGAGAATGAATAGAATTAACAAGCTGCTCCTTATCGAGATCCCAAAGCATAATGGATGATAGCTCACCAGAGGCATACTAGCAATGTAAAAAAATAAAGTAGACAAAGAATAAGAACAAAGGAAAAATGACATAATGTCCATCAGTCCATAAGTATAAAAGCATAAGAAAGCATACCAGATATCCAGATTGCTGCTGCCAATCCACAACAGCGTTCAGACTTCGCACACCAGGTTTATGTCCTTGAATTGAAGAAAATGCTGTAACAAGCTTCTGTTTACCCTTCACAGTATAATCTTTCCAAATCCGAACGTTTCCATCATCTGTTAAAATGATCAAAGGAAAACAAGTGCAAAGGATAAGAAACTTTTGGACTAATAAGCCTTCCTAACAAAGAAGTTCATATCTTTCAGTGTAGAAGTTTACTTGAGGCAGCAAGAAGCAAACTGTCATCAAGTTCATTCACAAAGCAGAGCTTGGAGATTCCTTTGTCTGGAAAATCATGATTATCAAAGCTATTCAGAAGGATAGCCTCCTTAGCCTCTTGGTAATTCCATACCCTACGAAGCAATAAACACATAATAAGTCAGTCAATGGATTGCCAGTATGAGAGTAATCGCAACTACATCCCTTGATTATATCACACATAACAAAAAGAAAAGAAAAATGCACTAAAAGGGCACTTGATTCAGTTAGCAAGTGGCAAGGAACAGCCGACTGATATCAGTCGCACACTTTATTAAGTCATAATATATTGACGACTATTTTCAGCAAAGCTCTCTCTTTAGATATGTGAGATGGTTTATGAAAGCACAAGAAGAATGATAGAACAAAGGCTTAAAATTTCAGAAACATGTCTACATGATGCTACATAACAAAATCAAGCTTTTAATCTCATGGACAAATTAAAGATGCTAAGCGAAATATCGAATACAAGCAAAACCTACAAACCTGATTCGTTCATTCTCATCAGCCGCGATTACAATAGGAGAGAATGGTTCCAGCAGGATGGTTTTCGTGCCCATCTCAAATTTTGTGTCCCAGCTTGCAATTTGATTATTAAGCTTGCTAACAGCTGACAAATAACATGGAATATATATTACATCGATTAACAAATAACCAAATGTTATCAAAATTGGATTAATAGATTGACAGATAAAGATTAAAGAGGAAAACCAACATGAGTGCCGGCATTTAGCTATATGCTCCATGGCAAAGTTTTCTCTCTCCTCTCTTCTTGTTAGTATTTCTTTACTGTCCTCTGCCACTATAAGAAGTGGCTTGGAAAAGTGACCACAACTCCAATTGTAGATTGTTGACTGAGGAAGAAAGCTTCGTTCTGAGGCACCAGAAGCTCCCCCAGAACCTAAAAGAGGATCAGCTAATCCAGAATCTGGACTCATCAGATGAGGCCTAAATTCTAGAGAGCATACTCTTCGCATTCCAGTTAAGTAATTTGCCCTAGGAGGGCTGACAGGTGGAGTTCGGAAGGGCAAATGACCTGTCAATAGCAGTGCAAAAACCAAATAACTCAGACAAGAGGTGCAGTAACAGATTAATCTGACACCAACAGCAACATGCTGTCAAAACAGGAGCTGAATGTGAGACCAAAAACATAACTAAGCGAGCTGAATGTGAGACCAAAAACATAACTAAGCAGCATGCACTCTTATTAACTTTAATTGGTCCCTGCAATTATATTCTATTTTTCCGGAGGGGGGAAGTAAATGGCCAACTGTAATAAAAGTGATTTTCACCAGGATATCTTTACCTCCATTCATATCAAACCATGAAGATGATCGAGCCAATCCAGCAAGACTTGGACTTTGGGACGCTGCAATGGATTCACCTGGCCGAACACTGATACCAGTAGACTTTACAGGTTTCGCCACCACTTGTTCAATCCCTATAATAGCTAATACTCGGCGACCAATTTTTGCAATTCGTGGAGATGGATCTTTAGCCAAGGTACACATAGCCACTACACACTGAGAATAGATTGCATTGTCCAGGGGTTCGGGTGCCAAATGGTTAACAATACCATTGCTCCCACCATCATCTAATATTCCAGAATCAGAATGATGAGATAAATCGTCAGACAATGGCGATCCATGCATAATTCCGGAGCTTGCCAGGGGACTGCTGGTAGAAACTCTGCCATCCCGAACCGATGGGCTGTCATTGCCAACTCTTAAAAGTGGACCAATCTGAGAAGAAGCACTGCCAATAGTAACCAAAGTAGGCAAGGAAGTCAGAAGAGAATTAGACTGTGGTTTCCAATATGCAGCAGCAATTGACTTCAGGTGCTTGTTGTGTCCAAAGGCAAAGCGTCCCAGAGCTGTCAAGACAATGAAGAAACCATACTTCACTACATTTGTCACTAGATATCTCTTCATCATTAATATCAGTAAGCCTGATGCTTGAAATGGAGATGGAAAAGAAGCAATACTAGCTATGTAACCATTAACTAGTAATCAAAAGCACATAACTACTCATAAGCAATTAATATTCCAACCCCATATATAAGATTATAAAATAACCGATACATACCGACAGCAACTTCTGCTCTGACAAGAGGGCTTCCATCTGAAACAACAGTTAACAGGCTTCTAATGATACTAACTTCAGCCCGGATCTTTTCATCCTCATCATATTCATCATCTCCACCATTGCCTTCTCTACCTGATCCTGAACCCACATCAAGCAGGGTGCCCAATGCGAAAACAGCAGAAGCCCTCACCTGAAATGGAACAATTTCAATAACTAAGTAACAGAACATAAACGTAAGATCCAAATTGTCTTATATTAAAAACAGTCTAGATGGTAAAAATGTAAACCTCTGGTTGGGGCTCATCAAGCAGAGGTGCACATATTGCAGGGGCATCTGCCCGCAAACCAAATATTTGGGCCACTGTGAAATCCTCCCATAGTTTCCCCAGACAGAGGCATAGCCACTGAAGAAATAGGGGTTCAGTTTGTGTGTCATTTGGTGTTGAACCCTGAAGGTGCTTCAAACAAACATGGATTAAACCTGCTTCAATACAAGCTTCCTGGCCACGTCTATGGCCATCAACTATTACAGCCAAAACAAAAGCAGCCATTGCACGCTGCTCTGGATATGCTTCCATGCTATCAAGAAACCTGATGAAATATGTATGACCCCCATCCTTCACTAGATCCACCTGGCATGACTAGAAACCGCACAACACAACAAAATCAATACTAATCTAACAAAAAAGGGGAATATATAGCAAATGAAAGGTAGAACGTGAAGGTATTATTTAAAAAGTAAAAATGGGAAGGAAAAAACTTGGCTGTTAAGACATAGAGGCATGGCATATAAAGGATAATAATAATTTGGATATGTAGACAAGGACAACTAAGACTAGAATTAGCCAGAATAGTGACATAATTACATACAGTACGTGATACATTCTAATACACATCAGTATCACTATCTGAGAAAGGAATGTTCCAAGGAAATCTAGATATACCTTATCCAGTGCAAGAATTTTTGTCCAAATGAATACAAGAATCTGTCGTAGTTCAGGTGTCATCGTTTGCAACAGCTTCAGTACATATGGAAATATTCCGACAGACAATGCCTATAGGACATAAACGTTATCCCAAATAAAAATATCTTATTAGTTATTACTCAAAAATATCAGATAGAATATGGGATGGAAATGCAAATAGAAAGAAGAATTACCAGATCTACAGCCCAGGGTCCCATATCAAGGAATCTTCCGAGAAGAACTAGAGCTCGAAACCGATGGCATTGACTAAGTAAGACCTAATACATAGATGATACATGAGGTATAAAAATATTACAAAAAGTAGATGAGCTAAATCAATATATAAAAGAAAATCAGATCCTCTATGTTATGCTAGAAGACCCATACATCCACAATTTTTAAATTATCCTCCCCTACTTCCTTTCTCTTTTTTCTTCTTAAAAGTCATTTCTTTTGTAATCTTTTTCTTTATCAAATGCCTCACATAGGATACTAACTTGGTGATACCAACCAGGCAACTGGCATACTAACAATTTACAACCATGGTCAACCCACCGAAACAACCAAATCTCAATATAATAGCATGACTTATTAATGAGTTTCATAATGTTACTCCCACAAGCTTTGCTTTTAGTCAACCCAAACTAGTTTAAGTGACAAGTAGAGCATCAAACCTGAAGAACAATAGGCAACTGCTCCGGTGGTTTCTTGAGTTCAGACCCGTGGTCCAGCCATACCTCAAAAGCAGTCAACTGCTCAGTGAAAAATGGACTTGGCTGGTATAGCAAAAAATAATAATAAAATTGAAGTCAATAGGATAAACACCACTGCACAAGGAATCCACAGGAAAATTTGGTAGGCATATCATGCGAATACAAATTATGGCATTAATGAAATGAATCATTCTGCATATAACCATTGTCTTATGATTTAAATTTCATCTGGTACATGATCAAAGAATATGAAACTTGCACATGAAATGAAGCACACCTGAAACTCAGCATTAGGATCCTCAACCAACAATGGAAGCTGAGAAAGGCATATCTCAGCTGCCATGTCCCATGCATCCCTGCAGAGTGCATAAGCAAAAGTGATCATTTATTCGATAACACATGAAGCATAACTTGAGAATTATATCCTTTAGTACCACATGTGGTGCTGATGAGTAGAAGGCAACTGTGGATGAGAGACTGGAGAGCAGTTTGCAGATCGCATAATCCGCTCTGCAAGTAAAAAGTTTCTAAACAGGCTGGCAACTAAAAGATCTTGTCTGAATAGTCTCTGGAAAAGATCTGCAAAACAGATAGATGAATAAGCCATAAATAACCAGGCGATTCGAATATAGTCGATGATACACCATGAAGGTAAACTGAAAATTTACCATGAGGAAGAACATTCCATGCAATCGTGTCAGTGACAGCAGTAAAAATCCAGTTCAGTTCACCCAAAAGGGTTTTCCGGTCATTTTGACGGCCGGGTATTTTATCTATCAATGAATAATCAAGAGACTCATGAAGTAAGGATCGTGTGCAGAACCTGAAACAAGATAAGAGAAAAGTTATTAGCATCCCCAAATTATGTTATTGTGAGTAAGTAATGCAACATATGCCACATTCAAACAAAATGTTGGAATGATAAAGCATGCCAGAATATAGCGGGGCCAGAAGATTAAAATTATGAGGCTATTA
Organism: Fragaria x ananassa; assembly: GCA_034370585.1. Taxonomy (NCBI): domain Eukaryota; kingdom Viridiplantae; phylum Streptophyta; class Magnoliopsida; order Rosales; family Rosaceae; genus Fragaria; species Fragaria x ananassa. The sequence continues at coordinate 5,290,213 of CP139753.1, forward strand.
TTTCACTTAACAATATATTTCTAATAGCATGACTTCATATAGCAAGATAAGCTTAGAATGATAATAAGAACACTAAAAAAACAAGGAGAAAGTTTCACCATCTTAAAGCCATCTTGATGGGAGTTGTGAGGCAAGAAGTGAAGACATCAGCAGGAAATTCAGCACTCTGCGGAAGAGTCTCGTATGCTTCACAGGCAGCAAGCAAGATACAATCTCTTGGAGATCCAGAGCTAGAGCCAGCGAAGTCATGAAGCTGAGCCAAAACAAATATGCCAAAATTATAATTATAAGTATAGACTTTAAAAAGTATTATACCAAATGGGCAATAAAAAAGGAATAATTTATCAATTCAGTACAACATGTATAACTCAAGTGTTAGATACCTCAATGAATGAATTAACAATCATGCCAGCTGCAGAACAGTCAAAGACATAGATTGAAGGTGTCTTTAACCAGGAATCAAGGTCGCCAATTGGCAAGGGAATATACTGTGTATAGCTCTGCACCCAAAACAAAACAAAAATAAAAAATAAAAAATTAGGACAGGGTATTTTTATGTTAAAAATGCAGCATAAAGACAGGAAGCTTCAATTTAGTAAAAACCTTATTAAATAGCCAAATTTCACCATTAGCAGTGGGCTTGGGTACGCCATGACCATTATAATGGAAAAGAACTCTCTCAGACTTGGCATATTTACGGCATGTACTACAAAGCTTCTTGATTTCATCTACAGTAGGATCGAGCTGGACCTTGTATTTTGCCTGTCAAACATTGTAAGCCGAATCAATACTCAATATAAAACAAGACAGGAAAAATAACAGTGCACCAGCATCCTCACACTTGGTTGCCTGTATTTTTCCTGCCAAACATTGTAAGCCGAAATCAATACTCAATATAAAACAAGACAAGAAAAATAACAGTGCACCAGCATCCTCACCCTTGGTTGCCATCTTTCATACTGTGTACTCAAGGTTTTACCAATTGTTTCAAGAGCTTTTGTTGGAGCCATAGAAAATGGATCTGAAAAAAGAAAGGAGAAGAACAGTGAGCAGTCTTCAAACAGCATAAATGAGAAATTCAATGAGGCATAAATTGCAACACAAGGGAGTAAACAAATGTATGTGGCACAATTACTGTGCCTTGCAACATAGGTTTACTAATTACTCATTTCCAGTACAAAAAGATTTTAACAAAATGAGTTTAAATCTCCATCAAGGAATATGAACATACTTGGGGTACCAATTTTGATATAAGTACGCTTTAAGCATTCAAAGTAATGGAACCAAAGGATCTATGACATAACACTAGCATACAGAGCCAACTACTAAAGATTCAACATATCAACATAAAGGGAAGTATATAGAAAGTTGACAACCAATACATGACCAAATACATAGCAATAGTAAAAAATAGCAGCATAAAAGCACCTATCCAGCACTCCATTCTGGCACAGGGAGATATCTTAATTACATCGGGCGGATCAACGCTAATGTTTAAACATAATACTAGAGCTACACATCCCGTCTTCATCTGCACAGAAGTTAAAAGTTAGAAAGCAGTGGTAATATGCATGATGAAATACAAATTTTTCAGGCATCTTCAACAAGACACTAAGCCAAGAAACTAATTTGAATATGTAAATTCCAAGTAAGAAATCATATAATATTTTGAAAGACCCATGCATTGAGGATAATCATTAAGGCAAATATCCACAGCAACATAATTGCACATTGCAAAAGTTAAAATTTTAAATACGAAATTCATTGTTCAAACACAGTTACAAGACCAATTGTTAAACCAAACCAAATGACAGGCAACCACTCACACAGGAAATACCTCCATTACCACCTATGATTACCTACATTGATTTAGACCAACACCACCGCATCAATCCTAAGACGTGTTGAAATCCCCAATACTAGAAGTATACCTTACACTTAAAATCTCTTGTTCTAATTACAACAGAAGTAACACCAATACTTCTAAAATCCCTTATCTGAGTAATAGAAAGGGGAGATGTTTGTATAAATAATCAAACATTTCGAAAGCCATGCATAAAATTTTGTGAAATCAGAGTTCACCCCGACCATTATATTTTAAAAATCAGTCAGTCTCAGAAACAGAAACCGAAGAAATTGGTATCGACTATAGGACATTCAAAAGGTCATATAAACCACCAAATTTTTCCAACCATAATACTATATCTTCCTGCCATATGATGCATTTAAAGGTGATCAAACTCTTTAAAACAGGGGACATGGAAATGATAAAATCAGCAGAACCAAAATTGGCAAGAGAATGTTTAAACTCAACACCAATCACATAATTTTACTCGGAACAAATCCATGACGAAAAAGTATAACCAATCAACCTTTCATATCACTAAAAATTCAGATTAATAAGCTTAATCTACAGCTCAAGTAAAACAACTAAACCAAAAGCGAAAACCAAGCGATGAGCCAACCAGAACAAGCAATTTCAGGTCAGTGATCTCACAATCAACAATCACTCAAGCACTGTAGAATCCAAATTTTCAGTATCAAAAAGCTTACTCGGTCTTTGGGGCGCCATTTCGAAACCAATCCGCTATCAGAAGGACCAGTAGGCATTCTCGCCTCGAACGAGTCGTGCCGGAGCTCACAGAGCACAACGGTCTGAGGCAAGTAAGCCATGCTTGTAGTGGTACCGGTGGCATTCTCATTATAACTACTACTCGCAGTCTCCGATTCTCTTCTCAAATCGCCGTCGTCGTGGCTGGAAGCGCAGTCGTCGAAGTGGTTGGAGACGACGGCCACCGAGGATTGCGAAAACCTGGAGGCCATCAAATCCCCCAATGCCATTCAAAATCCAAATCACACACACAGAGAGCAAGCAATCAACTCCGCCGTGATTGAAAAACCATCCGCCGCTGAAATCCTAGAGTCCTGTTGAGATCGAGAGCAGAAACGAAGAAGAAGAAGGAGAAGGAATGGAGGTTTAAAACAGAGCAGGGAGTCCTAATCGACGAAGCCGCTAAACCAGCGGCCCATGGAGATTCGCCTGAGGAAGGACAGAGTATCCAGCTCGGAAATTCGGCTCTGAAAACCCTAGAAACCCTACCAGGAGAGGAAGAAGAAGAAGACGACGACGACGATGGGCATAAAACAGTGGTGGCGGCACAGCGAAAATGGAAAAATGAAAAAAAATTTAGAGAGAGAAAAAATAACTGGGGCGATTTGTTTCTTCAATTGAGGAGAGAGAAAGAGCGAGATTTATTTTTATTTTGGCAAAATCTTCTTCGGGTCCGGGTCACGGGTCGGGCCAGTTTCCCGTACGGTTTTACATTGTTTTACCCTCTGACAAAGCCAAGCTTACTCGCTTAGTGTTTTTTTGACCTTTCTCGGCTCTTTAAAAAAAACGTGTACGAATTCTATTGGGTACTGTGTCCAGCTCAACATGTCAGTGTTGTGTTGGGTAACAGTGGAGCTTTCTTTTTCTTTTCCTTAATTTGCTATTACACTACAAGACTTTATGTCCTTCACTACTTGCATTTTCATTCAAATGCTCTACACTTCTCCTATGCAACCACTTTAACACCAATACCCAACTCTAGCGATTTCTTTGTCATTTTCATTACTTTGTGTCCTACAAACATTACATTTTTTTTATTAAATAAAAAAATGAATCGAGAATTTAGAATATAACTCTTTGAGAAAAAAAAAACAACGAGGACATTTTTATTTAGTATGCTTTAATTAGTTCGATCGATTGTATCAGTAAACATGCTAAACACATAGATAAAAGTACTTACTTTTAAAAATAAGGAAATAGGTAATGTGAGTTAATGGCAGATTTGACCGTCTTTAAAACTTAGATACTTAATTGATACTGCCATAATTAGTTGTAGAACTTCCCAAACCATAACAAGCATATTCTTCTCCTTTTATTCTTCTCTTCTTTTACAAATAAATTTTGGGTTGTTTATTTTCTTTTTTCCTGTGTTTTTTCTTTTTGTGTGAAAGATTTTTCTTTTAATCCTTCGACTCTACATATTCTGATATAAAATTGCATCAGAGATGCCAAAATTGGCTTTGTTACCAAAAATATTAGTTTTTACTTTATTCAAGCCCTACATAAAACATTCATTGTGAAAAGTGGTTGAAGATATTCTAAATTCATACACATTTTTTTAAGTATAATGTGAATACACGAGAATCATATATTGAGTAACAATTTATCAGTGTTATGAACGATAAGTATATTTTTTAAAAATCCTATTAATGAGTTCTTAAGTTACAAATAAATATAATAATATCACAATCTCATAAAAGAAAAAAAAAACGCTTTGCCGGAGAATGAAATCTTATCTCTCTAACCGGAAAATGAAATTATGTGACATGATAAGATTGAGATTCATGTCAATTAATCTGATGTGCTTAAAAATGGATCACTCGCTTAGAAAGGCATCGATGCGGTGACGCATGTAACCTGACCTCACTGTGTCACTATCAATTGCGCATATATGTACAGAGCTGAGCTTACATGATTATCATGCAATCCCCATCTATACCCGAATAAAACTAATCAACCTTTGAATAAATTATAATTCCTTGATCAAGCATGCTTAAGCAATAAGCAGGCCGTCCACGTGTTCCTCCCCGTCTCATCCTACGTCCAAATTCCTCAGATTTGATAATAAGTAATAACAGGTCCACCATACACGACAGTTATATATAATCAACCCATGTTTTCTTCCCACCTTCTGATTAAGACTAATTCATTTTTTTGGAAAAGAACGAAAACAATCAAAAACGTGAATTTTGACAAAGAATAGTGATTTTTTTTTTATATAGAATCAAAGACGATACAGAAGATCTATACCTAAACTCTTACTAACTCGTGGAGAAAGAACAGTGTTAACTACCGGAATACCGTTGACTTTTCAAATTTAAATTTAGGTGTAAAGTTGAAAACGTAAGACCATGTGCTCTACTATCGTATGCCAAAACCCCATATATGGCTTATTACGTCCTCTCCCATGGTAAGTCATTCCACGCATCCTCAAAAAAATATTTGTAATTTGTGAACAGTTGAACCTCATATATACCGTTTCATTCCCGTAAGCCATACCAAGTTAATTTTTTATTATTTTATCTTTTTGTTCCATCTTTATCCTTGTTCCATCTTTCTTCTTCCAACTATATCATTTCTTAATTATAGTTACAAATTCATTTTCCCATTAATCTTCAATTTTATAAGTTTTCTAATAATAAAAATTACACCATTACAAAATACACAATGAGATCATGGGTTGATGAGCTGTAACTTGGTTGGTTAAGGTGTTTAATTGATAAATTTGAGGTCATAGGTTCAAATCTCACGACGTATGTATGGTGTGTGAGTTATTAATAAAATGTTTAAAATAAAATAAAAAAAATACACAACAAGATCTTTCATTTGAGTCTAATATTGAATATATTTGGGCTAAATTAGTTTAACGCATAATTAGTTATGTCTTCATAAAAGATAATATTACACATTATTAAATTACGAAATTAAATAATGGTCTCTTCAAAACCTTCTCGGATACTAGCTCTGAGCTCGGAAAAAGTACCATACACACTTATGCAAACAAAATAATAAAACGATACATAAATAACTACTAATCATCATATTTAGTAATTCGTCAGATCATCATCATCTCTTCCATGTTCTGGCATGAGTCCATATCCGCTATGTGTCTCAGATCCACCGCTATCTCTGAATTGTCGTGCTCCTCCATGTGCATCACTTATTCCTGATCCATCACTTCCTCTTGATCCATCACTTCCTCCATAACAAGGGACTCCACCATATCCGGTTGCTCCTCCATGGTGATTCTTATATCCACCAAATGTAGTTGGAAATTGAAACGGACTAGTAAAGTTACCAGAGTTGAAAGGTCCTTGTGAACCACCTTGAAATTGGTTTATGTTATTGAAATTATCAAAGCCAGATGTTGTAGGTGGTTGTCGAGACTGACGAGCTCTTCTCTCCATTATCTCTGCTTTTCTTGATCGTAAGTACTCATGCCCTTTTGGATCGGTAATTGTATCCAAACTAGTAAGCGTGATTTTGTTTTTCTCACGTTCACGCTGAATAACTAATTTTTGAGATGAATTTTTTGCTCGTGTTTAACAGTAAAAGCATTTCTCTTTAATAGACGTTTTTCAAATAAGTCCTTCAATTCTTGATTGGATTCTCTGATTTGTTTAGCAATCTTGGTCTGCTCATTGGCCTCTTTCCTTTTCAGCTTTGCTTTTTTTACACTAATGGGTCGACGAGACAAGCTGAGTTCATCATTACATAGCTCTTGTTCGTATTCATATGCATTTAAATCTACATCAAATGATAGTGTACCTGACGATTGTGATGCATTTAAATCTACATCAAATGATAGTGTACCTGACGATTGTGATGTGCGAGATGTTGATTCATATCCTTCACTTGAATCATTTCTTTGTCGTGGTCTTGTTGAACTTCTACCAGTATCGGTCCACTTTTCAGCATTCTTAAGAATATGCCACACATGATCAAACTGAAGTTAGGATCATCTAGTTGAATTTGTTTTGTTTTAGCACACTACAAATGTCAACAACGAATAATTGGTAAATATTAATTCATAATATAACTTTGTTAATAAAAACAGCATTTGAAAAACTACTTACAATATCTTTCTCATTTGCACCGCTTGGATTGTCATCCTCCACTTGACGAACAACACCACGAAATTTGCTTACACAGTAAGTAAGATCTACAAATCGACTTTGAAGAGACTTGGAGCTTCTCGTCTGATTCTCATCCTTATCTTGATTCGACAATTCAGTGATCTTCGCCCATAGTTTATCCTTCTTTTGGTTAACACCATCGATAGGATCTTGAGAAATTTCAAGATATATATGACATAAGAGTTTATCTTCTTGGATCGAAAAATTTCCTTTTCAACTTTCTTTTGCCTAACATCTATCATTGAAGTGTATAATGTGATTGTTGTGGAAACAATGATGTGAGTTACTGAGAGAGGAAGGGATGTATATAAGATCTGAATTAGAATAAGGGGAGAATCTGAGATAAGGATCTAATGGTTTGAGATGGATTTGCTTTACTAGATCTAATGTTCTGTATATGACGATATCTTATTGAAAAATGCAATGTGTAGTCTATCATCTTCTTGAAAGAAGTGTTGGACATCTATGCATCTTGGTTAGAGTGACAATAATGTAAGTTGAAGGGAAATAATGTATATTGATGTACTAGTATATTTTGTATGATATATGATGTATTGTAACATCAATGAATTGATAATTAATCATAGAGTTAACAAAAGAAACAAGACATAAGAAATAAATTATCACTTTTATTATCCTTAAAATACAATCGGAGGGGACATAAAGCCAATACTCCGAAGAAATTGCATAGCAAAATAAACACAACAATTTCAATGATATGATAAATACAGTATTGAACATTTTTCACCCATGTATACCATGTCGGTTCCATTGACTCAATCAACGCGTTCCGTAGTGCAATATGAGCTGACTTGTCTTTAATTTTCCTATATTGAGCAAGGAACTCTTGGAACCGTGTATCTTCATTACTTACCAACTCAACGGATAATGGAGGAGCTCGGTTGAAATCTTTAATCGGAGCACTTAGATCACGCTCATCTTCGATTATCATGTGCATTATGATGCATGTAGTCATTATATCATGCAAAACATATTTATCCCAAAAATGTGCAGGTCCTTTCACAATTGCCCAGCGTGATTGAAGAACTCCAAATGCTCGCTCAACATCCTTCCTACATGAATCTTGATTTTTTGCAAAATGTGCTTTTTTCGGACCTTGAGGATCATGAATAGTTTGTACCAATGTAGACCACTTGGGATATATGCCATCAGCCAAATAATAACCGGTGTCATAATCTTTATCTAGAATCTTATAATGAGCAGGAGGAGATTTACCTTCTGCAAGATTTGCAAATAGGTGAGATGCTTCGAGCACATTGATGTCGTTGTTGGAGCCTGGTAAATCAAAATGTGCATGTCAAATCTAAAGATCATAATCAGCTATTGCCTCGAGGATAATCGTCGGTGATCTACTACGTCCTGAGTACATTCCTGCCCAAGCTGTTAGACAATATTTCCAGTGCCAATGCATGCAATCTAAGCTCCCTAACATTCCTGGAAAGCCACGTTCTTCACCTATATATAAAAGTCTTGCAACATCCTCGGTGTTAGGTGTTCTCAGATAGCGAGCTCCGAAGACGTCTATAACAGCTCGACAAAACCTTTTCAAACATCGAATTGCAGTAGACTCACCGATTTTTAAATAATCATCAAGGGAATCAACTGGTGCCCCATAATCAATCATTCAAAAAGCAGCAGTAAGTTTTTGTAGGGATGACAAACCGAGCTTACCAATACCATCACGTAGTTGCATAAAGAAATTGTCGTGAGCTTTGACGGCATCTGCAATTCGATAGAATAAACTTTTGCTCATTCGAAATCGCCTACAAAATTTTTCTTCAGGAAATAGCGGAACCTCAGCAAAGTAATCTATATATAGATTATATGTCGCTTCTTCCCGATTACGATTAATAACAATATGACCAGGAACTGCTCCTCTGTGTCTTGATTCAGCCTCGTCGCTGTCCTCATTGTCATTCAACTCCGTCAAGAGATGATTATTATTCGCATATGTGTGAAACAATAAATCTTGCTCTTCATCAAATGAAGTCATGACCCGATAATAATAATCATCGGTTCCGTTTGAAGAAAGAGATGATGATGATAACTAAGAATTATTCATGGTGGAATGGATACTAGACTGAGATTGAAGAAGAATGAAAATTGCTGTGATGAACATAGTCGCAGCATTCAGATTTTATAGACCTCTGAAAAATGAACATTAGAGAAATTGCCCAAAAAAATTAGCCGATGGCAAAGGAATAGAGCCATTTTTTTTTAAAAGCATGAGAATATTGCTGTTGACAAAGTCAATTTTTTTGACATATGGCATATGTATATTGTTTACCGTGGGAAACTTAGTTGAATCATTTCATAGCTATAATGGAATATTTCTTTATAATAAGCCATAATGGCCTATATGGCATACCGATTTTAGCCACCCGTGGTAGATGCTCTAAGCATATTGCCGTATGGTACTGGAAAACGTGAAGTGAAAACGAAAGGAGTAATCCAGATCAAAAAAAAAAAACGAAAGGGGTAATGATGTCTTTTGGGTAGAGAGGGAGGACTATGAGATATTATGAGGTTACAGCCTTTAACATGGTCTGGATGTGGGTATGGTTTTGTTTCATAGTTATAGAAGGAAAGTATTAGAGCTCAGAAAGGGACTATAGTCTTTGTTGTATAAGGAATGGAGCAGTCAATATTCGGGAAGGTGAAAACAAAGTCTGAAGCTGAGGTTTGATATGAGAGCACGCAATTACTGGGGCTCGTGATTGACAGAGATGGGTGAAAATGGGGGGGGGGGGAGTTTGGCGGGGGAATGAGCAGTTGAGAAGTATGGGAAGGACTGGTGGGGAGGGACAGTGGTGAGTTTTGCTTGTTTTTGGTGAGACAGTGGGAGTGGAGTAAATGTTTGAGTTGATTATTTGCGTTTGATGTGTAAAACGATTTTGGGTTTTTGTTTTGGATGTTGACTTCACTAGAAATGGAGATGAGACAGATGAAAGACAAATTTCTTGATGAGTGAGGGTGATATTGCATTTGGAGGAAATGATTTTGGTGTCAAGCCCACTAACTTTTGGATTTTATTAGTGAGACAGTGGGAGTGGAGTAAATGTTTGAGTTGATTGTTTGTGTTTGAGGTGTAAAACTATTTTGGGTTTTTGTTTTGGATGTTGACTTCACTAGCAATGAAGATGAGACAGATGAAAAACAAATTTCTTGATGAGTGAGGGTGATATTGCATTGGGCCAATTATATAAAAGTCCACTTTGAGACATTTTCTCTCATTTAGGTCCACCCAAATATTTTTACCCACATAAGTCCACCCTAGCCTAAATATAGTCTTATATTAGGTATTAAAGTTTAACAAAATTACATACTGCTATCCAACAAAAAAATTAAAATTTCTCTCTTATATTTACAAAAATATCACTAATGTAAAAAATCAACACCCACAAATAGTCTCCGATTGACCTCCGGCGAGGTCTTTGGCCGACCTCCGACGAACTTTCCGGCCAACCTCTGGTAAACTTTCCGGCCGACCATTTGTGAGGATTCTAGCGACCACAAAACCTACTACCACTGACAACAAAAGATACTACTACCGACAAAGAAAGCTACTACCACTGACAACAAAAGATACTACCAATAGCAAAAAATACTGCCACCAACGAAGAAAGCTACTACCGATAACAACAAAAGCTACTACCACTAACAAAGAAAACTACTACCACTGACAACAAAATATAGTACCGATAGCTAAAAAAACTACTGCCATCAGCAAAGAAAGCTACCACCGATAGCAACAAAAGCTACTACCCATGGCAAAGAAAGCTATTACCGATACCAACAAAAGCTACTACTGTAACCAACAAAAGCTACTACCGCCAACAAAAAAAACTACTACAGCCAGAAACAAAAGCTACTTCTGTTAGCAGCAAAAAACGACTATTGCAAGCAGCAAAACCTACTATGGCAAGTAGCAAAACCTACTATTGCAAGCAACTAAAGCTACTAATGGTAGCAGCAAAAACTACTATTGCAAGCAACAAAACCTGCTATCGCAAGCAGCAAAAGCTACTATTACAAGTAGCAAAACCTACTATCGCAAGCACCTAAAGCTACTATCGTCAGAAATAAAAACTACTACTGCTAATGAAAAAAAGCTTATATTTGTTAACAACAAAAACTACTACTGCAAGCAAGAAAAGTTACTACGACAAGCAACTAAAGCTATTATCGTCAGAAACAAACCATACATAAAAATACAACAATACATAAAAATTAGAAATGATTGCAGCTAAGTCCACTAACATGGACGAACATATAACAATCTGTCAACATAAATTCCGCCGACCTCACCTACCGGAGCTTGTCTGAGAGAGAGTGAGAGACTTGACTGCCGAGGGGCCGCCGCCGACAACAGAGGGGATGAAGTCTGAGAGAGCTCTAACCTCGACCTTCTATCTATACTCCTTGACGAGGAAAATGAGAATCGGAGATCAAACCTGGCCGCCGAGGCGCCGACAACGGCAATGGAGGGGAGGGAATCCTAGAGAGCTCTGCCATGACCTTCGATCTGAGATCCTTGAAGAGCGTCGAGCACCACGCGCTCCTCGACGGTCAACTTTGACTTCCGATGAGATGGTGTATCAGGGATGGAGAGAGACGAGGATGAGGCTGTGGAAGGTCGAGGATGTTGTGGAAGGTCGTGGTGGCCCGAAGGCTTAGGGCTAAAATTCTGGCCAGTTTCTCACCAGCAAGAGAAGAAAGAGGAGAGAGAGAGAGAGAGAGAGAGAGAGGTGATTTTAAACGGTATAGGATTCTCTGCATAGAGAGAGAAAAGGGTAATTTAGGTATAGAATAAAAATAAGATGACCAATCTGGATCATAAAATGGACCTTTATGGGTAAAAAGATTAATGTGGACTTATAACGGATAAAATGTTGAGAATGTGACTTAGATGAAATTTTCTATATTGCATTTCGATGAAATGATTTTGGTGTCAAGCTCACTAACTTTTGGATTTTATTAGTAAATCCTATTGAAATTCATTAATCAAAATAATTCTTATTCTTACTGGACGTGTTAGTCATAGGTTTATAGTAATAGTGATACGGATTTTGAAGAGAATTAGAGTACGTTTACGAACTTGAAATATAAATTATCATGAATCAGTATCAACAACAATTAGTATCAACAAGAATCTGTATGAGAATATTTCATACCATTCTAGTGTTTATTTATCATAATGAATCAAAACATGAATGAAACTAATTACGATTGATGTTGTTTACTTACCATATGAAATCAGAATTAAAACTAGTTTGATTACTAAAATACCCCTACAAAAAATGAATTTAAAATACCCTTAAAATACAATATATATTTTTTAAGTTGGGTAATTTAGAAATATTATAATTATGTGAGCTTATTTTGAGGAGAAAAAATTGATTTCATTACATTGATTCTGGTACCCATCTCCCCTCTTGGGTATCGAATAAGGGGTTTCGTCCGAAATTGATTCCCGATAAGCAAGTGGGACACATATCCATTCCAATACCTTGACATATTAGTAAACGCTAGAATTCATCTATTCCGAAATCAATTATACCACTCTCAATTTCATTCCAGATTAGTAAACATGCCCTTAGATTGAATGGATTAACAGAGCAAACTCTATCAGGAAATGAAACGTTCGTGAAAATTGAGATTATGAAAGCTCAAATGATATTCAAATTGGATGAAACTTTGCAGGAATGATCTACACACTATGTTCTAGACATTGAACAATGAAGATGTGAAAATGTGACACAAAAGCGAGATAAATAAGAAATCTCACACTTTAATTTCAAAGCGGTGTCTCACTCTGGAAAAGAACTGTATATATGTATATATCCAGAGTGAGACATCGTTTTAAAATTAAAGTGTGAGATTTCTTATTTATCTCAGAAGCTATAGGAACTATATATATATGTATATATATGCGGAGCCGTTCAGAAGCGGAAATCCACACTGGGTTTAAAGTGCAGACGTCCCTCTGTTTTTCACCGTCCAGCACTGACGACGGCACTCCTCCACCCGAGCGGACACCAGAGGCATCCCCGATTACTTTCCCTTACCGACGAGATCGATTTGAAGGTATGAGCAGCAACCTCCACCCAAAAATTTAGACAAGATCGATCTCGACTACAAACTGGTATTCGATGAGTCCGCCGATAAGGGAAAGTGATTGGGGATACTTCCGCTGTCCGCTCTGGTGGAGGCGCTTTCGTCGGCGCCGGACGGTAGAGAACGGAGGGACGTCCGTACTTTAAACCTAGTGCAGACGTCCGCTCTCGAACGAGTTTATATATATATATAAATATATATATATATAGGGAATATCTAAAGAGGACCTCCTTACCTTAATAATTTGAGGATTTATACTATTTTACATTAGTAAATGACTTATTTTAACGATCTCAACCGTTGATCCTCTATATTCATATACAAGAAACATATCTACAAAATTTCAATTAATTTCATAATCATTTGGTCATTCAAATTGATGTAAACAATTGTAGACCGTTAGATAAAATTAAAACGAATATTGTGCTAATCAAATAGTTAAACGTTTTTCATTTTGACTAATTTTTTGTATGATTCATATGTATGGCTTTGATTGTCAAAATACATGCTAGATCTAAAAACATCTTTACTTTAAGAGTTTAAGGAGGTCATCTCTATATTCGGACGACACACACACATACACGAAAACGATATGAAGCGGACGTCCGCACCGGACGTTCCTCCGTTTGCCACCGTCCGGCCTCAGCAACAGCGAGCCTCCACCCGAGCGGACACCAGAGGCGTCCCTGACCACTTTTCCTTCCTAGCGAGTCCACATAATTCCAGTTTTCTGACGAGATTGACGTTGTCTGAAGTTTTGGGTAGAGGTTGCAGCCCAGACCTTCAAATCGATCTCGCCGGGAAGGAAAAGTGGGTATAAAATCTCACTAATGTGAACTTTTTCTTTGAATAAATTGGGTAGCGAATCTAGAAAATTATGTGTATTTAGTCAATGAGTCGTGTATTTATTTAGAGAAAAATAAAAACCTTTGAGGAAGATATCAATGCTGTGAAACAGTACGAGAAAAGATGAAACATTTTAAAAAAAAATCTCATTAATGTGAACTTTTTTTTAATAAATTGAGTAGCGAATCTAGAAAAGTATGTGTATTTAGTCAATGAGTCATGTATTTAATGGATACGTTGTGTATTCAAATAAGAGTATTGTAGGAAGTTTGGGTATGTGTATCTAGTAAAATGTTAAAACAATAAAATTAATAAATGGTATATTAAGTATGAGATGTGTATCTAGTAGGGATGTGTTAATAAAATTTCTCAACAAGTTTCGGCATATTAGAAGAAAAAAACAGTTTTCGGCTCTTCTTGAAATTGAGAATATGGATTCATGGCTCATTTCTCAAGAGTTCGTTATTAGGCACATGCATTGTTGGGTTTGTTTTTGGGATTTAGAAGGGACTACAAAAAAAATTTGGCTTCCGACTTGTATTTGGATTGTTGGGCCGAATTATGTGGTTCTTAGAGCTTATGCTAATGTCTAAGTATTTAACACCCTTAGTCGCCGTCATTCATTCACGAGCCTCACCTCGATTTGGTATTGAAAATTTTGTTTATGTTGTATCTTCCCGGTCACAATTTTTTTTTTGGTCAATTACAATCACGGTTGTTGTAGCTACTATTGCAATTCAATGTCTTTCATCTTACATCCATATGTACATATTGTTTCATCTCATAGTTTTCTTCATTTAACATAAAGGTTTTTTATTTTGTTTTTAACTCTAAAGTTTTATAGTACAATAAATAAATAAATGGTCATATTCAGCTGAGTAAAAATAAATGGAGAAACAAACTTTTCAATAATAGCATCAAAAGCTAAAGCCAGTAAGGTGTGTTCGAATGGGCAACTGGAAACCATAAGCTAAACCATATAACTCCCAACAAAATACTGGAAATTTATTCTGGTGGCAAGCTATCGCTATAGTCATCGTACATGGTGCTGTATAAGTTTGGCCACCACCCTTAGCTAGCCACTTATATTTGACTACCCAACCATTCCAACCCAGCAAAACCAAGCACGAATGCAATATCGAATAAGCCTCTTTATCTAGTGGGTCTAGTAGAATCAAGTTGAAGTCGACCACAGACGTATTGCAAATCATCTCCTCTATCAGTTACTTCCTTCTCTTTCAATCCTCTCTTTCTCTGCCATTTTGGTGAAAGAGAGCCACCACTCTCCAAGGACCAAAAGGAGAATGGTTGACCTAGACCTAGAGAGACCCCAAAGCTAAACCTATATATCATGTCTAGCTTTCTTCATTGCTTTTTATGCATGACACCCTTACGGTCACGTTGTAGGTGCCTCTATAATTGTGAGGTTTATCTTAAAATTTACAGGGGAAAAGATCATATAATCTCATCTTGTTTACGCCTAAATTAATATTTTACTAAACAGTAAATGTTTATGTGAATATTAATTAAATTATTGGTCTATGTCATACCAGTGAGCCTAAGTATTTTAAGTTTACAAATAATGACTCGCCAGTAGGACCACGCGAGCGGAATTACAAAGTCTGCGCACAGAGTACAGATCTCGCGCGCTTAGTAGACTTCACGCAAAACACATAACTCGCGCGGAGTAGGGAGCTTGCATGCTTCGCGCGGAAAATTCAACTCGCGCGCGGAATGCCTTCTTGAAAAATTACTGATGGACATTTCACTTAGGCGAGGCGGAATACATCTAGGCGAACTAGCTCTCTAGTCTGCGTGAGAGACCTCGCGAGGAAGCCACAGGCGGAGTCCGCACGCCCCATGTTAATCGTTGAAGACTTTCACCAGTCTTTGACATGCTTCGGGTCAATCCCTGTGACCCTTTTAATATAAAAGTACATTCTAGAGCTCACGAGCTGCAATAGCAGGCGAGATGGAGACGAACGAGAAAGGCTCGCGCGAGATTAGTTTTCCACAAAGACTGTGACACCCCTCGGGGTAAGGATGTTCCTAATTTCAGTCCGCATAGGACTCTACAGTGGAGCGACGCACGTGAAACAATAACCTATACTAAATGGAGTGTGCAAACTGGACATGTGTCACAAGATGGTTGGTCCGCGTGGGTGAAACAGTGCCCTTGTGCTATTATGTTGCAGAGTCCGACTTGGTTTTTATGATTATCTTTCTTCTACCGCAATTCGAGCTCCACTATACAAAGGGCTCTGGGGTTTACAGAAAACTCTCTCTTGACAATTACTTAAACAAACACAATACAAAACCTTTCAACCTAGTTGAAACCTCCAGTGCTCCCAGGAGCTTTACATCCGCTTCCCCATTGAAGCTGCAAACCCCTCACAGACAATTTCTCTCAACAAACAATACAAACAAACTGCAACTCAGTTCCCTTCGAGCTACCTCGAAACCCTAAACCTAAGTGTGCCGCCGCCACCTTAGTTTCATAGCCCTCTTGGACTTACCCATGATCCCTCTGATATCCCTTTGTTGCTCTTCTCGCAATATACCGTGAGTATCGATCGCCTTGTGCTCATAAATTTCTCATCTGAGGTGGCACCTAGAACCCCCCTCTTGATCAAGAAGTCAAGATCTCGCAACCATCATTTCCTCGTCCGCGAGGTTGCAAGCCCGCAACAAACCTCCTCTCTTTGTTCGCTATCTACCTCTCTACTCTCTACCGAGAGAATCGTGGTCAAAATATATCCTTCTTGTTTTTGCACTTGTCACGTGTGTTGGAGAACATATTGTAAAGGTTAGATATATGCATGTGAGTCATGGTGCACTATGTGACTAATAATGATGTGTCATTTCGTTCTCTTGGTGTTGTTTGACTAACAAAGTGAAAGTTTGAGGATTTAAAAAGACATGTTGGCGTGTTTAGTGATTTTTTGGGTTATTGGGAATCAAATGTCATAGTATAACACTGAATCATTTTGATTAGTTGATAATTTTGTGAAAGATTCATGTGCAAGTTTTCATTTACGTCGAGTAGACCTTTTACATTTTTCTGAAATTAATAAGTCATGTTGGCGTGTTTAGTATCTTTTTGAAATCGGGTCCGTAAATGACGAAAACTTTTAAATAGTATGAAGTACCCTAATTTGCTTTAACTTTCTTAAACTTTAGTTAACTCGTGAATAGAAGATGATTCAAAAATTATAATCGACAACCAATTGGGAAAGCTCAAAATTTGTTCAAAAATAAAATTTATTGTTCGAGTTTACGTCTTTCTAAAGTTGAAATTATTATTATTTCCACTCACATATCTAACTATAAAGCCAATGTTATGGTGGTTGGTTGAATAGATTAGGCTGCCATTAGCTTCTGTCAATGTTGTTGAGATTCAGTATGTCTCTAGAAAAGCTAATATGGTAGTTGATTCTATTTTAAAGTTTGTAGCCTGATTGCAGGGGCGTTATTCATGGTTAGGGGTTGGCCCCAATTGGCTCATGGATGTTAGAGGTGGCAAACGGGCCAGCCCACCTAATTGGGTTTCGGGTCGTGCTTGGGTCGGCCCATGACAGGTCACTTCTTAACTGGCTTGGGCCTGCCAATTTACTCAAATGTAAGGCCCAGCCGGCTCAAGCCCAACCCACGGTCCAAGCCCATAACGTGGTGGGCCGTGCTTGAGCCGGTCTGGCCCGGGCCCATGAACGGGCTGTGTCGGGCCCGTTTGATGCCGAAAATTGAAAATGGTCAAGGTGAATGTCTTATACCACCACTTCTACTCTTATAATTTTAATTTTTAATTATACATGATACGATTACAAACCAAAACTAATTCACACAATCCATCGATCATTTTTTTCTTTGTCAACAAACTAAAAAAATAAGTGATTGTTAGTACATAGCCAAATAGGTGATTGTTAGTACATAGTCAGTCCCTAATCAAGCGCGGACTGACTCACCACATAGCCTCAGTCCCCAATCAAACGCGGACTGACTGGCCACTTCGCGACAGTCCCCAATCAAGCGCGGACTGACTCGCCACATAGCCTCAGTCCCCAATCAAGCGCGGACTGACAGGCCACTTCGCGACAATCCTCAATCAAGCGCGGACTGACTCGCCACATAGCCACAGTCCCCAATCAAGCGCGGACTGTGGCCACTTCGCGACAGTCCCCAATCAAGCGCAGACTGACTCGCCACATAGCCTCAGTTCCCAATCAAGCGCGGACTAACTGGCCACTTCGCGACAGTCCCCAATCAAGCGCGGACTGACTCGCCACATAGCCACAGTCCCCAATCAAGCGCGGATTGTGGCCACTGCGCGACAGTCCCCAATCAAGCGCGGACTGACTCACCACTTCGCGACAGTCCCCAATCAAGCGCGGACTGACTCGCCACATAGCCACAATCCCCAATCATGCGTGGACTGACTGGCCACTTCGAGACAGTCCCCAATTAAGCGCGGACTGACTCGGCATATAGCCACAGTCCCCAATCAAGCGCTGACTAACTGGCCACCTCGCCACAGTTCCCACCCAAGCGCGGACTGACTCGCTAGAGCAACATTAAACTTTTCTTCTTGCCAACAGGTTTCCGGAACATCACCCCCGTCACCTCGCGACTCTCGCGTGGGGACTTGGGGACTCGGCACCATGCCTCCTACTCTCGGGTAAAACCTATCCTCGACATCTCTAAAATAACTCCCCACCCAAGAACTCTCTCGGACTGGGGACTTGGGAACTTGTTAGTACATAGCCAAAATACTTGGCTAAGCCGAGAATACGGTACAATTACCCGGTCAAGATAGCCCTGGTGGGCCCTTCACAGACATCCAAGGAAGGAAGGGCCGGTAACAAACCGCTTACCAAAGTCACTCTAGCGGCAAAACACCCCCAAAAGAGGAGACACTCCAAAGGAGGACAAAGAGTCCCACATTGGAAACAAGCTCAAGGTACACAAGCTTAGCCTATAAAACAAGCTCAAGGTACACACATCTATACACTCTCATAAACTCATAGATATTCTCTCCTACTTTCATTCCTCTACCCGTACAAGTGCTCATAGCTCACTTAAGCATCGGAGAGTCGAAGACTGGGCCACCCCAGTCCTAACCCCGTGACGCTGTCATTTGTGCATGTACCGAGTGAAAGCCTCTCAGGAATTCTACTTCGTTCCGCCCCGCGACCACTTCCCGGCTCGGGACGTAACATGTAGAAACAGTGATAAATGCTTATTGTTCACAATTAATAAATTTTTAGGCAAAAACTTCTTATGAGTCTAGGGAAATCCAAATTCATACTTAAATAAATAATTATTAGTATATAAGTATATTGTTCACACTCAAAACTAAGTTTATTATTGTGGGGGTTCTTTTTGATTTGGAAGTAACTAAGCCAAAATTAACTCAGAGGATTGAATTGCTGAGTTAATCTTGTGCGTGATTCAAAATCAGGGAAAGACTTGTAGCGTGAGCTGACGTGGGAGTTAAAGGCACACCGTGGTGATGAAAATTGGACCGAGTTTTACTGTTAGATTTCTGGGAAGGATCTAGGTTTCAAGGATAGGGATTGAAGGATGGCTAGAAAAGGGGGGTTTTGGCTTGAAGGTTTGAAGGCATGAATGCTTGAGTGTTTGAGGGATTTTTCTGGGTTGGTTACTTCATCCTCCTTGTGGTAATTCCTTCTTGCTTGTACAACTGGCCTAGCCCCAGGTTACACATTCAGTGTATGGTATACAAGGTTCGGGTCTAACCTTGACATTTCTTCATAACTCCAAGCGAAAACATCGTTGAACTCTTTAAGTAACTCCACAAAATGCTTCCTTTCTTCAGTTGACAGGTTAATGCTCATGAGTATGAGTTTCTGTGTTGCAGGGTCATCACTCATATTCATAGTTTTCAGTTCTTTAGCCACTGTGGTGAATTCGTCTTGCCTGTATTTAGTTGTTGGTAAAGTTTCTTGAAGGGCATTGAGTTCGGGTGTCACATGTATCCCTTATGCGCTTACGCGTTCATTCTCCATGACACTTCTCAGTATGAGACCCTTCCACAAGTTACGGTCAGGCCCCGTAGCCTGTCATAAGAGTATATAGTGTGCCCATTGGGCAAAACTACCCTTATGCATCGTGACGCCGCTTGAGCACAAGCACTAGCCTCCCCTGCTTGTCTCATTACTGTCAGGTGATCACTGTCGCTAATACACCTGATATCATTCCATGACGGCAAAGGCACACCAGAAGTTTTAGCAGATCCTCCATCATTAGTAAACTCATTGTAATACTTAGCTTCAATGTAGTGAGCTTCACTCTAGTGAAAAAGGGGTTGATTCCCCTGAATTCTTATTGGTTTGAGACCAATTTGATAGGAGCACAAAATGCTACATTTATAATGTATTTCTGACCTTATTTAGTTATGTAATTCCTTTAACAATATTCATATTAACTAAGTTTGTCTTGAAGGAAAACGAATCCATGTTGTGCAAGGAAAGAAATCAGAAAATCTATCAGAAATCGTTAGTCAATTTCGACTGAAGATTGTGATTAGCTCACAACGATTCAGAAGATGTACCATATATCAGTGGAAATATATAAGAGTTTACTTTCCAAAACTTTTTACGGATCGTTAATACCTATTTTGGAGAAGAAGTTATGACCGTTTAAGTGACCGAATGTCAGTCTGCTCGAATTTCTGATTTGGACCAAAACTTCTATTTTGAGGCCCAAACCACATTGGCAAGCACATGAATGAGTTTTGAGGGTTTCATAACCTTAACCACAGAGAAAAGAATAGGAGAGGACGTGAAAAGATTAGAGGAGGCCATCGATCTCATATCATTGAAATCTCCATAGTTGTGGACTCGCACAAGGAAGCTGCCAAGCCATCATCGATCTCTTTATCATCCACGGTTTACCTTTCCTTTGTCATCTTTTATTCTTCTTGTGTGATTTTGCAGCTGTGTGTGGCTGATTTCTCTTAATTAGGGAAATGTTTGAAGCCCCAAAAATGTTTTAGATATTGTTTTAAACCTTGGTTTCAAATTATTGAGTATTTCAAATTGTTTATTTAATTTTGGTTTATAGGGAACTCTTGTTTGTTTATGTTCATGTATGTGCAACATAGAATATTATGAACTTGTGAGTAGGGCTAGAATGAGGTTGTTTAATCTCCTAAACGGTTAATACACCTTAATTCAATGTAGTAAAACCTATAGGACAATATGTGAAACCAAATAAAAAGGATTGCATGCTAGGTAGGCGTTCCACACTAGTTTTGCATACTTGTTCAATCAAACTTTCATTGATTTTAATGCTTTGATTAATTTGTTAATATGCTAGCGTCTATACCTTGATTGGTTATTCTAAAGGTTTAGTAATGCTGCGTTCATCTTGCTTAAGTATCCAAAAGAAGTAATAAGGACTTACGCAGTGCGTTTACGGTTTGTTTTTAATTGATACCGATTTGCGATTTAATGATTAAAATTTAGTTGTTAACATATCTTGAAACATACTTGGTGGTGAATTTCCAAGTCTTTAACGCCTCATCCATCTGATCTTTTCTGATTTATTTTGTTTCTTTATTTTCTCTTGTTTATAATCACAAAACCCCATATCTCTAGTACTATCATATTTTGTTTTATCTTGTTTTGTAATTAACGTAAGTTGTAAAGATACCCTAAATCCCCGGCTTTTTATAATAATACCATTATTTGCTATATACTACAATTGACACAAAATAGTTTTTAATTGAAACGTCCAGTTTCGGTCGCTATCACAATTCACCTTTTGACACACTGGTGATAGGTGGAGGGGATCAATTTATGGTTGTTGAGACATGGCCGCCCTAGCAAAGCATGGAAGCTTTTGTCAACATCCAACACTTGGAACTTTGCCCACTGCCGAATTGGTCCTACCTTAAGATCCAGCTATATGTACCCAATGGAGGTTTCATCTACTTCAGCAAAACCATATATCTTCAATTTCGACTTCACTATCCTTGATTGTGGGATCCCCGCAGCCTTGAGAATATAAAGTGGTATGATATTGAGAGAGGAACCAGTGTCTACAAGAGCTCTTTTTACAAACACATCATTGATTTGAGCTTCCAAGAAAAGCGGCCTCCTGTGATCCGGGTACGACACCTCCATATCCGAGTCAGTAAAGATTATAGTATTGTCGCTTTCTAGCATGGATGTGGTTCTTATCGCTTCGACAACAAATCATTGAGGTCCATATTCCTCAAAGATGTGCATGAGAGCTTGAGCAACAACTTCCCCAGCTTATGGACTGTACCCCAATTGATCAAACAAAGACTTGAACTTGGGATTCTGTTAGAGTACTTGTGGGGCATATGGCTCTTTTCAATGTACTGTTCCATGTCATCAGCTTCTGTTGCAAAGAATGCCTGACTTGCCTCACTGCGACAGTAAGACCTGCCAGCCCCATAGCGTGTTTGTTCTGATTCTCCAAACTGATAAGCATGATTAGCCCCCAAGTATTGGTTTGACAGATTCACATCTCCTTCGGGAGTATCAGAGTGAGACCACGGGATGCTATAGCCTTGAGGTCTGAAGTACATGTCCCAAGCATATCGATCCATGACTCGTGACCCTTGATACTAGCATAGCACATTATGGTAATCCATTATGTCTTTGTCATCTTCCTTCATATGGTCATTAGCTGCAGTGATTACACAACATGTTTCCTTCCTTTTCCGTTTTGGCAAAGGATCTTCATCAATGGTTTGTTGCCTGGTGGATAACTCAAGTGTTCCATTCTTTATCTTCTCATGGAGTATCCTCCGCAGAACCTGACACGCTTGGCTTGGATGACCAACATACTGATGATAGTGACAATAGTGAGTATCGCTCTTCTCTTCCTTTGTTGGAGGCTTCTGTGGGCGTGGCAACTTGATGACACCATCAGCAAACAATGAATCCAGTATGGCATGGAATTCTTCATTGCCGCAGGGAACAGCCGAAAAAGTTTCCCTTTTCCTCTTGTAAGAAGACTTGTCTTCTACTGCTAAAGTTTGGTGAATGTCTTTCTTTTTTGACCTCTAACTCCTATGTGCTTTTACTGACATGCTTGTTTTCTTTGTCGTATCCATCAATCCTGTGAATTGGTTGATGCCAACATTTTCCAAATAAACTCTGTATTCTGGTAGCATTTTACTGATGTAAATCTCAACTAGAGACTGCTCACCTTTCTCATCATAACAATCAAGAGCCAAATCTCTAAACCTGCGAACAAAGTCCATGAGATTTTCTCCGGTTCTTTGGCGAGTGTAGTTGAGTTGAGTGATAGTAACCCTCTCTTCATGCTCGAAGTACTTCTTGTAAAACCTGCTTGCCAAATCTTCCCAAGACCGGACTGAGGTTGCACTGAGTGTGGTGTACCATGTATAAACATGATCGGTGAGTGGTTTTGAAAACTCACGGAGCCTGAGGTTATGATTTGCAGCATGAGGCCCGAGTGCATCGATGAAGCGACTGACGTGCTCCTTAGGACTTTCCTTCCTTCCATCAAAAAGAGCAAAGTTCGGTGTTCCATAACCCTTAGGGTAAGATATGGAAATCAAACTTGCTGGATAAGAGGGGTTGAGGGATATACTTCCAGTCCTCATTAGCGCGGTGTAACTCTCTTTCCAACATAGCTACCACGACCTCCTAAGTGACAAAGGATGTCCTTTTTTGCTCGGACCCTTTTGGTGCCTCAGATTCTTCTTGTAAGACTTTTTCCTGGTGCTCAGTGTTTGACTTAGGTCCAGGGTTAGGATTCTTCAGGTCTTTCACAACTTGTATGAGTTCTCTTTGGGTATCTCCGACCTTGGTGAGGAGGCGCACGAGATCAGTGACAGTGAGCTCCTCCACCGTTTGCTCTTCGTGGGTTTCTTGCTGTTGTTCATCTTGTTGCTACAAGGATTGAGCATTTGCAGCAAACTCGCTGACATTCTCCTGAGAACGTGCATTCTTGCTTCTCTTGCTTGGAGCCATAACTGGAATCACAACCTAGTTATTCCCCAGTGAAGTCGCCAAAATGTGAGGGTTTTTTTTATTTGAAAGAAACTAAGCCAAAATTAACTCAGATAATTGAATTGCTGAGTTAATCTTGTGCGTGATTCAAAATCAAGGAAAGACTTGTAGTGTGAGCTGACGTGGGAGCTAAAGGCACACCGCGGTGATAAAAATTGGACTGAGTTTTGGAGTTAGAGTTCTGGGAATGATCTGGGTTTCAAGGATAGGGATTGAATGATGGCAAGAAAATGGGTTTTGGCTTGAAGGTTTGAAGGCATGAAAACTTGAGTGTTTGAGGGATTTTTCTGGGTTGGTTATTTCATGCTCTTTGCAGCTCCCAGACCTCTCTTTTATAGAGTTCAATTGGTTGGGTTTTGCAACGGGTCACAAAGTCTAATCCAATGTGTAAAATGATTGTTCTTCTCAAGCACATGATCTTAGCCTCAAAACCTGGCAAAGAGAAGCTGGTCTTGAGAGATGGGACTCACTGCGAGGGCGCTGCAAGGGCGGCTGTGGAGACGGAAAACTCGGAACGAGGCGGACCAAGTAGCTTGAATCCCACGTTTTCGCCATTTGAGGATGAAATAGCTGCTTTGGAATTAGTCATTGATCTTCTTCTTCCTCGGATTGGAGATGAAAGGGACTTTGCTGTTACGCCCAGCTGTCGTCGTACTGCTGCAGGGAGTAGCAATGGGAATGTAGAAAAAAAGGGATTAGGTCTTTCCTAGAAAAAGAGAGTTTGAGTTTTCCTAAAGAGGAACAAGGTATTGGGCTTTGGGTTTAAAGATATTTTGGGTTTAAAAGATGAACAGTCTAATTCTCACGTTCTTTACTGATTCGTCGCCGACTTAAGTTGTCATGCTTGAGTTTCGGGCCTAAGACTGAAACTAATTGACAACATTAAATCGACAGACGAGCATTATGAGTCTTTGAAACCATCCACACTATACCTACTTCTACAAGCTCCAATGATGTGTATATGTGGCTTGGGCCCACATGAATGCATGTGCATGTTCGTTTGGCGTACTAAATCGAGGATTTAACATAAGATTGCATGAATTTCTTAACAAATTATCGTGTGACAAAGTATTAATTGATTGCATGATTTTTCGGGTATCAACAATTATTAATAAATATGTTATGTTCATATTTGGGTTCAAACCTCATTGACATATGTAGGGTGTGTGAGTTATTAATAAAAAGTTTTAAAAAAAAAATGTTATCTTCATATTAGAAATGGAAAATAATTATATTTTATAGCGAGTCGGGCCATGGGGCTTAAATTATCGTGCTCGGGCCGGGCCGAGCTCATGGGCTCACTTTTCTAGGCACAATCCGACCCATTAGAATAACATAATTGGGTCGGGCCAGACTGTTAACGGGCTTGGGCCTTGCATGACCGCTTTTAAACGTGTCGTGCTTGTGCTTAGCAGCCTGTTTGCCACCTCTAATGGATGTCATTGTTAATGACGGACTCGTGACCTGTTCGAGTATGATGGATGAGAATGAGGAAATTGTTTCCACCAATGATAATTTCCAAGCGTTGTAATTTTATTTTATTGTTTTGAATAAAATTCTGATGTTTCCTCCTAAAAAAAAAATTAAAGCCAATGTTATGGTTGTTGAAATAGCAAAATTAGTGTAAAGATTATTGAAATTTCGAATGTTGACATCACTGGTGACGTTATCACATGTCACTCATTATATCCGAGAATCCTAGATTGGTGGAGGCCTAACAAATTGCAAATCGCAGTGTTTCCAGAATTTTCTATATGGGACGATCCACATCCTAATAATCTTTGGCAGATTAGGGTGTCAACCGTGTCATATATATATATATATATATATATATGAGTCCGGTTCAAGAGACATCAAATTTAACACAAATTTTGACACTATTTATCAGTCATTAGATTTTGAGACCTTTAATAGTTTAGATCAAGTGTGAGAATGACTTGACATTATATTTTTCTATAAAAAAAGATAGAATTAGATAAACTGTTTTTAGAGTTTTATTAAGAGTAAAATACCAAAACCAATAATATTGAGATTAAAAGAAACAAAAGAATAAGATTACGATAAATTTTAAATACACACCTCAATTCTTTTAATTCATACCTCTATTATTTTATATTTTACATCAGATTTTATAGGTATGTTTATTTACAAAAATATCCATAAATTATTAGGGAAAAAAAGAAAAAAAAGAAATTTCTCATCTTCACTATTACTACGCATCAAAATAAAGAAATAAAAATATTTTTTTTCTAAAATTCATCACTTGAATTTCGATTACTGTCGTAATCACATGTACTATTTACCTATTTATTTGATTTTTTTATCAACTTTAGTTTTTATCTTGCAGACTAAAAACTAGTTTTTACGCTATTGTACTTTTACTAGTTTCTTAACTTTGAAAATATTATGTACATTCAAATATTTTTTCCTTCAAATTCTAGCTGATTGATGTCATATTGGAGATTTTGAATTCGAATATAATATTACTCTTTTAATTATAAATTGAAAAATATTAAGAATTTTTTTTAACTTGATAAAAAAATCTAATAGAAAAGAAAAGTGAATACTAAGTAGAGTTGTATAATAGTAAATATATAATAATTATATTAAATAACAGATTATTATTAATTTTAGATATTAATGATATTTTAGGTAGTTGAAGAAGTGTATTTAATATAATATTAAAATGAAAAATTAGATGGGTATTGTATTAAGTAAATCATGTGTATTAAGTAATTCGAGGGGTATTTAAAATTACTCTAAGATTACGAGAACTTCAGAAGAAAAAAACCTACCATCGTATTCATCTTCATTTAGCAATTTTGACGCGGCAACGCAGCAACCCCCCATTCTTCTCATTCTCGAGCTCGCATCCAAACTGTAAGTATCTTCTATCTCTATTTTGATTCATCGCGTTGTTCAATTCGATATTTCGATTTGGTGCTGTAGTTTTTGGGAATCGGAATCAGTGTTTCTTTTGTGCCCTAGTTAATTCTCTGTTTAGCTGTAGAGAATTCAAGGATTTTGGGATTGTAATTGTTATGAAAATAGCTCTGAGTGTTTGTATAGCATTCTGAGATCAGAAGATGGTAGATGATGACAGCATAGGTGGTTGGATATTGCGTTTCGTGAACAAGATTCAATTAGATTGCCCTGATTTGTATTGGAACCGTAAGAGATGACTAAACTAAGTCGAAAGTTCAGTATTTGAAACCTATGCACATCGTCCGCTTTTCATAAGCTTTTGGTTTCTACCCAGTGTAGCCGTGTAGGATTTGAGTACTGATAAGTTATTAACCACAGAAAATGATGAAATGTATGCACATTGTCCGCTTTTCTCTTTTGCCAAGAAGGTTATCGCTTAGTGTTGGTTGAGTTCGAGTTGCTTTAGAGTTCCATTTTTTCTGTTGTATAAATCATTCCATGCTTTTGTGGTGCTTGCTGTTTTTTTTGTTTTCAGCTTTGTTGGTTAAATTAGTAACTGGCTTTTTGTTTGTCAGCAGCAGCGACAGAGGAGCAAAGGAGAGTAATCTATAGACACTCAGCTCCAGAGGGCTAAATAGAGTTGGACCACCTCCTTGGGAAACCTAATTTGTTGGACTTGCTTTTCTTGCATCTACATGATGGATTCCGGTGAAAATGCAGAACCTGGAGAAGGTATGTTTAACTCTTGCTTTGAACTTTGTTTATCTATCTCTGTTGCATACGCTATTCATTGCTCTTCTGTGTTTCCAGTTTGCAACTTCTTCAGGAAGCCAAAGAAAAATTTTCGAAAGCGTACTGCTGAAGCTGAGGATGATGAGGAATCAAATTCTGGGAGTGCGGTATTACCAAGTCAAAGAAAAGCTGCAAGGCCTGATGGCAAGTTGTTTTTTTCCAGTGGAACATCTAAGAGCTCTGCATCTGATGACGGGAAAGTAATCCTTGAGTTTAAGTCTTCAAAAGAGATCCAAGTTGAACATGATAGCAGAGCAACAGCAACTCTGGAGACTGAGACTGAGTTCTCTAGAGACGCCCGGGCAGTTCGTGAGAGAGTTCTTAAGCAGTCGGAGGAGGCATTGAAGGGGGGTGGGAAAAGCATAGGCAATGAGAAAGTGTATAAAGGGATCCATGGATATACTGATCACAAGGCTGGGTTCCGTAGAGAGCTGACAGTGGCAAGTGAGAAAGCAGGAGGTTCCCATGGGCCTCTCAGGGCTTCTGCTCACATCAGAGCTTCCACACGATTTGATTATCAGCCAGATATCTGTAAGGATTACAAAGAGACTGGTTACTGTGGGTATGGAGATTCCTGCAAGTTTATGCATGATCGCGGGGACTACAAGTCTGGCTGGCAGATGGAAAGGGAGTGGGATGAAGCAGAGAAAGTCAGGAAGAGAAATTTAGCTTTGCGTGAGGCTGGCGAGGAAGTTGATGACGATGATGGTGACGAAGATGAAGATGATGACTCGTTACCCTTTGCATGTTTCATCTGCAGACAACCTTTTGTTGATCCTGTTGTAACCAAGTGCAGCCACTACTTCTGCGAGCACTGTGCACTAAAGGTGAGTTTTTTTTCTTCATAATGTTATCATCCTTTTATGCTTCCCAATCTGTGTTCTTCACATGCGTACCTGATCTGTTTTCATTCACAGCATCATTCAAAGAACAAGAAGTGCTTTGTGTGCAACAAGCCGACTCTTGGCATTTTCAACACAGCTCATGAGATACGCAAAAGGATTGCCGCGGAAGGGAAGTAACATGCTTATTCATTTACTTGTTGATCCTTTTGACCTGGATTATGTGAGCACAAATTTTTCTTTTCCTTATGATCTAGTGTTGAAGAGAAAGATCATCACTTGTAGCACTGTAAAAGAAAAATTTCAAATTGCTGTCAGAACAGTGGCAAACTAGAGATGATTGAAGCACTGGTATTAGTCCATGTACAATGAGTCTTCTGCAATCGTTTCAATGATAAAATTCAGAGGCTGGTAAGTTTGACTAACCAAGCAGACAAACGACCTTGAATATTTGTACTTCATGAAGATAGAATGGAGAAAACTAGACAAGATGCATGAATGCATCTAAACTGAAAACCAAGTACAACAATGCTTGGATACATCGAATAGAACATTGCATACTAGGATCAGGTATGACATGTCAGAAACCAAATCTAACCTACGACGCACGCTAATCGATGATATATCTTCACGTTAGTAAAATATTTTTACTTTTAGTTACCACAACTGAAAATTTTCTTTTACTGTTGTCACTCGTCACACACACACACAGTCACAAAACACTATTAGCATCGGTTTGCAAGGCTTTATATTCAAAGCCCAAATAGTTCGTTGTCCAAAATTTCTCCAGCCTACGCATCACACTCTATTTCGCTCAAGATCTTCTTCTACTACGAAACCAAGCACCTTCCTTCCCCGTTCTCGATGCTCTTCTCCTTCACATTCTGATCTCTCATTCGAACATTTCGCTATGGCTTTCATGGCGGTTCTCGAGTCAGATCTTCGCGCTCTCTCCGCCGAGGCTCGCCGTCGCTATCCTGCTGTCAAAGACGGCGCTGAGCACGCCATTATCAAGGTCTCTAATTCTCAAACCTCTCATTCATTCATTCATGCAATCGGTGTTGCTGCGAATTCATATAGAGACTTAGCAGAAAATGAATAGTTCAAAGTAAAATAGCTAGCGAAGTTGATTGTATTGTAAGTTGAGGAATTGAAGCTGAGTAATGCTATTAGGTTGATCTCAATTTACGGAGCTGAAGCTGAAATAGTAATTTCCGAGTTAGGAGGACATAATTAGGAAATGGATAGTCGAAAGTAAACTGTAATAGTTTGCGAAGTTGATCATATAGTAAGTTGAGGAATTGAAGCTTAAGAATCCTATTAGGTTAATCTCAATTTAAGGAGCTGAAGCTGAAAAGCCTGAAATAGTAATTTGCGAGTTAGGAGGACACAATTAGGAAAGCACTAGTTCACAAGTTACTGTTATGCAATTAGTTAATTTCTGCATTTCTCTGCACTGTTAAAAAAGCTGAACCATTTTTACCATCCCTATCTTGCTTAGCAATCAAGTATGGTTCAATCCTTGTATGCAAATTCCTTGTTTCATTTGGTTGGTTTCGGAGAGCGATCGAGATTGATTAGTTTTTGATATTGATATTCACTTTGCAGCTTCGTTCTTTGTCAAGTCCTGGTGAGATTGCGCAGAATGAGGACATATTGAGAATCTTCCTGATGGCTTGTGAAGTTAGAACTGTCAAGTTGAGTGTTATTGGACTTTCTTGTCTACAAAAGCTTATATCTCATGATGCTGTTGCTTCATCAGCTCTGCACTTGATACTTTGTACATTGAAGGATGTAAGTTCACACATTTAACTGGCATGATATGCTGAAAATGGTTGATTAAAATTTTCAACTTACATGCTTATCTGCTTCTGACAGCATGCTGAAATGGCTGATGAGAGTGTTCAACTTAAGACCCTGCAGACTGTATTAATAATATTGCAGTCACCTTTACACCCTCAGACTGAGGTAATAAACATAAGTTTACACAACTTCTATTATTCAATTTTGAACAGTATAACAAGAAAAATATTTCATTGCATCCCATTGTATCAGGTCTTATTGTTATGGTTATGTTTTTATTTACTTTTTTTTCATAAGTTTAATATATATTGGGTTCTGGGGTATCATACTCGTACTTCTTTGCAACAAACAGGATGATATGGCTCAAGCTCTTGGTATATGCCTTCGGCTTCTCGAACATAGGTCCCCTGACAGTGTGTGCAAGTAAGTTAACAATATTTTGAACTGTTAGTTTTGGAGCTTGTTGTCGATTCACATACTTTTTTTTTTCCTTTTCTTTTTTCCTGTAGTTTTTTTTTGTTTTTTGGTTTCTCTTGCTACTTCATATTCGCAAACATATTATCCTTTCTTTTCAACCTGAAACCTATCTCAACTTGGAAAATTTGCAGTACTGCTGCAGCTACTTTCAGGCAAGCGGTAGCACTGATTTTTGATCATGTGGTTTGTGCCGAGTGTCTTCCTGCCGGCAAGCTTAATTCTGGAGGTTACATCTCTCGGACCAGTCCAGTTAGTGGTGATGTCAGTTGCAGCATCAATCTTTCAGAGTATGTGACTAGTTCTAAACAACAACTTTGCCTTACTGCTCTAATTTTTCTGCATCATTATGCTGCTCATTTGTGTTTTGGTAAAGTGTGACTAGTAAATGCCTGCAAATTTTACTTAATCTATATCTCTGTTTCATCTGAGGTATTTGGTTGAAAAATGGAAACTTTGTGGACTACTGGCAGTCACACTTTGGTTTCGATATTTTTCCTCTACCATAGTTATATAACAAGCCCAACATTGACAGGTCAATGGATGGATCTATTTCTGGACAGTCATCAATGATGAGGGAGACACTAACTAAAGCTGGAAAGCTTGGGCTTCGTCTGCTTGAAGACCTGACAGCTCTTGCTGCAGGTGGATCTGTATGTGCTGATTTAAAAGTTATTTATAAAGTTACCTTAAGCAGATAATTGTTATTGGTTTTTGTGCTTTTCCCATTTGCCATTTATATAAATGTTGTCAATAACGATGACATTGACTTTTCTGACAGGCAATCTGGTTACGTGTCAGTTCTCTACAGCGGTCCTTTGCCCTTGATATACTGGAGTAAGAAATCTCGTTACTTTAGCTCTTTTTAACATGATAGTAGATACATATGCCAAAGTTACATCATCTCTAGCAGTCCTTTGCCCTTGAATATGTAATGTCACAATATCTACTGAAGTGACTCCACATGGAAATATATGTATAGAATTGGGAAGATTCACATAATATATTGGGTATAATTACTCATATTGAATTCCACATAACAGATAAAGAAGCTATCCCTAGTACCTGTGAAATGTATACAGTAGACTGCTATACACAAAAGAAATTCACAGGGACATTGCAATTGAGAATCTGAAAGAAATTACGTTTTGTTCAATTAAGTTTGCTCCTTGTATATTCTCCAGGTTTGTTCTGTCCAACTATGTGGCTGTTTTCCGAACCTTGCTTCCTTATGAGCAGGTGAGTTTAACAGTATTATGTATAAGTATGGTCCCTTTGATACATTTGCTAGTAAAATTTTCATAGTTTAACAACTAGCTTCGAACTCAACAGGTCCTGCGTCACCAGATATGTTCAATTCTAATGACTTCACATCGTACAAATGCGGAGGTAATTCTATGTAACATGTAGTCAATTAATTTATTGGGGGCTTTTAGTGCTTGCTCTCTTGAAGAAACTTCAATGTGGTTTCTTAAATCATTTTAAATTTTGAATCAGCTTGAAGGGGAAGCAGGAGAACCGTCATTTCATCGCTTGGTCTTGCGGTCAGTTGCCCATATCATCCGGCTTTACAGTTCATCTCTTATCACTGAATGCGAGGTGTGTCCTGTATATGAATATCTGAACCAGGAAATGACATGCCAATGGAACTCTTAACAAAGATATTGCAATTATAGTTAAACATGAGCAATAAGCAACTTATTATAGTTTCACCAAAAAGTTTTGTTAAACTCACTGTTTGGCTTCTGTGGTCTGTCATTGAGTTGCCAGAATATTGGGATCTATTCCTTTTCATGATCAATATTTGGTTTTATATTTTAGTATGTTAGACTCGTCACTCCTTACTCAGTCCTCACAAGTTAACATTGATTTTAACAAGAAATTGGCTGGAGCTTAATCTGTATCTCTCTCTCAAAAATTGTTTTTGGCTTGTGTATAATTAATATCCCAATTCCTTTTGTTGACTTATAAGTAAACTTATTCAAATGCAGGTCTTCCTTAGTATGTTGGTGAAGGTTACATTTCTTGATTTGCCATTATGGCATCGAATTCTTGTTCTTGAGATCTTGAGGGTAACTTTGACATTGCGACACATACATATATCTTTTTCTTTTTTTATTGCATTACTTATGAAACATTATGTGATTCTCTAGTATTGTGAGTAGTTTGTAATGTTCAGAGTTTTGACAGGGTTTCTGTGTGGAGGCAAGGACATTGCGGATTCTTTTCCGAAACTTTGATATGTAAGTATGCAGTTACCTATCTATCCTTTGGTGATTAGTACTGTTTACACCTTTATACTTTGGTCTATTGGATGAGAGACTGGTTTACACACACATATATACATATACACATATTGCTCTGTGCCATTTGTTACAAGCACAGCGCTCCCTTCCTATTTGGTATAAGTTTCATCTCATTGATCAAATTTGTCCCAATCTATTCTCACAAGGTATTCTAGCTAGTGACTGACCTCCTAAGTAACCCCTGTTGTATGCATCCTTTATTCATTTTGCTCTCAAGGCCATAAATTCCCTAAGGACTTTTAAGGATTTTCTGAAATGGTTATCTCTACACCTTAATGTCTTTTCATGTATGCCTGAATTTTGGCTACTAATGAGACTGAAGATTTCGTTGATCTTTTCTAGGGTTTCTCTTTTTGAATCATTTCTATGTTAAAGCGTACACTAATCATTCTTCTGTTGCCCTAATTTATACTTGTGGCGAACTCATTGTTGACTTTCTCATAAAAAACCATAATTTAAGCCTGCTATATGCTTGAATTATAGTGTGCTTGAAAACTAGACTGGACTAGACCTCTGAAGGTTCAGGTCATAGCTATTTCTAATACATGCTAAAGTTGGGTCAGTTGAAGTACCTTTTCATTCATCGGAAGGCAAGCATTTGACCTATTAAGGTTATTATTGGTGGTTAAAAAAGGGATGTGAAATCCACACACCCCAAATTAAATCCACAGACCCTTTTTCCTATTTTGGTTAACACATTCACAAAAAGACAAAGTTTAAGTCACTAAAAGATAAAATTTAAGCTACCAAAAAAGGAAAAAGGGTGTGTGGATTTCACAACCCTTAAAAAAATGTTGACATATCTATGAAAGAAATGATTGTTTCAGGAAGAATATTATCATGTTGAGTTTTTTTTTTTCCTTTTTTCACTGCAAACTATAATTTAAATCTTGGTTATGAAGTGAAGTTTCTCAAAAGCATCATTGTGGATAAATTGATGTTTCTCATCCTCTTGTAGGAATCCCAAGAACACAAATGTTGTGGAGGGCATGGTGAAAGCTCTTGCTAGAGTAGTTTCAAGTGTACAGGCAAGATATTATTATTCTTCTCCCTAGCCATATTGTTTTGTTGTTGGTCAGGATGGGTGTATGTGAGTGTATATTATTCTTATTCTCCCTAGCCATATTTTTTGAGATGGATAGATTGCTTTCATGGCAATTATATGTGTTTGTATGTCTTGAGACGAACTGCGTGCCATTTCATGAAGCATGTTTTGAAACATGCCCCATATGTCTTACATGTGTTGTTGTTCGTGCCAACTCTTTTTGATAAAGTTATTAGCATGTTCTGCTCTACAACTTTCCCAAGGAATTTATGTGAGACCTTATTAGCGTTCGTGTTTCAATATAGTGAGGTTTATGTGTAGTTGGGCGGTGCTTTCTCTTGTCAGCTCAGTTGCATCTCAAATTAGTGTAGATGGTCTTTGTGCTTTGTAAGGCACGTGTTCTTACACGTAATATAAGTAAACCTTTATGTAGACTAATACCATCTTTCATACATATATGCCATTGGCTGAGAAACCTAAACACTACAGGTTCAAGAGACTGGTGAGGAGAGCCTGGCAGCTGTTGCAGGGATGTTTAACAGCAAAGCTAAAGGTAAATCATGTATTATATCATCATTTCAAACAATTAAACTGACTTCAACCAAAGCTGCAAGGAAGCTATGATTTCCTTTAATTAAATTTGTGAAATGTAAGTATTGTAGTTTGATTGACAATTTGTTGTCATGAATTTTAATCATGACATTATATCATTATTATTGGAGACAGTATTGGTAATAATTTGCCAATAGATTCATTACAAATTAAGAATTTGTTAATCTGGGTCACCATTCTAAAACTAAAAATATAGTAAAGCAGGTTTTGGCTTTCAGTTTGATACATTTGAACTAATCTGAGCCTAATACACACATTTTGAACGCCCTTAACTGCCTAAAGTCTTGTTGGGCCAGGCTTAAGTGCAGGCTTTGCTCAAGCTAAATACAGGACTTGCAATGACCTACTTTGTTTTTAAAAATTGGGTAAAATACTGTATAGTCCTTGTGGTTTGAAGTCGACATATGTTCAGTTCTTGTGGTTTTATTTTAATCTGAATGGTCCTTAAAGTCACGATTTTTCTTCCAAATGGTCCTTCTGCCAATTTTCTTAGTTAAATTGCTGACGTGGCCGTTAAAAAATTACAATGGCTTTAACGGCCACGTCAATATTCTAACAGAAAAAATTGACAGAAAAACCATTTAGATGAAAAATCGTGACTTGAAGTACCATTCTGATTAAAATAAAACCACAAGGACTAAACAAATTTCAATTCTTAAAAATTTGATAGACTGGTTGGTCTCTTTAAGGCATTTATTTGGGTTTTGGACTGATCCATTGGGCCTGGCAGTTTCACAAGTTCAGTGCTCACTTACATTCAGATACAAACCTTTTAAATTCCTTTGAGGGCCACTTGAGCCATAACAGATCTCAAGTTAAGCTTACAATGCTGGCTTATAATTAATTAGGACATGATTGATCCGATTTTATTTGATTTCTAGAAAGGGCTTATCTTTCTAGAGGGGGCAAGTCTTGCTTTATATAATCAGCCTTGAGCATAATACAGGATTGGGCTGGCCAACTTTTCCTTTTTAATATCATGGCATGGTTGAGCTCTTTGGAACATTGCATTAGAGTTAGTGTCCACTGAATCTGAGGTCCCTTTATAGTTTATAGACTCAGTGCACTATAATTAATACAATCCTTTGAATGCTCTACACTACACTTTGTCTTGGGCTTCCTATGCGGAACAATGTGCATTTAACTTATATCATGATTGGTTAGAAGAATATGATTTGATTGATTTGATATGTGATGCAACTCATAAAAGTACAAATTCTTTTGGATGTAAGGTGTGTGCGCGCGCGTGTGGTTCTGTGTGTGTGTGTGTGTGTGTGTTTGTGTGCATGTGTGCGTGCTTGTGGGGGCTTGCGCACGCGTCACTTCTTATATTCCTCGATACAAAAGGTAACCATATTCACTGTACACAGGAGTTGAGTGGAGCCTTGATTATGATGCATCCAATGCTGCAGTATTGGTTGCTAGTGAAGCCCATTCTATAACCTTGGCAGTCGAAGGTCTGCTCGGTGTTGTCTTCACAGTGGCTACATTGACGGATGAAGCAGTAGATTCCGGAGAGGTATTTACAATCTTATTTCTTGCATTCTAATATTCTTAGAGCCATTGAATTAAGAGTAACATTTTATGTGACAAAGCCCTGTCTACTAGATTGAATCCCCCAGATGTGATTATGATCCACCTGCAAAGAAGACTGGAAATGCTTCTCTTATCTGCCTCTCAATGGTTGATTCATTATGGTTGACAATACTAGATGCGTTGTCCTTTATTTTGTCAAGGTTAGACTCTAAAAAGCATTTATATATATATATATATATATTAATTTATGCCTTGTTTCTTTTAAGTAAAATTTTCATGAAATGAACTTTGAATTGAAGGTCTCAAGGTGAGGCAATTGTGTTAGAAATACTGAAGGGATATCAGGCCTTCACCCAGGTAACTAAAACTCTGACTTATTAACTGATATTGTCTGCCAATTTCAACTATTTTTTTTATTGCTCCATCCCCCAGGAATGTTTTTCAAGTGATTCTTCTTTTCTTTTGCTGTTGTTGACGTGTATCTCCCTGCCAAAGTTTCATGACAACTCCCTTTTGCTGTTGTTACTGGTTTGCTTGCAATACAGGCATGTGGAGTACTTGGTGCTGTAGAACCTTTGAACTCCTTTTTAGCATCACTTTGCAAATTTACAATCATTTTTCCTGTTGAAGCAGAAAAAAGGAGGTAACCATTTGTCTAGATATCTTGTTTTAAATACATGTCTTAGTCGGGCAACTGAGAATATTAAACTCTGAGGTTTACATTGAGATTTCAGCATTACTCTACAATCTCCTGGGTCCAAACGCTCTGAACAAGTAATTGATCAAAGGGAAAGTGTTGTTCTCACTCCTAAGAATGTCCAGGTATAGTCAGGTTCAGTAGCAAATTATAATTCGTCCATTTCATTTCTGTATACCATGTTTATTGTTACAGTTATTCCTCGTCTGTGTAGTCATAAGTAATTTCTACATAGATTCTGATAAAAAATTTATTTTCTTATTCAGGCCTTGAGAACTCTCTTCAACATTGCTCATAGATTACACAATGTGTTGGGCCCGTCCTGGGTTTTGGTACGTTTGGTGTACTTTCTTGTTTGTCTAGAAAAACATATATATATATATATATATCATACTCGTATCATCATTACGAATAATTTACTGTAGGTATTAGAAACGCTAGCTGCCCTAGACCGTACAATCCATTCTCCGCATGCCACCACACAGGTAATCTTGGCATATGCTGATCAATAATTCTTGTAGTTCAGAATTGTATTGTATTGCCATGTGGGCGCATCATTATATCGAGAGCTTGTATTGCCTTCCAACCAATTCCTTAATTGTTTTTTCATTCATCTAAAATCCATACATCTGTATTTGAAATTAAACATGTTTATGTCTCTACAATTAAATTTTTAATAATGCACTTTGATACAAAGAAGCATCGTTTGGCATCTCTTACAAAAACTATCATCTGGAGAAGGTCTAATTCTAACATGACAATCCAATGATCTTCTGGTTGGTTAATTGCTATACATAAAATTAGTAGGGCCTTTTTTAGAAGGGGAGGTTGGTATTGACTATTGACCCACAATTCACCAATTCCATTGTGTATATTGACCCTTCACATATATATTGATGTCTCCCAATCAGACCATTTATGATATGTCTGACATCTTTCTTTCTCCTCTGTGCTGCTAATTTCTATTCGGCACTTCTGTGCATCTTTTAGCTTTTGTTGGTTGTTTCATCTTGGTAACTTGGCATGCATAAATCTGCAGTTGTTTTGATGGATTATTGTCCACTAACATTCTGGCTCTCTGCTCTAATTAAATCTTATGGGAGATGATATTCACTCACCCCTTTCTTTTAAAATACTAATCACACACTTATTTTGTGTTCTAGTACACACAAAAGGGTGTGTGACTAGTAAACTTCTAATACAAAAGGGTGCAAATATCACCTCATTCTCATATCTCTCTCAGAAAAAAAAAATGACATCCTAACTCCATAATTTATATTGTTTTATTAATCACTTATAGTCATTTGTTACCCGTATATGGTTTTAATTAAGTTAGCTTAATAGTTATGGTTTGACAGGAGGTGTCCACGGCTGTGCCTAAACTTACAAGAGAATCATCTGGTCAATCCAGTGACATAAATATCCTTTCATCTTTGAATTCTCAGGTAAACCATGAAAAGCCTCTGCCTTTTTGAAAGCCTTTTCATATAATATTCCCTGGAGACCTATATGCAATTCATAGTTCAGTTTTATGCTTTTCCGTTTTTGTCAATTGGAAATTAATGAACCTGTGTTTTACAAAATGTAAAAGTACAATGCACTATTATCTAGACCGTGTTCTTTAAATTCTTTTTGTCGTCCCCTTGAGTTTTAGTATAATAAATTCTTTTCATTTTGAATTGAAATCAGGAAAGCTGTTCAGGTCCTTATGAAGCTCTTTTTATACTCGTATACATGTGTGCATATCTATTTCTATTACCTTCTACTATCTACAGTGCATCCTCTGACTTTATGCTTTCCTCCACTGTGCAAAGCTGTTTGAGAGCTCAGCTCTAATGCACATATCTGCAGTAAAGTCCCTTCTTTGTGCACTGGGCCAACTGTCACAGCAATGCATGGCTGGGATTTCAAATGGATCTGTACCCACATCAAGTCAAAAAGTTGGAAACATAAACTTTTCGGTGGAGAGAATGATATCAATCCTTGTCAATAATCTACACAGTAAGTAATGTCACTGAATCTGTAAAAAATAGTCATAATTAAGTGGCTTTCCATCCGGGGATCTATATTAATCAGAGGTTCAAACAAAATGTTTGCTGCACTCTGGGATGTTTGGATGGAAAGAAATAAAAGAATTTTTGAACTTTATAGCGGTGAAGAGATGGGCTTACTTTGGCAGAGAGTTAGGTCTTGGGCGTCTCTTTGGTGTTCTGTTCTGGAGTTTTTAAGAACTATAGCTGATCCTCTATCTTATTAGATTGTTTTGCAGCTGTAGTCTAGGATCTATCTAGGCTGTGTCTTCTATGTGGACTCCTTGTCCATCTTTTTGTATATTTATTTTCTTTATCTTTCAATAAAAGCCATTTCTTTTTGTCATTTCTTTCATCTTCCTTTAAAAAAATGTAAGTGGTGTATGATATATACTAGAACGCTCTAAATGAATATATGTGTGAATGCATAAGATGTATTGCTGGGTTGATCTGTAGTTGGCTTGCTTCTGTATTGCAGGAGTGGAGCCATTGTGGGATCAAGTTGTTGGCCACTTTCTTGAGGTGATCAGAGTCAAATTTTTCTTCAAATACATTATATTGCCTTTTTTTTTTTTCCTCTATCCCTGTTAACACTTTCATATATTTACAGCTTGCGGAAAATTCTAACCAGCATTTACGTAATATGGCGCTTGATGCATTAGATGAATCAATATGTGCTGTGTTAGGTTCAGACCAGTTCCCAGACAACACATCAAGCAGATCCAATGGCTCATCTCAGAGTGTGAGAACTTTCACCTCCTTAAGGCCGAGTGAAAGTAGTTACTGAATTAATGACGTACTTATCATTAATTTCTTACCTGTACAGATTGTAACTGGGATTACAAATTTGGGATCACTTGAATGTGCTGTTGTATCTCCACTAAGGGTTCTTTATCTTTCCAATCAAAGTGTTGACTCACGTACTGGATCTTTGAAAATTCTTCTGCATGTTTTAGAGGTATTATGTGATTTACAAGAACTCATTTCATGTCTTCTTTCATATGTGTATCTTGGTTCGTAGTCTTTGTTCATAATGTCCTATTACTGACAACACTAAGTTCTACAGAGGCATGGTGAGAAATTACACTACAGTTGGCCAAATATTCTTGAAATGTTGAGGTATGCTTAAGTTACTTTTCCTTTCCAGTCATCTGTTATGTTTGTGTTTCTATTTGTTTCACTTCAGTCTCCTAACACATATAACTACTATTTATTTTGTTTTGTAAGGTCTGTAGCAGATTCTTCAGATAAGGAACTCATTACTCTGGGCTTTCAGGTTAGTAAAAGATCTAGGTATTTGGGAAATGAATTATGTAATTCATTGGTGCTCTCCTTATTCTACACAAACATGCACTGAAATCTTTTTGATACATAAAAAAGCTATAAAAGTATAAAGTAGTGCTGATAGAGTGGTACTCTTAAGCATTTTTAGGGCAATTCTCAAAGAACCTAATCGGAGCCCTTGTGCTCTGATAAAATGTTTTTTTTTTTTTTTTCAAACTAGGGTATCCGGATCTTTGACCTGACTAATCCTTAGGCTTCCCGCCTGACCCCACAACATTTGTGCTCTATGATAAAAGGTTTTTTTTTTGTTTTGTTTTTTTTAACTAGGGTATCCGGATCTTTGACCCGACTAATCCCTAGGCTTCCTGCCTGAACCATGGGAGAGGGTCGAACCGGCAACATTTGCTAGGTGGGTACCATGGGAGAGGGTCAAACCAGACCACTTGGGAGAAAACCAGGTGTTTGACTGGTGGACCAAAAACTCTTTGGTCTATGATTAAAGCTTTTCGGAGCCATCCTTTCTGATTTTAAATTTTGTTCTCCCATGCTATCTTACCCAAAAAAGATTGTTTGACAACTAGTTTTTGCCTGGTTGTAGCCTCTGTTCTGTGTTTTTATGTACATGTGTAATATAATTATATATAAAAATAAATATATTTATCCCTCTCTCTCTTTTTTATTACTACATGTTCTCTGTGTGTGCAACCTGACGCTTGAGTCCAACACAACCATGCTACTATGAAGAATATATATTACTATATTTAGTAGTCTGGTTAGTCATGTAAATCCAATTTCCCTTGCATGTTCTTTTTTTTTAGTGCCTACGGGTGATTATGAACGATGGACTTTCTACTATACCTGCAGACTGCCTTCAAGTGTAAGGCTCCAAACTTGGCTATTATACATTTGCACATAGACACTAGTGCTTAGTTATAATATCTGCAGATAAATAAGTAACAATTACTCAGCATTGGTCCTGCAACATGAACAACTATGGTTACCACAGCTACCAAATTGGACACTTGATAGGATTGTGTGAGTGATGCATCTATGTTGCAGATGTGTAGATGTGACTGGAGCATACAGTGCTCAAAAGACAGAGCTGAATATAAGTCTGACAGCAATAGGCCTCTTATGGACAACAACTGATTTTATTGTAAAAGCTCTGATCCATGGACCTGGTGCGGAGAGGGAAACAGGTTAAACCACAATTCTTGCTGTCAGTTCATCAATTGCTTTGTGTCAAAATTGCGCAAAAACTGATTAAAGCCTATCTGAAATATTACAGGGACTTCTGATGTGCATCCTATTCTAAAGCAATTGGATGGTGACGTACCAAAAGAAAAAACAATCAATGGCTCAGATAATGCCAATGAGCAAGTTC
This sequence comes from Fragaria x ananassa, assembly GCA_034370585.1. Classification (NCBI taxonomy): domain Eukaryota; kingdom Viridiplantae; phylum Streptophyta; class Magnoliopsida; order Rosales; family Rosaceae; genus Fragaria; species Fragaria x ananassa. The sequence goes on from CP139753.1 coordinate 5,331,705, forward strand.
CCTTGTTAACCATAGTTGACAGTGACAGACTGCTGTTCTCTGTTTTCTCATTACTTCACAAGCTTGGAGCCGATGAGAGGTCAGAGGTGGGAAACATGTTTTTTCTTAATCACCTTCTTTGTTGATTCCATACAGCATTTCAGAATATGTTTTGGTCTTCATTTACATTGTTCCCGTAGTTTCTTTGTCTTAATGACATAGAATGCAACCCTTCTTCAATGCCTTGGACATATGACAGTATCCATCTATCTTAAGTTTTGGCTATATATACATGAAGATTTGATTTTTTGTTGAATTTGTGTAATTTCTAATACGATATAATGCTCACCAACATCATGCTGATCTCTTCCCCTTTTGTTTAATGAATTTTTAGTTTTACATCTGATTTAGATTTCAGACCTTTGTATTGTACTCTATAGCCCTCCCATTAAGGAGTTTGAGAAGTATTTCTTTATACTCCAATAGCTGTTGCATTCCACCATTGATACCGAACTTTTTATTTCAGGTTAGAAATTCAGCAGTCAGGACATTATTTCAGACACTTGGAAGTCATGGGCAAAAACTTTCAAAAAGCATGTGGGAAGATTGCCTTTGGAATTATGTGTTTCCTACCCTCGATCGTGCTTCTCACATGGTTTGTTAAAGTAGTTGTGAAAGATGTAAACAACTTGTTTGGTCATGTACTGGTGTGATTTGAATTATTTCTCCTCAGGCTGCGACTTCATCTAAAGATGAATGGCATGGGAAAGAACTTGGCACTCGAGGAGGAAAAGCAGTTCACATGCTCATACATCACAGGTATGCTTTAGAGACATGATTATATACTCTTTCTACTGTTTTGTAAAAAAAAAACTACTTACTAAATTAACTATAATGCATCAATAAGGAAAAGTTTAAGAATCATTTAGCAACTCTGTTATTGAATGAATTGCAGTCGCAACACAGCTCAGAAACAGTGGGATGAGACATTAGTACTGGTCCTTGGTGGTGTATCCCGTATTTTACGCTCATTCTTTCCTTTTCTTCAAAGTTTAAGCAACTTTTGGTCAGGTGAGTTACGCTTGAATCCGATAGATGGGATATTTGTTGTTATAATAGTCTTCATGCCAATCCCACAGATAACACCTGGTGTTTCACCCTGCAGGATGGGAATCTTTGCTTTTATTTGTGAAGAATAGTATATTAAATGGGAGCAAAGAGGTTGCCCTTGCTGCAATAAGTTGCTTACAGATACCTATTCTTTCTCATTCTTCCAAGGTGATGATAATTCAATGAACTACATTAATCCTATGTTTGTGAACTGGGTTCTTTTAATTGTCTCTCTCCTAATTAAGCTTTTATCTTTATTTTTATCTTATGTTAGAATGAATAATATTTTAATAATTATGGTAAATACAGAAAATTAAATTGGATATTCCAAAAGTAGCATCCTTCCTACAATTTTATGAGAATGATTATAAAATGTCATATTTGTATCTGATGACAATCAGGGGAACTTGCCAATGCCTTACCTTGAATCAGTACTTGATGTTTACGAGCTTGTTCTTCAAAAGTCAACAAACCTGAGTGGAAATGCAGCCAGCAAGGTGAAACAGGAGATTCTGAACAGTCTCGGTAATGCTTTAAATCAACTTGACTCTTTTAAATATAAATGGATGGATGATGGGTGCAATGAAATATCAATTTAGATACAGATATGTCCTTGGTTATCTTGAATTGAACTCTTAACATGCTTAGCATAGCTTCACAGTCAATTTTGTGCATGCTACTCTTACCTTCCAACTAAATGAAGCATCTTCTTACATGGCCTTTTTGAACTTCTAACAGGGGAACTATACGTGCAAGCACAAAGGATGTTTGATGATCGATTGTATACACAGTTGCTTGGAGTCATACAGATGGCTATTAAAACAGCCATAGTGGCCAAGGATAACTGTGAAATTGACTATGTGAGTGATATTTGCTTTCTAACCCCAGCTGAAACACTAAACTAACAATCAATCACTTGTATATAACAGAGTGGGGGTGTTCATTTGGTAACTAAGTGACCAAGGATTTTGTGGTAACCAGCTGAAACACTAAACTAACAATCACTTGTAAATGATGGAGTGTTCATATGGTAAGTAGGTGACCAAGGATTTTGTGGTAACCCACTTTTGGATTTATATTAAGGGCTTGAATTAAATGCGGGCATTTTAATTGTTTTAATTTCTACCCTTGATTTTATATCTACGGGTTGGTGGCCACAAAATTTATGGTCACTGTGACCAGGTGAACATCCTTGATGTATACTGTAGTATAATTTATCACCCTAAAAGTAAGTAGCTCATGAGAGCCCTGTCTCAGTCATTTTTGTGCTTCTGAAGAGTGAATACTCTCCTTATATCTCTCAAGAAGGTTTAGGCTATATTTTATTAAATAAATTGACAAGTTCTTATCAGTCCTATTTGCAAGTATGAGAAAATGGCTTGCTTTTCTCCAGGGACATGTTCCACCTGTACTACGTACTGTGCTTGAGATTCTTCCAATGTTATGTCCAACAGAGCACATTCCTTCAATGTGGCTTATTCTTCTTCGGGATTTTTCTCAATATCTGCCAAGATTGGATTCTACTGTTCAAATTGAGGAAGATGATGCGGAGGAAGTTAGCACTAGTGACCGAGTTCCAGGTATAGAAATTTTTTCTTTTCTTTTTAATTTTCCAATACATTTGACTGTCAACTATAGCTAAAGAAAATTTTGACTTTACTTTTGCAGATGCTCGCTTGAAAATAAAACATGAAAGACCTAATGGGACGGCTTCGATGACTCCAGGAGTAGGAGATTCTCCGAGTTCTTTATTAAAGAAATCAGTAACAGCTAGCACTCCTAATTATATGTTTGCGGAAAAGCTTGTTCCGTTGTTGGTAGATCTTTTCCTTCAGGCTCCAGCTGTTGAAAAGTATATCTTGTATCCTGAAATTATTCAAAGTCTTGGGAGGTACTGAAGGCTCTTTGGTCTAATGCTAAACATATTGTGCTGTGAATAGACTGCTTGAGAAAAGGTTTACAGAAAGGGGCTTTTAATGGAAATGAGGTGTACAAGTATTATATTAATCTCTGTAGAAAGTCCAAAATTAGGAAAGACCTATTCTAATATACCTATATCTATAATGACAGAACCTATTAAGTATACTTACTGCTAGGTGAAGATGAAAGGTTTCCCTGCCCTTGTCTAATAGATGGATTAACGCCAGGCTTGTCTAAAGACTATTGTATACACTATATAATACAGATGTTATAAATAAATCAAAAAGACTTGATTATTTGGCAAGATTCGGTCAGATAGTACCTATTATTGTTGATCTTGGTTATACAATAAGCTCCTTTTGATTAGCAAATGACAGCATCATGCTTTCTTATCAGGTGTATGACAACAAGAAGAGACAATCCAGATAGTTCTCTTTGGAGATTAGCTGTTGAAGGCTTCAATCGCATTCTTATTGATGATGCCAGCAACTCAACTGTAAATGCTGGATCAGATTCATGCGCTAGTAAGCCTGCAAGAACATGTATATGGAAGGAAGTTGCCGATGTTTATGAAGTATTCCTTGTGGGTTATTGTGGCCGAGCTCTTCCTTCTGATTCCATCTCAACAGTGGATGTAAAGGCTGACGAGTCCCTTGAGATGACTATCTTGCACGTTCTCGGCAACAAGGTTCTGAAGTCACCAAGTGATGCACCTATCGATGTAAGTTTTTTCACCTGACCATAATCCTGATAGTAGATTCTTATACTGTATAGTTCTAACTGTGTGCATGTTGCATGCTGTTTAGTGCTAGTGCCTAGTGCATATATAGTGTTGATGCTTGCATGAGTTAATAGTTCCAGGTTCAGATGATGGTAGTAACACCTTTAGGCATATCTGAATGTTGAATGATGCTGTAGAAAATTACAATAGTAACTGCAAGAGGGCTATTGATTGTTTGAGCAACTCACTTAATCGTTGACCTATTGCCACTTTTTTAGTAGCTTTCTTGATTGAGGGTTTGTAAACTCTGCTGGTTAATTTGGTCACGTATAATTTGTTTGAGTTCTAGATTTGAGTTCATTGTCTACGGGTCCTTGATGTACACATTTACCGTACTTTCCCCATCTTAATGAAGAGTTTATTCATAATAGGTGTTGCAAAACTAACTTTATTCTATTTCAATTTATTTTCTAATAGAACTGTTTTCATTTTGATAGATTTTGCAGCGTCTCATTTCCACCTTGGACCGCTGTGCTTCTCGTACTTGTTCTTTACCTGTTGATTTTGTGGAACGCATGCCTTCCCACTGCAGCAGGTTTTCCTTAATTTGCCTACAGAAGTTGTTTTCCTTAAGCAGGTAATCTTTCACTTATACCGCATCTTCCAATAGTGCGTTAATTTCATTTTTGCTCTAAGCAAGTAATGGTGAACTTTTGTATTTGCTTGCATTTTAGGATAACTTTATGCAAATCCTGCAACTAGCAAAAGAACAAAAAAGATAATTGGGAAATGATAGACTTGAAAAAAAGAGTACAATTGTCATAGTAGTCTCTTTCTTTTTATTTTTATTTTTCTTTTCCCCTACTTTAAACTTCCAAACAAAGAAAAAGAAGGGGCATTGATAATTTCTCTATCACTATGTACCCGCTCATTACCATGTTTTATTTGTTGTTCCATTTTCTTCAAGACTCCCCAACTTAGCATCAGCTATTGAAGTATGAACCTTCTTACATCCATTTTATTTTTTTAAGATGTAATCTCACATTATATTCTGTTATCAGTTATGACACCAAAGACCATGATTGGAATACAGCGAGATCTGAGGTGAGTAGAATCGCAATCATGGTACTGATAATGAGATGTGAATACATCTTAAGCAGATTTCTGATTGACGAGAATGAATTAGGTATGTGGTTGTGTAAATTCTTTAAGTTATCATCCTAGTCTTTAGCTTCTGTCATGTCTCTTAAGTTCATTTTACCGAACAGATCGTACACCATTAAGCCATCCAATTATTCCTGCAGGTGGACGCCCATTGCCAGCGGTAAGGCTTGAAGAAATCATATATGTTCTTGAAGAGTTGGGCCGACTAGTAATTCATTCAGATACTGCATCCATTCTTCCCTTGCAGCCATATTTGAAAGGTGCCCTATCAAGAGAAAAGAACTATGATAAGCGGTCGCACCTTCTTGTTCTGTTTCCATCGTTTTCTGAGCTTATAGTATCAAGGTGAGAATATCTTTCTTTTTTCTTTTCTTTTCTTTTGCCAAAATGAGTAACTATGGACAACATACAAATGGTACACTGTTGAAAAGTGGACAGTGAAATACTAGCTGGGGCATATAATCCCAATGAATGTCCTTAAACAATCTGGTGTTTGGTTCGCTTATATATATTACCAAGTCATAAGCTCATAGAGCAACTTAGGGCTGACAACCCACTATAACTGTAGCAAATCTCCCTTTTAGGAAATACTTGAATATGTCGAAATGCTTGGCAAAGAAACATTGCTATAAAAAGATTCATGAATTTTTCTTAACCTTTATTCTAGTTTAGACCAGTGTGTTGACAGCTAAATCTTTTGGATAATTTTGTCAAACAGAGAAGCAAAAGTAAGAGCATCGGTGCAAGTCTTATTTAGACTCGTCAGCAAAGAATTGTCACTTGAAAGAGTTTCCCTTACCAGTCAAACTGTGGAAGAATCTCAAAGTATACAGCAGTCCTAAGTTGGTTCCATAATCTATAATAGTTTAATACAAGGTTTGTTGAGGAATTTTTCATTCATCCTCGATTTTTTAGTGTTACATAGTTTGTGTACATTATGTCAAAATATGTTGTTTGAAAACAGTTTCCTCAGCTTGATGTGTTGGGGAACCAGATTTTGATTGTTTGGTGTAAAGGCTGTAAAGAGTTCTCTTTATTTAAGACTACAAGTGCAATGCCAAGCCGTGTGATATGGAAAAAACTTCGGTGACCAGGTCTGGTCAGTAGCAGGTGACCAACACTAATAAAGAAGTGATACTATCAATACCCCATGCAGTGTCCTTAAAGTCAAACCTAAACTCTTTAATGAGACACATGTCTCCGTCTCATTAGTGTTGGTCACCGAAGTCGAGTCTGTGATATTGTGTTGAATGCATCAGTGATTTTTGGGATTGTGAACATGTGTACAACTTTCACATTATGTTCAGATGTGTAGCATCCCCTGTAAAACAACTAAATAAATTGATGGAGTATTTGATAGCTAATCACCAGTGCTACTCAAGAAAGAAAATTTCGGTGATTACGGATTTTTCGATCCTTTAAAATATGGAAATTTTAACGGAAATTTCAGAAAAATATCGATTGTAGTAAAAAAAAAAAAAAGAGAAAATTGACGGAAATTTTAAATCAAACTTTAAGAGATGTTTGTTTTATATATAATGTATTATATTTGAAATGTGAACTTTGAATAAACATTGATCTATAGGGAGTTGTAGTAAGTTAAGATGAAAATGTTAGTGTTGAACTGTTAATAATTTTTAAAAGTTTACTTTAAACATTTTTTTTATGGCTGGAAACTCAAAGAGAGGTTAGGCCATCACATCTTATATACATATGATACATTTCACATGGAATTACATGAGTTAAAACCATGTAGAAGACCTATGAGGTACAAAATTTTCACTAATATTAGTTGAAAATATTGAAAATATCGGGATTTTTCAGAAATATCGGGAGTTTTAGACGAAAAATACTTGGGAGGGGAAATATATGTCGCTAGGTGAAAACAAATGAAAATTTCGGTGATATTTATCTGTAAATAAAAAACATGTGAAACTCAACAATAGAGGAAATGTGGAGAATTGTTTTAGTGATCCTTGCGCATCCATGAATTCTAGTGTCGCAAATGTAAATAATAATATACAAAAAAAAACAACATATTTTTGATTGTGATGCAAGGGAAATGAAATTTACACTTCATTACACAATTCATATTATGTTTTAAGTTTGTTTACGCTATAGACTAAAAATCTAAAATGGTTATTTCGTAAGGTTCAACACAGATGAGGGCCTCTTATCTGTAAGGATGTTTGTATCATCGTAATGTCTTGTATTTGTTCTTTTCATGGAATGAAAATTCTTATCGAAAAAGAAGAAGAAGAAGATGTAATTGACAAGTATGGTTCTCTGTCATACTTTTCAAGGAAAACAACAACATATTTGAGAAGAAAATTCAGAATTGTAAAGAATGTCAACCTGAAAGGAGGCCAGTTTTGTTCATATTTTCTCTAAAGTGGGTTTTTGTAAGCAGAAATCATTGTCCTAAATAATGATTGATGAACCTAAAATAAAACGCACACGGTGTCGACATTCTCCGCAGAAGGGCTTAGAAAATGGAGGTACGAAGAGTATTGTATAATCTTTATACATTACCTACACATATATATGAGTCCATAATGTCATCATCTTCATAGGAAACCTTTCTCTGAGATCGAACCAAGCAAATACCATATTAGCCCTTCAACTTTCCTTGTGAGAAACTTCAGAAGAAGCGAAGTTTAATGCAAGTTACAAAAGAGGGTGGGAGCTGAGGAGTATGCTCCAGTACAGAAAATGTTGGATCTCATTCAATTAAAGAAAAGGGTATCTCAGTAATTAGACCTTCTACTCATATTGCTTGGTCTTGTACTAATCAGCATTACAAAATCAATAGTCCACATGACAAGAGAGGAAACTGAAATCTAGCTAGCTCAGACCAGCAGCACCAGAGATGGCTAGATTTCAGGATGCAATGTCGATACTCGTGTGTGTAGTTTTCCGAAAGACCATACACCTGTATCGGGATTTCGCTATCCTAATCATGGACTTGGTTTCTGTTGTTTCATCCACCATCCAAGTTTCTGGCTTGATTTTTCTGCATAATACAAGGGATGTTTCTGCAGGCAGCAGCAGGCCCTCCCCAATGTACTCATCGATGTTCGCAACACATAATCATTAGTTCTTTGAAGAATTCATGATGCTGGTTTAAACTGTAAGTGGTGGTTTATCAATCCTTGTAACAAATCTGCTGGTGCTATGAGCCAGCTAGTTCATTTGAGATACATTTTTCAGTACTTCTATTTGTTGCACGCTGGATGCTGCTACTAATGAATGTATGATTTGTTCTATATTCATAATAAGATGCATGTTTTAGTTTCGATCGGATATGATTGCTACCGACACATAGAGGTATGGAAACGACACTCCAATTGTGTGTGTGTGTGTGTGTGTTCATCATGCGAAAGAGACCTGAAATGTTTGGCTACCAAATCAATAATTCATGTATCCACCGAAGTTGGTGTCATTCATCTATTGTTACGGTATACGCTAGCTCTAGACTTTCAGTTTATCACATTATATTCAAGCAGATTCAGGGATTTCTAATTAATCTAGCCACTGCATCAATCATCACTCGTCTAATTCACCATCAAAATATTCCATCTCTTTATACATCTACACCAAAAAAATTATATTCATCATCTAGCTCGAACAAAAATTGCATATTTTAGAGATATTGAAGGAAATTACTTTGATGACTTCATTGACTTGTATGTTTAGAACAGAAAGTAAAACTTAGACCAGTAAATTTCTGTGTTTGAAATTTTTTGAGTGCTAAGTATGTCAAGCATGCTCATTATTTTCTTGAGTTATTATGAAAGTTCTTGAAATTGTTTCTGCGACGTTGTTAATGATGCTACATTTGTTGATATGTAATAGATTTGTTCCACGCTTAGCTATATTGCTAAAGTTTTACTTTATATTTTCACATGAAACTTGTCCTAGCTATATGGTTAGAAGAGAATAAGAGTTGCCAGCTATGAGGATACCAACTGGTGGAAACTAGCTAGCTCTCTATGTCGCTTTCATCTTCATGGTTCCATGAGCTTGGTGGTGGTGAATCAAGCAGCGGCCACAAAATATTACTCCTCTTCCTTTCTATCTGGAGAAACTTTCTGGTGTTTACCCTTACGACCCCATTCATGGCCTTCAGATAGTTGCTTGAGTCATGATCCCTTAGAATTGTACCTTCTGAACCATCGAAAATTATACAGCGCACCCGGGTGCGCGGCGCACCCGGGTGATCTCACCGTTCACTCACCCGTGCCCGGCCCCACCCGGCGTCTCACCGGCGATCTCGCCGTTCAATTTCCGGGTGCGCGGCGCACCCGGGTGCGCCAAATACGCTCTCCTGAACCATATACTGTAGGATCACTTTGTGTTTCCAGTGGATGTGGGGAATTCAAAAAGTCCATCAAGACACCCAAGGAGAATCCATCTTGGGTACTGTCCAAAGCGTAGAGAGCGCTACCTAACGGGAGTAGAGGGTGTGGAGGAGATGACATTTCATCAGGTTGGACAATAAACAGTTTACCCATGGGAGAGTACAATATCTTCTGCATAGAAAAAAAAAAAACTTGATATGATTAAGTCCACACATAAGTTAGATAACCACATAAATTTGTGGAAGATTTTATGAAATTGTTGTGCAGTTTGATACTTACATTCTTTGTTAGACAAGGGTGCGACTCTAATGGACCATGTAAACTCTTAAGAATTGCTGTGACATGATCAGAAATTTTGGAGGAGAAAGATCTAGGGACAATATCTCTGTGCAGCATAACAGAACAGATGTGATTGCACTCATCCAATCCTAGTTGCTCAAATATTTTCTGGCCTCCACAGAACACATATGGGGAGCCAAATGTGACGACAGGCAGAAGATTTGAGGAACTGACGACCTTCCTAGTCAGTAGCATCAACTGGAGTATAACAGAGAGACTTCCTCCAAGACAATGGCCAGTAAATTGAAGCTTCGCTTGCTCACCATATCTTACCAAGTGGTCGATTATTTCAGGAATGAAATGCTCGTAAAGTTTCTTTGCCAGTTCATAAATTCCTCGGTGAACAAGTACAGTAGTACCCTGCATAAGGGATATCAGTTAGGTTTAGTTTCTCATTTTCTCTTCCTTGCACCGGATGCTTTGTATCTTAATATCTTATCCATGCCTACCTCAAATTCCATGGGCTCAAATAAGAAATATGTCTGCCAGGATGCAAGGGAGTCTATACCCTGCAAGTCAAGAAACACAAATAGCATCCCCTTATTTAGAAACTTGGAAGATTTGTTGGGAAAAATAATATAATGGAAGTAACAACTCAAAACCATACAAACGATAAATATGTAAAGATGTAAAAGATAGAGGAAAGGGAACATTGTATATAACGTGGTTCGGCGATGTGCCTACGTCTATGAAATAATAGGTACACAAGAGATACACAACTTCAAGAACAGTACTTGAAGGAAACTCTCTCTCACACTTATTTTGCTACCAACTACTCTACATTTTCAACTTGGAGTTGACACTCTTCTCTACATGGAAGATGAATGTTTCTCTCTTGTAAGAGGTGATTGAGATGGATGAGATCCATGGAATGAGCAAATGACTCTCTTTTTATAGGCTAAGGAGGAACCATCTAGACCTCTCATTAATGCTCTCTCAATAAATGGTGCTTCATGAATATTCTTGTAACTCATGTATTGACCATAACTCCAAAATCATCTATGTTCCTTGTGTAACTCATGTAACTTATGTAACTCATGAAACCTTTCATATATTCATTACTATTTTATTTATTTTGGTCTGGATATTATAACAAGATTAATAATGGTAGAGTTCAATGGCTTGACAGACAGTGTGGGATGAACCGCTAAGAATAATAACCTGAAACACACAAAAACGGGTGTAAGTAGTGGGATCATCACAAACAAACCACTCACAAGGTAAGTGCAGTGACTGAAATTCCTTTCCTGGTCCTTTCTTTGATGTTGATATGTTTTCATATTTATCTGACTTGTGATTTTGGGGTGAGCTCCCTCCTTTTCTGCATGAATTCTCTCCTGCACCCTGCTGTGATTTTCTTAGCGAGCGGAGATTAGCTTCAGCTGAGGCCATAGATTTCACTGCAGTAGAATCCTGATCAAGTTTTGGTTTGATTGTCACAATGTGATCATCTGCCTGCGTTTGCTTATCTATTGAAGATGTTACAAATTGTAGGCCATAGTATCTCTTCAAATCCGTGGCCTGCGCATTAACCATGACCAGGTTTGGTTAGGTATATGACAACATTTTGAATGTAAATCATGTTCTAGACTGTATGGTCATCAACAAGAACATACCTTCATCTCTGGTATGATATAAGCCAAGTTGCACAAGAAGGCTAGCCGAGAAAATGATTTGGTATCTGACCATGGTACTTCAACCAAAAATCTCGAGAAAACGACACGATCATATGATCTGCATCTCCTTTCCTCATCATAACAGTTGTGTGAACCCGAAACAGCCTTTTTTTGCCAAATATTCTTCCAGTAGTTTCTGCCGAGTTCCACAAGACTCTCCACCCAACTGGTTCTCTTGAGTTCCTCCCCTTCACTACTCTCCCGAGTGCTCTCCACCTCATTCAGGTCATTCTCCACAATGTTCATATGGTTACTCGAGTCTGGATCAAATGAATATGATCGTAGCAAGTTTGGATTGATAGAGCCCCGACTTCGAAAAGAGGAAATTCCCATGAAAGGATTCTCCTTTCGTTCTGGTTCTGTTAATGTTGCATGAATACGAGTAATGCAACAACTAAGATGGTTACTAGCACGACTGCATAGGACTCTGTTAGAGTCTGACAGGTGAAGACCATCGTACTCTTTGAGGATATCTTTTCTTGGTGAAGCCAGAGAGCTAAGCTTAACTAAAGAATTCAATGCCATGGTTGTACTGCAAATTGGCTCAAGTTAACTTTTATAATCAGCCATCTGCTTCTTGTTCACAACGAAAGTATTACGAAATGGATAGGAGGTACAGATATCCAAGATCAGATATGATGTCTCATGTCTGTCTTCTTGTACTTGGATTCAAAAGGGTCTGGTTGATAACTCCAATGGTTTACCTTGGTTTTGACTAACAAGAATTGCACCAAGCAGTGCCGACAACGTTAACTAAATGTTTTACATCATATTTATATGAAGATAGAATGAAATGAACAAAATTTAAAAACTTCAAAAGTGGTCACAGAAAGCAAAATAATCAGAATTATGACATAGACCAAGTAAAGCGAACCCCATATATATGAAATGATAGGAACAAAACCAAGTAAAAACCAGGTATCAATTGAGTGAGAAACAACGAGTTGTTGGCTCTTCGTTGTTCATGATCACAGAGAATTATGGAAGCTCAAACCTACATATATTGATTATTTTGTCACAAGATAACAGTACAACGGTGCTTAGACCGAGTTGAGAATGATTCATCAATGAACTATATCTACAACATCATCCGGGACGCTTCAAACTTTAGACATTGTGTAGTCCATTGCATCCACAAGAAAATCTGCAACCAGAGGATATACATCACAATTGATGCTAGAAATTTTGGACTGCCATTTCACAATCCCTAGTATGCTTGAATTTTTAAGATGCTAGTGAAGAAAGTATACCTGCATCTTCCTTAGTGAAGCACAAGGGAGGTGTGATTCTGAAAACATTTCCATAGGATCCCCCTTTTCCGATCAAGACTCCCAAATCTAATGGTAAAAGAAAAGCAAGGTAAAAATGAAGTTGCAGATCATGTAATATCGAAGACAAGAGATTAAGAGATTGACACAAACCTTTCATTTTGTCCATCACATGTATAGCTTCAGCCTTGGCTGGTGTCTTCAGTTGACGATCAGTCACAAGCTCAACTCCTAGCATTAATCCTTTTCCCCTCACATCTCCAATAACTGCATAAACAACCATCAAGATTAACTGAGACAAGCAGCACTATAATGCAATAGAGTGCTTAAATGTATAAACAAAAAAGAGTAAGAGAGTTTACGTTCATATTTATCTTTCAAGGCATTGAGTCTTTCTTTCAGATATGAGCCCACAACAAATGCATTTTGTTGAAGTCCTTCTTTCTCAATCACTTTCAGAACAGCCAGTCCTGCAGCCGTGCATACAGGATTGCCACCGAAGGTGTTAAAGTAATTGCGGCGAGTCAATACCTCTGCAACCTCAGGAGTGGTTACTACTGCACCAAGGGGAGTGCCATTTCCAATGCCCTGTAGATGCCAGCGAATTAGAAACAATTTATAACACAAACCATGGCTTCTAATTTCTAGATTCTAATACAACTCAAATCAGCAAAATAGCTATATTCATAGAATAAGATTTGAGTTAACCTTGGCCATTGTCACAATGTCAGGCACAACACCATGGCCCTCAAACCCCCAGAAGTTGCTTCCTGTGCGAGCAAAACCAGACTGGACCTCATCGGCGATGAAAAGGCCTCCTGCTTTCTTTACACTGTTATAAACGGCTGGCAAGTAACCCGGGGCCAATTCTACAATTCCTCCTACTCCCTGTGACATGTACAAACAAGATGAGTAAAGCAGCAAGAGAGTCAGCGTATAATTTTGAGGTAATGGGAGATGATATACCTGTATGGCTTCAGATATAAAGCCAGCAACGTGGCCAGAGGTTCCAAAGTCGATGAGATCTTGGACATCTTTGGCATACTTCTCACCATCTGAACCAAACACACCTCTGTATGGGTCTGGATTCATAGCATGATGAACTCCACTCTGTTGATCAAATCAATATTTCAAATGTCAACAACTTACAGAGTTACAGTCCGTTACATGATCAGATTTATGTACGTAAAGAACTTCTCTCTCATATACAAACCTCGTGGACAAGTTCAACATTTCCTAATCAAGGATGATTATGTAGTGAATATAAAATTAATAAAGCTTGAATATGAAACACCTTATGTTACAATATTGTGTTCCGAGTTTAATGAGTGATTAAGTTTGTGTTGTAAAACTAAACTAAATGCTACATTCACAATATGGTGTTCCGAGTTCAACGATGAGTGATTAACTTTATACTGTAAAAATGTAAAGGACATCATACATATTACTTTAGAAGATAATAAACTTGGGTCGAACTCACAACACAAAAGTCTTAATTCTGAGGCTGATATTAACCAAGAGCTTAAATCGTTTATCACGTTGTCATTCCTAAATGTAATATGCAAAATGGTTTCCATATGGGCAGTCCACATCTCACTATCATATTTTTATCCTAATATGCATTCTATTCTATACCCGATTAAAAATAAAGAAAACTAACAAATGACCCATACTCCAACCCAAAAGAACAAGATAAAGAAATTTAACTATATACTATAGCATGGTCGACTGTTCACATAGCATGGTCGACTGTTCACAAGCATGTGAACAGTGAACCTTTTTTTTTTAAATATGTAATTTAGATTTTTCTAGATAGGCTCTCTCTCGGTAAAGAATTTTTTACTCTCCATTTTTTATTTTTCTTCTGCCTCCTGAATCTTCCGGATCGATCTTGTCCCTTCAGACCTCCTTTATTTTTATTTCTCCCGTCTTTCTGTCTTTACATCTAAGAGAATATCACCGTTTCGTTTCGTTTCATCTCTCTGTCTTTTATTGTTCCGTTTTGTGCCTATTTAACTATATACATTTGTTGGTCGACTGTTCATAAGCATGTGAACAGCGTGAAAACACTGTTCATTAACAACAATGAACTCTTTTTTTTTAGTTCTGAAACATGTAATTTAGATTATTCTAGATAGGCTCTCTCGGCAAAAACAAAAAATTGCCCTCAATTTTTAACTTTTCTTCTGTCTCCTGAATCTTCCGGATCGATCTTGCCTCTTCAGACCTCTTTTATTTTTATTTCTCTCGTCTCTCTGTTTTTGCATCTCAGAGAATATCGCTGTTTCGTTTCATTATCTCTTTCACTATAGTTTTGTTTTGTGCCTATTTAATTTAACTATATACATTTGTTGGTCGACTGTTTATAAGCATGTTAACAATTGTGAACTTTTTTTTTGTTCTAAAACAGGCCATTTAGATTTTTCTAAATAGGCTCTCTCTCGGTAAAAAAAAATTTGCCCTCCATTTTTTATTTTTCTTCTGTCTCCTGAATCTTCCAGATCGATCTTGCCTCTTCAGACCTTTTTTATTTTTATTTCTCTCGTCTCTCTGCCTTTGCATCTCAGAGAATATCGCCGCTTCGTTTCATCTCTTTCACTATTATTCTGTTTTGTGCCTATATACTATTGCTTGGTTCACTGTTCATAAGCACTATAAACACTGTGCATACCTTTTTCCCCCGTTGATGGGCTATGTAATTCCGTATTTATCCTTCGTTTCAACTCTAGGTATAATTTTTTATTGTTTTTCCGCCACTTCTCGCTTTCTCTCTTGCCCAACATTTCTCCATCTTTCTCATACTCTCTAGACTCTTCTCGAAATAACTCCAACATTTCTCATAAAACAGAAGAGTATAGAGATATTAATATATTACCATGATAATTTATTACCATGTTGTTTCACGTAACTATTTCTGTCATTTTCTCTTCTGCTTTGTATACGTACAAATCAAAACAATTGGAACATTTATATTTTGGGTAGAACACAAGACTTGCTAGATATTTTGTTGTATAAAAGTTGTTTTTTGTAATAGCTCTTATACATATGTGGAATATGCATAATGTGGATATTTTGCTAAAGGATAGTCGACTGTTCACAAGCAAGTGAACAATGATTTTTGTGTGTTGTTAGTCGACTGTTCACAAGCAATTGAACAATGATTTTTGTGTGCTAACCATTTTGCCCCTATTGTTTTTAGAAAACCATAATACTGTCATTAATACTACACACACACCCACATATATATAATAAGTACGATTTTCATTGTGAAGTATCGAGAACGATGTTGGCACCGTGAACAGTGCGAAAAGTGTGCGGATCTTTTTACCCTACTAATGGGTTGTGTAATTCTGTATTTACCCTTCGTTTCAACTCTAGGTATAAATTTTATATTTTTCGCCGTTTCTCGCTCTCTCTCGCCCAACATTTCTCCATCTTTCTCACTCTCTAGACTCTTCTTGAAATAGCTCCAATATTTCTCACAGAGCAGAAGAATCTAGAGATATTAATATATTACCGCGATAATTTATGTGTGATGCTATTAACGCACTCATTTTTATTATTAACACCTTATATATAATGACAAACAATCATCAATTAAATTCAAGTGACAAGTTTGTATATAAAATAAAAATATGTGGATAGGAAAATAGATAGGGTGTGTTACTAGCAAAAATTGATGTATTAATAGCAATACCTTTTAATCTATTACCCCGCTGTTTCACGGAACTATTTCTGTCATTTTTTCTTTTGCTTTGTATATGTACAAATTAAAACAATTAGAGCATTTATATTTTTAATAGAAGTGTATAACATAAGATTAGATGTTTTTTTATATAAATATTGTTTTTGTGATAGCTCTTATACATATGTGAAACATGTATAATGTGGATACTATACCGCGCCTTGACGCACGTATCAACTCTAGTGTTACTATAAGCACTAATTTGGACATCCTTATCATCATAGTCACATAGTGGTGCTTCAATTATTTCTTTCTATGATATGGTGGGTTCATTTAATCTGAATATAATCCAAATTGTGAGGTGGTGTCAATATCCTGTTGGCCATTATAATTTTGATAATTCCACAAGCTCCAAGTGTAGACAGGCCCGGACCTGAGATTTTTAGACCTAAGTCGAACTTTCAAATTTGGGCCCTCAAAATATAGTATTCATTCAATTTTATTTTCTCTTTTTAAAAAACACACAAAAATTTTCTAAAACTAAAACTATAAACTCAAAATCTAACCACAAAAAAATGATAAATTCTATTTATATTAAAAATCTTATTAATACAACAAATATCTTACTTAGACTCCTCATTTTTTCTAAAATAGCAACTAATAATAGTAATATATGGGTAAGATTTTATCTTTATTTTTATATTTTGTAATTTAACACCACCCTAATTGGATGCTCTTAATTATTTTTTATTGTTTTTAACTAAACTAATGTGATCACACAAAGAGAAAAGAAAATTTTGGGCCTCTTAAGGCTCCGGGCCCTGAGTCCATCGACTCTTAGGACTCTATTCAGGTACGGGTCTGAGTGTAGAGATAAGTGTTTTCTACCGCCGGATAAGAGAATCGAAGAGAGTAAGTATGTTTTTTCGCCGATAATGAAAGTTAAAGTTAATTAGAAGGGTAAAGAATTTATGATGCACCACCTCATTGCAAATTTGCAAGACAATGGATCGAGTGTGGAACTATGGAAGTAGATGATGGAGAAGAATGGGATATGGTGAGGAAGTACCTGAATGACGTTAAATTTCCAACTGGCTTGGGCAGTGGCGCCCATAGTGCCAGCAGCGTTGCCATGATATGCGTTTCTCAAAGAGATTATGTCATGGCAGCCTGTGTACAACCTCGCTATCAACATCGCCAACTCGTTTGCTTCCGTCCCTGAATTAGTGAAGAACACTACCTACATCACATTTCCACCCAACACAAATCAGTCACCAACCACAAAGAAACAAATATCAAAATGAAACAACTGAAATATGCAGTTTAAACTATACAGTTTACATCATACTCTACATTTTTACTTCAAGATTTACTTACACGATAGGTAACATGTCACATATTCTCTTTTCATGAACTTGACAAAACTCTTTCATGAAAATACCAAATAGGGAAATGACTCTTGGGTTTTTCGATAATTGCCAAAAACAACTTAGCAATCATGAACACACAGACGTCGACGGAGTCATGGGTGTGAAACATGATCCTTACCAACAATAGATAACACCACTCACACTCTTCTTCATGATAATGACAATTCTCTTCCAGAATCATTTTTACTTTAATTACAAAAAAACGTGGACCGTCAAATAAATTAAGGAAAAAACACAAAATGACCTAAAATAATAGGCAGAAGGAGACACAAACCTTGAGATTGGCGGGCAACTTGGAAGCCAGTGCCTGAGCGAAATCGCCGATTGCATGATTCAGGTACAGAATCGTCGAGTGTTGGATTTTCTTGGTTTGGTTGACTATGGCCTCCACCACATCAGGGTGGCAGTGGCCGCAACTCACCGTAGCTATCCCTCCGAAACCGTCCAAATACCTCCGACCATTCTCGTCGAACAGATATTGCATCTTCCCGTCGACAATATTCAGCTGCCAACCACAAACATGAAACAAGGTTTTATACATCTCCGAAACAACCAAACTTTCACTTCATGTCTTGGCCTTGTTTATCATATTCCAAACACGTAAAGATGACAACCCTAGATCACCTATGATTCTAAATATTAATTAGGAAATAAAAATGGGAATGGATGATCCTTACGGGTTTGTTGTAGAAATAGAACATGGAGGGGCTGAGGTACTCTTTCCTCTGAGCCAAGATCTCCTCGGTGGAGGGGCCGGTGTACGGCGGAGGAGAGTAGTCGAAAGGGGGCAGTTTGGGAATATGGACGCCATTGTTGGCCTCCTCCCTCTGAGCCACCCGAGAGAAACAACAGCGTTGCCAGGATGGTCGGAGATTAGATAATTGTCTCGTTCCCGATATTAACCTTCTCCCTATAAATCCCTGCATTTTTTTTTTCTCAAAGCTTTTCTGGTCTTCCGAAAATGCAGGCGACTGTTGGGTGGTTTGGTTTTCGGGTCAGAGTGAGTACAAAACAATGTATATGCGATAAGGAGGAGAATATTATTATTGGAGAAGAAGAATATGGAGGGGGTTTATATAGGACGAGGAGGGTTTGGTTTTGGTAATAAGCAGGTCAAAAAAGAGAAATTACTCACCGGTGTTCTAGAAGGAAAGGCCAACAATGAGGTAAAATGAATCTGGCCTCTGTAATGCTGTAGATTCCTATTATGAGTTGTTTTTCCTTTTTCGTTATAATGAAATGAATGATAAATTGATAATAGCTGGTTGGTGTGGAGGTGCTGAATCAGATTCTAATCCGATCCCCCAGCTAAATACAAATTGAATGTGCTATTTAACGTTCAAATATCATAAATTTCAGGATTTTTTTTCTGCTTTGAGAAGATGCTACACATACTAACATATGCATGCAGCTTACTAGGGACAGCTTACAGTAATCCAAAAAAGTAGCATAGTGTGTTGTTAAATAATTAATCCTGGATTTGGGTGTGTAATGAAAAAATAATTTGAATCACAAATGCAAATTTCTCTTCATTTGAATAACTTATGCTGTCAGATGAGAGCAAAGTAGCGTAAAGCATATGTGGTTAAATAATTGTGTAATAACTTAGGATATTTCAAAGACGTATCTACTAAACTCGTGCAAGGGTCACCTAATGGTCTTGCTATGAACTTTTCTACTATACATGTATATAACATACATCAAGCCGTGAACCATCCGATCGTCTTAAATTTTGAATTGTTAAACGATCGGACGGCTCACGGCTTAATGTATGTCATACAAATGTATATAACAGCCGAACCTCTTGACTATAATGATGTTCAACTAGTTGTTTTTCTTTAGATATGCAAGACATTCACTCTTTGAGCATCTTCAACGTAGACGTTTCTTACCACATGGTAAGCTTAACAATTACTTTTGACATGACAAAAGACATTTCCTCTATCCGTCAAATTTAACACCTATATTATCAATGTCAAGTCACCATTCACCAAGATATTGAAACAATTTGACATATTGGTTAATTGGAGCGAAATTTTAGTTTAGCAAGTCAACGTCGCCATATATATGCCAAATATAAATTTGACAGCAACCAAAAGGAAAAATCAAAGTATTACCCTTACAAATATTATCATTTGTCTGAAAAAAGTTAGCCGCACTATTCTTTTCTCTCTAGGGTTTTCTAACTGCCCTGCTGCTTTGCACCCAAACCTCTCGATCTACAATGTCTGATGAGGTTTCTCAACGCTTCACATTTACTCTGGCCATCCATGATGGTGATTCTCCATCTTTTGGTGTCATGAGGTCTTCTCCGGCGCCGCAACAGTTATTTGTTGTTTGTAGGCTTCTCACTTTGAAACGCAAGATCCTAGATCCAAAAGCCGTCATTGGCACTCTCACCTCTGTATGGATCTCCATAATCATCTCCAGATGAAGGCAAGGGCGGACCGCTTTGTGCTTCGTTTTACCAGAGCTAATGACCGGAAAAATATCCTAACTGGCGGCCCTTGGTTCTATGGAAGATCTATGTTCGTTCTTGCTGAGTGTGATGGTTTGGAAGATGTGACCTCTGTTCCGATTGATTCGTTCCCTGTCTGGGTCGAAATCAAAGGTCTACCTGATGCGCTTATGACTGATGAAGCGGTTGAGAAGGTGGGTTGGACCCTAGGGCAGGTTGAACATGTTGATAAGATGAACAACAGAAGGGGAACCCGGGCTTAGGACCAAATTTTCCAGAAGCTAAGTGCACCGATCAAGGAGGCTTTGGGGAGATGCCATTCAAATTCGGATCGAGAAGATTCCCGGTGAAGTTGAACGTGAAGTATGACAGGACAATGAGCTTCTGTAGGGTTTGTGGTCTCTTAGTGCATTCAGAATCAGGGTGTGCAGGTAAACCTAACCTGCTTCCTCAGTTTATTGAGATTGAATCAATGAGGACTCCTTTTGGATTTGGGGGAGCAGCTAGGGTTTCTGGAAACCCTAATCCTAATCCTAATCTAGAGGTGCAACCTAGGCTCTTTGCACAGCAAACAAATTTGCAGGCGGACAGATCCGGAGGTGGCTTCTCAACTTCTTCCATGTCATTCCTATAATTGGTGGTTAACCCTTTTGCAGGCCCTAGCACGCTGCCGAAATTGTCATTCTCTATTCCAGGCATATCGGTAGCAGACTTGGCTTTGAAGTTGGATAGGCTGCGGACTCCTCTTGTTTTGCAATCGACTCCAATTGCAGTGTCGGCAGTCATTGTGGAGACTCCTCAGGTATCTACCCCTACCCCTATTAACAGTGTTAAGAGAGGTCTGAAACTTGCTTTAGTTCCTTTAGGGAAACGAGGTAGAGGAGATGAGGATTCAGAGTTTATGGCTTGGTGTCTTATGTGTTGGACTTCTCATCAGAGATGGCTCTAGCCCATTTGGGTGGTGTGATTGTGGTTTCTCCAGCAAAGAAAAGGACGTCGGGTCGTCCAAAGGGTTCTTTGAACAAGAATTTGTTGCTGACCAGTCGGTGCAGGGGCCGAAAAGAGCTAAGAAACGCTCCTTTAGAGCTCGGAAAAATTTGAAGAAGGGGTTGGATAAAGCATAGGGTCATGTGGGTAAGTACTGAGTTTTCTTCTGAAGAAGAGGGAGAGGCAGTAGCTGTGGATTTGGAGTCGGGGTCTAGTGTTCTTGCAGGTGGAAACTCTTCTGGAGGTAGCTCGTCTGGGGTCTCCTCTTCAAAGTAGTTGGTTTTGATGTCTTCTGAATAAGTTGGTTATCAAAATAAATGTGGGTTTTCTAGGACTTTGTTAGATTTGCTTATGTTTTGGTCTTTTGATTTTCTTGGTTCTCTGGTTCTGGTTACTTTGGGAGGTGCAATACTTATGGTTTGCAGCATAGGAATTACCTAGCTAGGATAACTTTGGTCTTCTTAGGTAGCTTCGCATGATTCTTTTCTAACGTTTGCCCGCGATGGTGTATCATGTTCATGTTGTAATCTGATTTTCAGTTATCAATATATCAATGGCTAACGTCCATTTATCAACAAAAAAAAAAGTATTACCCTTACATTTATCTTGAGAAAAAATGTCAACAAATTTCATGATTTTTTCACTGCAAATCTTTTTACGAATTTTTGCTAAATGAACCCATCACGGATGGAGCAAAACATAACCAAATATTGGCCAAATAACCATTCTTAATGCGTTTGTGCATTTTGAAATCTTATTGTTATGCTAGCTTAATAGTTGTTTTTCAATGTTTTTACAATGTCCCATGTAATTTTTAGATTTTATCTAATATAATGTTTGTCGTCCTTCTCTATGACATATTTAGTTTGACATCTTTTTTTTTCTTCTTTTTGGACAATGGCATTTGGATTGTGAGGCAACCCACCAACTCACGAAATTTATGAATCATATGTGACCCGTAGATACACAACTAATTAAGCCGGTTTTACACATGAGAGGTGTAAGACCCCTCTAGCTCAAAGTTATACACCCCGTAAGCCTGAAGGCATGCATGAACTTTAGGGTCCCATGATGATCCAAACTTTATGGACTGACACTTTTACCAATATGGTCGCAAGTCCCTAGTACTTAACAATGATCTATCAATAAGGGACTTGTGAATGCTGGCGCTCAATTTATCACAGGTTCCACACATGCAAGTATTTTGTCTTTTGATTCAATTCTCATCGACTTCTTTTGACATCTCCATTGTAGATATTTGCGGCTCTCAATGTATAGTTCATAGAAATTGATAATATTGTGATGATCTACCTAGCCTCTTACCAAATTTGAATCACAAAACAGAAATTTCCCTAACTCACATAGAAAGTGGAATCAACACATCCAATATATGTAATATTCAGTAGTTATCATACTGCCATCCCTAAAATGCATATGATAATGCCCTTCAACTAAATGATCTTTTATTGTAACTTATATGAGGGATTGATTATTAGCCCAACTTTTTTATCATATTTTCACATCTCCGCCGTTCAACCTCTAGGTATATATGAGTAGATCATTTATGTAAATTTTCAGCCAAATTGGTGATCGTTAAGGCTTCGAACAAGCTTAAATCAATAGACGAATCAATTCAAATCTGCTATACATGAACTGTTCATTTTAAATCGTGATTTTAAGTATATTAATGATCACCAATTTAGATGAAATTTTGCAAAATAAATCTACATATTAGGACCCGTAAAGATTGAAAAATGTGATCAAAAAGTTTGTGTAATCCCTCATATATTGGTCATTGTTATATTATGATTGTTGCTCTCTTTCCAGGGGTAACCATTTAATTCAATTCCAAATCTCCCCAAATTCCAATCCGATAGTTCTTTCGTAAGGTAAATGACAAAGTGTAATATGGGGAACGTCTCATTCAGAATTAAGAATCTTTAGGAAGTATCAAACAAGAATGAATGTGAATGAAAAAGGTGTCATGCTTTAGTGCTACATTAAGACTTGAGATATAAACATTATAGTAGTATAAGGCCTTGAAAAGAGACATGATAGACACTAAAGCATCCCCAAATAACATCACACTAAGACCACAGCCATCCCCAAATAACATATAATCGAAGAAAAAGGTAAGTGTTCATCAAAACCATCTCAAACTAATCATAATCAACAAGAATTTAATTTGATTGTAAGTGAAAAAACCATATGTTCAAAGTGATTCACCATGAAATACAAAAACAAAACTAAAAAACTAAAAACAAAAAAAAAAAAAAGTGATTCACCAATGCAAGCAATGACAACTAACGATAGTCAGCAGCTAACGTAAACGAGATGGTTTAGATTGCCGTTCATTTTCCTCATATTCATATTATATGAAGATAGCAAAAGATAGATATGCACGTTAGAAGATAAACTCGTCAGCTCATAAGCTTTCACCAATGCAAGAAATGACAATCTATATCCAGTCAGCATACTGAACGTACTGGATTATGGAGCATAATTGATGCTCAGGGAAGTCGACAGAAGACAAGGGACCTATGTCAGATCATAGTCCATATTTTTTTTAGGTATGTATCTTATCTTGACAACTCCAGTTAGATTCCTTGCATAAGTGGTTTGATTTTTTAATTTACAAGTTCCCTAGACGATCCAGGTTTCTGACTTGTTTAAGATTATACAAAGCAAAGTGTATGTGTTTAAGATTATACAAAGCAAAGTGCATGTTATTTAACTATATACTATAGCGCCTCGCGCTGGTACTGTGCTTGAGAACAGTGTGGCTTTTGTCTTTTTCTTCTCTCTCTCGCTCGGGCTCGGGTTTGGGCTTGGGCTTTTTCTTCAGTCTCTCGCGTCTTCTTCCCGTCGAAGGTGCTAGAAAAAGTGAGAAAAAGTGAGAGAGAGGAGCCGGTTGGGCTGCTGCTTCCTTTCTTTCTTCATCTCTCTGCTTTCTTCGGGGTTGCTCTTCTCACGTTCTCTCGCCCAAGATCTCTCTCTGCTGATCCTTTGCTCCTCTCTCACCCGATCTGTTTTCCTCTCCGGCTCTCTATCTCTCTCGATTTCTGAAGACATCTCCCGAACTCGACCCACCGCTTCGTTCTCACTTTCGAAGCCTCCAGAGTGTTGTTTCCGTATCCGATCGAAATCAGCACAATTTTGCCCTTGCTGCTTGCCCTCTCTCGCCAACTCCTAAAGCATCCAGATATTTTGACACCATCTTCTTCTCCTTTGTGCTCCTTTTCTCCTGAAGTTTTCATCTCTTTTCTCGATCGGAAGCTTCATTTAAACGAGATCAATTTTGCGTTAGAAAAGAAGCTAATTCTGGGTCTAGGTTGTGTACTACCATTTGAGCTACTCTATATTTTCATTTATTGTTCAGAAAGCAGGACTGAATCTAATCAATCTATATCTTTTGAATTCAGCCCTTATTGGAACATGTTGTGTATTTGATTAGACTCTATTTAGCTAAATAGGACATGTCAATGAATTAAGTAGTGTGAAGTTTGATCTGGAGATCAAGATATCGCATTACACTCTATCTAGCTTTGAATGTTTTGTTATGAAAAGCTGCATATAGATGCTGAGATTTGATGGGGTTGGAGTGATAACAGGTGCATGGAGAATGTTGGGACAGGTGGATGAGTAGAGTTGTATATGTTGTGGGGATTGATCATACGAAAGACTGAGCTCTCTATCTTTTCTGTTGGTGGCCTGGAAGGGTCTGCATCCATCTTCAACTGGTCTCTATCTTTATTGAACTACGTTTTCCCTCTGCTTATAGCGTTTTATACCACGATTGATTACATGTGAAAAGCTGGGTTCTTTTGGCATTTGGTTTACACATATTCATGGATTCTTGGCTTTGATTGTTCATCTAAGATTTGGTTCTGATCAATTTCTTTCGATGTCCTCAGGTTCCTTGAAAGCAATATTCTATCAAGCCCAGAAAAGGTACTGCTTCTTCTTTTCCTGAGTGTTTGTTTTTTTTTTCCGAATTATTCTTCAAAACTAAATCAAAATAAGAAATCATCATCCCCATGAATGTTTCTGCTGTAAATTTAGATTCCTTAAGGATATTGAGATGTGGGGTTATAATAAAAACTAAAATATGATCATACAATCAATATTGATCATGTAAATGTATCTATATGATCTGATATTCCGATATTGTAATCAATAAGAGTGGGACAAATATATATTTACTTTATGCAAAACTTTTATGACTCTTATTTAGAATACAACACTATTCAATTCATCTGAAGCAAAAAAATCCAAGCCTGTAGTGGTTTATGACGTTATCAATTGGTGATCTTTTAATAAGCCACATGTATGGGTGAATTAATTTGCTTGATGACAATCTCAAAAACTTTGTTCATGTTGTCATTTGTAAGTTCATCCTTACAACAACTGTTACTATATGATATTATGAGTGTCGGAGGTCACTTTTTGTAGCAATAGGCTTATTTGTACTTACTACCGTCTTTCAGAGTTCATATATATAGTGTCAGAATTCATATATATGCAAGTGTTCCAGATCGGATTATTTGCTGAGACTGGCCTTGATAAGATCTTTGACGGATACAAAGATCCTTCAATTTGATCAACTATAATCTCGAGCAATAAAGCCTTATTCTTACAGGTATATGCAACTTATTTTGTCATATATAGTTACTAATATGTTTGTTTGTTCTGCAAAATTGGAATTTCTTAGAATCTGATAATGATAATTTGTTTGCATTATCAGTTTAATTGAGTTTAAGACATGGAGAAGGTCTGAGCTTGATGTTGAATTGTATGATATTGTTGATCTTTGGTTGACTTGGCAGTATTATGGAGAAATTTACAATGAAATTTTGAAGTAAGTTGCTAATTGAGGGAGTGTTGTCGAGTGACAAGATATAATGAATGTAGAGCTTACTATGGTGTTCATATCAAGCCAGTTTGATTTATTGTTAACGTTTTTAACTGATTGCTCTTTCCATCTATTGGTTTGTGTCATACATTTGATATTCAGAGAAATGCTTAAACCAAGTATCCTAATAGGATCAATTCTATGTTTGTATCTGATTTTTGTGCACATGTATTGTTTAGAGTTTATGCTGAATTGCTGATAGGTGAGTATTTTTGCCCTCTCTTCAACTACAAGACATATTTTTTTTTTCTGAAGTTATAGATTAAGAAACTAATGGTACATTATCTGCTTCTTTTGTAACTTGCATTTAAGCAAGTTGATTTGGTGTTTTTCTCCATGGTTGTTTGTGTCATTACCTCATATTTCTTTTGCATTCATCCTTTTGAACCAGATTAAGGGGCCTCACAGTCCATTCAAAAAAATTAAGACATCTGAGCCTTCGGTTATGCATGTGAGCAATGGAAGGAATTTGATGTCGCAGCCTTTCATATTACTGAGGTGATGTTTTCCAAATTGTTTGCACTGCTATTTTGCCTCAAAAGTGTTTTTACTGTATGCAGCATTCTTATATGTCTTTTGTAATTGCCAAATTGCAGCAATCTTTACCACAATTGAGAAATTCATATCCTGTTGTGATTAAGAAGTTACAACCTTTCAAATAGAAACTTATTACTAATCCAAGCACACAGACTACTTCCTCATAGAGGTTCTCTGATTGCAAATCAGACAAAGGTATAACTGCCCTCATTGCATCTAATTTCTCTTATTACTCAAGGTTGTCCGTGAGATTTTATTTCATTTAATTTATTGATCTCTATTAACTTATTTTTTGTTTGGTAAATCTTGATATATAAGTTACAAAATTATCATGACCAGACCTCACAATTTAATGTAGATATGACCTTCATATTTTCAAGAATCATGACCTATTCTTTTACCAATATTAGTCATGTGTGTATAGAATTTAGACTACCTCATTGTCTTATAATGATTAACACTTTAACATTTTGTGGCAGTTTGAGTTGAGGAATGTTATTAAGATTTTAATATATGCTTGAGGAACTAATTTGAGATTCCCAATTTCAGCAAAGCAACATTTTTATAAAAAAAAAAAAAAAAGTGGTGCTATTAACACACCCTTTTCCTCTATTCACACACCCTTTCAAAATAGAATAGGGTGTGTGAATAACACGATTTTGCATTGATCAATCAGCTTATTGGAGTTTTCTATTTTGAATGCAAGACATTCTCTTATTTCACATATTTGCTGAAATTTGAACTTAACCTTTTCTTGACCCCTTTGTCTCTGCAGAATGATGGTTTCGAGTTATTGAAGCTCCCTGCAGTGCCGCTACACTAGGACTTAAAATTACGGAATGTTTATGGCATGAGCTAAGTCTTGACGACTTAGTGTGTTCCATAACTATGTCCATCACCATGGTCAAGTGTATCAATTCCATAACCATGTCCATTCCCTCCCTCCCCCATGTAGTTAACAAGCATACAAAGCTTTAAATTCTGGGAGTGGCCTATATCGATCAGTGCATTTTCATTAACTCAATAACATTCTACTATCCATTTCAGTTAAAGTTGATGAGCAATGTAGCATTTCTCAACAAAGATAATGACAGCTCGAACTGATGAGTCCCCGCTGCAACGCGCGGGTTTAATTTCTAGTATTATATATACATCCATGAAATATATGTCTTGAATGACCACCAAATATTAAGACATCTCCTGATTCTAAAATAATACTCTCATCCCCATAGAGAAAATCTGCAGAATCACCTATAGAAATTGAGACGACAGGTAATCCTTCTCGGAGGGACTCTTTGCTTTCATCACGGTCCTGAAAATCAAAACTTCATCTGAGCACATAGATAAACTCTTGCAATAACAACTGCTTCGAAGAAAATTTCACTCTTGCAAATCAGCACAAAAGATATCAATAAGTTATTAACAATTGCTCCAAATAACCAATCAATCATGAACTACTATTTGACAGGTATATTTACTGTTGGATCCTTTTCTGTTTAACAAACTTCATGAATGTAAACCTAATGTATATATAGGATCTTTCATATAAGTTTATGATTGTTCACTCTCATCAAAAATGGTTTTGTAGAGTGTATTTTACTTGAGTAAATACCTGATGAAGACCAAGCCTCCCCCTAGTAGTATAAAAGTTGGTGATGCATATGTTTGGATTCATTGAAGGGAGCACTTCTTCTACACTGCTACATCCGATTTTAACTTTGAGATGAGCATGTGCCTCTTGAATTGCTCTTTCAACCAACAAACTAAATTCATTGGGGATACCAGGAGGCCGAGTGCCATCTAGTGGTCGTATATCTTCATATTTCCTAGTCTCAGGATCCCAATTCAGGCCCAGGCACATCATCTGCAGACAAAGTTTTGCTCCATTCTGGAAAATAGGTTGATAAACCCGCCCCCCCCCCCCCCCCCCCCCCCCCAGGGCCTAAACCAAGCTCCCGACATGTCTTTGCAGTTTCAACCTATAAATTTAGACATTCACCAGTTCAGTAACATAATCAATAACAATAAAGCCTGCAAGGAACTCATAATGTATCTCTAAGGAACAGACGTGTAATAACTCATATAGTAGGGGGAGGGGGGAGTTGCACCAAAAATCACATCACATATGACATATCTCAGGATAGTTATCAGAGCAATTACTTTGATGTTCAACTTAGGGCTCACTAATACTAGAGTCTATATAATTGAACAAACGCTAATCACCATGTCTATATAAAGATGTCCTGCTAGGCTACTGCTCCTGTCCTGTCTTGAATCACTAGACTCATATTTAGAAGTGAAAGAATGAATACCTGTTCACTGAGGCTCACATAATTTTTCAATAAGACCATCCCTGGCCTCAGTACTATTGGATCAGTACATTCCACAATTTGTTCTGGATTTGCAAATTCTAGCATGTCCTCTGCCTCCATCATTCTTTCACGAAAAGAAGCTTGAAGAGCAGAATTCCTGCCACCCAAGCATATATCAAATGGTTCATAATGACACAAACGCTTAGATACACCTGGATCTCTGGTAACAGGTACATATTTCATATTTTTTGGTATGGAATGCTGCTTTTCTTCACGAGGACGCTTCCTTTTCATCCCAAATTCTGTAGGCAATGATAACTCACGCAATTCGCGTTTCATATCCGGCATTGGACTCCCGAGTGGATTAACTGACACAGAATCAACTTGAGACCTCATTTCATCGAAACGAATATCATCACTTGATGAAAAATACTGCTTCTTATCACTAGATGTAACTGCAAACCCGAGTGGATTAACTACATTACCTAAACTATAGTAAATTAGAATAGGAAAGCTTCCAACCATTAATGTCTGACGATGGAAACTCAGAATAGGAACACTTCCAACCTGTAATATCAGACAATTAATGTTTCCAACACTAGCAGCTGAGACCTAGAATACCAAACAGTACTCGACTTCAGAAAAAATGCTACAGTAGTTTGTAAGGTACAACATTTTCATGCTACTCGTTATATGCAAAAACCAAGAACATAACTGAAACTAGAACTTCAAAGAAAACAGAGGGATTGAAGAGAACAACGTACGGAGCGGAAAACGGGAGTGGCGGGTGAGTTGTTGTTGTTGTTCTTGAAAATCATTTTTTTTCCGGTGGAGAAATATGGCGGGGAGCAGAGAGAGGCTCCAAGAATGAACGACGAGGTAAAGCTGAGGAGAGAGGAGTCGTACGGTGAAAGAGCCACCGCATATTGGTTCCATTAATAAAACCCAGAAGAATCTTGATCGACGACTCTGCGTATTGATGAGGTTCTTGGTTCACTGGCTTTGGCGGTTCTGCTTCTTCTTTCTTTCTTCCAGGCAAATATATGTCGGCGGGGTCTAGAATTCAGATGGTCGAGAATGAGGCCTAGTGGGCTCGTTCATTGTGCCGTCGCGGATTTTGGTTAGGTCGTCGGCCCAAGAATGTGGCGGGACAGTTTGTTGAGGTTCGCAGTTGCAGACGTCACTCTGGCGCGAGAGTAACGTCAGCAGGATTGTATTTGCTGTGCACGATTGATGCCACTCAAAACGAAAAGGATCCGAAAGCCTTTATTTCTGGCTGCTGCCCACTAAAGAATGCACTCGAGTGACCCCGAAATGGGGTTCACTACTTCTAAGGTTGGTACTGATCAAAAATCACATCTAGATCAGTAGAAGAAATTTGGATGACGGTAAGAAAGTAATCGAGAAATCTCAAACATTGATTAAGATTTACTGGTTTAAGGACACTATACTATAAAATCCATATTAATACATATGAAAATTGGTGTTTATTGCATTCAAGAAGAGAAATCGAGTGTTCGTTGGATTTGGATCACAAAATGCTCTCATGACTTTTGAATTATGGTCAAATATTATATACTTAAGAATTGGAACTTGCGAAGATGATGACTCAACTTCTACTAAGGTTGAATACGGTGATTTCAAATTTAAATCTTAGTAATATTAATTAGAGTCTTAAAGGGTCATGAGTGAGAAATCATACACTGATTTCGAAATATTTTTTCTGTAACCTTGTATTTTGTGATAAGATGCACGTTGAAAGCGTATATACTAAACCCTATCGTAAACTAATTCATGTAATTCAGTAATTGTATCAAAATGCCCTCACATGGACAGACTCGCCCTTAGCTTTGGCCAGAATATTCACAGGTTCTTAGCTCCAGCGTGCCAATGAGCAACCCCACTATAATCCCACATTTGTATAACATTAACGACCCAGAGCAAAATGAAAGCTCCTCCCCTTTTTCGAAAAGTTCCAGCATTCCTACTCCTGCCCACCTTTTTCCTTCTCTGTCGTCTCCCATCAATTTCTGCCACAAAAACCTTAATGCTTGCTTTGCAAACCCACTTTCATTATTCCCACTCATGCTGCTCTACTACTACTTGTTCATTTCTCTCACTCTTTTCGTCACTCATGGCTCCTCCAAGCCAGAGATTCATATTGGCTACAACCTCACTTTGGCAGTGCCTGTTGAATACACCACGGGATTCATTGGCAGAGCTTTTCTCATGGATTCCAATCAACCCATACCCAGTTTCAAAGCTGCATTGAGTGTTGAAGCTTATAATGGGAAGTACTCATGCTCCTGTCAGGTCTTTCTTGGAAATGTCAAGGTGTGGAGTTCTGGCCACTACTCAAAGTTTTATACATCGAATGTATGTGTACTTGAACTCACCAATGATGGAGATTTAAGGCTGAAGGGTCTAAAAGACAGGGTGGGATGGAGAACTGGGACTTCTGGACAAGGTGTGGAGGTAAAAGCTAGCTAGCTATGTCAAACAATGTAAACTGTGGTTTATAATATGTGCTCAAAATTGAGTCTTGTTGTTACATTATATTGTTGCAGAGGTTACAGTTATTGAGGACAGGGAATCTAGTACTAGTTGATGGCTTGGATCGGATCAAATGGCAGAGTTTTAATTTTCCTACTGATGCGATGCTTTGGGGTCAAAGACTTAGTGTAGCGTCGCGCTTGACTTCGTTTCCAAGCAATTCAAGTTCATACTACTCGATGGAAATTGAGCACAGAAAGATTGCTCTCTACTTGAATACCGGTAAGAAAAACTATTCGTATTGGGAATTTAAGCCTTCCAAGAATAGAAATATTGCTTTCATTCAATTGGGTCTAAAAGGATTAGAGTTATACAGTGATAAAGGTAAGAAAATCGCGCAGATAAATCCGTCCGAGGAAACAATTCAGCCCCTGCGGTTTTTGGCTTTGGGGAATGAAACAGGAAATTTGAGGCTTTATTTTTACTCACCCAGCTTGGCAAAATTTGATGCTTCTTTTCAAGCACTCAACACAACATGTGATCTTCCATTGGCTTGTAAGCCTTATGGCATTTGTACTGCGTCAAGTGCTTGTTCATGCATTCAAGTTTTGACAACGAAAAATGAGACTAGTATTGGTACTTCTGGTTGCATTGAAGGAATTTCATCAGATGGGTTTTGTGGAAGAGGTAAGGCAGAAATGCTTGAATTGGAGAGTGTCACTAGTGTGTTAAGGGGGGATTCTAAGATAGTTAATGTGAGCAAAGAAGAATGTGGTAATTTGTGCTTGGAAGATTGTAAATGTGCATCTGCATTACATAACTCTGAAGAATGCTTTCTGTATGGAATGGTGATTGGGGTTAAACAGGTTGAAAGGGGAAGGCAGTTGAGTTACATGATTAAGGTTCCAAAGGGATTCGGTCATGGGGGTCATGGAAAGTCCAATGTGAAAAAATGGGTCTTGATCTTGGTAGGAGTTGTTGATGGGGTGATTGTTCTTGCTCTCTTTGGAGGTCTTGGCTACTACTTGATAAGAAAACGAAGAAGACACTCGTTGCCTAATGGCCATAACAATTGATACATGTTGCAGGTTTTTTGTCAACTCATACAATATTATTTCAATTTGTTCCCCAAATTTTGGTTGGTTTTGACAAGTCCACAGTAGAAGCAATGTCATTTTGTTCAAACATTACAATACACAACATTTCCCCTTACACATGAAATTAATTACCTTCAATATAAGTTTGTGCAAAGCTCAACAATCATGATAACCAATCTGCAACTACAGTATTACCACCCTAAAAAATACGTCGATTATTCTCACAGACCTATAACAGAGCGTCAAGTTTATTGATCTTTTGTCAAGCTAATTAGAACCGAACTAACCAAAATCATGTTCATCGGCCATCACACAAACCTTCCCACACACAATGCATCCGCCTATCACAATTGTGAGCATTGGAAACCTCCATCACAAGGACACATAAAGATAAATTTTGATGCAACTTGGGCAATGGATTCTCACCTAGTAGGTATTGGAGTTGTTGCAAGGAATTGCCATGGTGAATTAATTGACCGGTGTTCATACGACTTGTCGAGCATGTTCGGCTCTTGAAGTCGAAGCTCGCGCGGGTATTGAAGCTTGTTTTCTTACTGAGAAGCTCACCCATTTTAAATCATCATCGAATCTGATTTGAAATACTTGATTGATGCTATCAAATCTCCCTCCAATTGCAATATATGGAGCATCTACCTTGCAGTTGCAAAGATCAAGAACTCTCCCTCTTTCCGGTAGCGTTTTGTTTGGTCTTAGATCTCAAGGAAAACAAATTCGGTGGCGGATCACCTCGCCTCGCTTACGGTGCGGAGAATGTGCCCGGATGTCTGGATTGACCGTCCACCATCCTCCCTAGATGGGTTGCCTTGCCCCCCCCCCCCCCTCCCCACATCTTCATGATCCCCTCTTTGGTGGTTGTACTCTCTTTCTATTGAATTTTGGCTTTTTCTTTATCGTTCTCGGATTTTGTATTTGTATCGCTGTTTTTTTTAGTTGGTTGGTTTCTTTGATTTGGGAATAACTATGAAAATCTTGTTTACATACTTTATCTGCTCTGGGCTGTATTCCTTGTTCTTCTTTGGTCATGTGCCTTGATTAATAGACCTACATTTCGTCCCAACAAAAAATAGAACAATAATAGTAGCACAAGAGAGATGCCTGACATGATTTTGGTAGGAGTTGTTATTTTCTGGACTCTGGAGGGCTTGGATACTAATCATGGTGTATAACAACTATAAGTGGCACTCTTCGAATGGAATGATAAGTTGATAACCTGCAAACCCCGCAATCATATCATTCATATGGGCTAACAGAGTAACAGCTAACATAGCCTGTAAAGTGGCCGGGTCTTGGTACGTAGCAAGGCAGGAATCCCAGTTTTTAATTGTAATAATTGTATTTAGTTAAAAATAATGAGCAAAGCTAGCAAGTCCTTCGTTTATCTATCACAGTGCATGCACTCATACCATTCCCAAGTAAAAGTGTATAAGAATAAGAATGCCGGCCATATTGAACAAGCATGCAGATTCACAAGCAATTGCATTAATTCATGTCAACAACTAGAGAGACCTCATACAAATGTTACGATATGATATTGTGCTTATGTTTGTTCTCACTGGGGCAGCTGGTAGCTTAATTATGCCTTCTGAAGTTGTATAACTACGTACCAAGTACAATGGTTTGCACTTTGCACTTTGCACCATATAAAAGTAGTAAGCTAGGTATCCAGCTCTTGGTATTTGGTCGGACGCGAATGTATAAGCAGTTGGTTACTGCTTGGTCCTCAACTGCATAAAAACTGTGATGGCGCATATAAGCCTAAAACATATATATGACTGCTTGTCCCGAAAGGATTTGTCTCTCATACCATATGGTATGACATACTTATTACAAATGTGTCTAATTGTGTGGTACATTTAAGCTTTTAAAGGGACAAATGATCATTACATGGTTATATAGTTGTTTCTTCAATCAATGATAACCACACAGTTTGTGAGGTATGCTATACCATATGGTATATATACTAAAATTTTCTATCCCGAAGATGTGATAATTAAACGACAATGGCTTATTATCGATGTATGAAATGGGATGCAAAATCCGCCCATCTCTAAATTGATCATCCCATTGCCCATCATCGATCTAAAGTAATGCAACATGTCTCTTATTTTTAATAACAATCAAGTCAAACATGCATTCTAAAGAAACATGTGGTATTCATTTAGATAGCAGATATTGAGATGGGTAAACTAAAGGTAGCCGGCAAATTTGTTTTCACATGAAATGTATGGGTTAATCAAGTATGTAACAAAGCCTCGCAACCTATCATGGGATGAAATATATACAGCCAGGGCACCAATTGTGTCTAGATACTAGAGGATTTATTTGATCATGAAGACATGAACCTTTACTTTAACTTTTAAGTGAAAAAGTTGTTTATTACATAAAGTTTGAAACGATAACTGAAAATAAACTAAAACATAAGCACTACGTCAAGCATGGTTAGTAATATTCATGATGAGAATTAAACGTAAAAAATACATAAGTGCATAATTCGGAAGTTTAAAAAATCATCTGAAAAACCGACTATATAAAAAACATATAAAAATTATAAAATTTTATACTAAACATGAAAGATACTGAAAGGCGTAAAAGTAAAGGTGGGTAAGGGTAGAGTGTGTTAATGCATGTGATGCATCAACTTTGTCCTCAAGTTGTAAAATGAGTTCTCAAAGTAGTAATATTAGTCCTTAAAGTTGTAATATGGGTCGTTAAAGTTATAATAAAAAATTAGTTACAACATTAGTCTTCATTTATCCTTAAAACAGTACGTAATTGAGTCATCAAAGTTGTAATATGAGTCCTTAAAGTTGTAACAACTTTTTTAATCATTTTGAGGACTCAATTACCACTTTAAACACACATTTTACCGCTTTAAGGACACATAATTACTAATGTTGTAACTAAAAAATTTCACAACTTTAAAGACTCATATTACAAGTTCGAAGACTAATATTACTAGTTTGAGGACTCAATTTACAAAGTTGATGCATTACAACATTCACATGCATTAACATATTATAGAGTTTTCCGAAATAGAGATTGATATTTGTAACTTTTAGTACATGTATGTACGTAGTTACATATAACTTTAGGAACACCCTAATCAAGTATATATGAAGCCCACATTACCGAAGACGAGGTTCCAATCGTTGCCAATATATTTGGAGTAGGTGGCCTATCGCCTCAGAAATCTATCTTCGTACTGTTAATTAAGTTGATAATCAATCATACATATACATTGCTGTCACCTTTCCATTAAGTCGAAGCGACATATTGGTCTTGCCTCCTATTTTCTTGGGGTTGCTTATATGGATCGAAAAATTCTCTCAAGATATTA
Source organism: Fragaria x ananassa (assembly GCA_034370585.1). NCBI lineage: Eukaryota > Viridiplantae > Streptophyta > Magnoliopsida > Rosales > Rosaceae > Fragaria > Fragaria x ananassa. The sequence continues at coordinate 5,367,512 of CP139753.1, forward strand.
GTCTTCCATCTGTTGAGATCAGTCACTATATATATGATGCATATGTTGGAGGTAGCTAGGGCTAATCCCACATGTGAGGAAAAGAGACAAAAATGGTTTGTAAAATATGCTCCATGATGGAATAGTTCTAGAATTCTATCTTGGTGTGTGTATTTTACAAAACGATTTTGTCTCTTGTTATCATATGTGGGTATGTGTTTCCATCAAGAATATATATTTCGCTATCTGGCTATATGGTCTGATTAAATATATGTGAGATTGTTGTGTTTCCTACCCGTGAACTCAATGCCACCAAGCTTTCTAGTCTCACATCACAACAGAATTCCATGACGTGAACTCTCCTGGTCCCGGCCAGTCTCCAGTGATTTTAATCCCTCGATCAATTAGCTACTGTTAAAATGATATATAGCATTTGATCGATACAGTAGTGGATCTCATTTTAAGTGATCTAAAATTATAATGGATGGATGCCGGCGCTAGTTGAAGAAGTTTTGCATGCATGGCTGTGGCTTCAAACTGTATCACAATGTGATCTTTGTTTCCCGGACTATATATACTTTCTATTTGAAATGGATGCATACATCTAGTGTATCTAGCAAGGAAATCTACGAGTATCAGTGGTGGAGCCAGGATGAAAATGTCACCTAGGCTACTGGTAGCACATGAAAAAAATTCATTGAAACTCAGCGGTGAAAAAAATTGGTAACACATATATATTCTAACTTTTTAAGGTTTTTAATCCGTTACTTTTAATTTATAATTGTTTATGTGTATTGGTAATTACGTTTGAAAGCTTTAGTTATTCATTTTAAAGTGTGTAAATTTTACACTAGCAACTTTTTTTTGAAAATGCTTACACTAGTAACTAAAAACTTCGTGTAATCGTATTTACTACGAAGTTTGAACGCTACAACCATAGACCTACTCCACTAGAACCGACGGCACCCGATCACTTCTATTTTATTAGTTCAATTGTAATATGTTCTTCTCCTGAATTGAATGGAGGAACCATGGATCAAAGGGAAAGAAGAACTCATCAAAGGGAGAATAGTCATTTTCCAGAAGAGAGGTGCAACAAGTAGTTTGCTGCTACAAGGGATGACTTTGAGCCACAAGAATTATTTAACTAGGTTTTGCTTTGTCCTAGTGAAAATCATGAATCTGAGCTTTGTGCTGACAAATGAGTTTTAAAACTGAAGGAAATGGGAAGTTGCAACGTAACAAGCGGCCAAGAGGATTGGAGGCAAATTAAGCGACAAAATAAAATTGGAGCCCACCTAAAGATCTTACAATCAGCTTGCGGCACATCTCTCTGGCCTGCCCATTATATGTAACCTATAAATCAGATGTGATGGAGGTTTTTTCTGGAGTTTCAAAAACTCACCTAGGCTCCAGCCCAGTCAAGACCGGGCTGGCTCCGCCAGTGACGAGTATGCCATGCCTATGATATGTACTCGGATCGAGCACACATATGCATGCGCATATTAGGTTTAATTTGTTTTACTATAACATTTCCTGTAAATTTAAAACCTAAGCTTGTATATATCTGTTTCCTTGTATATATAAACGAATTAAGGTCTCATTTGGTACTTGATTGTGATTATTGGATGGCTAACTTTTTTTTTTTTTACTTTTTTTTTTACTTTTTTTTATTAATAACTCACACACCCTACATATGTCGTGAGGTTTGAACCTATGACCTCAAAATTGTCAGTTAAACACATTAACCAAGCTGGAGCTATTGATAAGTATTTTACTAGCAAACCAAGAGCAGAGAGGGAAGAGAATCAGAACGACCATGCCAATGAAGAACATGATCAATCTATGATTGAGAATGAGAGGGAAGAGAATCAAAACGACCATGCTAATGAAGAGCATGATCAATCTATGATTGAGAATGATAATGAAGAAGTTGTTCAACCTGCCAATGTGAATGAGTCTGATGATATTGTAATTGAAGATCCGAAGCAGCCTGAGCATGAGGAAGGTGATGTCAATATGGTTGATGATGTTCAACATGAAGATTTAAATCAAGAGAGCTGCTTTCCTTTGAATGTTGACGATCCAGGAAATTGGGATAAAATTGGCCAAAATATAAGAGACTTTTTAGTTGAGAGGGGTCCAAAAAGAGATGATAGTCTCGAGCTGTTTCCTAAAGATAGTGCTGGTAGACATTTTGATTCATCACATTATAAGCGACTATTGAGGAACGGGGAGAAAAGTGACAGAAGATGGCTAGTATATTCAGTTTCTTTAAACAAAATTTTTTGTTTTTGTTGCAAATTGTTCAAGACCCAAAAAACTATGGCTTTACTTGGCCAATTGGCTAATGAAGGATACAAAGATTGGCATAATTTGTCTCGAAATCTTAGAAATCATGAAGCTAGTAAGGAGCATATGAATTGCATGACTAGTTGGATAGAATTGGAAACAAGGCTGCAAAAAAATAAGACAATTGATGAAAGCTTGCAACGAGAAATTAATAGAGAAAAAGAACACTGGACACAAGTGTTGAAGAGGATAATTGTTGTGGTGCAAAGACTAGCCAAAAATAACATGGCATTTCGAGGAGACTATGAAAAGCTTTATGCCGAGTCTAATGGACTTTTTTGCAGATGATTGAAATGATTGCTGAGTTTGATCCAATAATGGAAGAGCACATTCGGCGTTGTCAGGCACGTCAAATTCAGTATACATATCTTGGTCCCAAAATTCAGAATGAATTGATACAGATGTTGGCATATGACGTCAGAAGTTCAATCATTGCAAAAGTAAAGCAAGCAAAATACTTTTCAGTCATATTAGATTGTACTCCAGATGCGAGCCACGAGGAACATATGTCTCTTGTATTAAGATGTGTGGATGATTCAGCAAACTTTGCAGTGGTAGAAGAATATTGGACACAATTCTTGAAAGTCAATGACACATCAGGACTTGGACTTTTTACCGAGCTTAAAAATGTGGTAAGCACTCTTGAACTTGACATCGATGATATAAGAGGTCAAATGTATGACAACGGATCTAATATGAGAGGGAGACATAAAGGTGTACAAAACAGATTACTTGAGATAAATCCGAGAGCTTTTTATACTCCATACGGTTGTCATAGTCTTAATCTGGCATTATGTGATATGGCAAATTGTTGTCCTAAAGCTATGTCATTTTTTGGAGTGATACAACGCATCTACACACTGTTCTCCTCATCTACCAAGCGATGGAAAATATTCAAAGATCATGTGGAAGGTCTAACAGTTAAACCATTGTCACAAACACGTTGGGAAAGTCATGTAGAGAGCGTCAGACCAATAAAAGAGCAGACTTCACAAATGAGAGATGCTTTGGTTGACTTGGCAAACACTAGTGAAGATCCGAAAACAAAGAGTGAAGCTGGATCCTTGGTAACAAATGAACTTGAGAATTTTGAGTTCTTGCTTGGCATGGTAATTTGGTATGAGTTACTACATGTGATCAACACGGTGAGTAAAATTCTTCAAGCTGAAAACATGGATATTGATGTTGCTATTGAACAATTAAAAGGGCTTCTTTTATTTGTTCAAGACTATAGAGAATCTGGGTTTGATAAGGCCATGGTTGAAGCAAAAAGAATGGCAAGTGATTTAGGAATTGAAGCTGTATTCCGGGAAAAACGCATCATTCGAAGAAAGAGGCAATTTGATGAAATTAGTAGTGATAAGGTAACACAATCACCCGAAGAATCTTTTAGAGTTCATTACTTCCTCTTTATAATTGATCAAGCTTGTTCTTCACTTCAAACTCGGTTCGAACAGTTTCAAAAATATGAAGAACTCTTTGGATTCTTGTTTAGTTTGGAGTGGTTAAAGTGTGCTGATGATGATAGTTTGAGGAAGTCATGTGACAATCTTGAAAAGTCTTTAGCACATAATGGTTGTTCTGATATTTATGGATACGATTTATTTTTGGAGTTGAAGATCTTGCAGAGCTCTTTACCAAGAGAAACAAAAAGAGTCATTGACGTGCTAAATTATTTGAGGAAGATGGATGAATGCTTTCCAAATGCTTATGTTGCTTACAGGATCTTGCTAACTATACCGGTTACAGTTACATCTGCGGAAAGAAGTTTCTCTAAGTTGAAGTTGATCAAGACTTATCTTCGGTCAACTATGTCATAAGAAAGATTAAATGGGTTAGCTATGTTATCAATTGAGAAAAAAGTAGTTGACAAACTTGATTATGCAAACTTAATTACTACTTTTGCCTCAAAAACTGCAAAGCGAGTAGTATTTAAGTGATAATTCGATTTGGTGTATTTTTTAAGTTTCAATTTGAAATTGAATAATATATTAAGGTTTTGTTTGGAACAATTTTGATTTATTATTAATTATAAATTAAATATTTTTGGATGTTATATGCTATTTTGTATTAAAAAAATTTAAAAAAATAGGGGCCCAGTTCCGAGAGTTCGACTCAGGCCTCAAAATCTCAGGTCCGGGCCTGTCCACGTACTATTTGCTTAATATTCTTCAACGATCATAGGGACGGATCAAGGGCTAGCTAGCCTAGCTAGCAACGATGGAATATAATTACCGATCGAATCGCATGAAATTCTACTTAATGTATGGAGTACGTATGGATTATGGACTATATGACACATATGCTTATGTAGATTAGAAAATATAGATGAGATTGTGCATGCCAATGCGGGAAGGAATCGAACTCGAAGGATGCCGCCTACAAGAATGGAACGCTCTCCGCTCTCCTATGCAACAGCTCCCACAAATTCTCATCCCCATGCCATGAAAAGAAAATCCCAGATCTCCATGATTTGAGTTGTTGAGTACATATATGCATTGCTTTTAAGGTCAGAGATGTGCTGTTTGGGATTCTACGGAAGTCTTGGATCGCATACCGCAGCAGAATGCTGTTCACTTAAAACCGCAGATTATGAATTCTATCTCTCTTCGTTCTCATTTCTGTTTTGCTGAGTTTTTGTTTCAGCAACAGGAATCGTGCTATTTAATTGCAAATTGCAGCTAGATTTTTCCCTCCAGTTAATCTCCAAGAGATAGTACTCTCTCGCTGTGTAAGAAAAGTATAAATCCAGAAAAAAATAGTATGGTCACGAGACGAGTTTCCAAATTTAGTACTGTTTGTATTAATATCAGTATTGTCTGATAGGGCGTCCAATCATGCCTCTGAAAATGCATTTTTCTCACAATTCATCATTTCATCTCATGCAAAAATTAAAATATACATAATTAGGGTTTACTATACCAGAAGCGCGTACAGATCAGCCTATATGGCACCAAACACTTGAATCTTGATTATGATATACCCAGATTTCCAGGTATATATCAATATTAGGTCATATCCTGTTGTATTAGTTCTATGCCCGTCCAATGCTCCTGGAACAGTGATCAGTACCTTCAAAATTATAAAATTCTTGCATTTATGTGGTTTAGAAAACAAGAACTTGAAAGATATTTTTTTTGCTGCTGTGTGACTGAAAATTACTTAATTTCCATTCCAATCCATGTTGTGTGATACGTGTAAACAGAAATATTGGTCATCATTTTGTAATATTATCCTAACTCCTATTATAGAACTAAACTCATCATCAAATGGTGGCTAGTGCACAAGTTGTCATCTGGACTCTCAGAAATTGTAGACTAAACTCAGCAGCATTTGATGATCAAAACAGAAATCATCAAATGCTGATGATTAATTTTAACTCTCTTTTTACAAACAGTACGTAAGACTTTTGTTTGTTTGATTAGTTAAATGTGATTAAGCTAATTAACTTTCAGTAATTAAGTAGATAGACTCAATTAATTGACAGAAACATTGAACACCCGCTGTGGAATTTCCGGACCAGTATTACTCGAGCTGTCCAATTATATCAGTACTCTACTCAATCACTTTATCCAGTTGTTTGTAGAAGACAACAAATCGCATCAAGTTCTCCCCAGAACTTAATCATTGCATAAGTTAAGCTATAGCTAGCTAGGGAGATGATGATGATCGAACATGCGTTGCGTCCTGCATGCCAATCATTCTCTTCGTAGTTCGAATAATTTTGTTGTGCGTAATTTTACAGCTAGCTTAATATAAAGTTTCAACATGCTTCATGATCGATTTCGAAGGATGAGTAAATGAAGTTGATTTACCTCATAGAAGAATTGAAATGTATATCATTTTGATATATTGAACAATTGGAGGATGGTACAACCAAAACCCCAAAGAAATAAAAGCTAAAACTGGGCAAAGAGACAAAGGACGGAGCTGGTTGTGCAGGTTTTTGTGAGATTGTTTTGTTGCGATGATTAGAGAGCTAGGCTCACAGTGAGTATAAACATATAGCCGGGGGAGATACTTGATCATTATTTGTTTGTGTACGATTTGATCAGACAATAGCTAGCTAGTCATCACCATATTGAAGCAGTACACTGAAATGTTTAATGCTTTTAAAACTATAAACATAGATGCATTGTACTTTAAATACAATTATATTCTTTTACATTAGTATATAGTGTCGATCGATGAGACAAACGAAATGAAAGACGTATACTGAAGCAACCTCAGAGGTTTTGGTCTTATTGTATATTGATCCATGCGTGCAGGGTATACTATATAATTTTCAAAGCTAATCAACACCGGCGAACTCTTAGCGGTCAAACACTACTAATTCGCCTTGAATGATTGAAACAAGAGGTAGAGAGTGCATATATGGCAGGCGAAAAGAGCCATGGTTTTTCTTGTAGGGAGTAGAATGACAATGGATTTGGTTAATTAGGTGATTATATAAGAAGTAAGCCTAAGTGAAAGAGTATGATGAGATGGAGAGGTGGATGATGAGGAAGGGAATCTACACGTGAAGGGCTTGGGAGAGAGATAGAGTAGTGTTGGTTGTGTGTTGTGGGGTGGAAGATGATGATCGAGAGGGAAGGCATCGAAAGCAGCGAAGCAAAGCGTCAAAGGTTGTTTAGCTGTCAAGCCCCCTCCAAGCCAAACACTAGTTGCCTCACGGGCTGCACTAATACAAGCTAACCCAAACAAAACATTCTCTTCACCCTTTCTTTCTTCTATCTTCTCACGCACGTATGTACTCGTACATACTCTCCCATTAATCCATCGCCCTCATCGTTTTGTCCCTTCTCTCGCTTCTCTTCCTCTCTTTCAATCACTTCATTATCTGAATTAAAACCAAAATACCCTTAATCATATATATACTTGATTATATATGTATATATAGGGTATATATAGGGAGACGCGTACAGGTAGAAGAAGATTTTTAAGGGCATGCATGCAATAGTGTATATGCCATTCAGTGAGATCCATAAAACTGAGACCAATTATACTGAGAAATGATCTAACAAACAGGTTATTAGTCTACCATTAATTATTTTATTTTTTTATATTCAAGATCGCGGTATCCTAAAGGCTTCATATGCCTAAAGACTAATCCGCTAGAGGCCCGAACAACCATCAGAGCATTGCAACCTCTTTCCTGGCTACTTTTAACATTGTCATGATTCAAATCTAAGTTAGAGAACACACCCAACTAGGCAAGAACCATTAGACTACCTTGCAGTGGTTAGTCTACAGCTAATTTTAATTGCGGCATATGCATGATTATTCTAACACTAAATTTAATTCTGAACCATGTTCAACGAGCAACCAAACATCCCTGCTCTCATGCTACCATGCCACGCTGAAGCTCCCGCTCTTGGCATAACTAATAATAAGACAGTAAAAACCAAATACATGTATACTAAGAAGGGTTAAGAGAACATATATGGTACCACAATCCAGTTACAAACAAACATACTGAATTACTAATTAGTATGATAATTAACAATTAAACTAACATTCAAGGTCAATTACGTAAACGGACAAGATCAAAGAAATTACTTAAATTCTTGGTGGGGGGTGGGGGTGAGGTTACTCATGCAAACATTTCCTCTTTGAGACGCGCTTCAAGCCCCTCTATATAAGAGAGGACGACAGGAGAGACATGAAAGAAGAAACAAAGAGAAAACCAGAGCAGCTACCGAGAAGAGGAGAGGAGGGATTGAAAGCATGAGTTCTTCTAGGGGGCGAAAGAATGCAGCTCTATATGAAAAGCTTCGGGCTGCCACCAATTCTACTGCTGTAATTAACTGATCGATCCGATAAGCTTACATTTTCACTTTCTTACAATTCCACTGCTGTATAATTATTCTATTTTCCTTTGGATATTCATCATATATTTGTTGTTGTATATGTGATTTGACAGATGAACAGAGCTTCAATTATAGTTGATGCATCCAAATACATCCAGGAGTTGAAGAAGAAAGTGGACACACTCAACCAAGACGTTAAAGCTTCGCAAAATTCATCTTCACCGGCGGTATGGCATATTTTCATCATTAAGAAAAGAAGTCTTAATTTCCGTTTGAGTTAAACACCATGATATTTTTCTCAGTTCATTCGATTCTTGATACTTGCAGCAGGTTACTGTGGAAACCCTAGAAAAGGGTTTTCTTATAAGTGTGTTGTCAAAAAAGAACTGCCCAGGTTTGCTCGTTTCGATTCTAGAAGCCTTTGAAGACCTGGGCCTTGATGTGCTCGATGCTAGGGTTTCTTGTGCAGACAATTTCCGACTGGAAGCGGTTGGAGGAGAAGTAAGAAACCAATAAGCTAATCAGTTTTTGTGTTAGATGCAGCATATGCAACACTTTCCATTATTCACAGTTGCCCGGCTCTTTGGCTATTATTTTCGTTTTTAGAAAGGAAAGAAACTGCATAACCTATGGGTATTGGAAGATAGTGCTGTCTCTGTGCATATATATAACTATATATATACATTCGTATACTTTGTAAATACATATATCGAAGGTTGTACTAGAATCACGAGTGAGTTTGTACATTGGTACGAAGTAGTAACCACACCTTTGGATTCCCAATTGCAAGTACTGACACAAATATAAGGAGCGGTAGGCATAACTTGGATTCATGATCGACAACGCAAGCATTCCTTGATCCATTTCTTTGAGTTTCTTTTAGCCACGTAAATTGATTCAATGATCAAGGAAATTATTAATCATACTATTCTTGGTTTTGTAGAACCAAGGAGATCAAGCTGATAGCATAGACGCACAGGTGGTGAAACAAGCGGTGTTGCAAGCTATTCAGAACTGGAGCCAGAACAACTAGCTAGCTAGTGATCGATGTGCAAAGATTGATATATAGCTAGTGAGGCAAAGATTGATCACAACGGTGCTATCGCGTACATGTATCTTCCTGTTCCGCCTAATCAAGATCAGCTTGTACCCCTTTCTTCTTTTCTTTTGATTTTTTCTGCTATGTCTTAGCAAGCCAAGCTACTGGAACTGTTAATATTGTTCAAGTAGTCGATCCTCGATCTACTTACAATAAATCAAAGCTAGCTGGATCTGAGATGCTGAGTACCACAAAAGTACAAATAGCTCAATCAGACACTAGCAATGATAGAGAACTAATTAAGCTGTTGAGAAAAACACGTACTACTGCTCCATTTTCATTTTTCTTGTTAATTAACATGCTAGCTGTTCTATATATAATGCCTTTTCCTTTTCGAGAAAACAATAGATAGGGCAATATATAATCGATCAGCTAGCACGCTTCGATTCTCTATAGTTTATATAGTGTGAACGTATAGATTCTAATTCCAACTGCAGCATATAGCTAGATTCTGAATATCTTCTCAAAAATAAAATTATTTTTTTTTTAAAATCTGAATAGAATATTTTGAGACAAAGAAATAGAAAGATCCATGGATCAGAGAATATAGTTAAATTATCCTATTGGAGAAATTATTCTCTCATGGGTGTAGCCAGTGGGAAATGAACAGATTCTGCAAGAATCCAATGAGGGGATCGGATAAAGAATCAAGATCGACATTCAAACATGAACGGACCATACATGTATGTGATGTGCTACCCGTATATATACGTATGCAACGTATGTACGTATAGAAGGCCCTTTACGAGTGGTTGATGAGAATGTGAAGGGGGATAGCCTCTGATGGGCCGCTGCAGTAATGTATTTGAATGACCGAAACCCCGAGAAATAATTCCGGGCCCAAAGAATGATTTCGGCCCAAACATTTTGGAAAAAGAAAATGGCAGCAAACACTCCTAATCCAGATTCCATTACAAATTTAACATCAGGCCAGGCTGCAGCTGTTGTTGCTACTTGCTAATTGATACTTTACTTATCCAAGCATGACATACTGACAGAGCATGCTGACAAAGAATCTACTCACTAAAACAACCTTGTGCCTCTAATTACTGGCAAGATTACAAAAGGTTTAGGTAAACCCTATTGAAAAGTTTACATTATTTGTTAAGCAGACAAATCGTTTAATAGTTTATAAGTTGATCTAAACATTTTCTAAATTATATTTCATTTCTAAATTACTCACTCTAATTGCACCTATTATCTAGATGACGATGATGAAATTGATGAGGCTGTCTTCTTATATTCAATAACGATTATGGTACTCATATTTGTCATCGTCATCAAGGAATAAGGGTGCTCTGCCATTGCTACAAGCTCTATAAGGTTCAGGCACAGAGGAGTTAGAAGCTGAAATATGAAGCAGGAGCAGCGAGAGAGCCTTTTGGCCCATGTACAAGAATACCCTCCTGATCATTCTCAATATGATCCTCTTCCTTCAACTCTGATCAGATATCTTTACATAGGCCACTTTTTGGCCAGATGGGGTGCCAGGTTCTACTTGATTTCTAATTCCCTTCTGCAGTTTCATTGTTCTATTTTTTCAGTTTTCTTTTGTTAGAGGCCCTCTCCCCAACTATACAATGGACTTCCATAAATACAATAGTCTGTAAACCTTAAACTCAATTTTGTCCTTCTTTCTAATATCTCTTCTCAGTTTGCTGAAAGTATTAATGAAATTATTTAAACCTCCAACTCTACTAAATCAAATTACTATGGAGATTCCGAACATGTTTAGCTATGTGTATGTTGTGTTTGCGTAATGGAATGATATGCCTTCGAGGAACAAATGAATGAGCAAGTTTGGACTTAAAAAAAAAAAAATTGCGATCCCTTTCCTGCTTCTACATATATAGGCAGATGTTATGCTGACGGAGACAGTAACAAGTTTCCTACAAATCAACCTAGTAGGCTAGTTGCACGAGGTTAATCATCTGTTGAGAAACTTCAAATCGGATTGATCTGTGTCTGTGCCTCCTCTATGTTATATTGATTCCTATTAGTACTGTTGGCTTCTAAAAAATTGATGATCATTATTCTTCTGCTATAGATGCTCTCGTGGCGTTAACAATTTTCCTACTGGTCAAGTTATGTTCAAGGAACCTGAAAATATGCCCTCTTCATGTCAAGAGTGAATAGAAGTTTTCTAGATGCTAACATAAATTTCACTAGGGGCTACTTGTTTTTCAGAAATCCATTGGTTTTGGATTTAATTTCTAGTGAACCTTCTCTGATTGTTTTGCAGAATGTGGGAATTCTCTGTTGGTTTATACATGATAAATTTATGGCCAGACTCTCTGCTCTTTGCTGCTACATATGGTGTTGTCGAATCAGCCTCTACTGCACTTTTTGGACCTTTGGTTGGACAGTGGGTGGATAGGCTCTCATATGTAAAGGTAGGTTTATGGAAGTAAAACTTGTATCGAAATACAGCTTGGAGGACCAAAGAATTGTTTATGCATCATGTTTACATCTGAGTATCTTACAACTGTGTATATGGACAGATTCTTCGACTTTGGTTGGTAACACAAAATCTCTCTTTTATGATTGCTGGAGGCACTGTGATGGGGCTACTGATCTATCCAGATCTAAAGCTCACAAATTTCAGTGCATTTGTTTCACTTATCATATTAACCAACATCTCCGGAGCTCTTGGAGTTCTATCAACTCTTGCTGGTACCATCTTAGTCGAAAGAGACTGGTAACTTCTGACTTAAATAAAAACATAAATTTACCTCTTGAATTAGCATAGTATGAAATTGTATTATGTTATACTGATATACAAATATTCTTGGTGCAGGGTTGTGGTAATATCAGAAGGACATTCTCCAGAAGTACTAACAAACATGAATTCCATCATTAGGCGTATTGATCTTTTCTCCAAGCTATGTGCTCCTGTGGTAACCGGCTTCATCATCAGCTTTGTATCACTTAAAGCTTCTGCTTTAACTTTAGCACTCTGGAATACCATATCTGTTTGGCTGGAATACTGGCTATTCATTTCTGTGTTTAATGGGATTCCATCTTTAGGCGAAAGCAGCCAAAGGAAGATAACAAGACCTTCTCAGAGTGATCTTGAAGGCATTGGCGCATCTACTTCTCAAGAGAGGAGTAGCTTGCTTTCTAAAGATGAAAACGATTCAGAATTGGTCGATGAAAGCTGGATTACGAGAGTTATTAAAATGGTATCAAGGATGCCTTATGTTAATGCTTGGAGTGTGTATTTGCAGCAAGATGTTGTACTACCTGGAGTATCTCTGGCTTTGTTATTTTTCACTGTGCTCAGGTAACCAGCATTAAGATGTTATATTCTTTTGGAAGATAATCTGATTTGTTATGTTTACTATTGGATTTGGCTTCATATATTAAGGACTTGCTGAATCTTTCTACTCCAGCTTTGGAACGTTGATGACAGCTACCTTGGAATGGGAAGGCATACCTGCATACACCATTGGGATAGCTCGTGGAATAAGCGCCGCAATTGGAATTACTGCAACAATTGTTTATCCCATCTTGCAATCTCATATCTTAACACTTAGAACCGGACTCTGGTCTATCTGGTCTCAGGTAAAAAGAAAACTTCCAGTGATACCTTCATTCTGGATTGCTAATCCAGGATGTGACTTACTAATTGACCCTCATATATCTGGTGCTTATGTTTTTTCAATGCAGTGGACCTTTCTCCTGTTATGTGTTGCTTCAATATGGATCCATAAGAGCCTTTGGTCAGCATATATGCTAATGGCCGGAGTGGCTACTTCTCGGCTTGGATTGTGGATGTTTGATTTAGCTGTCATCCAACAAATGCAGGTAACAAAGCAGAACAATGCATCTCATACATCTTATTATTTTTCTTAATCTTGAAACTTCATTGAATTTTCCCCTTTCTCATTTTGGACAGGATCAAGTTCCTGAATCAGATCGTTGTGTGGTGGGAGGTGTTCAAAACTCCCTTCAGTCCATCATGGATTTGCTGGGCTATGTCATGGGAATAATCATATCTAATCCACAGGTAATATCATGTTTACTATTCACTATAAACCCGCTTCATTTTTAGTGAAACTTATTACCAGTGGTCTGATCACTATCACAGTATCACTAGACTGACTAGAGTATCAGTCAAAACACACATTCTCTTCTAATGTTACTGGTTTTGTTTGATCATGAACATATCGGTGCGAGGGCCTTATGCGGTTAATCTGTGATCAGTTCTCGTTCTGAAGTTTTATCAACTCATATTGGTGTTTGCATGTTACATTCAGGAATTCTGGAAGTTGACTTTGGTCTCGTTCGCCGTGGTAACACTGGCTGCATTGCTCTATACTCTGCACCTTTACCGCGTCCGAAAACACCTCCTTCACATTGAGAAATTAACCCCCTTTCTGAAATGCTTCACCGGTTCACAATCTGAAAATTCATAATGCTTAGGCCTCCATCTTTGAACCTCATTTGACAATTCACAATCAGGTGCAATGTTGTTCATATGTGTTGTAAGTTCTGTAACTTCTAAGTTGGTCCTTCATCATGCTTCTATGTTTCATATGTGTATTAAATTTGATTGGTAATTGTAGCCAGATACATTTAGGCTTTGAAAGGAAAAATTGTAACCATGTACTGTCACCAGATGTGGTGGTTTTGTTACGAGTAAATGAAGACTCGTCTGTAGGTTGCGAAACCACACAGTATATCAAGGAAATGTTGATTCCTGCTAGGGAGGAGTTAGATATATCTATCTGTAGGGCCGAATTGAAGTCCCACATGTTTAAGCTTTGGTCATGTTTTGAATGTGGAATCTCTCTGCTAACGAGCATAATTTTCCAGAAGATTGTTTTGGTCAAAACTAGAAAATGCATGCAAGCAATTGTAAACCTTGACTATTCTCCAGTGTTAATTATCAAATCTTAGTCGCTGGAAATTTCTGAAGAATTATTTAGCGCAAAAGGCACAGATGGATGAATTTTCAATGACTAAGACATACATGATATATGATCATAATATATATTTGCAACGTTGCCGTACAATGGATTATTATTCTTTGCTTTGGGGAGCTCAGACTCTCAGACTTCAACAACAACAGGAGTCGTTGGCTCCTTGCTTGATAGTACTTATAATTAAGGATGATCAGCAAATTCTTACTGTTAACATCGTGGTTTTAATCAAAAAACAAAGTTGCCATGCCAGTGGTGCACAGCTCAATCATAATTAGCTTTGAAAGCGATTCCCTAGGCCTAAAATTACTTAAAGCATTTCCAACAATTTTTTTATTTTTTTGATTTTATCAATTTTAGAAAATATTAAGTTGTTTTATGGTCTAACAGTTTTCTCATCTCATTCCTTAAAATAGGAGATGGAGAAGAAAGAGAAGCATTCATTCCCCAAATTTACAGCAAAGTTTTTATTCCCCAAAATTAAATTATTCACGTGCTCTAACGAGACGTTTACGTTTACGTATATAGAATATTTTATTGTTATAATAAAATATATAATTTTGTTGTTATAATTAATAATGATGTAACATATTTTATTGATGTAATAAATGTCGGAATCTTTAAAATAAAGAAGCTGTTAGAGTTTGAGCATAACTTTTTTTTAGAGTTTGGTTTTGCTTCCTCATATTAAAGAAATTTTGAGAAATTTTGAGTTTGAGAATATTTTATAGTTATAATAAAATATATAATTTTGTTGTTTTAATTAATAATGATGTAACATATTTTATTGATGTAATAAATGTCGGAATCTTTAAAATAAAGAAGCTGTTAGAGTTTGAGCATAACTTTTTTTTAGAGTTTGGTTTTGCTTCCTCATATTAAAGAAATTTTGAGAAAGCTGTTAGAGATGCTCATACGTCTATAATGACCGAGCGATTAACCATGAGTAAGTGTTAAGTAAGCGAACCCTAATCTTTTATGTGACAATTTACGCTACGAGCAGACTGTTGCTCATGTGAGGACAACACCTTTTGCTCATGTTTAGATAATTCTTGAATCTTCGGCGGTCTGCAGAGAATTATCATGAAGTAGATGGTAATGGGTCAAAGCTAGCAACGAAATGCAGGCAATAATAATGAAACAGTACAGTGCATGACTGGCTGTTTATGAAACACACGAAGGTGTTGTGTTGAATTTTCCAAAGCAGAAAATGACATAGAAATACATCTTCGATGACTAACTAAACATACAGGGGCGGATCTAGAAATGTTTTCTTACCTGGGCAGACTTCCCCACGCAGGCGGCGCAGCAGCGTACGTTGCTGACTTGCTGTAAGCCTGAACTGTCTGAAACCTCTTCGTTTTCTTCCTGCGGTGATCTTGGTTGGGCAAGATCATTAATAAGTTGTAATTTTGTAATAAATTTGTGAGAAAAGTTCATCTCAATTTGTGAGAAAAGTTCATCTCAATAAATTTGGGTGGGCATTTGCCCAGCCTTACCGATATATGGCTCCGCCCCTGTAAACATATATGATGAACTCCAAGCATATCATATACTTTTCAAATTTTCAACAGTATATACGACTGATAAAGAAGGGAAATACAACTCACTCCGTACAATGGGTTTTTCTTTCTTTTGGCATCTAATTTTTTAAGTTGATCATTCTTTTTGACATATATAAAGAATTAAGGATCAGCAACTCTTTTCTAAACATGTACAATTAATGAGCGATTACCGTACGTTGTTACTACTAATACATGATCAAGGAAAATTAATTAATTTTAAATTGTTATGGAAGTGTTATCGGGACTTAAATGGTGTAGCTCATAAACTCGTTACCTTATGATAATAAGTGATATAAAAGATTTGATGCAACATCGTTTTATTCGATCGTTGACACCGGGTTATCAGGTCTTACAATCAAAACAAGGACCTTGGCATCCACTGGCATTCCGATGCACCTCCCTTCGTAACGGAAAAGGCTCGAACTAGCTACAAGTTTTGTCAATTATATTGATTAATAAGCTGATTTGATTTTGTTTCTTTTGCTTAAACCTTAATCTGAATTAGGTGGATGGATTTTGACTCTTGACTCAATCACAGGTACATTGCTAGTTGCTGCCGTACCACGATTTTGATTTGAAATATATGCATGTTTAAAACTAAGCAGGTTTAATTAGTCGTAATCCCTACTTATTACTAGTGATTTGGTCATAGCTCATATGGTACACAATGCCTTGTCCTGTATGTTTTAAATCATATTCAATATCAAATTAGGAATAAGCAGGGACATGGGACATTTCACCACCAATTACTGCATGCTGCTCAACACTAGACTTCAATCCGATACAAATTTACCTACCATTTTTATTTGCCTATTAAAGTATCTTCTTAGTTTATTGACACATATCTCTTTAAATTGTTTAACTTTATTTTTTATAATAAAATTAACATGTGTCAATAAATTAAGAGAGTGAGTAAATAAAGGTGGTCGACAAATTTGTATCAACTTAAACTTTTTTAAGGTTAGTTTATAGTTAATTGAATTTGATCGATAAGCTTAGTTATATGATGCTTCTGTTGAGAAAGGACGCATACCTAAATGACAACTCCATCTTCGTATGCTACACTAGTGATCAAATGCGTAAATTTCTAAGTGGAAAATGATTATAAAACATGTCGACCAAAGCAATATTCTAGCTAGTTAGTCACTCAACGTGATCATTTCGTGTACGAAGAATGTACCCTCCTGGCTAGTTACACCTCCATATACGGCTCTCGATCTGTTTATCCTTTTCAATATGAATCCATGAGTAAACTTCTGTTGAAGAAGAATATGCAATCATAACTTTATAATTAAGGAAGGTTTGTACCGGGGAGAGGGAGCTTCTAACTCTAGCTATAATATTACATTATAAGATAAACACGGATGTTCACGTGATATTGTTTATTTGTTTTGTTGTTTTGTTTTTATTGTAATTATAACTAAACGTCTTCGAGTTTCGTCAGATGATTTAGTGAATAATAAAAGATCGATAAATTAAGATTCTAAATTTGAATTCAAAACCTTAACGTTGTGTTTGAATAAAATAATTTTAATTTTCATAGAAATTTCAAAATTATAGGAATTATAATTTCATGAATTTAAATTCTATTAATTGAGAATTCCGTTGTTTGATTTCATGATGTAGAATTTTAAAATGACACGAATTTGTATTCAGACTAACCTCAGTCAAAAGAATTGATAAATGACACTTATTTTGTGAGGAATTCAAGTCTGAAATTTAAGCTTCTAAATTCTACGATTATTTTTCCGTGAAAATTGCTAATTCCACTGGATAAGAGTCTAAACAAGAGAAACAGTCTTAAGAAATTGAGAATTTTTTATTTTTTATTGAATTCCTGAAAATTCATTCATATCCAAACACAACACACAGTACGAATTAAATACATAAAACTTAGTGTTATAATATTAATATCTAGGCCACTCAATCATCAAAACAACCTAACTTTTGCAGATCAAAAAATAAAAAAAAGACCACATCAACCTAACCCTAACCACCAAAAACGATCCGATCTAGCTGTTGGCATGAATCATGCAAACCTCCGAGAGAAGCAAAAACATTATATACTAGTTGTTTAATCACAAAGCTACCTCTCTGCCTTCCCCAGATCATGCTCCATATATGTATCTGTATATAGAGCAGATCAGAATATCAGATTGCAAGAAGGGCAGAAAGAATTCGGATGCGCGCATACATTCTAGTTCGGCTTGGAGAAACATCCAGGGGCAATCTGGGAAGAAAACAACTGGGGGGGGTTAGATAGGGCCTGCACGAGTCGTCACCTTCCTGGCCAAAAATCTGGAACCAACTTTAACAATCGATAATGAAAAGGATGACTTGGAACCGTTGTTATCTGAGAGAGGTGGTACTACCAGAGAGAGCATCTATATAAGTACGGTAATATCTACTGCCATTATAATATCATATCTTTATTTCTATTTTCATTTTAATAATTATATTTACGGTGTGGTGGTTTTGTCAGCTTGTACGTACCGTCCGCACTTGACTCTGTCCTTCCTCGCATAAGTCCTCCACCAAATAAGCTGCCTCCTGCTTTTGCGATTAGAAAACGACTTTCCCCAAATACCCAATCTGCCCCTTTCTACCTTTCCTTATTTACTTTCCGTCCTTTACCGTCCTTCCCCGTACGGAGTCTCTTTTGACAGAGTAAATGACTTCACTACCCTCCCAATTTCTTTATTGTTGTCTGCTCGGGAATAGTTCAACACTAAACCAAGGAAAATTTTAACTCACAAAAATTGATTCTTCCCTTGTTCTAATTTCTTATTGTTTCTACATGAGGATCAACATCACTTACCACACTAAGCGTAATTTTTTTAAAAATTATGTATTGTCTTAACAACCACTTAGACTTGATGAGAACTCGTTTTGTGTTAACTTTTTCTCTTTTGTAATTGTAAAGTTGTTGAAGTTGACGAGGATTTGTATTGTGTTGGATCTTTTGTCTCATGTAGTAAAATTCTTCATGAAGGTACGTTGTTTACATCACTCTTATAAGGATAAAATAGTAAGAGCACATGTCACATATTTGGCCACTGCCTGACCCTGATCGGGGCACCATGCCTGGTGGTCCAGACAGGGCCAAACCACCACATTGCGCTCATAGACTCACCAAAGTGGCCACCAAGGACCGCTTTACTAGAATCAAAGCCTAATAAACAAGGAATTAGTCCCACACTAAGGCGGATGACATAATTATCAAGGAAAGTCGATTTAAAGAGTACGACATTCCATAATAGGTAAGTTCTAAATACTTAACTCATCTTGCATCTTAACAAGTAGCAACACTTGTTGACTTAAAAGTCATAAATTATTAAGCCAGCAGCCATGGTCTTAACCTCTAACTGTTGTCACTTATGTATGTGTCAAAAAAAGGTTGCAGACTATAAATTCTATATCACACAATCAAAGTATTGGGACCCTAAAACTCAACAAAAAACAAAATTAGTATAACATCTGTATTTATCTCTTTTTATGTTTGATTTCAACAAACAAATAAAGTGAAAACTTTAAATGACATTCAAAACATGAAAATTTTCTTGATCTAATTTATCACACATTCATGCAAGATGTGAATAAAACATTAGTAATGTTTGAGACAAAAATAACATTCTTAAACAAGACGTTCTCTAAAGGGCTACGTACTTATAAGTTAGAAGTTTCTAACAATATTATGCAAGTTCTAAAAACCTAATGTTAACCCAGATATCTCTAAAAAAAATGTCAGCCCAAATGAATACAAAAATTATAAAAGACGTTGAATTTCTTGAGTGTAGTCAGTTGTAACCGTGTATATTAACGGACAGAAAATACTTGCTATTATATTTTGTCATCGGGGTCATCTTATTCGAAAGCAAAGAGAAGGGTAAGCTCGTCCATTCGAAGGGAAACAAACAAGAATAGGAACAAAAGAACCATGTCCCCTCCCAAGGTCATTACAGTCCTTCACCCCTCCTTCATCTTCACTCCCTCCTCAGCTAAAACCCAACCTCCCCAAACAGAAAACCAGAATTTACTACAAACAGTTTCCTCAAAAAACCCATTACTCCACATCTCCTCCTGTATAACAAAACCTTCCCAAACTCTCATTTCCCCATCCCAAAATCCCACAATCAATCCACCCCAAAATGGCAACAACAACAGAGCTCAAACTCTCTCCTCCCCTTCAATCCATCAAGACCCAAAAACCCATTTCCAACACCAACTTCTTCCATTTCCTGTCAGATGAACTCATCTTCATAATCTTGGACTTCCTTAACTCAAACCCAACTGACAGAAAATCCTTCTCTCTAGTCTGCAAGTCCTTCTACTCCATAGAATCCAAACACCGCCGCACCCTCACCCCTCTCCGCTCCGACCACCTCCCTTCAATCCTCACCCGCTACCCATCTCTCACCCGCCTCGATCTCACCCTCTGCCCACGTGTCACTGACTCTTCCCTCATCACAATCTCCAATGCCTGCAAGTCAAATCTCCAAAGCATCGATCTTTCCCGGTCCAAATACTTCTCCTGCGCCGGCCTACAAAGCTTGGCCGTGAATTGTAAGAACATGGTGGAGATTGACTTGTCAAATGCCACCGAGCTCAAAGACTCGGCGTCTGCGGCTCTGGCTGAGGCCAAGAATTTGGAGAGGCTCTGGTTGGGGAGGTGTAAGCGGATTACGGACATGGGTGTTGGGTGTATAGCTGTTGGGTGTAGGAAGCTGAAGTTGATTAGTTTAAAGTGGTGTCTCGGTGTTGATGACTTGGGAGTTGAGTTGCTTGCGCTCAAGTGTAAAGATCTTCGAAGTTTGGATCTGTCTTACTTGCCGGTAACTTGGTTTAATCTCTGTTTTTTTTTTTTTCGAGTTTCAAGTGTTATTGTTCATGATGTTAATGGTCTCTTTTTTTTTTTTTTTTTTATATTATGGTGTTGCAGATCACGGATAAGTGTTTGCCGTCGATCTTCGAGTTAGCGTGTCTTGAGGATTTGGTTCTGGAAGGATGCTTTGGCATCGACGATGACAGCCTTGCAGCCTTCAAACATGGGTGCAAGTCGCTAAAGGTATTTATGCTTAGCTGGTACAATTTTCTTATGCCCTCTTGTGTTAGGCATCTTGTTAATAACTCAGAGTAGGTGTAATTAGATTGTGGATTACATGTGTGCTTCTGAAAAGTTTAACACCTTTAACTTTTAATTATCCTTCCTATTATGGCAGAAATTAGTTGGTTGGGAAAAAATAGGTTTGGGGCTAGGTTGTATAAGATAATCTTAGCCCTGAGCCTGAAAAAATGAAATAGCCTGGAAAAAAAAAAATAAAGGCTCTATCAGCTTTGAGATTATATCTTTCTTACTAGTTACATGGGAAAAGTTTGTTAATGCTTTTGTAGATTTTGACTCATGAATTTGTGTTTTCCCTTTGACAGAAGCTTGACATATCAAGTTGTCAGAACATTAGTCATAATGGTTTGGCTTCCCTAACTAGTGGCGGAGTTCTAGAGCAACTTGTATTGTCACATGGCTCTCCTGTAAGTGTTTCAATTTCTGTGTGTTGTTTTGTGACCGGTTATGGTTTGAGTTTAAACTCATGATGTGTACTCTGGTGGTGTTGGTGTTTAGGTGACTCTTGCTCTTGCTGATAGTTTGAAAAGGCTTACGATGTTGCAGTCTATCAAATTAGATGGTTGCTCGATTACTTTTGCTGGACTTCAAGCGATTGGAAGCTGGTGCATGTCATTAAGGGAGCTGAGCTTAAGTAAATGTCCTGGGGTGACAGATGATGGGCTCTCCTCTCTTTTGACAAAACACAAAGATCTGCGGAAGTTAGACATCACGTGTTGCCGAAAGATAACTTATGCATCCATAGATCATATTACAGTATCATGCACCACAGTTACTTCTCTTAGGATGGAGTCATGCACCCTGGTTCCAAGAGAAGCATTTGTACTCATCGGGCAAAGATGCCATCTTCTTGAGGAGATTGACATAACAGATAATGAAATTGATGATGAAGGTAATTCCCCCACTCAACTTCTGTCTAATCAATCACTACTTTGATTTTCATACTTTATATACTGATATGTTTTTAATATGTATCCAGGTTTGAAGTCGATCTCCAGATGTTCGGAACTCTCCAGCTTAAAACTAGGAATTTGCCTTAACATAACTGATGAGGGAGTTTCTCAAGTTGGCATGGGGTGCTCGAAACTTGTAGAGCTCGATTTGTATAGGTTTGTAATTCATGATGCATGAATTTTTCTTTTGATTGTTCGGTTTTCTTTCGTCTTGTAGGTCACAAGAGAAACAGTATATCACCACATATAATTCTG
This sequence comes from Fragaria x ananassa, assembly GCA_034370585.1. Taxonomy (NCBI): domain Eukaryota; kingdom Viridiplantae; phylum Streptophyta; class Magnoliopsida; order Rosales; family Rosaceae; genus Fragaria; species Fragaria x ananassa. Next base: position 5,389,572 of record CP139753.1, read on the forward strand.
AATGCTTGTCTCACTTATTTAGTTATTTGTATTGTGGATTCCCAAGTACTATGTCAAAGTATGAAACACATGAAGTAGAATGCAACTCTATGTTTTAATAATAATAATCCTAAAACGCTCTGTTGTAGAAGTGTATATATAAAGTTCAAATATGAAACAAATCTCAACTTCACTACAATGGGTTATGCGATTGTGTAATAACTGTTCTGGTTGTTTTGTTCAGGTGCACAGGAATAACTGATTCAGGCATTTCAGCCATTGCTCGTGGTTGTCCTGGACTCGAGATGATTAATATAGCCTACTGTAAAGACATTACTGATAGTTCACTAATCTCATTGTCGAAATGCTCAAGTTTGAACACAGTAGAAAGTCGAGGATGTCCTCTTATCACATCTTTGGGTCTAGCTGCAATTGCCGTGGGATGCAAGCAGCTGGTTAAGCTGGACATAAAAAAGTGTATCAATATTGATGATGCTGGGATGATCCCACTTGCTCACTTCTCTCAGAACCTTAGACAGGTACTCTTTGTTATTCCTTTTGCTTTCCTAATAGCCTTAACGGTTCAACAGATGATCACTTTTAGTTTACCAAATCTTTCATCCTGTGTTTGCAGATTAATTTGTCGTATACTTCTGTTACGGATGTGGGGTTGCTCTCCCTAGCCAGCATCAGCTGCCTGCAGAGCTTGACCATCTTGCACTTGAAGGGCTTGACCGCTAGTGGGCTTGCAGCTGCCTTATTGGCATGTGGAGGGCTAACAAAATTGAAGCTTCAAGCGACCTTTAAATCGTTGCTGCCCCAAGCTCTTTTTGAACATTTTGAGGCACGTGGTTGTCTGTTTCAGTGGAGAGATAAATTTTTCCGAGTAAGCCTGCTTTTACCTGTCAATCATGAACTGCAAACACTAAATGTAATTGATCTAATTTGTATCACAAACTATTTAAGTACATACAAGGATAGTGCATTCAATCCTTTGTGTACTTGGATATGTTCTCACTGTCCAGTATTGCCAACATGCATGCGAGCATATCGTCTTGGAAATCAAAATTAAGAATTGTTGTTAGTTGTATTAACATTACTTTGTTTGATCAACAGGCGGAACTTGACCCTCAGTGTTGGAAATTACAGTTGGAAGATGCCATACCGTGAGTTCTGTTCCTTTAGGTTGAGTGAGATGCAGCTCTTTTTAAACTCAATAAGGTTCCAGTTTTTTGCTTACCTGAAGGTACGGGACTACAACGTAGCAGTCGATATCCGTTTTCTTCCCTGGGCGCTTTCGTTTTGTATTCTCTTCCATCAGAAACCTCAAAACATGTAGAGAATATGGTTTTTAGTGAATGGGATTCTTTGGAAGTCAAGTAGTGCATTCATGTGTATCAGTCTTAATGTACTTTTTGGGTTTTTTTTGGGCAAAAACAAAAGCTTATTACAGTCGATCACTACCGAATGATTGCATATACTGAGATCTTCACTGACGCAGTAGCAGCCCAACACTGCTTTAATCAACTTTGACAACCAACAAGACTGTCTCTTCAGATTAGCTAAAGACTGTAACACACCCGTAGTTCATCCTTGCCTCTACACAACTCCCATTGATCATATATGCTTGATGCAGCCAAGGAGGTCTGAGTAAATAAAAAAATAAAAGATTAGCTAAAGACTGTAACACACCCGTAGTTGATCCTTACCTTTACACAACTCCCATTGATAATGTGCTTGATGCAGCCAAGGAGGTCTGAGTAAATAAAAAAATATAAAAAATGTTCGGTTTATTGAGGTCCTACCGGGAGTCGAACCCGGGTCGATGGATTCAAAGTCCGGACTCCGGAGTGCTAACTACTACACCATAGAACAATTTGCGTCTAAGCAAGCAATGCAAGTCTATGTCAATGTGATTCATGTTCTGAATATATTTAGACACAATCCTGCAAATTGACTTCATGAGTAACTAGAGAAATTCTTTCGTGGCTCAGTCGTGACACCCAGCACATGCGACCACCCAACTTGTTAGTCATTACTAATGACATCAAATATAGATCATAAGCCAATAGTCAATAAGTAGAATACCCTGTTTTGTTTTGAGTACTATCATGAAATGATTGAAATCAAACCCACCAGATCGATATCACACTGATAGCATGCGAAAGTACAACGATCCTTAATGTGTTTGAAAGGCCAACAAAAAATATAAGAAGAAGATTGCAGTGATCTCTATCACCATGATTAGCAAACTATCAATCTTAATCTTCAAGATGTGATCTTTAGGGCCCTCGTCTTCCGCTTCAATAATGCCAACATCAGTGCCAAATTTGAATGCGGTTTCCCGGCTACATTTTTCAATAATTTTAGGTTAACTTGGTTTTTACATTACATTTCTGATTTCTCTATGTTGGTTTTCTTCCTCCTTAAGTGAAACTTTTAAAGCTTATGATAATCCGTCAACATATTAAGACTTCTGTGCTACTTAATTCTGATGATGTTTCTGAAAAGTTATACTAATTATGTGTACAATCGTTTTGTTTTTGTGGTGACATCTTGTCTCTTAGCTTGGTTGTGGCTTGCGAGATTTAAACTCTCCTAATTTGAGCAGATGAGCCTTAATTTTTGTTTTTATCGTATGTAACTAATCTTTAGCATATTTGCACTCTCTTCAAATTATAACAATTTGTTTGTTTCTCCGCCAGAAACAAGACAAGGAATTCTATACATCCATCAAACTCACCATCCATCCAAACAAAGTGCAAACAAGTTTAATTTTATTTTAATGATCTCTAAGATTGTACTCCATGTTAAGTCTACCACAAGACTTTATACAAATATACTCATATAAAATCTAACATATCAAACGTGTGTCTAGAATCTCACGTACAACCATCCAACCCAACCCAACCCAACAAAAGAAAGAAAGAAAAAACCCCTCAAAAACTTGAAAAAGATTCTCCAAAAAAAAACCCAAAAAAAAAAGAGAGAGAGAGAGAGAGGAGAAAAACAGAGCCAAAATGCCCTCAGCTGCACAGATCTTCTTCTGCTTCTTCTTCCCCAAGCCGCCGGTCCAAGCCTACGTGTCCTGTCCAGTCCAGTCAAACCCACAAGCTTTGACCGAGGGCATATTTCCACGGTCAAACTTCCCTCCTCCTTCTTCGAAACAGCGTGAAGGTCTTGTTCGTCACTTTTTTCGTTCAACACCTTTAAATACTACTTTTTACTCGTTCGTAATCTACATAACCAAAACCCAGAGCACACAACCATGACACCTTCCTTCACTCACCTCCTCACAAGCAACATGAACACCAACAGCTTTGACCAGGACCGAACCGGCAGCTGGAACTGGGGTCTCTCCGACCGTTCAACTGAGCAACAAGAACACCCCAAGTTCAAGTCACACCAGCCGCCTTCTCTCCCGCTCTCTCCTCCTCCTCCTCCTTCCCCTTCTTCTTACTTATTGGTTAACGCTTTCAGCCCTACTGATTTTCTCAGCTCCCCCATGTTCCTAGCTAACTCTAATGTAAGTTTCTATTATACAACTCTCTCTTGGTTTATGAATATGAACATGAATCTTGCTTGTTTGCACTAATGCACCGGATCTCATCTGAATTCCGAAGTTAAGCTAGTTTAAACGAGAGTAGTACTAGGATACTAGGATATGTGACCTCCTAGAAATGACTCGTGTTGCATCCCTTCTTAAACAAAATATGAATCTTGTTTAACTCTACTAGGGTTGTTGTGTTGGTTTTGGTTGTTGATTTTGTTGATTGTTTTTGTTTTACAGACGCTTCCGTCTCCGACGACCGGAGCCTTTTCGAGTCAGATTTTGGACTGGATGAGCAGCTCGAAAGAGAATAATTGCCAACAAGGATCGGAGAAGGAGCAGAAAATGTTCACTGATTTCTCATTCCAACCGGCGACATCATCTTCATCGTTCAGCCATCAACAACAATCTTCATCAAGCATGGTTTCATCAGTGGTGAGACTATTCACTATGTATTCTTTGTGCCTCTTTTTTTCTTTTGATCTTATCTTCAAGTAGTCTAGTTGATGTGGTCCTGCATATTATGGAAGATTGTTAATTCTGATAAGAGTTCATTATCGTTTGCTAACAGGCGGAATCATTGAAAAGTCAACAGCAGCAAACGTGGTGTTTCAACAAAACCTCAAGGCAAGAAGAAACTGTAGCGGAGAAAACAGAAGTAAAATCCGAAGTTGCGCCGGTTCAGAGCTTCAATGCTGCTCCAAAGTCTGAATACACAAATTGCAGCACTCATTCGGCTCAATATGTGAGGGAACAGAAATCAGATGATGGATACAATTGGAGAAAATATGGACAGAAGCAAGTGAAAGGTAGCGAAAATCCACGAAGTTATTACAAGTGTACATTTCCCAATTGTCCAACAAAGAAGAAGGTTGAGAGATCATTGGATGGACAGATTACTCAAATTGTGTACAAGGGTAGTCACAACCATGCTAAGCCTCAGTCGACAAGACGATCATCCTCTCAACAACAATCACTTCAAACAAGTTCGTATGCGATTTCTGATCAGTCTGCCTCAACAATATACAATCCAAAAATTGAAGCCGTCACGCTGCAGGAGGACTCTAACTCCGCCTCAATGGGAGGAGAGGATGAGTTTGAGCAAAATTCGCCAATAAGTAACTTAAACGGAGATGATGACGACAATGAGCCTGAGGCCAAAAGATGGTAAGCTAAAAAAAAAATTTGATGGTCTTTGTATCTTTATGTGTAGCTAAAACTACAATGAGTTATGGTACTAATTTTTTGTTCAATTTTCAGGAAAGGAGAAAATACAAATGAGTCATATGCAGCTCCTGGGAGTAGAATTGTGAAAGAACCTAGAATTGTAGTGCAGACCACAAGTGAGATTGATATTCTGGATGATGGATATAGGTGGAGAAAATATGGACAGAAAGTAGTGAAGGGAAATCCAAACCCAAGGTACATACACATTCTGAAACCCTGTCATTTTGTTCATATAATTCATGAATTGGGCAGATTAACTAATCAATTAAACTACATTTGAATTACAGGAGCTACTACAAATGTACTTCTACTGGTTGTCCAGTGAGGAAACATGTGGAACGAGCATCTCACGATATGAGGGCTGTGATCACAACTTACGAAGGGAAGCACAACCATGATGTTCCTGCAGCGCGAGGCAGCAGTGGTTATGGTGCCTCTAGACCTGCTTCTAATACTAACGGCAACAGCAATGTATCAGTGGCAGCTGTGAGGCCCTTGGCCTTGCCTAATCATTCTAACAATTTGAGCTACCTAAGCTCCCTTCAGAAGCAGCCAACATCAGAGAGCCAATCACCTTATACTCTCAAAATGTTGCAGAACACAGGAAGTTATGGATACTCTGACTTCTGAAGCTGAGAAAGAGGAGGATGACATATTCTTTTGGGATCGAAAGTCCGAAACTGAACTTACAGATGAATTAGGCTTAGATTTATTGTATAGTTCCACGGATCTATAAATGTTAATTATATACAGGATCAACTGCATTTGTTTATTTGTTTTGAGGCCAATATAAACCTGCAAGATTTGGCCTCATTTTTTTAGCATGTAAAATTTGTTTTAAGTAGACTCCAAAATAACATGTTGAATTATACATTTACCTTTGTTACTTTGTTTGAATTCCAACAAGTGATATAAGATTTCCAAGTGATACATGTAGGGTGTGTGAGTTAATAAAAAAGTTTTTTAAAAAAAACATAAGATTTCCACGTGACATGTATTTCCATTCTTTTTTCTTTTATAAGAAGGCGCACTGTTCTATTTCTTATGGTAAAAGCAAATGGTCTTACTCTTCCTGGAAAAATCGTCTTGCTCACAGCTAGAATTTTTGGCAATATTTGAACAGAAAAAATTTAAGATAATGAAGAGAAAGGCAAGACTTTGTTATTGAACAGAAGAAAAGTATGTATTCATGTGTAAAATAAGATGTACATCATATCTCATCAGATTATGCACAATGGCCTAATGCCTGAGATTAGGGCTGCCACTTGGTCGGTTCGAATCGGTAATAGGCGTTACCAACTTCAAAACCAAAACTTTCGGTAATGAAATATGACTTTCAATTACCAAACCAAAAACTTCGGTATGAGATAAATCTTACCAACTTCGGATGTCGGTTTTTCGGTATTACCAAACTTCACAACAAATATATTTTCAAAATATAACAAAACAATACAAAACTATAAAATTTAAATATCACTTGAGTTTCTAGATCGAGTCTGATAATACATATACAAAAGATAGTCATTTCAGTACACATTATCGAGTATGGTTTAATTTTCTACCGAAATAGTCAAGATGTAAATGTTTCCAAATTTTTATATGAACAAGTTATATGTCATCTATGTGAAAGTATGTGTGTGAAAGAGTCGACTAAAATAAGTCACATAAGGGCAGTAAAAGCTTTTTCGTGTAATAAGTGACGTTAAATTATGGTTGACCGCTTTGATCAAGACCCGAGCATTATTGAGTACAATTGAATTTTCTATCATAATTGTATTATACTATAATGATCACATCAGACGGTCGAATTTTAATTTTATGAATTGTAATTATTGGAACCACAACATGCCTGGTAATGTGGTATATATAACTTATTTAGTAAGTTATATGCATATGTACATCTTTGTGAACCAACTACAAAGAGGAAGCAAAATTTTCAAAAACCTTGTGAACTATGATGTGATCAATATAGTGAAATACGACTATGGTAGAAAAATTAGGTATTTTTGATAATTTTTTGGCCTTGATCAAGGCGGCTAACCCTATTTACGCTTGTGCTTTCTATGGGGAACCCTATTATCAAGAGAGGTAAAAACATTCCTAAATTTTTACATGGGTGGTTACATGTCATCTAAGTGGGTTTGTCTATGTGTGTGTGATGAATCGACTAAGACGGATAGGTAAGAGCGTTTTTATATAACAAGTAATATTGAATTAAAGTTGATCGCTTTAATTGAGACCCGAATGCTACCAAGTATAGTTGAATTTTTCTATTCATTGTCTTGTTTTTTACTAAATGGTATATATAATTGAAAACGTGAGATAAAATTATTAGTCTGTGTGTTTTTAGAAATATAAGTCTTTAAATAATTAGAATTTCGGTAAATTCGGTATTTACCAAAAACCAAACCAACTTTTTCGGTATTTCTCGGTTTCGATTTTTTCGATTTTTTCGATTTCGATTACCAAAATTCGGTTTACCAAATCATAAATTTTCGGTCGGTTTTCGATCGGTTTGGTATTTACCAAACCAAGTGGCAGCCCTACCTGAGATCATCCCAAACCAATTCAAGAATTACATGAACGAATGTGAACACTAAAGTACTCCCTTTACCAAGTAAATTTACACACATAAATACACAAGAAGAAAGAAGAAAGAAAATTTTGGAATGGAAGAAGTGAACAGTCTGTATAATATTCTATCAGATGTAAGACTGAGAAGATAACTTGTGTCCGGAAATGAGGGCCAAGAGAGCATGGGTAACGAAAGCGAGAAAAGCCATGCTAATGGCAGATGCCGAGGCGTCTGTAAAGATGTTGTCTTGTGATTCCCTCATTCTGTTTGTTAACGGAATCGCCGAAGAAGCTGATGATATCAGAAGGTATGCCATAATCTGCAGCAAGCCGCCCACAAGTTTTTGTCAACTCCAGTCTCAAAGGAACACTTTAGGCTCCTCAATTAGTTGGCACTGATGTAAAATCATGCTCCTTTTACAAGCTTCAGATGATAAAACTTCTAAAACAACAACCTTCTTCTCGCTTTATTAATTGTTGTAATTGGAACTTTACACAGATTCATCATCATATGCTTAGCATGACATTTCAGTTTTCCTGGATAAAGTTAGTTTTCATTCTGAACCTCCTTAATTAGGTTTACCCTTGATTGATTACTTAAACTGATTAACATGTTCATTACATTCCCTAATTACCTAAATTAAGTAGGTTACGATCAGCATGATACCAATCCGAGCAAAACTTAGTAGGTTTAACACAGATGACTACTAACTCAACTACTCAAGTATATAGGGACGTGCTTAGCATATACAAGCCAATAAACTTTTCCAAGTTCACCATTTACGCTTCAATCATGCCATCAATCACTATAAAATTCTTGAATTTAAACAGAGTATTTTAGGAAACATTATTCTTAGCAACATTATTACGAAATACATTTTCTTTTCTTTTTTTTTTAACATGTTAACAACAAACCTGATCTCCGATGAAGTCGGCCAAGGCGGATGTCCGGCGCTGAAACATCTCTTTCCCGGTGGCAACCTTAAAAACTTGTGCGCCGGCGTACAACGTCGCCAATAGGGCTATTCCCAACAAATACCTATATCACACAACTTTTCCGATCAATCACTAACCAAATCTCCATATTTGAAACCAATCAAAACCAAAATCAATACCTGTATTCTTCATATTTATCGAAGTCTTTCCAATCCCCGTGCTTGTTACTCGCCATGATGATGGCAGCCAGCAGAGACAACACCAACGACAGTCCTCTCAAAGCCACACCGCCTTTCTTCAACAAGTCGTTCCTCTTCCACCGACGTATGATCCCTGCCACCCCGAACCCGCTCCCAGCTGCCCGGGCGTGTCCTGTTGCCGCCTCCGACTGGCTCTCCACATCAGCAGCTGCAGCTGGTGGAGCCGTGGGAACAACCAGCGGGGATTGCTGTTGCTTTTGTTGTTGAGCATACTTGGGAGACGCGTCGTCTTGATTCGTCATCAGAAAAAAGGGTTCCGAAAACGAGTGCGGAGCAGAATATGAGGATTGAGGATTGGGGAATTGACTGGTTTTTTATGAGTGCGAAACCGAAGAGATGACAAGTCAGCGTGTTGTGTGGGTTTGGCTTAGTTGGCAGTTTGGCGTGTCTTGGAGTACACAATTGTAACTGTTCTATGTGGGTGAACTGGCTGGCAATTGGGTATGGGGACCTTTGTTCTGGATGATTCTCCAAGGGTTACATGAGTTGGGTATGATCATGTGCATGGATTCCATTTAGGTATCCGATGACCATTGAGAATTTTAATCCGACCAATTCTTTGCTTAACGCATCTGGCAACTCAACTGGTTTCGGTCGAAATTTCGATTAAAATTAGTTTGATAGAGTCTCACTCGGGCAATCAGTTGATTCTACTATTAATTTAGATTTAAATTTGACAAAATTATAAGACAGAGCTAGGTTGGCATATTAATTGTCATAAGTATCGTAAAATTTGTAAGTAAAAAAAAGTTGGCGGTGTCATGTTTTTAAGGCCTTGAGCAAGTCTAATGATGTTGTATTAGTGGAAGTGTGGGACGATTACTCTAAATGCTTGTTTGGTACATGTGACTAAATGATATTGTATTAGATAAGAGGTGCTAAGTAGTTTGTTCTGTGTTTGGTGTGAGTGAGTACAAAAATAAATGGTATTACGTAACACATGTTTTAGCTCTCAACCTCCTTAGGTGGTGTTATTGTGAGTCCTCATTTTTGAGATCCCAAAATAACACCATCTCTCCTTCCTCTCTTCGTATGTGACTTCACTTTCTCTCCCAAGACAATCAACTATTCTGATCTTCTTCTCTCAAGGGCACTGTCGAAAACCCAGAATCTTGCCCTCCCAAAATAACCAATCTTGTCAAGCCTCCTCCTAGCAAAAACCCATAACCTTGTTGCACAGAAAAGCCAAGTTAGAACTTAGCCAAATGTGGGTTTCTCTTCGCTGGAGGTTTTAAGAGGGTCGGGTTTAGGTTGGGAAGCTTCTCAATCAGTGATTCCTCATCGCCACCTTGCCGCACTTCTTCAGGAGTTCGCATAAGCAAACACCAGCCATTGATGCAGAGGAAGGAGGAAGAGGAGCTTTCGTGGGTTCAGGTTTTGAGTTTTGGGATTTTAAGAGAGAAGAGTTGAGATCAATCTTGAATCTGGGTATTGCAAATTTTCTTATGAATTTTTGATCTAGAACAATTTCTGATTATTGAGGAACAATCTCATCTTAGACTATATGCGTTTTTTCGGGTTCAGTCGTATACCGTACGCGAGTATGATATTGAAAGTTGCTTGCAGGTTGCTCACGTGCCTGACCGCAGTGGGACTCTTCACCAACATGTCATCCACATACACTTCCATGGTGATCCCCAGCTGCTTAGCGAACATCTTGTTCATCAGGCGTTGGTAGGTTGCTCCCTCGTTCTTTAGTCCGAACGGCATCCTCTTGTAATAGTAGACTCCTTTGTCGGTCGTGAAGGCGGTATGCTCCTCATTCGCGGGATCCATCATTATCTGATTGTAGCCTGCGTAAGCGTCCATGAAACTCAGCATTTCGAACCCGGAGGTGGAATCGACGAGTTGATAAATCCGGGGCAACATGAAGCTATCTTTGGGGCACACCTTATTTAGACTAGTGTAGTCCACACACATCCTCCATTGCCCTAACGCTTTCTTTGGGACCATGACCACGTTGGCCAACCATTGAGGGTATTTCGCTTCCTTGATAAACTGGATATCCAGCAGCTTCTACACCTCTCTCTTGATGAAGTCGTACTTGGCCAGATCGAACGACCTCCATTTCTGTCGTACCGGGGGCACGCCTTTATGGATTCCTAACTTATGCTTGACTATATCACCCGGTATATAGGGCACGTCGGCATATGACCAAGCGAATGCTTTGCTGTTGGCCTTCAGGAAACGTACGAGTTCCTCCCGTACGATGAGTGTCAACCCTGATCCGATCCTTATGGTCCTTGCTGGGAACTCGTCTGAGATGCTAATAAGCTCTGTTTCCTCAACTGAACCAGGTCTCTCGGACTTAGTTCCTTCTGCCGCAACATTAATCCTGACATCAGTTTATTCGAGCTCCCGGAGGCTAATACTCTGCTCTTTTCCTACCATTATCTCGGTCAATGACGTAGCATCCTCTTGCAGCCAACTGATCGCCCCGGAAGGTAACAATACATGTTGGGGATGGCAGTTTTATCATCAACATGTGACCGGCGATGAGTGCCTTGACTTTCCACATGGCCGGTCTCCTAAGTATCCCATTGTACGACGAGTCACAGTCGACAATTATGAAATCGACTGCTGTTCTCAGCGTGTTCCCCTCCAAACCCTTGAGGATCATAGGTATGTAGTCAGATCCAAGAGGCTGCACCACGTCCCTGGAGAAGCTTATCATTGGTTCATTATCCTGCGTGAGCTTGCTGCTCCCCCTCTTTAGCGCCCGCTAAGCATTTCTGAACAGCACATTCATGGACGCCCCGATGTCGATTAGAATTTTCTTGCAGAGATAATGATCCAACTGTGCAGTGATCATGAATGGATCCTCGTGAGGCAGTCTGGTCCCTTGCTCTTCTTCTTCTTCGAACGTCACTGATTTCCATCTCACGTTGACATTTTGAGCGCTACAGCTTCCGAAGGCGTATATCTCTCGCTCATCTCTAATCCCGGGGCATTGCTTCTTGGCTTTGTTACTCCTTTGGTCTATACGTGCTCCCCCACGGATCATGTTGATTGTCCCGTAAACGGATTCACATGTTGCTTGCCGCGGACCTGACACATATTGCTGAAGCTTTCCCACTTTTAGTTGGCTCTCGATTATTTTTTTAGCTCAACACAGTTATTTATCGCGTGCATTGCTTCCCCGTGATATCTGCAGTACTTTTCGGTATCCTCTCGGGTCAATTGGGATGGTGGAAACTTTCTGGTTGCTGGTCTCGGAATCACTCCCTTGTTCTCGTTCCACACCACCTCCGGGGTTGCCGTTAATGTGCTAAAGTTCCCACTGGCTGCGGGAACTGTTGCTCTAGATCCACCATCCTGATAGCTCCCCTTGCTCTTCCCATGTGGACCCCTCATTTGCTTGGCTTGCTTCCTGCCTCCATCCTTGAACCTCTTGCTAGGGATGAAAGCTTGTCCCTCTTGGTCCCCTTTCCAGGTTCTTACTTCTTGGATCGTCTTTCCTTGGGATTCGGACCTCCCGTCTTCCTTTATCTTGCCCTTGTGCGGATCCCCGTATGTGTCATGGTCTGCCTATGCGTGCCTGATCGCCATTTCCATTAGCTCATCATAGCCCCGAGGATTTTCAATTCGTACCGCGTATAAGAACTTCCTGGGCAACATGGCTTGGACGAAGGCTTCTTCCGCCACCTTCTTGTCGAAATTCCTGACCTTGGCTATGGCCCCCTGCCAACGATTTAGAAAAACCTTCAGTCCCTCGACGTGCCCTTGCTTTACCTTGAATAGCTGGGCGGAATTCTGCCCGTCCGTACGCAGCATGAATTGGTTCACGAATCTGTCCGCTAGCTTCCTAAAGCAATCTATCGATTCGACCGGGAGCTCGTAGAACCAGCTTAGTGCTTCTCCTAACAGTGTTTCCTGAAACATGTTGCAGCACGCGACATCTGAATAACCCTTTGCGTTTGTATGAGATTTAAAGCTGTCAAGGAAGAGATGCGGGTCCCCTTCCCCTCCCCCCCCCCCGGTAGTTCAACTTAAGATTTTTGGCTGCGCGAGAACGTAAGGTCTGCGTGATGGTCTTTGTGAATGGTCCCCTTCTTTCTTCAAATCCCACGTCGGACGAGTTGTGCGCCGCCCTTCTTTCCGCTTCGTCTACCCTCGTGGTCAGGCTCATCATACTGTCCCGCATGGCCATCAGGGCCGCCTCGACTCCCGTTGTCTCCAACCTTCTGTCTTCTACGGGCGTTGGGAGCGGCAGTAGGCCTTCTCTTTCCATAACTTAGGGAACATGCTCGCCCCGACAACGACCGTCCTGCGGGTGACCGTGGGCGGTGTTACCAGGGAACCTCCACCCTCGCCCTACGCCTCTCGGATAGTGTTGGCCACCCGCTCAATTGCCTCGTCACTCTCCAGTCTTCTCTATAACGCACCCATTATCATTGCGTTGTCCGTCTCCAGCTTTTTCTCCAGGGCGGCTGCGTCTAAACGGTCCTGCATTCTTTCTCTCTCTATGCGCGCCACATCCGCTCTCAACCTCTCCACCATGTCCTCCATTTTTTCCTGCGTGAGATCGCGCATCGTTCCATCTGGGGTCGCTTGCGTATCGTTTGTCGACGGTGCGCACTCCTGACTTTCATCCATTACACCTGGCCGGGTATTGCTTCTTAGCGTCTTATCTCCACTGAGGCCATTGTGATCTCCTGACATTATCCTGCTCCCGACTTCTGCTTCATTTGACTCCGTCATCAAGACTCTGGCTTTTCGTAAGAGTTCCCACAGACAGCCAATTGTTTCTGCTGGATCCCGTAGACCTCGTAGAACTGCCGCACGTGATCTGTCCTTAGAGAAGCTTCTTCTTGTCTGCAAAAGGAGACTGATCGGGACTTTCCAGTCTTTCTCTCTTCGATGGTAAAGTTAGTATCGGTAGGTGAGTATTAAATGCTAAGAGATGTTTCTTACCATTTGGTTGACTTCAGCTGTATTTATAGCCCCGCGTTGATGTTATTTGATATGGGACAAGTATACTGTTTATGTTCTGTTTATTTTGGCCTTCTGTGGAGTCTTCCTCTCCCGGCCCAAACTGCTATAGCATCCAGGATGAGGCCTGTTCGGTTTGCCTTATGTTGGGCTTCGTAGCATCACGGGCCATGTGAGGTATTTATCGACTACCGACTACAGTGTAGTTATTTTATTTTCCTTCTTTAGTGCTCTGAGGACCATGAGATTATATAAATTAAGTTGAAGTGATTTTTAAGGATTATGACCCAAATATAGAGAGTTTAACTCTGGGTGTTCATTTTTCTGTTTATGTAATGTAGTTGAATATTTGGTTTGGATTGTTTTTATGTTGTTGTGACTTGGGTTGTGTTATGTGGAGCGGAGGGCTCCAAGTGTTGTGATTGATTGTTATAGTTGAAGTGTGTCTTGATTTTATTTCAAGTTGAATTGTCTATTTTTAGAGGAAGTTACGTCAAAATTTCGGTATAAATCTCTTGTAGAGTAGATCTCATAAAACTTGCTTGTTTTTCCGGTGTGTTTTGGGACGAGTCTTATCAAAACAACTCATAGAGTAGGATGGTAGAGCTTGGGCTACAACTCTGATCAATATATCTTTCCCTGCACCACTAAGAAGTTTACCTTGCCAGCCCTCTAGCTTGTTGCTCAACTATTCCTTAATATATGCAAAGGTATTAGTCTTGTTTCTATCCACCAACTTTGGAAGCCCCAGATACTTATCATGCTTCACTAATATAGTAACCCCCAATGCTGCTGCCAATGATTGTTGTAAGGCAGGGGGGAACGCTCTTGCTAAAAAAGATATTGCTCTTAGCAAAATTGACTTGCTGCCCTGAAGCCGCTGCATAATCAGCTAAGACCGACTGAATACTCAAAACACTCATCAATTGTAGCCTTCCCAAATAATAAACTATCATCTGCAAACAATAGATGACTAATAACAGGAGCTCCCTCACAAATCTTCACTCCCTACAATAAGTTTTGTGAAACCTTCCTATCCACCAAAGTAGAAAACACATCTGCGCATAAAAGAAACAAGTAAGGTGACAACGGATTTCCTTGTCTCAAACCTCTAGTTGGATTGAGAAGACCGCAAGGTTTACCATTTAACAGGAAGGAGTACTGAACTGTAGAGACACACTGCATAATGAGCTTCACCCACCTCACATCAAATCCCAGCCTTAATAAAACAGCTTCCAGAAAAACCCATTCCATTCGGTCATACGCCTTACTCATATCTAGCTTCAAAGACATTACTCCTTCTGAAACATCTGTATTAATAAAATGAGAAACCTCATTTGCAATTAAACAGCTATCTGTAATCAACCGACCAGGAATAAAAGAACTCTGACACGGTGAGATGATCTTGTCAAGATGCCTCTTCAATCTATTGGCAATCACTTTCGAGCAAATTTTGTAAAGAACATTACGAAGAGCTATGGGGCGCAAGTCTGATACCTGAGTGGGATGGAGGACTTTGGAATCGGAGTGCCCATTATATGCCACCAATAAAAGCCTGACATGTGGAATCTTACACAACACATACTTAACAGATTTCATTCTGTTAGTTTTCTTTTTCTTTTTTTTTTACTAAAAGATAATAGAAAGACCTTTCCTTCTTCCTTTTCAACTCTTCTCCTCCAGTTCCTTTATCGAAAAAACTCTTCTCCTCCTCTACTTCTTCTCATCAGATGACGATGTCTTGTTGAGATCTCCTCTACTTCAATCGAAACCAAGATCTGGTCAAATTCATACACCCATTATAAAGCTTCACAAGTAGACCTCAATTTTAGATTCTCACGGCTTGCTTTGATGAAATATGAGGTGAAACTTGCGTGCATGCTTTTTTTTTAAGCCCTTTTTCAGCTTTTTGTGTTTGGCTTCTTTCTGGGTTTCTTGTTGAAATAAGATTTGATTCAATATTTTGGGTCCTTGTGAGGAGAAGAAAGGATACCAAGTTCGATTGTTTCTCTCCTATTGCGTTTAAAATTCAAATTCGGACGGGAAAATCCTTGGTGGGTCTGCGAGGATTTGCTTGGATAAGAAAAATTGAGATTGGTGGTGTGCTGTGGAGGAAATTAAAATGTTGGGTTGGTGGTGAACTGTGAAAGTTCAAAGAATCAAAGCTTTATGGTGATGTGTTGGGTGGTGTTTTGGTTATGAGAGGTTAGGATCATATTCTCAATTTCTCTCCCAATAATTTCTTAATAAAATGGGGTTCCAAAAGCTTTGAAATCTCACTTAATTAAGCCGGGTTTAAGGATCTGGGTTTTTATCTTAGTCGGAATCGGGGGAGAATATCTCAGAAGACAGACGATGGAAAAGAGAGGTGACTAAGCAAAAAAGAAGAAAGAACGACGTTAGAATTCTTTTCTTTTCTTTTACAAATTTAATTAAAACTAACAAAGTTAAACTTCTGTTAAGTTGGTGTTGAATGAGATTCCACATGTCAGGCTTTTACTGGTGGCACATAGTGGGCACATGGAAATTGGGCATAGGTGATGTGCTTCTCAATAGAATCTGATGCAAACATATTAGAGAAGTACGACAAAACTACCTCTTCCATACCTTTCTCCGAATTCTGCCAGCAGCCATTAGAGTCAAACAAACCAGTAAGCCTATTTTTTGCTTTCCGGTGAAAATATTTGGAATTTTTATCACCATCAGAGAGCCAAGTAATTTTAGAACACTGCTTCTGATAAAGCCTTTCGGCCTCTAATAAACCCTCAAGCTTACTCGACAACTCAACATGCTCACCTTGATTTTGAACAGACAATTGCGTGTATCGAATTTCTCAGATGAATTTTCAGTCTTTTCATATATTTCAAGAAGTTAACAGAGTTGCAGATACATTGGTAAATGAAAAGATAAAACTTTCAGGTCTGACATGGTGGGACTTGCCACCATATTTTGTTATTTTCTTTTGTAATAACAATTTGTTGGGACTTCCCACTTTTCGTTTATGTTAATTTTTGTTGTTTTGTTATGCGTTATAGGTTTGTTTCTGGTTTTTGTTAAGAGTAGAGTTATGTCCCTCTTACTATAATATTTTTTTTAATAAATTAACCTTATTTCATCGAGGTTAAAAAAAAAAAAAAAAAAAAAAAGACATTGGTAACCAAAGGAGATGTTGAAGTTGGTAACCAAAGGAGATGTTGAAGCCTTCCTCGGATAAGCTCAATTTCACGTTTTCTATTTCCAAATGCCACCCTCTGCCAACTATTGAGAGCCATTCTCGTACTGGTGATACGCTTCACCGCTTGATACATTGGAACCCCCACTTGAGGAATCGACCACCCAGCTGCAACAACTCCTTTACAATTGGCATGCTTCACCCAGAAAGACTCAAATTTGAAGCGTTTGGAAAATCGCGCCCTAGACGCAGGCGCCTCACCAAAAACTCCAATGAGCAAAGGAACATGATCACCATGAACCGCCTGAAGATGAAGAACTCTAGATGCCGGAAACAAGTCAAGGAGGCAACGCCACTGCTCTATCTAGACGACAACGCACTCCTCCTCCTCCTTGCCAAGTAAATGCAGCGCCGAAGTAACCAAGATCCAACAACTCAGTATCATCCAAAGCCGATTGGAATTGGCGCATCTGAGAGCCATTCCGGCTCACCCCTCCTTCCTTCTCTCCATTGTGAATAATCTCGTTGAAGTCACTAACAACGATCCAAGGCAGAGAAGTGACATCACCAAGTTCACGAAGCAGCGTCCAAGACGCCTCCCGTTCCGCCGCCGATGGATGGCCAGAGAAACCTAAAAGTCTCCAATTCATACCCGAACCATCAACTGCATGAATCTCTACATCTATATGATACCGACCCTAAGACAAGAGTCTCACATCCAACCCTTCCTCCCAAAACAAAGCTAAACCACCAGATTGTCCTTCACTGACCACCGCCTCACAATTGAGGTATCTGATTTGCAGACGCAGTCTATTCAAATAGTCCAAATCGTTGATCTTTGTTTCTGAAAGAAAGATGAAAGAAGGATGTTTCTAACGGATTAGGGTTAACAACGCCTCCGCCGAGCAGTTGTTGTCCAAACCCCTACAGTTCCAAGCGAGAATCTCCATCAAGATTGCTTGAAGGTGCTGAACTCAACCCAAACCCTAGCAGAGCTATTGTTTGAGTACTCAATTAAAACTGACGTGATCGATATTTGATAATTGTTTTAGCTCTTACGAACTATATATATATAACTTTTTCTTTTTTTTTTTGAATAAAAGGGCTAGAACGGCGGCCCTCACGCCATTATCATTAACAAAACTTTAAAATACAAAGGGGGACATTATGCCTAAACCTCATACTGTAAGAACACCCTAAAATAATATTAGGTATGTCTACAAAATCTATGCATTCTAACAAACATCATTTAGCAAAGAGTGCATCATTGGCTACTCTATTTGCTTTACAAATTCGGCGACATACCAGAAAAATACTGCTCATACAAAGCCATAAGTTACTATGTCTATCAGTTTTCCGGGTATGATGCCACTGGAAATTACTAGTGACCCTTAGTTTCATCCTGCCACTAGGAGACTGCGACCATTTGACAATGCAAGGAACTCGCCGCCTCATAAGAGCAAACATGGCACGCTGCGTGCACCTACCAGGACTAAGCCCACATCTCCAAACCAAACGATGATTCGGATTTATTAAAAACCTTAAATAAAACACTACTGTAAAAATAAAATAAGATGAAAATAAACATAGAGTAGCCCAAATGGGCCCAATGGCCAAACCTTCATACCATAACGGGCCCACTGACCATGCCAAGGCCCAAAGGATATGAACAAAAAGTGGGTCGTACCCACCCCTCCTGGCCCGAGTCCAAAGTCCCGTCGACCACCGCGGGTGTCGAACAAACACCGGATCTATGTCATCGACCCGTCATCTGTCCGGCCTTTGACGCTTGAAGCCAAACACTCCACGCCAAAACTCACCTGAAAGTTCGACATAAAGATCTGACCCCAACATCAGATCACCATTATCAGCCGAACAGATGGAACCCGATCTATTCCATCGAACCTTGCCCGTTAACTGACAATAGCTCATCCCCTTCATTTCGATCCAGCGATTCATCCCCACTCCGATCTGAATCCACAACCATGACGCAACCATCCCTTTCCTCCGAGAGAGACAAGAAAGAACACCCCCTAATTCCATTATTCTCTGACACCAAGACACATTCAGAACACAAAACCCCTGTCCGGCCGCACCCCACACGTGCCGGCTAGGCTAGAGGCCGTCGCCGATGTTGGGGCGAAGCCGGACAGGTATACAAAGCCTACCGGCGGCGCCAAGAAGAGAAGAGAGTTCCCCTAGGGTTTAGAGAGAGAGGGAACACATATATATAAAGCTTTTGAGGGATCTATATTTTTGACTATTTATAGGGATAAAACATTACACCAACTTTCCTATCAAATTTTTGCATATACACCGTTAAATTCATTAGGTTACATGAGTATATCATTTCTACAAATTTTCAGATATTTAGTGATCATTAACCTATTCAAAACTTCGATTTATTTTTAATGATCTTGAATGGTTCAGGTTTGAAATAAAGTGTGTAACTTTTTGTTTTTTTCTCAGTTACCCAACCTCATTAAATAACAGATCTAATGGTGTGAGTTTATCCCTAAAAATGGCTAAAAATAAGGATCCCTTAATGGAATGGCCTTATATATATATTCATGTTTTAACCAAAAAAACAAAAATATATAAGGAAAATAATAAAGAATGTAATCAATTATTATTGAATTGAAAAGTCTAGAGAGAATAAATATAATATTTCATTTTGTATAATTATTGTCCTTAGTAGTCATTGTGTATAAGGATATATATGTAATTTAATAATTCACAATAGAATGAGGTCTAGTGAGTAAATTTGGAGGTCTTAATAACCGCATTCATTTTAAAAACATAAGGTAGCAAATTGACAGAAATAATAGTTAAGATACCAAGTTGGCTAATTATGAAAAGTTAAGGTAATAAATTGGCTGAAATAAAATTTATAGTATCAAATTGACACCAAAATAAAAGATACGGTAACAATTTAGCTAAAAAGTCAACAAAAATTTAAAAAAAGTGATTTAACAAAATTTATTTGGTGAATTACCAATAAGGCGCACACCACAACTAGAGAACTGTGTTGTATCTTTTACGATACTCTCCCAAGTCTTAATGACTAACGAGTCTACAATTGATTCATAGTTCTTGATGGAACAATACAAACTTTTGTGTCATTAATTTCTTTGACAGTCGAAATAATCAATATTTCAAATCACCACAGAACACTTTTCTTTCTTGATTAAGAATTTTTATGTGAACAATTTGTTACTTGGTTCATTCATCTGCCAAAAGTCTGTTAGATTCAAGCCTTGTGGGAGTCTTGTATTTATGGCCAAAGGCTTTTGTTGGGCATTTTGCTAAGCAACCTGAAACTTCAATAAGTTGCATGACCCCGTGACCGAACCCGCTCCATGAATAGACCCACCCTTACAACCCTTTATTCTCACAATCACATATAAAATCCTGAAAGGAATACATCCGATCCAAAAATCCAGACCTGAAGTCTGATCAAATATCTTTCAATGATTCATCCCATCCCCACCTTCTGCAACCTTTTGTTAAACCCAACACACAGACACTCCCCTTGAAAATCAAATACAGACTGTGACAAGTAACCAGAGAATCCCTTTCAAGCTCCATTCACTATTATATGTGACCACCAGGTCACCAGACCAAGCGTTCTTTTCCATCAAAAAACCGCTGCCCAAAAACAAAAGCAAAAGCTCCTTCTTCAATACCAATGTGACCAAGACATTACAATTTTCCTCGCCCTCATGTTGATAATAGTTATTTAGAATTTGGTAAACCAAAGTTACCATGCTTTCCACAAGATAAAAACCACCATTCTTATACATTACACTAGTATTAGACTAAACAAAGGTTCATAACCTCAAAAACGACATCTGAAACCAAATTAAAACAAGCCTTACACTACTAATTATATTATAACCGGGGTTAAACTTAGCTAGACAGAGGCAGACTTCCGGACAATGTACCGGTACGCGGCGACCTTCTTTTTCCGGGAAGCAGAATTGTCCACTGAGAATACCATTTTTCCAGCCTCTTTTGGAGTAAAGGAGTTGCGGATTGCTTCTTCAGATGGTGCGACTTTTCTCGGCTTCTCCACGGCAACAATGTAGCTTCCTTGTGAACTTGGCACAAACTCAGCACTGTACTCCAAGTCCCACCCTCCAACAACTATGTCCCATGTAATTGTTGCACCAGCCTAATCAAACACAAAAGTAAGAGATATTAACCAACCAGCCAAGTTAAAAGTTGAATTCAAAAGCACAAAATGAGGGATTCAAACAACAATGTTAAGTAGGAAAGGATTAACGAACCTCAATCCCCTCGATCTGAATGTTAACTTTCTCTCCTCCTTTGACAGTGAATTCCGAAGCCGGTTTGGGAGGACCGTTTTGCAAATCATTGGGTCGACTCAGTCCACCATACTGAACTGGAACATCCTCAGGCCTAATAAATCTGTTTCAGAATAGCATGACCCATTTCTGGTAAGTGGAAATCGACTCTAAGAAACAAAACTGCAAAAAAATAGCAAGTTCACCAAGACCCAGTTGGGACTTGGGGAATATCTAACCACTTTAAACAAAAGGAAGGTAACAACAACAACTGAAGATTCTCAATTACTTAACTAGCAGTAAGATCAGTTTTTCAAATTAGATAACTAGTACACAACAGAGTAAAAAAATTCTGGTAAGTAAAGGATTAACTTGTAGAGTGTCTCTGCAACATTTCCTTCCTTGGATATCACAAACTTGCTCTTAGTTCTTTGGGTCAGAAACGGACTGAACATCGAATACGGAACACTGAAGTACCACGGTACATTGATGAAAATCTAAACCCATAAAACAGAAGAAAAAGAACCCACATCAGAATCATCTTCAAAAATCACAACATAATCAACAACTCATGAAAATCAAGTACCTTTCTGGCCACCATTTCTGGGTAGTTGTCCTGAAACAGCGAGAGGATCTGATTCGAAGCAACCCTTAGCTCTCTTTTGGGCATGTCCTTAAGATCAGTGACTTGAATAATGGAGTTGATCCCTCCAGGCTTAAAATGCAAGACATTGATACTCTTTTCAAGAACCTGAACTCTCCACCTCAAGAACTTCTTAAGCTTCTCCTCGTCCCCAAAAATCCTCTCATACATGTCCTTATCCTTAAAAACTCCATAAGCATTATAACACACCGGATGCCCACACCTATCAAACCCATGCATATACGCCACCACACCTTCAAGCTCCTTAAATCCCAAGTCCTCCTCAACAACCCCATCAGCCCCAAACTCCTTCCTCCATTCAAGACACTTGACCAGCATGTTGAAAGCCTCGGCGACTCGGAAGTCCCTCGCCCGGAGAAACTTGAGGAGGATGACGTCGGCCTTGTCGTCTCCGGCGAGCAGCTTGACGCCCCACATGGCGGCGTCGCAGGCTTCCGAGGCAATGAGCTTGTCTTTGAGCTCCTGGAGAGCCTTCTTCTCCGAGGACTTGAGGATGGAGACAAAGTAGGTGTCTTCCTTGAAAGAATGTGTTCGGAGAGCGGCGACGTTCATTAGAGAAGAGACGAGGCTTTTCTTGGAGGGCTTTGGGGAGGCCAGAGGGGTTTGCTGGAGTGGGAGTGGGGATGAGGAGTCCATTGTTTTTTATTTGAAGAAAAATGGAGTGAAGCAAGAAACCTCTGAGGTGAGGAAATGTGAGATGGGTTTTGATGAGGTGGGTTGAGGGAAGAGAAGGGTCTCTGGATTTGATTATTTGGATTTGATTCTCTGAGAAGCTCAGAGTAGGTTCTGGGAGTATGATTGCGGAGAACGAGGGGAAGGGGTCAGAGAGATGAAGGAAGCAAGAAGAAAGAAGAAACAAAGATTGGGGAAGAAAAAGACAGAGGATTGAATTGAAATAGAAACAGAGAGAGAAGAGAAAAAGGTTAAAATGGGTTTGCGGGTTTTGGATTTAGCCGCGATTTAGTTTTGGTCTGTGGAAGTGGAAGTGTTACAGAGGATGAAGGGGCAAATTTTGAATGGGGGAGTGGCGGCACGCGCGGGTTGGAGCGGGTGGTGGAGCGGTTTTCGATGGAAAAATGGGAGCCGAGCCAAGCGGAGCCGAGAGGTGGAGTGGAGAGGTGGTGATAATAATTGAGGGGACGGGGTTTTAACGGTGGGCGAGTGAAGCGGGGCACGGGTTTTGTGGGGTTTTACTGGTGGGCCCCGGATAGGGTACTGTTTAACCTTTCCTTTCTTTTTTTCCTTTAACAGAGGTGTGTGGGCCCCGGATTTCCACCCTCTCCCACGCCTTTTAAAGCTGCGAACAGAGAGACCCTAAATTTTTTTCTATTTTTTTTCCTAATTCTATATTATTATTATTATTATTTTGAAATTAGAGAAATTAGTTTAATCGCTTTTGGTTTTATTACTTTTATATTTAGGGCAAAGGGATTATGGATATCCATGACAACATGTGGATTTGAAAAATACCAGAAGACAAGCTGGGTTGGAGGGAAATTTTGGGTTTTTTTATTTTTTACAAATTTTTTTTAGTGAGAATTTGGTTATATTACATCATCATCGTTAGAGTAAATCTGTAACCTCAATTATAAAAAATTGACAGTGAATTTCCATAAAAGAATTTACAGATCACGAACCAATGAGACCTGTTGGTAGCGGGGATCGAACTTCGATAAGGTCTCCACCACAAACTATCTCTTGCCAATTGAGCCAAACCTCGTTGGTTGGGTTTCTTTCTTGTTTTGGCACCTGCAACCTCAATCCTGAAAGACTGACAGTGGACACGTACATGTCATACCAGCCCCCATGTATGGATTTCCATAAAAGAATTTACAGATCGTAAACCAACAAAGCCTGTTGGTAGCGAAGATCGAACTTCGATAGGGTCTCCACCACAAACTCGCCCTTATCAACTGAGCCAAACCTTGTTGGCTGGGTTTCTTTCTTGTTTTGGCCTTTTGGTGATTTTGTTATTATTTTGTCTATATGTGAATGTATTAGTTCATGGTTACTAAAAATAAAATAAACGAGTATATACTTGTTTTGATCCGAATTCTTTGTTTAGATTTGCTTGGATGGGTTCAATTACTATACACATTTATATGACATACATCAAGCCATGACAATTCAAAATTCAAAACGATTGGACAATTCACGGCTTGATGTATGTTATACATATATGTATAGTAGAAAAGTCTTTACTTGCATGTCTTATAACTATTATATGGAGTAAGGATGACATGACGATTTTAAATTATATTCAATCCAATGGTTAAAAGTTATCCAAGCAAATCCAAGCAACATAAATCTCAGTCAAGAAGCCAAATTCGTACTTACTTGCAAAGACTTTAGGATTTCATAATTGTACAATTACAAATTATGATACAGTCATTTACCTATACATTTTTATTTTTTTGAAATACTAACTTCATATATTTTGATGGTTATTGGTAGTAGGAAAAACAACATGAACACAACGGTTCTCGTGTGTTAAGTTAGAATCGAATCATGCAACACTACATAAAAGAAAGTAAAACAATTTTTTTGTAGTCCGTAGAATGAAGCTCAACTAGTAACCAAGCCTACTTATTAACTAGAATCCGAAACCACCCTACACATCAGGAGTCTTCCCGGAATGACCATTAGTCAAAGAAGGAGAAAAATAGTGTGTGAAGACGATGCAGCCATGGCTAAGTAGATTTGCTTTATCTATCAATTATGGATGATGCAAGTGCCACTATCCAAAATACTCGTTATGAGCTCAATGCAAAGCAGTAGTACGTATTTCTCTTAAGTACTAGTGCAGTAGTGGGTGTTATCGTAATCAAATTGTTCCTTAAACCATCATCTTTACTAAACTCTATCATTCACACTAATCTCAATTGTTCCTCATTGAGGTACCTAAGTCCCAAACCAATCATAGCATCCAAAAAATTCCAAACATATCTTCCAATCTTCCATTGTAGTACACATTTGAATCTTTGATCATACATCAATGTACCAAGTAGTGAACCAAAAGAAAATGTGAAAGCATGACTTAGATCTCAAGGTTGGGGACACACCTCCCTTTCAAACCCCACTTATGATGAAAACCCAGAATTTCCACATCGGATTCTGGAACCAAAACAGAAGAAAGCAACCACAACAAATTGATTTTTTAAGAGGAATTATACAGAGGGAGTGAGAATTTTTTGGGATCTGATTAAGCAAAAGCAAATCTACTTAGGTATGTTTGTCAATGTCACCTAGGAGGACCAATTAATCAATTTCACCCACCGCCCCTAATTTTGTAGGGCAAAGTTCAATTATAGGACGCGTGGTCTTTACATGGAATTTGCAAATCCTAATACGCAGGCATTATATCCCAAATGCTCCATAAGATTTTGTGGGTTTACTTAAAGAACCCAGATTCTGTAAAATTGTGTTTCAGATGCAGCAAAGAAGTAGATAGTTTTGGATCATTTAAATATGAAATTAGTGTGAAATTTTGGGAAAGGTCTTTACAACATAATAATCAAAGTAACTCTTTCTTTCTTTAACTTTTGCAAAATCACTTTTGACCTGTGATAGTATGCGATAGTGTGATACAATCCATACTTGACCAAAAAGAGGCTTTGATCATCCCTCTCCGAAAGGTATGAACTGTCCTAATTATACTTAATTACAGAGATGAAGAAAACTGGCCCCAAGTATGATTTCATGTCATACGTCTGTAAATACTGGGAAGTCACAGTGTAGAAGTGTATATGTGAAAACATATACAAATATAACGTTACTGTGACCGTTTCAATGTAAGTAACGATGTGACACTGATGTGGATCAAAATTCAACTTCTTTCAATGGGTACTTCTGAGTTTTTACATATTTTGGTGCACTATTACTTGCTTAGACAATTTAAGTGGATGATTAGAGAAAAAAATTTGTGCTCTACATGTTATTGTTCATCACTAATTGAGATTTTAACTGTTTCCTAGTGAACCTAAAGAAGAACTTCTTAATCACAGGGAAGTTGAGCCAAAACCCAAACTATTCCAAGAAAGAACAAAAGGCACAAGATAGCCAAGATTCTTTTCTAAAGATCTTATCAATGTTTGAGCTCTTTTCTCACAACTTTGCCTCCAGAACTTCTAAAGTGACCATGGATTGTGGACTTATGGCGGGACTATGGAGACAACCAAACATTTTTTTACGTAGTGAGGATCAGAACTAGAGTCATCGACTAGAAAAGAAGACAAGAGAAGAAACAAAATGTACTCAAAGATCAAGTTGTCAGTTCATCGTGTTCAATAAGAAAAACACAGAAACCCCAGAAAGATTCTGGGATCATTTGGATTACTTGATTAAATGGCAATATTGGAGCTTTCATCTATGAATTGAATTGAAAGTCAAAACTCATTGATCTATCTTCTTTACTGTGCTACTGTTTGGACCTGATAACTTCTTGAAGTCACACTAGAGCTTCATAATAGTATTGCTGTGGAGGTCCAAGGCAAAACCCAGAAATAGGAGCGCCCTCATTTTGGTGAAATATTGGGACTTTGTTTTTACACCAATTGAGGCACCAATGATTCTGGTACACAATAGAGGTACCATTGATGTGTGCACAATTGCACAAATACATCAAACTATGTTCACAAAAATCTACTGTGATGTCATCGAGTTTGAGTTGGTGATAAGTAATTGTTGAGGTTGTGAAATAATTGTCCTATTGCCATACCAAACATTGAATGGAGTTATGTATTTATCAAACACTCGAAGAGGAATTTCAACTTTGTAATGAATTCATGGTACTGGTAGTACTTGATGAGTTAGGAGTGTGTTTCAGTATGATCAAGCTAGCTAGCTGAAAATTTGGGGGTCACATTTACATATACTGTTTTAGTTGTTTATGTTTTGCCACTTTAACATGAAAGAAACATTAAGCCTAATTGCGAAATTTAGGATATGATTATAGATAAAGCGAAGAGTTTAATTTAATGAGCAGATGTACAATGCCTTTCAATACCTATTTAAGTTTGTAAGTCATGCAATTACTCAAGTTCGACCAGACACAATGTCTTTTATTGAAATTCAGAAATACATTGATATTCTACCCGTGTAAAAGTGTAGAACATGTTCTTTCATAAATTACCTTTACTGTGAATATGATATTTGATTTTGGTATGTTAAATAAAATTTGACAAATTATACGATTCTCCGTCCTTATAAGTATTTTTGATTTTCAATTTTGACCAATTAGAATTGAGTGTGATCATTCTAACTACATAGGATTAAATTCAGTTTATCCTCCAAATTTTTGGTGTCAAAATCAGTTTAGTCCTGTAACTTTTTTTTTTTAAATCAGTTCGCCCCTTCAACTTTCGTAAACACATCAATCATGTCTAATTTTTGAATTCCCCTCAAAATATGACGTCACCAAAGTTGTTGGAACTGACAAGGAAACTGATAAGGTTTTATGTAAGGCACTTGTTGACCAATTTTAATAAAAAATTCCCTGGCAAGGTGACTATGGACCAGTAGTGGGCAATTGCAAAGTTCACAACCATGGTTTATTACAAGGACTAAAATTTCACCGATCGTAGAAATTTCGACCGTCCAAAAAACGGATATTTCGATGGAAATTTTGAGGAAATATCGATTGCAGAAAAAAATGAGAAAATTGACGGAAATTAGTAGAAAAACATGGAAATTTTAAATGAAACTTTGAGAGATGTTTGTTATCTCAATTATCTATTATAATTGACAAAAAAATCTTGAATAAAAATTAATCATAGTGAGTTTTAGTTATTTAATGTGAATAACTACGTGCTGAAGTGCGCTGAACCAATGATAATTCTTAAATTTTTACTGTAAAGTTTATACATCTAATTTTTTTTGATGGCTGGATACTCAAAGGGAGGCTAGGCCATCACGCCTTATATACATATGATACAACATGGAATTACATGAGTGGTTTAGAGCCACATAGAAGACCTATGAGGTACATAATTTTCACTATCTTCATTGTTTCTTTGTGTAGAGTCTTCAGTATATTGTGAAGAGTAGTCATTAAATGATACCCCACCTTTGTAGTTTTGCATATATTGACTTACATGCCAACCATAAGGGTCAAGAGGAATTGACTATGGATTTTCGTATTGGAAGTTGTAAGGATTGGGCAGCGCTTGACCTTGACCATAACCATAATCATTGGAAGATTGTATATCAGACTGTGACCATGCCGTATCACTTGATTCAGTTGATTGCACCCCGTAAGGCATGGAATAAGTTGAATAAGGCATTGTCAGATTTTGGCCATAAGTGTATGGTCCATCATTGCCTCCTCCCACACTAGATGAGTCAAAAGTGGATAAAAAATCATATTCATGCGTTGGCATTCTTCCTTTGCCTCTTTCTCTTGGTGTATAATGTTTTCTTATAGTTCCAATACCAGAAACTGCTCTCCTAGCTACTTCCATGATCACCATCTTGTGTTGCATGTGTGAAGTTTGGCTCACAAGTGAATGAGCTCATATGACCAGGTTGGCTCCCATTGTAATCTTGAACTCCAACATCATCTCCACCACCTACAATATTTGCATATGCTACCATTTTTATTGCTAGGAATTTGTTCTCCATGCTCTCATGGAGGATCACGTCTACTTCCCCCACTAGCCATTGAATTTCCTTATAAAGACCTCCTGCATATGTATTAAGTTAGAACTCACAAGTCTAAACATAGTAGATAACTAGATAGAAGTGCATTAGTAATTAATTAGAATAATAAACTAAATTACAAAAACATTTAATAATATAGACTAACCACTTACTAAAACATCGGAGCATAAAATCAATGCATGAACTAAATGAGGAAGAAGCAGGAGAAAGAACTCAATGAAGAGTGTAGTGAAATATAGAAGAAGGAAATAGCTGACGAGAAAGATTAAAAGTTGGCTGTTATATAAGAAATATCTTTGAAAGGTGGTTGCAAATTAGTTGCGGTAGAAGAAAAATATATACAATAAAGATGTAAAGATAGTCAAAGACGAATGAGTAGTAGAGTTGGCTAAGGTGTTAAGTCTTGTATTTTCATCATCAAGGTTCGAGACCCGGAGAGAGCAACTTTTGTCATTTCCATCCAAATTCAACCAACCACGTTGGTGACCTTTGGAACTTTGCAGATACAAGCGAAGTGGGGCTGTGGGGGACAAAGAGTCAAAGACAAACTGACAATTAGAGCATCTAAAGAGAAAAGGTAGCTTCTGCATGGGGACCGACAGAGATTCAGAAGGATCTCTGACCGATAGAGACAAAGCCACATGAAGGAGGTGCACATTTGTTGGGCCGACAGATAAAGAAAAGCCACGTGATCTGAGATTTCTGTGAAATTTCCAAAATATCGCGATATTTCGGCATTTTTCGACGAGAATGAAGGGGGAAGTGAAAGATATATCGTGATCATTAAAAAACGAAAATATCGGCGATATTTCGCCGATATTATCGATTTTTTAGACCTTGGTTTATTACGACAAAGAGATGGAACTGATGAAACAAATTAACCATAAATCTGAATTATGGGTCCCTTTGTCAGTTCTAACGGTTTCGGTGACTTCACATTTCGAGAGGAATTCAAAAATTAGACTGACTGATGTATTTACGAAAGTTGAAGGGGCGGACTGATTTAAAAAAAATACAGAACTGAACTGATTTTGACACTAAAGATTTGGAAAGTAAACTAATTTTTTTCTTACATTATAATACATTACACAATAAAACAAGAGAAGATAATAACAACTTAGAAAACTACTAGATATTTAAGTAGAAAAAACTTGGTATATAAGTATAGAACATAGTCACAAAACACATATAATCAATTCGGATGAATCCACACCAAGAACAAGTCCACCCCAAACTCATTTAAAAGCCTAGGTCATGATCCACGTAGAAACGAAGACCCAGATTCAAATATCAGTTTTTACCTATCATTTTTTATTTAATATGGGTTTTTATTAAGTTTGCACCTAAGTCAAACCTATAACCCAAACCTCTATTTTGAAGACCTAGGCCTTCCTCCACCAGCATGCTGGAACCATGACTTATCGAAAAACTCAACCTCGAAACAACCAAAAAACACATAAAAAAAGTTTTTAAAATTAGCTTATAAATAAAAAAATATTGTCACGTAACGACGTAAATCCTCATGACCTCGGGCTTTTCCAAGATTGCTCTATTCAATCAAAGAGATATGGCCAGGCTACTGATGAGGCTAGCAGATAGTATAGTGTCTATATAAGGTATAGACCGCTTAAAGTTAGTTTGATAAATTAAAACGTTACTGAAGAAGCAACACTGATTGATTGATTTGATTTGATTTGATTTGACGTAGCTGGAGGTAACACAACACTGGCAATCTGGCATTACCCATTTGACTATCCAAACCCAGAACCAACCTGCCATCTCTCTCCAACTCCACAGACGCAAGTTGGAGACCAACAGATGAGAATCATGGGATTGGTCTAATTCAGAGAAAAAGCCAAACAAAACTTAGCAGTAGCAGCTGCTGCTACAGTACGTCTTGATGCTAATGAAGTCGTGGAGATGGAGCTTGACTTAACCTGTTTGGCTGAGAGTCCTCAGAAGCATAATCTGCATATATCGGCTAGATTGAGCAAGTAATGAAATCAAATGCCCTGATACTAGTATTGCTAGTTATTTCACCATTCCAGCACTTCCAAGTATTGGCCTATTGCGTGGATGAACCTTATTGCATGTGGGCTTCCTGCATGTTGTCATAGTTTCTATACAGATTAGATCAGTAGAGAGCCTGATCCTGAAACTTAAAGGTGAGGTGATGGTGATCGAGAGCAAGAAAAGCTGTGGAGTTATATATATGTTTGGCGCTTGGGATCCAACATTGATTTGCATGAACTCAAGTACTTAGTGAAACCACAGAGAAAGGCGATAGGATCAGCAGCCATATATGCATGCTGTTTACTTCGAATGTTACATTTTATCTTTAGATTGGGTGGTACTAGCAAGTGTGTTACTCACATGTCTCAAAAACAAACGAGACTTTTTGAGATAAAACCTCTCTTATGGCGGGTTTGCAAGCCACAAAACCACATACTTGATGTTGAACTGATATCATTTTTTTTGTTAAGAAAAAGAGAGAATGATAATTACCTATCCACAAGTTCTTCCAATTTCTCATCTGCATGGAACATAGGCAAAATTGAAAATGCCAGGGACAGCCCAAGAGCAAACCACAGAAGGATAAAAAGATTCTTCTGTATATCAGCACCAAATAATCCACATTGAGAAGACGAACACAGGAAAACCTCTTGACAAACAAGCAGCGGCGGCAGAATAACATATAGGCAACCTCCTCTCCCTCCTTACTAATTAAGAGGCCTCCGGGGATTATATGATGATGACAATGCAATCTCCATGATAACAGTATGAGCAGGGCATGCGAGTCATCCCTTCTTCCGGTGTGAAATCTTTCCAGCAATAATGGCAGCATCAAGTCTCACTATACATTAGAAGCCTCGATCGGCAAAACAAATGAAAACTTCACAAATGCGAACTCTTTTTAAAATAGGTTGGGCTTAATGTCAATGTTGGCAGAACCGGCATTGGGCTAAAGCCCAACAAGCATATGCTTTGGGCCCCCAAAATTTAAGGGCTCTAAAAAAAAATCCAAAATGTGTGTGTGTGTGGAAATGATATGAAGCGGATGTCTGTAACTGTGTTAAAGTGCGGACGCCGGCTCAAATCAACTCCGACGGCACCGATTGCTTTGTTGTTCTTGCTGGTTCCAAACAAGAGCTCCATCTGGAGCTTCTTCTCGCCGGCAGACTCGCCGGTGATGAGTTTTGAATACGGGATGGAGCTTCTTTAAGTTTCTGCAATTTTTCCGGCGCCGGACCTTCTTCTACGATCACCTTGTCATTCAACTTGATGGTAATGGCGTCCAGAACGCCAATGGCGTCTGAGGAGGAAGAAGAGCTGCCATATGTAGCTGCCAGAGTTGATTTGAGCCGGTGTCCGTACTTTAACACAGTTGCGGATGTCCGCTTCATATCCGGCCTATATATATATATATATAATGACATAATAAATCTATTATAAACCTATGCAAACTTTTGTCACTTTCTTTCTTTTTGATCGAGTCATCAACTCATTCGACTACCGCATGCTTGCACCACCCACACACGTCTTGCCGTCTTTCTCAGTTTCTCATATCAAGGTCTCCTTGCAGCATGCCAGAAACCCTCGATTTCTCTGAGTCTAAGTTTTCTCCGACGAAAGTTAGGTAAGTCTGTCATCTTCCTCCAATAAGTCTAATCTCATAGTTTTTGCAATTTTATAGTTGAGAATTTAAAATTGAGAATGAGAAGGGTTTTGATTTCAATTCGGAAGACCGATTGTGAAATAGGTTTTGGTTTGAGTATTTGAATAATTTAATGTTTGATTTTGTATCCTTGTTTATGCTTGACATTCTGTACGATTATTTTTTACAGGATGCAAATATACTTTTCCCCAGGGAGACCTAAATTTTTTTTTTCTGCTTTGATTCCCCAAATTCTCAGGGCCAGCCCTGAATTAATGCCTTTCCTTTTAGGACTTCAATCTTACTCTTTAGGTTGGCCCAGGGACTTAGAACTAAAATGAAAGGCAACTACTAGCTAGGAACCCAAATACGATACGAGGGGAGAAGTAGAATTCATTGATCTATCTTTTTGAATTGATTAATGCATTTATACTCGAGTTAATTTTGCTGACACGCCTCGCCAGTTATTGTGACTAAGTGACTATAGATAGCTAGCTTGAAGAATATCACTCAGATTATTAATAAATTCAATCAACAAATAAACAAGAACTGAATGTGAAGAATAAGTTTTCTTGATATTCTATGAATCAAGTTTCAGACTTTAAACAAGGAGTCTTACATATTGGATCCACAATTCATGGTCTAAGTTTAAGTCCTACCATATACAGACACAATTAGACACAATCACAGCTAGCTAATAGTGTTTTGGCCCACGTCCTCAGCAAGGGTAGAGAAGGAACAAAAGTAAAATGGTGTGTGCGGGGCGTGCCACCTCACGGATGAGGAAAGAGAACGATGCGCGTTCTGACTTCTAACCAGGCGAAAGAGAGCTCCGGTGTCACCTCATGGATCAGGAAATATTTACGAGCTTAATCTTCTAGTCACCTGTCGATCGATACTTACTGTTGGAGCGAGCAGAACAACAATAGGGAAATCGGAGACGAGTCCTGACGGGCTCTGGGATCTAAGGCAGGGTGCACTGAGAACGTATGGGTTTTCGAGGAGGCTCGAAGGTTTCGACTGTGTTCGTCTGTTTGAGAGAGTTGTTGATTGATTGATTGTTTGTCTTTTGAAAGCCATGGAGCTTCCTTATATATTCATTCGTAAGCACACCGCGGAAACCTAATCACAACCCACTCGGACTCTTGCAATTAGAATCCCACAAGGATACGGTTAACTCGCCAGTCGTGCGCTCCATGCAACACGTGTCGAACCTATCTCGCTTAGGTCTTGTTCACCGCTTTGCATCACTTCATTTGTCATATCGTACGCGAACTCAAACACTAAGCGACCTTACCCTGAAGGCGTTATCGTTTATTTCCAACTCACCCTCGCCAGGCACTGTAGAGTCCCATGCGAACTGGAGATAAGGATCCCACGAGGACACCGAATCTCGCGAGGTATCAGAATCTTTTGACAAAGTCTTCGTCACGTGCTGCCAGACCTCGCCACCCTTCATGGGCTAAAAAGGCCATAGGCGTTGACCCAAATGATATCCAAAGCCTTTCTCGAGTCTTGGACCGAAAATGCCCACTGGGCTCAAACATTGCCCCCTAGGCCTTGAGCTTAATCCATTTCGCAACGGTTAAGCGAAAAGGCCTAATTAAACTTTTATGGGAACTCGTATTTCAAAAGGTGCTGACGTTTCGGCGTCATCGCCTCCCTTCATCATTACGGCTTTTTGAATTTTGAAACGCGCTGACGTTTCGGTCGTCATTGCGTCTTTTCGTTGCGGCTACTGACTGAAAGGGACGTTACGGTTCGTCTCCTTTATAAACCTCGATGCGGGTCCCCACATCTCACCATCACTTTCAAATCAGCCTCTGCCTTCTGCAACCAGCCAAACTCCAACACCGACCTTACTTCGACCAGAAACAATGGCTCCCAAACCTTTTGCCAATGACCCGAACCTCAGCCTTACGGCGGCGACCTCCTGGTCGAACAGCCTTGCTCGCCGTTTCGCCACCAACCCGCCTCAAGGAACACCTATTTACTTCCTTGACACAGGGGCGGCCTTGCTCGGCCCGACTCCTTCAAAGCCTCTGTCCGCCGCCGATCTCAACCATTACAACGCCTTCGTGCGTCGACTAATCTTGGCCCAACGGCGCGAACCGGGAAACTTCTCCACCTGGCAAGCCCGTTCTCATATAAATGTCCGGGTCGGGGAGTGGCCCAGCGCCACTGCAGAGGATCGAGCGTGGTACGCGGAGCGCCTCCGGATTGACCAAACGATCTGGGAAGCGACCGGCATCCGTGAAGCCATTGCCCTGAGTTTTTCACTGGCCCCTCACACCGACCGAGCGCCTATCGCTGCCGTGGCCTGTTTGTGGAACAGTGCCACCAATACCTTCGACTTCCCTTTCGGGCAGATGGGCATCACTCTGCTGGACATCCTCGCCATCACCGGACTGCCAATTCACGCAAAGCCGTATGCGCCAGGCGACTTTGCGTCGACTGAGTTCACATACGCCTGCAACTTGGGGGCCCGCCGCGCCCTGAGAAGTTCATATGGGGCGTGGAGGAAGTTTTATATAGGCCACGCGGAGCCGCATGAAGGAGGCATCGCCTTTTTGGAGTACTGGCTCGACAAATTTGTCTTCTGTGGCAGTGCTCACAAGCCCACCGGGAAATGGACCCGGCTGGCCGAAGCACTGTATAATGGAGTTGAAGTAGGGTTAGGGCAACCCGTACTGGGTGCGCTCTACCGGACCTTGCACTTGCTGTCCCTGAGGCCTTTCCATCTTTCTGGCGGCCCTCTGTGGATCTTGGACTTGTGGACGCAGCTATACTTTCCGCTCTTCTGGCAAGCCCCGGTGGAATTCTTGCCCGAGGACCAGCTGCTTGGCTTTGTGGTTTGCAGGAACGCCGTAAATCGGACTCCTCTGTCCTTCTTCGCCAGCCTTTCCATCCTCTACAACCACATTGAGCCGCCTCCGACCATGGATATGATGGTTTGCCGGCGCCACCCTGAGGTCCTATCGACGGGCTTCTTCCCCTGCCATGGTTCGGACAATGATGCCAGAACTGCCTTTGTGAGAGCGACTTCGTGCTGCGACCTTCAGCTCGCCGAGGATGAACAAGGCTTCAAGCTGTATACCCCCAATCACTTCGCGAGGCAACTTGGCTTCCATCAAGGGATTCCTTATCCGCTTCTCCATTCGATCAACAAGTACACCTCGTGGAGAAAAGTTGGCGAGTCCGACCGGGTCACCCCGCTGCAAAACATCTACCCTCTTTCTCCTAACTTGCTGGAGATCGAGCCTTCGCAGGGCGTTGACCCCGCCTACCTCGCTTGGTGGCGGTCCCTGTCTGACAACCATTGGGAGTTCCCAGACGATGCTGTCTTCGTCACCATCTTTCGTCCTCTATACGACGCTCTGGGCGAATCAGACTGCGTCATCCTCGACGCCCAGCGCGACCGTGCGGAAAGGGGTTCAGGGGCCGCGATGGGAACTAGACTTGCGCTTCCATCAGTTCCTGCTGCTCGCCGCCCAACGGGGATCGTCATTCGAGAATGCGATCCCGCGCCCGAGGTATGTCACTAAATGTAGACATTTCATACCTCCATTGCCATATTGACAAAGTGCTTTTTCTGACCCTCTTGTCTACTTTTCAGTCTGCCCCGCGCCGGAGAACAAACATCAGCTCTGAGGGTGCCAGAGGAAAAGCACCTGTCCGAAGGGAATATGTGGCGGGCCACGACAGTGCGACTGCTCCCATCGTTCCCCGGCCAACGGGCGGCGAAAGCTCGCGGAAGCGTCCCATTGAGGATGAAGAGGACTTGCTAGAGGATGTGCGGTACCAGCGAGAGTATGGCTTGGTAAGCAACCCGGTAAGCGGATCATTTCAGATTAAATTTTCCTAAGCCAGTCAACAACTCGCTAACTTTGCCTTTGACAGGTTCGCCGCACCCGACCTCGCCTCGCTGTCGTTGAAGAGGCGCCAGTGATAGCGGAAGTCCCGTCTCCAAAACCACTCTTTGGAGAAATGAACTTGGCCCTCAAAAGGGTTACTGTGGCAAGCGCGGAGCCGGTCATCGAGGAAATTACTGAAGTCAGAGAGGAGGTGGCTCTCGAAGAAGCTGCTGAAACCAGCGAGGAGATGAACTTCGAAGAAACTGTTGAAGCCAGCGGGGGAATGATCATGGAGGAAACTAGTGAACCCAGAGGGAAACTGATTATCGAGGAGGTTGGTGCGGCCGCGAAGGAGATCACCAAGGCCAACGAGGGGGCTGACATGGCTACTGAGGAAGTCACTGTGCAACCGTCTTCTCCAGCCGCCGTTTCAACCGAACCTGGTCCAGAGTCTTCCTCAACATTTCCGCCAGGGGGCCTCCAATTGGTGCTTTGGGCTCCTACTCTGCGATTGGGCCGAGCGGGTCAGACCAAAGAAGTGCCTCCGGCGGTTCTAACAGAGGATCCCCAGCCGCTGCTTGAGCTTTCTCCACTACAACCAGACCCTACGACTCAGGCCAAAGAAATGGAGACAGAAATCGCTTGTGGCACCCCGCCACCCACTCTAGAGATTGAGGCGGCTGTCGAGGTTGAACCAACCACTTCGGCCCCAACGAGAACACCTGGCGAGGAGTCTTCTTCCTTGGGTACCCGGGCCGCTCGTCTTCGGGCCCGGACTACCCCGCCTGCTGCTCCAGAGCCCATTCGCTTAGCTCGGTCTTTCCTTCATGGGTTGCTGCACCACGGCTCTCGCTCGAACGTATTTGACTTGGTAGGACGTGTTCGCGAGGCTCATGAAGCTCTGGATCGACATCTCACTGGCGATAATCCTGTTCTGGACCAAGCGTTGGAGTTGGCCGATGCTGTCGAGTCGCAGGCTCACCGAGTCCTGGATATCAGTGCTCAATCTGCTTCCCATGAGCAAGCTCGCCGAAACTTAGACAATCAGATGGCAAACCTCTTGGCCGAGCTTGGTGACGTTGGCATCCCGGGAGCATCTTCAGAGAATCCAAGTGCTGGCCATGCTCGGCGAGTGGAGGCCCTGGAGGCTCAGATAGCAGAGCTGCAGGCTCAACTCGCTTAAGCTCGTCAAGACTTGGCCCGCGCTGTGGAAGTGGAAACCCGTTTGCAGGCTGCAGAGGAGGCCCAAGAAGCTTATTTGGACTCAGCCATTGCTGCTGCCGAAGAAGTTCAAGCCCAGGCCTATGATGAAGAATTAGCCTTAGAAGGCATGCTCTTAGAATTGTATAGGGTTTGTAGGCGTGCTTAATGATTTCCCCCCTTTGTACGATCTTTTTATGATAATGTCGCCTGATTGAATTTTTCCCGCTCTTTGCCAACTGTTACGTGCAATAACTGTCAGGAAACAATCTTTTTCCCAGATTTGGTGACGGTTTCCAATGTAACTACTCGCTCGGAACGCGGGTAGTCATTATTGAAAAACGCGTCTGACCTTATCTCCAAAGCCCGTATCTCGGAGCAAACATTGTGTGGAGGACAACTGTCGAACGTACAATCGCCCTCTCTGCCTATAAAAAGAAACGCTTGGCCGGGGTGAAGTATCAATGAAGTCTTTGCCCCCTCGCCATGATTTCTTTTTCCCTTCTGTTCATCCTTTTGTCCCTGCTTAGAGCAAAGCCCCCAACCATACATTCCCATTTTGTGCCTTTGCTGATTCTGAAAATCTACTCTCAGGCAGAGAGTGATTCTGGAAATCTACTCTCAGACCAAGCCTTTGTTCGGCCTGACCAAAGGTTGGGTACCCTCTGCCTTGCGCCTGCTGTTCTATCAGCGCGTGAGGCTCTGCCGGCCCTTCAAACGAAGACCGGTGGTAGCATGAGGGATCTTTGACCCCCTGGACCTCTAGCTTCCCAACAATTTGTCTTTGGTCCAGGCCGGTGTCAAGGCTCGCGCTGGTCTAAAGAAAACGAGACGCTTGTCAATTTTGGGCGAAGGACGCAACGGTAGCCCTTTCTTTAGCCTTGCGAAACATGCGGGACGAGGCTTCCAGTATTTGTAGATCTATGCTTTTGAAATGTAAACATAGTCTAAGTTCAACTTTCTGTCAGTGTAATTGATTTGGCCGCAAAGCCACAGTTTGAAACATGTATTGAACAGAGTCAGAAAGGCAAAATAAATGAATTTATTTTTTAGGCCTCTGGAATAGGCCCCAATCTTATACTAGTCTTTGTGTAGACTTTGCACGTTTAGAGAGACTAAAGAAAACAATAGAACTTTTTAGGGCCTCTGGAATAAGCCCTAATCTAATACTGGCCTTTTTAGGCTGGTACGTTACAATGTATTCTACTAGTCTTCTGTCCCGGGTTGCCCCCTAGTGGTAGGCGGCTGAGCGAGTACGCGATGGCACGTAGCACTATTGACTGTGGTGGTGGGATCTGGTGGAGGTGGAGGATCCTCGCGCTCCCAGACTCATGCAATGTGGCGTTTGAGGAAGCGGCCATTAATCGGGTTGCGATGAATAGTACCGTCCAAGTCGCGCAGGTAGTATGCCCTCTTGGGAAGTATACGATGAATGATGAAGGGTCCATCCCAGCGAGCGGACCACTTGCCTCGACCGTCGGTTTTGTCCCCAAGTGGGAGCACTGCACGCCACACCTTTTGGCCCTCAGCATAGCTCTGTCCGCGCATGATTTTATCATAAGAGCGAGTGATGCGTTGTTTCTCGAGGACTAGATTGTTGAAAGCGGCGACGCGGTGCTCGTCGAGATCTTCAAGCTCTTGCCACATGGCTTGGACGTAATCCTCGCCAAGTAGTTGATGTTGTTCCTGAACGCGGAGCGAAGCGATATTGATCTCAAGCGGAATGACGGCATCATGACCATACATGAGAGCGTATGGGGTGGTATCCGTCGGGCCTCGCTTTGAGGTGCGGTAGGCCCACAATGTGTGGTAGAGCTCCTCATGCCAGACGCGTGGGTTCAATTCCAACATCTTGCGGAGGATGCCAAGGATGACCTTATTACTAGCCTCCGCTTGGCCGTTTGACTGGGCATAATATGGCGTAGAGTGAAGAAGCTTGATGCCGTAATCATTTAAGTACGTAACAACTGAATCGGCCATGAAAGCTGCCCCCCTGTCCGTAACGATGCACTCCGGGATACCAAAGCGTGAGATGATATTACGGAAAATAAAGTTGCGCACCGAGTTGGCGGGGGCGACCTTGAGTGGTTCGGCCTCAACCCATTTGGTAAAGAAATCGGTGGCAACGATAATGAACTTATGCTGCTCAGAGGAATGGGGATGAATGATGCCCACGAAATCCATTGCCCATCCGCGACACGGCCACGGTTTAATGATAGGCTGCAACGGGATGTTGGGAATATGTTGCACTGGTCCATGAGCCTGGCAGTCTTGGCAACCTCTGGCGAAGGCAATACAGTATTTCAGAATGGTTGGCCAGTAATACCCATGGCGGCGGATCAACCATCGCATTTTGGGCCCGGCCTGGTGCGAGCCGCAAACTCCGCAATGGACTTCGCGCATGAGACGTTTAGCTTCGTTCCCGTATACACAGCGGAAGTCGTTGCCATCGTCCCCACGCCGCCGGAGTTCGCCGTTGCGTAGAACAAAGTTTAAGGCGAGGAAGCGGACTTGCCTGGAATGAGCGGCGTCATTGGGATTCTGGAGGTAGGCGATAAATGGTATCCACCAATCCTCGTCGATAGGTTCCAAGGCTGCAACTTCTGGGATGGCGTCCCGAAACTGCCCCCTGGCGATGAAAGAGGGAAGAGTACGGCGTTCGACCTTGAGCAAACGTTCGCGCACTTCGTCTCTCAGGCTAAGGCCAGACGCTATCTGGGCGAGCTCGTTGGTGGCGAAGTTAAACTCGCGTGGTATGTGCTCGATGTAAACGTCGTCAAATCGATCCAACACCTCGAATGCCTTGCGCATGTATGGCTCAATTGACAAGCTTAAACACTTGAACTTTTCTACAAGCTGGTTAACGACCAACAAAGAATCGCCAAAGATCTGGACCTCGCGGACTCCTAAGTCCAACAAGATTTCTAGGCCGATGATCAGTGCCTCGTATTCGGCCTGGTTGTTGGTGCATTTGAAATCGAGCTGAAACGAGTAGGAGAAGCGATCTCCAGCGGGATTGGCTATGGCTATCCCGGCTCCGGCTGCGGTATCAGTGCGTGAACCATCAAAGTACAGGGTCCAGGGAGCGAGTGTCACTGTGGCGAAGTCCAACTCGCGAAACGCCGTAAGCTCTGATGGTGGGTGATGGGCGAGAAAATCCGCTATCTCCTGTCCTTTTACTGCCTTTTGCGGAACATATTGCAACGAGAACTCGGACATGGCGAGGATCCACTTGCCGATGCGTCCCCGCAAGATAGGGCGAGAAAGCATGTATTTGACTAGGTCGGATTGAGCGATGACGACCGTGGTAAAGGCAAGCATGTAAACTTTGCGCTGATGGAAATGAGTAAGGGCTTTTCTGCAGTCCCTACATCAACTTGTAAAATGGGGTCGCGGACTTGAGGTGGAGTGTCGTCCAAGGGGGTAGGAGCTAACTGAATAATTTCCCACTGGGCGTGCCAATGTTTTGGCCCACGTCCTCAGCAAGGGTAGAGAAGGAACAAAAGTAAAATGGTGTGTGCGGGGCGTGCCACCTCACGGATGAGGAAAGAGAACGATGCGCGTTCTGACTTCTAACTAGACGAAAGAGAGCTCCGGTGTCACCTCACGGATGAGGAAATATTTACGAGCTTAATCTTCTAGTCACCTGTCGATCGATACTCACTGTTGGAGCGAGCAGAGCAACAATAGGGAAATCAGAGACGCGTCCTGACGGGCTCTGGGATCTAAGGCGGGGTGCGCTTAGAACGTAAGGGTTTTCGAGGAGGCTCGAAGGTTTCGACTGTGTTCGTCTGTTTGAGAGAGTTGTTGATTGATTGATTGTGTGTCTTTTGAAAGCCATGGAGTGTCCTTATATATTCATTCGTAAGCACACCGCGGAAACCTAATCACAACCCATTCGGACTCTTGCAATTAGAATCCCACAAGGATACGGTTAACTCGTCAGTCGTACGCTCCATACAACACGTGTCAAACCTATCTCGCTTAGGTCTTGTTCACCGCTTTGCATCACTTCATTTGTCGTATCGTACGCGAATTCAAACACTAAGCGACCTTACCCTGAAGGCGTTATCGTTTATTTCCAACTCACCCTCGCCAGGCACTGTAGAGTCCCATACGAACTGGAGATAAGGATCCCGCGAGGACACCGAATCTCGTGAGGTATCAGAATCTTTTGACAAAGTCTTCGTCACGTGCTGCCAGACCTCGCCACCCTTCATGGGCTAAAAAGGCCACATGCGTTGGCCCAAATGATATCCAAAGCCTTTCTCGAGTCTTGGACCGAAAATGCCCACTGGGCTCAAACAAATAGAATCAAGATAAAGATCATATCATATCTGATTCTTTCCTTTAACACTCTCGCTCAAGTTGGAATGTATGTTGATTACATTCAACTTGCCAAGCAGTGTATCAAATTGACAAATTGTGTCGAACTCAATGGCTTGGTGAACAAGTCTGTTGGTTGGTCTTTGGTTCGGATGTGTGTTGTTCTAATCGATCCATTTTGCACCTTTTCACGTACTACATGACAATCAATCTCTATATGCTTTGTTCGCTCATGAAAGACTGGATTCGATGCTATATGTATAGCAGCTTGGTTGTCACAATATAGCTTAACCGGTTGAGCTTGACACACATTCAAATCCTTCAATATGCTTTGTAACCAAGTTATCTCACAACATGCCCTATAAAAAAAAGTTATCTCACAACATGTAGTGGTCATGGAAGGATATTCTGCCTCCGCCCTTGACCACACAACTGTGCTTTGTTTCTCTGTCTTCCAAGAAATTGGTGCATGTCCAAGAAAGACACATAACCAGTCAAAGATCTTCTTGTGTCTTTACAGCGAGCCC
Source organism: Fragaria x ananassa (assembly GCA_034370585.1). Classification (NCBI taxonomy): domain Eukaryota; kingdom Viridiplantae; phylum Streptophyta; class Magnoliopsida; order Rosales; family Rosaceae; genus Fragaria; species Fragaria x ananassa. The sequence goes on from CP139753.1 coordinate 5,431,392, forward strand.
AATCAGCATCACAAAAGGCTTTCAGTTGCAATGGTCCTTTAGCAGGTAGAAGGATCCCTTAGCCAGGTGCTTGCTTGATATACCTTAGGACTTTGTGTGCAGCTTCAAGGTGAGGTTGTCTAGGCTTGTCCATGAACTAACTTAATATATGGACATCATACACAAGATTTGGTCTTGTAATTGTAAGGTATATTAGCCGCCCCACAAGTCTTCGATATTAGGATGGACCATGCAATAATTCACCATTTTTCTGTGTCAATGCCAAGTTTTGATCAACCGGAAAACGTGAGGATTTAGAACCAAGGAAACCAGTATCTTCAAGGATTTCCAAGGCATATTTCCTCTGACACAAAGCAATACCTTGCTTCGACCTCACAACTTCTATCCCCAGAAAATATTTCAGTTGCCCCATGCCCTTCAGTTTGAATTGACTAGAAAGAAACTGTTTGATCGATGTTTGTGATGTCTTTCAAATCATTTCCTACCAAGATCACATCATCTACGTAAACCAACAATGCTGTAAATCTACCTGAACGATTTCGGACAAACAATGAATAGTCTGACCAAGACTGATGGAACCCAGCTAATTTGAGGATTGTTGACAGTTTAAGAACCATTGTCGTGAGGCTTGCTTTAAGCCGTAGATGGACTTGTGAAGCTTGCAGACTCTAGTCTCCCCCTTTCATCCGAAACCAGGTGGAAGCTTCATGTATACTTCCTCATAAAGATCTCCATTGAGGAATGCGTTATTAACATCAAGTTGGTGCAAATGCCAGCCTTGTAAAGCTGCAAGGCTAAGAAGTACATGCACCGTTGTTAACTTGGCAACTGGTGCAAATGTTTCTCTGTATCAACTCCCTCAACTTGGTTGTAACCCTTAGCAACCAACCATGTTTTGTAGCGGTCAATCGTCCTATCTGGATTCATCTTCATTTTGTACACCCGCTTACAACCGATTAGTTGTTTATGAGATGGTAGAGGAACCAAACTCCAAGTGCGGTTTGCTTGAAGAACATCAATATCCTTACACATAGCCTCTCTCCATTGTGGAACTTGGACAGCCTGTGAAAAAGAAGTAGGCTATTTCTCGATAGAAAGTCTAGTGGTGAAAGCTCTATGGTTAAGAGAAAGTCGACCATAAGATAAGACTTGTGAAAGTGAATGAACAATACATGTGTCCGGCAAAGATGATGGTGCATGTCTTGAAGGCAGAGCTGCCTCAATATGAAAGTCCTGCAAAAAGGTTGGGGTTTTCGTAGGACTGGTCGACCAACGTGGTGGTGAGAGTGGTGGTTCGACTGTGGGAGGAGAGGTTGGTAAAGTAGGTAACGATTCAAAGTGAGGAGATGGCTGTGATAGTGGAGTGATGATGAAGAGGTGTCACTGACGGGACGACTTTGGTAGTTTAGAATAGGAGGAAGATATGCTATGCTGCCAAATGGAACCGATAATTCGAAATCCGATGATTGAGTTTGAGGTTGAAAGATCGGCACAACAACTTGAGAAGTGGAAGGTGAAGTGGAGTGAAAAGGGTAAGTGTTTTCAAAAAATACAACATCTCTTGAAACAAAGGCTTTGTTTTCTATTAGGTCATAAACTCGATAGCTTTTTTGACCATGAGGATAACCTAAGAATATACACTGAGTCTCACGTGGATCAAATTTGGTGTGTTTGGAAGGTTGAGTTGATGCGAAACAAAATCAACCAAAAGAGTAATTTAGTGTTTTATGGAAAAGCTTTTCGAATTGTGTTTTGCCTTGAAGTAGTGGTGTGGGTGTCCTATTAATGAGATAGGCTGAAGTAAGTATGGCATCCCCCAAAATTGTTTAGGTAAGTTGGCTTGAAAGAGGAGTGCGTGAGCAACATTGAGCAAGTGCCTATGTTTGCGTTCAACAATACCATTTTGTTGTGGTGTGTTGACACAACTAGTTTGATGAACTATCCCTTTTGATGAGTAAAACGTTTGTGTTTAAACTCGAGACTATTGTCACTGCGCACAATTTTCACTCTCTGATTGAGTTGAGTTTCAACCATATGAATGAAATTGACTAGAAGGTTTCGTGCTTCGGACTTATGCTCAATCAACTATACCCAAGTGCTCCTAGTGTGATAATCAACTACGGTAAGAAAATATTTCGCACCAGTGAGTGAAGGTTCATGATAACCACCCTAAATGTCAACATGTATTAAATCAAAAGGAGACATACTTGAGATAGTTCATAATGGAAAATACAATTTAGTTTGTTTGGCTAAAGGACAAATAGGACACTGACTTGCATCACATGCTTTATTTGCGGAAAATGGAAATAACAAATAAACTTTGGTGGAAGGGTGACCGAGACGTTTATGCCCCGGCCTTGAACCAAACTGCATGTTCCTTTATGTATTGGATTGAGGCAGTAGAGTCCCTCCTGTTCAGTTCATGTCCCAATCATTTTCCCCAATCGTAGGTCTTGTATGAAACAAAATTGTCTAAGAAAGATGGTGATACAATGAATCTAGTGCCAGCTTACTGATAGAGATCAAATTCAAATAGAAAAATGGCACACAAAGGACGTTATGAAAAACGAAATTGGGAGTGAAAACTATTTTGCCAATATGAGTGACTTGAGCTGTAGTGCCATCTGGTAATTTGATAAAATGACTATGAACAGGTTGTAAGGAAGTAAGAAGAGAAGAAGAATAAACTATGTGATTACTAGCACCAGTGTCCAAGATCCAGACATTTTCTTTGTCATTTTGGGTGACAACAAAAGCTTTACCCGAGGGAAAAATGATTCAAACAGTGTCCGACATTTTAGTTAAACAAAGCTTTGATATTTCAATTTTGAAAAACTTTAAAATGATATCTCACGTTTTTAACCCGATTAAACATTGGTATCTGGTGTCATTAAGTCAGTTATAAAAACTAACGATAGTCAAATTTTATATTGAAATGACCAATTTGACCTTTATTATTATTTATATATAAAAAACTGTTGTTCTTAAACTAGTTATTAGTTTTTCTTTTTAATGTTTGTAAATCTCAACCCAGATACAGTAGAGATCGGAGCAGAGTGCGGAGAGAGGAATGAGTTGTGAGCCATGCATAATGGAGACGAAGGGGGTATTCTCTCATGCAATAACAAAGCCATGACATTGTGGGAAGAGACAGAGATGAGAACTCCGATACTTAAATGGTATTAACCAAAGTCTTAGTCAATCAGATTGATCGGAGATTGGTAAAGCAGAGGTGAAGACTCCAGCATATGGTTTGGTGTCATTGTTTCTCTCTTTGCTTTTAGTGAGGAAAATATTAGAAGCATATTGTATGTTTAACAATAATGAACGATGGCACATTTAAAAAAATCTAAACCCATATTAATTGTTCCTCACCTTCATCTTACATGCATCCTCCTAAGTTTCTCCAAGACCTGCATCTTCATCTTTCTCTGCGTATGAGAAAATCCAAATTGAAAACAATGCATTTATTGAGCCTATATTAATCTTGGTCTACTCTCAATTACGAGGAGGAATCGTTGATGTGAGTAAATATTGTCGAGGGGAAACTGATAAATCTACAATCTCACTAAGGGATGAGAGAATAAGATATATTGGGTTCAATTGTTGTTGCCACCATTTTTGCTCCAACCAATCAAGATCCAATCTTTGCTAACCTCTAAAAACACCGTTCATGACTGACCCTCATAATAAAACAGAGGACCTCGATCCCACCACTCCACCCCAACATCACCACCGTACCCCTCTTCTCTATTTTAACCAAACCCACCGCCTAGAAGAACAAGAGCTTAAAATCAAATATACTTGTTTCTACCTCTTTCCGAGAGCACGGGATGGGAGGCTGAATCCATGGTTCAAGTTCCAGTAGCTGCAAAAGTAACACCGCTTTAGGAGCCAAGACTGGGGTAGCCCAGTCTTCGACTCTCTGATGCTTAAGTCAGCACACGATGACTACTCGTATAGTACGAGAGTAAGGGAGGAATGATAAACTTACATTTTCTGGGAACTTGTGCATGTTTTATAGGCTAGTATTGGGAGTTGTGTCGTCTGTTTTCGATATGAGACTATTTTGGTGGTCTTGTTTGGCGTTTCCCCTTTCGAGGGTATTTAGCTATTGTTTGGTGGTTCTAGCAAGTAAATGGTTGCTGGACCTTCACCCTTTAGGTGTCAGTGGAGGTTCTGCTGGTGGTGTTTAGCTAGGAATGGCCTCCGGTGACTGGGTAATCGTGAAAAAAAAATCGAATATATATAAGTGAGTGACATAGACATGAAAATTTACATACAAAATAATGAGAAAATGAATAGACGAAGCATCAACAAAGAAAAATATATATATATATATATATATATATTTACATATAGAAACAATTCACATTATCTTTAGTTGAATGCTAATGTCTTCTTCAGATTTCATAGAAAGATTAAATATGATAAATTCTGGGTGAAGAGTAACTTTAGCGTATCCTCTATTTTTAGTTTTTAGCTATTTTAAAGAGCGTGTTTAGTTTTTTTTGATATGTTTGGAGCTCCAGCAGACTAACCAAAGTTTAGCTATTATAATTTTTAGCTATCTCGTTAGCTAAATATAAAGAGCGAGATGACTCATATGAGGCTAGCTATAATTTAATACATTCCTTATAAGATATTTTATATTATATATAAATATATTTAAACTATTTAATCTTTATTTAAAGAATAATGTTGATGTAATGCTAGCTAAAATAGAGAGCGTTAATGCAGCCACATTTCTAAAGTGGCTAGCTAAAATGACATTTTAGCTAATTTGACAAAAATTTAACTTAAACATGACTAGCATTGCTAAAGATGTTTTAATGTTTATGAAGTACATGTTTATCTTTAAAAAAAAAGAATTTGTAATTTGTAACGACTTATTTTACATTATGACATATTAATCATTTAATAAATCAACAACGTATTGGGTGAGAAAAATGGTTTGTGGGATGACAATAAACGCATCATTTTATTTTCCCTTTTAATAAAATAACAATTGAGAACATTATCATTATTTTTTTTATTAGTTAAACAACTGAAATATTATAACGAATCATTTGTGAGTTTAACATTATCATCATTTTCATATATAAACTTGGAAACAGATTATATATAGTAGTCCCGTACTAAAAATCAAATAAAAGTTTGAAATCATGAGATTCGTGAATCTAAAAGATTAGAATTAGGGCTGCCACTTGGTTTGGTAAATACCAAACCGATCGAAAACCGACCGAAAATTTATGATTTGGTAAACCGAATTTTGGTAATCGAAATCAAAAAAACCGAAATCGAGAAATACCGAAAAAGTTGGTTTGGTTTTTGGTAAATACCGAATTTACCGAAATTCTAATTATTTAAAGACTTATATTTCTAAAAACACACAGACTAATAATTTTATCTCACGTTTTCAATTGTATATACCATTTAGTAAAAAACAAGACAATGAATAGAAAAATTCAACTATACTTGGTAGCATTCGGGTCTCAATTAAAGCGATCAACTTTAATTCAATATTACTTGTTATATAAAAACGCTCTTACCTACCCGTCTTAGTCGATTCATCACACACACACACATAGACAAACCCACTTAGATGACATGTAACCGCCCATGTAAAAATTTAGGAATGTTTTTACCTCTCTTGATGATAGGGCTCCCCATAGGAAGCACAAGCGTAAATAGGGTTAGCCGCTTTGATCAAGGCCAAAAAATTATCAAAAATACCTAATTTTTCTACCATAGTCGTATTTCATTATATTGATCACATCATAGTTCACAAGGTTTTTGAAAATTTTGCTTTCTCTTTGTAGTTGGTTCACAAAGATGTACATATGCATATAACTTACTAAATAAGTTATACCACATTACCAGGCATGTTGTGGTTCCAATAATTACAATTCATAAAATTAAAATTCGACCGTCTGATGTGATCATTATAGTATAATACAATTATGATAGAAAATTCAATTGTACTCAATAATGCTCGGGTCTTGATCAAAGCGGTCAACCATAATTTAACGTCACTTATTACACGAAAAAGCTTTTACTGCCCTTATGTGACTTATTTTGGTCGACTCTTCCACACACATACTTTCACATAGATGACACATAACTTGTTCATATAAAAATTTGGAAACATTTACATCCTGATTATTTCGGTAGAAAATTAAACCATACTCGATAATGTGTACTGAAATGACTATCTTTTGTATATGTATTATCAGACTCTAGAAACTCAAGTGATATTTAAATTTTATAGTTTTGTATTGTTTTGTTATATTTTGAAAATATATTTGTTGTGAAGTTTGGTAATACCGAAAAACCGACATCCGAAGTTGGTAAGATTTATTTCATACCGAAGTTTTTGGTTTGATAATTGAAAGTCATATTTCATTACCGAAAGCTTTGGTTTTGAAGTTGGTAACGCCCATTACCGATTCGAACCGACCGAGTGACAGCCCTAATTAGAATAGTTCACAAGTAATTACTCTTATATTAAAATTATTTGACCAAATAGTTGATGTTGTCTTTTCGACAATGATCGAATGAATCATTTTGCTTTAGATAAAAAAAATAAAAAAATAGTTGATGTCCATAGCTAATTTGATAAGAAATTAGTTGATATCCATGACTAATTTGATTAGAAATAATTAGTCGATGTCCATAACTAATTTGATAAGACAGGGACCATAACTCCATAAGGTGAGAGACGTGCGCAAAAAAAGAGAGAAAGAGAGATGTTCGCACTGTGACGGGTCTAAATCACTGTTGTTGTTTTCTCATTCTCTGATTCTGATTCGATGAAAATACATATATGATATCGACATCGTACACATCCACCTCTCCTTCTCTCATCCTTGTTTGTGCAAGTCAACTGTAATTAGTCTCTAAATTCTAAACTATATATCTTTGAAAACGTGGATTTAAGTTAACTAATTAGCCAAATTAAGCTGTGTCCCGGCAGAGGTCTAGCTACACAGCTTGATGAGCTTCCACTATATATAATATAGCCTAGACGAAGGTTCAAGGGTGCCTTTTGCCTTTTTAGTTTCAGGAGTCGGGTATTGTAATCCGATCTAATCCGATCGATCTCAGATACTCGAAACTAAAGGTTGAAGAAGAAGAAGATGCCTTGCCTTTACCTCTCCACCAACGTGAACCTGGATGGAGTTGACATTAATCCCATCTTCTCCGAAGCCACGAAAGCCATCTCTGCCATTACTGGGAAACCCGACACCGTAAGCTCTCTATATATCTCTCTCTCACTTAAGACTAAGCTCGATATCCTTTTCAGCTTTCATGTTATATGGTCATGTATTTTGGTATTAATCCGAAAACGATAGGATGTTTCTGGCCAAATTTAGCCAACCAGTGGCTGAGCTTTAATCCCCAAATAAGGTAAATAAACGTTCGCTTGCCTCAAAATTCTGGGATGTTTCTCTTTTTTCCAGTCTTTTTTTTTTTTTCCTGCGTTTTGCTTCTTTTCAACCAAAATCTGCTTTGATTTTTCATACCCTTGCCTTCGTTCTTTCCGATAAATTTGGAGCACCAGATTTTTCTTCAAATCTGGTTTTCCATATCAATCAAGGTCTCAGTTCTTAAGATTGAATCTTCTTGGTTCATTCAGCTACATCGGGGACCCATTCCTCCATGGCTCCACATTAGAAGTGAAAGCTTAAGCAAAGAGATAGGAAGAATTAAGAGAATCAAAGAAAATATCTTGCATCTATTATCTTGTGTTACAGAGAAAGGGAAATACTTCAGCTATTATACCTATAGCTATTAGAGAGATACAGTACAGCTGTAAAAGGCTTCTAGATAAACAGAAAAACTAGACTAAGTTTTACTGTTTTACAACAATTACTCTTAACACCCTCCCTCAAGCTGATGGGAGAGAAGCTACCATCAGATTGCATTAGCAAAGAGCCAAAGACTTGAGCAATACAGTGACCAAAAATATTGGTTTCAACCCGGATTAATGAGCGGCAGTGACTGGCATAGCAAAGAAGTAGATAACAGTCGCCAATTGCCTAACACCGGTAAAGCTTCAATTTCCTTAAGCACTTCTTGCTGCCATTTAGAGAGAACTGGACTGGCAGTGCCAATATGCAAGGGATGAGTTTGACTAGCATCAAGGATATGAGTTGGTTGCTGAGAAGAATATGTATGCCTGTGTAAGCATTCGGCTGCACTATGACCTGACTTCATGCAAATTTGACACTGCATATAAGATCCAGAGGCAACAACTTGTCGAGGAGCAAATCTTTGAGAACATGCTTGAGCAGTATGACACTTGCTATTGCATATTTGACAGGCTTCGGGAGTGTTACTAATTCCATTTGAGAAATCAGTGCCATTGAGACTTCCAAACTTCTTATTCCTCAACCCACTTGAAGTATCAGAAGCGCCAACATGAGTGCTGTTGTGAATTCTGTAGTTGTTCCACCCACTATTCTGATAACAAACTCTAGTTCTTCCTCTTCGGTCAAAACCCTTGCAAGCATTAACAATGGAGCTGAAATACCCAGTTCGCTGACCCACTTGAGTAGAAGGATGTGCACCAGATTGTAAGATATTTCCATTGTTAGTAGAGCTCATTTTATGTGAAGGGTCACAAGGTTGTTGTGGAGAATCATTGCATTGCTGCAAAGGCTCACCATTTTGCAGAACATAACTAGTGTTTGGCTGAGAAATTGTGCCATTGCACAGAGCTTCACTTGTTGGAACAACACTTGAACCAAGAGGATAAGCAATAGAACCAATATTCCCAACAATCAAACCAGCAGATAAACTGGGAGTAGATGTCGCCATATGACCATTATTTGACATAAGAGGTACCCCAAAGTTTCCATTTTGCATCATGGCATTAACAGCATATGTAGGATTCATAGTAAAAGCAGATGCAAAATGGTTCATATTGTTAGGCAGAACAATATGCTGAGGTACATTGCTGTTTGAAATAACACCAGCAAACTCCATTTCAGAACTAGGTAAACAGGTACTATTTAAAGAATGAGACTGAACATTACCTCTGGAAGTATCACCAATTGCAGCCATAGCAGTCTCCAAAGACAATGAAATAGACTTCAAAGTTTGTTCAATCTCATCTTCACCAATCAACAAAAGAGACCTTAAGTCTTTCATTGAAACAGAGGAGCTCAATGCTTTCATTCTTATAACAGTTTTTATGGTAGCAAACTCTGAAGGCAAACCATTAAGAACTGAGACTACAATATCTTCATCATCCATATAAACTCCCATTGTAGCAAGTTGATCACATATTGATTTCACTCTAAACAAGTACCTGTCAATAGAGTCTGAGCCTTTTTTGATGTTGTATAAGGAGTTTTTGAGATTCATTATGTTATACCGTGAATCATCAACATATCTCTCCTTAAGTCGACACCAAATTTCCCTAGAAGTCTTACTTCCAACAATGAAGGAGAGAGCATCACTAGACAGAGTAGCAGCAAGTATAGACATAACAGCAGCATCATTTTGCACCCAATCCTTGTAATCCTTTGTCATATCAGGCTTAACCCCACCTTCTTCTATAACCATGTTCTGTGGTGGACAAGAAAATGATCCATCGATATATCGAATGAGAGCACAACCAGCCAACATTGTCTCTACTAGAAATTTCCATGTTACATAGTTGGAGTTGTCTAAGCGAACTGAAATTAGATTTTGGAAATTGGACAGCAGACAACTTTGTAACACACTACTATTATCCATGATGCAGAAGTTACTCACAAATCTTCAAAGTTCAATTCCTCTTGACGATACACCAAAATACACTTCTTTCTTTCACCAATTTTTCATCGGTCAACATCCAAATTTTAGAGGAGACCCCAAAACAAAGAGAACCTCTGAACTAAAATCCCCAAATTTCTAGGGTTTCGATTTCTGGCATCAACAAATTCACACTTTTCCAATTCAGCAACTAAAACTTGTAAAAATCTATAATTGAACAGATATTAAGCAAACCCAAGGCTTCGAAGCACAACAACTTCTTGTAGATCTTATCAAATACTTCCATTAACATATGAATCTCTACTTCTCTTCAAAATACCAGAAAAACTTATCTGAGAGATGAGACGAAAGAACAGTGAAAATGAAGATCGATGAAGACTGTGAAACCCTATGTCGCCGGCGAAAAACTTTGATCCCGATCGAACCTGGCTCTTGATACCATGAAAGCTTAAGCAAAGAGATAGGAAGAAATAAGAGAATCAAAGAAAATATCTTGCATCTATTATCTTGTGTTACAGAGAAAGGGAAATACTTCAGCTATTATACCTATAGCTATTAGAGAGATACAGTACAGCTGTAAAAGGCTTCTAGATAAACAGTAAAACTAGACTAAGTTTTACTGTTTTACAACAATTACTCTTAACAAGAAGGTCAATTGTAGATGGGGCTGGACATGTGCAAATTGAATTAGAATAAGAGGACGGGATTTGGTTGGCAACTTGGTGTGGCTAAATCTTAGTCAAAAAAGCTACGGTGGTTCTCTTCTTCTTCTTCTCCTCCTCCTCCTCCGTGCGCAACTGAAACTCCAGCAGTGATTGAAGCTAGCTAGCTAGGTGGGATTTGCAGCTCTATTTACGCGTAGAGCTACTCGTTTGCGATGACGGATTCGATCATGACTCTTTTCTTAACGTATTACAGAGAAGTCGGCACCTTAAATTGTTATATTTGTCTAGTTTTCATATCACTAATTAGCATCTTATATGCAAAAAAAAAAAAAAAAATCTTACGTTCACTTCATCAAACACCTTGTTTCTTTCACTCTAGCTTGCTCATCATCTCTTTGTTGAATCTTAATAAATAGTTTTACCCATTAAGCTTATAGACGATAAACTAGTGTTTCTTTTTTTAATTTATTAGCGACAATGTCTATTCAAATTTTTTTAATTTGATCATGTACTTATTTACCTAGCCGTAGTGCTTCGTTAAAATTAGCACGTAAAGTAGTCACAATTCTATATTCTTACTGCAGTTAGCACTTAAAAAATATTTATCCAGAAACATATAAAAATATCTCAAAATGTGATTAACCTTCCATTACTCTTTTAGAAATGATTAAACACACTCAATTATAAGCCTTCCCTGTTTGATTATTTGAAAGCTGTTTTGTCCCTTGTCAACAGTCTGGAGTGGAGAGTAATGCCTTAGAATTATACACTAGCTAGTTACTTTCAAGTACCACTTGATGAGTTTGATGACATTATAGTAATGGAATATCATATATCTTCCCACTTTACATTTTTGAGTGCTTTAATCCTCAAGTTGATGCCCACCCATTTCACATTTGTGCCTAACCTGACTCTCACAAACTAAATTAATCATCTAATTTCATGTTTAACTCTTAATTAATTATGACCTGCAATACAGCATATCATGGTGTTACTCAAGGGATCAGTTCCCATATCATTTGGTGCGAGCACTAGTGAACCGGCAGCGTACGGCGAGCTAGTGGCGTTGGGCGGCATTACAAAGGCGGTGAAGCGGGAGTTAATCGCTACACTCGGCACAATTCTGCAGAACTCGAAGCTCAGTGTCCCAAGGACTCGTTTTTTCCTTAAAGTTGTTGATGTAAGTACTCCTATGGGATCCAAACTGTGATGTGTAAATCGCTGTTGTAAGAGATGGGCAATGCCTATGCTTTCCCTCATTTGTTGGCCAAAGAAATAAAAAGAAGGCTTCGCATTTTATGCTTGGCTTCTAACTTGTGGTGCAAAATTCCATCAATAATTAGGGTATGAAGCCAATGACACAAAAGATGAATCAATAATTCACAATGGTCCCTAAACACCCATTTGTAGTTGAAGATTGTGACACTCTAAGGTTGCCATGTACAAGGAGGCATGCACCACACCATTTCGGCTTTTTTTCAAGAGACTTCTTTCACTCGTAATCTTCGGTTTCACCAAAGATGCGACACTGGACTAATGGAAATCATACACATAGACTTGGACCATGCGTGCACCTTAACTAAAGTGCGAATGTGCAAGCTTTTTCCATTCAGTTTGCACTAGTCGTTTTCGCATAGTGTAAAGGAAACAAGTATGCCACACTGTGCCACCACCAAACTTTCATCGTTTTATTTGGTACATATGCTCTAGGTGCTTGCTTGCAGAGCACTATACACTATATAAAGTTGTCCTCTGTCCTACTGTTTTGTCAAGTGATAAGACACCATGGAGATGAGGTACTACTTCAATCCCGTGAACATGTAGAACAAAATCAATTTGCGTCTCAATCAAGTGAATGCATTGTTGTGAAAACAATAGGAAGTGAATTACAATGGCGATCGAGGAGGAAAATACCAGATTCAATTTGATCGCCAAATAATATTTTGTTCATGTGTTTCAGTTAAAAACACAATTAAAGCATAATGTTATCGAGTTGTTGACGCATATCTATGCTTTGTCTATTTGTTTTAATCTTTGATATTAGTTAAATAAAATTGAGTATATATAGTTTGATATAGAGGTAGACTAGTTCGATACAGAGCAGTACATAATAGTTTCAAACAAGTTAACCAATGTATGAAGTAATGTATGTTCGATGTACATTACCTCTAAATAAGTCTAGTCTACCTATGGATCTATACGTTAATGTGGCGCGAACAAATCATAAAGTAAAATCTCAAAAGAGTGACAAAGGTAGAGTTTTCACTTGGCATTGACACTTGACAGGTTGCTTAAGAATTGGGACTTGTTTGAAATTGTAGAATGGACTCGACCCAGAAACTAGCCCCAATGGCCCATTGGCCTAGACAGGAACGGGGGAAAGTTCTAGAATGGCATACGTAGCGGTCGGTATACGTTCTGATACGGGGCATAAGGGGCATTTTGGGTACTTTGAAGCCCAATTATTGTGATGTTACCTCTCTCTCAGTCTCCCACACAAAAGAAATAAGAGGACCGAGAGTGAGAGGGTGGGTAGTTGAGAATCGCAGCCAAGAGAGAAGAGAGAAGAGAAACGAAACGATGCCGTGTTTGAACATTTCCGCCAACGTCAGCCTCGAAGGAGTTGACACCTCCTCCATCCTCTCTGAAGCCACCTCCACCGTCGCCAAGATCATCGGCAAACCCGAGGCTGTACGACTCTCCTTCTTTTTTTAATATATTTTTTTTCATTTTTTTTCTTTCAGATTGAACAATATTGTTGGTAAATAAGCTTGGGTTTTGTTAGCTATAGTAAAATCGGTTTGGTAATTTTCACTGTTTGTTCTGGAATTTGGGTTTGGCGTACTTTGTAGGATGTTTAACTTGAACACTTCAAGAAATAGGGATGAATTAGATAGTGTTGCATGTTACGAAGAGAAATGCATCTTCTCTATTGCTGGTTTTTGCTTCTCATGAATAGGGTCCTGTCAATTTGTCTCCAGTATTAGAAGTTCAGCTTATCCCGAGTTCTAGACTGATTTTAGTAGGAGTGAGACGGTCCGTTGATATTGTATGGCAATCCTACTATCTGGATTCTTGTTGGTGTTTGAATACTGTATATTCGATGTTGCTCTAGTAGCCAGTGTGGTTGAAGTCTTTTGACACTTTGGGAAGGCAATGCACTTTCTTTGTTACTTGCTTTGCTTTTTATAGAAAGGTCTTCTCAAGCGAAATTGATTGGCATTTGGTTCTTAGTTTGTTTTGGAGAAGAGGGTATTGCTGGATATACAGTCATCATGCCTTATTATGTTGATACCAGACACCTCGCCTGCTGTGTCCTGAGTTTGGTTCTAATAGTTCAGTATTACAGTGTATTGAATGACTATCTTGCTAGATTTATTGTGATGTTGGTGTACTTTGTATTCTATTTTCTCCCATTAGTTGGTTTCTTACAGCTTTTTAGCTGTTCCTGATATTGGTTGATTGTCTTGAACCATTGTGTAAACTCTTTGTTTGTCGATATGCAGTATGTCATGATTGTGCTGAAGGGATCAGTTCCCATATCTTTTGGAGGGACTGAGCAGCCAGCTGCTTATGGTGAGTTGGTCTCCATTGGTGGCCTGAACCCTGATGTGAACAAGAAGTTGAGTGCTGCAATTTCCTCAATCCTTGAGGCCAAGCTGTCTGTGCCCAAGTCAAGATTCTTTCTAAAGTTCTATGATACCAAGGCAAGTCATCTTACCTTTTCTGAGTTTCCAGAGAGAAAGGATCATTGACACATTGTCATGCATGCGGTTTTTTCTCATTGCATTCTTCCTATCTGTTTAGGCGCATCAGAGTCAAGAACACGCTCAGTGTTTGCATGCTTTACACCAGAACTAGATCATGTAAATATGTCTTTCTATCTAAAACCGCATAGTTCCGCTTATCTTTCTCAAGAATCAAACTCATGTTTCTTTAGCAACTTTTGCCATGTGTTGCAACTTTTAAGTGATTCTGAATCTTTGATATTTTGCAGGGCTCCAACTTTGGATGGAATGGATCTACCTTCTAGAGACCTGGATAGGGTGTGAAAATCAGAGAACTTTATTGCTAGTGGTGATTTGGTATCATATGATACCACTAAGGATGTTGTTAATTTACGTATGTGCACTCAGTTAGAACCTATTGAAGACATGCCTGTATGCCGGCTTTGGCACAACTGCTTGTTCAGTTGGTACTTATAAATGATGTTATGGTAGTTTGTTCTCGTGCTTTGTGGTTCATCGGTTTCTACATGAGATTTAGCTGCCCAATATGCATATTAGCCATATATTCTTGTCTTGCATCCTTATATCTTCCAGCTATTTTCAATTACATGTTCTACTCCATACAACTCTTGAACTCTCTATATGCAAATAGACCATGTTGTTTGTAAAACCTCTAGTTAATATCTTGACTAGGGAATGCATCATCTACTATCTACTTTCATTTGGAATATCTGTTTGGTTTGGTTTACTAGATTCATGTCTGATTTGTAGCTGATGATATGGTATTATACTATGAATAGATATTCTAAATTCCACTCCCTTGAATCTAGGCAAGTATAGATTGATTCTATTCATAGAAGCTAGATTAAATTGGCGTGAATCTATTTACAGGGGGTTTTATTCAAAGTCCCTTGTTATGTGACACTTCTCCTTTGGCACCCAAGCCCATATTCATTTAGCCCCTTCAATTCTTCTGTCTCCTTTACTTGTTGGTTATCGGCGACGATGACAGATGCCAATCCGACCAACTAACCCTAGTAAAAAAAGGTTCGATGGTAATTAGGTTTTTAACGAGCTTGCTCAAATGGAAAAACAAAACAAGAGTCTTAAAATTGATCACTATTTTAATCTTTCTAGAAAATAGAAAACTGGAAATTGAGCGGAAGAGACTTCCATTCACTCATTGCCGGTTTTACACCGTCCATCCATCTGTGGTTGAATTCAAACCCCCAGAAAATACATATACAATCCACCCGCCACAGTAAATCAAATTTTAACCAAATCAAAACCTTCTTACTCACCGTAAAAAGCCCTGGGTTTTCACTTTTCACCCGGGTTTTGACGGCGAAACCGTAACCGCTAAGCAAAGTTCAAACGTCTATTTCCATTCACCTTCCTTTTTACTATTCAAATTTCAATCACACGTTTCTCTTATAAACCCAAAAAGCTTTCAGATCTTATAACCCTTCACAAAAATCACATAGAAAATTTTCAGATCTTGATCCACCGACAATGTCAACCACCGTGCCACCCGTCCTCCCAATCTCCACCACCGTCGCCGCCGCCGGATCCGTCGAGTCCCAGGCCCAGCCTCCGATCGCCACCCCTGCCTTCCGCGCCTTCCTCAACCACATCACCGACACCGTCCGCAACGGCCTCTCCCAGCGCCGCCCCTGGGCCGAGCTCGCAGACCGCTCCGCCTTCGCCAAACCGGAATCCTTCTCCGACGCCACCGTCCGCGTCCGCAAGAACTACTCCTACTTCCGCGTCAACTACCTCGCCGTCGTCGCTCTCATCGTCGCCGTCTCCCTCTTCACCCACCCCTTCTCCCTCGTCGTCCTCCTCGGCCTCCTCGCCGCCTGGCTCTTCCTCTACCTCTTCCGCCCCTCCGATCAGCCCCTCGTCATCTTCGGCAGGACCTTCTCCGACACCCAAACGCTACTCGGCCTCGTCGCGCTAAGCGTCTTCATCGTCTTCCTCACATCCGTCGGATCCGTCCTCATCTCCGCCCTCATGGTCGGAGTCGGCGTTGTGCTCGTTCACGGTGCCATTAGGGTTCCAGAGGATCTTTTCTTGGATGAGCAAGACACTTCTGCCTCCACCGGATTCCTATCTTTCCTCAACGGCGCCGCATCCAATGTCGCCGCCGCCACCGCACCTGCCATGGCCGCTGCTCGCGGTTGATCTCCTCCGCCATTGGTATAATTAGCTGATTCATATATAGCTCTCTTTTTTCAGGAAAAAAAATAAATAAAAAATGGAAATAAATTGACAATTTTGTCTTATAAATATATATGTAGGATGGTTTAATTGGTGCAATTTGTATGAATCTGCGTACTTAATTCTGATTTAGATGTTAAAAAATTCGAATTCTCGGTGTTCTTTGTTGGATCTGTCTATCAGAGTCATGTTCCTTTTTGAGTTTTTTTTTTTTTTTTTTTCTCTCGTTATTTGATTCAGATACAAATTGTAATCGCCACAGATCATTGATATTCATTGATATAATCGATATTCTTTTGTTCCATTCTGTGCAAATCTTGATTATGTTTTGTTCATATGATTGAGAAGCTCTTGATACTCTGCATGGATGTTTTTGATTGCTCAGCCCTTCATTGTTTGCAAATCAGATAGGCTCAAGTCTGTAGTTAATATCCGATTATGTGTTTTGTTCTACTTTACAATTAGGGATTATGCATCTTCCCTCTAAGCCATTTCATTGCTTTCTCAATCATTTTGAGAAATGATCGATTATGCATCTTACAGTCTACATTATGATTGTCCGGATGTTGTGACTCTAGATCTTTTTGTTATTGATTGCTCGATAGACGCTAGATTGTTAGAAATGAACTAACTGCTACATTGTTCAGAATTCTGATCTGCTACATTTCTTTGCAATGAAAAGTTTACATCAACCTGCTCAATGTTAGACAGTGCGGAACATTTTTGTCAAACACAGATACTTTGATGAATCTGGTTTTGATAAATACAGAGAGACATGTGCATCTTTAATTATTAGAGCTTAATGTCTAGGATAGAATGCAGTATATGGATTCATTCATATCAACCTGCTGCAACACAGAGAGACGTTGATAATCATAGGCAAGGTAGCTTTATGAGAAGACATAACTCCCATGTTAAATAACATATAGCCATATGAAGAATTGAAGACAGAAATTGATTGTATACAGGAGGCCATGTGCATCAGGGTATAAGTTGAGTGAGGAAATAGGGGATTGTATTGTTTTCTATATTATGATGAGGATATCACTTTTAGATAGAGGAGCTAGTCTATGTTGGTCGAGTCTTGTGCCGGTTTTAGTCGAGTGCACCACATTATGAGTCCTGAGAAGGACGATGGGGTTAACTGCTAGCTTCAAGTCATTTCTGTTATAGAAAGCAAAGCTGGTCTCCCAGTATTTGTACCCCTTGTTTTTATAAGCAGATGGGAAAGCCCCTCATCATCATAATCATGGAATTGCCAGAGCGCCTTTGTTACAGTAGCCAACTGTTTGAACTTTAACCCAATCCCCAGAACAATTTTAATCTTCAGTTACTGGTCCCTCATTGCCCTTCTGCTACTTGTTCTTAAGGTAATAGGATTCTGGAAAAGTTTCTGAATGAAACAGACAAACAGTTATCGTACACCAGTTCAAAGAGCAATGCTTTTCATCAACACCAGTGACCAGTGTAGATGATGATTATGCAGAAAAAGGTAAACTTTAAGCCCCTATGATAAAGTTTCACAAGGTTAAAGACAATCATTAAGGCCATGGTAAGAACAAGGCCATTATGGTCGTTTTGGCTGTGGTTCTTTTTGGTGAGAAAAGAAAGGCCGTGGTTTTGGCTGTGGTTGCACAGTGACAGAAGCAATTTTGTTGTTATTTTTGGTCGGATGTGGCAGCAAGCTTATTATAATTATTATTATTTTGCCGGGTATGACCAATGAAAAATAGCCGTTGTTTAGGACCCAATTTCAACCCTACCGTTATAAGGAGGCAGTGCATGATGGAAAGAAAAACTAGCCGTTGCCATTAACAAAGATGAAAGATGCCTCTGGAGTCAAGACATTGACCCCCATCCTTCACCTGACTCTGTGTCCGACCTTCACCCAAACCCTAAACAATTATTCATTTCTCCACTCAGATCCTCACATGTTTTCTCAGATCCCCCAACTGTCTCAATCCATTTCGCCCCTTCTTATTTGAGCTTTTCATTTCATCATTGTTCATAGTAGCTAGCTTCACCTTCTCTTCATCCACTCTCTATACCTTAGAACAGAACAAAGAGTGATCTAAACCATTTCTGCATCTTCTTCGAAACAGAAACCCTTTTCATGTTCTTTGATGGAAAATAAGTTCATCTATGCCTTACTCTTTGTTCAGCTTCTTGTTTTCACTTATAGACCTGTTCTGGGAGGAGGGGATGGAGTAGTTGTCACCCGAGCTGATTATCTAGCACTTCGAGCATTCAAGCAAGAGCTTATCGATTTCAAAGGCTTGTTGCGCAGCTGGAACGACAGTGGCGTTGGAGTTTGCTCAGGTGGGTGGGCTGGAATCAAGTGTGTCAAGGGGCAGGTCATTGCAATCCAGCTTCCATGGAAGAGACTAGGGGGCAGAATCTCCGAGAAGATTGGGCAGCTTCAAGGGCTTCGAAAGCTTAGCCTGCATGACAATGTCTTAGGTGGCCCTGTCCCTTTGGCTCTGGGATTGCTCCCCAATCTTAGAGGGGTGTACCTCTTCAATAACCGGCTTTCTGGTACTGTCCCTGCTTCAATCGGTAACTGTCATCTTCTTCAAACTCTTGATTTGAGCAACAATGCACTTAGTGGTTCTATTCCTAGTCTTGCAAACTCCACTAGGTTGTTTAGACTTAATTTGAGCTTCAATTCGTTTTCTGGTTCAATCCCAACTAGTCTCACTAGGTCAAGTTCCCTAATCTTTCTTGCTCTCCAACACAACAATCTCTCTGGTTCTATTCCCAGCACTTGGGTTGGAACAAACAGAACTTACCAGCTTAAGACCTTGACCCTTGACCATAATCTCATCTCTGGAGCTATTCCAAGCTCTCTGAGTAAGTTGGGTTTTCTTGAAGAGATTTGTCTAAGCAATAACCAGATTACAGGAACCATACCCAATGAACTAGGGGAGCTCCCAAGGCTCCAAAAGCTAGACTTATCCAACAATGCCATCAATGGAAGCATCCCAGCTAGCTTTTCCAATCTGTCATCGATTGTGTCATTGAATCTAGAAGGCAATCGCCTTGATAACCAAATCCCACAAGTCTTGGAAAAATTGCAGAATCTCTCAGTACTTAATCTGAGGAGTAATAAGTTCAGTGGTCATATTCCTGCTTCTATTGGGAATATCTCTGGGATTAACCAAGTTGATTTATCCGAAAACATTTTCACTGGATAAATTCCTGCTTCATTTTCCAGCCTAGCCAATCTCACTTCCTTTAATGTTTCTTACAACAATCTGTCTGGCTTAGTCCCATCTCTCCTATCCAAAAAGTTCAAATCCAGCTCCTTTGTGGGGAATCTCCAGCTATGTGGGTATAGTGCTTCAACTTAGTGTTCTTCTCCACCACCTCAGAATCTTACAGTTCCAACAATAGAGCCTATGAAGAAAAAGCATCACCACAGACTGAGTACAAAGGACATAATTCTCATAGCAGCAGGTGTCGTCCTAGCAGTTCTGCTTCTACTCTGCTGCTGTTTTCTGCTATGTTTAATTAGGAAAAGATCTGTACTGAAAGGAAATAATAGTAAGACCGCCAAGCAATCGGCCACTGGGAGTATTGACAAGGCAGTGCCTGCAGGCGCTGTGGTTTCATCTGGCGGCGAAGCTGGTGGGAAGCTTGTTCATTTTGATGGGCCATTTGTGTTTACTGCTGATGATCTATTGTGTGCCACTGCCGAGATAATGGGGAAGAGTACCTATGGGACTGCATACAAGGCAATATTGGAGGAGGGTAGTCAAGTTGCAGTGAAGAGGTTGAGGGAAAAGACTACAAAGGGTCACAAGGAGTTTGAAACTGAAGCTGCAGCAATTGGGAAGATTCGGCACCCAAATCTCTTAGCTCTCAGGGCCTATTACTTGGGTCCCAAGGGAGAGAAGCTCCTTGTCTTTGATTTCATGCCTAAGGGAAGTCTCGCATCATTTCTTCATGGTAAGTTAACTGAACTAGCTCATGAATTATCTTGAACAGTTACTGATGTTAGACTTCAGTTGACATTTCAAAGTCTTGATTAGGTCCTCAATTTCATGTGTAATGTCTATGATTATGCAGCTCGCGGACCAGAAATGGTCATTGATTGGCCAACAAGGATGAACATAGCCATTGGAGTCACAAGAGGACTATGCCATCTCCACAACCAGGAGAACATCATACATGGGAATCTCACATCCAGCAACATACTACTTGATGAGCAGACCAACGCTCACATTGCAGACTATGGCCTTTCTCGCCTCATGACCCCAGCCGCCAACACCAATGTGATTGCCTCAGCAGGAACCCTCGGCTACAATGCACCAGAGCTCTCAAAGACCAAGAAGAGTACAGAAAAGACTGATGTCTACAGCCTTGGAGTGATCATATTGGAGCTCCTAACAGGAAAATCACCTGGAGAGCCAATGAATGGTATGGACTTGCCGCAGTGGGTGGCGTCGATTGTTAAAGAGGAGTGGACGAATGAAGTTTTTGATTTGGAGCTTTTAAGGGATATTCCAATCATAGGTGATCAGCTGCTTAACACATTGAAGTTGGCTCTGCATTGTGTGGATCCCACACCAGCTGCAAGACCAGAGGCACAGCAAGTTCTGCCGCAACTAGAAGAGATTAAGCTGCCTGAGGCAAATGTTGGTTCTGCTGAAGAAGGAACAGAAGCACCAGCATCAGCAACTGAGTAGGTTACTCAGTTATTATTTGTTCAAAAGGAGTATTGTCATCTATTAATTTGTTCAAAAGGAGTAGAGGGATATGTAGGCATGCAATTCTTTGGTTACTAGTATACGTATATATAGGTTATTGCTTGATTCTTTTTATTGCTTGATTCTTTTTGTTGAGGATAATAATGTACTCTTTGAAGTTGTGGTTCTGTAACAATCAACAGAATTCATGATCGATACGCAATTGCATAAGTTTTATAGTTACATCCTTGATCCTTCTGTGGTTGTTTGCCAAAGCATTTTGAAGTCTCTTTGAAGTTGTGGTTCTGTAACAATCAACAGAATTCATGATCGATATGCAATTGCATAAATTTTATAGTTACATCCTTGATCCTTCTGTGGTTGATTGCCAAAGCATTTTCCGTACCAGCCATATTGGATTTACATCTTTTTACCCTTTGAGTGGTGTTTTTACTGCTGTTTTATTATTGATATAGGAATTCGGCTTTTCAAGTTTGCTCACTCTATTAGTGAGTGTTCATCTACTTGTTACTTTACCCTTCCATGTCAATTTTGTTTCACTTGTGTTTAAACAAAAAAATAGTATTCAATGCAGAACGAGAAGTGTCAACATCTCAAACAAAATTCGTATTTTTCTCGGGTTTTGAAATCCACACTCCCTAAATTGTAATCTATATTCTCATTTTCTATTTTTAGTCATTATTTTCATAAAAAAGACAAAAGTTAAGTCATTAAAGACAAAATTTAAGTTACCAAAAAAAAGTGAAAGTGTGATTTACAATTTAAAAAGTGTGAATTTCACTTCCATTTTTCTCAATCATCTCCATAGTGTGGCTAACAACACATGAAAAATACGTTTAGAATAGAGCTCCATTGCTGATGGTCATGTCTCTTTTTTTTTTTGGATACAATCTGAAATTCATGTTATATATGTGAAAACAGACTAGTTTGTTAGTATATCACACGATTCGTTTCTTCTTCATTGTGACAACAAACTACAAAGAGAAATTTTATTAACACATCTCTAATTACTAAATACACGTACCATACTTAATACACCACATATTAATTTTATTGCTTTAACATTTTACGGGATACACATACCCAAATTTTCTACAATACATTCATTTAAAATACACAACTTATTCAATAAATACACAACTCATTCACTGTAGTCGGTAATCAGTAAACTACCTTCCCCGCCCATAGACCAGTCATGAAACTTGTAGACCGACGTCCGGGCTACCTCGCCATGGTGAAAGATCATCGGTACCACATCGGGAAGGTGCTCCTCCAAGCTCCATAAGAAGGCACAATGATAAGATAAATGTATAGTTAGTCTCACATCGGTAATGTGTAATAAGAAGAAACCTTCCTTATCTATAAAAGGAAGGCTCCCCCTGTTTAGAATGGACTCTCTCTCTCTCTCTCTCTCTCTCTCTCTCTCTCTCTCTCTCTCTCTCTCTCTCGGGAAATGGTAACGACTCATTCCCGGAGGAGTCTTGTAACTCCCAAGGCATTGAGGCCTCATGATAGTAGAATCTTAAGTGGACGTAGCCGTGTCTTCCGATGGCATGATGAACCACTATAAATATTGTGTCTTTGTGCATAAGTTTATGTTCTACCGTGCTTCTACACAGCCTACGGGTTCTTGTAGAAACAAATGGCGCTGTCTGTGGGAACCATTATAAAAAGTCTTGTTGCTCAACCATCAGGTTAATTTAGGGAGGTCAGCCTAAAGTAACTAGTATGCAGGCCAAGGGATCCAGTAGGCAAGCCCAAGCCGTAAGGTGGCAATACATGACCCGCTAGGGATATCTTTATCACCGAGTCCTCACCAAGGGCCCGACTACAACGGCTCCAAGCAGCACCCAGAAATAATTAATCGGGATCCTGGAGAAATAGTTAATATGGGGATCAGCCATGCATCACCGGTGTCTCGTTGTCAACTTTACATAAATCTATTTCCAATTCATCGCCTTCAAATTCTCCTACCGCCCAGCATGAAAGGGAAATGTAGAGCTGTCAAATTCATGATATGAGCACAAGGAAGGCAAGCTACATCTTATTTGTCTGATCTCGCCGGTAGGTCCTCTCCGACGGTATTATGTCATCTTCATAATGCATTCATGATCATTCTCGATACAAACTGGCACCCGATCAACCGGTCAAATCCCCCAGAGAAGCTTCGGGGTGGGACCTGATTATCTTTCCCGGGTCTTGTTCATCAAATCACCAACCGGAAACAATTCGCCTGGCTCTGGCAGGCTTCAGCTGCCTACAGATCGTTGTATCCATTTGTTGAGTTCGGTATCCGAGAGTATCCTTCGGCTCGAAGGGCAGAGTGAATCATCAGAATCCGTTGGTTTTTGGAAGAAGAGTTATCAGGGTCTACCTGGTGACATCATACATTGCGCACGAAGCGAACCAGCTCGCCGGGTGATGCCACTCTCCGTGCGAAGCGAAATCAACTCGCCTGGTGATGCTACTCCGCGTAAAGCGAACTCAGCTCGTCTGGTGATGCCACTCTCCTCGGGAAGCAAACTCAGCTCGCCTGGTGATGCCACGATGGACGTGTAATCGATAATCTATCATGGATCAGTGAGACCAATCGGGATCACGACACCGGAGCTCACCGGAGACCAATCCAGGGGAGTTCACTCTGTACACCCAGCACCCTACTCTGGCCACCTGTAAGGCACTTTCAGAAAGCTTCTGGATGATATCTTTATCTGTAATCCTACCGATGACACCCACTTTGCTTACGGTGCCAAGGAGTCGAGAATGCAACTCTAAACAAAGACATGCCAGGGAACTCATATGAGGCAGAAGAGAAGAAAAAGATAGGCCCCCAGAGAGTTGCTATAGGCACCGAGAAGTTGATTTGTGCACCATGCTGTAGAGCGCAAGCCACCGGGATCATCCAGACAAGTCTCCAACCTCCACACGTATGCAAACTTCACCTTTTGGTCCTCCGTAGAGTCTCAGTGCGTGAAGCCATCTCGCGCTCGTCGTAAGTGCATGCAGACTCCGCCACTTGGTCATTCGCGAGGTCTCTCTTGAGCGAAGACATCTCGCCTTACGGACTGCTTCTACAGGAAGCCACTTCTTGATTCCATGCGAAGTCTTCATGAGAACTCTACTATGCGATCTCGCTGGCGGGCCATCACTTATAAACTCATTATGTTGAGCATGTTTCCTTGTCGAACCAAATTATAACATCAACACCTACCTTGGTCCGGAACCCGAAAACAACTCTCCGGTATAAAAATGAAATCTTGTTATCAGGAGCACAATGATACATCTCTATCGAGAGGTCGCGTCATCCTCCCGGCAGGCAACAACTACCAAGAAAGAATCATCGGCTCCCGGTGGTGGGTCTGGATCACAGTCCTATCGATGAGAGCAACATGACAATCATCTGCTCTCAGAAGGTACGTATCTCGGCACCCTAACTCCTGGACAACTGCTATGGACACCCCATCTTACTATGTCCAGAAGAAGTCCTTCCCGAAAGCAATTTAATCTCCTGGTGAAACTCGGTCCCATGTGTTTAAGTAGTCTGTGATTAAAGCTTCATCTCCCTCCTGCTGTTGGGTTCACTGGGCAGAAGGATATCTGAATTCCAGACCAACGGGACACCTTCTTATGCGGCATGAGAACCAATGCATGGACAACTCTATTCACCCACAAGGAATCTACCCTTTGCACCTATCGGGAAGCCTCACCTACCAGCGGTCATCCCCTGCAAGCGCCATCCGGTATCCATATCTTGTCAACTCCAAACTCCTGACTGAGAATGCTCTGTTGGCATCATTCGATCTGCCGAAGAAACTGTGTTCAGTATTGTACCCACTAAAAAATTGTTATGAACACCCGGGGCTATCTCGTGCATCAGCCAACATACATATTTGCTTCAAGCACACGGAAATCGAAAGAAAGGGAGCTTGGATAGTAAAAAAGGAATGTGGGAGAAGTTTCTTGAGGTATTGGCCACCCGAGGGTAGATTCCCTATGAGTGATCATCTTCGGGAGCCTCCATTAAGCATTGTCTTTTGGTCTGGACACCCCTCTTCGTACTATGGCCACCCGGAGAGTCTGAAATGAATGGCACCTGGACTAAAAAAAAACAAACACTATGGACGCCCAGAGCTATTTATCTGGAAATAGGCAGACCCCAACCATACTGGAACAAGGATTCATCATCTGAGAGTAGTACTGGCCTGAATCAACACCTCCTATGTGCACCTATTCGGCAGCTGTTTCCACAAATAATTCATTCATTTAATTGCCTTTTAAGAAAGTACAAAGCATGCTTCACATACGGTTATATCATGGTACGGTTGGCTCACCATGCATTGTTGTAACTAAGTACGAACTATATAACATGCAGTCCATGATCACTATTGTCCATTCAAATTTGTGAGGCAAATGTACGTAGATACTCCTGCTTCCCGGACATTGAATAGGGAGTTTCTAGTCTTTATGATAGTAGTAAGTCCCGGATAGGTGTGGGAAAAGATAGCAGGAAAATTGCAAGTCCCGGATAAGTGTCACCTGGAGGAATAATGCAACAACTGCTTAGGAAAATTTTGATTCCTAGATAAGAACTAACGGGAGGAAGCATGCAACAACTGCTTAGGAAAATTTCAATTCCCAGATAAGAATAGGTGGAAGAATGCAACAACCGTTTCATGAGATTCTTATGCCCGAGCAAGAACCAACGGGAAGCATACAAGAACTAAAATGCATGAACATACCCCGAGAATGTATCATCGGGAAGCATGCGCGAAACAACTAACGCCATGGAAACTGCAAGTCCCTTGTACAACTCCTGAAGGGTGGGGGTTGGGCAATTCATATCATTCCATTCATACGAAGAATAGTGGCCTGATAACCTACGCGGGGATAATACCCCGCGCTCGAGTAGAAACACATGATATGAAAAGGTTCGCTACCTTCGTCCATCAAAAATAAGACCTGATAAAGCACATCATGAGTCCAAACTTGGGGGGACTGGGCTCAGTTCACGTGAGGGGAACGAGCTCGCCAGAGTGTCAGCCCTCTTGGGCGAGGTAGACTCATCTGCTCGCGAGAACTCATTTTGATCGGAGCGGACTCCTCAGCTAACATGGTCATTGTGCGCAGAGCGAACACAGCTCGTGTGAAAGTATTGCACGCAGAGCGAACTCAATAGCTTGCGTGAAAGTATTGCACGCGGAGTGAACTCCACAGCTCGCGTGTTGGCAATGTACGCGAAACGACCTCCTCAGCTCGCTCGATAGTCATGGCACGAGCGAGCGAACTCTACAGCTTGAGTGGTAGTCCTCGCACGCGGAGCGCACATGTCAACTCTCGTGCTTAGTCTTTATGGCGGGAGGCGAACACCTCAGTTTGCGTGTCGCATATGAGCATGCATGCTGGTCAGTAGGTTTTGGCATTCGTCCGAGAGAGAGGCATAAGTCAATGAGATCCCCAGTAAGACCAGGCCATATTATGTTACTGAAATCCCCAGAAAGACCAAGCGGGATGGGCATGAAACTATCTTCTCTTTAAAAACAGAGCAAGTGGCTTGATAAACCACGGACAGCGTTAACACCCCGTCACTCAAGTAGTAACACCGAATATGGAAAGGGCTCGCTGCCCTTGTCCATGAAAGTATAACACTTGGCTCGAGGCGGACTCCTCAGCTTGCCCAAGTGTCAGCCCTTCTAGACGGAGCAAACTACACAGCTCGCGTGTAGGCATTGTACGCAGAACGAACTAAGCTAGCCCGAGTGTCAACCCTTCTAGGAGAGGCGGAGCGGACCCCTCAGCTCGCCTGTAAGTATTGTACGCGGAGCGGACTTGGGGGGACTAAGATCGGGTGTCCGTTGATAACTAACTGATCTACGAGCATTTTATATATTAAGTCTCGTCCAGATTATGATTGTTATAATCTCATTGGTTTGTGAAAATTCATAATATTATACTTGCAAGGCAGCCTATATATAAGTATGCGTGCGGGTCAGTAGATTTTGGCATTGGACGTTCAGTATTACATAATTGCATGAGCCATTTTGCTTTTCGATAATTATTATGTCATATCCATACTTGGTTAGCCCCATAATTGTGTCGATCATTTGTTCATTGTGAAGGTACAACAATCCTCACCCCGTCGAGTCGAGAGGGGCATTTTTTTTATCTTATAGGCGGACACCACAGCTCGCCCGATAATATAGTCTTGTGCAAAGCGAACTCCTGCAAAGCTCGCACACGAACTCACCTCGTGCGCTAGTCATAGTGCGCGGAGCGAACTCCTTAGCTCGCGTGGTTATTGTCCGCTGAGCGAACACAGCTCGCGTGTAAGTATTGTACGTGGAGCGGACTCTTTAGCTCGCGTGTACTCCTTGTGCGCGGAGCGAACACAGCTCGCCTGGTAGTGTCAGCCTTTCGGTGCAAGGCGGACCCATTCAACACACGTCTTGAGTACTGACTTGGGGGGACTGGGACCGGGTCCGTGTTGGGGACATATATGACTGGTCTATGGGCATTTTGTATATTAAGTCCCCACTCAAGATGTGTCTTGAACGGGAACTTGGGGGGACTTGCAGTCGGTAGTCAGTAAACTACATTCCCCGCCCATAGACCAGTCATGAAACTTGTAGACCGACGTCTGGGCTACCTCGTCATGGTGAAAGATCATCGGTACCACATCAGGAAGGTGCTCATTTAAGCTCCATAAGAAGGCACCATGATAAGATAAATGTATAGTTAGTCTCACATCGGTAATGTGTAGTAAGAGGAAACCTTCCTTATCTATAAAAGGAAGGCTCCCCCTGTTTAGAAAGGACTCTCTCTCTCTCTCTCTCTCTCTCTCTCTCTCTCTCCCGGGAAATGGTAACCACTCCTTCCCGGATGAGTCTTGTAACTCCCAAGGCATTGAGGCCTCATGATAGTAGAATCTTAAGTGGACGTAGCTGTGCCCTCCGATGGCATGGTGAACCACTATAAATATTGTGTCTTTGTGCGTATGTTTATGTTCTACCGTGCTTCTACACAGCCTACGAGTTCTTGCAGAAACATTTACTAAATACACATATTTTCTAGATCTAAAAGAAAATTCACATTAGTGAGATCTCTTGTGTCATGAGGACACGATTTTGCTTGAGATCTCTTGTGTCATGAGGACACGATTTTGCTTGAGATCTCTCTCATTGAGTGAGATCAATGGCAAACAAACTAGAAGAGTATATATATAATTATATATAGCACCATCCTAAGTTATAGTCTGGTGTTCAAACATAAATATTTTGAACGACCTAGCATTTGTGAATATAAAAAATAAATTTTCCAACTTCAACGTGTACTATCTAATCAAACAACAAACCCTATAAAATCTAAATTTTGTTGTAGATCAATTTTAATCAAAGATAGAGAAGTCATACCTTGCTTAGGGGTTGAGAAATACCATTGAAATTCATTACGTTGTCTTTAGTTTTTGCTTGAAACTATGGCTGTCGCTAACTATTTCTGATTAGAGCTTGATATCTTCACATACATTGTTCTTATAGAGGAGAATAATAGTCTTATGTGGGAAATTTTTTTTTTCAACTAGGTTTTTTTTTACTTTTGATATAAATGTCTCTTTTGGTAATTTTATGTACATACAAAGTCTTATCTAATCTGTATAAAAAAAAATGATGTGTATCTAATATTTAGAGATGTGTTAATAAAAAGGTATATAACACTAAACTACCATTTGAAGGTACGAATGATAAAATAGTTTTCAAATGTTCCACTTGATAAAAATGTCACCATTAAAACATGTTATATGATAAAATGGTCATCTCATAACATCTTAAATGATAAAAAAGTCTATTTTCACACTTTTTACATGACCATTATACCATTCTCTCTAATATCACATGTTTTTTTTATCATTCTGAGTTTCATCGTCGTCGTCGTTTCTATATATATGTATATATATATATATATATCTCTCTCTCTCTCTCTCTCTCCTGCATCCAGACCAGACCTGAGGCCACCTGCTAGATCGATGCCGCTGTTAGATCGACTTAGCCTGCTAGATCGACTCTGCCACCTGCTAGATTGTTGCCGCTCACCGATCGACTCCGCCGCCTGTTAGCCGCTGTTAGATCGACTCCACCTCCTAGATTGATGCCGTTGTTAGATCGACTCCGCTCGCCGATCAAATCCATTGCTGCTAGATCGACTCCGCCGCTCTATCGATGCCACTGTCTACACCCTTGAAATCATAGAGTTCTGAAGTTAGGTATCAGAGCCATCAAAATTGGTTTTAGTGTCCAGATCTGATGATGACGAGTTAGTTTGTGTTAATCTGTGGAAAGTTAAGGTGAATGGAGTTGTGCTACTTTGATTTTCATAATGTTACATAGATAGTTATATTGATAGTTACATGCATGTAACTATGCATGCCTATCCATGAAATTATGCATGTAATTATGCATGTAATGTAACTATTGATTTATGTAACTATCCATATAACTATGCATGTAACTATCTATGTAACTACAGTTTGATAGTTACATAGGTAGTTACATACATGCTACAATTGTGTAACTATGCACGTAACTATCCATGTAACTATCCATCTATGTAACTATCTATGTAACTATGCATGAAACTATCCATGTAACTATCCATGCAATTAAGGAATAGAGTTCTTAACCAACACATACACCTCCACGCGCATGCAGACTCCTCAATCTAGAATTATCCTAGCTCGACATGGTCTTCAAGCAATTAAGGACACTTGCCTCTCTATCTACTCAAGCGTCATGCGAAGCCAATTTTGTATAGTCCTGCACTTGTATGCGAACTCCTCTTCTTGCTTCTTCGCGAAGTCTCCCATGCGAAGCCATCTCACCTCGCCTTCATGTACTTCTACGTGAAGTCTATTTCGTCTGCGAATGCATGTAACTATCCATGTAACTACAATTTGATAGTTACATGGGTAGTTACATACAAGCTACACTTGTGTAACTATGCATGTAACTATGCACGTAACTATCCATGTAACTATGCATGTAACTATGCATGTAACTATGCACGTAACTATGCATGTAATTATCTATCTATGTAACTATGCATGTAACTATCCATGCAATTAAGGAATAGAGTTTTTAACCAACACATACACCTCCACGCTCATGCAGGCTCCTCAATATAGAATTATCCTAGCTCGACATGGTCTTCAAGCAATTAAGGACACACTTGTCTCCCTATGTACTCAAGCGTCACGCGAAGCCAATTTTGTATAGTCCTGCACTTGTATGCGAACTCCTCCTTTTGCTTCTTTGCGAAGCCTCCTATGCAAAGCCATCTCGACTCACCTTCATGTTTAAGGACTCCACTTCTACGCGACTCCACTCCACTCCTCCGAACTTCTCTTTAAAAAATAAGGTCATAAAGACGTTCTCCAGATTAAGGCGAAACTACCACCACCATTCATGTTCGCCGTCGTGGCCAGATTCATAAACTCACCGGTGAACCTAGAAAATACTTCTCTCCTCCGATTCTCTCGTCCGATTCTCTCTCAGCATCGCTCCTCCATGAAATCTGATACAACAAAGATGTCGGGGACGACGAGAGGAAGACGTGAACACCAGCCTTGCTCCGGGAGGTGGCCGGACGACGGAGGAGCAATTCGCAGCTTCACCCCACTGCAAAATGTCGACGTCTCGACGTGGTCGGTCTGGACTGTGTATTTTTTGGAGTGAGAGAAATGATCATGGTTAACGTGTTGTTATTTTGGTCAGTGGCATGACATGTAATTTTTTAAAAAATTATGGGCAATTGTTTAAAAAATTTAAATGGGTGTATTGTTTTATCATAAAAGAACATTTGTTAACATTTTTATCATTTATTACTTCTAAATGTATCATTTTATCATTGGTCCTTAATAAAAATTCTCGCACAAATGCTTAGTTTTATTGTTTGATGTATAAAACAAACCATAAAGAGATAAGATATTAGAGGAAATTAAAAAAAAAACATTACAAGATAGAATTTAATTGTGTAACGTATTATTGAACTTTTCGTGTTAGGATTCTTGGTGGTTATTGTAGACTTTGTTAAAGCATAATCATATGCTTACAACTCACATGCTTTTTGCAGGGTATGTAAAAGAAAAATCTAATACTTCAAAGTTGTTCGCCGTAAATGATATCTTATTTATTTTGTTTTCAGTTATAAACAGTTTATACGATCGATATGATTAAAACATAAAACAATGATTACGATCAATTTTGATCGAGTGATTCATCATTCTCTAACAATCAATTATTTTACACAATGACAACCTCCAAAGCTCATGAGTGCAACCTCAGAAGTTGTCAAAGTATTTTCATATAAAGTGGCAACCTCTTAATGCTCATAAGGTTTACATGAATTTTGATGGTTCTGTGAGAGATTGTACGACATCTATTGGCTTTGTGATTAGGAACGAATATGGCAATCATATTATTGCTACTTCTAAGAAAATTGCTCAAGCATGAGTCTTTGTAGTTGAAGCAACTGCTCTTCGTGATGGTTTAAGTTTAGCTTTTCTCAATCATTCTACTCACAGTTTGGTTAACTGATTACATGCTCAACAAGAGTTCAACTCCTTGGAGAATTAAGGTGCTTGTGGAGGACATTCTTAACTCATCAATTTTAGTCCATTCACTTTTTTGTATGTAAAAAAATTATTTCAAATGATGAAAAAAAGAAGAAGGTAAATCGACACGATTCCTTGTACTATTTCAGTCCCCCGCCACCATTTCAGTCCTCTCTGATTCTCTCCGCTAGAATGCAAATGGAAGACCCCTCCATCGAGAAAATCTCAATCTCCGGCCCCGCCCTGGCCTCCATGATCCAACGCTTCTCCACCTCCCGCTCCTCCGTCGACGGCTTGATCTTCGGCCACGTCAGCCTCCTTGCCCCTACTCTCTCCGACGACGATTCCTCCTCCTCCTCCACCCTCATCGCCACCGTCACCTCCTTCTTCTGCTCCTCCTCCTCCCTCTCCTTCTACTCTCCCTCGGGTCAAGTCGACCCGATCCTCCTCCGCCGCCTCGCCCAATCCCAATCCCCCTCCTCCCACCTCCTCGGCTGGTTCTCCGGCCGCCGCAGATCCCACCTCCGTCCCTCTCTCCGCGAATTCGCCGTCTCCAACTCCCTAACCTCCAACCCTAGCCTGTCTTTCCCTATCAAAACCTCTCCGGCGCCGATCGCCGGCGACCTCAAACCCTGCCTGTTCCTCCTCTTCGCTTCTCCGATCACCGATCAGACAACCCACACTCACGAGTACCGCGCCTACCAGTTCCGGACCTCCAAGCGTTCGTTCGAGCCGAAATCGATCGACATTGTCAACATCGGCCCGGCGTTTCGAGGCCACTACGGTGCGTTCAGCCCCAGCTCGCAGTTTCCGGCTCTGCCGTGTGAGTTGAGGGTTGAGCCGATGAATGTGGATAGGGGAGAAGAGAGTTTGGGGCAGTCGAAGGCTCAGAGTGAGCTGGATATGTGGGCCGAGGGGTTAGAGGTGTGTAGCTTGAGTAGGCTGTTGGGTTCGGAGGCGGCGAGTTACACTTCTGGTGTAGAGGAATTGTATGGAAAGATGCTTGTGAAGATTGAGAGCTTGGCTAGGGAAGTTGAGGACAGCTCTATGAAGATTCGAGAGCAGGTAAAGGCTTACTAGAATGATTCATGGTTATGGATTTAGCAACTATTTTGGAGGATATAGTTATAGTGTGTAGAAATGGATAAGGGGTTTAGTTCAGGCACTCAAATAGTTACTGAATTTGTTCAATTTTGCGTTTGTATGCCACGAATCTTTAAGTTCACTTTGAGCATTACTGAAAATGATGATGATCATGAGACTGTAGTAGCCTTTTCTGGAAGATGGTGTGTGAATTGGAAGGGGTTTAGTTAAGGCAGTCAAATAGTTACTGAATTTGTGCATTGCTGGGTTTGTATATAAGGATTCTATTTTCCCTTTTGAATGCTAAATATTGTCAATTGTGTGCTCTGCAGGAAGATCGTAATAGGAAGTTGCGGTACAAAGCTGCTAGGACTGCTGGATTGTAGAAATTGCCGACTCTTGGGTGCTTTTATGCTTATGTAAGGTAACTTTCTTCTCTTTCTCCTTAAGAAAGAATGACCTATATTAGTTAGTAGTTGGAATTTTTGTCAATGCCAACATTTTTGTTTGTAACAGTTTCAATTCATAAGATTTACCTATGGTAGTTTTACAGTAAGAACAGGATATCGGCGCCCCCAATTACTGATGAACATTGTCAAGTATACTGTTGTTTGTGTGCATAGAATTTCTTGTATTATAGTGTATCCAGTTGATTAGGAGTGTATTTGTGTTGTTTGCAACTGATGTCATTCTCAGTTTCCATATCCATCTATGTGGCGAGTACTGGGTCTTGAGTTTAATACTGATACTTGTGAGACCATCGGAGTCAGAGCCCCTGGCCTGTTGATTTAGAGAGGACTGAATTGGATATTCACTTACACCTGTACCAATCTATACAAATCCTTTTACTTTTTGAGCTTTTAAAGAGTGTATAGAAAGCATAACCTCACAATGGATAAAAGTACTAATCATGTTTTGCGTTATTCCATGTCTCATTTATTTGTTTAATGTTTATTCTGTGCTTCTGAATTCTGACTTTGTATGCTGAATATTTCTGTAATTGCATTAAGTTTTTTGATATTTGCCTATTTCCATATCAATCTCCTCTTATTTGAGTCCAGATTCAAAAACGTTCAGCTTTCTATTTCTCACCATATCTTGCTTTTTCATTGGAATCCTTGATACAGGGAAATGTGTGTACAGGAAACTGCCTGCGCCAATCTGGTAGCTGATGGGTAAGAGATTTGGACCCGCAGCATTGCTTAGGATGAATCATGCAGTTTGATGACTTTTTATACGATGATCATCTTTTGGAACATTGGAAATGTTTTTGTACTGGCATGGTTAATTTCTCAGGTGGTAGTGAAGACATGGATAGCTTGAAGTGCCTTCTTTCTGTTATTTGTGCTCTAGAGATATCCAGCATCAACTTGTGTATTATCATTCATGCTTATGTTGGTATATATTTTTATCAGTTCGGAAATTCATAAAAACAATAAAATTGTTCAACCAAAAAAAATGAATAGTTGAGCTTTCTTCAAGCCCAACCCATATTTTACTGATGAAGCCCAATTTTTTCCCAACCCACTTTGGTGCTTGCCTGCAACTTTGGAGCTATAAGCATATGATAAATTCGGTGGGCTAGGCGGACGCTAGGGCTCGCTAGGAGTTTTTATAACCGTGGTAATAGTCGGGTATGGGCCGCGGCCCCAAAACGAATCTGTGAACCATTTAGAAATTGGCGCGAAAATCAATTCAGTCTCAAATCTAGGGTTTCACTGAGATTGAAAACCCCCAATCATTTCAGAGCTTTCATCTTTGTTCTGCAAATTTCAAAGGGCTTTTGCTTGACTAGGGATGGCCTCACCACCAAGTCCAAAACGCAGGCGCAAGGACGACGATACAAATGAAACGGCGGCAAATTCGCCGGAGGAATCATCTCCTCTGGTAGTCTTTGCTCACGCCGCCAGTGCTCCCTCGTCTTCTGATTGGATGATCAGGTCACTGTTATCTCCATCTTCTCTTGTTACCATAAATGAGAGGAAGAACAAGCAAATGGATTGTACAATGTTTTGAGTTTTCTCTTTCATCTCTGCGCATGTTTGTTTTCTCTGTTGAGCATACACATGGGATTTTCTCCATCCTGTGGTAACTAGGAGAACATCATGAAGCTTATTCATTCAAGGGCATAGAGAAACCGAATTATCTCGTAATAAGGGAGGAAAAACCGATGAAACAGTCCTATGTAAACCAAACAAAACATTACTACTCACTCAATGGTTTCAAATAGTTTTCCAAGCTTGATCAGTCCTATTTAAACCAAACAAGACAATATTATTCAGTATTTACTCGATGTGTTCAAATAGTTTCGAAGCTTGATCCTTAGTACCCATGACAAGTTTTTCCAAGAACATTAATCTAGAATACAAAATAGGAACTAGTACTTCTATAGTCTCTTACAACTTTAAACAGAAGTTCACAATAACTACATATGAAAATACAAGAAACACCAGATGAGAATTCTGAGAATCAATATGGTAGCACTTGATGCAAAGGATGTTGTTACCGCATTGGATATCTGCAATGAAAAAAGAAAAAAACCAATACACCAGTCAAGATGTATGTACTATAAGTCTGCGGCAAAAATGAACAAATTACATCATCCAATATTGCAAATGTGCCTTCCTGTTGAT
Source organism: Fragaria x ananassa (assembly GCA_034370585.1). Taxonomy (NCBI): domain Eukaryota; kingdom Viridiplantae; phylum Streptophyta; class Magnoliopsida; order Rosales; family Rosaceae; genus Fragaria; species Fragaria x ananassa. Next base: position 5,466,795 of record CP139753.1, read on the forward strand.
GCTTCAAATAACGACGGCTAAATTGGAAAATGCACTATTGCCCAAATTAAAGACAAATCGGAAAGAAGCATATATTGTATGAACTAAAAATCTAAATTTTTCCAGGTGAAAGTAAACCATTGTTGCATCAATCGTTCAATAGTCACCTTACCTTCTCTTTCCCTCAGTAAGAAGAAATCGCATTGTCCATAACAAGTAAGAGGCTCTCTTCATAGAATTGGCAATGTAATTAAACTGCATCCACATATGCCAAGACATTCCAATTGCTGGCTGGCAAGGTCCATTGAGAATAGTTCATACCCACGACAAGAAGAATGCCTGGAACAGGAGTCTAGTCTTTTTGGACACCACCACACCACCTCTTTTCCTAAAACATAATGCTCTGGGGAGACTTTGAGAGTCATATGGATGGTCAAGTCTTATCAAGTTGGTCCAAGAATCATGGATGCCATATTCTTTCATTTCCCAAATTTCGAGATAAGAATCGACAGGAGCACAAAACATGGCAATTAAACCAATGGATTTTCTGTCTACTGGAACAGACAATTGCAATTTCAATGGCAGATCATACACTAATCTCGTTGGCATCTTCATCTCAGAAAATGAGTTGCTGCAGAGGTCAAATGCCACAATAGTTATATTAATCGTTAAGACATTCATAAGTTTGATTTACTAATTATGAACTTGAACGGTTTATGTTTGACAGATTTGGTTCATTAATTAATTTGATCTAATTTGTTACCTTAACGATTATCAATTTAGCTGAAAATTTATAAGGTTGACTAGAAAGGCTTCCTAACTATATATATTATTATACCCATATATAAATACTAATCCCTCACGCTGATGTAATTGTATTTATACTGTCATGTCACAATAATGCAGAGAAATGAATTGTGTTATTCTAACAAGTTAGTCCATTTTTCACACATCAATTAAGCATGAATAAAATACCCACCCGAAAACGGAAAGGTATTCAGCAATAATAGTAAATGGATAAAGTTGGTTTTCCAATTTCCATATTTGGTCACAGATACAATTCAATACCAAACGAAGCGAATTGATATCAGAACTCTCAAGAAAGGTGATCTTTCGTGACCATCAAGTTAACAAAGACATCCTACGTGTCAAAATTACAGCCCCATTGATGAATCATTGAGGCCCACAGATCAGCCACGTCATCAGTGAGCCATATCCAATTCTAGAAATTGTCAGAATCATTTCTTCGTCCCCAAGTCACCAGTGACGAAAAATCTTATTTTTATCTGGGCCAACACAGAAGCTTCGTGATGGTGAAAGCTTATGTCTGAAGAGATAAACCCTCTCATAAACCCCTCTCCAAGAACCAAGATTATATATTTACGACGACGACGACTGGTCAAACAGAGTTGAATAACAAAGAGAGAGAGCTAGAAACACAAGCTGCGATGATGCCCGAGAGTTCAGACAGGTATGTTCTTTGTCAAAATGTGCTTGCTTTTTCCACTTAATCTCATCTGGGTTTTTGCTAGAGCTTCATTTCTCATCTGGGTTCTTGCTAGAGTTTCATTTCTCATCTGGGTTTTTCTTGCTTGTGACTCTGATTATGTGTTTGTTCTGTTTGAGAATTGAAGATGTTTGGGTACTAAAGTTCATTCATTTTGTTGTTTGAGTTAGACCCTAGTTTGATATGTATGTAAAATAGCTTTGGTTGTGCTTGTTTCAGGGATAGCAAAAAGGGCAAGAGGCTCAAAGTGGCTAAAACTTTGGTTAAATTGGAGAAGTGCAGTGAAAGTTTTGGTTGTTCTAAAGATGGATTGGTGAATCCAGTGCCGCGTAGAATGCCAACCTTTGGATCTAGAAAGGGTTGTATGAGAGGAAAAGGAGGGCCTGAGAATATGAATTACAGTTATAGAGGTGTTAGGCAGAGGATTTGGGGAAAGTGGGTTTCTGAAATTCGAGTGCCAAGTAGTAATACACATGATTTGAAGTCGAAAAAGGTTAATCGTTTGTGGCTTGGTACCTTTATTACTGCTGTTGAAGCTGCACTTGCGTATGACAAAGCTGCAAAGGCCATATATGGTCCTGTGGCTAGGCTCAACTTTCCTGAATCTTTGGAAACGTCAATGTTGGATGAGACCACAGAATTGGGCGATAATGCTTCTGAATTTGAGGATGGTATGGTTGAAGGGGCAAAGCAAGAAGATGAGGTACTTGATGCAACTGTAAAAGACCCTGTCAATGAATGGTGTTGTGAAACTAATAGTGTTAAATGCGAATTACAAATGGAGGATCAACATGTTGATAATGATGTAGAAGTTGAAGAACTGGCTATCAACAGTGTAAGGGAGTCTGTAGAGGAATGTCATTCAGAACTACAGTATGTTAAATTGGAATTGGAAACTAAGGACGAAATTGCTAAAGATGATGTCAAAGTTCAAGCACTCGCTATCGACAATGTAAGGGAGTCTGAAGATGAATGGCCTTGGGAACCTAAGTATGTCAAATGTGAATTGGAAAATGAGGACCAGCTTGTTAGAAACGATGTTGAAGTTGCAGTCACTACAACCAATGTAAGGGAGTATGAAAATGTATGGCACTGGGAACCCAAGTATGTCAACTGCGATTTGGAAACTCAGGACAAGCTTCTTCAAAGTAATGCTGAAGTTGAAAGACTTGCTATGAACAATGTAACAGACGAGGAATTTCAAGCTGGGAGTTACGTTGGCAGCTCCAACAATAGTCATGATAATCACTTGGATAAGTATCTTCAGGTTGGGAAATTTGATTCAGTCCCTAATGAGAAGCCTTGTACTAATTTGGACTTTTCAAAGATTCTTTCGAGGTACAGCAATGATTACTTAGACACTGAGCTTGTAGATGTGAAATGCAATCCAGAAAATGATTGCAACCCTTCAAATGATGTTATAGTTGACGCGCTGGTGATGAGCAAACCTATAGAGAAAGAATTTGCTGTGATTCTGGATTCTGGAGACAACAGCCTGCATATTGAACCGATAAATGTGGCAAGCAACAATCTGATAGCTAAATTGGGTGAATATGAAAAGAATGTGTTGCCTCCTAATGAATTTCAGGGAGATATTGCAGAAACTATAAAACCAAATGGCCATAATGGCTTTGGTGATAATAATATTTGCTTGCAGGAACATGATGAACAGATAGATGTGGCCTGCATGCCAAGACCTGACATCAAGCCTTCAAAAGATATTGAAACACAGAAAGATATAGACAACAATTTCAGCCACTTGCATAGTTTGTCTTTTGATGAAACATATTGCACTGAGCTACATAGTCTCCCTAAGCAGTTGCAGGCAGCAGATGGCATACCTGGGAACTTTAACTATATGGAGGAGGAATGTTCAAGTGGGGATTTTAATGTAGATTGGTCGAGGCAAAATTACTTTTCGGGTGAATTTGAAGACAATGTATTGCCTGATTCCTGGTTCTCATACTCTCACGGAGGCTCTAGCTAAATTGCTTACTTACTGCCATATTGTCTGTTGATATATAGTTTCAGATGTAGTCTTTGTCCATGTTATTACAATGGAGGTTTAAGTAAGACAGGAGCTGCAGTGGCTTATACAGCATTACTATCATGCCTCTTACAATATTTGGAAATTCAAAAGACTTGGCAGGAAGTTCCTGAAATCTGTTTTGATCAATTTAGGAGACGAGTTGTTATTTTTTTCAATCCATATATTCTGATGGAAATTGTATTTACATTTTTGAGTCGATATTATTTATTAACATTTGTAGTTGTTGAAATGAGTTCAGTATATAAAATACCTTCTGAATCAACTGTTACATCACAAACCTCCTTTAGTACGCTATGGCTTGATCTCAATGACACTGTACTTGTTTTAACCTTGTAAAATGCATTGAAAAAGCATGCTTTATACTGAAATGTATGGCCAGTTAACCAATTATTATGAGTAAAAAATGTATATATCTGGGGCTGCTGTTGACTATCTACATACAAAAGGCCCATAGCACAAGAACCAGGTGAAGAATGCAAAGGAAGAAAATTTGGAACGGACCTTTTGTCACCTTCCGAACTCCTTTCATGTTATATCCAGTAAGTTGTTATAGGCTCAGGGAAAGCAATCTCTTGTTGATTCAGCTAGTATTAGTAATCAGATAGGACTTGACCCTGTGGCATAACCTATGTTGTCACCGGAGCGCAGATAAAGGTTTCACCATTAGCATGAAACTTTGGAGAAGTTCCTTGTATCCGACAGCCCCGATGGCGTTCAATGTAGGAGCAGACTAGAAGCTCTCCCCCTTTACTAGATAACCACCTTACATCCACCTTACATCTCACTAACTTTCCAACTCCCTTTGATCCCAGACCAACTTCCATGGTCCACTTTTTGTACCCAACCTGCAATGCAGTGATGTTTATCATAAAATTTTAGCTATTGGTGGCTATGCTAGCTGGAGGTACATAAGATTCAAACACATTTAACATTTTAAGGCAATCACTCTGCTACTCATATCTAAATGTCAAAAGGTTTTTGTAAATAGTTTACCAAAAAGCCACATATTACATCAGTTAGAGATTAAGAGTGTTGTCTGGTAACCATGTTTCAGTTGGTACAGATAGGTGGTTCTCAACATAATAATGTCTGACATAGCATCAAAACTCTAATTTAGATGTTGATAACTGGTTGTACCACTAACAACAAAATGAGTTTACCTCCAAATTCCAGCTATTACACGCAATGCCATGAAGAGAAACAACCCTGCCCAGATTCCAGCAAGACCAAAAGCAGGAGCAGCCAAAAGTATGAACAAGGAAGAAACAAGTCCTACTAGCAGCTACTCATCACAAATGCAGGGTTAAAAGAGAGACATATCATCTGAGTGATTATCTGTTAATGACAGGATTGGGGAGTACCATAGAATAAGCTGCAAATTCAAAGTCTGAAACTCCATAGTACAGCCCATCAAGAACAAATGCTATAGCATTAAACGGCTGAGATCCAGCAACAAACTGACAAAAAGTCTCCGCATCAGTTGTGTAAGGGAATTATGTTACTAGTTACGGGATGCAACTAATGTACATGACAACTCTTATAGATAGGTACCAACTAGTACATTTGTTCACATATGCAGTTCCTTACCAATATACCAGACCATGCAATTGCCAGTACTTCTGTGTCTGTACTGAATAAGCCAGAAAACGGTTTAAAACCAATGAATAATATGCCAGCCAAACCAATGCCCATCACTAAACCAAGCTGCTCAAAATTCAAACAGATAATGCAATTTCTGGGTCAGCGATAAGGAAAAAGGATGGCAAGAGGATACTAATTCATAATTCGACGGAAGTACAAGCCTGTAGAACTTTGTAAACCACTTGGCGTGCTTCTTCATAATTCTTTTGGGAATAACCACTGGCAAGAAGAGTCTGTGAAGAAAACCAATATAATGACAATATTAGGATATTTTAATCAGCTTTTGAATTAAGGATGAAAAAAGCATCTATGAAACCAGAATGATAACTCAACAGAAGAGATATGATTACAGAAAGCTCCTTTTCTTTTGTAATTTTTATTCCTTGTAATATGATTACATGCGTCCTATGACACTTGCAGACTCAAGAATGCCATACCTGACCAGCAAGAGCTAATGCATCAGTAAGCAATGATACTGCCAGCCAAACTTGAATGCAAATCTGATGACCAGCCATAGGTACAGGGCCCTCCCTAGCTGCCATGGATGTGGCTAGTGTCGTAGTTACAACCACCGCTAAGGTTCTGCCAATAAGAAGACCCCCTGCAGTATATGGCAAATATACTTAGCAGAGTGAAAGAAACATATCTATAGACAATAACACATTTACAAAGAGTCTACCAGATTTGAGATAACGGATAATTCTTTTCGCGTCAATATTAGTAGGCATAAATAATATTGGGGTATTCAATTTCCACAAAAGAATAGCAGCAATCAAATACCTTGCAAAGAATAGACATATAAAATTCTGTTAGAGTCTAAGAAACAAAATTGACAGTATCTAGTAACAAGAGCTCGAAATAGAAATTACACCAGAATAATTAAGTTTACCACATCATTGACGTACTCAGAAATCACAGTAGCAACTGCAGCACCACCAATGCCAAGATTATAAATAAATATCAATATACCATCCAGTACAGCATTAAGTAAATTGCCAGCACCTGGAATCAAACAGAAGAGGTTGTGACTTGTCAATGACTCAGTTAGAGAATATGAGCAAAAGAAATCTCAAAGACAAGGCAAAGCATATTAGAATGGTTCTAAAAGTCTTAGAAGATCCAAATGCCTATCACCAACATTAAAATCATTGGCCATGTCTATCAAAACATGAACAAATGACATAGTTTGATTATAATTCTTCAGTCCTTAAAGTGCATAACTAGGAACTGATATAAGCATGACAGACGCTACCACTTTAGGATGCTACCAAAGGAAAGTAACGAGGAGCTACTGAGCTAGTCTTACATGTTCAATTGAAGGAGAAACTCACAGTCGAATCTCAAACAGGTAAAAACACTTACAAATGGCATACAAAGGTGTCTTTGTGTCCTTAAATCCGCGAAATGTTCCTTGTGCAGCAAGTGCAATTACAATGGGTGGAGCACCAAATGCCCTTAGGGAAAGAAACTGCTCGGCAGGTATCCGCATTGGTGAATCCTATAGCAATAGGAACCCTCAGTAAAACTTCTTGAAACATAATAAGCCAGGTATTTAAGATGTAATGCACATCCCATAATGTGACGTAAATACTGTAAATTGTTTACTATACAGAAGAAATTAAACAAAACTGAACTCATTGCTGGTTAAGTTGGACATACAGTAGATATACCCATGGCATCCATCAGCACACCCGAGCCAAGAAAAAGTGCAACAGCTTCAGCAATGCCAATGCTAGCTGCAAGAGCCAATGAAGTGGACGCGGAGGGTAGGAACTTCTTGCTTTGCTTCTCACCCTGGCAATCTTCAAACCAAATTCTCGATTAAATCACACCACACTACAAACATAGCAAAAGCAAATTTCCCATAAAAAAGTTACAAAAAGTAACTACCATCACCAATCAGTTGAGATTCATCCTTTGCCTTGCCGAGTACTAATGCCTGTTCTTCAGCCACAAAAGAAGTGGTGATGTTGAGCAATGGAACGTTAAACAGCTTTGAAACCAAATTGAATACAGAAGCTGAAACACCAACTGCTGCCAATTCCACAGAACCTACACAAATTCAAGAAAAACACCACTTGCTTCAAAAACAAGACCAATTAGTAACATCAACAGCTTAGTAATGAAATTACCTAAATGCCCAACAAACGCTGTATCAACTAAAGAGGTGATGGGATCAGCAGCTAGAGCCAAAGCAGCAGGTAACGCAATCGATAAAATGTCCACCACAATCCCATCATACTTGACACTCTCATCTCTGTAACCGCTCATCACATTACGAAATGACCCAAGACACGGAAACGTTAATAAACTTCACCCTGAAAAATTGCTGAAACACTTGAAATTTAGCCAATTCACTACCTACCTTAACCGACGAAGGTTGATGAATAACGGTGAGTCGAACACGGACAATTCGGGAGGCGGTGTCGGGTCGGCTCGTTTGGGTTTGATGATGGGTTTTGGGTCTTCCGGGGAGCTTTGAAGTGAGGTCGAGTTGTTTTTGGATGACGTGGATTTGAGGAGGGTGCGGAGAGAGAGGGAGCGATTTGGGATTCTGGTGAGGGGTAACTGTGGTTTAGATGATTGGTTATTGGTTTCTGATGATGAATATATGCATAGGAATCGGTGCGAGAGCGAGAGAGCACTACTCGCCATTTTGAAGTGTTTGGATGTTGGAGTGTTCAGTTCCTCAGAATCTCAGATTCTTCTTAGTGGAAGAAGAAGAAGAAGAAGAAGAAGGCCTGGATTCCCTGGAACCATATGTTTTTGGTGGGTGTCGTTTTATCTATTTTGTTGCGTAACGACTTTAACGGACAGATTTCGCGCTCAACAACAGAAATATCTTTCTTGTTGGGCTACGGACTATAAGAACAACAAGGCCCAATGTGTGCGGCCCAAGTGTCAATGACCCATTTACTTTTGTTACATGGGAAAGGGGGTCAAACAAATGATAAATTATAATAGTTCGTTTCATTTCTTTGATTATCATATGAAAATAGGGATTCGAATTTAGGAATCTCTACCAACATTTTGATGGAGAGTAAATGCTAACTGTGACTGTAATAAACATACAAGTAAAATCCTGACTGTAAGCATACCTCTCCGCATATGATTTTTTAACTAGTGAATGTACAAACCAGCTTTAGTTTAAGCTCTTGGGATTGATATAAGTGCGGAGGAAGGTATTGAAGCAGAATTAGAACATGTTATAGAAGAAGAAGCATTTCAGGCCAAGAAGAAGAAGAAGCATTTCAGGCCGAAAAAGAGCAATGGAAAATAACACAAAACTCAAGGAACCTTGAGGTCTTTGTAATATTTTGGTCTCATATATTCATTCATCTTATACAGTCTCAGCAGGGTAAGCAATTATGAGGAGCCAACACTCTGTTCTCATAAGCCATAACTCATTGATCCTATTTTCTGATCTGTGAAACTACATGCACAATTGAATGCTTGATTCATACATCACATAATTGGTTTTTTGTCTTGGTCACTAATACTATGCTAATTGGCTGTAAGCTGTTGATAATAGAGCTCCTGATCTTCATTCTCTCTCATTCCCAATTAGGCAACAAGCCAACAACCTGCAATTATTGAATCCAAAATGGATAAAGCCTTTAATAATTAGAAACTAACCTCAGCATAATTACTTTGGCTTTAACATACCAAAGTAGCACAAGTACTTGGCCAAAGTTCAAGCAGCTGTAGTACTGATGAGAGCTATTTTAATGGAAAGACCAAGCGGAGTTGTGCTTACCCGAAAGAGGAGACAAAATAGACAAAATATCACAAAGTTGCAAAAAACCCTTTAGCTAAATTATAGGTAGTTTTATCTGAGAGGACGACCCTGACTTATCACCAGCTTGGGTTTGGGAAGTAGTCAACATCCTCCAGTCCAACTCAATTCCATGTGATCCTTCAGTAAGACTCGTCATTTCTCATGTTTGTACCACTACCTTTCAAGGTACCATGGAAATAAATAGAGAAGAAGAATGAAGCTGAAGATGGTGGTTTTTGGTTTAAAAGGGAAAGAGGAGTCCTGGCTTTTGGGACCTTTTGCAAATTACAAAACCCAGAAGGCTCTTGAGGAAAAAGGTGCAGCTTCAAAGTGCTTCTTGATTTGAAAGAAGATGAACAAAGCTGACCCAATAAAACCAAATTTATTATACGCTTGTCAAACTCAGTCAGTTTCAAAACAGATTCTGGGATTTGATTGTTTGGTCCAAATAGCAAATTAACTAGAGCATGTATGTACTACATAAACCTTACGGCACATATACAAAAGTAGAACTACTAACAGTAAGGGAATAAGTAGCAAAGCTAACTTTGTTGGGGAAAATAGAACAAGAACGGCAAGAGAGATCAAAGTAAGAAGAACCCAGGAAACCCAGGATGGATAGCGCTATATATGACTAAGCAAGTGATCCAAGCAAGGCATAAATGGCGCTATCCCTCCTGAGCTTTACAGATTCTTCCATACTAGCTTTTAACACCATGAAGAAGAAGAAGAAGAAGAAGCTGCTCTACTAGCTAAGGTAGGCTAGACTAGCCCTTTTACCCAGAAAATGCTATCAAGCTTAGCTTCTGAGCTCTCTGGAATATGATTATGGTAGGGAAGGTTGTGAGATGGGCAGGCCGTATTTATAGAAGGGCAGCTGAGTAGTAGTAATAAACAAGGGTACGTGTAATGTAGGGATCATCTCTCTTCTTGAGGCATTAAAACTAACTACTACTAATTTCTCAAACTAAACCAGCGACTGGTGTTTTGTGTACAGCCTAGTGACCAGCAAACAATTAAGAAATTGTGATCAGAAATTACAATTTCCTAATTGTTTAGTATAGGTCTAAAATTTTATCATTATAGGGAAAGTTCATTTTCATTTTGAGTATTGGCGTTAGTGTTCTTTTACTCATAAAAAACACACCAAATGGCAAAATGCGTAATCATATATAGACCAAGTGACTAACCCTGTATAGTGCATGCTTCTTCGAATTTTCATAATATCTTATTAGTTATATGTTTTTTTTATTTAGAAAAAGAAGAGAAAAACGTTTTTTTTAATAGTTTGTGATTGAATTAGTCAATTTAAACGGTAATAATCGTTTTTATACGCATTGAGTACGTGGTGCCGATTTAAGTTTGAGTGCGAAAAATTTGTTATGCGTTTAGATGATGATCGATCGATTGGTCATCCATAGATATACATAATTATAGTTGTTAGTACATAATCAATCATTCAATCAAAGAGAATAAAATAAGAAGTCCAAAAATTTGCTTCAAATAAACTGCTACATATCCAAGTATATGATTTTTTCCAACCTGCTCAAGTTGGAGATGATGAGTTTCTTCACCTGAGCTCACCATACTCGATCCTTCATGGCCCTGCATCAGTATTTCTTCTAAACTCAGCAATCCAGTTCATTAGAAACCTGGACATCAATGTATGAGTTTCCAATCGCATATAACAATAAATAACCTCATATATTTTACCCGACACCGGTATTATTACAACGTTCTGAGGTAAACCAGTTACTTTCCTTCCAGAGCAGTGAAAGCTTCATGTATAAAGAAATGAAAAGCTTCCAACACAGCTTTTACTGTCTCTCTCTCTCTCTCTCTGACTGTGACTCATAGAGAGAGATGGGGGAGAGATGATGCAAGTAGTGCGTTGGAAATTGGATCATCCTGACTTTCATTTTCTGCTACCCAAAGTCCCAGGCTCGACTGACTCCTCCTGCCTCCTCCTACTTACTACATCCCCAGAGAGAACAGTCGACAACCACCACAGTTCCCAGACTCCGTATTACTATCCCCGAGGCACATTCTTCCCCAATATGCCCCTCTCCGCCTTCTCCTTTTACCCCATCTAGGGAATTTAGGGCATCCAGGAGTAACTGCAAGAAATAGAAACTTCTTTCCCTTTCCGGTATGTTGTTTCAGTCCATTTTCAGGCGATCTTAGAAGTTTACATCTGTTCAAGTTATTATTTGTATAATTCTCATACATACTGGATCATTACAGTGTTCAAATTCTTCATATTTCCACACAATATTCGATAAGTTTAATTTCTCGATAGATATTCTATATATTTTCATGATAGGTTGCATGGTTGGAGGGTGTTCTAGACATTGTCTGGTTTTTGGCTATTGATGTTATTTCGGCTAAAGAACTTATGACTGGGGCCTGGCTTACTGCAGCACCACGCACTCTTGGTTTTGGATCGCTGAATTCACTCACATGAGTCCATCGACATATGCCAAAGGTCAAAAGTCCCCAGCAAATATATTACTTTGACCACGATCTTCATCCCATTCCCCTCATTTGGCGTCTAGTTATTCTCAGATTTGATTCACCAATTCTTCTTGTAAAGGGCAAGAATTAACAATTATGCTTTCATTTTCTTGCTCGCATGGTCTTGCACATTTTCTTGCTATCCAAATGTTGAAACCTAATTCGTGGAGAAGAAGAATGAATTTTCTTGCTAAGTTGTTTTATGTGCCATAGCATTCTTCCTAAATTCTCCTAAACAGATTCTCCAAATCATTATTAGATGCATACTTTTCTAATAATAGAGCTGATAAATGATAATGTTATAAACTAAAAAAATATGTAAAGAGAAAAGCGAAGAACATAATGTAAAAAAAAGAAGAAATGTCTCTTCCATTCTCATTATGCTCATTTATATATGAGTATGATTTACATCTTAAGGACATCCACATATATTATAATATTTACAACACTCTCCATTTGATATCCATTAATAATAAGATGTTGGACGCACTTAGTGTTGTCTCATTAAAAACATTGCCGGGTAATAAAAACTTTGTGGGAAAAAACAACCCTGGTCGAAGAAGAAGAAAAAAGTGCAACGCGCATAATAAGTAGCATACTTCCGGATGCTCTCCTTGATGAGATTCTCCCCCTGATTGTTGCAAGCTCCATATACTATAAATAGCGGTTTGATTTATCTATCACTGAAGTGAGATCTTGTTCATTTTGCATATAGGGGCTCATCACAAGATTTTCATACCTGGAAAGTGAAAACAATACCAACAAAATTATACAATTTAATAGGTTTTACATCATGTAGTAATATTAGAAATAATCTCACATGTTCAAATTCATACATTATGTAATAACTAAGCAGTAGAAGTTAATTAGCACATTACTATGTATGGTTTAAAACTATTGGAAGATCAGCATGACATATCAATATCTTCATTTATTAATACATCTCGTATATGTTTTTCAAGAGCTTTGATTCATAACTTCGCGAAAGTTAGAATATGTAGCAACATAATCTTAATTCGGTTTTGTAGTCCAATTATAATACTCATTGAGGCAATTTTGATCATGTTAACTATAACATAATGAATATATATGAGCAAGCTTTAGACTATCGATTGCATAAGTTAACTTTAGTTTAACAACCTAGCATAACGAGATATGCTCGTCTATGGGCTCATGGCTTTCTTCTTGTGTTCCAACCCAAGACACATCTCACTAATGAGAGTTGTGTTTGCTTATATAAGGCATATTACGTCATTTCTCTTAGGCGATGAGGAATCTCACATTCATACTCTCTCAAGTATTCATGGATCGATTTACGTTCGAATCATTCATATACTTGGATCCTATAAGGATTTGATAAGCGAAACGCTTATAATGACGCTTTACTTTTGGGATTTTGCTTTTAACAAAGCCTTTTAAAATTCTCATAATATACGATAACAACTGTCGTAAGTCTCTCGCCAATAAATATATGTAACATTTGTAGACATATAAAATTTAATGATAATAATAGTCGTTGAATAATCCAAGCAAATACATGGCTCGTGAGTCAACAATATTAGAAAGCCGTCGGAAATAACACGTGGCAACGTGGAAATGGTCGGCCGACAAAAAAACCTTAAATCCCGATTGAAATCAATTATCAAGTGTTGATTGATGACCATGTATCAATTAAATTAATTGGACATCCCCAAATTGATTAGTGATGGTTCACCAGCGGACAAAGTAGAGTTCACGAGGCAAACTGGACTTCGCGAGGCGAATTGGATTTCACGAGGTGAAAAGCACTTTGCGAGGCGAACCGCATTTTGCATAGAAATAAATGAAGGCGAGGCAAACCACACTTCGCATAGAAATAAATGAAGGCGAGGCAAACCGCATTTCGCGTAGAAATAAATGAAGGCGAGGCGGACCGGACTTCGCGAGGTGAACCGCATTTCGCATAGAAATAAATAAAGGCGAGGCAGATTGACCTTCGTGAGGCGAACAAGACTTGGCGAGGCGAAATAGACTTCGCAAGGCGAACTAGACTTCGCGAGGTGAAATAGACTTCACGTAGATTTACATGAAGGAGAAGCGAAATGGCTCCCCGCGCGCGGATTTACATGAAGGCAGGACGAGATGGCCTCACGTAGGGGAATCCGCCAAGTAGGATCAAAAATCACCGCTTGCTTGGAAATCAAGGCTCCTCGCGAGATACCTTCCTTATCAGCGAGATGGCTCGCTCCTTACTGAAGATCTTGATCAAAACAGGACATTCAATCCAAAGCGATCTGGGTATATCTAAATTTTAAGATTTGATTGATTTGATTATGTTAAAATCAGCAAGTAAATCAATCATTCAAGATTCATTGATTCGATTAAGGAAATATTATTGATTCATAATCTTCATTACTTGCTTTAAGTGGAGGCATGTTAACTCTATAAATATCCCCTCTCATATCAAGAGGGGGCGGAGACAAAAAAAAGGCGAAAACAGAGAAGCGGAAAGCAGAAGCAAACGACTAGAGAGAGAGAAATCCCTCCCGCGAGCTCAGAAGTCTCCCCCTAAATCCTTGAATAACTAACAAGCTCATAGCAAGTTCTTCATCAAATCCAAAATCCTTGAAGAACTATCAAGTTCATAGCCAGTTCTTCATCAAATCCAGATCCCCCCTTGAAGAACTATCAAACTCATAGCTAGTTCTTCATCAAATCTAAATCCTAGATATTCGTTATGTGATCAACCCGCGTAACCCTCAAGAACAAGTGTTTGTCACCCTTGAGTTAAACCTACATTCGGAGATAGAATCAGAGGAGTTCACAAAGATTGTAACCCGCATTCGAATTGATTAAATTAAATTATTCTTTGTACACGTGTTGTTCTGTTATTTGTTGCAGATAATTTCATGTTTACAAAATTGGCACGCCTAGTGGGACAACTTTGCCTCTCATCTCCTTCTCCGCAAGCAAGTTCAAATTAGTTCGACGTAATGACCTCCAAGAGCACCCAAGCCATCTCGACGAAGAAATCTAAACCAACAACCTCGAGGTCAAGCAGCGAATCCTCTGGTCATGTCACTCGCATAATGGCAAGGAATCAACCCACAACATTCGTGGCTCTGCCTTCCCGATCTAGTGAACCAATCATCACCTTGGCGAATCTGGCGGACAAGCATGCCTCACGAAGTGAAGGCAAGCGCTCCTCGCGAAGTGAAGGCAAGCGCTCCTCGCGAAGTGAAGAGAAGGAAACTCCAAACAAATCAAGGGAGCGATCGTTCTCACCTGTCTCAGATGATGAATCAAGCATGACTTCGTATCATGGGGGTCCAAATAATGATGAAGGCCACACGTACGGCATGCCAGCGGATCATTCATCACAATCTATCCTCATGCAAGTCTTGGTGACAGGCGCGTCCACCATTGAAGAGAAAATAGCCAACCTGATGGGAGCCGTTGAGAAACTCACCAAGACAGTGGAGGAAAAAGACATGCAAATTGCCGAGCTCTATAGCAGGCTCGAAAATCAAGAGGAAGAAAAAAGGGAAAAGGAAGGCGAGAACTCCAAGAACGATGGCAAGGACGATGATGGCTTGCTTGGCTCTATGTCCTTCCAGCAATTGCAAGACATCATCACCAACTCCATCAGAGCTCAATATGGAGGTCCTTCTCGTGATTCTCTCACCTACTCCAAGCCCTACACCAAAAGAATCAATGGACTAAGGATGCCTTTGAGATATCAGCCACCAAAGTTCCAGCAATTCGAAGGGAAGGGTAATCCAAAGCAATATGTTGATCACTTCATCAAAACCTGCAATAACGCCAGGACGGAGGGTGACCACCTTGTCAAGCAATTCGTTCGCTCTTTGAAAGGCAATGCCTTTGAATGGTACACGGATTTAGAGCCCGAGTCCATCGATAGTTGGGACCAAATGGAACGTGAATTCTTAAACCGCTTCTACAGTACAAAGTGAACTGTGGGCATGATAGAACTCACCAACACAAAGCAATGGAGAGACGAACCAGCGATTGACTTAATCAACAGGTGGCGCTCACTCAGTCTTGATTGTAAAGACCGCTTTTCGGAGACGTATGCGGTAGAAATGTGCATCCAAGGCATGCATTTCGATTTGTTGTACATTCTCCAGGGTATCAAGCCTCGATCCTTTGAAGAACTAGCTACGCGAGCACATGATATGGAGTTGAGCATAGCTAGCCACAAGGGTAAGAAGGAGTTTGTCAATGATCAACGAAAAGATAAAGCTTTCAGCAACAAGGTTGACAAGGGTATGAAAAGGCCTACAAAGGAGTCGATGACTGTGAATGTTGCTCCAATCAAAATCTCCCCACGAGACAAAAGGGAGGTCAAGAAAGCAGAACCAAGTCAAACCTACGAGAGGAAGAAGCGCCCGTTGACTGAGTGGGAGCAATTACCCATTCCCAGATTCTGACGTGGCAGGCATGTTGGAGGATTTGCTTGAGAACAAAGTGATAGAACTTCCAGAGTGCAAACGTCCGGAAGAAATGCATCGGATCAACGATCCGAATTATTGCAAGTTTCACCGTCTCATCAGTCACCCAATTGAGAAGTGCTTTGTTTTGAAGACTAATGTGGGCTTTTCTGGAGTCTTCAACCAAATTGGCAATACCATATATGATGTTCCCATTAGTTTAAGAAGGCACTAAGATAGAGAAATATTTTCGATCGTCGAGGATTGTATGTGTGGTGCCATTGTTCGCAAGACAAATTTATTCTTTATTTATAAGTTGAGCGTGTTCATGATCTTTTTTCATACATTCATAATAAAATGAAAACAGATAAGGAACAATGAATATATTATCGCAACAAATGAAATTAAACGTAATAATACGATAACTATCATCAATGAATAGACACATAACATATATATATAACTGTTTGTATATATAGAATTTGTAAACATATTTATGACTTAAATGCTTATTAAGTGGTGCATAGTGGTCAAAAAATATCTTTGATTGTCAAATTTATGATCTTAACAGTATTTGGAAGGGAAATTAATCAACTAACCATAATCACTTATAATAATGGCCTCAAAATTAGTCATATTAACTGTCAAAGAATTTGAAACGGTTGCATCATTAATTCAATATGTACTAATTGTAATAGTAAACATATTAATCATATGGAAATGTGTGTCACATATTAAGCATATTAAATGTAGGAGTAAATGCTTGTGACACCCTGTAGTTTACACCTAAAATCAGTTTTGTCCCTCACTTTTTTTTTAACTGGTATACCCCTGTACTTTGAATTCTCGACTGATTTACCCTTTTCCCAGCTGGTTATGACTGTGACATGCTCATTAACAATGCTTGTGAGAGCTTCAATGGTTGGGTTTTAAGAGCAAGGTCTAAGCCCCCTATTACTATGCTAGAAGAGATAAGAGTGAAGGGTTATTTAGACTGTTAATGAGCATGTCACAGTCATAACCAGCTAGGAAAATGACAAATCAGTTGAGAATTCAAAGTATAGGGGTATACCGGTTTTAAAAAAAAGTGAGGGACAAAACTGATTTTAGGTGTAAACTACAGGGTGTCACAAGTATTTACTCCAATTTGATTGTATTTATAATAGAATTCTAAACAAATTAACGGTTGATCAACATTATACCCAAAAAAAATGTATATGTATCAATTTTACATAATAACATAACATAATATATATCATGTGAAACAATAGATGATAAATACATAAGAATCCAAATTTTACATAGTGTGGTTAATTACTATAGCCACATCTATAGCCATATCAGGTTACATATCCAAAGACGCATATGCGTCTATTCATGTCTCTTGGTAGAACAATGATTCTCAATGTCACATATTAAACATGTGTTCAAAAATTTCATAAAATTATCCATAGAAATGCATGAAATTATACCATGATATTGCAAAACTCATCCAAACAAATATGAATAAGAACCATAGATTATTTATCTAAATCAATAATATACAAATCACCTATAATCTCATAGATCATGATTAATGGTTTTAAGCAATAATCTTGCATCATAGACCACATCGATCATCATGGATCCAATTATACTGTTTAGAATTTCATGTTCATACGAAATAAATATTAATATCGAAACTTTATGTTCGAATCTTATGAACAATAGATCATATGTACATGCACAAAACTTCAGGTTTATGCAAATAATTAAAATTGCAAGTCTATTGTAATATTTAAACTTCAGGTTCATAATCTCGAAAATTTTCAGGTTTGAGTATTATTAGTGAAACTTCTGGCTCATTAATATAACTAATTGTAAACATAGAATTGAGCAATATAAACAAAATATATATGTAGACAAGATATCATCAAAATAGAAGTAAACTCATAGATCGTGAGGGTAGATAATAAGTAACAAAAGTTGCACCAACATCTCATAGGTCATCATAGAGTTTATAGAACGAATGAATAAAATCATGCTGATAACGTGTTATAAACTAAAAAATATGTAGAGAGAAAAGAGAAGAACATAATGTAAGGAGAGGAAGAAGTGTCTCTTTCATTTTTATTAGGCTTCTTTATATAAGAGTATGATTTACATTTTAAAGACATAACTGATGAATATTTACCAAGATATTTATATATATATTATGATATATTGCATGCACTTTGGTTGTTGAATTTATACACTTGCAATCGTTTCAAGCCGTCTATTTTTGAAGACGAATTCTTTTGTGAATACGCAAGAAAACCCTATCAAAATCCATGACTTGAAATCCTACCTAAATAGATTTCAAAACGAAGACATTATCTCAAACACTCATTGCAGTCCGTTCTTGCACGTCGCGCCATTGCAGTCTTGCAACCCTATAGAGTTTTGAGGACTTTGGTTGCTTGAATCGGAAGGTATGGGAATTGACAACTTGCATGCACTTGGGGACACTAGACGGATATACCATATCGACCCGATTTGACAGCCTTCTTTTCGAAACGTCGGTGTTCCATGTTAGATTGAATTCGAACACATGAACTTGTCCTTTGTATATAAAACTTTCCACTTACCTTTATTCTACCTTCTTTCTCACCTTGTATCTTAGCAACTTCGTGTGGTATAATTGATACTACCTTGTCTTTAAAGTGTAGTTTCATTTCACTTCACTTATAGGGAAAATGCCCAAATACCCAAAAACAGGGTTCTTAAACCCTAATTCAATGAAAATCTTTTCTCATGTCTCATTTCAATGATTTTTAATAAAATGTCAACTTTACCCCTGCACCCATCTTATCTCTCCGATCTAAAAACTCTCTCATCTACAATCTGAAACTTTTTCTTCTCTCTCTCTCTCACTATCTCTCCTTCGCCGCCGCCCTCATTCGCCGATGCCGCCCCACCCGCCGCTTCATCCCCGACTCCGACAAGGTCCGGGAGCTTCCGAGTACTCTCTCTCTCTCTCATCTACGATCTGAAACTTTTTCTTCTCTCTCTCTCTCTCACTATCTCTCCTTCGCCGCCGCCCTCATTCGCCGATGCCGCCCCACCCGCCGCTTCATCCTCGACTCCGACAAGGTCCGGGAGCTTCCGAGCTCGTCACATCGATGAATTCCGCGTCGATCAAGTCTAGTCAGCTAGTCATCGTCGCCGCCGTCAATCAAGTTCTGCACCATTTCACGTCGGCGTTACCGCAAGGATCTGCAACCGAGAGGGAGCCACTGGCATTGAGGAGGGTGGCATCAGGGCCTCAGCTTCCTATTCCCATGAACTCGATGAGCAAGATAATGAAAGGGCAGTGGATGGATTGCAAGATAGAGTCAATTTGCTGAAGAGATTAAGGCCCTCAACCCCTAATACCTTGTTTTGTATCGCTTAGAAACTTCAAATTTATAGTGCAATTGTGAGTGTGGTGGTTCCTGACTGGCTTCAGCATAGAACAGTGTTAGGTAACAATAACAAGTTTCTTACTGTTCTTTGGTCAATACGTGTTTTCTCACTAATAAGTGATT
Source organism: Fragaria x ananassa (assembly GCA_034370585.1). Lineage (NCBI taxonomy): Eukaryota > Viridiplantae > Streptophyta > Magnoliopsida > Rosales > Rosaceae > Fragaria > Fragaria x ananassa. The sequence continues at coordinate 5,486,239 of CP139753.1, forward strand.
ATTGGGTGATTACTGAGTGTCAGTAACTGAAAACTAAGTGATTATTGGGTGTCAGTAACTGAAAACTAAGTGATTACTAGGTGTCAGTAACTGAAAACTAAGTGATTACTGGGTGTCAGTAACTGAAAACTAAAAGTTATTGGGGGTCAGTAACTGGTTACTGGGTGTCAGTAATTAATCAATAACTGGTTACTGGGGGTTAGTAACTGGTTATTATGGGTCATTAACTGGTCAGTAACTGATTATTGGGGATCAATAACTGGTTACAGGGGAAAATCCGGTGACCGGAATCCGGCGGTCGGGAAAAATCCGGTGACCGGAATCCGGCGGTCGGAGAAATTCTGGTGACCGGAATCCGGCGGTCGGAGAAATTCCGGTGACCGGAATCCGGCGGCCGGTGACCGGAGTCCGAGGTTCCGGCCAAGTCTTTTCATGTTGAAGAGGTGGGGACAAAATAGTCTTGAAATAATATGGTTTGTTAAGACTTTAGTAAACATTTGTGCATTTGGGCATAAAAATGATTACCTTATATTGGAATGGGCTAATGCAAAAGATTATCATTGAAATGAGAAATAAGAGGTTTGAATTAGTACTAAATGGGCATTTTCCCCTTATTATATATATGAAGACATTCAAGTCGCGCGGCGAATGTATCGTTGGCAAAATTTAAAACTAGATCTTTAAATTTGATTTGGTGGGTTCATGCAGCTTCATCTTTCATGTTTTGTAATTAGGACAGAATGTAGTCTTCCTAATTTCTGTTTTTATGGATGTTGACCAGAGATTTGATATAGCCATATAGGTTCATCAACAAAAATTAAAATTAGAACTTATTGTAGTCTTTTCGATTGGAGGAAATTGGAAGTGTTATATTAATTAGCATATGTTTAGCTCTCTCTTCCTAGCCTGTGTGATCTGATTCGATTTCATAGTAATCACGTGTCCCTCGATTTCACCTTATTATATGTATAATCATTCTCCTCTAATCATCTGCTATTGTTTAAGTTACAAATATTCCCCTCATGTTAAAAAGTTTGTGTTAAACAAATGCAGCTAGGCCATGAGATTGTTAGTAAAATGATGAGTTCTTCCATATCACCAAAGACTGCAGGGCCAGCGATCGATAGTGAGGACAGCGGTGGTGGTGGTGGTGGTGGTGGTGGTGGTGGTGGTGGTGGTGGTGGTGGTGGTGGTGGTGGTGGTGGTGGTGGTGGTGGTGGTGGTGGTGGTGGTGGTGGTGGTGGTGGTGGTGGTGGTGGTCACCGTCTCAGGACCATTGATCGGCGACTTTCGTGGAAACGTAGGGCCATAGATCAGTATATATTTTCAGGGTCCATCTAAACTCTATAGGGTTGCAAGACTGCAATGGCGCGACGTGCAAGAACGAACTGCAATGAGTGTTTGAGATAATGTCTTCGTTTTGAAATCTATTTAGGTAGGATTTCAAGTCATGGATTTTGATAGGGTTTTCTTGCGTATTCACAAAAGAATTCGTCTTCAAAAATAGACGGCTTGAAACGATTGCAAGTGTATAAATTCAACAATAGTATGAAATGCTCATTCTTTTCAGGTCTTTGTAATATAATTATACACCCAATGAGGGCATACCAAGTCACAAACATGAAAAATGGGTGAAAATTCAACGTATACCTTATTCGACTTTGCTATATCTTTTACAGTTTTACATGAACATGGAACATAACAATGAAAACCATGAAAGAATATGGTAACGATGTAAATCAAATTAACTTGGTTTTCTCATTAACTTTGGAGTTTGTGTTATCGACTCATGTGCTCCTTAATTTGCAAACCTAAGCCACCTATCTTCACATGCAGATAGCTGCATGCACAGTTTCGCAGCTAACCCTGAGATGCAGGCGCATATGGACATCATTTAATGTCTTATTTCGTAATCTTTGATATTTTGTCATTAAGATAGATTTAGATAATTATTAGGATTTACTTTTATTTACCTTCCCTTTTAGTTTGAGCCTACTTATTCTCTAAGTATTGTAACCCATATATATATGGGTATTGTAGTAGTTGTTGAGGGTTGATGTTTCATGAATAAAATCAGTCTATTTGCGGTATGGATTTGCCCTAACCTTCGAGTTTGCTAGTCCTTATTTCTGGTGTCTGTTGAGTGACTATTGAAGGTCGGTTCTAGATACCTGATCCCCATCAGTTGGTATCAGAGCTCTGGCAAGAGCTTGGTGGATTCCATGTCTCAGGTCGGGCGAAAATGCGGGGGTTATAGAATGGAGGGTCGTGACGTCAACAACGACATGGCTGAAATTAAAAGGATGCTTCAACAACTTGCGGTACTTATCGATCGCATCGAAGCTCGACGACGGGGTCGTAAGAGTTCCGATGGGGAGAGAAACGCTACCACCTATCATCAACGTATTAATCGCATCGAAACTTTCAACCACAAGGGTGACAGTTCCGACGGGGAGATATGCGTTGACCCATTTCATCGCAGTGCTCCGTTGTGTGAGTCGGGTGAATAGGGACATAGTACTTTCAACTACTCTGGTTGTAAGTCCACTATCTTTAATTTTCCATTTGTTGAGACATTATTTTTTGAAAAAGCAGAGAAAGATAATGTTGTGGACTTTAGTAAGCCACTGATTTATGATGATTGTCCGTGTGAGATTTGTTGTGGCAATTGCGGTGTGAAAGAGGATGAAGACACCAATAAGGATGCAATCAAGGATTGTTGTGGCAATTGCGGTGACGAAGAAGATGAAGAGCCCAATAAGAAGGCAATCAAGGCAATGAAGAAGGATATTGACAATAATTTTGTTGATTTTCTTATAGTTAACATCTTCGTTATTCAGATTCCCAAAACCATTGTTAATCTTGTCAATGAAATCAATGATGTTAAAGGAAGTTTTGGGACTACGAGATTGAGATTGAAGAGAAAAACTATTGGGTCAAGATCAAGCATTTATTCCAAGTATTTATTTATTTGGAATGGAAGAATTCAATTGCAAGCTAACCTGTCAAAAGAAGATTTGAAGCAATGACACATTTTGTCTCGATTTTCTTCAATCAATGGTTTGAATTCGAGGACGAATTCTTTCCAACCAGGGGAGTTTGATGCAGGAGCTTATGTTTTATTAATAAAATCAGTTTATTTACGGCATGAATTTGTCCTTTTCTACGAGTTTGTTACTCCTTATTTCTGATGTCTGTTGAGTGACTGTTAAAGGCCGGTTCTAGATACCTGATCCGCATCACCTGGCCTGCAAGCACGTAATATGCAAGACAATATTTTCCTTGATCCCGTAAAACTGTGATGACGATGATAATGATGATGATGATCATCATCATCTACTGAAACGTCCAAAACCAAACTGGCTAGCTCGGCCATGCAAGGGATAAAAGTCAAGAGGTCAAAGAGGAGATTAGGTTCTGTATAAATGAAACCATCATAGCGTGGCCCCAGGAATTGTGCTGTTGGCCATACTGGTGCCCAGTTAGGTTGAACAGAAGGAAAGAGGAGGAAGAGTAGGAGGACTACTGGAGGAGGAAGCAGAAGCATCTGCTTGTGGGTATTTTAAATTGGATCTTGTCGTCGCATGAGAAATTCACCCAACGCCAGAACCGGATCAGGCGCCCTATCTTCATGTCAAGCCAGGGTTTAATATCAATATAAATGATTGTGCAGGTCCCTGTGCCTTGCAATCATGCACTCCAAGTTGAACACTACAATGCTGTGGATTCGGATAATATTTGTATTCTCCAACAGTATACTTGATTGGAATTATCTTTTATTTCTCTATTCTACAACACATGATCTACAAAAAAAAAATTGAGTTTTGGTTTTAGGTTCTTTTAACTAAATATGAGACTTTTGTTTACTATTTTTTTTATTGATAAATGTTTGTTTGTATACTTTGACTGTATTGTTAGTATGCATGTTTGGATTATATCATTTTGATGGTTATTTGATGCTTGAGTCCGATATACACAAACATCAAACAATCAAAGCGATAGAATCATAACATGCATACTAACCGTATACTCAAAGCATATTCATCAATAGAAAAGTAGTAAACAAAAGTCTCACACCTCAAATTAAAACCAAAAGTCAAATCATCTTGTAAATCATGTCTTAGGACTTCAAGCAGCCCTAAAAACCTAATTAATGGTATACGTAAAATACGCAGAGTAATGGGGAGGAGAAAGGAGACGAAGAGGATGATAAATCATATATGACAGTGTGGGCTTTTATATATATATATATATATATATATATGGGTTTATAGCACCAACAGTGTCTGAACTCTTGGAGGATTGTCAATATGGTACCCGAACTTTTAAATGTATCAAAGTGATACCTGGACTTGTATTTTTGTACCAACGTCGTACCTGTCGTCATTTTCCGTCACAGCTCTGTTAGTTCATGTCACATGTGACGCACGTGACTGAAAAAAAGAGTAAATGACTGAGCTACCCCCTGACCCGATCGACCTCCCTGACCTACAGCAGAGCCTGATCCTTAAATTAGTATTGGAGTCTTTCAAGATTAAAAGGAAAAACCAATGCGTGAGGCAACCTGATCCTTAAATTAGTATCTACAAGCAGGGACAGTTGTTCATGAAGTGCATATATACTGGAGTTAAGAATTACAGTTGAATTGATGAAATTAAATTGCTGAATGTCTTGATGGAATTAATCTTCAAGCATCCAACTTTGCTGCTGCGGATGCGTAGCTCACGCTGCTGTCCCTCATAGTTTTGCACTGACTTGACTGCTCATACTGGAGGAAATTGATCTTTATTTTTGTTGAGCAGTTTCTCAGCATCTGCATTCAGAGTAACATAATTGAAAGGTGAGACATTTAAGAAGTACATAAAGGCCTCTAAAAGCAATGGAGAAGAAACACTCTGTAGTTCAGGTGATTAGTTCAACTCTTTAGCAATATGTCGACAAAAATGAGAAGTAACATGGATATAGATGTTGCTTTCATTAACCTCGTCTCTCCAAAGAGGATGGTCTAAGATCCTAGAAACATGAGGAAACTTCTACAGGATACTGATGTTCTATACTGGTGTTTTAAAGCTAAAACAGCAATATATACTCTCTTTTTGTCATATTATATTTGTCTCCCTTTCATCCCTGCTTCATCCTAGGAGGCCATTTTCTAGCATCAGTGGGATATTCTTCCTGAAAGAAAAGCCAGCTTCCCTTTCAGAGACTAATGGAACTGTATGGGGAACTTACATGCAGAAAAACGCTTATCGGATGGCGCCCACAAATGGTGTTATCATACTCCGACAGATACTGTTTGAATGCATCTGGATGTCCTGTTTCTATTATATCCATTCCCATCCTGTCCAAAGCCTCAATGGATCTGTGTATGGCCCCGTGTTTCTTGTCATAATGCATGTAGTTGAACCTGAGAAAGAACAATAAGCACACGGTTAACATCTGCTCAACTTCATGCATATGTTCAGAAAGCATGGCAAAAGAACAGAAGTAAATTTTAGAAAACCCCTCAAAAGTTAAGAGAAATGTAGTAAACTCACACTCACAAACACACTGTGAATCCAACTATGAAAATCCTTGTACCTTCCAAATCAATAGGTAGGTCCCCAATGGGGGTCCTGTAAACCGTGGCTGTTGAAACGGCACACTTCAAAGTGTAGTAATGATGAGATGGACCAAGAAGGAACACCCGAGTACTGACAACACAAGTTTCTCACAAGTGAGCAAAATGCAGTGTAATTCATCGCAATACCGGCCACTTAATCTCCACGGCTTTACACATGAGCCACCACACAATACTATAACAAAATCAGCTCCTACTTGATTTACAGAACTATTGAGCAACCACGACAGCAAAACTCACATGTTGAAAGACTCCAATACGCAGGTGGGTGGTGGTGGAGTGAGGAGGTGGGTGGATAGGCGGCTGAAGGACTCGTTTCCGATGGAGGTGGCGGAGAAGATGGTGCAGGTGGCGCTGGAGTGTGTGGAGGATGAAGAAGATGGTTGGGTGGAGAAAAAGTCATTTATGTCCTCAATTTCCAACTCACATGACACGCACGTGTTTATCAATGACGGAGCTGTGACGGAAAATGACGACAGGTACGACGTTGGTACAAAAATACAAGTACATGTATCACTTTGATACATTTAAAAGTTCGAGTGTGTGGAGGATGAAGAAGATGGTTGGGTGGAGAAAAAGTCATTTATGTCCTCAATTTCCAACTCACATGACACGCACGTGTTTATCAATGACGGAGCTGTGACGGAAAATGACGACAGGTACGACGTTGGTACAAAAATACAAGTACATGTATCACTTTGATACATTTAAAAGTTCGGGTACCATATTGACAGTCCTCCAAGAGTTCAGACACTGTTGGTGCATTTTTCTCTATATATATATAGCTTCCTTCAACCAATCCTTTTTTATTTAGCAGGTTTCCTTTGAATATTCTGATTGATGTATATATATATATATATAAGACCAATGGAAGTATATCACCTCATATAATTCTTTATCATTAGCGCCACATCGATATAATAAGTCGGAACATGAAATATAAAGTCATCCATGGGCTTCCTGATGTGATTTGGGTCTCAAAACATATGTTTTTGTCAAGATTCAAAATCATGCCCAAATTGACCTTCCGGTATTAAATCGGTCATATTTTCTCTGGAAAAAAGGTCAAAAAAAAAATAAGGAAAGTAGACACCCGTAGCTTTGCATCCATATAAAGCTCATAATCTGATTCGTTTTGAGCTGTTCTTACAATGCTATGTCAGAGTTGGCTGATTTGTAGAGGCAGATTTACGAATTTTGCCTTCTAATCTTCTTTAAATACCTAAAATACAAACAAGCAAACTAAATAACTAAAATGTGCACTAAAATAACAGTAGGAATTTGATATAAATGATGTATAATTATGCCCCTATCAAAGGCATGCTGGAAACTTGGAAAGGTTCGATAAGAAAGAAGCGTATGGCTGTGAGCATTTCATGTTAAGCAAGTTGGCATATCTAACTACACGAGAATAAAAGAGAAAGATGAATTCAATTCCTTATGAAACAACGTACAGTGGTAGTCTTATCACTCTTATGCATGTTACGGTGTGCACGCGACCAAATATAGCGCAAGCAGTCAGGGGCGGAGGCAGTACAAGCCCTGGTGGGGGCTCAAGCCCAACCAAGAATTTTGGGCAAAAAAAAAACACTAGGCATATACAATTTTTATTTTGTGTGTTATATACTCAAGCCCAACCCATGATTTTTTTTTGATATAGCCTAATCCCTAATCGGCTAATCCTTCTCAGTTCTCACTTCTCAGCATCTCTTCTCTTTTGAGTCTTCTCTCATTCTCCGATTTCTCTCTTCCTCTCATTGTCAGTGTCTCACATCGACTCGCTGCCTCCACTCCCTCCAGGCCTTCCAGTCTTCCACGACAAGGCTCCACCGTTTACCTCAGTTAAGCCCTCCGTGGCTTCGTGAGTGAGTGAGTCCTCTTACTCAAGACTCAAGAGTGAAGCTGGAATTAGCTCATGCTGTGTTTGACTGGGTTTTTAGGCTGTATTGAATTGTTGTTAGTTGTTACTGTTATTATAATTGTTTTGAATTTGATGTGTATGAATACGATTTGTTGAAATTTAGAGTGTTGAATCGAGTTAGGGACTTAGGGTTACAGTTTCAAAGTTTTCTGTTGATTGATTTTGGAGGCTAATTGGCTAAGCATCAATGCATCATAGATGAATTAGATGCAGGGAATTATCAATTATGATTTAAGGTTGTGTGAATTAAAACTTAATTTTCACACTCATAATTGTAATGTGATGTTATTTATTCGTTTCGTGCTGTATTTTGTTTCTCTAATACTGAATGGTGTATTGGCAGCTAAAGCGGAAGAGCTATGAAGTAAGAACTTGGCTGGATTCTCATTATTTTCACTCGTTCTCCGCTCTCAGGTTTGTCTCTCTTACTTTGTGTCTTTCTATATGAAGTATAAACTTAGAAGCAAAATGGGATATGAGTATCTTGGTGATTGTATGGTCCTTCATATTGAGAAAAAGTATGCTGAATCTGTTACCAATGAGGAGGTGATTAAAGAGTTTGAAGCTTCATCAACTCGTAGAGTTAAATTTAGTTAGTTTATGTTATAGTATGATCCTTCTCCACTTTTTTTTATCGGTTAGAAAATTTAAGCCCAACCAGAGTTGAAATTCTGGATCTGCCACTGCAGACAGTTGCTGCTGTAACCAGATACATTTCAAGTCCATTAAAGAGCATTGCAAAGCTGTGAATTGGATTCTCAAATATTTGAGAGAGAGCTCAAAGCGGCATTTATGCTCAGGTGGATCAAGTATAGTCCTCAAAGTATTTACAAACGCAGATTTTGCAGGAGATTTAGATTACATGAAGTCAACTTTTTGGTGCCTATTTACATTTGCAAGGGGCGCTATTGCATAGCAATCGAAATTATAGAAATGTGGTGCCTTATCCACAACTGAAGTTAGTATATTTGCTACAAATTTATGAAGTTAGTAAAGAGATGGTATGTAGAATAGGGCGAAGCAAAATTGTTTCAATTGGAGAAACATTCTGATTGTCAAAGTGCAATTTGTTTTAGAAAGAATTTAATTAACCGCTCACGCACTAAATATATTGATCTTCATTATCAATGGATACAAGATGCACTTGTGATGATGAAGTTTCAGTTGCGGAGGATTCACAGCAATAAGAACTCTTCAGATATGTTAAGGTTCTCACTTCTCTAGCAAAAGCTGGAGTTTTTCATCAGGACTGCTGGGATAGACTTCTATTGAGAAGTTGCGGCGCCCATGGTCTAGGAGACAGAGATGTTAATGATGATTTTTCTTCGCCAGAGTTCGTATGCTCATAGGGAGAGGTTCTCAGCTGCATCACATGTGAATGTCCAACTGTGTCCTTCACTGGACTGCAATGCTGACCAGTATGAAGCTACTTTTTGAGTTTTCATTCTATTTTGTTCTTGATCCATATTCTCATTACTTACAAACCTACATTAATCGGTTCAATCTTAGGCATATCATCTTGAAATTGTTCGATTTCGGCAAAGTCCCATCCCATATTTCATATACAAAAGTAACAAAAAGGACGCTCCTATTAGAAAGCAACGACCAAGAAAGACCCCCCACACTTCTCACTATTTATGGATCCACTATAGCTGAACACCTCTATATTCCTAAGAATCGAATCATGTAACGAACCTAATGATTTTGATGAAACAAGGCAAACTGTTGCATGAAACCATTAAGAAGGCCGTAACGACTGCATTTATTTACAAAAAATGGTATATCAACTCGTTCCAAACATCAGGTACACCAGGCAAGCACCAGTGTATGCAATCAGAGTAACTCGCTGGATTAGATAACTGTTCAGGCTTAAGTGCCTCCCAAAATTTCCGGTAAATGGAAGGATGACCATCTTTCCGGTACTCTGACAGTTGAGTAATGTTGAGAACTGAAACCTTTGAACTTAACTTACTGAGGACGTTGTCCACCATGCTCATAGTAGGCAGATCAGAGCCACTTCCCCAGTAGCCCTCCAACTCAATGGGGGATTTCTCACTGTAACAATTGCCTTCATTTCCTGGCTTCCACTCTCGACTCCTGCATAAATTGCATATTGGATTAAGTTTCAAGACAGGTTCACAAAAGACACTGTAAAACTGTCAGAAAGTTGACCAAAAGCTGTAGGAAACTGCAGTTGATATACTCTTTACAACAAAACTAATACCAGATGGCAATATGTTGTTATACAAGCAAGATTTGAATATGTGGCAGTTCAAGAATAATGTTTAAGCTATTAACACGCAAAATTGGTCCATAATATGAGATTTAAATGTCATCAAGATCTTACAATTTCTATCTAAAACATTTGAAGTTTAGGTTTTGATACATGTCCCATGTATTAAGACAAAAGATTACAAAAGTAGTGAACAAGGATCTGAAGCCAAAAATGGCCACACGAAAAGAGAAGCAGAAGGCAACTCATAGTTGAGAGAACTTTTTGACAAGCAAGCACTAATTCAAGTTGAAAAGCTCCAAATGCAGTTGATAGTTAATGTCACAGTTAACCATACAATTCTAATGACAGCTTTAAGGGAGACTATGTTACTCGAGTTTCAACATAAAGAAGTAGGATTAGTATTCGTAGCAATCTACAATCTGAGGTATTCCCACAAATCTATATTTAAGTGCGAGAATGTATACGTGTAAAGTACCTGTCACGGGTCCAATTCCCAGGGGAGCTCCATATCTTTACATATGGATTCAATTGGCAAAATTTCCTAAAGTTAGGGGTAAACATTGACAAGGCCTAATAGACCACCTCATTTAAGTTTAGAGAAAGCCTATATTCCGTTCAGGCAATAATAAACTAGATTGAAGCTTTCAGTATAAATAACAACTACTTAGGGGATTAAAACAATATTCTAATAGGGATTTTTGCTAACCAGAGATGTGTAGGAGACATTGTGACGAAGAAGACCCGCTTCTTGAGGGGATCGACTTTAGAAGCCCATTCTGCCCAAGCCCCCATGGCTAATTCCATGGCTCCCATACCATCTAATTCTTCACACACAGAATTCGCTTCAGTGCTCCATCTGTATAATTGGAAGTCTGATCAAGTAAGATACCATTCATTGTCTTTTTATATATTGCAGATCTTTCTCAACCAAAAGTTGGATGCATTCCCATACTTACAAAAGCTTAACTGGGCCTTGTCTCCACCACAGGTAGGAATTGAAAATTAGTATGTCTGCATTCTCCCATATTGATGCATGTTTAAGTACTGAATCTGGACGGATTATTCGATCTTCTAATCTGTGATTCACTGGGTCATCAGAATTAGATTCTACTAGAAGAGGCGCCCAAAGAAATTCCACAGTAGCATTATATTCCTGCAAAATGGCACAAACAAGGCATTGAAGAAGGTCTTCGAGATACTTGGGATATAAATCTGCTATACTGCAATATACTCAGTACTCACATATGAGGAAAGCACACACAAAACTTTAGTTGTGCTTATGAACATTGATTTCTTACTAAATAATGCAGTACAGAAAAGAAAAAAAAAATACATTTCTCTCTTGGACATAAGCAGCCTAGTGAACTGTAGTTTCACCAACGCCCCATTTCCTTGCAAATAGGCTTACTCTAGTTGCAGTCTACACCTTCTTAAATAGAAATTCTGATTACCTCTGCTCGGAAAATGGTAAGAGCGGCATTTGGTGACATGGATCTCTTATCCTTCGGAATCACTGATTGCAACAAGCAGACCATTGATATCCATTCCCCTCTGTTTAATGAATCCCCTACAAACATCAACCTTTTACCCCTCAACTTCTCCCACATGTCAATCACATTCCATCTACAAAAGAAAAACATATTATCTATCAGTGAACCCAAATGCTAGATTATAAAGAAATTTGAAAGCCAACAATCACATGCCATTAGCGGCTTTACATTACTTTGCACAATTGGCCATAAGTTCTATAATTCTATAATATCAAAATGAATATCAGTTACCTACATTCATTTATCTATAAACGAATATCTCAGTTAACTACATTCTTTTATCTATAAACCAATATCGAATCGAATACATGTTCAACAAGGAAACTCGAATTAGAGCCTCCAATTCCAAACTAGCAGACACATTCATGAGCCAAGCATTGTAAACAAAGAAGTACATTATAAAAGCACAGAAGAAAGAGCAAGTCTTCACCTCTTCAAGTTGCAATTGTGGGGTTGCCACCTCCAATACTGATAATCCAAATCAGACCTTCCATGTTTGTGGCAGGCCAACTGGTCCGACATGTAAGGGCACTCCGACTCATTGTACAGAGGATAGGTTGAATTATCATACACCCATTTGCCGGAGAACACATCACAACTCTCCAAACTCTCCCTCCGGCTACCACCGTTGTCTGGCTCCGGCGTAAGATTATCAGTCCAGGCTATTTTCCTCCCACTGTACTCTCTGGTGGAGTTGCATGTACTGAATCTGTCCAAAACCTCTAAATCCCACAAAAACCAACTTAAACCCTCTTCATCAAATCAAAGAAAGACCACTAATTTACCCACCCAGCAAAGAATTCATCAAGAATTAACATAAAGACTCAATCTTTACAGTAAAACAGGGCATATTTAGCTGCACCGAGTTTAATCAAAACCTCTCAAACCCATAAAGTGATAAAGTGATAAAACCCTCTTAAACCCTACTCAAACTCAAAAAAAAAAAAAACCACTAATTCAACCATCCAGTAAAGAGTCCATCAAGAATTAACACAAAAGATTCAAACTTTACAGCAAAGAAGGAAGGAATGGCTATACCTGTAACATGGTTTTGACGGGCGAGGCGATTCGGCTTTACATAAGTGACTGGAATTTGATGGCGAGGAGCATGATCTGGGTGGTCTTGAATTTGCAAAATGCTGCGTTCATTGTGGAGAATTGAGAAGACCAAGAACAGAGAGAAGACAAAGACCAGTAGAGGAAAATGGGGTTTCTTTCTGTTCCACAACTTCATTATGCTTCCTTTGGAAAATGAATTGAAAAGAAAAGAACAGAAAATCAGAGGGCTTTATATTCCTTATGGAATACCATCATTAAAAATAAAAACTAAAACTAAGCAAAATGTAAGTGTTTGGGATTTTGTATAATGATTGTCCAAAAAAGAATTGGGTGGGTGGGTAATGAAGGTTCTGTGCCAGAATATAGTGTATAATTGTCTGATTATTATGGAGCAGGTTTGGGCCGTGTGGTCATCATCAGCTGGATTTGTTATCTTTTTACTTCTTTTTGTGTATGCTAGTGTACAGAATATTGATCCCTTGTTACAAGAAACCAAGGGTAATAAACAACTTTGAGGGGTCGTTGATGACTGAGTGAAGGGAAGTAAAGTAAGATTCAAGATTGACCAAATAAGGACCAACTTTGTTAGCTTCAAGAATTGTCGGTGCAGGGCTTCTTCATATATGGAGGATCTGTTATGGCCGGCACATAAACGCATACAGCTCGTCATAAATGGAAAATGAAATCTAGCTTGTTTGATAACCCATAAAATTTCATCTTAAGATGATACATAGAGGGGAGTGGGGCTTGTAAGATATTAAGATAGTGCTAGGGGGCCTTAATAAGGCCTAAGATTTGTGGCCTTAATCCTATGTGGCATACCATGTCACCTAGACACATCATCAATTTCATAAATCATGTTATTTCATATTTAGATCAAAATACAAATTTAACCCTACCAATAAATGAGTGTTACATACTAATATGTAATATTTTCTAACCTTTTCAATGACCAAGTTTATAGTCATACCAAATTAAGCTTATATACCATAAATTAATTTCGTAAATTTATTAAATTTTTCTAAATCTTTGTGAATCTAAATTTAATTTTAGACTTTTAACTTATATTTTAATTTTTTCGGGTTAAAATATTTGATATCTATATTTAAGTCAAATTTAGTATTCTAAAGATAAAATAACAAATAAAAAAATCCTATTTTGAATGAATTTCATATATATAAAATTTTATTTGGACAAAATATATATATATATATATATGTAATTTTTTCTTGGATTAACTTGTTTTCTCTTAGGCAAATATTTATATATGTATATACATATATAGGTACATATATATATACATATTCATAAGAAGTGGCACTTTTGAACAAGTATATTTTAAAAAATATATGTATTTTTACATTATTATTAGTGTTTGATCTAAGCATAATAGTAATGAAAAAGTATAAGAGAAAGAAAAGGCTAGAAATATATATTTTTCATATTAAAAACGTATGATTTAGAGCCATTTGATTTGGAATGATAAGATGGTCATTTTGCTTAAAAATGATATGGCAAGATATATTCAATTGGTGACGTGTCAAGGTGACATATCATGTCACTTAGGATTAAGGCCAAAATTCTTAGGCCTTATTAAGGCCCAGAATTATTTTCCTTAAGATGAATGTTTTTCAACTGATGGGGTTTACAAAACAAACTAAAAATTAAAAATATTCGGTTCGATTGAAATGAAAGAAATTTCATTTAAAATTCGACTCATTATTTTTTATAAATCGAAATAGAACTAAATTCATTCAGTTTATGCATGCATGGTTGGTTTGGTATCGACTACAACCTCTAGCCTACTTTGATTACATTTTCCAAGTGCCCTAATTAAGGTTGAATTGTTATACTTAAGCAAGCAAGAGAATAATTGCATGTGCTTAATTAACTGCTTAAGCAATTGACCTGACTTGCGAAACTATATCGGCATTTGCTAAGAGTAATTTTAACACTCTCGCTTTTAGCTAGCTATTTTAAAAAGCGTGTTTAGTTTTTTTGGATATTTTATGAGATCCGGCAGACTAGTCAAACTTAAGCTATTATAACTTTTAGCTATCTCGTTAGCTAAATGAGGCTAGCAATAATTTATTACATTCTTTGTAAAATATTTTTTGTGATATATAAATATATTTAAATTATTTAATTTCTATTTAAAAAATAATGTTGATGTAATGCTAGTTAAAATATAGAGTATTGATGCAGCCACATTTATAAAGTGGCTAACTAAAATGACATTTTAGCTAATTTGACTAAAATTTAATTTTAAAATAACTAATATTACTAAAGATATTTTAAGTATGACTCATTAATATTATAACATATTACCAAAGCCGCAAAGCATTTGGAGCCATCTCTCGCGCGCGCACACAAGCTCCCTTGTAAATTCCAGTTGATCGAGCTTCAGAAGATTCCCAGCTTAGCTTAATCAATCATTGCCGCAACAAAAATAGTATTTAGTCAAAAGGGTTGTTCTAACTTCTACCAACCTGCTTAACATATGAGATATTCTGATATCATTTTGTATATAATATGTGTTGGGTTGAAGGTCATGCAATGCATAATGCAAAAATGCCCAGCTATCTACTTCTACACGAACAATGTTTAGAATTTGATTCCATTTTAGACCAACCACAACGGAGGCATTGTCTTAATTACATTAATAACCCAAAGTTTCTGTTTTATATTCTGTTACTAAGGTGGTTGTTGAGTTCATAATAATATAGCTAAGCATAATAGAGGGAACCATGACAAAACTCAAAAGGGTGACAGCAAACCAAAGAATCAAAGTTTTTATTTTCTTTAGATGTATCTAATTAAGGAAAATTTTAATAACAACACATGACAAATGGTCTACTCCTAATTTTAGTGTTTCAAGTTTCAAAACAATTATAACGGTACATGAACTTGTAATCTCAACCGAAAATATGTACATGTCGTTACATTCTCCGTTATCTAACATGTTTTCCGTTAAACTTTGAGGGACAAATCTGTTACTCCTTAATTTAGCAGTAATAAATTATTAAAATCAATAATTAAATTAATAATTAATAAGGAGAAGGAAATATGAAAGGAAAAAATATTATTGTCTCTCTTTTTCGTCCCCGTTCAAACTCAGCATACACAAAAATGACGATCGAGATAGGACCGCAGGAGGAAGTTGGAAGATGATTTGATTAAAAAAATATTTGAGAATATATGGTATATGAGTTTACAAGATTAAAAAATTATATAAATAGAAAAAATATTCACCAAAAAAAGTATATAAATAGAAAAAAAGAAAAAGAAAACATAATATAAAGAAAGAGAGATGAAAACCTGAACCACCATTTGAAAAATAAGAAATTACATAGAGTTAACGGTGTTATTGACGGCATGTGCTAAAAGTGTGTCAGCTTTTAAACATCATGTACAATTTTGATTGTTTTGAAACTTGACACACCAAAATTGAGAATGGACCGTTTATCATGTACTGATCTTAAAATTTTCTCATCTAATTAATTCATTTTAAGTCCGAGAAGAATTTTGTTAGCAAAAAGGGTTGTTCCCTTAGAGACCATGCCAGTAGGTATAAGATCAAGAGTGGTAGTGATTACACACCAGTTGTGGCTAGCATGCAAGTACAATTGTAGACATATAAAATTTAACAATAATAATAATCGTTGAATAATCTAAGCAAATACGTGGCTCGTGAGTCAACAAGATTGGAAAACCGTCGGAAATAACATGTGGCAATGTGGAAATGGTCAGCCGACAACAAAACTTTAAATCCCAGTTGAAATCAATTATCAAATGTTGATTGATGACCATGTATTAATTAAATTAATTGGACATCCCCAAATTGATTGGTGATGGTTCGCCAGCGGACAGAGTAGACTTCGCGAGCCGAACTGTGCCTCGCATAGAAATAAATGAAGGCGAGACGAACCGCATCTCGCATAGAATAAAATAGAAATAAATGAAGGTGAGGCGAACCGCACTTCGTGAGGCGAAACGCATTTCGAGTGGTGAAGTGACTTCGCATAGAAGTAAACAGTGGCGAGGTGAAGCAACTTCGCATAGAAGTAAACAGTGCGAGGCGAGATGGCCTCGTGCGAGTAGATTTAAATGAAGGCGAGGCGAGAAGGCCCCGCGCGAGTAGATTTACATGAAGGCGAGGCGAGATGGCCCCGCGCGAGTGGATTTACATGCAGGCGAGGCGAGATGGCCCCGCGCGCGTGGAATTACATAAAGGCAAGGCGAGATAGTCTTGCGTAGGGGAATCCGCGAAGTAGTATCAGAAATCATTGCTTGCTTGGAAATCAAGTTTTCTCGTGGGATACTTTCCTTACCCGCGAGATGGCTCGCCCCTTACTAAAGATCTTGATCAAAACATGACATTCAATCTAAAGCGATCTGGACATATCTAAATCTTAAGATTTGATTGATTTGATTATGTGAAAATCAGCAAGTAAATCAATCATTCAAGATTCATTGATTCGATTAAGGAAATATTATTAATTGATAATCTTTATTACTTGCCTTAAGTGGAGGCATGTTAACACTATAAATACCCCCTCTCATATCAAGAGGGGGCGGAAACTAAAGGCAGAAGAAAATAGAGAAGCAGAAATCAGAAAGCAGCGGACTAGAGAGAGAGAGAGAAAAAAAAAAATCCTTCCCGCGAGCTCAGAAGTCCCCCCTTAAATCCTTGAAAAACTAACAAGCTCATAGCCAGTTCTTCATCAAATCCTAAACCCTTGAAGAACTATCAAGCTCCTAGCCAGTTCTTCATCAAATCCAGGTCCCCCCTTGAAGAACTATCAAGCTCATAGCCAGTTCTTCATCAAATCCAAAATCCTAGATATTCGTTACGTGATCAACCCGCGTAACCCTCAAGAACAAGTGTTTTTCAACCTTGAGTTAAACCTACATTCGGAGATAGAATCAGAGGAGTACACAAAGATTGTAACCCACATTCGCATTGATTAAAATTAAATTATTCTTTGTACACGTGTTGTTCTGTCATTTGTTGCAGATATTTTCGTGTTTACAACAACCAACTCTAAATAGCTATGTTGAGAATATATACATCTCACATTAGAAACATGCGGCATTATTTGTGGGTTTATAAGGGTTTAAGCAAAATTTATTGTTATAATTAGTTTTTTTTTTTTAAATTTTTTGTGCTAAAACGATTAAATTATAAAAAAGAACCCTTAGAGCAACCAACTCCAAAAAAGTAGATCAAAATTCAAAGCCTACCTAACAATAATAGGAAAGTTGACCTCCTAACAACTAGGATTAGAGAGCTTGTGTTTCAAATTAGCAAGGGCATTAGCGACGGAATTTGCTTCTCGAAGAACATGATTTATGTACAAATATCATGAGTATTCATTCTGAATTATCTCTATTTATAAAGAAACTTATGAATTTTTCATCTCTGATCCTGATCTAATTTAAACCTCTACCTCTTATAAATGTCTTGCGATTCAAATTTCTATAGCAGCCGTAACATATGACCTAATTTATGTGCATCTACAGATTGTTTTACTTGTGCAAGAAGAAAACTAAACCGTACCGTTCATTATATTCGTTAAAACTTGAAAGTTTGGTTAATCTTACTAGTTCCGACAAGATACAGGCAAAGCTTCTATTTGTTTTGGAAATTTTCCAAATGGATGTTGTCATCCTACATGTCATTGGAAAATGTAAGCATAGAGGAGCTCATTCCAGACGTCTGGCACTCCAGGGAGGCACCAATTTATACAATCTGCAAAACTGCTAGGGTTTGTTAATTGCTCTTCTGTTAGAACATCCCACTGCTTCCTATAAATTGATGGATGACCTTCTTTTCTATACTGTGAGAGTTGTGTGATATTGAGCATTTGCACATCCAAACCTCTTGTTTTCAGCTCCCCAAGTACATTCTCGACTACACGCATCATTTTCTGATCCGAACTATTTCCCCAGTAGCCCTCCACCTTAATCTGCTCAGTTTCTCCATAGCAATTCTCGCCATTAGTTTCACCCCATTCTTCAGCACTGTTTACGTGTTAAGAGTTGTGATTTTCAGCGTCAGATATACATGATCAGTCTATGAAATATAATGACTTGTAGCTACCAAATTAGCGACTCTGATCACGATATGGTAACATATATAACGTATCAAACTGACTAGTTCAGCGTATGAAACAAGATAGTACGTACCTTTGGTGAGTAGGTGACATGCTTATGAAGAACAATTTGGTCTTGTTTGGATTAACATGGACCTCCAACCAATCCGACCAAGTCTTTAGAGCCATCTCATACACTCTAGGCATCTTAACGTCTTTGTAAATTCCATTAGAGCTTTCAAACGATCCCCACCTTTAATATTATCCATTGCAAACAGCAACAACAATTGTAAGTTTTGAAACCGAGGTGGATCATCAAATGGTTTGTTGTAAATAATGCAAAGTGTACTTACAAGACACTCATCATGGACCTTCTCCACCAAAGATAAGAATTGAAAACAAGAAAGTCTGAATCACTCCAATGCCTGGCATGTTTTTCAATTGCCTGAACCCTAACACAATCCGTTCCGGTATCCGGTGATTCACGATTCACCGGGTGATCTGAATTTGATTCCACTAGCAATGGAGCCCAGTAGAACTCAACTGTGGCATTGTATTCCTTCATCACCAATAATTAATCAGTAAGCAATATAATAGCTGTTGATGTGATCAGAATCAAACTAATTAGTCTCCTGATGGCCAAAATTCCTATATGATTGTGATTGAAGTTATATTATAACTAACGTACAGCATACCTTAACAACGTCAAAAAAAATCATATGACTAGATATTCTATTTGTAAGCTGGAAAGAGTATGTTATGCAAATGTTCCCTAGGCAGAAAATATAACACATGATCGATGTGATATATTACTGATAAGCTCAACTTGTCTTTAGAATTATGATCGTGATTGATAATCTAACGATACCATTTTAAACTTTCCAACATTTTGTTAGAGAAAATGTTCCCTCATAAACATGCATGGAATTTTCTTGACAACATCAATCAGTAGACAACATTTCAAGTATAGCAAAATGATCCGGCTTGGGTATATTTTGGTGAGTTAGAATTATGCAACATACTCATACAAACCCAATTAGGTTTTGCTATATATATATGCACATTAAGACCACTATATAGACTAGGAGAAAACGAAATTTACAGTTGCTTTGAAGGTGGTCAAGGAGCCATTGGTGTGCATGGACTTGTGCTCTGCAGGAACAGCTGACTCGATCAGGCAAACCATGGAAACCCATTGATTTCGATTCAAGGAATCCCCAACATACACAAGCCTCTTGTTCCTCAGCCTCTCAAGCAACGCGGTGGCATTGAACCTAAGCTTATATGTTTTAACACGAAAACAAACAATCCCACAAAGCTCAAAAACTGCCATTTAAAAGAACACCCTCATTATCATGCTCCCGTAAAACATGAGCAAAACCCTAAATAGGGACTAAAAATGCATTAACCCAAACAAAAACAAAAACAAAATGAGAGATTTAGGGATAGGGGGAGAGACCTAGGGAGGTCACATTGATGGGGTTGCCATCTCCAATTCTGGAAGCTCAAGTCTTTTCTCCCAAACTTCTCACAAGCCAATTGGTCAGACATATAAGTACACTGTAATCCCTTGTATAGAGGATAAGACTGGTTATCAAATACCCATTTCCCTGAAAACAAATTGCAGCTATATCCAGTAGTTCTCACTACGGTAGAACTAGTACTATCCTCTAAGAATTGTACGGCATATTCTTGGGTAAGATAAACAGTGCCAACGAGAAGAGTTGCCACAAGAACTGCAATGAGGGAATGCAAGCTGCTTCTGATTGATCCCCAAGGTTTTGGATTAGGAACTATTTGATTCTTATGCTTAGGCATTTGATGATTCATTTTGGATATTTGGCACCTGTATTTGGCGCCTCGGCGGTTGTTCACTTGTTTGTGCTCTATGTTTCAGTTTTTCTCGCTCCCTTTTAATTGATGCTCTGAAATCTGAAGAGGTGGGTGAGAAACATTTTTCATGACGTGTGTTCCTGAATTAGGTATATTGGGTTTGCAGTTCGTGGTAGTTTGCTGAAAGCAATATATGGCCATGGTAGTTTGAAATCCTTTGCCTAGTTTGAATTGTATTTGCAGCAAGGTGTCTAGACTAAGCAAAGATATATACTTCTACAAAAGTGTTGGTGTGACCATTAACATGTCCATTACTCCATTTATCAGCAATATAATGTCGAGGTTAGCGGTTAAATAATTTCTAGCTGTATTTAATACTTTCAGGGTTTCAGATTCATCAGTTGCTAGCTTTAAAATTACATGGCTTGCATGTCAAAATCTAGTATCGACCATTTGCTAATTTTAAGAACTTGAATGCTAAAATTTCGAAAGAAATCAATTCGATGATATGATTCCCAGTAATCAAATCGCTCAGAATGTTTGTTGCTCATTCGAGTGACTGTAAAAATGTACTGTGACTTTGAAGAATCAAACGTGTATTTTAATTAGATCTTTGAGAGAGTTAATATTATGTTTATGAGAGTTTAGAATATGATAATAATTAGGAGAGTTTAGAATATAAAACAATGTTGATTACAATGTCAATTTTTGCAGAGCATGCTTAGTGTAAATCCGATGAATCTAGCTACCTAAACATCATAAATTTATGGCATCATTATTCTTAAAACTTCTAAGATGGAGATGTCAACTGAAAGTTTGTTTTCGCAACTCGCAAGCATATGAGGTCAAAACATGTCAAGCTGCCAGAATATATATAATTTGATTGGTTGGTTGGCATCTCCACATCCCAAATGAATTCGTTGTCGTAAAGGAAACTCGACAAGTCCCTTTAGGCCTCATGCGTTCATCCTCACTAATCTCCATTCCATCATATGACCATCACTTTCACCATTATATGTCATGTATGAATCGAGTAAATCTAACATGAGGGGAAGTAGAAAAATGGGCTTCTTTTGTTTTGTTTACAAAACTGATTTTGTGACGAAATTTTGGTATTAGGGTACTTCACCGAAATGAGTGATTAAATTGATTTCGTGAACTAAAGTTGTAGAGGTGCATTCATTAGCTACTATAGTTTTGATTTCATTACTTTTAAGCATGTTTTCAGGGGAAGTTAACTTTGTTGTTGATGCTATAACTAATCTTGAACATTCTTGTAATTCATTTTCATCTTGGAATAATAAGGTTCCTAGTAAAATTTTAAGAGCATTCTTATTTGACATTATAACGTTGGTGACCCTAAATAGCTAACCGCGTACAAAATTTGAAATATGGAGGGGCAGCAAACATGATGGACATGCATCAAAGGCATGGGACCAAGCCAAATCAACCTTACCCAACCAAAACACATTGAAATTAAACAAAACAAAAGTACTTTCTTTTCATATTTAAAACTAAAGTTTAGTCCGAAGGTTAGGGATCAATCAATTAAGCATTAGGGTCTTTAATTGGACAAGATATATCGAATAACTTTTTCTTTTTTTTGTAAGAAATATATCGAATAACTTTGACAACCCTATATATTACTGGTGAATTGCGACAAAAAAAGAAGGTATTTTGGCCACGATCCTCAGCGTGCTGAGCCGAGGTAAATAGCGATCCAAAGAGGATGGAGAGTTGCGGGCGTGCCACCTCGCGGACGAGGAAAAGGTTGAGTGAGTGCGCAGGCTTGACTTCTTGATCAGGCGAGCGGAGTTCCAGGTGCCACCTCAGATGAGGAATTTACAGCACAAGCGATCGATACTCACGGCGGGGTGAGCAGAGCAACAAAAGGGAAGTTTCCGAGGATCGGGGCGAGTTCCGGAGAGCTCTAAAGGGTTCTAGGCGGCGAGGCGCTTAGAAACAGGGCTTCGAAGAGGCTTCGAAGGGATATCGGCTCCTGGGAGCGCTGAAGGTTTCGACGAGGTCGAGAGAGTTTTCAACTAGGTTGAAAGTTGTTTTGTGTTGTATTTGAGTATTGTTTGTTGTGTAGAGTTCCTTCTGTAAGCTGTAAAGCTTATTTATATAGAATTACTTAGGGCCACAAGTATTGGCCCAAAGCATGTCAAAGACTTGTAGGAGTCTTCAACGATAAATGTGGCGTAGGCGATGTTAATCACTTGTTGGCCGTGATTATCCTTTGGTGAAGTAACTAACTGCCTTTGTCTAGAAGAGTTGAGTTAGAACACCTCATGATGACTTTGACGTGCACCACTGTTCACCCATGCAGCTATAATTAAGGAGTGGAGTCCTTAACTAAAACCTTCACCTTCACGTGCATTGCATGGGAACATTAAACCCTTCAATCATTCCTGACATGGTCTCTCAATCAATCAAGGACTATTGCTCCCTTAATTGTTCAGTCAACATATGCGGCTTAGTCATTTCCTATGCAGACTCTTCTCTGTTTCTTCTTGCTTCTTGGCGAAGTCAACATATGCGGCTTAGTCATTTCCACGCGAAGGCATCTCGTCTCGCTTCAATCTTCTACGCAAAGTCCACCTCTTCAAATGCAAGAATCTTTCTCCGCCTGCAAGCATCTTTCTCCGCCTGCAAAGTCCTCTTCACACACAATCCATCTCGCATGCAACCTCTATTCTTCGTATGCATATAGACTCCTTGTTAAATGCAATTAAGGATATATATATATATATATATATATATATATATATCCAATCAAGCACCACGCGAGCTCGCCGGTTGTAATAGAGGGAAAGCAATATATATCCCAAAGTCTTGGTGTTGGCGAGGGAACCCGCGGAGCAATTTGAATCCTACTTGATATATCCTCCTCGCGAAGCAATACAACCCAAGGAGGACACCCCTAGTTTATGCATGTCTCTGCCAAAGACACGGACACATCTTCAATCAAGCATGTGGAGGCGGAGTCCTTACTCCATACGAACTATGACGTCACTCCGCTCGCATGACTCCGCTGACGGGCCATCATTTGTAAACTTATTATTTCGGGCTCGCCGGTGTGACGTGGACCACGAATTTAACTAATATTCACATAGACAATTACTGTCCAGTAAATTATTAATTTAGGTGTGAACAGAAGGTGTATAAAACCTTGATCGAGGTACTGTACATGTAAATCAATGATGTATCCTCAAACAATACACCTAACTATATCAACTGTTTCAGTCACCATGCAACTATATGTGATCGAATCATTAGTTCAACCCTAGCTAGCAAGCGATCAAGTCCAATATATAGTTAGAACTTGGAAGAAACAAACTAGCTAGCTAGGGCAAATGAGCAATGCATTATGCATAAACAGCGCGTAGTAGCTACTAGGTGCCCTCAAGGCCAACCCATCTCATTGAAAGCCTGACATATACGCATGGGGGTTCGTTGATTGCTTCACCGATCAATCTTATCAAGCTCGTAATGGCAATTTGCCCTGTTTAGCTCTCACCAGTCAGGGATAACCAGTATAAAGGTGCATTGGTCAGATCCATATAAATCAGACCCTTTAAAGAGACCCTTCCATCTCACCCATGCATTGTTGAAGTCAGCAAAGTTGATGAAGAGAGAAAGAGATGGAGAAGGAGAAATGGGTCATGCGTGAGGAAGATGATAATGATTATAAAGTTAGAGGAGACAAGACTTAGCGAACACAAGCAGCAGTACGTGATCGATTATATTATAGGCCTTCTTCTTCTTCCTGCTTCCTCAACTTGCTTCGCAACTTGCAGCAGCAAACTAATAACAACAACTACTTAACGATTCTGGTCCTTCAACCCCATATTCAAAATTTGAAACCTCTCCATCGGAGGCATCTAGAAACTAGACAACAACGAGCAAGTTGCAGCTTAGATCAATTTTCTTTTCTTTTCTTTTTTGCTAAGAAATGTCTCTTTTCGATCTCTCCCTTTTTTTCTCAACAGCTAGCCATCTACTTGATGGATGGATGTTACCGAAAAAAAAAAAAAAAAAAACTTAGTCTTAGCTAGTTGCCATTAGCTGTCCTCTGCTGTCCGATATTGATTCCCCTCACGTTTTCATACTTCAATTTTTGAGATCAAAATATTAAAATCAAATTTTGTTGCCGGCTGATCGAGTGACGTCGGTCGTGTGTCATCTTTGTATATGGCCAGTGGATACGTTGTTACTACGGCTTTGTTATTCTGATAGATCTGTATCATGTTTAAAGTTCGTAAAGTTGTTAAGGTTATTTTAGTTTGGTTAATTGTGGTTTTTTATTTTATTTTTTTGTAATTAATTTTGTTTCTTTTGATCTGTTTCGGGCATTGTGGTTGTAATTTTGTTGTTCATTGAATACAAATCCTTCCATCATAAAAAAAACAAAAGATTTGAAATTGAAAGAGTTTCATATAGTTCCAAAATTCTAAATTATTTGAGAGTTACGTAAGAATAGCTTATTGTATTCTGAAACTGAAATATGAAAGCAAAGAATGGAAGATAGAATTTTAGCAAATACGAACCTATATACAACAAGTCATTTTCGTTCTTTTGTTTTTGTTTATTTGCTAGTTTGTTCATTTTCTTCCTATGATGTCATTATCTACTCGGTAATATTAACAATCGGGGAAAATAAACAATGTACAACCAGATAAAATCTCTCTCTTATGACGCTGGCTTCACTTTTTCTACATAAACAACATAATTTATTTGAGCACTGGGTAAGCTAAATGTTTAATTGACTAGTTACTGCGTGCTGCCTTGATTAACTGATGTGTCCACTAGCTGAGCTAGCTGGTTTCCCAATAATCCATATGATATCAAGTAATTAGCTGTATGTGCTTTGCTCCATCAAGCTCCCCCTTTCCAAGATTGGACTGGAATTGGCCGGATAGGACAAACAGACAATTAGATAAGCTAATATGCATGTGATTATCCAGTGTACATTATACTACCATTAACTCTTAATTATTCCTCTAATTACTATACTAAACATAACCACACCACACGCTTTTGCACCATTAGTTAAGTTAAAGGTCTTTGAGCAAACCGTGTGATTTTGATTGAAAAAAAAAAAATTGTGTCTAATTAATCGGTCCACAATTCCTAATTAGCTGTATCTTCGATATCAGATTGCTAGCAAGACAGTATCACTAAGTGCCTAAACCCTAAACTAACCCACCATAGCGTTTTTTCAGAATCGCAAAACATACACACAAGATCAAAGCTGATCCATTCATACTAATGCACTTATATATACTTCTATGTATGTCACCAATTGCATAGGATCGTGTGTATTATCTGAGGTAAAACGAAGGTTTAATTAAGATGTGCGTTAATCCACATTATCTACCTGATTAGATGCCTTAATCAACTTGATCAAGTTGGAACTAATTACTTTATTCTATCATCAAACACCAGAGCTTTCGCTTACTCTCACATAACTAGTAATGTCTGAACCTGACCCTCCATGCAGTCATGGTGTTGATGATAGATCTGCCTCGATTCCCTTGATTGTACCACTTCACGTCTAGCTGCCATCACTATTTAAAGCAAATAACACAAATAAGACCTTGCTAGCTTCGATTCTGCTCTGTACGTATGTTACGTGTTCGATCATCAGAATCTAACAAAACAAATCCTAAATATCGGATTCCTCTATAGCCTTGGCGTTTATTGCATGCCATTACTGCCACCCAGAAAACCATTCAGAAAGATCGACAGAAATTGTAGACAAGGAAGATGGAATCAATAATAATAAGGCACTACAAGATATATTACATCATAAAACTTGCAGCTGTGACTGTTTCATCGGATGCAAAACGACGCCGTATCCTCCAACGGCAAACACAGACCGGACTCGGAGTCAGACAACTCTCGCAGACATTGATGTTCGACGACGAAACCTAATAGACTACATAAAACCCAGAACACCACCACAAGCCAATTACTCTTGCTACCTAATTTAAGATGTCATCTTACTAATAACCATCACCATAATAATACTCCGATCATAATAATTAAAAATAAAACAAACATATTATTACTTGGGGCACGCCGAAGACGACTTGCTGTTACGTCTCGCTAGATTCTCTGCGATCTGAGCCAGCGACTGCAGGTTGCACCGGACGATGGTGTCCACGAAGTTACACGTGTCTTCCTTAGTGTTTCCCGGCGGCACGTCCACCACGTAAGACTCCACAACCACCGTGCCTCCGTTACCCGAAGGTGACGGGTGAAGCGTCGTCACGGACTTGTAGTTCGACAGCCTGTGGTCGCCGCCGACCATGCTGAAGCTGATGACATGGCTCTCGTCGTCCAGCACCTCCAGCCTCTCAGTGCTGCTGTTGGCCGGAAGCCCCGAGATGACCTGAACCTCACGGAGGGTGCCGACGTCGCCGTCCCCGACTATAACATGGCAGCTCTTGACGAAGTGCTTATAGGCTTGAGGGTTGTCGAAGCGGCGGACGACGGACCAGACTGTGGAGACGGGAGCAGCGATCTCCTGCGTCACGGCGGAGCAGCACTTGTTAGGGCCGACTCCATTCGTGTGGTAACGCGCCACCGCTTCTGGGATCGGGGCGCGCTGCTGCTGCTGATTCTTGATCATCATGTTGTTCTTCTGGTTGTTAGACGAGGTGTTGGGGGCGGTGTTGAGGCGGTGACACGATACAGAAGACTTGGGTGGGTTGGGAGGCATTAGAGGATGATCTCTGAGCTTGGTTTCTTGAAGCTAGCAGAGCTTTGGGGATTGTTTGAAGAAGAGAGAAGATGGGGTGGTTGTATATTTCAAAGGGAAGGAAATGTGAATATTAAATCTTGGGAGAGTTCATGTGGGATGATAAAATAGAAGGCAAGTTGGTCCTTGATCAGCAAAAAAGGAGGAAAAAACAAGCAGCAAGTTGGTGGTGATGAAGTTATCATAATAACCCTCCTGCCCTAGTTTTAAATATTTGGGGTTGCTTTTTAACAAGTTGACCCTCTTGATAAGAAAAGCATTTAATTAAATTATCATTTGGATCATTTTTTGTTTTTGTTTTTGAATTATATATCGTTCTCAACTTGGGGATTTTGACCCAGTAGAATATTGATCAAATTGAAATATTGAATGGGATTGTTGCGGTAATTAAGCGCTTA
This sequence comes from Fragaria x ananassa, assembly GCA_034370585.1. Lineage (NCBI taxonomy): Eukaryota > Viridiplantae > Streptophyta > Magnoliopsida > Rosales > Rosaceae > Fragaria > Fragaria x ananassa. Next base: position 5,513,717 of record CP139753.1, read on the forward strand.
ATTTACTCTAAGTAGAGTGTGAAGAAGTACGATGTTTGATGTTGAGATTCTTTATTCTTTACACACACCATCTTGAGCATTTTAAACTTGTTATAATGTAATTGTACGTAACTGATTAATGAATCTATATGAAATTACGTAGTTGAATTACACATTTTACAAAAATATAAAATTTTGTCATTAGTTTAACTGTTCTTTATGTTTTTGTTAATAAAATCACCAAAATAACTCAAATCTATTGTAACTATTTTATAAAACACTAACTTGACCACATGATGCTAGTCATGAGATAGGTTCTACTATAGAGGTTCCTAACCTCGGATGTTTTGCTGAGCGATGACGAGCCAGGACCCAAGATTTGCACCTAGCAATTTACAAATTTCACATTAATGAAATGTACTTGTCTCTATTTCTACATGAAATGCCGAGTCCATTGCATGTTCATCGATCAATCGATCGGACCACAAGTTACTTCAATACAGTTCGTATTAATTTCATAAAACTAAATACGTGGTCCAAACCTTACTTTTAGTTCATTAGTAGCCGGTGAAACTTAATTTGGGGAGGAACCGTGCAAGCCTAACATTTTACAGTAACAACCTCTAGAAACGTATAAAACACCAAAATTCGTAACAGTAATTAAACGGTCTGATTATCGATATACTCATAATTTTATGTTGTTTATACAACTATTTAACTATTTTGATAAGCGCGTATATATATATATGTATGTATGTAGTGTCTTATTGTTATGCTAATTTAAAATTAACAATATGAGCATATGACTAATCAATCCGATATAGTTTTCTTTTTTTAAAAGGGTTTTGGGCGTTCGGGGATGATACCCCTTTATCGGAAACCCAATTCTCATTCGAGCCGCGTTAGGACCGCCCATAGACGGGGAAGCTCTCCCAAGATTGTTGCTGCATACACAAGGATCGAACCTTCGACCTTGCTTAAGCTACACTAGCTCCCCACCCACTAGTGCAAACAATCCGATATAGTTTAGTAAACAGTAACTTCACCATATGATCGATACCGGTTAATTATTTGATAGGTACCAGTACCACTTTAGTGTTTCTTACCTCGTACGTTTTTGTAGGCCAATGGAACGCATGAGGACCCAAGATTTGCATTCTTCATATTTCACATTGTTGAAATGTACATGGTCGTCTTGGTCTCTATATCGACATGATGCCAGGTCCAACGTCCATTTCCCATCGGCAGGACCACGAGTTGTTGGCTAAATGCAATTTGTATCAATTTCATAAAACTAATTGGTCCCAATCTCCAAACATGATTTTAATCAATAAGCCCGGTGGTCTTTAATTTGGATAGGAACTTGCTAATCCTGATTTTCGGAAGGAAGTGAAGTTTGCACACCGTCAATTACAATCCACATAATGCTGACTTATTTTTAACTAGATATATAATCATCAAAACTATTCATTACATGTATAATTTGAAGAGAAATAATCATGTATATTTTTTTCATTTCCGTATTAGAATTATAATTAAGGGTGTGTAAATTTTATTCTCTATCTTAAACCTTCCAGTACGTAAACACTTAAACGTTACGATGTAGAGATAATCAACGTTCTTGGTAAAAAGATTTGAATGTTAGAACAAAAAATACATGAGGGGGTTCCTGGTCATTGTAACAGGTTGGTAAAAGTTGTATAAGACTGCTTCCAAAAACCCTTAAATATAAGGCAATTTCCAACTACCAAATGGATGATCAAGTTGGGGAAGGGCGTAAGCCATTGGGGATAGGATAAGCATTTACACAGTCACATACCCAGCAGATTCTGAATGCAAAGACAAATTTGAACAAGGGAAACTTGGACCAAATTCTAATTCTTTCTAAAAAATCATCCATTTGGGTTTTATATAATATGCAGTTTCTGAATTATATTCATATTTGCTCTCCAAAAAAAAAAGGAATTATATTCATATTTAGCCAAGCGTTTACTCTTCCATGCCTTTATTTCTGAGGACCTTATGTTACTTTACCGTGACTTGGACCAACTTTAGCTTAAACTTATAAATATGGTAGCTAAGTGATTGTAATCACTAGTTGTTTTAATGAAAAACACAATTTAAAAAATAAAAAATAAATATAAAACTATATATATATATATATATATATATATTTATATAAACATGGTAGCTGGACATGTATGAACAATTGGATATGTATATCTTTCATTTTCTCATCCCACTTGGCTTTCTTTTTTAAGTACCAAATGCTTTCATTATTCAAACTTTTTGCCTTCTATTCTTCTATTTTTCATTATTCAAGATTGTGATCGATGCTGGCTAGATGTTATTAACTTTTAGAGGAAAGGAGATGGACAAGTGCATGTTGTGGATACAAAAATATGCTTAACCCCAATCTCGCAAGTTGTAAGAGACGTAATAATCAAAGATATGCTGTAATGATCGAAAGAACTAAACTTCATAGATAAAACTAGTCCCAAAGTTGTACGAACGTACGAATAACTCAATATGTATTAGTATCTTTCTGATACAAGCACTGGGATTCGTTCAAGTTGCTCAAGTAGTACCTTTCAACATAAATGTATCATATGCCAAATAATGCAATTACAGGTTGGTACAGTGTCTTAATAATCGTGTAGAGAAAGTTGGCGAAGTGTAAGTGAGGTACCGCCCTGCATATGTATAATGTCTGGAAAATTTGCTGGGACTTCGCTCGAAATCGTACCAAACTATAAAAATTATGAAACGTAATAATAGTACTACTATACTGCTCGATCGATCAGCTCACACGTACGTATTGGCGACTGGGATCTGAATCGAAGGTGTGGAAGAACGCAGAGAGACTACTTCATGGAGAAGAATCGAAAATATCATGAGGCGGTGGCCTAAGCTTAGCTAAGCTGTAGTTCGAACTGTAATGACGTATCTTTCGAATGCATGCTTGCACAGAAACACCAAACTCCATCTGATCGATCAAGTATACGTTGTATGTGAATCAATATGAATCGTAGATAGTGGCTAGATTCATATGAAAACAGCTGTTATATATATATGATATATTTAGCTAGCTAATTATTAAGGAACTGCATGCGGATTTATATATGATTAGGTTGTTGCATCATCGTATACTTGTAGCCATGTGGTATTAAACGTAGTGTGAGCATTATTAGTAAACTAGTACGTACTGGTTGTTCTTCATCGATCCAGCTAGAGTGAGCTTGTTTGGTTTCGATGAGTTATATATGTGCAGTTGAGTAGAAGCGACCCTTAGAAGGAGGGAAGGGCTAGGGGTCACTTAGTTACTAACGAACTATGTATAGTTTCCTGACAGATCTCATGTGCCTTCTGTTCTGGTGTGTCCATTTCCCAGAACAAGCAGGGGTATCAAGCAGTTAGGAGAAGGAAAAACAACCAAGTACAACTCTAGAATGCAAGAGAAAACAAACGTACTCATAAACATAAAGAATATATAAGGGGGTAATTAACGAACAAAAGAGATGACACTACCAAAAAGTGGTTCTTGGGCGACGAAAAAAAAAAAATCGGGCGACGATTTTTTTTTCGTCGCCTAAGGAAAAAAAATCGTCGCCTAAGTTTACTCTTAGGTGACGAAAAAAAAAATCGTCGCCTAAAAATAAATTTCGTCGGCCAAAATATAAACTAGGGCGACGAAATAATATTTCGTCGCCTAAGTTTTTTATCCTTAGGCGACGAAACTCAAATATTTCGTCGCCCAAGATGTTTTAATTCTTAGGCGACGAAACTCAAATATTTCGTCGCCCAAGATTCTTCTATATATTGGAAGTCCAGGATAGAAGAATGAAAACTTTGAAAATTTGAAACATAAATTTCTCTAGTTCTTCAAATCGTTCGGTGTTGTGGAAACCTGTCCATACATAGTTTGTGGAGCTACTCCCAGGTACGTACATATGCATATATATGCACATATATATATATGCATATGTATATATTGATTTTCAGTTTTATTTGAGTTGAATTAATGATATATATATATGCATAGAGTTTGTTCCAAGCTGAGTAAGGGGCCGTTCTGTCATAGATATGGTTCACAGGTTTGTTTAACTGGATCTCAAGATCACAAACTGACCACTCTTCTCGGTGAAGGGGTCGATAGGGGTTCGCCTCCGTGATCACAAACGAGTCCTGCCTGGTTCCTGTAGGGGGTTCGCCCTCCGTGACATTGACACTTGCCTTCTGAAACCACGGAATCCGCTTGAACTAGATATATATAATTAATAATTAGTATGTTGTATTACATTAATATATATATATATATATATATATAAAAGATATGTTCATTAAATATTGATTTATATATGTGCTATTTTCAGGATATGGATAAGAGTTGGATTTCTCTTCCAAGATATCACAAAAAATATGCTGAAGGAGTTTGGGATTTTATGCAATATGCGCAGGCCAATGATGACGGGAGTGGCATGTTTTATTAAATATATATTAATATATTTTTATAATATATCCAATTAGGCGAGGGTGAGGGAGGCGGAGCAAGAGGTCATGAGAGGCATGGTGAACGACACATTTCCGGGCACGGCAGAGGATGACATGTCAGAGGCCATGTCCAGGATCGACACTTCAGATCCTACCGTTGGGGCGCGGATTATGGCCACTGCCTTCACGCAGCGTTCCAACACCTACTACTGCCGGGGTATGGGAGACGCTGGAAAGGGGATCCTGAAGACGACTCTAGGATTTCAGCGCAAGGGAGCCGCCGGAGCCTCAAGCAGCAACAGCCAGACCACTCGGCTACATGATCAGTTCGCAAGTCTACAGTCTGAGCTGGAAGTCCAAAGAGCGAGGGAGTTTGAGCTGGAAGCCCAAAGAGCGAGGGAGATGGCGGCGATGGCGGAATCATATGCGGCTTCCACGGCTGCGCATATGGAGCGGGTGAATGAAGTCACCAATGCCAACCAGGCGGCTATAGGACAGTGGATGGCTGCCTACATCGCTGCACATGCGGCCGGACAGCCGTTTCCGCCTATGCCTACGCCTATACCATTACCTCAGTGGCCCCACCCTCAGTGGCCCCAGCCTCAGTAGCAGCCTCCTCAGCCTGACCAGCCGCCGCCTCAGCCTCAGGACCCTCCGAACGGGAATGATGAGTTAGATTTCGGGTTTCTCGATCTATAGGCAGATAGACTGAATTTTTGTAATAAATTATTTATAAATTTATAAATTTGGGTTATTTTTAATTAAATTTTAGTATTACAAAAATTTAAAGAAATGCCGAAAAAAATAATTACAGCAAAAATTTAAAAAACATGATTTATATATTTAAAAAAATTATTTAATTATTTTTTAAAAAATTTTAAATATATCTTAGGCGACGAAATTTCTAAATCGTCGGTCAAGGACTTAACATCTTAAGCGACGAAAAAAAAATATCGTCGCCTAAGATGTTGTGATCTTAGGCGACGAAATATTTATTTTCGTCGCCCAAGATTATAAGATATTAAACGACGAAAAATTTTTTCGTCGGCCAAGGTGTTAAATCTTGGGCGACGACTAATTTTTGGGCGACGAGAAGTATATTTTAGGCGACGAAATTATTATCGTCGCCTAAGAATGAATCTTGGGCGACGATGGAATCAATTTTCGTCGCCCAAGTTCTTGACCGATGCGGTTCTGGCGACGAAGTTTTGGCCGACGACATGTCGTCGCCTAAGTTCTTAGGCGACGAAATTTTTTAACAGGGCGACGATTTTTTTTCGTCGCCCAAGACCCATTTTCTGGTAGTGTGAATGCAGAAGCTGTAAGCATAACAGCTCATAAGAACTTGACAAAGACTTGTTTACTGATATTAGGAATACAATATATATATATATATATATATAATGTGATTTGAGTTTAAGACATGTGTAAAATCTTAAAGATAAATCTGTAGATAAACTTTACATTTTGAATGTGAAATCTAAATTGCAGTTGAAAGCAGTTTTATGACAAAAAAGTTAAGTTTGTGACAGTTTCTTTATGAATGAAACTACCTACAATATGCTATATATACGTCTGTTAGTCCATTCTTATGCACATCTGATTCTCATACTTGATCCTATTACTAAGAGAACATAAAGGTGAAATAAGAAGAAGGTTGAATGGATAATCAAAGTAGTTCTAGTAAATCATGTTCATATGTTCATGTTTTATGCAGATGTATGATAGATATAGTGTATGCAATCCTAAGTTCAATTGACATATAAACACACGAATGTTTAAGTTTACATTTATTGATCTAGTATAGAATTATAAAGAAATTGAGTTTATGATAAAGAAAACTTACAGAAGCTGCTAGCAGATGGATGAAATATTGATCATATATAATTGATCGACCTCTAAAGGCCGGGAAGGGTCAGTCGGTTGTTTAGCTCTAGCTAGTTTATGATTGTTCTCATGTGCAGAGTTCTAGTTTATGCATATCCAATTTCAAAGAAACAATATACATCGATCTATAAATAGCAGCAGTTAGATATATATGTATGTCTCTGTGCAGAGAAGGAAACAACAACCATCTATATATTTGATAGCTGTTCATTCTATTTGAAACTTTAATCAACGAAGAAGAACCAACAGAAATCATGCATGTAAATTCTTCTCCAGTTCTCCCTCTTTTGCAGAGGTACTTGGGGTCATATATATGTTCTTGACCACCAACTTCACACAGTTTTCTCATCTTATATCGAAGAGGTGAGTACTCTGGGCCAAATGATCGAATTTATATCCCCATCTACAGATATAATGTACTTTCAGTTAGTGGCCACTAAAAGTGATTTTGCATGGTTGTTTATCAACGGGGCTAGCTTAATATAGCCATTCTCGACATGCATTGGCATACTAATGGTAGACATCAGCTAAATATATATGGAACTAGCATGGGTCCATGCCGAGATATAAGCGTAGAGTTGTTTGTGTTCAACTCTTTCATGGCTGGAGGCTGGAGCAAGGGGTGCGAGGAATGGCACCATCTCGATGCTTAATTAGGGACGTCGTCGGACAAATGAGTATAAAACGATTAAAACCTAACCATTTGACACCTCCGAAGTGTTCTTTTAAGGTGATCAGTTAGTCTGGGTTTGTGCATTTGAGTGGCTAGGTGTACTATCAAATTATCAAATGCAAATAGAATTGAAGAGAATTTAACACGAGGAATGTCAATCCATGACGAGTTTGAGTTAACTTATTAGTGTCAACATCGATTATTTTTATCCGTTATTTGAAATTTCTCTAATTTATGTAAACTTAATTATATAGAGTAAGTCATTAAAACTAGAGTTTATCTGCTATACCAAACGGTATATAGCATACCTATCATTAAATGAGACATTGTTTCAATAGGAAGAGAAAAATGTTGGTTTTAAATTTGGTCATGAAATTTCCGTAAACATGCATGTTATACCGTTCGGTATAACATAATTTTCCAAAAAACTAAACCAGACATCTACAAACGCCGCATGAATCCTTGTTAATCCCTACAGTTCGAATGACACATCTATTAACCCTATAGTTTTAGAACAAGATCGAGATCAGAATTGTGATCTCACTCCATCAGAAAAAAAAAAATGTGGTCTCCCTCATCCGAAATGTTCTTGAACGACGAGTCGTGTGATCGATGATAAAGAAACGAAGTGTCGTGCGAGCCTGACTGTTGGAAACTTGGAACGTGTGGACCGGAATCGTTGTAGAAGCTTCCAACATGGCACAACGGTCCAAGTCAGCAACACTATTTTTTCCCCAAAATCAAAATGGAACCCAACCAAATCCAGAGAGATCAAATTCCCCAGAGAATAAATAATTTCTCTCTCGCTCTCTCGATCTCAACCATTTGATCGATTTCTCCTCCGCTGTAATCCGCTGGAACACGTCGCTGTCGGCGAGAAGAGAAGGATTGGAATTGCATGGATCAGATTCTGAACAAGGCCGGGTCCTACTGGTTCAGCCAGAAGGCCACCAAGGAGATCTCCTCCGTCGGCGATGACATCAACGTGAGCCAGCTTCTCTCTCAATTCAATTCAATTCATATTCAGCTTGTTTGATTGCGACCCTGAGTTGTTTTGTTTCGGTTAAGAAATTTGAATTCTTTACCTGCTTTAAGATTAATCATAAGTCTAATTCTTGTTTAGTTGAATTTTTAGGATGATTGATTGGCCTGTTATATGTTTTAAGATGATTGAGACGCATTTATCTCATTTTTTTTTTGGTTTTTGTATCAATTTTTATTTAATAATTTGTTATTTTTGAACCAATTTTTACACTTGACATTGTTTGTGTAATTAGTCACTGCAATCCAGTATCTCAGGAGGAGCGAGTTGGTTGGTTAACAAAGTGAAAGGTTAGTTTTTCGCTGTATCCGGTTGCTGCTGTAGTTTCTTTGATTGCTCATATTGGACAGAATTCATATATGCTAACTTGTGTTTTATGGAAAGTTTGTTCTTTTGATTGCTTCGCGTCATGATAATCCTGCTATTCCTGTCATTCTCGTGTTGGCATAAATGTTTGGAAGTTACAAAATTGCGTTAGGGGATAGGTTTGGGAATGTTGACATTAACAGTGGAGTTCACTGGGGTTTTAGACCATGTAAACGTGTGTTTGAGGAGAATGTAGTCAAGTAAGGGCTTTTTAGAGCCGTATATGACAATGTTGTTGAAGTTTTGCAGATTATGCTTTAGATTGCTCCATGCAGCATGATGACCAGTGGCGGACACAGAAAGTTTTGTAAGTGGGGGCTAAAAATGAAGGATAATTAAGGAGCCTATGGAGACGGCTCACGTACTGTCCATTTTCTTTTTCTCGATCTCCATTAATTTGTAGCTCTTGAATCCTTTGAGCATCAACAAGACACGATGCAAAAATATGAAGGAAAAAAGACTCACAAGCTAGGTATGAGCTCAGAATTTGGAAGTGGATTTGAGAGATGAGAGTGAATTAGGGTTGTGGGGGGTGTTAATTTGGCGGTTAAAAGGAGGTAATCAGATATGGAAGGAGAAGACAGAAAAATTGGAAGTGATAAATTGATGGTTTTTCAAAAGTGGGGTTAAGGGTTAAGCAAATGAAGTAGTTCTAGTAGTGATGTAAGATTAGAAGACAGAGTGAATATATAGGGAAGGGGAGAGAGTTGGGTTCTTCTTCTTCCCCATTTGAGCAAACCACCGGGTTATTGGTAAAGCATATCACACACACAGCGATGTTCTTTCTACTTTATATATCTCTACTGGGATTTTTTCCTTTGCTGGGTAGCAAATTCTCAAACCATTGGTCTATACGCTAAGTGGTGAAAATCAAATGAACATTGACATATACAAGCAGGTTAGCAGAAAAAATTGGAAGTTCACTGGGGGAAACTGCCCCCACTCGCTCCCCTTTGCATCCGCCATTGATGATGACCCATTTGTTTCAGCTTTAACTAGGTTTATTTTTTTGTTTGGAAAATATCCTGTGAAGGAAAGGGACTCTAAAAATGGGGTTTCTGGAAATAACAAAAATGTAAGTAGTTTAATCGCAGGGAGTAATATGAGTTGTATTCATGCTTACAGGGAGGACTATATTTATGTTCTTCCAAATAAAATAATCTTTAAATAGTACTGTTAAATATTGTTGATACTCTTTCAGACATGAGTGCTTTATAACGATCCTGCTATATTCTCTGATAACTGTTATTCCATAAAGAAGTGATTAGCATTGTTTAGGTCTTTTTTAGTTTCATAATTGCCACAATTTAACCATGCAATAAGTCTTATCTTATCTTAACAGGAAGCATGCAAAAGCCATTGCCTGAGCTTCTTAAGGAGTATGACCTCGCAGTAGGAATCTTTCCTCGGGATGCTACCAACTATGAATTCAATCAGGAGACCGGAAAACTCACCGTCTACATACCATCAGTCTGTGAAGTCGGCTACAGGGATTCATCTGTGTTGCGGTTTTTCACTACTGTAACTGGATACCTGAAGAAAGGAAGGCTAGAAGATATTCAGGGGATCAAGACAAAGGTGACCTTGCTATGGGTAAAAGTGACCTCCATCTCCTCTGGGGGATCAAAGCTCAATTTCCAGGCTGGGATGAGCAGAAGCAGGAGCAGGGAGGCTTATGAGGTTTCTAGAGATGGAATTACTGTAGACAAGTTTTGAAAAGGTAATAATGCGCATCAGTTGCTGTTCTGTAATTGTGGTAGTTTTCAGAGCCGCCGCTTGCTTCTCCTCCATGAAAACTTGTTGAATGAGTGATCGTGTGTATCTTCTGGATGTTGAATGGTTATAGTTAATAATTTTTTGTTTGTATGGATTACCAAAAAGTATCATAAACAGGTGATCTCTCTTGAAGTCGAAAGTTTAAAATGAATTGTATTTTGTACAGGCTGCCGAATAGAATGTTTTCTGTTTCCATAGGAGTACATGATTGCACCAGATTATAAGTACTTGTTTTTCACCAAAGAACCAAATGCTAGTTCTTTTGTGGTCTAATTGGAAGTAGGGAAATTAATGATCATTGCCCCGTTGATCGATTGATCATATACACTTGAGTTTCGAGCGTACCCATCAATATGCAGTATATATCATCTGACTACTTTTCCCAGTGGAACAAAACTAGCAAACATCTGCATGAAAAAGAGCTGGTATTGACTAAATCAGGACTCAGGAGCATGCCTAATGTCGAACCATTTTACTTATCCTTGTCGTTGAGTTGTTGAAAGAACGTTTTTGATGCTTCATAAGTAGACCAGCAAATTGCAGCTGCAGGGGCATGGAAGAGCATCCTGGGAATCCAACCTCTCATAAGCCCTCTATATCCATCTTTATTCACGACGCTTCGAATAACATCTCCTATCGAGCTACTCGAAAATCTATCACATCCACAAACCCCCTGTATTCGAATTGAGTTAGTATTCAACAAACAAGATGATTTGTATCAACCTTACTATTTTAGGCTAAGCAAAGCCCCAAACTTGAAACAAACAATCTCACTAACGAAAGAGAAACCTTAGGAAGCACCAACAGAAGTAAACTTGTTCGCCAAGTCAACTATGGTAAAATGTTCAAGCTTTAGAGGAGTTGCAAATAATGAATCAATCATGAATCATGTTTCGAATCATATGATGTTCGGATTTCTCAATATTTTAAGTCTTATGTAAAACGAAAATATCTTATTACCTGACACTGCAGTTGGGTTTTGACAACATCAAGCGGAGTAGTCACAGCCGCAGCCAAAGCCCCGGCCACCGCACCAGCCGTCGCATGAACCACCAACCTCTCATCACTCGCACTCTCCGGCGCCACCTCACTCAACCCCCTCTTTGCCGCCTCATACGTGGCAAAATGAACCGCCGTGAACGGCGCATTCATCACCACCGTGGTCTTATACGACTTGTAAAACGCCCCCACCCCTTCCTCCACCAAAACCCTCCTCACACAGTCCCCAACGCCCTTGTACGGACTGCTCTCCAACTGCAGCCTCTGCTTCACCATATCCATCGGCGTGATCACCGCGTCGCTCATAACAGTCGCGCACACGCCGGAAAAAGCATACGCCGCCGAGCTGTTAGGGTTGTCACGTGTGAAGTACTCCTTGCAGAACTCGTAGACGGAGAAGTATACCGCATGGGCTGGGCCGGCGCCGAGTCCCATTGCAACGATGCCGCGGTAGAGGCCGGCCGGGCCTTCTAGCTTCAGAATGGAGCCGAGGGCTTGCCGGACTCCGACGGGGTTGACGGAGAGGGAGCCACCGAAGATCTGCATGCGGGTTTTGAGGGTGTCGACGGGGAACATGGCCATGTGCTCGACGGAACCGGCAATGGAGCCGGCAATCATGTACTGCCAGAACTCAAGGCCGTCGTGAGTGGAGGTTAACATAACAGGTTCGGGTTGTTGGGAGTGCGAGAAGGTCCGGAAAGTTGGGGAGGCATCGGTAGACATTGTGGTGGTGGTGGTGGAGAGTGGAGAGTGGAGAGTGCATGGAGAAGTAATTGAGGGTTGGAGAGGTTTAAAAAGGAGAGTGAATAATTAGGGGTCCGGAAATCATTTTAGGGTTGAATAGGGATTGGATTGTCTCCATGCAGAGGAGGGTTTTGGTTTGTTATGGGAAGATTTTAAGAGTGTGTGTGGTGTGGGATGTGTGAGAAAGAAAGAGACTGAACTAGACATATATATGAAGGATGATCATGATCACGAAGAAAGAAAGGAAGTGAGAGTTTAAAGCTGATCGAATGAGAAAGATCTTTCACTTAAAATAGGCTTTCCTTACCATTTTCAAATGAATCTGGACTAACTTGAATAAGCTAGAGAGCACCAAACCATAGGTGTTTGAGTTAGCTAGCCTAGGTGTGAAACCTCTATACTCAAGTTTGAAATCGTGTGATCTCGATAAAAAAAATGAAACGTATATGTAAGTCTATATGAAAGTACTTCGATGAAACACACTCATATATATATATATATATATATGAGATTTATGTTGAGGGAAATTCTATGGTACCTACCAGTATGTGATATCTATATTTACAAATGTGACAACATATTTGTAGTCAGGGTGGTAATGTTGAGTCGTATTGTTTGTAATCTTGTTCTAATAATTGTAATTACAAAATGTACAATCATTTTACAACTTTTTGAACAAATTGTTCTCATAATTGTTATTTTGTTTAATTTCATGTAAGTAGCGTAAATAAATTTGATAATTTTTTTTTCAATGTTGTAATTTGATTCATAACATTGTAATTTTTGTTTAAATACATGTAAAATAAAAATATGATATACATCTCAGTACCATAGCTTGTCTCTTATATTAATATATTCTTTTTCCAAATTCTTATTGCTAACTTTATCATCAACATGGTTTTTAACCGGAATAATCGACAATATATATCTCATGGCCGGTATCTCTGAAAATGAGAAACTAGAATTATCTTGTTATATCCATTTGTGAAAACCACAGTTGTGTGAGTTCTACTCACTTGCAAACATCGAAAAGCAATTCCATTAGTTTGAAAACAAATGGTGGGTAGAGGGCTTGTGTTATCCACAAGCTTTGATCTTCGTTTCTGTCCACAAGCACACAAGTCTTGACCTCAGTCCGTTACCATCACTCTCAAAATATTTGGCGTTTCAGTTCATCTCAAAGCATATATGAATATCTCAAAGGGAATGAGCAAAAGATGAAGCACTTCCACAAGTGGACACTCGATCAGACATTTAGCTCAGTTAGCTGCACCTGTCACTGTGTAGAGCACTAAAGGTTCCCCTAATTGCCTTTCACTCTCAAACCATATGACAAGCGTACTATCAAAGTCTTTCTTTTTAGTAAATAGCTGATATCAAATCTGAGTACTGTAGCTATTTGGTTCAGATTCCTTGCGTAATCGATTGGTCTACGAGCTAGCACTTGTCTTCTACTCCCCAAAGCATTTGGACTCTTGGCATGCACCAAATTTCATAGCTAGTGACAAGAAAGAATGTATAAGAGAAAATTGTACATTTTGGTTGATCTTTAGGTGCTAATGTGTCTACGCTCAAAATACGCTGTGTTGTATTCTTTTATATATCAGATCACCGAATTGAAGAAATTAAGTTAAATTCAAATTGACAATGACGATACAAAACCCAACAATTTTCCATAGAAGGTTAGAACACACTACCAAATCAACTGCTACAGATGACAAAAGTGATAGCTGATTAAGAAAAGCAAAGAGATTGAGAGAAAGAGCTTGTATTACAGAGTCGGGCTGTCGGGGTTCTCATCTCTTACACGAAAGAAAGGCCTGCTATTTATACCAAGACCATGTGGAGGTAATTACATCTTTATCATTAACACCCCCCCCCCCCCCCCCCCCCCCCCAAGCTGATGGGAGGGAAAACTAACATCAGATTGCTATGTAAATCAACCAGGAGAAATCAATGACAGTGAGTGACATAGCCTTGAAGGATGAGAGGTCTGCCTACAATATTGTGTAGTTTTATTCAAAGGTGTAGACATGAACTGCTTAGTGCCTTGAATTGATAAAGCTGCAAGTTGCTTGAGGAATTCATGTTGCCATTCTGATCTCTCAGAGGAAACTGAGGTGGCAGAACAAGAAGCATTACCATTTGAAATCTCAATGGAAGATGAAGAGTGGCTGAACACAAAAGTAGATGCAGTAGGAATGGATGTTGCCGTTGATTGAGAGTAGAAGGAAGCATTTATAGCTTGAGGCTCTTCTTGAGTTGGTGGTTGAAAATCATAATGAGGCTTATGCAAATATTCTGCTGCACTGTGACCAGTATTCAAACAAATTTGACATGGCATATAACATGAACAGTATACATAGCACAGCTTCTACAAGTTGTTGCATCTGGATCTTATGACTACGCAAAACCACTACATCTTGTATTTCTGATACCATGAACAGTGTACATAGCACAGTGTTTATAGGGTAGGGATTTATAGTAAATGTCCTATTTACCCTTACATAGTTAACAAAAAGTTTCCATTCAACTTTGATAAACAAGGTTTTCCAATAAGTTAGCTTATTATCTCATCGATCTCTTGGTGAATGATTGCTTTCTGCTACTTATAATTCTTCACCAGAAGGGAACTTTGACCTACTTGGGCCTAGGTAGAAAGTTTTCAAAATTGTTGAATCAATCCAATTATAACAAAAGGTCATCTAGGCACACTGTCATTTGGCCCATGATAAAATCAAGCAAAACGTTAGAAAGTCCGTTCATATCCTTGCCCATCCAAATCCGTGTTTTCCTTCCACACTCACACACACACACAAAACCAATATTTTTGTAGAATAGTGTTATTTGTTGAGATATCAATCCTACATCGGGAATATGAGACATTGTCTGTAAGTTTATAAGAGTTTGGGTCACTCTACCTATTGCCAATTGGTTTTGGATGTGAACCCCACACTACTTTATCATGGTATCAGAGTGAGTTACCCACGTTCACGTGTGAAACCTAAAGGTCACACGAACTCCACGTCAACCACTACAGGAAATCCACTCTTAGGCGACGGAAACAACTCGTCGCCTAGGATCTTGGCAGACGAATTATCAGTCAACTAAGTTCGGTTGCCTAAGTGTCGTGAGGTAGACACTTAGGCGACGAAAATAAAGTTAGTCGTCGACTACGAGGGATTCTACCCGACAGGTCATTACCTGCATTGTCGACAAACAACTTCGTCGATAAATATTCCTATTGATGAAATATTTTTGTCTGAAAAGTTCTTAGCCGACAAATATGTAATTGTTCTTAGCCGACGAAATAATCGTCGGTATGTATGTTTACTGACGAATACTAAATCGTTCTTAAGCGACGGAATATTCGTCGGCAGAGTTCTAAACCGACGAATACATAATAGTCCTTAGTCGACGATCAATCTTTGTATTCGTTGGATATGTGGTATGTCTTAGGCGACGAATGTTGCTTTTTCCGTCGCCTATGTGATTTTTTCTTGGGCGACGAATGTTTCTTTTTCCGTCTCATAGGTTGTTTATCTTGAGCGACGAATGTAACTATGTCCGTCGCATAGGTGATTTTGTCTTGCGTGACGAATGTTTTTGTTTCCGTCGTGTATGTGGTTTATCTCGGGCGACGAATGTTACTGTCGCCTAAGAGTTTTTTTTTACTGTGATTTTTTTATCTTATTCACTGTTTCTAAAAATTATAAATCAGTAACAATAATCAAACACATATAGATACAACAGACATGAAGCATTGGATTTGGAAAACATATTCATATATATATATATATATATATATATATTGATCATGATATACACTAGATAGACAAATATTGTTCATATATATATACAAAATAATGAACTAGGTAGAAAATTGTTCATACTATCTACCTATACTATGAATGAAGTCCTACAAAATCACCATTGCCAAGAAGCATTCTTGTCCAATCCTAGAAAGTCGCCTCTATCATCATTGTTTTGTGGGGAAACTTGTGGAGGAGGAGAAGATTGTGGAGGAGGAGGAGGTGGCATACCTAGGTGCTCATATATGGCTGCAACTTGGGATTGCACAACACTATACATAGACTCGGTACGCAGGACACGCTGCTTGACCTCTTGGAGTTGCTGTTGGGCACGCTCCTTTGATTCATTTAGTCTCTGCTCATAGCGCTCTTGCACCTATTGGAGTTGCTGCTCATCAGCTCTAGGAGGACGACTACGTGAAGTGGAACAATTTAAAGATTGGTTCAAGTCTCACTCGCCTCCTCGTCCCATCTCTCTGATCTTTTTTCCTTTCTGAGTTTTGAGCACTGTACCCAACACCTCAATTTGTTAGGACTGAACACTCTCCATAATCTCCTCCTCCGTCGCGTCATAGTGTTGTTCCTTAAATGCATCATTTCGTTTATTGACCTCCTCAACCATGTCATTCTGCATTTAAAATACATCAATTAATAAGGAAAACATGCAGCTCAACATTTTCATAATAAACTTGACACATTTTGCATAACAAACAGGGAAATTTCACTTATTAGGTACACCTGATCAAACAATACACGAAAGCTTATTAATAAACCTGATCAACCATGCATCATAATAAATGTCAAGGATGGTAAGTGTACCTAATAAACAGGGAAGCTTCCTTGTCAAGCTTTCCAATGCATGGTTTAATCATAAAATGTGCATATATTAATAGATCTGTATTAATAATAGACAGAGAAGTTTTTTAATGCATGGTTTGATCATAAACATGTATTAATAGACTTGGTTTGATCATAAACATGTATTAATAGACTTGGTTTGATCATAAACAGGGAAGTTGACAATAAAATGATAATGATAATGATAAACAGGGAAGTTTATAAACATGTTTGATCATAAACATGGAAGTTTCCAATCCCATTACAGGAAAACTCAGCTACTCACCCTAAAACTTTACATCTTAATTAATGATAATGATAATATCATTTTGTTTTGTTTTGGAAGAAGCATGAAAATATGACATTCATTCAACTTATGATCATTTATATACCAATTGCATCCAGATTTACACATGCTTGACTAATCATTGATTAGCTTACATAATAGTAAAAGGAAAGACACTTATATATTTCTTGGTCGTATCTTCATCACCAGCTCTGACATAGGTCTTCTCAAAACCTTTGATTATTGGAAGCTGCTCGCCTTGTATTCTGAGTTCCTCCATCATGTAGATGATAAGAAAAGACCCTGTGTGGTGGTGCATAGTCTTCTCCCCACGGTTCCGCTTGTTTGCCAAGGAGAGTCTCTAATACATGAAAAAATATTAAATAGATTAGTTCTAACATCTTGCACATTTCACATTTCAAGTTATAAATATATAACTACACATGAATGAGCTAATAATAAAACACAAGGGAAACAATGAAGGTAATAATAAAAAAAATCACCTTGAAAACATCTGACTCGAAGTGCTCGCATAAAAACTCTCACTAGTCCTCTCTCCCAATGAAATCTGAAGGCATGCCAGAGGGCCCTTCCTTCAGATAAGCTTTGTGGCGCTGATACTTCCAGTCCTTGTACCTCTCATGAGCCTTCTTCAGTATCTAATTGAACATTGGCTCATCATTTTCATCCCACTCGTATTTCGGCTAAGTAAGAAATAAAATAAAAATCTCATGTTAAACACTGAAAAATAAAATAATACTTTACACATATCCATAACATTTTCACTTTATAAGAAAACTCAGTCTTATGCAAACATATACTTAGACATGGAATTTTATCAACAAAGAGATGTCAATTCAGTCAGTTTATGCCTTCCAATAATATAAGCATATGTTATCAAACAAATGTAATTAAGTAAATTTACTTTTCATATACTTTTCAGTTACTTACCGACATTGCATTCCACAAGTTTATTGGGGGGGGGGGGGGCAGTAAACTTCTACTAGGGGGGCATGAAAATAATTTATTAGGATATCTGTTGTGTGTAATTAGCAAGAAAATGAAAGAGACATATTGTACTGCAAGTGTACTGAGGGTCAGTAAATTTATACACTTACTTGTTGGGCTTCTAACTTTAATTCAAGTGCTGCTGATAATACATCTTGCAGATTCAGGTGCGGTTGCAGACGCCGATAGAGATCCCGTTGAACTATTATCAACTGTAGGGGGCCGCACGATCAAGGGGGGAGCACTTGGTGGTACTGTCCCAGCCGGCATGGGGGAATGGTGGCTGCTACTGCTAACTGAGCCGACACTCTACCGTATAGACTCCATCAAAGCACTGGCCATAGTAGCTCGGTCCTTCCTCTTCCCCATGATCACCATATCTAGCATATGAATAACACACAACTGTTAGTAAATGAGTGAGTAATAGATACAGATTATGAAAAATAGTCCATAGAATAGTAAACGAATTCAGATACGATTAACAGAGAGACAAAACAGACCTGAAAAAGGAGCGACGAAGAGAAGGTCAGAGTAGCGAGATCGGATAGGCTGGTGCATGTAGTGGCACAGCTCTAGTGGCGCGAGGCAGTAACGCAGCACTGGTGCTGGGTGGATACGCGCACTTCAATCGGTTGTCGATGCATGGATCGTTTCTGGTGCCACGAGGGGGTGGTGCAGCTCTGATGGCGGTTGCGATGACTGCTCGGGTCGATGATCACCAATGACGGGGAGATGGCGGGGTCTACGATAGGTCGAGGCAGAATTGGACCGGCGATATCGCAGCTCTGTAGGAGATTTGAGAATTTAGGGATTAGAGTGTGGGTTTCAGACGAAGAAAAGACTTAAGTGTTGCTGTATTGATTTTATCTTAGCCGACAGAATATTTTGTCGGCTAAAAAAATTAAATTTCGGTAAAAAAAAAGGCGCAAAATATACCAGCCCAATATTTCGGTATCCAAGGTGACGGAAACGATCACTTTTTGTCGCCTTAGTCTGATTAACCCGAAGAATTATTCAATTTCCTCGCCTTGCTTCTCCAAAGCCAATGACTTATCCAATTTTCGTCGCCTAAGTATTGCCTAAAATTTTATTTACCCGCCTAATATTTCGAGATCCTAAGCAACGGAAATGTGCCTTAGAACTTCTAAGGCGACGAATTATTCATGTTCTGTCGACTAATTATATTTTTAAAAATCATGTACATTTTATTGTATTTACATCCGAGTATTTTCTTTTAATTTTTCAAACTAAACCAGACTGTACTTACTCCACGTAAGTATTTGTACATAAAAAGGCATACATATGCATTTAAAAAATTACACACGTACGTATGTAGAAATTAAAAATAGAAATTTGCATGAATAATTAATGGTTACAAATTAATTTAAAAATACATATCCGGATTTATGCCAAATTAATACAAGTAGATTAGACCGATCGAAATCCACAATAATGGTTACATTAATCGTACTCATGATAATCTGAGTCGTCTGAATCATCATCTTCCTCAGTTTGGTCAGAATACTCATCATCCTCTATGTATTCGTCATCTATGAAGCAGTCATCATCATGATTGAGGTTGAGTTATAGCGAGTTCAATTCAGATGGTGTAACCGGAATGTAACTTATGATAGCCAGAACGTGTTGGTTGTTGACACGAATATCCTCAGTATCGGGGACTACATATGGAGATTCCTCTTGATATGCTTCATTCGGTTGATCAGTTGTTGGTTCACTAGGCCCATTCTCATCATCCCCTCCCAGTACGTGTAGCTGTACTCCAAATATTCCTATGTGAGATCACCTACACCACTTTCCAACCCTCACCCATAGCCGGATCATCAAGATAAAACACTTGTTTCGCCATTGTGGCAAGAAAAACGACTCTTTATATTACCCTACACTGTTTGAGTCCACTGATAATAAGCCACTATCCAGAATTGTTCTCCTTCATCTGGTTGGGTCAGTATTGAACCATTTGCACTTGAACAACACGACAAGCTCGATGACACTGACAAGAACCCCATAGTAGTTGAAACTCAGACCCTCAATCATGACTCCATTGTTTTGGGTGACATGGCATTCATCTCGTTTTGACATTACAAACTTCACATCGTTCACAAAACATCCAGCACGAACTCTCTGGCTTTGGGGTCCTCCAGCCAACAAGTGCAACTCCGGCTTGTAAGAAGAAGGAAACTGTTGTTGAATGTGCATCATCTATAACAATTTTAAGAGCAAAGTTGTTACATTATGTAACATAAAAAATAAACATATATTTAATTTATGTAACATCATATATAGAGATCGATAGAAAGGTACTCAAATTGGGAAGTAATCAGGAAAATCTCTCTTGTGTATGACTTCGTTACCATTCTGCCTTTCCAAATGAGACTTCAAGTACCGCTCGGCTTCTTCGGAATGTTGAAGGACATACCAATGAGCCTCTTTGATCTTAGTATTACTTAATCTTTCAGAATTACTTAACCTGCCGTACGGTTGAACATCATTAGAAACAACTGATAGATTGAATTCCTGGCTACTACTCGCTGCATATGATTCGCCCACTGTGTCTTCATCATTGAGATATGTGCTGCAGTAAGTTACGTACTCAGCCTGAATGTATGCCGCCGTGATCGACCATTCAGGAAAACGTTTGTTTCTATTCGACTTCTTGAAATCCCCTAGTTGCTTGCAAAACAGATATTTATTCTCTTAGTATACAGTAAATATTTAAAAAAATTGGTGCATAATTTGAAAGAATGATTAATTAGAAAATGAGTACATACCTCTCATTTGGATAGCACCAGGTATATTGTACCGGACCAGTAAGCAACACTTGTTCGGGAAGGTGGATCATGATGTCAAAGAAAGTTGGGGGAAAGATCTTCTTCAGCTTGCACATGATGTACACAATGTCTTCTTGCAATGACCGAACATCAGACTTTTTAAGCTCTTTTTATTCCCTGCATACCCATGAGGATACTTAACGTTATGGAGCCACTGAAACACTTCCGCCTTCTTCTGAGGATAGACTGTGTAGCCTGCTTGAGATATTATGATTTTTTTTGTTCTCTACTAGCCATAAGTTAGAGCGTATACCCATTTTCTTAAGATCAACACGGGCTTTGGGGTGTCCTTGTTCTTATCTTTGAGATTTAGAATTGTTCCAAGAACGCTGTCACAAACATTTTTCTTTATGTGCATGACATCCAAATTGTTTCTGATTTTCAATGTCTACTAGTAAGGCAATTCAAAAAATACACTTTTGTGGATCCAATACTTAAACTCATCAGGTGTGGGGGGATTCAAGTCGGTTACTTCTTTATTGGTGCTCAAATATTCGAACCAGTGCTCGTTAAGCCTTTCCAAAATCCACTCACCAGACCTCCCTGGGGGTTTCAGATTATGCTCCTCAGTCCCATCAAATGTCTCAGCAACACACCGCCACTCGTGATCCTTGTCAAGATGTCTATGAGATCCCAAGAAACAAATTTTGTCAGTGTGGCGACTAGAATTGATGTCATTTATGCATACCGGGCAAGCCTTGTACACCTTAGTTTGTTGGCCAAACAACATCCCGTAAGCTGGAAAATCACTGATGATCGAAATAACATCTGCTTTCATCCTGAATGAAGTTTGACCATGCCTGTCAAAAGTAGGGAGTCCATTTTCCCATAACTCCTGCAGCTCATCAATTAATGGTCTCATGTACACATCCAAGCACTTTCCTGGAGAATACGGCCCTGTAACCATAAGCGTAAGAAAATTATACTCTTTTCTCATACATATGTTGAGAGGTATATTGTACAGAAATACTATCACATGCCAAATGCGGTAAGACAAATTCATGTTTTTAGTAGGATTGAACTAGTTTGTTGCAAGTCCAAGTCTGACATTTCAACAGTCTCTAACAAATTCAGGAAAAGAACGGTCTGTGGGATGTGTGAGATTATCCGGATCTATCCTCTCCTCTCTTGGTGCCTTGCCTGGTGCCATCTCATATGCTTAGCCGTATGTGAAGACATATACAGACGCTGTAGACGAGGACCCAACGGGAAGTAATGAAGAACCTTCCTAGGAATGGGCCTGTTTTTCTGTTTAGATGAAGTGGAAGCTACTTTATACCTTAGCTCGTAGCAGTGTGGGCACTCAACTTCATCAATCTTTTCTTTGTAATACAACATGCAATTATTGATGCAAGCGTCTATCTTTTGGTAATCAAGACTGAGGTTAGCCAACATACTTTTTACCTGGTTGAAATTTTCCGGACAACTGTTACCTTTGGGAAACACTTTCTTCATAAGTGAAATATCGTCATCAAAACATACGTTACTCTTTCCCGGCTTGTTTTTGATCTTCATTTGCTCCATGACAGTACCCAACACAGTATACTCACTGCCAAGATACAATGAGGTTTGTACTTCCCGTAGAAGCATGTTGTACTTATCATAATCATTGCTCTAGCCAACATGAGAGACATTAGGGAATGTGTCAGGGGCGTTGTCATAAACAACATTTTCCTGATATCTTGAGGTGGCGAATGGGAAGGCATGCATCGTTTAAGAGGTTTATCACAACAGGGTCCTCGTAACTAACATTGGAAGATCTTGTCGGCTGATTATGTTGTGCTTGAATTTCTGCAAGTGTAGGCATTTGAACTTGATTTTCGCAGTGCCATGTCCATGTGGTATAACTAGGACAAATACCGTTTAATGTCAAGTGAGAATATATGTCTTCATATGTTACTAGTTTCCGATTGAGACATTGGTTGCACGAACATATGTGAATAACTTTGTTTGGAGGACTATGTAGACACACGAACTCAAGAAAATCAAAAATACATCTCATATAAAGAGGGGACCTCCTCCCTAATTCACTACCAGAAGAAAGGTTATAGCCGACGAAAAAAAAAAAACCAGGCCGACGAAGTATTTTTTCGTCGGCTTTAGTGGGATTTAGCCGACGAAAATTTATTTCGTCGGCTAAGGTGAATTTTCGTCGACTATGATGTCCACTTTAGCCGACGAAATTTTATTTCGCCGGCTATTTTTAATTTTCGTCGGCTATGACACACTTTAGCCGACGAAAAAAAATTTCGTCGGCTAAAGAATTTATGTAGTCGGCTAAAGTTCAAAAACCATGGCCGACGAAATATTTAAAGGTTTAGCCGACGAAATTCATAGTCGTCGGCTAAAGTGCTTTATATTTGCAGATCTGGGCAGCAGCAGCTCATTTCGAAAAAAACGGACAAAAAAACGGGAGAAGAAAAAAGGGGAGAAAAAGTTTGGGTGTTGTCGAAATTTGTCCATAATCAGTTTGTGGAGCCATATATATATAGGTACGTATATGTATATATATGTTGATTAATTGAGTTTTATTTGAGTTGATCGATTTTAATTAGTGTGATTAATTGAGTTTATTGATTGTGATTGAGTTGATTAATTTTGAGTACGTTGGATGTATATATATATGTGTTGATCGATTTGGTTGATGATTTGAATTGATAATATATATGAATTAATTTGTTGTTAATAAATAGTAAATATATATATATATATGTTAATATTAATTTATAATATTATTGTGTTGATATGGTATGAAGTTGTTGATGATATATATGAGTTCATAATGATAATTTTGTAATTACACTACCAGAAAATGGGTCTTGGGCGACGAAACAAAAAAAACCGGGCGACGATTTTTTTTTTCGTCGCCTAAGAGGGAACTTAGGCGACGATTTTTTTTTTCGTCGCCCAAGGGAAAAAAATCGTCGCCTAAAGTCCAACTTTAGACGACGAAAATAAAATCGTCGCCTAAGAATACATTTCGTCGGCTAAGAGAGAAACTAGGGCGACGAAACAATATTTCGTCGCCTAAGATATTTATTTCGTCGCCTAAGTTTTTTATCCTTAGGCGACGAAACTGAGATATTTCGTCGCCCAATATTTTTCATTCTTAGGCGACGAAACTCAAATATTTCGTCGCCCAAGATTCTTCTATATATTGTGAGGCGGGATAGAAGAATGAGAACTTTGAAAATTTTAAACATAAATTTCTCTAGTTCTTCAAATCGTTCGGTGTTGTGGAAATTTGTCCATACATAGTTTGTGGAGCTACTCCCAGGTACGTACATATATATGCATATATATGCACATATATATATGTGCATATATATATATTGATTTTCAGTTTTATTTGAGTTGAATTAATGATATATATATATATGCATAGAGTTTGTTCCAAGCTGAGTAAGGGGCCGTTCTGTCATAGATATGGTTCACAGGTTTGTTTAACTGGATCTCAAGATCACAAACTGACCACTCTTCTCGGTGAAGGGGTCGATAGGGGTTCGCCTCCGTGATCACAAACGAGTCCTGCCTGGTTCCTGTAGGGGGTTCGCCCTCCGTGACATTGACACTTGCCTTCTGAAACCACGGAATCCGCTCGAACTAGATGTATATAATTAATAATTAGTATGTTGTATTACATTAATATATATATATATATATAAAAGATATGTTCATTAAATATTGATATATATATATATATATATATATATGTGTTATTTTCAGGATATGGATAAGAGTTGGATTTCTCTTCCAAGATATCACAGAAAATATGCTGAAGGAGTTTGGGATTTTATGCAATATGCGCAGGGCAATGCTGACGGGAGTGGCATGTTCTATTGCCCGTGCAAGATGTGTAAGTGTCGCAGTGATATGCATCGATTTCCGTTGGGGACAGTATGGGACCACCTGAAGAGTAACGGATTCTGGGAACGTTACACATGTTGGATATATCACGGTGAAACCTCATCACGCCCGCATGATCATGGACAGTTTGATGAGACGGGCAGTACATCCAACGATCCAACAACGACCTTCATCAACGACATGTTTCCTCATGACAGCGGTGTATGCCCCGAACGACAGTACATTCCTCAGGCGCCGATGCAGGCCGTCCCTAGAGGTGTCAACACTGCCGGTATAGCCAAGTACAACAGACTTATTGCTTTCCAACAGACCCCTCTGTGCCCAGGTCATGAGAAGACCGTTCTTCAGTGTGTGATGGAGGTGATGCATATCAAGGTTGACACAAAATCGACCGTGACGGCTGTTGATAGGTATCTACAGTACGCTGCTTCGCTCCTGCCCGACGGTCATCGTCATCCCACCACGCATCATAAGGTCCGTCGTATCTTGAGAGATCTCGGGCTTTCCTACATCAAGATCCATGCATGCAGATATGACTGCGTTCTATTCTGGGGTAAAGATGCAGACGGTAATGACCTTGAAGGCCTTCATCGTTGTCCGGTATGTGGGACCGACAGGTATAAGCGGACTCCCGCAGGCAACAGGAAACCTGTTAAGGTACTTCGCTATTTCCCGTTGAGGGATAGGCTGGAGCGGTTGTATATGTCTTCAAAGACGGCCGAAGCTATGAGATGGCACGCTGTGAGGGAGGTGCATGACGAAGACCTCATGGTACACCCTGCTGACGGGGAGGCGTGGAAGCATATAGACAGGGAGTTTCCTCATTTTGCTTCAGAGGTGAGGAATGTGAGGCTCGGGCTGTCATCCGACGGGTTCAACCCTTTTGGGACTATGAGTCTTTCGTACAGTATATGGCCGGTCATTTTGGTGCCTTACAACCTTCCTCCATGGATGTGCATGAAGAAGGAATACAACATGTTGACCTTGTTGATTCCGGGGCCCGGTTATCCAGGTATCTACTTTCCCTTCATATTGTATATATTGCTGTTGGTTCAACACCTCTCCATTTATTGTTTTTGTTCTATATTGTTGGTCATATATAGTCGTTATCTGAATTTGTTGTGGTTGTTGTTGTTATCCAGGGAAGTGTCTCGATGTGTATATGAGACCGCTGATTGAAGAGTGTAAATTGCTTTGGGAGGTTGGTCATCCCACTTATGACTCCCACAAAAAGGAGATGTTCCAGATGCATGCCATGATTGTTGGTACCATCAGTGATTTTCCTGCACGTGGGATGTTGTCCGGCAACGTTGTTAGGGGATACAAGGCTTGTCCTGAGTGCCTTAGCTCCCAGGGGTGCAGCAATCATTGCAATAAGATAGTCCGGATGGGTCACCGTGCTTACCTACCACATGATCACCCCTGGCGGATAGATACCGGGGCATTTGATGGGACCGAAGAGAGAGGTGTGGAGCCGCATAGATGGTCGGGGGAAGAGATTTTAGCAGTGCTGGATGAGTATGATTTTGGGCAGCTCAGCAATCATCCCGATATTGTGGCCAGAATACCTGAAAGACCAGACAGGTACAAATTCTGGACACATAAGAGCATATTTTGGGAACTCCCGTACTGGAGTACGCTGTTGATCAGGCACTACCTAGATGTGATGCACATAGAGAAGAATGTCTGCGACAGTGTGGTAGGTACAGTGCTCAACTTGGAGGGGAAGACGAAAGACGGTCCTAAGGCACGCGTTGATCTTAAGAAAATGGGAATCAGAAAACATCTTTGGCTGAAAGAGGGGAAGAAAAAGATGCCTTGGGCTCCTTACACCGTGAAGCCTGATCAGAAGACCCAGATCTTCAGGTGGATGAGTTGTGTGACGTATCCCTCAGGCGTTGCAGGAAATATAGCCCGGTGTGTGAACTTACGGGAGAATAAGATATACGGCTTGAAGAGTCATGACTGTCATATTCTGCTACAACGTCTCTTCCCTGTTTTCATTCGACCGTTCCTTCACCGTCAGGTAAATTTGTGGTTAAAATTACGGTTAACCTGTCGTAAATGAATTTTATATTAAATTTGTGATGTGTGGTTGGCCAGGTTGTGGAGCCGTTAGTAGCGCTGTCAAGATTTTTCATGAAGTTATGCACAAGGGAAGTGAGAAAATCCGATCTCCGGGAAATGCAGGCAGACATCATATACATCATGTGTAAATTCGAGAGGATCTTTCCGCCAAATTTTTTCGATATCATGCCTCACCTGATGATCCATCTTCCCCAGCAATTGTTGCTTACCGGTCCAGTACACTTCACTTGGATGTATCCCATGGAAAGGTATGTTTTATTCACTTACATCTCCAGAATACATATATGTACGTACATGTTCAATAACCATAACGTATAGTTTGCAATCTTATATTTACAGGCAACTTGGTGAGTACAAAGATTATGTCACTAATAAATCCGCGCCTGAAGGATGTATAGCTGAAGCATATATTGCGCATGAATGCGTCACCTACATGAAGTTGTATTTAGGAGCGTCGTTGGGAGCTCCGCAAGCCATGGAGGAACATGCGCCGCGGTTCAATCTCTCTATAGTTTCCAGTGATGTCGAAGTTGGTGGAGCACGACTGTCCGCCGAGTATGCATTGTCGGATGAAGAGATAGCCATAGCGCACTGGTGGGTACTAATCAATTGTGAAGAAGTTAAATATTGGAAAGAGTTGCACCTAAATTTTCCGGAAGTTGATGGTGATCTCGAGTACCACAACATGACGTTCGCAAATTATTTTCGCACATGGGTACGTAATTTAATCTTCCCTGTTATATATATATATGTAATTATTTTCTATTGCATATATTTTCGGATATTTACAGTTCAATATCCGTTACAGATGGACATGATTAAATCTGATGATAATCCAAACTGGTCGCACGAACTATTACTTCTTGCGATGCAACCGCAACGGGCTAGAGTTTATCCCACTTGCACAGTGAATGGCGTGAAATTTGTATCTGAAGAGAGAGACATCAGACGAAGAACACAGAATTCGGGGGTGATGGCGAAAGGTCATGGCCTTGACTATTACGGTGTTCTCCATTCAGTGGTCGAACTGGTTTATGCGGAAGGCATGAAAGTGCATCTGTTCAAGTGTAGATGGTTTGATACAGGCGCACAGAGCATGAAGATGGATCAGTACGGCAATTTATCGGTCAACACTGCTACAAGCGCCTACGAAGATGACCCGTTTGTTTTTGCGACATCGGTAAAACAAGTGTTTTATCTTGATGACCTCGCCAGGGGTGACGCGTGGAAAATAGCGAACATTGTGCATCCTCGAAACATTTACCGGGCGGCTACACTTGGATTGACCATTCCAGGGCCAGAGGCTGATGCGTACCAGGAGCCGAACGCAGTAGGTATTCATGATGTAGCTACTGTTCGTCAAAATAATGTTAAACATGGTCGAGTGCTCAGAATTCGTGACGAAGATTCAACCTTTATTGATGTTGATCCAAATGAAGAAACAGACGACGACTCTGACGACGAATTAAGGCATAGATTACCAGATATTAATTCCGATACCGAAGAAGACTCATCGGATGACTCAGATTACGAGCCTTAGCTTAGTTATAATTGAGCCTTAGCTTTGTAATTGTTTGTATACTAAAATAATATGTTTGTACTAAAATAAATAAAGCACATTTAAATTTCATTGTAAAGAAA
Organism: Fragaria x ananassa; assembly: GCA_034370585.1. Classification (NCBI taxonomy): domain Eukaryota; kingdom Viridiplantae; phylum Streptophyta; class Magnoliopsida; order Rosales; family Rosaceae; genus Fragaria; species Fragaria x ananassa. The sequence goes on from CP139753.1 coordinate 5,542,062, forward strand.
TTTTTATTTTTAATATTGGGCGACGATTTTAACAAATATCGTCGCCCAAGTATAATCTTGGCCGACGAATTAGCCTAATTTCGTCGGCCAAGAGTAATCCGAATAATTAAAATAAAATAAAACACATTTAAATTTCATTATATTAAATAATGTGTTTTTAACTCTTGGGCGACGATTTTAACAAATATCGTCGCCCAAGTATAATCTTGGCCGACGAAGTAGACTAATTTCGTCGGCCAAGAGTAATCCGAATAATTAAAATAAAAAAAAACACATTTAAATTTCATTATATTAAATTTTTCTTTTTACTCTTGGGCGACGATTTTTAAAAATATCGTCGCCCAAGTATAATCTTGGCCGACGAATTAGCCTAATTTCGTCGGCCAAGAGTAATCCGAATAATTAAAATAAAATAAAACACATTTAAATTTCCTTTGAATAATTAAAATAAATATCCCGGGTATTTATTTTTTGCCAAATTTTTATAGCCCCGTAAGAGTCTCGTCGATTGGAAACCATTCTCAGTTGAATGTCCGGCCAGATTACGTGATTTGGAGGGTCGAATAGCCGTTTCCGTCCGTTTAGGGGTTTGACCGCGCCGATTGACCGGACGGATCGAGCCCTTATCTTTGTCAGATGGAGCTGAATTTTTTTCCACCTACGTAATTCATTATGCTGGTCAAATCTGACGGTCGGTTTTCAGTTCCTCTTCTCCGATCAATAAACTCACGTTATATGTACTAATGTTGTATAACTTTTTTATATAAGTGTTTAGTTTAAGTGTCGTTTTGAAGACAACGTATACGTAGAGGCCTCAAACGCAAAAAAGTCGTTAAATAAGATATGACCGGAACGGTGAAATACGTCAACCTGTGAAAAATGAAGATATTCCGGTAAAGTTTCGGTGCCGGTTGTTCCGGTCGCACGAAACACATTTATTTCTGCTAGTGGTAGCCCTATCCTGGTTATTTATTTTTTACCAAATTTTTATAGCCCCGTAAGAGTCTCGTCGATTGGAAACTATTCTCAGTTGAAGGTCCGGCCAGATTACGTGATTTGGAGGGTCGAATAGCCGTTTCCGTCCGTTTAGGGGTTTGACCGCGCCGATTGACCGGACGGATCGAGCCCTTATCTTTGTCAGATGGAGCTGAATTTTTTTCCACCTACGTAATTCGTTATGCTGGTCAAATCTGACGGTCGGTTTTCAGTTCCTCTTCTCCGATCAATAAACTCACGTTATATGTACTAATGTTGTATAACTTTTTTATACAAGTGTTTAGTTTAAGTGTCGTTTTGAAGACAACGTATACGTAGAGGCCTCAAACGCAAAAAAGTCGTTAAATAAGATATGACCGGAACGGTGAAATACGTCAACCTGTGAAAAATGAAGATATTCCGGTAAAGTTTCGGTGCCGGTTGTTCCGGTCGCACGAAACACATTTATTTCTGCCTAGTGGTAGCCCTATCCCGGTTATTTATTTTTTACCAAATTTTTATAGCCCCGTAAGAGTCTCGTCGATTGGAAACTATTCTCAGTTGAAGGTCCGGCCAGATTACGTGATTTGGAGGGTCGAATAGTCTGAATTTTATGATCGAACTCTTGGGCGACGAAATTTATAATGAAGAATGTCGTCGCCCAAGTATACTATCTTGGCCGACGATTTTCTTCATCTTGGGCGACGATATTTATAGTGAATAATGTCGTTGCCCAAATATACTATCTTGGCCGACGATTTTCTTCATCTTGGGCGACGATATTTATAGTGAAGAATGTCGTCGCCCAAATGTACTCTTGGCCGACGATTTTTGAAAAAGGCGGGCGACGATTTTTAAAAAAGGCGGGCGACGATTTCGTAAAAATCGTCGCCCAAGAACGCCACTATAAAAGGCAAAATTTCGGAAACCCTAACCATTTCTTCAGCCGCCAAGCATATTCTCTCTCTCTCTCTCCGAAAATCCTCTCTCTGCCCTCTCTCTCTCCCTCTCTCCGACCCCGACCCCGACCCCAATTCGGAACCCCGACCCCGACGTCGACCCACAATTTAAGGTATAACCCTAAAACCCTAAATTGGTTTTAATTGTTTTTGTTGTTATAATAATTGTAAATTGTTGTTGTTGTTGTTGTTGTGATAATTGTAAATTGTAAATTGTTCGCCAAATTGTTGTGATAATTGTAAATTGTTGTTGTTGTGATAATTGTAAATTGTGATGTACGGTTTAGGGTTTACGGTTTACGGTTTAGGGTATACGGTTTAGGATTGTAAATGATTAAATAATTTAGGGTTTAGGGTTTACGGTTTAGGGTTTAGGGTTTGTAAGAAATAATTTAGGGTTTAGGGTTTTGAGTAAGGATGTAAATATTCGTAAATTAATTTTTGTGATATAATAAGCCCTTATTAATGTAAATAATTTGTTATGTGAATAAATAAAATAATAAATCCTATAATAATTATTAAATTTTATTTCTGCTATTATTGTTGATAAATTTTTCGAAGTTTATCGAGCCTTTATTTTTGTGAACTTAATTATTTGACGGTAAAATATTTTTAATAAATTTATGGTTATTTTAAACAGGATGGCCAAGAGAAGAACTTCTGGACAAGACGGCTCGGACGGTACCTCAAATAACCCGTCGGAATCACAGTCGATCGGGTTTCCGTGGCAGTTGACGTCCCGATATGCGGCGCTTAGGGGTGGCGCGAGCGGCTCGGGTTCTGCTGGGCAGTCGGGTCCCGCAGCGACGGCTCCTCGTCATCCAGAGATACTTCGCCGGTCGCGATCCCGCAGCGACGCCCCCACACAGTCGTCCCCGACCGACGGTGATGGCGGGTCATCCGGGGTCCCTATGGTGCCGTCCGGCCTCTTCCTTCCTCCGACGATACCGGCGATACCTCGTGTCGATGAGGAGGGTCGACCGATTCGGGAGCAGCTCCCGCATGTGGCACCGCACGAGGCCTATATCTACCGGGAGTTTCCCACGCCTCTTCATCCCGTGAGGGTCTCCGAGCAGGCGGACATAGACGAATCCGTCGGCTCAGCCTCATCCTCAGGTAATTTATTATTACTTTTTTTTCGATTTACAATTTTTTTTTGTAAAAATGTATTATTAATATTAAATTTGATTCACAATGTCACAGCCGCCGGAACGAGAAGGCGGAACAGGAGAGGCACCGTCAGCAACAAGGGACTCGATAGGGCGGTCGAGTCCGCTGGACGGATCGCCATCCCGTTTTCCAACGGGAAACCGGTGGACGCCGCGTTGGGAAACCGGTACACGCGCGCCGCGGGAGGCACCATCCGCTCCAGACTCCCTATGTTGTGGGGAGTCTGGAGCCAGGTTCCTGATGGAGTGAAGGAGATGCTCCATCAGTCGATGTCGGTGAGTTTACTCAATAAATTACCTTTTTTTTAACTATTTTTTTAACTAATAAATTATTTCATTATCGAAAAAAATACTAACAAGTGGTAATGCAGCAATGGTTTGTGGTTCCCGAGGAGGGACGTGACTGGGCGGACAAGACGCATAGGGAGAGGTACCTCTAGCTATTTAATAATTTATTAAATTTTATTTTTTTAATAAAATTATTAATATTTTTTTTGTATATGTAGGTTCAAGGAGTGGAAGCACGACCTCCGGGAACACTGGAAGAAGTACGGGAGCGACCGTTCGGGTACCCCGAAGGAGTTCGAGTATCGGGAGTACGAGTGGCGGTGGCTTCTTGTCACGCAGTTCAACGACCCTCACAAACAGGTAATTCGTAAACAAATTTGAATATTTAATTAGTGAATTAATTATAATTGTATGTTTTTAAATATTTACTAACGATAATTTTTTTTTTAAAAAGCACCTCGCCCGGGTGAACGCTGAGAACCGGCAACAGAACACAACCAACCATCGTGCCGGTTCGAGGCCGTTTTCGGCCATCATGGACGACGTGCGGCGAGAGCGGCCAGAGGAGAACCCCTATGTGGGGACCTTTCAGAGGGCATATCCTCATTCTGAGGAGGATCTTGTAAGTTCCTTATATTTACTAATTTTTAATTTTAATTACATTTTATTAAATGTATATTAATATATTTTTATAATATATCCATTTAGGCGAGGGTGAGGGAGGCGGAGCAAGAGGTCATCAGAGGCATGGTGAACGACACATGGCCGGGCACGGCAGAGGATGACATGTCAGAGGCCATGTCCAGGATCGACACTTCAGATCCTACCGTTGGGGCGCGGATTATGGCCACTGCCTTCGCGCAGCGTTCCAACACCTACTACTGCCGGGGTATGGGAGACGCTGGAAAGGGGATCCTGAAGACGACGCCAGGATTTCAGCGCAAGGGAGCCGCCGGAGCCTCAAGCAGCAACAGCCAGACCACTCGGCTACAGGATCAGTTCGCAAGCCTACAGTCTGAGCTGGAAGCCCAAAGAGCGAGAGAGTCTGAGCTGGAAGCCCAAAGAGCGAGGGAGATGGCGGCGATGGCGGAATCATATGCGGCTTCCAATGCTGCGCATATGGAGCGGGTGAATGAAGTCACCAATGCCAACCAGGCGGCTATGGGACAGTGGATGACTGCCTGCATGTCTGCACTTGCGGCCGGACAGCCGTTTCCGCCCATGCCTACGCCTATACCATTACCTCAGTGGCATCCTCAGTGGCCCCAGCCTCAGCAGCAGCCTCCTCAGCCTGACCAGCCGCCGCCTCAGGACCCTCCGAATGGGGATGATGAGTTAGATTTTGGGTTTCTCGATCCATAGGCAGAATTTTTGTAATAAATTATTTATAAATTTATAAATTTGTGTTAGTTTTAATTAAATTTTAGTATTAGAAAATTTTAAAGAAATGCCGAAAATAAAATAATGACAAAAATTAAAAAAACATTATTTAAAATAATTATTTAATTATTTTTTTAAAAAAAAATTAAATATATCTTAGGCGACGAAATCTATAAATCGTCGCCCAAGATTTAACACCTTGGCCGACGATATTATTTTTCGTCGCCTAAGATTTAGTGATCTTAGGCGACGAAATATTTATTTTCGTCGCCCAAGGTCAGAAGATCTTAAGCGACGAAAAAAAATTTCGTCGGCCAAGGTGTTAAATCTTGGGCGACGAATATTTTTGGGCGACGAGAGGTATATTGTAGGCGACGAAATTAGTATCGTCGCCTAAGAATTACTCTTAGGCGACGACGGTATTAAATTTCGTCGCCCTAGTTCTTCACCGACGGACTTCTGGCGACGACTTCTTGGCCGACGACATGTCGTCGCCTAAGTACTTAGGCGACGAAATTTTTAAACAGGGCGACGATTTTTTTTCGTCGGCCAAGAACTATTTTCTGGTAGTGTTAATTAGTTGTAGTACGTACGTACGTAGAATATATATATATATACTAAATGAATTGAGATTTTATATATGGCATGAAATTTTATTAATAATTAGCTAGCATCGTTATAAATATATATATATTTTGTTATATTTTCAGGATATGGATAAGAGTTGGATTTCGCTTCCAAAATGGGACAAAAGATACGGTGCAGGAGTTATGAGTTTTCTAGAATATGCGATGAATAATGCTAACGGGAATACAATTTTCTATTGCCCGTGCACGAAATGTCAGTGTCGCAGCGATATGTATCGATTTCCCATTGACAAAGTATGGCAGCACCTGAGGAGTAACGGGTTTTGGGAGAAGTACACATGTTGGTTATATCACGGTGAAACATCATCAAGGGGTCCGCATGATCATGGCCAATTTTCTGAGACGGGCAGTGCTAGTACATCCAACGATCCAACAACGACATTCATCAACGACATGTTTCCTTATGAGAGCGGTGTATGCGCTCAAGGACAGTATATGCCTGACCCGGTGCAGCCCTTCCCTAGAGCTGTGAACACTGCTGGTATTGAAAAGTACAACAAACTGCTTGCTTTCCAACAGACCCCTGTGTACCCCGGTTGTCAGAAGACCGTTCTTGAAAGTGTGATGGACGTAATGAGGATTAAAGTTGAGACAAAATCGACCGTGAAGGCTGTTGATGAGTATCTACAGTACACTGCTTCGATGCTGCCCAACGGTCATCGTCTTCCTACCACTCATCGGAAGGTCCGATGTATCCTGAAAGATCTTGGGCTTTCCTACATCAAGATCCATGCATGCAGATATGACTGCGTTCTCTTTTGGGGTAAAGATCCAGAAGGGAATGACCTTGGTGGCCTTGACGCATGTCCGGTATGTCACACTGACAGATATAAGCTGACTCCTGCAGGCAACAGGAAACCTGTAAAGGTACTTCGGTATTTCCCTTTGACGGATAGGTTGGAGCGGTTGTACATGTCTTCACACACGGCCGAAGCGATGAGATGGCACGCTGATAGGGAATTGCATGACGAAGATACCCTTATACACCCTGCTGACGGGGAGGCTTGGAAGCATATAGACAGGGAGTTTCCTCAATTTGCGTCAGAGGTCCGAAATGTGAGGCTCGGGCTCTCATCCGACGGGTTCAACCCTTTTGGGAACATGAGTCTGCAATACAGTATATGGCCGGTGATTTTGGTACCGTACAACCTTCCCCCATGGATGTGCATGAAGAAGGAGTACAATATGTTGAGTTTGTTGATTCCGGGGCCCGGTTATCCGGGGAAGTGTCTCGATGTGTACTTGAGACCTTTGATTGAAGAGCTTAAATTTTTGTGGGACGTTGGTCATCCCACTTATGACAAGTACACGCACGAGATGTTCCAGATGCATGTCATGGTTGTTGGCACCATCAGTGATTTTCCTGCCCGTGGGATGTTGTCGGGCAACGTTGTTAGGGGATACAAGGCTTGTCCAGAGTGCCTTAGCGATGAGGGGAGCAGCAGTCATTGCAACAAGATATGCAGATTGGGTCACCGTGCTTTCCTTCCATATGATCACGAATGGCGGTTCGATGAAAAGGCATTTGATGGGACCGTAGAACACGGCGTGCCTCCCAAAAGATGGACGGGGGAAGACATTGTTGCGTGTCATAGGTTTGAAACTATTTTCAGTTGGAGGTCCGGCCAAAATACGTAATTTAGACGGTCGAACGACCTTTTCCGTGCGTTTAGGGGTTTGACTTACGAGATTGACCGTCCGGATCGAGCCCTTATTCTTTTCGGATCAAGTTGAATTTTTTCCCATACATGTATTTTATCATGATGGTCAGATCTGACGGCTGGATTTGTGTTTCTCAAGTTTGATCATCACGATCACAACATGTGTACTAATGTTGTATAACTTGTTTACCAAGTGTTATGTAAATGTTCCGTTTCAAAAACAAACTATACGTAGATCCTTCAAACGTAAAAAAGTCGTGAAATAAGACATGATTAGAATGGTGAAATAAGTCTACGGTTGAAAAATCACGGTATTCCGGTCATGTCTCGGTGCCGATAGTAGCGGTCAATTCAATTTTCCATTCTTTCTCCCTATGGGTAGCCCCGGGTTCGGTGGTTATTTTGCGTAAAATTTTCATACGAATTGTTGCGTGTCATCGGTTTGAAACTATTTTCAGTTAGAGGTCCGGCCAAAATACGTAATTTAGACGGTCGAACGACCTTTTCCGTGCGTTTAGGGGTTTGACTTACGAGATTGACCGTCCGGATCGAGCCCTTATTCTTTTCGGATCAAGTTGAATTTTTTCCCATACATGTATTTTATCATGATGGTAAGATCTGACGGTTGGATTTGTGTTTCTCAAGTTTGGTCATCACCAGAACAACATGCCAAATGTATAAAGGTTTAGCCGACGAATTTCAAAGGTTTAGCCGACGAATTTCAAATGTTTAGCCGACGAATTTCAAAGGTTTAGCAGACGAATTTCAAAGGTTAGCCGACGAATTTCAAAGGTTTAGCCGACGAATTTCAAATGTTTAGCCGACGAATTTCAAAGGTTTAGCCGACGAATTTCAAAGGTTTAGCCGACGAATTTCAAAGGTTTAGCCGACGAATTTCAAAGGTTTAGCCGACGAATATATGTATAGCCGACGAAATTTTGTTCTTTAGCCGACGAACAAATTATTTCGTCGGCTAAAGTCCTAGGGTTTTAATTGCGAACCCTAGCCTCCTCCCTCATTTTTGCAGTTTTTCAACCCTAGCCCTAGCCTCCTCCCTCCCGGTCTCCTCCTCCTCCCTCCTCCCTCCCGGTCTCCCGGTCTCCTCCTCCTCCCTCCTCCCTCCCGGTCTCCCGGTCTCCCGGTCTCCAAAACGCTAGTGGTGCTGTTTGTCTGCTCAAGGTACGCTCCCATAAACCCCAAATTCATCGATTTCTTTTCTGCAAATAAAATATATGGATTGATGATTGCTTCTGCGTTTTGCCATTTTGGTTGTATAAAACTGAGAATGACCGTAACTTGTATGTGTTGGGTTTCGATTTGTAGTACCAGTAGTTGGATACAGTAGTTGGATATGTGCTAACGTAATTTGTAGTTTCGTAACTTACTGAGAATGACCGATTCGTAACTTACTGAGAATGACCGTAACAAAAATAATTTGAAGGTGTGTATACAGTAGTTGGATATGTGCTAATAAAATTTATTTTAATGTAATCATCTTGTTAAATTTGTAAATTATATTGGACAAGTGAGTTGTGTAAAAATCGGATAAATATTTAACAAATAATAATTTAAAAGGTTGTTAAATTATAAAAATGATGGTTAAAAAAACAAAATGACCCAGCGAAGTTGTAACATTTTAAATTATTGTAACATTTTAAATTTTTGTAATCTTTAACATTACAAAATTTTAAATTATTGTAACATTTTTGTAATTTTTAACATTACAAAATTTTAAAATTATTGTAACATTTTAAATTTTAACATTTCTGTAATTTTTAATATTATGAATAAATTGTTTTAATATTATTGAATTGTTGTTTTGTAATTTTTAATATTATTAAAAATTTTAACACTAGATTAACTAGAGAATCGGGATGAAAACGCGAAGTTGAAGAAAGGAATAAAACTTGTAATCTATTTTTTTTGTTAATTTAATTTGTGTTAATTAAATTTGTTTTGTAATTTAATTTGTGTTAATTTAATTATGTTAGTTTATGTGTTTATTTTTGAATTTATGTGTTTATTTTTGAATATATGTGTTAATTTATTTTTGATTTCGAATTTAGTTTTACGATATGTTAGTTAATATATAATATTGTTATGTAAGTAAAATATATATATATATATATCTATATATATATATTGGTATTTGCGTGTAAATTTTTATTGAATAAGTATAATTTTAAAAATGTATAATTTTTTATAAAACAAAGACAAAATAATCTAAAGCCTTTAATTAAAATTATAAATAGGATGAGCGGCTTTTTTCGATCGAAGAAGAGTTCGAAGGGCCAAAGGTCCGAATCGTCTGAGGGAACCTCTAGCAACCCTCAAACGACGTTTCAGGGCCACATGACAGCCAGACGTGCGAGCCTTCTGGAGACAGCGCCGGAGGTGCCCGTTTCATCGAGGCAGGCGGCCGTCCCTCGTTCCCCGAGGCCCTTGACGGAGGTGTCTGCACCTCGTATGCCCGAGATACACCGGGCGCCCACTCCGGGTCCTACTTCTTCGGATAGTGGGTCATCTGGGGTACAGATGCCGCCGCCTCATCTGTTCCTTCCGCGGATGATACCGGCGATACCTGTAGTCGATGACTCAGGGACGCCGATTTATCCACTGCCCCCGCCAGTGGCTCCATCAGCGGCATACCGGTTCCTGCCTTTTGATACGCCTCTTATTTCTGCGAGGGTATCATCATCGGCGACAGAGCCGGAATCCGTCGCGAGCTCCTCAGGTAATCAGTCAGGCAACTTGATTACTTTTAAAGGGTCATATATATATATATATTTTAATAATCAATTTGGCCGAATCATGTCATAGGCACAAAGAAGAAGAGAGGCCCCGTCACAGGGAAAGCTCTCGAGAAGATGGTGAGTACCATGGGGAGGATCCCCATCGATACTGACGGGGATGGCCACGCAGTATCAGGCGGGAAGTCGAGGATGTACTCCGGCCGCGTGGGTGCTCTCATTAGGGATAGAGTCCCTATGTTGTGGTCCGACTGGGGCGAGGTCCCGCAGGAGGTTAAGGACATGGTCCACAACACGATGTCGGTGAGTTTACAAAATAATATTATGTATTAAATTGTTAATTTCTCGAAAAGCTAAACTAATAATAATCGGTTAAATGCAGGTGTGGTTTGAGGTTCCCGAGCACCTGAGGGACAGCTGGGCCGACGTTGTGCATGGGGGAAGGTACGTTGGGAAGTTAATGAAAAACAATTTTGTATGTGATATTAATAATATTTCTAATATTTTTGTTGTATCTGTAGGTACAAGGAGTGGAAGAACGAGCTGCGGACCCATTGGACTAAGCACGGGAACGCACATTCTGGTACCCCTACTGAGTTCCAGTACAGGGAGTACGAGTGGCGTTGGCTTCTGACATCAGAATTCAACAACCCTCGTAAACAGGTATTTAAATAAATTAGTTAGTTAATTTAAAAATAAGTACGTGCGTTTTATAATATTCTACTAATAGTTTACTTTTTTCTTTGAAGGCGGTTTCCCGGGTGAACGCTCAGAACCGGCAACGCAACACAAGGAACCATCATGCCGGTTCTAGATCGTTCGGTGTCTTCATGGATGAGGCGGCCAAGGAACATCCAGAAGTCAACCCCTACGTCTATACGTACGAGAAGGCATATCCTGACTCCCAGGAGGATATTGTAAGTCACTTTACGTTTTTAAATTTTTCAATTTATGTAAAAATTTTAATTAATAATTTTTTTCCTATCCATATAGGCGAGGGTGAGGGAGGCTAGTGACGAGGTCCTGAGTACCTTAGTGAGGGAGGCATGGCCGGAGACGCAGGATTCCGAGATGTCCGAAGCCATGTCCCGGATCGACAATTCGGATCCGACGATTGGGGCGAGGATCATGGGCAGAGCCTTCCCACCGAGAGAAAACAACTTCTACTGCCGAGGTCTAGGAAAGAGAGGCGAGGGGGTCCTGAAGACCACTCCAGGATTTCAACGAAAGGCAACCTCGACGAGTAGCTGCACCACGTCCACGATCAACAGGACGACTCAGCTAGAGTCGGAAGTTCAGAGACTACGAGAACAGCAAGCTGCTCAAGCTGCTCAAGCTGCTGAGGCTGCCTCGCAGCAAGCCTATATTGCCTCGTTGGCAGCCTTTAATACCGCGCAGGCAGCCTATGTTGCCGAGATATATGCCATCCAGCAGGCCCAGCATCAGTAGATGTTGCAGTACATGCAGGAGTTTGCAGCTGCCCAGAGTCAGGGACTTCCGCCTCCGCCCATGCCTCCGCCCATGACGCTACCCCAGCCGCCGCAACCTCCGCAGCAGCCCCCAGAAGATGACTTCAATTTAGACGATATAGACTTTACGTAGTTGATAATATACTTTTATGTAAATTGATACTTTTATGTAAATTGATACTTTTATGTAGTTCATATATTCTTTTATGTGTTTGTTGTTGGTTATATGAAATTGTTAAATATGTCTTTTGCAGCTTGCATGGAATGGTAATTCAGAAATTTCGGGGTTTTTTTTTTACTGGAATTCGCTTATAGCCGACGAAAAAAGCTATAATTCGTCGGCTAAAGTTTTAAAAAAAAAAAAATAATTTAGCCGACGAAATAAGCTTTAATTCGTCGGCTAAATGTCTATAAGGCCGACGAAAAATACAATATTTCGTCGGCCATAGATGTTTTATATTTTTTATACAAACTTTAGCCGACGAATAGTTTAAATTATTCGTCGGCTAAAGTTTGGAAGATAACCGACGACATTATTCGTCGGCTATAGTTCATACTTTAGCAGACGAAATAATGTCGTCGGCTAAAGGTTGGACTATAGCAGACGATATTATTTCGTCGGCTATAGTCATACTATAGCCGACGAAATTTTTTGTCTCGTCGGCTAAAGTCATTACAGACGACCCTTTCCCGACGACACTATAGCCGACGAACCTTCGTCGGCTAAGGTTGCAGCCGACGAATTTTTTTAACAGGCCGACGAAAATTTTTCGTCGGCTAAACTGCCTGTTCTGGTAGTGATTGCATCTAGCTCTTTTCCATGTTGTACACTATAATAACAAGAAACAAAAATATATAATAAAAAAAATCATGAATAATAATTGAGAAATACACACACACACACACACACACACACACTTATTAGGAAAAATGACCATTACATAAAAAATAAAGATTTTAAAGCCCATTTCAATAAAAAAAAGTATTAAGTAGCCTACTCTCCTGTTTTAACTCGAAATAACAATTATACCTTTCACATTAATCTCCCACTCTCCACAAAAATAAAAAAACTCCCTCTCCCACTCTCCACGAAAATCAAAAAACTGTACGTCTCTCTCTCAATCACGATCTCTGGTTTAGGGTTTAAAACGATCAACGTCATTCCATCGAACAACGTTGCTCTCTCGTTAAATCTCAATCCATAATTGCTCTCTCGTTAAATCCCACTCTCGTCCTGAAATCTCTCTCTGGCTCAATCTCAGTCGATCGAAGTCGATCTGTGGATAAGTCTTGGCATCGATCTCTGCTTCAATCGCTCATGCTCGGCGTTACTCTCTGGTTGAAGATCGGTGTCAATCTCTGCTTCAATCGCTCTCACTCGACCTCGCTCGAAAAATCCATAAAAACAGGTACATGTTGGATTTTATTGAATTTAGGCTTATTTTGGACTTCTCTGATGATATTGAAGCTTGATGTTCTGATTTATAACGATTAAAGGCCATGAATATGAAAACATGAAAATTCTAGGGTTTATCTGTTCATAAGTGTTACAAATTAAGATAAATGTTGTCTTTGTTGATTTTTGTAAGATACTGTGTTTACTAGAGGGCAATAAAGTTGGTTATTTGGTTAAGAAACAATATCTGTTGTGTGTTGTGGCCGTGAAATTGAAAGAGAGTTAATGTATTGCAAGTTTACTGACCCCCAATAGAAGTTTACTGCCTCCCAGTAAACTTCTACTGGGTTTACTAGGGGCCAATAAAGTTGTTATTAGGTTAAGAATGAGTATTTGTTGTGTGTTGTGGCCCTGAAAATAAAAGAGAGATACTGTAGTGCAAGTTTATTGACCCCCCTAGTAGACGTTTACTGGGGGTAGTAAACTTCTATTGGGTTTACATGTTTGTCAATAAAATTGTTTATTAGGTTAAGAATGAGTATCTGTTGTGTGTTGTGGCCATGAAATTGAAAGAAAGTTATTGTATTAAAGGTTTACAGACCCCCAGTAGAAGTTTACTGGGGGGCGGTAAACTTTATTTTTTGCATATGCAGTTTATAAATGCAAGTTTTTACTACTTATATGCAGGATGAGAAGAGGTTCAAGACATTTAATTGTGATTTCTGAATCCGAAGAGGGTTCGGTTCAATAATTTGTAGCTTCTATGAGGACAGAACAAAATATAGCAAAAGTTTTACCAATGATAAAGTCAAAGACAAAGAGAAAAGTGGTCCATAAGGGTGCTGCTGCTGAAGAAGAAGAAGAAGAAGAGAAGGTAGACACTGAAAATGAAGAGGGGGAAATAGAAGAGTTTGTTTTTCAGAAAAGATCAACAGATGGAAAAAAAAACAAGCACTGATATGTTCAGGGGATGAGGAGGAAGAAAAGGGAAGAAAGAAGATCAAACACGCGTAGCAAAAGTGCTCACTGACAGCTTTTTATATGTTAATGTATAGATACAAGGAGAGCATCTAAGAAGAATCATGGGAGTTGATAAACAACACTTGTTTTCGGGGAATAATTGAAGCATTGAGATTGGGCAAGATTGATGAGTGTAGTCGGTAGTCAGTAAACTACCTTCCCCGCCCATAGACCAGTCATGAAACTTGTAGATCGACGTCCAGGCTACCTAGCCATGGTGAAAGATCATCGGTACCACATCGGGAATGTGCTCCTCCAAGCTCCATAAGAAGGCACCATGATAAGATAAATATATAGTTAGTCCCACATCGGTAATGTGTAATAAGAGAAAACCTTCCGTATCTATAAAAGGAAGGCTCCCTCTGTGTAGAAAAGGGATGGAACTCTCGGACTCACTCCCCCACCCATATAGAATGAATGTAAATTATGCTCCCTCTCCCTCCCTTATTCCTTCCGGGTGGGATGGATGGATGCACTTGTAACACCAAAGGCCTATTGGTCAGGATAGTTGATTCGTAAGTGGACGTAGCCATGTCCTCTGAGGCATGGTGAACCACTATATGCCCTTATGTTGTCTACTGTTCATGTTCCACTGTGGTTCCGCATAGCCTACGGGTTCTTGCAGAAACAATTAGCGCCGTCTGTGGGAAATATTACAAAAAGTCTTGTTGCTATACCATCGGGTTAATGTAGGGAGGTCAGCCTAAAGTAAATAGTATGCAGGCCAAGGGATCCAGTAGGCAGGCCCAAGTCGTAAGGTGGCGATGCATGACCCGCCAGGGATATCTTTACCACCGGGTCTTCACCAAGGGCTCGACTACAACGGCTCCAAGCAGCACCCGAAAATAATTAATCGGGATCCTGTAGAAATAGTTAATGTGGGGATCAGCCATGCATCACCGGTGTCCCGTTGGCAACTTTACAGAAATCTATTTCCAATTCATCGCCTTCCAATTCTCCCACCGCCCATTATGAGAGGGAAATGCAAAGCTGTCAAATTCATGATATGAGCACAAGGCAAGCTGCATCCTATTTGTCTGATCTCGCCGGTAGGTCCGCTCCGCCGGTATTATGTCATCTTCAAAGTGCATTCAAGATCATTCTCGATACAAAGCGGCACCCGATCAACCAGGCAAATCCCCCAATGAAGCTTCCGGGTGGGACTCGATTATCTCTCCCGGGTCTTGTTCATCAAATCACCAACCAGAAGCAATTCTCCGGGCTCTGGCATGCTTTAACGGCTTATAGATCGTTGTATCCATTTGTTGAGTTTGGTATCCGGGAGCATCCTTCGGCTCGAAGGGCAAAGTGAATCAATAGAATCCGTTGGTTTCTGGAAGTAGAGTTATCAGGATCTACCTGGTGACGTCGTACATTGCGCGGAAGCGAACCAGCTCACCGGGTGATGCCACTCACCGCGCGAAGCGAATTCAGCTCGCCTGGTGATGCCACTCTCCCCGGGAAGCGAACCCAGCTCGCCTAGTGATGCCCCTTCGCGCGAAGCGAACCAGCTCGTCGGACGCGAAGCGAACTCAGCTCGCCTGGTGATGCCACGGGGGACGTGTAATCGATAATTGATAATCTATCATGGATCGGTGAGACCAATAGGGATCACGACGCTGGAGCTCATCAGAGACCAATCCAGGGGAGTTCACTCTGTACACCCAGCACCCTACTCTGGCTGCCCGTAAGGCGCCTCCAGAATGCTTCTGGATGATATCCTTATCTGTAATCCTATCGATAGCACCCACTTTGCTTGCGGTGCCAGGGAGTCGAGAACGCAACTCTAAACGAAGTCATGCCCGGGAGCTCGTATGAGGCAGAAGAAAAGGAAAAGATAGGCCCCCAGAGAGTTGTAATAGGCACCGAGAAGCTGATTTGTGCACCATGCTGTAGAGCGCAAGCCACCGGGATCATCTGGACAGGCCTCAAACCTCCTTCTCCTGAATGAGTTACTCACCAGGCCTCTACGAATTTGACAACCCGCTGATTTGACAGGTGGCCAGGTTGGGACAGTCACCTGTCGGTTTCATCAACGAGCGGGAGCTAGAACACTAAATCTAGCTTTGAGTTTCTCGCCTTGGTCAGCATGCCCGACAACCCTGTTATCTTGTTGGTAGATATCTCCAAGAGAACCTCTCCTTTCTTAGAATTATCACCCCGGGAGCCAGTTGCCGGTTGTAGCTAGCTGGTCAAGCACTGCCCAGGAAAGGATGCACGGAATGAGGTTGGCTGATACGGACTCCACCTCCTTCTTCGCGAAATCTCAGTGCGCGAAGCCATCTCGCGCTTGCCCCAAGTACATGCGGACTCCGCCACTCGGCCCTTTGCGAGGTCTCTCTTGAGCGAAGCCATCTCGCCTTGTGGACTGCTTCTACAGGAAACCACTTCTTGATTCCATGTGAACTCTACTATGTGATCTCGCTGGCGGGCCATCACTTATAAACTCATCTATGTTGAGCATGTTTCGTTGTCGAGAACCGAATTATGACATTAACGCCTATCTTGGTCTGGAACCTGAAAACAACTCCTCGGTATAAAAATGAAATCCCATTATCGGGAGCGCAATGATACATCTCTACCGGGAGGCAACAACTGCCGTGAAGGAATCATCGGCTCCCGGTGGTGGGTCTGGATCACAGTCCTATCGATGAGAGCAACATGACAATCATCTGCTCTCGGACGGTACGTATCTCGGCACCTCAACTACTTCCCAACTGCTATGGACACCCGTCCCATTATGTCCAGAAGAAGTTCTTCCCGGAAGCAATTTAATCTCCCGGTGAAACTCGGTCCCATGTGTGTTTCAAATGTTCAAGTAGTCTGTGATCAAAGCTTCATCTCCCTCCTGCTGTTGGGTTCGCTCTTAAGGGCAGAAGGATATCCGAATTCCAGATCAACGAGACACTTTCTTATGTAGCATGAGAACCAATGCATGGACAACTCCATTCATCCACCGGGAATCAACCCTTTGCACCTATCAGAAAGCCTCACCTACCAACAGTTATCTCCTGCAAGCACCATCCGGTATCCATATCTTATCAACTCTAAACTCCTGACTGGGAGTGGGTCGCTCGATCTGCCGGAGAAACTGTGTTCGGTATGGTACCCACTGAAAAATTGCTATGGACACCCGAGGCTACCTCCCGTGCATCAGCCAACATACATATTTGCTCCAAGCACACAGGTGTTTCTTAGAATCAAGGCATTTATTCCACCGAAGTAGTAGAGAAATCGAAGGCAAGGGAGCGCTCAGATAGTAAAAAAAGGAACGTGGTTTCGGTCTGGACATCCGTCTTCGTACTCTGGCCACCCGGAGAGCCTAGTATGAATAGCAAGAAAGATGAATTCAGTAGCACGGACAATTAAGTCCGGTTGAAAGTGAAAGATGAGTGAGTGGAGAAGCCATCAGAGGGGGATTGAAGTTCAAAAAGTGGTCTTGTATCTGCAGACACCGGGACAAAAAAAAGGCACTATGGACACACGAAACTATTTATCTGGAAAAAGTCAACAACCGTACTGACAACAAGGATTTATCATCCGGGAGTAGTACGGGCATGTATCAACACCTCCTATGTCCACCTATTCGGCAGCTATTATCACAGATAAGTTATGTCCAGATTATAATTGTTATAATCTCATTGGTTTGTGAAAATTCATAATATTCTACTTGCAAGTTAACCTGCATGTTTTGGCATTCCACCGAGAGAGGTATTCCACCGGGAGATAGGCATTCGACCAAGATTGAAAGATTGGCATTCCACCGAGTGAGTATTACACAATTGCATGAACCATTGTGCTTTTCGATAATTATTATGCAATAATTGTGTTGGTCAAATACTTATCGATCATTTGTTTATTGTGAAGGTACAACAATCTGGCCCCGCCAAGTAAGTTTTGAGGCCGAGGGTCGTGAGAGGCATATTTTTATCTTATTGATGAACTCCATAGCTCGCGTAGTCTTTGTATGCGGAGCAAGATCCACCGCTCACGCGGTAGTGATGGCACACGAGTGGACTCCTCCTCTCGCGGGGTAGTCATGGCACGGAGAGCGAAGTCAACAGATCGCTCGGTAGTCTTGGCATGCGAAGCGACGTTATCAGCTCACATGGTAGTATGGCGCGCAGAGCGAAGTCCTCAGCTCGCGTGGTGGTCATGGCAAGTGGAGCACACTTGTCGGCCCGCGTGACCTGTTTAGTCTTTTTGCGCGAGGCGAACTTCTCATCTCGCGCGTAGTCATTGTGTATGAGTATCTAGTCAGTAGGTTTTGGCATTCGACTGAGAGGTAAAATTTTCCCCTAGTAAGACCGTGCGGGATTGACATTCGACCAAGAGGCAAAAATTTTCCCCCAGTAAGACCAGGCGGGATCATGGCACTGAAATCCCCAGAAAGACCAGGCGAGATGGGCAATCCACTGAGAGGACTAAGTTAAATGAGATCTCCAGTAACACTAGGCGGGATCAAGTCAATGAAATCCCCAGTAAGACCGGGTAGGATGGGTAATCCACCGAGAGGCATAAGTCAATGAAATCCCCAGTAAGACCGGGCGAGATGGGTAACCCACCGAGAGGCATGTCATTGAGATCCCCAGTAACACCAAGCGGGATAGGCATAAAACTATCTTCCCTTTCAAAACGGGAAGAAATATAGAACTGTTTCATGAGATTCTTATACCCGAGCAAGAACGAACGGGAAGCATGCGCATGAACTAGAAGACATGCATACAACCCCAGAAACGTATCACCGAAAAGCATAGGCGAAACAACTAGAGCCATACAGCTCCTGTAGAGTGGGAGTTGGGCAGTTCATATTTTCCCTTTCAAAACGGAGCAAGTGGCTTGATAAACCACGGATGACGTTAACACCCCGTCACTCGAGTAGTAACACCGGATATGAAAAGGGCTCGTTA
The DNA here is from genome assembly GCA_034370585.1 of Fragaria x ananassa. Lineage (NCBI taxonomy): Eukaryota > Viridiplantae > Streptophyta > Magnoliopsida > Rosales > Rosaceae > Fragaria > Fragaria x ananassa. Next base: position 5,560,686 of record CP139753.1, read on the forward strand.
CCTTTGTCCATGAAAGTATAACACCATGATCCACCTCGCCCGTGTCACTTCGCGTGTGTCACCGAGACCCATCTCGCGTGGAACAAGATACACCTCGCGTGTAACACGAATATAATCATTATAAGCAGAGCGGCCCTCCACAGCTCACGTGAAAGCATGGTTCGTGGAGCGGACCCAGCTTGCCAGCTCGCCCGAGTGTCAGCCCTCTTGGGCGAGGCAGACTCCTCACCTCGCGCGGTACACATTGTACGCTGAGCGAACTCCTCAGTCCACGTGAAAGTATTGCACGTGGAGCGAACACAACTCGCGTGCATGTATTGTACACGAGGCGGATTCCTCATCTCGCGTGTAAGTATTGTACGCGGAGCGGACTCCACAGCTCGCGTGTACTAATTGTGCGCGGAGTTGACTCCACAGTTCACGCGAGCGGACTCCTCAGTTCGTGCCAGCGGACAACTCAACTCGCCCGAGTGTAAGCCTTTTTGCGTGGAGCGAACTCTTCAGCTTGCGTGTACTCCTTGTATGTGAAGCAGACTCAACAACTCGCATGGTAGTCCTGACACGCGGAGCGAACTCAACAGCTCGCGCGGTAGTCGTGGCATGTGGAGCACACTTGTCAGCTCGCGTCACTATTTCAATCCTTGTGAGGCGGACAACTCAGCTCGCCCGAGTGTCAGCCCTTCTGTGCGAGGCGGACTCCTCCGCTCGCCCGGTAATGTCAGCCTACAAAGCTTGCACGTGAACTCCTACCAAGCTTACACGCGAATTGTGCAAGTTTTGAGGCTGGGGTTCAGGAGGGACCCGGCAGACTTGAAGATGTCAAGAAAAGTAAGACCCATTCAACACACGTCCTGAGTACGGACTTGGGGGGGATTGGGATTGGGTGCCCGTTGATAAATAACTGATCTATGGGCATTTTATATGTTAAGTCCCCACTCAAGACATGTCTTGAGCGAGAACTTGGGGAGACTTGTAGTCGGTAGTCAGTAAACTACTTTCCCCGCCCATAGACCAGTCATGGAACTTGTAGACCGATGTCCAGGCTACCTCGCCATGGTGAAAGATCATCGGTACCACATCGGGAATGTGCTCCTCCAAGCTCCACAAGAAGGCACTATGATAAGATAAATGTATAGTTAGTTCCACATCGGTAATTTGTAATAAGAGGAAACCTTCCTTATCTATAAAAAGAAGGCTCCCCCTGTATAGAAAAGGGATGGAACTCTCAGACTCACTCCCCCACCCATATAGAATGAATGTATATTATGCTCCATCTCCCTCCCTTATTCCTTCCGGGTGGGATGGATGGATGCACTTGTAACACCAAAGGCCTATTGGCAAAGATAGTTGATTCGTAAGTGGACGTAGCCATGTCCTTCGAGGCATGGTGAATCACTATATGCCCTTGTATTGTCTACTGTTCATGTTCCACTGTGGTTCCGCATAGCCTACCGGTTCTTACAGAAACAATGAGTATCAAGTGAAGAAGCTTGAATATGATTTTGAGATCCTAATGAGGCACTACAATAGACTGGATATTTAGGAACATGGAGATTGAAGTTACAGAGCATGATGTGCATTCAATTTTTGGAATAACCAAAGAAGGCTCGGATGTGGATATCCCAATAGAACATAAATACTGCAAGGGCAACAAGAAAATCAGAGATTCTACTATCTTTGAAAAGCAAACAAGAAGAACAATTACCAGAAAGGTTATTGATGACACATTATGGAAGAGCTGAGGAAGATTTAGAAGAAGAAAGGGATCTAAGAAAGATAGCCTCTTTAGTTATAATGTACCTTATGTCAGCTTTATTTTTTTAGCAGAAGCGGGAACCACATTGAATGAAAACTGATACTCAAGTGTGAAGACCTTGAAGTATCGACAAATACAACTGGTCACATAAGGTATTAGAATTCTTGCACCAAGGACTTCACAAACACGTAAAGGGAGAGACAAAAGTTTTGAACGGATGCCTCTTTCTGGTTCTATATTGGTTCCTTGAGAAAACAAAAATAAAGAAGTGGATTATCGGGAAAGAGAAGGAGACTCCCAGATTTATAAGATGGTCAATACAAGAGATCATCAAAGAAAAAGAATATTTGAGAAGACATGAATTACTAAAGGTAATAATAATATATTTTTATTTTATTTTTTATAAAACTATTGCATTATATTTTTTGTTTTTCGAAAAACTAAATTAAACTGATTTGTGTCTTATAAATGTAAAAACAGGAACTCATAATAGAAGGTCCATGGATGGATGAGGAGGAAACGAGTCTCATCGGCAATGATGAGCGGCAGCAAGATGAGAATGGAACACCAAGCTTAAATGATTCAGTAAGTTTGAATGGTTACTAACACCTAGTAAAACTATTGGCAAAGAAAATGGAACTTGAATTGCAAGTTTACTGAACCCTAGTAGAAGTTTACTAGGTGGTAGTAAACTTCTACTGGGTTTACTAGAGGGCTAAAATTTGATTATAAGGGTATTTTTTGTGTGTTGTGGCCATAAAATTGAAAGGGATATTCTGAATTGAAAGTTTACTGACAGTATACTTCTACTGGTTTCACTGGGGGGGGGGGGCTAAATTTTGATTATTAGGGTATCTGTTGTGTGTTGTGGCCATAAAATTGAAAGGGAGATTTTGAATTGAAAGTTTACTGACCCTCAGTAGAAGTTTACAGGGAGGCAATAAACTTCTACTGGGTTAACTAGGGGCTAAAAGTTGTTTATTAGAGTATTTTGTGTGTGTTGTGGCCATGAAATTGAAAGGGAAATTCTGAATTGCTCAGACAAAGCAAATAATATGTGTAATTGAGGAGAAGGAGAAGGAGGAGGATAGGTCAAAGCCGGTTGAAGAGGGAGATCATAGCTGCAGAGAAGAGCAACCAGGAACTGAAAATGTAAGAGTAGAAATCAGTTTACTGGCCCCCAATAAATATTGTGTTTTATGAATTTTTTTTTAGGATAACTTTTGTGTAGTTTTTTGAACCAGCAGAACCAGTTCCGTTGCATTCGATATTTTCAGAAGATGATGAACCTGCAGTGAAGACCGATGTCAACTTGTCTAAACTAGACAAACTTGTTGCTCAAGCTGTGCAAATGGCCTTTCAAAAAATTAATGAAGAAACCAGCTTGAAGAATAAAGGATAGCAAGCAGAAAGGTGAAGAAATATGTCAAGAAAAGGAAACAAACTGTGGAAAAGAGGAAAGAAGAAGACGTATTGTATGACACCCCTAAAGGGCTAAAGCCAGCAAAACGAACAAAAAAAGAATGATATTGTTATTCATGGAGTGAATTGCAACACCAATACATGGAAGTTCTTGGATGAAAATGCGGCATGTCACTATAATAACTGGTTTGATTTGAACAAGGACAAGAATGACGAGTAAGTTTATTCTTCCTTAGTTTATATATAACATTACAATTAGTTCCCTGGTTTGACTTTCTTAATTATGACTTATTTGTGTCTGCACAATTTTCGGTATTGGGAGTGTAGTGATGGTATCATTGACATTACCAAAGACGACTTAAAGCGAATAATTCAAGAATAAGAGATTACATCTAATATGAGAAAAAATTACTAGTCTTACCAACCCTAATAAAGTTGATGTTTGAGTAACCTAAGACGTATTCTTTGTTGTAATTTGTGACTTATGATGTATATGCAGACAATTAGGGTGTACTTCCAAGGGAGTAGTTCTAATGAGGACCACTAAGTTAAGGACTAGTTAAGGACTTTTTCGTTTCACCCATTTTTCGATCGCATATTCACATCTCGACCGTCTAGTTTGTAGATATATATATGAGTGATCATCTCTACAAATTTTCATCCAAATTGAAAATCGTTAAGGCAATCATAAATATGATTTACCAATTATAAACTTGAACGGCTCTTGTTTGACAGATTTGGATTGTCCATTGATTTGATTTAGTTCGATCCCTTAATGATCACCAATTTTGCTGAAAATTTGTAGAAGTGATCTACTTATATAGACCTAAAATTTGAACGATTGAGATGGAAAAATGTAATTGAAAAGTGGGTGTAATAAACGATTAATGAGAAAGTCCTCAACTAGTCCTTAACTTAGTGGTCCTCATTAGAACCCCTCCCGTACTTCCAAATGTTTAAAGAGGAAGTGCAAAAGAAGAAGGTCTCTGTCTGATTTCTAGACATAGAGGCAGCGGTAAGTAATCTAACCTGAAATAGCAGCATGCCGCTGGACCGCGGTCTCCTCCGTTACTTTTTTCAGATAACACAATCTTATTACTTGCATTTATAAATACAGCATGCGGCGGTGGTATATGAACAAAAATTGAAAGAGTTCCTAGCTAGAGGAGAAAAACAGGGGGGATTCAAATGTAATGAATTGGATATAGAGCTTTCCATTATTAGTCCTCTGTGGTTCATCTTCAGTAAGGACCTGGTTTTCATTCCGGTATATCACGGGGGCAGCCACCACTATATCTTAGTCATGATTCACAACAAAGATCGATGCTTCTATCACCTCAACTCAATCCACTTTCAGAATGCAATGGGAGTGGTGAGTTGTAACCTGGGTTTTGTTTTTTGCTTGTTCTGTTCGTTTGTTTGAGTTGTAATTTACTTGTGTGTTGGAACGAACAGGTGAAGCACATTATGATGTTCATCAAACACGTATATGATTCCATCAAATGTGTATATGATTCCCTGAGGAATGGAGGGAAAACCAAGGAATAGAGGTTGACGGTTACTCGATGATGAGTGTTGAAGAGAAAAGAACAAGAAGATGGATGCTGGACCAAAACGTTTATCAAGCAAGATACCAGCTGATTGATGTCGTATCCTGCCCCTAGCAAAAGTGTTCATCGTAAGTACCTTTAAACTTCATTTAAACTGTTTTATTGGGGTAAAAAATTTAGTAACACTGTTTCTTAATACATTATAGGTCAGACTGTGAACCATTTTTGCTCCACTTTATAGAGAGCCTATGTCATGGGAAAAAAACCGACAGAAGATGGTGGTAATGAAATGAGGAAGAAGATGCTGCTAAAGTTCATGGACATCAATATATAACAAAAATTAGTGCCACTTTAGATGTAGGATCTTGAAAAATGTGAAAATATGTAGTATTTTGGTAGTGTTGCAAGAACATATGAATTATCTTCAATTTCAGTGCCAGAACTTGTTCTTTTATTTTGGTCTATTCCTTTGATCTTTCTGTCAGTTTCAGTTATCTTTGGTTGTCAATTTCAGTTTTTTTTTTACAGGGTGGTTATTGGGGGTCAGTAAACTTTGGTTGCTCGGTTTATGAAAATTATTGACCCCCAATAATTTTCATACTTGAGAGTTTACTACCCATTATGTCATTAGAGGATGCTTGTTGGACTATTCCTTTGATCTTTCCGTCAGTTTCAGTTTTTTTTAGTTACATGGTGGTTACTGGGGGTCAATAAACTTTGGTTGCTCTGTTCAGGAAAATTACTGACCCTCAATAATTTTTCATACTTGAGAGTTTTCTGCTGCTCATTATGTCATTAGAGGATGCTTGAAAGATATCTATGTAATAAAAATCATCCAGAAACTTTGGTTGCTCTGGTAAGGAAAATTACTGACTCTCAATAATTTTTCACACATGAACATATATGAGCATAACAAAAGCTGGAAGCATTCCAGAGTAAAGAAAAGACCTAGAAAAAAGTAAAATAAATATCCAAGTATCAAACCGGAAGAAAAGCAAGGAAGAGATATGTTGTATATATCAAGTTAGATATATATACACACACACACACACATACAAACATAATATTATACACACATATATATAAACATATATATAATTACTCGTATACACATGCACAGATTATACAAACATATTATACACACAAAAGCTAGATATACACACACACTGTAAAAATTAAAACATGCATGTATATATAAATATACACACACGTACTATCAAAGTTACATACACATATATATATATATATATATATATATATATATATATAGGAGTAAATGCTTGTGACACCTTTACATACATATATATATATATATATATAGGAGTAAATGCTTGTGACACCTTGTAGTTTACACCTAAAATCAGTTTTGTCCCTCACTTTTTTTTTAAACTGGTATACCCCTATACTTTGAATTCTCGACTGATTTACCCTTTTTTTAAACTGGTATACCCCTATTCACAGTCATAATCAGCTGGAAAAGGGCAAATCAGTCGAGAATTCAAAGTATAGGGGTATACCAGTTTAAAAAAAAAGTGAGGGACAAAACTGATTTTAGGTGTAAACTACAGGGTGTCACAAGTATTTACTCCATATATATATATATATATATATATCATGCATGCATCAAAATATTATCGTCACAAGTAATAAGCAACATTCCATCAAAATTGGACCGGTAATTAAAGTCGCCGGAAAATTTGCCTAAATGAAGAAAATAGATGAATTAAAGTATAATTATATACGTATCAATGAGAAGGGCACAACTCTTGAAGACCGATCAAATTCATGAAGAAAAGCTTCCAAAACAACATTTAATCGTTCTCTCTTCTGGACAAAAACTATGGCCTATGATCAGTAAGAGTTTAATTGTGTTCTTTTTTGGGCAGAAAGTTGTATAAAAAAATTATAAATTTACTTAGCCGACGGAATATTCCGTAGTCTAAGACAAAAGACGTCGGCAAAAATATATTCGTTCTGCGTTGTGTTAGGCAATAATTCAATTTTTTAAATCAACGGACCAGTTCGTCAACTAAGAAAGACATATTCGTCTCCAAACACTTTCTTAGCTGACGGAATATGATTCGTCGCCCAGGACTAACTACACTGACAGAAAACATTTCGTCGCCCAATATCAGCTTTGACGATGGAATTGTTCCGTCGCCTTGGAAGATCATAGTCGACAGAGTGTGTTGGAAGTAAACTTACGTCGCCTAAGAGTTTTTAAGCTGACGAAAGTTTACTGACTGAAAATTTTCGTCGCCCTACTTTACTAAGCCGAAAAAACTTAGACGACGAATTATGTGTCGTCGAGTAGTAATATCTTAGTCGACGGAAGATTTCAACAGTCGTTTTCCGTCAGCTAAATAAATCTTAGGCGACGGATGTGGTGTCCTATACGACCGTTATGGTTCTATCGATGAAGATGATCGAACTTAGGGGACAATTTTTTTTTTGATTTCGTCGGCTAAAATGTTATTTCCTATAGTGAACCTCAAATGTTACCCACGTGTTAGGCTTGAAAATTCGCCATAAGTGCGGGGGCGTGTTGAGATATCAATCTCACATCGGTAATATGAGACATTGCATGAGTTTATAAGAGTTTGGGCCACTGCACCCATTGTCATTTGATTTTGGATGTGAACCAGACTACTTTATCATTATTCAGTATTTACACATCTCATCTATTTACATACTAATTCCTTCAATTTGCTTCATGATTGACTTTCATCATGGCTTTCCTCATAACAGGGGTATGTGAATAGAAAAAGTAAGGGTGTGTGAATAGCACCACCCTGTTTTATATAAACATATGGTTCAAAATTTAACACTTGAAAAATTAACTTATGATGAGATTTGCGTACAATGATACTTACTGATTTGCATGTTCATATATTCTTGTACAAGGTCTCAAAAGATAGGAAAAATGTCCATTTAGTACTAATTTAAACCCTTTATTGCAAATTCCAATGAATTTAATAGACATGAGCCCATTCTAATATAATGTGTTCTTATTTATGCCCAAATACACAAATCTATATTAAAGTCATAATAAAATAATAATTTTTGTGTATTTTTAAGACAATTTTTCCCTCACAATTTCAACATGTATAAAGAGTGAGAAGACTTTGCCGGAACCTCATCGGACTTTGGTCGCCAGACTCCGGTCACCGGTAACTCGGTTATTGACCCTCAACAATCAGCTACTGACCCCTAATAATTTTGATTACTGACCCTCAGTAATCAGTTACTGACTCCCAATAATCGGGTTACTGACCCTAATAACTTGGTTACTGACCCCCAATAATTAGTTATTGACTCTCGATAATCGGGTTACTACTCTCAATAACTTGGTTACTGACCCCCCAATAATCGATTATTGACCTGTAATAATCAATTATTGACTCCCAATAATCAGTTACTGACCCTCCGTTTTCAGTTATCGACCCCCAATAATTAGTTACTGGACCCTAGTAATCGAGTTAATGACCCCAGTAATCTCTAGTAATCAGTTACCGACCCCAGTAATTTATTACTAATCCCTAGTAATCTAGATAGAAATGAAGCTTTTCCCTCTTACTAAGGCAAATGCCTACATCTCGAAAAAATTTATAGAAGCAATATTATTGGGGTCAATAAATGTTGATAGAAGTTTACTACTCCCAATAAATGTTTATTGATCTCCACTAAATAATTATTACCTCTCAATAATAGATTAATTACTCCAATAATCAAGATATCATCATTTAATAACCATTATATTGAAAAAAAAAGAGGAAAAAAAACCACAATCTCTGACCAAAACAAAAACAAAAACACGATCTCCGATCAAAAAAGAAGAAGAAGAACGTTATCCATGTTTGCACTAAACAAAAACCTCGATCTCTGACTAGATTGGCCAGAATTGATGAAATCAAAGGCTCAACAATCTCCAATTTGCTCAACCAGTAGAGGAACTGGAGCGTGACGCCCCAGATGTGCTCGTTAGGCCTCTGGTGATTGTTGTGGAAGTTCTGGCAGATGAGGATTATCTCCGGAAGGTACCGCCAGAATCGGTGTTGCCATTGAGGAGATCACGACGACGAGCGCGGTCTTGGCGCTCAGTAGGAGGCTGCGTTTTCAACCTTGCATAGTTAGAGAGAGAGAGAGAGAGAGAGAGAGAGGAATCATTGGAATAAGTTAAGAGATAAAAAATTTATTAAAATGAGTCTTAACTTTTTAATTTTTATGTATTTAGGCATTTTCCCCGTAACATAACGGTTACAATTACAGCTACTTATTCATATCCAGAAGAAACAAGATTGAGGCGTAAACGATTTTACCCAGAAAGAGGCGTAAACGATTTTACCCAGAAAATGGGGCAGATACCATTCAACCATTGACATTTTTGTTCCAAATTTGAAGAGTCTATGATCATTGGGAAATCATATGGCACAAATACAAAGCGTTACTCGCCCTTCAACAATCAATCCTTTTACCAAAATACCCTTATCTTCCACCTGGCGTCTATGTATCGCGCCTACTTCTGTTTTCCATAGTCCCGCGAGTAGGAGATTGTGCATGAGAAAGACATAAGTTTAGAAGACTCTTCCAATGTGGAAAGGATTTCCCCTCTAGATTCCATGGCTCTAGTGGTTCTGGATAGACCACCACGAGGTCGCCACACGCCTATCCAACTGTCGTGATCCTAATCCTCTCATCCGACGGTCCAGAATAGAGCCTCTGCCAGCTGGAACACCTAGCATCTCTTTATATGCCCTCAACACACTCCCAGCCTCTCACACCATTTCTCATTCTCCAATTGTTTTCTCTGCTCTTTGATTCCAGTTTTCAGTTCAGAAATCTCTCTGTTGTTTGATCTGAACATGGCAATCTCTGTGAGAAGCGTTTCGGGTTTTGCGGTGTCGAGAAAGCAAGGGAATGGTGGTGCTGATTTTAGCAGTAGCAGCCTCTTGTTGAATGGCTCAAAACTTATTGGATCTTCTTCTTCCTCTTCTAGTCTGAGTTTTAATCAGCAGAGGAGACCTAGAAACCTTGCGGTTTCTGCGTCGAGCGAGACGGTGATGACTGGTGTTGTGTTCCATCCTTTTGAAGAGGTCAAGAAGGAGGTTCTTGCTATTCCTGTCTCACCTCACGTTTCGCTTGCTCGTCAGGGCTTTGCAGATGAGTGTGAAGCTGCGATTAATGAGCAGATCAAGTAATTCTTTCTCTGTATAATCTTGTTGTTTTATCTTATAGTATATGACGTTTTAATATCTCAAATTAAACGTTTAGACGTAACATAAATATGTTACGAGATTGACTTAGACTGTATGTTATTAACATTTTAGTTGTCGAATCTACGTACATAATGATTCAAGATTGATAGTTTGATAACATATCATGAGAGATATATGAGAGGGATCAAGATTAATTGTTGGTTGTTCTGAATTCTGATCATATATGTTTTTTGTTTGTGTGACAGTGTGGAATACAATGTGTCATATGTGTACCATGCGATGTTTGCATATTTTGACAGGGACAATGTTGCTCTCAAGGGCCTCGCCAAGTAAGTGTTGGCGTTGCACACTCAGTTGGATCCACTACATATATGACTGATGTTATTACGAAATGATGTATTGATCATTTTGTTCCAAATAGGTTTTTCAAGGAATCAAGTGAAGAAGAAAGAGAGCATGCTGAAAAACTGATGGAATATCAAGTAAAAACCAACCTAAATAATCAAGATAATCTCAATTTCACGTGTTTTTAGTTTTTGGGTAAAATATTGTATAGTCCTTATGGTTTGAAGTCGACATATGTTCAGTCATTTCTGGTTTTATTTTAATCTAAATAGTCCATAAAGTCAAGAATTTTCATTTAAATTGTCATTTCGTCAATTTTCTCAGTATAATGTCTTTAACGGCCATGTCATTATATAATGTCTTTAACGGCCATGTCATTATTGTAACAAAAAAAATTAACGAAATGACAATTTGGATGAAAAATCGTGACTTTAAGGACCATTCAGATTAAAATAAAACCATAAGGACTGAATAGATGTCGACTTTAAACCACAATGACTAAACAAATTTTAATTCTTAGTTTTTAGTGTGTTTTAGATATATGATTTTCTTATGATTTTTTTGCAGAATGTACGAGGCGGAAGAGTAAACTTACATTCTATTATAAATCCCCCTTCCGAGTTTGAGCATGCTGAGAAAGGAGATGCATTATATGGTAAGAAAGATCAATGTTTATTCCTACGTACTCCATGGTTATTTGTAATTTTTTAGTTTGTTAACAATTACTTTGGTACTAATCGATAGATGTAGTTATGCACTTATGCAAATAAAGATGAAAATGAGCCTCTGAATTACTCTTTAGGTTAATACCAGTAAGATTTGTTCATAATCTTATTTTCTTAAGCCATTTTTTTGCACTGTTTAATTATGTTGACTGACCGAGTTAATACCCTTTAATAAACTAAGCTGTCATTGGTTGCTTAATGCAGCTATGGAGTTAGCTTTGTCTTTGGAGAAGCTGACAAATGAAAAGCTCTTGAACTTGCATAGGGTACTAAATACATCTCTATCATATCATATTTTCTCTATTTTCTTTTGAGTAGTTCAATATCACAATTGGTGGTATCTGATTCTCATTTGACCCTTACTGCTTTCTCATTTCAAATTTTCCTAACTACAGCAAATACTTGTTTTTATTCTTGATTAAAAATAGGTGGCACAGGAGAACAATGATGTTCAATTGACAGATTTTATCGAGAGCGAGTTTCTTACTGAGCAGGTGAAACATATTTTCCACTAATCAGTTTTGTTGGTTAACCAGTTTCCACAAGCTTAAGTAGGGTGTTAACGTTACTTATTATTCAAACACCGCTAATCATTTCCGCCGTACCTAATCTACAGGTTGAAGCCATAAAGAAGATAGCTGAGTATGTCACCCAGTTGAGGCTGGTTGGAAAAGGACATGGTATGAAACAGATTTCACTGTTTTTTTCACTGTTGAACTTTTCATCATTTTGAGCAAACACCATCTTTGTTACTTACAATTTTCTCAATTTGAAATTTGTTCATCTCCTAGTAACTTCTGAACTATTTGGTGGTTTGCAGGAGTGTGGCACTTTGATCAAGAGCTGCTTCATTAAGAGTCAAGAGTGATACTGCACTTTGAGCATTTGTTGCTGGTTTACTACTTGTAGTGTTTAATGTCTACAATTGCTTTTCTGCAAATATAATATTATCAAATGTTGGAGAAATCTTTGAATCTTTGATCCTTCGACTTATATAGAATTGAATATTGTATCTAAATTTTTAGAATCATGATTCCTTATTAAAATGAAGTTTCTATAATATGCGTAATGCTATTGAACTAGGCACACTCATCTTCCAATACTCAGATGCTGCTGATATTTACATGTCACATTCTTTAGATTCAAAATTTAGATCGATCTTTAATTGAAGCGATCATAGGAAAATCGAAAGGTAATTACAGAACTCATGTACTAGGATGAACACAAAATCTCCTGTAAGAGGAAGACCTCTGCTTCCTTCTTTGAGCACTGTCATCTGAATTCTGGGGACAAGAATGAATCATCTCCCACATCACTTTTATATCTGCATACTCTCCACAAGTTTCTATATCTTTGTACAAACTCACCAATCCATTCCCATTTCCTGCTATTGAATTTAACCATGTATCTCAGAGACATAGACAGAGAGAAAGAGCAAAGTACTGATTGAACAAAATACAGTTTAGAGCTTACCTTTCTGTTTGTGCCTTGAGCGCGAAGTAAGCTTGATCAGAAAACACTTGGTTGGGATAAGGAAGGACTGCTTCAAGCAAAACCAGGCTTTCCAAGCCACCATCTTCAAACGCTTCCTATTCCTTCTCTTCCTCCTCTCCATTTTATAAGTTGATTTTTTGAGTTAAGGGCCTAACTTCTCCTCACTAATATAACAATATCTGGACTAAACAACAAGCTGCATATAGACATAGCACTAAGCAACACTCATAAAGACATAGGACTCCTGTAGGACTCTGATTGGCAATTACACATCCAAGTGTATAACCCTTACTAATTTTCTTCTAAACTTAAGGCAAATATCATCTCATCTGCATACTGATCTTTGTCGTTCTGATCAAACGGGTTACCTTACAAAAATCTATTGCATAACGGGTTTCACTACTTTTATGAAATGGGATTACCCAAAGTAATAATCCAACTTGCTGTTTAAGCTATAAGCCTATATGTGAAAACATGTAGATAGGTATAAAAGAACAGTAAAAACCAAGTTTTGGTGAATAAGAACAACAACAGTAACACAATGTTCTGAAGTGTATGGTAGAAAAGAGAAATCTTTATTGGGAAGAAACGGACCATTGAGTAGGAGAGTCCGTTTGGATTTTGCTTTTCCACCTATCCAAGTTTCCAAGATTCTGAGTTCTATAATATTGGAGGAAGGTAGAGTGGGGTCTTAGTCAAACGGTTAGTTGGATTTTCTTTCAGTACCATCTAATTTGTTCCTACACTTTGGTTTTCTTATTGCGTCCTCAAATCTACTCAGTGTGTGATTACATGTCATTTAGCATAAGGCTAACATTAATAAGGGAGCAATGCTTAGTAGAAGTTAGAGTAGAGGAACTTTGTAGCTTTTCTTCGGTCACTTTTAATCGGTTTGGTACTACTGGTGATAGTAGTAGACTGAAGCATGTGCATAGCATATGCAACCATTTCTGGTGGTTTATCAATGTGCTGGTCTTGAACTACACTCCATGACATTTCACCAACTGCCACTGATCAATTCATGATCATCACCCAATCTTATGTATAGGGATATGAGATTTTAAGGCTGCCATATTTGGATTTTGATAGGGATCTAAATATGTGCTGCAGATATGGACATAAGGCCACAGATCACCGGTTTACTATATGACTATGAACTGTTACTGCATAAGTTCGTCCCTCTGGTTAATCATCATTTTTTTGTTTGTAATGCTGCTAGGAGAAGTGATGACATTATTCCACTTCCCATCCCCGTTATGGTGGCGCACCTTCGAGTAAGAAATTGCCCAATGTTTCCCAATTTTTGCGGTTAAGTGTCAAAAATGTTCATCTTGGCTCTACCGTGTACCAGTTTCTGATGCAGTTGATCTGTTAACTAATGGTAGTTCTACATTTTCGATAAGAAAAAAAAAAGTGAGCTAGAGAAGTACCATCATCAAGTTTTTAGTGCACACTGCATCATTCTCATTTACCATAAGCCCTACTAGGTCTAATTAGTTGGAGCATTGGAGGGTTGATTGTAAAGGCTTGGCAATTTCTAGTCAGGCCCTCAATTTGTATTCATTAGCTCAGCAAAATTTTGTGTTTCTTGAAGGGATTAATTTCTCAATTGCTTGTTCATAACCTCATCAGACAGAAGATGAATAGCCTAAGTTTGAATGCAGATGATTCATTAGATTTAGATAGACCGATCTGAGACTAGAGGCTGAGTTATAAATCATGAAATCAGATAGATCCAAGGATTTCAAATGCCCTTTCAACTGGATTCTAGGGGCAATTTATCATATATCTACAATGGTTGTAGAATATTGATGTGTAGTTTACTAATGATAAATTATGTAAAGAATTGCTAGATCGAGAGTAATTATGCTAAGACCATAGTTGGCTTTTGAACTGAAACATGTAGCTTTGAATACCAATTCATTGATAAAATGTACTCACTAATTAACAACATTGAGAATTTAACAACAGCAACAACAAGAAAATACAAAACAAAGAAACATCAGCAACATGTTGTAGTCAGTGACAAGAGGCAAACATGATCTGCTTAATCTTTGACACAGGAATGAATAAGAATGGAAGCCTCATCAGTTGAGGGAGCTGCATCATCTGGTAGTTAGTAAACATTTAAAGTATAAGTGTCAATTGACATTCGCAAATTTAATTACAGCACTACCAAAATTAACCCCCAGAAAGCTTGACAGAAGAAAACATTGACTGACCTGGAATTGATGCAGGGAAGCGAGAGACAATGTTATCGATAAGGCCTCCTTTACCTCCTCCCTCCTCATCCATCTTCAACCTCTTATTTCCACCATCTTTCACCTCCTCTACTTCTTTCTCTTCCTCACTTGGATTGAAGAAGTTAGAAATCATGTTTGAAATCACCCCTCCACCATTTTCACCACCACTCACATCTTGCTCTGTCTTACCATTCACTATCTCACCAGTCTCAACTTCATCTTCAACTTTTCGCTTAGTAAACTCCCCGGATTTAGTACTCCTTGGCGACACCAAGTTGGAGATGAAGCTGGTTATAAGCCCACCACTCTTTTCTCCATCTTCAACACCTTCTTTACGATCTCCACCATTTTCTCCAGCTCCAGAGCTGAAGCTAGCAACTTCTGCTATCCCTTCACCTCCATTAGCTTCATGATCACCTTTTGGGCTATGATTGGACGGAATCCTCAGGCTCATGCTCTCAGATTGTGGGATAACATCATCCATTTTTTGTTGTCTCTCTCTGTTTCTCCTTCAGGGTTTACAAATATCTCAGCTGCTTCAACTTTCTTTGTTTTGATATGAAGGAGCAGCTTATGCAATGGGGACAAGCGTCATATGCAGAGGAGTCTTTCAATAAAGGAGCTCTGGTTTTGTTACACGTATTTCGTAAATGTTGTCTCATGGAAAGCATAGTCAATGAGGAGGAAACACGTGTCGTAGCCTCAGCACCTTAGGTGTGATCCCCAAAGAAGTCGGTCAGGAAAGCTATCCTTGTCGGAGTTGGAACCCTCACCGTTATTGCATCGGATAAAATACATACATATAGTTACTTACGGGTGTAACGAACATTAATAAGAAATAAATAAATGTCAACAATAATCATAAACAAATATATTAAATACTTAAATTATTTTGTTATGTCTTTAAATTACAGTTAAACCTTTTAAAATAAACACGTGTCTTATGTTTATTAGTTGTTATCACCTTAAGGTGATCAGCCCTTGTGGCCTTGAGGCAAGACCAAGACCAGGAAGACCCAAGCCAAGGGCCACAATTTATAGGGGGCCTCAATTTATTTATTTATTTATTTTAATATAGGCTTGTAATTTTTTTTAAAAAAATTAGAAGAAGAAGGAGTGTGATCATCTCTCTAGGTCTATCTTTGTCACTTCTTTTGTGTTTGGTCAATGATCTTTCTCACTTCAAATATATATATTTTCATTCTCAATTCATTGCATAAAAGCCTTCTCACTTCAATTTGTTTTGTTTTCCTTCTCCATGTGTTTGTGATGAAATTAAGAAGTATAACTTTATATTGTTTGGAGTATGTAATTATGAGATCCTAATATTTTTTTTTAAACTTTGAGAATTTGTGACTTGTGAGCTATTAATATGTTTGTATTTTGTAGAACAATGAACAACGAATTTGTTTCATCGTTGTGTTTTAAAGATTTCAAATTGTCCTTCTTCAATAATAATGAACAATCAGTTTTTTTTTTTCTTTTTCCGAACGTTTCTTTTAAGGACCTTGAAATATTTTCTGCCTTGAGCCTCCATGGACACAGGGCCGGCCCTGGCCCTTGTAACCAAAATTGGGTTATTCTTTTATAGTGAAGTCAGCAGTGTTGTCGTGCATCACAAGAACAGAAACACATTGCAGTGATTGCACAAAACAGAATTCATGTATGAGCCCGAAATAACAGTAACCCAAACTCATCATCAGAAACAAACGATTAAAGTATAGCGAAAGATTCGAACTTGGACCTCTTAGGTATGCCATTGTGTGTTTTTAAACACTAGAGCTTTGCGCAAGTGTGAAAAGTTTGAATCGACTTGTCATTCTAATCTACTTTCAACTTTTGAGATAAAAAATGTTTAGTGTATCAAATCAGCATAAGAAACAGATGGTTGGACTCGTTAGGATTGGATTACTATTGTGAATACCAGGTTAACAAAAAGATCAACTATTTTCGATGGTATTGATGGTTTATTACAAAAACTGAGACTAGAAGGGAGGCTGATACAGGACTTACAGTTACAATTGCTCCTAGTGAAAGGGGAAAATTCTCCAATCATATCTAGCCTAACCGTTTTTCACTGCGTTCAAAAGCTATTTCATAATCTCAAATGGGAATTGGGATGTTACCATTCAGTACATGGAATTATGATCAAGAGTCATTTTCAGGACCAAATCGAGGTCCACCAAGGGCCTTTTCCAGTTCGGCTTCCTTCTCTGCTGCTCTTTTAGCCTTCCGTCTCTGATCTCTTGCAATAGCATCTGCTTCGACCTTCTCCATTACTTTATCGAAACCAGGAATTGATCTCTCCATTTTCTGGTAGACTCGGGTGCATAGATTGGAATAGATCCTATACAGTCTCTGAGCACACAAAAACACACGAACTAATTTATAGAATCACATGCACATTCCTAAAGAAGGGAACATACAAATTGACCAGATAATGTCCAAAAGAGGGTAATTTAAAGAAAATATCCTATAATAATTTCAAAAAAGCATCATCATTTATATCCTTTTCAGTCCCTAGGGTTATGAGAAAGTAACGGAACCTTGGATGAGCAAACGAGTTTATAAGTGTGTGCTTTCACCTTTGGGTTAACAATATCTTGTTTAAGTTAATACACAATTCAAAAGAAACTAAAATTAACCAAGCTGATGCAATAGCAAATTAGCAAGTATGTACCTTGACATCCATATTCCAAGCTTGAATGTATGGAGGGCCTGTCGTGTATGTACCAAGAGGTTCACGATACCACTCTCCCTCATAGGTTATCTGATCCATTGCTTGTTCCACGCTCAAAACCTCCCATGGCCTCAAACCAGGTATAATTCTAGACAGTTCGAGTCTGCTCTCACAAGAAGACGGTGGGTAAGGTAAAGATAAGTGAAAGCGTTGTGATTTTACATCATAAAGACATTACATACACAAGTACTACATACCTAAGATCTTTCGGAATGTATTTGTTTGGCATGTGATCCTGTTCCAAAATTGATGTTAGCTCAGAGCCACTAGCCCAAAGAAATAATGCATGACTAGGAGTTCTAACACCCGGCCAAACACCATCATTAGCTTCAAGTACTGCTAAGTCACGTCTCTTGCTTTCTATAGCCTCTTCTTGTAATTGCTTATAGGTTTTATCCTCAAAGCCCTTTAGTGGAACCCAAGGAGGGATTCCTTTTTGCAGTTTGTGAATAAAAGCAGTTGCAGAAGCACCAAGTCTAACTACAGATCACCCAATCATAACACAAAGAATCAATTACTCAAAAATACAAAAGTAAATCAGTAATAGCACTCCTACACATTTCAGTTATGTTAAAAAAATACTTCTTGTAGTTGATAAGTTGCACAAATTGGTTTCATATATAAGTAAAGTTCCGTGCAGTTGACATGGAGATGAGACTGATAAAATGGATGTCAGCACATTAGCTTTCATAGCACAGCATGGAATACCAATTCAAAGAGAGTTTGCATCGAGTCCTATTTAGGAGAAAAAAAAATCCAAAATTTAAAAAGAGACAAGAGAGAAAGGAAACATTTGGCATACCTTCCCAGGTGGCAATAGCACGTTCCATTCCATAAACCATGTGAATGGGAGCAAATTCATCCATATCTTCACCCCAAATGAATGTGTGTTTATCAATAATCCCAGCACCCCAAGCTGTTTTGAGTGTAATAAGCTCCAATGGACCTCTCGTTCTACCCAACCGGTCCTTATAGAACCACCCTCCACTCCTCATAGCAACTGCATCCACATAACACCAGCATCATTAACAACATAACTCTAACAATGCAATGCTTCCTATCCGACAACCATATCCAACATCAACAATAAGCCTAAAGGCACTCAAAAATGCACTTAATTAGTCAAAAATGAAGCTACATTACGTATTCACATTCTAGCATACTATCAGCATTAGCAAAACCAAACCAAACAATAAACACTCTGAATTGCGAAAACACTCACAATCATAGTATCTCTTCTCCAGCCGCTTATACCCAATTGCCTGAGCCACATCAATGGGCCGGCCCGGCGGATACGGCCGCTGCTGGAACCCCCAAAGCCCGAAAAAGAACTGCCTCGCAAAATCCCAAAACCTATCATCACTCTCCTTCTTGGTCTTAATCGCCTTCCTCGGCATTGGCCTCCCGTCAGGCCCAATCACATGCGGCACCGCCTGCCACAGCTTCCTGTCCTCCCTCCTGTACGGCCTGTCGTTCTCCTTCAGCTCCATCTCATTAATCTTATCCGCAATCTGCTCCGCCCGGGTCAAGAACCGGGTCACCGGGCTGGC
This sequence comes from Fragaria x ananassa, assembly GCA_034370585.1. Taxonomy (NCBI): domain Eukaryota; kingdom Viridiplantae; phylum Streptophyta; class Magnoliopsida; order Rosales; family Rosaceae; genus Fragaria; species Fragaria x ananassa. Next base: position 5,579,727 of record CP139753.1, read on the forward strand.
CCGGAACTCCTCCCAGAACTTCTCGTTCTCTCTAATCTCCTCCTCCGTCGGGTTCTCCTTCTTCTCCAGAATCGGGTCGGATTCCAGGATCTTGTCGACTTCAGGGGTGTGGCGGTAGTCGGGGAGGTTCTCGCATTCCCAGAAGAACTTCTCCAGCATCTGGGTGTAGTGACCGGGTTTTTCCGGGTCGGGTTCGGGTTTCGGGTCGGGGGTTTTGGGGGGTTTGAAGGGGTTGGAGAGGCTGAGGGCGGCGAAGGGGGTTGGGGTTTTGGGGGAGAAGGAGTCGGCGAGGGAGAGGAGGTTGATGGGTGGGAGTGGATTTGGGGGTTTTCGGAACCAGCCTTCGAACGGGTTGAAGTTGATGGAAGCCATTGGAGGAAAGATGAGAGCTCTCGGGGTTTGAAGGTCTGGGTTGGAAATGGAGGGTTTTGACTGATGAAATGGGAGGGGATCAATCTGTTTTGGGCCTATGGTTGGGTTTGAGCCGGAACTTATGATATGGGCCTCCATGTACCAAGCGCTTGAACAACCGATTTTGTGAAAGTGACCCCTTCAATTTTTTGGTTTGTTTCTGGACATCCGTTACTTTCGATCAATAACATCACTGGAATTTCCTAGTATTCTGTCCTCACTTAACTACAGGTCGGTTTTTCTCCGGTGGGCTGTTTAATCTCTGGAAAATTGGGAGGAGACTTGGAAGTCAAGCCATCCAATCTAACACCAGAACCAGCTCAGAATTCCTTAGCGTCTCTAGTGGGCAAACTCCGTTATTTACATGTCTTAACCAAATGACATAAGTTATAACTACTATTTGAACTCTGATGAACTGAGACATTGTTGCTTTTATTGACATAATTCAAAAACTGAGGTTCTTATGCATACAACCTGATTTAATGTACTATTTTGAGCTTCCATATTAACAATGCCTCAGTTTGATGAACTATTTTGAGCTTCCATATCAACATCTACATCAAATTAGTAGGAAATTCTGTAGATGGGGAAGACTTGATAGTCATGCAACAACCACACATCTTATGGTAGCCTCTTTCCACAGTAACCTTGAAAAAGACCAAATCCATCACCACAATATCATTACCTCTCTCAGTGTATAAGAAGGGGTATCCTCATGTCATTACCTCTCTTAGCGTATAAAAAGGGGTAACCTCATGCACCTCATCTTCTTCTAACGGATGATATAACCTCATCTTTTTCTAACGGATGATATAACTCAAATTACACATGATCAAAAAACCAAGTGAGCTATCAACTTGGAATTTAGTGAGGAGTTAGTGAGCTATCAGCTTCCAATTTATAAAAGCCACCATAACCATTAAGAATTCTTCACATAACCATTAAGTTTTCCGCTAATCCAAAATGAAAACTAATCAGCTTCATTTCTTCCTTTTCTTTGTGTCACTCTGTGTCAGTATCATCTTCATCCCTGTGGTTCATAGCAAGTGTATACCAGACCAGCAACAATCATTGCTCCATTTCAAGAACAGCCTTTTATACAATGCCTCTTTTTCCACCAAGCTCATTATCTGGAACTCAAGTACCGATTGTTGTTCTTGGGTCGGCGTTATTTGCAGCACCAATGGTCGTGTCCTGGGTGTTGACATCAGCAGTGAATCTATCTCAGGTGGTATTGACAATTCTAGCAGTCTCTTCCATCTTCAAAATCTTCATAGCCTCAATTTGGCAGACAACTACCTTGGCAACAACTCATCAATTCCATCAGCATTCGGAAAGCTCATGAACTTGAGGTATCTGAATTTATCTGACAATTATTATTCAGAGAAAATTCCCATTGAGATCTCACGTTTGATGAGGTTGGTAGTTCTTGATATTTCTAAAAGGTATTCCTTCCTCGAGGGGGGTCCCCTTGAGATCCGAAATTTACACATGCCGGTAGAGAACCTCACAAAACTTGAAGAGTTATATCTTGATTATGTCCAAATATCAGCTGAGGAGAGTAAGTGGTGCCAAGCCATATCATCTTCCCTTCCCAACCTTAGGGTGTTGAGCTTGTCCCATTGTAATCTAACAGGTAATATTAATTGCATCCCCTGGCAAAACTTTTCTAACATGTCCTCTCTCGACTTAGGTCGAAATATGCTCAATGAGAATATTCTATCAGCTCTGTTTTCTCTTCCCTTGCTAGAGTCTCTATATCTTTATGATAACCAATTCTTTGGTCATTTTCCTGAAATTTCTAATTGTTGAAGGATAAAAGATAACGAGAATAATCGTCTACTCATTCATTGATAGAAAAACCTATTTATAGGCATTACATAGAGTCTCCCGAAAGATCTAGAAGTTCTATCAACTGTAATCAATTCTAATAAGGAAACCGGATTAACCAATCCTATGTGTATTAGGGCAAGACACATAACAGAAGGACGGAAATATAATTTCTTTAAACACTTCCCCTTGTGTTACATCCCTAATACGATATGGTGCTTATGGTGTTGCCTCAGTAAAAACCTTGCCAAGTTAAACAAAAACATCATGGGTAAAACAAAAGACTTGGATGAAGGAAAAAAGAGCACAACGCTCCAATTACAATTGAAGATAATATGTGATGCATGTAGACTCCCCCTGATGTCTACACAATGACTCCCCTTGATTGGTAACTCAATCTCGGAGTACAGATAAACGGCGCAAGCCAATACACTTCACATACTTCAAAAGTAGACTTGGGAAACAATTTAGTCATTAAATCCAGCCACAACATCCTTAGATCATACTTGCTATGCTTAGCATTACTTTGATATTTAAGGAGAATGTTGCCTAATAACTCAAAACATAAGTTCCCGTTAAAAAACATATCCACGCATGACATGACCTTCGTGTACTTAAACAGTCATAACGTCTTCGATACAATAGGTACGGACGAACTGTATAAAGTTTTGGAAACTAGACACACATGGTTTTCCAACCACACAAGGTTTAAAACCTAGTTCATCTTGAGCTGATCACAAAACTCTGTCGAAGTTAACTGTTCTGCAAAATCATATTCTCAGACAGATCCGTCCTATTTTACGAAAATAGCCATAACTCACTCAATATGGTAGGTGTGATCAAATGGTTGGTGTCCCTGGAAAGCAAACACATAGAACTTTCCAATGGTACTAATTTCACCATTTTCCAATAAGTCAGCTATCCTGTAGGTCTCGTAGAATTTAACCTACGAAATTGAGTAGATTCTGATTTCGTCGTTAATGTGTCTTTATGTAGGGATGAATAAGCCACAACCTTTCATAGAAGGAATCACTGCCATTACATTGGCGTTGCATGGGTGCATCTGGCCATTACCTTGATATTCCTTCACACTCATCTAAAATGGAGCGAAGTTGCTCGACCGTTAGGAAGAGAGTTGAAAGACTAAGGAGAACTTGACCTTACAAGTTTGTAGTGAATGAGATGTCGAGTCAAGCATATTGTAACAAGTACATGAATGTGCTACCGTACTTAGATGGAGGATTTCTCCTAAGACTTCATCATCATATGGACGAAACATGTCTTCTCAAACCTTCGACCGATCAAGGGATACATACAGGCATAATTTCATCGTCCTTTAGGTTGCCTTAAGCCGACAGATGGATAAGCATCATCAATGATAGTCCTCACTTTCGAGACCAAGTATTCCCAAGATCCTTTCATTCTTAATTTTAGATCAGTGGTATCTCTAAGTTTAAAAAGAGTTCATCACGATTCATCCAGAATTTACACGCAAATAGGCATAATTTCTCATATCCCTTCCCCATTAAGTAGATACTAAGCAAATACCTTGCAAACGCTCTCCGTGGTCAAGAGCCACTTGATTTGGGTGAAAACCGATCTATTCAAAATCTTTATGTACATCTCTTAGTTCCCAACATAGATAAGTTGTAACCACAAACTGCTTGTTCAGTTTTTTTAGAAACTACCTAACTGACAAGATAGTGGAGTGCAATGACATCCATTATGAGAGTATATCTCATCATATTCGATTCCAAGGTGTTTGTGAGAGACCTTGCGCCAAAAGGTGAGTCTAAACTCTTTTTCTCACTATGCTTTCTAACAAAGACATAACTGATAGAGTTTACACTTGGGGAGTCGACATCACCTAGCCAAAGCACTATCTCTTTGTTTAAACTGAATCGCATCTTTCTATTTAGGCCAATCTACAACACTGGTATTTTCTCAACGAAGTATGGTTCGATATCAAAACTCATTAAACCACGTCATCATGTACACCGGTGTAATTTCTAAGTGTAGAGTTCTTTATATAGATTGGTATTGATATTGAGGCGTCCCCCAATGATGACCATAATCCAGTATTAACAGACGAATGAGTATCATTGATCAAATGATCAAGTTGTGTCAAACTCGCATTCTTCCTTGGCGAGTATGTATTGAACCAAGTGGCCTCCCCCTAAACCATGGGAGCCACAGCCTAACGACACCATCTACCACATTTGTGGTGTCACCATGCCACCATCTATGGGTGACGACATGTCCTCTTATCCGGACATCAACATGTCCTCTTATCCGGACATCAACATGTCATCTTATCCAGAAATCAACATGTCCTTATCCGGACATCAATCCTTGCAGGCATGTTTGCAGCATGTATATGTGATCTCGTCACTTTAGGGAACTTGATGAGACACAGTAAGGACAAATCATGACAATTCCAAGTCATTCTACATGAACATTCTTATTCTTATCTCCCCCTAACGACGAGAAGACAGACTCATCAAAGTGACATAAAAGAGATCGCATGTCAAGATCCTTATATAAGTGGACTATAGTCGGAAGCTCATGTGTCACGCCCCGAACCTTAATTTTTACCTTAATTACTAGCACGGTAGTAATAATAATTTTATCGTCTTCGTCAGTAAGTGTTTAATTTAATTGGTCTCCAGAGAGGTTGTAGGGGACAATTATTTCGTATGATTTATTCGAAGGAAGAAAATGTGACGACGGTAAAAATAGAAATTTTTGTTAGTAAAAGGTAATTTTTATTGGGGTATTAATTTTTGGGGTGTTAAAATTTTGGATTGGGTATTAGTGGTGGGTTGGTTCGGGCCAAGCCCAAACCCATTCTTTCTCTCTCTCTTCACGCGCGTCTCTCTCTCTCTCTCTCCTCCTCCTCCTCGACCCGCTCTCTGCCCCAAACCGTCGGACCTCCGTTCGCTGCCGTCCGACCTCCGTTCGCCACCACACCGGTCTCAATCGGTCGGCCTTCGACCCATCTTCCTTTCTAGACCGACGAGAGACTCCCTAGCGCCGCCGATCGGGAGAAAACCTGTTGGAAGGTCCGGCTGTCCGCGTGTTCCCGTTGCCAGAACTCCTTCCTCCGGTGGACATAGCCAGCGAGCCTTAGCTCAAAAGAAAGCTCTCCTCCCGTGCAACAATCCCTCCAAAGTGCTCCCTCCATCTCGAGCTAGGTAAGGAGAAATTAGTAATGAAAATTCTAGGGCTTTTTAGGTGTTTTCGTTCGATTGGCATAGTTAGGCTTGAAATTGGTGTTTGTGGTAGTTAGGAAAATTGTAGAGGAGGTTGAGAGGAAGATGCTGTTAAATTTTGGTGGGCATTGGAGGTTGCCGGAGCTGGCCGCCGGCCGCCGCTGCCGGGAAAAATATTTTTGGTAAGGAATTTTATGAGGAGTTTAATGGAATGAGTTTTATAATTTTTGGAGGAGTTTTGGATAGGTTTAGGAATTTTTGAAGTTTGGTATTTTTGGCGGATTAATAAGTTAAAATCCGGCCACGTGATTATTTAAGGTTAGAAAGGTAGAAAGTGTTTAGAGGATGTCGGTTAAGATTTGTGGAGGTTTTTTGATTGGTAGTGAATTTAAGATTTTGGGCGATAGGCATGGTTGAGCACGCAGAGCTCATTTTTAATTACGCCTATTTTCTTTAAGCGTCGGTGTGTTAATTAAGGATTTAATTATGTTTTTGGAACAGGACGCGAGGAGGCTCGAGCTGACGAGGCATCCGACCAACATCAGGGTTAGGCCTAATTTGTGAGTGGACTTTTGTTTTAAATAATGTGCTTAAACTGCTTTATTGTTGAATAATTTTCTATTATTGAAAATTTCCCGAAATTGAGAATTTCGGTGATTATACTCATATATGGTTGATTATGAGAATAATATGTATATAAATAAATGCTAGCTAGCTATACGTGATTTTCCCCCATACTGAGGTACAATTCCAATATGGGGTGACGTGAGTGTTAGACGCCAGCGTCGTAGCCTTGTACGACTTTCTATTCTTTGAATTCATTCATAGAATTCGTATAAGGAATCGACACGTATATATACCCAGTTGTGTGTTTCCCCCATACTGAAGTACAATTCTAGTATAGGGTGACGTGAGCGTTAGACGCCAGCGTCATAGTCTTGTATATTATCTATTTTTTGATCTTATTCATAGATATCATATAATATATAGACGAGTGTGAATACATACTAATTTATATGATATCCTAGCTTGATAGGCTTTTTTTTCTTAAAGTTTAGGAGTCTAGTAAGGCTAGACACCAGTTCAGGATTTTCGAGTTAAGCTTTTAAGCTGTCGCTGGTAAAACGTTTTCTTTGTGTTAAGCTATTTTTAATCTACTAGTAGATTGTTAGCTTCCGTTGTGTTTATTTATTTTTAGTAGCTTTGAATATTATTGGGATTTTTGTATAACTTATTCTGGTTATTTATGGATTGTAGCGGAGGATGTTAATTTATTGGTTAAAAGAGTAGTTCTATAATTTTTCTTCCGGGTTAGGGTTGTCCATTTTCAAGGGAGGTTTGCCGAGTCCTTCTGTAAATTTTCCTTGGAGATGGTCCTCGCAGGACTCACCTCGGGTTTCAGGATGAAATTCGGGGCGGGTCTTGACAGTTGGTATCAGAGCTCTAGGTTTTGTTTTCTGCCTCCTATTCACTATCGTATTTGCCTAAGTAGCCGTAGTGTCTATAGAGAGATGATCCGACCGCGACAGATTCATCAACAGTTTATACTTTGGATACTATGTGTTATTGAGTATGTGTGATAGTTCCATTAGTCTTGTTTATAGACTACAAAAATCTTCCTCCTCAGGTACTATGCCTCCTAGGCACTGACCCCGTGTGGCTACCTCCTCTAACGCCAATGAGGGTGATGATGTGAGAGGTTTAGTTGATTCTATTAGGGACATGTTGAGAGGTGCTTTGGATAGGGTTCAACATCCTCGATCTATGAGGAAGAGAGATGTTCCTTGATGCAGTTAGGGCAGATATGGCCATTGAGACCAGGGGAATTTTTAGTGCTCGGCCTCGAGATTTCAGTGGTCCCAGTCAGGGTCCATCTAAGAAGGCTGCTTCTTCGGCCGCTTCAGGATCTTCAACGGGTAATGGCAGTAGTGGAGGATCAGGTTCTGGTCCTCGGAGTAGAATTAGTGGACGTTTCAGGAGACCCTCTAGGAGCCAGTTGGGTAGGCAGCAGACCGGTCAGTATAGTGCTGGTGGTAGTTCCCAAGGGGGATCATCTGGTGGTCAGACTTTTTCTTTTGGTCAGCAGTAGTCATCTGGATGCTTTGAGTGTGCTGGTCTTGATCATTTCAGGAGAGACTATCCTTTGATGGCACAAAAGACCGCCCCTACTCAGCCAGTTGGTTAGTCTTCAACTAGAGGCTCCAGTGGTGGTTCTCACTGTGGTTCAGCCGCTATGGGTGGCTCTTAGCAGGGGAGTGGTCAACGTGGACATCCCATAACTCGCGCTAAACTTCATGCTATGCCCCAGCAGGAGGGTCGTACTTCTCAAGATCTCATCATTGGTATGTTGTTAATTTTTGGTCAGCCAGCTTTTACTTTAATTGATCCCGGAGCCATGTATTCATTTGTCTAGTAGATTCGCCCTCCATGCCAATGTGCCATCATCATCTCTTCCAGGCGAGTGGCATGTTTCTCTACCATTTGGTGAGGTGATGAGGATAGATTGGGTATTTAGTGGGTGTGAAGTGCTGCTAGTGGAGGGGTTTAATTTCAAGGCCGATTTAATTCCTCTAAATATGGTGGAGTTCGATGTGATCTTGGGGATGGACTTCTTGGAGACTTATAGAACTATGGTAGATTGTTTCCGAAAAGAAGCGGTGCTCCGAAGTTTGGATGGTTTTGAGGTTGTGTTTAAGGGGGAAATAGATGTGATTTCGAGTTGCCTGATATTAGCTGTGGCCACTAGGAAATTGTTAAGTAAAGGCTGTCAGGCATTCTTAACTCATGTGATGGATGCAAGTATAGGAGTGTTGGAAGTGGGGGATATTCTTGTAGTAAGAGAGTTTTCGGATGTGTTTCCCGAGGACTTGTTTGGTTTGCCTCCTATAAGGGAGATAGATTTTTTTTTATCGAGTTGCTTCCTGGAATTATGATTATCTCTCAAGTACCTTACAAAATGACTCCAGCGGAATTGAAAGAGTTGAAGACTCAACTGTAAGAGTTAGTAGATAAGGGTTTTATTCGGCCTAGCATGTCTCCATGGGGTGCCCCGGTGTTGTTTGTTAAGAAGAAGGATGGCACCATGAGACTATGCATTGATTATAGGAAGCTAAATCAAGTCACAGTAAAGAATAAGTATTTGTTGCCTCGCATTGATGATTTGTTTGTTCAGTTGAGGGGTGCTTCTGTTTTCTCAAAGATTGATTTGAGATCTGGTTATCATCAATTGCTGATCCGAGAGGGTGACGTAGCCAAGACCGCTTTTCGATCACGCTATGGTCATTATGAGTTTGTGGTGATGCCTTTTGGACTTACTAATGCACCCGTGGCATTCATGGATCTCATGAATATGGTGTTTAGTCTATATATTGACCGCTTCGTGATCGTGTTCATAGATGATATTTTGGTATACTCAAAAAGTGAGAAGGAACATGCCAAACATCTAAGATTAATATTGCGGATTTTGAGAAATGCTCAGTTGTTTGCCAAGTCAGCAAGTGTGAGTTTTGGCTGGATAAAGTGGGGTTCCTGGGTTATGTAGTTTCAGCCAAAGGTGTTAGTGTGGATCCCCAGAAGGCGGAAGCGGTGTCAAGTTGGAGAAAACCCACCTCTGTGACGGAGATTCGTAGTTTATTAGGGTTAGCAGGTTATTATCGGTGATTTGTGCAAGACTTTTCAAAGATTGCAACTCCACCCACAAGATTGACCAAGAAGGGAGTTAAGTTCGAATGGTCAGACCAGTGTAGGGAAAGTTTTCAAGAATTAATGAATCGTCTGACGAGTGCTCCTATTTTGGCACTTCCGGATGATAATGGGAAGTATGTGGTCTTTTGTGATGCTTCTAGACGAGGTCTAGGCGGGGTATTGATGCAGCATGATTGAGTGATTGCCTACACTTCTAGACAATTGAAGCCGCATGAGGTGAATTATCCCACTCATGATTTAGTGCTTGTAGTAGTAGTTTTTACTCTCAAGTTGTGGAGACACTATTTATGGAGCAAAGTGTCAGATTTTTACCGATCACAAGCTTCTTCGGTATGTGTTCACTCAAAAGGAGTTGAATATGAGGCAAAGAAGATGGATGGAGTTGATCAGTGATTATGATTGCACTATTGAGTATCATCTAGGAAAAACTAATGTGGTAGTTGATGCTCTTAGTCGCAATCCCTCCATATCTTTGTTTCATTTGATGATGGTTTGAGTTCCACTTCTTTGTGAATTGCGAGCTACATGAGTGGATTTAGCGGTGGACAAAGTGAGTGCATTGGTAGCTACTTTCCATGTGAGGCTAGTTTTGGTTGATTAAGTGCGGGAAGCGCAGTATAGTGATCCTTTCATAGTTCGGTTTGATAGAATGAGCAGCGAATGGAGCCGCCGTAAATTTGTCAGTGAGAAGGAATGAAATTTTGTTGTTCAAAAATAGGCTATGTGTTTCAAAGAGGAATGAAGAGTTAAAAAAATGAGTTAATGAAGGAAGCTTATAGTTTCGCATATGTTGCTCACCCGGGGAGTACAAAGATGTATCGGACTTTGAATGGTTATTATTGGTGGCCAAACATAAAGAGGGAAATTGCAACTTTTGTGAGTAGATGTTTAATTTGTTAGCAAGTGAAAGATGAAAGGCAGAAACTTCCATTGCCGATTCTAGTGTGGAAGTGGGACTCACATCACCATGAATTTTTTCTTCAGTTTACCTCGTACCCATGAAGGGCATGACGATATTTGAGTGATTGTGGATAGACTCACCAAATTTGCTCATTTCTTGTCGAAAATTAGACTCTTGTAGCTTTTTATTGATATATAACTCATTGTTTGGATCATTGTGAGCTGATCACAATCCTATATCGAAGTTAGATTATAATTTCTGACAGATCTTCATAATTCTTTCCTTGCACGACATAGATTCTTTTTCCTTCAAAATTTCTCATCTTTTGCTTCATATTCCCTTCTTTGCTCTAGAACACCTAATAAACATAAAAATAACTAAATCAAATAGAAAATACAATAAGCTAACAAAGTAAAGAAGGGAATTAATCATCATGTCGTTGCATAATCATGCTCCTATCACTGATCCTTCACTAGAGGGTCCGGTCATACGTGCTTCAGCATTACGTTCCTTGGTAGGAGGGACAAAGTTGAACAATATCATCTCAATGTTAGAGGATGTTATTCCCCAGCTGTCGTGCCCTATCACTCTTTTATTTTACTCAAAACCTATCATCACGCATGGCATAGAACACTTCATGTCCGTCGTTAGTCAAGCCAGAGTACATGGATGTACTTGTGATTCTGGATGTCCCGGCCTTTTGAACACACGACGTTTGAGATTTGAAGCATTGAAGAACAACGTTGGTGTAGCTAACCAGTAACCACACCCGCTACTACAACATGTCGAATGAAAAATAGTGTTCGAGCCTCGGAGGGTTACGTGTACCTAGTGAATGCGTTGGGAGTCACTGGGGCTCGTCCAAGGGTGAACCTGTAGAAAAGGTATTTGAGATTGAATAGAATTCCATATCTCACTGGGGCTCGTCCAAGGGTGAACTTGTAGAAAAGGTATTTGAGATTGAATAGAATTCTCATTCATATCGAAGAGTTTATATACAAAGCATATGTGTGGTCGGCAAGCAATCCACAACAAAATAGACATACAAGAAAGGTACAAAATATTACACAATATCTTCTAAAGATACAGAATCAATATCTAAAGATACAGAGGGATTCTTTTTCCTTTTTTTTTTTTTGAAACAACACATTTTAAATACCAAACAAAACTTAAATTAAAACTAAATAAGTAAGGATGTTACAGTTTCGCCAAAGGACAAATGTCACACCTATAACTAGGTGTTGGGAAAAAATTGTAAATAAATATATATCCAACATAACGTCACCCTTATCTTATTAATTAAGATAGAGCTTTTAATTATGTCTGGTTTGACCCATTCAAGACATAACGTGTCTTTTAATTACAATATCTTGTTACAAGGGAACACCATTTAATTCTGTTTATTAAGAGACCATTGTAGGTTTGTTTGTTTTTGCGACTGCACCCACATTTGGGAATGGGTTGCCTACGTATCCCGGAGGGGATCAAGTCACTCGTAGTTTAAGAGTTCCAACAAGTGAATGACTCATTAGAGGGCTTTGATTTTGGAGTGAGAGTAGTGTTTGGAAATGTGTTTGGATTTGTGTCTGAAGATATTTGAGCTTAGGAGTGAGATTATAGCTTCAGGAGATCCGAGAATTTATTTAGATTGGTGGTTGCATCTAGATTTAAATCCATACTGCCTACATACCCTGTGAATGGATCAAACCAATGTAGTTCAAACATTTGGGATTTAAATGGGTGAATGACCCATTTATTTTGAATTTGTGTTTGAGATATTTGTGAGGGTTTGCAGCCCGTGAATTTGGTTTTAAGAATTTGACTAGAGTCATTTGGACTGGCCGAATTTGACTAGAGTCATTTGGACTGGCCGAATTTGACTGTTGGTGTCAAGGATTCTGTTAGAATTTTGGTTACATCTAGTGGGTTGCTAGATTGCCTACGTACCCCATTGAGGGATCAAACCGACCGTAGTTCATTGGGGTTTGTAGGCTTTATGGCTTAGTGCCAGCTTTGGGTTTGACAGATGTATTTTTGAATCCGTCAACTGTATTTCTTGTGGACACCCAATTTGGTAGAGTATCCGTTGATTTGAGTTGTGCATCCGAAATGGGTGACGCATCAGTGTGACCAGGAGGCTTGAATTGCCTTAGCCATAGTTCTTGATAGTGGCATAGGTGATCTGCAAATCCAGTCTCCGCGTGTAAGTGGACCCCCCTTCATGTAGACTCCGTGCTTGTGAGCGGACTCCGCGCGTATGCTTGTCAGCGACTCCGCGTGTATGCTTGTGAGCGGACTCCGTGTGTATGCTTGTGAGCGGACTCCGCTTGTATGCTTGTGAGCAGACTCCGCTTGTATGCTTATGAGCAGAATCAGCTTGTATGCTTGTGAGCAGACTCCGCATGTGTGCTTGTGGGCGGACTCCGCATCTTGCTTCGTCTTCTGCATGGAGGGATCTCGCCTCGCCTGTGACGTCATCACATCTCGCCTGGACTTCCAATTTTATGAAGCCATCCTGCCTCGCCTGGACTTCCACCTTTATGTGACATCATCTCGCCACCCGGACTTCCAATTTTGTGAAAGGCCATGTCTGTATCTCTGCTTTGATGCAAGATCACCTCGCCTCGCCTTAGGGCTTCTGTCTTGACATGAAAGTCATGTCACCTTAGCTTGAGAGCTTTTGCTTTGACGTGAGGTCATCTCGCCTTAGGGCTTTAGAGCTTCAGTCTTCGCGAGAGGTCATCTCGCCTTTGTTTGTTTGTTCTCTTCCCCTTGTATGGCTTGTTATGCGAAGTGCAAGGTCATATATTTGTTGTAACAAGAGGAGGGGGCGAGATCATCCCACCTTATGGGAGGTCGTCCCGCCCCCCTGCTTAGGGCTTCTGCTTGGATGCAAGGTCGCCTCGCCTCGCCTTAGGGGTTCTGTTTTGATGCGAAGTCACCTCGCCTTTGCTTTTGGGCTTCAGCCACCATGCGTTGCCTCTCCTGCTTGGACGTGAAGTCACCTCGCCTCGCCTTAAGGCTTTTGCTTGGACGCGAAGTGGCCTTGCTCGGGAAGGAAGAGGTAGTTCTCATGCTTTTGGGGCTTCCGGCGGAGCAAGGGACGAGACATAAAGATAGAGATGTTTTTGCTTCGCTTGTTCTCTTCTCCTTCTTCTGCCTCCGCCTGCTGCTGCCTTCGCCTGCCTCTACTTCCCTCTTCGTATGTCTCCCCCTTTCTTTTGGAGGCTTTGACCTCTTTAAATAGAGTGCTTTGCTAGGATGATTGATTTGCAATTGGACTTTGATGCCCAAATTGTATTCCTATCTGAACACTTTTTTTTGCAATAGTTACAATTGAACTCAAAACCTTTTGTGCATGTAGCACAAGAAAATGATTATCATTATTTTTATTATTATTTTTTTTCTTTTGTAATCCTTTTCTTTTTTTTCTTTTTTTTGGGTATCAACACTAGGATCAAAACGAAAAGAAAGAAGCTTATTCGCTAAATATTGTAGACGAGCTGAAGATGGATGTCCCAATCGGCGGTGCCAAAGATTGGAAGAGATTTGGAGATGACCAACAAAAGGGTGTTTAAAAGAGTTGATGGAAGCTAATGCCACATGGTAATACAAGTCTCCTTGTCACTTACCCACACCAATCATCATCCTCGTAGCTAAGTCCTGCAAAATACACCAAGTAGGAAAGAAAGTTACTGAACAATGCAAGTCATCAATGGTTCTTCCAACTGAAAGAAGATTGACATTAAAAGATGGTACAAAAAGAACGTCTTTCAAAACAGTATTATTAATATTGATGGAACCCTTCATGGTTATAGCGGCCTTCGCACCACTAGGCAAAGAGACTGATGGCAATGAAGTATTATGGCAATCATTGGTGAATAATTTTGGGGAATTAACAATGTGATTGGTGGCTCCGCTATCGATAATTGGGAATGACATGCGACAAACCTGAGGCAAATTCAGAGGCAGAGGTTGCATTAGCTGTGGGAGTTGTTGACTTAGGAGTTAGAGCAGCGGCAACCTGAACGTATTGATCCTCAGTGAGATTTGGGAGTGTGGCTTGAAGCTCCATGAAAGATGGAGTGGAGTAAACATGATTTGCAGAAGCATTGTTACGAGGCATGGCTAAATTTCCTTGTCGTTGATTGCGAGGTTTGTACAGGTGGTGACCTGGTGGAAAACCATGCTTCCTGTGATGTACTTACTTCTGTATGATACTTCAAACCACAGTAGGTACATTAAACAGGCGCACGATAGCGAGAAAAGCTACTTTGATTGCCTTGATTTTGATGTTGCATCCTCGGAACATTATGAGTGCGCACAGCCATGGCTGCTGTGTCAGATGGAACAAGAAGAGAAGATCCAAGTTCACGCTGCTTTTCTTCTTGAGTGAGGGAGGCATAAGCTTGGCGTACAGAAGGTAGTGGATTCATCAGCAAAATTTGGCCTCGTGTAGCTGCATATGACTCATTCAATCCCATGAGAAATTGCATGAGTTTGGTGCGTTATGTGCTCCGGAAGTACAGGTTACTGTGGTGTTGTAGGACGCAAGCACATCCCAAAGTGCCATCAGCTTAGTATAGTAGGCAGCAATAGACATCTGCCCTTGCTCAATCCGGTAGATATTGTTGGAGTTCCCTCCTCATGCTAGACAACTTATTAATAGCTGTTCTAAACCAAGTTGGAGTCCAACTTGGAGAAAAGAAATAATAAATAAAACTAAAAATGAGTTGGTTTAGTTTTCCTAAAACAAAGAAGGTGTCCAACACCATTAATTTGGTTGTTGGTGTATCTCTCATCTTCTCAAGAAGTCTAAAAGAGTGTTTGTTTATGTATTTAGTTTCTGTAGCCTTGGTGAGAGACAGAGAGAGTGTTTTACTGTAAAAGGAGAGAAAGAAGACATCAATCCTTTCTCCTTTAAGTCTTCTTGTGTTGTGTGTATCCAAGAGTGTTTTTCTTGAGAGATTTCCTCTAGTGATTTAGAGAGATTGGTGGTTGTAATCTCATTTATCATAGTGGAAGTTCTTCGGAGATTGTCCCGTGGTTTTTCCCTTCACACTGAAGGGTTTCCACGTTAAAATTGGTGTTATTTGCTGCTGTTATTTCTCAATTCTTGTTGTGATTTTGCTGTATAATCTGGTTCCTCTCCCAACAAAGTGGTATCAGAGCCACTGGTGAGCGGGTAAAATCATGGATGTCAATACAAGCCGGATGGTTAGCTTGAATGGGAGGAACTACATGATTTGGAAGGCAAAGATGGAAGACATACTCTACTGCAAAAACTTGTATTCTCCAATTGAAGGTGAAAAGCCAGAGACGATGTCTGAAGATGATTGGAAGAAGCTGAACAGAAAAACTATTGGAGTTATACGGCAATGGCTTGATGACAACGTCTTCCACCATGTTTCGAAAGAGACCACAGCTCTCGCATTATATGTGGAGGAAGCTTGAAAGCTTATACGAAAGGAAGACGACAGCCAACAAAGCTTTTCTGATTAGAAAGTTGTTAATCTGAAATATAAAGAAGATACCTCAATCAATGAGCACTTGAATGAGATGCAGAGCATTGTCAATCAGCTCTCTTCAATGAATATGGTTCTTGATGACGAATTACAGGCGTTACTACTTCTCAGTTCACTCCCTGATAGTTGGGAAACATTGGTGGTTTCAGTTAGCAACTCTGCCCCGGAAGGTGTTGTGTCATTGAGTCAAGTGACTAGCAATTTGCTGAATGAAGAGGTGAGAAGAAAGTCTTCAGATTCTTCATATTATGAGGCTGTGGTTGTAGAAAGAAGGGGAAGAGCTAAGAGCAGGAGGCCACACCAACATTTTCATGGTCATGGGAAATCAAGAAGCAAGTCTCAGTCAAGGAAGGATGTTGAATGTTACCTTTGCCATGAGAAGGGTCATTATAGAAGAGAATGTAGAAAAATGAAGAGAGAAAAGAAGAAGGAAGTGAAGGAAGATGAGTCGGACACTGCTGCGATTTCTTCAGATGGTGATATCATAATATTATCAGAGTCTCTAGAATGTGAAGAGCTACTTTCCGAATGTGAAAAAGCATGCCTGAGCCTTTCAAGTGAAGGAATGACATGGGTTGTTGACAGCGGTGCCTCCTTCCATGCTACTCCTCAGAAGGGATTCTTCTCAAGTTATAGAGCAAGTGATCTTGGCTTAGTGAGAATGGGAAATAAAGGCGTCTTAAAAATTTTGAGAATTGGTGATGTGATTTTGCAGACAAATTTGGGTTGCAAACTTGTGCTCAAGGATGTAAGGCATGTACCTGATCTCCACTTTAATTTAATTTTAGTTGGAAAGTTAGATGATGATGGCTACATGAATCTACTTGGCTGTGGAAAGTGGAAACTCACCAAGGGCTCCATGGTGATAGCAAGAGGGAGCAAATGTTGCACACTCTACAAAATGCAAGCTCAGTTATTCAAGGGGGAGCTGAACACGGCAGAGAATGAAAGTTTCATAGAAATATGGCATACACGACTCGGCCACATGAGTAAGAAAGGGCTGAAAATTCTTGCCAAGAAGGAGATGCTTCCAGGAGTTAAAGGTACACATTTAAACAAATGTTCTCATTGTTTAGTCGGCAAGCAACATAGAGTTTCCTTTCATAAAACTCATAATAGGAAACAAAATATTTTGGACTTGGTTTACTTTGATGTTTGTGGTCCTTTGAAAGTTAAAACTATAGGTGGAGCTTATTTTGTTACTTTCATAGATGATCACTCAAGAAAAGTGTGGGCATATGCTTTGAAGACAAAAGACCAAGTGTTACCGGTGTTTAAAAATTGCCATACAATAGTTGAAAGAGAGACGGGAAGGCAATTAAAGTGCATTTGTACAGACAATGGTGGAGAGTATTGTGGTCCATTTGACAAATATTGTAAGAGTCATGACATTCGACATGAGCAATCAGTTCCAAGAACTCCACAACACAATGGCGTTGCAGAGAGGATGAACCGCACCATTGTGGAAAGAATTCGATGCATGTTGTCCCATTCTAAATTGTCAAGAAGGTTTTGGGGTGAAGCAATGAGAACGGCATGTTACCTGATCAATTTGTCACCATCTGCTCCAATAAATGGTGATATTCCAGAACATGTATGGTCTTCGGAGAATGTCTCTTATGATCACTTGAAGACATTTGGTTGTAAAGCTTTTGTGCAGGTTCCTAAAGAAGAAAGATCAAAGCTTGATGATAAGACCAAGCAATGTGTTTTCTTGGGGTATGTAGATAAAAAATTTGGCTACCGTTTCTGGGATCCTCTTAACAAGAAGGTGGTTCGCAGCCTAGATGTAGTGTTCTTTGAAGATCAAACAATCAAAGATATTGATCAGAAGAGTGAGAATGTGGATGCAGCAGAAACATATGTCGATGATCTCATTGATTTAGATCATATTACTCCTCATATGAATGAAAATATTGGTGGGGAAGCTGAGCAAGAAAATGGAGAAATTCCTATTGATGATCAGAGAGTTCCAGATGAAAATGAGTAAGAAAATCAAGTGGAGCAGCCTCCTTCAATTGAACAACCTATTGTTGAACAAGCACCTGAAGTGAGAAGAAGCACAAGAACATAGAAGCCATCTACGAAGTATCCATATAATGAATATGTTCTTCACTTAGATGAAGGCGAACCTGAGAGCTTCCAAGATGTTGAGAATGATGTTGATAAAGACAAATGGCTGAGAGCTAGGCAAGAGGAGATGGATTCCTTGCATAATAATCATACTTATGATCTGGTGAAAAGGTCAATTGGAAGGCGAGTGTTTCAAAACAAGTGGATTTTCAAGTTAAAGACAACTGAAAATTCACAACCAAGGTATAAAGCGAGGCTGGTTGTCAAAGGCTTTGCACAAAAGAAATGTGTCGATTTTGATGAAATATTTTCTTCGGTGGTGAAGATGAATTCCATTCGTGTGGTGATGATGGGATTGGCTGCAAGTATGAACTTGGAAATAGGGCAGCTAGATGTCAAAACAGCATTTCTTCATGGTGACTTAGAAGAAGAGATCTTCATGGAACAACCAGAAGGATTCGAAGTTGAGGGCAAAGAACATATGGCCTGCAAGTTGAAAAAAAGTCTATACGGACTCAAACAAGCTCCTCGCCAATGGTATAAGAAATTTGAGTCGTTTATGATGGATAATGGATTCAGAAGGACTACCTCTGACCATTGTGTGTTTATTCGAAAATCTTCTGCACATGATTTTATTATATTGTTACTCTATGTCGATGACATGTTGCTTGTAGGTCCAAGTTCAAGAAAAATTGAGGAGCTGAAGAAGAGATTGAATGAATCCTTTGATATGAAGGATTTAGGGCCTGCAAAGAAAATTCTTGGCATGAAAAGAAAGGTCTGCTTTGGCTATCTCAAGAGAGTTACATCGAGAAAGTGCTTGAGAGATTCAATATGGACAAAGCAAGATCTGTAAGTGTTCCTCTTGCTGCTCACTTTAAGTTAAGTAAGAAACAAAGTCCCTCAAATGCAAAAGAGAGGGAAGAAATGGAGAAAGTTCCTTATGCTTATGTTGTGGGATGTTTAATGCATGCAATGGTTTGTACAAGGCCAGATATTGGTTATGTTGTTGGGGTGGTGATGAGCAGATTTCTTGCAAATCCGGGTAGATAGCATTGGGCATCAGTTAAATGGATTTTAAAGTACCTTAGAGGTACATCCAAATTGTGTTTATGTTTTGGGATTGAAAAGCCTATTCTTCAAGGCTTTACTGATGTCGATTTTGCTGAAGACATAGACACAATGAGGTCCACATCCGGATATTTATTCACTTTTGCAGGGGGAGCTATTTCTTGGCAGTCAAAATTGCAAAAGTGTGTGGCTTTATCTACTACAGAATCAGAATATATTGTCGTTGTCGAATGTGGCAAGGAAATGCTGTGGTTGAAGAGATATTTTCAAGAGCTTGGTCTATGCCAAAGTAAGTTTGTTATTTACTATGATAATCAAAGTGTTATTCATCTCAGCAAGAATCATAGCTTTCATTCCAAATCTAAACATATAAATATGCGGTATCATTGGATTCGTGAGAAGTTTGAAAGAAAGTTGCTGATGAATAAAAAGGTTCATACTGATGAGAACAAGGCTGATATGTTGATAAAATCTCTTCCCAAAGGCAAGCATGAGAATTGCATATTCATGGCAGGTCTGCGCTATTGAGCATGAGTCAAGAAGGGGGAGATTGTTGGAGTTCCCTCCTCATGCTAGATAACTTATTAATAGCTGTTCTAAACCAAGTTTGAGTCCAACTTGGAGAAAAGAAATAATAAATAAAACCAAAAAGGAGTTGATTTAGTTTTCCAAAAACAAAGAAGGTGTCCTACACAATTAATTTGGTTGTCGGTGTATCTCTCATCTTCTCAAGAAGTCTAGAAGAGTGTATGTTTATGTATTTAGTTTCAGTAGCCTTGGTGAGAGACATAGAGAGAGTGTTGTGTTTTACTGTAAAATGAGAGAAAGAAGACATCAATCCTTTCTCTTTTAAGTCTTCTTGTGTTTGTATATCTAAGAGTGTTTTTCTTAAGAGATTTCCTCTAGTGATTTAGAGAGATTGGTGGTTGTAATCCCATTTATCATAGTGGACGTTTTTCGGAGATTGTCCCGTGGTTTTTCCCTCACACTGAAGGGTTTCCACGTTAAAATTGGTGTTATTTGCTGCTGTTATTTCTCAGTTCTTGTTGTGATTTTGCTGTATAATCTGGTTCCTTTCCCAACAAATATCTCGCTGAACTTGGAATATGCGTGGGGCATTGCCCAAAGCAAATCTTTCTCGAAGATCTTCCCAAATGACATATGGAGTAGTGCAGGAGAGGACCGAATCCGGTAGCTCCGGCTCAAGAGAATTAAGGATCCAGGAAAGGACCATATCATTCCAACGTTGCCAAATTGCATGATCATCAGGATTTTTGATTGCAGAAGGCTCCTTGATCTTACCTGTAATAAAACAGGTTTTGTTCTTGGCACTCAAAGAAATTCTCATAGCACGACACCAAGAGTTATAATTGTCACCGGTTAATTTCTTTGACACGATGAGCAAGCCAGGATGATCAGAGTGATGGAAAAATAAGGGATTGGCTGACTCGTCAACAGAGGAATTGCTACCACTGGTAGTGTGGGAAAGGACTTCGTCCTCAAGAGCCATGAGGAGGCGAAGAAAATAATACTGCTACGGCAGAAAGAAAAAAAGAAGAAGAGCTAAGGATTTCAACCCGCTCTTGATACCATGTTGAGAAAAGGTATTTGAGACTAAATAGAATTCTCATTGATATGGAAGAGTTTATATACAAAGCATATGTGTGGTCGGCAAGCAATCCACAACAAAATAGGCATACAAGAAAGGTACAGAATATTACACAATATCTTCTAAAGATACAGAATCAATATCTAAAGATACAGAGGGATATCTACATCAATTACACAATATTCTCTACAGAACCAACAAGTTCCGAGTCTCTTGAGGGAGATTAAGGAGGCGACAGGCAAATGGGCAAGGTGGTGGCGGTCGGGATCGGGTTGTCGAAGCCCGGAGCATGCGAAGCAGGTGGCGGAGTGGGGAGCAGATGGTGCGATTGTTGGTATGCCATTGTGAAGGTATTGGGTGAAGTTAGATCTGGGTTGAGAGACCTTGAATGTTTTGCCAAATCTTTCAAGTCTGCTCTCGTCTAATGATGCATGCAACAGAAAAGAAATAAAATGATGCGTAAATCATAGATTCTGATAGTTTCACTAAAACAAAACAACTCAGTCATGAGTCGAGGAGTCAATGTACAGTACTTTACTTGTTGTTTAGTTGACCAAGTCAAATACATTTTAGGGCTTTTTCTTATCGGAACAGTTACGTCCAGAATGATGTATATATATTCGGATGAGTGAAAGTGTGAAACCTTCAAAGAGACAAAGAACATGACCTTAGAGCTAAGATAGTACCGTAATGTTCTGAAGAGGCCGGAGACCGGTGGCCAGAGGAGGCCGCAGTCTTTAACTGCAACCCTCATGGCCGCTCTGAGGTCATGGACGTACGGCTGCATGTCTCTTCCAAGGTTCGGGACTTCGGGTTGCGGGTCGAGAGTTCATACCAACGGTCATCTGGTGGCGCCATGAGCACTAGACTTCTGGGAATCCGTGCACGAATACGACGACGTTTGGACCGGTTCTGATGTCGGCCACGCGGAGGTTCCGGCCACGTACAAAGTTCAGAGAATAAGAGAAAGTGCACCGAGCAAAAAAAAAAAAAAAAAAAATTAAAACGATCTGGGAATCAGCGGCCTAGGCGGAGCCCACGTGTCTAGGCGGGTTATAAGAGAGAAAGTGCCTTGAGAAAAAAATAATTACAAATTAAAACGATATGAGAATAAGTGGGCTAGGCGGAACCCAGAGACGTGGGCTTAGTTGGGTAATCTTTAAATTGGGCCTTCTTTTAGGTCATTAATACTGAGTATGTAAGATTCCATAATACACGATCAAGAGGCTACTGTAGAGAGAGTTTTTTTTTTTTTGCTGATTCTGTAAAAGGAGGACTTGATAGTAGCATTCATGCAATACTGAGTATGTTTTATGCAAACAAAATACAATACAAGAGTCTCTAAAATGATTTTGATTCTTAAATGTAATGGTTGGACAAGTCAAGACTCAAAAGATAGTGCAAAAATATCGATGCTAGCTAGCTATCACTTCAACCCTATAAAAAGAATGGTCTCCTTGGCAAGTTTTCCACTCATCGATATATCACCTTGGTAGATATTCTCAATTAGCTAATTTAAGCGAATGACTCAAATATTAAGAGAATATACTCTAATAATAGGTCCTCTAAACACGTACGTTTAGGTAAAATTAAGAATAACAAATGCAGGTAGCTAGATGTTACTTTCATGCTTAAGCGGTCATAACTGAGTAACTCATACAGTCGACATACCTCACAAAATCAAGAAGGCCATCATGCATGGTCAGTGTCCACAACATTCGAGCCCAAGAATATATATATATATATATGCATACTTCACGTAGCTTCGGGGTATACCACCTGCTAAGCATTCAGAAAAGATGGCTACTCTTAAGCTCTTGTTCTCCCTTGTTGTTCTCACTTCCACGCTCTCCATTCATCATGCGTCTTATTCTTCTTTTGAAGGTAGCGGCATCAATGTCCTTGAATCCAATAAAGTTAACCTCTCTCTGTACTATGAATCTCTATGCCCGGCCTGTAGGAGCTTCATTGTAGATGAACTAGCAGCTGCGTTATTCGATCCCGACAAGGATCTCATAAGCATTACCAACCTCAGGCTAGTTCCGTATGGAAATGCTCATGTTCAAGCACCTAACCAGACCGTCGTTTGCCAGGTCACTTTTCCCATCTAGATCTTCACCATTTTTTCGTTTTCCTACTTTTGTTCTTGGATAATTATCAGTCTATTTGCTTCATATTCTGCAGCATGGCCCAGACGAATGCTACTTCAACAGTATAGAAGCCTGTGCAATCGACCTCTGGTCAGACGTGGTAAGGCCATTTTTGATCTCTCTATATAAGGCTAGGCTTTCTACGTACCATAAACTAAAGATGAATATTGCAACTATCAGATTCTTTTTACGATTACAAAGGTCTTACAGAAAAATTTTAGTAGTGATAAATGATAGGACAACTAAAATGATTGTTTCCAGCGCGCATAGTGTTGATCGATATGGGAATTTTACTTTATCTTCTTCACATCTCGAATCTTAAATCTTTCCGCAGAAGCAGCATTTCGACCTCATTCATTGTATTGAGAAGAAGCTCAGTGATGAAGGGATTCAAGAGTCAAAAGAACAAACTTGGCAATCTTGTTGTGGAGAACTTAAGATGGGTCCGGATGGTTTGGGAAAATGCTACAGCAGTGGATATGAGAAGCAGGTAGTTCATAATATTTCACAGCACATTATTGTTGTTCTTCATACAAATTAAAGCTAATGTCTATATATATATATATATATATATATATATATATCTTTCTCAGGTGCAGAGGTCCGCACCAATAGTTTTGGTGCGGATTTTCATTTTTGCACCATTTTTCAATCGAATTTCCTCATCTACACCGTCTAGTATCTAGATAATATTGTGTTGATCATCTCTGCAAAATTTCAGTTAATTTAGTAATCGTTAAGGCCCTCAAACTCGAAAAACAAATAGACGGACTGAATTCTGTCAAATATGAACCGTTCTTTTTTATAACAGAAATACGCAATTTGGAGGGAGGAAATATCCGTACCTGATCTTCAGCAAGATGAGGTAAACTTTGTACTTACAGCTGTAATTTGAGGAATGGATCTTGCTGAAAACAGTTCTGAAGTCCGTCTTGCTGCAACAAGGACATTATTTAATGCCTTCGAGTTTGCTCAGAAAAACTTTGAAAATGAGAAGGTTCAAACTTACATCATGAAGACGATCTGTCAGACCGCCTTGTCTAAAGAGGTCAATGTTAGGCAGGCTGCTTTTGAGTGCCTTGCTTCAATTGCTTCTACTTACTATTCTGTGCTTGGGACTTACATGCAGGCTCTCTTTGAGCTTACATCAGATGCAATAAAAGGGGATGTAGAACGTGTTTCCCTCCAAGCAATTGAGTTTTGGAGCTCCATTTGTGAAAAAGAAATAGAATTGCAAAAGTATAAGACAGTTGAGTGGAATCGTTGGGACTCTTCACCGGAATTTGCGCCTCATTCACGTTTAATAGAAAGCTCTAGGATTTCTCTAGTACCACTATTGCTAGACACTTTGCTGATGCAGGAAGAAAATGTAAGCCAGGATGACAACATCTGGAATATCTCAATGGCTGGTAAGAAATGCCTAGAACTTGTTTCCCAAACTGTTGGTGTTCTCATTCTACCCCTTGTGGTTCCATTTGTGGTGGCTAACAGACTGAAACCAGACTGGCATTGTCGGGAGGCAGCAGTTTCTGCACTTGGCGCAATTATTAAAGGCTCAAACGTTTCTCATGATGCTGGGGACTTATTAAAATACAATGAGCTGGCCTGTCAACTTATAGATGACTTGGTTTTGTTAATGAATGATGAAAGCAGCCAAGTCAAAGAAACTACTGCATGGACTCTTAGTCTTATATTTGAATTTGGGCATAGTCCTGTTGGTGAAATTGCAGGGATCACTTCTGATAATCTTCCAGGAGTGGTAGATGTATTGGTAAATAGCCTTAAGGATGCTCCAAATGTTGCAACTAAGGTGTGTCGGGCGATTTATACACTTGCTGAGGGCTACGAGGATGCTGAAATACACTCATCTTGTTTTCTGCCTTATATCCCTAGGATCATCGAATGTCTTCTTTTTGCTGCTAGTCGTGCAGATGTGGATGATTCAGAATTGAGATCTGCTGCATATGAATCAGTAAAAGAGGTAGTGAGGTGTTCCAGCATTACACAATCATCACAGATTATCAGAGACCTACTGCCAGTGATTATGCAGAGGTTGAGTCAGACTTTAGAGCTTCAGATCGTGTCATTAGATGACAAGATAAATCAAGCAGACCTGCAGGCTTCTCTTTGTGGTATCCTCCAGGTTATTATCGAGAAAGTTAGCAGTGCTGAAGATTTAGAAACCAGGTCCATTATATTGACACAGGCTGACCAGATAATGTTTTTGTTTCTTAATGTCCTTGCTTGCCGAAGTTCTTCAGTGCATGAGGAAACAGTGCTTGCTATTGGTGCCCTTGCTCATGCTACTGGCTCTGAGTTTGGCAAGTACCTTCTGAATTCTATAAGTACTTGGAGATGGGCTTAAAAAATTTCAACGAGTATCAAGCCTGTTCTGTCACAGTTGGTGTACTTAGCGACATTGTTCATGTCTTGAATTACAAGGTAGTACCATACTGTGACTGGATTATGCAAATTCTATTGATAAATCTTTCTAGTGAAGCACTTGACCGGTCTGTCAAGCCTCCAATATTATCTCTCATTGGCGACATAGCTCTCGCAGTAGGGGAAAATTTTCAGAAGTATGTTCCTTCTGCAGTGCCAATGATGCAGAGAGCTGCAGAGCTATGTGCTCAGATGGATTCCAATGATGATGAGTTATTGGATTATGCCAGGCAGCTCAAGTGTAGCATCTTTGAAGCTTATTCGGGTATACTTCGGGGCAGCAAGAAGTCTAAGATCATGATGCCATATGCGCAATTTCTCTATGAGTTCATAGGATTTGTTCTGAAGGAGAAAGACAGGTATCATATTCCCACCGGATGGTGTGACATGCATGTGTTTTGATAATTTTTATTTTCTTATTGTTACTTTTGTTGCAAAATATGGGATAGCGATCAGATGAGCATTATAATAGGGCTGTGAGTTTAAGGGGAGCCACTATGCCATTAGGCACCTAAGTTCTGTTTCTTTATCCTAGTCTATGTTTCTCATTTTGCAGGCATATCGTTTTTAGAAAAGCTTTAGCTGCTGTGATGGATGACCTTGCAGATTTACTAGGTACAAACACAAAGACGCTCTTTGGAGACCTTGCTGCTAGTGTTACATACGGTGGTGCACGTCTTTGATCTAATGGTGATAACCTGAAGTGAACTGCATTTGTGCAGGAGACGAGGCTGGTTTGCTTGTAAGTAAAATGGTACTCTAGCAGTAGCTAGCACAGTAATCAGTGAGCTGTAGCGTGTCAAGGAAGTTCAAAGTTGTGTAGATTTTACAAACTATTTGTTAGGCATGCCCATTACAGATCAAAGTTTAAACTACTTCAAAGTTCAAACCAGCTTTCCAAAGGAGAATGTTGAATAATTTAACATGACCATCTCTTGAAGTAGGAAAGATTACAAACGCAGGAACATAAAATGTCACACACAACTCACATAATAAAAAGTTCACTGCAGTCTATAACAGTTGTTGTCGAGGAACTGGCGTCGGCCACCCTAGGAGCACAAATGGGAAAACACATTGCCCCATATGACGGCCAGTATATGGAATCTTCTTAACTATCTCTAATGTTCCACCACCACAAAGCTTGCACACGACAATTTCTCTTTCCAAACTCAGATGTATGATATCCTCATTATTCATGTAGAAACCTAGCAAACAATATATGCTGCAAGCATGTTTGTTTGGAGAAGAAAGGATTATCTTTGCAAGGCAAAGAAATTCTCTATGCTAGCCATTCGACACTGCCTCCTCCGACGGAGGCGCTGTCCTCTACTTCTACATCCCCTTTCAACTCCCAAACCCTGAATGGATCATCACGTCCCAGGGGTGTCAGCACACACATCCGCAAGCGTCCCCAACAAACACCTATATAAGTTAAATCTATACCAGAACGAGTTACATGGTCAGGAACCTTTCTGAAACTACACTTAGCAGTAGGGTTACCGCTATCGGTGAAGGGATCCAAAGCAAGGGTATAGCAGCCATCCACACGCAACCAATACAATTTTCCATTGTAAGCAACAGGGCTGTTATAGAAACCATGACCGAGACTAGTACAGGAATCATTGATTTTTTTTGTGCGAAAAATACATCCAACATTCTCCATGCCCGAGTTTCAGAAGAGGATCTCAACACGAAATAGGCAAATATGGAACTAGTCGCACAACCCTCCACCTATAGTTGGCATTAGGGACGATAGAACTAGCAGTACTACTAGTTCTAGTACTTTCCGATTCTTGGACGATCAATCCCACGGTTGGTGTGATGTCCCGGTGACCCTTACGATCCTTTAGCGGGGCTGGAGGAAGAGCAATCCATTGCTTGGTGACTTGGTGTAGGGATTACAAATGTAGTACTTATGTTGTTCATGCTCGGACCATTGCTTGGTGTTGAGGTTACAATAGTAGTGCTCAGTTGCACAGCACAAGAGTAAGTCTTTATGACACCCTAGCACTACTCGTTGGGTTGGTTTGTTCTTATAACATGGGAGGAAGTTCAGAGAGAAGTCAATCGGTGGATGTTATTAAGCAAGGGCAGGAGGGTCTCCACACAACTAGAGTACTTATAACAGGCTTGTGGTCATCGAGTTGCAGACGTTGAAAGTGAGCAGCAAAGTGAGAATCAGAGAGGAGACTCAGCCAATGCTTGGATACAAACTTGCACTGAAAGGTGAGTTTGGTATTGGGAGGAAGTCGGCAAAGGATTTCGACCAAAACATTGTCAGGAAGATCCTCGATATTGGTCATGAAATCTGGCCTGTGAATGATGCTACCACCACTCTTTGCCTTTGCATGCAACCCCTTCATTAGACTAGATGCCATTTAGGTGCTTCGTATGTTGCCTGTCATTGATCACACATAAGTATGTGAGCGGAGGTTTACCATATATGGAAAGCAATCACACTAAGAAATCCCAACATTTATGTATGATTGATTCGTTCTATTATAAATTGGGAACTTTGGGCCAATTTATATTATAGCAAACCTCTGTTTACAACAAGGAAAGCAATAATAAAAGAAGATAGGAAAAGTAGAACTCACAAGAATGTGAAAAATGGAAGGTTGAGTCATGGTGACCTAGAGGAGGCTATATTCTTGAATTTCTTTTGATATATATATCCATATTTAGCTTATTAGAGTCACTATAGTCTAAGAGTCTAGATAGCCGCAGCAACAGCAACAAAGGGTTGTGATTTGCAATTGCACGGCTCTGTAAACTTATCACAGGATAGTTGGATCACAAAAAGGGTTCAAAAGGGAAATTCTTTAAAATAAGTATCTTGTTTTGAAATACAGTCAAATTTTAGAGGATTGAAAGAGATCAACATGAAAAAGTGGAAATGGGTGTCATCCTACTCTGATTTTAGAAAGCACGTTGTATGAAGAGTCATCATCTCTCAACATGTTTAATTGTCTACAGTGAGAGTAAAGAAAGGTGACTTACACAGCTGATTGTATATGTGGCCAACTGCTATATAAGTGTAAACTTCACTACTGCTGTGCAAACTGGTAAGAAGCAACCGGTGATGAGCAATTGATGGCTTCTCGTAAGTTCTTCTCCATCATTGTTCTAGCTGCTTTGATTTCGCTCTTCACCAATGCTCTGGGTCCTGAGGATTTCAATTGCTTTTCTCAGAAAGTTAACCTGACTATATATTACGACACCCTTAGCACGTACTGTGAGGAATTCATTATATATGAACTCCCAAGGGTATTTGAGCTAGATCTCATGCAGATTATCAACCTCCGGCTAGTACCATATGGAAATGCTTACATCCAAGAACCTAACAACACCATCATTTGCCAGGTCATATTTCCCACCTTCCTCATCTTTTTTCTTTTCTTCTTTTTATGGTTCGTTGAGATGGTGTGTGATATGTGTATGCTCTGCAGAATGGTCCAGTTGAATGCTACTTGAACAGTATAGAAGCTTGTGTGATCAACATCTGGCCAGATGTGGTAAGCTTCTTTACAAGTAACCGCAACCTATCTGCAATATTGTTTCTCTTGTGCACCATAAACAAATGCAGAAATTTGTTGCTCTTTAGTCTTCTCATTTTCTCAGTATAACCTGTAATGATATGATTAAAATCTGTCAAAGAAACTACCATAAAGCTTGCACGAAAAGATGCAACAGCGAGAAGGATCTAATAGCTTACTCAATTTCAAGGCCATGAAAACAGTAGGTTTGTTCTAACTTCACCATCTTAACTGTGATGCAGAATAAACATTTCAGTTTTATTCACTGTGTTGCGTGGCAAAACTTAAGACGATTACAGTTAGAAGAAGATGAATGGAAATCATGTTCTAAAATAATGATGATGAGTGACAAACTTGTCTCAGATTGCTATGAAAGCGGATGTGCAAAAAAGGTTTGGAGTATTAGCTTACTGCATTTTGTTTGCTCTTCTTAGTACATGTTGAATTTCTCACATATGTATGCATGTGTGTGTTTCTTTTAACTTTTTCCAAACTCTGGCTGATACACAACAAATTTAAATATTAAATAATGCAGCTTCTACTACAATACGCTAATGAAACAAAGCACCTAGATCCTCCTCATACAAATGTGCCATGGGTTGTCATCAATAAGCAAACCACTATACTATGTAAATCGCTCTCCATCTCACTTCTTTTTTTCTCTTGCACATACTGACAAAGTAACGAGATCTTGAGATCTGTATGCAGGACTACAAGAACTTTCTAAGCTACATATGTGAGGCTTACCAAGGCTATCCTAAACCATCAGCTTGCACATCACTTATCTTCAGTTCAGCTGAAAAGTCAAACTCAATCCGCTTCTGCATATATTTTTACCTTCTACACCTTTTGTTCTGTGCAGCATTTCTAATCAACTAGACCTCTAAATAATATACAAGCTTAAATGTAGTTTTGTGATATGATAGTTATGGTGGTGCATTTTCAGTTCAACTGTATGTACCAGATATTACAAATTGGGTTCAAGATACACTTGCTTCATAATTTCTAGTACAACATACAATAATTCCTTATTTTTTCTAGCATCATAATCTGAACCATGCCAATAGTCCTCCAAAGAACTAGAACTAACATTCAAAAGAAATGTCTCCTTGATGAAAATCTGGATGTTAAACACATTTTGGAGTTCACATGTTCATCTAATTAGTGGAAACCATACTGGAAGTATATTGTCCGTCTCTCATTTGTGTGTGAGTTATGATAACAATCTGGTTCATGACCACATCTACAAGTATGGTTTCCACTCATTTGATGAACATGTGAACTTAAAGGTTGTTCAATCAAGTATATGGGATGTAGGTCTGTTTTGGAACTGCCAAGCAGAACTACAGTATCAATAAAAAAAAAACTCACAAATACATCCAAGAGTGAAGTTTCACCACAACATGACATGGAGCCATTTGGTGGGACTTGAACGATTTACAGATCAGGCTATAGTAAAGTGGAACGACCAACTATATTTAGAAGGTCCCAGAAAAGGAGTTTCAACATGGTATTTTTGTGGCTTAGTCTTAGATCTCTAGAACTATTACCAAATACATAATTTAATCAAGCATTGAGGCCGTGAATACTAGATTTAATCACACTCATTATCTAAATATCCATCAGATACGAATCATAGAAGGATCAAAATGTGTATCCACAGGCCTCTCATAACTATAACTACAGTATTACCAAATGGCTCTTAAAACTTTAAAGCTATGTGGCTTTGTTCACTTTTGTCTTCTTTGCATACCTAGTGTAAAGTGCACCCAATGAAAATACATACAATATTTTCACTTAATTAGCATCACTGCTCGCTGAGTTGCAATAAGACAGTGTTCATATGCATGATACAAAGGAAATACGTAGTTCTGATTCTTTATTGCAATGGTTAGACAAGTCAAGGCTAAAACAGTATTGCAAACTGGCACTTGTACTGCTTCCAATTTTAGCACGGTTAAAGGAAACTGAAAGATATGTGTGATGGGTGG
The DNA here is from genome assembly GCA_034370585.1 of Fragaria x ananassa. Classification (NCBI taxonomy): domain Eukaryota; kingdom Viridiplantae; phylum Streptophyta; class Magnoliopsida; order Rosales; family Rosaceae; genus Fragaria; species Fragaria x ananassa. Next base: position 5,610,183 of record CP139753.1, read on the forward strand.
CTGGGGATAAAATTAAAATAAACAAGAAGAAAAAGGAAATGAAAGAGATGAACATAAAGAAAAAGGGAAATGAGTGTACTACCCTTAATTTGGCAGAACTGCTTACCCACTTGAAGGTTTTCTGGAGACAAAGACCATCGCCTTTAATTTTTCGACTTCATGGCATTCTTAGTGCAGTTTCAATCACCAACAAGCAGCACCTGCTAATGCAAAGATGCCAAAAGATTATTCAATCATCCAGTACCTCTCCAGTTGCCAACTAAACGACTCTATGAGCACGTTATTAGTCATCTCTCAACACATCTAGCTAAAATGAGAAAAAATACAAGTCAAATTTCAATGTGTGGCAGCTATTTATATGAATGCTACAAGTAGCTTCAGTGTGGTACCTTCAAAGGTACAACAAATGGAGACCATCCTGTCTTCAATAGTGTTTTAGTAGTATTCAAGTCACACAAACAGACATAGCCACCATCGTCAAACTGAGGACCAGAGCATCCTTAAATGGCCCTGATTAGTTTTATGAGTAGGTTGGAGACAATTTATCCAGGCCAATCAAAGTTTAAACGGTGTTGGCTAATTAACACAAAATCTTGTGTCTGCTAATATATCACAATCATATAACTTGAACATAAGTAACGACCATCCCAAAAATACCCCAAATGACTCCAACGAGATTTTCAATAATCAGCTTGAAACGTGTGCGTTACAATGTCATTATAAATTACAAACTGTCACAAGATTACTTCTCCAGAAACACACAGAAGAATACAAAGAAATATATTGCCAATATTATACAAAGCTATCTCAGGGGGAAAAGTGAATTATCTATCATGGAGTTATCATCTTCCATAAGCTATCACATGTTTCATAGGCAGTCATCTTCTCTGTGTCAATTTCAAAGTTCTGTACGGCTTTGGTATCTCTATCCACAATATCTGCAATTTATAGCTTAAGGAACACAAGTTTATTGCAATACTAACAAGCCATCAAATTTACTAAAAAAACACATAGTAGAAAAGTGAATAAAACAAATGCATGATTTACTGCATACAGATATTATATGTATGTGGTAACTACTAACTAAGAGGTTCCAACATAGGATACAGCCCATGATTCTTGACTGATCATCGAGATTTGGTATAATATTTGTAACAGAAGCATACATGGAAAGCTTCCTCCTGCATATAAGAGAACAACACTTCACTGACAGAAACATATTTTCGAGTCTGTCACATCTCATGACAAAAAGAACACTCAAAACAGTCCATATAACACTAGCATCACGAAACTACTTACTGCGCCTTAAACTCATCCTGCTTCTGTTTCTTCAACACTTTCTTCTTATCCACAACCGCAGCCCTTTGCCATTCCAAATCATCCATCTCGTCGCCTATAACTGTGCTTAACGACAAAAAAAACCAAATCAGTAACCTCTAAAACCAATCAATCTCAAACAAACACGCTACGGAGAATGTACACTTATCTGAGCTCCTCCATAAGCAAATGCTCCTGCTGAGCCCCCTCATCCAATTCCCTCTGAAGAACGTCCAATTCCTCATCATCAACCGTCTCCGATTTCGCCTCCTCCGTCTTCTTCTTGCAAGCTTCCAGCTTTCTCTCATAATCTGCTTCCACACAACAAACTAGTAAGCAATCTGCTTTCAATGCACAACAATTATGCAATTAAATTAAATAAAAAGTAGCCAGAGGTCTATGTGAATGGTGATGAAGTAAAACCCTAGGGAAATGGAAGGGAAATTAAGAGAAGAGAGGGACCTCGGAGCAAGTTGCGAGCTTGGGCGAAGTCGGAATCGGAGGAGGAGCGGATAGATTGGCAAGTGTGGAGGCAGTGGGTCAAGTTGTTGAGGTCGTTTTTGTCCTTCAAGGTCTGAACCAGGTCGTCGCTGAGGGAGATGAGCGTCTGGAAGGAGATTGTTCGAGAAGAGTCCGCCATTATTGATCTCAGATTCCCCGGCAGCGGAGAGAAATGTGTTTTCTGAATTAAAGTCTAGGGATTTGGTTTTGAATTTAGGGCTGATTGCAGTATCTAAGCGCGAAATTTTATGTTTCGTGATCCTTATCTTAAAAACGTTTTCCAATTCCCTCTGAGCAAAACCGTCGATATGTCCGAGTGGTTAAGGAGACAGACTCGAAATCTGTTGGGCTTTGCCTGCGCAGGTTCGAATCCTGCTGTCGACGACTCCTTTTTTTCATTGTTTATTGTTTAGTTTTTTTTTTTTTTTTTTCTTTTTGCATCAACTATAAAAAGAAACTACTAATGAATTGAGGTCTTCTAAGTTCTAACTCAGTTTCTAAGTATTGATTCATGTATCATTTTAAGAAGGTAGTAATTGTGATCTACAAAATTTACTTATTTAAAATGAAATAAAATAGTTATAGGGTAATCAAATTCATATGCTTACTAACATATAAATGATTCAAAATGGTTACATGTAACAAAACACGTGAAGGAATCAAAATTGACATATATATGTCTCATCTCTTTAACAGGAATCAATTCGTAAATATTTTCCAAAATGGGGAGATGAATTTAGGAATCAACTATCTGGAATCAATATTGATTTGTTTATTCTCTCATTTAACTTGTCTCGAAATCATGATTAGTCTTTATTTCAAGTAAGTAAACCTGTCAATAATAACTTATTTTATTTGTATATCTGTTGATACCAAAAAAAAAAGGATTATAAAAAAATATAATAATAATAATATTTTTCTTATACTACATGCACAAAGTTTTTGAGTTCAATTGTAACTCTTACAAACAGGTGTATGGATAGAAACACAATACGATCATCAAAGTTCAATTGTAACTCAATCATTCTAACAAAACACTATATATAAAGAGGCCAAAACCTTCAAAAAGAGAGGAGGAAGACGGAGACAGAAGTAGGCACCGACAGAAGAAGGCAAAGTCAAGAGAGAGAGACAGAGACAGGCGGAGACAGAGGACGAAAGAGACGAAGAAGAAAAGGAGAACAAGCAAAGCAAAAAGCATAAGAAGAGAGGAAAAGAAGCGGCGAGCCAACAAGAAGGTGGAACTCTCATTATAACTCTCATTATTTCTTTTGCAGCGTCTTTATATTTCTGTCTCGTCCCCTTGCTTCGCCGGAAGCCCCAAAAGCATGTCTTCAGCGAGCCATGTCTTCCTTCCCGAGCAAGGCCTCAATGTCGTTCAAACTTCAAAGCCCTAAGGCGCAGCAAAACTACTTTGCATAGAAGCAGAAGCTCTAAGACGCGGTGAGACGACTTCGCATAAAAGCGGGAGCCTTAAGGCGAGGCGAGATGACCTCGCGAGGTCGTCACCAAAAGAAGACTATGGCTGTTCGACCCCTCCTCTTGTTACAACAAATATATGGCCTTGCACCTCGCATAACAAGCCATACAAGGGGAGGAGAACAAATATTTCAAGCAACGCGAGTTTGAAGAACAAGAACTTACCATTGACGGCTTGGAGAATCTCTGAGCAGATTGAAGTAAGCTTGAGTATTCAATACACACTCTCGATCAAAGCGGAGTACAGAAACAGAGGCAACATATCTCCATGTATAAAGGAGCAGTTTCTTCCAAGTCTGACTCCCAATCGCATTCGATTTTCATCTGTAAACAAGTTTCTATCCTCAAGATGATAATCATCGAGATGGTGTCAAGCTGATTCGAACTGGGAAAGACGTCTCTGAGGAGTTATATGGTTCACACGATCTCATCAAGGCTACAAGTTCTTTTGGCCACGACAACAAGTTCCTATTGAGTATTATCATGCGAGCTGGATAGCAGTTCGCATGCAAAGAAGACTTCGCATGGTACCAAGACAACACTTTGCATGGAATCAAAAACAATGGCCTCGCGCAGGCGAGGCGAGATGACTTCGCATCGAAACAGAAGTCCAGGCAAGGCGATGGCTTCACGCAAAAGTGGAAGTCCAGGCAAGGCGAGATGGCTTCGCATAAAAATGGAAGTCCAGGCGAGACAAGATGGCTTCGCGCAAAAGTTGAGTTCTAGGCAAGACGAGATGGCTTGGCACAGAAGTAGAAGTCTAGGCGAGGTGAGGTGACTTCGTGTAGAAGTGGAAGACCAGGCTAGACGAGGAGACTTCGTGAAGAAGCATGACGCGGAGTCAACATGAACACGAAGTTCGCATACACACGAAATCCGCATGCAAGCGGAGTCCGCATTCATGCGAGGTCCGCATACACGCGAGGCCTGCATACACGCGAAGACTGGATTTGCAGGAATCACCTACGCCCCTACTAAGGACTGTGGCCAAGAGGATTCAAGCCTCTTGGTCACACTGATGCATCATCTGTTTCGGGTGTCCAAATCAAATCAACAAACATTTTACCAAATTGGGTGTCCACAAGAAATACAGTTGACGAATTCAAAAATATATCTGTCAAACTCCAAAGTCGGTACAAAACAGCTAAACTCAAAATCAACGAACTACGGTCGGTTTGATCCCACAAAGGGGTACGTAGGCAATTTAGCGTCCCACTAGATACAACCATCATTCCAAACAGAATCCCTGACACCACCAGTCAAATTCGGCCAGTCCAAATGACTCAAGTCAAATTCCTAAAGCACCAGAAAATCAAATCCATAACCAAACTTTTCGAACTACATTGGTTTGATCTCTTCACAGGATATGTAGGCAGTTTGAATTTAAATCTAGATGCAACCACCACTCCAAATAAATTTTCGGATCGCCTGAAGCTAGAATCTCGCTCCCAAGCTCAAATGTCTTCAGACACAAATTCAAACACATTTCTAAACACTACTCTCACTCCAAAATCAAAGCCCTCAAGCGAGTCATTCACTTGTTGGAACTCTTAAACTACGAGTGACTTGATTCCCACCAGGGTACGTAGGCAACTCATTCTCAAATGGGGGTGCAGTCGGAAAAACAAATAAACATACAATGGTCTCTTGATAAACAGAATCAAAAGGTATTCACTTGTAACAAGAGATTGTAATTAAAAGACACGTTCTGTCTTAAATGGGTTGAACCAGACATAATTAAAATTTTATTCTCTTAATGAATATGAGTGAAATTATGTTAGGTAATATTTACGTCTCGTGCATATTTTTACTCAACAATATCTTAACATGCAGTTTACAGATCTCTCGTAAACATAAAGAAATCGAAACAAACATGTTAACGAGAATGAAGTATGTAATATTAGATGCATTAAATTAACTTTTTTTTTGGTAATTAAAATCAAAATATATGATGAACTTACCCAAGAAGTTTCCATATCCAACAAAATGTCGTGCATCTACGTGTTACCAAAACCAACCAAACTTGGTATTTGGTAATCTAATCTAATCCCTCGAGTCAGTGCCATTGAATTTCAACACCTCACTCATAAATCTCTTCCCATTTCTCTCCCACAATAATCACCACAAAAAAGTCCCGATACATTATTGTCTTTCCTAGGTCAGCGCTTAACGAAACGACGTCGTAGCACAAACATGGCAAAATATTCCCATTCCCAGTCGGTCAAAAAACCACAAACCCTTCAAAAGGAAAGGACATCGTTTCCCCCAAATCCAAGTCCATCTTTCTCGGCCCACACCACTCTTCTCTCTCTTGCTCTCTACAAAGAGCCATGAACCGCCACCTGAGCCTCATCGCCACCTCAAACCCTAACCAAACCTGAACCTCCACGCCACCTCTATTCCCTCCGCACGTTCTTCCAGGTATCTCTCTCTCTCTCTCTCTCTCTCTCTCTATCTCTTCCTCGCTTCGCTTCTACTCTTTTCATTTCGCACGTCTTGAATATTCTCGATCCATCTAGAAACTAATATAGACTCTAGATCAGTATCGTATATTTTTATTGAATATCTGATTCGAGTTTTTGCTAAGAGATATTCGTAATCGGAGGATTTGAAGCGATCGATCTTTCTGTTTTCGCGTTTTGAGCTGTGTAAATTGTATTGTTATGTGTTGATTTTCTGTGATTTTGAGGAATTGAGCTGTGGGGTAGAGCTAGGGTTTGGTTTTGTAGTTTAAAATTAATTATTTGAGCTGTGATTTTTGATGGAGTTGTGGTTGGGCAGTTCATCGCACTATATGCTTCCTAGAAAGAGACAAGTGGGCGGAGAGGTTGTACTACAAGAAGACGGGGAACCGAACTTGGCCGACGAATCTCCCATCAAGAAGCTTTGCACCGACGACTCTAAGGGCACCGAGTGCAATTCCGGTAACATCAACAGCAGCAGCAGCAGCAGCAGCAGCGACAAGCCGCCGATCATGGCAATGGGGAATAATGGGAATTCTGGGGATATTGATGAGGATCTCCACAGCCGGCAGCTTGCTGTGTATGGCCGTGAGACAATGAGGCGGCTCTTTGCCTCCAACATTCTCGTCTCTGGGATGCAAGGCCTTGGCGCCGAGATTGGTACGTGAATAGACCGTCTCTGAACTTGACTATAAACTATAATGGATCATTTTGATGACCGGTTTTGCTTCATATTTCCTGCATACATGATAACTAATATAAAAAAGGAAGTGAAGAGAAATATCTTGCCTCGAATTTATAACATCTCCATTTTGTTGGTTATATGTGAACAATTACACCAGAACGATGTTTTTTGTAGTTGGATGGTATAGATTGATTGCTTCTAGGTTATACTTAGCAAGAGCATAAACAGGACATCTTGTTTTCAATATAGAAAATTTTGGTGGTGCTTGCAAATTGTGGTTCTATGATTTATGTAATGTAATTTGTCTTTTTGCAGCAAAGAACCTTGTTCTTGCTGGTGTCAAGTCTGTGACCTTGCATGATGAAGGAGTTGTTCAGTTGTGGGACCTTTCAGGCAATTTCTTTTTCTCCGAGGAAGATATTGGAAAGAATCGGGCCCTCGCCTGTGTCCAAAAATTGCAAGAACTTAACAATGCTGTGCTCATTTCAACTTTGACAACTCAGCTAACTAAAGAGAAACTTTCTGATTTCCAGGTAGTGTATCCTTCTGTTTATAGTTACTGATTTTCTTGTAGAATATCTGCTCCTTACTGGTTATTTCAAGTTTTTTTTTTTTTGAAAAGTCAAGTTTTTTTTTTTCTGAATCTTCGATCTTCAATTTTTAGTTACTTTTTTTTTTTAATAGTGAAGTGAATCAATGGTCTCGACTATTATAATGTGGGCATCGTAGAAATACAAGGTGCTCAAGTTTGAATATTTCATTGTTACATTGAATCCCAAAGTTCACCAAATTATTGTTTGTAGTAAAATAGCTATAAATTATTTTGATGTGGAGGATGTAAATGGGATATTTGTTAGTCCAGTATCAAATAATAAAATAACAGATGGAATTCTTTCTCTGAGTTAAGTTTCTAGTTTTGGAAAGAGGCGCAAATTAGGTACTGATTATGCTTTGATAGATCAAAGTCAAATTTGTGATTATGTCTTATCTTTAGAACTGTGGTGAGAGCTCTATATGACTATGCTTGTTTTTGCTTTTCGTTATGTGGCAGTAAACTATAAACTTTATTAATCTCAGTATTTGAATTCTGCAGGCTGTAGTTTTCACTGATATCAGCTTAGACAAAGCAATCGAATTCGATGATTATTGCCATAATCATCGGCCTCCAATCTCTTTTATCAAATCTGAAGTACGGGGTCTTTTTGGTAGTGTGTTTTGTGACTTTGGTCCTGAGTTCACTGTTCTTGATGTTGATGGTGAGGATCCACACACAGGCATAGTTGCATCAATTAGCAACGACAACCCTGCTATGATATCATGTGTCGATGATGAGAGGCTTGAGTTTGAGGACGGGGATTTGGTTTTATTCACTGAAGTCCATGGAATGACCGAGTTGAATGATGGAAAACCAAGGAAAATAAAGAATGCAAGGCCGTACTCATTCACAATTGAGGAGGACACTACAAATTATGGAGCATACGAGAAAGGTGGTATAGTCACACAGGTTAAGCAACCTAAGGTGTTGAAATTTAAGCCCTTGAGAGAAGCAGTCAAGGAACATGGTGATTTCCTTCTGATTGACTTCTCCAAGTTTGATCGTCCACCTCTCCTGCACTTAGCATTTCAGGCACTGGATAAGTTCATATCAGAGTTGGGACGCTTCCCTGATTCTGGATCTGAGGATGATGCTACAAAGTTCATATCATTAGTAACTAGCATAAATGATAGCTCAGCAGATGGGAAGCTTGAGGAGATTGATCAGAAGATCCTTCGTCATTTTGCATTTGGTGCTAGGGCTGTGCTGAATCCCCTGGCTGCAATGTTTGGCGGTATTGTTGGACAGGAAGTTGTCAAGGCCTGTTCTGCAAAGTTTCACCCCCTTTTCCAGGTAATTAACTTTCAGATGCCCTTAAAATTTGATGTCAAAACCAAGCCTATGTAAATCATCCGTGAAAGATTGGTTGGTAGCGGCACTTCTTTTTTCATTTTTTCTTTATTTTGTATATTTAACATGGCCCTAGTGGCTTGAAGGTTATATTGAAATTATTTATGTATTTTATTTCCTTTTATGCAGTTCTTCTATTTTGATTCGGTTGAATCGCTTCCAACAGAAGCCTCGGACCCTAGTGATTTGAAGCCTCTAAACAGTCGGTATGATGCACAAATTTCAGTATTTGGAGCCAAGTTGCAGAAAAAGCTGGAGGAGTCGAAAGTGTTCACTGTTGGATCTGGTGCACTAGGATGTGAGTTTTTGAAGAATTTAGCTTTGATGGGTGTCGCTTGTGGTCAAAACGGTAAATTAACAATTACAGATGATGATGTCATTGAGAAGAGTAACCTTAGTAGACAATTTCTCTTCCGGGATTGGAACATTGGGCAGGCTAAATCAACAGTTGCTGCTACTGCTGCTGCGCAGATAAACGGTCATTTCAATATTGAAGCACTGCAGAATCGTGCAAGTCCAGAGTCTGAAAACGTGTTTGATGATACTTTCTGGGAGAATTTGGATGTTGTTATCAATGCTCTAGATAATGTGAATGCCAGGCTTTACATTGATCAGCGATGCTTATATTTCCAGAAGCCACTATTGGAGTCAGGTACCCTAGGTGCCAAGTGCAACACACAGATGGTCATTCCTCACTTGACTGAAAATTATGGAGCATCAAGGGACCCACCTGAAAAGCAAGCACCTATGTGCACAGTTCATTCATTTCCTCACAACATTGACCACTGCTTGACATGGGCTCGATCTGAGTTTGAGGGTCTGCTCGAGAAGGTTCCTGCCGAAGTAAATGCGTACTTGACAAATCCTAGTGAGTACACTATGGCAATGAAGAATGCTGGTGATGCCCAAGCAAGGAATAACTTGGAAAGTGTCATTGAATGCCTTGACAAGGAGAGATGCGAGACATTTCAAGATTGCATTACCTGGGCCCGTCTAAAGTAATGTTCTTAATTTTTCATTGAATTGATTATATTTTAATTTTCACTGACCTATTCTGGATCTAATGCTTTATTCTTGATGGGACCAGGTTTGAGGACTATTTCTCCGACCGTGTGAAGCAGTTAACATATACTTTTCCTGAGGATGCTACAACCAGTAGTGGAACCCCATTCTGGTCTGCTCCCAAGCGTTTCCCTCGCCCACTGGTGTTCTCAGTTGATGATCTCAGCCACCTTCAATTTATACTGGCATCATCCATTCTTCGAGCTGAGACATTCAACATTGCAATTCCTGATTGGGTCAAGTCTACTCAAAAGTTTGCTGAGGCTGTTAACAACGTGATGGTTCCTGAATTTCAGCCTAAGAAGGATGTGAAGATTGTTACAGATGAGAAAGCTACAAATATTTTACCAGCATCCATCGATGATGCTGCTGTTATCAACGAGTTAGTCATGAAGTTAGAAAAATGCAAGGAGCAGCTCCCACCAGGCTTCAAGATGAACCCTATTCAATTTGAGAAGGTTTGTCTCTTTTTTCTTTTATTTTTTCCTTCCCTTTCTCGTCAAGTAGAATTGATATATCTAGTTGGCCATCACATTCATTAGATCATCTCAAACTTCCGGCTTTTAAAATACTGCTTCCTTTATACAGTAGCATTGTGTTTATTGTGCTTATAATTTGATTCTCTTGGAAGTTGATATATGTAGTGGAGTGTGTGTGTGTGTGTGTGTGTGTGTGTGATGGTTCAGCATCTTCCAGAACTAAATTTAGGTCAGTCATGCTTTTTAATAGATTTTAACATACAAAACTTGTAGAACTAATTCTAGTCACCGGATTGTGAAGTTGACCTGCCAAAAATATTTTATTGGCTTGTGTTTGTTAATTTCTAAAGGGGATTGCTTTGAGGTAACAAATTCAACGTTTTCCAAATCATGGTATAGGTCCTATGTATTATCTTATGCGAAGTTCACATACAATATAAAATCTGCAGGACTAGTTTTGTTATCCGGAATGATGAAACAGACTTGCTAACTATACTTCATAACTTTATATCTAGACCAATATAACTATTCTTTTTAGTACATAATCATTTGAGTTTCACCTCATGCATTAGATCTGAATATTTTAAGCTGCACCGCAACTCATTATGGTGTGAATGGCCTAGAGATAAACGCTGTTATTGGTATTGGGTTGAGATTCCTTCACATGTCTTGTATCTTCCCGGGTATAGTTTATAGTTACTAGAGGGGAAGTATTTGTTGTTAAAAACATTACATATAACTGATGCTAGGGTACTTTTCATGTGTTTGAATTTGCAGGATGATGACACGAACTATCATATGGATGTAATAGCTGGATTTGCAAATATGAGGGCAAGGAATTATGGTATCCCCGAAGTCGACAAGCTGAAGGCCAAATTCATTGCCGGTAGAATCATTCCTGCAATTGCAACATCTACTGCTCTTGCAACTGGTCTTGTCTGCTTGGAACTGTACAAGGTTCTGGCCAGAGGGCACAAGATAGAGGACTACCGAAACACCTTTGCCAACCTTGCTCTTCCTCTGTTTTCCATGGCTGAACCAGTGCCTCCTAAAGTCATCAAGCACCAAGATATGAGCTGGACAGTTTGGGACAGGTGGATTATAAAGGACAACCCAACTCTGAAGCAGCTTCTTATTTGGCTCAAGGAAAAAGGCTTAAACGCTTACAGCATCTCTTATGGCAGTTGCCTTCTTTATAACAGCATGTTCCCCAAGCACAGAGAGCGCATGGAAAAGCATATGGTGGATTTGGCTAGGGATGTGGCAAAGGCAGAGCTGCCACCGTTTCGGAACCACTTTGATGTGGTGGTGGCCTGCGAAGACGATGAGGATAATGATATTGACATCCCTCAGATCTCCATTTACTTCAAGTAGGCATTTTGGTTTATGAGAGCTTAGTCAAGAGAGAGTGCAATGTTTAGGATGAGAATGTTTCTTTCAAAAGAACCCTGTTATCAAATTTGAGTTTCCGTTGATATAAGCAGACAGATGAGATATATCACAGTGTTCAGAGATGTTAGAAATGGTGGTTTTCCAATATTATTGCTTCTGGTTAAATCGATGCTGAGCCTCTATTGACGCTATGCAGGTTTATATGCTTATACCTTTAAATTTTGCTGATTTATTTCCTGCTGATAGTAATATATCTAATACAGTATGCTTCCTTGTCGTATCATATTAACAATTTTTTCTCGATTGCTTCATTAACTGTTTGATCCTTGCCCTAGCATCTTGAACAAACAAATTCAAATTTAGCTTCTCTTAGGATTTAGGTTGCGGTAAGAAGATGTAAATTAATTGTTGCTGATAACACTTTGAGATCTGGGAAGGGGTTTCACTGGTTTCAGAGTTGCAAAATCTTCTTAGGACATAATAATAGTTCATGAGGTCGAGTCATTGTGAAAAATCTGTCAACTTAGTTGCTGTTCTTTCTGCGAAATTAAACATTAATAGTCGGTACAGCAACATCTTTTAAATGTTGTATATACATGCAGTTGCTGAAAGAAATCGGAGAAAGAAAAAAAAAAGAATAGTGGTCTAATTATTGTTTTTCCCAGGTAGAAACTCGGACCAAAGGATTCTCTCTCCATTCCAAGGTCATTTCATTTCCATTCTTTCCTCCAATCTTAATTCCATAGGAGCTTTCATCTCCAACTATTTCCTTGGCTTCCAACAAGTTCTCTGTGCTCAGTTTACGACCCTCCAGCTCAAGCCATGGTTGAACATGGCTGTTTTCCTTCATTTCGGACCAGTTTTGGAACCAAGTCTGAGACGAGACATATGGTGCTAGGAAGATGTTTTCCAGCACCATTCTTGCTTCTGCAAGATGACTCGGGAAATTTGACTCTATTGACTCTGATAAAGCTTGGTAATGCACCAGATTCCCATCAAAGAACATGCTGAAATCCAACTGATTCCCGAGTCTCTCAAAGGCCTCCCCATCACCAAAGGTCACAATTCCTGTTTTTCCAGTCTCGTAGTTCCCAGATGTGGCTAACAAATCCTTAGCCAGTCTTAGAAACTCTATGACGAGACTTCTACTTCTCCTCCTCCGCATGTGTGGAAGCGACACCATACAGTTAAAGGCCACAAATTCTTTTAAACCCCTCTTTCTTGTCTTCTTTATCTCTGCTACCAGATCATCCAGTGCAACTTCCTCCACCTTCAAGCTTAGGCCAAAAGATCTTGCAAGTTTCTGAAGTTGCTTCTTCCTCTCGCCAAATGTGCCCTGTAGAGCACAATCACTCTCTTCATCTTCCCATTTAATTGCTGTCACCTTAAGTTTTTTGAGTCTTTGAGCTAAAGCTTCAATCATCTGTGACAACTGCATTCCTTCTCCCATATCGAAATCTACTATGTGAACCATCTCTGTATCCTCAGGAATAGCCTCTAGGATTGCTGTGTTTGCCGCATAGTGGGCAAACTTCCCATAGGGAAAGTTTTGGTAAAACAACTTAAATGCAGGCTCAAAATTCTTGTAGGATTGTTGTTTCAGATAATCAACATCGCCTTGTTGATCATCAACAGCTTCTCGGCACAAGTTAAATGCAAGACGATCCAAAGTCTGTCCAATTGGGCTGGCTTTGTCCTTGATGCATCTGAAAATTACCTCCTCTAGCTCCTTCTGTCCATTCTCCATGGATTCTGAATAGGCCTTGAGAAGATGACGAATGCCTGATTCGTTATCTATGTCCACCAATTCTGGAGGCGCAGTCTGTGATGTTAGGATTGATGTTGAGTCCATTGATGATACTTCACAAGTCACCAATGAATCTGACAAACAATCTCCTTCAATAGAAAATTGTGTGGAAACTTCTTGTGAAAGTAAAGTCCCTCTACTGTCTTCCAAGAAATTACCATACAAACCTTCTTTCATCAAATCATGGTCAATTTCTTCCAAATTCATTGGAAATTCCTCCAGCTGTGATGAGACCTGGATCAGATCATCACCCCAAAAGACGGTGGCAAGAGGGTATGAACAAGTTTCGGATAAGTCAGAAAATACATCTGAGTTGAGAAGCAAGGAAGAAAAATCTGAGCTGCCTATTTGAGAATCAACAATGTTCATGAGATCAGATTGATCAAAAGATGAGTTTACCATATTGTGGAATGGCCAAGAAGGGTATTCCATCTTTTGATGAATAGTAAATACTAAAAGAGTATGAAGATGAAGATGAAGACTCTGTGGTGGGTTTGATTTGAAAAAGAGTCTGCTTTGGTGTATATAAGCTGATCAGCTACAATATAGAGACAAGCTAGGAGATATAAAATACTAGGAAAAAGAAGAACATTACTAAATGGGAGAATTTCCAATCACTATCTCATTATCTTCAAAATACAAATAAACAAATACAAATCTCTTTCACCTACTTTTCTACAAACTTCATTTCAATTACAAAAAAGGTTCCCCGCTCAAGTTTCTTCCTTTTGTTGGCTGTTTCTTTGAAGGTGTCTTACTTGTTGCATGCATTCTTTGTTTTTTAATCGATAATTTAGCGAGAAAGATTACTATTCATGTCTACCAGAAGTTTGCTGATGTTGTTAACAAAGTGATAGTACCCCAATTTCAGGCCACGAAAGATGTGAAGACTGTGACGGATGAGAAAGCTACAAACCTTTTACCATCACAGATTATTGATACTGAGGTTACCAGTTTAAGTTGGTTTTGAAAATGCAAGGTGGAGCTGCCACCTGCGTTCAGATTAATCATATTCTGTCTGAGAAGGTTTGTATTTTTGCCATTTTCTTCTTAAATAGAGAAGTACATCTGTAGTATTTCAAGTTGGACATCACATCACTCAGGCCTGCAACCTGAAGTATGCTTTCACAGCAGCACTATGATTCAGCTTATCAAGTAATTCGGTTGGAAGTTTCTGTTGCATTGGAAAATATGTCTGCTAAGAGGTTGCTTTGAGGCAACATCTACCATCTTTGAAAACTTGGATTTGGTCATTGGAAATGTTTCTTAAAGCGCAAGAAGTAAATTTTATTGAAGAAGTTCTAGTTTACAGAATAATGAAATCGACTCATTAATCATGCTCGTAATTGCCACTTAATCGTTTGAATTTCACCTAATGCCTTGTTCCGAACATTTTAAGCTGTATCAGAATTAATACGTGGGTGGCCTAAGGGCAGACAATGTCACTGTAGTAAATGAAAACTTGCAACAGAAGTTTTTTCCTTGGCAATGACAGTCATGTATCCATAACTGATGTTAGGGCACTTTTCGTATCTATTGAATTGCAGGATGATGACACAAACTATCACATGAACGAATGTGGCTGATATGCAAATAGCTGGATTTCACAACATATACTTCTATGGCAACTGTTCTTGTATGCTTGGAGTCATATAAGGTTCTTCATGGAGGGCACAAAATAGGTATCGACATCCTTTAGATGTCAATTCATCTCATGTTAGGTATCTTAATTAGTCAATTAGAGCAACACAAGCAAATCAGTATGCAATGTTTTGGAAGAGAACTCTGTTTCTTGTATTACGTTATAGCTTCGAAGTCTTTATGCTGACTAGTGACTTATTTTAGTGACAAGTCAGGTTCCTACTATCACTGAAGAACATATCAGTTTACCAGGCTAAAGAGAGATAAAATTATGGCAAACAATCTGTCAACTTAGTTTATGTTCTTTTTTACAACATAAAAGACGATCAATATTGTACAGCAACTCTTGAGGGATGTCCAGCATGTTGAATGCATGCAGTTGCTGAAATAAATTGGAAGAGAAAAATTATCTACTTTTAGATAGCTAGCTTTGGTTTTCCCAAGTTGATACTCTAACCAAAGGTGTCCCTTTCCATTCCAATACCATCTCATTAGCATTTTGTCCTTCAATCCTGATCCCATAGGATCTTTCAACTCCCACAATTTCTCTGGCTTCAGTCAAATTCGCTTTGCTCAATCTCCTACCCTCAAGTCCGAACCATGGCTGAACATGGCAGTCCTTCCTTTCTGTCCACTTTTGGAACCAAGTCTGGGAAGATACAAAAGGTTCTATGAAGATGCATTCCATGACCATTCTTGCTTCAGCCAGATGACTTGGGAAATTTAACTCCATGGACTCCAACAAGGCTTGGTAATGCACTATAGTCTCATTAAAGAATGAGCTGAAACTTGAGTGATTTTCAAGATTCTCACTAGCATCGCCATCACCGAAAGCTATGATACCCCTTTTAGTAGTCATGGAGTTCCCAGGACTGGCTAATAACTCCTTAGCCAGTCTCAGATACTCCATGACATGCCTTCTGCTTCTTTTCCTCCTCATATGGGGAAGCGAATTCATACAGTTGAAGGCTAAGAATTCTTTCCCTCCACCCCTCTTGTTTGCCTTCTTTATCTCAGTCACCAAGTCCTCCATTGCTACTTGTTCCAGCTTCAAGTTTAAGCCAAAGGATCTTGCATGGTTCTGGAGTTGCTTCTTGGTCTCCTCGAATGTCCAGTGTGGAGGAGCACAATCACTCTCTTCTTCTTCCCACTTAATTACTGTCACTTTTAGTGTTTTGAATCTTTGTGCTAAGGCCTCAATAATTTGAGATAACTGGATCCCTTCTCCCATGTCGAAATCCACTATATGAACTGTCTCAGCTTCTACTGGAATCGCCTCGAGAATTGCTGAGTTTGCTACATAGTGAGCAAACCTAGCATAAGGGAAGTTTTGAATGAATACCTTAAGAGCAGCCTCAAAATTTTTCAAGGATTCTTGTTTGAGATAATCCCCACCTTGTTGATGTTCATCTACAACTGCTTGGCACAAGTTGAATGCAAGGCGCTCTAAAGACTCTCCAATTGGACTGACTTTCTCACTCATGCTACTGAGAATAACCTCCTCTAGCTCTTTCTGGCCATACTCCATGGCTTCAGCAAAAGCTTGAAGTAGATGACGAATACTCAATTCGTTCTCGATTCTCTCTTCTTCTCTCGGAAAAGTCAGTGGTGATTGGATTGATGTTGAGTCCATTGATGATGCTTCAGAAGTCACTATTGAATCAGGACTCCATACATCATTTCCTTCGGTAGAAAATTGGTGTGAAGAAGCTTGCTGTGATGGAAAACTCCCTTCACTTCCTTCCAAAGAATTACATAAGAAACCCCCTATCATCAAATCAGCCTCACATCCTTCCAAATCCATTGAAACTTCCTCCCCTTGGGATGTCACTTGAATCAGATCATCAGCAGCAGTAAACAAGTTTGCAAAAGGATATGAAGTAATTTCCGAAATTTCGGAAAATTCATTTGAGTTGATGAACAGAGAAGAGAAATCTGAGCTATCGATTGGAGTATGATCCATGTTGATGAATTCAGCTGATTGATCAAAAGATGAGTGTATCAAATTTTGGAATGACCAAGAACGCTCAAGAAATGGGGAGTACTCCATCTTCTTTTGATGAATAGTAAAGGGCAGGAAGATGAAGATTTTCTGTTGGTTTTGATTTGTTAACAGGTCTGATCGAATGTGTGTATATATACTCCGATCATGACAATACAGAATTACAGAGACAAACAAGTATAAATTACAAGAAATTTGGGAACATTATTCAAAAGAAGAATTTCCTTATCACCATCTCATTATCTTCATAAACAAATGCCAGTCTCTATCTCCAACAGTTCCATGAACTTCAGTTCAAAGAGGTTCCCAACTCAAAGTTTCTTCTTTTCTTGGCAGCTTCTGGGACAGTGGCCTATATGCTAGCTGCATGTATCCTTGGTTTTTAAAATCAAGAAATGAGAAGGGTAACCATTCATCATGTCTTTTTCAGTGTAATTACCCAGCATTTCATAAGAACTATAACCTTAATTTAACAATTAAACTTAATTAGTGAAGAATAGTGTCCTGACATTATAGTCCTCTCATTGTGAAGAAGAACCAACAGAACCCGTCCAACTGGGGAAAACAGTGTTTTTATCCACTATTCCTTATATAAAATGGCATCTGGCTGTTATGCCGTTCATCAAAACCTTATTATAACCTGAATCAAATTAATTAAGAAGTGGTTTACGTGTAGAGGTCTATGTGGTCATCATCAACATATATATAAATCCTCTAATCAGAAAACAAGCAGATAAAACCAATCAAGTTGTATGTAATCTTCATTATCAAACTTCCTGTATAATTTATATATGCAAATTGTAAAGTTTAATTTGTTTTCAAAGTTTCCCATTCATTCATGTGAAAGAGGTTAGTATTAGCCCCCCATCTGTGCCCTAAAAAAATGAAGGAAAGTGGGTCAACATTCTCATCGTATTTTATATATAAGACATCACATCTGGTATATCCTCCATTAATCTTTCAGGCCTGTAATATCCGTATGCAGTCTCAGCCTTTCAGAATACCATAAAATATCACTAATCAGAGAAATTACACAAATTCTAATTAGCAAAGTTGTATGTAGTTATAGCAGACAAGTTTCTGCTTTTTATTCGACCTCGAGAGTTTCTGATTGAACTTCAGTCCATCAGTATGAGCTTAGTTAACTAAACTAGAAAGGCGATGAATATAAGGATGAGGATTTATGTACGTGAAAAGATTAAAGCCGAAAGAAAGAGATTGACGCAACTACATGAAAATCAGACCAAAATGTTGTGTTTTTACTGTTTAACAGCACTGATAAATTGCAGATTTTCAATATTATATGTCCAATAATTTAGGTTCAGGGATACTATTTGTTAGTTTACTGTACTGTTCTCTAGTAAATACCAATGTAGGATGAAAGAACGAGCTTGACGCAACTTCTTGCAGATTTAAGAATTACCAAACATTGTCTTATCACTGTTTTACGGCCGTGATCTAAATGATTAATTAGTACAAATTGCCAATATTCTACATAATCCTTATGAATTGTGATCAGGATAAGGATTGCCGTCGTTTCTGCATATTGAGATTCTGCATGTAGAAGAGGTAGTAGAGACTAGAGAACTTGCATCTTCAGGATCATAGGCTATATATGGTTTTGGTTGATTAATTAAATTAATTAAGTGTTTAGAACGTGTATGCATCATGCATGGATATATAGTTTGAAATCTAAGAATCTCTTCCAACTACCCTGCTTCTTATTAGAGTCGGGTTGATATTGGTCTTGTAATGTGGCCAAAAAGATTGAATTGAACGGCATAAACTATTAAGCATACAAGATTAATGGATAGCATGCATTTTAGGCTCCGGCCTGTTGATGATAAAATTAAGTTAGGTTTGGATAGCTAGCCTGGATTTCAGCAACCTTGAAAAATGCGGCTCCTACCATTTCTGGCTACTCTACAATGCAGTCCAATGATATATACCACACATGTATTCTTTGATGAGCATTGTATAAGCTTATCTATGAAAGAAATTAATCAATAAATCTAAAATATATTGGTCTAGATTATGTAAACATATGCAATATGTCAATAAAGCCAAAACGACAATCGTAGTAATTTATCGATTTTCGATGTGTTTTTAGTTTCTGATAGAAATTTCACTTGAAAGAAACCTAGAAAATGTACAGCTTGATGATTAGATTGCTTAAGATAAGTAGATCGTTATCCACATTGTTTCATTTGCAGCCTTCTACCCAAAATCTATTGGTGTGTGTACTGTATCAACATTAATTAATATATATATATACACACACTTACGGAGCGGTGTCCCGCTTTAAAATTAAAGTATGGGCCTCCTTATTTCGTTCACTTTCAAGTCGCATTTATACATCTCAACCGTACAATGTCTATAACATAGTGTGTAGATCATTCATGTAAAGTTTCATCTAATTTGAAGATTATTTGGTTACCAAAATAGATTAAATAAATCAACAGAACAAAAAATGTCCAAATTAAACCGTTCGTGTAAATCATCATTATAGAAACTCAATGATCTTCAAATTGGATGAAACTTTACAAGAATGATCTACACACTATGTTCTAGATATTGTACGGTTGAGATATGGAAATGCGATATGAAAATGAACGAAATAAAGAGGTCCACACTTTAATTTCAAAGTAAAACACTGCTCTTGTACGGTTGAGATGTTGAAATGCGACCTGAAAATGAATAAAATAAAAAGGTCTACATTTTAATTTCAAAGTAAGACACTGCTCTAGAAGGGAATTGTGTGTGTAAATATAAATAGACAGATTAGATGAGATCCATTGATGGAGATATTTACAATTAATATCTTGTAAGGATCTCTTAATTACGTGCAAAGATGTTCAAAAGCATGAAAATCTCTACCAACAAATATCGGCAGCATTCTAACACGTAAACAATACACTCGATTTATATATATGCCTAATGCCTTGTCATTCATCTAATGACTTATTTGATGACTGTCA
This sequence comes from Fragaria x ananassa, assembly GCA_034370585.1. Taxonomy (NCBI): domain Eukaryota; kingdom Viridiplantae; phylum Streptophyta; class Magnoliopsida; order Rosales; family Rosaceae; genus Fragaria; species Fragaria x ananassa. Next base: position 5,629,933 of record CP139753.1, read on the forward strand.
TGGAGTTTTCCTGCTTTGGAGGCCACAAAATGGTATCTTCCAATCCTTCAGATGCATGATGATGATGAGTAACGTAAATCGTGATTTACCAATATACAAATATTTGTAACTATCTGGCTAATCTTCTTCATGGACGAATAATATTAACAAAATCCGTTAATATGTGGCATATATAATATTATTTTATCAGCGTCGAAAGTTTAACAGTCATTAGAAATCTGGATTTACATGTCTATATATTTCATTTCGTTTTGGTTTTGAACCATGCGAAACTACGTAATAATATCATGGAAAATTCTGTTGGTTGCATGGTTGTGGTTCTCAGATGTCAATCTTCAATCCTATCCTTTGGCGCCTTAAAGAAATAGATCATTGCCAGATCATATATCTTTATATCGAGCACATATACTGAGCATGCAGATTGTATATTCATCTGTATACTTGTCCTTAAGTAGTTAATAATAAATGCTTTCTGATGCCACGAAATACTGTTTCTTGATCAAAAGAAACTAATTTCTGGTATCCAAACACAGCAAGGTCCATATAATCAGTCAATGAATAAAACAACCTTCCAAATCATGTTTTCTTTGGCCAAGAGATCAAGACCTTCCTTATCCGATCCAAAGGCTTATCTTGATTTCTGGTTTCTGCAGAAAAATAGATTCATAAGACAAACCTGAGGATCAGTAAAATAATCAAGTCAGGTCAAGGTTTTCGACCGAAGATATTTCCCTTATCTGTTAAATTGGTAGTTAAAGATACTATTTTCTTATTACCTAAGCTAATTAACTTTTACTTCGAACAGGGTTTTTATATAGAGGAATGTCATCAATCTTCATAATAAATGATCAATCATAATATTAAATGGGAAGTCTTGGGTGTTTTTTTCCTACTATGAACTTGACTAAAATACATATTAGAAGCAATAAGGCATGCCCAATTCAACAGTCATAGTGTTGAAGGTTTGCTTATTGAACACGCATTAGTTTTGGAATCTTAATTTTGCCAACTGATTTGTTATGAGGTTTCAGGTGGGAAGGGATGCCTTTTATGTCAAGGAATGAAGCAAGTGATATGAACGTTAATCAAACCTTAGATTCCCTTTCTTAGGCAAGATGTGGCCAAGTAAGCAAGCATTGCATGTGATATTTTGGACTGGTTAGATGAAATGTCAAAAGGGAAATTTGGGGCATTTTGGGAATTGGGCCGCTATGCAAAAGTTCCTGAAGTCCAACCGTCTAACCCTGGGGATCTTTTCCCTCTCTCACTAGGAAATTATGACTTCATTTGTCTCATAATTATGAAGTTTATGCGATATATATATATATGTAATTCGATTTGGGCCTATTACTTCAACCGTCTAACCCTAGGTATTCGTTTTGGACCTATTACGTACGATCGTTATATGTAATTCGATTACTTGTAAAGTTTTGGATATATGAAGATTGTAATCAGCTAACCGATAACAAGTGAAAAAATATGTATTTATGAATTATTGTGTACGTTTTCATGGTGGCTATCAATCTTCGATTCTATTTGGCATTCAGAGAGAGAGAGAGAGAGAGAGAGAGAGAGAGAGAGAGAGAGAGAGAGAGAGAGAGAGAATGTGTGTGTGTGTTTGAATTCACTAGCTGTAATAATGTTTCTAACTGGAAACGTTCGGAACGTACGTCTGATCGAAGACACTCAAGACAGAATGGTCCATGTAATCAGTCATCCCATGTCCAAATGCTATTTAAAGTGTTTTGGTCAAGAAAAGAAGAAGGAATTACTGTACAACATCGTAATGAAGCTAGTTATCTTGATCGAAAACAAAGTACCGGAAATACTCGATCCAAGATGCTAGCTAGTCTTGCTTCTCTTGCACTTATATGGATTGCTCTACTAATAACATCGCTAGCACGTACTGGAAAAACTTCAAATGATCGATGTGGCGCTTTCTGAGACCTTGTATCGAAGATTCATGTGTGCTATATATCACACTAATTCAAAGCAGACATCTCCGGAAGACTAGCTAGGTCGATCGACGTCGAGAGACTGCAAACCAGTCATTGACGGCAGCCAATGCACTCTACCAATACTACTGACTTGGCAAGATTACACACGCATGGTTGACTTTGACATTCCTCTAGCTCCCCTTCATGACCTCAATGATACTACGGTTGAGGTAATTGTTAGGAAAAAAATAATCAGTATACAGTTTAGTATAAAAACAGGGAAAACAGACACGTCTAAATTAACACATGACTGTTTAACTGCAAAATAATCTATACAAGGATTTGTTCAAACTTCAAACGGTTTAGCCTAATCTCCTTCTAGACTCCAACATTTCCTAAACTAGAACCATCTAAGTCGTTCAAAACAATACTTTTTTGTTTCTGTTTAAAGAAATATTTTTTGATCATATAACCAGTTTGATATAGAAATCGGTTTTTAATTTGATGTGAGAACGTACTATAACTATTTGATACACAACTCTACCTTAAAAGTTTTCATCTTTACTTACCTAATTCGAGAAAAAAATTACATAAACCAACCGTACGTGTCACAATGCAAACAAGAAATGACAAGTTTATATACCAATTCTGCCGCTGCACACCCACCCCCAGCTAGATGCTCAATAACTTGCCCCGCCTCACAGGCCAACTTCATTTTCATTCTTTGCGTGATAGCCTTGTTCCTCTACTTGTCATAGCAGTCATTTTGTCCCAAGTACAGTATCCCAAACCAGCCATAGCCACTGGTTCTGGAGATAAGCACACATGATGTGGTAGACAAAATGCACATTTAACTCTTTTAAATAAGGTGATAATCACTTGAGTCCCTTTCTTCCAGGACATAGATTAAGGTTGAGCAAGTCAATAGCGGCGACACTCTTCCAATGGCATTCGAGTCTATGATTGCATAAAAAAGATTCAATACTCTTCCCAACGCGGAAAATATTGTAGAATGTATATATACTTTCCATTCTCATTGACAACTGACTACTGCAATGTGCAATTGTGCTTAAGAACTCAGATCTCCCAAGTAACAGGGTTGCTTACTTTTCTTATATCCAAGCTCTAGACCTTGACCATTTCAAGTCCTTTCTTCCCCTACTTCTGTGCTACATTAAGCTTCTGAACTTGCTTTTAGAATTCAAAACCCCAACTCCAATGGCTTTGGCAATTTCTTTAGCTTTCCTCCTCTTCTTTCCCATTTGTTCTCTTTCTCAAGGAGAAAATTTCTTGTTCAATGGCTTCAATGGGAGTGATGGGAGTCTGAAACTTGATGGAGCTTCCATTGTCAAACCCTCTGGTATGATCAGACTCACTAACACAACACGTAATGCTATAGGCCATGCATTCTATAGCAAACCCATATGTTACGCCCAAGACCAAGTAATAGCAGCTATTAACAAAGAGATCAAAACTATGCAAGAATAGAGAACAAAGAAAAAACACAAAGGATTTAACGTGGTTCGGCAATAGCTTACGTCTACGGAGCAGCAGAGAATGAAATCCACTAACGAATGAGGGTTTACAAAATGATACAGCAGCTCTGTTATCACAGGAGCTCCCAAACAGTGTTTTACGGCAGCAGAACAACTCTCTCATATGGAGAAGCCCTATTACTACCCTTATAAAGCTTTAGGATGACTTTTACACAAAAACCCTTAATCTAATACAAGATTAACATCAACAAATTGAGCCACTAAACAACAATCTCCACCTTGGCGAGATTTGCAGACATCACAATAGCAGTTGTTCACTGAGCCTTCATACAATACAACGACCCAAATTCCCTGCTGCTCAAAAAACTTCTTCAAACACTTACAATATTAGCCAAGTCCAAACAATGTTCAAACTTGGTAGTATCAACAACTTTTGTTAACATATCAGCTGGGTTGTCTGCAGTAGGTATCTTCTGCAAAGAAATCTTCTTCTTTTCAACAATATCACGCACATAATGAAATCTAACATCTATGTGCTTAGTTTTTGCATGATATACCTAATATTTAGCCAAGTAAATGGCACTTAATTTGGCTATCACAATGAACCTCCACCTTCTTCTGACATATGCCTAACTCATTTATGAGTCCCCACAGCCATAAAGTTTCTTTAAATCCTTCTGCTACAGCCATGTATTCCGCCTCTGTGGTTGACAAGGCTATTGTATCTTGCAACACAGATCTCCAACTTATAGGCTCCTTGACCATGGTGTACAAATAACCTGTAGTAGATCTTCTTTTATCCAAATCTCCAGCATAGTCAGAATCAGTATAACCAACAACAAATTTTCCAATCCCAGCAGTGTTTCTCTCAAAATATAAACCCACATCTCTTGTCCCATGTAGGTACTTCAATATCCATTTAGCAGCATTCTAATGCTCTTTACCTGGATTATGCATATAACGACTAACCAAACCAATCACATGAACAATATCCGGTCTAGAACAAACCATAGCATACATTAGGCCACCAACCAAATTAGCATATGAAATACTTTTCATATACTGCTTCTCTTCTTCAGTTTTGGGACATTGTAAAGCACTAAGTTTGAAATGACTAGCCAAAGGAGTACTTACAGCTCTTGTTGAACCATGAGCTCCAAATTTCTGCAGCAACTTTTCTAAATATTGCTTATGTGTTAACCAAACATGCAAGACATTTTCCTCTACTGCGGGTAATCTCATTTCCAAGTATCTTCCTTGCTTCACCAAGGTCCTTCATTTCAAACTCTTTCTTCATTTGCTCTTTCAACTTTCCAATCTCCTTCATATTCTTTAAAGCAATCAACATGTCATCTACATATATTGACAAGTAGATGAAAGATCCATCTTGCAGGTTCTTGAAATAAACACAGTGATCATATTTACTGCGAGAGTACCTCTGTCTTCTCATAAAAGCATGAAATCTCAAATATCACTGCCGCGGGGATTGCTTCAAACCATACAGTGACTTGTTCAATTTGCATACCAATTCCTCCTTTCCATTAACCTGAAATCCATCTGGCTGAGACATGTATATCTCTTCATCTAAGTCACCATGTAAGAATGTCGTCTTCACATCAAGTTGCACCAATTCAAGGTTAAATTGTGCAACCAAAGCCAACAACACCCGAATAGAACAATGCTTCACCACAGGAGAAAAAATCTCATTGTAGTCTACACCTTCCTTCTGTGAATATCTCTTTGCTACCAGCCTCGCTTTATATCTTCTGCCACCATGATTATCAACACCTTCCTTCTTGGCATATACCCATTTGCAACCAATAGTTCTTTTACATTTAGGTAATTGAACTAAATCCCATGTCTTGTTCTTCATAAGAGAATTCATTTCTTCCTTCATTGCTCCATTCCATTCTCCACTTTCAGGACTAGCTACAGCTTCCTTGAAGCCCGATGGGATCTCAGCAGCAATAACAAGATAGGCATAAGCAACACAATCTTCAAATCTGGCACGCTTTCTAATTGTTCTTTTTTCTCTTCTCACCGCAATAGGTTGTTGGTCAGGTACAATAGGATCCACATCACCTTCTTGAACATGCATCTGTTCACCATTCACTTCTTCATGTTCTTCTTTAATTTGAGGCCCTTGAGTCGGTTGTTGAGACTTGGAAGCTTGAGAGACTACTTTGTCAAGCTCCACCTATTGATCGAACATCTTTCCCATTTTTCCGCGGTGATCCACAAGTAGCCTTTTTTCTGCTGTTAAGCATACTAGCTTCATCAAACGTGACATCTCTGCTAATCACAAGCTTCTTCAACTCTGGGCACCATAATCTGAAACCATTGACACCATTGCTAAAACCAACAAATATAGCCTTCTTGGCTCTTGGATCAAGTTTAGTTTCAATTACACGAAAATAAGCAAGACAACCAAATATGTGCAAATAATCATAATCTTCTGCTGGTTTTCCAGTCTATACCTCAATGGGAGTTTTACCTCCAATTGCTGCAGATGGTAAGCGATTTACGAGGTGACAAGCATAGTTAATAGCTTCTGCCCAAAATGATTTGCTCAAGCCGGATTGAGCCAACATGCACCTCACTTTCTCCAACAAAGTTCTGTTCAATCTCTCAGCAACCCCATTTTGCTGCGGGGTTCAGGGTATAGTGAAATACCTGACTATGCCTTCTTCTTTGCACACTTTGAGAAAAGGATCAGATTTATACTCTCCCCCATTATCTGACCTCAGAACTTTGATTTTCTTCCCCGTTTGGTTTTCTACCATATTCTTCCAATTCAAGAAAATACTCAACACCTCATATTTGTGCTTCATTGTGTAGACCCATGATCTTCTAGAGTAGTCATCAACAAATGTCACAAACCAATGCTTACCACTCATAGAGGCTGTTTCTGTAGGTCCCTATCCATGAGCCATGAATCGGGGTCAGCAGATGCAACATAGCTAGTTCTTTGGACATTGAGAACAAAATCAAACTCATCCTCACTAAATGCCACATTGGCATGAGTACCTTTATTCTTGTTTTTCAATTTCGGGCAATCCTTCTTCCAATGCCCTTGCTCATGACAAAATGCACATTCATCTCTCCCCAAACTTCTTCTGTTTTTGGAGTTTCCTCTTGGATAGAATAAAACCTTTTTTTACCGCAGTGATTTCTCCTTTCAACTGCCCTGCCTCTAACAACGTACTAAACAATTTGAGGTAGATGCAGTATTCTGCTTATCGGCATGTCTAATTTCATAATTCATTAGAGCATTAGAAACTTCTTCAAACTTAATAGTATCTTTACCATGAAGAAGAGTAGTTACCAAATGTTCATACGAATCCGGCAGAGAATTCACTAAGAGCATAGCTTTATCTTCATCTTTAATTTCTTCATCTAGATTCAACAAATCAGCGACCAATTTATTAAAAGCATCAAGATGGTGAATCATCTTCGTACCTTCGTTGTACTTGAAATTGAACAGCCTCCTCTTCAAATGTAGACGATTCTCAGCACTTTTCATCATGTATTTGTCTTCTAACTTCTGCCATAGCTCCTTTGCTACCGTTTCCCGCATCACATCAAACTTTTGTTGCTTCGCCAAACATAAGCGAATCGTAGAGCAAGCCATCTTATTTATCTTCTCCCAATCTGTATCTGACATACCCTCGGGCCTATCTTCTAAAGCCATATCTAAATCTTGTTGAGCTAACACATCTTTCACTTCACACTGCCACATCCCAAAGTTGTTTGTACCATCAAATTTCTCCACCTCAAAATTTGCATTCTGAACTGTTGTTCTTGCAAATCTATTTGCATCTCCATGTTCATCACCCATCTTCTCAAATTAGAGTCGCAACTGGCTCTGATACCAGTTGTTAACCCTAGACCAAGTAACAGCAGCTATTAACAAAGAGATCAAAACTATGCAAGAACAGAGAACAAAGAAAAAACACAAAGGATTTAACGTGGTTCGGCAATAGCCTACGTCCACGGAGTAGCAGAGAATGAAATCCACTAACGAATGAGTGTTTACAAAGTGATACAGCAGCTCTGTTATCACAACAGCTCCCAAACAGTGTTTTACGGCAGCAGAACAACAACTCTCTCACACTTAGAGAAACCCTATTACTACCATTATAAAGTCTTAGGATGGCTTTTACACAAAAACTCTTAATCTAATACAAGATTAACATTGACAAATTGAGCCACTAAACAACACCATAACCATGTATGATAAGAATTCCTCTTCATACCCAAATGCTTCTTCTTTCAGTACAGAGATTATTTTTGCCATAATCTCCCCAAGCTCCGGCAGCGGCGGCTTCGGCCTAGCCTTCACATTGTCTCCCTCTTCTAGTTTCCCCGGGGCTCAAGCCGGCCATTACTTCGGAATTCTCAACTCTTCAAACGACAATAAATCCTCCAACCATCTCTTTGCTGTTGAATTCGACACGGTCAATGGTTACAACGAGAGCTCGAATTCAGTGGGAAACCATGTTGGTATTGACATCAACAGCGTCTACTCTGAGGCATCTGAACCAGCTGCTTACTACACCACTGAATCACACAAAGAAGTGACGATGGAGAGTGGTGATCTTATACATGCTATACTGATGGCAAAGCTCAACTTTTGAATGTGACAATATCTCCTACACACAAGGGGAAACCAGCCAAACCCCTATTGTCTCGTGGTGTCAATCTAACTTCTGTTCTTAAAGAGACTATGTATGCCGGATTTTCCGCATCCACAGGAGATAACCAGTCGAGCTCTCATTACATAATCGCATGGAGTTTTGCAGTGAATGGATTTGCAAGTCAAATCAATCTTACCAATCTTCCTGTCCCACCAAAAGCGAAAAGTTCATCATCCTCTTACAGTGCCCCAATCAAGGCTCTTATTGTGGCCTTGTCTGTAGTGGTCTTCTTATTGTTGGCAATTTTGTTCCTCTTTGGATTGTATAGAAGACTGATGTTTTCTGAGACCATGGAAGATTGGGAGATTGATTGTCCTCACAGGTTCCGGTACAAGGATCTTCATGCAGCAACCAAGGGTTTTAAAGACTCTAATGTGATCGGAGCTGGCGGATTCGGTGCAGTTTACAAGGGTACTTTGCCTTCTACTGGATGTGAAGTTGCAGTTACGAAGATAACAAGAAATGGAATCCAAGGAATGAGGGAGTTTGCCGCAGAAATTGAGAGCTTGGGACGTCTAAGGCATAAGAACTTGGTCAATTTGCAGGGCTGGTGTAAGAAAAATAACGACCTCCTTATAGTGTACGATTACATCCCAAATGGAAGCCTTGATGCACTCATTTTCCATCCGAATGACAAATTTTTGTTGAGCTGGAAACAAAGATTCAACATCCTTAAAGGCATTGCCTCAGGATTATTGTATCTTCATGAAGAATGGGAGCAAGTTGTGATTCACAGAGATGTCAAGTCCAGCAATGTCTTGATAGATGAAGACCTGAATGCTCGGCTCAGCGGCTTTGGCCTTGCAAGGCTATATGATCATGGAGAAATATCACACACTACAGGTGTGGTTGGCACAATTGGGTACATTGCGCCGGAATTGGCTCGGACAGGGAAAGCATCAGCAGCCTTGGACGTGTTCGCATACGGCATCTTGCTCCTTGAAGTAGCTAGTGGGAAAAGACCAATCGGCTCAGGTCACTCGGATAAATTCATATTGGCAGATTGGGTGATGGAAAATCATCAAGCAGGTCGTCTACTTGACACAGTAGACCCAAAGTTGGGTCATTATGCTGTAAAAGAGATGGAGTTGGTTCTAGAGCTGGGGTTGCTTTGCTCTCACTTCAAACCAGAAGCTAGACCTACCATCAGACAGGTAGTGCGATATCTCAATGGGGATGAGCCGCTTCCTCATGTCGATAACTGGGATCTTATTGAATCAGAAAGCATCAGCGAATTGAACTCGAGATTTATACAGGTCATTTCTTCTGATTCTATCATATCGTATCAATCAACGTCCTTCGGTGGCATCTCTTCAAGTTCCATGGGCTCTGACAGATAGCAGTTCTTATAATGCTTCTTCTCGTACATTCTTTGTGGATTTCAGAAATCAATATTGAAACATTTTTTTGGTAAAGAACATTTTTTGTTTCCTACTTCCATATCAAAAGATGTCTATCAAGGTCCTTGAATATACAAATGCAACTGACTATTAAAGATTAACAGGAAAAACAGCATATATTTCTTCATAAAAAGGAACTAGAGCAAGAAAATAGAGTGAGAAACATAGGCTGACTCAAACCCACTGATCAGTGGATGATGCATTACACTAAACAGAGTTCGAAAATAGTAAAACAGGCTACCTCCATGGTGACCTCAATAGAGTTGGTTCTCAAAATAGAAAAAAGAAACTCCAAACGTCACAGAACTTACTCCAAGAATGCAAAAGAGAGATTCATTATCTAAGCAACTCCTAACTTCCTTGACACCATTACAATTCACTGAGGCCACCAACACTTACAAAAGAACCAGCCTTGCCTCATGAAACAAGGATGCTCTTAATCCTATCCTGAGTCCAAGAAGCAGTTTTCTTCAGGTCATCATCATCAGATCCAAGACACTCACCCAAAAAGTCTGCACAGGTTTTCAGGTCTGCAAACAGTTGCCTTGTGTTTGTGCCAAGAACATCTGCAAGGTCACCCATCACAGCAGCTACCGCTTTTGTGAGCTGGACATCCCTGCAAGACAAGGAACAGAAAACATCAAAATCATGTGCATAGTGTGTGTGTGTGTGTGTGTGTGAGAGAGAGAGAGAGAGGGTCATATACCTGTGCTTCTGCCTCAAAACCAATTCGATGAACTGCCAGAGATGTGGAGCATAGGGCAACATGACCTCAGACTTTGAATTCTTGAATCCCTGAAGTATACCAGAATAAGCTTCAAATATGCTACACTTAAGCTGGTCACCGTACTCCATTAGCTCATCATCATTGGCGTCCATCTGAGCACAAAGCTCTGCAGCTCTCTGCATCATTGGCACCACATAGGGAACATACTTCTCAAAATTCTCCTCTATTGAGAGAGCTATGTCGCTAAAGACAGAGAATATTGGAGGCTTCACAGACCGGTCGAGTGCTTCGCTGGAAAGATTTGCCAGCAGAAGTTGCATAATCCCATCGCAATATGGCAACGCCTTGTCATTCAATGCACGAACAATGTCACCAACTACACCAACTGTAATGGAACAGACTTGATATTCCTGGAAATTTTGCAATCCCATCTCCAAATACTTGTAGAACTCAGGAAGGTACTTGCCAAACTCAGATCCAGTAGCTTGAGCAAGGGCACCAATAGCAAGCATTGCTTCCTCATGCACCGTGGAACTTCGACAAGCAAAGACATTAAGAAACAAAACCATAATCTTATCTGCTTCTGATAATATGATAGACCTGGTTTCCAAATCATCAGCACTGCTGACTTTCTGGATTATAACCTGGAGAACACCACAAAGAGAAGCCTGCAAGTCTGCTTGCTTTTCCTTGTCAATCTGAAGCTCTAAAGTCTGACTCAACTTCAGTAAAATCATAAGGAGTAGTTCTCGCATAATATGTGATGTTTCTTTGATATTGGAACACCTCACTACCTCGTTCAATGATTCATAGGCAGCAGACCTCAATCTAGAATCATCCACATCTGTGCGACTAGCAGCAAAGAGAAGACTTTCAATGATCCTATGTATATAAGGCGTAAAAAGTGATGAGAGACTTCCAGCATCTTCGTACCCCTCAGCAAGCTTATAAATCGCCCAACAAACCTTAGCAGAAACATTTGGAGCATCCTTGATACTTTCCAACAGTACTTCCACTACTTTTGGAAGGTTATCTGAAGAAATAACAGAAAAGCCACTGGCAGGACTGTGCAGGTACTCAAATATACGGCCAATAGTCCAGGCAGTAGTGTCTTTGACATGATTGTTTCCCTCTTTCATTAACGCCAATAAAAAATCCAAACCTGAATGGACAAGTACTGATAGCTTGTCAATGGTTGGGCCTTCAAGGATTGAGCCAAATGCCATAGTAGCAGCTTCCTGACAACGCCAATCTGGCTTCACAATGTTAGCCTCCACAAATGGCATCACAAGGGGAAGAATTGCATCACCAACAGTTCTTGCAACAAGTCCTAGGCATGTCCCACCAGCCATGGAGATACTCCAGATGTTATCATCCTGGTCTACATCTTCTTCCTGCTTCAGCAAAGTTTCCAGAAGCATTGGAACCAAATATGATAGAGATTTTTCAATAAAACGTGAATGCGGATACCCAGAATCCCCAACATCAGCACTCTCATACTCTTGCAATTCTATTTCTTCATCACAAATGGAGCTCCAAAACTCGATTGCTTGGAGGGCAACAGCCTCTACATCCCCCTTTACAGCATTTGAAGTAAGCTCATAGAGAGTCTGCATGTATGCCTCCAGCATGTCATAGTATGTAGAAGCAATTGAAGCAAGGCACTCAAAAGCCGCCTGCCTAATCTCCACTTCCTTCGACAAGGCTGTTTCACAGACCATCTTCATGATGTAATTTCGCTCCATCTCATTTTGAAAGTTTGACTCAGCAAACTCCAAGGCATTATATAAAGCCTTTGTTGCAGCAAGACGGACATCAGGATTGTTCTCAGCATGGTTCATTCCTTGCACAACAGCAGTAAGAACCGAGTTCACCTCATCTTGCCCAAGTTCAGTAGGGGATATCTCCTCACAAACATAACCAAGAGTTTCCAAGGTTGACTGTTTCAAATCACCAGAGCTATCTCCCTTAGTCATGTTATTAAGCAAACATGCAATTAGCTCAGGCCACTGTTTCCGAGGAATATCGATAGAAGCAACTTTGGCAATAACTTGAGCAGAGGTGTGCCTAGCTTCTCGCACAGATGACCCAAGTGTCAGTAAGAGCCTTTCCTTGATTTGGGATTTAAAAGCAATATCAACAGCCATCCATTGCTCCACAAGACGTTCCTTTGTAACAGCATCTTTAGCATCCAGGGAGTTCTTCAAAATAATACCAGCCAACCTCCGGGATTCAATTGGCTTTTCATTGTTGGCTAGCTCATCTGACAATGACAGAAGAAAACCAGGAAGGTTTTGCTCTTGAAATTGCCTCAGAACAGACTCTGCTTGAGTACGAATTCCTGCATCTGCTGATTGAGCTGCCAATAGATACTGAGTAATATCCGCAGCCATTTCTTCCCACACTGCCCCAAAGGAAATCATCAAAAAGGATGTGTTAGAACCAGACATGAATTATTGCACAAGGACCACAAAACCAAGACCTTATAAGCCCCTAAAAAACCTCTCGTAGAACAAGAAAAAATGGCTCACGACAAGAAAGATTTCGAGGTTCTATCATGATATAGATACAGTAGCAAAAATTCTTTCTGCGTTTTAAAGCAAGTAATATGAAAATTATCAAAACAAAACCTTGACACAAAACCTCTCCAAAATTAGTACAAAACATCATCCACGTCCTCATAACATCAATCAAATCCTTAAACCCTAAAATCCCCATATACTAAAATCCATGAGCCCATCCACAATTCAAATTACCAAACAGCACAACCTAACAATCCTCACATTAAAACCCTAACAAACCGCATTTTACCAAACTCGAAACCCTAATTTCACTAAACCATAGCAAATACGAGCATCAAAATAGTAACCGAATCAATTCCAAACACATAAGAACAGTAGATCTATACACATATAAGTAAAATCGAAACAGTATTACTGAGATTAAGCGAATTCGGATACCGATTTTAAAGCCGACGAAGCAGCGGCGAGTATAGCTCCAAAACCCTACTCGGAGCAGCAAGTAACTAACAGTAACGACGGCTGCTTCTCCTATTAGGCTCCACCGAAATCAACGAACGGAGGAAGAGAGAGAGAGAGATATGACGGCGACGGAGCTAGGGTTTAGATCTTATCGCCGGAGAGGTCTAGTGTATTTCGAATGGAGTGAAGGAGCGGGACGAAATGAGTTCGCCTAATTTTGTGAAAATAGGAAGTTTATAAGAGCGAGCGGGCAGGGGGTTTTGTGGCTGCCCGGGGATGCCCGGATTGGAAACCCTAGTGTATTTTTGAAATTTCTCACGTGCGAGTCGTTTGGTTCGTGTGGACTGTGGAGATTTATAAATTTGAAATACGGTTTTTCCATTTGAGTGTGACCCATCAGGTGTCGCTTGTTCACAAATCAAGGGCGTGGATTTAAGTTTCGATTTAAAAAAAATTTAAAAAAAAAGTTCAGAAAACTACCTAAAATACGAGTGTATTTGTGAGAGGGAAATTGAATGCCAATAATTGTGACAGATTTTCGTAACAAAAAAATCAGACGATTCAATGTATTTACAAATTTATTGAAAGTTTTAAAATCGAGATTAGATTAGAGCGTTTTTAAATATGATTAAAAGCGTATGTACGTTTGATTCGACTGTCACATGTATATGATATGTGAACGAAATGAGTAATGAATTCAATGTATTCAAAGTGGTTGCATTAGAAATATTTTTCAAATTGAGTCTTTTTTGAAACGGTTAGAAATGAAATGACGTATTGACGTTGTCATCTCATGCACTATTGTCGATGCCTAAAATACGTGTATGACCTTATGCTCATGTAGCTCATGCTTTATATATATTACCATGTTTTGTCTGTACGTTATATTTAAAAATTGAAACTAACAATATTGCCTTGATACCAGCACTAATCCATGTTTTACATTGTTATAGAGATTTGAATGAATTAAACTTTGACAGGCTCTAATCCGATATCCAGAATAAGATGTAAACATTGTAACTTTTGACAGATAGAAAGAAAAACCACAACAGCCTAAAGAAGAAACTTCCATAACTATACAATACTATACATCAAGGACTACGTACTAAACCTTGTAGCTTATGCTTATGAGCCATGTTTTTTGTGTTTAACACTAGACTGAGGTTGTTGTGAACACACTACAGAACTCTTCATACCACAAAGCTTGTGCTGCTTCATCCGCCAAGGGAAGAAACCACAACCCTTAGGTGAAGAGTAAGATTGCCCAACTGTTCTTGGCACGCAAGCCTCCGGTTCAGGGTAATTCCATGGATAACAAAATTCCTGATTTGAACTGACCTGTGATACACTTAGATTTAGAGCAGATGATGCGGCCAATGCAGCAGCGTCCGGAAGAAAGCGTTCGATTATGAAGTTTGGAGACAGTTGATTCATCTCACTGGACTCTGCGAGCTTCAACTTCAAGGCATCTGAGTGATCATGTTCTCTTTGTGCTTTCTTTTCCACAATGTCTATAGCCTCTGACAATGAGAACACGTCTATGGCATCGGAGAAGGCATCGTCGTCAAGATCAACATCATCATCATAATTATAGTCGACTGCACCAACATCATCATCAACATCAGCATCACATCCATCATCCTGGTCATGAAGTGCCTGCTCATTCTCTTTGTCCGGAACAACAACGTTAGTTGATTCAAGAGGCCTGTGCCAGTGCCACCAGCCCGGGGGCAGCTTTGGCCTGGGCGTGTCACCATCATGGTTATCATCGCTGGTGTTCGGATACTTGGACTTACCGGGTGCTTGTTCCCACGAAAAGGGAACTCTTTCTTCACTGGCGCTCAGCGACCTGCCATGTAATCTTGTGCTCCTGGAGTTTCCAGAACGCCTTGTTGAGAGGAGAGGTGCATTGAAGTTCAGCATTCTAGGACATTTTGCTTCTAAAGCATCTTCAAATCTTACTTCTGAGAGCATAAATTGAAAAACCTGAAGCTTAAGTTTAGTGATCTGGAGGAAATCGTTGAAGGCAGGTGTGTAAAGTAACGGCAGGACAGTTGGAATTTATGGGTACCCCATGCAGTCCGTGGACACTTGCTCACTTTAACATGATACAGGTGAGAAAGAGGTACCCTTTGGTATGAAATGGACAGGGAACCAGTAGCTCAACACAGGTCTCTACCTACATTCTTCAAATGGAGATCTTCCCTTGACTTACAGTAACACTTTGCATAGCTGTTGAAATAGGGATGTTTCACTACCCTAACATCTAGGTTTCTTGTTTCAAAAAAGACACAACTCCGTATCTTTATGCATTCTCTGCTGCAAAATATCAAAGCTAGTAAAAGATGGAGGGGAGACATACAGATGGGAAAAAGGCCTCCGTGAATTTGGCACCCTTAAGCTTCTATGAAAATATTCAACTCTTCTGTTGGTCATGAGACTCATGACCCTTAAGCTTACACAACAAATGAGAGAACAGCATGAAAAAATTACAACATATAGCAGTGCTTGGCCAAAATCCACACATGGCAGAGACATCTAAAATTGGATAGACACTCACAAATTACAAGCCAAAATATCATGTACAAGATTCTTTTGCGTCGTGGTTACTCCTGCTCCCGCCTTTTGTGGAGTAGTGTATGACAGTAGCAGCAACGAGTCTGTGCTCTACTTAAATATATAAATTGATGCAATCAAAGAAGAGATAACATATTTACATGCTACCTTGCTCCTCTATTTCCCCTTCCTTATGACCCCAAATTCTCTCTTTTCTCCCAGTTTTTTCAAATCCATTTTGAAGGCCATGGCGATCTACAGTTGGACTTTCTAAAGACAAAATCCAGGAGATTAACTATGCTGACAATTGCAGACCCTACGCACCTTGAAAGAATATGGTAGCAACAGCATATTGCCTCCAGAAGGTAAAGAACAATGACTCAGTGATCATCACCTTTGTTGTTCATTTACACGCTCACGTGCTTTACCATAGAGTTCTTGAGTGTCGCCATGGCTGGGATCAAGACAGAGGGCTGCTTCACAGTCTCGGACGGTGGACACAAAGTCATTCATCGATTCATGGAATGCTGCTCGAAGATGTAGAAGCTGGAGATCTGGCTTGAAAGCTATGACCTTACTTAGCTCTTCAATAGCTTCAGCTTCTTTGTGGTCATCCATCAAAACTGGTGGCGACAATTTCCATGTTAGTAATTTGCATACCCACAAATGAACCATCATCTCTATTTCACTCTCTTAGACAAATTCACATGTTTAAATATGTACATGTTATAAAGCATATGACAGGCCACAATCTAGGTCCCACGGTCAACATGAAGATGTTCAATAGGATTTATGTTTTCTTTTTCATTTGTAAGATATCTTACGTTTTGGTCAGATAACAAATTTCAGGGTACCCAATCTATCAGTATGTTAACCATCACTGGTCAGTTACTGTAGAGATATCTACTACAAAAAATTGCGTAAAGCAAACTAATACAATTTCAGGCAGCAGGCATAAGTAAAATCCCAGGTTGACTAGCACCACTAGACTCAATTGAAAGAATTTAGTATACTTTGAGTGAAGAATAGATAAAGGTGAACTAAAAAGAGAGAGAGAAAGAAACTTGGTTCATATGACCTGATCTAAAGTTTAGAGGTTGTCCAAATCATAACAGCTGAAACTCAATCTAACAGGAAGAATCACTCACCCCTCTGCTTGAGAACCTAGATATCTATTCTAGGCTCTAGGTTACTTGATTGACACACAACAGCTCTACAGCAAGTTAAGGCCAAAAGGATGTGGATTTAATAATAGCAGGAGTCTCGGTATATTTTAAAAGCAATAAAAACAACATTCATGCATCAAGAGTTCACGAATCATACATAAACAACAAATAACTCCCATCTAAGAAAATGGACTAAGGAAAGACGAATGATAGTAGCATCATACCTGCTGCCCTATATCTGTACGGATATGTCCTCAATGGATCTAATTGTGTTGCCATACTTAGATCGCTCTTTGCCATGTCACGATCACAGTATTCTGAACGTTTCTCATAAGCTGATGCATTGTTACGAGCCTTCTCTATCAGCTTTGTCATCTCATCATATGCAGCTTTGAGCTGATTTTTAAGATTATATACTCGTGCTAGACCCTGATGTGCTCGTGTATGCTTAATGTTGAGTGCATTTGTGTAGCAGTCAGCAGCAAGATCCAGCTTATCAGAATCTACGTAGACGCTTCCTAAATTATTTAGTGCCTGCAGGGAAACAGAATTACCAATCTGAATAAATTGAAGATTAGATGCAAATATCATATATACATTATTCCATCGGTGATACTTACCTGTCCTTTTCTAAGGCCATCTGAAGGGCATTTAAGTGCTTCCTCCAGAAGCTGGATCACATATGTTGAAGACTCAGAATCAAGATTTGAGTCTGCTAAAGCATAAGCCTTAAGGAAAAAGGCTTCAAATGATCTTTGAAGTGAAATGGACTCCTCGGCCTTTGCCAATGCTTCTTCACGATGGCCAGTGTCATACAATATCCATCCTTCATACACAAGCCGTTCATGTTCAGAAGTAGAATGATTACGAGCCAATCGCAGACTATGCATTGCGGACTTTTGACAATTCAACCTATCAATATCAGTGACATCAGAAATGCTGCTAGAACAGACATATAACAACAGCCAAGCACCACAAAAAAGTAAATAGTAATTAGATTAAGTGGTTTAGTACCCCGCATTAAGATACATCTTAGATCTTGCATGGTTATTATCCCTTTGTATGATACATATTAGACTTTCGTCAACATGCAATATAAGAATATAGTCAGGTCCATACATTCAACATCAATAGAAAGTGACATAATTTCTACAGATGTTAAGAACTTAAGTTTTAAAGACTGAGTTAGTTGGTACAGAAAAATTAAAATGCTGATGTTACCTAAGGCTCTTCATAGCCCAAAATAAGCAACACAACATACAAATCTACCAATTTTTATAACAACGGTACTAACCGTAATAGAAGGAGAGACTGCCTGAAGCGTAGAAGGCTCTTCCCAGGGTCATTTTCCAACATATGATGTACAACAGCTAGAGAACCAATATCATCCACAGAGGACCATCGATCATATAGTTGCATCCAACAATCAGCCTGACTCCATTGCTGGACAAGAGGGTGGAGCAGATCTACTAGATGATCACCATGCAATTTCCCAAGAAACATCATGTAATTCGGTTCCAAGGTCAAGAGTGCCCTGACATCTCTCAGAGCTCCTTCAAAATCCTCTAGGGCAATTGAAAACCAAGCCCTCAGTTCAAGACAATCAGGGGTGACCTTGAAACCAATAATCTTATCGATCTCTTTAATGGCAGATTCAATCTGATTATCTTCCATCAGAGAAACAGCCCTAAACTTGTATGGATAAGTTAGAGTGGGATCCAATTGAGTAGCAGTATTCAAATCCATCATCTTTTCCTTTCCAATACAATACAGAGAACGCTCTTGATACATCCACCCAACTGGTGTATACTCCAAAATGAGCGAGTTCATCTGCTTGTACGCAACATACTTGTGGCCACGCTTGTATTTAGCCCTTGCAACACCCACCATGGAATAAACATGACCAGCCTCAATGGCTGCTTCAAACCAGCACTGAGCGTCTTTATATTCCTGCCTCTCAAGCATCACAGCCCCCAACTGGTGGAATGCGAGTTGCTTCTCCCAACTTTCAGTAGCACACTCTCCCAGCCTCTCTAGGAGCATTACCGTCGTGTTGGATGTCATGTCTTCCTCCATGGCAATTTGGCTCAAGAAATAATACAAAACAAAAGAACAATGCCCAGCTATGGCCAATCTTTGCCTAGCTTCTGAACTACAAAACAATCTCATCATGTTAGGATTATGCACCGAATTGGGAAGCTCTCTCAAAAACACCTGCAAACAAGCTGCCACTAGAAGATAAGCCGTCTCCTCCAATCCATAGTCAATCAACACCATTGCATCCTCCAATTCACAAACCAGGGAAGCCAAATGAGCATCACAAGCTGACTTCAACTCATCACAACAAAACCTGTTTGAAAACGAAAGCAAGTCCAAAACAATCCGCACTTCGAAAGAATCCAACTTCCCAGTCCTGCTATACACCTCCACGGCTCTCATTGCCTCTGGAGAAACCCCATTCTGTGTGAAATTTATCTTCTCCCTCCTCGTCTCCGTAAACCCGCCATACAACATTGTGCTAAAGGGTGTCGAAAGCAACGCAATCTTGTATCTAACACACCTAATCTCATCCTCCCCAATGTAAAACGACATATCAGCATCATCTTCATCCTCCTTTGATGTTGAGCATTCCTCCTCCGCCGTTTCATTCTCCACATCCCCATCAGCTTCCTCGCTGCGGCTGCCAGAACAGCCGCACGAATCATAAACAGACTCGGGATCATAACCAGCTACCAAACTAGCTTTCGGACATTCAACGTTTCTCCCGCAACAAGTCATTGAAGACGAGCCAACCAGCTCGTCCTCCCTCCTCTCGTATCTCAACCACGCCGCCAGCACCACCTTCGTGTGGACATCCACCGCGTGCTGCCTGGCAGACCGGAGACTTCGCCGGAACAGCTTAGGATCCGAAAGGCCCCGTAAGATCGCGCATTGCTCCACGTACATCTTACATTTCTCGAACTGCGGACAATTCTCAATCCTGCAGTATACATCGGCCAGCGTTTCGACGAAATCCACGGACTTGAGGCAGGGCTCGATCTGCGGCTCGATGAGATCCGACGAGGGGAGCCCATACGGAAGAAGACTGTCGACCACGGCATTGTTTCCGGTCGGGTTCGGGGCTTGGAAGCTCCAATTCGATCTGGATTGGACCGAGTTGACCCGGCTGTGAGCGCTTTGAGCAACCTTGTCCGCTACACCCGCATTGGTCGGGGTGGGGGTGGCTCCGGTTGGATTAACGGCGAAAACCTGGGTGCCCTTACACCCATCCATGATCTTCAAGCTGCGCATTGTAGTGAATATATTGTGCTGCATCTTCAATTAACAACAAAATTCACACCCTTTTACACACACCCATGTAATTCCAGCTAGTCAAACTCGAAACTCGAATAGAAACAAATCTACCTCATGCCCAGCAAGCACCACCGTCTGGGCACCCGGAAAAAGCACAAAACGATGGTGGTGCTGCAGGCCAATCTCGACCGGTGAGAGGGGAAATCAAAGCTTTTCTTTTTCTGGCTATTTTTTTTCCCGGGTGGCAAAATAATTTTTTTTTTTTTTTTCGGTTTTGTTTGTTTCCCAAGAAAATGGAGAGAAAGTGGAGGGTGGTGTTTGTTTTTGGGTTCTCCCCTTGCTCTGTTTGTTGTGGTTGAGGTGGAGGTGGCCGTTGCTGTTTTTCTCTGCTTTCTGATTCTCCCCCAAACTCTGTATTATTTCTCTTTCTTCTTCCTCGTCCTCTTTTCCATCTAAATATGACCCTTCCTTATTTGTCTTGTTTTATTTCCATGAGCGTAATAATTGAGATAGAGGTAGAGCTATACACACAGGGACGTTAGGAAGAAAATGCGCTAAATTCGGCCATTGATGCCATTAGCATTTTACCTATTTATCTTTTTGGGTGCTTCCTCTTTTATTGTGTGCAATGTTTTATTCCATTCTCTATGCCTGTCTTCTTTCTTTCTCTATCAATCTGCTACAGCTCGCACTTGCTGGACCTTTCCAAGGAAGGAGATGAGCTACGCTTTGAGAATTGGCGCGTGGAGGAAAGTACATGGTTGTCCACGACCATTATACAATGCCAGCATTATATGTATCTTTGAGAAGCATATGCTAGCGTTATCCAAGATCGAAGTCAATTTTGTGTTTGTGTTTGGTGATCGAAATGTATGTTTGCTTTTGGTTACTTCTTCCCACATGAATGAGGTAGAGATGATTGAGTTGTAGTTCGTTTCTTTCCCTTTGTTTTGCTCTAGAACTCGTGTGAATGGTTGATCTAGTGTAGACAGGATATTGTTTCTCATGTAGTTTTAATATGTCCAATAAGTAAATAACAATTTTTAAAAAATAATAATAATAAATGTGTAACCTTAGACCAGTTGTGACTAGCACAACCTCATTTAACACTTACACTATATGAATATCAACAACTTATTATAAATCCCCCTTATGTAATATTTGAACAAGTGACGGTTCATACTCAAAACATATGTGTAACCTTAGACCAGTTGTGACTAGCACAACCTCATTTAACACTTACACTACATGAATATCAACAACTTATTATAAATCCCCCTTATGTAATATTTGAACAAGTGACGGTTGATCGATCACATATGTTCGTGAAGTTAATCTTATGAACTGTTAGTAACAAATTATACAAATTAAGAAAATTTTATTTTATTAACGGTAAATTTAATAGCAATATTGATTTTTTCAGTATTAATCTATCTTACTCAAAAAATTATATCATTTTTTTATCAACATGAACATGAGGATATGACTCTTTACTCCCACACGTAACTTATGAGTGATGAAAATACTATACGAGTTATAAGATGAAAATAACATTTTTCAAGTTTAGGTATGAAATAGTTTTAGTTACTTCAATCAGCTACTCTACATAATAAAAACTGTAAAATTTAACCTTTGCAAACAAGCAATTAAGTTTGGAGTTTTTTTTTTTTTTTTTCCTTTTCAAAATGAATCAAGTTTGGAGTTGAGAGAACCTTTTCAAAAGTTTTGAACAAAAAAAAAAAGGGGAACGTGCATCACACAATGACACAATTAGAGGACGAAAGGCCTTTACGTACGACAGTAATCAAGGTTTCCACAATGGGCTCCAACAGTCGTAGTACTTCATGGAACTATACACATACACAGGGTGCATATAATTGAAGGCTTGAAGCACATGGGTGTAGTACCAGTATTTATACCTCGCGCATGAAATGCAAATAATGGAGTACAACAATTTTTCAAAGACTACAGAAATCTATATTTCATCGACAGACTCTGTACTAGCTAGCTAGGTAGCTTTGATATGTTCCATGGCTTAGCCATTTGTGTCCCAATACCCAAGTCCACCACCGTTTTGCCCCGATCCAGCCACCAATATATAGCATTAGAATTCTACATCATATGCAGTCGTATCACACTTCAGACCATGACATTTCAGAAGACAACAACCCAGCAAGAGGAATCAATTCAAAAAAAAAAAAAAAAAAGATCATTCAAAGATAATGGTTGGCGAGAGAGACAATTGGAGGAAGTTGTGATTGCATATATACCATGGAGAATCTATGTTAAACAGCTAGCTAATAAGGATAAAATATGATCTTCAAACCAATATAGGTGTCACCAATATGCGTGGTTTGTACAAGAATGCATATTCTAGCATAGGAACCACTCGTGACAGTGTTCAAGGCTCCAACAAGGGAACGGCTGCTGTATACGCAATACTCCGAGTATTACAGCTATCGTTTGACTTTGTCAAGCGGTGAAATTACTTTTCATAAGAAGCATGCGCCAAGCGCGCGTCTCGTGTAGGGACTCTAATTTTGTTTCCCTCAGCAACCCGGATCCACCAATCGAATTTGCAGCAGAAAATTCGGTATAGTTTTCCTTCCCCTGAGCTTGAATGCAACACAGTCATAAGCCTTTGCAGCACATTCATAAGCCTTTGCAGCATCCACATCAGTGTCAAACGTCCCCAGCCAGACCCGGCTGCCTTTCCGGGCTGGGTCACGGATCTCCGCCGCTAACTTGCCCCACAGCCTTCTCCCTGACTCCCCTGTAATGCCTGCTCCCCTCCCCCGTCGATGAGCTGGAGTTGGAAGAGCTGCTTGACTTTCTCTTGGGCTCGCTGCTCATGGGTTCTTCTTCGGTAACAGGTTCGGGTTTCGGGTTTCGGTAGCTTGAAACAAGGGAAGTGGACTCGGATTCGGATATGGAGTACTCGGACTTGATGATGGGTTGGAAGTAAGAGAGTTTTGATGGGGTTTTGTCGAAGTTGAGATTGGTGATAATGTTGTCTGTGAAGGTGAAGTCTTCTAAGAGATGTTGGCAAATGAGCTCCAGAGTTGACTCATCTTGCTCTTGGGTTACCCACCTCCATTGGCTCGTTCGCGGAGGGAGAATTACAGAGAGTTATGCACAACACGCACCAAAACTTCTCCACCCGCTACTTGACACGTGGTCCAGACAGCCGCAGTAATCAAGGTACTGCGTACATTCCATAACACACCCTCCAACAATACTAGCAATAGTACTAGCTAAGTGCTGAGAGATGTCTTTCATCTAATAACACTCGAGTGATTTCCAGGGTTGCCGCATATAAATTGGTGCATATAATTTAGGCAAATGATACATCTATTTCGCGCATGAGTTCTTAAAATGAACAACCATCTTGATCAAATTAAAGTTTATGGACGGATTTTGTAAAATCACAACAAATAAGAAATTATAAGCTCTAATTTATGCGTCAAACTATTTTTGGTAGAAGCATTTTTCTTATGATTTTGTATTAATTTTTTTTTTAAAGCAGACCATATTGATAACGAGTTCTCTCCGTCAAGTTAGAAAAAGGGTACCCAATGATTTTGTAATAATTATTATTACAGTGTATTATTACAAGTTGTAAGCAGTGGCGGAGGGAGAAAAATATACCTATGGGGGCACAAAAATTGATTGCAGCACTGGTCAATCACTGGGGGCACAACTGCCTCTTTCATTGGGGGCACAACTGCCTCTTTGGCTGCCAATTGTCAAAATGTAATGGGGGCACATGCCCCCACTGGTCCTCTGTTCCCTCCACCCCTGGTTGTAAGCACTACACTGACTCAATGAAATCATCATCGAAATTTACGTTCTTATCACATGTTTGTTGTGAGAGCTAGCTATTGCTTTTGATCACAATATATAGGCAATGCTCTACATGTGTGTGTGTATGAATGCTCTACACGTGTGTGTGTATGAATGCTCTACACGTGTGTGTGTATGAATGCTCTACACGTGTGTGTGTGTATGAATGCATGAACATGCAACAAGCATGTCTGCTTCAACTAAATTTGTTACTTCTTGTTTATCTGAAAGTACTGCTCGATTTGTTTTGCAGTGAGTACTAGCTTGTAGATGCAATTCCATCTGCCAAAGTTTTGAATGAAGATTATTTCCTGATCAATTTTGCCTGGAATCTCAAAACCCCCTACTTCTTTAATTTGTTTCCTCTTTCCTGTTTCATGATCAACGTCAATCTTGTTTGAGCCAAATGACATTTTTGTTTAAATAATAACTTTATTGGACTGTAAAATGTCTATGTGAATATTAATTACCTCCATGGCCCGCGTCCAGCCGGCGAGCCCAAGTTCTTTAAAGTTCACAAATAGTAACCCGCCAGCAAGACCACGCGAGCTGAATTACAAGGTATGCGTGCGGAATGACTCCGCGCAGACTACAGATCTCGCGCGTTTAGACTTCAGGCAAAACACATAACTCGCTCGGAGTAGAGAGCTCGCGCGCGAAATGACTTATGGGCCCTCCGCTTAGGCGAGGGGGAATATTATCAAGGCGAACTGGCGAACTGGTTCGCTAGTCCGCATGAGAGACCTCGCAAGGAAACACATGCGGAGTCCGCACGAACCCTTTTAATCGTTGAATACTATTTACAAGTCTTTGACACGCTTTGGGTCAATCCATGTGGCCCTTATTAATTAAAAAGTCTTCTTCTGGACCGCGAGATGATTTGAGTCTGTGGCCCGCGCGAGATTAGTTTTCTACATGGACTGTGGCACCATGTGGGATAAGATTGCTCCTAATTGCAATTCACATGGGAATTTATAATTGAGCAACACGGTAGCAGTGTCCTATGCGGAGTGTGCGAACTTGACATGTGTCACAAGAAGGTTGGTCCTCATGTGTGGAATAGTGCCCTTATGCTTTACGTTGCAGAGTCTGACTTGGATTCTGATTATCTTTCTTCTGCCGCAAGTCGAGCTCCACTATATAAAGAGGCTCGAAGGTTTACAGAAAACTCTCTCTCAACTCACTCACAATTCAACAAACAAAACAAAATTTTTCAACCTTGTTGAAACCTCTAACGCTCCCCGGAGCTTTGTCTTCGCTTTCCTGTTGAAGCAAAACACACATAACCCCTCTGATCTCCCTATAGTTGCTCTGCTCGCGCCGCCGTGAGTATCGATAGTCTTGTGCTCGTAAATTCATCATCTGAGGTGGCACCTGGAACCCCCTTCTACCTGATCAAGAAGTTAAGATCTCGCAATCAACCTTTTCCTCGTCCGCGAGGTGGCACGCCCGCAACACTCTCCCTTTTCTTTGTTCGCTATTCACCTTTGCTCCGCGCGCTGAGGATCATGGCCAAAACAGATCCCTCATACAACAGCTAGCTAGCTTCATATGTTCCACGGCTAAATCACTGTTCCACAAGTCGACCAGCATCACCGTTATTCCTGCATCCAAACCCTATAATTATGCTCGCTTTTGCCTTATTATTAATTAACAGTGTTGCCACGGCACCGCCTGAGTACTTGTTTTTGGTTTTATACAACAGCGCGCTCCCCCGGCAGAAATTATCCTACCTTTTCAGCTTGCAACTCATTGTTCTATAAATCATGCAATCCATCTTAGAAATCCATGATTTTAAAGTGTGTAAGATTAAACTAGGATCACAAGTTGTAGCGAAGAGACTGAAGTTCAATATTTTTACCATAACTTCATAAATTCGGCATCAATGGGAGGACATATCATCCGTCCATAATCCATTGGCGGCGTAGCTGTCTCCTAGTTTTACCATATAACCACCTCAACAACTAGTTATTTTTGACTATCCAATGGTTAGTTTATTATTATACATATGACTGGTAAACTACTATTAATCAGTGTTAATCCTAGCAATTGCTAGTGTTTGATCATTCGGTTCATAAATACCTCATATAAAACAAAAAAGTATACTGATCCTAAAACTACATAGTTCTCACTTCCTTCCCCCAGTCGCAAGTCAAAACATGATCCTCCATAAACATCATACATGTTCATAAAAGATGAAATGCATTACCCTGTGATAGATATTTCTCTCGTTTACCCTAAACAACTTCGAGAGACATTGAATTCAAACTGACCACCGCCTGCGCTATATGCAGTGACGGTGATCATCACCGTCTCCAGAGCTGGGAACTTGTCGCTTTATCTTGGCATGTCTCTAGAATTCAAGTCCTTCCTGGATGTGAAAGAGAGACATCAAGCAACACTGTAACCTGAGTATCATGTGACTTTACTTTTGGCACTAACACTTGGCTGGTGGATAACCTGCAGTTGTAGTTAAAGTAGGGCAAGCATCAAAACTCATTATTGAATTTCTACTACAAGCATGCAAAATAATCTGTTGAGCATAGCCAACACATTAATCTTCATTTGCTTGATCCATCTATGATTCCATCTCAGTTGGTAACATATAATGAGGTTACAGGCTTCCGTATCAGTATACCACTGAGCAGTAGTATCAGGTCTGCAGTTGCCATCTACAACCAGACCAAACAAAGCATAAACAAAACTCCATTAAGAAACCTGTCAAAACTATGGATAAACAAGTATGATATGTGCAACACCTTGTTCGGCAATCTTTAGACTCTATCCATGCTCACCAAGAAACAATTCAAAACTATGGATAAACAAGTATGATATGTGCAACACCTTGTTCGGCAATATTTAGTCTCTATCCATGCTCACCAAGAAACAATTCTTATGCTTCACTAAAAGATACTTATGGATAAGCTTGATTCAAATAATAAACTCAATACACTTCTATCAATCCTCTGAAAAACCAAGAAACCTATTGATAAGCTTGGCGACTGGTGTGGCATCACCTGGATGGTACGGAATGAGGGACTCCAGTTTCATATCTGCTATAATGTGACAAAGTGTCTGTGGGCGAGCATAGTACAGATGCTTACTGTCTGCTAGTTCTTCTGCCAACTCACTTTGATGGTTGTCCATCAAGTCTTCATTAACCACAACAATTAAGGGCTTCCCAAGGCGCAATGTCTCAAATATGCTCCCTGACCCTGCATCACAATAAACAATAAGCATAAAATATCAAGCATAAAAAAATGTAAAGAGGGCTCAGAATAAACATAATTTCATTTCCCTTCCAATTAAACTTTTGAGTGATTCTAACGTAAAAGTAATAACCATATGAAAAGTGACCTAATTTAAGCATCATGTGACTCCAGATAAATGTCAATGTTAGACACATATCTGAAGTAGTGATTCTCCAATCTGATGTTGTATGACCCAAAATTCTAACAGTTGAAATCCATGGATACAGGTGGTAACATAAGGCAGAGAATAATATTCTCACACTACTACAACTATACCGGCATGGCTAATGACAAGAAACGCTGCTCTTAGATGGTCTGCAATGCTTGATGAAAAAGTGAAGTAATCTACCGCAATGGAGTCATCACCTCCTTCAGACTGCATTAAAAGAAAATGTAATGGAAAATTAAACAAGTATGTAACAATGATCTTCATTTCCTTGCTCCATAAACAAAATCTGTCTCAAGTAAATAGGTCTATAATCAACCACAGATGAAGAATACAAACTCCCTATTCTTCAGAGTCAAATGTTTTTTTCTTTGTGGAGAACCTCTGAATTCAATACACATACAAAATACTTTCTTTCTCATCTAACCTCTCTACTCACAAGAATTGAATCTCAAACCCTCCACAATGATATTACTTTACAGTACATTTTGAACACTTCATATAATTCCTGTAAAAGGACCAAAATTTCAAAATAAGAAAAAGAAAATACCTTTGAGGGAATATAGGAGCCACGGCCCATTTGAATGAGAATCTCAGTGTACCCTCTTCTCGACAGCTCTTCTTTAACCTCTCGTGTATCCACCGCTTTCACAAGAGCATCAAAACTAGTTGTTCCAACAGTTACAAAAACCGTCTTCTTAGACTTCATTGTAACCTCAGTATCTCCCATCCCCAATACTATCTACAAACTAATCCTGCCGTAATCAGAATCAACAAGAGACAGTTCTAGAATAAGAACACTGACAAGTGTAAGATAAACAAATGCATTTGAAACCAACAAACAAGCAAAATGTGAAAACTGAGCTTATATGGGATTGAAGGTAAAACTTAATGCATGGCAGCATTACTATTCCTTTCGGAACTGTAATTGGGTCCTATGAATCAGAAAGGCACAAAACTTGAGGTTAATCGGATTGAAGAACGCACATTTATACGAATTAACCTAAAGCCATCACCTTTAACCAAGATCATCACACTTGATACTCTAACCCATTTGGCTCCTCAATCACAAAGCCACGTTCTAAGAGCTATAACGACCATAAAATCCAAAACTCATTTGACATGTTTGAAATTCAATGACATTAAAACTGAAGTCTTTATAAAACCCAATCATAAGTGAAGTGTGTTAAACTGACGCAGGTGGAAGATCAAGAGCAAAGCAAGCTCACCTGGAGACGCAAAGCAGATGAGAAACTGGAGACTGGAGAATAGCAACACTGCGATATGCCAAGAAGCTAAACACTGACACAAATATGAATCTCACCAAAAAAAAAAACACTCACACACACAAATATGAAAAGCCAGTATTACCCCCCACCATCCAATTTATTTACGGACCCATTTCGGCTGTTTCCGACGTGTTTTCGGCGTATCCAAGAATAAATTATGAACCTACAAGCTGCCGGTCACGCGTTGGTATGGCCAAAAAACACCGGAAACAGCCGAAGGTTTCTGAATACGGCCTGACCCGTATCAGTGAATAAGTGGGATACGTGGGGGCAATAATGACTTTTCGATCCTAGAGTCTTAGCAAAAGTCCGTTGTGCCCCCACGTTTTTAATTTATTTACGGACACGTTTCTGGAGTTTCCGATGCGTTTCTGACCGTTTTTGAAGCTTTTTTGGTGTTTCCAAGAACATATTCTAAACCTACAAGGCGTCATGCATGCGCTGGTATGGTCGAAAAATAACTCAGACAGACAGAGACTCCCATAAACAGTTGGACACATATTCGTGAATAAGTCGGATACATCGGAGCAGTAATGACTTTTTGTTCCTATTTTTTAGGACTAACACTATGAGAAAGTCGATTTTGCCTCCACTATCCAGTTTATTTACGAACTCATTTCTAGAAGTTTCTGATGCATTTCCAGCTGTTTTCGTCACGTTTCGGCGTTTTCAAAAACACATTCTGAACCTATAAGGCTCCGGACACACGTTGGTATGGCCAGAAAATACAGAAAACGGATGGAGACTGCCGAAAACGGCAGGACACTTATCCGTGAATAAGTTGGACACCTAAGAGCAATATTGACTTTACAACCCCATAGTCTAAAGTTGAACATTAACACACCAACGTGAAAATTCATTTTTGCCCCCACCATCCAATTTATTTACGGTCATGTTTCAGAGAGTTTCCGGTCATTTCCTACGACCTTCAAGGCTCCGTACACGTACAAACATGCTGATATGGCCTGAAAACACCGTAGGCCGCAATATACGTATCCGTATATTTGGGGTCAATAATGACTTTTCTTGCTGGTGTTGGCATCAAAAGCGCGCAAACGGGGCTCCATTTTTATGTTGCGTTTTGGGCTTCTCATACTTCTCAATGGGGCTGCTCGTTTTGCTTTCATCAATTTAGTGGCCTTTTATTGTTGGGCCTTTGACACTTTTTACCGAAACCCAATAATTGTTAGCCCTAGAAACGCATATAAGAACATTGGTATCACCTAGCCCTTCGTGTGGTATGCAATATATACCTTGGCTTTGTTTTGACACGATTTAGATAAAAAAAAAAGGAAAATACCCAAATGCACAAAAACAGGGATTTTAATGCCCACACCAATGTAAATCTTTTCTGTTAGCCCATTTCAATGATTCTCATGCAAAAGACATTATTACCCTCTATAAAATTAAACCCACACAAATCTCATCTCTTTCTCTTCTCTCTCTCCCTCTCTCTTCTTCTCCTCCCGATCTGCTCTTTGCTCTCTCTCTCTCTCTCTCTCTCTCTCTCTCTCTCACAGATCCTTCGTCGGTGACCTCATCTTCGCCTCCACCATCTCCGGCGACCTCTTCAATGGAGGGACGTCTGTTCGCCGCATCCTGATGAGCGCGCCGCTCTCCTCCGACCTCCGCACCAAGTACAACGTCCTGTTCATGCTGGTGCGCAAGGACGACGAGGTCCAGGTGGCCGCGAGGGCAAGGTGGTCCAGGTCTACCGCCGCAAGTGGGTGATCCACATCGAGCGCAAAACCCGGTTCCGGCGACTCGTTCTCTTCGGCGGAGGAATATGGCAGCGCTGTTTGCCTCTATTACCTAGCTCATCTTCAGGCTCGGTTGGAGTTTGATCCGGGCTGGATAGTGGCTGGGGAAGGGCGCTTCTTGCTGGCGTGCGCCAGGGTCGATGGAGGAGGCCGGTGGAGGAGATCGAGGAAGGTGGGTGCCCAGAGAAGAAATATGGGTGCCCAGTTTAAGTCAGTTTTTTTTTTATCCTTACCTTTGAAAGTGATTATTGAGGATTGATAACTGATTATTGGGGCCAATAAGTTATTATTTGAGGTTTGTAACCTGATTATTGAGGGTCAGTAAGTGATTATTGGGTGATTACTGGGTGCCAGTAACTGAAAACTAAGTGATTATTGGGTGTCAGTAACTGAAAACTAAGTGATTACTAGGTGTTAGTAACTGAAAACTAAGTGATTACTGGGTGTCAGTAACTGAAAACTAAAAGTTATTGGGGGTCAGTAACTGGTTACTGGGTGTCAGTAATTAATCAATAACTGGTTACTGGGGGTTAGTAACTGGTTATTATGGGTCATTAACTGGTCAGTAACTGATTATTGGGGGTCAATAACTGGTTACAGGGGAAAATCCGGTGACCGGAGTCCGGCTGCCGGTGACCGGAGCCCGAGGTTCCGGCCAAGTCTTTTCATGTTGAAGAGGTGAGGGCAAAATAGTCTTAAAATAATATGGTTTGTTAAGACTTTAGTAAAAATTTGTGCATTTGGGCATAAAAAAGGTTACCTTATATTGGAATGGGCTAATGCAAAAGATTATCATTGAAATGGGAAATAAAGGATTTGAATTAGTACTAAATGGGCATTTTCTCTAAAAAAAATTCTATAAGGATCTTGATTTTAATAAGCAGAGCTATACAATTGATACAGCAGAGCTTAGCGCATACGAGTTCATATACTATGGCAAGAGATAGATGGTCTGTTCTACCGACGGATCTCTTGAAGTTAGTGTTAAACCTTGTCTCGTTTTGCGATCTCGTTCGTCTTAGTGCAGTAGCAAAAGTTGGCGGCAGCCTGTCCTTGATGATCTTTGTCGGCGTCACCGAAACCTGCCATGGATGATTTCACTTGATAATGGAGGATTAAGAAAATTGGATCTTCTTGATCCATGGCTCAAAAAATCCTAGCTACTCTCTTTTGAAAACAATAGGGCGAGATGGTGTAGAGGAATTATTACTTGGCACCAGAGTTCATGCTTCCAAATATAGTTGGTTGCTTATGTCAAAACAAAAGGTGATTAATCTATTGGTCTCTACAAATTATTTCTCCATTATTAAGACCAAACATTCCATTCATTTTGTCTACTGGATAGGCACAAATATAAATTAACGATCAATTGTCTCAAAACCCTCTCATCAAAAATATTTGTCTCAAAACCCTAATCATTTAGCGAGCGATCGATTTATTATATTTGAATATTGTACGCTGATATTAGCATGTAAAATGCATAGATCGATAATTGTTATTTCTATCAGATTAATCATTATGAGTGCAAGGTGGGAATAATGGGTTTGGGATCATTGACTAAGAGCAACTTTAACCATCAAGCCAAATTATTTTGTCAACTTTTAAATTTAACAGCTTAGGTGGAATTGACTCTCTTTTGATGAATTCCCAATCCAATGTTACTGTCAAATTTAAACATTATTATACTATTATTTTATAATAATTTATGCTTGGAGAGGAGAGAGAGAGAGAGTAAAGCACTCTCGGAGAAAAAGAGAGAAGACGAGGGAGAAGGAGAGAGAAAGCAGTAAACAAAAAAAACAAAAAGACCAGGGCAACAGATGTTGGCAAACTTGACTGTATGCTCAAGTAGACATTCATGTGGCAAATGACCTATTGGTTGGAGTAATTTTGTCACTATCATTTATAGCCGTTCAAACTTCACATAGGATCATTTGACAAGATCATTGGAGTTGCTCTAAAGGGCATGACTATGAGCCTAGGTCTCTTAGAGCCGTTCAAACTCCACATAGGATCATTTGACAAGATCATTGGAGTTGCTCTAAAGGGCATGACTATGAGCCTATGTCTCTTATGGGCCTGGCTCTAAAAGTAGGTAGTTTTCTTTTTTAAAAACTTAATTCTACAAACTATGTTATTGATCATAGGAGTAGACTTACTTTCATAAGTGAGCCTGATGTTTCGAATGTAAGTAGTCAATCCCATATATCACTATAACTTTAGGGTTGTGAAGCTTTGTCTGTCGTAAGTGGTAGCGGATGGATATGTAATGACTATCTTGACATGAGTATCAATTAAATGTTCATCATTTTCTTAAAATAAAAATAAAAAATCTATATGAGTTATTTCACTCTAAAATAATATAATTAATCGATAGTCATTTTCATAAAATAAAATAGGAATATTGTTTATAAAAATGAATGAAAGCTAAAACTTCAATCTACACAAGCATATACACTTAATATAATTTCTTGGATGTGGGTGTACCTATCATAACCAGGTAGGAAAGAATAAATGTAGGTATTAGGTGGACCATGCTATCAAGAAAGTCTCAAAATCCAAATGGCATGGGGTAAAAACCACTTTGCAAAGAATTAGGTGCCAACATTGACTCTGAGGAAGAGTTAGAGAGAATAATGACAATGGGGAGGGAATTGAGAGTTTGTTTCATTGTTTGGGAAAAGGAAAATGTTGTGGGAATGCTTAAGAGTGACTAGTCCAATCTAATTGGGAAGGATGAATGAACAATGCTCCATGCATATTATAATTGAAGAGTTCTGACATTTGAGTATAATATGTGCATGTCGTATGGTTCTCAATTTGTATTTACTTGGCTAGAGGCAATATTTTTATCAAATGTGAAACGGGAAAACTTCAAACTTAACTAATGTCACTAGAAAGAATCCATGAATATCTTTCCTCTATTATTTGAACATACAATTTTTTCTCATAGTCTAACCTGTATGGGTGAAGATAGCTAGCTAGAATGGTGCATGTGTACAATTAACGGGGTTTAGGTGTGACTGAGTGTCATGTCTCTCTCAATTGTTCCATAATGGAAAGTAAAATATTGTAACGTTGTGTATAAATATTTCGTAAGCCTTCATCTAGATGTCATAACATTGTAGCTAGCTAGCTTAATCTAAAAGCTTAATTAAGAACACGTCGAGCATGATTTAGATATCATGCAGATCCTTATTTTCCTAGCCTGCATAACGTACACTCTATTTGTCTTTCTAATGCAAGACTCTTAATTTATTCAAAACCAAGATATGAAATTTGATATGAAACCAGCTTAATTAGGGTTCGAGATCGAGCGTTTCCTTGTTTATTTGATAACGTACTGTACAAGGAAATATGAAATCATCCTTTGATGAATGACTCAATCATGTCTAGCTTTCTAGAGGATTGTTCAAATGATTATGTTTTTCTACAAGAAAGGAAAATATAAATATCAACGTACGTTTGTATATATAGACTGAGAATATATAGTATATATATTGTTTATGAAAACCTAAGAAAATGTCAATGAGTACGCAAGTGATCGATTTTGGAATTAAGGAATAGGTAAAACGGTTGAATCATCAATCTATTCAAAACTATATATTTGACCGATCACTTTCACTGCATCAAGATTAACAATTTAATAGATTGACCGATCGTCACTGACTAGAATTTATACTGATGTAGATTTGTAGACGTTAATTAAATTTGAGTTCATATATATATATGATAATGATGCCATGTTTTCGTTAAAATGTACGTATCTACATACTGTATATGTATATATTACATAATAGTTTGAGTGATACATGCACTCATTATTCTTTTTCTCATGCATCCGGCCAGTACGTACGTAACTTCAATAATCTAGCTAATTGCATTAGGTATACTCTAATGATCATAACTAAGCACATTCAAGTACTGTAGCATTTATATGCATAATTTTTCTGCTAAAAAGTGTCTGAGATCGAAATGTGTCAATAAATTTATTTTCTCAATTCTCATTGTATATATAACACAAATATACGTATTTGCAGTTTCCGTATTCACCTAATTTTTTTACTGTATCTTATATTTACATACGTATTTGTAAGTGAGATTGTAGATATATTAGATTTTAAAAAATTGGGATATGTTTAAGGAAATTATGTTTTCGTCCTTTTGTTATGTGTCTTGTCCTAATACACGTAGGATTGGTTAATCCGGTTTCCTTATTAGAATATGTTACAGTTGATAGAACTTCTAGATTCTTCGGGAGACTCTATGTAACGCCTATAAATAGGTCTTTCTATCAATGAATGAGTAGACCGTTATTCTCGTTATTTTTCTCCTTTAACACGTTATCAGACTTGGTGCTCTTACCAAGCTTTATTAATACCCCCTCCATCGAAAGAAAAAAAAACTGTAAACCCTAAAATAGGGCAGCTTTGTTTTTCCCGATTTCCAACCAAAATTCCGACAGCCCTTGGCCGGAATTTTATATCCCCAGAAAGCTCTCTCCGTCTCGGATCCAACGTCTCTGTCCTCACCCCGAGAGCCGGCCGAAAAGTCTCCGAACCGGCCGCTGGAAGATTCCAGACCGCCACCGCTACCGACCACTGGTTCACCGCCTTCTCGAGCTCCGATCAATCTGAATTTTTGACAGCAGCTTCCCCATCCAGAGCTACTCCTCCTTTCAAATTTTCAGCCCCAAACTCGAAGCAAAAGTAGATGAAATGTTATTTCTCCTCTCAGTAACCTCTAGAATCCGAAAATTCCAAGATTGCTCGCCTTCCAAGCAAGTCCAGAAGGGCTCTTACTCCTCGATCGATGCCCACAACCGACCTCAACTCATCAGAGTTATATATTCCTTTCGGGCGCCCACCTTCACTGATCTGGCAGCCTAGCTATGATTGCTCACACTGATGGTGAAGAACACCAGCCTCCTTACTAGCCGAGCCATATCTCAGCCCGTCGCCGCCGCGCTCTTGCAACCCAGCACCCAGCCTTGCCGCGCCACTACCCACAGACACGATGGAATTGCGAGAGTAACTTCGCAACACACGCATGAAAATTGCAAGGACAATTTCTGTTAAACGCAGTTTATTTGGCAAACTAGCAAAGAAGCTTTTATAAAAGTTGCCGCTTTTGAATTTTAATTTCATAGCCAGACTTCATAGCCTTTTTCTACATCCCACATTTCTTTATAACGTGGGACAATATTGAGGGATTGGGACCCTTCATATCAAAGTTGAAATTTTTTACGGTTTGACAAATCACAGTATTACGACGAAATATTTTCATGGTTAATAAAGGGACAAACATCGATTTGCGACTGAAATTGTCATGGTTAATATCAATTTGTGATGGAATTTTTCACGGTTTATATCGAATTGAGTTACCATAAACCTTGGTCTTGACCTAATTCAATTTTTAGAATTAATTACTGTATCTTGAAAATGATTAATCTTTCATCTTGTTGTTGAAATATTTGACCGAAACATGAGCCCTAAATTTGACCCAAAAAAAATGTGACGAATTTCATGTCATGAATTTTGAAAAAAGGGAGAGGCAACGTCTCGAACCTCATATGTCATATTAAAAATTGGGCTAGTACAAGAAAAATCTTGTTATTGATATGGTTCAACATCAGTTCACTAATTGCAATGAAAGCAATATTATGGTCAATGTATATAAAATATAAGGAAATCTGGCACCAAGAAACTCACTATATGAAAGAAGATGAGAACATTATTGTCTCAGTTACGGATTTTAAAAACAAAAGGTACATTGCGGAAAATATGAAACATATGACTTCGGTTTAATAGTCTAAGTGACTACAAATCCCTTTATTTTTTCAAGTTTTGTGAAGGCATACACCTCACATATTTGACTAAAGTTACTTAGTCTTTATGTTTTGAATTGAATTCATGGTGAAGACCTCGTTATCATTGTTGACATATATATTCAAATTTTGTCTGACACATATGGTTCGATCTACATAAGCTATATATTAATGCAATATATCGCATTATAATATGACATTATATTAGACTACAAAAGACCACCAGTTACTATAAGGTGACGTTTATAAAGGTTGAGATCGCACCAAGTATGACGCAATATATACTTGGGTATCATAATTAAACCAAGTGTGCTGCAATGCACACTTGGTATATCATGATGTTGCTCAATGCACATCGGTTTTGGATCAAAAGAGGATTTGTAATGTCAAGTGTGGCGCAATGCACACTTATATAATTGCAAAAACATTACAAACAAGAGTAGTCTTCTACACTCTTCAGCAAATTCATAATTGCAAAAATAAAATTGCGTTACGCTAAATGTCATCCAAAATTGGATGTTGAAAAATCTTTTTCTTTCTATGCAAGATCTAATAGTGGGCTGTTGGCGGCACCGCCGCTCCTTTATAGTGCTCACGATCAATTTTGCCCAAGTTTTGACATGTTTTAAGCCTTGTTTTATCCATCTATGTAGTATTACACGTCATATATATATATAATGCACTCTAAAGGATTTCAATACCTTTTTCAATATCCATCGAAATTGTTAATATATTTCAGTTTCTATGTCTTGACATAAGACTGTTGTCTCTACATTCGTCTCTATATTCTTGTATATGAATGTGTCGTAGAGAGATTGAGTGCTTAGTTTATTGCAATATTGCAAGGAATAGACAACTATTCATGGATTTAGTTTTTTATAAATCCGTTGTGACTACGATGACTAAATCATCAGAAATAATCAAAGAGTGGATTAATGCTCAAGTTTCAATGTCTAATGACGTTCTGATTCAAGTCACATATGCTCTTTATACATGTATAATGAAGCAATCAAACCGTGTTATGATTTAATGATATTCATGTCAACGTTTATCACCTGGAAACATATTATGAGAATTGATAAGAATTTTTTATGTATCACTATAATGAATGCGTAACATTCATGAGTCACTAAGATTCGGTTAATTGAATCGGTTATTGTCTCCAATGATGAGAATGAAGACATCGATTCATGTAGGCTTTAACATAAATCGTCCGGGACAATTTGGACGTGTTTTGATGATCCGTATATTAAAGAGTAAAGACTCTCACAGACATCATTTCTTTTGAGCAAAGTAACCATTGAGATCAAAGATCACCAAAATACCACTTGATGGAGCTATAAGCAATGCTCACGGCCTATAGATGACATTAAAGCCATTCGCGTCATCCTCCTATACAATGGAGGAACTACTCATGCTTTCATAAGCAAATATGACGCAAAAGCCCCCCTATGATCTCACAGTGGTCATATTTATTACTTGTTTTGTAAAGCCTATTCTTTAGCGAAGATTAGGAGCGACACCCTCCTATGCTAAGAACAATAAAATGTAGAGACTAGCTTATAAACAAGATGCTAAGTCGTTGTTCACTAAGTAAGACATTAATTACAATGTCTATGAGTGATTTTATAAGCATGATACATAAGATGTTGGCTTAATGACTTCTCATTGTTCACTTTAAGGCATAATAATGTTATGGTGATGTTCACAATGGTTTAACTCAAGCCATAACAATTAGCTGTTATGGGGCACCTTAGCAATGATTGAAAAGTTGAAAAAACCTAGAATTTCTGGTTTTTCAGCTTGCAGACTAGTTATTATGAGATCCGGATCAACAACTTTTGGACCGGTTCTTGAGGTTCTGTTTACGGCTACGGATTCCTAACATCCAAATATACCTATTTACAAAATTTTGTGGCATTTGGAGAAGTGGAAGGTGGTGAACCGCTCAATATAAGTGTTCACGGATGTCCAGCGACTCCGACGGACGGTTCGGCAGGTGCTCAATATAAGTGTTCACGGATGTCCAGCGACTCCGACGGACGGTTCGACAGGTTTTAGGCCGGTTCCGTCGTTGAGGCTAGCGGTTTTGTAATCCTAACTTCCATTTTTACCTTTTTACAAAATTTGGTAGCGTTTGGAGCAATAGAGAATAGTGAACCGTTAAAGGAAGTGTAAAACAAAGATCCGGTAATGCTGGCCGGTTTCTTTTTGACCAATCTCGGCGATGAGGCCAGTGGTTTTTTGGACTTGTAAGACCAACGACTACAGGTTGTAGCAGAGTCATAGTTTTATTTATTCATCTTTGCTCATCATCATCTAAATATTTATGTTACGGTTGTAACAATATGTATATTTGTTAACAGATTGAGTTAACGTTCTGCAATCTATATCGTCCACATGTTATCTGTGCTATATTGCGCCTCCACAAGCGCACAATGATGAGTTATTTATGATGAATATTGTCTTTGAATAAGACATGAGCTTCTGACTATAGTCCACTTATATAAGGACCTTGACATACGATCTCTTATATGTCACTTTGATGAGTCAGTCTTCCCGTCGTTAGGGGGAGATAAGAACAAGAATGTTCAAGTAAAATGACTTGAAATTGTCGTAGTTTCTCCCTACTGTGTCTCATCAAGTTCCCTAAAGTGACGAGATCACATATACATGCTGCAAACATGCCTGCAAGGATTGATGTTCGGATAAGGACATGTTGATGTCCGGATAAAAGGACATGTCGTCACCCATAGATGGTGACATGGTGACACCACAAATATGGTAGATAGTGTCGCTAGGCCGTGGCTCCCACGGTTTAGGGAGAGGCCACTTGGTTTGATACATACTCGCCAAGGAAGAATGCAAGTTTGGCACAACTTGATCATTTGATCAATGATACTCATTCGTCTGTTAATACTGGATTATGGTCATATTAGGGGACGTCTCAATGTCAATATCAATCCATATAGAGATCTCTTGTCAGGACCCGCCCCAAATTTCACCCTGAAACCCAAGGAGAGTCCTGCGGGGACCACCTCCAAGGAAAATTTACCGAAAGACTCGGTAAACCTTCCTTGAAAATGGACAACCCTAATTCGGAAGAACATAACAGAACCACTTATTTAACCAAAATAAAGAAAACATTCTCCGCTACAACCCAAAAGTAGCCAGAAATAATTAAACAGAAATTCCAACAGTATTCAGAGCTACTAAAAATTTAAAATACAGCGGAAGCTAACAATCTCCTAGTAGATTAAACAGGTAACCAACTGGCGAAATGTAGCGGATAGATGGGTCACTATGCCTCGACGTCGCCTTCCAGACCTCACGCGAACGCTGCAGACTAGACATTTTTTTAAAAACGAAGAGCCCAGGGGAAAATATTCAAAAATGTCAGAGTGAGTGGACAAAAGCAATTCCGACAACAAATAAATATTTCTCCAAAAATACTTTCAAAGAAAACGCTTTACCAGCGATAGCTTAAAAGCATAACTCGAAAATGTTGAACTGGTGTCTAGCCTCGCTAGACTCCCAAACTTTAAGAAAGAATGTCTCTCAGGCTAGAATATCATATATATCAGTATGTATTCACACTCGACTATCTCTTGTACGATATCTATGAATAAGCTCGAAAAATAGATAAACATACAAGACTACGACGCTGGCGTCTAACGCTCACGTCGCCCCATACTGGAATTGTGCCTCAGAATGGGGGAAACGTCCGAGTGGTATATATACGTGTTGATTCCTTGTACGAATTCTATGAATGAATTCAAAGAATAGAAATTCGTACAATGCTATGACGCTGGCGTCTAACGCTCACGTCGCCCCATACTAGAATTGTATCTCAGTATAAGGGAAAATCACGTATAGCTAGCTAACATTTAATCATATACATACACTACCAGAACATGCACTTTAGCCGACGAAAAATTTTCGTCGGCCTGTTAAAAATATTCGTCGGCTAAGACCTTAGCCAACGAGCCTTCGTCGGCTATAGTGTCGTCGGGAAAAGGCCGTCTGTAATGACTTTAGCCGACGAAAAAAAAAATTTCGTTGGCTATAGTCCCACTTTAGCCGACGAAAAAAATCTCGTCGGCTATAGTCCCAGACTTTAGCCCACGAAGTATTAGGTTATTCGTCGGCTAAACCTTATAAAAAAAATTAAAAAAATAACTATAGCCGACGAAATATTAGGTTATTCGTCGGCTAAACCTTATAAAAAAATTAAAAAAATAACTATAGCCGACGAAATATTAGGTTATTCGTCGGCTAAACCTTATAAAAAAATTTAAAAATAATTATAGCCGACGAAATATTAGGTTATTTCGTCGGCTAAACCTTATTAAAAAAATAAAAAAATAACTATAGCCGACGAAATATTAGGTTATTCGTCGGCTAAACCTTATAAAAAAATTTAAAAATAATTATAGCCGACGAAATATTAGGTTATTTCGTCGGCTAAACCTTATTAAAAAAATTAAAAAATACTATAGCCGACGAATATTATGTTTGAATATCGTCGGCTAAAGTTGCTGGGTTTTGAAAAAAAAAAACTTCAGAAACATTTTTTTTTTTTTTTTTGTGTGTGTGGAGAATCTTGACAGAGAAACTGTGATATACAGTGAAAAGTTGCCACCGAAACTGGCAACACGCCGGTGAGGTTGTTGTTGTAGAGGTCGAGAACACAGAGCGAGGTTAGTGAGGTTGGAGAGCTCCGTCGGGAACGTGCGGTTGAAGACGTTGTTGGAGAGGTTGAAGAGGCGGAGAGCAGAGAGGCGGGAGTCGGGGTCGTCGAGGGAGGACTTGAGGGAGAGGAGGGCGCGGTAGGTGGAGGAGGAGAAGGAGGAGGAAGAGGAGGAGGGGACGCAATATTTCTAGTGTTGGGTTTATTTGTGGTGGTTGTGTGGAGGAGGAGGAGGAGGAGGAGGAGGAGGAGGAGGAAGAGGAGGAGGGGCCGCAATATGTCTAGTGTTGGGTTTATTTGCGGCTATATAAAGAACTTTAGCCGACAAAATTATTTATTTTCGTTGGCTAAACTCTTTGGTTGACCGCCAAAAAATTTTGGTTGAAAATTTTGAAAATTTTTCGACTTTAGCCGACGACTTTTCATATATTTTCGTCGGCTAAAGTCCTTTGAAAATTTTGGTTGCCCGCCAAAAAATTTTGGTTGAAAATTTCGAAAATTTTTCGACTTTAGCCGACGAATTTTCATATATTTTCGTCGGCTAAAGTCCTTTGAAAATTTCGTCGGCTAAACCTTTGAAATTCGTCGGCTAAAAGTATTTTTATACATTTGGCATGTTGTAATTGCATTGACCGCAACTATCGGGACCGAATATTTACCTGAATAGTGTGATTTTTCAACCGTGGATGTATTTCAACATTCTCGTCATATCTTATTTCATGACTTTTTAGAGTTTGAAGGTTTTACGTATAGTTTGTTTTTGAAACGGAACATTTACATAACACTTGGTAAACAAGTTATACAACATTAGTATGCATGTTGTGATTGTGATGATCAAACTTGAGAAACAGAATTCCGACCGTCAGATCTGACCATCATGATAAAATACATGTATGGGAAAAAATTCAACTTGATCCGAAAAGAATAAGGGCTCGATCCGGACGGTCAATCTCGTAAGTCAAACCCCTAAACGCACGGAAAAGGTCGTTCGACCGTCTAAATTACGTATTTTGGCCGGACCTCCAACTGAAAATAGTTTTAAACCGATGACACGTAACAAGTCGTATAAAAATTTTACGCAAAATAACCACCGAATATAGGGCTATAGTAGGTAATAGAGAAATTTTAGGGTTTAGCCGACGAATACCCTAACGTATTCGTCGGCTATAGTATATAATTAAAAAAATTAAAAAATAACTATAGCCGACGAAATATTAGGCTATTCGTCGGCAAAAACCATCTTAGCCGACGACTTTTCATATATTTTCGTCGGCTAAAGTCCTTTGAAAATTTTCCTCCAACTTTGGTTTACCGCCTAAAAAAATTTGAAATTTTTTGACCTTAGCCGACGACTTTTCATATATTTTCATCGGCTAAAGTCTATAAATTCACGAAAACACTCATATCTCCCCCTATGTTACGTAGTTTGGTCAAATCTTCCACACGAAAAACTCTCACGTAGATGAGACGCAACCACCTATATAAAATTTTTAAAACATTTACCTTTGGACGATAGGGCTCCCCTTAAGAAATAATAACGGTAAATAGGGTTGACCGCAGTTTTAAAAGAAAAAGACCAAACCCTAAAAACAGAAAATTACATAAAAAGCCTCGGATCG
The DNA here is from genome assembly GCA_034370585.1 of Fragaria x ananassa. Classification (NCBI taxonomy): domain Eukaryota; kingdom Viridiplantae; phylum Streptophyta; class Magnoliopsida; order Rosales; family Rosaceae; genus Fragaria; species Fragaria x ananassa. The sequence continues at coordinate 5,672,632 of CP139753.1, forward strand.
CTAGATCCGACGGTCGGATAGGCCTCGAAAGTAAGTTAGCTTGGATTTGGGCCTGCGGAGGTGCTGTCAAAATTTCAGCAATTTCTGACGGACGGATCAAAAGTTACACCCCTTTTTGCGTAGGACCATATTGCATCAAAATTTGTAAATATAAGACACTTTAGCCGACGAAATTATATTTTTCGTCGGCTAAACTTTTAAAAATTTCGTCGGCTAAACTCTAAAAACTTCGTCGGCTAAAGTTTTGAAAATTTCGTCGGCTAAACTTTTGAAAATTTCGTCGGTGAAAGTTCACAGACTATAGCCGACGAAAAAAATTATTTAGCCGACGAAATAAAAATTTCGTCGGCTAAAGTTGATCATAGCCGACGAATATTTTTAATTAGCTGACGAAAAAAAAATTCGTCGGCCTGGTTTTTTTTTTCGTCGGCTAAAGCCTTTCTTCTGGTAGTGATATTATTCTCATAAATCACTATATATGAGTATAATTACGAAATTCTCAATTTCGGGAAATTTCCAACAACAGGAAAATCATTCAACAAAAAGTATTTAAACACATTAATTAAAACAAAGGTTCACTCACAAAATAGGTCTAAGTCTGATGTCGGTCGGAGGCCTCGTCAGTTTGAGCCTCCTCGTGTCCTGTTCTAAAAACATAAATAAATCCTTAATTAACACACTGATGCTTAAAGCAAATAGGCGAAATTAAAAAGGAGCTCCGCGCGCTCAATCAAGCATATCGCCCAAAATCTTGAATTTCGCTACCAACCAAATAAACCTCCACAAACTTCTTAACCGACATCCCCTAACACCTTTCACCTTTCTAATCTTAAATAATCACGTGGCCGGATTTTAACTTAATAATCCGCCAAAAATACAAAACTTCAAAAATTCCCATACCTATCCAAAACTCCTCCAAAAATTATAAAACTCATTCCTTTAAACTCCTCATAAAATTCCCTACAAAAAACATTTTTTTCCCAGCGGCTCCGCCAGCAGCGGCGGCCGGCGGCCGGCGGCCAGCTCCGGCGACCTCCAATGCTCACCAAAATTGACAGCACCTTCCTCTCAACCTCTTCTACAACTTTCCTAATTAGCACAAATCACAATTCCAATCCTAACTAGGCCAATCGAACGAAAACACACAAAAAACCCTAGAATTTCCATTACCAATTCTTTTTACTTAGCTCGAGATGGAGGGAGCCCTTTGAAGGGATTGCTGCACGGGAGGAGAGCTTTCTTTTGAGCCAAGACTCGCCGGCTATGACTGCCAGAGGAGGGAGTTCCGGTGAGAAAACCACAACGGCAGTCGGACCTTTCGGGGTTAATTTCTCCTCCACGGCGACGCTAGGAAGGCTGCCACCGGTCTAGAATGGAAGCTGGGTCGGAGGCCAACCGTTTGGGACCGGTGCGACGGTGAACGGAGGCCGGACGACGGCAGGCTGGCGACGGGAAGTTCCGACAGCGGGAGAGCTCGGGGGGAGAATCGGGAGGGAGGAGAGAGAAAGGAGAGAGGAGAAGAAAAATGGGCCTAGCCCAAACCGGACCAACATCTCCAAATATACCCAATCCAAAAATTCAACACCCCAAAAATAATACCCCAATAAAAATTACCTTTTATTAGCAAAATTTATCATTTTTACCGTCGTCACTTTTTCTTCTTTCGAATATATCCTTCCAAATAATCGTCCCCTAACACCACTTTGGGGACCAATTAAATTAAATACTTACTGACGAAGACGGTAAAATTCTTATTACCACCGTGCTAGTAATTAAGGTAAAAATTAAGGGTCGGGGTGTGACATCTCTACACTTAGAAATTACACCGGTGTACATGATGACGTGATTTAATGAGTTTGATATCTAACCATACTTCATTGAGAAAATATCAACGTTGTAGATTGGTCTAAATGGAAAGATGTGATCCAGTTTAAACAAAGAGATAGTGCTTTGGTTAGGTGACGCTGACACTGTCAGTTATGTCTTTGTTAGAAAACATAGTGAGAAAAAGAGTTTAGACTCACCTTCTGGCGCAAGGTCTCTCACAAACGCCCTGGAATCGACTACGATGAGATATACTCTCGTAATGGATGTCATTGCACTCCACTACGTACATTGTCAGTTAGGTAGTTTCTGAAAAACTAAACAAATAGATTGTGGTCACAACTTATCTCTATTGGGAACTAAGAGATATACATAAAGATCTTGAATAGATTGGTTTTCACCCAAATCAAGTGGCTCCTGACCACAGAGCACGTTTGCAAGATATTTGCTTAGTATCTACTTGATTAGGGAAGAGATATGAAGAATTATGCATATTTACGTGTAAATTCTGGATGAATCGTGATGAAATCTTGTTAAATTAAGAGATGCCACTGATCCAAAATTAAGAATGAAAGGATCTTGGGAATACTTGGTCTCGAAAGTGAGTACCGTTATTGATGATGTTTATTCATCAGTCGGCTTAAGGCAAGCTAAAAGATGATGAAATTATGCCTCTATGTATCTCTTGATCGGTCAAAGTGTTGAGAAGACCTATTTAGTATATATGACGAAGAAGTCTTAGGAGAAATCCTCCATCTAAGTATGGTAGCACATTCATGTACTTGTTACAATATGCTCAACTCGACATCTCATTCACTATAAACTTGTAAGGCCAAGTTCCCCTTAGTCGTTCAACTCTCTTCCTAGCGGTCGAGCAACTTCGCTCCCTCATAGATGAGTGTGAAGAAATATCAAGGTAGTTGCTAGATGCGCTCACGCAACACCAATGTAATGTCAATGATTATTTCTATGAAAGGTCGTGGCTTATTCATCCCTACATAAAGACACATTAACAACGAAATCATAATCTACCCAGTTTCATAAGTCAACTTCCACGAGACCTACATGATAGCCCACTCGTTGGAAAATGGTGAAATTGGTACCATTGGAAATGTCTATGTGTCTACTTTCCAATGACACCAACAATTTGATCACATCTATCATATTGAGTGAGTTATGACTATTTTCGTAAAATAGGACGGATCTGTCCGAGAATCTGTTTTTGCAGAACAGTCAACTTTGACAGAGCTTTGTGATCAGCTCAAGATGAACTAGGTTATGGACCTTGTATGGTTGGAAATCTATGTGTGTCTAGTTTTCAAAACTTTATACAGTTTGTCCATACTTATTATGTCGAAGATGTTATGACTGTTTAAGTACACGAAAGTCATGCCATGAGTGAATATGATTTTCAACACGAACTTTTGTTTTGAGTTGTTAGGCAACCTTCTCCTTAAAGGTCAAAGTAATGCTAAGTATAGCAAGTCTGATCTAAGGATGTTGTGGCTGAATTTAATGACTAAACACGAAAGTCATGCCATGAGTGAATATGATTTTCAACACGAAATTTTGTTTTGAGTTGTTAGGCAACCTTCTCCTTAAAGGTCAAAGTAATGCTAAGTATAGCAAGTCTGATCTAAGGATGTTGTGGCTGGATTTAATGACTAAATCGTTGCTCAGGACTACTTTTGAAGTATGTGAAGTGCATTGGCTTGCACCATTTATATGTACTCCGAAATTGAGTTACCAATCAGGGGGAGTCGTTGTGTAGACATCAGGGGGAGTCTACATGCATCACATGTTATCTTTAATTGTAGTTGGTGCGTTGTGCTCTTTTTCCCTTCGTCCAAGTCTTTTGTTTTACCCACGAGGTTTTTGTTTTACTTGACAAAGTTTTTACTGAGGCAACACTATAAGCACCGTGACGTATTAGGGACGCAACACAAAGGGGAGTGTTTAAGGAAATTATGTGTCCGTCCTTCTGTTATGTGTCTTGTCCTAATACACGTAAGATTGGTTAATCCGGTTTCCTTATTAGAATAGATTACACTTGATAGAACTTCTAGATTTTTCAGGAGACTCTATGTAATGCCTATAAATAGACATTTCTATTAATAAATGAGTAGACCGTTATTCTTGTTATCTTTTTTCCTTCAACAAGATGTAGAATAAGATGATGAAGACAATAGCAAAGGATAGCTAGGTATAATGTAGCAATAGCATTAGGTATACGTGGGTTCCATAATACGGATGAAGAGGAGACAATAAGTAATTACCTTTGACGGGAATACAATTATATCATTAGTTTACCGATTATTCATATTTAACTCACATGCTCTGCCAACCATGCATACGTATTGAGATGTGAATTGGCTCATATATAATAACAACACCAATCGTAATTTATACCACTTAATTAACAGGTCTGATCTTTTAAATAAAAAATAAAAAATTATTATCTAAACTGTTGAAGTTATATTCTGTTGTCATATTATTTCATTTTATAGTATACACATAAGATTTGTGTACATAAAATCATGCAAGGGAAGGCATACAGAAACCATATATGCAGCAACGAAATTCTTTCAGTGGTTTTCACTTTTCAGCAGCTTAATATTTACCTTCTTTCTGAAATTTAATTTAACTCTAAATTCGCATCAATTACCATGTTACGTACATCAGGACTTAAGGATCAGGTGCTTCAGTTCCTTTGGCGACTACATAGGCTTTGGATGAATTGGTTGTTCAAGACTCTTCAGGTACATCTCGAAGGGTAATGCAGTTGTAGATAGCGATCGAACTATGATTAGCTGGTGATGATCGATAAACGTGATCATTGATGGGGATGGTCTGCCTAGCTAACTTTGTTGCTTGCTAGCTATCTTGGTTGTGCCTCTTTCGGTTCTCTCAGTTTGCTCGAGTACGTCTATTATCCTGCTACTTGTTGTTCGTATGATTCGTTATGAGAATTCTGATAATAAAAGGAGAAACTAGGGTTCTGCTTCAGCAGAGATTTTAAAAGGGTTAACTTATAGAGCTCTTTGCAAAGGCTTCATGTCCAACCCCTTTATTTTTCTGAGTTTTCTTCGCTGCTAATAAGAATTATGTTTATGAGGGGATCGAGCTCTTTGGATGGTTGATTTCGTTTTTCTTTTCTCGTTTTCATATTTAAGTGCTTATTTGAATCACCAGAATTGGTCGAGAACCAACCTGTTAATTATTATCTGGAAAATATTACTCAACCGATTTCCTATTTGAAGTTTTGAACCATATGTTTTTGACTATATATGACTCAGACTAATTAATAGCATAAGTAATTAGCATGGAATGAATATGTATGAATGCGTCACATATTGCTTACAAGAGTTCGTTGAATTAATTTTGGTGGAATTCGAATTTGAGTGTGTGATGATGTATATTCGAATTTGGGAATGAAGCGCAAGACCTTCATGAAAAGACCGGTCTATAAATCAACTTTATTCAATTTAAAGTCCAACCTTTCTCTTATCATGCACTTATATTAAATTTGCATGGTCTCTATGTACATGCACCAGTCCTGCGTTTTAATAATACAGATAGGAATACCATCCCACCTACCAAAAATATTAGCCATTGAAGCAGTCGCGAAATTTCTTTTGAAACTTGAAAATGCCACCATCATCGATCATCTTCTTCTTCTTCTTCACCTTCTACATTTTAAAAAGGCCGGCTTGCATGGGATTCATGTGGTGCAGTGCAGACACTGTTTTGCTTCACATATCATATATGCATGTCGAATAATATTATACCATGTATGCATTCTCTAATAATGTAGTAGTGCTACTGGTGTGAATTATTATATGGAATCCTTATAAGAAGACAGACATCCTCATTCTCAAATAATGGGTTCGATCCGCATTAGTAGGCTCACGTATTCTCATGCAAATTAAACTATTTGCCCTAAAATTAATAGAAGAAAAAAAGGGACAGAGGCACTGTTGAGGGTTGACCTCACAAGCTAAGTGTTGGAGTGAATCTTTTTGCCTCCCTCCCCCATATATAGTTTAATACAATTAGGGTTTTGTTTGTGTTCTTGTGCTGGTGTTTTTGTGTTTGTCCTTCTCTATAGTGGTGCTTTGATTTCTTTGTCAAATTCTTAAGCACATTCATACACGGTTGCTGCCCCCTCAGAGTTGTTGGATTTGAATCGATGGTTAATAGTCAAGATAGAGAGTGAATGATATTTATATTAATTAGTTTGCAAATTGTTTATAGCAGAATGCAATAAGTTTAACTTAAAATATACTCGTTATTGTATCTGAGTTGTTTGATAGAAAAAAACATAAATTATTTTCGCTTCTGTAAATTGTCAGCTAAGATCCATACTAATTCATAATTATTCCCGGGGAGAGATGAGAGCGAGATATAAAGTTGACATATCACCAGTTGCAGGAAGCCCGTGACTGAAAGGAGAAGAAGAAGAAGAAAAGAAATATAAGCATTAGCTGTGCCTTATCTTGTTGACCCCAATATTCACGGCCTATAGAATCCCATGGTCTCTTACACGTGGGAGGAATGACTGAATTCCCATGCCTAGACTTTTAGTTCCAACCATTCTACAAACTATATATACCACTAGATATATACGAGTCTCATTTGCATAGTGAAATAACTAGAAAGGGACATAATTCGAGGAAAAATTAGGGATTAATTTCTAACTTCAATTTATATGATAGATTTAAGTACTTCAATTTATATGATGATGTTAGTTTTTGGTTCACATCCAAAACTAATTGACAATGGGTGGAGTGACTCAAACCTTTATAAACCCACAAGTAAAATCTTATATCTCCGATGTGAGATTGATATCTCAACAGATGTGTTCTCATAAAAGTTGAGATATGTTAAAATACAGCAACCGAGTAAGCTAGCTAGGTTTTAAACATTCGTCTTTATGGATATATATTGGTAACCTATATGTAAAAAGTTGTCGAAAATTATGGAAAACTTAGATGTAAAAAGTAATGTGCAAATAGCAAACTTATATGTAAACTTATATGGTTTTACTTCCAATTGCAGGCTAGCTGTGTAGCTAGCAATAGTAGTACGTCAGTGAGGGCTCAAACCGCTTACATTGCTTAGATTCGAAACATTTGAATTGCCCTATATTCTCCATGTTTTGCTCATTTTAACTTGTATTTATGGATGTAATATCATATACTAATCTAGTTTTGTAACTTTTCCTTCACTGATTTGCACTAAAATTGTATATAAAACTCAGTAAACCTTATTGTCCAAACCCCAATTTTGGTAAGTGGTGGGGAATCTGATCTGCATTGATCTGCCTTCATAATTCATATATAATATAAACAGTGTGTTGAGTCTCTTACGTATATAGGTCCCTTGATGGGAATATAACAGCTACGTGTGTACCCCTTCAGTTTTTGCCCTCCTTAGAAATGAGAAGCCAGTGTGGAAAAACAAAGAAAGCTGACGTAGCTGGCACAAACAAGCCTCAAATCTCAAGGAAACCATCCCCGTGATTCCCGATCGAAGCCATATTTACATATACAAATACAGATTAAGAACCAATATATGAGATACAGTATTTTCTTTTAAAATTTTGAGTTATAAATAGATCATAAGGGAGATCGAGCTCGAGTCTGCATCAGCAACAGCTAAAACACACATGCTTCAGCCACAACCAGCCTGCAAAGTATTACCCTTTAAATCATTGATTCTTCGATTCCCATCTTTCTGCTGTGAAACTGCTAATTGCAATGGCATGGTCTCCCCAACTTCTACGACACATTCAATTAAAAGTAATAGAACCATGCCCGCCACCAAACCCCAACAAAAACCACTTGATTTATTGTTTTCTTTCATCTAAGAAAATAAAACAGTTGAAGTTGAATTTCTGTTGAGAACAGGAAACAAATAATCATATTTGTTTATGAGCTGAAACGTCAAGGTTGCTAAGTAATTCAGAAGTTTCTAGTGTAAAACAGGAATTTTATGGCCATCAAGGGAGTTTCAAGTTATCCTTCTGATGATCGCGTTCTTGATACGATGTTGTTAAGTAGTTATATAAGATTCATCAATGCTAGCTAGGGCTAAAATTAATGACATATGGCTGCTGATGAACTTGATCATATATATAATTCAGTGGTGTTAATTAAAAGAAATGAACTTGAAACCCAAAGACTATCTAGTACTATATCTCAAGAAGAGACTAGCTAGTTGAAATTCGTTTTAAGTTCAAATTTAGTTGTATATCATGTGGTAAAGATGATGTTTGGTGGTTGCTGAGAAAAAATCTAATTCAAAGGTTATAATTTTCTCCGTCGTCCAAGATTATAGTTATCGGGTTTAGCCTCTGCTATATACTATATCTGTTTTTTTTTCTGTTCGATCGATCTCTTATACGATTGTTTTGTTTCACTAGATGGGGTAAGAATTTTGGATTAGGGTTTTGTTGATTGATCAATAATGTAAATGGCATATTTTGAGACACAATTACCAAACAAGAAAAAAAAAATATTAGCAAAGGATCCAGACTCCATATGCCATCAGTCTTATTGGTATGCATACTGAGTTGGAATTCGATTAATATAAAAAACGAAATGACGAATTGGGCTGCGATAGAAAATATTCCACAAAACAAGTATTGTTATGTCTTGCATTGCATGCATGGCATCCATACCCATGGACACATGTATGCATCATGTATGTCAAAGTTAGATGCCTACCGTATAAATGCAAATAACACCCTTTTTACCTTATAATATCCCCCACAGACAAAACAGAGAGGAAGAGAGAGAGCAAAGTTTTTCTAGGGTTCCACATTTCTCTTGTATTGTAATAGAGCTGAAGTACTGATATCCTCAGCTATTGTCTTCCTCAGTTGATGGACTTCGATGTCTTTTGCTGTAAATAATACTTCTCTCTTTCCGAGCAAGCATGGTGTCTGAGGAACAAGAACTAGGGACAGTAGCAGGTAGCAGACCATAAAGGTGATGATCATCGACTTTCCGATCCATCAAGCTCCCCAGAAGGCTCTAATCCCCAGTTATCTTCTTCACTCTTAATTAGTCCACAAATCCCTTTCATTTTTCTCTGTCTATACTCCACTAGAAAACTTGGAGAAGCTATGGATGGGATGAGCGGCGAGTCCGAGTGCTCGAAGACAAGTCCCTCTGATGATCGAAATGAGGAAGGAAGTAGTGAGAGTGGAGAGAACTACGATGGCGAAAGCAACAAGCCCAAAAACAATGGAGGAAGCTCAAGTAACAGCACGGTGGAAGAAAGTGGTGATCAGAAAAAGGGATCGGTGCGACCCTATGTTAGATCTAAGATGCCAAGGCTTAGATGGACACCGGATCTCCATCTTCGCTTTGTTCATGCCGTGGAGAGGCTCGGAGGACAAGATAGTGAGCTCTATTATACACTCAAGTCTATTCAATTTCTTCTCACTCGATGGATCAATCCGATCCATCGAGTATACAATTCCATTTTGGGAATTCCATCAATGAATCTTATTGTCTGCTTGTGTGGTGATTATTGGTGCAGGAGCTACACCAAAGATGGTTCTTCAGCTGATGAACATCAAGGGGCTAAGTATTGCCCATGTCAAGAGCCATTTACAGGTTAATAATTGATTAACTAATTTAATTTTATGAATTTCTAATTTGCAATTGAGTGAACTTAAGTACCATGAACCAATAATTCACATCTTCTTAAACTTACTCTCTGTTTCTTGTATAGATGTATAGAAGCAAGAAGATTGACGACGCAGGCCAAGGTACAAAAAATCCCACCCTGATAAATTGCTGATACTCCTGAACCTACAAAAAAAACTAGGGTTTTCATTGGGAACGTTTCCAATCAATTGTTAATTTCACACGTATCACATGATACTTTGTTTTTGCAGTGATCGGAGATCAAGGCCATCATCTTGTTGAATGTGGAGATAAAAATATATACAACCTCAGCCAACTTCCTATGCTTCAAGGATACAACCGAAGCCACATGAGTACCAGCTTCAGGTAATTAACAAAAGATCATGAACTTTGCTTTTATCCATAGATGAATGAATAAATTTTCTTAAACTTTTCTTCCTTTGTTTTGATTTCCCAAGACATGGATACCGTGATTCCAATTCTTGGAGTACTAGTGCTTTTGAGAATTTGAGGCATCCAATAAGAAGTACTAGTGGAATATTTCAAGGGACAATAGCTGAGAAGCTCTTTGGTAGCAGTACTAGCAACTGGAATAGTACTGCATACAGCAATTTTAGGACAAGCTCCGAGCAAGTACCGTCTTGGATTACTCATACACTCAAAGACGAATGCAGCCAATTGTATAACATTCGCCGACAGTCCTTGCAAGCACATCAAGCTAGGTTGAGTATCATTGATCATCTTAATCCCACGACGCATGTTCAACCCAAAGCAAATGATCACTTCACAAGTTTAACCAGCACAGCAACCAATCTACAGGAGTTGAAGACGTTGAAAAGGAAGGCTTCGGATTGCGATCTTGATTTAGATCTGTCTCTCAGGCTAACAACGAAGAATAATGACGAGAGCCCAAGAAGTACTACACTGAAGGACAATGAAGTTATTGATTGCACTAGCCTTTCTCTGTCATTGTACTCACCGGCATCGGCAAAACTCAGCAGGGTGAAGTAGTAAAACCGACGAAGAACATATAAGTAGCATAAATATATGCAAAGAGGGAGCTAGCTGAGCAAGTACTCTGGATCTGACTATATGAATGAGACAGTATTCTAAGTGAGATTTTGAAGTACTTGCTCAAATTACAATATTATGCCTTTGTTATTGTGATAAATTGTCTTATTATTGTACTACTGTAACACATACAAACTTTTTTCTTGTTCGTCTATATTTAATGTCTCTGCCTTCTTTAGCTAGAATGATGTGCAGCCCATGTATATATGGAACGAGAATCAGTTGGAAATTGGCAAAAAGTTTCTTACCACTTAACATCTCATGATTGACATATGCTTTGAATATGAAAATCTGTACGAGTCTATTCTCTCGGAGATAAAGTATAAGTTTTTAGATAGCTCACAAGTCGCAACAACCATGCATGAGTAGTTTGCTTTGGTAATGGCAGTTCCATTGATTATTCTCTTTTTCTTATCAACTTCTTTCTGGGGAAATAATGTAGAAACACCCAACAACTTAATTATTCCCGATCAATATATCGAACGTAGTTACGTACAAAATCATGATTAGTTTGGTATGCTGATGAATGTATGTGGAAGAGTGTGTGTGTGTGTGTAGCAGTGGTCCTTTGTAAGGTTGGAGAAGTCTGTTTACAAATTTCCCCTTTGCTGATCAATCTAATTACACCAGTAGCTATATTGAAGCCAACTACATATGGTATCAAGAAACCAGAACGAAACCATCAGTGTTGGGTGGTGAAGGTCAGTGTGGATATTGGGTGGTTATAGCCAATTAGCCACCGGCCGGCTTGCTCAAGCCAAACCGCCCAATACCCGAACCTGAAAGAAACCATCATTTTCTGGGTGGTGAAGTTGTGCAGTTATGAAATGTCACCACCTACTCCCCATATCCAAATTAACACTACAACAAATATGGACTATAAATACCATTAACAATGTTGTACGTGAATTGGGGTTTTGACACTAATGAATGGTAGGTAAAGGTCCTTAGCCACGACTCACACACCAATATTGTGTTTAGTTGCTACTGCTGGCGTGACTATTTTTCATGGGTCACCATCACTTCTTTTATGGTGTCTTACTGTTCACTTTTTTGGTGACTTGCTACAGTTAAATAATCAACTACTATATTATCTCTATAATGAATAATGATGTCATTATCACTATAGTAGATTAATAGGCATCACACATGTCACCTGACAGGTGTTCTCATTGTATTCATCCATTTTTTTTTTTGCTTTAATGTCCATTTAAATCTTTTCTTTTGTCATTCATTAGTTCGATCTAAAAATCTTGATTCTTTGCATGACCAAACTTGATGATACCTTCAACCCGATCCTAATCGATTGACTTTGATTTGCAGAAATCCTACGAGGGAAATATGGCAATCATTAAACTGTAAACTAACATAGCTTATTAGATCATAAAGAATTCATATATACAGATTGATCATCAAAGAAATGAGAAGGGGTACTTACTGGCACCTAAAGAGTGATCTAATTGGATTCTTGGACTCTGGACAAACAATAAATCCCTCTTAGGACTTAGAAAGAAACGATGTTTTATGCAGTTAGTGCAGAAATAGTGAACTTCAATTGCTTGAGATCGAGATCGATGCTTCTAGATCCAACAAAATGGCTCCCAAGTCGATTTAAGAGAAAAACAAGTATTATAAGAAATCTGAATCAAAATTATCCATGCCAAATGGCATAGATGCTTCAAGATCCAAATAATATTTAATAATATTTAAAAAACATTGATCTGCCAAGACAAAAACAAGAATTATAAGAAATTCGATTCAATAATATTTAAAAACTTTAAGGTCACAACACTGATAAGCCAAACAATAATCATCAGCCATCATTGATTGAAAAATCAAGGGTGAACTTTTCACAAACAGCAGAAATATGCCTAGAAATATGAAAAAAGAAAAAGAAAAAGAAAGATGCATAATAGATGGAACATAATAGAGAGTGTTGAATGCATAAAGGAGAGAGAGGAGAGAGAGAGAGAGAGAGAGAGAGAGTACCACCAAGTCAGTGACCTTGCAGATCTAATTTCATTTTTGCACGATCCGGTTGTTGTGTTATCGAAAACCAATGCACCGGAGAGGGAGGCTCATATCTGAATTATGGCTATTGGAAATTGAATTGGGGGGGGGGGGGGGGTAGAGAGAGAGTACCACCAAGTCAGTGACCTTGCAGATCTAATTTCATTTTTGCAGATCTAATTCTTGGTTTGTGATCGGAGGCGCTGTCGCACCAAGGCGGACGATGGTGACTACAAGTCGACGACGGCAGAGGCGCAATTCGTTACTTCATTTCTGAGGCAGAGGCGGCGAGGTGCAATTCGGTGAGACATTAAGAGAAATATCAAGTGATTTGGTGGGCTAACTGTAGAGAAATTTTGATATTTTTTATTTATTATCCACCAAACCATCGTGAGACATTAAGAGAAATAAGCATTATCTAAATAATAAACACTCACTCTTCATATTAATGGTGACTGATCTACACCATAAATTTTCATTTGTGAGTTAAACATATTTTTAATATGAACAATTAAAAACATTGGAGACAATTGTGCAAAGAGGTCACTATTGGTCTAATAGTGGGTAAAAAATGGTATCAATAGCCCACATTTGTGGTAGTGTAAGGAGCAAAAGTATCATCAGGAAACTGAAATTTTATTAATATCAAGACGTAAAGTTTACAACAATAAGTTAGCGAGGGGGAGATGATTCATGAGTGCATGTATACTCATCAGTCTCCCATGAGAAAAAAGCAAGAAGCAAGAAGCAAGAAGGAAAGAAACCTCCCAGCAGCACCCTAAAAACAGGCTAAAGAATAAAGAATTTATACAAGAGAAGAAAAGAAACGATCGATGGCAAGATTAATTCATTGTTGACATTCCAGAAGGATTCGCATATCCTCATTGGTCTTCTTCCCCTCACTTGTCTTGTGATGAAAGGCGTTCTTGGATAGCAGCAGCAGCAGGCTCTCGATGTTCAAGTAGTACGCAGCAATAGATGAAGATTGCAGAGGGTGGATTTGTCAGTCTTGACAACGAAGTCTTGATCCCACGCCTTGAGCTCGTTCTCGTTGACCACCTTATTCTCGTCTTCGTCAACGTGCCTCTTGCAGTACTCCATGGCCTTTTCCAGAACCTTGTAAGTCACCTTCCGGAGATGAACGACATGGTCTTCGTCGTCGTCCTCCACCTCGTCGTCCATCACATCGTCGTCCTCGATCATATTCTTGATCATAAGCGACTTCTTCGCCACCGCTTCTTCTACCTCAAGAGTCTGTCCGTCCAAGCTCTTCAGAGTTCAGAGTGATCATCTTCTTTGATGACATGGTTCCGAACATAAACCTCACAGGTTAATTACTTTTCTTGAAACGTAATCGAAAGCAACGCTCGCTTTCTTGAAAGCAAAGAGTGGTGTTTTTGAGTAGGGTTGTAAGAGTGATGAAAATCACCTGGCCGGGAAAGATCAGTATGTTTTATACATCTTTAAGTCCGTTACAGTAAGTCGGCTTAACCTATACGTATCATGCAAAAATTTCGTCTCCTATTTGGAAAGGGAAACAAGTTATAGAAACTTACGTTTGGTGTTTGCTGTTTGCTGTTTGCTGTTTGCTGTTTGCTGTATGTATTGTATGGGGGCCTCATTACATAGATCAATTGAGAACCAAAAAATGATAAGGGTCCAAAGTGGTCCAAAGTGATATTTCATCACCAAATTAATGCTTGAACGCTCTCTGTCATATTGTGGTTTGGTCTATGCCTTATTAACATGGCAGATAAACGTAATTTTTTTTTTGTTTTATAAAAACAAAGAAACAAAAAGCATTTGGAGTGTATTTTCCACAGTAATCCCGGTTCTAATTCTCATTCCCGTTCACATCACAATTGAGGAAATTGCCTCCATCCCCACTATTATTATTTGTTTTTTCATCTTAACACACCCAACCTTGTGTCCTTACATATATATTAATGAGAACCGAACTCATCACCATGATCTGTAACTTACTAACATGTCACAGTTAATATATTTGTACAAGAATCTTTAGAAATTTGAATAGAGATATTCTATCACTTGACGTACTACATATAAATCCGCACATTAACTGAATCATATGTTTTGCAATGCATATTCTAATTAATTGAAACAATAACGGGCCGGTACATAGAGTAATTTACATGGAGTTATTTAATCACTAACTTCAAGCCTACAAAGACAAGAATGAATTCTCCGAGAACGGATCGATCCTCACTGAATAGGATAATTCTTTGCGTGGAGAAAGACTATGAGAACGATGAACAAGGTGGCGAACAGCAGGACCAGAACCAGCAACATAATCTCACCGTTGACAGCGAATTTCGGGTCACCGATGATGAAAACTTCACCGTCTTCAGACTTGTTGGGGGCCAAGGAAGGTGAGAAAGGAGCAAGAGCTGCCATCAACGAAGGTGAAGTTCTTGCAAGTTCTCTTGACGAAGGCATGATGAGTCTCTACTCTCTCTAGATCTTGTGAGCACACTGCACGGTAAAAGTTGCTCATATAGATTTGCCATTGCAATTAATAGCTAGCTGCATATATCTGTGTACGTTGTGGTCTTGTGGATGTCAGGTCACTACATGTGAAAAATGAAGAACCGACAGAAAGAGGTACATATACAAAGCGACACAAAGATATATATGATTGGCTTTGAATTAAGCATCATTCCATACAACAGCTGTTTTTGTTTGTTTGGTTTTGGCCAGCAACTAACTCATTCAAGCTTGTCATGAAGAAGAAGCTAGCCAGCCCATTATTCCTAATTATTATGTAAAAAAGAAATTCCGGTAGCATAAAGCTCTAAATGGAATCCGAATATCACCTTGATTACTATAAACATGTAGGTAATGAAATGTTGGTGCATTAACTGATTGGTATTCAGTCTTATTGTTTTCGTTAGTTCAATTTTTTCTATAACCAAAAGAAGGTTACAATTGTTCAATGATATATATGCTGGGCTTTGAAATATGGAGCAGAGGTTCAGATTCTTGAGGTTTATGCCATATTTGAGGACCACGTACCACCCAAATATTAGCCCAAGCCCATTGGAACTTCAATTCAATTCAATTAATTGAAGTGATTATTCTAAAGACTCCCACCCCTTTTTCTTAATTTTATTCTTTTATTCTAGGGACCCCCAATGTTCTAGAAAGCGAAATTACATATTGATGGTGAATGCTATGCCAGTCACTGAAAGCAAGAGGTGTTGTTGAAGGTCTTTGTCAATTTACCTTGGTGACATTTTCTCAATATTACTACATACCATTATGTGTATTATTTGGTTAGATGACTTGCTTTAAATTGTAATGAGTTAACGGATGAAGCTAACTTTTTATTTGATTTTGATGGAACCCCTTGATATTTTTCATCTATAAAAAGCTCTATCAATCAAAATAAAAGGAAAAAAAAAAAACTTATGCTCGTATGGAATCATAATCATAGTTGGGAGTTTGGGACAAGTTGTATAGCATCATGTACGTTATTATAGGCTGACAGTTCAAGCAGTGCCATCCTCGCCGAGATTCAGTTCATCACAACATTCTAAAGTCATTTTTGTGGGCTTAAAACTCTATTCTGATGACGATTCTTTTCAGATATTCCCCAACATTCTATTATCTTTATGGTCCTGTAAAGATTTGTACTTCGGTAAATGGGAGAGGCATGGATTCTCTCTATATTACTAGTGCAGAACATGTACATTGCAGTTGGCCTAAAATAATAACATGGCTTGTATAGTTCCTCCTCCTCCACTGTGCCAAACAGAGGATTTGGGAAGCGAAAATCTCCAAAAGCTTGCAAAGCAGCTTCAGTTTTACAAACCACCCAAAGCAGCTGACAAAGTGGAGGAAAATGTCGAGCTTGACATAAATGAAGAGCCTTGTTATGTAAAAATGAGGGAAAGAAGGGCAGCTGTTCTGATATGCCTCTTTGAAGGTCCTGAGGGTGAGCTAAGAGTTATTCTTACTAGAAGATCAATGAACTTGGCTTCACATCCAGGTAAAACGTTTTCACTATGTACATATTAAGTTTCTAACTGCACAAGGTGGTTTTAAGGCATGGATCCATAAGCAAGGACTTCATCAATATAAATGTTTCTAAATTGTTCCAAAAACAGGTGATGTAGCATTGCCAGGCGGGAAAATGGAGGAGGGAGATGAAGATGAATCTGCAACTGCACTGAGGGAAGCCATGGAAGAGATTGACCTAGATTCTAGTCTAGTTCAAGTTGTTGCTAAACTAGAAATCTTTTTATCTCAGGTATAATAACATGACAGAATTCTTAATCGAAAAAAAAAAAAAAAAAACATGACAGAATTTGATACAAGTCTAAAAACAAAACCTGAAATTGAATGCAGTCGGCTGTTGCGCTAAGCGTTTATACTAAGTTTGTGGCCTTGTGCGATTATTTGTGCAGCACTTACTCACAGTTGTCCCTGTGATTGGACTAGTATCCCGGATAGAAGATTTCAAGCCTCTACTCAACACGGACGAAGTTGAGGCTATATTTGATGTCCCACTTGATATGTTTCTCAAGGTCGTATATACTAATTCCCATTTAACTCTACCAAGCTAGAACATAAAATTTGTTGTTAACATTCTCTACATTTGTGTAATGCAGAAAGAAAATCACAGATATGAGGAGAGAGAATGGAGTGGATGGAAATATGTTGTCCATCATTTCGACTTCGAGTCCGAGCAAGGAGAGTTTCTAATATGGGGACTAACTGCAAGCATTCTGATTAGAGCTGCCTCTGTTATCTAACAGCAATCTCCATTCTTCCAAGCACATCTCCCTGACTTTTAAACTCTGCAAAAAGCCTTGCATACTGTTGACTATAGTGTAGCATGATAATATCATACCCAACTTTCATGAAGTGCTCAAATCGCTTACAGAATTCAGATACTTCAAAACACTATAATTATAGAGTTTGCTGAAATGGTAAATATACTTTCTGAGCTACATATAGGACCATTTCTTGATACTTAATTACTTGAAATCCTGTTGTAAACTCATGATATATAGAATGAAGAGTATCAGAAACTTCTTCTATTGGTTTAGTCAAGAACTCAATATATTGATAATGTTGTGGTAATATGTAAGCATCTTTCTCATGTGTGATCATTGAAAGCTATTCTTCTCTTTGAAAATCCGAAGAAAATTATTTAATATCAGTCAAACTATATACCCCCAGCTGCTAGCTAGCTTCCGTATACAGATAAGCAGACTTAACATCTGTCCCCTTCTATATGTTCCGTACCTGACTCGGTCAACTTTAGAAGCTTCACCATGTTATTCATGGCCGGAATTGGTGCTCAGCTTCATTCCACAAGTCAAAGTCCCCCTCCATGATTCCCATTTTAAGAAGACCAGCAGCTTATCAATTTAGTTGCAGCGTATACACAAAAAATAGCAAACGCGAGGAATTTTCACACGAAGCTACCTAGGAGTACAGATAGAGTTTCCACAATAACCTCACCAACCCAAACCATATATATAAAAAGAAGCTTCACAAACTAGGACTTACTTCTTCCCGACCATGGCGACCAATCCTAGTTTTGCCTACAGTGAAGTCTCCCCAGCAGTCCCGGACTGGCTAAACAAAGGAGACAACGCATGGCAGCTCACGGCAGCCACCTTGGTTGGGCTGCAGTGCAGAGCATGCCGGGCCTCATCATTCTCTACGCAAGCATAGTCAAGAAGAAATGGGCCGTCAACTCCTCCTTCATGGCCCTCTATGCCTTCGCCGCCGTCCTCATTTGTTGGGTGCTCGTCGGCTACCGCATGGCCTTTGGAGACGAGCTCCTTCCATTTTGGGGTAAGGGAGCTCCTGCCTGAGGGCAGAAGTTTTTGATCCACCGAGCCAAGGTGCCGGAGAGCAAGCATTTTCCGAGCGCGATGGTCGAGCCGTTTTACCCTATGGCGTCGCTTGTGTACTTTCAGTTCACTTTTGCTGCCATCACGTTGATTTTGTTAGCTGGGTCAGTTCTTGGGCGCATGAACATCAAAGCTTGGATGGCTTTTGTTCCACTTTGGCTTATCTTTTCTTACACTGTTGGAGCCTTTAGTCTCTGGGGTGGAGGGTTCCTCTATCATTGGGGTGTCATTGACTACTCTGGTGGTTATGTCATCCATCTCTCCTCCGGCATCGCCGGTTTCACGGCTTGCTTATTGGGTATGTAATAATAAAAACTTTGCTTTAACCGAAAATAAACGCACGGTTTTAAGTTGTTATAGTTTCTGCTTTTATATTTGATACATGGTTACATACAATACGTTTGTCGTTTAAAATGAGCAAACTTACAAGAAACTGTGTTTAATTATCCAGAGGCATTACTTAGACCGCTAACACCAAATTTAATTTCGTGTTCAATACATGCATCTTATTAATAATAGAATTGAATATTGAATTATTCATATAGGTTGGTCCAAGGTTGAAGAGTGATAGGGAGAGGTTTCCACCAAACAACGTTTTGCTTATGCTTGCCGGAGCCGGGCTACTATGGATGGGATGGTCAGGTTTCAACGGCGGAGCACCATATGCAGCAAACATCAACGCTTCAATTGCGGTGTTGAACACAAACATATGTGCCGCCACAAGTCTTCTTGTGTGGACTTCTCTAGATGTCATGTTCTTCGGAAAGCCATCGGTGATCGGAGCCGTTCAGGGAATGATGACGGGGCTCGTGTGCATTACGCCGGGAGCAGGGTTAGTTCAAGCGTGGGCGGCTATAGTAATGGGAATTGCTTCTGGAAGCGTTCCATGGGTGACCATGATGGTTCTTCCCAAAAAGTCTTCCCTGTTACAAAAGGTAAAGTTTCCTAGTACTGTTGTGACTACAATTTTAGTCTTGCGTTTTCATTCTCTTTTGGCATGAGCTGTGGATTCATATTATTTGACGCTTGATAAGCCACAAAGCCTTGGGCAAGGGCTGCTTGTTCCCATTGTATACAATTTTTTGTTCAAATCTCGTGTTTTATTTGCTCTTAATATATTGATCTTGCTTTACCAATGTGGTCGCCCTTGTCAAATTTTCAAAGTTCTTGCATTTAGTCATCGCCAAATCATAGTATACCTGATTTCTACAATACTAATATATCCACTTGTATCATTCTCTTATCCTTAATGATCAACCCACATTCAAGAGATCATATTTTCTTAGTGAATTTCACTAACTCTTTCTTTAACATGAAATTGCAAAGGATACATATAGATAATATTAAATTTCTAAGCTTGACAATGCCTTTCAAGAAGTCCAAAATATGCATAAATAATCTTAATCCTATGTTCCAATTTTTTGCATCAAACTTTAGCTACGTTTATACATGAAAATAACTTTTGTGGTTATTTACAGGTAGATGATACTCTAGGCGCATTTCATACACACGCAGTGGCCGGACTCCTAGGAGGCCTCCTCACCGGACTCTTTGCCGAGCCAGCTCTCTGCAGGCTCATACTGCCGGTTAGCAATAGTCGGGGTGCCTTTTATGGTGGAAATGGTGGAGTCCAATTTCTGAAACAAATTGTGGCAGCCTTGTTTGTGATTGCTTGGAACGTAGTCTCGACCACAATTATTCTTCTGGGTATAAGATGCTTCATACCTTTGAGAATGCCTGATGAACAGCTTTTGATTGGAGATGATGCAGTTCATGGAGAAGAGGCCTATGCTCTTTGGGGTGATGGAGAAACATATGATCCAACAAAGCATGGCTGGAACACATCTGTTTATGGTGAAGAGCTGGCACCGTCTCCATATATCAATGGGGCGAGAGGTGTCACCATTAATTTGTAAGCCATATGTGATCACAGGCCGCCACTTCTGCCCATGTTCACATATCAATATGTACCTGTAAGTAGAAATTTTGGATAAATGCTGGTGAAACAATGTTGTTATCGTGTTTGGTGTAAACTGTATCTTGCTGATGTGCTAAAATGGATCCAGAATTAGACCAAGGAGACCAAGATCGTCAACCGACCTCGACTAACAAGAAATAACCTTGCAAAAATCTGACTAGTGTTTCAATCATCCTCCAAAGTCCAGAATTCATAAACAATGGTAGTGTGAGACACACGGTAAACCCCACCTGAGTCACCAACTTACAATCACACTCAAACCCAACAAACCTTATCATCACAATATGCTTTCTCCAATATTCAACACCATCCTGGATCTCTTTATCCACAACCGACTATTGAATATTGTTTCCACCAGGCCACAAGTTCCCTGATGGCTGAAGGTAACATCAAGCTTTAATAATGGAAGATTATGGAATTACAGAAGGACCCATGAATTGAAATAGATCGACAAGGGTGAGTATGAAAGATGAGCTGCTCACAAGCCTAATACAAATCCAAGATGTACCAATTTCCATCCATTCTTATGCAGATGCTCCTATACGATGATAGCTAACTTTACCACATAATCTATGTTCCATGACGAATTTCGTAAACCGGATAAATCAAACTTTTCACTAATCAAACTTCTGCCAGTCCTCGGTTACTTCTGTGGAAGATGGCACTGGGGTTGGAGCAGTCAGGCTACCCACACCAGAGTCAAAGGTTTCCCATTTGGTTGTTACCGAGACAGCATTGCCATTTTGAGAAGCGACACCGCTGCTATTCTGAGGATTCACACCATTGCTATTTTGAGAAGCCACACCATTGCTATCATTGTTAATCGGATCGGAGTTTTTCACCTTCAGATCGTCCAGTGTATCCACAAGGTTCTGGACACGACGTACCTGTTTAAGAAAGATGCATGATATCGATTACAACAGATTTCTAATAGTATATGCAAATTCAAAACCTATACTGTAACCATTACAACGTCTGTAACCTTCCAAAACTATTGATGTGAACTCCTATCTGCTACATGAAACTCATTCACCAGGACTGTGACATCATAAAAACATAAATAGGATCATGACACAACCACCACTTGTAGTAGAGTGGTAATTTTTCCTTTAATAACCAGAATGGAGTACATAGTTGAAGGGAGAATGGTTTTAAGCTAGGAAGGGAGAAATAAAGGGAAAGAATTAGATCAGTGTTCAGAGGACTGGTAGCCTCTCTGTCAAGGAATGCTATTCCATATGAAAAATCTAATAGGATTTGAAATCAAGATTAAAATGGATTCCAATTACAAATACCTACTGCAACATAATGCTACTCTAAGAAAGATAACAGCGTCAAACACAATGCACACCAAAAACTTAAATTAATGTACTCTATATGAACTCTTATCATTTTAAATGCTGCAAAATGACATCAGTGGAAGCCCTCCTATGGGAATCTACTGAATGGGAAGTCAAAAGTTGGCCTCGATGGACAACAGGTATAAAACTACAAACAGGCTGGGAAGGATTTATTCCACTTCCAGTGTATGACATTGCAAATTGTACAACAAGCTGACCTTGCGAGACAAGGACTGAGAAAACATATGCATCACAGCCTTCCTCACAGATCTCGCATCCCAGAATTGCCATATCACCACTGGAATGTGTCAAAGAATCCAATACATCCCAGCAGGTGAAATTTCTTGTTACAAATAGAGTGGGTATAAGATGAATAAAACACAATACATCATTCTCCCATGGGAAATGAACAATAATTGACACAAAACTAACAACTTGATAATCAAATGCAAAGTCGACAATTTAGAAACTGCAATGCAAATTGCAAAAGAAGTAAACCTCAGCCTTCCGCTGCATTCTAGCTCCTCCTTCGGCTTTGATGCCATCCAATTTCAGCAACTGCCTCATGAGCAACTCTGTTGATACAGCAAACTCCTTATCGGAAACCTTGGTGCCACCATTCACAGCCGCATCCAAAGCAGAAACCTACAACAAAAAAAGCAATCAAGCAACATGAGTCCCATAAATATCTCTACCACTTTGATAAACAAATGAACACACGGACTCACCCTGTCCGACAGGCCATCAACCTCGGCTCTGACTCCAGCGATTGCTTCAAATGCCTTAGCCATCTCAGGGCTCATAGCTCTAATCTCTCCAGCATCAGCCTCCATCTCATTGCTTCCGACTCCAACCTCCCCAGCATCAACTTCCATCTCATTGTTCTCATTCACCTCTCCGACACTCCTCTCTTTCCTTTTCGGCTCCTGCAAGAGCAT
The DNA here is from genome assembly GCA_034370585.1 of Fragaria x ananassa. Taxonomy (NCBI): domain Eukaryota; kingdom Viridiplantae; phylum Streptophyta; class Magnoliopsida; order Rosales; family Rosaceae; genus Fragaria; species Fragaria x ananassa. Next base: position 5,695,339 of record CP139753.1, read on the forward strand.
AACCCTGGAATTATCCTTCACGCCGGCAGCGTCCAAATGCTCTTCATCCTCCTTCTCTTCCCCCCTGAACAACAGCTTCTGCTCCTCCGGCTCCAGCCCGGTCTTCTGCGAAACCAGTCCCTTCAATTCCCCTATCAAAAAAATTTAAAAAAAAATCCAAACCGATCACACACCTATCCAATTTCACAGCTCACAACTAAAACTAACACCATCACACAGAGTCTAATCACCACAATTAGTTTAATCACCGTAACATTAACAAAAACCCTAACAATTCCAAACCCTAAATACGAAACCAACAAGTTAGAGCGAACTTCATCGCAGTGAAATGTAAGGGAGAAGAGCAGCGGTACCGAAAGTGGAGTGGGCCGGGAGGTTGATGACGTGGTGAACCGGGCCGTGAGTGACGTGGATGGTGATGACAGCACCAGCAGCGGCGGCGGCGGCGTGTTCGTCGTCATAGTCGCGGCGCTGGACACACATGCCCCCGGGACGGAGCTCCGAGACGATCTCCTCGTTCGGAGGGGTTACCGGCGAGGCTTTCGGAGTCGGATTCTTCTTGAACATGGTCGTCGGAATCTGGAAATTGAAACTTTGAAAGGGTTTGAGAGATTGAGGGTTTTCCTAAGTTTGGTAATTTGGCGGGTATAGTGTGGACGAAGAGAAAAGGTTTTACCGTTTTAGGTTATAACGTGGTGGGTCGGTTCTTAGCATCACTACGTGGCCCAATATTGTGGATTAGGACCCCAAATTGCTTTTTGTCAAGATTTTTTTTCTTCATTAAAACGGACAATTATTTTTAGATTGTTTTTTTTTTAAATCAGTTATGGTATGACAAAGTATCTTATGCGTCACATTCACAACCTTCTACATATAAATAAAAGACTATACCGCTAAATCAAATAATATTGGGTTCTCAGTAATGTATTTGGATGAGAAAAAAAACGATGAAATTTAATTGAAAAAAAAAACTATGAAATTTAATTGAAAATAAGGATTTTACAATTTAGAAAGACGAATTATCTCGTTTGGCATTATCAAATAAGAGCATTATCAAATAAGAAATCGATTTGCTTTACCATTCTAAGAATGTCATCAAGTCTTTTAAGTTCTCATTAAACAAACACCTAACACCGGTTGATCTTCAAATGATCGTCAAAGTCGACCAAAAAATAGAAGAGATCCACAAGTTAGAACCAAGTGACCCTGATTATACAATTCTCTTCATATTCGCTTATGATTTCCCAAATCCAAGAACTTGACTTTGCCAAAACAAGTAGGGAACATGACCATTAAAGAAACTCGATATCCGTATGCGAAATACTTCAGTAATCAATAACTACTACATATTGTCTATATATTGTGTGTTACAAGCCATGGACGATAACAACATACTCTCCCAAAATCAAAATCTAACCAATACAATAACGCATACGTGAAACTATAAACTATTGATTGAGGAAAGATAGTCGAGGAAACTATAAACTATTGATTGAGGAAAGATAGTCGCAAATTAACTTAAAATCAATCAACTAGATATATAATCTTAATTAGAATAATTGAATATTTATGCAGATCGCAATTAGCACGTACCTTGTGACCTAGGTTAAGCTCATCATCCAAAGCATAGAGCTTAAACTCGAAGCGGTGACCCGCCGAGGGCATCTTCGGGCCACACCACCCCGGAACCTTCAAGTCATTGTTCCCTTCCTTCAGCCCGCCGTACTTTCCGCCCATCTGATCCTCTTCTTTCCCGGAAAAACCCTCAGGGAGAGACTTGACACCGGGCGGAATGTTCACCACCACCCAATTGGTAAACGGCACAACCGGGTCGTTCGGATCCGGTGAATCTATGATCTCCACCACAAGGGCCAAGCTCTTGGTCCCTGGAGGCAAGTTGTACCATTCTACTGGGGGAGATATGTTCTTCCTTGCTCCTTGACCTTCTGCAGTGTACTTTCTGGGTAGTTTTCCTTCGTGGGCTATTCCTGGTAAGACTAGTCTGAACTCGTCGCTTGCCGCCATGTTTTCTAGTCTGAAATGTTCTAGGTTGAAAGCTGGCTGGATTGTATATGTGGATGTGGTGTGTCTTTTGTGCAGGGATCGATCGATGGAAGACACGTTTGATGAAGAACTTGTGTGTTGGCGAAAGGTAAGGTGTGAGTCGTGTGACTGGTAGTGTTAGTGTTGCGAGACACGTGGTAAACATAATTGGTTTCGGTCCTTAATTTTCTTCCATTTCCAAAGCTCTAATCACCGACTATTGACCTGCTGCTTTGTAATTGTAAATCGTAAATGATTGAAGAACAATTTAAGTAAACAATAGTTTTTTTTTAGGGAACTAACAATAGTTTTAGAAAAAAATTCAATTTACCTTCAGATCTTTAGTGTCAAAATCAGTTTAGTTATGCGACTTTAAAAAAAAAAAATCAGTTCATCCATTCAACTTTCGTAAACACATCAATCGGTCTAATTTTTAAATTTTCCTTGAAATGCATGTGACGTCACAAAAACTATTTGAACTGACAAGGAGACCTATAATTCAACTTTAATGCTGTTGGAACTAACAAGGTTTTTTGTAAGGCACTTGTGGACCAATTTTAATAAAAAGTTCCCTGGCAAGGTGATGAAGAATCAGCTGTAGGCAATTGCAAAATCCAGAACCATGATTTATTATGACAAAAAGATGATTTTAATGAAACAAATCGACCCTAAAGTTGGATTATGGGTCTCATTGTCAATTTCAACGGTTTCGGTGACATCATATTTCGAGAGGAATTCAAAAATTAGACTCGACTGATGTGTTTATTAAAGTTGAAAGGGTGAACTGATTTAAAATAAAAGTTACAAGACTGAACTGATTTTGACCCCAAAAATTTAGGAGGTAAACTAAATTTAATCCATAAATTTATGTACAAATGTTACGTCTTACCTCATCATTACATTTAGTTTGTCTTCATAAAGTTTTGCATTTTAAATTTAACCTGGGTCTATCAAATAATGTCCGAGATTTAAAATGCATGAAAACAACATAGTATATTTGTTAAAGATCATCACAAACATCTTTCACAAAACACTCTAGCTTGAAATTCTTGTTTCTAATTTGTTCCGACATAGATGAATAATATGTTTCTTTTTTCTTAACAATAATTAAAAACTTCAATTTCACTTCAAATCAAATGGGAACGTCTAGAATGTACCCAGAGGTTGCTGCACCCAGATGGTTTGCCCATGTGTCAACGAGACAGAGGGTTATCTGATATGTATAGGAATGGGGTAAATACGAGGTTAGTATTTGGATGTTAGGGTAAATACGGGTAAAAAAAAGTCGGGTGTATGGGCTATAGTGAGTGTTTGTTATCGAAGGGAAAGAGGAAAGCAGGAACCAGAATCGAGAAAATGGTGGATTGAGTTTGCCTACCAAAACGGGATCCCGATACACAGCAGGTATGGACGTTCTACATCTCATGAAGCGATGTGATTATCATTGTGAGCACGACATTCTACATCTCATGAAGCGATGCGATTATCATTGTGAGCACACTGAAATTGTGACCGTGTGTTTTTCCATATGAGCAGGTGTTTCATTAGTGGAAGATGGAGATTGCATTTCATAAAAGGCGATGAATATCTGATAGGCTATTGGGTTTAACAGATCTGTTGTATACGAGGTGATTTAAGTGGTGTACAGTTAATTGTATACCCGATAATTCTGAAATTGAATTCGGTGCTACGTATTGGGATTGAATACAATTGAATATAATTCTGATAAGAGAATGTTTTGTTTTGTAGATTAAAGAGAAGAGATATGGATGACGATGTCGAGATGGATGAGACAGACGAATCAGGTCTCCGATTCAGCGACGAAAAATACCACGATATTGTCATTTCAGCCGAGGATGAGGATTGTTTGATTAAAGATGCAAGGAATGATACCTTACAAATTATGGAAGATCCGGTTATTTTGATCGAGGATAAAGAAGTTGGAAGGGATAAAAGTGATGAACATGGAAATTCAAAATATGTTGGAGCGGATGATATTACAGATGAAACAGTATTTAGCTCTGAATGGTATGCCGGTTTGAAGGGAAAAAATATGAAGTTGCTTAGATTTGAAGACGTGAAGGATATAATGTTTAGCAGTTTGGTTGAAGCTGACAAGTTCTATTATGCGTTTATTGTTGGGTTTAGTAGGAGGTGTTTTAAGCATGACAAGGCAGAAATCAATGGCGTCAAATGTGTGAGGAGGAGGGCATGGTATTGTTCAAAACAGGTGTATGAAGATAGTGCAGCCAAGAAAAAGCGAAAGAAAGTTTTTGAGACGGACAAATTGGTTACTGAAGAAGTCGCCAATGAAAAAAGAAGAGTGTGACGCAAGCCTGTTGAATAAGAAGAAGAAGATGATGAAGACTCCTCTGAGGGGAATTAAGTATTCAAGAACAGGTTGTGAGGTTGTTTTTCAGGTGAGATTGAACAGGCGCATGATGAAGTACGAAGTTGTGAGTTTTGTGCCAGACCACAATCACGAACTTGCCAAACCGTATGAGAGACATTTTCTACGATATTGCAGGGAGGGGACTATGGATGACATCTGTGTTGTGCTAGCTCTTCAAATGGCACATGTGCCTACTAGTGTTGCCTATGAATTTATGGCGCTACAAGCAGGGGGTCCTGAGTTTTTTGGATTCATCTTGAAAGATTTGTAAAACAAATTGGATGAAGTGAAAAGAAATAATATGAAGTGGGGTGATGCGGAGTCTGCCATCAATTGGCTCAGAATGAAAGGACGTGAAGAATGTCATTTTTTTTGGTAGATTTACCCCCGATTGGGAAGGGAGGCTTGCTAATTTGTTTTGGAGGGATAGTGAGTCCCTTCTTGACTACAATGCCTTTGGTGATGTTGTCATAATAGACAGTACGTACAAGACCAACATATACAGTTGTCCCGTCATTTTATTTGTAGGTTCGAACAACCATAGAGGGACTGTGTTGTTTGCATCAGTTATTGTTGCTGATGAGAAGGAGGCAACATTTACTTGGGTCATTGAGAAATTCCTTCAAAGCATGAATAACAAACATCCAATTACTGTTCTAATGGATGGCGACGGAGTTATGCGTACTGTGTTGAAAATATTGATGCCTACGACACGACATATATAGGCTATGTGCATGGGCGGATCTAGGTACAAGCACATGGGACTCAAGTCCCACCCAAATATTTTGGGGAAAAAAATTACTACTTATAGTTATCATTAATTTTATAATGTGATTGTAAGATTGTTGAGCTTAAGTCCCACTCAAATTCCTTCATCTTGTACAATTACTAATCAAATATTTTTTAGGATAGTCTCACTCAAGTCCTAGCTAGCATTGACGTGATCCAAGTGCCTAACGTACACTTAATTTCATTTTTGTTAAAGAAATAGATAAGTTTCTCTATCTTCTCAAAAAAGATATACGTTTATGTTGTCTGTTATCTTCTTTTTTCCTTGCCATACCCTTGTCACGCAGCATCGGTGAGGACGCAAGGTTGTCGGTCTTATTGAAATGCTTATTTAGTTTTTTTTGTTACATCTAAAGTGTTTTATGAATTAAATAAACATTGGAGTGGTAAAGGCCCACTACGTCCTTTATGACTAGATTTATCTTTATTTTCATACTATAAATTTCTCTAGCACCGTCAAAAATATTTTCCTACTAAAAATCCAAGTCCCACCCGATTGCGATTCCTGGATCCGCCCCTGGCTATGTGCTTGTCACATTGGTAGAAACATTGGGTAGAATGTGAAGGATGTCGAGGTTCAAAAACAGCTAGGGAAGATGGTATATGCTTCGTATACGATTGATAAATGGGTGGAAGCGTGGGGCGACATTGTTGCCAAACACGGGTTGGAGGAAGATCCTTGGATTACAACTTTGTATGAGAAGCGTGATAGGTGGGCGGAGGCATTTTTCAGGGGGAACTTTTGTGCGGGGATGTGCAGCACTCAGAGATGCAAGGGGATTAATGGTAAGATTAAGAGGTAGGTTTTAAGACACACTCGGTTGGGTGAATTTCTGCCCAGATTTCATTCCGGTGTTTGTTTTTTGAGAAACTGTTATTTGTTGGACAATTACAAGTCAAAAAACCATAAGAGGAAATTTGATTCCCACCTTAAGTCTATTGAGGAAGATGCATTCAATACCTTCACGGATGATATATTTGTTGTTATAAAATTTAACCACTGTGGAAGAACAATATATGTAATATTTTGCACAACACATTAATAACCAATAACCGAGTAAAAGTCAAAATAAACATACCCCCGTTGGTCCACTGTGACCACATTCAATTGACTTGACTGCTCTCAAAACATCATCCACTATTCTAGTCACATCTCTCGCCTTTAGCTTAACAATTGAATCGTATAACGCTGTCATTGCATCCTGGAGGTTCGATATATTCGGACCCATCCGGTGCACATTTGTCTCTAGGACTCCTACTTTTTCTTCTGCAACAGAAATGTGAGACCTCATTGCAAACATGTCGTCAACCAAATTAGTTTTCAGTCCAGTGTTGTAATCCCGAGAACCTAAGAACTTTGTCTATCTGACACCTGAGTATCTCCACGTAACCCATAAACCCTCTGATGCATTAAATCCCCCTTTCTCTGCCACCCTTTCTTATATCATGTTCGACTCCTTACTGCCCCAAGTCATTATCGGAGGGACACTCTTTGGAATTATGAACATTCTTTCCCCACCAACACTCAAATAGAACAACTGCAGAAAGACAAGGCAACCCCCTACGTGGTCGGTTTTGTTGGTCTGATACAACTTCACTTCCTCTAACAATTTCTTAAATGCAAAACGACCCCAGTTATAACTTCTGATACGCTTCCTCTCCTTCACCAATGATAACAGACATGAATCTACATAACCTGGTCTGCTGGGGCAAAACATTATAGCTAGCGCAAACAATACAAAACTAACCACAAACAGGTCATCCGGATTGTCTGTGAATACTACGTTATTCCTCAATCTGTCAATAGTCATCTCTTTATCAACCCCCCAAATTTTTCCTGGTAACTCGGCTAATTCAGCATCCAATCTCAACCTCTTTGGTATGACAACTTCAATGCCACGACACCTCAGTCCCATTAAGCGATCAAAGTCCTTCTCCATTACTGACAGGTTTCTCCAGTGGATCTTGATGGTACAATTTTTCACATTAAAATTATCCAACAACATTTTGCATAGTGACAGGTTTAACTCCCTACATCGAAACTGGTGCACAGGACCAAATCCCAAATCATTAATCTCAGATACCTTATCATTTGAAATTCAGGACACTACGTCTTTATACACTTTCGGCTCACATCCTGTTAAAATTCCAGTCTCTGTCCAATGCTTTGTTCCTAGAAAACCCCTCCACTTAACCACTTTTCTTCACCCAGCTTCTGCGTTGTTCATACAGTGACAAGTACCTAGTATTAAACGTCAAATTAATCATTACAAAACACATAATCAAACAAATCAAACAATGCAGCTACCTTATCATCAGATAACAAGTCTGTGTTTCTCCAATTCCAATTCATTCCTCCCATCATACTGCTCAATAATACATTCAAAGCCGATCAGCAATAATGTATTTGCAAATATAACTCCCACTAATTATTTAGGTACTTACTCCTCACTTCCGGATCCTCCGTGTCTTTCCAAACCTTCCTTACAGGCTCTCTTCCTTGTCTCAGACTTCGTCGCATGCTCAGACTTCGTCGCATGCTCAGACTTCGTCGCATGCTCAGACTCACGTTTCTTCCTCCCCGTACCCTACCGTTTCCACATTCATAAACGCATTTACATTTCAACTGTTTCAGATAACTAAAAATTCAAAATATTTTTATGCAAATTGTAACACTAACCATTATATGCTTCTAAATTTCAATGAATATAATCTGATTTCAATAATTAACAAATTTCACATCTCTCGTTATCTGATATCTAAACAAAATTATAGGGATCTTAAATTTCTTACGGTTTCTTCCATGGATGATCAGACCGCTTGCCGATTTCTGGAACGCTCCTCCGATGCACCAGATTACAGTTTCTGGATCTATATCGGAAACCGATGACTCAGGGCGGTATTTTCTGGAAAAACCCACAGCTTGCGCAAAAATCTGGATTATGCTCCGACGGCTAATATGAAGGAACATAATCGTTCTGCTTTCGTCCCCGCAGAGAAACCCTAGATTTTGGAGAGAAGAAGAGGGATCAGAAGATCTGTTTCGGTCGATCCTATTAATCGATTCTAGATGGCACGACGAGACGCGTGCGTAACGGTAAAAGTATGAGTGAAATTTTGGATACCGTATACATACTAGCCAAATACAAACCGTCATAATACAGAATCCAGGAGGACAATACACAAACAATAAGGGGCAGCTGGGTGCATTCCAGAACTTACCGAAATGGAAACTCTAACTTTTCAACATCCATCTTTTGATATGACTTTGTTTCCTCCAGTTTCATACTACGGTAGCTCTAGATACAGTGTGTGTCATAGTTGTACACCTATTAAAATTGTGCGGAGATATTATTTATAAACGGTAAGCCTCTTGCGCTTATCATCAGTGCCCATGATTAGTTCATGACTAACCTATCATGCACGCATGCATAACATTCTTGGGCTGGATGAAATCATGAATTCACTCATGACTAACTAAAGCATCGAACTTTGTATTGATCATTTCATGCATGGTTTTTAAACAAAAGATATGACAAAAAAAATTTACATTTAGGTACATTTATGTCACGCAGAAATGGGTTAACATGCACTTTCTTAAGAAGACTAGGGTTTAGCAGTGCTTCGAACCAAAGGAGACCGAGTTTGATGACTTTAATTGGTCACAAATAACGGAAATAATGGTTCTATCAAGTAAAAAGAAGAGAAATAATGGTCGAATGCTTTTAACGTTTCTGGTGCAATATTCCATACAAGATTAAGTAGTAGAAAAGGACCATAATGTTGCCCTTTCTTTTTCAAAAGTAAAAGGGTTTTCTGATTAGATCAGACGAACATATATAGGTAAAGAAAAAAGGGATTAAGGGGTACATAATTTGCAATTATTGAAAACGGGACTGGAGTATAGGTAGCTATATATCTGAGTAATGGTAATGCTGCTAATGCATCATGAGCTGACAAAAGCTCATCTGGAGCGGTCTATTATGGTAATGGTGTGTCAAACGCAGCGTACCATCTCTTCAAACCCTTCTGGAGTTTCTGGGTTTGTTTGACAATTTTTAGGGCATGCGCGCGCTCAAAGCAAAAGCTACACACGTACAGAACCAGAGACTGGGCACGTGTTGTCTACAACTCAAAGCTTGAACAAATTTCCAGATGGCAGCTTTCTGTATCGTCTGGGTGACTTGGTGAAGTGAAGAAAGGGCAGAGAGTAGGAGTAGTAAGTAGTACGTACTATGAGACAGCTCCTGTTACGATACGTCTCCATTCTCATCTTCACGGATGTTGCTTTACTTACGATGTAACTTGTAGGGATGAACATAATTATTCAATTCTTTCTCTTTTCCTGACGTTTTATTCCCTTAGGGTTGTTTCATTCTGGTGTTTAAAGAGCAAAAAAGATTACCGCCGGTCAGTTTATACCGGTGAATCTCATCTTACTGGGTAACTTACATCTTGGTTCATAAGAATTTTTGTGGAAAAAAAAAATGTAAATGGGGATCGATAGAATGGTTTATTATGAAAAACAATAACCTAGATGAATCGTTGAGATCGGTCGGCAAAAGAGCTAGCATAATATATCAGGCACAAGTCCACATCCATTAAATGAAGATAGTGATGTGAAGAAGGGTTTGAGGAGTGTAAAACCAGTAAAACCAAGAGTAAAGGAAATAGGGCGAAACCCAGAACAAAGATCAAAGTTTCGTTCGCAAACGTGTTACTGTGCCATGCTCAGAAACTACTGCAACGAGCCAACGACCCAGTAAGATGGGATTCACCTTTGGAAAGCTTAAAAAGCAATCGTGCCGGGCTCGTAACAGTAAATTCAAGGACCTGAACAGTGTATAATTTTATCCATGATATCGATTTCTCTTCCATGGCCACTCTTCTTGGGACCCGAACTTCATTACAGATCAAGTACTGGCTATATATTACTCCGCAGGTCACCAACTCTGCTCTTGGTGCTGTGGAATCCCTGTGTTCGACTTGTACAGCTGTACTGTTGAGTTTTCTACTCATCTTTGAGATTTTTTTGGTCCTTCGCGATTTCCTCAATCAAGTACTCGTGTAGAATTATTAGATTTTGTACTCGATAAATGCAAGTTAGGACTGTAATAAAGCAGTTTGTGATTCATATATAGCATATCCACAATAAAAGCAGGACGATATGAACATAACTAGTTCTTGTTTCGAGATAATCTATACGGTATTCGGATGCATTTTATACGTACACAGGAAGTGGTCTCAACTCTCAGGCTAGTACGTACTGTGTTTAGAGATGATTCTGTGTCGAGAATTTCCTTATACAGTACTTCAGACACTAATTGGTAAATAGCTACTAATCTGAATTATTCTTGAGATGATTCAAAGTTTACCTTAACATTTTCTACTTTGAAAGCATACGAATTTTTCAGTTGATTATTGTACGTATTGAGATGAATGCGTATTCGGAGCTGACTTTTAACAGTTTATACATGATAACCAAGTAATATCTAATTGAATGTATAAGTTATCTGTGTTAAAAGATGATATTCGTAGTTTTATACGTACACATAGCTAATTAGTAATTTGATTGATTCTTATATTGAGATTATTTATGTATAAAGAATCAAAATATGCTACTCTGCGTTTCAAATTGATTATACATATTCATAATTAATGTTACCCCATATACGTACTATACATGTCTAACATGTAATCTATGTCAAATAAGTTTGTCATTTGTATCCCGAGTATATCTTAATTAACAGTTTGTGCATGTAATTAATTTGGTTAATTAGAAGCGATTAGGGGGAAAATTAAAGTAAAGATAACATGATACGTGAATGAGTATGACTAGAGATAGCTGACCTAATTATGGTCTCACATGTACCAAATAGTTGTAAATTAATAATACGCTCGAATCATGATCACCTCATACATCAGCTAGCACAAGTTAAAGAGTACTGATGCGTGGTTGTCGAAGGCAGATATGAAGCAGGTAAATTTTTCATCAATTGACAATTGACACAAGTAAAAATAATTAGGGTTCTACCCACCCCATTCTGTAAAAATAATCAAACTGGAGCCCCCTGTCCCCAAATATGTCCTTCCCATCACTCTGCTTTGCTTCATTGATTCCTATGCTCTTTGCAAATATGAATATGCTAATTAACTTACTTTGCTAAGTAAGTAACTGAGAGCTTGCAGCAATTGGGTCAAATAAAGTCACAATGATTTGTATTGGCTCTATATATCATCCATTCATCCCTGCTAAAAATTTACGACACAAACATTTGTTTTACATGTTTTTTTTTTTTTTGTATCTTGTGGCCTACATTACGAGAGAGTTTCTTGAACTTTAGTCCATGATGCGCTTGTTGGCTAGTAATTTGTACGAACTGAAAAATATTGCATCATTTATCCCATTCAATAGAAGTTCTATCATTCTGAAAAAGAAGGAGTCTAAAATCTGTTCTACCATTCCATAGGAGGACACTTATCTTTGACTGATGTGCAAAGCTACTATTTGGTAAGGATTGCTAGTTAGCATGGGCAATTGAGCTAAACTAATATTCGCTGCAACTTCTTGGGGATCTAGCTTGAATATAGCCGTAGTTGAATCTAAGTTTTCTTCAAAAGAAGAGCTTATGATAATGATAAGACCAGTGTTCTTTTCTTTTTAATTTCTTCCTAAAGGGGTGTTACTGAGGTGACCTGAACAATGCATCTCTTTCAGTACACAGTGTATAACCTTAGGATAAAAACCATAAAAAGCATAGAACCGTACCGATTAAAAGTCCGGCAACGATTTGGTCCTCGGATTTCTCTACACCCACCTGCATCATTTTATATCTTACATCTCTCGCTTAGATTTCACAATAAAAGGACCCCCCACCCCAACCCTACCCTGTTCTCTCTTTCTCTTCATGAACCCTACCCTGCAACCCTACTCTCTTCTCTGTTTTCTCTTCATTCATCATCACCAACCTAACAAAAGGCCAAGATGAGTTTTTGACTCCAAAGCAACCAAATCAGTGAAAGAGTCACTGTTCCACACGAACAAAACTCACTCTCAGTCTCTCACTCCTTTACCGACGTCTGGTTCGGTTCACTATTCCTTTTGTTTTAGGGTAAAGGGGTCCTTGACTCCTTTTTGTTTGAGGAAGATCGGATCATCAGAATTCAGATCAAGTATATCTCTCTACCAAATGTCAAGAAATAAAGCAGAAGTGAATCTTTGCGTACGCTTTCTAGCTCAGGCTAAAGCTATAGAGTAAATTATAATTATATAAGAAGTCTCTATCTCCTGGGCCTTCTGGTAAGGACTAAGGACTACTACCCTGGCCATCTAGGGTAGACACCCGAATCCTGCGCTAAAGATCGGCTTTACTCGTATGACGACATCTCATATTCTCATTCACTCATTCAAAATCATCAAAAAAAAGAAAAAGACGTTTACATCCTTCATCTCCCTCTATATAATAGCACTGTCCCCAAAAGCAGTTGCTATCCCTATCAAGTTGAGACAAATAAGCTAAGGTTTGTTTGCAAAGATGGAGTACTATTTCCCAGCTATCTCAGATGGTTCCAACTTCTCTTCTTCCTCAGTGATCACCAACATCAACAACATGAACATCAATGGCGGGGGCTACAAAGACAAGATGAAGAAGGGTGCTAGTGATCATGATCAGAAGAAGGTCAAGAGCAGCAAAGTGAAGCTTTCAACAGACCCGCAAAGCGTGGCGGCGAGGGAGAGGAGGCACCGCATCAGCGAAAGGTTCAAGATCCTGCAGAGCCTGGTCCCCGGTGGAAACAAGATGGACACTGTGTCCATGCTGGAGGAAGCCATTCAGTATGTCAAGTTCTTGAAGAATCAGATACGACTTCACCAAACCATGATCAACTTTGCGAGAGATGATGCTAGTCATCAGTACTACGATCATGACGCTGCAACTGGAAATGTGTTCCAGCTTCCGATTCATCACGGCCATCCAGTCAATCGTCCTCAACAGCAGGCTTTGTGCTATGAACAGAATAATTTTGTGGGCACTAGTAGCTCTGTGCAGCCATCAGTTCCAGTAATGCCGGACTATTCTTGCTTCCAAGGTCAAGAGGCCGCGCCTGAGATTGATGCCTATCTGAAGTACTACAGCTAGGTTATCTATATATCCAAGTTTCTATGTGTTTGTTATGAATGAAGCATATTTATGTATTAGTAGTAGTAGTAGTACGTCCAGCTGGGTTAGCTAGGTAACTGTGATTTGATGGAGGTAGCAGTGGTGTATTTCTTAAGAAGATTAATGTAGACGAATTAATTATCTGTGTCACTCTAAAAATGGCAAAAGAATGTTCAGTTTGCTACCTTGTCTAAGCAAATCAAGGGGTTCATGAAGCTGAGAATGATCCTCAAAGCGCTTGTTTATCCAGTGGCTTGAAGTATGATCTAGTCGTGTTTAATGGGCGTTCTCCATGTATATTATATCGAAATGTTTTGATCCAAAGTGAAACTGTATCTGTATTTCTTTCAATCATTTTGGTCCGGCGGTTCCCCAAAAGATTAGTAGTTACTAACACAGACAACCCACCACAAGAAAGCTGAAACTGCTTTAACCTCGCGACTACGATGCGACATACAAATTCTTCTAATATGTAATATTTTGATTCGGTCATCCATGTCGGATTATCATGCATGGATTCTAATACCGTTAATAAAATTTAAATTTAAAAAAATAGTCTCAAGTGTTTCCAACACATGCATAAGGTAAGAATCTAAGTTCGAATAAGATGTAATCTTATTATGAGCGTTAAATTTGATCGGATCAAAACTAAAAATAAAATTAAAAAATTTAGGATCTCTAGTCTTCATTAGATCTTCACATACGACGATTTAAAGACTTCTACATTAATGATGCAAGTGTATCTTAATGCGTAGAATCCGCCGTTTCGTTCCGTACAACTTACTGTTGTATTCGATCTTCATCTTCTCCCTAGCTACTCCCATTAAAAAAAGGTAATGAATCATTATGAATCGAACAAGAGGGTTTCTACAAATCTTGTAATTAGTTCTAACTTTTAAGATGACACATCATTGGGTACAATCAAGATCATAATTGAAAGTTTGAAACTCAGCACAAAATGATCATTATTTTATCCAACCTGACTAGTGACTAGTATATACTTGGTTGCGTCTCCTTCAACTGGATTCATGATTTGTTCAGTTTCCCCGTACAACAAAGAAATCACATTTCTTAATTACACAGATGAATACAGAACCCATATTAATGTGAGATGGAACCTGTGGAGGGCATTGGTTGTTGATACGATGTTATGCCAAAAAACTAAATACAAGGAAGATCTTCTGAAGCAGCAGGCTTTAATTAAAGAGATCGAAATGATCTATGGAGTAATAGGAATGAACGTAACTATGAGAGCTATGGTGAAAATCATTGGCCTCCCGAGGTTATATTTCAACGGTGCGTGTTGATATGTGAAAGCTTATTGGCAGTGCAAGTACGATGTCAAGGTTTGTTCTACACTTGTAGCTCGGCAATGTGACACTCGCTGGAGACTACCTACTCCAGGTATGTTGAAGTTAAATTGTGATGCATCTATTTTTGACAATTAATGGTAGTAATTAATGTTGGAGTGGGAGTGGTGATTAGAGATAGCTTGGGAGATTTAGTGTTGGCTACCGGAGGAGGTTATATGGAAGATTCAGTCCTTGCACTGCTAAGCTGTTAGCATTAATATTGGGATTGGCATGGAGTTGGTGATTAGGGAAGTCGGTAGGTTGAGAAGGTGGAGTCCGATGATTTCCAGGTTGGTGAACGGGGATAGTGAGCGTTTCACTACAGAGGGAGTTTTAGCGGAGAAAACTAGAATGCTTATGGTCGCGTCAGGTGCTGCGTTCAGTTTGTTCATGTCTCAAGAAATTGTAATGACGTGGCGCATGCAGTAGCTCAACTCATAGCTCGTTCGAAGGGGCGTTATTCTTATTAGTGGTTGGGACCAACTAGCTCATAGATGTCATTAGTGAAGACAGACTCGTAACTCATGGTAGTATTAATCTTCATCCACTAATGATGTTCTCATTATTTTGTAGTCCTTGGTTTGATATATTAAATAAAATTCTTACTATTTCTCCAGAAAAGAAGAAGAAGAAGGTTTTTGTTGAGTGGGAGTCCTACGTGAAACGTGGTGTGTTAAACTTAATTAACAATAGCAAAACAATGTGTGAGTTATATACTTGGTATTTTTGTGTGAAGGTATATATCACCTAATAAGGAAGAATGGTAAATTCAGTCAAAAAAAAAAGGAAAAATTGTGAATACCGTGAATATATAGTCACTCTTCAAATTGGTATACAAGGGTTTGGTTTATTCAATCAAAATGGTAGATTTTTTTTTGTAGTTTTTATTTTTAATTTTAATAATAACTCATATACCGTACATATATCCGTGAGATTAAATCTTCCTAACAACGTTAAGAGAAGAACAAAAGCACGAGATTCTTTAAAAGGAATCAAACGTCCAAATTGTTTAACGTGACGTGGTACTAGCTAACTAGATGCAATCACTGAAAAGTATGTGTAGCAGTTCTGATTGATTGAAACAAAGTATACTAGGGTATAAGATGTGTGCCATTTGCAATGCAGGCTTTAATTATGAACTAGTACTAGCTCGTGTAGATTGATTTTACATTTTTACTCTAAATTCATCAAATCACAAACATATGCTTCTGACTTCTCCATACCCATATGGAAGATTGATTGACCACTCTAGTTACTTCTCATGTTAGATACGATCTTAACTTCAAATGTCGTGGGCCTTGCTTGTAGTCCAATCGCTTTCCGATTATTAACTGGACTGCAAGCGATGTTAGTTTTGAAGTTCACTATTTACTGCAGTTAAGCCCATACGAAGCCCAAGCAAGCCCGTACGAGCCCAATAGCACTTGGCGGGACTCGGGGGCTATATATGTAATGTGCTCACGTTCAAATCCTCTACATTAGAAAGAACAGAAAGGAAGTTCTACTAAGTTCAAGTTCAACCTGGGCTTGCAGGAATCATATGCAGCAATCTGCACATCCCTTTTGGCAAAGGACAGAGAGAACACTGTTGTCATGATTGTGTTCAGGTAATTTACAACATTTAGATACTTTTAGCGTTCAAGTAGCTTACTGCCCTCTACCTGTTTGATGAAATACCTGACTGAACATTATCACCGTTTGCGCTATTTTTCGTTTCCTGTACAACACTAAATTATAGAAACCAAGTTGAAATATAGCTACACTATGAATATTACAGCATCACATAAATAGATCTTGTTCTTGTCCCCCCGGGTTGGGTTGATGGTTATGCATGTATGTATGTACAATAAACCGGAGAGCTAAAATTGTGAAGAAAACAAAAAATAAACAGTGAAGATTTTAAGAAAAGAAAATAAAAGAAAGTATCTATGAAGAGAACGAGGACGAGGAGGAAGAAGTAGATGACATAGGTGGTGACAAATGGCATGTACAATTTGGATTATGGATGGCACTCTTCCTACTTATATCAAGTTTCGAACAAAACACACAAAATGGACCCTGAAATCCTTTGTCTTCTGATTCAATCTCATCTTGATCATATCTTTCTACGAAAAACATGATTTCTTCTCCATAATCTTCTTCCTCATCATCATTGTCCCATTCTTGACGAGTTCTGTAAGAGTATCCCATCATTGGAAGGATTACTAGAAGAATTCTATCAATGCTGTCGTCCATCCAATTTCTTCCTTCCTCCCACAACATTGACAGAATAACAACCACTCCTGCTCCCACCCCGAACCCCAATCCAGTGTATATGGACGGCCAATCCAACCCAATTCCTGACTCTTTGTTTTTGACCTTGGACGGTGCATCTGGTGACTTGCTGGAATTACTGCATTTTACAAGTAAAGGTGCGCCACATAGTCCTTCATTATCTTCATAGGAAGATGAATCAAATGTCGAAAACTGATTACCAATTGGTATCGTTCCAGACAATTGGTTATATGAGAGATTCAAGGATGAAAGGAAAGTAAGTGCAGTAAACCCTTGTGGAATTGGTCCACTCAGGCTGTTGTTCGAAAGGTCCAAGGACTCTAGCTGTGTTAGGTTACCCAATGATGGAGGTATAAGGCCTGTGAGAGCATTGTTGGACAAGTTGAGGGCAAAGAGCGCTTTCAGTTGTTCCACTTGTGGCGGTATTGATCCATTGAAATTGTTGCATGAGAGGTCAATAGAGGTGAAAACAGTGAGAATCTTGACCAACTCCATCTCTACTCCTTTGGTGGTAACTGTTATAGCATCATGATAATTTAAGTCACTGAACTGTAGGACTTGAAATTGCAGGTGATTGATCTTTGACTGGGCATCATCTTCGTTGCCCGTCATTGCCTGCCATTTAGTCAAGCATCCTCCTGGTATTTCACCACTAAAGTTGTTGTGCCCTATGTCAACAATCTGAAGCATGGGCCAGGTACCAGTGGTGTTAGAACATCCAATGCGTCCATGAAATCTGTTTGATCGCAAAACAAGTACACGCAAGGTGGATATGTTCTTCAACAAGCATGGAAATGTATCTTTTATCTGATTTCTTCCAGCGTTCAAAACTTCTAACATTGTGCAATTCGCTAGAGATTTTGGAAACTGACCTTTGATATAATTTCCATTGAAGTCTAGAGTTTTCAGACTACAATTACCAGGAAATTTATCAGGAATACTGCCAGCAAGTTCGTTTCTCCTTAAATTGAGTACAACAAGAGTTCCGGTCATTTCGGTCAGGCACTGGGGAATGGAGTCACTCAAAGAATTATTGGAAAAATCAAGAACCTGTAGAAATGCTGCTTTGCATATTGATCCTGGAATGCTCCCGTCAATTGTATTGCTTGAAATAGAGAAGAACTTCGTGAAGTGAAGGAAATCACCAATG
Source organism: Fragaria x ananassa (assembly GCA_034370585.1). Classification (NCBI taxonomy): domain Eukaryota; kingdom Viridiplantae; phylum Streptophyta; class Magnoliopsida; order Rosales; family Rosaceae; genus Fragaria; species Fragaria x ananassa. The sequence continues at coordinate 5,713,498 of CP139753.1, forward strand.
TCATCCGGTATGCTAGAGCTGAAATTATTTCTAGAGTAATCCAGATAAGTGGCAAGTGGTGGAAATATTGGAATGTGACCCTGAAGCTGGTTGGAATGAAGGTCAAGTATATACAGAGTGGAACTATGATTGAGAAATGGACCTTCTAGAGTTACCAGGGAGTTGCAAGACAGATTTAGCTGACGAAGATTACTTAGCTGCCAAATCCAGTTCGGTATCTCCCCTTGAATCTGATTCTGTGAAAGGTCCAAATAGTTCAATTTGGATTGGTTTCTCAGGAACTCAGGGAATGCTCTCAACTTCCCAGAAGCCAAGTTTAATGTTGTAATATTAGGAAAGGACTCTGAGGATTTGGTACTATTGTAACTAACCGACAAACTATTGTACGAAAGATCAAGACTTGAAAGATTTTTGAGCTGTTGGACATTATCAAGTGGGAAGGAGCCACTGAAATTATTTGAAGATAGTGAGAGACTTTTAAGCCCTCGGAGGCCAAAGATAGACATAGGTAACGGCCCTTCCAAGTTGTTGCTACTCAAATCAAGGGTGTCCAGTAGCGAGATATTGGCAAATTCAGGTAACTGACCAGAGAACTGATTGTTGGAAAGCTGTAGTTTCTGCAACAAAGGAAGAGAAAATAGAGACGATGGAATACTGCCACTGAGCTTGTTGTAACCCAAGTTGAGATGCACAAGATTTGTAAGGTTTTCCCAGTGAGTAGAGTTAATCTGACCTGTTAACTCATTGTAAGAAAGATTAATGTCGGTCAGATTCTTGGCCATACTCAACACTGGAACTGAACCATTGAACTTGTTCTTAGACATGTCCACATAAACCAGTTCCGTGAGGCTTTCCACTGACTTTGGTATTGGTCCGGTGAAAGTGCAAAATGAAAGATCCACTCTGGACAACATCTTGAGGTTTCCAATAGATTCAGGCATTGACCCTGAAAAATTTGTCCCGGCTAGGAACACGGACCGAAGAGTTCCATCTTCAGGAAAGTCTGGTAACAATCCATGTAGGTCTGGATTGCCGATTAAGTCGATAATCTGCAGTGTACGTACCTGAAAGATCTCCTTTGGGAATGTACCATATAACCCTGAATTCATGATGTGTAAGGAAGTCAAATTTGTGAAATTTGACAAGAACTTTGGAACTTGAGTAGACAAATTGTTGCTATCTATACGAATTTCTGAGAGTGATCGAAGCTTCAACAATGAATCATCAATAGGTCCCAAAAGATTGCAGCTGGACAAGCTCAACACCCTCAACTTTGGCAATGAAGATGATATTGCTTGACACCACTGAGCTCCCGGTGCTGATATGTTCACACCATCAAGATGAAGTTCAACTATCTCCGAAAGGTTTCCAATGAGCTGATTCAAATTTGGATCCTCAAGTTGAAGTGCAGGAACTCCAGGAAAGGAAATGGTAGATAAATCAAGAAATACCAACCTTGTCAAGTGCGAAATCTCAATCGGAATCTGCCCGGCAAAGCCAGCATTCGACAGATTCAAATGACTCAAACTGGCTAGCTTGTTGAACTCCGATGGAATTTGAGTATAATTGAAGTTATTGAAAGCCAAATTCAGGTTCTCAATGTATTGCAGACTGAAAAGAGCACTTGAGTTATCAAGTCCTCCCGAAATCGATTCGTTACTCAAGTCAAGTTGGGTAACACAACCCTGCTTGCAGGACACACCTTCCCAAGAACAGTAATCTGAAGCATTTTTCCACTTCTCAAGTTTTGTGGATAATGCAGAGGTAAAATTGAGGCTGTTCTTCAACTGAAGAAGCAAAGATGATTGCTGGTTGCTGTCACACTGGCCAGAGACCACAGCTATATGGATCAGTAGAAAGTAGCAAAAGGGTATCAAGAAAAACCATGGAAGCAATGGAATTCTCATTGAAATCTGGAACAAGGGACGCCCATTCAACACAGAACAGAAGAGGTTAGGATTTTAACAAGGGTTTCATAAGGGACACGAAAACATGAGTACATGACCCTTTGGCTTCTGGATTTAAGTTGTGGAAAACACACACAAAAATCTAGCAGGTTTGCCACGGAAGGGAAACTAGAAGTGTAAAATGGGATGAGGAAGAAGAAGAAGGTGATGCAGAAAATGTGAGATTGGTCAAAAACCAGACCTCAGAAGCGCGTTTTTGGTTGTAGTAATGTGGACTAGTTCGGGGGGTTTGGCTTTCTTTATGGTTTTCATGACAGTAGCTCCTTCTTTGCAAGTTGCAAACTTTGAATATTCAAACCCAGAAGTACTGTCCTTTCCCAAGTTTGTCATTGACTTCTTGACTTATTCCCTATTTTTTCCCTCACGAATATCTTCCTAAAATGTTTATTGGTCACTAAGTTGCATTTCTAGTATATCTTCTTTAAAGTTATATCTTCTTAGATTTTTGATGATCACATTACGTAATTAGAGTCTATGTGTTAAATAATTTTTCACACGACTAATGCTTTTCTAATAATTCGTTGATTGTGCAGAGATAATCTTTACATGTCGATTTAGAAAGTAAACTATGAAATTCATCGAGAAATTAAAGAAAAATCGGAAAGGTTGGCGGGGAGATTTAATAAGAGGTTAGTTCTCTGTATTATTAATATTGTATTATTGGAATCGTAATCATAGACTTCTGCATAATGACAAATGTTAACGATGATTTAGCTTGGAAGCCAACTGCCATAGGCTAGTTGGCATCGATTAACGAATAAAAATCTGAAGAATAAGACTGAGCCTTCAAAACTGACCAGTATGAGTGACTGTAGCTTAACATATGCTGTATGTAAGGCGTGGTTGTTGCAAACCAGCCTATCATCATTGTTTAATTAATTAGGTTTTGAATATAAGCCGGACTTTTCATGTTTAAAACAGTGTATAGGGCCTTAATTAATGTATGCAATAGTTTCCACCAATTGCTCTTTACCAGGATAGTCTGTATTTGCATGCAAATGTATGTTTCATCATATTGCTTCTAAAATTTGCATATTATTTTTGAATGGGTCTCTCTTATAGTGAGAAATGTAGATTTTAGTACCCAAAACAAGGATATAATATGCATGGTGTGGAAACATTGATAAGTCAGGCATCTTGGAGGGTCATGGAAAATGGACAGGAGGGTTTATATTGAGCAAAAGATGGACAACTTTGAAGGTCCTAGAGGGGGGGTGAATAGGCCCTGACAACTTTTTTGCTCTATCCCGCGCACAAGGATAGCAAAGATTGTGCTATCCTGTTTGCTGTGAGACTAAGTTGTGTAAATAAAAAGGCAAGTACTGAAAGTAAAAGATATAACACCAGTACGTTTTTTATACGCAGAAACCCTGCACCCAGGGAGAAAAACTGCGTGCCTCTAACTCTTGAGAGACAAACGATTCCACTATTGTAAAGACACTTCTTACAAGACTCACAACTCAGAGGATGGCACAACACCTAGCCATCCTGCCTAGTCTAACTACTAGCACACAACTGAACTTGCTCTCTCGTCACTCAAGTGTTTTACACATAGCGCGAATCTAAGCTTCTATGCAGAATTCAACTAACACCTTTAGCTAATTCTCAAAGACAGCTTACACCTTGCTTCACACGAACTTAGCTAACACCTTTAGCTAATTCTTTATGAAGACTTCACCGGGTTGCATCACCTAGACACCTTCAAGGTATGCATGAACAATGAAATGGGTTTTGAAAATGTTTTGATGCTCAGCTCTAAGATTTATAATCAACAAGGAAGACTTAGAGCAAAGGAGCAAGGAAGCAATAACGCTAAGACTCAAAGGGAGAAAATGCAAATGACAATTTTCAACAACCAAGGAGCAAGAGAGGTCTTGCTCTCTATTTATAGGCAAAGTGCACAGCTATGAGGAAACAAGCACGTTTGCCACATCAACAAGATTCTTTTGGACTTTAAGCTGCTTTTCTGGAGACTAGGACAGATAGTACCCTAGGGATCCCTCCATTCACAAGACAAAAGCTGAGAATAGACTTTCCTAGGAAAGACTAAAGCCAAAAGGATAAGACAAAAGGTTTTGGGAAAACTAGGCTAGATTTAGTCAACCATAAAGACTCTACAAAACCACTTTTCCTAAAAGGACACTTAGGACAGCTGATAGCTTGGGCGGTGCAACATATAGGCAGCTGTCAACTTGGTTTTTTGAATCACCAAAATCCAGCTGGTTCCCAAAGGCTCAAGTTATGTGGTCACGGGTTGGTTTGCCACACCACCCTAGACTAACTTGGAGCTCAAGTATGAAAGACTAATGTTTTGCTAAAAGGTATTTGAAATTCAAACACTTAGAAAACTGAAACAAGCACATTTGAATAAGCACATGGACAGACCCAGAAGATAGAACATATACAGCAGGGGTATCCGTGTAATCGGGATGGCAAGCACGGCTGCCATCCTTAGTGAATGAATGTGATGCACATGCATGAACTAACTGATGCACATGAAATCTGTCAGGTTCTTCATTCTTCACTTGAGTAGTCCTTGCTACCAGGATACGACATGTAGCATGTATCCTTGTGTTTTGATCATAAAGGGATAGCCAACAATTCTTGTACCAACAATCTCCCCCTTTGGCATTCCTGATCAAAACACACCTTCAAAGGTTGTGCTGGTTCTAAACACAAGAATAGACTAAACACCTGCACAAACATCTCAAGAACAAGTGAAGGTATGGAGGGCCAAAAAACTCTTATGAAACACAAGCTGTGGGATACCAAGACAATCATGCATCATAACCAACAGAATAGCATAACCAGCAAACAACATAAGTCAAGAAAATAACCACACAACATTCATACATAATTCAGAGTTTTGACAACATAAGCCCTACAATTAGTTCTCCCCCTTTTTGGCAGTGAATGCCAAAGGGAAACAGAGAAACCGATGTTCAACATAAAATAACCTACATCCGAGAATGGATAAAAACAACATTAATGCAGAAAAACCACAACAGAAAACCTAAATAGAAGCATCCTCATCATCACTGGACTCCCTGCGGATCACATCATCATCACTTTCACTCTCCTCATCATCAGGATCAGAGGAGGCATGTGGATCCTGAGAAGAAGCAGTGGAAGAACCAGATGCATCCTCATCTCTGCTGCGCTCAAACTCCCTTAAGATCGCAGGCATCTCCTGCTTGAAGGTGTAGAACTGATGTCCAACATAATCCCTAAAGCCAATGACTGCCTCCTGCATTGCCTTGTCCACAATGAGCTTGATCTCCTTTTTCAGCAAGGTCTGCTCCAAAGACTCAACATATAACCCGGACTGAGCAGCGGATTTGGCAATTGTGACGCGGTCAACAGGGTTGACAGGCAGAGCAAGAGCATCATCTCCATGGAATGGAACATTGCTCTTGATGCAGAGAAGAGTAATCACAGCCGGAAAAACAATAGAGCTGGAGACAGAGAGACGCTGAGGGATAGCAGCGCGTCGGATAGCCTGAAAGATATAGTATTCGGCTGGAAGGAGAGGTTTGGTTTTGTCACAGAAGTAGGCAATCAAAACAGCTTGCAGGTGAGTGATCTTGCTGGTTTGGGTTGTGGGAGTGAGAAGAGACCTAGCTACAAAGGTCATAAACTTGTACCACTCAGGCATGAGGCTACTGGAGAGAAAAGGATCTGAGAGAGGCTCAGTAGGAGGAGGGTAGTACATGAGAGAGGCAAGGTGATCTATGGTTGTTGAATCCCTGTATTGAAAAACCTTAGTCATGGTATGCTTCTCAGTAATCGGGAGGGATAAGACCTCACGTATCCTAGCTGGCCGGATATCAACTTCCACTCCCCTCACCCAAACCATAATGGGATCAGTGGACCTAAGCTTAATCTCAGCAGGGACATTCTCAGGGAAGTTAGCAAAGAATTCCTGAACTAAAGAGATGTTGACCCTAGGAAAAGACTCCAAAGCTTTGACCCACCCTAGCCTATCAACAAAAAGCTTAACTGCTGGAGGAATGTTTGCAAAATCAAATGGCTTCTCATAGATAATGGGTCTACTGATAGTGACAGAAGAGAAGACGGACATGGCTTTATTGGAACGAAAATGGGATTTAGAGGGGATATCAGTTACCTCAAACATCCTTTTCTTAAGAGGCAACGAGGGTCTCCCATCCTGGGCTCCAATAGGCTTGGCTTTGGAAGGTTTGGAAGGTCCAGAGGAATCCTTCGATCCAGACTTAGAAGAACCGGCGATTGGCTTGCCAGAGTTCCTGGTGATACGACGGCGAGGGGCGCGAAATTCCGGATCAGAACTGGAGGAACCAGAGAGCTCCATAGGCTCTTCTTCTTCATCATCGTCATCAAGAATTGGAAATTTGGGCTGTTTTCCAACCTTGGGAAGTGGATCCTTCGCAGATTTGGGGGCGGCGCCGGTGGAGGAAGGTCCGGACTTGGCAAATCCCTGGGAGCGGGATGCAGGGGCATCGAGTATCCCTTGAGTGCGACCCATGCCAGAAGGCTTGATCTTCTTGGCCCGAGCAGACCCAGCATGAATGGTGCCCTTTCTCTTCCTAATTTCATTCAAAGTTGCAGCAATGGAGGCTTCAACCTCTTTGGTGGATGGATGAGGTGCAACGATAGTGGAATCCACTTGTACAGGGACAAGGGAAGGAGTAGCGACAGCGGAGGAGATGGGAGTAGAACTCGGAGAGGAGGAGAAAGCTCTCAACACTTGAGAAGCAGTAAGCAAGGGATCAGAATTCGCTCGGAGCGAAGAAGAAACCATTGGAGAGGTCACTGACCCGGTTTCTTTTGCAGCAGAGTTTTGGTTTGGTTCAGCCATGGGAATGGAGGAGAGGAATGAGGGTGAAGAAACAGAGATGAGAATTGGTGAGAGAGAGATGAGGAAGCGAAGTGACTGGTGAAGAAGATGAAAGAGTGGAAGGAGAAACCAGTTGTTAATAGGCATGCAAAAAGCAACCCTGATTAGACGTAGCTGTCTTGAGAATTGCAAACCCCCCAACGGCTGTGGGAAGTCTCCCCCTCTTTTTCTCAAAAGCTGACCCTCACAAGAGTCCATGGGAGAATAGGCCTAGCCCATCTCAGAACCGAAAGCAAAGCCCTCTTATAAGCCTAGAAGTCCTCATAGAAACTCAAAAAATCCTAGGACTGCAAACAACATAAGAAATACAAAAGGCAACTGCCATCCTAGCAAAAGCAAGGTTCACATACCAACACAAGCAACAAAAAGCTTAAACATGTGTAAACCCGTGAGTGTCCCAATTTTTGATTTTACTCCCCCTTAGAAAGTGCATAAATTTGAAAAAGAAACTAACAAATTTAACACTTTGAGCAAAAAAAAAAAATAGAGAAAGACCGAATCCCAATGTTTTAGGATATGTGGTGCATAAACACACAAAGCATGGACACTAGGGTTTCTATTAACCTCACCTACTCACACAATACTACACATGACCATATGACTAACAAAATTACATGGTCCATATATCATGACATATATCAGAAGGAGTGTGTGTGTGAAAAGCAATCTCAATGGAGCATATGATTACATCAACTGAGATAAGCAGTGAGATATCACAAAGAACCTGAGACCAGAGGTCTCTTCCCTCCTTATATCTCCAGAGAACATTTTCAGCACTGTTATTTATTTTCATTTTGAAGGCCTAGCTGAAAGGTCGTCCTCATAGGTTTATATAACGAGAAAACATTGTCGTTGACTCCCAAACCAGTTGATTTTAGGGCAACACGTGTAACAAGGACACGTCAAGGATAGTTTTCCAAACCCATAGAAGGATAGATCATAACTCAGCAATCCTCACTGATGTGAGAACTGGCTAGCTTACACAGTTTGTTATATTTGTGAAGTTCCAACCTTTCTTCAAAGACGTCAAACCAACCTCATTTCTGCCCACCCTTATATCGTTCGTCACGACCAAGGAATGTATACTTTGAGATTAGTTTGGTAAATAATATTTTTATCAACCAACTTCAACCTCAAACTAGTCTCGTTTCTTCCCACCCTTATATCGTTTGTCACGACCAAGGAATGTATACTTTGAGACTAGCTTGGAACAACTTCACTGCACTTACTTATCTCAAGTATATAGCTCACCATATTGCACACCACTTAGAGAAGCTTAAAGTGAGACATATAGTTCTTCTATTTGTCATAATAACCAGACCACAGAAGAGTCTGTAGATACACATAGTCATGCAAAGATTAGAGTAAGGGAAGCTAATGAAAACCCTAGACACATCCTTAGGTTAAGATCAACCAAAACATATCCTGGGATAGCAACAAACTTAGGCATCCTAAACTTGAGGAGACCATAAGAACCACAACAACAATTATAAATTTGTTTTTTGATTTTCCATGGAACAATAAACCCTACACTACATACTTAGGTATAGGGGAGAAAAATCAATCATTGTTACCCACACCAATGGCCTGACGAAGGCTGGTGAAACGAGCATTGTCAAGTGGTTTTGTGAACAAATCGGCTAGTTGTTGCTCAGTTGGAATAAAAGACAATTCAAGCAGTTTCTCTTCAACTAGGTTCCTTATGAAATGATACCTTATTTCTATATGCTTTGTCCTAGAATGCAACACAGGATTCTTAGAGATATTGATGGCAGAGGTATTATCACAAAATAAGGATAGCATACCTTGCTTGAATCCGTAGTCAGAGAGCATTTGCTTCATCCAAAGCAGCTGAGTGCAACAACTGCCGGCTGCAATGTATTCGGCCTGAGCGGTGGACAGCGAAACACAGTTCTGTTTCTTGCTGTGCCACGATACCAAGTTGTTCCCAACAAAGAAACAGCCCCCGGAAGTGCTTTTCCGGTCATTAGCATCTCCGGTCCAATCGGAGTCCGAGTATCCTGCAATCTCAACGTTAGTATCAAAAATATACTTGATGCCATAATCAGAAGTATACTTGATATATTTAATGATACGTTTTACCGCCTTAACATGAGACTCCTTGGGGTTGGCTTGATACCTAGCGCACACCCCAACGCTGAAAGCAATATCTGGCCTGCTGGCCGTGAGATATAGCAGACTACCAATCATACTCCTGTAGAGAGTTGGATCAGCATCTATCCCTTCAAGATCAGCACTGATTTTGCAACTTGTCCCCATTGGATTTTGGACAGCAGTGGAGGTTTCCATCCCGAACTTCTTGATAAGTTCCTTGGCATACTTCGATTGAGAGATGAATAGTCCATCCTTACCTTGAGACACTTGCAAACCTAGGAAATAACTAAGCTTACCACACAAACTCATTTCAAACTCCTTAGTCATGAGAGTGGTAAATTCTTTCACTAGGGTCTCGGATGTGGATCCAAACACAATGTCATCCACATACACTTGGGCAATGATAATGTCCTTAGAGGTACACTTGACAAACATAGTCTTGTCAATAGAACCTCTCACATACCCGTTCTCAGTCAAATGTGTAGAGAGTCTCTCATACCAAGCCCTAGGGGCTTGCTTAAGACCATAGAGGGCCTTATCTAACCTATACACATGGTTGGGATGGCTGACACTCTGAAATCCTGGGGGTTGTGCCACATAGACTTCCTCCTTGAGGATACCATTCAGAAAGGCACTCTTTACATCCATTTGATATAGAGTGAATTTCAAATGACATGCTATGGCTAGAAGGAGACGCACAGATTCTAACCTAGCAACAGGGGCAAAGGTTTCATCAAAGTCTAACCCCTCAATTTGGGAATAACCCTGCACAACCAATCGGGCTTTGTTACGGGTTATCACTCCCTTCTCATCAGACTTATTCTTGAACACCCATTTGGTTCCTATGACATTCTTATCACTTGGCCTAGGAACTAAATGCCACACTCTACTCCTCTCAAATTGATTAAGCTCTTCTTGCATAGCACCTATCCACTCAACATCTAACAAGGCCTCTTTCACATTCTTGGGCTCAATAGTGGACACAAAACCATAACAAGTGATCTCATTGATCTCACTTTTGAAAAGAGCTAGAAAACTTCTAAGCATAGTAAAGTTGCTTACCAACTGAGCAGACTTACCCCTTGTCTTTCTTGGCTCATCAAGCTTACCAATGATGTCGGAGGAATTGTGATCTTTCTGAACTTGGCGCTTACCCGTTCTGTGAGGCTTCTGGATAGCTAAGGTTGCATCTATCCCATCAGTGAGGATCTCAGCCGGAAGATCAGGGTCACTTACCTCTTCTTCCACTTCAGATGTGGAAGGTTTGTCTTTGAGAGCTAGACTCTGAGTTGGCTCTTGTTCCTGCATAGGAACATGAGGAGAACCGTGACAGCAAACAAGGGAATCATCAATAGCAACATTTATGGTTTCCATAATTTTGCAAGATATTTTGTTGTACACACGATAAGCACGACTGTTCAAGGCATAACCAAGAAAAATACCTTTATCACATTTAGCATCAAATTTGGTCAGATATTCTCTATCCTTATAAATGTAACAAGGACTCCCAAACACCTTGAGATGTGATATATTAGGTATCCTTCCCTTCCATAACTCGTAAGGAGTCTTGAAGGTTCCAGGCCTAAAGATAACCCTATTCAAAGTGTAACAAGCATTGTTAACAGCCTCAGCCCAAAAAGAGTGAGCGAGTTCAGCTGAGTTTAGCATTACTCTACCCATTTCAACCAATGCTCTATTCTTCCTTTCAACTATCCCATTGTGTTGGGGAGTGATAGGAGCAGAGAACTCATGGTGCACACCATATTCATCACAATAATCAGCAAAATTGGCATTTTCAAATTCAGTGCCATGATCGGATCTGATCCTAACAATATGCAACCTCTCATGTGACTTCTCATTTGTGACTTGTTTTGCAAAGCTAAAATATTTCTCAAAAGTTTCATCTTTACTTGCCAAAAATTTTACCCAAGTAAACCTAGAGAAATCATCAACAATAACAAGCACATACTTCCTACCACCAACACTTTCGGTGTCAATGGGACCTACTAAATCAAGATGCACTAATTGTAAAACTTTGGAAGTAGGTTTAGCAGAGAGTGAAGGATGAGAGGTACGGGTTAGCTTACCCATCTTGCAATCCCCACACATACCTGGGGACTTACCTGTGAGCTTAGGTAGTCCTCTTACCCCGGATTTTGCAGAGAGCTTGACAATGTCTTGATGGTTGAGATGACACATACGTCTATGCCATAGATCAAGAAGGTCCTCGGCAACTTGAGATCGAAAACAGATTTGGGGAGTGAACTTCTCATGGGCAGAGATACAATAACATTGATCTCTAGTCCTATCACCTCTCATGATACTCCTACCTTTCCCATCTAAGATGAGACATCTTGACTTGTCAAAAGTGACAGAGTCATGTTCATCCACAATCTGACTGACACTCAACAGACTGACTTCTAGACCTCTGACAAGAAGAACATTCTTCAGACATGGGAGACCAGGAGTACTAACTGTCCCTTTGCCTATGATCTTAGTCTTGGCACCATCCCCAAACACAACACTGCCTGATGGATATGTCTCATCCATGGATGAGAACCACTTTCGGTCTCCAGTCATGTGCCTAGAGCAACCACTATCAACATACCAAGAGTCGGGCTTCCTAGTTGAAAGAGCAGTAAGGGCGACATTGCAGATGGCTACTATCCTATCCTGAGGTTTAGGATGGAAGCTGACCCTTGTAACAAAACATGACAGATCGTCATCATCAAAATCATGGCCTCTAACATGTTTATCAAGAGAATTTGTCTCAAAATTTCTCCTAGCCTTTCCTACCTTAGGGTTGGCTCTTCTCCTAGCAGGAGGATTCCTAGCTGGGATTTTTGGCTTTGGGATGGCAAGACTCTGTGCTATCCTAGATAGCTCCTTAAGGGAGTCCTCAAGAGTTGACTGAAAAGTAGTGATACTCTCCTTCTTCTGTGACTTCCTAGAGTTTTGCTGACTGAATCTAAGCTTCCTACAACGAGGACGGATGTGTCCAGTTACTCCACAATAATGACAAGTGGGAACAAAACGTTGTGACCTAGTAGGCTCTAAGGAAGTTGGATTCAAGGGCTCTTTGCTCTTGACAAACACGGTCTTGTTACCCTGACTAGAGCAACTTCCAGATACAAACCCTAGACCAGACTTGTCCCTATCGGACTTACCCAAACCACAAATCTTAGTCAGCTTTTCGGACCCAAAAGAGAACTTCTCAAATTGTTGACGTGAATCAATTAGGGCTTTCTCAAGATCTGACTTTTCAGAGGTTAGAGTAGAAACTAGTTTGGTCTGAGAATCTAGACTAGTTTGCAGAGACAATACTTGGTCCTCTAGACAAACCTTTTCTGTCTTCCATTTTGACTTGAGGGATAGCAACTTCTCATGCATCCCTTCATTGGTCTCCTTGCATTCCGAAAGCTCATTAGAGAGAGCTTCAATTTTTGCAAGCATGGACTTAGAGGCAGACACTAACCTAGAACACTTATTGTGCATGGAGATATCACAGTCATCATCCTCAAGGAACTCATCTAACTCAATAGAGGCAACAAGAGCTATATCCTCATCATCATGATCGGAGAATTGCTCGGAATCACTATCACTCCAAGACACCTTAAAAGCTCTGTGGGATTTATTCTTCCTACTTGGACATTCAACAGATCTATGTCCGACACCACCACACTCATAGCACTTATCACTTTTCTGAAAGGTTTTAGGCTTGGGAGTCCTATCGCCTGTGGTATCACTAGGTTTGGGATTCCTAGAAGCTGATCCTCGGGAGGGATAACGACCAACAGGGAAAGACCTTCTCTTCCTAAGAAACTTATCAAACTGTTTAGTTAGGTAGGCAATCTCATCCAAACTATCCTCAAGAACCTCCGGTTCCTTTTCTTTCTCATCTACCTCATTGACAGTGGATAAGGCTATGGTCTTTTCCTTCCTAGACTTCTTTCTCTTAGACTCGAAAACTTTCAAGTTTCCTACCAACTCATCTAAGGAATAGGTGTCTAGATTCTGGGCTTCCTCTATGGCAATTTGCTTAGCCTCATAACTAGACGGAAGAGCACGAAGGAATTTTTTGACAATCTTATGGGAGGGAATGTGGTCTTCCAATCCTTGACACTGGTTCGTGATACTAAGAAGGCGACCATGAAACTCATCTATACTCTCATCCTCACGCATAGACATTTCCTCAAACTCAAGGAACAGGCTCTGAAGTTTCTGAGCCTTTACCCTAGTGTTACCCTCATAGGTAGTGGATAAAGTATCCCAAGCATTCTTAGCGGTAGGACAAGTGATGATCCTTCTCCGCTCTTTTTCAGATAGTGCAGAAAACAAGCTGTTGAGAGCTTTGGTGTTCATCCTAAAATCACCTTTTTCAATATCATCCCATTCAGATTTGGGTTTCTGCATTAATACGGCAGAACCCTCATTCATGGGTTTCATAGGGTGTTTCCAACCCTCTTCGACCATAGTCCATTGTCTCCCATCATCTTGGGAGATAAGGAAAGCGGTCATCATTACCTTCCACTGGGAATAATCCGTTCCATCAAAGAATGGTGGAGTATTCACAGGGGTAGGGCCTCTACCACGGTCCATTCTCGGGACACAGAGGGATCTCACTAGCTAGGCTAGCGACCCGCTCTGATACCACTTGAAGGTCCTAGAGGGGGGGGGGTGAATAGGCCCTGACAACTTTTTTGCTCTATCCCGCGCACAAGGATAGCAAAGATTGTGCTATCCTGTTTGCTGTGAGACTAAGTTGTGTAAATAAAAAGGCAAGTACTGAAAGTAAAAGATATAACACCAGTACGTTTTTTATACGCAGAAACCCTGCACCCAGGGAGAAAAACTGCGTGCCTCTAACTCTTGAGAGACAAACGATTCCACTATTGTAAAGACACTTCTTACAAGACTCACAACTCAGAGGATGGCACAACACCTAGCCATCCTGCCTAGTCTAACTACTAGCACACAACTGAACTTGCTCTCTCGTCACTCAAGTGTTTTACACATAGCGCGAATCTAAACTTCTATGCAGAATTCAACTAACACCTTTAGCTAATTCTCAAAGACAGCTTACACCTTGCTTCACACGAACTTAGCTAACACCTTTAGCTAATTCTTTATGAAGACTTCACCGGGTTGCATCACCTAGACACCTTCAAGGTATGCATGAACAATGAAATGGGTTTTGAAAATGTTTTGATGCTCAGCTCTAAGATTTATAATCAACAAGGAAGACTTAGAGCAAAGGAGCAAGGAAGCAATAACGCTAAGACTCAAAGGGAGAAAATGCAAATGACAATTTTCAACAACCAAGGAGCAAGAGAGGTCTTGCTCTCTATTTATAGGCAAAGTGCACAGCTATGAGGAAACAAGCACGTTTGCCACATCAACAAGATTCTTTTGGACTTTAAGCTGCTTTTCTGGAGACTAGGACATATAGTACCCTAGGGATCCCTCCATTCACAAGACAAAAGCTGAGAATAGACTTTCCTAGGAAAGACTAAAGCCAAAAGGATAAGACAAAAGGTTTTGGGAAAACTAGGCTAGATTTAGTCAACCATAAAGACTCTACAAAACCACTTTTCCTAAAAGGACACTTAGGACAGCTGATAGCTTGGGCGGTGCAACATATAGGCAGCTGTCAACTTGGTTTTTTGAATCACCAAAATCCAGCTGGTTCCCAAAGGCTCAAGTTATGTGGTCACGGGTTGGTTTGCCACACCACCCTAGACTAACTTGGAGCTCAAGTATGAAAGACTAATGTTTTGCTAAAAGGTATTTGAAATTCAAACACTTAGAAAACTGAAACAAGCACATTTGAATAAGCACATGGACAGACCCAGAAGATAGAACAGATACAGCAGGGGTATCCGTGTAATCGGGATGGCAAGCACGGCTGCCATCCTTAGTGAATGAATGTGATGCACATGCATGAACTAACTGATGCACATGAAATCTGTCAGGTTCTTCATTCTTCACTTGAGTAGTCCTTGCTACCAGGATACGACATGTAGCATGTATCCTTGTGTTTTGATCATAAAGGGATAGCCAACAATTCTTGTACCAACAAACTTGATAGTACTTGCATTGTTATCGTGGAAAATTTTCAAACTAATATCAATGTCATCCTTTGAATAGATTTAAGTTGTGTCTAGTAAACATTGACATCTAGCCAAACAAGTTGGATACTTGATTATGCTTGAGAATGATTGCCCAAAATATTAGCCAACTACGAGCATTTTAAATGAAACATTTGTATACTAGTGTATTCTATTTTACTATAATCTAGTTTAGACAATTAATGGCAAGAGCTTGAGGCTCATGCAAAATCATCATATTTCACACTTCTTCTCAAGCAAAGGAGAATGCAATTTGAGTTGGGATACCTTGGAGGTGTCACAATCCAACAACGTGGCTTAATTTGTGCAGTGCATCTTCTAGTAAGATGGATGGTACTAATTTGTGCATATCAAAGGATAGAGCCCAGATGATTTCGAAAAAAAGAAGAAGGATAGAGCCCAGATAAGACCATCCCAAGATATATCAAAACACATTTAAGAGAAATAAGCACAAGAAATGAGTTATATTTCAGATGTGCTAATAGAAGCCAATTAGGCTGTCTGGTGCATAACATGGATTGCTCTTCATAATCGTTTCCAACTCCTCCAGCTTGGATTTACGTAAACATGCCTTCTGTGATCACCAAATCTTTCTTCCAGCTGAGGGAATATCTTGAATAGGATGCTTCGCATTTTTCTGTAATTAATATCCTCCATCTCTTGCAAAACAATAGTGATGCAATGGCAATTCGAAACCCACATGTAAATCCACTTTCAACACTGATATAGTACAACCCAATTCCGGACTCTTTTTCCTCCACCTCTGATGTTGCATCTGTTGAGTCGCTGGAACTACTGCAGGTTACAGCCAAAGGTGTCCCACACAATCCTTTATAATATCTAGACTAAAATAAATAAAATAGTAATGAAGATATGACAAGTTCAACGGCGGATCTAGGATTTAAAGATGGGGTGGGCTTGAACTTTGGCCGAAGGGAAAAAAAAAATTTCCAGTACAACCATGCAAAGTGTGAGAGCTCAACCAGAACTTACAATTTCATATTCTATATAAGAAGAAGGAGATTATGCCTAATTTCTGTAGGTGAGTGGAGGCGGAGGGCCGGAAGCGAGTCGTCGCTATCGGGGAGGACCGGAGGAGGCCGGGAAGAAGGAGATTATGGTGGAACCGTGAAGGACTAGAGGGGAGTGGAGGCGGAGCCACGGAGGGGAAGAGGGATAGCCGGATAGGTGAGTGGAGGGCTGGAGGTGGAGGGAACAGCAGGTGAGGTCATACGTGTTTTAGACTATTAGTGTTTAAGTTGAAGGACTCATTCGGTGAAAGAGGTTGACTTGGTGGATGAGTGATGATTGTGAATTTGTGGACTTGAGTTGTTGGGTAATAGGTTGGGTAGTTTAGTGGGTTGGGCTTGATCATTTGGTGGCTGGGCATATATGATATATCACCTAAAAAATATATATCTATACCTAGTTTTTTTTTTTCTCCAATTTCTTTGGTAGGGCTTGAGCCCCACCCACAAAAGGCTGGATCCGCCCCTGGACAAGTTTCATGAGTTACATGAATTACACAAGGAATATAGATGATTTTGGAGTTACGTTCAAGACATGAGTTACAAGAATATTCATAAAGCACCATTTATTGGGAGAACACTAATGAGAGGTCTAAATGGTTCCTCCTTAGCCTATAAAAGGAGAGTCATTTGCTCATTCCATGCATCTCATCCATCTCAAGCATCTCTTATGAGAGAGAAACACTCATCTTCCAAGTAGAGAAGAGTGTCCACTCCAAGTTGAGAGTGTAGAGTAGTTGGTAGCAAAAATAAGTGTGAGAGAGGGTTTCGTTCAAGTACTATTCTTGAAGTTGTGTATCTCTTGTGTACCCATTATTTCATAATGGAAGTTCTTGTTGTTGCTGCCCCGTGGACGTAGGCATATCGCCAAACCACGTTATATCCGGTGTTTCCTTTCCTCTATTGTTTACATCTTTGCTTATTTATCCTTTGTGTGGTCTTGAGTTGTTACTTCCATTATATTATTTTCCCAACAACTTCATTATCTTCATAGGAAGATGAATCAAATGTTGAAAACTGGTTACCAATTGGTATCGTACCAGACAGGTGGTTATATGAGAGATTCAAGAATGAAAGGAAAGTAAGTGCAGTAAGCACTTGCGGAATTGGCCCACTCAGGCTGTTGTTCGAAAGGTCCAAGGACTCGAGCTGTGTTAGGTTACCCAATGATGGAGGGATAGGGCCTGTGAGAGCATTATTGGACAAGTTCAGACCATACAGTGCTTTCAGTTGTCCCACCTGTGGCGGTATTGATCCATTGAAATTGTTGCATGAGATGTCAATAGAGGTGAATACAGTTAGAATCTTGACCAACTCCATCTCTACTCCTTTGGTGGTAACTGTTATAGCATCCTGATAGTTTAGCTCGTCATTGAATCTAAAGACAGGAAATTGCAGGTGATCTATCGATGATTGGGTATCTTCGTTGCCCATCATTGCCTGCCATGTAGTCAAGCATCTTCCCGGAATTTGACCACTAAAGTTGTTGTGTGCTATGTCAAAAATCTGAAGCCTTTGGCCAGGTACCAGTGGTGTTGGAACATCCAATGCGGTTATAAAATCTGTTTGATCGCAAAACAACGACACGCAAGGTGGAGATGCTCTTTAACAAGCATGGAAATGTATCTGTTATCTGATTGTTTCCAAGGTTCAGAACTTCTAACACTGAGCAATTGGCTACAGATCTTGGAATCCGACCATTTTAGATTATTTCCATTGAGGTCTAAAGTTTTCAGACCGCAAAGGCCCGGAAATCTGTCAGGAATAGTCTCCTTAAATTGAGAACTACAAGTGTTCCGGTCATTGCAGCCAAGCACTGGGGAATGTAGCCACTCAAAAAATTATTGGACAGATCTAGAACCTGTAGAAATGCTGCTTTGCAAATTGATCCTGGAATGCTCCCGTCAATTCTATTGCTTAAAATAGAGAAGAATTTCGTGAAGTGAAGGAAATCACCAATGTCATCCGGTATGCTAGAGCTGAAATTATTTCTAGAGTAATCCAGATAAGTGGCAAGTGGTGGAAATATTGGAATGTGACCCTGAAGCTGGTTGGAATGAAGGTCAAGTATATACAGAGTGGAACTATGATTGAGAAAGGGACCTTCTAGAGTTACCAGGGAGTTGCAAGACAGATTTAGCTGACGAAGATTACTTAGCTGCCAAATCCAGTTCGGTATCTCCCCTTGAATCTGATTCTGTGAAAGGTCCAAATAGTTCAATTTGGATTGGTTTCTCAGGAACTCAGGGAATGCTCTCTCAACTGCCCAGAAGCCAAGTTTAATGTTGTAATATTAGGAAAGGACTCTGAGGATTTGGTACTATTGTAACTAACCAACAAACTATTGTATGAAAGATCAAGACTTGAAAGATTTTTGAGCTGTTGGACATTATCAAGTGGGAAGGAGCCACTGAAATTATTTGAAGATAGTGAGAGACTTTTAAGCCCTCGGAGGCCAAAGATAGACAAAGGTAACGGCCCTTCCAAGTTGTTGCTACTCAAATCAAGGGTGTCCAGTCGCGAGATATTGGAAAATTCAGGTAACTGACCAGAGAACTGATTGTTGGAAAGCTGTAGTTTCTGCAACAAGGGAAGAGAAAATAGAGACGATGGAATACTGCCACTGAGCTTATTGTCAGCCAAGTTGAGATTCACAAAACTTGTAAGGTTTTCCCAGTTAATCTGACCTGTTAGCTCATTGTAAGAAAGATTTATGTCGGTCAGATTCTTGGCCATGCTCAACAATGGCACAGAACCGTTAAACTTGTTGAATGACATGTCCACGTACACCAGTTCCTTAAGGGTGGCCACTGACCTTGGAATTGGTCCAGTGAAACTGCAAAATGAAAGATCCACTCTGGACAACATCTTGAGGTTTCCAATAGATTCCGGCAATGACCCTGAAAAATGAGGATTTAATCGCAGAAATTAAAGCTTCACTGCAGGTGGAATTTGAAATGAAAGACTTGGGGCAACTTCATTTCTTCTTAGGTCTTGAGATACAGTACATGAAGAACGGTGACATCTTTGTGTCACAGCAAAAGTATGCAACTGATGTTATACACAAGTCTGGTCTTGATAGTGGTCACTCTCATATTACTCCATGTCAATCTGGCGTGAAACTCATCAGAGACATGGGGAAACCACTTAATTCACATGAAAGTGCTCACTTCAGAAGTGTTGTAGGTTGTCTACAATACCTCACATTCACTAGACCTGACATTGCCTATGGTGTCAACTCTGTGTGCCAATTCCTGCACTCTCCAACAGAAGATCATTTTACTGCAGCCAAGAGAATTTTGAGATATATTAAAGGCACTATTGATTCTGGCATATGCTTCAGGAGGGGTCCTTACAAAGATAAAGTCTCTCAGTTTCCAGTTCATATTGATGCCTTCTGTGATGCAGATTGGGCTGGGGATCCAAATGACAGGAAGTCCACCACTGGATTTGTAATTCTGCTTGAAGGGACTCCCATATCTTGGTGTAGCAAGAAGCAATCAGCAGTCTCAAGGTCATCCACAGAAGCTGAGTATAGGTCTATGGCTGACACAACCTCAGAGATCAAATGGATCCTACATCTGCTGAAAGACTTACACATTGAGCTGCAAGATAAACCTGTCCTCCACTGTGATAATATCTCAGCTTTGGCTCTTGCCACAAATCCTGTTTTTCACTCAAAACTTAAGCACGTTGAGGTTGATGTGCATTTTACAAGGGACCAAGTTAAAGCTGGCACCATCAAGCTTCGATTTGTTGCATCCAAAGAGCAGATGGCAGACTTGTTTACTAAAGGACTTTGCTCACCTCAGCATCGTTATCTCTGCAACAGCTTGAAGCTAGGACCCTACCCTCAAGCTGAGGAGGGGTATTAGGAGTGAATGTCATTTTCAGACCTTTTCTTTTGTCCTAATTAGTGAGTCTAATCCTGGTTTAGATTAATGCATGTTTAATCCCTTAATGGCCTTACAACTCAGTTCACGTGCTAGTTGTACTGTAGCTCTCAGCTCCTATATATAGTTTGCGATGTAACCCTACAAGGGTAGAACAGCAGCCTTGTTATCTCCTTTTCAATCAATATATCAAGTTTTCATCTTTTTCAAATCTTTCGATCTATATTTCTATCAAAGGCTATATTCCCGGAGGGGCAAAGGCTTTATTCATTTCATGATCCTGTTCCCTCAGTGCAGATTTGTAATCGCAGTTTCTTCTTTTTCTCCGAGTTCATCTTGCCAGGAAATTGCACTAAAGAGAGAACGTGGAATAAGTACTAAATACACCCCCCGAACGAGTTCTTCTGTAAAATCATGAAAGGTGCTTTGATTGCATCTCAATTGCTTACTGAAGTTATTGGTCTACCCAAGCAAATTTACAAACTACTTGTATGAGTTAATGGCTTGTGGAAAAGTGGAGGGACTGGAAGCGGAAAATGTGGGAAGGACTTTTAAGAGAATTGTGGTTGGCTTGACTCTGAAGTCTTCGCCATATCGTAGTCAGTGTGTTTGATTATTCCCAATTCCTAAAGCTAGGCTTTTCGCGGGAGAAATCTCCATGAGATTTGAGCATGGCTGGCTGGCATGACTCGCAAGTCTTTTCCAACATATAGGTTTATGCATTGAAATGGCCAACAAGTATTTTTTTTTTTCTTTAATCAAAATTAAACACATGGTTTCTTTAAAGACATTTCACGCCTAAAGACGATATCATTTTAATGGAAATCACACGGTTTCTTTAAAAACATTCTAAATCCAAAGACAAAGTCTCATCATCGAACATGAGTAAGAGAATTCCGCACCAAACTCTTACATACCGTGTGTTTGGATGCGGATGAATTTCTGGGAATTTAATAAAAAATAAAGAATTATCAATTTCTTATGACTGTTTCCTGCATTTTGATTCTTATCACGTAGAATTAGCAATTTTCACGAAAAAATAATAGTGGAATTTGGGAGCTTAAATTCTTGACTTGAATTCCTCACAAAAAAGGTGTCATTTGTCAATTCCCTTAATTGAGGTTAGTCTAAATACAAATTATTGTCATTTTAAAATTCTACATTATGAAATTCAAACAATACACTACCAGAACAGGCAGTTTAGCCGACGAAAAATTTTCGTCGCCCTGTTAAAAAAATTCGTCGGCTACAACCTTAGCCGACGAAGGTTCGTCGGCTATAGTGTCGTCGGGAAAGGGTCGTCTGTAATGACTTTAGCCGACGAGACAAAAAATTTCGTCGGCTATAGTCATACTATAGCCGACGAAATAATATCGTCTGCTATAGTCCAACATTTAGCCGACGAAATAATGTCGTCGGTTATCTTCGAAACTTTAGCCGACGAATAATTTAAAATATTCGTCGGCTAAAGTTTGTAATAAAAAAATATAAAACATCTATGGCCGACGAAATATTGTATTTTTCGTCGGCCTTATAGACACTTAGCCGACGAATTAAAGCTTATTTCGTCGGCTAAACCTTTTTTTTAAAAAAAAAAAAAAACTTTAGCCGACGAATTAAGGCTTTTTTCGTCGGCTATAAGTGCATTCCAGTAAAAAAAAAAAACCCCGAAATTACTGAATTACCATTCCATGCAAGCTGCAAAAGACATATTTAACAATTTCATATAACCAACAACAAACACATAAAAGAATATATGAACTACATAAAAGTATCAATTTACATAAAAGTATGTTATCAACTACGTAAAGTCTATATCGTCTAAATTGATGTCATCTTCTGGGGGCTGCTGCGGAGGTTGCGGCGGCTGGGGTAGCGGCAAGGGCGGAGGCATGGGCGGAGGCGGAAGTCCCTGACTCTGGGCAGCTGCAAAGTCCTGCATGTACTGCAACATCTGCTGATGCTGGGCCTGCTGGATGGCATATATCTCGGCAACATAGGCTGCCTGCGCGGTATTAAAGGCTGCCAACGAGGCAATATAGGCTTGCTGCGAGGCAGCCTCAGCAGCTTGAGCAGCTTGCTGTTCTCGTAGTCTCTGAACTTCCGACTCTAGCTGAGTCGTCCTGTTGATCGTGGACGTGGTGCAGCTACTCGTCGAGGTTGCCTTTCGTTGAAATCCTGGAGTGGTCTTCAGGACCCCCTCGCCTCTCTTTCCTAGACCTCGGCAGTAGAAGTTGTTTTCTCTCGGTGGGAAGGCTCTGCCCATGATCCTCGCCCCAATCGTCGGATCCGAATTGTCGATCCGGGACATGGCTTCGGACATCTCGGAATCCTGCGTCTCCGGCCATGCCTCCCTCACTAAGGTACTCAGGACCTCGTCACTAGCCTCCCTCACCCTCGCCTATATGGATAGGAAAAAAATTATTAATTAAAATTTTTACATAAATTGAAAAATTTAAAAACGTAAAGTGACTTACAATATCCTCCTGGGAGTCAGGATATGTCTTCTCGTACGTATAGACGTAGGGGTTGACTTCTGGATGTTCCTTGGCCGCCTCGTCCATGAAGACACCGAACGGTCTAGAACCGGCATGATGGTTCCTTGTGTTGCGTTGCCGGTTCTGAGCGTTCACCCGGGAAACCGCCTTCAAAGAAAAAAGTAAACTATTAGTAGAATATTTTAAAACGCACGTACTTATTTTTAAATTAACTAACTAATTTATTTAAATACCTGTTTACGAGGGTTGTTGAATTCTGATGTCAGAAGCCAACGCCACTCGTACTCCCTGTACTGGAACTCAGTAGGGGTACCAGAACGTGCGTTCCCGTGCTTAGTCCAATGGGTCCGCAGCTCGTTCTTCCACTCCTTGTACCTACAGATACAACAAAAATATTAGAAATATTATTAATATCACATACAAAATTGTTTTTCATTAACTTCCCAACGTACCTTCCCCCATGCACAACGTCGGCCCAGCTGTCCCTCAGGTGCTCGGGAACCTCAAACCACACCTGCATTTAACCGATTATTATTAGTTTAGCTTTTCGAGAAATCAACAATTTAATACATAATATTATTTTGTAAACTCACCGACATCGCGTTGTGGACTATGTCCTTAACCTCCTGCGGGACCTCGCCCCAGTCGGACCACAACATAGGGACTCTATCCCTAATGAGAGTACCCACGCGGCCGGAGTACATCCTCGACTTCCCGCCCGATACTGCGTGGCCATCCCCGTCAGTATCGATGGGGATCCTCCCCATGGTACTCACCATCTTCTCGAGAGCTTTCCCTGTGACGGGGCCTCTCTTCTTCTTTGTGCCTATGACATGATTCGGCCAAATTGATTATTAAAATATATATATATATATATATGACCCTTTAAAAGTAATCAAGTTGCCTGACTGATTACCTGAGGAGCTCGCGACGGATTCCGGCTCTGTCGCCGATGATGATACCCTCGCAGAAATAAGAGGCGTATCAAAAGGCAGGAACCGGTACGCCGCTGATGGAGCCACTGGCGGGGGCAGTGGATAAATCGGCGTCCCTGAGTCATCGACTACAGGTATCGCCGGTATCATCCGCGGAAGGAACAGATGAGGCGGCGGCATCTGTACCCCAGATGACCCACTATCCGAAGAAGTAGGACCCGGAGTGGGCGCCCGGTGTATCTCGGGCATACGAGGTGCAGACACCTCCGTCAAGGGCCTCGGGGAACGAGGGACGGCCGCCTGCCTCGATGAAACGGGCACCTCCGGCGCCGTCTCCAGAAGGCTCGCACGTCTGGCTGTCATGTGGCCCTGAAACGTCGTTTGAGGGTTGCTAGAGGTTCCCTCAGACGATTCGGACCTTTGGCCCTTCGAACTCTTCTTCGATCGAAAAAAGCCGCTCATCCTATTTATAATATTAATTAAAGGCTTTAGATTATTTTGTCTTTGTTTTATAAAAAATTATACATTTTTAAAATTATACTTATTCAATAAAAATTTACACGCACATACCAATATATATATAGATATATATATATATATATATATATATATATTTTACTTACATAACAATATTATATATTAACTAACATATCGTAAAACTAAATTCGAAATCAAAAATAAATTAACACATATATTCAAAAATAAATTATAAACTAACATAATTAAATTAACATAAATTAAATTAACACAAATTAAATTAACACAAATTTAATTAACACAAATTAAATTAATAAAAATTAAATTACAAGTTTTATTCCTTTCTTCAACTTCGCGTTTTCATCCCGATTCTCTAGTTAATCTAGTGTTAAATTATTATTAAATTTAATAATTTATTAATAATGTTCTTTTATTAATGTTCTTTTATTAATAATTTACGTATTTTATTAATAATTTATTAATAATGTTCTTTTATTAATGTTCTTTTATTAATAACAAAATTAACACAGAAATCTAAGTTATATATTTCCATTCAAAACTGCAGAAATTAACAAGTTTTTTCGGTACCTATAATTTTAAGAAATATGTATATATGAATAAAATTAGATTACTGAATTGCCTTGCATATGTTAGCCTTAAAATGAACTGCAGAAAAAGTAAATTAAGAAAAACATCCCAAACCCTACCTTGCACATAAATGGAGTCACTGTTTTAATCATCTAGACGGCTACGACCTCAACACTAGAATATCGGCTTGAAATAGTTGAATTTTCAATCCAATTTCTCATTTGCTCATAAAACTAATCAACAGGATGAGTATTAATACATACCTTGCAGGGAGGAGGGAGGAGCCGGCGACGGGAGAGGGAGGGAGGAGGGAGGAGACCGGGAGGGAGGAGGGAGGAGACCGGGAGGGAGGAGGGAGCAGACCGGAGGGAGGAGGGAGGAGACCGGGAGGGAGGAGCTAGGGTTGAAAAACTGCAGAAATGAGGGAGGAGGCTAGGGTTCGCAATTAAAACCCGAGGACTTTAGCCGACGAAATAATTTGTTCGTCGGCTAAAGATTAAAATTTCGTCGGCTATACATATATTCGTCGGCTAAACCTTTGAAATTCGTCGGCTAAACCTTTGAAATTCGTCGGCTAAACCTTTGAAATTCGTCGGCTAAACCTTTGAAATTCGTCGGCTAAACCTTTGAAATTCGTCGGCTAAACCTTTGAAATTCGTCGGCTAAACCTTTATACATTTGGCATGTTGTTCTGGTGATGACTAAACTTGAGAAACACAAATCCAGCCGTCAGATATGACCATCATGATAAAATACATGTATGGGAAAAAATTCAACTTGATCCGAAAAGAATAAGGGCTCGATCCGGACGGTCAATCTCGTAAGTCAAACCCCTAAACGCACGGAAAAGGTCGTTCGACCGTCTAAATTACGTATTTTGGCCGGACCTCCAACTAAAAATAGTTTTAAACCGATGACACGCAACAAGTCGTATAAAAATTTTACGCAAAATAACCACCGAACCCGGGGCTACCCATAGGGAGAAAGAATGGAAAATTGAATTGACCGCAACTATCGGCACCGAGACATGACCGGAATACCGTGATTTTTCAACCGTAGACTTATTTCACCATTCTAGTCATGTCTTATTTCATGACTTTTTTACGTTTGAAGGATCTACGTATAGTTTGTTTTTGAAACGGAACATTTACATAACACTTGGTAAACAAGTTATACAACATTAGTACACATGTTGTGATCGTGATGATCAAACTTGAGAAACACAAATCCAGCCGTCAGATATGACCATCATGATAAAATACATGTATGGGAAAAAATTCAACTTGATCCGAAAAGAATAAGGGCTCGATCCGGACGGTCAATCTCATAAGTCAAACCCCTAAACGCACGGAAAAGGTCGTTCGACCGTCTAAATTACGTATTTTGGCCGGACCTCCAACTGAAAATAGTTTTAAACCGATGACACGCAACAAGTCGTATAAAAATTTTACGCAAAATAACCACCGAACATAGGGCTATAGTAGGTAATAGAAATATTTTAGGGTTTAGCCGACGAATACCCTAACATATTCGTCGGCTATAGTATGTAATTAAAAAATAAAAAAAATAACTATAGCCGACGAATTATTAGGTTATTCGTCGGCTAAAACCATATTAGCCGACGAATTACAGTGTATTTCGTCGGCTAAAGTGAGTAATTAAAAAAAATAAAAAACAAGTTTAGCCGACGAAATTAAGTCTTTTTTCGTCGGCTAAGGTAGTTTAGCCGACGAATCACAGTTTATTTCGTCGGCTAAAGTGTGTAATAAAAATAAATAAAAAACATCTATGGCCGACGAATTAAGGCTTTTTTCGTCGGCAAAAAACATCTTAGCCGACGAATTATAGTATATTTCGTCGGCTAAAGTAAAAAACAGGGAAAAAAAAAACAGACGATATTCATAAACCATACATTTAAAAAACCCTGTTCATCATGTATCACCAAAATCTCATATATTCATAACTGAAATATGAATTCAACATGTGTAAACTATAAAGGAAAAAGTCTTTGAAAAATTATACAAATTAATCGGAATCATACATTAAAACTAAGGCTCGTAATCGGAATCATCCGATGAGTCTTCTTCGGTGTCAGAATTAATTTCTGGTAATATATGTATTTCCTCATTGCCAGAGTCTTCGTCTGACTCTTGATTTGGATCAACATCAACAAGCCTTGGCTCTTCATCACGAATTCGCACCGAACGACCCGCTTTAAAATTATTAAGGCGAATGGTAGAGGAGTTAGGAATACCTATTGCGTTGGGCTCTTGATACGCAACATCTTCTTCCTCGTCTTCGGCCTCTCCAAGTGTAGCCGCCCGATAAATGTTTCGAGTGTGCACAAGGTTGACTACTTTCCACGCGTCACCCTTAGCAAGGTCATCAAGATAAAACACTTGTTTTACCGATGTGGCAAAAACGAAGGGGTCATCCTCGTAAGAACTTGTAGCAGTGTTCACCGATAATATTCCGTACTGATCGGTCTTCATGCTCTGCGGCCTAGTATCAAACCATCTACACTTGAAGAGGTGCACTGTCATGCCTTCACCGTAAACGAGTTCCACCACTGAATCAAGAACACCGTAATAGTCAACTCCATTCCGCCCACCATGTGCCATGACCCCAGAATTCTGTGTTCTCTTTCTGCTGTCTCTTTGTTCGCATATAAATTGCACGCCATTCACCTTGCACATCGGATAAACTCTTGAGACTATCGGCTTCATGGCTAGAAGTCTGAGTTCGTGCGACCAATTTGGGTGACCATCAGATTGAATATGGTTCATCTGCAACCAACCATCTCAACTGTAAATATGGATAATTATGCAATAAACATAAACCCGTAGAGAAAAATTAAATTACGTACCCAACCGCCAAAATAATCTGCGAACTCCCTGTTGTGGTACTCGAGATCACCGGCAATGTTGGGATGATTGAGATGGATGTCTTTCCAGTATTCAACTTCTGGACAGTTAATCAATACCCACCAGTGGGCAATGACTAGCTCATGTGGTTGCAACTTGTAGGAGTTTGGCAAAATTCCATACACTTCAACATCACTAGAGACTATGGAAAGATTGAACTTCGGTACATCTACCGGCATGGTTTGCGGAGTTTCCTTCAACGCTCCTAAATACAACTTCATGTAGGTGACGCACTCGTGCGCAATATATGCTTCAGCTATACATCCTTCAGGAGCGGATTTATTAGCCACATAATCTTTGTAGTCTCCAAGTTGCCTGTAAATCAAGTTGCAAAATGTTATGATTATTGAACATGTATATGTATTGAGGAATTCATGAAAGTAAAAAACGTACCTTTCCATGGGATACATCCAAGTGTAGTGTACTGGACCGGTAAGCAACAATTGCTCGGGAAGATGGATCATCAGGTGAGGCATGATGTCAAAAAAATTTGGAGGAAATATCCTCTCAAATTTACACATGATATAAATGATGTCCATTTGCATTTCCCGGAGGTCACATCGAGACACTTCCCGTGTGCATAACTTCTGGAAAAACCTTCCCAACGCTACTAACGGCTCCACCACCTGACGGGGAAGGAACGGTCGAATGAAAACAGGGAAGAGACGTTGCAGCAGGATATGACAGTCATGACTCTTCAACCCGTACATCTTATTGTCCCGGAAGTTCACACACCGGGCAATATTTCCTGCATAGCCTGAAGGATACTTCACACAACTCATCCACCTGAAAATTAGGTTCTTCTGGTCAGGCTTCACGGTGTAAGGAGCTTGAGGCATTTTTTTCTTCCCTTCTTTCAACCACAAATGTCTTCTTATTCCGCATTTTTTTAGATCAATGCGTGCCTTAGGACCGTCTTTCGTCTTCCCCTCCAAATTCAGCACTGTGCCCACCACACTGTCGCACACATTCTTTTCTATGTGCATCACATCCAGGTAGTGCCTGATCAACAACTTACTCCAGTATGGGAGTTCCCAGAATATGCTCTTATGTGTCCAGAATTTGTACATGTCGGGTCTTTCAGGTATAGCCGCCACAATGTTGGGATGATTGCTGAGCTGCCCAAAATCGTACTCATTAAGCACCGCTAAAATGTCTTCCCCCGTCCATCTTCTGGGAGGCACGCCGTATTCTACGGTCCCATCAAATGCCTTTTCATCGAACCGCCATTCGTGATCATATGGAAGGAAAGCACGGTGACCCAATCTGCATATCTTGTTGCAATGACTGCTGCTCCCCTCATCGCTAAGGCACTCTGGACAAGCCTTGTATCCCCTAACAACGTTGCCCGACAACATCCCACGGGCAGGAAAATCACTGATGGTGCCAACAACCATGACATGCATCTGGAACATCTCGTGCGTGTACTTGTCATAAGTGGGATGACCAACGTCCCACAAAAATTTAAGCTCTTCAATCAAAGGTCTCAAGTACACATCGAGACACTTCCCCGGATAACCGGGCCCCGGAATCAACAAACTCAACATATTGTACTCCTTCTTCATGCACATCCATGGGGGAAGGTTGTACGGTACCAAAATCACCGGCCATATACTGTATTGCAGACTCATGTTCCCAAAAGGGTTGAACCCGTCGGATGAGAGCCCGAGCCTCACATTTCGGACCTCTGACGCAAATTGAGGAAACTCCCTGTCTATATGCTTCCAAGCCTCCCCGTCAGCAGGGTGTATAAGGGTATCTTCGTCATGCAATTCCCTATCAGCGTGCCATCTCATCGTTTCGGCCGTGTGTGAAGACATGTACAACCGCTCCAACCTATCCGTCAAAGGGAAATACCGAAGTACCTTTACAGGTTTCCTGTTGCCTGCAGGAGTCAGCTTATATCTGTCAGTGTGACATACCGGACATGCGTCAAGGCCACCAAGGTCATTCCCTTCTGGATCTTTACCCCAAAAGAGAACGCAGTCATATCTGCATGCATGGATCTTGATGTAGGAAAGCCCAAGATCTTTCAGGATACATCGGACCTTCCGATGAGTGGTAGGAAGACGATGACCGTTGGGCAGCATCGAAGCAGTGTACTGTAGATACTCATCAACAGCCTTCACGGTCGATTTTGTCTCAACTTTAATCCTCATTACGTCCATCACACTTTCAAGAACGGTCTTCTGACAACCGGGGTACACAGGGGTCTGTTGGAAAGCAAGCAGTTTGTTGTACTTTTCAATACCAGCAGTGTTCACAGCTCTAGGGAAGGGCTGCACCGGGTCAGGCATATACTGTCCTTGAGCGCATACACCGCTCTTATAAGGAAACATGTCGTTGATGAATGTCGTTGTTGGATCGTTGGATCGTTGGATGTACTAGCACTGCCCGTCTCGGAAAATTGGCCATGATCATGCGGACCCCCTGATGATGTTTCACCGTGATATAACCAACATGTGTACTTCTCCCAAAACCCGTTACTCCTCAGGTGCTGCCATACTTTGTCAATGGGAAATCGATACATATCGCTGCGACACTGACATTTCGTGCACGGGCAATAGAAAATTGTATTCC
Source organism: Fragaria x ananassa (assembly GCA_034370585.1). Taxonomy (NCBI): domain Eukaryota; kingdom Viridiplantae; phylum Streptophyta; class Magnoliopsida; order Rosales; family Rosaceae; genus Fragaria; species Fragaria x ananassa. The sequence goes on from CP139753.1 coordinate 5,743,507, forward strand.
CGTTAGCATTATCCATCGCATATTCTAGAAAACTCATAACTCCTGCACCGTATCTTTTGTCCCATTTTGGAAGCGAAATCCAACTCTTATCCATATCCTGAAAATATAACAAAATATATATATATATTTATAACGATGCTAGCTAATTATTAATAAAATTTCATGCCATATATAAAATCTCAATTCATTTAGTATATATATATTCTACGTACGTACTACAACTAATTAATTACAAAATTATCATTATGAACTCATATATATCATCAACAACTTCATACCATATCAACACAATAATATTATAAATTAATATTAACATATATATATATTTACTATTTATTAACAACAAATTAATTCATATATATTATCAATTCAAATCATCAACCAAATCGATCAACATATATATATATATACATCCAACGTACTCAAAATTAATCAACTCAATCACAATCAAAATCAATAAACTCAATTAATCACACTAATTAAAATCGATCAACTCAAATAAAACTCAATTAATCAACATATATATACATATACGTACCTATATATATATGGCTCCACAAACTGATTATGGACAGATTTCGACAACACCCAAACTTTTTCTCCCTTTTTTTCTTCTCCCGTTTTTTTTTCCGTTTTTTTCGAAATGAGCTGCTGCTGCCCAGATCTGCAAATATAAAGCACTTTAGCCGACGACTATGAATTTCGTCGGCTAAACCTTTAAATATTTCGTCGGCCATGGTTTGTGAACTTTAGCCGACGAAATTTTTTTTCGTCGGCTAAAGTTTGTCATAGCCGACGAAAATTTAAAATAGCCGGCGAAATAAAATTTCGTCGGCTAAAGTGGACATCATAGCCGACGAAAATTTACCTTAGCCGACGAAAGAAATTTTCGTCGGCTAAATCCCACTATAGCCGACGAAAAAATTCTTCGTCGGCCTGGTTTTTTTTTTTTCGTCGGCTATAACCTTTCTTCTGGTAGTGATAGAATTTTTAATTAATATATTTAAATTCATGAAAATGTAATTTCTATAATTTTAAAATTTCTATAGAAATTAAAATTACTTTTTTCAAACACAAGGTTAAGAACTCGGCCACTTATGTTGATTCAATAACTACTTAAACATTTGCTATGTATATATACACCAATAGAACAACCAACGACTTGGTAATTACCCATAAACCGTAGTGCCGGTCGTGATCGAGCGGAGTAATGCAGGTGACTTCACTGACTTGTGTGATAATCTACTAAAATTTTCGGGAGGATCACACCATTACAGTATTTTGTCACTTAATTTTGTTGTGGCAAAAGTAATTTGTAACAAAGACAAGTGGCAACAGCATCTCACATCCACGACCGGGTCGGGTCGGGTCAATCTTCGGGTATTCAAAATCGAAATCGGAAGTGACAGATTTTGAGGGTTTGAAACTAACATGGACGTTGATGAACCAAACAAAGGTACGCCCTTTCTCAAAACTCTGCCTTTTAACCCTATCAGGATCTTTGATCATATAAACCCTAACAGCTTTCCCACATTTCCCTTAAATTTAAAGGGTGAATAAGAAACGCAAGCAAAACCCATAATCATGATCTTCGTCCCTATGTTTGAATCTGCCAGGTACATTTGATCATTGTTTGATATCACACACCACGTGTTCGATGAAATGTCTCACACAATTTTGAACCAATAATTTGAGAAGTTATTGGAGTATGCACGACTTGATAATGAGAACAAACTTGACAACTAGAGCACATTTCTTTCACATATCACACTCACATGCACATATATAGAAGTTTGCCACAGATTTATTAGAAGATGAACAAGCCAGCTCAACATACATGAAAGATGCACGAGAAAGAAGCGCAAAAAGTGCATCCCTTATTCCTTGTTAGCTAACAGAGTCGGGTGCATTTTTCTTCAATATCATTTCAACGTCTCCAGTACCTTTGACCAACATAAACATGTCTTCTGTGGTGACCAAATCTTTGTTCTAGCTGAGGAAATATCTTCACAAGTATGCTATACATAGCTCTGTAATACCATTTCCTCCATCTCTCGCAAAAGAAAAGTGATCCAATGGCAACACCAAACCCACATGTAAACCCAATCTCAACACTGATAATATCCCAATCAATCTCATCTCCAGAATTTGGAGAGCTTTTCTTCCATGCCGGAGGTGACAACCTTGTTGTGTTATCTTCAGTCAAAGGAGGCCGGAATAAATCTTTGTTGCCTTCAAATGAAGAATCTGGAAATGTTGGAAACTGATTACTGTTCGGAATCCTACCGACCAGTTGATTATGTGAGAGATTCAAGACTGAAAGGAAAGTGAGTTCTGTAAGTTGTGATGGAATTTGACCGCTCAGAGTGTTCTGTGAGAGGTCTAAAGACTCCAGCTCCCTCAAATTGCTTAATGATGGTGGAATTGCACCGGTGAAAGCATTACTCGACAAGTTGAGAACAACTAGTGCTTTGAGGTGTTAGCGTGAGTCATGGAGTTAGTTTAGGAATGTAAATTAATTTGTTATTACTTTCCTATTCTGTATGTGTAGTACATAGTACGTAGGGTTTGTACAACTTGTACCTCTATATATAGCCTCCTCTGTGAGACGAATAATATATCAGAAAATTCATTCTCCAAACCTTGTTATATTTGACTTGGTATCAGAGCAAAGATCCGAAAGGACTTTGTCTCTTTGTTTTTCCGCTGCGAATTCTTCGTCCGACGTCGGTTATTTGTCAGACGGCTGTTTGTCTTTTTAAAAATAAACCTCATTGTTAGGGTTTATTGTCTCGATCGTCGAAGTTTTTCCGACTGCTCTCAGTTTGACGTAGGCCCCTTGTCAGACTGATTTTTTACTGCTCAGCCCAGCTGCCGCCGCATCTTCTTTTCAAAAAAAATAAAAAATAAAAAAAATTGTTGCCGTTGCTGTGTCCAGGCCGGGATCCAGCCGTCGTCGCCTCTGCCCCGCCGTCGTCGTCTCTGCTGGGATCCGGTCGTCGTCGTCTCTCCCCCTGCCCAGACGACGCCGACACTGCTTCTTCTGCCCAGACGACACTGCTCCTTCTGCCCAGACGACTCCACCGTGCCAAAGCCTAGGTCCCGACGCCGTTGTGCCGTGCCGCTCCGCTCTGTCACGACGCAGCCGACGCCGCACTCTTCCGACCCGGTTCGTTGTGTTCGACCCGACCCGGTTCGTTGTGTTCGACCCGACCCGGTTCGTTGTGTTCGACCCGACCCGGTTCAGTCACAGCTCCAGTGCACCGACAGTGCAAGTGCACCAGGCGCAGGTTTATTCAGCCCTTTCTTGTTTTTGCTCCATAAATTACTGATTTGGTATTTGTGTTGCAATGGGTTCTGGAGTTGAAAGTTCTCAGGGGAAAGATGTTCAGACAGTTGAAGTATCCGTCAAGAATTCTGAAAGTGGTTCATTTGGGGGTGCCAAACTCAATGGAACCAATTTTCGGAAATGGAAGAAAATCATGACGGCTCATCTTCGAGGGATGCACAAGATGGGGCATGTAACTGGGACAATTAAGGCCCCTAGTGAAAGTGATGTTGATGCTTACACTAAGTGGGAAGATGATGATGGTCTTGTGATGTCAGTCTTGTACAAGGCCATGAATGAGGACATAGTCGACCTGGTGGAACAATGTGATACAGCTCAGGCGATCTGGAAGACACTGGAAGATTTATATACTAATGAGTCTGATTTCATACAGGTTCATGAGTTAATGTGCACTGCTTCTTCAATGCAACAGAATGGGCAGCCAGTGGCACAGTATTTCACCAAGCTAAGGAACATTTGGGCTGAAATTGATACGAAACGTCCTTGCCAGATCAAGAACCAGGAGGATCTTGTTTGGTACTTGAAGGAAAAGGAGCTTGAGCGAGTTCATCACTTTCTGAGGGGTCTTGATGCAAAACACAACAGTGCCAAAGGAGAGCTGCTCAGAATGACAGAACCTCCTAACCTGATTACAGCTTTCACATATATCCGTAAGGATGAGTCTCAGCAGGAAAGTCTTACTCAAGCACAACTTGAAGTCTCTAGTCTCACTATTCAAGCGAGAGCACCAGCCCCACTCCTTCAGCATTCAAGTTCAGTTCCACTGCACAAGCAAGGACCACCACCAGGCTTTGGGGACCAACCTCGTCCCCCTTGCTCTTATTGCAAGGGTGACCATGCTCGTGAGTCTTGTTGGAAGTTGTACCCTCATCTTAGGCCTAAGAGGCCTACTTATCGTCCCAAGGCAAGAGCAGCTATCCAGTTGGTCCAAGAACCAGACATCTATGGTGTATCCGGACATGACCATCATACAGCAGAAGGCGCCACACCCACAGCATCCGTGGCTGGTCGTGGTAAGATAGGTATGGCCTTAAATATTTCTAGCTTTGTTGGTGGTGATACATGGATTATTGATTCAGGTGTTTCAGATCATATGACTTATGACAAATCTTACTTTACTGAATTATCCTCTCCACCAGTACCATATGTTACTAATGCTAATGGTGAAGCCTTCCCTGTGTTAGGAAAAGGGTCAGTTTGTATCACTCCCACAATAGTGCTACAAAATGTGTTATATGTACCTGCTTTATCTCATCATTTGATATCTGTCTCACAGTTAAATGTTGAATCCAAATGCTCTGTGACCTTTTTTCCTATGTATGTGATTTTTCAGGATCTTCTCACTGGGGAGTTACTCGGTCGGGGGTACTTGAGGGGCAGGCTTTTTCGTCTGGACCAGACTTATGTGGGGGCGAAACCAGGAGCACAGCCACGGACCGCTTTAATATCAACTTCTGACAGGCTAAGTGAAGTTTGGTTGTGGCATCGTCGCTTAGGGCATCCATCTTTTAGTGTTATGAAAAAATCCATGCCTTCTTTGTTTATTGGTGTGGATGAGTCAGTCTTACATTGTGAAACATGTGTTTTGGGCAAGAGTCATCGCTCAACCTATTCACCTCGTATTTCTAATAAAAGTGTTGTTCCTTTTGAATTAATTCATTCTGATGTTTGGGGACCTTCAAAAGAACCTACTGTGTCAGGTATGCGATATTATGTGTCATTTATTGATGATTGTACACGTCTTACTTGGGTTGTTCTTCTTAAAACTAAGGATGAGGTTTTTCCGGCTTTTCAAGCTTTTTCTTCCGAAGTCCAAAAACAGTACAATGCCAAAATTAAAGTTCTTCGCTCTGATAATGGAGGGGAATATGTAAACCGTGTCTTTCAATCTTTTCTGCAAACACATGGGATTATCCACCAGAAAACGTGTCCTTACACACCTGAACAAAATGGGGTCTCTGAAAGGAAAAATCGTCACTTACTTGATATGGCTCGTTGTATTCTCTTCAGTGCACATTGTCCTAAGGATCTGTGGGGTGATGCTATCATCGCATCTACCCATCTTATTAATCGTCTTCCATCTAGTGTCCTCCTGGGAAAGGTACCATTTGAGGTACTAGCTTCTTATGTCTCTTTACCTTCTTTTCATAATCTCCCTGCTCGTGTTTTTGGTTGTGTTGCATTTGTCTATATACCAAAGAGTCAAAGGTCAAGTAAGTTGGATGCCCGGGCGCTGAAATGTGTGTTTGTTGGTTATGGGGGACATCAGAAAGGATATAAGTGCTATCATCCACCTACTGGGAAGTATTATGTCACTATGGATGTCACTTTCTTTGAGGACATGAGTTATTATACCTCTTCTGATACTGCTCTTCAGGGGGAGCATTCATATTTTGAAGAGCTGTATCATGGAGAGGGGGAGACAGGTCATTCAGTTGAGGTTACTGATGCATCAGCTTCACATACACTAGTCACTCCAGATGTTCAGAGACCAGAAGATGATAGACAGGCACCACCAGATGATTCTGGTGCAATTGCTCCAGAGATTCAGGAACCAGAAGCTGAAAGTGTTCCTGCCCCTCCTGCCTCACCTGCTGTTACTAATACCCCTGACTCATGTCTCCCTGGTACAGAAGATCTTCCATCTGAGGTTAGTGATTCTATTGGGGTTAATACTAGTGATGCTAATAGTAGACAATATGTGTTACCAAATAGGTCTACTAGGGGTAAACCAGCGAAAACATATGAACCTACCCTTCAAGCCAAAGCTAAATATCCAGTGACAAATTTTATGTCTACCAAGAGATTGTCTAAGTCATATGAATCATTTGTGAATCAAATATCTGCTGTATCAGTACCTAACAAAGTGCAGGATGCGTTGGGAGATCCAAAATGGAGGAAAGCAATGGATGAGGAGATGGAAGCGTTACAGAAGAACAATACTTGGGAGCTTGTATCCCCACCACATGGAAAGAAGGCTGTTGGATGTCGCTGGGTGTTTACAGTGAAGCATAATCCAGATGGGTCAGTGAGTCGATATAAAGCACGCTTGGTAGCAAAGGGATTCACTCAGACATATGGCATTGACTATGATGAGACATTTGCACCAGTTGCAAAGATGAATACTATCCGGGTATTGCTCTCTCTTGCTGCTAACTTAAACTGGCCTCTTAAACAGTTTGATGTCAAGAATGCTTTTCTTCATGGAGAACTTGTGGAGGAAGTGTATATGGATCTTCCACCTGGATATAAAACTGCTCCTTCAGGTAACTTTGTGTGCAGATTGAGAAAATCTTTGTATGGTCTTAAACAATCACCTCGTGCTTGGTTTGGAAGGTTTTCACAGTTCATGAGGAAGATTGGTTATAAGCAGAGTAACTCAGACCACACATTGTTTCTCAGACATCAACAGGGGAAGGTAACAGCTCTGATCATATATGTTGATGATATGGTTGTTACTGGTAATGATACTATTGAGATGGATAGATTGCAAAAACAGCTAGCCACAGAGTTTGAGATGAAAGACCTAGGTACACTCAAGTACTTCTTGGGCATTGAGGTAGCCAGGGGGAGTGAAGGCATTTATCTGTGTCAGAGGAAGTATATACTTGATCTATTAGCAGAGACAGGTATGTTAGATTGTACTCCAATTGACACTCCTATTGAGCAGAATCACCGATTAGCAGAGTATCCTGATCAGGTACCTACCGACAAGCCTCGTTATCAGAGGTTAGTTGGACGTCTGATTTATTTGACACACACCAGACCTGATGTTGCTTATGCAGTAAGTGTGGTGAGCCAGTTCATGCATAATCCCAGTGTAGATCACATGGATGCTGTAGTGAGGATTTTGAGGTACTTGAAGTCAGCTCCTGGGAGAGGAGTAATGTTCTCTAAACACAGCAGTATTCTTGAGGTTTGTGGTTTTACAGATGCAGACTGGGCTGGAAATATTACAGACCGGAGGTCTACATCAGGGTATTTTACCTTTGTGGGAGGTAATCTTGTTACTTGGAAGAGTAAGAAGCAAAAGGTGGTGGCTCGGTCTAGTGCTGAAGCAGAATATAGAGGTATGGCTCATGGAGTATGCGAGTTGTTATGGCTGAAGAATGTGTTAGAAGATTTGGGGGTCAAACCCAAGTGTGCTATGCAGTTGTATTGTGACAACAAGGCAGCCATTGATATCTCACAAAATCCTGTACAACATGATCGTACCAAACATGTGGAGGTTGATCGTCACTTTATAAAGGAGAAGCTAGATGCAAAGATCATTAGCTTTCCTTTTGTCCCTACAGAGGAGCAACTTGCAGATATACTCACAAAAGGAGTTTCTAAGAAGGCCTTTTATGACTCACTTGGCAAGTTGGGCATGGTTGATGTATATGCGCCAACTTGAGGGGGAGTGTTAGCGTGAGTCATGGAGTTAGTTTAGGAATGTAAATTAATTTGTTATTACTTTCCTATTCTGTATGTGTAGTACATAGTACGTAGGGTTTGTACAACTTGTACCTCTATATATAGCCTCCTCTGTGAGACGAATAATATATCAGAAAATTCATTCTTCAAACCTTGTTATATTTGACTTGAGGTCCCCAATTTCCTCCGGTATTGATCCAGTAAAGTTGTTGCATGAGAGGTCAACTGAAGTGAAGATAGTTAGACTTCTTCCTATCTCCATCTCTCGACCCTTGATGGTAACTGTTATTGAATCTTGATAATAACCTGCTGTTCGACTGTCTTGAAATGGAAGGTGATTGAGTTTTGATGGGGCACCATCTTCATCAGTCATCATTGCTTGCCAAGTTGTCAAATCTCTCCCTGGTACATTTCCACTAAGATTGTTGTCAGCTAGGTCTATAATTTGAAGCATACGCCAAGTGCCATTAGTATTGGGACATTCAATGCCTCCATAAAATTTATTGGATCGCAAGACAAGAACACGCAAGGTGGATATGTTGTTCAAAAAGCACGGAAATGGACGTGTTATTTGATTATTTGCAAGGTTCAAAATCTTCAAATGAGGGCATTTGATGAGTGATTTTAGAAACTGACCATGTATCTGATTTTCACTAATGTCTAGAGTTCGCAGACTGCAATTATGAGACAATATGTCTACATTTCTAAGATTGTTTCTCCTTAAGTTAAGTACTGAAAGAGTGCTCATTGTAGTCAAGCAGTGAGGAACCGTGCCACTCAAGGAATTATTGGACATATCAAGAACCTCAAGAGAATAGGAATTGCATATTGATCTTGGAATGATCCCCTGAAGGTTGTTGCTTGAAAGATAGAATATACGAGTGTAAAGAAGGATCTTTTCAATGGAAGCCGGTATGGTAGAGCTGAAGTTATTCCTCGAGTAATCCAAAAAATACATGTTAGGTGCTGATGATATTGGGATTTTCCCTTGAAGCTGGTTGGAATGAAGGTCAAGGATTTCTAGAGAAGTGAGATTGATTGTACCTTCTAGAGTTTCTAGAGAGTTACATGAAAGATTTAGGTACTTGAGAACCTTGAACTTCCAAATCCAGTCGGGTATCATGCCATGTATTTGGTTATCAGAAAGATCCAAAGTCTCCAATACAAATTGATTTCTCAAGAAACTAGGGAATGCTCTCAACTTTCCTGAAGCCAACCTTATATCTACAAACTGAGGGAAGTAAGGATTTGAGAAATTGGTAGTGTCAAGGCTAAGAAGCAAGCTATTGTATGAAAGATCAAGAGAAGAAAGTTTTTTGAGATGTTGAAGACCATCAAGAGGAAATAATCCACTAAAATTGTTGGAATCAAGATAAAGACTTATAAGACCCCGAAAATTGAAGATAGACATAAGTATTGGCCCTTCCAGATTGTTTGTACTCAAATCAAGATCTTTGACAGAGTAGGTTGAAAGATTAGAAATTTCGGGAAAGTGACCAAAGAATTGGTTGTTGAAAAGATGTAGAATGTTCAACAAGGGAAGAGAAAACAGAGCTGATGGAATATTCCCATCGAGCATATTGTGTTCCAAGTAGAGATCCTGTAGCTTAGTAAGGTTATCCCAATGAGTGGAATAAAGATTACCTGTTAGCAGATAATTTGAAGACATGTCTATTACATATAGATTTTTGGCGCCACTGAATGACGGAATTGAACCTTCAAACTTGTTTTCGTACATCTCCAAGACCACCAATTGCGTAAGGTTTGCCATCGACTTGGGGATTGATCCTGTGAAATTACAGTATCCGATATCAATTTTGGACAACATCTTGAGGTTGCCAATAGAGTTTGGTAATACCCCTGAAAAATTAGTTTCACCTAGATCCAGCTCCTGAAGAGATCCATTTTTTGGAAATTCTGGCAAGGAACCATCAAGGTTTTCATTTCCAGAAAGGCTAATCTTACGAAGGGAAGGTAACTGAAAGATTTCTTTCGGAAATGTTCCCTGCAGATTACAATATGCGAGACTCAGGGATGTCAAGTTTGAAAAGTTGGCAAAGAATGTTGGAACTGGAGCAGAGATGTTGGTCGAATCCAATTGAATCATAGAGAGGGACTGAAGCTTAGAAAGAGAATCGTGGAAAGGGCCGGAAAGATTACAATGGGACAAGCTCAACACCCTAAGGTTGGGAAGGGAAGATGATATGGCTTGGCACCACTTACTCCCCTCAGCTGATATTTGGACATAATCAAGATATAACTCTTCAAGTTTTGTGAGGTTCTCTACCAGCATGTGTAAATTTCGGATCTCAAGGTTTAACTCACGGTCCAAATAATTAACCTTTTGAGAAATATCAAGAACTACCAACCTAGTCAAGGGTGAAATGGACTTGACAAGGTTGGGAATTTTCCCCAATTAAGGATTGTCAGATAAATTTAGATACCTCAATCTCATGAGCTTCCCGACTGCAGATGAAATTGATGAGTTGTTGCCGAGTTTGTTGTCCGCCATATTGAGACTTTGGAGATGCTGAAGCTGGAGAAGACTGATGGAATTGTCAATGTCACCTGAGATGGATTCGCTGCTGATGTCAATACCCAGAACACGCCCATCATCACTGCAAGTAACGCCGGCCCATGAACAACAGTCAGTACTTGAGTTCCAGTAAATAAGCTTGGAGGAAACAGAAGCATTGAATAAAAGGCTGCTCTTGAAATGGAGCAACGATTGTTGTTGGTCTGGAATACACTTGCTATGAACTACAGGGATGGTGATGATACAAACACAGAATGTGACTGAGAGAAGGAAGAAATATGGCCAAGTTTTCATTTTGGATCAGCTTTTTAGTGCTAATTGTGGCTTTTATAAGAGGAACTATGATGAACAGATGGAATGCTGAAGCCTTTAGTCGGCCGACAATGGCTAATATAATGTAATGTTACTGGATCTAATCCTCCACGAAAAGTCAGAAATTCCGCATATTTTGACCAATTCAAGGTGAAAAATGGGGTCGCTCCCTCAGCAAAACTGGGATAAAGTTGAGCCAAAAGATCCCGATTCAAGATAAATTCATGAGGAAGTGGAATCTTTGAATTTTCTGGGTTGAAAGGTGTTGAAAATTCAAACATTTAGATAGTTCCTGGAACTAGCAGTTAAGTTGGATTTTTACTTGGAACTTCTGCACGGCAAGTGGTTCTGGTGATGGATTTGGTGGCTGTAATATCGTGGAAAATGCCGAGATATATTGCTCGACTTTCCAGTCTTTTCCCATCTCTCCATAACCAACTGAAGCAAAAGGAACTAGTAGTGCTAAAAGGGCCGATGCATGTTTAGGCATCAAGGCAAATAGAGAACTGGACAGGACATGGATTTTGATCCTACAGACTACAGAGTCACAATCACAACACTGTGCTCTACGGGTTTCCATGAATATATATATTCTCTCGTGTTCTAGACTTTTTGGGTCGTTCTGCATTTACGTTGGTCTTCATATCTCATGTAATTAGCAGTCCCACTACTAATTTTGACAATGTATCATTCTAATCTTGACGTACATGTGTGACCACCAGAACAAGTTAGACATTAAGTCTGGCTTAGCCGCTGCCACTATGTCTGATTATGCTTGGAGCAAGTCAATATCAACCTTCTAAAGCTCGATCAATAAGGAGCAATACGTCTGATGTCTATGAACTTCACGGAAAATAATATTAAACCTTTTTCTGTAATGAGTTTCAAACCCAAAGTTATCAGAAGGTTCGGCGTAATCCCCTAATTTCAAAAGTGATGGAGTTTTGAGGCAAAACTGAGGAAAACTAGAAATGAATAAACAGAAAAAAAAAAAAAAAAAAACTACAATGTGTTATGTCAACTTTGTCCGAAAGTAATACAATGAGTCCTCAAAGTATTAATATTAGTTCTTAAAGTAGTAATATTAGTACTCAAAGTTATAACGTGAGTCATTAAAACTATAAAAACTTTTAGTTACAACATTAGTCTTTTAAGTGGTAGAATGTATCTTTAAAGTGATAATTGAGTCATCAAAGTTGCATCAACTTCTTAAAGGTGTATACACTGATAATTTCCCTTTTTATGGGGCCGTTTCCCTTTTTGGAAAGGTAAAATTTGTCTCCTTTTGAAACTGGCAGCCCAAACATGAATAATGCCGACCTTCCATTTCTTGCAACAGTCGACCTTCCAAAGTTATAATTTTTTTTTTGAATTTTCATTAACTTCTGTATCTGAGGATAGTAATAACTTGTGCTTTCAAACCCTGAATGCAGGGAGAAATACTGCGTGTTTCTTACTCTTGAGAGACAAAATTTTCCACTAAGTTGAAATGACCTTTTACAAGAATAACAGTTCTAGAGATACAACACCACTGTGCTATCCTATTTAGTCCCAAACTAGTCTAGACTTATTCCCTCTATTGTTTTTAAGCACTTACAACATAGAACACTTTCATAAGCCTTGTTTGTGAATTCGGCTAAACAATAGCAGATTCAACCTTAAACGCTTTTTGGATTGATTGCACTACACATCTCTCATGACATGCAACATGATATGAGTTTATGAAAGAAATTTTGAGTTCAAGCTCTTAGGTTTACAGTCACAAAGAAGACTTAGAGCAGCATAAACAATGCAAGCTAAAATTAGACTTAACAAAGAAAACACAACAAGACAGTTTTCAACAACCATTGAGCAAAGCCAAAACTATATATATATATATATATATATATATATATATATATATATATAAAGACAAAACATCAAAGATGATGCAAGTTGACCTAACAAGTTTCAGAAAAGGTTTTAGACCTAAGTGTTTGGCTACAATACTAAAAGTAATGTAACCAAAAGAAAAGTTGACACAAGCCAACTCAATAAGACAAAGATACATTTCTTAAAACAAGATCGATTCAAAACAGGAAGCAATAAGGTTACAAACCTTCTTACTCAGTCCATTAGTGGACCTTGACATAACCAATAATTACTGGCCTTTGAATCAAACATGGACCAGCTGTTCATTGGACAATGTATCACAAAATCCACGCTGGAGCCTTGAATATCAAACAATTTGGTCACAGGTTGACATAACAAAAGATCTCAACCCTTAGACTGGTTTAAGTGCCAAGACACTTCCCAAAAATTCAGTTGCTAATTTGAATTTGAAAAACAGCAAAGACCTATTAAACTAAAATAACATGATCTTTGAAAAATGCAGACAACAACGAACAAGATAGCAAGCGAAGCTGCTAACTTTTGTGAAAAATATATGATATGCATATGCATGTTTTACCTTAGACTATGAGAGATGTTAGTGACTTCTGCAACTTATTCTTGTTTAGAGGACAGTAACTTCAAGTGTTTTGCATGGTAAAAGGTTGCCGATTATTCTTATAGCTTCAACCTAGGTTTTGAGGGTTTGAAACTATGCACACGGACGTTAATGAACCAACCAAAGGCCCGCCCTTTTCCAACACTTTGTCCTTTAACCTTTTGATCATATAAACCCTAACAAGTAACAGCCTTTTCACATTTCCCCCAAATTTACAGGCGAACATGAAACGCAAGCAAAGCCCATAATCGTGTTCTTGATGGGTCCAATGCCCATAATCTTACTCAATGCTATTAATTTCAATTAGGGATTCTTTAATTGTGCTCCACTCAGCTTGTAATTATGGCTCGGTCACGGATTACGGATATGAACTTGAAGATCTTTTATTGTCCCACTGGATTCTCTCACGACTTGGTGTCACACGTATAAAGAAAATTATGGTTATAAAATTCACATGACAAAAACGTATTGAGAAAGTATTTTTAATAGATTGTCACACAAGGCACTTGCATTACCCTACACAAGTCGTCCCGAGTCAGGACCGGCAATTTATGTTATAGCAAGTTGTTGGTCGTTCTTTTGAATATCTATGCAATACCTACTGGATGGGAAAGACTTGAGAGTCAAGCCGGCCACCCAGACTTAAATCTCGATGCAAATTGCAATATGGGCAAAAAGAAATCAAATTACAAATCTGCACGAAACATAAACGGGAACAGAATCATGAAATGTATAAAGCCTTGCCGCTGCAGCAATGCAACCTTTGTTGATGGCCTAGCCTAGTTTGTTCTTATTGCTTTGGTCTCACACAAAAAGAGTTTCAATGACAATTCCTTTGTTCTCATGCCGTTTCTTACTACTCATTTACTGTGTTTCACTCGGTGTCCATATACTGGTGGTCTCTGGCAAATGTTCCATTAATCAGCAGCAATCTTTGTTGCTCCAACTAAAGAACAGCCTGAATTTTGAGCCTGCATTATCCACAAAGCTTGTGAAGTGGAACAATGGCTCAGATTATTACTGTTCTTGGGAAGGTGTGTCCTGCAAGCAGGGTTGTGTTACCCAACTTGACTTGAGCAACGAATCGATTTCGGGTGGACTTGATAACTCAAGTGCCCTTTTCAGTCTGCAATACATTGAGAACCTGAATTTGGCTTTCAACAACTTCAATCATAACCAGATTCCATCGGAGTTCAACAAGTTGGCCAGTTTGAGTCATTTGAATCTGTCGAATGCTGGCTTTGCCGGGCAGATTCCGATTGAGATTTCACACTTGACAAGGTTGGTATTTCTTGATTTATCTACCATTTCCTTTCCTGGAGTTCCTGCACTTCAACTTGAGCATCCAAATTTGAATCAGCTCATTGGAAACCTTTCGGAGATAGTTGAACTTCATCTTGATGGTGTGAAAATATCAGCACAGGGAGCTCATTGGTGTCAAGCAATATCATCTTCATTGCCAAAGTTGAGGGTGTTGAGCTTGTCCAGTTGTGATCTTTTAGGCCCTATTGATTCTTCATTACTTAAGCTCAACTCACTCTCAATCATTCGCCTGGACTCGAATGATTTTTCTACTCCTGTTCCAGAGTTCCTGTCAAATTGCACAAATTTGACTTCCCTAGTCCTCATGAATTCAGGGTTACACGGTACATTCCCAAATAAGATCTTTCAGATACCTACACTGCAGGTTATCGACTTAATTGGCAATCAAGAGCTACAAGGTTCGTTGCCAGACTTTCCGAAGAATGAAGCTATGAGTCTTCAGTCCCTGTTCCTAGGTAGGACAAATTTTTCAGGGTCATTGCCGGAATCTATTGGAAATCTCAAGATGCTGTCCAAAGTAGATATTTCCTATTGCAGTTTCACCGGATCAATCCCATGGTCAATGGCCACCCTTAAAGAACTGGTGTACGTGGACATGTCTAAGAACAAGTTCAATGGTTCAGTTCCGGTGTTGAGTATGGCCAAGAGTCTGATTGACAATTTGACATAAATCTTTCTTACAATGAGCTTACAGGTCAGATTAACTCTACTCACTGGGAAAATCTTACAAAACTTGTGTATCTCAACTTGGGTGACAACAAGCTCAGTGGCAGTATTCCATCGTCTCTATTTTCTCTTCCTTTGTTGCAGAAACTACTGCTTTCCAACAATCAGTTCTCTGGTCAGTTACCTGAATTTGCCAATATCTCGCGACTGGACACCCTTGATTTGAGTAGCAACAACTTGGAAGGGCCGTTACCAATGTCTATCTTTGGCCTCCGAGGGCTTAAAAGTCTCTCACTATCTTCAAATAATTTCAGTGGCTCCTTCCCACTTGATAATGTCCAACAGCTCAAAAATCTTTCAAGTCTTGATCTTTCATACAATAGTTTGTTGGTTAGTTACAATAGTACCAAATCCTCAGAGTCCTTTCCTAATATTACAACATTAAACTTGGCTTCTGGGCAGTTGAGAGCATTCCCTGAGTTCCTGAGAAACCAATCCAAATTGAACTATCTGGACCTTTCACAGAATCAGATTCAAGGGGAGATACCGAACTGGATTTGGCAGCTAAGTAATCTTCGTCAGCTAAATCTGTCTTGCAACTCCCTGGTAACTCTAGAAGGTCCCTTTCTCAATCATAGTTCCACTTTGTATATACTTGACCTTCATTCCAACCAGCTTCAGGGTCACATTCCAATATTTCCACCACTTGCCACTTATCTGGATTACTCTAGAAATAATTTCAGCTCTAGCATACCGGATGACATTGGTGATTACCTTACTTACACCACTTTCTTCTCTCTTTCAAGCAATAACTTCCATGGCATCATACCGGGGTCAATATGCAGTGCATCATTTCTTGAAGTTCTTGATTTGTCCAATAACTCTTTGAGCGGGAAAATTCCCAAATGCTTATCTGCAATGGTAACCACTGGATTTGCGGTACTCAATCTAAGGAGAAACAACCTTATTGGCAGCATTTCTGATAACTTTCCTGGAAGTTGTAGTTTGCAAACTCTAGACCTCAATGGAAATCAGCTAGAAGGCAAGTTTCCAAAGTCTCTAGCCCAGTGCGCCAAGTTAGTGGTTTTGAACCTTGGGAACAATCAGATGACAGATACATTTCCCTCCTTGCTGAAAAACATATCCTCCTTGCGTGTAATTATTCTCAGGTCCAACAATTATTTTGGGAGATTTGATTGTCAGAACACCAGTGGCACCTGGCCAATGCTTCAAATTATTGATCTAGCTAACAACAGTTTTAGTGGAGATATCCCAGGAAATTGTTTGAGAATATGGCCTGTTTACACCCAAATTAATATTTTACTGGACAGTAATTGTCTTAGTGAATATTAATTAAATTCATGGTCCACGTCATACTGGCGAGCCCGAATAATGTTGGGTTTAAAGGTCGGTTGCCTCGCTTGCAATATCACGCGAGTTGGACGTATGAGAAGATGTGTGATACAAGGAGGCACGTATAATTAAGGAGTCTTCTCCTTGAGTTGTGTTCGGTTCCGCGAAGCGAGATGCCTTCGCCAAGAAACAAAGGAAGAGAGTTCGCATGCAAATGTAGAACTGAACAACATTGGCTCCGCATGATTCTCTAATTGCATAAGATACGGCTCGCATGTGAAGTGTGGAGTTCGCATGCTACAGACAAAGTTTGCATGGGATGTATATACATTGGACGTGATAGTTATCAAGTAGCCAGCTTTGCTCATTTGATAATTACTCATTATCAAGTTTGCGGAACAGAAGATAAGAAGGCTAGCTAGTTGCATCCTTAATTGCATTCAACAAGGAGTCTATTTGCATGCGAAGTATAAGACGGGGCGAGATGCTCGCCAGGAAATAAGAAGAGAATTCGCGTGAAAGAAGGAAAAGATGGCGCACCCCGCCTGGAATACAAAACAATGAGGCGAGCTCGAGATACATGCGAGCTGGAAGGACTTCACGTTTAGACATGTTTAATTGCAAATGGGGTTATCCAAGTTGACCGGTCAACTGTTTAATTGCTTGGTGGAGGAGGCTTCCCTAGAAGTCCATACATATGCGGAGCAGAGACTTCGCCTAGGAGTCCTGGACATGAAGGATTATCCTATCTATATACATATAGATGAGTATATATCTGCATATATCACTTTGCTATTAGTGCATGGAGGGAAGTAATCAAGTGAGGATGCAACCATCCTAAGTTATGTGTGATCCATGCATACGTCCGTGAGAAGAATGTATTTTAAACCAACTCTATTACCTTCAAGAAGAGCAACGACAAAGAGTTGATAAGGATAATCACGTCCAGCAAAGTGATTAACATCGCCTGCACCACGTTTATCGTTGAAGACTCCTACAAGTCTTTGACATGCTTTGGGCCAATACCTGTGGCCCTAGGTAATTCTATATAAAGAAGCTCCACGGCTTACAGAAACTCTCTACAACACACAACAACAATTACTCAAACACAAATACAACCTTCAACCTTGTTGAAATTCTCGACCTAGTCGAACCTCAGACGCTCCCCGGAGCTTCCATTTCGTTTCCCCGTACGCTCTCCGAAGCTTTCTCTTTGTTTTTTTCTCTCCTTCCCAATTGAAGCTCTGCTCGATCCTACGTCGAGTATCGATATTGTGACGCTCAGGCGGACTACTGTAAGTCCTTGCCCAGTACGCAAGGCGAATCTGAAGAACCCTGCTGGTGGAGTTGGTGCTCTCTCCATCCTCAGTCGCTTGATTAGAAGCAGAAGGCTAAGCGCACCCCGCTACTACAACCACTACATTCCGCGTCCGCGCGGTGGCACGCCCGCAACAACTAAAAGAGACTTTGCACGCCCAGACTTACTGGTGGGGCCAAAACATTGGCACGCCCAGTGGGACCAGGGTAGTCTCTGACGTCACCTTCATTGGGATCGACGAACGGAGATGCCATTTGATTTCCAAGATTTCCAAGAAAAATCAAGAGCCATCGAGAGAAAATATGCCGAACTAAGAGATGCTAGCCGTAAAAAACATGCCGAACGAATGGCTGCCATCCTCAAGCAACACGTAGAGGAAACGGCTGCTAGAGAGGCTGCTAAAGAAAAACAAACGGCTGCTATAAAAGCTGCTGAAGAAAAGGCAAAAGCTGGTTGGGTTGCCTTTACAGAGAAATGGGATGCCATCCTCAAGCGACTTTGTGAGCCTGAGGCTGCTGAAAAAAACGAAAAGGCTTCACAATGCCTAAATGTGAAGCTTACAGTTGACGAGCATGTCCCTGCAAAAAAGATTGAACTGCCTAGCAGCCAATCTAATGGCGAAGATTTTCCTTTGGACGAGCCCACGTTTAAAGAAGAAATTCCTTTGTCAATCAATGACAAAGAACCTGAGGTTGAGGCCGCAAAGATTTTGGATAATAATCCTGACCCGAAGACTGACGTTGTTCCTCAGGAAACGGAGCTTGAAGATAGGACAGAACAGTCCATCTTAGAAGATGAAATTGGTTCGAACATTGATGATGGCGAACCACAAATTCATATGAAAGGTGTCCAAGAAGCCACCTTCCCTATGCAAGACATATATGTGGACACAGGTCAGATGCATGGGGGGCACGGCGTAAATCGCCTTCTTTCTTTAATCTACCACCATGATCAAGGGCATGATCAACTCAAGTTTTGTCCTATTACTGGACATTATCAAGAAGCTGCCCCAGGTCATGACAAACTTAATTATACATGGTGTGGTGGTATACCTAGGCCAATCCGAGGCTTCACACTCCAATACAATTGGAGTCTATGCATGCAAGTTCAAAGGCCAAACTATGGCTTTAGTATTGTATGTGGAAAACGTTTTTACACCAAGAATTGCAAGTTTATTATACATGGGTGTAAAGTCGAGTATTCTCAGGGTCATCTCACTCTAGTCTGCAGCAGGGACTTGGTGGCATCTAAACATGATGCTCATGGATTTCATATATTTGCATTTCAGGCAGAGGTGGATTCGCTGGACTATGGTGACTCTAAATTTGATTTTGACACAGAGCCAATTTATGATGAATATGATGAAGACTATATGTTGGTGCGTCTGTCTCATAATCATATTTCACAAGAGTTCAATCCCAGTGAAGCTCTTGATATGGTCCTCTTCCATAAGCAATGCATGGCTATACCTGATACAACCATGCATTCTGACATGATAGTCGGTGACAAGGCAGATCTTTACACCATTTTGTCCGCCAGAATGCAATTGAAGATCATGCTTTGCCAAATAACAAAGATGCTTGGGGGGCAACAAGGCAGTCCCTACGAGCTACTTTCTTCAAATTTTCAGGTGGTTGACGCACAACATCTCTGCTCAACACTTGAAAATTTTCAACAGCGAGGTTCTCATGCCGGAAACATAACGGCATCGAGGCTTGGAGTGAAGCATTGGTGGCCTCCCCCGTGGCCTTACGAAGGATAACTAGCCATGCTATACTCTCTTCTTTTCTTTACTCTTAGCTTTACTTCAGTTTTTACTTCTGTTTTCTTTCATTTTTTCTTTCTTTCTCGCATTGAAAAAAGAAAAAAAAAAATCAAATAGCAGAAAACAGCAAAAAGAGATCCTTGGTTTTGCTGAAATGCAAGACAACGTTTTTGCCTCCAAAAGGCTTGAACTTTATTTGAGGCCTATCCCTGAGGCCTGGAAACAATACCGCAGGCATTCCATATGCCTTAAATTGCTGCCAGCGAAGTCAAGCCAGAGAAGAAATTTCAATAGTTGCTGAAAGTTGCAACATCCACTACCGAACAGTCAACTTCGCCGGTTCAGCTGGAACGATCCAGGGCGACCTAGAAGGCGAGGCATATATCAATGGAAAGCTCTGGATGTCTACTTTCTAGGGGATTTTACGGTTCGTCATTTCGTCACTCCTGGAGAGAGTTATGGCAGATTGAATGCAGGCGGGTCAGGATACCAGACAGTCCACCTCGCCGATTCAGGAAGAACTTCGCCGGTTCAGTTGGAACGCTCCAGGACGACCTAGAAGGCGAGCCATATATCAATGTAAAGCTCTGGATGTCTACTTTCCATAGGATATTACGGTTCGTCATTTCGCCACTCCTGGAGAGAGTTATGGCAGATTGAATGCAGGCGGGTCAGGATACCAGACAGTCCACCTCGCCGATTCAGGAAGAACTTCGCCGGTTCAGCTGGAACGCTCCAGGACGACCTAGAAGGCGAGCCATATATCAATGGAAAGCTCTGGATGTCTACTTTCCATAGGATTTTACGGTTTGTCATTTCGCCATTCCTGGAGAGAGTTATGGCAGATTGAATGCAGGCGGGTCAGGATACCAGACAGTCCACCTCGCCGATTCAGGAAGAACTTCGCCGGTTCAGCTGGAATGATCCAGAACGACCTGGCAGGCGAGCCATATATCAACAGAAAGCCCTAGATGTCTACTTTCCATCGGATTTTACGGTTCGTCATTTCGCCATTCCTGGAGAGAGTTATGGCAGTTTGAATGCAGACAGGTCAGGATACGCGCGAAGTTGCAATGTGTTTTTTCAATGTGTTTCATGACCTTGCAGCGAGCTTTCCTTTACTGGGGGGGCATACTAACAACTCCTTCACTGGGGGGGGCATACTAAAGTTTTGATGTCCTTTATTCGTCGAACAGACATCAAAACTGGGGGGCACATTAGGGTAGATATGTGATCCAGATGTTTCAGACTTTAGACCCTTCTTGAGTTGTCTTGGTCATTATTTAGGCCAACACCTGTGGCCTCTAAAAAAAAAAAATTCAAGGCTATGCGATCGTTCGCTGACATGGTCTTTTTGTTTGACTCTCATTGGTTCGCACTGGGGGGCAGCGAAGTCACTCCATGATCTGAATATCAAAAAGTTGGTTCGCCATCGCCAAGAGCTCAAGCGGAGGTCATTTTTTTTTAATCCAGTCAAAGTGCACGTTTACTCAAGGTACATCTCCTCGAGGTACATCCATGGCGAGTCAACAAGTTCATGGCGAGTCAACCAGTCCATGGCGAGTCAACAAGTTTTGGCCGCAAGGTGCATCCATGCGAGGAACATCCTCTCGAGGACATTATCTAGTCGAGGTGCATGCATGGTACTATGTTCTCTGAGTGGAGCAGGCGAAGCGTACGGCATCATTCATAGTCATTCAAGTTCAAGGTACCTATGTTAAGTTTATGGTCATCAATTGATTAATATGGTACTGGGCGAATCGTACAGCAACTTCGCTACAATGCTTTGTTACCGGGTACTTGAGTTTTAGAGCCTATTCACAGGCTTGTTTACTCACAGTCATTTGATGTATGAACCGAGCCAATACCAGTGGCTTTGGGGCAGCATGAAACATAAACCTCTTCAGTCATTCTTGACATTCATGACTTCGAGGCTGGGGGGCAATGTTTACACCCAAATTAATATTTTACTGGACAGTAATTGTCTTAGTGAATATTAATTAAATTCATGGTCCACGTCATACTGGCGAGCCCGAATAATGTTGGGTTTAAAGGTCGGTTGCCTCGCTTGCAATATCACGCGAGTTGGACGTATGAGAAGATGTGTGATACAAGGAGGCACGTATAATTAAGGAGTCTTCTCCTTGAGTTGTGTTCGGTTCCGCGAAGCGAGATGCCTTCGCCAAGAAACAAAGGAAGAGAGTTCGCATGCAAATGTAGAACTGAACAACATTGGCTCCGCATGATTCTCTAATTGCATAAGATACGGCTCGCATGTGAAGTGTGGAGTTCGCATGCTACAGACAAAGTTTGCATGGGATGTATATACATTGGACGTGATAGTTATCAAGTAGCCAGCTTTGCTCATTTGATAATTACTCATTATCAAGTTTGCGGAACAGAAGATAAGAAGGCTAGCTAGTTGCATCCTTAATTGCATTCAACAAGGAGTCTATTTGCATGCGAAGTATAAGACGGGGCGAGATGCTCGCCAGGAAATAAGAAGAGAATTCGCGTGAAAGAAGGAAAAGATGGCGCACCCCGCCTGGAATACAAAACAATGAGGCGAGCTCGAGATACATGCGAGCTGGAAGGACTTCACGTTTAGACATGTTTAATTGCAAATGGGGTTATCCAAGTTGACCGGTCAACTGTTTAATTGCTTGGTGGAGGAGGCTTCCCTAGAAGTCCATACATATGCGGAGCAGAGACTTCGCCTAGGAGTCCTGGACATGAAGGATTATCCTATCTATATACATATAGATGAGTATATATCTGCATATATCACTTTGCTATTAGTGCATGGAGGGAAGTAATCAAGTGAGGATGCAACCATCCTAAGTTATGTGTGATCCATGCATACGTCCGTGAGAAGAATGTATTTTAAACCAACTCTATTACCTTCAAGAAGAGCAACGACAAAGAGTTGATAAGGATAATCACGTCCAGCAAAGTGATTAACATCGCCTGCACCACGTTTATCGTTGAAGACTCCTACAAGTCTTTGACATGCTTTGGGCCAATACCTGTGGCCCTAGGTAATTCTATATAAAGAAGCTCCACGGCTTACAGAAACTCTCTACAACACACAACAACAATTACTCAAACACAAATACAACCTTCAACCTTGTTGAAATTCTCGACCTAGTCGAACCTCAGACGCTCCCCGGAGCTTCCATTTCGTTTCCCCGTACGCTCTCCGGAGCTTTCTCTTTGTTTTTTTCTCTCCTTCCCAATTGAAGCTCTGCTCGATCCTACGTCGAGTATCGATATTGTGACGCTCAGGCGGACTACTGTAAGTCCTTGCCCAGTACGCAAGGCGAATCTGAAGAACCCTGCTGGTGGAGTTGGTGCTCTCTCCATCCTCAGTCGCTTGATTAGAAGCAGAAGGCTAAGCGCACCCCGCTACTACAACCACTACATTCCGCGTCCGCGCGGTGGCACGCCCGCAACAACTAAAAGAGACTTTGCACGCCCAGACTTACTGGTGGGGCCAAAACATGGCCGACGATGATGGTTGATGAAGATGGTTCCCCATCAGTTCTGAACGATCCAGAATTCCGGGTGTCAGAGTTCAGTGATCTGTATTATCTGGAATCGATAACTATCATGAGCAAAGGTCTAGAGATGGAGTTATTAAAGATTCTCAATATCTATACTTCAGTTGACTTGTCTAGCAACAACTTCAGTGGATCAATACCTTTTGAAATGGGAGAACTCACATCACTCCATGTTCTCAACTTGTCCAGTAATTCTCTCACTGGTGAAATTCCATCATCATTGGACAACTTGAAGCAACTCGAGTCCTTGGACCTCTCAAAGAACAACCTGAGTGGGAAAATTCCAGAAGAGCTTGCAAAACTTAATTTTCTTTCATTCATGAATCTCTCTTATAATCAACTTGTTGGATTCATCCCCACCGGTACTCAGTTCTCAACACTTCCAGCATCTTCATTTGAAGGTAACAAAGGTTTATGGGGGCCTCCATTAACAGAAGAAAACAGAACTGGGATGCCACCGCCAACAAATAAAGGAAGCCATTCACATTTTGAACAAAATCAGATTGATTGGGATTTTTTGAGTGTTGAAATTGGATTTGTATCAGGCTTTGGAATTGCCATCGGATCACTTTTGTTCTGCAAGAAATGGAGGAGTTGGTATTACAGAGCTATGTATAGCATACTTGTTAAGATATTTCCTGAACTGGAAGAAAGATTGGGTAATCACAGAAGACATGTTCACATCAACCCGACGCCGAGAAGCTGAAAATGATTACGAAGATAATAATGCAGCTGCAATCCTTCATTCCCTACAAGGTCTGGTTTTATAGTATTTTTTTTTTTTTTCTATTCAAAGTAATTGTAATTCGTAATATCTGACTCTGTACACTGCGATATATGATGATTTGGTTGGTCAATGTATAAAGGCACTCGATGTAACAACCATATGAAGTGAGTGGCTTAATTGATGTAGAGCCAATGTGTCTACCTTATTGTCTTGTGTTGCTCACAATGTGTTTGATGAAATGCTTCACTGTGCTTATTTCTCTTCCAAGTGTTTTTACTGTACCCTGGGATGGTCTTATGACTCTTCTCTGCGCTTTATCCTTCGCTTTCATGCACAAATTAGTACCATACTTCTTACTAGAAGACATGCACTGCACAAATTAAAAACATATCCTTTAGGTGTGACACCTCTAAGGGTATGCCAACTCAAATCAGATTGTGGTAAAAGGTAGAATACAGATTGTGATTTAGGAGGAGTTCTGGTTTGTTTCTGTATTCAGTGCTTTGTTCTAGGTAGAATCACTAGTATATGAATGTTTCATTAACAATGCAATTAAGTTGGCTAAAATTGTGAATAATCATTCTCTTGCGTTACCAAGTACCCAACTTGTTTGGTTAGATATCAATGTTTACCAGACATAATTGATTATTGTATGGCTTAAATCTTTTCATACGACGACATTGATATTATTTGAAAATTTTCCATGATAATATTGCAAGTACTAACAAGTTGTTCATCTTTTCCCCAATATAAAGCCTCCTGTCCATTTTCCATGATCCTCCAAGATGCCGGACTAATCAATGTTTTCACACCATGCATATTTTATCCTTGTCTTTGGTACTAAAATCTACATTTCTCACTATCATGTCCACCCGTCCACAAAAATTCAACTCAAGTAAGAAGCCACATAGGCAATCGAAAAGTGAAGTGTAAGTGTCATGGAGAATTTTGCACCCTTTATTATAGTCATTGTCAAGATAATTTGGTGTCTGTGGGTTCATATTGGGTCCAAGAACATGTATGACATGGGTTACTCCTTCCCTACAAAACAGGGGAGAAGTTGAAGGGAGAGGAACAACAACAGCATTCCCAGGGTACAGAGATTTGGCTTGTTCTTTGGTTGCAACTTCTAAGGCTGGACCTCCAGCATTGAAGATTGCAGCATTGACACCACTGCCTCCCGGTTTAAGTCGCCTGCAACAGTATGAGTTTTTGTTCAATCAACCTTTCATATAATTTAAAATCACAATTTGTATTCATAAAGAGAATAAAGTTGAAGTGACTACATCCACCTTTACATTGCAACTGACTCAAATTAGTGGGCAATAGATGCAATCCTTATTCAGAAAAACTCTATATTAAGACCATATTTCATTGAAAGGGTAAAATGCTAAAAACCGCCAGTTTCATCAAATTAATTTTCAACTATTAGCACCCGAATGAAATATTTGCATTGACATGAAATTTGAAAGCTTACCAGTTAGCAGCATTAGCTGTCACATTGCAGCGAAGACCTCCTTCTGAATGAAGCTTAGTGGTATCTCCTACAAATGTGAAGAACCTGTTGGAGTCGATGTTTTTCTGTGAAGCTTTAGCCCTCACCAAGGACAAAATCCTCGATTTATGAGTCAAGTCCACTAAAACAAGTCCAGCATTTCCAAGTTTATCAACATATTCTGCTACGTTCTCTACAATAATGTCAGATGCCTTCTCAAGGTCAAACTGAAAATCCGCTGTGGAAATAGATGGAAAAGCCGGGGTAGGAGCATCATCAAGAGAGACATCAGTGCCAGCAGAACCTACCGCAGGCTGCTCATCTTTTTCAGACTCCATACTATCACTTTCAGTAGACAAACCTGTTCCTTTCAAACTGCTATCCTTTCCCTCAGTAATTTGAGAAGCATTAGAATCCTGAACCTTCTTCAAAGTCGATTCAGTATTAGCAGGGTTCTCTGTTTTCTTTAAGAACTTCATTATACCAAGTTGAACTTTAGCACCCGGGTTCTTCTGGCCAAAAGTCCCATGGGGAAGTGCATCCAACGGACCGAGTCCAGTACGGCAGACTCAACATCACTCTCATTCTGGCAAAAAGTGATCCTACCATACCCTTCACTCAACTTCGGCAACTCTTTCTTCTGCAACATTATTCACAACCGCCGCAGCTTTCCCACCTTGCAAGTTCCCCTCATGCCCAGTTCGCTTCACCGACCGCGATATACACACCTTAGCCGGAAGATCAAGCACGACAGCATGAACATCCACTTTCCCACCACCACC
This sequence comes from Fragaria x ananassa, assembly GCA_034370585.1. Lineage (NCBI taxonomy): Eukaryota > Viridiplantae > Streptophyta > Magnoliopsida > Rosales > Rosaceae > Fragaria > Fragaria x ananassa. The sequence continues at coordinate 5,769,597 of CP139753.1, forward strand.
CAGCTTCACAAACTCATCTCTTTGCTCCTTCTCCAAATTACATCTATCTATAAACACACTCTTCCCTTCCCTCAATGCACTCCTCGCACTCTCAATACACTGCGCTTTTGTCCCGGCTTTCCCATTTTTGATAGTATCCTAACAAACACAACAAACCCGAAACAACCCAAATGAAAATGCAGCATTCTCTAGTCATGCATACTCCAATAACTAAATTATAGGTTCCAAAATTCATTGAGGCATTTCATCGAGCACATGGCGTGCGATATTAAACAAATTAAACGTACCTGGCAGATTCGAACCCAGGGACGAATTGAGGAGCCCATGAGTTGTTCGCAGAATGTGGACTTGCCGCTACCGGGTGCGCCCATCAAGATCACGATTAAGGGCTTTGCTTGTGTTTCTTCATCGACGTCCATGTCCATAGTTTCAAACCCTCAAAACCTCTGTCACTTCCGATTTCGATCTTTGAAGTGGAGGGGTTAAAGTTAAACTGAAGCTTTCCCTTTTCTCATCTTTTGGCGGTGCTTGAATACCCGAAAATTGACCCGACCCGACCGGTAATAGATATCAGTTCTTTTTTTTCTTTTTGTCTTTTTTAAAGAAATTAAACTAAGAGTGCAGCTATTTGGATTTCTAAATTTCTATTGTATTTTGCATAAAATGTCACTAGACATTCATTTTTTGATCAAATTGTAAAAAATAATTTTCAATGACATCAATTTTTGAGAAAAGTTAATTCGTCTCATTGAAAATGTAAATCGTTCTCATAAAAAAGGTAGAGTTGGAGATAAAAGACTTTGCTTGTCTGGGAAGTAGACCATACTCGATATATAAGTAGACTAGTCTCATAGAAAATGTAAAGCGTTCTCATAAAAAAGGTAGAGTTAGGGTTCAAGGACTTTGCTTGTTTGGGAAGTAGACCATACTCGATATACAAGTAGACTAGTCTCATTGAAAATGTAAATCGTTCTCATAAAAAAGGTAGAGTTGGAGATAAAGGACTTTGCTTGTCTGGGAAGTAGACCATACTCGAGATACAAGTAGACTAGTCTCATTGAAAATGTAAATCGTTCTCATAAAAAAGGTAGAGTTAGGGTTCAAGACTTTGCTTGTTTGGGAAGCAGACCATACTCGATATATAAGTAGACTGGTCTCATTGAAAATGTAAATCGTTTTCATAAAAAAGGTAGAGTTGAAGATAAAGGACTTTGCTTGTCTGGGAAGTAGACCATACTCGAGATACAAGTAAACTAGAGTCATTGAGAATGTAGAGTTACATTTCCTTTTGAGAATTGATGGGCTTGGTTTGTAAGGTCTACATGTATTGTGAAACATTGAACGTTTATCATTCTCATAAAACCCTTCTACCATCGGCTGCGTTTAACACTTATGTTGTTGTTCTTTCTGGTGCGAGGTTTGACATTTCCTTGCACCTGTTGTTTTCCCTTATGGTTGCTCTCGGCTGGTTCGATATTCACTTGTGTCAGTTTCTTTACATTCTTACCCCGCTCCTCTGACTGTTTGTTCTTCTCGGTGTGTTGCTTCTTCTGGGTCTGCCGCTGTTTCTGAAATCTTTTGATGTTTCTGAGCATCGCCTCCCATCTATTGTTGTTTTGGTTCCTTATCAATATCAAGGTTAACTCTTTGCGGATCTGTTCTGAGTTAAACTGCAAGGTAGGTAATGGATAAGGAACAAAATATAACAAACCTCAAGCCAACAGTCAACATATAAATGAAAAACACACCTCATGCCACCACTCTAAACCATAATGCATCATGTTTTTGATCGTATGTAGTCTGCAGTCATCAGTACCCACCTGTCGAGGACAGTTTGGAGGCTTGAAAACGGGAAAATCTTCAAACTTTTTGGTCTTCGTCACCATATGGCCGAAGTAGATGTCCAAAACTTTCAACTGTTACAACATCAAATAATAACCAAGAAACTTAGTATACATTGTACCTACAATGTAAGTGTTGTTTGCGTTATTTTTTATGAACCAAAAACGTTTTCTGTCATTTACAATGTTTTTGCAGTTAGACCTCCGTGCTGCACTGTTTCCTAAGCTATCCTAGTATTCTCCGGTCTCGTTATCTATCCGCACAACAAATAAGTACCAATGATTTGTGTCATGGATTGGTATGAAAATCTGTTCACAAGAAACATAATGTCAGATCTTCTACATAATCGAAATTACACTCAGCCTATAGCTTAAAAACAATAACAACCCGCATATGTACCTTTTTGCAAACTCGAATGTGTGGAGCGTAAACAGGTATCCACATTTCCTTTTGAGTAGGTCTCTTTCCCGATAGTGCAAAATCCCTATGATAATTACCTAGTTTTCCGCTGAAATATGTGGTTACATACACACTATCACTGCCACTAGATGCATTTAAATAACTGGTATATATGTTGACGACCTCATCGTCCAACCATTGATGAGGCATGAGAGTCCTGGCACCATTCCTATTACATTGTATACCATTGCACTCTGCTAGAATCAATCCATTCAAACCTCCATTAAACATAGTCTAAGATTACTTCATCATCCACATCTTCTTCGGTTTCCTCATAACTCTTGGAGTTATCTAGATCAATTATTTCCTCAACATTCTCTTTCTCATCATTCTTGCAGGTTGAGTGCTTCTGTACATAACTCTCGGACTTGGTTAGATCAAATATCACTTTATTCTGTTTCTCATCATCCCTGCAGGTTGAGTGCTTCTCTTTCTCATCATGATCAAATCTCACTGTTGGCAGATCAAAGGGCCCCGGAACCTTAATTGGTTTCATCAAAAACTTACATGGACTAACCATAGATGATTCAGATGAAATCTCCACAGTGAATGGTGCATCATTTATTCGTATCTCCGGTGACACCTAAACAGAGGATTAAGCTCAAAAGTTCAATGAAGTACTGAGTGAAATTATGAGAATGCAGGTAATGCACACATAACATAACTGCTCCCACTTCCTTGTCATCTACGCATTATCTGTAAAGTGTACATCATTTGAGAAAAACATGAAAACAATAAAGTGCATTGCTTCAACAATAAAGTATATTGCTTCAATAATAAAGTAGACTTCATTAAAACAGTACATAGATTCAACATAAAAGTACATTGCCTAAACGGAAAAGGTAAACCCATGCTGAATGCAGAAAGATGCAGAAAAGATACAGAAAGAGAACAACTGTGGATGCAGAATGAATGCATAGTGCATGTAGAGAACAAATGTGCATATTACAAATATAGCAGAAATGCTGTAAAAAAATGCATTTCATAGTTGATAAAGATCAAGGTTTTAACATACTTTAGAGTTAGTAGGGAAGGAAATCCAATTAAAATATAACACATCATTCTTACATCAAAACAAAAAGAGTTCTGGATCACTCAACATTATTACATTAAAAAACAGGGTTCTGAATCACTCAACTAGAGAAAAAGCAAAAAACAAATACACCATCAGATTACATCATTTATTCTTTCTCTTTCTTGTGTTTACCTCCTTTCTTGGTGCTTGCTCAGTGGAGGGAATGACAGATCTTTGGTCAGGTTGCGGCTGCGGTGGCTGCTGCTGGTTTCTGGAAATTGACTGCACCATCGTCAAGATCAACCCCAGCTTCTCAGAAGTGTCTGCGTTCTGCTCCCTGCACTCCTTCAGGCCTGCTTCCAATTCATCCATCTTCTGCTTCAACTCATCATCAACCACAGCTTGACATGCAGCTCCTGCTCCATCACAAACACGACCGCCGGGCTTACGCACTTCAATGTCAATAGAAAGCAACCCCCCTTTGCTGTTTGTGTAGTGCATAAGCTTGTCTGCAGCTTTGTCCCCCCAAGCTTCAACAGGGTACAATGAAGTGTCCACATACGGCTGCCGGCTCACCACACTGTCAAAATAAAAGAGCTGCAGAAACAGGATGCAGCCGCTAATGTAGGACTGCCTGTCTTGAAGGTGATTGGAGGACTCCTTAGCTTTGGGGATCTTCTGGAACTCACTGATTCCCTTCATCAGAAGCTTGAAGGCGTGTTCACACCAGTTGAAGGAGGCTATGGCATGTGTGTCCCGAAGAGGAAGCAACCACTTCTGCGGTATCATCAATGAGGCACTAGGAGTGAGGATTGTGCTCATTGTGTACAAAACAAACACCCTCTTGAACTTGTCATCCACAGGAGCTGTTTTGTCCCTCAAGTAGTTTTCCAAATCCCTTAACACCATCATTGATTTCCCTTCCTTCGTCCTGAACTGTTGCGCTATCCCCATAAGTTCAGGATTATCTTTAACATAACCAGCAAATGACAACTCCCGCCCAGCATTTCTCAACCCCATCACCCGAGCAAAGTCATCAGAAGACAACTTAAATGTTTGCCCGTGAATCTTGATCAAGCATGTAGTGGGGTCCACACACTCCACAAGATAACGCACGGTGCACTTGCGCAGCCTCTTTCCAGCCATCCACACCAAAACACCAAAGCCAAGCTCTTCACAAGCTACCTTCTGCGTATCGGTGAACTCAGACACTACGCTCCTGAAGTGTTCTGGAGAGCATCGAGTGTTAAGACTAAACAACTCCATAGCCTCCTCACTCCCAACACAGTCTTCTTTTACCTTCGGTTCCACCTTATACTTTTCCTTCTCATCCGGTGGAAGCTGACGCCACTTTTGGGAGAATTCAATGCGAACTGTCTGACTTAGCTTCTGGTGGGGGTTGGATTGTTTGTGTTGGATGTTGCTGCATTTAACAGTTAAAATAGACATAAGGGTATATAAGCAAGAAATATAATCAGCTGTAATCAGAATTCAAAATTAACTTAAGGAAATATAATCAGCTGTAATTATTTCTTGCTGGTTCAGAATTGTATGCCTTATATAAACAACTGTAAGAATAAACTTACATGAAATTGAAAAGGCTCGACCCATGATTGGCCTTCCTCCTCTTCCCAATCTGAACCAGTTTGCTTGGAGACTTGATGCACTCCTCATTTACCTCCGTTTCAACCCACACCTCGGTTTGGAGATGTGTCTCGTCTGGTTACTCTGCCCTTTCACCGGCGGCAGTAGATGCTTCTGCCCTTGAGGTGTCCTTTCCCCTTTGTTCAAAATTGGCTCTCAACTTAGCCATCAACGCTTCCTCGAGAGGTGACATTGGAGGCTCTACTGATAAATCATCCACCCAATCTCGGTTGTCGTTGGTTGGCCTCTTTTCCGATTTCCTCGCCTATTTTGGTTTGGGTTTGGGGTTTACCACCTTCGCCATTCCAGTCCGATTATCAGACACCGTGGTCTCGCTACAGCTTGGGGCTAAACCCATGATCCTTGAACTCTTTCTCACTCCTCCTTCGTTCTGGCTATGAGAGGATTTTGTTTGCTCTTTCTTTTTCGGGGCCATTTTTGCGCAACAGAGACGGATTTGAGACTGAAAGAATGAAAGGGAGAGGGATTGAGATGAGATGGAGTTCGAGATGGGTTTTTTGCTAGTCGGAGTTGGGGTTCTTTGCGAACAGAAGAGGGAGTTGGGGATGCAGAGAGAGATGAGTGAGAAACAGAAAGACGACGAGTAGGGGATGAAGGGAGTTGGGGTTTTCTGCTAGATCCAGTTGGGAGTCGGAATTGGGGTTTTCTGCTAGTAGAGGATGAAGGGAGTTGGGATGCAGAGAGAGGTCACTGAAAACCGAAGACGACGACTTTGAGCTGTGAAGGAGTAAAACGACAAGTTTACAGAATGAGAATCGTTTAGGGTTTTATCGCAAGAATCAGTTGGGTTTTTTTTTTTCGCTGAGAGTTTTATGTGAATGAAAAATGGAGTTGAATTTGTGAGTGATTAATGAGTGATGGGGTCAATAACAACAATTAAGTTGGGTTAGATTTCCTATAATTCAAATTTTAAAAAACTTAACTGAGTGTTAACATTAACGGAGATGTTAACCGAGTTGGATAACGGTGTTAGTTAACGGAGTTAATAAGTTAGCTAACGGGGTTAGTGACTTGGCTAACGGGGTTAGTGCCACATAAGCGTGGCATAGATACCTCAAGGTATGCAAGGGGATCCCTTAATTTTATACCCAAACCATCAAACACTAATTCGTAATCGGAGATCCAAAATTACCTGGTTTTCTCAATAATATTTTAGGCCAAAAGACTAATATGTGTTGAGAAATTAAGTTTGATGCTTCACTCTCTTAGCCATTAGAAATAAATTAAGATTTAATTTTAGTCAACAACGTTAACGGAATTCGAATTTGAGTAAACTTTTACCTACTCGACCACATGTGGTGGTTTAATAAGTAATTAACATTGACAAGTGGCAACGGCGTCTGACCTCACGGCCGGGTCGGGTTGGTCGGGTTAATCTTCGGGTATTCAAACACCGCCAATAGGTGGGAGAAGGGAAAGCTTCAGTATAACGCCTCCAATTTTAAAAAGCGAAATCGGAAGTGCAGAGGTTTTGGGGTTTGAAACTACGGACATGGACGTTGATGAACCAACCAAAGGTACGCCCTTACTCAACACTGCCTTTTAACACTATCAAGGTCTTTGATCATATAAACCCTAACAATCTCCTCCCCACATTTCCCCCAATTTACAGTCGACCAAGAAACGCAAGCAAAGCCCATAATCGTGATCTTGATGGGCGCACCCGGTAGCGGCAAGTCCACATTCTGCGAACAAGTCATGGGCTCCTCAATTCGTCCCTGGGTTCGAATCTGCCAGGTACGTTTTTCATTGTTTGATATCGCACACCACGTGTTCGATGAAAGGCCTCAATGAGTTTTGGAACCTATAATTTAGTTATTGGAGTATGCATGACTAGACAATGCTGCATTTTCATTTGGGTTGTTTCGGGTTTGTTGTGTTTGTTAGGATACTATTAAAAATGGGAAGGCTGGGACGAAAGCGCAGTGTATTGAGAGTGCGAGGAGAGCATTGAGGGAAGGGAAGAGTGTGTTTATAGATAGATGTAATCTGGAGAAAGAGCAAAGAGATGAGTTTGTGAAGCTGGGTGGTGGTGGGCGTGTGGATGTTCATGCTGTCGTGCTTGATCTTCCTGCTAAGGTGTGTATATCGCGGTCGGTGAAGAGAACTGGGCATGAGGGGAACTTACAAGGCTGGAAAGCTGCAGCAGTTGTGAATAGAATGTTGCAGAAGAAAGAGTTGCCGAAGTTAAGTGAAGGGTATGGTAGGATCACTTTTTGCCTGAATGAGAGTGATGTTGAGTCTGCTGTTGGTACGTATAGTGGACTTGGTCCGTTAGATACGCTTCCCCATGGGACTTTTGGCCAGAAGAACCCGGGTGCTAAAGTTCAACTTGGTATAATGAAGTTCTTGAAGAAAACAGAGAATCCTGCTAATACTGAATCGACTTCGAAGAAGGTTCAGGATTCTAATGCTTCTCAAAGTGCTGCGGGAAAGGATAGCAGTTTGAAAGGAACAGGTTTGTCTACTGAAAGTGATAGTATGGAATCTGAAAAAGATGAGCAGCCTGCCATAGGTTCTTCTGGCACTGATGTCTCTCTTGATGATGCTCCTACCCTGGCTTTTCCATCTATTTCCACAGCAGATTTTCAGTTTGACCTTGAGAAGTCATCTGACATTATTGTAGAGAAAGTAGCAGAATATGTTGATAAACTTGGAAATGTTAGACTTGTTTTAGTGGACTTGACTCACAAATTGAGGATTTTGTCCTTGGTGAGGGCTAAAGCTTCACAGAAAAACATCGACTCCAACAGGTTCTTCACATTTGTAGGAGATATCACTAAGCTTCATTCAGAAGGAGGTCTTCGCTGCAATGTGATAGCTAATGCTGCTAACTGGTAAGCTTTCAAATTTCATGTCAATGCAAATATTTCATTCGGGTGCTAATAGTTGAAAATTAATTTGATAAAACTGGAGGCTTTTAGCATTTTACCCTTTCCATGAAATATGGTCTTAATATAGAGTTTTGCTGAGTAAGGATTGCATCCATTGCCCACTAAGTTGAGTCTGTTGCAATGTAAAGGTGGATGTAGTCACTTCAACTTTATTCTCTTTATGAATAAAAATTGTGATTTTAAATTATATGAAAGGTTGATTGAACAAAAAAATCATACTGTTGCAGGCGACTTAAACCGGGAGGCAGTGGTGTCAATGCTGCAATCTTCAATGCTGGAGGTCCAGCCTTAGAAGTTGCAACCAAAGAACAAGCCAAATCTCTGTATCCTGGGAATGCTGTTGTTGTTCCACTCCCTTCAACCTCTCCCCTGTTTTGTAGGGAAGGAGTAACCCATGTCATACATGTTCTTGGACCCAATATGAACCCACAGAGACCAAATTTTCTTGACAATGACAATAATAAAGGCTGCAAAATTCTCCATGACACTTACACTTCACTTTTCGAAAGTTTTGCATCAATAGTAAGAAACCAAAAGAAGGTATCCAAGGGAAGCTTTAAAAATCTCCGGTCAAAGCTGTCAGAGTTAGAAGATCACTCTGAGAGTGGGCCTAAAAATCACTCTACAAACAGCTATCAAAAGGTCAAGAGAGAGGATCTTCATGAATCTGAAAGGACCAAAAGGAGTAAAGGATATCAAGCTGAAGCTGAACTTGTCAAGTCTGAAGGAAGCAAGAATAAGTCCTGGGGATCATGGGCTCAGGCTCTTTACAACATTGCTATGCATCCAGATAAGCAGAGAGATGTAGTACTAGAGATATCAGATGATGTCGTTGTACTTAATGATCTTTATCCGAAGGTAAGTCACACCTAATGTAGTTATCATCCTCTTCTGTGTTTTAGCTGGTTAACAAAATTTTGAAATTTTGTAGGCACAAAAGCATCTACTGGTGGTAGCGAGACATCCTGGTCTTGATCGCTTGGCAGATGTATGCAAAGAACACATTCAGTTGCTAAGGACAATGCATTTGGTTGGTTTGAAGTGGGCTGAAAAGTTCTTGCATGATGATTCAACATTGGTCTTTCGTCTTGGATACCACTCGGTACATATGCTACTTTTGTTTGTTGCCTTTGTGAGATGTGTTTTCTCTAACATTTACTCTTGAAACTGTTTTTCTGGACCCAATACCTACAGAATTGGTCGGGTTAATAAAGTAAAACGAATCTTTGGTATCCAATTAAGTTTAGTTGATAGATGTAGAGATGTGTCTTCTCCTCTTTATTAGTCTCTTGAGAATGGTATATATATATGTCGTCCCTGATCATGACTCTAGCATTATTTGAGGCTGTAAACGAAGACTGCCTAGTAAGCAATTGTGATGTCTTCTCTTTCAGGAACCATCAATGTGACAGCTGCACCTACATGTAATCAGCCAGGATTTTGATTCAGCACATTTGAAGAACAAGAAACATTGGAACTCCTTTAATACTGCTTTCTTTCGAGACTGTGGATGTGCTAGCGGAAGTCAGTAGTGACGGAAAGGCGATATTGAATGATGATGAGAGTCTGATGTCTGTGGAGTTACGATGTAATCGATGTAGAAGTGCTCACCCCACCATACCCAAATTAAAATTGCACATTAGCAGATGCCAAGCCTCCTTCCCAAACACCCTGCTCCAAAATGGTCGTCTAGTTACCGCACCAAGTAATGGTGCATGTAAATATGAACTAGATGATTTTTGATTGTTCAACTGGTTTCTCTCAGAACTTGGTGTCTCTGTTTCTGTCCAACTTGTGTGTCCCTCCAAAATGAGTTTGTTTCAATCAGATGATTGGGAGAGGAGATATAATAGATCACCACCTCTTTCTTCGCTGTTGTCTTTCCATTATGAGGTTCTCTCTTCTTACTTCGTCTTGTTTGTTTGTTATTCCAACTGCTCTGTAAATTAGTGAAACTCATGAAACACTGTTCTTAATTATAGAAAGTAAATATATAAACTAACTTAATCTGATCCCAAGCTGGTCTATAACTATACAGAGGTTATCTGCTACAATAAGAAGTTGATCCTCACTGATGTACGGATACGTTAATATATTGCAACTCTCATGGAGATTCTAAAAGTTATAAGAATTGATGCTTCAAGCCACCAACTCCCCCCAATTTCATGGTCTACCATCATACAGGAAAGAATAATCACATCTCGTCGACATAGGGTTCTATATGCCTCTTATCATTCGTTACATTTGCAACTATAATTCTAAATGTTAGATGCCAAAGATAAGTGAGCTAGATAGTTTTGGCCTCCCTAATTAGTACTTACCTCCTTTCCTTCACTTAACCAAAGTCACCGGAAAGCTCCAAAACCGATAGAATCGAGTTTTGAGACCAACGAACCAATCCATCTACGCTTAAGTTGAAAATGACATCATAGAACAAAGACAGCTTCGCTAATTGATTTAGATTAAAAATTTAGGTCAAGGAGCGCTGGAATATGCGGACAAAGTAGCAGCACATCACGGGGGTTTGGGGGCCAAATGTTGGTCTTAAACAACGTTGTAGTCACACATGGATCTGTCATCCTAAACGTGTCAAGGTACGCCTTGTTTTCCACAAACCATTTAGGATCACAGAATTTGATCAATTGAAAAATCCTAAGATACTAATTCTTGAGAAAAGGAAGAAGATCACAGAAGATTAATGAGCATCTGTCTATATTTAATGTAGATTGTAATTAGAACAGCATCATTGTAATTAGGAAAGGATCTGTAGTAATCCCTGTAATTAGGGAATAGCATCATTAGAGGTGATCCTCCTGTATAAAAAGGGTTCAAACCCTACGTGAAAGAATATCAAGAAAATCAAGAATACAGATACCAATTCTTGATGGTATCAGAGCATCGACTCTGAGGAAACACAAATATCAACCCTAAACACAAAACCCTCATACACTTACCTCATGGGAGAGACTGTCCTCAAGCTTGACGGTGGCGGCCAGTCGCAGCAAAACACTGCATCACCATGGGAGAAATCTAATCACCCGCTTTACCTTCACCACACGGATCAACCCGGAGCTGTGCTGGTTGCACAGACATTGGAGGATGACAACTACACACACTGGGCGCAGGCAATGATCATGGCCCTCACTATCAAGAACAAGAAAGGCTTTGTCGATGGCAAAGTGAAGAGACCTGAGCACGATGAAGACGAACAAGAACAGTGGGATCGATGTGACACACTTGTCAAAACCTGGCTTCTCGGATCTATGTCCAAAGAGATCTCGAGAAGTGTGATGCATTGCAGCACTGCAAACGGTATGTGGATAGAACTGAAAGAAAGATTTTCTCACACTAATACTGTGCAACTGTTTCAGATTGAAAGCTCCATTCATAATTGCGAGCAAGGTTCAGGATCTGTTACTGCCTTCTTCACCAAATTGAAAGCACTGTGGGATGAGAAAGATTCCTTGTGTGCTTTTCCTGCTTGCACATCTGAAACTGCCGCTGAGATGAAAGCCTACTTAGAGAATCAGAAGACCATGAAGTTTCTCATGGGACTAAATGAAGAATTCAGCACTGTACGGAGCAACATCATTAGTATTGATCCGTTACCTGCTCTCAATAAAGCCTATGCTATGGCTCTAAGACATGAGAAGCAAGCTGGCAGCATGAGCAAGGCCGGAGAACACACAGATGCTTTAGCCTTTGCTGTGAGAAAGTTTGGAAAAGGCAACAGTATCGGAGGACAGGGTAGAAGCCAGAACAATGGTGAAGAAAACCTGAAGTGTGATATATGCTCCATGACCAATCACAGTACGAAGAACTGTCGAGCACACATCACATGCTCATACCGTGAAGGCAAAGGGCACAGCTATGGCTATTGTCGAAGAAGAAAGAATGATCTAGAAGCAGGGATTCTGAGAGGTGATAAAGGGAAGGGCAGGAATGAAAGGAACCAGAATCAGGGGCGTTCTGAGAACAATCAAAACCGAACTAGAGTTAACATTGCTGCATCCAATGATAACATCAAAAGCTTTCCGTTGTCCCAAACCCAATGTGGTCAAATGATTGACCTACTTCAAAGAATCAAGTCAGGGGCTGCTGATCCAACTGACAACAACCAAATGCTGGAACTATTGAACACTGCCAAATCATCCTCTGTGAATGTTGTTGGTAATGCTCATACTTTTGAAGAACTTACAGGTACAGCTCTAGCATTACTTGGTGATCATGCCAAGGATGTTTGGATCCTTGATAGTGGTGCAAGTGACCACATAGTCTGTAACCCTGCATTGCTCACATCTTTTCAAACTGTCCATAACCGCTTTGTTAGGTTGCCAGACAACACTTCCATACAAGTAACACACATAGGAACTGCCATATTCACCTCTGATTTTACACTGCTCAACGTTCTTTATGTTCCAAGTTTTCACTTGAATCTTATATCCATTAGTAAGCTCAACTTTGATTCCTTTTATGCCACAATCTTTCTTCACCGCATTTGTTTCATACAGGACCTTCGTTCGGGGAAGATGATTGGGACGGGATCGGAGAGTGAGGGACTTTACTGCCTCAACACATCATCGAAAGGAACATGCAATTTCGTTACCACCACATCACAAGAGCTTTGGCACCAACGCCTTGGCCATCCATCTCGCAAAGTATTATCATCTTTTCCCTTCTTTGCAAATAAAGCTTGCAATGCAAACAATTGCCATGTTTGTCCCTTAGCTAAGCTCACTAGGCAGCCATTTCCATTAAGCACAACTTCAAGTGACTTTTGTTTTGATTTAATTCATGTTGATATTTGGGGAGGCTACCCTATTCCTTCAATTTGTGGTGCAAAGTATTTCTTGACTATTGTTGATGATTGTTCACGATGCACATGGATTTATCTCATGAAACACAAATCGGAAGCACGAGATTTACTCATCAATTTTATTCATTTTGTTGAAACTCAGTTTGACACAAAGGTTCGGGTTGTCCGAAGTGATAATGGTCCTGAATTTAAATGTACACAATTTTATGCTTCCAAAGGAATTCTGCATCAAACAACTTGTATTAACACTCCCCAACAAAACGGGGTTGCAGAACGTAAGCATAGACATTTATTAAATGTGGCACGAGCCTTGCTTTTCCAATCTCATTTACCAAAGGATTTTTGGGGTGATGCCATTCTCACTGCTGCATACTTGATCAATCGGACCCCAACTCCTACCCTTGGGGGGAAAACTCCATTTGAAAAACTCTTTTCAAAGGCACCAACCTACACACACTTGCGAGTTTTTGGATGTCGAAGTTTTGTGTCAACTCATCCTTCCAAACCTTCCAAACTTGATCCCCGCTCTTTGGAGTGTATTTTTTTGGGATATCCCTCCGGGAAGAAGGGTTACAAGTTATATGATATTCACAACAAACAGGTCATTTACTCCAGGGATGTGATTTTCTTTGAAACTGAGTTTCCTTTTCAACCTAAATCTTCTTCATCTGCTCACAACCCTACTCCTACTTCTTCAACTATTTTTCCTCCACTCACACAGCCTCCTTCTCATGATGAGGATCCCCACTCTTCCATGCATTCCGCTGCTCACACTCCTGCCGCACTCGAACACACTATACCTCTTGATGAGGATCCCACTACCTCAGACACTTCACCTTGTCTTGATCCCACTCCCTCAGACACTCCACCTGATAATACTTTTCCTACTCCACCTAGGAATTCACCCCTTCCGCCACCACAACGTCCATTTCGCCGAGCCACCACCATTCCTAAGAAATTGCAGGACTTTCATATTGAGGTGGCCCTCCCTTCTCGGCACGTCCCAGCCTCTTCCATGGCGGAGGTCAGTCCCTCAGGTACTACCCACTCTCTCTCTACTGTCTTAACTTATGATAGACTTTCCCCCCAGCATAGGGCTTTTTCTATTCAGCTCACACTTGAAAAGGAACCCAGAACTTTCTCTCAGGCAGTACAGGACCCTCGCTGGTGTCACGCTATGAATGCAGAGATCCAAGCTCTTCAGTCCAACCGCACCTAGAGCTTGGTCCCTCTCCCAGTTCACAAGAAGCCAGTCGGCTGCAAATGGGTCTATCGGATCAAATACCATCCCGATGGCACTGTTGACCGTTTCAAGGCACGCCTGGTTGCCAAGGGCTATAGCCAGATTGAAGGAGTCGATTATAGGGAGACTTTTGCTCCAGTGGCTAAACTCACCACTGTGCGTGTTCTTTTGAGCATCGCCTCTCTTCGGGGATGGCATCTGCACCAGCTTGATGTTAACAACGCCTTCCTCAATGGAGATTTGTTTGAAGATGTATACATGCAGCTCCCTCCTGGTTACGGACGAAAGGGGGAGACTAGGGTTTGCAAATTGCATAAGTCTCTGTATGGATTGAAACAGGCCTCAAGGCAATGGTTCCTAAAATTCTCCACTGCACTCAAGGCTGCTGGCTTTCGACAGAGTTGGTCAGATTACTCTCTTTTCGTCCGCAACTCCAATGGTACATTCACTGCCCTTCTTGTTTATGTTGATGACATAATTCTTGCTGGAAACAGTTTACATGAAATAGAGAGAACAAAACAGTTCTTGGCTTCTCAGTTTAAGTTGAAGGATATGGGGAAACTTAAGTACTTTCTTGGTCTGGAAGTGGCTCGATCAAAGGCAGGTATAGTCCTATGCCAAAGAAAGTATGCACTTGAGATCTTGGATGATGCTGGATTTCTCGGTGCAAAACCAAGCAAGTTTCCAGTCGAACAAAATGTTGTTTTGACCAAAGGAGATGGTGCATTGCTCAGAGATGCTTCACAATATCGAAGACTGATTGGAAGGCTCATATACTTGACCATTACTCGACCTGATTTGGTTTATGCAGTTCATATTCTTAGTCAATACATGGACAAACCCCGAGAGCCACATCTGGATGCAGCCTACAGGGTTCTTAGGTACATCAAGCACACACCAGGGCAAGGAATTCTGCTGCCCTCAACAGGAAACTTGGAACTTAAAGCATATTGTGATGCAGACTGGGCTCGTTGCAAGGATACAAGGAGATCTGTTACAGGCTACTGTGTCTTCCTTGGCAGAGCTCCTATCTCCTGGAAAACAAAGAAACAAGGGACTGTTTCTAGGTCCAGTGCGGAAGCCGAGTACAGGTCTATGGCTTCAACATGTTGTGAGATCACCTGGTTGCAGAATATTCTCAATGACTTGAATGTTGAGCAGAGAGAAGTTGTAAAACTCTTCTGTGATAATAAGGCTGCGATATACATTGCATCAAACCCGGTTTTTCACGAACGAACAACCTGCTGACATCTTTACATTGAGATTGACTGTCATGTGGTTCGTGAGAAAGTGCAAAGGGGATTAGTGAAAGCCATACATGTTGGAACAAAGGAACAACCTGCTGACATCTTTACAAAACCTTTAGGTTCAAGGCAATTCAACATTCTCCTAAGCAAGCTGGGTGTAGTAAACATACACTCCAACTTGAGGGGGAGTCTTGAGAAAAGGAAGAAGATCACAGAAGATTAATGAGCATCTGTCTATATTTAATGTAGATTGTAATTAGAACAGCATCATTGTAATTAGGAAAGGATCTGTAGTAATCCCTGTAATTAGGGAATAGCATCATTAGAGGTGATCCTCCTGTATAAAAAGGGTTCAAACCCTACGTGAAAGAATATCAAGAAAATCAAGAATACAGATACCAATTCTTGACTAATATTCAGAAGGAAATATACAGACAAACCAGAAATCACTGTAGTGTAAAAAAAAAAAACTTGACAGACACCATTCAGTTGACAGGAAAAACACAAGGAAAATCTGCACAAGAGTTGGCTTGATCTAAATCTGTGAATGTGAATGAAGGCCTTCATATGACACAGGAGAGTTTTACTGAGGATTAGGTGGGCGGCTGTTGGCAGCAGAAACCCTAGACCCCCACTCAAGCAACTCTTTGCTGGTATCATCCTTGTGAACAATCACCTCAATGAAGCAGAAGCTATCCTTCTTGGGTCCATTTGCAGTCTCTATTGCTTCAATCAGCTCCTCTTCGCAACGCACCTGAAAGATTACATGAATTTGTTAACAGTGAGTTTTACGATCTGTGAAGCTGCATATTGAAGGCGGTGGAGGTAACAAGCAAAGTGTTTTAGCAGACTGACCTTGGTTGTCCAGCACTTGCCTTCCCCATTGTGGATTGCATCAACCAGTCCTGTGTAGTTCCAGTTCTTGATCACATTGTATGGTCCATCATGGATTTCCACTTCAATGGTGTATCCACCATTGTTTATCAGGAAAATAATGGTTCTCTGTCCATTTCGAATCATTGTGGACACATCTTGAGCAGTCACCTATTAGGGATACAACAAAATAAAGGTATAAACAAATGAATGCGGGAAGTTATAGTGCTTATGCTTTACTTTAAATACCAAATCGGATGCTTAGCAAAAGCAACTGTAATTGATTATTCACATTTCAGCATACAATCACTTTGGCAATTGCAGAATTCACTAGACTAATAATGTGATCAAAATTGCATACCTGGAAGCTCCCATCACCAATGAAAGAAATCACTCGCTTCTCAGGTACAGCCTGAGCATACCCAAGAGTTGCTCCAACTGACCAACCAATTGATCCATATTGCATTTGGAACTCATACCTGAAAATGCATTTCCAGTTACGAATTAGAATTGTGACATTATAACGGAAAGAAACAATAACGAACATTAAATTCTCCAAAGGCTTACCCGCAGCCGGGTGGCAATTTCAGCTTCTGACAGTTAAACCATGAGTCCCCTGTCTCGGCAATCACAGCGGTTTCAGCTGACAGCATATTCTGAATGTGTTTGAACAGAACATTAACCCTCAAAGGTTCTTTGGGTGCGGCCTTCAGAGGGTGGCCATCAGGCACAAAGATCCTGCGGTAGTTCTCATGAGCAGTGTTGTTATGCTTCAGCTTCTTTGCTAGGCCTAAGAGGAAATCCTTCATGAGAACACAACCAAATGTAGGGCCATTCCCTATCGTCACACGATCTGGCTGCACAATGATCGCCTTCTCTTTCTTGAGAAGGAGCGAGTATCCAACTGAGCTGTAGTCATTGAAAATCGGCCCAGCAAACAAGTATGCATCTGCAGACTCCACAATCTCAGCACAAAAGGCAGTGCTCACAGCACCCCAGTACGTTCCGATGAAATGGGGGTGGTGCTCTGGCACTTGCCCCTTTGCTGATGGCATCACAGCCAGAGCAAATCCAGAAGCATCAGCCAGTTCAACAAAGGCATCACCAGCATGTGCAGAGCGCAGTTTGGGCCCGCCCACCATAACTGGCTTCACTGTCTTGTTCAAGAACTCTGCAGCAGCCTCCACTGCAGCCTCTAATCCCCACTTATTGCTCAATCTGAAAAACCAAGTAGAAACTTACGTTAAGTTACAGTAAGAACTTAACAAAACCATAATCTCTCTACAAACACCATCATCAAACGAGATCAAAACGCACAAAGCTTACTTTGGAGACAATGAAAATGGAACAGGTTCACGGCTGAAAGTAGGATGAGGAATCCCAGCCAAGTTGCAGCCAATGCTGATATACACAGGCTTGCTTTCTTTCAAAGCAGTCGAAATTGCAGTATCAATCATCTCATGTGCATCCTCCAGATTATTCACCACAGCCTAGTCAAACCAACCACATACCCAAATTAGCAAAACAAACTAGCCAAACCCACGTTCCCAAATTAGCAACCTTCAAATCCAAGCAACCCCAACACAAATATTTATTGGGTCTCCAAAACACACATCAAATTAACCAAACTTCAAAAAAGAACGAATATTTAACAAAACCCACTAAAACCCAACATCAATTCATCATAAAGACTCAAAGTTGATCATGTTCCTTACCTGAAAGCAAGTCACGGTCTGAAAGCACCGGAGCTCTTGACTGAAGTCCGGCAACCCAATAGTATGGTGAAGAATCCGGTTAGTCCCATAATCGTTAGAGTTGGGCCCACCAACAATACAAATCACCGGCAAATTCTCACTATACGCGCCGGCGATCGCGTTCAGCACACTCAGTCCACCAACAGTGAAAGTCACCACGCACGCGCCGACGCCACGCGACCGCGCGTAGCCGTCGGCGGCGTACCCGGCGTTGAGCTCGTTGCAGCAGCCAATGTTGGTGAGGCCGGGCTCGGCGATGAGGTGGTCAAGAAGGGTCAAGTTGAAGTCGCCGGGGACGGTGAAGACGTCGGTGACGCCGATTTGAACGAGGCGGCGTGCCAGGTGGCGGCCGAGGGTGGCGTCGGCGGAGCTGAGGGAGGTGGAAGGGACTGAGTTTTGAACGGTGGAGGTGGCGCTGTTTGGTAAACAACCGACGTCGTGGTTCTCGGTTTTGCAGACGTCGATGGAGCCAATCTTGGTGTCCATGGAGGTTTAAAGGTTGAAACTTTTTTGTGATCAAATGGGAATTTTTGTGATGAAAGATTGAGACTCTGAGTGAAAATATGCAAGCTTTGTAGGTTTTTGGTGAGAAAGAGTGATGGGTTTATGGGGTTATATAGTGAAGGTGACGGTGGTTATGGGAATGGAGGTTTTTACTAGGGGCTGGTTGGTTTTCATGTGATGTCTTTTTTGTAAAGGCAGTGGGTAGCAGTGGGTTTTTTGAAAACAATTTTAGGTGAGTGAGTGGCAAGTTAATTATATAATTGGAATGCTAACTTTGTTTTGGAAAGGGCTAGAAGAATTGGAGTTTTGCGGATTTTTTTTTTTTTCGGGATCAAGAAAAATTGATATTTTCATCTGTGATGTTTGGGATGGGATCTGTGATGTTCGACTTATTTTCTGATAATTAATTTAATTTGATTAAAATTTAATTATCAATTGATATTTAATATTTATTTTTAGTTAGGATTGATAATTTTTGTTGTCGATCGATCATTCACACGATGTCACATATCATTTTCAAAGACTTTTGAACTTTTCCGACTCACGAGGCAATTTGTCAAGACCATGCGTCGTATGAATAATCTAATGATTATTATTCTCATTAAATTTTATGCGTCTACAAATGCCCTCACTTCAAAGTGCACCGTAGTCGTGTTGCCTTCACGTGTCAGTGGTGCGACTTGAAGTCCATACTTTTGACATAGACAATTCTAGGCAACTTCTTGGGCTTCAATGTATATGGGAATCCCGAATTTGTAAGGACTCCTAAATTTGCAAAGATTCCCTGTAAATGTGGGAATTCCTTAAAATTTACAAGATATCCAAACTTGTAGAGATTTCTTAAATTTGCAAGAATCCTTACATATTTTATTTAATTTGGTAGGGATTTCCAAACACCAAATGTAAATGAAAATATATCTTGGATATATTACATTTTCGATTTGATTGATTGTTTGCAAGATTTTTCATAATAAATTATTTAGGACATTAAATAATTTAAGGTTATATAACGGGGAAATCTTTGATTTCCTCTATAAATTTATAGTCTCAACTAGGTAATTACTGGTGTAGCAATACCTAGGGGTTCAATATAAATTATGGTTCCGAGTTTCAATACATTCATCCTCATATCGACTGCCTCAAGGTTTTCGTCGCAGTTATTATGATGTTTCTGCTTTTCTTTCATCTTGATTTGACTGTGTTGGCTTTGTCTAAAACTCTAAATCACCGATCCTTCTAGTATTAGTTTTTTTTATTTCAGAACACATAACACAATTGAATTGCCCTCAAGTTACAGGCGGAGAAGACCTTTGGCCTTGATAGGACAGCAGCATAACCTAAGGTACTCTATGTACCTTTTTTTTTTTTTTTCTTCAATTCTTTTCGTTTAATATTCGGATGCTCCCATGGATTTCTAGGTTGCCCAGCAAAACTAAATTGCCCCCTAAGTCACTCTGAAGAGACCTTTCGACACAGAAAAAATAGATTTGAGGTATTACATTGGCTTCAGTTATTTTGGGACTAATCCTCTGACCTTTTTTGAAAGGAAATATTGACCATTTGCCAAAGCTAATGGCACTCATGCATGCATATGGGTGTTCTCTAATCACCTTGAATGCTCTTCTTAATTTCCATGACAGCACCTCTTCTCCTTCATTATTATTTACGTAGCAACCATTTTCTTTTTTTTTGTTCTTTTTTTAGACTTTGGTCATAATTCGGTGGCAATTGAAGAACGCGAACACCTAACCGCTTGATTTCTTCCATCTCTTAGACGTGGGATTAATCGCTCAAAGTGTCTAGGCTTTGCGTACCTTGACGGCAATTGAAAAACGTGAACACCTAACCGCTTGATTTTTTTTCCACCTCTTAGACGTGGGAGTAATCGCTTAAAGTGTTAAGGTTTTGCGTACCTTAACTGCAATTGAAGAACGTGAACACCTAACCGTTTGATTTCTTCCACCTCTTAGACGTGGGAGTAAACGCTAAAGTGTTTAGGCTTTGCGTATATTGACGGCAATTGAAGAACGCGAACACCTAACTGCTTGATTTCTTCCACCTCTTAGACGTGTAATTAATCATTTAAAGTGTTTAGGTTTTGTGTACCTTGAAGATAACATGAAGAACACGAAAACCTAAATGCTTGATTTGTTCCACCTCCTAGACGTGAGATAAATCGTTTAAAAATGTTTAGGCTTTGCGTACAGTGAAGACAGTCTGATGAGCGTGAAAACCTAAACGCTTGATTTGTTCCACTTTCTGCAAGTGGGAGGAATCACTTAAAGTGCTTAGGCTTTACGTATTTTTCGACCGCTAAAGGAAGAGTAGAAATTCGGAGATTGCGTAAAGTCATCTTTTTTCAAGTTTTGTATGTCTCTTCTTTGACATAGGAAACACCTCAAGCAAATTCATTTTCTTATTTTGATATGGCAGTACTTTGAACAAACCGAGCAAACTCATTTTCTTGCTTTGTTATGATTGGACTTAGAAACATTATCTAAGCTGCCTATGTACTCTTATGAGAAAGAGATCAAGTCACGACATAGTTCAAGGATTTTTTTTTGGTGCCGTACGCAGTTTATGCTCGTGAGGGCAAAGAGCTTTTTTTTGTGCCTTGTGAAGTTGAGGCTCATGCAGTCTAGGAGCGTTTTTTTTGTGTGTCATTTGCAGTTTAAGCTCGTGCAGACAAGGAGCGATAATTTTTTTTATATTAAATTCAGTTTACCTCACTGTCGTTTAGAGGTGAATTTATGTTAGTCCCTAAACTTTTATTTTTATCAGATTACCCCCTGAGCTCTTGTTTTTCTGTCTGCCGTCTCCTATCACTCATGCTCCGTCCAATTGGGACGTTGAAATTTGATGACGTGTGATGACGTTTTGAGGGTTGAGAAGCTAAATTACCATAAAAACAAGAGCTCGGGGGATAATATGATGAAATTGAAAGTTTAAGGACTAATATGAATTCACCTCTAAACCACAATGAGGTAAACTAAATTTATTTATTTATTTATTTGTCATTTGTAATTTAAGCTCGTGCGAACAAGAAGCATTTTGACTCTTGAGTGGTCTACATAAATTTAGACTGGTTGCATGCCCCCAACAAAGGCATTAAGGACACCACTTCGAGGTGTTCAAAGAAGATGGTTGCATAATTTGACTGAGCCATGTCATCTTTAACATCTAAACATACATTTCCTTGTTGTGTTAGCTTCATGATGAGGTCTTTCAAGACGAAGCACTTCTCCAATGGATGACCGAATACATGGTGGCACTTGGAATACTTAGGATCATTGACGCGATGCATCTCTTCTAGACCCTTGCAGTCTGGCAATTTGGTTAGTTCTTTTTCAAGTAAGTTTTCCAACATCGGAATCTGGAAAAGGGTAACTTTTAGCTTCCAAGTCTTTTAGAGTTGCCTCCTTGCTTGATCTTAAGTTGACTGAAACTTCTTTTGGTCGTTTGATTTGACTCGTTTCATGACCCTTGCAGGAGTTGTGTTGATTGCCAAAGACTCTTGATTCTCTGGTTCCATGATGTCACATTTTCTTTGGCCATGGCTAGCCAAACTGAGTTCCATGTCATGAGCTCGAGTAACTAGTTCTTTAAAGGTGCGAGGCTTTATCCCTTGAAGAATGTACAACAAATCCCGATGCATGCCTTGAATACACATCTCTACCGCTGACAATTCTGAGAGTCGATCTTTGCAGTCAAGACTTAGTGTACACCAACGATTGATGAACTCTATAGCATGCTCGCCGTTTTGTTGTTTGGTGTTAGTGAGCTCTAACATACTCACCTTGCGACATGTGATAAAGAAGCGGTTCAAGAACTCTGTTTCTATTTGCTCCCAGCTATCAATGGATTCAGACTCTAAGTTTGTAAACCATTCAAACGTCGTGCCTTGGAGTGAGCGAACAAATTGCGTCACAAGATGATCACCATTGGTGCCAGCGCTGTTGCATGTTTCGATGAAATGTGCAATGTGTTTATTAGGGTTGCCTTTGCCATCAAATTGTTGAAACTTGGGAGGTTGGTAACCAGTTAGCATTCTCAAATTGTCTAGCCATTTGGGTTACGTTAGTGTATCTCGAGACGAACCATCATATTAAGCTTTGATTGTCTTGGCAATCATGTCTTGAAGCTATTGAACTGACAATGAAGCTAGGATGAAATTTGATTCTCCTTTTTTCTCGGAAGATGATCCACTAGACGTGTCTTTCTTATCGCCATGAAGGTTATTCTTCAAGTCATTGTCATTGTGAACTTCTAGCTTCTCTATGAGCGATGCAATTTCTACATCCTTCTCTTCAATGGTCTTTTGGAGCTTCTTCATCGCTTCAGTCAATTGGGCTATTTGGGCAGCTTGTTCTTCCACGTTGATCACTCTTATCATCATGACTTGCATGGCGCAAGAGTCGTCTTCTAGAATCGCTTCAATTTGATTGTCAAGAGGCAATTCCAAGTGTGGACATATCTTCAAATCAACTTTGGTTATGGGCGAAGGAGAATGTTTCCACGAGTTGCTTGATGATATTGAACGTCTTTGCTTCATGAGGTTTGCCCCCATTGTTGTCCAAGCGTCGATCGGCAAAATCTACTTTGAGGAATGAAGGTCGAATGTTGTGAGTTGAAATGACTCACTATGAGCAACATGACTGCTAAGGTTTCTACTGCTTTTCAGAGTAGCTACCTTGTTGGTCTTGTTTTTCGATTTGATTTGCACCATCTTTGAAGCCATGTGATGAGGATGGTGAGATTGTAGAAGAAGGAGATGAGAGGCAGAGATGGTCCCACCGGGTGTTCCAATTTTGTAAACACGAAATTTCCTGTAATGAATAACAGAAAGACACATGTACAAAATAATATATTTGTATTGATTAAATTTGCTGATTACAATCTCTGTGGGGTATTCTTTTAACAAGAATGTCATCTGATTCGATCTCCTCCGTTGATTTGATCCAAAGGTGACGAGCACTTGATCTTGAATTGAACTGTTATAGTTTGAACTTCTTATTGTGTTGACGATTCGTAGAAGGAAGTTGACCAAGGGTTGTATAGGCTTGATCTTGGTCTAATTTGGGCCACGATAGGTGTCACGTGGTGAACGTTCTTCGGCTTGATAGCGGTTGAATCGACACTTGTGTTTGATGCTTGTTAATTTTCCATAAGCTTGTTGAAGAACTTTGTAGAAGTTTTGATTTGTTGAAAGGCTTGAAGATGAGGGTTGATCAAAGGTTGTAGAGGCTTGACTTTGATCTGGTTTGGGCCACGAACAGTTTCACGTGGTGGTTGCTCTTCATCTTGTAGTTGGTGAAGATGTCGGCTATTTGGCAACTTGGTGATTCTTCGGGATTTGACAACTTCTACGCTTAAGGTTGATGAAGAATCGGCTATTTGACTGCTTGATGATTCTTCAAGGGTTTTGAGAGAATTCTGAGCTCTTGGGAGTAATTTTTCTCTCTTGTCCGGAAGTCCTCTTCTTGATATGAGAGGGGGTATTTATAGTGTCGACGTTCCTCCGTTTATGGAATGTTTTGAAGACACCGTTTTAATTGTATTTCTTTAACGGTATAATTAAAAAATTAGTCTTAATTGATGGATCTAATTATAATTATTAATATAATTAAATGGAGTAAATACTTGTGATACCCTATAGTTTACACCTAAAATCAGTTTTGTCCCTCACTTTTTTTTTAAACTGGTATACCCCTATACTTTGAATTCTCGACTGATTTGCCCTTTTCCTAGCTGGTTATGACTGTGACATGCTCATTAACAGTCTAAATAACCCTTCACTCTTATCTCTTCTAGCATAGTAATAGGGGGCTTAGACCTTGCTCTCAAAACCCAACCATTGAAGCTCTCACAAACATTGTTAATGAGCATGTCACAGTCATAACCAGCTGGAAAAAGGGTAAATCAGTCGAGAATTCAAAGTATAGGGGTATACCAGTTAAAAAAAAAAGTGAGGGACAAAACGGATTTTAGGTATAAACTACAGGGTGTCACAAGCATTTACTCATAATTAAATCAATCGGTATTTATTGATTGATTCGATTATGACCGATAAGGTATTTTGTCAATTTGATTAAATGTTCGATTTCCTTTCCGATAATCAATTTAATTTGATTGAAATTTGATTATCGATTGACATTTAATATTTGCTTTTAGTCGGGATTGATGATTTTTGTTGTCAACCAACCATTTACACGTCGCTACATGTCATTTTCGAAGACTTTTCAACTTTTTCGACTCACGAGCCACGTATGTAATTTGTCTGGATCATGCATCGTATAAATAATTTAGTAATTATTATTCTCATTAAATTTTATAAGTCAACAATTAAATTTTAATTGTGCTACCTAAGCATGGAA
The DNA here is from genome assembly GCA_034370585.1 of Fragaria x ananassa. Lineage (NCBI taxonomy): Eukaryota > Viridiplantae > Streptophyta > Magnoliopsida > Rosales > Rosaceae > Fragaria > Fragaria x ananassa. The sequence continues at coordinate 5,794,283 of CP139753.1, forward strand.
TGGAATTGAAGTATAGAAAATTTTAATTGTGCTACCTAAGCATGGAATTGGAGTATAGAAAATTTTAATTGTGCTACCTAAGCATGGAATTGAAGTATAGAAAATTTTAATTGTGCTACCTAAGCATGGAATTGGAGTATAGAAAATTTTAATTGTGCTACCTAAGCATGGAATTGGAGTATAGAAAATTTTAATTGTGCTACCTACGCATGGAATTGAAGTATAGAAAATTTTAATTGTGCTACCTAAGCATGGAATTGGAGTATAGATAATCTACTATATATATGTATGAACGTAATGTATTAATGTAGCTGGCTTTGTTAATTGTGCTACCTATGCATGGAATTGGTGATGAACCGTGAACGTCATTTTCGTGGTCCTGAAGCAAATATCGTCAAACCGTCGATGATAATTACTCAAATTAATACATACTTAATATCCTAGTTTTATGAGTGACCTGGTATTTAAGTGGTTTTGTAAAATCCTGGTGTGATTACCCCAGTCGCAGTGAGCAGCACGTTCCTATACGAATGGCCAGTTTCGCGCGTTAATGAAGAAAAATAATTCAACCCCCAAACGACGACGTTCTGATTTTTTATTTTTATTTTAAATGACCGCGTTGTCGGAGAATACTATGAGCGAGGTTTTGTGAACGACGGAATCCAGGTTGTGAAAACCAGAAGAGAGTCGCCGGTATATTACAAAACCAAAGCTTAATTTTCCTCTATATTTTGGTCATTTCTCCAATTTCCAGTTTTGGATCATTCCAGAATTAACAAATAGATTAAAGCTGCAATTGATACACCATGCACACCTACCAAACGACACGTAGTCAGTCTCATGTGGCTGAGTTGCATATAATAATCTTTCTGTAATTAAAAATGTAATATTATGGATGTAAATTTTATATCTGTTCTACTCTTTAATTATGGTGTGTATATATATATGGTGTCTAGCTCGAAAATTCTTATACGAAAACAAGCGTCTAATATGTAATCTTAACTTTTTATTTATTCAAACATTTATGTGACACAATCATAATTAAAACCTAAAAACCAGCTCAAAGAATCTAAAACACAAAAAATAAGGATATGAAATCGAAACAGAGAAGTGCTTGATTTGCTCAGAAAAAAATTGAGAACGTCACATACATAAATTAAGGGTTTATAGTCTTCATTCAATCTTTTGCATAATTAATTGGGTGACTTTGCACATTGATGATAAGTGTATCTTGACTCATATAATCTGTTCCTCTTTCTGTTTTGTCTATTTTATAAACAAAGTCTTAAAATGGGGATTTACAACAAATTATTGTCTTTTATTATTATTATTATTATTATTATTATTATTATTGAGAAAACTAAACATAGAAAGAAAAACTTCGTGTACAGACGGTTCCTAACAAGTCAAACTGGAAAGCTGGTTGTGCTTGAGGGGGAGGATGATACAACCAAACAAGAGAGTCAACAACATTATGACCTATTGAAGCTAAGCTGGTTTTGCTATCATTCATTGCATGCAATGTATTCCTAGGAGGATCAGAGTTTTTGTTTATGTTCGTCGACATAGAAGACTAGCACAATATGAATTTATGCTGTAACATGCCCCGCAGATTTAGCATCTAATCAGTTGAAAAATAATTGTTGTCGGAATCACTATGTTTGTTATAATATAATTGGAAATGTTAGACCAACTGGGCTCCATCTCTCCATGTGAGTCTTCTGTCCCCAAATAAGACTCAGCTGATTGATAGCTCTTTTCAGTGATCTACAGAGCCATTTCAATATATATCGAGATGGTTCAGATCATGCAAGAGGTCTTAATAATCACACAAATGAATGAGCAGATTAACATAATTGCTGTTAACAATTTAACATAGATGAACGGTGAATAGGTTTATGGTCAAAGAGTAAAAATATCAATAGCCTTGTCCCTCAGTTCGTCAGAACTTCATTCATTTTACACCATCTAGAAGAACAATAAATTACACAGTTTAAAACAACCGGAATTCAAATATACAGTGACATACAAAAAGCTATTGGTGTAGAGTTCTTACGTGATTTTCATCTCTAATTCTTGATGCTGGATCCTCCGGTCCTCACAAGTTGTGGGATGACCACATATCGAAACCAGGGTCAAAACTCATATGCTCGTTACCTGTTGTCTAAAAAAATTGTTTCGTTTGCTGTAGGTATGTACAGAACAGCTAGTCTAAAACTATGTCCAGGGATTACTTTCCACTCATTTGAGAAGGGGGTTCTGTCGTGTCTTGGTGAATCGTATGTCCCCGTTTAGAATTGCAGTAATAAACTTCTCTGCTTCTTCTGTAGTTACTTCACCCTCAAATGCTGCAAATGTTCCCTTTCGAGGTTTGTAGGCTACCAACACCTTATCTGAGGATTTGAACCCTCCTCTGTCAAATGCGTTTAAGAATGATCCCTGCTTGGTGGCATCCAAGAGAGTGTAGGATATGGAATCTCTCCTTGATAAAGATTTCTGAGATACCTGAATCGATTCAACAAGTATAGTCAGACAAACAGAATGAACAAAACGGAAATACATTGATAACATATGAAATAAGAAGTTCAAAATTGTAGGAAATCTGATAACCAAACAGAGGAGAAGGATACTCACCGCGTTCAGAACTGATTCCAACTTCTTTCTTTCTTTGGAAGATCTGAATGCACCAATAATGCAAACTGGAATTTTGTCACCACATATAGCATCAAAATTAGATTTTGTCAGTAGAGGTATCTGATCATCCCCGGAATCAGATGATGGTTTCTTGGACTGATCTGAAGCTGCCTTCTTGTTCTTCTTCTCAAAACTTTCAATTAAACCACTGAGATCATGAATTGCTGATTTCAAATCTTTTACAGTGACGCCTGTTTTCAAGACATGCTTCTCCCCATTTGATAGCACACCAACTATAGCTGGTAGTGCATCAACTCCTAGCTTCTTCACTGTGGGATCAGAAGCATCCTGGACCTGCATCATTTGTCAGGTCATAACTTTGAAGTTAATAACATGTAATTACAAAATCATAAAGGATGCATCAGTGAAGTTTTTCCCTGTAAAACCAAACATTATTCGTGTTGTGGAAGATGGTTTTCACAATCCCCTATACAGCTTCATTCTTTCCAGCAGAAATGTAGAATGTCTAATATTGTTATACTAAAAAGGCTTCGATCTTGTTCATAACTCAGTTCCACACCGGATATCAAGTAGGACACAGTAGAATAATCCATTCACTATGACAACATACCTGTACATCATAGAAAATGAAGCGGTTATGATACAGTCCACTGAGGACGCGCCAGATAACAGGAGTATCTTTTTGGTGGAGAGAAGGACCACTGTAGGAAATTTATCAACTGTGACAGAGGAAGACTTTAAAAAGTTCAAATCAACCCTCTTTGAAAACCTTGGCAAATGGTCTTGGCAAAAGGATTTTAAAGGTTTAGCACCCCAATCCCCATCATACTCGACCAACGAACCCTTCTCACTCGCTTTGTATGAATAAACAAATACCCTGGGCATTCTGCGTGGATATATGCCAAGGTCCTTGCAGAGTGACGCCTCTGTGTCACAGTTTACACTTCCAACCTGACAGAATAACATGGAAAGATTAGCATATGTGGTTATCAATGGAAGATCAGATGGTGCGAATTGCATAAGCGTATACCTTTATAGCACCCTTCAGTGAGCTGGCAACATCCTCTATCATAGATTCAACATGCTGTTGCCCCTTCAAGGAGGTTGTATATGAGAACAACAGCCAAGTCATTCCCTGGTCAACTATTTCTTTCTTGTAAACCTGTGAATTGAGGGCCCTTACGCTCTTCGGAGTGCTCCGAGAGCCAGGTCGATCCCTACTTGAACCAGTGAAGCCACCAAACTGACCTCCAGCTCCAGAATTATCCCCAAAAATGTTTGAGAACATGTCATTCATACCGAAACCGAATGGACTTCCACCACCACTGGGTCCACCAAAGGAAAAGGAGAACGACTGGGAACCTCCCTGCCCACCCATGCTCTGCCAATCACTCGGTCTGTAGCTAAACTGGTTCTGTCCTGGTCCACCATTCGTGAAAAAAGTATATCCACCATGATCCCCTGGGGAATCAGCTTGAAATCCAGGATTACCCTTTTCATCTCCATACATGTCATAATTTTTCCTCTTCTCCTCATCAGATAAAATCTCATACGCTGGCAAAGGAAGAAGAAATAAATCAATATTGGAAAGAACCAGAAGAGGTCTGCTCGAAAGAAAATAAATAGATAAATAAATCATGTTTCCTATGTGAGTACTTCAGTACTAATATCTTGTTGATGGGGCAGAGCTCAGAGACTACAAGAGTTATACAGATGGTAGCGATTGAAATGACTACATTCAAATGCTACACAAACTATTTAAGCTCGAGTATGTAAACAAGATAAAATTCAACAGAAATGGCAAGCTGAGAGGAAACAAAGAATGGAAAAGAGATATTTACCGTTATTTATCTCAGCAAACTTCGCTTGAGTTCCTTTGGCTTTATTCTTGTCCGGGTGATATTTTAGAGAAAGCCTACAGGGCCATTTCCAAGTGAAATTAGTGAGAGAGATGGAATATGTACATCTATAAATCAAAGCAAACAAAGGAAAATATGTAGGCCATTTACAATCAACAAATTGTTATTAGTCATCGGAAACCAATTAGAGAAGCTAGAACGTACATCTGCAATGGTAATAAATTAGGCAAAAGAAAAGGTGGTTCCACTTATTCTGCTAAGTGCTAAATAAGATGTTTCAAACAAAGTTCAATAAATGACCGTCCCATAAAAAATAAAAATCAACACATAAGCACTAACACAATTACACAAAGAGTCATTCCCCGTATTAATGGTAAACGGTTAAACCCTTCATCCCCATCTGCTCAACAAGACCCAAGCTTAACACAACTAAATCATAATGCAAGAGTCATTTTTGAATGAGCACGTTTTGTCAATTGAGCCATCCCAACTGAACCTAAGTCAATCACAAACTTCGCACATAGTCCACTCCATCCTAATTGAAACATAACCATATCCCCAATCAATTTAGAGGTCACATCAAATGCTAATACTTCAATTTTCAAGGTGTCGAGGCAATCTGAATCCAGCACAAACAATCAAGCACATTACAGTCTAGCCTCTTTCACAAATACATTTACAGGTTTAAGGAACATACTTGTGGAAAGCCTTCTGAATTTCACGTTGACTCGCATTTTTCTCCACTCCAAGAACCTGATAAACAATATAAAGCTAATCTCAGAAAAAGGTAATTCAGCACAAAACCAAAGGTAACCAGCAAAACAAACAAATTGGCATAAATCCTATCCCGTTTGCAGCAGCAATAAAATTTACACATTTTCATCAATAATCTAACAAATTACTTCCCCTAAAATTTTCATAATCCAATTCTTCAGAATTCTTTCTTAAATTCCTTAAAATTCTGTAATCAAATTCCATAATCACGAGCATGTATCTTACCACATTGCGTACATCCACATTGAGCTAGAACAAGCAGAAAACATAGAGAAAAAGTTGAAGGAAAAATTGAGAAGCCAGAAGCGTACCTTGTAGGGGTCTATGCCTTTGGCGTCGATGGCCACTAGGAACAACGACGCCGCCACGACGATGAGCGATACTAATCGGCGGTTAAACATATCGGAATCCGAGAATCGGAGACAGATTTTCCAACTGCGATTTTGTGAGGTTTGGGGTTTTCTTAGTGAAATTTGGTAAATTTGGGCAAGGACGGTGCGAGATTGAAATTGGGGGATTTATAAATGGGTTCGCGGGTTCGGAACAAATCCAGATGCTTCGTCTTTAAGGCCGTTTGGAACACGTGGCAATGTGATGTTTTCCCACGCAAAATGACCAATCAGAGAGCAGAGATTGCGGATTGTCTCCAACGGCATCGTTTATGACACGTCAGCTTGATGAATGTAGTAGACCAATGCTTGTGTGACACGTCAAAACCCTGTGTGTTTGTGGGGAAGTAAATCACCTGTTCCGGAAGTCCCTGTGCCAATTATGTGCCGTTTATCAAATGATGACATCTGTCAACCCACTAACAGACCTCCCAACTCCGTTTACTTCTTTAACTGACGAAATGAACGAGGATAGAACAATGAAAAGAAATGAGATCTTCCATTTCAAACTCAGAATCTTTCGCCTCCGACTTCGACCAGTTCATGTAATTGAAATCTTGCTGAAGCCAATAAAGGATACGTTTTCGTTTGGCTCTGAATAATGCGTAAGGATTATGGTGTGGGATATCTGTGAGAAGATGTCATGTCATATCAAATAGTTTGATAGAAATTTTCTTGCCAAATTTTTAGATTTATAAGGGGTCACTGGCGAAGGGTGATCACACGTCGCTTCCAATTCTGAATCACTTTGATTTGTAATTCCAGGAATAGTCCTCTTTGGCACTATATTTATTTCTTCCAAGAGACAGAAATGACCCAAACAGGACCATGCTCTTCAATTTAACAGAGAATAACCTTAACTGTAGATTTTTTATATTTATAAGGGGTCAAAATTAAAGTCTAACAACCATTGCATTTCAAGATACAAGAAAGCAGTGTACTAGAAAAGCAAATTAGAGAAAATCCGGCTAGAAAAGTAGACTATGTATTAAATTAATTCATATCCAGCCAGATACAAGGGGGCAGAAAAGACCAAAACTGAAATATGACTCGGTAACGCGCGCTCATCCTTGAGTTTCAGCATCATTTGTAGCATCCATAGGTTCAGCTTCTGTGGACCCTTCCACTTTATCACCTTTCTTACCTGCAATGTGCAAAAACATCAGGAACCAAACATTACAAAACACAACAGCACTTGTTCAACTTTTATACAGCTTACCTTTCTTTTTCTTTCCACCACCTTTCTTCTTTGTCTTGGTGCCCAAAGCCAACCATGCTTTGATTTCAGGATCATCTACTTGCTTAGTGGGCTGCAACTCTTGTAGGGGATGAGATGTGATCCGGTCTGATCCATTTGGCATGAGCAATACAGTGAACTTGATATGAGCAACAATATCACCTGCAAAACCATCAGTTCTTAGTTAAAGTTCAATTAAACTTTTAAGGATATCAGAACGGGGTTTAAAAAAAAAAAACAAAACAAAGGTGAGAAGATCATTACCAGGTTTCTCGTGCAGAACAGGATATGGCTGCAAAAGATCATGGTTGACGCACTCAAATAAACCCAAACGAGCCCTTTTCTCTTCCAAAGCCCTAATGACAGCAAAATTGAACTCATTAGAGCCACATAAAAATAAGGTGTAAGTAAATAAAATACAAAAAGGTGACAAGTACCTTGCAGTGAATGGCATAAGGGGGAATTTCTGGGTAATTTCACTGAAAATGAATCTAGAGGCTTTCATCTTCAGGTGATAGTTCTTGTCCACAGCTCTCTTGTATATAGTTGTCTGCTTCTCATCCAGTAGCTTTGGCTGCAAATTAAATTAAAATGTTATGACGAGGAGATCAGATATCAAAGCTAGTAGGCTGATGTGACTCCTTTATTACCTTTCCTTCACCTGTGCTTGCTACTATATCAATTGCATAAACTTCATTCTCCTCAAATTCTGCCTCGTCAACTCTTGTCTCTGGATTGGATATGCTCAATATGACCTTGTTTGCATCTATCACAAACTGCTTCATCTGGTGGCTAAGAACACCTTCAACAATTTTGCAATCATAAGCAGCAGCAACCTTTTGAATTGCCTCTGTTACATCTTTGTTCTGTAGACACCATAAAGAAGAGATATGTCAGAAAAATGTGATAGTACCACACAATCAATTACATTGCAAAGAACAAATTGGGTTAACCTATCAGAGTAACTATGACAAAAAAGCCTCATTTGGATGTTGGTCCATAGCTTTTGATAGTATTCATCATATAGAATCAGGGAACAGTACAAATATTTTAGTTTAGAAGTGTAGCATGAAAAAGCAGCGACTGGTGTAAAGAAGTGCTAAAACAGAATCAACTCCAATCAAATCAATTAAAATCACATCAAAACATCTGGAATCGATTGAATTCCGGGTAATAGTCAGAAATTGGAAGGAAAAGGTATACATGATCCTCCATCAGTGTAACTATGACAAATGAAACTTCATTGGATTTAATCCATAGCCATTAATAGTTTATCATCATGGAGAGATATCAAGTTAAATGAAGAGATGACCATGAAAATATTTTTCCATAAATGAAAAAAAACAAACTCACACTATGACCTCGACAAGCATGACAGCCTACAGAGGACAATAAGGATGTACGAAAACAAGACCAAGTATAGTCATAAAAACAGTTCACAGGCATGCACAATATAGGCAACACGGAAAAAGAGGAAACCGAAATCACAGATTTCCTCAGCAAAGTTGCCTAGTAAAAATAACTTGTACTAAGAGGCTAGACTGCTAGAGCAATGTTGGCCGACAGAGGGCATTAAGAATGGAAAATGAAAGAGTCCAACCTGAGCAGCCCATCCATACCTAAGCTTGTTATAGGCAACAGGGAAAAAGAGGAAATCAACAAATCATAATCACCTCGGCAAAGTTGCCTAGAATTATAAAATGATTTCTGGGAAATTAAAGAAATGTTTGACCTTAAAGAACATTAAGAGCAGACAAACAACATATCCACTCATAGCTGGTCCACAGCCAAGGATAATTTGGGCAACAGGGAAAAAGAGGAAATCAACAAATCATAATCTCCTCGGCAAAGTTGCCTTGATAGTATATTTGATCCTAGAAAAAGTAATGTTGGCCCACAGAGGATATTAAAAATGACCAAAGAAATATGTTCACTCACACCATCCAAAGCCGAGCATTATATAGGCAACAGGGAAAAAGAGGTAATCAATGAACAATAGATCACCTCGGCAAAGTTGCCATAAAAACCATCAGTCTCAACGCAGTGACATTTGAGTCAAACCATTTGAAAGTCATAAAAGTTACCCATACATGCAAAATACAGATTATGCACACTAGAAATGTTGGCATCCTACGCCAACCAACTAGCCCATCAATTAAGCAAAGAATTACCCCTCAGTGTAACTATGACAAGAAGCACCATCTGGATCTAGGTCCATAGCTTATACTAATAGCTCATCGTCAGGGGGAAGCATTAACATAAAACATTTAAGGAACAAAAAATCTCTTTATTTAAATTAAATCTTGCACCTATACAGACACAAAGTTCAAAGGCTTAAACCAGGTCCACGAGACACTAATTGCCAAAACAGGAAGAAAAACATTAAACCGTCAACAAATTGCAATTCATTTCACAACCAACCACAAAATGCACATCAGCATAATATAGCCAGCAGGTATGCTACAAAACTAAAAATATTTAATAGATGATGCCAAATTACCTTTTTTCCTGGCTTGACAAGCCTCAAGGCAACTTCAGCAGCAGTGTTAGCAGCTGCTATAACATCTGCAGCTCTTCCAGTAATAGGCCCTGTTTGGAGAGCATGAGTGTGTGCAACTATGGCAATGAACCCATCAATATGACAACCCATATCACTGCACAACAACAAAATTCCATTAATTTCACAGCTTAAGCATCACCAAATATACAGTAAGATACAAAAAACGGTATGCGACAAGGGCTTACATCTTTACAATATCCCCTTCTTCAAACACTGTTTCATCGGTGGCAAGCGGAGAGAAATGGCATACAGTGTTGTTCACAGAAATGGAAGTTGGGAAAGCAACTCCTCGTTCAATCTTCTTCTTCGCACTTTTGTACATGTTACCGGTTTGCCTTCACAGCAAAAAACAAACACATAAATAACCACAATCAAACACATTTTTGCTCAACAACAGAAAACCAATGCCAAAAATAAAACTTACTCTCTGATGAATGAATCACCTATCTCGCAAACGTCCACAATCTTAGCTTTCGGCTTGCATTCCGCTATCACTCGCTGCAAAGCCTCTGCCAATTTCCACATAAACAACACATTCAGCTATAAACAAACACATAACCATTACGAAATTACATTAAACCAAATCAAAACCTAGCATTTGGTGCATTTCACCAACTCTCATATATCACAACAATCAGATTCTAGTGTAAAAATATGAGATTAAGTCATTAAGAGCGAGTATAATACTGTTAACAATCTCAGCAGCACTCTTGTATTTGGTGACCACTTCAGGAGAGGTGAGATCCAACTCCTTCTCCTCCCTCTCGTCGTCGGACGACATCGTTTCGAAGCTTCGGGGACCGGATTCTAAAACCTGAAACCGGAAATGAAGAAACGTTAGAACAAGAGACCGGCGGCGAATAATTACGGCGAAAATGAGGAAGAGGAAGAAGTTAGAATTGAAGGATGAGGGAATAGCAGACCTGGGTGGAAGAAGATTTGGGAGAGAAGATGGAGGCGAGTGTGAGTGTGTGTTTGTGTTAGGGTTTAAAGGGAAGAGAGGGGAACAAATAAGGACAAAATGGAGCTTAGTAGAAGAACTAGGGTTTCAACGTGAGGCTGCGTTTGCTTTTATAGGATTTTGGGTCGCTGTTTCTTGTGGGTTTTAATTTTCATTACTTATTAGAATTAAATTCAGTTTACCCCCCTAATTTTTTATGTTAAAATCAGTTCAGTCCTGCAACTTTTTTTAAAATCAGTTCGCCCCTTTAACTTTCATAAACACATCAGTTTACTTTGTGTTAAATCAGTTCGCCCCTTCAACTTTTGTAAACACATCAGTTTTGTCCAATTTTTGTCACCAAACTGACAAGGGGACCCATTTTTAACAAAAAGTTGTAGGACTGAACTGATTTTGACATCAAAAATTAGGGGGTAAACTGAATTTAAAAAAAGCTAAAGGGGCGAACTGATTTTAAAAAAAGTTACAGGACTGAACTGATTTTGTCACCAAAGATTTAGGGGGTAAACTGAAATTAACTCTACTTATTAATATGAATAATATCACAATATTCACTTTGTTGCTTACGGAAAATTTTAAAAATGGTACATGATAAATGGTTGACTTTAAATTATGGGTAACATAGTTTATATAATATTAAATCGGTACATGATGTTTTAAACTCGACTCTATCAGTACATTTCGTTAATCTCTCCATTATTTTCAGACTTTTCTGTCAAATTTAAAGGGGTAAATATATCATTCTTTTTCTCCCGCTAATTTACTATGTACGCTGTGTCAGCTCATCACAATTCACTCCAAAAAAATCAGAAAATTTACAATTTCCCGCCAGTCCACTATGTACACTATGTCAACTCACGATTCCCTCTAAATCACAAGTCTTCCCTCCAACATCACAAGTCTGCAGTCGATGAGAACTATTGAAAACAGCTAGTAAGTTGTTAAAGTCCAAATGCAAACCAATATAAACTCCCTAATTATTATTTTTAACCCAAACCGAGAAATTGAGTCATAACCAAACTTAGAATGATTATATTATCCAACATAGGGCATCTAATATTGTTCAAAATAAAAAAAGAACAATCTTTTATACAAAAGCTTATAAAAAGCATTATATTTGCCAAGTTCCAGAATCAAAATAAGACAAATGCCACCATATCATACCCTTAAAATGCTCCAAACTACCAGATTTGTCAACTAACCAACTACGCAATACAACAACCCTTCAAGGTTTCCACAACCTCTTTTGCACTTGGTTCTTTAGCAACTTCTCAATACCAGCAGGTGATGCTGCTGCTTCACTAGATTTGTCAACTATGTTTATTTTTGATAGCAAGATCTCGACTTTGTTACTGAGATGAATGCATAATTGAGACAGCCGACCACATGTGGTTTAAAAGTGAGATAAGATTTTTTTTTTTCTATATTTTTTTCTTTCGAGGAGATAAGATTAGGGTTAACAGGTGAAAAACCAATTTAACCCTTCTATTATTTGAGAATGGCATACACCGTTAGTGAGGGGTTAACGACATGTACTGATATTGGGTCGAGTTTAAAACGTCATATACCGATTTGATATTACATAAACTATGTTACCCTTAATCTAGAGTCGACCATTTATCATGTATCATTCTTAAAATTTTCCCTTTTGCTTATTCTACATTTTTACAGTAATTGCTTATTCACTTATTATTGTTTTATTTTTCTTGTTGTTACAGTGAGATACTAATCCCGTGATCGAGAGCAATTTGGGTATGGGTTTGAACATGAATCTCATACCACCATAAAAACTTCTACAACGTCAGCCTCATTTGCGACCAAATATTCATACTAGATCAATCTTATTAAGTCAATATTTTTTTTCGAAAAGATAAATAAATTACATTAAAAAGCCTCTAGCACTAGTGGAAAAAAGATCTTAGGCGACGAAATTAAAATAATTTCGTAGCCTAAATTCTATTTAGGTGACGGAACAATTCTCCGTCGCCTAAGTTATCACTTAAGCGACGGAACAGTATTAGGGGACGGAAAATATATTTAAGCGACAAAATCATTTTTATAAAAAAAAATATATTTACGTAGGCAACGAAAATGTATTCCGTCGTCTAAAATAATCTTAGACGACCGAAAATTTACTTAAGCGATGGAAGTATTATTTAAAAAAAAATTAAATCACTTAGGCGATGAATTCAGACAATTCCGTCGCCTAAGGTTTAGCCGCCAAAATTTGAGAAAATTTCAAACGAAATTTTTTGAAAATTTACCCAATACTTCTACTCCTTCTCACACTCTTTATCTTTCTTCTACTCCTCAGTCTTGCTTCTACTCCTCTATCTTTCTTCTACTCCCACAGTTGTGCTACGTCGTCGTTTTAGCCTCCCCCGCCGCACCCTCTCCCGCATCGTCTCCACTCTCCCCCGCCTCACCGATCCAACTCAAATCCACACCGAGTCAACCACGTCGCACCCTCTCTTGCAGGAGGTGTTGTGCCAGAGAAGCTTCGAGATCGCGCTGGTACTCCTCAAGCTCCACCACCGCTCCACTCTATCTCCCAGATCGGCATCGACTTCTCCAAGGCCGACCTCCCTAGCCAAGATCGACGCCTACTTCATCAAGGACGACCTCCGGCCCTAACCCAGACCGGCGTCGACTTTGCTCTCTTCTCCGCTGCCTCTCCTCCACCACCACTCAACGTCACTCACCATCTCTCCCATGTTTGCCGGCAAGACCACTGTTCTCCTACGTCGTTAGCCAAGTACATGAGGCGGACACGCAGGTTGATGACGCCGTCGTCATCGTCAGGGGCACCCTGGTTGGCCGAGAGTGAAGCAGGAGGTGGCGATCTTTTTTTTTTAAAAAAAAAATTCAGCATTAGCGACGGAATCCAATAATTCCATCACCTAAGGGAAAAATAATTTTTTTTTGTCATTAAACATTATTTGTCTCCTAAGTCATTTTCAGTCGACGAAACTCAATTTTTTGTCGCCCAGACACCTACCTCACGCCACTTGGACGACTGATCTAAGGCGACGGAAATTTCGTCGCCTAAGTACTTATGAGACGAATTTTGTTACTTAGGAAACGAAATTATTCCGTCGCCTAAGTGAATTTTTCCAGTAGTGTAGGGCAACCAATGTTTACAATGTCAAATAATAAAGCTCTTAAAGCCTCATGAGGAACTCTATTAATCCAATACATAAGCGAATTACAAGAATGCTCAAGATTAGTCATGGCATCGGCAACAAAGTTCGTCTCCCTGAAAACATGTTTAAAGGTAATAGAATCAAAACTAGTAGCTAATGTTCTGATATCTTGCACTAGTTTGATTAATCTTCAAGGTGGTTCAAGACGTTCATTCATTGTATCTATCACCAACTTGGAATCTCCTTCAACTTCAACATTGGTGAAACATTTCTCCTTTGCTTTAATTAAGCTGTCTCTTAACGTCATAGCTTCAGCAATTGGGACTGAAGCATTTTCAATGCGATAAGAGGCAGCAAAAACTGGTCTTCCATTGTCATCTCGAATTATAAAGCCACAAGCTGTTGAATTACTTGTGACTAATCCATCAAAGTTAATCTTAACAAAAGAGTTAAGAGGTGCTTGTCATTTGATAGTGGTACACTGGTTTTAAGAATGCACCTCAGTAACTTTTTTATTAAGATTATTCTAACTTGAAATCATTGCAGCTGCTGCTAAGATAGTTGATAGAGGATTAGGACTAACTCCTCTAAAAACAGTGTCATTTCTCGTTTTACATACCTGCCAGCAAGTGGTAATCACTTTTGCAAATAAACTAACATCATAAGGCTGTGAAATAAAGAGTTCCTTAAGGACATTAAGGAAACCATTTTCCCAATCAATTGGGGACACAATATTGGAAAGGTTCCAAACATTTTTAGTAAAATCACAATAACCAAAGAGGTGGTCAACTGCTTCATTATCATTGTTACAAAGGGGACAAGAATTATCAGAAATGAAACCAAACTTGGATAGCTTGTCTCTTGTCTTAAGCCGACTTCTGATCATGTGCTAACCAAAAAGCTTAATTTTTTCGGTTGAATATCTAGTTTTCATAACTTGTTCAACAATTGTATCTAATCATGTTTTTGTACTTGAACATATTGTAATGAAGTAGCAGACTTAATTAAAAATTTACCATTTGAGGAAGGTCCCCAAATAATAGGATCTTCTTGATTTGAAACAGATAAAGGAACACCAATGATATGATTAACTAAACTTATATCAATAACCGAGCAAAGCTTAGTTTTATTTCATCTACCATTTACAATATAGTCATCCACAGACTCATCCAAATTTATCATAGAAAGACTAATTTGGGACAACAACTTTACCAAGGGATGATCAAAGACCCAATTAAAAGTCTAAAATTTAATATGCTTACCATTTCCAACAATCCAACACATACCTTTAAGGATAAGTTCCTTTGTATCCAAGACTCCATTCAAGGTAGTGGAGTTCTTTAGCTTCTTTTTTGCCTGAAAAAAGGAAACTTTTGATAAGTATTTTCTTCAAAATAATTAAGCCCACCAATTATTGTCTTATGTTATAACTTTCCAAGCAAGCTTAGCCAAAACTGCATTATTGAAAAAGCTTGCTAGTCTTATGCCTAACCCTCATGTAGACTTGGGTTGACAAACTTGATTCCAAGCTACATGTGGACATTTCACATCAGAACCCTAAAAAAATTTTCTGGATAATTTATCAATGATTAATTACAAAACATCACCCGAATTGTGATGTTATTTACATTTCTATACCTAACTATCAAAACTTGTATTTTCATACCCGAAGTTTCAATCCATTAGCATTTTGATACTCTGACCACTAACACCGTTCAATTTTGAGGGCATTTTCGTCATTTCTAATAAATATATCATTTTTTACATTTACTTTAAAAAAATAATTTATTTTTTGAGGTTATCAAATACAACTAAAACAATTTACTTTAGAAAAAATATTCAAAAAAACTCTAAAATTAAATATTTATTTTTGCAACAATAATGATAAAAATTAGTTGAATTCTTATATGTATATATATTTTTGGAGTTACATGTTAAGCAAAACAAAATAAATTAAAATATATAATTAAAATAAATTATATCGAGAAAATATCGAATATCGATATAAATTTTATCATATTTTATATAAACATATTTAATCTATTTTAATTTAATTTTGTTTTATATCGATATTCGATATTTTCTCGATATAATTTATTTTAATTATATATTTTAATTTAATTTTGTTTTGCTTAACATGTAACTCTAAAAATATATATACATATAAGAGTTCTACTAACTTTTATTATTATTGCTGCAACAATAAATATTTAATCTTGGAGTTTTTTTTAATATTTTTGCTAAAGTAAATTATTTTATTTGTATTTGATAACCTTAAAAAATAAATTATTTTTAAATGTAAAAAATGATATATTTATTAAAATGACAAAAATGCCCTCAAAATTTAACGGTGTTAGTGGTCAGAGTATCAAAATGCTAATAGAATAAAACTTCAGGTATGAAAATGCAAGTTTTTGATAGTTATGTATGAAAATGGAAATAACATCATAATTCGGGTGATGCTTTGTAATTAATCAATTTATCAATGCAATTAGTCAGCTTTTTGGGGCACTTAAAACATGACATGATATGATTTGGCATAGTAGTAAGGTTAGATTTTATAAGTGTCAATCTACCTACTCGGAAAATGGTACATTTCTTCCAATCTGCCAATTTATTTGTCAGTTTAAGTAATAACTCCTTAGCATTTGTGGGATCTTTCCAGAAAATAACATTATGAATGCCTAAATATTTCCCGATGGAGAACTTTTGCTGAATGTTCAGAGCATTAACAATATCATTTTTATTAGCAGAATTTACCTTCGGAGAGAAGAATAATGAGGATTTATGATAATTGATCTTCTATCTAGAAGCTTGAGAAAAAAGGTTACGAACATTTGAAATATTTTTTGCTCCTTCTTATAAGCCTTTTTAAAGATCAAACAGTCATCAGCAAACATTAAATTAGAGATTCTGAAACCTAAAGGAGAGGACAAAAGACCAACATGAGCCTTATGATTTACTGCTAGAGCATTAAGCTATGTAATAAGTGGTTCCATGAAAATATAAGGAGACAGGGGATCTCCTTGCATATTAAGTCAGTTATTCTTATAATCCTTTCTATTGTTGTTATTTACTTTCATTGATACTTGGGAAGAATAATATTTGGAATGGCAATAGAGTGATGAGGGTCAATTTTTGCTCTTATTGTTTTCTCCTCCCGCCACAATTCTGATGGCGAGGAAAAAAAAAGTGAAGATCAACCTCACATTGTTTCATTGTTACCAAATGAGTGAGGAGAGCATTATTAGTAACATCCATACAAGCGTGAGACTCATAGTTATCATCACTAAAGCATCGTTTCATCTGTCATTTTAAAACTCAAAAGAAAGAAAGCGTTGAGTCTTCGTTTTTTTTTTATTTATTTTTTTTATTTTTTTAGAAGATTCCATAAGATACACATTATTGCTTGCTTAAGAATTAACATCTTGAGGCAAGTAATCGGGTAAATATACTAGTTTTGCAGGCATCCTCAATGCATCCTATGTTTCAAACAGAGCGATCACATCAGTAGGTATCATTCCAAAATTCATTTATTACAACTGTATCAAGTGATCTTTTAAATTGGTCAAAACTGAAGCTATCCCTCAACACACAAGAATCCATCTTAGGATTATAACTTACCTCACGTTAGGATAGTAAGGAGTGAACGAGAGGGTAGGACAATCATACTTACCGCGATCGAAAAAGTAAAACTCATCTACCTTTACATGTCCATTCCAATTTTGTTTTCCAATGAGAGTTGGAAAGAAAGACAAGGCACTTGCTTTAGTAGAACATCCATTATAGTTCGAGCCCTAACATTCACAAGTCCCTTAATGTAGGTTGCTAAATACTGAAAACTTGTGGGACTCAATTCACGTCGGGTAAAAGTGTCAACAACTGGAGAGTTTAAATCATTAATAGGCTAGACTGTCAGACTTCTGTGGGCTTACATAGTGGAAACTTTGGGCCAACAGGGTCTTACTACTCTCGTGTTAAAATCGGCTTAAACTCAAATGTCAACAGGGTCCATGCAGGCCATAGACTATTATAAAGTTCTTGGCTTGGTGCACTGCCTTTCCCCATTCCAAATACAATCATCCAAAAAAATATATAATTCAATTATGCCTACCTAGGCCTGATATATAGCGGATCGTTAGTGAAGAAATCGGTGTTCTTCCTTATTCACTTAGTAGCAAAAGAAAATTAGATGTGGAATGGCAAAGTGGAAGCAGTGAAACAGTATCTAAAGGCAAAGACGAAACTCACGAAAGACATCAACAGTTATTTTATTTTTTTCGATGGTGAAAAGACATCAACAGTTGATTTTATGGTATATGCTTGGAAATCATCCGAGCTCTGATATTAAGCAGGTATTGGATGCTGATCAATAACATTTCATGGAATTGCATCCATAGCATCCATTTGATGGGCAATAATAGTGGTGTATCGAGACAATTTCGTTGGACAGATAAATCAAGAGAATAATTTGAAGGTGGTGTTGAATATTAACCAAACTACTGTACAGATCATCGACACAGATAACATGGGAACACTAGCTCACACATATCGACTACATCAAATGCCATGCTCCTTTTTACTCATTATGAATTTATTTCTACAAAAGGTCCGTTATACGGTGTCCTTATTAAACTTGAAAAATGAGAAGCCAAATAAACTAGACGAAGAAACCTTAAGAACTAAAATGACTGAAGAATGATGCTTGTGACGGAATTAAAAACCAGAACAAGCATACCACTGATATTATACCTACAAGGGGGCGGCAACAGTAAGATACTGTCTCTCATACAATCCTATTACTTGGTCAGCCACGCCCCACATAATGGCCTGCCCGGGTGGTATCCTCATTAGCCGCGGCAACAGTCCTTTCCACAAGGCAAGAAGCCCTTCCTCTGCATATATAGTCCTGATGGCATGGAAAAGGCCTTTGTACTTCAACTCACCATCCCCTCTGCCCTGAGCCATAAGCCTTGTTTTGACAACATCAAAGGGACCCGTGCAAATGGGACCTGCTGTTCCTGCCAGGAAACCTGAGATCATAGACTGCCATGGCAGCAGGACTCTTCCATCTCCTTCATGTTTCTTCCACAGGAGAACATCAAAAGCATTTTTGGCTGAAAACATGGCCGCCTGGTTTGTCCCGTTGCGCATAACAGTTGGAGAAGCCCCCGACCATAACCCTCGAATGCCTTCCTCCCGGATGATCCTACGAGCACAGTGCACAGGACCCTTGTACTTTAGAAGCTCATGACTCAATCCTCTCTGCTGCTGCAGCCTAATTTTCACCACCTACACCAATAAAATTTCGAAACAACTTCTTAGCTCTCCCTAATCAAGCTACTTCGGCAAACAATAAGGAAAATGAATTTTATATGTGTACTGAGAAACTCCAAAGCTAAGTCTGTCTCTAAATAATCTTACCCCTTCCCATTATCATAATCAAACCATCCCTCATAAGTACTTCAAACTAATGCAGTACTTCAAACACTTCGCCGCTTCCCATTACCTCATCAAATTTAGGGTAACATTCTATGTCTAATTCCAAATAGAAAAGCTTAGGTTCTCCAACTATAGAAATTAAACAAAATCAAACTGATATCTTCATTTTCAACCCATGATCTCAACTAATGCTATCTATGATCGCACAACAAATAAATCAATAACCAGCAAATGCTTCCCCAATCCACCACCCGCAATGCAAATCCAACAAAATTTACCAATCAAGATCAGTGCAGTTACCTCAAAAGGAGTGACAATAACAAGAGCTTCGAGAACTCCGGCGCCAAACCCGGAAATAAACCGGCCGTGACTGCTGACCTTGCCAGTCTGGGAGTCCTTAAACGCCCCTTGAAGCACCGCATTGGATCCCATCCTCAGCGCGTACTTCAAAGTAAGATGCGTCGCGAAGGGAGTCAATCCCTTCCACAAAGCCCGCACGCCTTCCGTGCGCGAAACCGTCGCACCGCAGTGGATAATTCCCCTGTAGGTCCCGGTCCGGTCCAACTGCAGCCGCGTCTTGATGACGTCGATCGGCTGCAGACACGAGGCCTCCACAATCCCTCCCAGCGAGCCGGACAGGGCCTTCACGTAAGGAGGGATGACGGCGTTAGAGGAGTTGCTTTGGGATTTCTCCATTGATATGTGGGGGGTGTGGAGTGGGGTTTTGGGGAGGAGATGAAGTGGAAGAGAAATGGTTTTTTTTTTTTTAATGTTTACTTCTAAATTAATATTTTATTTGATAGTAAATGTTTAAGTGAATATTAATTAAATTTTGGATCCACGTTACACCGGCGAATCTAAATTAATTGAGTTTATAAGTGATGGCCGCTAGCTAGATCATGCGAGCTGGATAACAGAGTTCGCATGTTAAAAGGACTTCGCATGTTAAAAGGACTTCGCATGAAATCAAGAAATGGACTTCGCGTAGAAGTACATGAATGCGAGACGAGATGGCTCCGTGTAGGAGACTTCGCGAATAAGCAAGTGGCGGAGTCCGCATGCACGCGGAGGTGTATGTGTTAGTTAAGAACTTTATTCCTTAATTAGATTTGCATAAATCATTTACGCCACATTTGTCGTTGAAGACTCCTACAAGTTTTTAACATGTTTTGGGCCAATATATGTGGCCCTTTTAATGAAAAGCTTTTTGAATCTCGCGAGTTTCGAGGGCCCGCAAGATGGAAACAAGTTTCAAGAGCACGCGAGATAGGATTCTACAAGGACTGTGACACCTCGCGGGATAAGAATGTTCTTAATTTGAGTCCGCATAGGAGTCTACAGTTGAGCAGCGCAGAGGTAGTGACCTATGCGAAGTGTGTTGTGTGACTGGACACGTGTCACACAGATGGTTGGTTCGCACAGGTGAAACAATGTCCTTGTAGTATTTTGCTTCAGAGTCCGACTTGGATTTTGATTACATCTCTCCTGAAAGGATGCGAGCCACTATACAAAGGAGCTTGAATGCTTACACAACACTCTCACAACCTACTCAAACAATACAATCAAATCAAACCTTCAACCCAGTTGAACCTTTAGACACTTCTCGGAGCTTTGCTTTCGCTTCCCTGTTGAAGGTCTCTCTCGACAATCTTTACAACACAACTTAATACAAACAAATCTTCAACCCAGTTGATATCTTCGAGCCTCTCGAAACCCTAGTTCTAAGAGCATCCTCGCCTTAGCCCAGAGCCCTTTCAGACTCATCTCTGATCACCCCTGATCCCTATTGCTGCTCTACTCGCGACACACCGTGAGTATCGAATCGCTTAGTGCTTGTAATTCCTCGTCTGCGAGGTGACACCTGAAACCCTCCGCTCGATCAAGAAGTCAAGATCCCGCGCATTCTTCTTTCCTCGTCCGCGAGGTGGCACGCCCGCATCCCCTCTCTATTACTTTGGTAGCTAGTTACCTCTCTACTCCTTACTGAGGATCGTGGCTAAAACAGTTTATTTCTCTTCAACTTTGTCTCCTTCCGAAGGAGGAGGAGTAGTGGCAACCGACAACGCTTTTTACTTGTGAAATAACGGCGCGTGTAATATTGGATTGATCTTTTAGGTGGGTCAAATGAGGTGTTCGGTGAAATTAGAATTACAGAGAATCTTCGTTTAAAGAAGGGAATGAGAGAGAGACGCCGAGATTTGGGGTTTGAAGCTTTGAAGTTTCAGCTCGGTTCAAGTGGCCTGATTGTTGTGAAGTTGAGATGACACAAGTGGATTTAGAAACTGTCTGTTAAAGCTCATGTTTTAGGCCCACTAAACTGTTTCCAGTATTGAACGACGTCCACCAAAGACAAAAATATCGACAATTATAGAAATATTGATGGTTTGAAAAAAAAGAAATTTTAATAGATATATCAAGAAAATATCGAATATCGATAAAAAATTTATAAAAAAAACTATATATTCAACCAAATATAGACTAAATATAAAATATTAAAAAAATATCAAAATTAATATCAGTTAGTCCTTGACGTCCACGTCCCTTTTGCCCTGGTACGTGCCACCTTCTCCTTTATAAAGCAAGCTTTCATCCCAACTCAGCTCTCCATTAACCGAGTGGTACTGCATACAAAGTATCTTCGAAAAAATTACTCGAGAGAACAAAAGCAGCTAGAGAGACTGATCATAAGTCATGGCATCAGAGCAAGACAGAACAGGTCCCCAGAAAAGGGCGGAACTGGAAGAGAAAGCAAAGCTGGGAGAGACTGGTTCCTGGTGGAACTGGTGGTTTTAGCGTTGAAGCTCAGGAGCATCTTGCTGAAGGTATACACATACATATGAAAGTGGAATATATACAATTATACATACTTATACGTATCCGACCACTTCCCCTTGTACTTGTTAATTTTTGTTAGTTCCATTTGTTTAGCTAACATGTTTGTGTGCTTGTTGCCTGGTAATGAATGAAGGACGACGCAAGGGAGGGGAGAGGGGAGGGCGGACTAGGAAGGAGGCTGAGGTGATAGGCCCGCCAAGAGACGAGCCTGGAGAAGAGCGTGCTGATGACGAAGGCGTTACAGACATGCACAAAACAAATAGTCGCTCACTGAAATGAGGCATTTCAAGCTTGAAAGACCTATGAACTTATATATTAGTAACTTTGTTTTCATCAGTGGCTGCCTTAAACTAGATCAGAGTGGTTGTACTAGGACCGTTATATCGTTTATAGGGTGTGGGTATATAGGCTAGCTGTATAGTTAGCTGGCGTACTAGTGTTGTTGCTTGTGGTGGATTGAAGTTGCTATGAAGTTTGTTTTTTTTTCCAATTTTCCATAATGTATTAACCAGGTATCTGCTGCTCTGATTTGCTCTTGTCAAGTATATGCTGCTCTTATTGCTTATTGCATTAAGAGTGATGGCATGGGCAACGTTCATTCAGGAGTCAACCATTGGTACATATATATATATATATATATATATATATATATATATATATATATATATATATATATATATATATATATATACAGTCCCTATCCAGAGCGAAGCTTCGCTCTGGAATTAACGTGCGAAGGTCCTTATTTGACTCACTTTTCGGTCATATTTTTCGATCATACCCGGTCAGTGTCTAGATACATATCGTATGATCATCCTTACAAAGTTTCATCCAATTTGGTGACCGTTTAAGCCTCCATAATCATGATTTACTCCAACGGTTCTACTTGGACAGATTTTGTTCTATTGATTTATTTTATCTGATTCGGTGTGCAAACGATCACCAAACTGGATGAAACTTTGTAAGGATGATCATACGATATGTATCTAGACACTGACCGGGTATGATCGAAAAATATGACCGAAAAGTGAGTCAAATAAGGACCTTCGCACGTTAATTCCAGAGCGAAACTTCGCTCTGGATAGAGACTGATATATATATATATATATATATATATATATATATATATATATATATATATATATATATATATATATATATATATATGCATAGGGCCAAGAAATCAAGACTTGCGTTTCGACTACTAGGCTATTATTATTTAACTTTCATCTTCAAAGAAACATATTTGAGACATGCAACGATATAGGCAAACTGGCCATACTCTGATACTCATCAAATGATGTACCAAACTGTCCAAACATCTAAATTCAGAAATTTCAAAAGCTAGTAATTAATTTGATCAAACTACTAAAACCGACGAGCTATAGAAAATTAAGTATGCAGTTCTGATTTTCAGTAAAACCTAAGATGACGAAATTTAGATTGGTAACTGTTGTCGGTAGTAAGAAACTACCTTCTCCGCCCATAGACCAGTCAGAAAACTTGTAGACCGACATCCGGGCTACCTCGTCATACTGAAGGATCATCAATGCAGCAACGAGAATGTGATCATCCAAGCTCCACAAGAAGGCACCATGAGAGTATAAATGTATAGTTAGTCCCACATCGGAAACATATAAAAAGAGGGAATCTTCCTTAGCTATAAAAGGAATGATTTCCATATGTAAAAATGAGATCTCTCTCTCTCCCATGGAATGGTAACCACTCATTCCCAGAGAAGTCTTATAACACCCAAGGCATTGAGGCCTCATGATAGTAGAATCTTAAGTGGACGTAGCTGTGCCCTCCGATGACATGGTGAACCACTATAAATATTGTGTCTTTGTGCGTATGTTTATGTTCTACCGTGCTTCTACACAGCCTACGGGTTCTTGCAGAAACAATTGGCGCCGTCTGTGAGAAATATTACAAATGGTCTTATAGCTCTACCAGCGGGCTCATGCAGGGAAGTTAGCCCAAGGTATGGTCAAGATATCAAGAATGCAGGCCCAAGCCATGAAGAGGGATGATATGGCCCGTTCGGGTTATAACCTGTTAATACATAGCCAAAATACTTGGCTAAGCCGAGAATACGGTACAATTACCCGGTCGAGATAGCCCTGGTGGGCCTTTCACAGACATCCAAGGAAGGAAGGGCCGGCAACAAACCGCTTGCCAAAGTCACTCTAGAGGCAAAACACCCCCAAAAGAGGAGACACTCCAAAGGAGGGCAAAGAGTCCCACATTGAAAATAAGCTCAAGGTACACAAGCTTAGCCTATAAAACAAGCTCAAGGTACACACATCTATACACTTACATACTCAGATATATATACTCTCTCTTACTTTCATTCCTCTACCCGTACAAGTGCACATAGCTCACTTAAGCATCGGAGAGTCGAAGACTAGCCACCCCAGTCCTGACCTCATGACGCTGTCATTTGTGCAGGTACCGAGTGGAAGCCCCTCAAGAATTCTACTTCGTTCTGCCCCGCGACCACTTCCCAGCTCGGGACGTAACATGTAGAAACAATTGGCGCTAGAAGGAGGGGCCCTATCATGTGGAACTCTCACTTGCCTCGGAACTCAGCACCATGGTGATTATTGATGACCCTGTGGACCCTGACACTCAAGTGGAACTTAAACCCAACACATCCCTTCCCCAAACTAGCAGCCCAGCCTCCATTAGCCATCCCGACCCCGCCATAGCCCTTGAACTCCTCAAGCGAGACTTCCATTCGTTCCGCGAGCAAGCGGCGAAGGAAAGGACCGAAGCGGAAGCGTACCGGGTACGCATTGCTGAGTTGGAAAAAGAGCAATCCTTGCTCCGCGCCACGTTAGAGCATCGTAACGTGTACAACGATCGCTCAGATTACGCGGCGCGAATTGCCGGGACCCCAGATTCCCTTCAAGACCAGACTTGTCCCGTACTCTCGGGAGAGCATAACCAGATCGTATACATATCTCATCCCCTTGCCCATCCCTCATTTCCACTCCCGGCCCCCCAGCCATCTCCAATCCTCAATGACTCCCCTCTGCCACATCAACCTAATCCATCTCCCCAACCCATCCCCATTTCCACCAAATCACTGAAGACGGAGAAGTGTAAAGGCACGAGGGACCCCTATCTCCACTTTGACATGCTCTCCTCGCAATACAGTTCCACTGGCCACAGCGACGCCATAGTCCAGAGTAATTGTGCTCATGGCCAGATCCTAACCCTGCATGGCGGAGCTCCACGGTTCCCCCAACGCCAGTCTTCTGTAACACGGTAATACACGACATCCTCAGACATCCTTAACATCTAACGCGGTGTCACGATCACCCTATCAGCGTGGGATCAAGTGACATTCCGCAGGGATGAGGATACCACACATCGTCACCACTGTGAGCCTTTAATAATCAATGTGCATGTGGATCATTACAGGTGCCACATAGCCTTAGTGGATACCGGGGCCGCTCCTCCATTACAGTTTGCTTCCTCATAGTCGACTGTCCCTCGTCCTATAACCTTATCTTAGGTCGGGACATCCTGTGGGGACTGCAATGCTTCGTAGCCAGCCACATGCTCCTCATGAAAGTTCCTACCCCAGGTGGCATCTTGACAATTCAAGGGGACCGAGCAGCCATTGAGCACTGCTATCTTAACGCCATCCAACAGGGGCGCAACGCCTATAAGATGCTGCCTCTCAGCCCCTCGAAACCCATAGATGACCCACGAGAAGACCCAGAAGGGACATGAAAAAAGAGGGCCCCACGGCCTAATCCAACGGAAGACACGGAATGGATATCCCTATCCCCCACTGCCCCGGAAAGGAAAGTCCGCATTGGCTCAAGTCTCAACCCGGAACTCCGCCACAAGCTCATTACTTTCCTCCAAGAAAAACAAGCAGTCTTCGCTTGGTCCTACGCCGACATGCCGGAGATCTCCCCTGACATCATCACCCACAAACTCAACATCATCAAAGACCACCCCCTGTCAAACAAAAGAGACACGCCTTCCACCCAGACAAGTATCGAGCTATCCAAGCCGAGGTTCAACGGCTCAAGGAAATCAAATTCATCCGGGAAGTTTCCTACCCGACATGGGTCTCTAACGTCGTCATGGTCCCCAAGCCTAACGGCAAGTGGCGCATGTGTGTTGACTACACGAACCTTAACAAGGCCTGCCCTATAGACAGCTTCCCCTTACCACGAGTCGACCAACTGGTTGATTCCACAGCTGGCTTCAAAACACTCAGCTTCCTTGACGCATACTCAGGCTACAACCAAATCAAAATGCACCCCGCCGACCAAGCCCACACAACCTTATTCACCGATAAAGGATTGTACTGTTACGAGGTCATGCCCTTTGGCCTCAAGAATGCGGGGGCAACTTATCAACGGCTCGTTAACGCCATGTTTGAAGATGAAATTGGTGAGATTATGGAAGTGTATGTCGATGACATGTTGGTCAAGAGCAAGACAGAAGATGACCACATTGCCAACCTTGACAGAGTATTCACTAAGCTCCTCGAACACGGGATGCGTCTCAACCCTCAGAAATGCATCATTGTTGTGGGAGGCGGTAAATTCCTTGGCTTCATGGTCAGCGAAAGAGGCATTGAGGCCAACCCAGAAAAAGTCCAAGCCATCCTAGACATGACTGCTCCGACGTCCCGGAGCGAGGTCCAGTGCCTTACCGGACGCCTAGTTGCCCTAGCACGCTTTATTTCCCGCCTTACAGAGATGTGCAACCCCTTCTTTCAACTACTCAAGGCACAACATAAAAAAGAAATCACTTGGGGCCCGGAACATGATGAAGCCTTCAACAACATAAGGACATACCTCACCACTGTCCCTCTCCTCTCCAAGCCAATTCCCGGAGAAGTGCTTTATTTATACTTGGCTGTTTCCGCCACGGCCGTCAGTGCAGCGCTTACACGCCATGACCACGATTAGAAACTCCCAGTTGTGGCAGAGGATTCGCGGATCCAGAGACTCGCTATCCAGACATAGAAAAACTTACTCTCGCCCTCATCACTGCCGCCAGGAAACTCAGACCGTATTTCCAAGCCCACACAATCCATCTACTCACCAACCAGCCTCTACGACAAATATTGCAGAAACCTGAAACCTCAGGCCGCATGGTCAAATGGGCAGTTGAGTTACGAGAGTTTGACTTGCACTACAAGCCGCGAGTGGCCATCAAAGGGCAGGCAGCTGCAGACTTCATTGCTGAGTTCATCCCATTGGCTGATAGCAGTCCCCACCCAGACATCCCCGCCGGGGATGCCATCTGGGAACTCCAGGTGGATGGATCCTTCAACAGCAAACTCAGCGGAGCGGGAATCATCATCACGGACCCCGAGGGTCACTCGTATGAATATGCCCTCCGGTTCGAATTCAAAGCCTCCAACAAGATTGCTGAGTATGAAGCTCTTATCGCAGGCATTCAACTTTGCCGAGAGCTCGGAGCCCGCCACCTCCACATGTTCAGTGATTCCCAACTTGTTGTCAGTCAGGTGGCAGGGGACTTCAAAGCTAACCAGCACAACTTGGGATCCTATAAAAGTCTCGCGGGGGCACTTCTGCAAAGCTTCACTTCATACAAACTCACCCAAATCCCGCGAGCCAAGAACTCTAAAGCTGACGCCCTCGCAAGACTCGCCACGGCTCCTCCCGAGTCCACGCCCTCGGATGTCCACATCGAAACACTGGATAAGCCAAGTATCTCAAGAGCCTATTCAGAAATTTTTGTCCTTGAGCCCAGGGAGCAGCCCTCATGGATGGACCCATTCATTACCTTCCTCTCGGACGGCACCCTGCCCCAAGATAAGCATAAAGCACAGCGGCTACGCCGCAAAGCCTCCCTTTACTTGCTCAGAGGTGGAAAGCTGTACCGCCGAGGCCAATCATGTCCCCTACTACGGTGCCTACCCACAGTAGAAGGGCACAAAGTGCTGAAATCGCTCCACAGTGGCATTTGTGGGAACCATGCAGGAGCCCGAAACCTCATGTTCAAAACGCTTCGCGCGGGGTATTATTGGCCAACCCTAGAGCGCGATGCTAAAGCGGTCGTTCAAACATGCCTCCAATGCCACAAATTTGCAGATTTTACACATCATCCCCTGGTACCCCTCTCTATCATCATCTCGCCGGTCCCTTTCAGCCAATGGGGACTCGATTTCATCGGCCAACTCCCCACAGCCCTGAGACAGTTCAAGTACGCAATTGTCATTGTGGATTACAACACAAAATGGATTGAGGTAGAGCCCCTCGCCATAATCACCACTGAAAAAGTAATCAACTTTCTTTGGCGAAACCTGTACTGCCGTTTTGGAGTACCCCAAACCATCATTACTGACAATGGCACCCAGTTCGACAATGACACATTCCGGGGATTCTTGTCCGATCAAGGCATAACAATCTTTTACACCTCCCCAGCACATCCCCAAACCAATGGCCAGGCAGAAGCTATCAATAAGTTCATCAAGCAAAACCTGAAGAAACGCTTGGATGAGGCCAATGGTTTGTGGGCAGCAAAGCTCCCGGACGTCCTCTGGACACTCCGCACCACCCCCACAACGGCCACGGGAGAGTCCCCATACCTCTTGGCTTACGGCACCGAAGCGGTAGTGCCAGTGGAAGTGGAAGTCCCAAGTGAGCGAATCACAACTTACGACCCCGAGACAAATGCGACAGGGCTACGACTCAATATGGACTTCTTAGAGGAACGCCGAGACAAGGCATACCTCAGAGTCATCAACAACAAACAGAAAATAGCCAGATACTACAACAAAAAAGTCGTATCTCGCCCCCTGAAGATAGGCGACTGGGTCATGAAAGAGGTCATTCCCCACCCTACTGGTCTCAAGGCGAAGTGGGAAGACCCACTCGAGATAGTTGACGCTCCGGTACCCGCCACATTCTATCTCTGAGATTGTGATGGTCGCGTGCTGCCCCACCCCTGGAACGCTCGTCACCTCCATCTCTATCCCAGTTAATTACATTGTATGTATTTTAGCCCAGTAGCGGCACCAACAATGTACACTTCGCCCATTAGCGGCTCACTCTAAATGTCATGAAGTGCTTTGCCATGTAAACATGCTACACTTCATTTCCACACAGCGCCACCTATTCGCCCCATAGCGGCCCATCACGCGGCTAACGCGATTCCCTTGGCCACCCCTTAACCCTAGCCAGCCCGACAACAAAACTCTTACTCTAGGCTTCCTACCAACATCACAGACATATGAACCGTTTCATTCCCCCCCCCGATAAATCCAAAGACAAAGAACGCCACCAATTCATACCGTGAAACAGTGGATCCACGTAGTAGCAATGAAGCTGGTTGCAAACAGCCAAGCGCTCGCGCCCACTCGATCGAGGGTGAAGTGGGACGCTTCCCAAATCTGAGGTTTGTCGATCCCCTAAAACCCTAAACCCTCTGACACTTATCTCTTTAGTTGACAGGTTACGGGAGGAAGCCCCTGCATCTGGATGATCCCTTCTCAGAGATCAAGGCAACGGCCCGCAACACTCAGTAGCGAGTCTCCCCAATCAAGCGTGGACTGACTCGCCACGCAGCGGCCCGCAACGCCACCTCACGACAGTCCCCAACCAAGCGCGGACTGCCTCGCTCCCCAAAAAAAAAAGTGGACTGCCTCGTCAAAGCAACGGCCCGCAACGCTCAGTAGCGAGTCTCCCCAATCAAGCGTGGACTGAATCGCCACGCAGTGGCCCACAACGCCACTTCACGATAGTCCCCAATCAAGCGCGGACTGACTCGCCACATAGCCTCAGTCCCCAATCAAGCGCGGACTGACTGGCCACTTCGCGACAGTCCCCAATCAAGCGTGGACTGACTCGCCACATAGCCTCAGTCCCCAATCAAGCGCGGACTGACTGGCCACTTCGCGACAGTCCCCAATCAAGCGCGGACTGCCTCGCCACATAGCCTCAGTCCCCAATCAAACGCGGACTGACTCGCCAGATAGCCACGGGCCCCAATTAAGCGCGGACTGACTGGCCACCTCACGACAGTCCCAATCAAGCGCGAACTGACTCGCCACATAGCCTCAGTCCCCAATCAAGCGCGGACTGACTGGCCACTTCGCGACAGTCCCCAATCAAGCGCGGACTGCCTCGCCATATAGCCTCAGACCCCAATCAAGCGCGGACTGACTGGCCACTTCGCGACAGTCCCCAATCAAGCGCGGACTGCCTCGCCATATAGCCACGGTCCCCAATCAAGCACGGACTGACTGGCCACCTCGCGACAGTCCACAACTAAGCGCGGACTGCCTCGCTAAAGCAACATTAAACTTTTCTTCTTACCAACAGGTTTCTGGAATATCACCCCCGTCACCTCGCGACTCTCGCGTGGGGACTTGGGGACTCGGCACCATGCCTCCTACTCCCGGGTAAAACCTATCATCGGCATCTCTTGAATAACTCCCCACCCAAGAACTCTCTCGGACTGGGGACTTGGGGACTTGTTAGTACATAGCCAAAATACTTGGCTAAGCCGAGAATACGGTACAATTACCCGGTCGAGATAGCCCTGGTGGGCCCTTCACAGACATCAAAGGAAGGAAAGCCCGGCAACAAAGTGCTTACCAAAGTCACTCTAGCGGCAAAACACCCCTAAAAGAGGAGACACTCCAAAGGAGGGAAAAGAGTCCCACATTGGAAACAAGCTCAAGGTACACAAGCTTAGCCTATAAAACAAGCTCAAGGTACACACATCTATACACTTACATACTCAGATATATATACTCTCTCTTACTTTCATTCCTCTACCCGTACAAGTGCACATAGCTCACTTAAGCATCGGAGAGTCGAAGACTGGGCCACCCCAGTCCTGACCCTGTGACGCTGTCATTTGTGCAGGTACCGAGTGGAAGCCCCTCAAGAAT
This sequence comes from Fragaria x ananassa, assembly GCA_034370585.1. Lineage (NCBI taxonomy): Eukaryota > Viridiplantae > Streptophyta > Magnoliopsida > Rosales > Rosaceae > Fragaria > Fragaria x ananassa. The sequence continues at coordinate 5,825,037 of CP139753.1, forward strand.
TCTACTTCGTTCCGCCCCGCGACCACTTCCCGGCTCGGGACGTAACAGGTAGAAACATAACCAATGCTTCCAGCTGTTACCTGGAGATGATTCAATGGGACTCGAAGAGTTCATGCAGTCTCAAGTTGTCTAGTCATGTCGGTCGGAGTCTCGATGATTCAACAACCAACTCTTCCCGCTGGCCGATATTTTTACTGTGGGAGCGTTCGTTGTTAACCCGAGAAGGATGAATAATCATCAGGGAGCGATAGTTCATGCGGAAGGGACCTACCACCCGGCCTCTTGACCTCCGATACCCGGTCTATCCCATTCGATCTGGGATGCAAGGGGACATAAATTCCAATCTGGACATTCGTCAGACTCGGCAACCAACCTCTCGGCGACGTTTACTACCGAGATGCAAGGTTCAGAAATCTCGACCTGCCGTCCAACTATGCCTCACTCGGCGACCTTGGCGGTCTAGCCTGCAAGTCGAGCACAGGACAAGCATCATTGGTTCAGCTCAATTGAATCATTAGGAGGTGCCTAACCATGCAAATCTTGCGGGCTCTAAGGAGTATGCTAAAAAGAGAAGGGGGAGTTGGTCAAATCTTGCCGGGAGTGGATTTGGACTGGACACCCAGCACCCTACTTTGGCCACCTGTAAGGCGCCTTTAGAAAGCTTCTGGATGATATCCTTAATCCTACCGATGTCACCCACTTTGCTTACAGTGCCAGGGAGTCGAGAATGCAGCTCTAAATGAAGTCATGCCCGGGAACCCGTATGAGGTAGACAAAAAGGAAAGGATAGGCCCCCAAAGTTGCTATATGCACCGAGAAGTTGATTTGTGCACCACGCCGTAAAGCGCAAGCCACCAGGAACATCCGGACGGGCCTCCAACCTCCTACTCCCAAAAGACCAGGCCTCTGTGAATTTGACAACCTGCTAATTTGACTGGTGGCCGGTTGGGACAGTTCATAGATCTGACGACCCGAGTTCGAGTAAGAAACAACTGTCACCTGTCGGTTTCATCAACGAGCGGGAGCTAGAATGTGAAATCTAGCTTTGAGTTTCTCTCCTTGGTCTGCATGCCCGACAACCCTGTTATCTTATTGGTAGATATCTCCAGGAGAACCTCTCATTTCTTAGAACGATCACCCCGGGAGCCAGTTGCTAGTTGTAGCTAGCTGGTCAAGCACTGCCTAGGAAAGGATGCGCGAAATAAGGTTGGCTGATGCGAACTCTGCCTCCTTCTTCGCGAAGTCTTAGTGTGCGAAGCCATCTCGCGCTTGTCGAGTATCAGTGCGCAAAGCCATCTCGCACTCGCCCCAAGTGCATGCGGACTCCGCCACTTGGCCCTTCGCTAGGTCTCTCTTGAGCGAAGCCATCTCACCTTGCGGACTGCTTCTACAGGAAGCCACTTCTTAATTCCATGCGAACTCTACTATGAGATCTCGCTGGCGGGCCATCACTTATAAACTCATTTATGTTGAGCATGTTTCGTTGTCGAGAACCAAATTATGACATCAATGCCTATCTTGGTCCGAAACCCGAAAACAACTCCCCAGTATAAAAATTAAATCCCGTTATCGAGAGCGCAATGATACATCTCTATCGGGAGGTCGCGTCATCCTCCCGGCAGGCAACAACTGCCAGGAAGGAATCATCGGCTCCCGGTGGTGGGTCTGGATCACAGTCCTATCTATGAGAGTAACAGGACAATCATCTGCTCTCAGACGATACGTATCTCGGCACCCCAACTACTGGTCAACTGCTATGGACACCCCATCTTACTATGTCCAGAAGAAGTCCTTCCCAAAAGCAATTTAATCTCCTGGTGAAACTCAGCCTCATGTATTTAAGTAGTCTGTGATCAAATCTTCATCTCCCTCTTGCTGTTGGATTCACTGGGCAGAAGGATATCTGAATTTCAGATCAACAGGACACCTTCTTATATGGCATGAGAACCAATGCATGGACAACTCTATTCACCCACAGGGAATCTACGCTTTGCACCTATCGGGAAGCCTCACCTACCAGCGGTCATCCCATGCAAGCGCCATCCGGTATCCATATCTTGTCGACTCCAAACTCCTGACTATGAATGCTCTATTGGCATCATTCGATCTGCTGAAGAAACTGTGTTCAGTATGGTACCCACTAAAAAATTGCTATGAACACCCGGGGCTATCTCGTGCATCAGCCAACATACATATTTGCTTTAAGCACACGAAAATCAAAGGCAAAGGAGCTCGGATAGTAAAAAAGGAATGTGGGAGAAGTTTCTTAAGGTATTGGCTTCCCTATGGGTGATCGTCTTCGGGAGCCTCCATCAATCATTGTCTTTTAGTCTGGACATCCGTCTTCATACTATGGTCACCTGGAGATCCTGGAATGAATGGCACCGGGACTAAAATAAAACACTATGGACACCCGGAGCTATTTATCTGGAAATAGGCAGACCCCGATCGTACTAGCAACAAAGATTCATCGTCCGGGAGTAGTACGGGCATGAATCAACACCTCCTATGTGCACCCATTCGGAAGTTGTTTCCACAGATAATTCATTCATTTAATTGCCTTTTTAAGAAAGTACAAAGCATGCTTCACGTACAGTTATATCATGGTACGGTTGGCTCACCATGCATTGTTGCAACTAAGTACGAACCATATAACATGCAGTCCATGATCACCGTTGTCTATTCAAATTTGTGAGGCAAATGTACGTAGATACTCCTGCTTCCCGGACATTGAATAGGGAATTCCAAGTCTTTATGATAGTAGTAAGTCCCGAATAGGTGTGGGAAAAGATAGCAGGAAAATTGTAAGTCCCGGATAAGTGTAAACGGGAGGAAGCATGCAACAACTGCTTAGGAAATTTTGATTCCCATATAAGAACTAACGGGAGGAAGAATGCAGCAACTGCTTAGGAAAATTTCGATTCCCATATAAGAACTAATAGGAGAAAGAATGCAACAACTGTTTCATGAGATTCTTATACCCGAGTAAGAACCAACGGGTAGCATACACAAACTAAAATGCATGAACATACCCTGAGAATGTATCACCGGGAAGCATGCGTGAAACAACTAGCGCCATGGAAACTGCAAGTCCCCTGTATAGCTCCTGGAGGGTGGGGTTGGGCAGTTCATATCATTCCCTTCATACGGAGAATAGTGACCTGATAACCCATGCGGGGATAATACCCCGCGCTCGAGCAGAAACACATGATATGAAAAGGTTCGCTACCTTCGTCCATCGAAAATAAGACATGATAAAACATATCATGAGTCCAAACTTTGGGGGACTAGGCTCAGTTCGTGAGGGGGGTCTGAGCTCGCCAGAGTGTCAGCCCTTTTGAGTGAGGCGGACATCTCTGCTCGCGTGAACTCATTTAGCGCTGAGCCGACTCCTCAGCTAACGTGGTCATTGTGCGCAGAGCGAATACAGCTCCTTAGCGGACTCCACAGCTCACGTGTAGGCGATGTACGCGAAGCAGACACCTCAGCTAGCGCGGTAGTCATGGTACGAGCGAGCGAACTACACAGCTCACGTGGTAGTCCTCACACGCGGAGCGCACATGTCAGCTCGCGTGTTTAGTCTTTATGACAAGAGGAGAACTCACAGCTCGCGTGTAGGCATTGTACGCGGAGCGAACTCAGCTCGCCCGAGTGTCAACCCTTCTAGGTGAGGCGGACCGGACCCCTCAGTTCGCGTGCAAGTATCATGTGCGAAGCGGACTTAGGGGGACTGGGATCGAATGCCCGTTGATAACTAACTGATCTATGGGCATTTTATATGTTAAGTCCCATCCAGATTATGATTGTTATAATCTCATTGGTTTGTGAAAATTCATAATATTCTACTTGCAAGATTGAGTATGCGTGCGGGTCAGTAGATTTTGGCATTCCACCGATAGATTGGCATTGGAAGTTCAGTATTACACAATTGCATGAACCTTTTTGCTTTTTGATAATTATTATGTCATATCCATACTTGGTTAGCCCCATAATCGTGTCGATCATTTGTTCATTTTGAAGGTACAACAATCCTTGCCCCGCCGAATCGGGAGGGGCTTTTTTTTAATTTTTTTATTTTATAGGCGGACACCACAGCTCGCCCCATAATGTAGTCATGTGCGAAGCGAACTCCAGCAAGGCTCGCACGCGAACTCACCTCGCGCGGTAGTCATAGTATGCGGAGCGGACTCCTCAGCTCGCTTGGTCATTGTGCACAGAGCGAACACAGCCCGCGCGATAGTATGTGTGCGCGGAGCGAGATTCTCAGCTGCCCTAGTATCATTCCTCCTGTGTGAAGCGCTCCCTTCGGCTTACACGCGAGATCCTCATCTCACGCGGTAACCCTTGTGCGATGTGGACCCCTCTGCTTCGCGCAAGATCGTCATCTTGCGCGGTAGCCCTTGTACGAAGCGCTCCCCTCCGCTTCACGCCAGATCATCATCTCGCGCTGTAGCCCTTGTGCGATGTGGACCCCTCAGCTTCGCGCGAGATCTTCATCTCGCTCGGTAGCCCTTGTGCGAAGTGGACTCCTTCGCGCGAGATGGATCTCGTGCAGTAGTCTTTATCTGCGGAACCAACACGCCTAGAAATGTCAACCCTCCTGTACCAAGCGGACTCTACAGCTCGCATGTGAGCTCCTCGCCCTGTCAAATCAGATTTGAGGCTGGGTGCCTGGAGGACCTAGCGGACTTCAAGATCAGCGGACTTCATGAAAAGAATGACCTGAAATAAGTAAGATCCGTTCAACACACGTCCTGAGTACGGACTTGGGAGGACCGGGACCGGGACCGGGTGCTCGTTTATAAATAACTAGTCTATGGACATTTTATATATTAAGTCTCCACTCAAGACATGTCTTGAACGAGAACTTGTGGGGGCTTGTTGTCGGTAGTAAGAAACTACCTTCTCCGCCCATAGACCAGTCAGGAAACTTGTAGACCGACATCCGGGCTACCTCGCCATACTGAAGGATCATTAATGCAGCAACGGGAATGTGCTCCTCCAAGCTCCACAAGATGACACCATGAGAGTATAAATGTATAGTTAGTCCCATATCGGAAACATGTAAAAAGAGGGAACCTTCCTTAGCTATAAAAGGAAGACTTCCCATATGTAAAAAGAATATCTCTCTCCTGGGGAATGGTAACCACTCCTTCCCGGAGGAGTCTTGTAACACCCAATGCATTGAGGCCTCATGATAGTAGAATCTTAAGTGGACATAGTCGTGCCCTCCGATGACATGGTGAACCACTATAAATATTGTGTCTTTGTGTGTATGTTTATGTTCTACCGCACTTTTGCACAGCCTACGGGTTCTTACAGAAACAGTAACATATGGAGAATGATGGCCCATCCCTCGAACAAAACGAGCATGAATGAAAACATCATATTATACCTGAATTAGATTCCTAAATCATTACTTCTCATAAGCATGATGTCGATGCCTAGATTACTTCGATATTATACGTGCAACTGTGCAAGATTATTATGTTGGAGATATACTCTGTCCTGTTCTTTCTGGGAACGTGTGTGGTTTTAGATCGAGTCGATCACAGCAATCCACACAAAGCTATGGACTCGTGTCATTCTCTCTGTATGTCACTGACTGTACAAAGCTATCGACGTGTTATTGAGAACACTGCCCTACCTTGCTCTCCTGTCAGCATCGTTTACCGTATTACGTGTGAGCTAGAGCGCTCTTCCCTTTTCCTTGCCTCTGCACTCATCATCTTCCAAGCAGTGGCGGAACCAGGATTTCACAGTGGGTATGGCTAATTTTGTATGGACACTGGCGTCGGTTATGGTGGAGGCGACGGCGGAGGAGAGGAGGAGAAGGAGGGAAAGTAGGAGGAGAGCGTGATGATGAATCTGTGACTGTGTGAGGTTTGAGAGCAAATGGGCTGGTGGAGTGGTGGTTGTGGACTTGTGGGCTATTTGAGTATAGTTTAGTGGGCTAATTGCCTAATTTGGGTATGGCTAATACTCTTAGTAGGCTAATAATCCTAATATAAATGTACCAGCTGCTGATTAAGAAGAATCTCGGTAGGGCTATAGCCCTGATAGCCACAGCTATAGTTCCGCCACTGCTTCCAAGCCCTCAGATCTATAAACCAGGCCGGCTTTGCCTCACAATTCAATTCATAGCCTGCTTAGTTAAACGGTGCATACTGTTTGTGTAAAGTAATTAGAACATAAGGAGCAAGTGAGATTCTGAGAAACCATGGAACATAGGACGTCAAGGATGCATACAAAACAAATAAACATTAATTGAGAAAGGTTATTGGAATTAATTGTTGCCTAGTTTAAATATGATTTAATTTCTTTGATATCTGATTTGCTTATTAAACTAAATTGACATGTGAAAGGAAGGAAGCCTAATATGATTAGGTTTTATGTCTATTGGTGCTTGTAATGAATGAAACTTAATTTGATTAGGTTTTCTATTCCTTTAATTATTACTAGGGCTGGGATCGGTACGGGACGGGTCGGGATTTGACCTATCCCGATCCCGATTCCGAAAGTAAAATCGGGATCGGGACGGGTCGGGATTCGACCTAATACCGAATCATCCCGATCCCGATCGGTTCGGGACGGGTTCGGGACCAATCGGGACCATTCTGCATATTATTATTTTTTTTGAAAACCTGCACATTACTGCTTGCAATCAAGAACATAGCACAATAACAAGTTCATACTCATATAGCAAACTAATACAAAACCAGTAGCCAAACTTAATACAAACCAGTAGCCAAACTTAATACAAAACCAGTAGCCAAACTTAATACAAACCAGTAGCCAAACTTAATACAAACCAGTAGCAAAAGGCCAAACTTAATACAAAACCAGTAGCAAAAGGCCAAACTTAATACAAAACCAGTAGCCGAAAACAACAGTAAATAGTTCATACTTCATAGCAAACTTAATAAATAATAACATATCAAGAACATAGCAACAACAATAGCTTCAGATAAAACACCATTAACTTGTCTCTGAATCATATTCAGATCCCAGCTCAGTGTCATCATCACTGAATGTTGGAGGAGGACAGTTACTTGAAGAGGCTGTGCTTACATGCTCTGAAAGACAAACAATTTCATTTAGACATTTAGTACCCAGTCTTAAGTGTCTAACAATCAATGCTTCAACAGATTTGTAATCAATGCTTCAAAATAAATTAATAAGATAGCATTAAAGTGACTAAACCACAAACAATCAAGTAATCAACAATTCAAAATAAATTACCTCTCTCACACTGCTCATAAAACTCATTGTCTGTAATGGATGGTTCCTCTTGTATGCAGCTAATTTCATTACCCCTCAACCAGCTTTGTAAACATATCAATGCTTCAACAGATTTAGGAGTCAAGGAACTCCTAAAGCTGTCAATGACTCTGCCTCCGGTGCTAAAAGCAGACTCGGATGCAACAGTTGAAACTTGAATAGCCATTACATCTTTGGCTATTGCTGCAAGAACAGGGTACTTGGGTCCATTCATCCTCCACCATAGCAAAATAGGAAATTCAAATGCTTCCTTCTCATTAGGGTTAGTGACCTCAAGAGGATCCAGCAAGTATTTGTCAACTTCATGCACAACCACAGCCTCATCAAGCTCAGAAACAACCTTGCTCCAGTCAGCCATGTAACCTCTGCTGCCACTACTTGATCCTGAGCTTTGTGATGTGCTACTAACGTTTCTTTCAGCTGTCTTCTTTACACTAGCATACGTTGGTGCATATTCTTCATACAAGGACATCAACACATCCTTCAACTTCTTCGTTTTAGTCTCCACCTCTTGCTTGGTAAAGCCTTCTATTGTGAAGAGATGACTTATGTGTCTGAGCTTACACCTAGGATCAAGAATCAGCCCCACAAATACCAATGGATTCAAATCAGAATAAGTCCCGTAGTACTTGAGGAACTTGGCCTTCATCTGTTGGGCCATCTCATACAAAGTCTTCTCAGTTTCTGTTTGTGTTGCTATTTCAGGCTGCACAAGGAGCTTTCCAATCTCAGTTTCCATTGCTAAAACATCATGAAATGTGGTGTGGATAGTGGGACGATTACTTGCACTAGCTCTTAGAGTAGCTTCAAAAAACGTCAAAAGAAAATGCACAAACACTTTTGCCTTATACCATTCTTCCTCCTCGGGTGGTCCTACTTTAGGCCTCCTGCCTTTGGTTGGAAGCAAGTTTCCCTCCTCATCGAACTCTTCGTCAGGCTCATTGAAATAGGCTGCAAAACCAGTGTCTGCTTCAACTGCCATTCTTGCAAAGACTACTTTGAACTTCAAGGCAGTTTGCAACATTAAAAATGTTGAATTCCACCTTGTAGGAACATCCATAACAACCATACTTTGACAAGAGATCTCTTCCTTTGCTGCACATGCCTTAAAGCTTTCCAACCTTGATGGTGAAGATCTCACAAACTTCACTGCGTTTCTTATCGCTAACACTGCTTTATTCAACCTTTTTAACCCACTTCCAACTATCAAATTACAAATATGGGCTGTACACCTAACATGCATGTGCTGACCCCCTAATATGGATTCCGATTTTTCTCTTTTGTTCAGTTTGGACCTAACATAATCAATGGCACACTTATTTGCTGCAGCATTATCGACTGTGATGGTAAGAACCTTGCTAATTCCCCACTGAAGCAAACACGCCTCGATAAGAAGACCTATAGAATTCCCGCTGTGAGAAGATATAATGCAGAAGTTGATTATCCTCTTATGCATTTCCCACTTATCATCGATAAAGTGTGCCGTTAGCACCATGTAGTTCATGTTTTGAACACTTGTCCAAGTATCGGTAGTGAGGCACACCCGATGACATTTAATATCAGAAATCAACTTCTTCTTCGTCTTATCATACAAACTCAGAAAGTTCTTCACCAAAGTTTTCCTACAAGGGACTTTAAACAAAGGCACTGCAACATGACAAAAGTGCCTAAATCCTTGCTTTTCAACAAACCTAAAAGGAAGTTCATCAACTACAACCATTTCAACACAAGCTTGCATCACTACATCAGGATTATATGCTACCATCTTCATCGTATTGCCCTTACTTTTATCACTAGAAAATACTGGCTGATTTTTCTCTACTACTTTCACTTTCCTACCCGGATAAAACTTGCAGTTAAACTTTAAGTGCCTAAGCATCCCTGAATTTCCATTGCTACGAGAATCACAAGCATAGTCTCCTAAAGGACCCTTAGGACAGTATCTACACTTGGCCCTCTGAGATTCATGTACAATATCTTTCTTACCCTTCACCTTAGTGACTTTCCTGTCTGTATATTCATCAAAATGCTTCCATACCCAACTGCGTTTCCTACTATTCCGAGTATCTTGACTAACATCAGAAGCTTCTTCACTAATTTGGGGCAATGAATTAGAGAGAGAAGGAGTTGTACCAGAAGAAGAATTGACCAGAGTCGTCTGAGCAGAGAGAGACATAGTTGTACCAGGTCCAGATGTAATGATTGCTTCGGCTGCTTCCTCCGGCCTAAGTCTCTTCTTACTCTTTCTAATCTGTAAGAGAATGAAACTTGCAGTAAGAATTAAGATATTCCCAACCCAGAACAATGAAATCTAAATGTAATCCTTAACAATGAAAACCATAAACTTACTCCCAGTTTTCCCATTGAAGATTGGCGAGAGCAGAGAGGCGTCTGAGAGCAGAGACGCGACTGAGAGAGAGTAGAGAGTCGGGAGAAGAGAGTCGCGAGAGCAGACTAGCTAGTAGAGAGTCGACTGAGAGCAGAGAGTCGACTGAGAGCAGACTAGCTAGCAGAGATGCGATTGAGAGAGAGCAGAGAGGCGAGAGCTGAGAGTGACAGAGAGCATCAGAGAAGAGAGGCGACTGAAGAATGTTAGAAATCTAGGTTTCCGTTTCTCTGCTTTAGTCTCTCTCTCTTAAGTTTTGGACTGGGCTTCGAGAATTTGGACTGGGCTTAGATATTCGGGACGGGTCGGGATTTTCGGTATCTATTCGGCCCATCCCGATCCGACCCGTTTACTTTAATTCGGGGTCGGGACGGGTCGGGACGACATAATTTTAGAGGTGTATCCCGACCCGATCGGGACGGGATCGAGACGGGTCGGGTTCGGTATCGGGATTTCGGTATTGGATTCTCAGCCCTAATTATTAGATTTGAAATTATTTGATATATGAGATATATTTGATTGATTTGGTGATTGTGTAAATTAAAAGAACTCTTTTTCAGAAACCAAATGGGTTTATGACGTTGCTGATGAGAATATGTCTTTGCACAAGAGTTTTAAACGTCTATAAAGAAGACGTAGCAGCTTGTTTGAAGACTATCTTTTACACAATTATTCTTAGAGAACTATCTTTGCACGCATAGCGTTTGAGAGATAATATTTCCACTGCAATACTTTGTAAAGTCATAAGTTCAACTGTTCCGTGTTGAGTTAAACTTGTTTATGTGATCGAATAATCAAGGACGTGGTTAGTTCTTTGGAGATTGAAGAATAAGATTACTTGAAGAAGAAGAGTGCTTCAAACATATCTGCTAGAGTTCTAAAGATAGTAGCCGCAGTTAATGCTACAAAGTTTGTAAATGACTCGTTCTTGATTCATAGTGAATTTTCTTTTCAATAAGGGCTTTCAAGAGTTAAAGCTCCAGCAGTGTTTTTCCTCAATCCTAATTAATCCTCCCGTCATGCAAGTAATAGTAGTAGAGATAGAAAGAAGAAATAAACAACAAAGTCAAATAAACAACAAGATTTAACGAGGTTTGGTCAATTTCCTTGTCTACGTCCTCAGAGAGCTTTCATCTTCCCTATGAGAGAATAACACAAGTACAAGATACATCACTCAAATTTATACCGAATATGAGCCCTTGCATTAAAAAGGTTGTAGGGCTGAACTGATTTTGACACCAAAGATTTGGGGGTAAAATGAATTTAATCCTTGAAAATATTTTAAAAAGAATTTTGTCCATACTTTTACCATTACCACATTTATTTATTTATTTATTTATTTGAATAGACCACATTTAAATTTTTTGTTGAAGAAAAGAGAGAAAAAACACTACTGCATACTATTTTATAAGGAAGCCCTTCTAATAAGGATCATTAAGTTGAAAACTAGTTTAGGATCGGACTTTTCAGCTTATCCCACTTTTCGATCTTATATCCACATCTTAACCGTTTAATTTATAGATATTTATGAGTATATTATTTCTGTAAATTTTCAGTCATATTGAAAATGGTTAAGACATTACCAATTATGAACTTGAACGGTTCATGTTTGACAGATTTTGTTTGTCCATTAATATTATCTAATTTGTTACCTTAACAATCATCGATTTGGTTGAAAATTTGTAGGGCTAATCTATACATATAGACCTAAAAACTGAACGGATGAGATATGCTAAGATGTGATCGAAAATATGTTTTTTAAACCATAAACTGAAAAATTCTCAACTAATCTTCAACTTAAGAGTCCTCACTAGAAGGACTACCCTTTTTATAATATAAAAAATTGGTAAAGTTAGCCCAAAGTATTTCAAATTTCTGGCTTTGTCCCTGCGGGTGTAGATTGGATCCCGTACTTGAGCTTCGTGTTCATATAATCGACCTACTACTAGCAAATCTCTCAATGGTGAGGCCAAAAGTTATTATCATCAGATAATTTGTGTTACCAAACATAACAAGCTACTATGAAAATGAAATAATAGTGAAATGCTATGATAGAACCCCAAGTAAGACATGATTGAGACAAATTAGATTGGATTTGGAGAATATGGCCCGGTCCACTAACATATATAACTTGAATTAATGGACGCCCAAGTTATTACTTCTCATAAGCATGATATAGATGCCTAGATCACTTCGATATTATCAGCTGGGAACGGTGTGGTTTTAGATCGAGTCGATCACCACAAAGCTCTGGACTCGTGTCATTCTCTCTGTCTGTGTTCAAACCGCCGACGTGTTGTTAAGAACGTAGCCCTACCTCTCTTGTCAGCAGTCAGCAGTCAGCAGCGTCTATCCTATTACGTGTCAGCTCTTCCATTCCCCTCTTCACTCTCCTTCCAAGCCCTCTATACACCAGGCTTTTCCTCACAATTTAACTCATAGTTTGCTGAGTAAAAAAGTGCATAGTACGTGTTTGTGAAAAGTAATTAGAACAGGAGTAAGATTCTGAGAAACCATGGCACAATCGACGCAGGACATGAAGGACCCCCAGAAAAGGGACGAGCTGGATGAGAGGGCAAGGAAGGGAGAGACTGTTATTCCTGGTGGAACTCGCGGGAAGAGTCTCGAGGCCCAAGAGTACCTTGCTGAAGGTAAATACATATGCCATGTGATATATATGATTAATGTGATTCGATTAATAAACGTTGTGCATCCTTGCATGAATGAATTATTAGGACGACGCAAGGGTGGACTGAGCACCACGGACCAGTCCGGAGAAGAGCGTGCTCGAGAGGAAGGCATTCCTTTAAATCCTCTCGAGGCCCAGGAAAAGCAAGGCTGAAATCTATATTTATGTTAGATGAAGACAAACTGTGGTGTTGAACTTGTTGGTTACTCTACGTAGTTGTTTCACCAAAACTCGATCGTCCGGAGTCGTATGTTTGTAGCACATATGTTGTTATGTAGTTAGTTTGTTGTCCACTATAGTAGTGTAGTATACTAGTATATGTTTGTAGAGGCTAATAGACTTGGATGTCTGCTTGTGTAGATTGGATCCCGTACTAGAGCTTCATGTTCATATAATCGACGGTGAAGCCAGAGTTAATCTTTCATCATATAATGTGTGATTTACCAAACACAAGCAACCATATGAAATAATGGTCAAATGCCATGCTAAACCCCGAAGTAAGACAGGATCTGGTGCTAACTACTCCAAATCTCCAATGGCAACATAGCTGGATTTGATCAATCAAAGGACAACCAACTTCACTTACATCGTGCATGGTACTTCAACTTTTACGAGGGTGTTGGTTCCTACCAAGTGTAATCCTTTGGATCTTTTTCGTTGGAAAAGATACACCCATCTCGCGGCTGCGAGCAATAAAATGTCGAAGGTGGGACGAACTCATTGATCAGTTAATTATATTCTCCGCCTTGGGTGAAATAAAATGGTTCTCCACTTCCTGAATACCTGAACCACGTAAAATGTCGTCTATTAAGTCTGGTATTAACTTGAAACTTTGAGATACAAACCTTCCGCTACAATGGTGTGATTGTTGATTTTACGGAGAGAGTTGGCGGGGTGCATGGCATGGAGAGAATAGATTTACTCATTCACACTCATTGTAGCATGGCAAGGGACTTGTAGGTCTTCACAATCAGACCGGTATCATAAACATCAAAATACGTAGCAAGCAAGGAGAGTCACAGTGGAAGTCCTCCCTGTTACCCGCCGGGTAAATATTATGTCAGCGGGAGTTGGAATTTCTCAGGTTGAGAACATTAGAACTTTAAGTACCATCCAGGTTGAAAACACTACGACTCCACCGATTAACGGACGCTCCACTGATATTAAGCCACATTTGTCCATATATAAAAAGCATAATCAGACAGATCTAGACTAATAAGAACTAAAGGATAGCAATAAAAACCAAACTACCAGTGAAGACCAGATTTTCATACAACGAGAAATAACAGTCAGGACACTCGGACGTACTGAGTCTGACCATTGTCTCTAATAGGAGGCTATTTCAACATACACTGGACGCAACAACATGAAGTAAACCTAATAACAAAACAAGTACGTTCGACTCGCTATTCCTGACTCTAAAAACACTACTACATCACCAGATGTAGAGAAGCCAGCTAGATCTTGAGCTTAAAAAATCCTCATCATTTCTTAGTTTTGTACTTGGACTCGTCAATAGGAATTCCTTCCTCAGCAGCGCGCTCCCCTCCAGACTTGTCTGTGGTGCTCAGTCCTCCTTTCTTTCCCATCTCCTGGTACCCTTCACTACCCATATGCTCCCTCCTGGTCTCCCCTCCTTTTTGTCGCCCTAATCCATTGCCAGGCAATAACCACACACCACACCATTAGCTCAGCTATTAAAAAAACATGCATGCACGCATAAGAGGTACAACATATATAGCGAAATTAATAGGCACACACCAACAGAGGTTTACGTGCTAATTAATACCTTCAGCAAGGCGTTCCTGAGCATCAAGACTCTTGCCGCCAGTTCCTCCAGGAACAACAGTCTTTCCTTGCCTTGCCTTGGCGTCCAGCTCTCCCCTTTTCTCTTGCTCCGAGGCCATGACTTAACCGACGTCTCACTCCTTGCTCTTTGCACAAACACTTCGATAGGTGCTTTTTGACTTCGCTTAAAGATGAGTTGAACCTAGAAGAAATGGTGCCTGGTTTATAAAGAGGAGAGCTTGAGGTGAGTGAGAAGGCAAAGAATGGAGCAGCAGACACGTATTAGGGTAAACGCGGCGGACGGGGAGATGTATGACAATATTCTTAACGACACGTAGGTGTTTTGAACAGTAAATAATTCGCAGTAAGAATGGCACGAGTCCAAACTCACCGGCAGCTTTGGCCAAACCGCACCGTTTCATGAATGACAGTAGTCTTAAGGTTCCTTCTCATCAAAGAAAAGAGTGTATACTGAGTATATATACTCTTTTCTAGTAAAGGTTGTTTTAACAGGGTAGTATATATTGCCTATCGTTTTTACGCTCTGCACTTCCGATCTGCTACCATTACAATCCCTTTTAAGTCGAAAGAGTCTTCCGTGCAAGTTCGTGTAGATACATGATATCATGCAGATTGTTGAGATTAGATCGTTAATACATATACATGAATTCATGATGGTCCTAACATATAAATACCTAAAATTACACGCTTTTAAACAGTTATAATATAACATTTTCAATTAAATAATGCTGATCGATCAGGCAGAATATATTTTGTGAAATTATAGATAAAAGTTTGTGTTTACCTAAATAGAACTCCTAGATTTGAGACAACAAACCCTAGTTCTCATTGATCCCCCTATCATTGTCGTTCATAAAAATGGAACGAGATAGACCATCGCAATCCCTCACAATCTCTCATTTCTCCCCATCTGAAACAGTGCGGGCTGATGTTGATCTTCCATGCCTCGGCGACCGTGAGGCTAGAACCTAGAGCAAATCACTGCGTCACCAAATAGTTTTGGACTCGTGTCATGCTTGCTGCATCACTTGACCGACCAAAGCACCTGCGTGGCACTATGGCATAGATCAACATCTCCCTATCAGCCACGTCAACCACACTACGTGTCGAGTTCCCCTATCTCTGCATGCCCTCTCACTAACCATAGTAACAGTTGTACCACTATCTAACTCTATATAATGGCTTGCATGGAAAGCAGCAGAAACTCATCACCGACGTGAAGTACTTCGAAGCAAGCAGTGTTTGTGAGAAGCAAGAAGTAGCTTTAGCAAGTTCAAGAAGAGAGTGAGAGAATGGCATCGGAGCAGGAAAGAAGGGATCCACAGAAGAGAGAGGATCTGGACGAGAAAGCGAAGCAGGGAGAGACTGTTGTTCCTGGTGGAACTGGTGGCCACAGCCTTAAAGCTCAAGAACACCTTGCCGAAGGTACAATATGTAAACCTTTTCCACTGCGTTTGTTTCTTTGTCTGTTGGTTTTTATGCAAATGAGCTTTGATTTGGGATGATGTTGAGTTTTGTGGTGGTGGTGAAGGGCGCAACCGTGGAGGCGAGATTAGGAAGGAGCAGCTGGGACATGAAGGGTACCAGGAGATTGGCCACCGCGGAGGTGAGACCAGGAAGGAGCAGCTGGGACATGAAGGGTACCAGGAGATCGGCCACCGCGGAGGCGAGACCAGGAAGGAGCAACTGGGTCATGAAGGGTACCGGCAAATGGGGAAAGAAGGAGGGGATACCAGGAAGGAGCAGCTAGGTCATGAAGGGTACCATGAGATGGGAAAAAAAGGAGGTGAGACCAGGAAGGAGCAGCTAGGTCATGAAGAGTACCAGGAGATGGGAAAGAAAGGAGGACTGAGCACCAAGGACAAGTCTGGAGGAGAGCGTGCTGCTGAGGAAGGCATCCCAATTGACGAGTCCAAGTTCAAAACTAGGACTCCTTGAGCTTGATGTGGTGCTTCAAAGCTCAAGGCGGCTTCCAACTAGTTAGGCGTTTGTTTGTGTTTTCTTTTCAGCGTGTGCGGTTGTAGAAATGGTTACAAGTGCTCGTGCCTTCTTAGGAGGGGTACATAGTGCTCGGTGTTCATGTTTGTTTTTTGTTGTTCTAGTTGTCTAGGAGTCTTGGAGGGACACCTATGTTGGTGACTTTATGATGTAAGTTAGTTTTTAACTACTTATTCAGGTGTTAACTTTGTTTGAACTTTAAACATCCTCAATTCTGTTCATGTATGAAGTACAGTGTGGTAATAACTCCTCTAATATCTATTATCGAAAATGTAGTAGTTCAGCACCACAATTTCACCACGGCAATGTAATTCCATTTCCATTGAAGCAACAGAGTCAAAAATATGAGGAGCAGTTGCAGTTTTAGTAGACGAATAAAGAAGCTAGGCTAGGAATCGGGAAATGTAGCAGGTTTCTGCTTTCACAATAATTCGCTTTCAGATGCTTTAGTAGAGTCACAATTCACAAGTATTATATTTACAACAAAAACTTCCTATTGCGACACTGAGAAAAGGAAAAAAGAAACAGAAAAACTGGTGGAAAAATATATATGCCTCAACGCAGAACTTCATTTTCAACAAGGCAAAACATACTTGGAGCAACGGCTTATGTAATCTTAAGGGAGTATTGCATTTTGTAGTTGTGTAGTATCCTCCTCTTTTTATCTCTTTCCAAAGCATCATGTGGTTTGTAATATCAATGACTCGTTGCTAGAGCTGTTACCAGAATACCAAGTACAAGAAATGGCTGCGCGCTAGCCTGCAATATGCAAACAGCAGATTTGAACTTGTGGGGAGTGATATGGTAATTGGGGTCACTTGATGTTAAATAAGACCGCTCTGATAGTCGAGTGATCTCTACAAGCTCATATCATGAGAGGGGCTGAAGGACACATATTATAGGCGATAGAGATTGACTTTTCAGTCCATTTTATAAGCTATATGATATCTGAAAATCAGAGATTAAGACAAATGCTCAAAACAAAATGGATTACTTGGCTATATGAACACAAAGGGTATATGGGAAAACAGACATTTTGAGTAGGCAACTGGTCCATCACTATGTCAATCAAAGTGCCAGTGGAAAAGTAAATACAAATCGCTTCTTCTTTAGTCATAAATCTGTGGAGTATATAAATGAAAGAGTACCTGATATTTAACATCATACTTGACTGGATCTTGGAGAAAATACTTGAACTGCAGAGGTTAAAAACTGGTATAAGCAAGCAGTTAAACTGAATGGTAGCTAAACTATTGATCATCAATACCATTCTAGACCGAGACTATGATACGTTCAAAAGCAAGTATAAATAAATTGGCACACACATTTCCTGTTGATTAGATAAACAGTTCTGTTATGGTTTACCTGAAAAAAGACTTGGGGAGCTATCAAAGCAACTAGAGCTAAAGCGTAGTATGGTTTACCAGCTCCTAGTAGATAACCTGCAATAGTCAACAGATGGCCCGATGAGACAAACTCTGCTTATGTACGCTAATGAAATTAAGTATGCCAAACCAACAAGAGATAACTTGTTAAGTTGTTATCCTAAAACAAATAATAAATCAAGCCCGAGAATCACAAAAATTAACTTCAACAACTCCAATCTCTTTGTAAATCAAAACAACATACCAGCAACTGACAATTGAGTTATATCGATGGCACCCACGCAAATCCATTTTGCAGTTTCAGGACCAAAAGCTACAGGAAGTGACTGTAAACAGCATCACAACATGTGTCACATCATCCGGCATCTAATTTGTATGCAAAACTGTAATATAGAATATAACAGACCTGAAGTCCCAATGCTCTATCTCCTTCAACACTTTTGAAGTCATTTACAATAGCGATTCCCAACTGATATAGTAGCAAAGAAATACAATGATAGTTGGATCAGATTAGTTTAATTGTGAGCAAATGTTAAGAACTCTTCTTTTGGTAACATACTCCAGCTATGCTGTACAAAAGTGTGAGGACAACTATATCCGGTGTAAGGGTTCCAAATAATGCCTGACCGGCCCACCTATCAAACAGAGATTGAACCAAAACTTGTCACTTAACACATTAGATATCCAAACCAGCTTGTAGCAGATAACCAAACTGCATAATATAATGGTGATAGTTCATGATTATGAAGTTACAGGGTCTATTCCCTTCTAAAAGGATTTCAATTCATTGGGATCACCATTCAATTCGATGAATTTCTTGGGTGACTGATTATGTAATAAATTTCAAGCAAAATATTGCAAATCATTTTGGCAACTTTATTTAAGACAGAACATCTAAACAAATCACCACTAACATCTGCGTGAATCATGTTAATTCTAATAAGTTACTAAAGAACACTATGTATAGGATATGATACCATGGCAAACCGATATAACTTGCTCCAAGAGCAAAATTTCCAATCCATCCATTTTGTTTAAGCTGTGCAACAAATCAGGAAGCTTTGTCAGGGCTTAAGCAAAGTTTCTTCTTGAACATCATAGCACTATGGCAATTAAATGCAGGAAAGAAAGAAAGAAAAAAAATTAAAATAAACCACTACCTTTAGAGGTGGAGCAGAGTAGATGTACGATACAAAGGATCCACCCAGAGCAAGGTAAAAGATTGTTGGGAAATCATGTCCTGCCTAAAACGACACCATTTCATCATTGAAGTCCATCTAAATATATTTACAAGGGTAACAAGAGCCAGTCCACCATTTACATTACTTACCCACACATCTAATATACCAGCTGACACAAGACCTCCTAAAAGCAGTACCCAGATTTGAGTAATAACCTGAGGGATTTAAGGAGGAGAAAACAAATTAACAAGATAATAAATTCAGTTACTGCCCATGGTTATCTATACATAATTCAGTGAGTTACACCATTACCTCATTTTCAGATATTGCCCCAGAGGGAATCGGACGATAAGGTTCATTGATTGCATCAATATCTCGGTCATACCAATCATTTAGTGTCTAGAGAAAGGACCAGGGAGTTTTTAGAATATGAATCTCATTCAATCAAAAGCAAAACTTACAGTTTTCAATATTACACAGCTTACCTGTGTGTAGCCAGTGAGAAAAGGGCCAGACATAGCCATACAAAGTATAGATTTGGCAATATCCTCCAAAGTCCAGTGAAAATTTCCTGCACCACCAGAAAAAGGGCTCAGAATTTATTTATGGACAGGGTTGGCAGAAAATGTCACTATAAGGGTGTTGTAAGTTAGAGTTCTGTTATGCTTCTTTCAGGAAATAATAGATGACAACCTATTGAAGCATTTAACTGCTCACACGCCATATAGTAGGATACATGCTCTGACTAAGTTATTTGTAATATCAAGGAATCCCAAAATCCAAAGAGCCCATTAAGTAGAAAAGAAAGGTACTCTGGCAGGTGTAGTCTTTAAGATGAACAAATTAACATTGAAGCTGTGGTTAGTAAAATAGTTTAGCATTAATCACCAAATTAAAGAAAATTTCATTACTCTGAAACAATTTTTATCAATGTGAGTGAATGATTATTAAGGATTAAAAGCTTATGCACTGGAAGTATGGCAATATTGCTGCAGCAACTTCCTGAGTTTCTGCAAAGACTTGAAAAGGCCAATTGGGCAGGAGGGAAACAGTTATATGATTTGCATAGGAAGTTATTTGTAGAAGTCTTCTATTAGCTAGTTAGACAACTGCCACTCGTGAAGCAACATTTTGAGATAGCCAGAAAATATGCAATCTTGGGCCATCGGGAAGAAGCAAATAGCATACCAGAGGCAGCAGCTCCACAAATTACTCCCCATACCAATGGAGGCCAAGTAACAGGCTTGGTCAGCTGAAGACGAATCTTCCATTTATTCTGCACAGCAAAAATCATAGTCTCAAGTCAGCTCTCATCCCATACTTTTATATCAACTTAATATCCACTTCAATAGGCATTTCAACCACAATTCCTAAGCCGCCCTACTTGTCTGTCATAATCTCTATTAAAACAGATTGCATTGTGTAAAATATCAATATAGTTTAATCATTTCCAGCTCAACAAAACTTAAGCATGAAAAAAAAAGAAAAAAAGTTACATAATCAAGCAGCATTGATGACTTACAGTTTCCTGAGAAGCTCCTTTGATTCCGAGAAGCTGATTAAAGCTGGAACCGCCGCTAGCTGGGGCCTTATCCGGTGCCTCAGAATTAACTCCTGTAAACAACACACATATCAAACCATATATAAATCCACAAAAACCTAAACAATCCACCTCCACTTCATCAAATTAGGGGAAAAAAAATAGAAGCTCAGTATGATTATACACCTTCATTCGTATCAGTCTCTGCAGCCCTAACCGTAAATCTCCGTCCTGAAAATATAAAAAAAATTACAAAAACTCGTCAGCACAGCGACAAATAGATGATATCGAAGTCAAATAGCTGAATCACACTGATGAAATTGAAATGCAAATTTACTAACTAATTAAACTCCGAAAGATTGAGCTTCTCTATTTCAAACACTGCTTACTTGAATTTGAAATTTTTGTTGAGCAAGACAAATTAATGGAGCAGTCAAAGGATAGAAGTGCTCACTGGGAAACGAAACGGAAACCGGCGCCAAAACGGAGTGTCGTCGGAGACGGTTGGGGTTAGGGTTTGAGAATCTGACGGACGACACCGTATTGAGTACGGACGCCATTGATGACGCAGAGAGCTGAAGCTGCTGAAAATAGAGAGAGCTCAGTGCGCGGACTAGCCGATAACTCTACCTGTGATTAATATTTGAAGAAGGGAGGGAAGGTATATGGTGTGGTAGGTTGTAGGAGGTTAAGTTGTACTGGCTTACGTGGCCATGGATGATTGGGTAGGTTAAGTGAAAATCCTCCAATGAAAATTTTCTCCAATCTGAATCTGATGGTGTGTATCGTGGCAGAGTAGTAAATACTGGACTGTTGCGTGATTAGGGTTTAATCACTTAAAGTGATGTGGGTTAAGGTTTCTATTTAGAACTTAAGATTTCAGTTTGGTTCGTTCTTGAAGCATAAGGAAATAGCCACGGGAGTCGGTATGCATGATTGCCATCTGCAATACTCCATTTCCTTATTTATTTATTTTTATAAAAACAAAAACAAAAACAATCATTTATTAGAAAGTTCCAATGATCAATTTTTTTTATTAAAGGTTATTGACGATTTTAACTGATTTAACAAGTCTTCACAGTGAAAAAAAAAAACCAAACACAAATAGAATCTTTAACGATCTTAATAGGTTCTTACGAGTAACACGTAAACCTATAGACTCAATCCGTTATAACAAGTTAATACCGTCAACTTGTTAGGACCGTCCGTAACCGATCTTTTGTGAGACATAGTTTCACTAAAGATAGCCGGTTTAAAGCGGTCAATTGAGTTTGCTTTGGGGAAGTTTAGTATTCAATAGTGTTATCCTCTTACTCAAATTTGGGATGTTATGTAACATATATGTTACACAGTTGCACAATGAAATTTAATTTGGACATGGACCGAGCCACCGAGGGGCTCGTATGGGTTTGCTGTTTGTTATGCAACAGGCCCACTAGAGTAGTTCAGGACTTCAGGTACATCACTCAAACTGTCAAACATCTGTATGTTGTTCTCATTTCAGATTTCACACCAACATTTTATCATTGGAATCTTTTGTGAAAGGGATTTTCCTGTATGTTAATTAACAGTGAATCGCAAAAGACTAAAGATACACTATGAAAGCTACTTTAAGGACAAAAATCATGATTCATGAGTGTAATATCCATTTTGTAAGATAAGTGGGTGCATGTCACTATTCCTTTACAGGTCGGTGGTGTTTATTTTTTGGTGGGAGTCTGGGAGAGAGAATAAGAGGTACGTTTTAGCGTATGCATAGAAGATTGCAGGCGGAGGATTGGCAAACTTTCGAAGGTTCAGTGGTTTTCTCTCATCCGACTCTAAACTCTCTTGATCTACATAACGTAATAGCTCACTATCTAATGAGGTAATATGTTATCGACAAATCTAATTTGTCGATAATATACAGACAATCTCAGATATGTTCACTTACGATTCTTTTTGGATTATGTTATGTTGTAACATTTTAATATTTTCTTTATTTTAAATTTATTTTAGGTGAATTTATTTGGGTGTTGTTTTCAGTTTTATTTTGAAAAATGTTTTTGACATTTACTTGTGTAACTCATGGTAGTTATGTGATTTATTATGCTTTTATTTCTTGTAATCTATGACTATTGGTTATTTCCCTTAAAACGAATCTTCTGCCAGTATAAGAAAAAGATGCTCCACAATTCCCACAGTGCTTCTGCAAAATTCGCTATATATTCTCTTCCCAATATATATTCTCGCTGCTACTACTGAATTAATGGGAATGCGATTCCCAGATCCACCCAGAACAGAATCTAAAGCAACCTAAAAGATGAACATCATTGGGCATTTAATCTCCCAACTACAAGGAATCACTCTGCGCAGAGATTCTGAGCCTATTTGGAAACAAAATCCACCTTAATTGTTTTGGTCTGAAAAAGCTATATATCCTTTTCTGGTCGGAATCGTTTGCATGGTATCAAACCAGCATAAGCTTTCCAGTAAATAAAGCCAAAAATCCAAAATAATGAAGCAAGAACACAGATATCACTTGCAAATAGCCAAGCTGCTTTGTAATTAGCGTCACTGCTCATTAGTCGACTGTACCCAGTACTAGGCAAACTATAGTACGTAGAGAAAAAAAATATAACTAGCATCGATCGGTGTTCGTAATATACGCGTTTAATTCAACATGTATAGGTAAAGACATATTAGAAAACAACTTCAAAAGTTGCTTTTTTATTTTCAAGTATATATTCTCGATCATATGGGAAGTA
Organism: Fragaria x ananassa; assembly: GCA_034370585.1. Classification (NCBI taxonomy): domain Eukaryota; kingdom Viridiplantae; phylum Streptophyta; class Magnoliopsida; order Rosales; family Rosaceae; genus Fragaria; species Fragaria x ananassa. The sequence continues at coordinate 5,848,053 of CP139753.1, forward strand.
AGGTTACATTTGTAGCCATTAGAGACCTTAAATTAGTATTGTATTGTAAATGTAATATATGCTTGTCATTTTCTAATGGTACTTTTATGGTTAAACAACTTCAAAAAGTTTAGGAAATTCGTAACGTATGTGCGAAGTGGAAGACACATATCAGTCCTTGTTGTGTAAAGTGATGAGCAAGAGAATACAACTTTTTCCATGATCCCTATCAAAAAAAACAAAAACAAAAGAACTGTTCCCATGATCTTTATATATGTGCTAATTAGAGTAGTAATATACCCAATTAGTCAATTTTACATATATATCGATCGACAGTCCGAGGATAACAAGGGTTTAACAAGAATTTTAAGAACAATGTCGTATATATATGTGGGAAGTGAAATTTATACTTTTTAAATTGTAATTCACACTTTTCATTTAAAAAAAATTGTAATTCACACTCCCACTTTCTATTTTTAGTAATCATTTTTATATGAAAACACAATTTAAGTAACTTAAGGACAAATTCAAGTTACTAAAAAATGAAACATGAAGTGTGAATTACAATTTGATGAGTCTGAATTTCACTCCCTTATCATATATATATGTCTTGTTAAATTCTTTATCATGTATATACGTTACAAATGGTTAATTATAAGTCTCGATCACAATATATGTCAGAAATTTAGAATAAGTAATTTTAATTAGTAAACTCTCCTTGGTAATTAGTTTCCTTCAACGTACATTTGTCAGCAAACAATCAGTCGCTTCAATCCTTTAAATTGGCATTGCACGCAAATCGTAATGGGTTGGATCACTGGGATGCTGTAATTCAGATTAACCAAATATCCATCACATAATGATCGATGACTAAATTTGTGTTATATGAACTTCTTCATTCATCATCGATCTTTTCCATGATATACAATATATACACGTACAGTCAAATTAGCTTTTCATCTATGATTCGTGGAAATGTTGCTTACTCCAAATGTGATCGACGTCGGTGCTTCCTTCAAATGACCGTCTTTGTAAAGGTGCGCTATAATTTGTCATTCGTGGTGCCAATTGTTTTCTACCGTGGTCCATGCAGTAAGTACTGCATGAATTATAGGATAGTAGGGTACGCCAATAAGCTATGTGTATATTGCGACAAGCCTTGATGGGATGCATTTTATCACCTTGGCCAAAAGGGGTGCACAATCATATCACATTTGATCACAAGATCCAATCAATATAGCTAATCTGAAGTTTTCAACGAACCCCGTACCAATCATACTGTTTTACCTAGATTCCTACGTGACTGTAATTCCATGCTTAAAATGGACACAGATCTGGCCAAACCCCAAAATTGTGAAAGTGACTCATCAATCCACGTGTCCATTTACAACCCCCTCTTCCAATCAAAACCCACCTTCGGTGCCCTCCTGGCCCCCACCCAAAAAACCTAATTAGTGCCTCCAAAAAAATTAATAAACATTAAGCGGCGATAAAAAGCAGCAGAGCACTACGACCCTTTTCATTTTTTGATTTTTACACTATCTCACCAATATAAAATATAAAAAATAAAAATAAAAATCTGTTCTCGGCTTCTACCTATAAATAGCGAGCTACTCTGGCTGGTCACAAGAAAAACAGAGCAACTCTTCTGGTTTCTCTTCTCTGCTGAGCTCAAAAAATCAGTAGGGTTTTGCGTATTTACTCTCTTTCATAAACCAGAGTCCGATTAGTGTTTTCATTTTCCGGAGACTTTGGCCGGAGATTTTACGCGGCGGCGTCGAGAAGATGGAGTCGTACGCGGTGCATTTGGCCATGGCTGCTCTGGTAGGGGCTTCGCTGGTGGCTGTCTCGGCTTACTATATGCACCGGAAAACCCTAACTCAGCTTCTGGAGTTCGCGAAGACGGTGGAGAGGGAGCGGGAGCTGGAGGAGAACTCCTACGGCGGCGGCGCCGACTCGCCGCAGCAGATGAGGAAGCGTAGGGGTCAACGGCGCAAGGGCGGCGGGTATTACCGGCGCGGCTCGGGGTCGTTGCCGGACGTTACGGCGATTTCCGGCGGGGTTGACGGGAACGGAATGGTCGGCGGTATTCCGGCTGGGTTGCCGAGGCTGCACACGCATCCGGAAGGTATATCTCACCGGGATTGATGAGTTTAGGTCTTGATTTTCATGGTTTTGATTGCTTACGACGCGCAGTCGTTTTGGAGTTTTGCTTCTCTCTTTTGGAGTTTTCTTTTTGGATTATCAATGCCTTAACAGAACAGCTTCTTTGAAACTCTAGAGTGTGCGAATATTGTAAGATATAGCTCTGTGTGCTATAGAATGCTAATAAAGTTGAATAGAACAGATGGTGGACTGTGGTTGCACACCTCAAACTATCTAGTTAATTAGGAGGAAATGGATGCTTAGTAATGGAGATACACACTCTGTTGAGCTTAGTCAGTTCATCTCGTCCCAATATGAACTTATAGGGAAATTGACAATTGGATTTTCTGTTGGCTCTCAACTTATAGGGCATCTGAGGCTGTACTATTGTGGTAACAACATCATTGAACTTAGTGGGGGATAATTTTATCAGAATGTAAACTTCGCTTATGAAGTTTAAACTATGAAGTGTATTAATGTGACGCGACAAATTATTTTCTTTATTTCTGTCCTTTGAGCTCCTGAGATTACTTTGGGACTGTAGGGAAATTTTAATACTAAGCAACAATTCAAGACTAAGCTTGATTATGTGTTGGTTTTGGAATATGAATTTTTACTCCTGTGATGATAAATTCTGCTGGTGGTTAACTTCATGTTTTTCATGTTTCAGGAAAATCTGCTGACCATGTGGGTTCAACTAAGAGGACTGCTATCCGAGCTGTTTCTCCAAAGTCTCCAGTTGCAAGTGCTAGTGCCTTTGAGAGCGTTGAAGGTTCAGATGATGAAGATAATTTGACTGACAATGCTAAAGCATATCATGCTAATGGCAATGCGGTGAGTTTATTTGGCTCATATGTGGGGTGTGTGTGTGAGTTTGTAAGTCAGCAGGGGAGGTGGAAACTGCGATAACATCTCTCTATATAAACAACATGCTTTTGTTGTGCATTAAATTTGGTGGAAGTTTGTCCCCCAGTTTGTTTGTTTGTTTTCCCTTTCAGAAAGTGTTTCTAATAATTTCTCTTATACATGAAACTTTCTTATCGTTCTCAGCAATTGCATTATGTCACTTGTGCAGGGGTGTGATTTACCAAACCATGTTACTGCCAATGGAGAGCAAATTGCTATAGCTGCTTCAAGTATGATTAGGTCACATTCTGTATCTGGTGATCTGCATGGTGTCCAGCCTGATCCAATTGCAGCTGACATTCTAAGGAAAGAGCCTGAGCAAGAAACTTTTGCGCGACTTAAAATTACTCCCACTGGTATGTATTTCTCTTATTTCCTTTGATGCACTCCCTTTGGTTGTTCTATTATTTCCTAAACCATATACATGTACAGGGTTTTGTACATATGGACACGCTGTGTATTAATGAACACTGTATGTTGCTGCTAACTGAATGGACTTAACAGAAGTAGTGCCAGATAGGGATTTTATGAAATTGAAAATCAACGAAAACTGCCTAATTCTTGTGGAACATTTACATAAAAATGGATCATGGATATCGGCTCTCTTTTGGTGGTTGCACTGATGTTGACTTTAACAAGTTACAGATTCAAAATTTATGTATTAAACTAGTATTAAGAAGTTAATGTTCTTGGTGATCTACAAAATTGAGCTTCAGGATGAAATTTTCATGTTTCCATCTTTTTATCTATATTGTTACAGAATTACCATCACCTGATGAAGTAGAGGTCTATGTGGTTCTTCAAGAATGTCTTGAACTGCGAAAGAGATATTTATTCAGTGAGGCAGTTGCACCATGGGAGAGAGAAGTTATATCTGATCCCAGTACCCCAAAGCCTAACCCAGAACCATTTTTCTACACTTCTGAGGGAAAGTCTGATGTAAGTCTGAACTTGTGAATCTCATATTTTATTCTAAAATCCAAGAAGGTTGTGCTTCAAGTTTTTCCCATTATCAGCTCTCTTACTGTGCAGCATCATTTTGAGATGCAAGATGGAGTAATTCACGTGTATCCAAATAAAGATTGTAAGAGGCTTAGGATTCTTATTCCATGTATCAGATTCCTTTTCTCTTTAGAGATCTCAGTGAATGCTTACTCCCCCCCCCCCCCCCCCCCCCCCCTTTTGCAGCAAAAGAAGAGCTTTATCCTGTTGCTGATGCAACTACCTTTTTCACTGACCTTCATCACATACTTCGAGTTATAGCAGCAGGGAATATCAGAACTTTATGCCATCATCGGTTGAATCTTCTGGAACAAGTAAGCAGACTTGTTGATTAATAGTAATTCAGATGCATACGATTGCTCTTATATATGGGGGACAAGTGTTACTTTTCTAACGAGATGCTTGTCTACCATGCAGAAATTCAATCTTCACTTAATGCTTAATGCGGATAAGGAATTTCTGGCCCAAAAAAGTGCCCCACATCGTGACTTTTATAATGTTAGGAAAGTTGATACCCATGTTCATCACTCGGCATGCATGAACCAGAAGCATCTTTTGAGGTTTATAAAGTCAAAGTTGAGGAAGGAGCCTGATGAGGTAATTTAACATTCAATGCCAATATGTTGTCAACTGATACTATCTTTCTTAATGATCAGCTGTAGTGAGATTTATATTATTCGTTATGAGTTGCGATTCCCGTATGAAAATCATTGATTGCTCAAGTTCGTATACTTTTCTATTCAGGTTGTAATATTTCGAGATGGAACCTACTTGACCTTAAGAGAAGTTTTTGAGAGTCTGGATTTGACTGGGTATCTCCTCTGTCCCGCTTTCAAATTTCAACATATTTGACTTCTTTTCTGAGTTCCTTTTTACAAAATCTTTATAATATCTTTGTGAAAATGCACCATGGATGACAAACAATTTTCACATTTGTTTCAACAGGTATGACCTGAATGTGGACCTTTTGGATGTTCATGCAGATAAAAGCACATTTCATCGTTTTGATAAATTCAATCTGAAGTACAACCCCTGTGGTCAAAGTAGGCTCAGGGAGATTTTCCTTAAGCAGGATAATCTTATCCAAGGTATATTTGTTTATTGGCTTACTTGCTCTTTTCATAGTGAAGAGTTCTCAAGCCATGGCTTTTTGAGAAGTTCTTTCTGTCAAGTCTTAAAGGCATTTTCATGATGAGTGTGGTCTTATGTCATCTTCTGTTGAACAGGCCGTTTCCTTGCTGAGCTGACAAAGCAAGTGTTCTCTGATCTTTCTGCCAGTAAATATCAGGTGCTTTCTTGCTCTGGTACTTGTGTATAGGTTTTAGTAGTTTTATATTTTTTTATATATTTTTTAATCATCAATTGTGAAGCATGCTAGAGTGCTAGTTAGTTGGGGGGATTAACACTCCATATTTGATTAATTCATATGCCGTTGTTACAACGGTTGCTTTCTTTTTCTAATTCATTGGATGTAGAGGCTTGTGATTTTTGTAATGTAGATACATCCTTCCTCTCTGATTGTTCATTGATATGGAACAAATGTTTACTCCCTCTCCATTCCTTCTTTTTTGTTTGTCTTCTTCATTTATATGCATATCCAGATTGAATCCTTGCCTGATGCTGTGTGTATGTACTGCAGATGGCTGAGTACAGAATATCAATATATGGCAGGAAGCAAAGTGAGTGGGACCAAATGGCTAGTTGGATAGTGAACAATGAATTGTACAGTGAGAATGTTGTATGGTTGATACAGGTAAATGCAACAATATATTACCTTTCAGAAATAGGTCAAATGAATTTGGGAGTTCTTAGAAGAGTTGGATTATATGGTATTTGAGAGTTCTGTAATAATCTTGAATTCTTAATATGCAATTTCTGTCTTCTTTCAGCTGCCACGGCTGTACAATATATACAAGGAAATGGGGATAGTCACATCATTTCAGAATATTCTTGACAATATATTCATACCACTGTTTGAGGTTACCATAGATCCAGATTCCCACCCGCAGTTGCATGTTTTTCTGAAACAGGTTAACTGTCTATTCATCAAAATATCAGTTTGTTTTTATTGAACTTGTATCTTAGGCAAATATACATCTTCAGTATGGAATGTAAGTCGTTATATTATCTTTCTTTTGAGATGCTTTAGAATGATATTTGTATCCAGTTGTTATAACTGGTTTTTACATCAAGTATGAGCGAAGCTAGTAAGCTACTGATTTGTGTATATCAGCAAACTTCTAATTTATTTCAATCCCTTGGTTCCTCATCATTTTCCTACAGAGTATAAACTATCAAATTTTTGACCTGTGACATTTTTCTATAAAATTCATGTTGTCTCTGGTTCATATTGTTCTGGTTTTAGGTAGTCTTGTATGATGTATGCCTGTTTGTAGTTTGACTTCAACATGTTTTGGATTTTCAGGTTGTTGGGTTGGATTTGGTCGATGATGAAAGCAAACCTGAAAGACGGCCCACAAAACACATGCCAACTCCAGCACAATGGACAAATGTTTTCAATCCTGCATTTTCGTACTATGTGTACTATTGTTATGCTAATCTCTACACATTAAACAAGGTACTTGTTCTACCATTACCATTCTTCACTTACTGCGTGCACATATATAATTTGAACTCTAATGCCCATCTGTATTCAAATAACCATTTCCTGTTCGGAATTGAAATCCAAACAAATTTGGTCATGTATTAGTTTTTTTTTTATTTTTTTTTTATTTTTTATTTTTATAATTTCTTTGGGTGCATTATAGTTTCATCTCAGTTCCAGTGGTTGCATCTGAGATTTCATGAATTTAGAATATTATTGCTTCTGTAAATGTTTGCGGGCATATTTGCCAACTTATTTGATGCTTCTCTGCAGTTCTATTCAGCTTTGGTCTTGTGTGGTAGATGTTTGCAATTTTTTTTGTGTTCATGTTGCTGGCCTGATGACATTTTGTTCTTCAGCTTCGCGAATCGAAGGGCATGACAACCATCAAATTCCGTCCACATTCTGGGGAGGTATTTATTGTATATATATTTTATACTTGAACGCATGTATTACATAACGTCAGGCACTTACACAAGAATTTTCAGGCTGGGGACATTGACCACCTTGCTGCAACGTTTCTTACTGCGACTAACATTGCACACGGAATCAATTTGAGAAAGTCTCCTGTGCTTCAATATCTGTATTATCTAGCTCAGGTCAGAAGAGGAGACATACTTATTCATATAGCTGACTTCATCCTTCTGCAATCTCTAATTGTCAGTTGTCTCTTGTTTGTCATCAGATTGGTCTGGCTATGTCACCCCTGAGTAACAATTCACTGTTCTTGGACTACCATCGCAACCCTTTTCCCGTATTTTTCTTACGGGGTCTTAACGTGTCTCTCTCTACTGATGATCCTCTTCAAATCCACTTAACGAAAGAACCCTTGGTAGAAGAATATAGTATAGCTGCTTCTGTAAGCTCTCTCTCCTTCTCCCTCTTCCTCTCTTTGCACAATTGAAGGTATATATATGACAGCCTGAAATTCCTCCTTTACAGGTATGGAAATTGAGTTCATGCGATCTATGTGAAATTGCCCGTAATTCAGTTTACCAGTCAGGTTTCTCACATGCGTTGAAGGTATATTACTACACTACATAATCTGGTTACTATCTAATAGAAACGTACTACATTAGTAATTTATCATATATGAAATGGTTAATCTTTTTCAACTTTATCTATTTTTATTTTGGTATACATCACAACCAAGTTTGGGTTATATTGATTGTTAGATCACTCCATCTGTTGTTGAATATGAGTCATTATTTTTCTTCAGTCACACTGGATTGGGAGAGAGTACTACAAGAGAGGTCCAGATGGAAATGATGTCCACAAAACAAATGTTCCCCATATTCGGGTGGAATTCCGTGAAACGGTGTGAAACCTCTCCTTCCTTCCCCCTCTTTTCTGAAACCTTTTAATTAAATTTATTCTATCTTTTATCGGAAGATGCTTAAATATTGCACATGATTGCAGATCTGGAGGGAGGAGATGAAACAAGTTTATCTTGGCAAGGCTATAATCACCAGAGAAGTTGACAGATAAGGAGGTCCCAAGGGGTGTGAAACTTTGATACTGCACTGGAATAGTAACTGTAGATGTAAAATTCTAATCATTGGGATATTGTATGTTCTACTTGAAAGTTTTGCAAACTTGAAATGAATTGTATCCTTCACTCTTTATAGGTGAGGAATTTTCTGCTCATGCCTATACACCCATGCAAGCTGAGAATTGGCTTGGCAAAAGGCGAAGTCTAAGAATGAGATCGGCGTGTGTATGATGCTGCATGTCAAGATTACGAACTCTGCACTGTCTCGGACAGTGTCAAGATCACAAATAGGGTCAAGACGCCGATAGGCTTTAAAATATTAGTTGTGGTTTTACATGTAGTGTTAGTTCAAATTTTAGACTAACGTACGTCTGTACAAGTGTTATACTTATGTAGGAAGCTTATCTCCGGTGAGAAAGGAAAAATCTCTCTTCCTCAGCTTGTGTTCTCCCATTATATTCTGTAGTTTGAGATGGATGTTAAAGCAGAACAAGCACAAATGGGATGTGGTGAACCAACATCTCCACCATCCCTTGATAACTTGTAGCAGTTTTATTTTGGTTTGGTACCGGAAGTTAGATGGTTCCAAAGAGAAAAGAACCAATAGAGTACTCCATTTGCGATGTCAATTCTATCTGTAACTATCGCAGTTATGAAACGAACAAATGGCGCATCAATCCGGTCTCTAGACTCCACAATTTTGTGAGTTCGAGGACCATTTGCCAACATTGAAAGGCATGAAATCCTCCAAATGTCCAGGCGAGTTTAAATCAACGTGTTTATTTTGTAGCTGAGTCTGTTCCTCTGCATAAGCGGACGAGTCTGTTCATTTATACCAGCTGAGTGTTCATTTTATACCAGCTGAGTGTTCATTTTATACCAGTGGACAAGTCTGTTCACTTTGTTCTGTAATACCAATGTTAATAGACACAACGCGGACCGTCCCATTCTGTGCATCTCAAATATGTTAAAAAAGAAGAACAAAACAGCAACAATGAAACAAGCTTACTAACAATTTATTTCAGAAGAGTACCAAGGGGCAAACTATTTCAGGTTTACAAGTATGTTAAGTGAAAAACTACTGTACATTAAGCACATCTTAGAAGCACCCAAGGAAAAAGTAGAAACACTATTTGCTCCCATATAGCTCTTAATGGCAGCAGATCAAGAAGGATGTGTACAGATGGTGGGGATGACAGCTGAGATCACCACTTATGTCTTATCGGTCTTTGAAAGACTGCAAACAGAAGGAAAAGGTACGCAATATTAACCCTCTCGTTCTCAAACAAAAAAAAAATATTGTTGAAAAAGGGATATAGTTCTCACCTCGGAGATATCCTCCATCTGCTTGGCAAGTTGTTCCTTCTTCTTGGCAGCTGCAAAGGCACACCATTTTAACATATGCACAACAAAACCTCAAATGTGCAGCACAAGGACCAGCTAATATTGTACTTACCCAAATTTGAAAGCTCATCCATCTGCTTTGATGTCCTCACAGCAAACCTCTGGAATGATTTGCTGAAACCAGAACAAATTCTATATAAGAGGTTTTTCTGTTGGAATGAAAACCCATCTACAACATCTTTCTTGAGGACTTGCAGGTTGTATAGCATATGCAAGAAATCTAAGCCACATGCATGAATAGAGTATAACTGATGACCACAAAGACTGACAATTGATTACACTAGCATAAAACAGGACTTGTCTACATGAACAAAACAAGAAGCTGCTATATGAAGACTAGGCCTCCACCAGATAGGACATCAGGGACATTAGACTAGGACCTCTACTGCACTTATTGCAGGAATATACAGTATACACTGTTCTGGCCATTACAAGACTACATAGAAATATCAGAAAGTATTCAGCATTGAGCTATTGAGGCAACATTTCCCAACCTAGCCATATGGCAGTCTACTGTATGGGCTACTGTATAAGCTTCACCTAAACATCACTACAGTAACAGTGGAAGATTGTTAAATATATCACTTCAGAGTTCAGAGTAGTCACCCAATTCAAACCAGCATGTATCACAAGTTTACAATGTTTACCCAAAACAATAACAAGCTTAAGAACTTGTTAAAACAACAGCCAATACGAAAGATGGTCGCGCATGGTGGTGACAGACGGAATACAAAAGAGAGCAAAAAATAAACTCAGCCATATGGCAAAAATAATCTCAAGACTCCATATCTGCAGCATATCAAAAATTACATTGGCCGCTTTTTATCACCAACAACATAACAAAACACTAACATAACACATTTTTCCATCACAAAATGAAACCATACCATCAAAACATAAACATTACAACAACCAAAATAAAAAATTTCCTCAAGCATTTAAAGCCGCAACGCATTAAAATGTTGCGTCGCAGCTTGAATAGACTGAAATCTATAAACTTGAGAGCTAAATATCGCTTCTATGGAACGAGCCGATCGGGAATAGAATGATCCTTGTGGCCAGAGATGAAGCTTTGACCATCATTAAACAATCAAGATTTGAAATCAGGGAGGTACCTGTTGGCGAGGCTGTCAACCAAAAGCTCATTGACGAGGTAGGACATCACTCTGTGAACGAAATTTCCACCGCCGGCCATGGTTAGTTATCTCTGATTACCTGAAAAGATGAACAGGAATTATGATTGAGCACAAACCCAATTACAGGAAAGAGGTTGATGATTTGGTTAAAACCCTAAAACAGAAACCTCAGGATGGACCTTTGAATTGGGAATTTTGAAGCGGGATGAAGATTGGGGGATTTAGAAACCCTAATTGGGAGAGAGATTTACCTGAACCACGTTGGTTTTGTAGACCTTCCCGAATTCCCGAATCTCCGAGAAGCAAGTGAGAATGCGGCTTCAGCGTCATTATATAGATGGAGTGTCCGAACAAAGTTGTTTAAAAGAACTGGGCTATGGCCCAAGGCCCACGGTGTGGCTGAGTTTTTATGTACACACTTCTAAATAAGAAAGAATATGCTTTGCTTACGAGAGAGAGTTGTAATGAGAATCATTTAGTTGACGGTTAGTTTAAGACTTTTTTGTTAATTAGTTTATTACACTTATTTTTCATTCATATTTTTTCATTTCAACCGTTTAGTTTTTAGATCTATATAAGAATCAGATCATTTATACAACTTTTCAGTTAAATTGGTAATCGTGAAAGAATCGAACTAAATCAAATTAATTGACGATATAAATCTGTCAAACAAGAGTCGTTTAAGTTTATAATTGGTAAATCACATTTATGAATGCCTTAATAATTTTTAATTTGTATAAAAATTTGTAGATATGATTTACTTATATATATCTACAAACTAAGTGGTTAAGATGTGAATATGTGATTGAAAAATAGGTGAAACGAAGAAGTCCTCAACTTAATGATTCTTATTAAAACCACTCCCTTGCTAACACTTCCAAGAAAAAAAAATCTAAACTGAGATTTTAGCCACATATAGATTTTTGCCACCATGAAAATATCTTACATTAAAATGATTAAATATGTCTATTTACAAACATTAAATCTCTTTTACCTCTTCAATTTAACAGCATGTCCTCGATAGTCTTAATTAAGTTTCCTTAAGATTGGTCAACCACTATAGGTTGAAGGCTTGCACTTTGCGTCTTTTTCTTCTTTAGTGTTAAGAATTACTCAAGATTATTTTCGTCTATGAGATTCAGTGAACCGAGTTGTCTGATTGTCTTATTTATAATATTATGATTTTTCATGTTTTATGTAATATTCTTCATTTTTATTAATGAAGTATGTTATTGTTGATAGAAGTTTGGTCAACCATTATATATTTATGACACAAACTAAAATCATCACATTGACATTGCACATACATTACAAACCAAATTTTTGAAATGAGGCTAATATCATTTGGCCTATTAGCATATTGTTGATTTTACGGACAATAACTTTAGCATTTGACCTCCCAGTTGTTGATAGTCCAAAATCCCTGTTTCATGTAAGGCTTTGTTTCATTGTCTTTGATCCCTTCTAGAGTACTCTAGGTTGTACTCGTGAAAGATAAATAGATTTGAATTGTTAACTGTAGTAACAATTTTTTTTTAGAATAAATAGTTTGCGTTTCAATACCAAGCAACAAAAATAGACTATTATCTTGATGAAAAAATGATACTGAACACGAGACCTAAACTTCTTATTTGTAATATTCTATAGAACCTGATTTCGGTGATAAGGGCTGAGGTGACAACAACTAATGAACATGAGACACGTGTCCATTTTAAAAGGTTTGACAACAATTTAAGGACATAATAAAAGGGTTTTAGGTATTTGACATGTTTGTTTATAATTATTGTTGACACTTGTCCATCTCTTATTGATGTTTGTCACCCTTAAATGACCATAACTGGTCACCTAAGTTATTTCCTATTCTATTTAACTAATTTGGATTCAATCCCATAAGGCCATAAAGGAATCATGTTCTAACTAAATGTTAACAATTGCAAATGGTTAATTCTATGATTTCTATCACAATACTAACTCGATGTAATTCAGGTTAAACACAATGAACATCTCTGTTAAGTAAGTGATATACATCTCGGATAACTTATCTGAATCAAAGTTGAACACTTATACTTCTTGATGAATTAATCTATATACAATACAACTGATTCTAATGCTATCAAATTTTGTTTGAGTCCGATTTTGATATTAAACTTATCACTTTAAGGATCCATGTAGTACCTTATCATTTTAAAAACAACCCCAAGAAAATTAGAACTAGAAATCCGAATGCTCTTATGAATTTACACATCTTTCGTATTTCACCAGTTTTGGTGTTGCAGATGATCCACAAGGGATCCATCATCCATGAGGCATAGAGTCAGTGGTGGACGCAAAGAAGGGCGAGTGGGGGCCGTTGCCTCCAGTGAATTTCCTTTGTTTTTGATCAGTAATTTCCAGTGAATTTCCTTTGTTGCCTAGCAGCTTCATATTTATGCCCAATGTTCAGTCTAATTTGCCCTAGTCATGACAAATACACACCCATTGTGTAAGAATTTGCTACCCCATATTAAACAAAAGAAAAATCTCATAATTATGTTTTCTTGTTACTGGAATGGTTTTAAACCTATGACTTACCCATATATCATATATGTGACTAAAAATTAGAGATTGAAAATAAAGAAGAAATTGATAATGAGCCGGCTATAAAGGTTCCTTAGAGCATCTCCAACAATACATCCCAAACCCATACCCAAACTCATTTTTTGACTCACCTAAACCCATTACTATTCAAACTCATATTTCATCTCTAACCATTACTAAAAATCCATACCATACCCAAACTTTAATCATTTTAATATACCCAAACTCATACTCATATCCATACCAAAAACTCATACCCATACCCAAACCCATAGTTTTCATTTTAAATAAACCGTAAGATAATAATTATATAATATATTTTAATATTTCTTCGACATAATATAAAAAATTAATTAAAATATTTATATATATTTTTTTGTTTGGATACAAGGAAATTGACTTGGTCTGTGTAATATATATGTAATTGTACACCATCATGGGTTTCCCAACTATTGGATGAGAAACATATCGGGCGCGTCATCTGCTCCCAACCCTTTTTCTTTGTCCTTTTCCGCGCGTTGTCAAAACAGACATGGTTTGGCGAGTCCAAGTTTGAGTGTCCCTCCCTTCACGTGTGTTTGTAGCCAGTGGGTCCCGCGCTGAAGTGAAATGGGTTTCCTCCCTCAGACTCGACCCATTTTGGGTCGACTCCTTAGTAGGAGAAGCCATATTTGAGTTTGGGTTTTCATGGTTGGAGAGAAGATTTTTTAGGTTTTGAGTATGAGTATGGGTTTTCATGCTATTGTTGGAGATGCCCTTACTTCATCATTTTTTTTGCTCCCACTTACCTATCTCTTTGCGTCCGCCACTGCATAGTCATCATTGGCGCCCATAGTATTAATCAATTGCTTAATTCAGTTTCCCCATCTTATTGTCCTCAAGAACAACCAATCAAACTCAACATCCCACTCATGCGTGTGTTTGGTTTTGGTTTTCTCTCTTACTGTGTTGCACGGACACAGATATGGATACGAGGACACGATACGTACCGACAAGGTAAAACTTAAAAACTGCATTTTTGACACAGTTTGGACACGGAAAATATAATTACTTATTTATATATTTCTAATTAATAAAAAGAATGCTCAAATATGAATAAATTCATCACATTGTTTAAATAATGTTTTAAATTTAAGCAATTACATAATTGTAACAAATAACATAAAAGAGAGTCAATATTTAATCTAAATGATAATTATCAATTAGTTATATCCAATTCAACACAACCATCAAACTGAATGAAAATCCGACTTTCCTAACCCCATAGCAACACCAACTGCCTAAAACCCTATAACTGAGGTATTCAAAATATAGAAGAGCAAGGCACGCATGCATTGGCATCATCTTTTATCCTTGATAGATAAAATGATTCAAGTTCATAATTAACAACATAAAAGCTAAAAAGAAGCAATTCATCAACTTTGGGCAGTAGCAATTCTCTGAAAAAGCCAAAAAGAAAATAGTAGCATTCTTTGAAAAAGGAGGCAATAGGCACACCAACAACTCATATACATTTACCACCTAAGAAACAAGAAGATGATTCAATATATTATTATATTACATCCATACTTAATCTAAACTTCATAATCATTCAATAATTAAACTAATATAACATGAAGTTACGAACTGAAAATTTATCTCAAGTCTCCATCTCATCATCAAATACTATCCTCTCCAAGGCCGACACATCGAGCGACAAAGTCGCCATCTCAAGCACATCAATATTGCCTTGTTCTATGGAGTCATGGTCATCTCCTCCAAGATCCCACATTGAGTCCTTGTCTTTGTAATAGCTAGAACTCTTTCTTGCTAAAAGACGCAAATTAGTATGGACATAAACTAAATCTTGGGTTCTTCTTGGTTGCAATTTGTTTCTCTTCAAACCTTGTATGAAAGCATACGTGCTCCAATTTCTTTCGTAACATGAAGATAAACAAGGTTGGTTAAGCAACTTAAGAGCCAAACTTTGAAGAAGTGGTGTAGAAGGTCCATAGGACACCTACCAAGTCAAAGGCTCAAAACAAAACTTCTCCAAAGCATCGGCGGAAGAAAAATCACCCATGTTTAATGAAAACCTTGCAAATTCTTCCATCACCTTATTACGAGCTTGAGAATCCGGAAAGAGCTTTTGAAAACATCTCCTATTTTCATTGTTGAGCTTGACATCTCTATGTGGAGGAACCCGGTTAGGATCTTCTTTAAGCCATTGAGAGCTATAGTACTTTGGATTCAAGGAATGTGTCAAGCAATGAAGTGGTGTGCAACTCTTGGTCCACCGAGCAGTAAGGATATGATACACCACATCATAAAACCGTGTCACATCACAATGCTCCGTTATGACATGCACAAATTCAGGGTTAAAAACTGCTTTCTTCACCTTCTCAATCATTGAATTCTATCACTCATAAACTAAGTGAAGACAAGGCCTATCCATATCCGACATCCTTATCATCTCATATATAGGACCCATGAGTGCAATCAAGAAATCAACTTGCTCCTAAAATTTCTCCTTCAATAGCATTTCCTTGACCACTCTTGCTTTAGAAGCATCATCTTCTTTATACAGATCTCATCTTAGACTAATCACCATTTGTTGCAAGCCACTATTCACATCCCTAAACCTTTTAAGCACAATAAAATGAGAAGAAAACCTTGTCAGGGCAACTTGGAGCAACCTCAAAGCACAATGCTCATGGTACATAGCCAAACACATGTTATAGTCCACCACAAAATTCTTAATGAACCAAACATCATTATACACCTCCATAAGCCAACCCAACTCTTCCACCACCGTCTCACCAGGAAGATAAGATTTTGCCTTTAACAAATCCTTTAAAGCAAGGTTAAGAGTATGGACCACACATGGTGTCCAAAATATGTGTGAATATGTAATCTCAACTATAGCATCGGCAACAGTGCACATGGGTGCATTATAGGTTACCTACATTCTCCGGCCCAATCTCAATGATAGATTCCAAAAGCAATCTGCCTATTTCTTCCTTGCTTTTAGTCACATCTTCACAATTTATTGCTTTCAGCATTATTGCCCCATCTTTAGCAACAACCATCATATTAATTAATGACCTCTTTTGGCCATCGGACCACCCATCAGAACACAAACTCACACTGGTCTCTTTCCATGTCTTCTTGATAGGTAGTAGAGTTCATTCAATGTGACGTTTCTCGTTATCAAGAAGTGTAGTTCTCAAAGCATTGTACCCGGGAGGAACATAACCAGAAATCTTTGAAGCCAAAGTGTAAGACTCTCGGTAGTTAGGATTCCTTGTGTAAGATTCTCGGTAGTTAGGATTCCTTGCAACATTGAATGCTAAGCCACTACTATAGAAAACTCTTGCAACGAAAGCATCGCATTCTCTCATGTCTTCTTGCCTAAAAGCCTTGGATAGTTGTGGACTCAACCCTCTTCTTTTCTTGACTGCATCCTCCCTCTCTCTCAATGGAAAATAACTTGTACCACTTCCAGTCATACTTGAAGAAGGAGGCAAACCAACCTAGAATATGAACTTGTAAAATTCCCTCCACAGAAATTGTATGTAAAGGCAACATTTCCTCAAGATTTTTCTGACCTGCTGGTAATAGTGACATACTTCCATAGAGGAGCATCTAATCTTTCAGGCTTAGTTGATTCAACACTAGATTCAGTAGAGGCCGCACTTGAACTTATCCTAATCATAATAATCTAGCAAAACAACATAAGACAGCAGCATAGACACAACAACATAGACACACAACATCATAAGCATAGCAGCATAGACACATCAGCATATCATAACATATTAACAATTAACAGAGCAAAGATAAACAAATAAGCATATCATAACTCCTTTCGATTAAATCTTCCTTTCAAATACAGATGAGCGATTGTTTCTCACCAAGTATAAAACCTGACCTCCTACAAACTCTCAACTAATTGATGATCTAATACTAGCAGGTATAAACTCAATTTTGCAAAGTCGCAAATGTCTAGCTCCATCCTACCCTATCAGCAATTGAGCAATATCATGACACTTAACATCACAGTGCAGATGCTTCAATAGCACATTGCCTTACAAATCTATAAGTGGTATCATAACGATCATAAAATGATTAAAATCTTATATGCTTTTCTATTACTGCAAATGAGACTGCAATCACCAAACAATTCAAAGCTGAGATTAAGACTGATCTTACAACCAAAGAGAGGGTTTAGGTTGCCCGCGGCTATAGGCAGAGGCGACGTCGGCGAAGGAAGAGTCGTTGTGATGGAGAAAGGCGACGCCATTCTCGCCGTTCTCGTCGTTCTCGAAAAGCAGTGTCGGCGGAGGAACAATTGCACTGATAGGAAAAGAGAGGGAGATGATTTAGGCCGCCAACGACTGTAGGCGGAGGCGACGTCGGCGCAGGAAGAGTCCCTGTGACAGAGAAAGGCGACGTCTTTCCTCGGCTTCCTTTTTCGTTGTTCCTCTTCTATGAAGCTTCCTTCCTCTTCGATTAGGTTTTAGATTTTTTTAATACACGTTGACGTGGCATGTCGGGGCGTGTCGGACAACATGTCTAAAAAGTCAACTTTTTTGGACATGCCACGTGACGTATCAGATACACATTTTGATATATCGTATCGGTATAGATGTGTCGAGAGTGTCGGACACTCCGACACTCAATAGGTGTAGAGTATCGGTGTAACATAGCTAGTCTCTTCTATTTCTTATAATTAGAGACATGATTTAATTAGTCAACGATATTGTAGTTTATAAGTGGGAGCAGTTTTATAGTCTTTCATTAATTATATCTTAACTTAAAGATTGGGGCTATAAAACTAAACGGCAATAACGATCGATTACAATCGTTCAGCAAGTTGAAATTGGTTCGACGCCGGAAGATCACTGGAATCAGCGAGACCATGGGTGATGAGGTATGTAACTTCCATCTCTCTCTATCTCTCTTTAGTCTTTACTCTGGGGATCCGCTTCTAGTTTCAGAAATCACAACCAAATCATATTAAACAAATAAATGACATGATTGTACTGCTCATGCGTAGTTTCTTTTTGAATTAAATTCAGTTTACCCCCCAAATCTTTGGTGTCAAAATCAGTTCAGTCCTGCAACTTTTTTTAAAATCAGTTCGCCCCCTCAACTTTTGTAAACACATCAGTTTGGTCCAGTTTGGTCCAATTTTTGAACTGATTTTGAGGGGGCGAACTGATTTTAAAAAAAGTTGAGGGGGCGAACTGATTTTAAACTAATGTGTTTACGAAAGTTGAGGGGGGCGAACTGATTTTTAAAAAAGTTGCAGGACTAAACTGATTTTGACACCAAAAATTTGGGGAGTAAACTGAATTTAATTCTTTTTTTTTAGTTTTTTGCGTTTGGATTGAGTAATTAAGTGTAACCGAGATTCTATATTTCACTGACATTACGATCTATGAAATGATTGTCAAACTCGATTGAAACTGTTCCCATAAACTTGTACAGTACAAAGTTATTTTAACAAGATAAGATGAATGACCATGCTCAAAGACTTCATCTCATTGATCAATTTTCCTTTTTTTTCCCCCCTTTTCTCCGAAGAATATGAATACAATTGATCTTCTAATTGTATTCTAAATTGGAGTAGTAATCATCGAGCTTTATTATTCTATCTTTAATAAATGTATATACACCTAACCGGAGACCCAACCCGTTTTTCAAAAAAATAAATGTATATACACTTGTACAATATTTGATAGATTAAAGGGAAATCAAAGAAAAAGAATAGATAATTATATATTCTCTGCGACTCATCTCAAGTTCTCAACCATCAAACTATCATTTATGATCTAGCAATGTTTTGGAAAACATCCTAGCTCTCTCTCTCTCTCTCTCTCTCTCTCTCTCTCTCTCTCTCTCTCTCTCTCTCAACGCTGAAAGAGAATGCAAACTCGTCCAATTGCTTCGTTCGACAACAGATGATGGTTGAGCCGGCTCTGTTGGCCTGCCGTACGTCATGCATGACTTTGCTATCAGACTAGTACTCCATCAACCTTGGCTAATGGAAGAGTTAAAGTTTAATTGGAGGCAAATGTTCGATAACTCGCTAGGTGGATGGCAGCTTGGGGCGCCTTTCTAGATGCCTCATGGGCAAATTTGTATTTCTTAATTTTAATTTATTTTTGAAACTTTTGTTTATATCATTTTAAAATATATACGGATTTTAGAAAAATAAAATTGCATCTAAAATAATTATATTTCAAAATCAAATAAGGTGGGTGAGAATGTTAAGCATACAATAATATTAGTAGAATAAAACATCTGCTTTAGCCTAAAATAATAATAATTACGCTCAGACCACCCATACACTAGTAGGATGAAAGACATGCTTGAAGTGCTTAGTCCTGGTCTAAGTGGGCTGGGCTGGGCGGCTTTGTTTAAACACTGATTGGGAGTGTTAAGGTAGTTCTTTAACAATATGGTTTGGTGTTGTCAGGCGACATGAATGGTCTTTTGGTCACCGAATGACTGTGGTGGGAACGAAGGCCAACCCATTTATAAGGCGGCGGCAAGGCGGGATTTTTTTTTCCTTTGGACAAGATGTCTCCCCTCTATATGTGTGGGGATGCTTTTTCCAACTAAGGTTTGAATCTGGAACTTTTACACTAGGTTGTGATGAGATCTTGAGAGAGATGGCGTTGTGACGATGTGAATACGACCACGTGGTGCGCTTACCCTACATAAGAATCACTTGTTGTTTACTATTGACAAACTAACGACTAAGCAAACATGGTGCATGTGATTTGCACATGGTTGGTCCAAGTGAACTTTGACGCGTGAAATCGGTTCTGTTTTTATCAATTTTAGCGACTACATTGATGCATAACAAAGCAAAGTAATTACTAATTAGTAAAGCTTACATAAAAAGTTTAATAGAACTTAATTATAAAAGGCTAACCCACTACGACGATCATGTCCAAAATCTCATATAATCTCCTTTATATTCAGGAAAATCGTACGAATTATTTAATTTGTTTATGTCCATTTCACAGCTGGCAGAATTTCTTCGCCGCATGGTCGGGGTGTCCTGGGGTTGCATGCCAGAGATTTGCATTTTCAGTGTTCCGGAGAAACTTCGGAAATTGAAGGAGGATGCCTACAATCCCCATGTTGTCTCAATAGGACCTTTCCATCGAAACAAAGGTAACCTTGCGCCAATGCAACAACATAAAAGGGGTTACCAGTATTACCAGTAATCATGATTTTGTAGAAATGTTGTTCCTTGATGGCTGCTTCATATTGGAACTTTTCCTCAGGTTTGCCCCAGACTTGAATTATATAACGCCACAAAAATACGAGTCTGATCCATTAATAACATTCCTTGGGTGGTCAGAGCTCTTTGCCATGATTTAGCATTGCTTGAAAACCAGATCCCCTTCTTTACTCTTGAAGTCATATATGATACGATCAAGCCTCGTTTAATGAGCAAGTGCAAAGCACCAGAGTCTGTCACTAGTCTTGCTTTAAGTTTCTTCAAGCCTATGATGAGCCGAAACTCATAAATAGAGGAGTATTCCTACACAGACTGCATGCATTTGCTTGATCTTTTGCACAAATCCTCCCTGCTTGCAACTTCTGGAGTAGGTACCGCCTTCGAAAGAAGAGTGATTTTGAAGCATGCAGCTGGTAATTTGACTCCAGGGAATCAATATTATTCGGGATCATTAAACTATTGCGCTTCAGAACTTGCACAATCTGGAATTGAGCTTTGTAAAGAGTCCGGAGACTCTTTGGTGAGCATAACCTTCATGAGAAATGGAGGGCTGATCAAAATCCCACCTGTGTTGATCTACGATATAAGAGATTCACTATTCAGAAACTTGATTGCGTACGAGCAAAACAATATCCACACTAGACATCATGTTACATCGTATACTATCCTCATGAAAACTCTCATCCGTTCTCCACGAGATGTGAAGCTACGTAGAAGAAAAGGCATCATATCTCAGAATTGGATTGAAGACGAAGAATATGCAACACAGTTCAGAAGTCTTTTACAGGAAGTTATTCCCAAGGACTTCTATTTCGGTGATTTATGTGAGGAAGTGAATGCCTACGCAAGTAAGTTCTTGTTTCGTAGAAAGATACACTCTCTTTATCTAACTTACTTCTCAACAGCATGGAGTATGATATCATTTATTGCTGCCATTGTTGGGGAACAATCATATATTTAATTATAAATATGATAGAAATTTTAATAAAGAATATAAGAAACATAACAATATTCGTTTAGGATTGAGAGTAGTGAATCAATCCTAATATAAGAGTAAAATAGTGTAAGAATCTTATAAAAGTAGTACAAGGAAAGAAAGAACTGACTTGATATTCCGATTGAGGCATGCATAAATGCACTTGACTAAAGACAGATTTCGCCCCTACCCTTGTGCTTGTAGTTCGATGGGCGTCCGTCTTGTAGAATACAACAATCGATGATCCAAAATAGAAGCACCGCAATTTTGGAATCTAGCGAACCATAAATTGTATCTTATACTCTCTTGACACGAACAAGACATATAGAAGAATTGAGGATTCTCAATCTTATCTTTAGGGAGAAATGAGTATGGGTTTATATAGAACCCCAAGTGAACCAACATGTCTGTTCACTTATCTCCTTGAAGAGACACACTTATTCCTAAAGACACCTATTGAAAAAGACAAACCCTTTCAAATGGAAAAGTCATGAGCAATTTAATTTTCATTCATATTAGATATTATTACATAATTTCCAACAATCCCCCACATGAATGAAAATGACAAGGACAATGAATGACAAGGAATTAGAGAGTACAAGCAAACAAGAGATGCATTTGAAGAGGTGTCTTTTGGACTTGAACCTTTCATAGTGAAGACCTATCGGATTTACTTGGTGAAATAGTAGATGTAGAAGATCTTTAAACTATTCACCGTTTGTGTAAACCAAGACAATAAGCCTCACACATCTCTTATTATAACACACAATGATTCTTACGGTTGTGTTCATTTTGGTCATGAACAATGTCCACATTCATGAGAGCTCTAGAGAACTTAGCCATATCATTCTCATAGAAGCGACCCGACTTCTACTCTCATATAGGTGATCACACTAATTAAGAACACTCCGCTATATTCTTTTTGATAACAAGATATTAGTATCATTAAATGCAAAAGCATAACCTTATTACAGCTACGGAAAACACACATTGATCATAGGAATGAGTGAGTTGTGTGTTATGCATCTTGAGTCTTCCCCAACTAGTTTGCCTATTGAACCTAGACCAAGGGATCTCCAATGTTGCTAAGTTAGGTTTCCGCCAAGTAATGACTCATTGTGTTATTGGCTTTAACTCATTCCCCTCGATCATCAACTATCTCTCTTGTCAAACCATTAAACATTTAGATCCATAAGGTTGACAATCAAATCAAATTCCACTTGAGAATAGTTGTGTATATCTTTGTGATATACATACGTAAATGCCAAAACATTCTAACACTATCCTTCAGTTGTATTACATATAATTTATAGACATTATAAATACCCCCACATTTGAGAAGTAAACCCTCAATCATAGGCTCTTGTAATGCAATTAAGATAGTAATGTATTCCCACAAACCTCATTTAAGAGCACATTCGTTTATGGAATAATTACGCTATCTTTTTTCATGCACTTCTCCAACTTGGGATGTCTATTTATTGATTGAAGCATTACTCATCAAAGCATTACTCATCAAACATCTTTCTCGTGCTTTTGTTCGTAAAACAAGAGTACGTCTTACTAACATTTGTAAATGCTTCTCATTTGTATATGATCATAAAGATCTTAAATCTTTCAATGATAACATCATAATTGGGACTATCGCCATAAATCACTTTTCATCAACGATTTTTAACTTTCATCTTGTATATATACTTTATATACATCACAGACTACTCATTATCTTCCATCTAACCAATGCCACACTACTCCTTGTATTAAGATAAGGAATCAATCGCAGTAAGAGACCACAACAATTTTTCTCTTTCGAATGCTTCTTGGTTTGGTTAGGACTCATCGTCAAACATGATTGTTCCATTATAAATTCTGTCTTTAGATTGTTGGGGAACAATCATATATTTGATTATAAATATGATAGAAATTTCAATAAAGAATATAAGAAACATAACAATATTCGTTTATGATTGAGAGTAGTGAATCAATCCTAATATAGGAGTAAAATAGTGTAAGAATCTTATAAAAGTAGTACAAGGAAAGAAAAAATTGACTTGATATTCCGATTGAGGCATGCATAAATACACTTGACTAAAGACAGATTTCGCCCCTACCCTTGTGCTTGTAGTTCGATGGGCGTCCGCCTTGTAGAATACAACAATCGATGATCCAAAATAGAAGCACCGCAATTTTAGAATCTAGCGAACCATAAATTGTATCTTATACTCTCTTGACACGAACAAGACATATAGAAGAATTGAGGATTCTCAATCTTATCTTTAGGGAGAAATGAGTATGGGTTTATATAGAACCCCAAGTGAACCAACATGTCTGTTCACTTATCTCCTTGAAGAGACACACTTATTCCTAAAGACACCTATTGAAAAAGACACACCCTTTCAAATGGAAAAGTCATGAGCAATTTAATTTTCATTCATATTAGATATTATTACATAATTTCCAACAGCCATTTGCCTTTTCATTCTCACGTTCTTTCTTACAAACATATCAACCCTCGCTAATTCTCGCTTCATATGTGTATCCTCTTTTTGTAATTGCAGTTGGGGCATGAGTGTACTAGACTACTATTAGATATCAAATTTCAGCTTTCATAATTGTACATGTATGGAACCAGAAATTATTCTTCTGTGTAAGGAATTGATCGTCTTTAATTCATGATTGGTTTCGAGATTTAAATCTATTTTTTCCAGTTATATACTCTGCGAACGACTTAGTTTTTTGTTCTTGGTTAAGTAAATCATGCATATTGTCCAGGTTCTGAGGTAAGCCTTCGAGGCTTAATTAATATGATCTAGTTACTAGTTTCTTAGATGATTGCAGTTCTTTACATGTTGAGTTATGCTCCCAAAACAGAGCTAAGGCTCTTTAAGGCCATACAAAAGCAACAAACTTGCACTTCTATTCAATAAACTGTGATTGAAAATTTGCAAATGCAATCCACAAAGAAGAAAATATGTGTGATATTTTGAACATATCAAGTGGCTACAAATTTGCCAAAAAAATTTGATTCCATGTATCTGGAACTCCTGGCAGACACCAATGTATACAATCTGAGTTGTGTAGCACATCGGCCTTTTGCTCATCTGTTAGTAGTTTGCCTCCAGTCTCTGTGTAAACTTTTGTGTGAGCGTCAATTCGTTGATCTGACATCTGTGTTATGTTAAGAACTGAGACAGGAACTTTCATTTTCTTAATTACTTCGACCACCACGCGCATGATCCTCTTATCAGCACCAGTACTCCAGAATCCCTTTTTCAAGTAAGGCTTTGTTTCATTGAAGCATCTCATCCCTTCTGGATTGTTCCAGTCTGCATTCCTGAAAATACAAGATTGCAGTTGTTAATTGGCAGTAACATTTTTAATATAGGCTGCATTTAGAATTATAAACTAGTAGAACACAAGATCTTAATTTTCTTCTGTGCTTGAGACAGACCTTATGTGTGTAGGAGACATAGAAGTGAAGAAGACACGAGTCTTGTTTGGATTGATATTTGTGTCGACCCAGTTTGCCCATGTCTTCAATGCTATTCTGTATGCAACTACTGCTTCCAACTCTTCATATCCTTCTTCCCCGTTTGGAAATGAACCCCAGCTGTGTTCAATTAGAACATTGTCTCTTAGATTGATCAATCTTAAAAGAAGAACAGAATGCTAGTACTCATTTGTGGAATAGTTAAAAAAACTTTAGCTGGTTTCAGTGAGAAGCTTACTATGACTTGATCGTATAGCCGCTCATCCACCATACATAAGTATTGAAGACAAGGATATCTACTCCAGTCCAGTGTTTTGCATGCTTGTCAACTGAATCCACTTTCAGTATTCTTTCCTTTGGATTTCCAACTATGTGGAGGTCAGAATTGGACTCTACCAGAAATGGATCCCAGTAAAATTCAATTGTAGTATTGTACTCCTGGAATGGAAAAATGAGAGTTCAATATCATCTTGTTCAGTTTGCTTGGTTAAGTACAGAAGAAGAAACTAAGACATACTTTGGCTGTGAAGACTGAACGAACGCGCCCCCGGCGCATGGACTGTTTGTCTTGAGGTATGATGGATTCAACCATACAGACTAAAGACTGCCATTGACCTCTTTGCAAAGAATCCCCAACAAACATTAGCCTCTTATTACGAATTTTCTCAAGCATGAGTTCTGGATTAAATCTACAGAAGAAGTATAACTATTAGATTAACAAAAACTCATGCAGAAAGCATATGTAAATAGTTGCATACCATTTATGTACTTAAGTATGTTGCATTAATCAAAATTGTTAGCTTTCACTGTCATGTATAAGCATTTCTAGTCTGAATAAACTTGTAATAATATTGTGTATGTCTACACATATAGCCGAAAAGTTCCCAATCTAGATTGTCAGTATGACAACATAACAAGAGAATATAACACAAATATACCTGTGATCTTGTCTCCATAAACTTATATGAAATTTGACAATGCAATACTCTACCTAGGCAATGTGCAATCTTCTGGCTGCCATTCCCAGTGCCGGTAGTCAGAATCCGGTCTTCCATTTTTGACACAAGAAACTTGCCTATCAAGATATGGACAACTTCTGTCCGAGTAAAAAGGCTTGATTGAACGGTTGAACACCCATTTTCCATGCTCAACATTACATTCCTCCGGGTCGAACACAAATCTATCATCTACAACTGAAGCATCTATCTTTTCTTCTGTAGCATTTCTATCATCTGTCATAAGATAGTGATAATGCAACATTAATTGGAATTCGTAACAGTTCCATTTCAACAGAAAAACATGACTGATCAGAATTCATACATCAGAGAGGACACTTACTCTTTTTTGTGACAGATGCTGCTCTTCTGGAACAGGATTTATGCTTGAAAAAAGGGTTGGAAGAAAGAATAATACTAATTCTTTCAGTATACAAGAGACTGATCAAGGCAATAGCACAGACCAAGATAATAGGAAGATGTAGCTTTCCTCTAAAGGCCTTCATTGTGCCTGCAGTGGTACTGTCCTGAGCTCATGGGGTAAGATTATATGAATTGGCGTGCAACATAATGATGAGGACTAACCTGGTGATTGTTTCTATTGTGAGGGATATTTTATTGTGGGATTTTGAGTAGGAGTAAAGCTAAAGCCTTGTATTGGTTGGGTTCATCTTTTCTTTTTAATGGAGACGTTAGGGGTAAGTTGCAACGCTAACATCCTTTGTGGAATTTAGCTATATGAGGACCCAACAACTATGCTAGCTATTGCTTCATGTTCATATAAACCATTCAAATTCTTCTTTAGGTGGTACTAAAGGCAGGGGCTAGCTCTCTCTTTCTTATGACTTCTTCCCAAGAAATCATTGAAAATCTTATGTATTTATATGGTATAATTTCCTCATCATACATGATACATGTGTATAGATCACATACATTTATATATATATGCATGTATGCTAGACTTCCTATTCCCCTTATGAGTCTTTTCTGGTTTAATTGTCTTCCCATGTTAGTGTCCCAGCGTTCTATTTGGATCTGCTGGTTAATCAACACCGGATGCTATCAATTGATTCAATTCCCTTTTTTATTTCCCTTTCTTACAGTAAAAAAAAGTGCATATTCTTGAGGTTGTAAGGGTTTAATCATAGAAATGATGGAGGGGATTTGAAGGCACAATGTGTACAAATTTGAAGCAGTATATCAGTAAGCAGCTAAACTTGCATCTCATCATTGCTTGTCAAATTTTTGGTCCCAAAGGAGATATGTGGGCATAGGGATCTCTAAGTTCAACCCTCATCGTGTTTTTATTTTTTATTTTTATGACGGCTTGGATAGGAAGAGAAGAGAAAGGCAAAAACAAAGAGAGAACAGAGGAAGGGGACCAAAACCAAACTTCCAAACCTCCCCAAACAAAAATAGAAACAAACAAGGAACTAACGAAAACGAAAATTCGAAAGACCTGAGCGGTCTCTGTTACGCTATGCAAGAATGAAAGGAGCAGAGTCCCACCAAGCATAGCCTGTAGAAGTAGCACCAAAATTTGCTAATGCATCAGCCGCTTGATTCCCTTCTTGAAATTAGTGAGATGAGCGAAAATTCATTTGAGAAATCTGATACAAGCAATTACGTCATTCAATGCAAAACACCCATGGAACCAAATTAGAATTGCAAAGACAATCAAGAACAAGAGAGAAATCCAATTCATCATGTTAGTCGCATCACTAGTTATTATGAGAAAATTGGAGTCTCACCATGTTAAGATGCTTCAAACAACTAAAGCTACAATTTTTCGATCTTTTTTATGAGTCACTCGTTGTACACAAAGTTTAGAGAACCCGACTTCGGTGACAAGGGTTGGTCATCTTAAGGTGACCACAACCAATGAACATGAAACACGTGTACATTTTAAAAGACTTGACTGCAATTTAAGGACACACATGAGGGTTTTTGGTATTTGGTATGTTTGTTTATAATTATTGTCGACAAATGTCCATCTCGCATTGATGTTTGTCACCCATAAATGAACATAACTAGGCACCCAAGTTATTTCTAAGTTTAGAAAAGAATATTAACTTGTGAGATCGATACCGTTCTTCTTCTTTTTTTCTATAGATGTTGATGTGAACACCATAACCTCCGGAAGATGGGATCGATCCAGAATTTAATATACAGCAATTGAATGATTCTGAAAGCTGATGGATCAACCTGAACATCCTTTACAAAATTAAAAGTTTAAAACAAAGATAGCTGCTGTTAGAAGCTATTGAATTGGGTCACTCTAAAAATTGAAAACACAACGAAACTTTTGACCCCTAAAAAAGAGTCTAAAGCAATTCAGCTGAAACCTCACTCAAACCTGTGACGGTTATGATGCTATTTGCGTGGAAATCAAATAGACGATGCTGCTTGCGTCGAAATTAAATAGATGGAACCTTTATTATTATTTTGCATCATGTTCTTGTGCGACAATAGTCCTAACATCTACATCATTGCCTACCATTCAAGCATTTGCTGCAATTTTACTCCAAACCCTTTCATAGCCACTCGAGCAGTCTATTATCATAGCTCTTTTTCGAAAATACCATAGCACTATGAATGTATACAAAAGTTGTGGTAGGGGATCATTATGTATACGAATTCGAAATCAAAACTTCATCCCACATGAAAAATCATTCACGAGTTTAAATAAAATATAAAAATATACTACTAACTAGATGCGCTGAATCATATGATCCATATGTCAAACTTTTTACAATAAACATAGATTATATGAACACATTGAAGAACATTTGGTAGACGGCTACTGAATGATATACGAAAAAATCATTTGGACGAGTGACATAGGCCTCTCATAAAATGAGATGCGAGTTTTGTCGCATGTTGTTCATTTAGAATAACCGACACCGTGGACGTCAGGTTCAATAGGTAGATTAGGGCCCAACTTACCTTCAATACCGAGCTCATGAGCTAGATCCGAAACCCAAACCCGTTTTGCGGTCCAATAATATCTGATAAAATTTCTAACAACTTCTTCGGTGGCTGACCTCCACTCTCCAACTCCCCATCTCAATGGCCACAATCATCCACCTCTCTCCGATTCAAACTCCGCCGCCGTCTCCTCGCTTATTTTCTTACCAAACTACCCCTCACCTCTCATTCAATTTACACCCCAAGCCCCTCTCCTTTCCCTCCATTTCTCTCCGGCCCTACGCTCCGGCCAAGCCTCGCGCTCTGGTCGTCACTTGGGCTGTCAAGAGCCTATCGGAGACTGAGCTAGTCCCAGTGGACGGTGAGGAAGTCGCCGGAAAATTGTCGTCGGAGACCGGCGTCTACGCCGTTTTTGACCAGAACGGTGAGCTTCAGTTCGTCGGTCTATCAAGGAACATAGCGGCGAGTGTTCTTGTTCACCGGAAATCGGTGCCGGAGCTATGCCACTCCGTCAAGGTACAGCTTTATCTGATCTCTTGGAAATTTTTGAGCTTATTTCAGTTTGTTACCGAAGTTACTATTTTGCTGCTGAAATCCTTATACCTCATTGGATTGGGAAAGAATTGTGAAGTTGTTGGTTGATAATCATAGTTTGTTTGGTTATATGAATTGAATTAGAACTTATTAAAAGCATGACAAGTGTCTAGGGGTGGTTGTTAGGGGAGTAAAGAATCTAGGATTAACATTGCGGTATGTTTGGTGGAAGTAAGGGCACAGAAGTCTAAGACGGTAGCGAAATGAAGATATGAAGAAAGGTGCTAGGCTGCTATCATTGGCTTCTTTATGAGATAAAATTATACCATCTTTGGAAGTCAAGTATAAATGGGGGGTTAAATGTGAGGGACCTGATTGCTGAAGGCACAGTCTATAGCATGATTTGTGCATCAAAACAGGTCTACCAGCTTAAGATTGCTTTTCCGGTGTTTTCTTAATGGGAATAAATGGTGCACATTTGAAGTACAAATTTGATGATTAGTTAGTTAACCCAGAATCAACATTGCTATAAGCTTTAAAGTTGTTTGGTAGAGTTTAATGCTGTATGTTACGGCACATAGTCTAATAAGATATACTCATTTTAGTATATGCAAAAAGGTGCTAGGCTGCTGTCAGTGGCTTCTTTATGAAATTAAGTATAATGAGATAAACTAATTGTCCGGTGCTCTCATTGTTGTATATCTGGTTGCATGCCTTCAGAAAAAAATATATCTGGTTGCATGAGGTATAGTCAGGTTAAGCAGTGTCGATTTCTTGAAAGTTGTATAATCGATTTCGTGCTATGAATGATTGTATTATTGTAATGTAGGTTGGGATAGTGGATGAACCAGATAGGACGGTTCTGACTGAAGCTTGGAAATCATGGATGGAAGAACACATAAAAGCTACTGGGAAAGTGCCTCCAGGTAATGAATCAGGCAATGCCACCTGGGTGCGGCAGGCACCTAAGAAGAAGAAGCCTGATCTGCGGCTGACACCAGGTCGTCACATGCAGTTGACAGTTCCGTTGGAGCAACTTGTGGATCGGTTGGTGAAGGAGAACAAGGTTGTGGCATTTATCAAGGGTTCAAGAAGTGCCCCGTTGTGTGGTTTCTCGCAGAGAGTTATTGGCATTCTTGAAAACCAAGGGGTAGATTACGAGAGTGTTGATGTGCTTGACGAAGAGTATAACTCTGGATTGAGGGAGAGTTTGAAGAGCTATAGCAATTGGCCTACTTTCCCGCAAATATTTGTAGACGGAGAACTTGTTGGGGGATGTGATATTCTAACATCCATGCACGAAAAGGGCGAGCTTGCTAGCTTGTTTAAGAAGTGATTGGCAGCCAAGTTTTGGTCTCTATTGTAGATGGGATGTGAGCATGAAACTGTACTAGCTAGGCAATTCATGTATCAAGTCATTAGATATCTGCAGCATATCTAGGCCTGTACTCCATAAGCTGCATCCATTTAGAGAAAAAAGATTTCAACTTTAGTGAAAAGTATTAATATTGATTGAGCTGGATTACGAAGTTGTCTCTGCATCCCAGTAGTTGTCTCCGCCACGTCATTCAGTCCAGTCACCACCGTTCTGTTACCAATCGCTACCAAATAATTAAACATCATTTAAATGACAAACAGAGACAGAATCACATTGGATAATGGATAATGATCTCAATAATTATTGGGGGCAGTAACGTCATTTTCTATTTTAGTCCAGCTCCCAGCGGCAGCTCTGAGGATTGGTTAGAATGGTTTACGCTGAGAAACATTGCTACATTTGAATCCTCATTCTCTTCTTCTTCTTCTTCTCCGATCAATTAAACGAAGCCGATCGTTCAATCTAGGGTTTACTGGAAATGGACGGTGGATCTTCTTCCGGCGGGAACTTCAAGCTCTACGAGCAGCTGGAGTTGCAGGAGTTTCCGGACAAGTTCGTCATCAAATCGGTGGAAGCTCCCGATCAAGGCTTCGTGATCGGCCGCCGCGACGGCGCTATTGAACCGCTTAACGGTACATAAAGAGCTATCATTTCTTCGTTTGAGTTCGTTCAAGTTTTTCTGATTGGTTGCGATCCAAATCGTTTTTTCTTGTTTTTGATTATGAAGCTGATTCTTCTTCGTCAAACCCTTCGAAAACGTCGACGATATATGGAGTCGTCGGAACGATCAGACTGCTCGCAGGTAATCACTACCGGTTTTTATAATGGTTCAAAGTCAACTATGAGCTTTTGTGTTCTGAACCGATTGGAGATGTGGTTTTTGGATTTTGCTACTGATAGAATATGATCCTGTATTTGGATCAACATATATTACGCTGCAATAATGTTTTGTTTGCTTCAGAGTAAAAGAGAATAATGTTATTTGTGCTTAATTTTGTGTGTTAGGTACAGGTAGTACAAGTATAGCTTTTTTTTCGTCGCGCATTTAGTATGGCTTGAGATTTTGTCAACAAAATAATGTGGGTTTGCTTCCAATATAAAACAAATTAACATGCTTTTTGCTGATTTTGTTGTGTTTGGTGCAGGAAATTACTTGATTGTTATAACTTCTCGGATAGAAGTTGGGAAGTATCTTGGCTTCCCTGTTTACCGGGTGACCTCTATGAATTTTCTTTCCTGTAATCAGGTGTTGAATCTCTCAACTGCTCAACAAGTAAGGTTTTGATTTTTTTGCTTCATATAAAAAGCAAATGTGAGTGTTTCTTGGAGCTTTATTAGAGGCAACATCTCTGTTTTCCAGAAAAAAGATGAAGCTTACTTCATGGCTCTGTTGAAAACAGTCCAATCAACACCAGGGCTGTACTTCTCATACGAAACAGATTTAACATTGAAGTAAGTTCTTATACCTGGCGCTCAGCCAATATTTTAAGTAGATCACCACTGTTGCCATACTTGTCAAGTGATTTTCTCACTATTTCATTCAGACGTGTATCATGTCAACTTTTGCTTGTTCTTTCTCTCTCTCTATTTTTTTATTTTTTTGGCTGTCATATCAGTTTGCTAATCAATGTGTTTGATCATTTCTACCAGCAAGCAAAGAAGAAGCAAGTTGATCGGAGGTTGGATGGCCAAACCGATATGGAAGCAGGTTGGTGAGAACTCGGAATTATGCGTTTAGTTTGAATTGAATATGCTCCTAAAGACTATTGAGAGTAATCATGTCAAGTATCATAATCTATGACTAGTACAGAAATTGCTTAGAAATTTTGAAGTTTCAGTTTTCTTTATGCATTCTCAGGCCGACCCTCGATTTGTTTGGAACAAAAATCTTTTGGATGAACTTATCGAGTACAAGGTAAGATTTTCCTGCTGCCATTAATTAGTTAAAAATCATTGGAGTCTTTTCTCTTCTGCCAAAGCTAAAGTACTTGTAACTTTAAGCAAAACATTTTTGAAAAGTTGTTACTTTCTGAAACTCACGGCTCTTTTTCAACTTTCATGTGGCAGCTGGACGGGTTTATTATTCCTCTTCTACAAGGAAATATCCTCAAGTCACTGAATTTCTATTCTATTTCTTAAATTCTCTAACCTCCGCACGCACGCGGGCACATACACAAACACTCACACACTCACACATTTACCCCCCATGTGGTTAGGAATTAGGATATATATTCAGTTGGGAATGCTGTAGTGTACCTTAATCTAGGTTTAAGCTTCCAGGCTACACAGCTAAAGTTAAAAGACTCACCTGTCACACTTTCAATATTCTCGAGGAGATGTACACGTCGTCTAGGTAAATTTTCTAGAGATGATTAGCCCTTGTTGTTGTCGTCGTGTCTATATCATTCTGTTTTGATATCTAACAATGACACTATCATGTGGCCACATAGGGACAAGAATGTGGAGAAGAGGAGCTAACCTTGAAGGAGATGTGGCTAACTTTATCGAAACCGAGCAATTAGTGGAGTTTGAAGGTTTCAAGTCCTCGTTACTGCAGGTAATTCCCATATTTACCTTGGGATCATTATACACAGTGAAATATTTTCGGGTGAAGTGGGAAAGTATAAATAAAAACTCCATAACTCTGTTTCATATGTTGTATCAAAAACACTGTTTCATGTCTTTCAGATTCGGGGTTCAATTCCACTTCTTTGGGAGCAAATTGTTGACTTGAGCTATAAACCACAACTAAAAATTATTGATCATGAGCAGACGGTAGTTATTTTCTGTCCAAATAGCTTTTCTTCTCGCTTCATGATGCAGTTCCTCTTTTCTTTTCTTTTTTTGGAGATTTTCTAACATGGCTACAGTCAAATGTAGTGGAGCGACATTTTCATGATCTTTTCCAAAGATATGGAGAGACAATAGCAGTAGACTTGACTGATAAAGTAAGGTTATTTCTATTTCACTTTTACTTCAAAAGAATTTTATTTACTTTTTCCAGGTGGATGTATGCATAACACTATATAGTTTTAATTTTGATGCAATGTTTATTCTGTCTCATATATTTGAAATTTTACAACTCTTCATTTTACTTGTAGCACGGTGATGAAGGTCAACTAAGCAAGGCATATGCTAATGAGACACAAAATCTGCCAAACATGAGGTGATCATTTTGCACTTTTATGTATGTGATTATGTTGAGATCCCCAATTTCACCTAGTTTACTATATAATCAATTCTAGGCTTCTAGTTTTTCATTTATTATTCTTACTATACAAACCCTTCATTGTTTTCCTTTATGTCATTTATGATATAACAACATTAACTGTGATCATTTGTCCTAAATTATAAAATGAGGACTATGGAGATATTTCAAGGATGGACATCTTAATTTTCCTTTAACTCTGTTTGTGGCAGATACGTTCCATTTGACTTCCATCATATATGCGGAAACTCAAATTTTGAGAACTTAAAGGTCTTATACGAGCAGCTGTCAGAACTACTTGAAAAGCAAGGGTAATTGAAGTAGATAAATTCTTATGCTTAATATCAAATTCATTTTACTATGCCATAACCCAGGTATGCTGGCTATCTGTAATACTGTTGTTAATCATTACTGTTCCAGCTGAGCAGATACTTTCTCGTTGATGCGGAAGGAAACATACTGGAGGAGCAGAAAGGAATTGTCAGATCTAACTGCATCGACTGCCTCGATAGAACAAATGTTACCCAGGTTTCTTAGAGTATTATCTAGTCTAATTGCTTCTCATGGCTTGTGCTGACATATAATGATAGCATGCCATACCAATAGTAAAATGAGCTCTAATATATATTGATTACTGCTTCCTTTACATGTAATTTGCAGAGTTACTTGGCTCAGAAGTGTCTGGATACCCAATTGCAGAGGATGGGAGTGCTTGATTCAACTGAGTCCATTTCTATGTTTGATGAAGAGTATCAAAAATTTAGAACATGTATGGATTATTTTTTTATATTTTTTTTATGTATTTGACCTTCCATAATGAGTCACTACTTGTCTATTATTCTAACTCTGTTGTTTAGTGTGGGCTGAGCATGGTGATGAGGTAAGCCTCGAGTATGCTGGGACTTATGCCTTGAAAGGGGACCTAGTTAGGTAACTCGTATCTAAAACTACGATATTCGAGAATCATTGTCAATATGCAAATGTTTATGTGATGATATGTTATGGATTCACATTATTACAGGTATGGAAAACAGACATTTGGCGGAATGATTAAAGATGGGATGAGTGCTCTGTCTAGATATTATTTGAATAACTTTCAGGATGGTATTCGGCAGGTAAGCAGCTAGCTGCCTCTCTCTCGTTCTCCATTATATAATTAGTCCTCAATAAATCCTTATTGGCATAAAGGAGTCATCACTAGTTTGCTTTACATGGTTAAATAAGTTTCAAATGTGTTCAGGATGCTGCTGATCTTATTAGTGGCCGCTATATGGTTAGGAGGGACGGTTCACCACGCCAGATGGAATCCTTTTCTGTAAGTACTCTTTTAATGAGGAGCTTCTAAGAAATATAAGTGCCTTAAAGTATATTATATCTGTGTCAGCTTTCAGTTTTCAGTTTCCAATTCTTGACACAGTTGGTATAACAAAATAAATCTCTTGGGTTCATCTTCAGTTCTTAATGGAAGTCGATGATATTAGCTCACTGAATACGTCACTTTTGGAAGACAGTTATGAAAACATCTATTTTAGGTTGTGATACTTGGTAATTAGGCCAAGGGTCCTGCTGTATGTATTGAAATCAAATTTATTGGAAACTTGAGGTAGCAGTTTGGGGGTTATCATTAGATCTTCTTTGATAGTCATGTATTAACTAGCTAGGAAGGGAAAGGTGAAATTGATTCTGGCCAAGATTGATGCTCATTTGGTCTGTTGGTTCTTAGATGGCACCCAAGCTAGTGACTTGTGTCGTTTTTTGGATTTGGATTCTATGGTTTAGTTTTGACTAGATAAATGGTATTTGCAGTATCTACCAGTGGCATCAGCTTTGCTAATTGGAGGTTTGACGGTGACATCTTTCACACTTCAGCAAGGTATTCAATTTTCTGTTTGGAAACTTAACACATTGGAAGTTTTTTTCTTGGCATGAGTTCCACTTGATGTTCACTCTCCAACTCAAAGTCTTTAACCCTATCTGTATTGCAGCGGGGCGAAACGCCCACCAATTCATGACTTCTGTATTTTGGGCGGGAGTGACTGCCGGAGTAGCGGCAGTGGTGAAAGCTAATGGAAGACAGTTCTGTTCAAGACCTCGCTTGTGCAGACTAGTGTAACATTATTCTGATATAGAGCTACTAGTTTTTTAAATAGTAGTTCTTTCAAACTGTGCAAGATTACATTTCTACCGTCGTTTTAGGCTTCTTACTTTGGGATCCGTTCGAAGTTTGGTGATTCATTACGTGTTGGGTTGGCAATTGACCCAACAAAAAGAAGCCTATATCCCTTGTAATTTGTATAATAAAAACGTAAAAAACCAGAAACTAAATTTGAAGTCTCAGTTTGGATTGTTATCTGTTACCTAAGGGTTTGTGTGGTGACATTAATCAACTTTATCCTTCATTCTTTGGGGAGACACGGATGAAAACGAGAAAATCCACTAGGGCAGTTGGGAAGGCTTTGTCTTATCAAGCAGGAAGGTGGAACGGGGTTCAAAGCTATCTATGCCTATGACATTAGCAATGCTTGCAAAACAGGGTTGGCGACTTGTCTCACACTCTCATTGCTTGATTATACAAGGCTAGATATTTTCCACATTGTCTTGTAGTTTTTGGGAGGCAGAAGATGGTGATGCTTCATCTTTCTCGTGGAGGAGTATCATTAGTGGGAAGGCTGGAATGAAGTGCAGAATTGAAGGCTGGAGTGAGAGGGGGGCAACGGAGTTGGGTGAAGAAAATCGACGAATAAAAATGATCAGAGCTTGTTGATTTGTGGGTTTTGGTTCAAAAATATAACCAACAAATGAATAAGAAGGAAACATTTATAATTAGGACCCTTTAGTTGAGGAGTTAATGACTAGTTAAGAACCTTTTGGCTTATTTCACTTTTTGATCTTATATCCATATTTTGACCGTTCAGTTTATAGGTATTTATAAGTAGATTATTTTTGTAAATTTTCAGCAATATTGAAAATCGTTAAGACATAAGTGTGATTTATCAATTATGAACTTCAAGGGTTCATGTTTGACAGATTTTGTTCATCCATTAATTTGATCTAGTTTGTTACCTTAACGATCATCGATTTGGCTGAAAATTTGTATGTCCAATCTACACATATAGACCTAAAAACTGAACAGATGAGATGTCAAGATGTGATCGAAAAATATGTTTTTTTAAACCATAAACCGAAAAATCTTTAACTAATTTTCAACTTAAGGATTCTCGTTAGAAGGGTTCATGAATAAAAAATTACTTCAAGAAATCTGCTATAAGTTAAAAAAAAAAAAAAAAAACTTGAGAGCAAAAGAAAACC
Organism: Fragaria x ananassa; assembly: GCA_034370585.1. Classification (NCBI taxonomy): domain Eukaryota; kingdom Viridiplantae; phylum Streptophyta; class Magnoliopsida; order Rosales; family Rosaceae; genus Fragaria; species Fragaria x ananassa. The sequence continues at coordinate 5,885,357 of CP139753.1, forward strand.
GACAAAACGACGTTGTGGCACAAACTCGAAGAAAATCAATAAAACGACGTCGTCGCTGGATTGAAGTGTCAAATAGCCCTAAGCTTCTGCTCCTGTGTAGACCTGTAAATGGACCGGATATTAATCCGGACCCGCTCCGGATCCGTGGTTTTTAAACGGGTTTGGATCGAAAATTAGACCCATTGATCCGTTAAGGACCCGGATCCGTTTAAAAATAATTAAATAATATTTTTATAAATATAATATTATTGATAAATATTAAATAATATAATAATTATTTGGATAACCTAAACGTCTAAATTGCGTCTAAAGTATGATCATTTGATGAAGTTGAAGGTTACGATGCCTATGTTTTTTTTTTTATGCTCTTTGCTAAATACATTGGAGGTTTAGTATTTTGAATATATTAGTTTATTGTTAAGAAGTATTTTGGCCATGTAATTCAACTTTTGATGTAAACATTTATTTTGTTATAATATTTCATTAGTGTTTTATGAAAATTTATGATAAAATTAAGAAATTATTATTTAAAATTTGAAAATATTTATAATCATAAACGGATTGAATTAACGGGTCGGGTATCCGTTAACCCGCCGGATCCGGATTTGGATCTAGCTATCAAAGATCCGGCGGGTAACGGGTCGGATCCGGATCCAAAATTTCTATTACGGATCCGGATCCGGATTTAGGTAGATCCGCTCTACTCTAGATCCGGTCCATTTACAGGTCTACTCCTGTGACTCACAGTGAAGAAGAAGCAGCAGCAACCTCCTCAAGTCTTCTCCAGCCTCGGTAAGAATTAACTTCTTCTTCTTCTTCTTCTTCTTCTTCTTTTTTACGAGTTTTCTTGAATGTTGAAACTGCTTCTTAGCTTTGATTCTTCCAACTATGAATGCGCATCTGATTCATCTCATTGTCTTCGAATTTCCTTTAGAATTTTCCAGTTCTGTTGAATTTATGAACATTTTGTTCGATTGTGTGCGGCGTCTAAGCTTGCTGAGAAACATGTCTGAAGCTCACAATTTCATTTTGGGAAAATTGATAACCATCACAAGAACCTAAATTTTGAAGAATCAAAAACAAAAATTGAGGATTTTCGTGTCATAAACATAGTTATTTCTGCTAGGTGATGTTGCTCTCTCTGTTAGTTGTTGCTTTGATTCTGTAAAGTATACCACATGGAGGTAAGGAATTGGAATCTTTTGAGTCTCGATTGTTGATTCGTTCAATATGATAATCTTAGGTGGCATGGTCTGTGAATGTAAACAGTTACATTGTTTACCGGATTTGTAGACGGTTGTAGAGTCATACGGTATCTCTGTTCTCAATCATGGCTTGTTGCCTGGCTCTGCCTCATATTCCTGTTTTGCATCCCCTGGGCCGCAATAAATTTTCCTACCTGAGAAAACCCTGCATTTCGTTGCCAAAGCTTGGCTACAGTTCCCTGAATCAGAACCGATTTCGACTATTGTCTTCAATTAATGGCAACAATACCGGTGGTAGTGGTTTGTCTGATGCTGAAAGCTTCTCCTCTAAACCTGAAGATTCAAGGGGGATTGGTGATAGTGGTCAAGGAGATGCTGCCACATCCAATGAGACTTTGACAAAACTGAGGAGATATGGGATTGCTGGATTGTTGTCATATGGGTTATTGAATACTGCCTAGTATCTTACGACATTTCTCATCGTCTGGTTCTATGTTGCTCCTGCACCTGGAAGGATGGGTTACCTTGCAGCTGCTTAGCGATTTCTTAAAATAATGGCCATGATGTGGGCTGGTAGCCAGGTTACTAAGCTTATTCGAGCCGGAGGAGCCCTTGCTCTTGCTCCTTTTGTGGACAGGGGATTATCTTGGTTCACTGTCAAGCTCCATTTTAAGTCTCAGGGAAAGGCTTTTGCAGCAATTGTTGGTGTTTGCTTGGGACTGGCTTTGGTTTTATTTTTTACTGTAACATTGCTTTCAGCTTAAAGTCAATTCTGTTCTGTTCTCAGAGGATTGTATGGAAGTCATTATCATAAGATATTGGCATCTTTACAATTCCTGTCTTAACAAATCAATCATTGATTGTTACTTTGTCCATCAACTTCTTGTATTTTCACTTGCTGCATGCTGCAGTACTACTAATAATTCAAATACCGTTTAGTGTCCTGTAAAAAGATATTGACTTTCCATCTTGATAGCACCTTTCCCATTTTTACACACCGTTTATGTTATTTGCTGAAAGTTAGCTAATATTCCCATAGATATGGTTTGGCATCTTTTAGTAGTGGGATCATTCGGCTTGCAATTGTTGATGAATATATCTGATACAAGAACTTGTTAATGAAGTTAGTGCTTGAACTGTTTTGAGTCTGTTCATTTGAAAATGTCTCTTTTATTAGAGTGGCTGCTGCTTTTGGCAATTTCTCACGGACAAAAAATCAATTCTGTAACCCATCTATCAACAAGTTTAACAAGTCATTTTTAGTTTCTATTTTGTTGATTTATAAGTTATGATGGAAAGCATTGACATTGGTACTTGTGGATTATAATTGCAGGACTAGCATAGAGTTGTTGCAGGAACATGGCAAAGCATCACCCTGACCTGATTATGTGCCGGAAACAACCAGGAATAGCTATCGGACGGTTGTGCGAAAAGTGTGATGGTAAGTGTGTGATCTGTGACTCCTATGTGCGTCCCTGCACACTGGTTAGGGTCTGTGATGAGTGCAACTACGGATCCTTCCAGGGACGGTGTGTTATATGTGGAGGTGTTGGAATTTCTGATGCATATTACTGCAAGGAGTGTACTCAGCAGGAGAAAGATAGAGATGGGTGTCCAAAAATTGTGAATCTGGGAAGTGCCAAAACAGATCTGTTTTATGAACGGAAGAAGTATGGTTTCAAGAAAAGGTGACCATTCAGAGGTGAAGTCTTGCTTAGTTTAGTGGGATCATTCTGTTTGTGCTCAAACGTTGTCCGTCTCTTATATTTACTATCAGGTGGATTTGCTTAGGAAATCTTCTTGTTGCTGCTTGTATTTGTCTTTACGCATATCTCACTGCTTTAGTGGTTGGCCCTTTTGGTTGCATTTTCTTGTGGAATATGTTTCCATGGCCAGTCTATGACATCTAGTTGAGGAATGTAAAATGTTGAATCAGTTCTTGATCATTGGTGCTACACAGTGACTTCTATCCATGAATGTTTTTACTCAGGTTTAAAATTTTCCACTATTAAATCCCGCACCATATGTCATTGCAGATTCTGTATTGATAAACTTGGCATTTTCAGTTGCATAAGTTCCGAAATGGCTTATATCTTTGTCCAGATGCAATCGACAAAAGTTCTATCCTACATTCCTACCTCTTTTATCATCCAATTATGTGTTAGTGGTCGTAAGGATTAAAGTAAATGTTTTTAACTACTATAGTTACAAGGTGTTACTATATGGTTGTATTCTAGTTCTGTACTTAAATGCAGGGCACAAGTAACCACACCTAATTTCTTGTTTCATGCCCCTATTTAGACAAGCTTACTTAGCTATCTTTGTTTCATTTCATGCCTATATTGAGACACTGCCGAGGTGCCGAGTTGATAAGCTCACAGAAAATATATATCTCCACCTGTTGCTATGGTATTAACCTCCTCCTCCTCCACCATTGGCTCTTTAACTTATTCAACCAATCCAATTGGCAACACCAGCTCCTCCTTAAAGATCATCATCTTCCCCAATTGGTCCACGCACGAGCTTAATCCACCGCATTTGCTTGTCACAGCCACCTGGCTCTCATCAACTCCCAGGCATTCTTCTTCTACCTTTCTCCGATCTTAGCCACAGCCATTAACCCCCTACATATGACAACCCAAGGTCTTATCCGCCGTGCACCCTTGTGACGTGTTTCCCCGTCAGCCAGACCCAGAAAGAACCCATGTCTCTCTGGTTGAAGCTCGTTTCAATACTATGAACCCCTTACCCTTCTAAGCTAGACGACAATAAACACCGAGCTCTGCTCAAGTAACCGGCCCCTTTTTTAGCTCACAACCATTTTATCCTTTCTACTTCATCAGTCTCCTGCATTTCCACACGTGTCTTGTACCCACTCTCTCTTCCTCTCTATCTCCCCCCAACCCTACATGCACAAGCCTTGCTCCTGAAGTATCCCCCATCAGCCACCATTGCTTGCCCCCTAAGCTAACACACCCCTCAAAACCCCAATTTAAACCCCCAATTCGGTCATTCAGGTTGGTGTGTTTTGTACCGCTATGTCATCATTTGAGACATTCTTCGAGGGCTGGCTGGTTCGACAGGAGCACTACCTGGACGAGCTCCAGTCGGCCCAGCAGCGAGCCCACGAGGCGCGTGACGTTGATCTTCGAGACTTGGTGTCGCGGGTGCTGCTCCATTACCAGCAATACTATGAGGAGAAATCAAGAATTGCACAGAGAGATGTGTTTCTGGTGTTTTCACCGACTTGGTTCACTTCCCTGGAGCGGGCTTTGCTGTGGATAGCCGGGTTCAATCCGGGTCTGGCATTCCGGTTGGTTTCGGAATCGGTACCCGACTTGAGTGATGAACAGCGGGTCCGGATGACCCGGCTCACGGAGGAGACGCGGGTCGAGGAGCGGGCGCTGAATGATAAGCTGGCTAAGATTCACGAGAGCGTGGCGGCCCCACCGCTAGTCGACGTGGCGCGTAGCCACGCGCGGTATGTGGATAGTGAGGGTGCGGAGGGGGAGGAGGAGGCGACCACGAGGTTGAAGTCGGCATTGGAAGACCACGCTGGCGACGAAGCTGGTGGAGATGATGAGCGGCGCTCAGGCGGTGAGGTTTCTGGTGGCGGTGGGGGCAGTTTCAGCTTAAGATTAGAAGCTGGGGATTGGATAGAGACGCGCGGCGGAAGACGGTGGTAGTTTGAATTTGCTTAGTTTTTTTTGTTTTTCTTTTTGTTTTTTTTTTAAGAAGAGTTTTGAGCATTCAATTAATTACCATAATTTATGACTTATAAATAGTAATTCTTAATTACCATACTATAAAATTGTCGACTTAAATAAGCAGCTTGTCTGTATATTTTTTTTGGGACAATACGTGATATTTTCGACTTACCAATTAATAATAAGTAATGTTTTCGACTTGTTAATCAAATATTATTCGTTTAAATATAAATCAAGTTAGTTTTGTCCGTGTATTGTCAAAATTATCCATTTTTTTCAGGAGATTTTTGAATATTGGAGATGTCCAACGGCTTCTTTTTTTGTTGGGAGAAGATCAGACATTAGAAATAGAAAATCACGAAGCTTGTTGCTTACGACGTTTGGCTACATTTCCAAGTCTCTAGCTTACCAAACGACTTTTGGAGCACTCTTGACTGTTAAAAGGCAATGCTTTACACTTGTGTTGAGCATTACGCATCAACAGGGAATTTGCTTCTGTTGGAAGATAGGCATAGCTTGTGCACGACTGGAATTGGTCAGGGACTTTGATCCACACAGAGAGCTGTGCAACCTTGACTAAACCACATTTCAGGAAATTTCTGGCCGGAAAATGTGATCCTCAAGATTTTCGTTTTCTTGGTGAAAAATTGGTTCACCAGACTGATTGGATGCACAACCTGGTTCTCAGGCATTGGATGATAGGCTGATACAGTTGTTATTATAACTCTTTATTTTCTATTGTCAACTATTCATCACTTGAATGGATGATACAGAAGTACAGGTCTATCTTTCTTATTTAAACCGTGTTGACAAGAAACAACACTTAAGTTTTCCAGAGTTGAGATCTAGAAAGTAATGCTGCTACAGGCGGCTTCGTTTGCTTGATGGAGCTGGTTTGAAGCTGGCAATCCCAGTGATTTCCCTACCTGTCACAAGGCTGTTGATGTCATAGGTGCCTTCGTAGGTGTAGATGGGTTCCAAATCACAGAAAGCCTGCAAGGTGAACCAAATTATCAAAGATGATCAGAAAGTTGTGAAGAAAAATGTGTTCATCTCACAAAATCAATGGCCAACACATACTTCCGCAATACCATGGTCAAGTCGGATGCAATCAGATCACTTGCTTAAAAATTTGAAGTGTTGAACTATGGTTATAGACTTATAGGAACAAAGGACAGGGACCAAATGATAAGTATAAGTGTATCAAAAATAAAGAGCAGGTCTGATGGTGAGGAAATTTAGAATCTAGATCCTATACTCAATTTTTACTCTAACCATGTATTGCAATATCACGGGTATGTGAGCAAAGGAGGAAATTAAATCACAACACAGTTTGGGGTATGTGCACTCATTCTCAAATAATTGGATTTTTACAATATGGCTAGGACTGAAACAATGTTAAATAAGTGCAGCAAAGAATCCAACAGGTCCAAGCTTAAATCCTTTCAATCTTTGCTTGGAATGTGTCTAATCAAATATGTTTCTATCCTATACATAACTAACATAAGTAACCAACTAAGAGATGAGAATGAAACCTTTGCAACCAGAAAATCGGATAAGATTCCATTGCCGCCCAGTAATTCCCTCCCTAGAGCAACAGTTTCCCTTGCTTTCACAGTGATCCATGACTGAAGATGTACAAAAAGTCTATAAGATTGGATAAAAAAAAATTATAAAAAAAAAAGAAAAGCGAAATAAATCAGAGGATGCAATTTTCTCTCACCTTCCCCATGCTAGCCTGACCCGGAGTCATTTTACCTGCTTCGTACAACTTGCAGAGGCGCCAACCTATAAGTATCATAGCTTGAACATTACCCAGCATATGAACAAGTTTCTCTTGGTTGATTTGGAAAGCTGCTAGGGGTGCTCCAAATTGTTTTCTCTCCTTCAGATACCTTTCAATCCCTCAAAGATCAGACTAGGCAATATGGAAACCTTCAATATACAGTTAATGACAGAAGAGGGAGACATATAGACAGGTAATATATTTATACCTGTGGCACATATCATAGACACCCATAGATATACCAATAGGTTGCCAGGCAACCAAGACGCGGGAAACAGCAAGTACCTGTTTTCAGTAATTTAAAATAGGCAACATAAAACAATAAGTAATCATCAAGAACATTCATCTTGTATAATATGAATTATGAAACAATGGATCTATAAATACAACACAAATGTGTGCCATTTGGACAAGTGTGAGAAATGAGAGAGCATAATAAAGTCATCCTCTTGAAGATTCACTAAAAATGAATTACTGGATAGAGGTGAATGGGGTAGCATGTTTGCTCTGAGTTAAAGTGGTGTTTAATGTCATCTTATTAGTCTTAATTCTCAAAAAGGGGATACAGAACTTTGCAAGTAAATCTCGATGTCATCATTAAATTAAAAATCTTTTCTTGTTCGGAGCCAAACACTTGTCAGATAATAAGGTTCACTATAAGAATCATGGTCAAGGTGCAAAAAATAGAGAACTTTAAGCAATAATTTATTTCTTACGGTTACATCATACCTTGCTGGTATCCTGAAAAGAATCAACACCAGGTAACCTGTCCTCATCAGGGACAAAAACTTGCTTTAAGAGAATATCTCCATTTTGAACCATGCGCATACCAATTTTATTTTCTATTTTTGTAGCTTTCAGTCCAGGGACATTCTTGTTTACTATATATCTGAAACATAAGCAAAAAATAAAAATTGTAACTTTTACACAAACTAGAACATCTAAATACCAATGCAATACTTGAAAAAAAAAATGCAATATTGATGAAACATGAAAATTGTGAAAAAGGAAATACCACACAACAGAAGCGTAACAAACAAGTTTCAGCACTTATAGAGAATTTGTTACAGTTACATACCCATTGATCTAATTTGTTGTTGTATTCCTTGCAAAAATAACCAACACATCAGCGAAGGTAGCATTTCCTATCCAGCGCTTTTGGCCGTCAAGTATCCAACCTCCTTCCACCTAATATTCCCAATTACAAAAGAATATGTGATAAAGCATGAGATTTAAGAGCAAAACCATAGTTTTAAAAGGATCAGAAGCAAATAGACACAAAAGCAGAATAACACTATATTGCCATTTAGTAGAAATAATGAAGCAGATAAAGAAAAGAAATTTATCAACAGCATTGTTTGTATTTTGGGTGCAAGATAAAGAAATTTTATTTCCTTTTGGAAGTAAAGAAGTAGTACTACCTAGTACAGTGAACAGTTAATCAAGTGGTTATTTGAAAACAAGAAACTCAAGAGTACAAGATTTTCCAAATTCTCACCAATAGTGAGCATTGCTAGTGATGAATGCACTAGGATGAAAGTAGAACAGCTAGCATCAACTCTAGCAACTTCCGCTGCAGCAATAGCAGTTGCTGCAACAGAAAGACCGGGACACCCATAACCCTGGTTGCAAGAAGGTCCAAAATAAGTTTAACAACCCATCCACCAAATCATGAACTCACAAAAACAGATAACGGCATCCACTAGCTACCTTGATTGTGCCCCCAGCAATTCACAAGGCACCGAGCTTTGGAATAATATGAAATGGAAACTTTGCCTTTTCCCAATACTGAAAAATCAAAATCCCCAGTCATATCTCAATGCTTATGGATTTGAAAATATCGGAATTATAGTTTACTGACTGTTCAAAATTGTAACGAGTACGAAAAGAATCATACGGTTCTCTCAAAAAATTTGAGTTTAACAAAAGGCATACCTCTGCCATGATTGGAGCTACTTCTTTCTCTACACACTGTCTCTCATCCTGAGAGCCTCCTCATCAGGTGTCAATAGATCATTAGATTGATAATAGTCGGAAGCTGTAAATTTCCAAGGTCACGGGATAATAATAATGGAAGTTAATACCTGAAATCGCCTAATAGCCTACATAACTACAAATAGAACTTGCAACTAATCAAACCTTTCAGTGCACAAAATACTCGAAAGAACAGTAAAAAGGACAAAACAACAACAACAAAAGGGTCAAAGAGGATCGTTTCGAATACGAACCATTGTCAAAAACAACAAAGATGTAAAAATGCTTGTGTTCACATGATGGATGCATACATACATGAACTTATGGAGTTATGGACTATCTATTCACAGGTATATATGTATGTATAGATTGATGACTGATTCTTACTGCAGGGAGGAAATTTAGACGCCGGAGTTGCTTGGGGAAAAGCAAGGGAGACATCCAGTGCAGGCGAATTGAAATAAGTAGTCCTCGCTTTAACATCATCTGCAGCATCAGTAGTAGTTCATTTCCAAATCACAACACAAATAGCAGCTCATCAAAAAATATAATATCATTGAAATTATTGATCTGAAAACCGAGGGAAACAAGCTGGTAAGTAAAGATTGAAGTGAATCGTGGGTTACCTTGATTTGGAGGTATCGTCATGGTGAGGTAAGAATTGGGTTTTTTCGGTGCTGCTGGTTCGTTGTAGTGAGTGTCGATATTGGTGAGCTCAAGACGGGTTATGGCGGATCAGTGACGAGGAAGATTACGTTTGGCACGCAACTCTAGGCTTTTATATGTCTATCAAATATTGGCAAATATGTAATCATTTGGTTACCTATTATGTGGCTATGTTTGTTTCATGGAATATTAATACATAGGGAAATAAAAATCTTTATTTTCCTGTGTTTAGAAACTAAAAGAAAGTTGATGGGAAAGGAAAGTGTTTCTCAAAGCGAAGGAAAATTGCATGGAATCTGCTTCCCCCAATCAACCTCAAGAATTCACTTTCCGTTCTAACTTCTGCAAATAATGTGAATTTTTTTTGTCCCTGCTCAAAGCTCTTTCGGTCCTTCATGTTTTCTTTCAATTGAATTTTTATTATACTGTCTTCAAAACAACCAAGCCAAAACAGAGTAAAGTCATCTGTGGGTTTGGCAACCCCTTGTGATTGGTATTAAGATTAATATTGATGCTGTGTTTAAAAACGGAGTTGGTAGTTGGGGATTGTTGGTTTCAGATTCGGCTAAACTTGTCCTTGTAGGTTCTTCTGGCTATGTGCAGTCAGTTCAATCAGCCTCTGTGATGAAGGCTATTGTTGTTAGGAAGGCTTGTGCTATAGTGGTTTCTCAACTTGAGTCTAATTTGCCTAGAATCAGACTGTGGTGGTTGTTAAGGGAGTCAATGAGATAGTGGCACCGATCTTTCTGATTATATTCATGGACCTTTCCAAACACTGGAAAGGAAAACTGACAGGAAACTGCGATTTCCCTTGGGAAAGGAAAATCCAAAGAACTGCTTTCCTTTTCCTTCAATTCCGTGAACCAAACACGACCTTAATGCGAACTCGGCTGCAAACTTATGGTATGATACATGTGTATTGTTTTAATGTTTTGTGCCAAAAGGCTTTGTTTATTTTTTTTAGTAATTTTTTTTCTTAGTAAATTCTTTTGTTTTCTAAGTAAATTCTTTTTTGTTTTCTTAGTAATTTCTTACTTCACCTATTTTCGTTTTCCACCAATTTGGTAGAGGCATTGTGTTACAATTTTTGTTTCTCACTTTTGTCATTGAGAAAATAAACAGTTCAAACACGATTTCTCTTTCCCCGTTGAAATCCAACATAGAGTTAACTCAAAATCGGGCGAAACAACAAGCTGACCATGTTGACAAGAATCGTACTGAGCATGAATTTGCATAAGGGGATTGGGTCTTTCTTAAATTACATCCTTACCGCCAACAATCGCTAAAGCATCGTGCATCACACAAGCTAGCTCCCAGATTCTATGACCCCTATCAGATTCTCGCTTGTGTGGGAAAGGTTGCATATCGACTCAAGTTGCCTCAAAACTCCAAAATCCATCAAGTTTTCCATGTCTTCCTCCTCAAACGAAAACTCAGAGCTCAAATTTAAGTATTCTCCGCCATTCCCCCCATGGACGACAATGGCGTGCTTTCCTAGGTTCCTCTCAAAGTGTTGGATATGAGTGTGGAACGTCGACCCTATAAAATGGTGACTAAGTGGCTAATTCAGTGGGTTGGGCTCCTTATTGAAGATTCTACTTAGGAAGAAGCCCACACTATATGAATCACTTTCTTGATTTTAAGGCCTATTAGGGTTAAGCTCAAGACCTTAAACTAATCACTTGCCCTTAAAATATTTCATTAATAAAACTCAGGTCATAATGACAACACATCACCGTTACATTAGACAGTTTGATCACTTATTTGTGAGCTTAGCAAAAGATTAAACTAGATACAAAATAAGAGACAAGAAAAACATAAAACAGGAGCCAAGACGCTCAATTACGATACTCCAAGCCTAACAACTTGATAAGTCTTTATAAAATAAAAATGTTATATGGGATATTCAACCTCCAATTCTACTTGAGTATCCTAAAATATACTATAGAGTTCCTCAAATTGTGATCAGGGGCGGAACCATTTGAAGGCTTGAACCCCCCCCCCCCCTTCTTATGATTCCACCACAGCTAATATTAGATAGCTAACAGCTTGAAATCAACAAACAAAGTGGTAAGTTTAATTAGGTGAACCCCAAAACATTTTGTAGTCTACTTATTACAAAAAAAAAAAAAAACTATTTTTAACAACATAATTACTATGAAGGAAATCTTAATTTAGCCACATGAGTACGTAAACAACAACACCAAACTTAATAAATTATAAATAATAAACTTTGGTGGAATATTTTTGAAAGTATGTTGTACCTGTGATTAATAGCTCTATGTATGGACAAATAATTTGTCTATTATATACTAACTTTTTTCTTCACATATAGGTATATAATTGTTTAGCTTTTTGAAAATAATAATAATAATATCTTGTGTTAACATAAAAATCACAAGCTTATTCTCGAACTAGTAGTTTATATATCGGACCCCCCCCCAGATTATAAATCATGGTTCCGCCACTGACTGTGATATCTAGGTAAGAAATTAATTTATCTTGATATAATGATTAGATGAAGAGAGAAAAAAAAGTTGATATATCCCCAATCTGGGCAACACATTTGTTGTTAGGCCAAATAATTCACTCCATATAATACTCCGGAAATTCGATGTTAGTTTTTTTTTTTTTTTGGGAATTTTTGAGTTAGAAGTTAATGTGTTTTTATGGTTCGAAGGAAGAGCGGAAGTATTTGAATGCATAAATTATCCGAAATAACTCTTTTTTTTAAGGGTCATGGAGTTGACTTTTTACTCCTTGGGTTTCTCGAGAAACTTCATTCACAAAATTAAGTTGTAGAGCATGACGATACTAGTTCGTATGGTCAGAGGAAGTTAGTTTCTGATTTTGGGAAGTATATAAATAAGTTTTATTTTTGAAAACCTTAAATCAGCCCCAACTTTTTCTCTCTCCTCCCTCCCGAGCTCACCGACGTCAAGACTTCGCCGGAGCAGAACTCGGTCATCCGGCCACCAAACTAGACGTCGCCGGTCATGTTCAGTTCGCATGGGTCTCCTCTCCACTCATGGGGCAAAGTCGCTCACCATCACGCCGCCTAGACGCCGCCACGAAGAGGGGATCTGCTACTGTCTCGCCAGAAAACCGGTGATTTCGACAGTGTTTGAGGGCAGAGTTTGGTGAGTCTTCTCCTCCTTCCTCTAAATATGTTTATACCTCTTTGGTGACCAAAAGATCAAGTTTGGGCACCGAATTTGCAAGTTTGAAGTTTGTATTCGAGGTGGTGTTGCAAGGCACTTTTTGGCCGAACTAGTTGAACCTTCATGTATTAAAGTTGCTCTCCTTGCAAAGCTTCAAGTTTGCTGTTTTGAGTTTGCTCAAATTCGAAAGTTTCGGGGTGACGCGTGGTACCCACTCGTCGTCGCCTGTGGTTGCGTGTGGCAGCGCGTTCGGTAGTGTTTGAAGCTTTAGGTTTCTGTTGTCACGCCCCGAACCTTAATTTTTACATTTATTACTGGCATAGTGGTAATAAGAGTTTTTACCGTGTTCGTCACTAAGTGTGTAATTTAATTAGTCCCCAGAGGGTGTTGAAGGACTAATTTTTTGAGAGAATTATTCTAAGGAAGAAATTTTGACGACGGTAAAAAAATGGTAATTTTTGCTAGTAAAAGGTAATTTATTAGGGTATTATTTTGGGGTGTTGATTTTTTGGAAAATGGGTATAAGTGGAGTTGGACCGGGCCTTTTTGGGTCCAAGCACGTTTTCTTTTCTTTTTTTCTCTCTTTTCTCTCTCTCTTCCGCTCCCGCTCCCGACTCTCCCTCCGCTACCCAGAAAATTTTCCGTCGTCGTCCGCCGCCGTCTGGCCTCCGTTACCCGCCAGACTGGTCCCATTCGGTCGGTCTCCAACCCGGCAGCAATTCTTGACAGGTGGCAGCCTCCCTAGCGCCGTCGTGAGGGAGAAACGCCGCCCAGAAGCTCCGACTGCTGAATCGGTTTTCTCGCCGGAACTCCTTCCTCCGGCCGCCATAGTCGGCGAGCCCTGGCTCAAAAGGAAGCCCTCCAAAGGGCTCGCTCCAAAGGGCTCGCTCCGTCTCGAGCTAGGTAAGGAGAAATCGGAATTTGAAATTTCTAGGGCTTATTGTGTTTGTGCGTTCGATTGTTGTGCTTAGGCTTAGAATTGGAGTTTGTGGTAGTTATGAATGTTGTAGAGGAGGTTGAGAGGAAGATGCTGCCAAATTTTGGTGACCATCGGAGGTCGCCGGAGTTGGTCGCCGGCCGCCGCCTCCGGCGGAGCCGCCGAGAAAATGTTTTTGGTGGAGAAAAATGTGAGGAGTTTAATGGAATAAGTTTTAGAATTTTTGGAGGAGTTTTGGATAGGTTTGAGATTTGTTGAAGTTTGATATTTTTGGCGGATTATTAATTTATAATCCGGTCCTTGGATTTTATTTGGTGAAATGTGTTTTTGAGGATGTCGGTAAAATTTGTGGAGTTTTGAGGTTGGCAGTGGATTTAAGATTTTGAAGTGTTTGGCTTGGTTGAGCACGAAGCATATTTAATTATGCATGTTTTGTCGGTGTTTTATTTTAAGGAATTAATTATGTTTGGAACAACACGCGAGGAGGCTCGAGCAGAGGAAACCTCCGACTGACGTCAGGCTTAGGCCTAAGTTGTAAGTGGACTTTTGTTTTATATAATGTGTTTGAATTGTTTTATTATTGAGTAATTTCCTTTGTTGGATATTTTCCCAAAATTGAGAATTTCTGCGATTATACTCGAGGCAAAATTCTGAGAATAGTATGTATGAGAGAGAATGCTAGCTAGCTATACGTGATTTCCCTCATACGCGAGGCACAATTCTGGTATGGGTGACGTGAGCGTTAGACGCGAGTGTCGTAGCCCTGTGCGACTTTCTAATCTTGCATTTATTTATTCAAAGATGTCGTACAATGAGTAAGCACGTATTTATAACCACTCGGTCTTTATCCCTCATTCTGAGGAAAAATGCTAGTATGAAGCGACTTGAGCGTTAGATGTAATCGTATTAGCCTGGTGTGACTATTTAATTTAAAGCTTATTCATAGATAGCATACATGGAGCATACGAGTGGTTAATACATACTGATATATATTTATAATCTGAGCTTGAGAGACTGTTTTGTTTATGATTTGGGGACTAGCCAGAACTAGTCGTTTGCATTGTTAAATTTCTTGGGGAAATATTATTGTTGAGATTATTTTGTCCACTCACTCTGACGTGATGAAATATTTTCCCCTGGGCTTTTCCTTCGTTTTTAAATGCCCAGTCTGCAGAGTTCGGGTGGGGTCTAGAAGGAGGCGATGAGGCATAGTCACTCATTTCTCCACTACTGTTCATCAGTAGGTCTTCTGTTTAACCCACTAGGATTTCTAGTAGCTTCCGCTGTATTTTTTGTAGTAGCTCTGAATATTTTTCAGAAAAATAATTGTGTATTATTTTATTTGGTTATTTGGATTAAGTTGAAGAATTTATATTATTGGTTAAGTGTTCTTTAATTTTTTCCGGGTTAGGGTTGTCCATTTTCAAGGGAGGTTTACCGAGTCCTTCGGTAAGTTTTTCTTGGAGGTGGTCCCCGCAGGACCCACCTCGGGTTTCAAGGTGAAATTCGGGGCGGGTCTTGACATCTGTGGTTAGTTAACTTTTGTTATTGTGAGCTCGTTGAGATGTAGAAATTCTAGGTTTTGAGCAAAGATTGCATGCTAGGACTTTTTGGTTAATTTTAGACTTGTGCAAGGTTTTGGCTTTCTGTTTAGGAATTAGAAGCAGTAGTTTTGGGTTGTTAAGTTCGACGACCTTGGAAGGTTGTCCTCCTTTAGGCTAAGGTTTAGTTTAAGGGTGTTTTGATATCCTATAGTACTTCGGTTACTAAGGTTATTAATTGTGTAATTTTAGGTGACTTGTGAAATGTGTTTTGGCTTGGCTCAGCTCTTGTGTTTTGTGGAAGACGCAGCGTAATTAATTAGGTGAGTAAATCTCACAAATGTTCACTTTGAGATCTAATGACAACACATAAAAACATTACACAATCATTTTGATGATGATGATGATGATTTAAAGATTATGTTTTTGTTTGTTTTAAAAATTATATGAGCTTGATCGCGAATGGCTCATAGGTAAGAGAAAACAAGTTTTCTTATTTAAATGATTATTTTTAAGGTTCTTGTGATCATAATATTGTTGGTTGTTGGTAGATTATTCTTGCGAGAATATCTATGTGTGTGTATATATCTATATGTGAAAAGATATATTGTAATGAGGTGTTACCTATGTTTGTTCTATTGATGTTGGTACATTACACCATGTGAATAAGTAATAGCATGTTGTGTCGAGATATGTTATTTGGTTGAGTAATTGTTGTGTTGTCTAAGTTGAGCTAATTGTATACTTTAATTGTGTTCCTTCGTGGTAATTGTGTGAATTAGTTGTGGAATAGTGTCTTAATAGTGATTGTGTACATTAGACTAGAAGCTTTCATGGTGGTGTCAGTGAACTGGGAACCAAGCTTTGGCCGGGTGATTGGTTACGGTCAGTTTAGAGCTCTAGTTTATCTGTCGGTACTTCATGGGGGATGATTAAGTGTTGACTAACCCATGAGTACGTGTTTGTCTGGTTACTTATAGGTGATGACTAAATGTTGAAGAACTCATAAATAAGAGTGAAGAAATGATTGTGTGATGTTCTTATGTGTTGTCATTTAAATTCTTTGCTTTGAGTATCTCCTGTTATTGTGTGATTTTAATGGAATTCATTAACTATGCTTTTTGCAGGATTCATTTATGATTTTGAATTGTCGTGTTTACTTAATTTCTTCTTTTGAATTCTATTGCTTGTAAGTGTTTTCCTGAATTTAGTTTTTAATATATGAACTACTGGTTTTACTTTATGTGAGTTTGGGTTAAGTCCTTTAATTTAGATTTACTCATACGAGCTTTTAAAGCTTATCGGGTTCGTTGTTTACAACCCATGCACTAATCTATGGTGTAGAAGTTGATTTTGCAGGTCATAATTAACAAAGTTGAGATTGTGGCAGTTATGTTTTATTCTTTTTGTTTACTTTCTAGATTGTTGTGAGTATTGAGGGAGATTTTATATTGTTCAAATTATTATTTTCACAAGTTGTAAAACTACAGTGTTGTAATGATTGTTTTTCTTTTTGTTATCATGCATTGAATTTGAATTTTTTATTTATTTAAAATTCGGGGTGTGACACTCCAACAACTTTGCATCCTTATATAAGTCATACATCTCTCATGGACATGTAAAAATTGTTATTTTTGACCATCCAAAGGGTTGATTGATAAGTATGACTTATATAAGGATGCAAAGCCACAGTTAAGGTGTTAGGACCCGTCCCGAATTTCACCATGAAACCAGATGTGAGTCTTACGGGGACCACATTCAAGGAAAATTTACCGAATGACTCAGCAAACCTCCCTTGAAAATGGACAACCCTAACTTGGAAGAATTATAGAACCACTCTTTTAACCAATAAATTAACATTCTGCGCTACAACCTATAAATACCAGAAAAGTTATACAAAATTCCAATAGTATTCAGAGCTACTAAAAAAATAAAATAAAAACAACAAAAGCTAACAATCTCCTAGTAGATTAAACAGGTAAACTACTGGCAAAATGTAGCGGAAAGATGAGTGACTATGTCTCGACGTCTCCTTCCAGACCCCTCTTGAACGCTGCAGACTGGGCATTTTAAAAACGAAGAGCCTAGGGGAAAATATTCAAAAACGTCAAAGTGAGTGGACAAAAGCAATTTCGACAACAAATATATATTTCCCCAAAAATACTTTAAAATAAAACGCTTTATCAGCGACAGCTTAAAAGTTTAACTCGAAAATTTTGAAATAGTGTCTAGCCTCGTTAGACTCCCAAACTTTAAGAAATGGCATCTCAAGCTAGAATATTATATATATATATATATCAATATATATTCACACTCGTCTATCTCTTGTACGATATCTATGAATAAACTCGAAAAATAGATAATCATACAAGACTACGACACTGGCATCTAACGCTCACGTCACCCCATACTGAAATTAGATCTCAGTATGGGGGAAATGTACGAGTGAGTATATATACGTGCTGATTCCTTGTACGAATTCTATGAATGAATTCGAAGAATATAAAGTCGTACAAGGCTACGACGCTGACGTCTAACTCTCACGTCACCCCATATTAGAATTGTACCTCAGTATGAGGGAAAATCATGTATAACTAGATAGCATTTATTTATATACATACTATTCTCATAATCAACTATATATGAGTATAATCACAGAAATTCTCAATTTCAGGAAATTTTTAACAACAGAAAATTATTCAACAATAAAACATTTTAAGAACATTATTTAAACAAATGTTCACTCACAAATTAGGCCTAAGCCTGATGTCGGTCAAAAGTTTCTTCTGCTCGGGCCTCCTCACGTCCTGTTTCAAAAACATAATTAAATCCTTAAGTAAAATATCGACGTTTAAAGAAAATAGACGTAATTAAATATGAGCTCCGCGCGCTCAACCATGCCTATCGCCCTAAATCTTAAATTCTCTGCTAACCAAGAAATCTCCACAAATACCACATCCTGAAAAACACATTCCATCATAAATACTCTAATAGCCGGATTCTAACTTATTAATCTGTCAAAAATACCAAACTTTAAAAATTCTCAAACATATCCAAAACTCATCCAAAAATTCTAAAACTCATTCCATTAAACTCCTCATAAAATTCCCTACTAAAAATATTTTTTCAGCGGCGGCCGGCGGCCAACTCCGGCGATCTCCAATGCCCATCAAAATTTGACAACACCTTCCTCTCAATCTCCTCTACAACTTTCCTAACTATCACAAACACCAATTCGAAGCCTAACTATGTCAATCGAACGGAAACACATAAAAAACCCTAGAATTTCCATTACCAATTTCTCTTTACCTAGCTCGAGATGGAGGGAGCCCTTTGGAGGAATTACTGCACGGGATGAGGGCTTTCCAACGGGCCAAGGATCGCCGGCTATGGCGGCTAGAGGAGGGAGTTCCAGCGTCGGAAGCCTTTGGACAGTCGGACCTCTCGGCGAGTTTTCCTCCCGATCGGCGGTGTTAGGGAGCCTCTCGCCGGTCTAGAATAAAAGCTGGGTCGGAGGCCAATAGATTGGGACCGGCGCGGCTGTCTGGGGCGGCCGGACGGCTACGAGCGGACTGCCGGAAGTTTCGGGCAGAGTGACTCGGGGAGAGAGAGAGAGAAGCGCGAGCTGGAGTAGAGAGAGAGAAATGGGTTGGGCTCCGCCCAGCTGGTCCAACCCTTTTTACCAAATCCAAAATTTAACACCCCAAAAAATACCCCAATAATAATTACTTTTTACTAGCAAAAATTATTATTTTTACCGTAGTCCAAATTTCTTCCTTTGAATAAATTATACAAAATAATCGTCCCCTACAACCTCTCTGAGGACCAATTAAATTAAACACTTACTGACGAAGACAGTAAAATTCTTATTACCACTATGCTAGTAATTAAGGTAAAAATTAAGGATCGAGGCGTGACATATGAGATTTATCTCTACGCTACACACATGTACCGTTGTACACACACTAATTATGGCTTTGCAAGTGGCAGTGGTCATGTAGGTGCATAATATCTTTAGTACACGACATGTATCTACATATACATATATGAATTGTCAAAACTAAATGACATAATATAAAAATATAAGGATCAAAATATAACTTATAGGTATTTACACCAAGAGATACCTGATATTTTAATCCTTAATTTATACGTTGTCTGTACAAAAATATTCCCTTGTAGATGCAGAAAAGCCTAAATAGAACAAACCACATAGGATCAGCAACCCTAAAGCGGGACTTTCACATTGACTGACTAACAATTACAGCTCTCTTTTATTTTTCGCATATAAAAATAAATAAATAAAATTACAGCTCCTACGACTACGAAATTGTCATCGGTTTGATCACACAAGTCTCCTCTCATCCTCCTCCGATTCACCTTCAAATCCTCTTCGCTATGTTCGCCAAGCGACTCCTACACAAGGCCGTCAACCACCACCACCATTCTCAGGTAACACAGAAACATTCCGGCCAACCGATCGCCGCCACCTGTTACTCAACTCCTCACCTCTACTAAAACATTGCTTGATTGATTGCCTAGGGTTTTCATTTCTGAAATCCTTCGTCTTTAAATCAGTTGCGTTCGTCTCTGTGAATTTTGAGCTCAAGCTCTTGGAAACTGGATTTCGAATTCAATTTCACTATTTTGAAGTTTTGATTGAGTTTCGTGATTGATGATTTCAGCAGAATATGCAGCAAGGCAGTTTGACGTCAGCAGACTTGGACCTGCGAGTTGCTGTTCACTATGGAATTCCATCTACTTCTTCCATTCTTGCTTTCGACCCCATTCAGCGTCTTCTCGCCATCGGGACACTGTGAGTTCAAATGCATCCCTTTCCTCTTTCCCTATTTTCGGCAATTTACGCAAATTGGATAGGCAGTGTTGCTAATAAGTTGGCTTACTTGTTGCTACTGAGCATTGTTGTTCTGCATTTCTTAGCCATGGCTGTTAAATTTGTGATTGTAAGTAAGTGATTGCGGATTTAGAACTATATTTAAGGAAGGGTACATAGGTAGTTTTGGTTAAAGCAGTTGCGTACTTTATTTCAAAGAAGGCAATGCAATACCTCTGTAACTATCAGCTGCATAGGCTACTAGGTCTGCTGTCTGCGTTCCATGTTAACTTTGATGAACAGTGTATATTCCTGCTTGACACAAATCATACACTACATTGTGACATTATTGCTTTGGCTGCTATTTTTGCGGATAGGGATGGGAGGATTAAAGTAATTGGTGGTGGTGGTATTGAAGGACTTCTTATATCCCCAAAACAGTTGCCTTACAAATACATCGAGGTATGTATCTACACCATCAACTATGAGTCATCTAGTAAATTTTTTGTTTTCGCTTTTCCCCTAGCTTAGTCTTAGTAATACTAGATCTAGAGCATAGCAAGGTCACATTTTCAAGGAATATTCTTGAAAGTTTTGAAACAAGGCTGATACTTTCTCCGTTATGCAAATAAAACAATAGATATGATTTCCCACACATCGAGGAATCCATTCTGTATTGTCTCATTTTAATACATGGAGAAAGGTATAATGACCCTGCATATGGTGTGTGAATTTTGGATGAACTTTTCCAAGTGGCGGGAATTACTAAACAAAGTCTCTGCCTTAAGGTTACGTTTATGCACATAATTGAGACCCCTTTTCCTTTCAGTCTGTAAAGCCTACTTGAATACTCTCTTCTCGATTACTTATTGATTGAGCAGTAAACTAATTTTTACTGTACTTTTGGCAGTTTCTACAAAATCAGGGTTACTTGGTCAGCATCTTAAATGATAATAGCATTCAGGTATTGAATCTTTGTCAACTTTGCAATTTCTGTTTCCCATGCCAAACTTAACATTCATGTTACACATGAGAAACTCTATTAAACTAGTTATATGTTATGCTTCCTCTTAAAGTTCCTTTTAGCAATTATCAAGACCATTGTCTTTTAACCAACTATTTGGCATAGGCGTTAGTGTTTGTGGTTGAATTTATTATGTTACCAGTTTAACTAAATCTAATATAGAAATGGATGATATTTGATGGCAGCAAAGACCGTTAACTTGACAATTGTAATTGATAATGAAGTGCTAAACATTTAATAGGAAGTTCTTACTCATGTAACTAATTTCTGTTTAGAAGTGATCAATAACTTCTCAATTCTTGGCAGGTTTGGAATCTTGAGGGCAGATGCCTAGTTTGTTGTCTAGAGTGGGAATCAAATATAACTGCTTTTTCTGTAATCCATGGCTCCAACTTAATGTATTCTACTGCCCAGAACAAATTTTCTTTTCTTTTTTCCATTTTCAGTCTATTTATTCACTGGGGAAGTGCACTTGATAACCTGTTTAGCATATTACAATTGTCAGGTACGTGGGTGATGAGTATGCTGTATTGGCTGTGGTGAAGTATGATATTGAGGAGGAAAAACTTCTGCAGTTGCCGTATCATATTTCTGCGGATTTGTTAAGCGGTATATCTTATTTTCTTCTCTTTGCGGGTTTTTAAGTGGAGCATAATTAGACCATAATTGAGCGTCTCTTTTAGCTCATATTAGCTTCCTCTGTTATATTAGTTTATCTCATCCTAGAAGAAGCAAACTGAAAGACACGGGCTCTAACCATAAAGGAGGTGTCTCCCCTTGATAAAAAAAAATGAAATAAAAAATAAATAAAGTAAAATGTATATAATAACATATATATATATATATATATATATATAATGGCTCTATAATGCTTGAGATCATTTTATCAGAAATCTTGTAAATGTGAGCATCAGCTCACTGGAGACTGTTGTAACAAGGTTAATGATGTATATAGTTGCTACAAGCAAACTTTGTGCCACTAAATTGTCAGTCTTTGTTTTCATTTTACTAAGATTATCAGGGATCCATATTCAGCTAAATCTCAGGCTATGAATTTTTTAGTTCTCATACCTTGATTTGTCCTTTTTGTTTATCTCTGTTTTGTGGGACAACATATTCTCAAGAGTTTGTAAACATTTGAGTATTAACATGTTTGAATAAAATTTGTTACTAAGAAAGGGTTGGATTTGGATTTCGAAGTTGTCGGGAATGTCAAAGATTTCTAATACCCATATCTTAATAGTAAACCATGAGGTGACTTCTTTTTATGGTGACGTCTATCAATATCTGTAGCATAATATTATTGAATGTGTATTGTTATTTGCTTCGGTTATTACTCATCCAAATGTTCTTTGGTATTACACAGAAGCTGCTGAGTTTCCATTTCCTACCGACCAACCGATAGTTGGACTTCTTCAACAGCCTGGTTCATCTGGAAATAGGCAAGATATAGTATATTTGTAGCTTCTCACATTCATATCTCCTAGTGTGAAACAAACTTGGCCTCGGTTTTCTCTTTCTGATGTTGCCAGAACAATTATCAATGCAGGAAATTGTTTTTAGATTAAGTTAGTATACGAACTTCTTCCATAGTGGTATTAACTTGTATCCATGTCTAATTATTGTAGAACCTAATATTGGTTATCAAATGATCTAATAGCACAATTTCTTTTCATAAGACAGATATTTTGAAACCCACAACTACTCTTATCGCTAGCATGCATATTTTTTTTATCAAGGACAAAACTTCAGAATTTCCTATGGTCAAAGAGGATTGCAAATACTTGAGAATTAAGAGAAAAATAAATAATAGCATTAC
The DNA here is from genome assembly GCA_034370585.1 of Fragaria x ananassa. Classification (NCBI taxonomy): domain Eukaryota; kingdom Viridiplantae; phylum Streptophyta; class Magnoliopsida; order Rosales; family Rosaceae; genus Fragaria; species Fragaria x ananassa. The sequence goes on from CP139753.1 coordinate 5,908,011, forward strand.
AGTTTAGAAGTGATGTAACATTTGAAGATTTTTTATTTAACTTTTGCTCCCAACGTATATGTGTCAAAGCTTACATCATGTTACTGTAGAATAAAAGAAATAATGATACAATATATTACCTTATAGTTTATTTATGCATTTTACTGAATGATGAGGGTTTTCTTATTTGCAGAGTACTGATTGCATATCAAAATGGGTTGCTTATACTGTGGGATGTTTCTGAGGCTCAGATTGTCTTTCTTGGAGGTGGTATGGATCTCCAACTAAAGGATGGAGTTGTTAAGCCTACTGATGAAGTCAATATAGATTCTTCTGAAAATACAATAGAACATGAACTGGGAGAGAAAGAAATAAGTGCTCTTTGTTGGGCGTCATCCAATGGGTCCATTTTGGCTGTGGGATATGTAGATGGAGATATTTTGTTCTGGAACACGTCATCTGCTGGTTCCATTAAGGGTCAGCAAGTATCGTCATCATCTAATAATGTTGTTAAGTTACGGCTATCATCAGCAGAAAGAAGACTGCCTGTCATTGTCTTGCAGTGGTGCACATTAAATAAATCCCATAATGATTGTGATGGACAACTATTTATCTATGGTGGCGATGAAATAGGATCAGATGAAGTTCTGACGGTGCGTCATTTGTTTGTAGTTGTTTTACTTCCCTGTTTTGTTGTTTAGTTGCAATTGAATGCAGTTGCTGAATATTTTATGGATTTGTTCCTATATAAATTACTTATCCTCACTTCTCAACAACATTGCAGCATATGTAGAAATAGTAAAGATATAAGTGAAATGATATCTTGAAACAATAGAATTAACCAATATGCCAGATGGTTTTTGAATAAGAACAATTTCACATTTTTATTTATCTTCTACTACATGCTCCGTATGCAGTTTTTTTTCCTTGCATATATTTCCAGTTCGGATTCTGGTATTAATTACTTAATTTTGAAATTTATTATAATATCCTGGATGCCTTTGGCATCTGAAATGTTGTCTGTGTTGTCACTTCACTCTTTAGTGAATTGGCGCTTTACTGCTTTGTCTTATCTTTGAAATGTATTGGCATTCAAGATAGGAGCTGATGAGATTTCTACTGTGCAGGTTTTAACTCTTGATTGGTCATCAGGGATGGGGAATTTAAGGTGTGTTGGCCGTACAGACCTTACCCTCACTGGTTCGTTTGCAGACATGATTTTATTAACAAATTCTGCAACAATTGCGGGCAATCATAGAGCTGATGCTTTTGTGTTAACAAACCCTGGGCAATTGCACTTTTATGATGAAACCAGCCTATCATCCCTAATATCCCAGCAAGAAAAGAAACCATCTGTCTCTGCTTTGGAGTTTCCAGTGATGATTCCTACTACTAATCCAACCATGACTGCTGCCAAACTTATCAGGACAGCTACTGGGGAGAACTCATTAAAGGATCTATCAGAGGTATGACATTCTTTGAAGTATTCATATTCACATATCTAGCAGACGTGTTCCACTTTTTCATTCATGAATGGCTTTTGCTTTTCTCTTTCTACCTCACATGCTTTAATTTATTTCTCTCAGATATTCTCAGTTATGAACCTTGGCTCATTACCAACTTCAGTTGATGGTACGAAATGGCCCTTGACTGGAGGTGTGCCCAGTCAGTTGTCTCTTTCGAAGAATAGTGGTATTGAGAGATTATATCTAGCAGGATATTCAGATGGATCTGTTCGGATCTGGAATGCCACATATCCGCTCTTATCTTTTGTCTGTGTTTTAGAAGGCGAGGTAACACCACTATTAGAAAATTGAATTTACTATTCTTAAATAAAATGGAAAGGAAAGAACATACAACTTCTCTTTTCTATAAAGATGAAATATTTGATACCAAATTATCTCCATCTAACTGGCAGGTGCAAGGTATAAAAGTGGCTGGTTCAAGTTCTCCAGTATCAAGAATGGATTTCTGCATCTTCACTTTGAACTTGGCTGTTGGCAGCGAATCTGGTTTGGTCAGATGTCTTTCACTACTGACTACTACATTTCACTCTTAAATTTTACCATACTGATTGTCTTTGTACCAACCTATAGGTTCGTATTTACAACCTCAAAGGATGTTCAGATGGGATAAAATTCCTATCTGTAACCGAAACCAAATGTGAAGGTATTTGTCAATGTCCTTGACTTTCTTTGACCAGAACATACTATTAAGCTGATCTTGAAATAGTTTTTCTACAGCTTTTATTTTATTAAGTTAACAAAGGTATAACTTGTATATTAGCCCACAGTTTGTCTCAAGTGAAAGGACCTCAATGCAGAGCTGTTTTCAGTCTTACTAATTCCCGAGTTCAAGCGCTACAGTTTGTGAAGCATGGAGGTAAACTTGCAGTGGGATTTGAATGTGGTCATGTAAGTATCATTTGTCCATAGGTTTGTATACTGTTTGATGTTTCTGAAGGATTCTAAATTTGATATATCCGCCTCAGGTTGCAATGCTGGACACAAGTTCCTTATCCATATTGTTCTTCATAAAAGATGCATCTTTCTCTAGCTCGCCGGTCATTTCAATGACTTGGAAAGAAATTACAAATCCTCAAGGCCTCTTGAAGAGTACCAAACTCTCAGAAACAAAATCACCCGTTCACCCTGCAGAGGAAGTAGTGTTCATCTTAACCAAAGATGCAAATATACATTTGATTTGTGGAAACACTGGTAATATGATCATCCCCCGGCCATGGCAATTAAAAAAGGAGGCGATTGCAATTTCAATGTATGTTATAGGCAAGTACAGACTTCATCTAGGAAAACACAAAACACTAGTTTTTTTTTTTTAGTGATTACATAATTCTGAGTGTTCTAATTTTTTTTTTTTAACTCCAGATGGAAGAATTTCAGCCTCTAAAGTATCTGATACAAATCCGCCGGAAGAGATGTCAAAGGATAATTCAACCAAGAACGAGTCTATGGCAGGCAGTTCTCCAATTCCTATAAATTCACTTGATGTGGACCAGGACTATAATTCAGAAAATGCATACTCTGAAGAAAGATTGTTGAACTCGCTGATTTTGCTTTGCTGTGTGGATTCAGTGCACTTGTACTCCACGAAATCTGTGATTCAGGTTCTTGTTGTGTTGCCTTTATTCATATTACTTTATTCTTGCTTACTGATGCTATCCGTATTTTTATAAGCATGCTAAGGCTATATGGTCTTGTTAGGGAAACAATGAACCCATACGAAAGGTGAAACATGCAAGACCTTGCATTTGGACAGCAACTCTGAAGAATGTTGAAAAAACTTGGGGATTGACTTTACTGTTTCAGACTGGAGAGATTGAAATTAGGTAAACTTTTTCTTTCATACCTTACATCCTTAATCAAGAATTTACAGGATATGCAGCTTTAACTCAACCGTAGCAGTGCATCATAATGTTCCAATGTTCATACAGGAGAAATAGTTGTGTCCCCTCCTGTTAGGATAGCATATCCACCTAACATAACTGATTGACAATTGATTGATAGTGCTTTGCATTCCAATCGTTTAATAAAATGTTCATCCCTGTCCATGGGCAGATCTATTCCTGATTTAGAATTGGTGAAAGAAAGCTCCTTGATGTCAATTCTAAGGTGGAATTGTAAGGCAAACATGGATAAGACAATGAGTTTCGATGATGCACATATCACACTGGTAATGTTGTTGTCTTGAAAGTTTAAGATATGTGGGACTCTTTATTCTTGATTTATTACTGGTAAATAATGCATGATTGATGCTTATGATTTTGTAGGCAAATGGGTATGAGACAGTATTCATCTCTCTGTTAACTGCTGAAAGATTTTAGGTACTTTTTTTTCTCATTTCTTTTTATAAATATTAGGTTAGCTACTGGTGCAGTGATTGAGATACGTAGTTGAGCATTGGAGATTGGTTTGTGAATTGGGAGTGAAAAAAGATGATTCCTGAAATTTTGTGTTTATAGGATTCCAGAGTCTTTGCCTTGTCTCCATGATGCAGTTCTTGCATCTGCTGCAGATGCGGCCTTAAGTGTGTCTTTGAATCAGAAGAAGAAACAGGTTTTGAGAAAACAAAATTTAGTTATTATGCTTCTATTTTGTGAAGAATTCATTATATTACATTCCTGACATATCATTTTCACTACAGAGTACTGGCCCAGCGATATTAGGTATTGTCAAAGGCTTGAAAGGAGGAAAAATGGTTCAGAGTGGAGATTCTAGTCATTCTACTGCAACCCCTAAATCCAGGTTTGATCAATTAGAAGGCATGTTCTGGAAGTCCCAACAGTTGGACTTGGTCTCAGGTTTGGATCATCAAGAAACTTTGGAGCTTAATATAGGTCTGGTTCTTTTTTCCATCTCCCATACGAGTCTTCACTTTTTTGGGGTCATCCTTTCACTTTAAACCTGAATTCATTCTTTTGGTATAGATGACATTGAAATTGATGAACCTCTACACGTAGCATCTACTTCAACATCCCATGATGTTGATAATAAAAAGAGAGGTATTTTCTTTTGTTACAGATGATTTATTTATTGTATTGTTATTTTTTTGAAAGTATTTATTGTATTGTTATAGTACAACAATAATAACATTTTTGTATTGCAGAAGGGGACTCAGAAAGGGATAGATTATTTCAAGGTGGGACTGGTGATACAAAGCCCAGAGTTAGGACTGCTGAAGCAATTAAAGCTAAATATAGAAAAACTGAGGTAGTATCAGATGATGATAATAGGTTTATATGACAGATAATGAAGTACTCTAAAATTAATTTTCCCTCGTATGGTTTCAGGATGCTTCTTCGGTGGCTTCTGAAGCAAGGAATAAGCTCATGGAGAGGGGGCAAAAACTTGAGGTAGGTGAACAGATTTGAAAAACTGATGGATTATTCATCTTTCATAAGATGGAAAAATGCTGTGATGCTGTCACTTGGGAGAACCGGTGACAGTATATTGGATATGTTTTACTTTATCTCAGTTTTTTTCAAGATCCAGTGACAGCAAACCTTGAACAAGCAAATGTTTTGAGTGGCTCTTGAACTATCTGGCTTCGTTGTTTCTTTATTCTAATTCAAAAGTTCAATTGTATCAGAAACTCAGCAGGCGCACTGAAGATCTACAGAATGGAGCTGAAGATTTTGCATCAATGGCGAATGAGCTAGTCAAGACACTAGAAGCGCGAAAGTGGTGGCATATTTAATTTGTTACACTTTATTTGCTGGCTTCCAGTTTTCATATAGGGGAGTTGCTTGTCCTTTCTGAGAAAAAGTGAGATAAGACTAAAAACTTATGCAAGGACATCATCCGCAGCTTGTGATCTCTACTCAAGATATTCGAAAGGTTCGTGTGCTTACAGTGTATAGAAATGTATTTGTCGTCTCATTTTATGTTGCATTTGTCATTTGATGCAAAGTAATTTAAAGACCGGTATGTGTTCATAAAGCAAAAAATGCGAAGTAGATTCATCAGTTTTGTAGTTTTTACAATTCCACACTGCAATATGTCGAACATACATATCATATGGCAGCTTTTGCTCTTGTTGCAAAGAAATTACAAGATAACGCAAAGTCGGTCGTGTGCTCGAAAATTAGTCATAATCTGTTCAGTGGTCTACGACATATCATGGCCGAAGAGTGTTTCTCAAATTAGCAAGCTTCTTCCCAACAAGATCCCTCAACTCAATTTCACTAGGGAACCTCTGCTCCTTCAGCTTGGAAAAGACCTACAGTGTGGAAGGGAAACAGAAGGATGAGAATCAAGAGAAATGGAATTTTAAACAGAAACTTGTACTTTAAACTTCATCAATTCATCATCGTTTATGGACTGCAAGAGATCATAGATGATAGATGTGAAACATACCAATTCACCATTACAATAGACTTCAAAAGCTCCTGTACTTTGAAGAAAGGATTGCAATAAGTTCCCCAGCAGCCAACTGGTTGCAATGCTCCCAAATCTATTGGCTTGCAAAGACGGGTACCATGAAGGTGGTGGAACCATCCCCAACCTCTGAAAAATGTGCTCGCCGCCTATAATAGTTCCGATGATTCCTACTTGGACAACTGGTACCAATTTGCTCAACAAGCGTTTTTGAAATGAAGCAGGGTGGTTTGCTAGTATTACAGTGATCCCAGGATATGATGTTGCGAACATGTTTTTCATTGTTATTGCATTTCCTCTGCCACAAATTATACATAGCAAAGGATTGTGATGAGAACACATGTGACATTACTAATTACAATTCATCAAAAATTTGAGTTGAGAAAAAAAAAAAAATTCAAAACCTGTAAGAACAAGTTGTGCAAAAATCAATGTTAATGGTGCTTCCTATGCTAGTTTCTCCAATGGCATCATTGGATTTCTGCAGTGGAACAAACGATTTACGATCAGAATATTCAGCATATATGAGATGATGCAATGTATGCATGCACAAAACATTGGAAATGATGGGGTTTGAGAGAGAGAGAGAGAGAGAGAGAGAGAGAGAGAGAGAGAGAGAGAGAGAGACCTGAACTGAGAATTTAAGCGACTCTTGGAGAATCTGTTGCTCTTCGGTTTGGGGATCAGGGTCCGGTGGTTCATCAGGATCAGCAATCTGGTGATAATGATACTGGGTAGGTTTGGGAGGTCTAGGTTGGAAAAGGGTGAAAATGTCTCTGCAGAACAGAAAGATTGGTAACACAACTAGAACTATATGAGCTCGATCCATTAAAAAGAGAGAGTAATAGAGACACCCAGAATACAAAACAGAGTAATTGTCTTTCTGTTTCAGGCTATTGCCAAGGCGTATGATTTACTTGCTCATTGAAGATTTGCTGATTACTAGGATCTTCTTTTCTTTGGGAATTACTGTGCCAAATGCCAATCATCCAACCCTCAAACACTTGGTTAATCTGCTTGGATTATATATTTGGTATAGTTTGTTTGGTACACTTTGGATCAATTCTAGTTGTGTATCACATATACTTACTTTTGACACCACATACACCTAAAAGTATACTTACTACACCTAAAAGTAGTATGACTAAAATTTATTTATTTTACTGAAGTACACACTTCTAAATTTATAATACAGAGGTAAGATTAAAAGCCATGTAAATATAAATATATGAAGTTGCAAACCATACCCTTAAATTACAACTTCATATGCTTTTTATGTTCCTTCCACCAACCTAGACATGATATTCATCTTTATAAGTGATTTGATGTGAGATTTCGTATAGAACACATAACACATAGACTTGGCTTATCTGCCTAACTGCCATACTTAGGAGAGTTCAGGCAAGCTATCTTCCTATTTTAGTTAATAGTCTCGTTTGCGTGTTAGATTTGTATTTACTATTTCTGATAATAGTCTCAAGTCTCTTTCTTATTGTCCTCACGCCAAAATATGATGCAAGGCATCCAAACTACTTGTTCTAACTTAGAGGATTTTGCATGTTTGCATTTTACCTTCATCTTCTCTTTTCATTTGTTAGGTCCTCATGAGGATTTTGCAGCAAATGTGAAACCAAACCTCCAAAACACAAAACAAGTCCTATGGTCCAATTTGAAAACACAAGTCCAGACTAAGCTGACCTTCCCCTGATTAACCGTTTTCTGCGTTCTTAAACCTCCTTCGTCATCACCACAACAACCAAAACATCACAGAGTACATATTCAACCTCCAAAACTCAGAAACACAAAAAACCATTATAAGTAATACACCTCTGTGTTTCCTAGTCGGCTGGTCTCATTGAATATATATATATATATATATATATATATATATATATATATATATTTCAATTTTAAATCCCAGATATTATTTTGTTCCAAAATTTTCAACTTTCTTTCTGTCTTTGCTTCAGCTTCAGGCATTATCTCTCTTAAAGCCTGAGGGAGACCCAGAACCCAAAACCCTTGGTGATTCTGCTTCTGCTCCATCTGGGTCTCACCAATGGCGAGTTGGGTCCTCTCACAATGCGGCCTTAGACCTCTCCCCCATGTTTCAACGATACCCAGAACCAGAATCGCCGCAAAACCAATAAAGCTTCCGGCTTTGACGAAGAACAATATCACAGATCTCGGGTTCGGGTCGACCCGGATTTCCAGCGGGAGGTTTGGAAGCTGGGGCGTGAAGGTGAGTGCCCCATTGAGAGTTGCTTCTACAGAAGATAATGAGAATTAATGGAGATGAAGAGGAGATTGAATTCGATCCGGGTTCATCTCCACCGTTCAAGTTGGCTGATGTTAAGGCGGCAATCCCAAAGCATTGTTGGGTTAAGGACCCGTGGAGGTCAATGAGCTATGTGGTTAGGGATGTGGTGGTGGTTTTGGGTTGGCTTTTGCTGCGGTTTGTATAAACAAGTGGTATGTTTGGCCTCTGTATTGGGTTGCTCAGGGGACTATGTTTTGGGCACTCTTTGTTCTTGGTCATGATTGGTAAATCACTCATAGCCTTCCTCTTATTTGTGATTGTTGTTTTGATGTTTGAATGTTTTTATGTGAATTTCTGTGTGATGGTGTTGATTTGTTTGTTTGGTTTTGGATTGTATAGTGGACATGGAAGCTTTTCAAACAATCAGAAGATGAATAGTGTGGTTGGACATCTATTGCATTCTTCGATTCTTGTACCCTATCATGGATGATATGTTAGTGATGATTGAGATACTATACACAATGGGATGCATTGTCCATTATGAGTATTGGTTTCATGTGTTTTGATCATACAGTTTGTTCTTGTTTATATTAGAATTAGCATTAGATGGACTAAAAGTGTGAAATGATGATTGGATTGTTTAGGAGAATTAGCCACAGGACTCACCATCAAAACCATGGACATGTTGAGAATGATGAATCATGGCACCCGGTTGGTCTTTTCTCTAGTTTTTTTTTCTTTTTCTTCGAAATAAATGGTCTTGTTCTGCTTTTCTTGAGGCATCCTGGGTTTGTTTATATCTGAAGATGATAAATATTGCTGCAGTTGCCCGAGAGAATTTACAGAACTTTGGATAAAACAACACAAATGTTGCGGTTCACTTTGCCTTTTCCCTTGCTAGCATACCCTTTTTACCTTGTAAGTTTGAAGTGCTTGAATGTTACTCCGTCCCAGAGAATTCATGGAATTTGCAGCTGATTATTATTGGTCTTCTGCAGTGGAATAGAAGTCCAGGAAAGACTGGTTCTCATTTTGAGCCAAGCAGCGACCTTTTTGTCCCCAGTGAGAAGAAAGATGTGATCACTTCCGCTGTATGTTGGACCGCCATGGCTGCTTTGCTTGTGGGGTTATCATTTGTGATTGATCCGATTCAAATGCTTAAGCTCTATGGCATTCCCTACTGGGTAAATTCTACATCTTCAATTTCAAATAGATCGCTTTCACTAATCCAATAAAAGATATGTTTGATTCCCTTACGGATTAAATTATACATCTTTAATTTCAAATTGATCTCCACTCTACTGCACAAGTAGGATTGCTTTACTAATCTAATCAAATAAGATGTGTTTGATTCTGGGTAATGTTAGATGTTTGTCATGTACTAATCCAATCAAAGAAAATCTAACTTTGGTTTTTTGCTTTACTGTTAGGTGTTTGTCATGTGGTTGGATTTAGTTACTTACATGCACCATCATGGTCACGAAAACAAACTACCTTGGTATCGCGGAAAGGTACAAAACTGTTGAAAGGTGCATCCATGATAGGGATTGCTTTCCTTATCATACCACAAGAAGGAAAAAAATATCTGTCGCTACATATTATCTTGTCTTGTTTAAGCTTGTTAGGCCTAAAGCTTGTCATTATAGCTCTTTCAAAGTTTCAAGATTATGAAATTTCCTCCTAATGTTTTGGTAGGAATGGAGTTATCTGAGGGGAGGGCTCACAACACTTGATCGTGACTATGGGTTGATCAATAACATCCATCACGACATTGGAACCCATGTGGTCCTTCATCTTTTTCCTCAAATCCCTCACTACCATCTAGTTGAAGCAGTAAGTACGAACTTGAATTCAATTCAAAAACCTAATACACTCATACCTGCAGTTTTGTTGATGCTGTTCTTCTTGAACTTGTAGACAGAGGCAGCTAAGCCAGTGTTTGGGAAATATTACAGAGAGCCGAAGAAATCAGGACCTCTACCATTTCACCTACTTGGAAATTTTATAACAAGCTTGAAAAAAGACCATTATGTCAGTGACTCTGGGGATGTTGTGTACTACCAAACTGACCCCAAGCTTAGTTCAAAGTAAAGCTTCAATATTTAGTGATTTTAGTCAAGTAGATCACATGAACATTTTCAAGTTTTTAGCCTCGCATAGTCAGATTGCTTGCTTTCTTCTTGTTGCAGTGGAGAATCCATGGCGGAGGATAGCACCTGTTGTCATTACAAGTCAAAATAGGAATGTAGCGTTCGATTCATTACGGAGAGGAATTACTCTCCAGCTATAATGCATAGTAAAACAAACATTCAAGAAGATTAAATGGAAAAATAATTGAAACTAAGAGCAGTTCTCCCTTCTTCTTTTTTAAGAAAAACAGTTCTCCCTTTGCGTAGAATAAGTGAATGTACAAGAATGTACAAAGGATTCTAATAGTGAAAATGGGCGTGTGTTTCTTATGATTTCTGGAAATCTTGTGTTGAAGAGGGAGGGAAACATGAAAATGATTAATCATGTCATCTCTAGTTTGAAAGAGTCAAATGAAAACAAACAAAAACAGAAGAACCCATCTATGTCATCTCTTCTGTTAAACATAATATGAATGACAACTCCACCCTTTTAGCTGCCGACAGTGGCCGAGTCATTTTCTTAGGTTTGGAGTTGTCACCGTCCTATAACAATTGTATCATGAAGATAAATTCAGATTCTCTATTTGGATTTAAGTTGATTGGATGTTTTATAACTATTAGATAGAGTAAAGATGACATAAAGATGATAGTGTGATTTTAAACTGTACTCAATCTAATAGTTAGAAGTCAACCAAGCAACATAAATTCAATAATTTAGAGTTTCTTTTTTAGCCTTCTAATTAATACTCGAAAATAAACTAATAATTATAATTTAATTTTGACCCTTTATTTGATCTGTCTCTTTAAAAGACACCAACACATTTGAAACAAAAAAAAAACAAGTCACATGGTAAAAAAAGTAAAATTCAGCTAATCAAATTAAGCAAAGGTAAATGATGCAGGAGCATATGGACATCATTTAATGTCTTATTTCATAATCTTTGATATTTTGTCATTAAGATAGATTTAGAGAATTATTAGGATTTACTTTTATTTACCTTCCCCTTTTAGTTTGAGCCTACTTATTCTCTAAGTATTATAACCTATATATATATATATATATGGGTATTGTAGTAGTTGTTGGGGGTTGATGTTTCATGAATAAAATCAGTCTATTTGCAGCATGGATTTGCCCTAACCTTCGAGTTTGCTAGTCCTTATTTCTGGTGTCTGTTGAGTGACTGTTGAAGGCCGGTTCTAGATACCTGATCCGCATCAGTTGGTATCAGAGCTCTGGCAAGAGCTTGGTGGATTCCATGTCTCAAGTCGGGCGAAAATGCGTGGGTTATAGAATGGAGGGTCGTGACGTCAACAACGACATGGCTGAAATTAAAAGGATGCTTCAGCAACTTGCGGTACGTATTGATCGCATCGAAACTCGACGACGGGGTCGTGAGAGTTCCGACGAGGAGAGAAACGCTACCACCTATCATCAACGTATTAATCGCATCGAAACTTTCAACCACAAGGTGACTGTTCCGACGGGGAGATATGCGTTGGCCCATTTCATCGCAGTGCTCCGTTGTGTGAGTCGGGTGAAGAGGGACATAGTACTTTCAACTACTCTGGTTGTAAGTCCACTATCTTTAATTTTCCATTTGTTGAGACATTATTTTTTGAAAAAGCAGAGAAAGATAATGTTGTGGACTTTAGTAAGCCACCGATTTATGATGATTGTCCGTGTGAGATTTGTTGTGGCAATTGCGGTGTGAAAGAGGATGAAGACACCAATACGGATGCAATCAAGGATTGTTGTGGCAATTGCGGTGACGAAGAAGATGAAGAGCCCAATAAGAAGGCAATGAAGAAGGATATTGACAATAATTTTGTTGATTTTCTTAGAGTTAACATCTTCGTTATTCAGATTCTCAAAACCATTGTTAATCTTGTCAATGAAATCAATGATGTTAAAGGAAGTTTTGGGACTACGAGATTGAGATTGAAGAGAAAAACTATTGGGTCAAGATCAAGCATTTATTCCAAGTATTTATTTATTTGGAATGGAAGAATTCAATTGCAAGCTAACCTGTCAAAAGAAGATTTGAAGCAATGACACATTTTGTCTCGATTTTCTTCGATCAATGGTTTGAATTCGAGGACGAATTCTTTCCAACCATGGGAGTTTGATGCAGGAGCATATGGACATCATTTAATGTCTTATTTCGTAATCTTTGATATTTTGTCATTAAGATAGATTTAGAGAATTATTAGGATTTACTTTTATTTACCTTCCCCTTTTAGTTTGAGCCTACTTATTCTCTAAGTATTGTAACCCATATATATATAGGTATTGTAGTAGTTGTTGGGGGTTGATGTTTCATGAATAAAATCAGTCTATTTGCGGCATGGATTTGCCCTAACCTTCGAGTTTGCTAGTCCTTATTTCTGGTGTCTGTTGAGTGACTGTTAAAGGCCTGTTCTAGATACCTGATCCGCATCAGTAAATTTCCTTGTCTATTTCAGATATGTGAAAGAAGGAAGAACCAATGGTGTTGTTGGTTCGTCTTCAACCTCCAGAATCTGAAATTTTTTCACAATCTTGTTCTTCACCAGCATCCCATAAGGGCAATAGATCTGATTCATCCAAACCCAAAACTCCCTAAGAACGAAATCAATGTTCTTCGCGCACCGGCCCCTACCTTGATCAACGAGGGCGGCGGTGGAGGGGACGAGTCGGACGACGGAGACCTTCATGTCCTAGCCGACCTCGCCTCCGGTGACGTAGACGACCTGGGAGGGGTTGAACATGGGAGTCATGGTTGGAGACTTGGAGATGCTGGGTTTTTGGGAAGATGAGAGAGGTAGTTGAATAGGTTTCATGTTACTGCTCTTTTAAATTCTTTTTTGTTGTAACACCGTTAGTGAATGTGATCGGTACAAGGAAACTTGGTGCGCTTAATCCGTTCTGGTTAGTACTTTGTAGAAATGTTAATTGGAGAAAAACCATAAGGATGTAGGCTACCGTCGGATGTCGGCATCCACTATGGTTTCAAATGAGTCAAGACAATTGGACTATAGTACTATACAACTACGTCGAACTACCTGTGTTTTCACCTTCATATGAAGTACATCTCATGTGTTTTTACTTAGAATTTCGACAAGTAAATTCGTTTTTTTTTTTGTTGAATGTATTTAACTTACATCAACATAGCGAGTTAAATGATATTTTTATTTATGCACACAACACTAGCATCTTCAATTTTCTTCCTTGCCAATTTTAACATTTTCTTGAAAAGTTGGTAATTGAAAGGCATCTATCGCATCTCGTTCAAACTTGCAATAAAAACGAAAAAAATTCAAGGTAATGGTCTAATAGATACATAAAACACTCTCCAAACATGACCTTGATTTTTAAGTCTCATCCATCACAATGCAAAATTCACCTTTCCACTTAACATTTCATTTAATAAACAGATGGAATCGTTAACGTATAAAATCATATTAAACTTATATTATTGTTAAACGAATCTAAACTAAAACTAATCCGCTCTAAATGACTAAATCAAATCCACTCTCGGGTCAACATCAATTCAAGAACTGAATTAATTAACTAAAATATGACATGCATCCCTTCAACTCTAACTCCAACCGCTTCAGTCAGTCAGCAATGTCGGTCGGAATCCGAGGTCGTACTGTACACACCTCCCTCTTACACACACAGTAATTACTGAAACGCCCATCTCCAAGTTTGCCCCACGCTTTTCAAAAGTTTTCCGTTTTTCGCTACCAAGGCCAAAAATGGCAAATACAATTAATTGCCTTCGCAAAACCACACGTTCCAAACCAGTATCTCCACGCACACACAGACACCCACATTTCCTTCAAGTTTCCAATGTGAACCCGACGACCAAACTATTCGACTTTTCCTTCCACAAAGTCGTAGAAAAGCCATTAAAACCTTTCTCTTGCTCTCACTTTCCTCAAAACCCTTCCCTTCTCTGTTTCACCGTCACAATTCACAAACAATAATGACTGAGAATTCAAGCTGTTTCAATGGCATCCTACGCCGGCTTCTATGCACCAGCAACGTTCCGACTCACCCATCATTAGATTACATTTCAGACTCAAACCCAACCCAACTCACTAAACCACCCAAAACTCCAAACCATGAACCCAAGTTCCAAGCTTTACCTTCTCCTTCGGCTAATGTAACACCCGGAATAGTAGCCAGGCTAATGGGACTGGATTCTCTGCCGGAGTCCAACTGGGTGAGAGCCCCGGATTCTGTTACTAGAAGCAAGTCGGTGAGCTTTGCAGATTACTTGATGGATTTCGATATAGCTCCGGTGAATCAGCACCGCCGTGTCAGGACCTCCGTCTCTTTTAGGGAGGTTCCGGCGGTGCTGAGTCAGGAGGAGGGGAAGGAGTTTCTGGTGGTGTATTTGGATAGTGTGGATAAGGAAAAGGAGTTTGGGGTTAAAGTGAAGAAAACAGAGGAGGTGAAACAGGGGAAGGAACAGAGGAGTAAGAAGAAAGAGAGTAGTGAGGTGATTAAGAAGAAGAATGAACAGAAAGTGGTGAAGAAAAATAGCAAGAAGGTTTCCAAGTTGAAAGATGAGCCTAGAAGGGAATGTGGTGCTCAATCTTGGAGGGTTAGTCGTAATTCCAAAGGAGATGAGGTAAAGAAGGTTGTGAGCAAAAATGGTGGTGCTATTTTAAGAGAAGGTAGTGGGGAGCATAGTCCACTGAAGAAAACGACGACTCAGAAGAAGAAGAAAGTGGTGGTAGAGCCAAAGTTCAAGAAGGGAAATCATCAAAATGCAGCTAAGAAAAGAGAGGCAGTGGATAATAGTTCCTGCTCGGAGAATTCAAGCCCTGTTGCTGTTTTTGATATTGATGACATTTTGATCCAACATGAAACTTGGTTATCAGGTTAGTTAATTATCTTTTTTTTTTCTTTCTTTTTTTTAAGAAAAAGGTCAGTTAATTATCTTAGCTAGATTGGTTTGTTTAAATTTATGTGAAAATTTCTTTGACCAATTGTGTTGTTTCTTGTAGAATATTCAAGTCCCAAAGATTTGAAATCCCAGATGAAATCCCCACCAAGAGTTTCTTACAATGAAGACTCTGAATTGAGAGCAGTTAAATTCAAAGATATGGAGCCAGTTAAGAACGAGGACAGTGAAGATTACACTGAGCTTATGGCAAGCAAAATCTTCAAAATGACAGAAGAGGAATTGAAAGAGTCAGATTGGGTATCAAATAATGTGGTCGAGTATGAAAGATTCGAAGAAATCTGTGTGGAAGTCGAGGGGCTGATCATAGATGTGCTAGTGAAGCAGGCCATTGATGATCTTGTGCAGTTTTCTTAAGCTTGAAGAAGAAGAAGCTGTCTGAAATTTGTATATAATTAGTAGAGACTTGATGTTAGTGTAATAGTACTTCTTCAAGGTTTCGATCTCTGTAACTTTGAAATTTTAGCAATTTTGGTGTGAAAGGAGTTTGGACTAGGCTGGCAAGTATGGCTGTGCCTGCAGCAAGCGGCAACTGGAAAATTTAATTGCTTGTCCCCTAATCCTAGAAAAATAGACATTTTAGGGAAGCGGGGCATCTCTTTCTGTGAAATTTAAGCGGTCTAATCTAAGTTGATGTTGATGGTATCTTTTTTTTTTTTTTGATGTTGATGGTATCATAATTGAAATTTTGAATTCTCAGCTAATTCTATAGTATGTCATTATTTTTATTTATTTTTGCATAGAAAGATAATCCATGTACTTGTTGAACTAATATTGTTTGCAATTTGAAACAAATTCAACAATTCCACAAACCAATCAACACACTGGATCAAAATATCTTGGGGTTTTAGGCTTGGTTTGAAGTGCGAAGTGGTAAGATTTTAGTAGAAAACATGCATAACTAAGATAGCATTTCAAAATCTCAAGCTAATTAAATAAATTTGACGTGTCTAATAGCAACATACTTGTTGTGTTTTTTGAGTTATTTATCTGATAAAAATATTTTGAATTTTTAGTATTGGATCGGAATGCATAAGATCAATTTGTTGTTTAAAATGTGAAATTAGGGTGGTTCCGCCAAGATGTGTTATATAAAACACATCAAGTACTAGCGATGATAGCATTTCATTCATAAATCATAATGAAAGCTCGCTCTAGGTTTTTAATAATTTCTAAGAAGAAACCATCAACATACAAACCAACCACACATTACTTAGAAAGCAAATTTAGTTTACAAAAATTTTGAAATCCTTTGGCATTATTGTAAACACCCCCTAATATAGATCGGTAGGTGGAGACTATATTCCTAAAAATATCAGGAGTCATCATAGGAATATTACAACACACCCAATTGCACTATTCGGAAATTACAAAGCTTTCTGGTATGTGCCTCTGTGAGATGTAATGGACTAATCGGAAATTGAAGCCAGCTGGGCGTCACCAAATTGCCAAAAGCTTTTGGGGCAACTACACATGCAGAAGTTCCATAGCGACACGAAGATTGCCCAGCATGTCTACAACGAAATGACACCATGCATAACCAGGTTAGAATAAGACTCTACTTATGTCACAATATATGTTAGTTCATGTTACATCGGTTTCATTCCAATGGTGTAAAACTGAGTGTGGATTTCCAAGAAGAAGATAACAGATCCACCAAAAGAGTGAGTAAATGAAAGAGACAAAGGAGAAGAAGGAAGAAAACGAACATACATTGGAATGGAAACCAAGAATTATGGTTATTCATCAACCACATTTCTAAACCCAAAGGCATGGGAACTTGGAAACTAGAGGGAATTGAAAATTTATCATTGAATTGCTTGGTTGCCACAGAGTGCGGTCAGTAAATCTATATGGGGAAAAATTATGAAAGACAGCACTCACAGCAGATACAGATCGATCTCTTCATGATTGTTAGTGAGAAATTTGGGATATTCCCATCAATGATATATTCCTACCTCACTTAATATACAACGGTGTCGCAGTTAATTTTTGAGGAGTATATATATGATGCTGTATAGTATTGTAGAAACAAAAACATAAGCTTTGCAGTTCCCATTATATATGTAATTTAAGTAATGGGAGATAATTGTACAAGTACTTTTTACATGGCTAATAGTTCATTCTCTTCGAACAAAATGGGTTGTTCAACTACACATCCAGTCACCCAGATGGCTGATCATCTTCTACGTACTAGCTAGACCACAAACCCATGAAAAATCTGGCCGGATTGAAAGCCCATTTTGATCTCTGAGGTAATGAGGGTGGTGAACAATTAGCTGTTGTGGCAGTAGTAATAAGTAGTATAAGTACTAGCTAGGGTTTTCCTCGTTATGTCTATCAAAGTTCCCATATTGGTTTTGAGCTTTTGATCGCTACTATTTGGCGCCACTACATATGTACCCAATTAGAGGTTTCTGCCAGCTGCTGCTGTTTTTGCCACGAAGTTTGCATCATGGAGTGAGTTGGATAAATAGTAATAGGGTTCTTTGCACTGTTGATGGTGAGTGCACAAGAGGTATTTGGTTTTAGTGGAATTAAGGCATTGCAAAAGTTGGAGCCTTTTATCTTCTTTCCTTGTGAGCATAGGAATCCTGTCTCCAGAGTAATCTAACATCAATACCTGGACCGAACCAGCAGCATATATATAGGATGAAACCTTTCTCTGTTTGACCACAGTCATCACCTTGTGGACAAAATCTAATATATATTTTAGATTTTCGATAACTTCTGTAACTGAGGATAACAATGACTTGTGCTATCTCATGTTAACAGGTTGTGAGCTAAAAGAAGTAAGAGACAACAAGAGAAACAATGAACACAAAGATATTTTTTACTGGCAGAAAACCTAAACTCATGGAGAAAAACTATGTGTCTCTAACTCTTGAGGGATAAAACTTTCGACTATGTAAACCACTTCTTATAAAATAGTTGATTTAGGGATACAACAGCTTACTGCTAACTTACCTAGTCTGAATACTAGTCTAGACCTATACTGTCTCAACTTTGAACACTTCTTGGGTTGATTGCACTACCAACATCTCTCATGGTATGCAATGATGCAATGAGTTCATGAAAAAAAATTTCGTCCAAGCTCTAAGGTTTATAATCACAAGGAAGATTTAGAGCAGCATGGAGATGCAAGCTAAAAACCATACTCAATAAGAAAACATAAAGCTACTGTTTTCAACAACCACCGAGCCAAGTCAAGCCAAGCCAAAGCTATAGATATATATATATAGACAAATGAGACATCAAAGAGATGATGCAAGCTCACCTATCAAGTTGTTTCAGAAAAGGTTTTGGACACAAGTATTTGGCTGCAATAATGAAAATGATGTAACCAAAAGAAGAGTTGACACAAGTCAACTCAATGAGACAAAGAAATCTTTCCTAAAACAAGTTCGATTAAAAAATGGAGCAATAAGGTCATAGAGCCTCTTACTCAGTCCATTAGTGGACCATGACTCAATCAACAACGACCGGTCATTGAATCAAACCTGGTCCAGCTTTACATTGGTCTATGTATCATAAGAACCAAGCAGGAGCCTTGGACAACAAACCATTTGGTCACGGGTTGGCATAGCAAAAGATCTCAACCCTAAACTGGTTTGAGCGCTAAGACAATTGCACAATCTCAGTTGTCAAAATTCTAATTTGAAACACTAACGAACTTACTAAAAATATAATAATAAGAACTTCTGAAATTAGAGACAATACGAGGACTCAAAGAACAAGATAGCAAGCGGAGCTGCTATCCTCTGTGTAAAACAGATGATATGCTAATGCATGAGCTACCCGAGACCATGAGAGACATTATTGACTTCGAGCTTGTTCTTTGATAGTAGACACAGCTCTTCAGGTGTTTTGTTGGGATAGAAGGATTGCTAAATATCTTTGTACCTTCAGACACAGCTGTTCGTACTTTGTTAGGATTTTGTTAATCATGTTCTGTTACTTTAATTTAGCATTCTTTAGCTAGAGTTAATCGACACGAGTGAGTAAGATCTATATATATAGTTCATTAGTGCTTCTGGTAATCTACCAAATGCATAAGTATATAGCTGCAGCTAGGACTCTCTTTGTATCATTCATTCATCATATAATACAGAACCACTTCTTCATGATTTTCATTCCTTTTCTTCAAGACATATACAAAGCTTTCGTAGTTGTGGCTGAGCAAGTCTCTTCTTCTGGATTCGCCTTCCTGAACGAAAGCTCATGGTTTTTTTTTCTTTTTTCTTTTTGGGAAGTAACAGATACTTATGTTTACGTACATTAGGAACTCTGGGGTCTTCTGTTTATCCAAATAGTACTCAACCATGAAGGTGCAGTGAGAGAAGGAATGAAAGGTCTGCATAGTTGCTCACACTCCACTTGACGAGTTTGAATTCTCGTACGAAACAGTTGTGTCAAGTGTAGTACTCATTAGACTGATCCATAAGTGCGTTTATGCCCCTTCTTCTCAGGACATCACCTTTGCGTCTGAGTCGATCTAATGGCTTCAAGATCGAACCCATGAGCCCGCTATGAACATAATAAGGTGAAGTCAGCCAGACCAAACCCATTCACAAACGACTTGTTGTGGTGAGTTATTTTCTGAGATTTTCAGAATCCATCATTATCCAACCCATAAACTTAGAAAAGTTCCTTGATTTCTATCCATTTTCGTTCCCACTTATACGATCAAATAAATTAATCAGAATAAATTTCTTATGTAAAGATTCGATCTCCATTATCAAACTTGTGTGTTTCCCAAAATCCTTACAGAAATCAGATCTGTAATGCTGAATTTTGTTAGTCTTTTCGAAGGGATCGATCGAAATGTCATGACTTATAAACAAGCTTACAAAGTAGCATGCGTAGCACAAGAAGGAAGAGACCTGCACATGAACATTTATATAATGAACAAGTTCCTAAAGAACAATACTTTGACGAATATTATTGCCATAGTTGAAGAACAAATCCGTCAAAACCCCAAAAAACTAGTGTCACGTAGTTGTACCAATATTTATATTATGGTGACCCCAACAAGGCAGTTACGTTCCCATTCCCCTTGACCAAATGTGGCAATGTATGTATAACGTTAATTATCTCCTTCTAGATTTGTCGTCTGAAAGTCCACTATAGTTGATATGAACTAGGAATAACAGTGATTTTTTATTTTTGATATTTCAAATTCGAAAAAAATATATGACAACATGCAACAATTAATTAGTAGTGTAATTAAGCCTAAGGTCTGAATTTTTTTTTTAAATAAGGATTGGTACGTCTGCTCTCAATCTTTGATTAATAAAATTATTGAATACAAAAAGGAACAATGAGGTTTAATCCTTGATTACAAAGACCTAAAATAATATCAAAGATCTCTACAATACATACATACTCAAACTAATTTTCTAGAGAGAAGTTGTTGAACTAATTTTCTATTAGATGGAGAGAGAGCAGTTGGTCAAAGCTTGGAAATTTGCAGGCAAAATGGTGGACATTCCTTTATATACGATAATACGAATAACTGAATGGAGTGAGTCGCAAGAGAAAAGACTTTCCAGAGACCACATGGCTTGGAGATTAGGAAACTTGACACTATACAATTAAATGATTCCATCAAATACAATTAAATCTATGATGACTAATCTACCTATGAGCAAAGTTTCTCATGATGTGAGAGATTATATAACTATATATATATATATATATATATTTCTTTGAATCAGTAAAATATATCTATATATATCAGACTTAGTAAGAAATATGGACTAAGTTATGTTCTTTAAAAGATAAGAGATTTTGTTATCAGGCTCTGATACTACAAAGAAACGGAAGCATAAGTAAAACATTTGATTGATGAACTTTAATACAGAGTTTACAACTTATAACTTACTGATTTAAATCAATGCATGAGTAAGAGCAGGGGCCCTCTATACTAAGGTTTACTAGAGAGAGTGAGAAGAAGAAGAGAGAAGAGGAAAAATGAAAACTTGACTACAATGAAGCCCAGCTTCTATAAATAGAGGTTACAAAAATAGTGAATAGTAAAAAGTGACTATTGATGAATAGTTATCTATCTGCCACGGGTTTACTGTTGATGAACAGTAGTCCGTCTGCCATTGATTTTACTGTTGATACTTTTCTGGACTTGTCATCACTAGAGATCAACGTATGGGTCTTGACTATCTTCATAATCAGCCCATCTGATTGGTTGACTGGGAGAACTTTGATGACTATGAGTTGATGATTTTGATAGAGAATGTTCGCTTTCTTCATCTGAGGATAAACTGGCTGCTTGTTTGGCCAACTTTTTTAATTCTTCTGTTTTGGAGGATGAGGATGAACTGGAGGCTTTGTTCTTAGATGAAGATGGTAACTGAGGAGCTTGCGGCTTTGACTGAGAGATAGGGATGCTGACTGAATAGGAACTGGAGCTCTAGATTTGGACGGGATAACTGAAAATTCTTCACTGAGTTGGGATAAAACTCTTTCAGAATTGAATTTATCCCACCATTTGACTAAGAATTGTTTGAGAACCATATAGTCTTCATATTCAATTTTATATTGTCATTTGAAGATGCAAGGAATTTTATATTTAGCCATGAATTGGAGAGTGGGGGAGAATCTCTTTTCATAGTCTGTAAAGGTCATGATTGAAAGAAATTTAATAACTGCATTTTGGAGATCTGAGGGCAAAAGGTCATAAGGGCAACCGTGATTATTCCACCAATCGCCGAACCACATCGGGAATTGGCGATTGAATTTTCGATTAAAATTTAGAAACCATGAATGGGAAAAATCTTCTGTTTGGTAGAGAAAGATTTTACTTCATACTTCAATGTAATCATGATAAATAAATGTAATAGATTCTAATTTGTGAGGAGTATAGGGGAAATCATCACATTGGGATAATGAAATGATACAGATTATGTAAAGAGAATGATAGAAGATTTTGGATGGGTCTTTTGGATCATGTATTGGTTTAATAGATAGTGACTGAGATTTGAATAGAATGTCTTTATAAAATACTACGGGTTTACCTGGAAGATAATGAGTATTTAGGCCAAAATAACTTTTTACTAAAGAGGCAGGATTTTTGAGATGACTTAGAGAAAGTTCAATATAAAACAGGAACTGTTCGGTCCTGGTAATGTAAGGGGATGATTTTTTATAATTGACTGGAGGATACCCTGTTTTGTAGGGATCATATTGGTTTACTAAAGCTGACTAGTAATTGGGTTTAATTAGACTGAGGGTGCTACCAAGAGCACTATATTGGTTGGCTATTGGAATGGGAGAATGAACCGCATAGGGAACTATGTTGGGGTTTGACTCATGTGATTCTGTTTTTACTAAAGGAGATGACTTAGATACTGATTTTCAGGATTTCTTCATTTGGATGAGCTGGGCTACATATTTGGTGCCCTGTAGAAATTCACGAGTTAGGAAATCTAGGATATGGTTGTCACTTCCTATAATGAATGCAATTTCAAAATCAAAAATACTTAAGATTGCTTGCCAACGGGCAAAAATTTGTTTGCTAGCAATGTTTTGAATGGGAGGGGTTCTAATGAGGACCACTAACTTAAGGACTAGTTGAGGACTTTCTCATTAATCGTTTATTACACCCACTTTTCAATTACATTTTTCCATCTCAATCGTTCAAATTTTAGGTCTATATAAGTAGATCACTTCTACAAATTTTCAGCAAAATTGGTGATCATTAAGGGATCGAACTAAATCAAATCAATGGACAATCCAAATCTGTCAAACAAGAGCCGTTCAAGTTTATAATTGGTAAATCATATTTATGATTGCCTTAACGATTTTCAATTTGGATGAAAATTTGTAGAGATGATCACTCATATATATATCTACAAACTAGACGGTCGAGATGTGAATATGCGATCGAAAAATGGGTGAAACGAAAAAGTCCTTAACTAGTCCTTAACTTAGTGGTCCTCATTAGAACTACTCCATGTTTTGAATATCTTTTTCTAAAACATCTTTAGCACTTTTACAACCAACTCTGACCAAAAATTTTTGATTTAATAAATCATTTTGAAAATTTACTGAACATAAAACAATGGATAAAATTTCTTTCTTGATAGTACTATAATTTGTTTGAGCGGGGTTCCAGATCCAAGAATGGTAGCGGACAATTTATTCTGGGTGATTGGGATAAACTTGTTGTTTGAGGATACCTCCATAACCAATTTCAAAGGCATCGGTTTCTACTTTCTTGTAGGAGTCGGGAAGAGGAATACCTGAGCAAGGTAAAGTTTTAACATGATTCTTAATTTCTTTCACTAAGGTCGTATGAACTGATGTTCAGGAGGAATGATTTTTTTGTAATCTATCAAATAGAGGTTTGCAGTGTTTCTTAAGATTTTTGTAAAAATCGGCTACATAATTTAAAGATCCTAAGAATCTTTGTAATTGATTTTTATCTAAAATGACATCTAAAAATTTATCAGCAAATTGCATTGCCCTATCTATGAGTTTAATTTAGAGTTGGTGAATGTTGAATCTAAGAAAACAAATATTGGTTTGAAATAGTTTGATTTTTGAAGCAGAAACAACTAAACCATTATTCTTGATTATGAAAAAGAATTGGTGTAGATGTTTCCAGTGTTGGTCAATTGATTGAGAAAAAATTAGGACATCATCAATGTAGACGATGGAAAAATGACTATAAGGGTTGAAATTATCGTTCATTATATTTTGGAATTCACTAGGTGCATTCTTTAGGCCGAATGACATTACATTCCATTCATAATGACCAAAAGGAGTGACGAATGCAGTTTTGTATTTATCGGCTTCACTGATTTGGATTTGTCAGAATCCTGACTTCATATCAAATTTACTAAAGATAACAGACTTGTTTAATCTATTGATGAGATCTTGTTTGTTGGGAATAAGATACCTGATCTATTCCAATACCGTGTTAAAAAGTTTATAATTAATGACTAATCTAGGAGTTCATCTTTCAAGTTCAGCATTTTTCTGAACATAGAAAGCAAGACAAGACTAAGGGGATTTACTATGACGGATAATGTCTTTTTTAAGTAGATCATTAATTTCGTTTTTGCAGAAATCTATAATTCCATGACTCATTTGGATTGGATGAGCTTTAGTAGGGATATTTTTCTCATCAAATTCTTTGATATAAGGAAGAGAAACGATATGTTTTTTCTATGCCAAAAGGCAGTAGGGATATCAGAACATATTTCTTTGATAATTTTTTCTTCAAAAGTTTTTATTTTTTGCTGAAGAGAAGAATTTTGGAGTTGGTTTTCAATTCTTTTAAAATTAATTTCTTCTTGAAGAAATGTCATTTGTTTATTTTTTGCTTGAATGCAACTAACGGTTTTTGAAATATTATTTTTTTGGAATGCTTTTAGTGTATGGATTTCAAGGTTAGAAATAAAAGTAAATTTAACTGGTTCATTAAAAGAGTATGTGATAATGTCATCATATTTGGTTTTGAAGGGATAAAACAAGGTAATGAAAGGAAATCCTAAAATTATTTTATCAGTTAAATTTGTTAAGACAAATGGTGTTTTGAAACAGAAATTGTTCTGGCATATATGTGCTTTCGGGATTTCATATTTAATATCTATTTTTGTTCCATTAGCTGAACGTAAAGATTCATTTGTTTTTTCAAAATATTTTGAATGTATTAAGTCTTCTTGAATGCAATTAAGATTTGCGACGGAGTCAATAAGGGCTGGTATTGTAAATTGGAAATATTTTATTTTGAAATGGACAGTAGTGTACCATTTTTTAAATTGAATCTGGCGTATGGTACCAATGATATTGTTTAATAAAGTTTCGGCTTCATTATTTACTAGAGACTTATCTGGAAAAGGATTTTCAGAGGGATCCTGTAATTTAAGAAATTGATTATTTATTTTAAGTAAATTTAATTCTTGTTTAATGTCTTTGTTGTCATTCGTAATTTCTATAAGTGTTTGTTGGAGGGCATGAATTTGACACTTGATTGTTTTTATTTCATGTTGTAAATCTTGGATTGTTATTTCTTTTTTACTAGTAGAAAATTTATCAAAAGTTGTAGTGAGACTAATTTTTTGTGAGGGGTGATTAATTATATTTTCTTGGATAATTAATTTTTTTAATTTTTTATGGTACTCAGCTTTAAATTCAGGATTTTCTATTTTACCTATTAAATCGATTAATAGTTCTTCTTGTTTGGAAAAAACATTGACCCTTTTACAATTACAAGCATCCTGACATCTAAAAGCGATATCTGGGGAGGAATGTTCATCAGTTTCATTAGAAGAAGATTCTATCAATGTGATGTCGTCTTTACTTATTTCATTTTCTGAATCAATATTTCGTAATTTTAAGGTTTGTATAAGTTTTTATTTTTCTTCTTGACTGATTTTTAATTAATTAATAGTATTTTTAACTGGGCAGTTATTTACAAAGTGGTCTGTCTTATTGCATTTAAAACATTTAGTTTTATTTTTATTGAAAGATTTACCTTTTAGCTGACGATGTGTGTTTTTGGACTAATTTTTGTGAAATTTATTTCGGGAATAAAATTTGTTTGGTTCAAAATTGCTTTTATAAGGTGTAAATTTTTGGTTGGAATGATATAGAATAAATTTATTAAATATACTGCTTGCCTTTTTTCTCTTTGAATGAGGTAAGTGTTAAGGGTAAAAATATAAGAATTAAATTCAGTTTACCCCCTAAATTTTTGGTGTCAAAATCAGTTCAGTCCTGTAACTTTTTTAAAATCAGTTCGCCCCCACAACTTTTATAAACACATCAGTTTGGTCCAGTTTGGTCCAATTTTTGAACTGATTTTGAGGGGGCGAACTGATTTTAAAAAATGTTACAGGACTGAACTGATTTTAGACAAAAAGTTTAGGGGAGTAAACTGAATTTAACTCAAAATATAATTACTCAGTTTCTGGTGTTAATACACTGGTCTTCTCTTGTATATATAGTGCAAGACTTCTACACTCATGTATTAAGTAAGAACACAATATCAATATACAAGTCTTTTCTCTTGTTTTCTTTATTTTCTTCCCTAGCTTTCATGGTATCAAGAGCCAGGTTTCGTTCTTGGAGCACCAAAGTCTATCTCTTTGCTTCCGCACGTTTTCTCTTATCTTATATTCGTCTTTCCCCAATTTCAGTATCCTTAACCCCAATTCTAGTAACCCTAACCCCATTTTCAATCCAATTTTAAACCAATTTCTTCTCCTCGGTTTGTTATCAAGGAAGCCCAGCCATTCTTCGTTACCAGCTCGTCCTGATTCGTCACCTTCCGTCCTCGACGGGTTCTCCTTTCTCTGATTTGGTCGCCGGACCTCGACTTGTTACTATGTTCGATTGAGTTTGGGATTGGAAATTGGCTCATCAGAGATTGCTTGGAGTTTCAATTACATATTCAGATAAGTTCTTCCTCAAAACTGTTCAGATTGATTGAAAAAAAGTTTGTTATCTCAGAATTGTGCAGTAGATTTTCTTTAGTTGGTTATTTTCGGAAACATTGGAAAGGCAGTGATACTTTTTGTGATTGGTATTTGAATTGATATTAGCAAGACTATCATTGGTTTTGGGTTCTATCTTTTGATGATTCATGCTCCATCAGACATCTATTCTAGCATTGTTTGATTTAGTGTAGACAAATTGGTGGCGTTTGGGGTTTGTCCAGATAATTGATGATATTGGGAAAGCTTTTATTATGAGTCATGAGTAAGAACTTGGAGCTACAGAATTGTCTACTTGTCAACTTTAGAAATTTCATCTCAATACAGTTAGACGATTCTAACTATGTGACATGGAAATTTCTAGTAGAGACACTATTAAAAGGTTGTGGTCTGATGAAATATGTCGATGGATCATTCCCTTGTCCACTAGAATATAAGACTTTGGAAGAAAATGGGGTTGCATCTGAGATAGAACCTGAGTATATGAGTTGGGTGCAAAATGATTCGGCTGTTATGTCTATACTTGCAGCTACCTTGTCAAGTAATGCTCTCTCCTTCATTGTTGGAAGTAAGACTTCTAAAGAAATTTGGTGCCGGCTTAAGGAGAAATATGTTGATACTTCACGGTATAACATAATGAAGCTCAAATCCTCATTGTACAACATTCAAAAAGGCTCAGATTGTATTGAGAAGTACTTACTCCGAGCCAAGGAGATTTGTGATCAGCTTGCTGTTTTAGAAGTTTCTATGGATGAGGAAGAAATAATTGAGTCAGTTCTTCATGGTTTGCCATCTGAGTTTGCTATCATTAAAGCTATAATCAGAATCAAGACAATGAATTCCTTTGTTTCAATGACGGAACTGAGATCTCTTTTGTTAATTGCTGAAGATGAGATTGACCAAAGTGTTAAGTCTATTTTTGAGAAGCTCAAGACTGAAATGATGGAACATGGTCATAGTCTCAATAAGTTTGCTCCTGCTACCACTCCAACTCATGTTACAAATGCCAAATATGATGGTGCAATTCAATACAATGAAGCATTCAATTATGGTGTACCTCCATTGTGTTTCATGTCTACAATTGCTCAAGTTGTATTTCTGCACCTCTCAACACTAGTGGATATGCTCAGGAACCTCTTCTGCCACAGTTTGCTGCTTTTTCTAGTCCAGCATTTGATTGTAAATCACATATTGAAGACCTCAAATTGGTCCACAAAGCAAACAATGAAAAGTATGAAGTCATAATTGATGATGCAAAACGTGAAATTCATCTTCTTACAAGTACTGTAGAAGAATTCAAGACCGAGTTACAAAATGCAAAGGCTGATTGGGAGCTGAAAGAACTTCAGTTGGTGGATTTTGTCAAGCATTTAGAAGAAGAATACTCTTCTATGGAAAAAGAAATAAGTAGGCTGCTAAATTTGTTCAAAAACACTGAGAAGGAAGCTTGTGCTATAAAGGAAGAAGAAGTGCAGTTGAAAGATAGCATGAAAGAAATAAAATCTGAAGTTGTCTGTTTGCAGAAAGGTCTTGTAGAAGTAAATGCTGAGAACTTGAAAATAAGTGGGAGCATAATTGACAACGAAAGTGCTTTGAGGAATGTAAGACATGAAAATGAAGAGCTCCATATCAAGGAGGCTATTTCTCATAAAAAGGTGGAGACTGATTTGAGAATTTATAGAGGTGGAGCAGGTAACAAGCCTATATCTACTAGTAATCGCAACAACTATGATCTTGTTGTTTGTGTTGGTATTCCTGTCAGCTCTGCTATCATTGGTAATGCTATTCGATTTGCTGTTGGAAAGAGAATCAATGAAAATGGCATTGCTAGTGTAGCCTTTTTCATTCTTTGTTGGATTTGCAATTATATGAAGAACTCAAGCTGGAGGATTTTATATGTCTTATTCTGGTGGTTACATAGCAGAGCTTTTGTTGACCATGGCTTGAGGAAAGACATTGTCAAGTATACTTCGTGCTGGATTTTGGTGCTTTCTACCATGTTTGCTTTGTTATGGAATGTGATGATATTGATCTTCAAGGAAAAAGATATAACTTTTTATAGCAAGGCTGATTTGTCAGAGCTACTACAGAATTCTTGGAATGTCAGAGTTATCAAGTGGCCTCGTTTTCTGCTGTACAATGATTTGCTGCTTGCATTTAGTCAGGCCAAAGAGGTGACAACCAATTCTTTCAACACACTCTTCGATCTTGTTTTTATGTTGTCAGTATGTGTCTTTGCTAGATTAGCAAGATTCTTCATCTCATCTTGAAGACCAGCCGTATCTTCTTGATTACTAACTGCAATCAGAACGTGTCATTCAATATTCTGATGAAGACAAAGCTCAATCATGTTCCAGGCAATTCTTCTATCTTCTGCAATCTGATGCTAGGTTCCCTCCCATCAGCTTGAGGGGGGCTGTTAAGGGTAAAAATATAATTACTCAGTTTCTGGTGTTAATACACTGGTCTTCTCTTGTATATATAGTGCAAGACTTCTACACTCATGTCACGCCTCAGCCCTTAAGTTATTTTACGGTTATTTATTCCGGTATTATTTTGGTATTTTACCGTATTAATTAATCGTTTACTATTAAGGACTTTAAAGTTGACTTTTTATTCCGTTGGGAATTTGGGAAAACTTTCTTCATGAAAGTTGTAGAAAACGTCGTTACGAGTTCGTAGACATACTACGTGTTAAATTCAGAGTTAGCATGGTAAAGTTATGAATTTATTAGTAAAATTGGGAGGTAGTAAAAAGAGATATTTTTGAAGTGGGCCTTTTTTGTTGAGTTGGGCCGGGGGTGGCAGCCCAGGCCCGAGCCCTTCTCTTTTCTTCTCTTTTTTTTTCCTTTCTCTTCTTTCTCTTCTTTTCTTTCTCTTCTGTTCTTCCCGAGCCCGAGTTTCTGTCGGAAATCCCCGCCGTCGCCTGCCGCCATCCCGTCAGCGACGGACCGCCGCTCCGGCCCAGGAAGGACCCCGTCGCCTCCTCTCCCTCCCCGGCCAACCATCCGAGCCGGTAGAGCCATCGGAGAGGAGAAAAGTCGCCGGGACCACCGGAGTCATTTCGCCGGAGCTCCGTCCTCCGGCCACCATAGGCCGTGATTTTTGGCTCAACTTGTAGCCCTCATCAAGGTGAGTATGTCCTCAAAAGGAATCGGTCTATTTCGATCTCGTTGTGATGTTTTGTATAATTGGAAGTTTTAGGGATTTTTGGTTGTTTGTGTTCGATCGACATGGTTAGGCTTAGAATTGAAGTTTGTGGTAGTTATGAATGTTGTAGAGGAGGTTGAGAGGAAGATGTTGCCAAATTTTGGTGAGCATCGGAGGTCGCCGGAAACCGCCGAGAAAATCTTTTTGGTGCGGAAAATTATGAGGAGTTTAATGGAATAAGTTTTATAATTTTTGGAGGAGTTTTGGATAGGTTTGAGATTTGTTGAAGTTAAGTATTTTTGACGGATTATTAATTTATAATACGGCCATTGGATTTTATTTGGTGGAAAGTGATTTTGAGGATGTCGATGAAATTTGTGGAGTTTTGAGGTTGGCGGTGGATTTAAGATTTTGGAGTGTTAGGCTTGGTTAAGCGCGTATCATATTTAATTATGCATGTTTTGCATTTAAACGTCGGTGTTTCATTTAAGGTTTTATGTATATGGAACAGGACGTGAGGAGGCTCGAGCGGAAGAGACCTCCGACCGACGTCAGGCTTAGGCCTAAGTTGTGAGTGGACCTTTGTTTTAAATATTGTGTTTCAAAATGCTTTATCATTTGATTGATTTTTCTGTTATTGGATATTTCCCGAAATTGAGAATTTCGGTGGATTATACTCGAGGTACAATTCCGAGAATAGTGTGTATATGATTAAATGCTAGCTAGCTATACGTGATTTCCCCCATACGCGAGGTACAATTCCGGTATGGGTGACATGAGCTTTAGACGCGAGTGTCGTAGCCCTGTGCGACTTCTTAGTCTTGCATTTATTTATTCAAAGATGTCGTACAAGGAGTCAGCACGTGTATATTACCACTCGACCGCTTTCCCCCATATGCGAGGTACAATTCCGGTGTGGTGTGATGTGAGCGTTAGACGTAAGCATAGTAGCTTCGTATGATATCTACCTTATTCAAGTTGTTCATAGATATCATGTCAAGGGTCAGGCGAGTGTGCATACATACTATATATATATATATAATATCCAGGCCTGAGAGGCAGTTTTTTAAAGTTTGGGGGTTCTAGCCAGGCTGGACCCCAGTTCAAAGTCGTTCCAGTGGAGCTCGTGTTTTTGCCACTGTGGAAAGCATTTCTTTTGGGAAAATATTTATTTGTTGTCAGATCAGTTTTGTCCACTCACTCTGACGTGTTAAATATTTTCCCCTGGGCTCTTCGTTTTTAAAAATGCCCAGTCTGCAGAGTTCGTGTGAGGTCCAGCAGGAGACGTCGAGGCATAGTGATCCATCTGTCAGCTACATTTCGCCAGTAGGTTACCTGTTTAATCTACCAGGAGTTTGTTAGCTTCCGTTGTATTTTTATTTGATATTTAGTAGCTCTGAATACTATTGGAATTCTTATGTTTGTATTCTGGCTATTTATGGATTGTAGCTGAAGATTTATTTTTGGAATAAAAAGTGGTTCTTAAATTCTTAAGTTAGGGTTGTCCATTTTCAAGGGAGGTTTGCCGAGTCCTTCGGTAATTTTCCTTGGAGGTGGTCCCCGTACGACTTACTCCGGGTTTCAGGATGAAATTCGGGGTGGGTCGTGTCACTCATGTATTAAGTAAGAACACAATATCAATATACAAGTCTTTTCTCTCGTTTTCTTTATTTTCTTCCCTAGCTTTCAGTAAGGGAGGTAAGCCATATTATTCATAAAAATTTTATAGTTTATATTTGATTGTTTTCTTATCTGATTTCATTTAAGGCTTTTAGTTTCATATCTATACATATTTTTAATCTTTCTTTTTGGATTAAAAATCCAAACGGACTAAGAATCACCTGAGTCATACTTTTGTTATCAGGCACTGATACCACAAAGAAACGGAAGTATAAGTAAAACATTTGATTGATGAACTTTAATACAGAGTTTACAACTTACAACTTATTGATTTAAATCACATATATATTCTTTAAAGGGTACATATTTCCCTTCGAGAGCGGGATACAGCTTTGAAATTAAAGTGTGGTGCTCCTCGTTTCGTTCACTTTTAGGTCACATTTTCACACCTCCACCGTTCAGTGTCTAAAACATAGTGTGTAGATCATTTATGCAAAATTTCATCTAATTTGGAGATCATTTGAGCTTCCGTAATTGTGATTTACACGAACGGTTCTGTTTGGATAGATTTTGTTCAGTTGATTCATTTAGTCTAATTCGGTACTCAAATGATCTTCAAATTAGATGAAACTTTGCAGGAATGATCTACACACTATGTTCTATACATTGAACGGTAGAGATGTGAAAATGTGAGCGAAACGAGGAGCACCACACTTTAATTTCAAAGCGGTGTCCCGCTCTATAAGGGAACTGGACTATATATAGTCCAGATCTAGAAAAGATCTCTTTAAACTCTTAAAGTAAGGATGTTTTTAGTTCTAGCATGTATTTTGACAATCAAATCCACTCATTCCCTAATTACTTATCTACATATGAATACTACAAAAAATTAGCCAAAAATGAAAAACGTTTAACCATTTGATTCGCACAATATTCGTTTTAATTTTATCTAACGGCCTACAATTGTTTACATCAATTTAAATGACCAAATGATTATGGAATTAGTTGCAATTTTGTGGACATGTTTCTTGCATATGAATCTAGAGAATCAACGGTTGAGATCGTTAAAAGAAGTCATCTACTAATGTAAAATAGTAGAAACTCTTAAATTCTTAAAGTAAAGAGGTCTTTTTTAGATCCTCCCTCTTTAGACCCTCCTTCTTAAAGTAAGCAGGTTTTCTCTGTTACATACATATTTATTTATTCTTACGGTGCGGATTTCTACTTTAGATTCATTTTTCAATCGAATTTTCACATCTCCACCATCTAGTCTTTAGATACTAATGTATAGATCATCTCTGTAAAATTTGAGCCAATTTGGTTATTATTAAGACACTCAAACTCGATTAAACCAATGGATCAACATAATTATGTCGAACTTGAACCGTTCATGTTTATAATAGAAAAACGCAGTTTTGAGTGCCTTAATGATAACTAAATTGGTTAAAATTTTGTAGAGATGATCTATATATTAGTATCTAAAGATTAGACGGTATAGATGTGAAAATTCGATTGAAAAGTGAGTGTAAAGTGGAAATCTACACCGTAAAAATAAATACGGACATTCTTACATGTGAAAGCCTGTGTGTGTATAAAGATTTATAACAGAAAAACACAGTTTTGAGTGCCTTAATGATAACTAAATTGGCTAAAATTTTATAGAAATAATCTATACATTAGTATCTAAAGACTAGACGGTGTAGATGTGAAAATTCGATTGAAAAGTAAGTGTCAAGTGAAAATCCGCACCGTAAAAATAAATACGGACATTCTTACCTGAGAAAGCCTATATATATATATATATATATATATATATGTGTGTGTGTATATGATAAGAAATGAACCATTCAAATTACGATAATGGAATATAAGATGAGGAAAGAAACAACGAAAGTCGATGGAAAATGTTGGGAAGTAGAAAGTTTCTAACTTTAGTTAACTAGCTAGTGTTAATCGAGATGGACAAATGGCATAGCGATACATCTCTTTAGGATAAATATTCGAAATTACAACTTCATGTTTTAATTTCTCTACATATTGTCATATAGACACATATATAATTACCTCGTGGCATAATATAACTTGCATGTCAAACCATTTCGAACCCAATTTTTATGCAAATCTTCAATATCATGAACTCGCGCCGTGAATGGTTTCCACTTTTCCAATTAATTGCGCTTTGAAAATATTGACTCGATTTGTTAAAGCAAAATATTAATGGTTTTCCAATTAATGGCACTTGAAAATATTGACTAAGATCTATTTTCCTGAGTTCTCATTGCTTCCGAATATGGAAAAGGAAAATACAATGCTGCCAGAAAATTCAGAAGCGTGGAGTTTGTGTTCATAACTGGGTTTAGTTGTTGTGTTATCCTGCTACATAGCATGCATGACTATGCAACAAGACGACACAACAAAAATTCCTTCGATCATGACTCGTCATTAGACATATATATTTCAAATAAACATGAAAAGTTTGACATATATATATGCAGCATGCCAATAGACATGAAAACCATACTTGATTACATTTCATCTTCTGACCAAGTGTTTGCTATCCGTTATTATCTTTGGTAATTTGATTTTGATTTAACTTAATTAAAGAAAAGAAAATGATTTTTGGCCTTAACAAGACCTAAGATTTATGACTTTAATTTTAGGTGGCATGTTATGTCACCTAAACACATCACCAATTAAAAAGATTATGACATGTTGTTCTTAAGTAAAAATACAATCTTATTCTTCCAAATTCAATGACTCTAGATTATTTTGTCTTTTTATTAAGAGAAAAAAATTAATTTGTCTTTCTTTTATAATTAATATATATATATATTTCTAGCATTTTCTTTCTCGTTTTCTTTTCATCACTATCATGCTTAAATTTAACATAACATATAGTGTGAAAATACATATATTTCTGAGAATATATTTGTTCAAAAACACGAATTCTTATGAAATATATATATATATAGTTTGTCCAAGAAAAAACAATTTCGTCCATGAATTTTTTTTCATATATATATATATATATATAATTCTTCCAAAATAATATATATATATATATATACGCACACACACGTAATCATCTAAAAGAAATTCGATACAGATTTTTCTATTTTTTATTTTATTTTAATAATTCGATACATAATATGGCTTACATATAGCTATCATAATTTTAAACTGCAAAAACAAAATATTATAATGGAACTAAATTTCGATTCACAAATATAGAAGAAATTTTTAAGAAATTTACAAAATTGATTTATGGTATAAAAGCTTAATTTGGTATGATTGTTAACTTGGTCATTAATAAATTAACTAAATTTGGTATATACGATCTATATTAAAAAGGTAGGAAAATATTTCATATTAGTATGTAGTATGCATTAATTATTAAGGTTAAGAATATATTTTTACTTAAGAATAAAATGACATGATTTATTAAATTGATTATGTGTTTATGTAATATTACATGACATGCCACATAAGATTAATGTCATAAATTTTAGGCCTCATTAAGGCTCTCTAGCACTACCCTTAAAAAAATTACGTGTACAACCCACTTTCCATGAGAAACTAAAACTTTCATATATACAAGGATTTAAGGCATGACCAAAAACGTCTCTGTGAACATGTATCAAAGTAAGTGTACGTCCGTGCATGAAAGCTTCTCCCGCACTCAAGATATATGAATCAATCAAGCACTAGCTAGAGTATATAACTTTGATGATGAAATGCCTGGCTTGGAAAGAAACAGGTACGTGTTGTTATCACTTACCAGAGCTAGTGATCACTTTCCAATGGAGCAAAAAAGGCATAGCATGGTAACTTGTTGCAAAGTATGTAGGAGAATTTTCTGGTGAAGAAGATCAGATCCGTGGTCCAGTATCCAACACAGAAGAATCGAATCAAGAATTGCATATGAAATCTGAAATTGACTACTGATATGATGAATTGAAGTGATCTCTCTCTCTCTCCCTCTCCGACGCCAAACTGTTACATCAAAATCTATATCGTTGATGAATTGGTCCACCAACGATACACAGATGGATGCCTACGCGGAAAACGCACCAGTGCCACTTCTACTAGCTAAGCTCTTTCATTATTTCATTATTGAGTTTTGTATATGGTATTTCCATTCATGCCAGAAAGGCAAGAACAACACGGTAAGCTATAGCTAGCTAGCTGGATACCTCAAATATATTGATCAGTGTATATTGATATCGATGTGAGACTTGAACACCAAGTATATCGATTTTTGTCCATGTCTTCCGACTGACGCAAAGCTGGCTGGTACATGGCAATAAGGCATACATTAGCTGTAAAAAAACAAAAAAAATTAAATAAAACATTATTGCAATGTGAAATAGGTCGATCGACCCCTTTCTGGCTTTCTTAGCTCCTAACCATTCTCATTTGTACGTGTGTATATTGTGAAAGAGAAACAATTTCTCAACCTACACACAACTGTTATATCGATCATCACTAATTT
Source organism: Fragaria x ananassa (assembly GCA_034370585.1). NCBI lineage: Eukaryota > Viridiplantae > Streptophyta > Magnoliopsida > Rosales > Rosaceae > Fragaria > Fragaria x ananassa. Next base: position 5,943,949 of record CP139753.1, read on the forward strand.
TCCCAAAAGTTAATTTTTTTTTTTAGAAGAAAACAACAGCCAATTTTGAGAATGAAGATGCGTCAACAATAAGTTGCATTAACTTCGAATTCTTAATTAGTTTATAGAATATGGTTTTCACGAAATATTTGTAACATAGTAGATTTTTCTTTCGATAAGCGAAAATTCTTCTGTGTACCAAGGTGCAAGTGAACCGAGCAACTAATATTCAGTATTTTGATCCGGTTATCTATGTCGCACTACATGCATGTATAATAATACCGTGAACAAAATTGAAAAAGAAGAAGAAGAAGTTTCAAGTGTTTCCAACTAAGGTGGTGAGAACACTAGGTCGAAGAATATATACTCTTATTATGGGTGTTTAATTTGATCGAATCAAAAATGAAATTAAAATGAAAGAATTTAGGGTATGTAGTCTTCATTTGATCTTCTCATACGGCGATTTGAACACTTACACATTAATGGTGCAAGTGCACCTTGGTGCGTAGAATCTGTTCCGTTCACTAAGTTGGTTAAAAAATTGGCTCTAATTCTTTAACTTATTTGCTAAGTACATTTCTAATTTTTGGAGTTATGCCGTGCTAGCAGCAAGCAGAGAAGTGAGTAGAGCTAGCTAGCTTGCACCTGCATTAATCAATCAACAAAGAAATGGAAAATAATTAAGTACTTGAATTCAATAAAATTTCTCAAAATATTGCTCGATCTAATATCATGTTAGATTAGATGATTAGTTTGGATATCTTAATTAAGTACACGTACTACTAATGTAAATCAAACTAACACAATGAGTATATTCCAAGCAAACACAGGCGATGTAAACTTAGATTGTTCAATAATTAAGCTCATGACCAGAGATTTTGTTAAAAATGAATAAGTCATGTCGTTGAACTTGGAACACAGACATTTTCAAATATAGGACATGCCATTGTACGGTGTCAAACTACGCTCTATATATTCAAAAGCATTTTAAATTATTCGTTTGCGGAAGTCTATCTCATCTAATAGATCCTCCTCATTATTCAAAACACACATTATATAAATCTATTAATTTTTACTTGTCGAGTCATAATGTTTAGGTATTTAGCTCGAAATTGGCATGGTGTAAATGCTAGAATGTCAAGGAAGAACACATGCACATATCAGAGACTACTGCAAACACGCTCATACGTACACCCGTGTTACCTGTCCTTGCTTGAAAACAGATGCGAATCTGCGATCTCAGCTTTCAAAGTACAATATACTTTGATGTAATATGTCAAATTTTGTTACCTCGATCAAGGATCTTAAATTTCAGACTCATAGCAGTAAAACAAGTTTCATTAGTTCAAGAAAATTAGATATAAACAGCACAGAATTGATAAAAGAAAATTAGATTACCACGTACAAGTGAGGCTTCAAACATAATGGAAATCGATATTCAACAAGTGAAACAACAAAGGTTGCGATCAACAAGTGCTACCCTTTAACCTTCAAATGGAAATTACTAGCATACAACAAATATGTGTTGATATAGGGTGCTTCTCTCATAATATTATTATAGCGCATACGTAGCTCACATTCGCAAGTGAGGATCGAAAATGAATATCATAACGGTTATACACAAAAATCGACCATTATATACATTACTCGATAAATTCGGTAATGAATGTCAATCTAAAAGAACTTAAAGATGTGTTATATTAGTAAAAGTACTAAACAGACACATAATATGACATGCATGTTGGATTATCTAAAGACATATCTACATGCGTAATTAAACGACTTATACTATTTCAGCTCGAATTAGCAAGGGATTGGAATACTCGATCTGCCTCCATAACATAGAGTGTAACTATTTAACTATCTTCCTTTGAAAATACTAAACCATATATGAGCTCTAAAATCTTGATATCTTAACCCCAGAAGACCCTCATTTCGACCATAAGAACGAGACTATCAACGAAGGATCCTACCGCATGAAATAGAACCGGGGCCGGACCTGAGATTTATGGGTCTGAGGCGAGTCCGAAAAATGGTGCCCTATTATAGTTATACCAACAACAAAAACAATTAAAACCAAATTTTATTATCATCGACAACCGTCACTACTCATCATCATCACCATCTCAAACTTCTCTCTCTCCCTTCTTTTTTCTTCTAAACCCAATCGTTTCTCTCCTCCTATGTTTTTCATTTCAAAAAACCAAAACTCAAACAGTTTAAGCTTTAAGATTTAGTCCGTCGCTAGCAGACTTTACTAATCCCTCCTGCTCAAGGCAGCTACATGATTTTAGTGGCCCCAAATTTTTGGGGTCTGAGGCAGTCGCCTCGTCGGCCTCACCTCAGGTCCGGGCCTGAATAGAACCTATTGAGAAAACCTTACACATAATCTGATGCAAGAATCAACATCGATCAATCATGGAATTGAAACAGATTCTAAGAAAAGCAATTTAAGGAACTAATAAAGAGATTCATTGAATTTTAAAGATGTGTATGAAATCCATTTGAAACCACCACATTAATCCCAATTCCCAAATGAGAGTTCTTTCTAACTTCTACATGCTAGCTAGCTAGCTAATTGATGAGAACAACTACGAATTAAGCCTCTCTCTTACTCCAAGCTAAAGCTGTTTACATGCCCCCTCTATTAAGCCTGTCTAGCAAAGCAGTGAGGATAGCATCCCTCTTCTCAGCCCTAGCTTCCTCTCCCATCCTCCTTCGCTCTTCTCTCTCCCTCCATTCCCTCTCCGCCATCAGCCTCTCATTCTCAATAGCCTCCATTGTCTGCCTCCACTCGTACTCCCTCATCCGCCTCTCATTCTCCCTGGCCTGAAACTCCTCTCGCCATTGCATGTCTAGCTGAAGCTGTTGCCTCATGAAGTCTTCCAATATCTCCTTCACATTGTTGCCACCCAGACCTATCCCGGTGCTGCTGCTTCCAATGTTTCCCGTTTTCATTACCTTCTTCTTCTTCCTCGCTGAGCTGATTCCCTTCTCCCCAGCCTCCTCGCTGTCCTCGTGATCCTCGTCATCTTCGTCAGAAGAAACCGCAACAGCCGCTGCTTTCTTCTTCGACCCGCTTGCACCTCCATTGCCGTCAGCTTCTGTCCATGGCAGCCTCTGCTCTCTGGCAACCATAATTGTCGCCAGGTCATTGAAGAAGGGGAACTGCTGCCTCATGGTCTCCGCCTCCGCAGTCTCACAACCCTAAACATTATCACAGAATAAGAAAAAAAAACCGTCTACTACCAGACAAGAAATGATATTCACACTCCAATAGAGCTTACTGCACTCGAGAAGAGGTGCAGCTACCATTGATATCTAAATACTTGATAGCTACAACCTTGAAGAATCGAGAAGAGAAATAAGAATAACTGATGAACCAAACCATGACAGAAGTGATGTTTATCTCAAAAGGAAATCCCAAAAGGAAATCCATTAATTAATTTTGATTGAAAAAGATTTTGAATTAGGTTTTGCAGATTTAGTAGTTTGAGATTGATACCTTGTAGCGGGTGACGAGGTTCTTCCATTTGCACTTGCACTGCTCGGCGCTGCGGTTGTGGCCCTTGTCCTTCATCTGGGTAGCAATCACTTCCCAAAGCTGCTTGTTTCGTTTGGTCTCCATGAACGTCTGATCCAGCTCCGCCCTGATCGTTATCAGCTCCTTCGTCTCCTGGAGACTCCATTGGGGAAACCTATCGCTGGCGTCGACGTGGACGGTGATCGGAGGAGGACTGAGATGCTGGTGCTGATGCGGCGGAGGAGGAAGGAGCTGTTGTGGTTGCTGAACCACCTGAAACTGATGTTGGAGGTGAAACTGATGAAGCTCTTGTTGCTGCTGCTGATGAAGACGGTGAGGATAATGACCGTCCATGGCTTTTAAAATCTTGAAAAGAAAGGAGAAAGAGAATCGGATAAAGGGGGTAAAGCTGGTTATATGATCATGGTGGTGTGAATAGCAGGTGTGAATCTGGAAAAAAACAAAAATCAAATTGAATAAATAAACTACTGCATCAGATTTGATTTGATGAAGACGAAAGCCAAAGAAAGGAGAAGATATATGCAACTAAGAAAAGCTAGGTACTTCTATATAGCGTTCTTTTCTTTCATTTCTTTCATTTCTTTCTTCTTCTTCTTCTTCTCTGCTTGTGTTTTCTATCTCAGTCTCATCTCATCTGTCTACGCGGAAACTTTTCTTTCTATTTTTTTGTGCACATCTCCATTTGTTCCCATTGCGTTTACGTGGCGTCAGGCTGACGAGAAAACACCGAGAGGCGCTGTGCTGGACTTGCTGGGCCTCTCTCTTTATTCTGGTTTTTTACAAGAAGTCTTCCTCTGCAAGCCTACATAAGCTTTGTTTGAATATTAATTAATTATATTCAGATTTTTATTTTTTTATTTTTTACTTTTGGGTTGTAAAATAACTCAGAATTCTATGCTATTTAATTCTGTTTTATTTTGAGCTTTCTGGGTCCTTGCTTTTTGAAGCGTGTGAGGGTGACAAGAAAATAAAGGCTTCTAAACCGGGTAGTATGAGGGCTTTGAATCTTTGATTTCCATGTTTCTTTTTGCATGGAAAGTGCAAAAGCTTATGCAAATCTTATATCTTATTTTTTGGGCCAAAGCTAGTACATGTTGACAAGAAAGCAATGAAACTGTGTATTTAGTAACTAAATAATGCTCACTGATTTGAAACTGTTTTATGATATTATGTATCTTTTTAGATATTCTTTATATGTGTTTTAGTTTTATGCCAATAAGATATGTAGTTTGACTAAATCTATGTATTCTTTATCATTACCATATTGATACTTTGTAATTCCTTATATAAATGGCTCATATCAATAAATAAGATGATAATTATCTTGCTATCTTTTTATCTCTACATTTTATCATTCATCACGTTATCATTCACTTTGTTTTAACTCTAGAGTCAATAGTCTACAATTTGTTTTCCAAACCCTAAAAAACAATTCTTTCTCAAACCAAAAGTTCTTGGCCCTGCCTCAGCCCCGACGTTGTAGCTGCTCCCGACCGCTGCTTCCCGGCCGTCAGCTCCACCTTCTTTTCTGGTTTCGCCGATCAAGCTTTATATCAAGAAATCCGAGTTTTTCGAAGAAATTTTACTGTATGTTTTAAACCCTAAACTCTTCAAAGTTTAATAAACTCGGGGGAGATAAAGTGTTTTCTCCCCTTCTTCATCTCCATTCTGTGCTTGAGATTTTGTGCGTGCAGGTACCAAAAATCTCAAAATTTTATTTGCGGGTCGAGAGTGTGTATTATCACTCTTGTTTCCTTGTTCGAGTTGTGTATGATCAACCCTGACCTTTCTCCGGATTGTGTTTGATCAATCCGAAGCCTTTTTCTGAATTGTGTTTGATCAATTCACGGCTTTTCCGGATTGTGTGATTAATCCAAAGGACAAACCATTAAAAAAATCATTTGTGACCTCTATTGAGTCTCATAACAGCTTGGTTTTGTATGCAAGAGCAATGTAACATTCTGCTCCTTTAAGTTTTGACGTACTCGATGCCTAAGGCGACTCTTCGCTTGTTATCTATGGAACCTTTCATTGGAAATGATTAAACCATATGTTTTGATCCCAGGCCAACAAACCTAGATGTCAAGATTTCACATCTCATGCGCTCAAAGTCATTGACGCTCCACATCGACAAAAGTCTTCAATGACAATATGTGCAAAAAATAATGACTACAAAGTAATGTGGAATGCACTCATGTAACATTTATTGAAACGTCCATCTAACTCAACTTGTTGAGTTATTAGTCACGAAGATTGTTTACCACCTTTTTATGACTACACATTGTCGGTGAAATTTTATGGCATCATGATTCATAATCTTTTAGCGGATTCGATCATCATCAAGTTCTCTAGGTCCTCCAAGTTTGTTTGGAATTACCAACGAGACTTGATTTTATTTATATAATTACAATTGCAAACGAGAATTGTATATACGCTAATATGATAAACGTATTTGAGATTATTCCTTAATGTAGGGACAACAATATGAGTCATGACAATGGCAGAAAACGCCGTGTCGATGTCTAGAAAATAGGTGGAGGTGTTGCTGGCCCTAATGACCACACTCTCGGTCTAGACACCAATTATATTTGTCAAAACTACTTACGTCAGCTCATGACAATGCAACCGTTGTGGATCTTCAGATCACTGGTTCAAGATTTTCAAGCTCTTTCAAATTTTGAATGCATACAAAATGGTACAGAAAATCAATATGAGGACAGGAACGTCATCCTCATGATCGCGAATTTTGAAGATTTGGATCCTGCTTTAGCTATCCCTGACTTTGATGTCATTGGCTATACATTGATTTTCTTTCCAAGCTATATGTAATAAGGCGTCGTGTCAACGTCATTCGTCTATTTGGGACCTCGATATACTCACATTAGCAATAATAAATGCCTTGAGAATTTTTTCGAAGCTATGAAACTATTCTCCTCTTATGGTTCGTATTGATTTACAAACAAGATGTATATTTTTACATCGTCCTTAGAAAGCATGAGATATTTACAATCTACATGGTTATATTGTGCCGTTTTGGTCTCTTCCAAGTGAAGATGACGCACGGCCTTGCATTCTCAAGAAGGATCGCTAATGTGTTTCCGGTTAAATCTTCTACCCTATAGCGGATTTTTCATCATCAATTGTTCAACTAGGCTCATCCAAGCTCAGTGTGATGTCTTAGAATTGTCCGAAATTCAGGAGATAGTGGCTTCAAGTGTGTCTCGCACTACCTACCATCCACGAACATGTCTGGTCATACTGACTTGGAGTTACCGAAAACTTTTGATTTTGGATCCTCTTACGCTATTAAACCAATTGCCGTTTTGCAAAAGATGTTAAATACTTATCAACACCAGAAAATTATTATCATGATCGAATTTTCTAAGTCCTCTAAGTTAGTTTATGTTCATGTCATGGAGTTTACAACCTTAGAACGACCGAAATGACTTGGTTTTAATCATACACACATCACTTTTGGCTAAGAAAAAAGCCTACACACCACCTGCAAGCTTCATAGCTTCGCACATGCCAATTCTGTGAAAACCAGCAATCTGTCTATTCTGGATAGTCAACTTTGTTTGAGCTTTTCAAACAGCCCGAGTCTAATTTTCATAACTTTTTAAGGTTCGTCCATATCTATTTTAACGAAGAAGTTATGGCTGTTTTAGTGCGCAAATGTCATTATGTGCGGAAATTTTTATGCATTATCGGGATTGCAGCTTTTTGTAGCTTCTTTCAATCCTTCTAAATGGTTCAAGTGGAACTATATATGTACTCTCCTATCTACTCCATTTTGTAGATCTGTCTCATAGAGATATTGAATGCTTCGCAGATTGTGGAACTATCCACAACATTCTAAGAAACTGGCAACTATCTTTGGATTTTGTGTTTTTATAAATCTTTTGTGACTACAATACTTGAATCATACCGGTCATTCAAGGATGCGGTTTAGCATGAATCTTAATGCCTCATAACATCATCATCAACGTCACAAATGTCATCTGTGCATTGAGAGGCAACCGAACCATGTTAAGCTTTAAAGACATTCACGCTAATAGTTTTCATTTGAAAACACATTGTGAGAATGAACAAGAGTTCTTTTGTGTATATTTTCTCATGAATGCAGACTAAAATGCATCTTAGAGAAGTTTATGAGTCAATCTAATGGACTGTATGTCATTATGATTTGAATATCGATTCACATGTTGTCGCCATACATGATATTTGGGACACCGACTCATATAGACTTTGTTTTGACCAATTCATGTCATCCTAGAAAAGATATAATGGTCCATATTTTGAGAAATTCTCATGGACATTCATTCTTCCACTCAAAACGAAGACATTCAGGATCTAGCTTCTTCATGAATCATGATGGTGACACCATAGTTGTAAATGACGGCACTCGGGGGACATTGACATCACCCGAACACCGATCCAACTTCTCGGAGGCCGTCCGGTCAATTCTTTAAGCAATTGAGGTGCACCGGTCTTCCCTCGATGTCTCATTGGCCCCCTGCAATGCTAATTGCTCGTTTTGAAAGTTTATTATTTAGCTAAATTAGGAGTGAGACCCTCCTACGTTAAATGACACAAAATAGAATACGTCATTCTTACATCAAACTACGTAGATAGATACAACCAACTTGCGGACACATTTTTATGCTTTATGGTATTGGTTGAAGTGTTAATACACTGGTTCTGTGTTACACTATTATCTACTGCTTATGCTGCTTATACTTCTATGGGCTCATTACACATTCTTTAAAGAAGTTTATCGGGATATAAGTTGAAGTGTCTTGTACCCCATGTTTATACGCAATACGGTCTCACTGAGGCTATGACCAAGCAACTTTAGCTTGTGGCTCGAACTTTATTGATGTGCATCAATCTTTCTATTGTGTCTTAGGGTTATGCAATATTTGCATGCAGCTTTATTATTCGTCTATGACCCACCATTATTGAATTTTTGTGTACTACAACTCGTGACTGTGAACGAGGATTGACATAAAATTGCAATCATTGAGCTCGGTAGGATTGAAACGGATCTCCGATCCTTGAGCTCGGCTAGATGTTATTTCTAGGTGCCAAATCGCAATCCCACTGTGCGCAATGATGGGTCATTTGAGATGAATAAATTTAGGTTGGATATGAATCTCCACATATAATCCGCTTATGTAGAAACCTTGTTAGGCGATCTCATTCACCGCTAAATTGTGGATTGTCACTTTGATGAGACAATATTCCCGCCATTAGGAGGAGATAAGAATAAAAGTGTTCAAGTGGAATGACGTGAACTGTCGTGGTTTGTCCCTACTAAGTCTCATCTTGATCTCAAATGTTTAAAGTGTTAAAGTGACGAGATCACATGCTGCAAATATGTTTGTATGGATTGATGTCCTACAAAAGGACATGGCGCGACCAAAATGTGTTGGTCTTGACGCCATCACCTTGGATGGTGATATAGTGACGCCATATTGTGACAAAATTGGTGTCACAAGGCCGTGTGACTCCCCAAAATGAGGGAGGCCCTTAGGTTCGATACTTTCTCGCACTAGGAAGAAAGCGAGCTTGGCACAACCTGATACATTGATCAGTGATACTCAAATCAGTCTCATAAAATCTGAATTATGGTTATCGATAGGGGACACCTCAATGTCAAATCTAATCCATATAGAGATATCTACAAGTATTACACTAGTGTACATGAGGACGTGAGGTAATGAGTCTACTATCGAACCACCTTTTGTTGATGGATATCAACTTAGTTGATTGGTCTAATGGAAAGATGAGATCCAGCATTAACAAAGAGACAGGTCATTGGGCAGGTGATGCCGACACCGCATGCTAAACCATGTCAACTATGCCTTTGTTAGATAGTGTAGCGAGAATAAGAGCTTAGACTCACCTTATGGCGCAAGGTATCTCACTAACACGAACTGGGATCGACTACGATGAGATATGCTCTCGTAATGGATATCATTGAACTCCACTACTTTGTCAGTTTGGTAGTTTCCAAATAACTGAACATACAGCCTATGAATGTGGTCATAATAACATCTCTACGGGATCAGAGATATACATGAAGGTCTTAAACGAACTTCATTCACCCAGATCAAGTGGCTCCAGACCACAGGAGCGTGCGTTTGCAAAAGAGGTTGAAATGCACACTAAATAACTACTTGATTTGGAAAGGATATGGTGAATTATGCATTTGCATGTTCATTTCGGATTTACATGGACTCTTGATGGATCAAGAGATGCTAATATGTATCAACATCAGAAGAAAAAAATCTTGGGAAGACACGATCTCGATAAGGCACTCGATGACTATATTGATGATGATTTTCCATCAATCGGCTTAGACGCTCTCTAACTAGTGAGGCCTACATATACTCCTATGATTAGTCAAAGTCTTTACTCTAAAGAGAGATCTGTTGTTTTATCTAAAGCAAGATGACAAATATGTGTTAAGAGATGAAGTTCACATATAAGTACAACAAGACGCATCAATGTACTCAACACAATAAGAAAGACTTGACATCTCATTCGCTATGAAAAGTAAGTATAGTTATGCGCCCACGCAATGCCAATGTAATAATAGTAACTCATTTTTTGAAATACTTAATATATGATATGAAATGTTGAAGTTTATTCTATCCCTATATAAGAAAGGCACATCAAAAACGAAATTAGAATCTGCTAAGTTTCGTAGGTCAAGTTCCACAGGACCTATAAGAAATCTCACTCACTTAGAAATGGTGAAATTAGTACCATCAGAAATTTATATGTGTCTACTTTCCAGGGACACGAACAATTTGATCATACCTATCATATTGAGTGAGTTATGGCCGTTTTTGTAACATATGATGAATTTGTCCGAGAATCTGATTTTGGCAAAACAGTCAACTTTGATTGGACTTTGTGAACAGCTCCTGATGAACCAGAATGTGTGTAATATACGGTTGGAAAGCTAAATGAGTCCAGTTTCCAAAACCGTTGATGATTTGTTTATATATATATTTTTAGAGGAAGTTACGGCTGTTCTAGTACTCGAATGTCATGCTACGCGGAAATCTGATTTCCTGCATGAACTTATGTTTTGAGTTCACAAGCGGTCTTCTCCTTAAGATCTAAGTGTAAAAAAATGTTTGAGGAAAATACGGCATGATCTAGATAATCATTGTCCAATGCCACATGTGAAGACATGTTAAAGAGCATTGACATGCTAAGTTATTGAAATTTTCATGATTAATAAGAATCAAGAAGAGCCCTATGATTAATGTAAAGATCATGGGATGTGCGAACTTCAAAGGGAGTCTAGCACATACATACATGTCACTATCAAATGTGAATGGTGCGTTATACTTTTTTTTCCTAGATCAAGGTTCAATTTTTCTCCCATAGGGTTTTTGTGACTTGACTAGGTTTTTGACGAGACAACAAATCAGCATCATCGGCATATCAGCGCGCGACACAAATGGGAGTGTTCTAGGATATTATGTATTTTTCTATATATTTTTTATGTGTGTTTTGACCTTATGCTAATAAGATATATAATTTAAGTAGATCTATATATTCTTTATCATTACCATATTGATACTTTGTAATTCTCTATATAAATGACTCATATCAATGAATAAGATGATGATTCTCGATCTTGCTATCTTTTTGTCTCTACACTTTATTCTTCATAAAAAATTGTTGCATTTATAATTATAATTGAGCTCTATATATTGTCGTTTGTATGAATAATGCGTACTAATTTGAAACAAAATTGCTTGCGTATATAATTATAATTGAGTGAATAATTATGATTTTTCAATCTAAAAGTTGTTGACGTGTATATTCAATTATTGTGATCAGCAGGAGCTAGACTATATCAACGCTACATGAACAATAATAAAATCATGTAATAAAATTTCAATGGAAAATAAAAATGATTCTTATTTAAAATTATAGGGTTTATCTGTCATATTATATGGTATGACATATCTATTGTAAATGTGTCTAATTGTATATCACATGAGGTTTTTAAAAAGATAAATAGTCATTACATGATTATTTAGTTGCTTCTTTAATCAAAGATAACTACATATTTTATGAAGAGTTCTATATCATATGATATATTAGATTTTTTGAAAATGTTAAAATAAAAAATCCGGTTAATTAGTGACTACGGGCGACGCCTACGCGTTATGTGCCCTGTCACACGTGTGGGTGCCTACTATCTTTTTTCCACGTGGCGTGCATGCAGATACGAGAAATGAGAGTAATCTGGGCCCGCTAGTTTCATGGTTGGTGGTTCACACCGGTGGATGGTGCGACCCATTCAAGTCCTTACCCAAATACCCAAATTGTTTAACCTGACAAGGTAGAACTCAACCAATTAAAAATGTCCACGTCATAAACAATGCATGCAAGTTTACTAAATTGGACACGGTGATTGGAAGGAGGAGAAGACAGTGACACCGCCTTAACTAAATTGGTGAATTATCATTTCACCATATATAAGCGGTAAAACGTGGATTGTTCATTAACCATCTTCTTTGATAAGATTCTGGTGTCTTACCTTACACTCTTAGGTTAACCTTATCAAGAAAGATAATAGTAACGTTAACATGTAAGAAACAATAATCTTAACTCATTAAATCGCTGAGATATATTACATTTACTCATCACATCTTTTACAAAAAGATACTGACGTCAAAACAGAATTCATTATCACAGTGACTCTGTTATTCCACATGTCAGTCATTATCCAATGAAATTAAAAATGGTCAAGTACCATTTGGTCTATGACATATTCTTTTTTTAGTATGTAAAAAGTTGTGAGTTTAACTCATGAAATTGTAATAATTGAGTTATTTACCTAATCAAAAAAATAAAATTAAAAGTGACATCATTTTTTCAAATATCGAACACAACATCATGTGATAACAGTCTCAATGAATCTTTCGCTTCTCTATGGTTTTTTTTTCAAGTGACAAAGAAATTTATCTAAAGCTGAACTTTAAAATCATCACTTATTAAAGAGTATAAGATTATGTTTTAATTAGACGAAAATTTTCAAATAATATCCTTTGACATTAATTATTTTGTCATATATGAGTACATGGCATATGCTCTCGAATCAACTACTTAACGAATTAGTGCCCCAAAAGGAAAGCTTATTTCCCTAAACGGAGACGTCCTTTTTTTTCTTTTTGAGAAAAATATCACCTAAACGGAGACGTCCTTCACCTACTACATAAGGGGAAAATGAAAATGAATTGTAGATTTTTTTGGGGCTAAGCGTCAATCTATTTTAGTTGAAAATTGAAGTGACTTTGACTAATAAATAAATTGGGAGCTAGGATTATTGTATGATCGATATTGATCTTCAAATTCAAAGGGTTTATTATTATCTAAAAAAATTCAAAGGGTTTATAAAAATTCCAAGACTTGGGTTGAAAGTAATTTGAAGCGTGTGATGACAAAGTCTTGTTTGCACTAGTGGGTGTGAGCTAGTGTAGCTTAAGCAAGGTCGAAGGTTCGATCCTTGTGTATGCAGCAACAATCTTGGGAGAGCTTCACCGTCTACGGGCGGTCCTAACGCGGCTCGAATGAGAATTGAGTTTCCGATAAAGGGGTATCATCCCCGAACGCCCAAAACCCTTTTAAAATAAAAGTCAGTGGTGTGCGACAAATGCCAATGCACAGTGGCTTCAAATGGGACCATTTTCACAATTGCCTCAACGAAAATGATATGTATATGAAATAAGCCACCAAAGGGTTGGTCACGCATACCACGCAGTAAACTAGCTCAGATATTCCCATATATTTCCTAGAACAAGTGAGCAATCAAAGTCAAATCCAAATTTTAAGACCTAAAACCCCTAGATTATGTAATCACATAGCGCTTACAAGCGAGCTAGTGACAAGTAACCATCACATATGGTCAAGTTAGTAAGAATATATACGTGGAACTCCTATGTCCATGTTAGCTTTGGCGGAGCGAGTGACTATAAATGAGGGGTGCTATCATTAAAAAATTTCTCTAATTCAATTAGATTTCAAAGGCCAAATACATGTAAAATCAAAGTTTTGAGGAGTGTCCAAAGTTTTAACGGGTGCCCTTTGGTCTATATGTACTTCTGCCTATGCATGTCAGGAACTTACCGACGCTGATTAGCCGTGCTATGATGAACTGATGATAGTTTGTATCTTAGCACTAACTGTGGCACTAAGCAGCGAAGTAATTCTCTCTTGTACTAGGCAAGGTGGAAACGAAAACACATTGACGAACCATCCTACGCATGATTGATGTTTACGTGAAGAAACTAGTTCGATATGTTGATTTCGACTGCGATGCTTTGATCTTAATCGATTACATAATTTGACTTTTGTTTCCTAGCTAAAGGGGTGGTAGTCTCATCTTTTTCGGGGATTACGTGAGTCACCTTGATATTCCAAATTAAATTCCAACTAACCAGGCTTTCAAGTCAAGCCTGATTAAGTAAGAGTTAGCTGTGTAGACGAACAAGAACAACAAACAGAGCTTATTATTGCTTACACATCGCTGTTGCTGCTTGAATCTGCAGCTCCCGACAATGGGAGCCATGCTTAGATTTTGTGCACTTTTACATTGTGAATTCACATACAGCATTTGAAAACTCATAGTCGTACGTGCTTGAAGAATAGGTCTAGCAACCAATTGTGCCAAGGAGCACAGCAAATTTCTTCGACCATTAGAAACTCACATTTATAAGCTTCTCTTCTCTATACTTTCTATTGCTCATGATATAAACGCACGTTCTACCCATGACAACCTAGTACTCGGAGGCGGCAGAGCTTGGCCTTCTTCATCGACATCGATCCCCCTTTGATGGAGGCGAGTGGTGGCCCGAATGTTGGTTTGGTTAGGAGGGCCGACGGCTACTGACAAGAGTCACGGCTACTATGATCGATGTTGGGTGGTGATGATATTGTTAGAAGTTAGAACTGTTCACATAATTTTAAAGAAGAAAGAGGAATATATCGGAGCACTCGATCCCCAATTCCCCATCATCTCAGAAAGAAAATAAAAACTCAAACCCAATAGAATAAAATTGCATCATCATAAAAAAAAAAACCCTTAATAAAATGAAATGACCCAACATTCCTCCGTGATTCGATGGTAAACGAGTAAAGGCATGCATATATTGTTCGTCGCTCGCATCACAGTGCAAGACATTAGTAGCTAAACTTTCTTTTTGTTTTTCTTCTTTGTTCAGGCTTGTTTTATTTAGGGAAGAAAGTTTGAAAGAATGGCCTTTCATAAAACATGGTGGGGGGATTGAGAGTAGGATCAGTAGGGACTATGTATAAATATTTTGATCTCATTGTCATGACTAGCTTCGATCTTCTCTTTCACTGCAACAATTTAAGTTCATTCCGTACTCACTTTTTTCGACTGAATTTTATGTTCATATATAGTGTTGCATGTGTTTCACTTTTGTAACATTGATCGGAGGATTTTAAGGGGTTTGGTACTTTGGTTGCCTTTAATTATTAGTCAAAGTCCACAGATCATGATTATCATTATAAAAATTATGATGATTCAAAGAGACAGGAGACTTAGAAAAATTGTCATAATAATATCAATAAACTTAATTTTCAATACATGCATGTTTAATCAAAACACTTGAAGTATTTTGTTTTTTGTTATATTTTAACGATGTTCGTTGATTTAATGAAAGGTCCGAGTCGTGAGTTTGACTTACTAACTATTTGTAATGTTTGAGTTGCTTTTATATAATATTATATTAATGACTCCATAAAAACAAAACGAGTTAATGGACAAATGTTTGTTAAACATTAAATACTTATAGGTATATCTAACGTTTTGTCAAGATACTTAATTGTGATACGAGGCGTCACTAAAACTCTAAGGGAGCTAGATTGTATTATGAGGCAATGCCTCCGTATTTTCTTTTTCCCGATTACACCGTGCCTCTCTTTACTCTTTTTTGTAGGAACTAGGAAATGAGCAGATAGAGAAGATGAAGGGGATGAAAGATTATTATGGACTTTAACAATATTATGTGACATTTAGTTCAAGCAATCGATTAAGTCTAATATAAGTATTACGAGTTGTATAAGGAATGTAATATTGGTGATATGTAAATAATATATAGTTTACATATTAAATAAAGAGTCTATAATATCTTCTGATATGATTCTCGTAATCTTTGGTAAATATTATAGATCAATTATGAATTTTTAATGTGCAAAACACTAGTTGATCACTATAAATACACGAGCATATGTCTCTGATCATAAGACGCATTCAGTCACTATCTCATCTAAGGAGCACATTGTGAGAGAGATCAGATGACCTAAGCTTCAGACATGGCGATCTCCATTAATAACGTTGGTAAGTCTTAAGTTCTACATATGTTGATCTTGTGTTTATATGCTTATGCTAACTATGGTATAATTAATTAGCTTAAGTTTTTCGTTTAGGGGATCCAGTGTCATCTTCATCCTTGCATTTCTCATCTCTGTCTATAGTTAATACTTAACAAGTCGATCGTTTAAACATCCTGAATTCTTCAAATTACGTACATGAATATATAGCTACTGTAGTAGTGTCATAGTCATATCACTCTTTGTTGTTGATCAATGATTTTTTTCTTATATGATGTTCTTGTCTTTTGGCATTTCTGCAGCACTCTATATTGCTTCCTGACATTGCATGTTGCCTTTGTTGGTCTTTTGTATAAGCATTTTTGCTATGAATGCTTTTCTCCAGAAAAGAGAGTTTTGGCAATACCCACTCGAGAAGTAGTTACATGTTGGATATCATCTTTGAAACTTGTTGTGTGTTGGTTTTATTTGGTCCTCCCATCAGGGGACATACAAATGTTTCTCTCACCCTTTCAGTCTCGGATGAATTAGACTGATTAGAGAGCTCATTATCTCGACTTCTCGAGCGTCACCTGCTATCCAATTATTCTGATCATCATCGAATCGAAATCAACCCGGTCAATTTCTTTACCAATCCAATTGATTAGAAACCGATAATACCGATATAGTTAAAATGTTAAATAAACTTGTACACTCGATATACATTACATTACGTTTGTTAGTTATTACATTTGTATGTACAATATATATCACATGACATTTATTACATCAGTTAGATAATCTTTTTACTTATGAGTTTCAATCTATTATCCTTGTATGTAACTAAAGAGAAGATCGACTATCACAACATGTAAAGTCGACCAGAGTGACATGTCAAACCGGAGGTCGGACAACTGAAAATATTGAAATTTAAAGGCTTGAAAAACAAAATTTTCTTGTCTGAAGGCTTATAAATCTGACATTTGATTAATCATCAAGTTAGCGAACACTATCCAAAAATGGAAAAGTAATCTTAGATTATACAACATATTGGACCCAGCAATTTAGACTAAGCCCACATTGAAACAAAATGATCAAGTTCTTCTCCAATCTGAGGATGCAAGCAAAACAGAAGCAAATGAAAACGAAAAAGTAGTAATGAGACCCGCTCACTCATAACCGGTCTTTAATTTGAGCATTTGGATTGAAACTTACGAACAAAAAAAGGGAGGCAGACAACAAGTTCCCTTTTAATCGATAATGTTCACTAATAAAACAGACAGCGCTGCAGCATCTTCTTCTTAATTTTCAGTCTTCCTTTTTCAGTTTGGCTTTTTCTCATTGTGGTCTGACATTCTCCTTGATCTTGTTTATTAAGCCCTCATTCAATGTGGTTATTATAGCTACTGCACATTACACTTCGTGTCTTTACATTTTTATCCTCCTTTTACCCCAAGTATCCAATCCCTTAATTCATACTTGCTCAATATCTGCTACAGAGTACAGACTAGCAAAAAATTATGGAAAGATTGATGCCAAAATCTTGATTTACATTACATACATGTTTGAGTAGCCCCTCCCTAACTATCAGAAACTACTAGAAAGACATAAAGAAAGTAAAATAAAAAAAATGAGAAAGGGGAGAGGAGAGGAAGACAAAAATGGTAAGAGGTGTTTATAGGGCTTATACTAGTGCTTGAATCCTCTTTCATTTCTAGTAGGTTTGAGACTCCCTTAAGAGAAAACTCATCTTCTTAGGCTTAGCTTGGTATTGCTATGAGAATACTCAATTTTTTTATTTTTTAAAAAATCGGTTTTAAAAAAGCAACATCAATCTGTTTTGTAAAATCGTGGTTATTTAAACTAAAAAGTTTTAAATAAGCACCTTATAAGATTTTACCAATTAAGAAACATATTCAAAATTGTGATTATAAGTTATTTTATTCTCCAAAATTCAATACCAAACTGGGTTTTAATGTCGACTTTGATGACTCATTACAACCAGTCATATCGTGTCATTTTGTCCTTATTAAGAAAAATGTAAAATGTAAATCTGTGATTCACGATGTAATTTGGATCTCAAAACATGTTCCTATTATGACTCAGATCCAAGCGCAGCCTGACCTGCTTAATAAATCGGTCATAACTTCCTCTAGAAAAATATTATTCAACAATCATAAAATTCTCTAGAAACCATACATCCTAAGTTATCCATCAATAGAAGGATCATCATATGGTTCATCTTGAATAGCTCTCAATTCTCTCTCGAAGTTGACTGAGCCGCACATGCAAATTTCTCAATTTTGTCATTCAATCCCTTTTATCATTCTTTTCTTCTTCTTTTTTTGATGCATCATTCTTTTCTTCTTGTTTGTTTCAAAATACCTACAAAATATATAACATTGTAAATAGCAAGAAAATACACTAAACTAACAAAAAAGTATATAAAAAATGAAAATAAATAATGTATAAGTATGCTCACGTTAGTATCACACCTATCATTAAACAACAAAAATGTTTTGCAAAGCAATTATGAAGTAAATAATGTGAATCCTCGATTCCCCGTTGTGGGCTTACTTAAGCCTTCAATGCAAGGACTTCAAAATGAAGTGTTGTTAACCTGAATTCTCGTGAATCGTACGTGATGTTCACTACACACCTCACTAAGTAAATGTATGTTGTGAAAACATAAAACTGGATTCTATGGGGCCGATATACGCAAAACACAGTAAATATGAACTTATTTGAGTCATAAAAGGTATATACTCAACGTGTGTATGATGAACAAAATAGCCATGAATTCAGTTTGTGTATATCACATACTATGACGGAAAACTAAAATTAGAGAATAAAAAAACATATGGAATGCCGAAATGCTCAATTCATTCAACCTCATAATCCTTTATCGATTATTTTAAAATCCATAACAATCGAGTTCATTATGTATTTCCTTCGTAAGATTATCATTTTACAACCAACTAGTTATTTATATTTAATGAAACTTCCTCACAATCAAAAAGATCCATCTCGTTTCCTATTTCCGTCTCGTTTATTTTTCTCCCACACCTCCTCCTCAAACATAGCAATGTTCCATGTGAGGAAATTAATCAAAATCTCAAGCAAATACCTAAATTGAGATAGAAACTCAAACCCAACCAAAGGAAGAAAATTGGAAAAATGACCTCAAATTGAGGGGCATCACAACAAATATCCATTAGTTTATCACCCCCTATCATTCTGTCTGTTTCTTTTAGCCCGTGTTGCTTAGTTTTTAATTAATTAACAAAATAAAATAAACATAAATCCTTCAAAATCCCAAACCCAAGGCCAGTCCAACGGCGTACCCAGCCCAACCTCCGTCCTTCTCCTCCGGCCCGTTCAGACCAACCACCTCCTCGATTAGCCGACAAAGGTCGCAGAGCCAAGAAGAACATAAAATATTCCCCAAATGTCATAACTTTTTCTTATTTTTTTATTTTCGAAAAATAATAAATAAATCCCTCTTTCTTTCTTTCTCTCCAAAACCACCTCTCTCACTCTCTCTCTCAGCTCCTCAGCGACGGTACACCGTACCATACACTGCACCCTCACTCTTTCTCTCCACGCCTTCTCATCTCTCCCTTTCTCTTTCTCTTTCTCTTTCTCTCTTTCTTTATCGGTTTTGGTTGAGGCTTTGGGCGTCGGCATTATCATGTGAAACCCTAGCACGGGGATTGTTAGGGTTTCAGTGAGATCCGGTGGTGCGAAATTAGGGTTTGGAAATGGGAAATTGTTGCAGATCTCCGGCGGCCGTTGCCAGGGAGGATGTGAAATCGAACTTTTCCGGCCACGATCACGGCCGGAGGGACGCCAGTGCCGGCAAGAAGGCTCCGACGACGGTCTTGACCGGAGTTCCGAAGGAGAATATCGATGAAAAGTATCTGGTGGATCGGGAGCTCGGCCGCGGCGAGTTTGGTGTGACCTACCTCTGTATTGATCGGAGCTCCAGGGAGCTCTTGGCCTGCAAGAGCATTTCGAAGAGGAAGCTGAGGACGGCGGTGGATGTGGAGGACGTGCGGCGTGAGGTGGCGATAATGAAGCACCTGCCGAAGAATTCGAGTATTGTGAGCTTGAAGGAGGCTTGTGAAGACGACCACGCCGTGCATTTGGTGATGGAGTTGTGCGAGGGTGGCGAGCTTTTCGATCGGATTGTGGCCAGGGGCCATTATACTGAGAGAGCCGCCGCGGCGGTGACGAGGACTATTATGGAGGTTGTGCAGCTCTGTCACAAGCATGGAGTGATACACAGGGACTTGAAGCCGGAGAACTTTCTGTTTGCAAACAAGAAGGAGAACTCGCCTCTTAAGGCTATCGATTTCGGATTGTCTATATTCTTCAAGCCAGGTACCAATTTCGAACTCTGGGCTTTTGATTCTGCAATGCTAGTGCTCGAATTGAAACAATTACTGGTGTGTCATGTTTGTGTGTAAAATATATCTGTATAGTGGCTTGGAGAGCTTTGATTTTGACTTCTGCGGAGACTTTGTTGGCTTATTACTGTGGCGTCACTTGTTTCTTGGATTATTCTTTCTTTGATGAATTTTTACTTGCTGATATATAGTTGTTTGTAAAGCTTGAACCCGTGGTTTAATTCTGTAGAGCACTTGAAACTGTTTCGTTAATACAATTGCTATGTTGCAATACCTCATCTGTGTGCTGCTCTAGAGTCAGCTTAAGTTAATGTACTATACACGAATGGATTCTGATGTAGCTCTTAGTTGAAAAAGTCATATTTCAAGGTTGTGAGCCTTATGTTGCAATACCAGTCTTGGATGTCTGAAACATTCCTTTCCCCTTGCTACTAGTTGAGAAGTTATGGAAATATAAATTGGTTTAACTGTCTCTTTTCTTTGTATATGCTATTGTAATAGGGTGATGTGGGGAAAAGATAAATTAGCTGGCGTTCTTGTAATATATCAAGGAATTATAGGACTCACAAAGAGCTAAGCAATAAAATGGAAGTGAGAGAGATGACGTGCAAGTACAGCTTCCATGATTAAGATGATAGATTCTAGTAATTCACATGCTAAAGTGTCTTATTAGAGAAGTTGCACCCTAGTCCCCGTCAATTCTTCTTAAATTTTTAGTTGACTTTGGATGAATTGATCTAATGCTTCCAGAATTTGTACATGGTTTTAGGTTTTCCAGTACTGTAGACTACCTATGAATGTTAGAAGAATGGTGCTAGAGAAACCTTAGTTGCTAGCAGCTGGAAGTTAAACTTGTCCTGCAAATTAGTCTGGAGAAAATGAAATCTAAGATAGGTGTTTTGTTCAGGTAATGAACGAACTTGAAAGAGTTTTTTTACAGTAGCGAGCAAGATGATAATGTAACAGTTAAACAGACATTTAAATTGAGAAAAACATCACTCTGAAGTAGTTTGAGATATTTTAAGAGATTGATACTCGAATACCAGAACAGAAAGTGTAGTTGTGAAGGAACAACTTCTCCATTATTGATAATAAATTTGAAAGTGGAACGTGAATGAGTTACAAACTCTATCTCCAACCATAAAGGTTCACATATGTATGATTTATATCCTTTTCCTATAACCCCTATTGAGGGGTGTAAGTTAGAAATCCTGAATTTCTTCTTATCGAAAATTATAACATTGTAGGCATGAATGGTCTACCGTTTTCACTCAATATGCTAATTTCTTGATGTTATATGTAATCCTAACTTCTCCTTATTTTAGGTGAGAGGTTCTCAGAAATTGTTGGAAGTCCTTATTACATGGCTCCTGAGGTGCTCAAGCGGAATTATGGGCCAGAAATAGATATATGGAGTGCTGGAGTTATTCTCTATATTTTGTTGTGTGGGGTTCCTCCTTTTTGGGCAGGTATTATTCCTACTTTTGCTTCTTCCTTTCCAATTGCTTTACAGTACCCTCTTTCCCTGTCTGTGTTCTTTCTATGGATGACCCTGGTGCTAATTTTGCTTCTCTTATCTCTTTTCTTTGTTAAAATTCTATTTTGACTTTTGCATGGCTATGCAGAGTCTGAACAAGGGGTTGCACAAGCAATTCTCCGCGGGCTGATAGATTTCAAACGTGATCCGTGGCCAAGTATCTCAGAGGGTGCCAAGAGTTTAGTGAAGCAAATGTTGGAGCCAGACCCAAAGCTAAGATTAACCGCAAAGCAAGTGCTCGGTACTTTTCTTGTCCTTCTGATACCTTGTAATTGAAAAACACATTGAATGATATGAATGGTAGGAAAAGTCGTAAGTTTTTTGTCATGGCTATTTGTGGCAACTTGCATCAATACGTGCTATGTTGTTGTTAGGATGAATTATACTAGTAGTATGATTTTGTCAGCCATTTCTTGGTCATCTTGTTTTATTTAACTATCAACCAAGTATCAAATTTAGTTTGTTGCGTACAAGCAGTAAGTGTAGTTATTTATAACTGATGTCTATCTGTTCTCTTTTCCCAGAGCATCCTTGGCTCACAAATGCTAAGAAAGCTCCAAATGTGCCTCTGGGAGATGTTGTCAAGTCAAGGCTTAAACAGTTCTCCATGATGAACAGATTCAAAAGAAAGGCTCTGAGGGTTAGTTTTTTGCTTGCAAAATTTTCTTATGTATTCTGTTTGTATTAGTGTTTTTGAAAGTATGAACAGTTTTTCTGAACTTCAAACAGGTTATTGCTGATTTCTTTTCCAAGGAAGAAGTGGAAGACATTAAAGAGATGTTTAAGAAGATGGACACTGATAATGATGGCGTTGTTTCAATTGAAGAGTTAAAATCAGGACTTAAAAATTATGGATCACAACTTGCCGAGTCAGACGTTCAATTGCTTATAGAAGCCGTGAGTATCACTTCATAGCTTGCTTTAATTAACATTAGACTATATCATGACTTCACATGTTGCATAGTCTCTTGTGCATTAAACTGAAGTGTCATTTAGACAAAGGGTAATCATTTCATCATAAAGACTTCATATTAGTAGTTAGATATGGTCTTCCGTATAAGATTGGGTTTTAAGAATATCAGATAGGGACCCTCTGTGTAACCAAAAACCTCATATTAGTTAGATGGCTTCTTCGGATTTTCTTCAAGCCCATACCTTTTTTTAGCTCATTTAGGAGTTGCTTCACTCAAGGATGTCCAATTGGGCCTCACGCTTACATCAGGAAGTCTTGCCATATCAATGTCATTGCAAGTGCCAGCCTTTCATAAAACAATAACCTTAGGATTCGGCAACTACTCTTCTAGCAGGTAAGCTTCAATTGATGAGGACGGTATGCTGTTCAGCAGAATATCACCCAATGACATAATTTATTAGTTTGTTGTTTGCTACTCTTGTTTTCTCATTGAGAGTAGTTCTAAAAGACATTTATCATCTGGTCATGATCTTCCGACACACCACTAAGACATGTCATACTTGTCTTTTGACTTCTTAACCCAATTTTTTTTAACTATAGAAACAACTATTCATCTCGAATCATTTAATAGGAAACAGATTCCATATAATTATTTGTACGGCAAAGGAACCATAGATAAAGCTTATGTGTGTTACCTGTTGTGGTGTCCTCTTAGATTGATTGCCATCATGTTGTATTGTTCTTCAACAGTCCTTTTTCTAGCAATATCCGTCTCTTGTGATTTTGATTGGGTTTGTTGTAACAGGTTGATACTAATGGAAAGGGAACTCTTGACTATGGAGAGTTTGTTGCTGTTTCCCTTCATCTACAGAGAATGGCCAATGATGAACATCTTCACAAGGCGTTTTCATACTTTGACAAGAATAGCAATGGCTTCATTGAGCCAGACGAACTCCGCGATGCATTGATGGAAGATGGCGCAGATGATTGTACAGATGTAGCAAACGACATCTTTCATGAAGTGGACACAGATAAGGTGAGGGTCCAAGCAGTTGCTTATGTTTCAACTATGTAACGGCAGATGATAGATTGATGTTAATTTTTTTTCTTGTGAATGCAGGATGGGCTTATCAGTTACGATGAATTTGTTGCTATGATGAAGACCGGGACAGATTGGAGAAAGGCTTCTCGGCATTACTCAAGAGGAAGATTTAACAGCCTAAGCATAAAACTGATGAAGGATGGTTCAATAAATTTGGGGAATGAGTGAAAACATAGTCGGCGAAGTTGGTCTTCTGATTACTGATGCAAAAGAATAGTGGATCTTTTCCTGTACATCAGCTGCTTGCTTTCTTTTGTGATTATTGTTGTAGAGTCCTTTTTGTGTAAAGATGGGACTCGTTTTTCAGCAGTGCCATACAGGGATCATCGAGACCGAATGCGTTCGAGTAAAACGGGGTTACCTAGTAGGTATGGCGCCCCATGTATGATTCTCTCTTACCCACGTCTAATCTTCTGTAGCTGTATGCCTGTATTTTGGTTGATCATATTGGATTGAACTGTCTTTGTAGTGTGGTATACTCTTAAAAGAAATAGGAATGCCAGGGCATCGTGTTCTGGGCTACTTGTGTCATCATCGTGGGTCACTGGCCTCCCAACTTGGGCAAATCCTCTCATGGGGAGAGCTTAAGTAGCTTAAGAAGAAGATCACGAAAATTCATGTGACTTAAAACTTGTGCCACAACTCCAAGATTCACTACTAGCTTTATGACAGACCTTATCATCATCGGTGTCTTCTCTGGCATTAGCGCATTGGCAATTGTCCTTTGATCTTAAACCAGTCAGCACTTCCTTTTCATTAGAATCATGGACTACATCTTTCACTGTTAAACCAAGCGTTTCCTACTTCATCACAAACCGGAAATATGTCTTCAGGTCTTCAACAAGCGGGACACTCATTAAGCAAGGGATTTCGGGAGTTCTCCCACTGTGCTATGCTCAATTTCAATTAATTTGACCTTTCCTTCCATCACCAAACTTGACAGCTCCACTCCCACATTCATTAGAGAAAGTAGTAAACCTGCTTCATTCATCAAGAGACCTTTTCCGCTCCAATCTGTCAACTCTAGAGGCTTTGGGCATATACCAGAAAAAGGCTTCTCGCATTTCTACCTTTGTGACCCGATTGCCAGACAGGATCATCATCATACGTACGGAACGTCAAGTTGTTAACCTTCAGTGTTCAATCCTTTCTAATTGTACCAATGTATAGACATTATGACGGCATTAAGACACCAAGATCGGTTGTAGTTCTCCATGTTCCAACCTTCAGTGTATGCTTAAAATTTGCACTTGTTGGTTGTCGAGTACCAAATCTCATGCAATGTACAAATGGATGACAGACAACATTGCTGGTTGTCAATTGCGTTCATATTGCTCATTACTGAACTTCTGTAATTCACAACTACAGCTTCGTTTCAATAGCACCAGGCTAAAGAAAACCACAAAAAAGATGCAGAATAGAATATAGAAAGGACACAAATGAAATTACAACCAAAATGATGATACATTAGCAAATTCAGCGAGCTAACGAAAGCAGCCATAGTTTATCACTGTAACCTCCCATTGGAGTCATCTCTAGACTCCGGAGGGGGGCCTGAGCCTAGAAGCAGCGGAGCAGTTTCTTTCTTCTCCGTATCAGGTTTTATGTGAGCAGGATTTGGAGTGAATGCTCTAAGTGCAGGTTCAAAATGCTTGCTCGCAACATCAGGTGGCGGTGCATCTTCCCCAGGAAGCACAAGAAGCCCCTTCTCGCGAAGAGAAGACGGCTCATTGAAGCAGGCACTCCACAGGGAATCTACCAGCTGCCTCTCCTCTCTAGCTGCTCCAAGATCTTGAGGAGACATCAGACTGATACCCTTAATTCGGTCTTCAAGAAGCTGCTTCAATTTCCCATCTTCTTCAGCTAGTGTCACCTTGGCACCACCAGTTTTTTCTCGAGCAAGCTCAAGAAGGCCCCGGAGTGCAGCTTCTCGCACTTCTAGATCTTCGCTGGAGGCAAGGTGCACCATTATGCGTGGAATCCCTAGATCGCTAATGATGTTGCAATCAGAACTATTTTCACGCAGAAGGTATGAAATCAAGTTCAGAGCTTTCCTGCAAACAATGGTCAAGTTCCATGAGAAATGCATCCCAGGAGAGACTAAATAAGGGACAACACAAACTGCAAAAAGTGGGAGAAATAGAAGGAAAGGAATTTAAGACGAAACATAAATCCTTTCATTACCTCTGAAATCTCACGCTTTCAGAAGATAAAGCATCTCTCAAGCCTGCATAACCATTTGCCAGACGAAATGCAGTCACACCAGGTTTGTTGTCCCGGATTAAAGCTGAAAGAATCATCCATTTGCAAAGCATCAGGGAAAGGCAACTAGTGGCTTCCAAAACTTACACAAAAACATGTGCAGGGAAGCAAATACAATTGATTGCTCTATAAACAGCACTTACAGGAAATTGCACCAAGAGCTTTGGTGCGAACATTGACATCAGGGTCGGACGTGAACAAGGGATACAAATATTCCAACCCATTTGCTTCCATAACCAGTTGTTGGCTCTTAGGATTGTTCTGCACAATCGTGGTCACAACTTCTGCAGCCTTGGCTCGAATATTAGCATGGGAATTCTTCAGATAATTGAGCAGAGGGGGAAAACCACCAATGGAATGAAGATCTAAAACACACAAAATCAACAGCTAATTAAACATTGCCAGTACATTACAATCATCTTCATCACACACAACACCCAATAATCAATCTAGAATGAAACACACAACAAAGATTTGGTTCAACGAAAAAGCAAAGAAATTTACCATTGGCCATGTCAATGGACTCAACATGCTCCTGCAACTCATCCAACATACCTGCCAAGTTCTCAAACAATCAATAACAATACCAAAAGCCTTATTTCAAAACTCAAGAACCCGAAAACTTGAACAACCAGTTATACTAAAATAAAGCAAAGAAATGAAATTAAGTACCTTCAAGGTCAGCAGAAGTAACTCCCTGAGCTTCCAGAACCTGCTCAGGAGTCTGCATCACAAGTGAGATTTCCTTCATCCTCTTCACAACGTCAATAGTCTGAGCTTGCACAGCTTCCATAAACCATTTTCGATCCTCATCACTACAGATCACAACCATAACAGATACCACCGCTCAATTTCTATCTCACACAAATTAAGATACAAACACAGAAAATTGCAGAGGAACTAAGATTTGGGAGATAGATAGATAGATACCTAAAGTTGCGATTAGGGAGAGTTCCATCGGAGTGGGCAAGACTCCATTTGAGCAGTCCTTCCCAGTTGGGTGCCTCTCCGGCCATTGTTGCTTTGTCTTGAGCAAAAAGAAACCTTAAAAATACTACGACTTGGGTTCTGCTAATTGATGGGAAACTGAATATTGTGAAGAAGAATTATTGAGGCAGCGGCAAATGGTTTATATATAACAGAAAGTAGATGTGGGGCACCGTTCAGACTTCAGGTTCCCGAAACCTCTTGAAGCCTCTGGAACTGAAACTTTAGAAGACAGAAGACAAAACTAGTAGGTTAGGGACTTAGGGGTCGAGGCTTGCTTGTCGATTTGGTGGGCTAACTTTTTCAGGCCCCAATGAGTTCTTTGGACAAGCACTTGATTTCTAGGCCCAATGTTAGTGGTCATTTGGTTACAAGGCATTGGACTACGGCGACCTTTTTTTATAAAAAAAAATTAGAATTACTCCATTAAGCTTAAAGTCTATAACGACCGCAAATCGATCAATGTCTGAATAATCCGAGAACTACTCACACACAAAGCAACGTACTTAATACAAACTATAAATTGAAAAACAATTCTCAAAACTACGTCAAAAAAGTGGACATAAATACTAGAAAGTAAATAAAAATAAAAATCAACCACTAGACCTTTTCTCCAAAGAGAAAAAACAACTGTTCGAAAATTTTAGACCATTGGTGTACGTTTTAACTCAGCAGACCAGCGAACTAGCTTCGAACTAGCAGTAGTATAGGCTAGAGGTGCTACTCCAATGAATTACCTAGCCACTGGCCCAAGCCGAATGACAGAAGGTAAGAGAGCATTGGAACCCAAGAGCCCAGCCAAATAGACCACCAAGATGTGACCCAATAGCAACTGAGGCCCACAGGCCCTAAACCATCTCCTCCCTCCCAACCATGCGAATTCGACCGGCGACTGAGCAATCTCAAGGGAATTGACGGCCGTCGATTCAGTCTGGCGGCTCTTCTGGCCGGAACTCCCCTTCCTTTATCAGAACAAGTAACTCGCCTCTAGTCTGGCCGAAATCTACAAATCCAAACCGACTCCCAAATCAACAGTCTGGAATCACCGCCTCAAACCTACACCTGCAAGCTCTATCACCTCCACCAATCCGAACCCAGGCTACACACCGTCACCAGAGATAAGCGTCGCCGCTCGACGAAAGTCCTTCAGCCGCCGATGCCCTCGCCTTAAACCTCCACAGAGACAAAGAGCCGTAAGTCGTCGTCGATTTGCCTTGCTACTCCTCTCTGCTTGAAACCAGAAGCCTCATAACCTTCAAGAACGACTACCCACCACGATAAGAAACCAGCTGATTTGCCTTGGAGCGCCACCGCTGCCTGCAAGAAACCTAGGGTTTCTACGGCTACCGCGCGTGAGGCGCGTTCTGCTATTTAGTTTTGTATTATGTATTTGGACTATGGCGACCTTGTTGTGCCATGGGCAATGGATAACTTGTTGACAGGATGCAATATGTAAAAGCTTCATATGTGTCATGACCTAAATATTTGTAGAACGTCTGAATTTGTGTATTACTATATTTATTTGCTTAATTTCTTATTGTGAAAAAATAAAATACTTTCAGAGATTTCATAACCATTTATTGGAGGGACCCTTATTGGAGTACATTCCAATATTAAATTATTAATCCTGCTCGATTAGATTGTCGTTTATTAGAAAGACATGGATGACCTATGATCATCAGAAAAAAAAAATTATCTCTTCTTTTTTGTAATATTATTTTGTGTCACGGTAAATTATCCGTTGATAAGATGTATCCCAATTATTATTGGGGTGACGACTTCTGATTTGATGATATTGAAAATGGAGGACCACGACAATCATGTTTACTAGACTGTCGTCTATTGGATCACCGAGCATTTTGTCGGAAAGACTTTGGTGACCTATGATTTGTCATTGGAAAAAGTATATCCCTACTTTCTGTAATATTATTTCGTATCATGGTGTTTACACCCAAATTAATATTTTACTAGACAGTAATTGTTTAAGTAAATATTAGTTAAATTTATAGTCCACGTCACACCGGCGAGCCCGAAATAATGGGTTTATAAGTGATGACCCGCCAGTAAGGTCATGCGAGCTGACAAGTTCGCATGAACAAGAGACTTCGCGAGGTATAGATGGACTAAGAGACGTGAGTGGACTTGATTCAATGTTTAGTTGCCGATGAAGCAGCGAGCTTGCAAGCTGGATAAGTTTACAGGCGGAGAAAGATGCTTGCATGCGAAGAGGGCGACTTCGCCTAGAAGTCCTGGGCGTGAATGACTATCAAAGTTATCCTATCTCCATATACATATTACAATTCTCATGAATGCATGCATGAGATACATGTTACATACAAGCCAAAGTTGCCATGCAAAACTAGAAGTTTGTATGCAAAGGACTTTGCATGAGACCAAGAAGTGTAGAAGATATAGGCTTGGAAGTGAGGCGAGATGCTTGCAGGCGGGGCGAGATGCTCGCCAGGAAATAAGAAGAGAATTCGTTTGAAAGAAAGAAAAGAGGCGGACCCCGCCTGGAATGCAAGACAAAGAGGCGAGCTCGCGTGAGAGAGAAGGAAAGAGGCGAGCTCCGCTTGGTGTGTGTATATATATATCAATTATATATGTCAATTGAGCTAGCAAGGCGGACTCCGCCGCTTGCAATATATCAATTGAAAGCTAGCAATTATACTTGTTTGTCTCTAGTGTGAGGTGATTGTTGCACTTCGATGTGGTATGGCGGGAAAGAAGCAATACTTGTCCTATATGCATGAGAAGTAGTGGTCAACAAGAGATTTTTGTCCTTAGTTGTAATATATGATTATATGTGCAAGGATGTACACGTCTCTGGTGCAGTTGGTCATTCAATTAATGAGTGGTATACATACCATTCAGTGATACACGGAGCATGTATAATTAAGGAGTCTTCTCCTTGAGTTGCATTTGGTTTCGCGCAGTGACTTCGCCATGGAGACCTCGCGAGACCGCTGAAGAGACAAAAGGAAGAGTCCGCATGGGAAAGGGCTGAGGTGTTGGCCGCATATGTTGACTCAATTAGATAAGAGCAATATCCTTAATTGCTTAAAGGATTATACAAAACAGTCGTACGTGCATGTGAAGGTCAAATCAGAAGATGAATCGTCTACATCCATATCTGGTTCTACTCCTCTACATAGTAGGCAGTTAGTTACTTCACCAAAGGATAATCACGTCTAGCAAGTGATTTACATCGCCTACGCCACATTTATCGTTGAAGACTCCTACAAGTCTTTGATATGCTTTGGGCCAATACCTGTGGCCCTGGGTAATTCTATATAAAGAAGCTTTACAGCATACAGAAGGCTCTCTCTCTCTACAACACACACAATCAATCAATCACAAAGTCTCTCTCAAACAGACGTACACAGTCGAAACCTTCGAGTCTTCTCGAAACCCTAACGTTCTAAGCGCATCCCGCTTTAGATCCCGGAGCCCGTCAGGACTCTTCTCCGATTTCCCAATTGTTGCTCTGCTCGCTCTCACAGTGAGTATCGATCGACAGGTGATTAAGAAGAGTAAGCTCGGAAATATTTCCTCATCAGGTGACACCGGAGCCCTCATTCGCCTGGTCAAGAAGTCAGGACGCGCACCGTTCTCTTTCCTCATCCGTGAGGTGGCACGCCCCGCACACACCATTTTTACATTTGTTCCCTCTCTACCCTTGCTGAGGACTTGGGCCAAAACATTGGCACGCCCAGTGGGACCAGGAGCATAAGCGAGACACCATAGGGAAACCAGGGTGGTCTCTGACGTCACCTTCGTTGGGGTCAGAGAAAGAAAACAAGATACGATAATGGATTGGCATGACAATTCGATGGTTGCGGTTATTGATAAACATCTTGCGGCCTTCGATGAAATAATGGATGCTTTCCAAAGGAGGCTTGATGAAATGATAGCAGCAGCCATCAGCAAACACCAAGCCGAACAGGCGGTTGCCAGGGAGTTTGTTGAAGCAAGTGTTCCTCAGAAAAAGGAGCATGAAGATAGGACAGAACAGTCCATTTTAGAAGAAGAAGTTGGTTCAAACACTAATGATGGTGGCGACCCGCAAGTTCACATGGGAGGCGAACCACAACTTCCTGTGATGGCGAACTGCAGCCGCCAAGACACCGACTGCCCCATGCGGGATGTATACGTGGACACAGGTCAGATGCATGGGGGGCACGATGTAACTCGCCTTCTCTCTTTAATCCACCACCATGATCAAGGGCATGATCAACTCAAATTTTGTCCTATTACTGGACATTATCAAGAAGCTGCCCCAGGTCATGACAAACTTAATTATACATGGTGTGGTGGTATACCTAGGCCAATCCGAGGCTTCACACTCCAATACAATTGGAGTCTATGCATGCAAGTTCAAAGGCCAAACTATGGCTTTAGTTTTGTATGTGGAAAACGTTTTTACACCCAGAATTGCAAGTTTATTATACATGGGTGTAAAGTCGAGTATTCTCAGGGTCATCTCACTCTAGTCTGCAGCAGGGACTTGGTGGCATATAAACATGATGCTCATGGATTTCATATATTTGCATTAGAGGCAGAGGTGGATTCGCTGGACTATGGTGACTCTAAATTTGATTTTGACACAGAGCCAATTTATGATGAATATGATGAAGACTATATGTTGGTGCGTCTGTTCAATCCCAGTGAAGCTCTTGATATGGTCCTCTTCCATAAGCAATGCGTGGCTATACCTGATAAGACCATGCATTCTGACATGATAGTCGGTGACAAGGCAGATCTTTACACCATTTTGTCCGCCAGAATGCAATTGAAGATCATGCTTTGCCAAATAACAAAGATGCTTGGGGGGCAACAAGGCAGTCCCTACGAGCTACTCTCTTCAAATTTTCAGGTGGTTGACGCACAACATCTCTGCTCAACACTTGAAAATTTTCAACAGCGAGGTTCTCATGCCGGAAACATAACGGCGTCGAGGCTTGGAGTGAAGCATTGGTGGCCTCCCCCGTGGCCTTACGAAGGGTAACTAGCCATGCTATACTCTCTTCTTTTCTTTACTCTTAGTTTTACCTCAGTTTTTACTTTTGTTTGCTTTCATTTTTCTTTCTTTCTTGCATTGAAAAAGAAAATACAAAAAAATCAAATAGCAGAAAACACCAAAAAGAGATTATTGGTTTTGTTGAAATGCAAGACAACGTTTTTGCCTCCAAAAGGCTTGAACTTTATTTGAGGCCTATCCCTGAGGCCTGGAAACAATACCGCAGGCATTCCATATGCCTTGAATTGCTGCCAGCGAAGTCAAGCCAGAGAAGAAATTCCAATAGTTGCTGAAAGTTGCAACATCCACTACCGAACAGTCAACTTCGCCGATTCAGATGGAACGATCCAGGATGACCTAGAAGGCGAGCCATATATCAATGGAAAGCTCTGGATGTCTACTTTCCAGAGGAGTTTACGGTTCGTCATTTCGCCATTCCTGGAGAGAGTTATGGCGGTTTGAATGCAGACAGGTCAGGATACGCGCGAATTTGCAAAGTGTATTTTCAATGTGTTTTCATGACCTTGCAGCATGCTTTCCTTTACTGGGGGGCATCCATATAAGTTTTGTGTACCTTTATTCATACACTGGGATCTACTCAAGGTACTACAACTCCTCCACTCGGGGCATACTAAAGTTTTGATGTCCTTCATTCTTCTCAAAATATCGTCGCACAGACATCAAAACTAGGGGCACATTGGGGTAGATATGTGTTCCAGATATTTCAGACTTTAGACCCTTCTTGAGGTGTCTTGGTCATTATTTAGGCCAGCACCTGTGGCCTCTAAAAAAAAAAAAAAATTTCAAGGCTATGCGATCGTTCGCTGACATGGTCTTTTTGTTTGACTCTCATTGGTTTGTACTGGGGGGCAGCGAAGTACACTCCATGATTATTAAGAAGATGGTTCGCCATTGCCAAGAGCTCAAGCTAAGGGCAATTTTGAATCCAGTCAAAGTGAACGTCTACTCAAGGTACATCCCTTCGAGGTCAGACGATTCCTTTCCAAATTATCCACTCGAGGTACATTTGCTCAAGGACATCATCTACTCGAGTTCGAGGTACGTCCGTGCGAGGTACATTCCTTCAAGGACATTATCCACTCAAGGTGCATGCATGGTACATTGTCTTCAAGAGCAGAGCGGGTGAGGTGCATGGTATCATTCGTAGTGGTTCAAATCCAAGGTACTTATGTTAAATGCATGGTCGTCAATTGATTAGTATGGTATTGGTTGAATCATGCGAGCGGCATCTATAATACTTTGTCATTGGATACTTGAGTTTTAGAGCATATTCACAGGCTTGTTTACTCACAGTCATTTGATGTATGAACCGAGCCAATACCAGTGGCTTTGGGGTAGCATGAAACATAAGCCTCTTCAGTCATTCTTGACATTCATGACTTCGAGGCTGGGGGGCAATGTTTACACCCAAATTAATATTTTACTAGACAGTAATTGTTTAAGTAAATATTAGTTAAATTTATAGTCCACGTCACACCGGCGAGCCCGAAATAATGGGTTTATAAGTGATGACCCGCCAGTAAGGTCATGCGAGCTGACAAGTTCGCATGAACAAGAGACTTCGCGAGGTATAGATGGACTAAGAGACGTGAGTGGACTTGATTCAATGTTTAGTTGCCGATGAAGCAGCGAGCTTGCAAGCTGGATAAGTTTACAGGCGGAGAAAGATGCTTGCATGCGAAGAGGGCGACTTCGCCTAGAAGTCCTGGGCGTGAATGACTATCAAAGTTATCCTATCTCCATATACATATTACAATTCTCATGAATGCATGCATGAGAGACATGTTACGTACAAGCCAAAGTTGCCATGCAAAACTAGAAGTTTGTATGCAAAGGACTTTGCATGAGACCAAGAAGTGTAGAAGATATAGGCTTGGAAGTGAGGCGAGATGCTTGCAGGCGGGGCGAGATGCTCGCCAGGAAATAAGAAGAGAATTCGTTTGAAAGAAAGAAAAGAGGCGGACCCCGCCTGGAATGCAAGACAAAGAGGCGAGCTCGCGTGAGAGAGAAGGAAAGAGGCGAGCTCCGCTTGGTGTGTGTATATATATATCAATTATATATGTCAATTGAGCTAGCAAGGCGGACTCCGCCGCTTGCAATATATCAATTGAAAGCTAGCAATTATACTTGTTTGTCTCTAGTGTGAGGTGATTGTTGCACTTCGATGTGGTATGGCGGGAAAGAAGCAATACTTGTCCTATATGCATGAGAAGTAGTGGTCAACAAGAGATTTTTGTCCTTAGTTGTAATATATGATTATATGTGCAAGGATGTACACGTCTCTGGTGCAGTTGGTCATTCAATTAATGAGTGGTATACATACCATTCAGTGATACACGGAGGCATGTATAATTAAGGAGTCTTCTCCTTGAGTTGCATTTGGTTTCGCGCAGTGACTTCGCCATGGAGACCTCGCGAGACCGCTGAAGAGACAAAAGGAAGAGTCCGCATGGGAAAGGGCTGAGGTGTTGGCCGCATATGTTGACTCAATTAGATAAGAGCAATATCCTTAATTGCTTAAAGGATTATACAAAACAGTCGTACGTGCATGTGAAGGTCAAATCAGAAGATGAATCGTCTACATCCATATCTGGTTCTACTCCTCTACATAGTAGGCAGTTAGTTACTTCACCAAAGGATAATCACGTCTAGCAAGTGATTTACATCGCCTACGCCACATTTATCGTTGAAGACTCCTACAAGTCTTTGATATGCTTTGGGCCAATACCTGTGGCCCTGGGTAATTCTATATAAAGAAGCTTTACAGCATACAGAAGGCTCTCTCTCTCTACAACACACACAATCAATCAATCACAAAGTCTCTCTCAAACAGACGTACACAGTCGAAACCTTCGAGTCTTCTCGAAACCCTAACGTTCTAAGCGCATCCCGCTTTAGATCCCGGAGCCCGTCAGGACTCGTCTCCGATTTCCCAATTGTTGCTCTGCTCGCTCTCACAGTGAGTATCGATCGACAGGTGATTAAGAAGAGTAAGCTCGGAAATATTTCCTCATCAGGTGACACCGGAGCCCTCATTCGCCTGGTCAAGAAGTCAGGACGCGCACCGTTCTCTTTCCTCATCCGTGAGGTGGCACGCCCCGCACACACCATTTTTACATTTGTTCCCTCTCTACCCTTGCTGAGGACTTGGGCCAAAACACATGGTAACTTATCCGTCAGCAAGAATGTAAGATAAATCCCAATTACTATTGGGGTGACGAACTCTGATTTGACAAGGTTTTTGACAATATTGAAAATGAAGGACTACAATAATCATGTTTTACTAAATTGTCTTGTGTTGGATCAACGAGTATTTTGTAGGAAATACCTGAGTGACCTATGATTTTGAACACACATTGTCATTGGAACAAGTATATCATGTTGTAAATATTATAAATAATATGGTTGTCTACACAATTTCTCATTTGTTATGTTCTTAGATGTAAACTCTATTCTTATATAAAGAAGTCTAATAAGAATGAATAACATATCTCTCTACATTTCCCTTTATTCATCTCTTATATTCTCTATCTCTCACTAACGTAAGTTTTTAGTTTATAATACGTTATCAGAATGAACGCTCTTATTTTTCTTAAACTCAATCATGATCTACATGTCTTATGGTGCAACATAATTGTCTATTACCAAAGCTATGATCCATGAGTTTATCATATTTGTTTATGTTATATATGAATATCGTATTACTTAATCGTTTCATATGTTCATATAATTTGTTATATAATTGTTGTTTGTTGTTTATTTGTGTACGACTTTATGAACTACGTGTTCCAATAAGGCAAGACTCGAGTTCACTAACCGAGTAGTCTTAATTAGGCCTATGGCACTATAGATATTACATAATTGTTTTTCTCGTGTTTTCCCTTTAGGACCCATTGTTCATATGATGAACATGAAACATTTGTTTCAATATACTATATTTTTTTACATAACATAAAGTTCTAATATGGATCTTAATATATCTCGTCTTTTGTCTTGTAGATGATCACTCATTTGACGAAAGACATCACTGACAAGAATTGTCAAGACCCGCCCCGAATTTCACCCTGAAACTCTAGGAGAGTCATGCGAGGACCACCTCCAAGGAAAATTTACCGAAAGACTCGGCAAACCTCCCTTGAAAATGGACAACCCTAACTCGGAAGAAGAGAAAAGAACCACTTAATTAACCAAAATAAATTAACATTCTCCGCTATAACCTAAAAGTAAGCAGAATGAGATATACAGAAATCCCAACAGTATTCAGAGCTGCTAAAATTTAAAACATAGCGGAAGCTAACAATCCCCTAGTAGATTAAACAGGTAACCTACTGGCAAAATGTAACGGATAGATAGGTCACTATGCCTCGACGTGGCCTTCTAGACCTCACGCGAACGCTGCAGACTGGGCATTTTAAAAACGAAGAGCTCAGGGGAAAATATTCAAAAACATCAGAGTGAGTGGACAAAAGCAAATCCGACAACAAATAAATATTTCCCCAAAAATACTTTCAAAGAAAACGCTTTATTACACCACTGGATTACGATTCTTAGCCGACGGAACCGTTCCGTCGGTTAATACATATATTTCGTCTGCAAAGAACTTAGTCGACGGAATCTTCGTCGACTAAGATCCGTCGGCTAACCGTCGTCTGCTAAGACAATAGCCGACGGAATTGATTATTCCGTCGGCTAGGTGGGACTTAGTCGACGGAATAGTTCCGTCTGCCAAGATTTTAGTCGACGGAACTTAATCGACGGAAATTACTTTTCCGTCGACTAAGTTTTTCTTAGCCGACGGAATATTCCGTCTCCTAAGATCTTAGTCAACGGAAGTAAAAATTTAATTTTTTTTTTTAGAATAATTGGCGGGTTTTTTTTTCGTTTTTTTAGGGTTTTTTTTTTTTTTTTTTTCCTTCTCTTCCGCTCTTCTCCGGCGACCACGACGGTTATGTTTATGTGTTCCCGAACAACTCCACTCCACCTCCGACGCTAAACTCGCCGGGAGGAGGAGGAGGTGCCGTTGAGAAGAGGAGGAGGAGGTGCCGCGCGCCGAGAAGAGGAGGAGGAGTTGCCGCTGAGAAGAGGAGGAGGAGGCGGCGCTGCCTGGAGGAGGAGGAGGTGCCGCGGCGAAGGAGGAGGAGGAGGCGCCGAGAAGAGGAGGAGGAGGAGTTGCCGCCGAGAAGAGGAGGAGGAGGAGGCGGCGTTGCTTGGAGGAGGAGGAGGTGCCGCGGCGAAGGAGGAGGAGGAGGTGCCGCGGCTAGAAGAGGAGGAGGAGGAGGCGGCGTTGCTTGGAGGAGGAGGAGGTGCCGCGGCGAAGGAGGAGGAGGAGGCGCCGAGAAGAGGAGGAGGAGGAGGCGGCGTTGCTTGGAGGAGGAGGAGGAGGAGGAGGCGCCGCTGTGGTGGGGGAGCAACCAGACGAGGGAGAGAGAGAGCAAGCAGACGAGCTAGGGAGAGAGAGATGAAAACGATGAGGGAGAGAGCTGAAAGTTATAAAATGGAGCCAAAAAAAATTCAAAATTTTTGACGGGATAACTGCCGCTTAAAATTTTTGAACTTAGTCGACGGAATATATTTTTCCGTCGCCTAAGTTCAAAATATTTAAGCGGCAGTTATCCCGCCAAAAAAATTTAAATTTTTTTTTTTTTTTAAATTTGATTCCGTCGGCTAAGTAGATATTTCCGTCGGCTAAGTAGATATTTCCGTCGGCTAAGATAACCTAAGCGACGGAATAATTTTTCGTCGCCTAAGTTATCATAAATAATCATTTATATTTATATATAAATGTTCCGTCGGCTAGGTAAAAATTTCCGTCTCCTAAG
This sequence comes from Fragaria x ananassa, assembly GCA_034370585.1. Classification (NCBI taxonomy): domain Eukaryota; kingdom Viridiplantae; phylum Streptophyta; class Magnoliopsida; order Rosales; family Rosaceae; genus Fragaria; species Fragaria x ananassa. The sequence continues at coordinate 5,981,911 of CP139753.1, forward strand.
GTCTTCTTAGCCGACGGAATATTTTTCCGTCGGCTAGGTAAAAACTTAGGCTACGAAAGGTTTTCCGTCGGCTAAGTAGATCTTAGGCGACGAAAATATTATTTTTTCGTCGGCTAAGTGATTTTTTCCACTAGTGTTAGCGATAGCTCAAAAGCTTAACTCGAAAATGCTGAACTGGTGTCTTGCCTCGCTAGACTCCTAAACTTTAAGAAAGAATGTCCCTCAGGCTAGAATATCATAGATATCAGTATGTATTCACACTCAACTATCTCATGTACGATATCTATGAATAAGCTCGAAAAATAGATAAGCGTACAAGACTACGACGCTGGCGTCTAACGCTCATGTCACTCCATACTGGAATTGTACCTCAGTATGGGGGAAACGTCATGTAATAAGCATGTTCAAAGATATGATGATGTATGAGGTATGTTATTTGTATGATAATAACTCAATTAAATAGTGTAAATTAAGACTTATCTGGAGCCATGTAGAGCCGCTATAGATATTGTAGAAAAATTAAAGTTGTCGATATAAGTCTCCCTGTCAACAAAAGAGCTTGGTATAAGAATCACAATGGAGTAGTCGAACCGATGATATGACGTGCTCATTGAGGCTCATTGGAGATATTATTGCTTTGCCAAGAAGTTATGTATGTGTACCGACATAGGGACGAGAAGCCATGATAACCCAAGTATGATAGTCTGTAGCGTGTGCCGATCATATTTGACAAGTAGATGAGTAGACGTGGTGTGTCCATTTGATAGGGGCATGACTCATGAGAGTTTAGTGTCATGTTGCCCACTGATAAATCATAGAGAAGTATGTAACATTGTAGGTGAAGTGTAGTTGACATATAGTGCCGAGAGGGCATGGCAATTGAGGTATTCAGACGTTATTAATTAATTGAACAATCTTGTTGTGTGACTAGGTGTGCATAACCCATGCTATGGAACTGACTTTGTTGACATATAAACCAAGTAATAGATATAGTTCCCATAACTCCATATCTATAGATGTTTCATACGTGCCACTGCATGTACCACAAGATATGTGGTTGTCAATTAGCCTTCAGAGCCATAACGGAAGTATCAGTGTGAGGTGTGCTTGTGAGCTAGTATAAGCATTGTTGCTCTCATATATTTCATTATGTAGAATCCATCCGCAGATTTGCTAGAAAACTCTGGAAGAGTAGAGGTAATTGGCAAGGGCACACTAGTTACTCTGAGGGGTTAATAATTGTCTGGGTTAAAGGTGCGTGCCGAGAGCAAGTTGCTGGGTCCTGAGACCATCTTTTTTTTAATTTTGTGGCGGGAACCAGGGAAGGGTGGGGGCTGTACGGTTGGTCTCGGGATGAAGAGAGGTTTGGCCTCTGGAGAGAGGCACTGAGACACGGGAGGGAGTCCCCGGGAGAGGAGTGTCAAGCGGGTGTCACTTGTGCGGGCATGTTCCGAGAGCGAGGTAAGCCAAGGAGGGGGGGGGCACCGAGAGCTCGGGGGCGAGGGTGGAAGGGCGCCGGGAGCTTGGGAGGCCAGGGGGAGGGCACTGGGAGCTTTAGAGGCCGGAGAGGAGGGCGCTGAGTGTCAAGACCCGCCCCGAATTTCATCTTGAAACCCGAGATGAGTCCTACGGGGACCACCTCTAAGGAAAATTTACCGAATGACTCGGCAAATCTCCCTTGAAAATGGACAACTCTAACTAGGAAGAACAGAAAAGAGCCACTTAATTAACCAAAATAAATTAACATTCTCCGCTACAACCCAAAAGTAGCTAGAATGAGATATACAGAAATCTCAACAGTATTCAGAGCTACTAAAATTTAAAACACAGCGGAAGCTAACAATCCCCTAGTAGATTAAATAGGTAACCTACTGGCGAAATGTAGCGGATAGATAGGTCACTATGCCTCGACGTTGCCTTCTAGACCTCACGCAAACGCTGCAGACTGGGCATTTTAAAAACGAAGAGCCCAGGGGAAAATATTCAAAAACGTCAGAGTGAGTGGACAAAAACAATTCCGACAACAAATAAAGATTTCCCTAAAAATACTTTCAAAGAAAACGCTTTATTAGCGATAGCTCAAAAGCTTAACTCGAAAATGCTGAACTGGTGTCTAGCCTCGCTAGACTTCCAAACTTTAAGAAAGAATGCCTCTCAGGCTAGAATATTATATATATCAGTACGTATTCACACTCGACTATCTCTTGTACGATATCTATGAATAATGTCGAAAAAATAGATAAGCATACAAGACTACGACGCTGACGTCTAACGCTCACGTCGGCCCATACTGGAATTGTGCCTCAGAATGGGGGAAATGTCCGAGTGGTATATATATGTGCTGATTCCTTGTACGAATTCTATGAATGAATTCAAAGAATAGAAAGTCGTACAAGGCTACGACGCTGACGTCTAACGTTCATGTCACCCCATACTGGAATTAAACCTCAGTATGGGGAAAAATCACGTATAAATAGCTAGCATTTAATCATATACATATTATTCTCATAATCCACTATATATGAGTATAATCATCGAAATTCTCAATTTTGGGAATTTCCAACAACAGGAAAATCATTTAACAAAAAATATTTTAAGCACATTATTTAAAACAAAGGTCCAATCACAAAATAGGCCTAAGCCTGATGTCGGTCAGAGGCCTCGTCAACTCGAGCCTCCTCACTTCTTGTTCCAAAAACATAAATAAATCCTTAATTAATACACCGACGTTTAAAGAAAACAGGCGAAATCAAAAAGGAGCTCCGCGTGCTCAACCAAGCCTATCGCCCAAAATCTTTAATTTCACTACCAACCAATAAACCTCCACAAACTCTTAACCGACATCCTCTAACACATTTCACCTTTCTAACCTTAAATAATCACGTGTCTGGATTTTAACTTAATAATCCGCCAAAAATATCAAACTTCAAAAATTCCCAAACCTATTCAAAACTCCTCCAAAAATTATAAAACTCATTCCTTTAAACTCCACATAAAATTCCCTACAAAAAACATTTTTCCCGACGGCGGCCGGCGGCCAGCTCCGGTGACCTCTAATGCCCACCAAAATTTAACAGCACATTCCTCTCAACCTCCTCTACAACTTTCCTAGCTACCACAAACGCCAAATTTCAAGCCTAACTATATCAATCGAACGAAAACACACAAAAAGCCCTAGAATTTTCATTACCAATTTCTCGTTACCTAGCTCGAGATTGAGGGAGCCATTTGGATGGATTGCTACATGGGAAGAGGGCTTTCTTTTGAGCCAAGGCTCGCCGGCTATAGCTGCCGGATGAGGAGTTCCGGCGAGAAAACCACCACAGCAGTCGGACTTTTCGGGGTTGATTTCTCCCTCACGGCGGCTCTAGGGAGGCTGCCACCAGTCGAGAATGGAAGCTGGGACGGAGGCCAATCGATTGGGATCGGCGCGGCGGTTGAGCGGCCGAAATTTCTGGGCAGAGAACGGGTCAGGGAGAGGGAGAGAGAGAGGGAGACGCGCGGAAGAGAGAGAAGAAGATAGTAGACTGGGCTTGGCCCAAAACCGGGCCAACCCAAAAACTAAATACCCACTCCAAAATTCAACACTCCGAAAATAATACTCCAATAAAAATTACCTTTTACTTGCAAAAATTACTATTTTTACCGTCATCACATTTTCTTCATTCGAATAAATCCATCAAAATAATCGTCCCCTAACACCACTCTGGGGACCAATTAAATTAATCACTTACTGATGAAGACGGTAAAATTTTTATTACCACCGTGCTAGTAAATAAGGTAAAAATTAAGGGTCGGGGCGTGACAATTCTCCCCTCCTTATAAAAATTTCATCCTCGAAATTTACATACCAACTAAACAAAGAGAAAATGATATTGCTACCTCATTCGCTCCTTTGACTTCCAAGTAGTTTCCTCTACTTGATGACTTCTCAAAAACACTTTGACAAGCGGGACTGTCTTGTTCCTAAGCACTTGCTCCTTTCGGTCAAGAATCTGAACCGGCTCCTCTTCATAGGACAAATCTGATCCTTCATTAAACTAATAGGCTGCTCTTCAAGCATATGAGATGGATAGGCAATATACTTGCGAAGCATGGATACATGAAACACATTATGTATCCTGGACAACTCCGGAGGCAAAACTAATCGATAACCAAGAGGGCAAACTCGCTCTATTATCTCATAAGGCCCAATATACCTCGGACTAAGCTTCCCACACTTATCGAAATGAACTACCCATTTCCAAGGAGATAATTTCAGGAACACCCAATCGCCCACTTGAAACTCAAGGTCCTTCATGCGGACATCAACATAACTCTTTTGCCTACTCTGAGCGGCCTTGAGTCTATATAATTGATCCTCAGTGAGGTGTAGAGGACGATTGTTTTGTGGGATTATTCTAAGGAAGAAATTTTAACGAAGGTAAAAAATGGTAATTTTTGCTAGTAAAAGGTAATTCTATTGGGGCATTATTTTTTGGGGTGTTGAATTTTTGGATTTGGGTTTATTAAGGAACTTGGACCCGGATCGGGCCAAGCCCATTTTCTTTTCTTTTTTCCTCCTTCTCTCTCAGCGCCCGCGCGCCCTCTCTCTCCCTCTCCCCGACCCATTTCTACTCGGATCTTTCCCGACGTCCTTCGCCGCCATCCGGCCACCCCAGAACGCCTCGCCGGTCCCGATCGAACGGTCTCCATCCCAGCTTTAATTCTAGACCGGTGGCAGCCTCCCTAGAGCCGCCGTGAAGGAGCGGCCAAGCCCGAAAGCTTCGGCTGCCCGAAGTTTCTTTTCGCCGGAACTCCTTCCTCCGGCTGCCATAGCCGGCGAGCTGTAGCTCAAAAGAAAGCCCTCCTCCCGTGCTTCAATCCCTCCAAAGGGCTCGCTCCATCTCGAGCTAGGTAAGGAGAAATCGGTAATGGAAATTTTAGGGTTTTATTGTGTGTTTGTGTTCTATTGGCTTGCTTAGGCTTAGAATTGGAGTTTGTGATAGTTAGGAATGTTGTAGAGGAGGTTGAGAGGAAGATGCTACCAAATTTTGGTGAGCATAGAAGGTCGTCGGCCGCCGCAGGCGCCGGCGCCGAGAAAATGTTTTTGGTGGGGAAAAATGTGAGGAGTTTATTGGAATAAGTTTTAGAATTTTTGGAGGAGTTTTGGATAGGTTTAACAATTGTTGAAGTTTGGTATTTTTGGTAGATTATTAAGTTAGAATCCGACCATTGGATTTTATTTGGTGGAAGGTGATTTTTTAAGGATGTCGGTAATTTTTGTGGAGTTTTGAGATTGGTAATGGATTTAAGATTTTGGAGTGTTAGGCTTGGTTGAGCGCGGGAATCATATTTATTTATGCATGTTTTGCGTTAAGCGTCGATATTTTATTTAAGATTTTATTTATTTAGAGCAAGACGTGAGGAGGCTCGAGCGGAAGAGACATCCGACCGACATCAGGCTTTGGCCTAACTGTGAGTGGACCTTTGTTTTAATAATTGTGTTCGAAATGCTTTATCATTTTGAATGATTATTCTGTTGTTGGATATTTCCCTAAATTGAGAATTTCGGTGATTATACTCTTATATGAGAATGATATGTATATGATTAAATGCTAGCTAGCTATACGTGATTTCCCCCATACCGAGGTACAATTCCGGTATGGGTGAGGTGAGCATTAGACGCGAGCGTCGTAGCCTTGTGCGACTTTCTAATTTCGTATTCATTCATTCACAGATTTCGTACAAGGAGTAAGCACGTATATATTACCACTCGGCCGCTTTCCCCCAGCCTGAGATACAATTCCAGTGTGGGGTGACCTGAGCGTTAGACGCAAGCGTAGTAGGTTTGTATGATATCTACTTTATTCAAGTTGTTCATAGATATTGTACAAAGAGTTAGACGAGTATGCATACATACTATATATATAATATCCTGGTCTGAGAGGCAATTTCTTAAAGTTTGGGAGTCTAGCCAGGTTGGACCCCAGTTCAGAATCTTTCCAGTGGAGCTCTTGTTTTTGCCGCTGATGAAGCGTTTTCTTGAAAAGCATTTTTTGGGGCAATATTTATTTGTTGTAGGAATCGTATTGTCCACTCACTCTAACTTGTTGAATATTTTCCCCTGAGCTCTTCGTTTTTAAAAATGCCCAGTCTGCAGAGTTCGCGTGAGGTCTAGCAGGAGACGTCGAGGCATAGTCACTCATCTATCAGCTACATTTCGTCTGTAGGTTACATGTTTAATCTACTAGGGGTTTGTTAGCTTTCGTTGTGTGTTTTTTTTTGTAGCTCTGAATACATTTGGAATTCTTCTGTGTAATTTGTATTCTGGCTACTTTTGGATTGTAGCGGAGGATTTATTTTGGAGTAAAAAGGTGATTCTTAAATTCTTATAAGTTAGGGTTGTCAATTTCCAAGGGAGGTTTGCCGAGTCTTCGGTAAATTTTCCTTGGAGGTGGTCTCCACATGACTCATCTTAGGTTTCAGGATGAAATTCGGGGCGGGTCTTGACAAAACCTCTACTCAAACTCGTTGACTCCCTCATCGTCTCTCTTCGCCATGCTCAGAAAATCTGATTGAATTCTGCAACAATGAGAATGGTTGAAATACTGACCCAAGAAGAGCGCCTTGAACTGCTCCCATGTCATGGTCTGAGCACTATCATTATTCCTCCTAGCGAGAGTCCACCAATGATGAGCTGAATCGTCCAGAAAAGACAATGTCATCATCACTTTCTTTTCTTCTGGTAGTTTTGTACTATCGAAAGCTCTTTCCATCTTGTCCACCCAAGAATAAGCATCAAGAGGTCCCTTGGCACCCTTGAACTCTACTGCCCTTGCGTCAGAAACATCTCTCTTCCTCACAGATCGACGATGCTGAATCCTATCCAAAGCACCTCTCAACATGTCCCTGATAGAATCGACTAAACCTCTCACTTCATCACCCTCGTTAGCGTTGGACGAGGTAGCCACACGGCGTCGGCGCCTAGGAGGCATAGTACCTGAGGAAGAAGATTTTAGTAGTCTATAAACAAGACTAATTGAACTATCACACATACTCAATAACACATAGTATCCAAAGCATAAAATGCTGATGAATCCGCCGCGGTCGGATCATCTCTCTATAGACACTACGACTACTTAGGCAAATATGATAGTGAATAGGAGGCAGAAAACGAAACCTAGAGCTCTGATACCAACTGTCAAGACCCGCCCCAAATTTCATCCTGAAACCCGAGGTGAGTCCTGCGGGGACCACCTCCAAGAAAAATTTACCGAAAGACTAGGCAAACCTCCCTTGAAAATTGACAACCTTATCTCGGAAGATCAGAAATTGAACCACTTAATTAACCAAAATAAATTAACATTCTCCGCTACAACCCAAAAGTAGCCAGAATGAGATATACATAAATCTCAACAGTATTCAGAGCTACTAAAATTTAAAACACAGCGGAAGCTAACAATCCCCTAGTAGATTAAACAGATAACCTACTGACGAAATGTAACGGATAGATATCTCATTATGCCTCGACGTCGCCTTCTAGACCTCACGCGAATGTTGCAGAGTGGGCATTTTAAAAACGAAGAGCCAAGGGGAAAATATTCAAAAATGTCAGAGTGAGTGGACAAAAACAATTCCGACAACAAATAAATATTTCCCCAAAAATACTTTCAAAGAAAACGCTTTATTAGCGATAGCTCAAAAGCTTCACTCAAAAATGTTGAACTGGTGTCTAACCTCGCTAGACTCCCAAACTTTAAGAAAGAATGCCTCTCAGGCTAGAATATTAAATATATCAGTATGTATTCACACTCGACTATCTCTTGTACGATATCTATGAATAAACTCGAAAAATAGATAAGCATATATAAGACTATGACGTTGGCGTCTAACGCTCACGTCACCCCATACTGGAATTGTACCTCATAATGGGGGAAACGTCTGAGTGGTATGTATATGTGCTGATTCCTTGTACGAATTCTATGAATGAATTCAAAGAATAGAAAGTCGTACAAGGCTACGACGCTGGCTTCTAACGTTCACGTCGCCCCATACTGGAATTGTACCTCAGTATGGGGGAAAATCACGTATAGCTAGCTAGCATTTAATCATATACATACTATTTTCATAATCCACTATATATGAGTATAATCACCGAAATTCTCAATTTCGGGAAATTTGCAACAACAGAAAAATCATTATTCAATAATAAAGCATTTTAAGCACATTATTTAAAACAAAAGTCCCCTCACAAACTAGGCCTAAGCCTGATGTCGGTCGGAGGCCTCGTCAGCTCAAGCCTCCTCATGTCATGTTCCAAAAATATAAATAAATCCTTAATTAACACACTGACGGGTGAAGTCATTCCGCATGCAGACTTTATAATTCAGCTCGCGTGGTCTTACTGGCGGGTCATTACTTGTAAATTTAAAGAACATGGGCTCACCGGTATAACATAGACCAATAATTTAATTAATATTCACTTTGACATTTTACAGTCCAGTAAGGTATTATTACTTGGACAAAAATGTCTTCTGGCTCCAACAACAGTATTCCGTTGCCTATGTGGTAACTTAGGAGACGGAATAAAACAATTCCGTCGCCTAAAAGATTTTTTCCACTAGTGTGAATTCAAAAGTTGATGGTGCTTTAAATTAGAAATCATATTTGTTTGTAAATTCACAGGTTGGGTTGCTCACTTTTGGAGAAAGGTCATGCCATTTTTTTTTATAATTATTCATATTTTATAATTTCAAATAAAATATATATTTATTAATTAAATGTAAAAAAAAGTAAATCACCTAGTCCCCGCCTAGACTGTCTAGGCGCTAGGCTATGGGGCACCGCCTGCCTAGCACCTTTAGACCATATTATGCCGTTTTTTAAATTTTTTATCGATCAGACGTAATTGTTTCAATCACCTATTATGAACTTTTTTTTTTTCTCTTATATGATCATAATGGCCTGATACATTACGGATGTCTATGATTATGGTATGTAAATGCACATGCATGATTAGATCATTTTCTTTTACTAAATTACTCATAATTGATATTTTTTATCTACCATAATTACATCTCTTTGATTTAATTACACTTATTGAGAACCTTTGTTGAGGACTAATGATATAGCTAAAGTCCGGCTCATTTTTATGAGTGCATGTGAACCTTTGTTCACTCCTCTTTTAGAACATTCTTCTAATTGTGAAGACTCACTACTTTGAGTATAATCTGTAACTTGATGAGGCTATAATTCTCAATTGAAATATTGATGTGGAGTATGTTTATACCCATAAGGACATTTGTCCAAAACTCGATATTTTAGTATCTTGTTTTGGCATTTCATTCTTTTGTCAAATAATTCTATGGGCTTCATGTTCATAAACAATTTGGATCCAAGACCTTGTTGTTTGAAGCTTGGACTATGGGTATTCATGATCCAAAGCATATAGTCTAACTATGGACACAAATATGATATTTAGGAATTACAAATTTACAATAGTTCATCGTAATTTCCGCTTAAGGGGTAACAAGGATCTCAAGAGATGCACATCTTGAAAGATTGCTCTAATTGAGCTTGAATTATAAATGTTATCAATATGGATCACCCTTGCATATATTGGTGAAGAAAATTCCACCTCATTTGGTTGCTTCAATCAACCATATCGTATACCACTGTATACAACCGTACGTGAACCATATGTTTCATTTAGCCAAATACGTTGTTTTGGCATGACAAGTTATTTGTTATTCTTCTACTCACCTTGCAATCAAGGGAAGATTACCGCATACTTGCGATTGGTCACTTCTAATTTTACATTCCTCCACCATCAGAGGTGATTCGGATTCTAATTGATGTTGACATATTTAGACACCATACATTCCTTCTTCTACTTATGAGGAAAAGTAACAATATCATAAATTACATATTTTTGACCTAAATTTTGGTTTGGGCTCGTCACCCACTAATGGATAAATAATCCAATATTTATTTATATGCACATTTTGCATATGACAATTTGATAGTTTTCCCGCCGTTAGAGGGAGAAAAGACTAATGTAACAACGTTAACTTATGTTTTGGAATGCATCCACTATGTCCAATGTCATCAGTTCCCCATAAGAGAATATTATACAAGCCCTATAACACTCTTCATGAGGTTATTCAAAGATTCGCATTCTTAAATAAATTGTCCTCAAGAGACAAATATTCTCTCTAAAAGAGGCACGAGTACTCGATATGGATAAAACTTATCATAGCTTATGCACACATGTATGAATGTGTGAGATCGAAAATTGATGATTGTGATATCAATAATAGCTACCAATATCATTAAGGGTTGTATATTGTTCCAGCTTTTATTATGTCGACAAACTATATTATTAGTCAAATTGAAAAAAGGCAATTTCAATGAAATTGTTGATTGAAAACATGATGAAATATTTGGACTTTACAATTCTTAAATTAAATAGGGGTGACATTTTAGTGAAATAAAATCACTGTAACATAATTTCTCTCTATAGAGATATGGGGCTATCATTCTTCTCTAAACGACAACTTTTCTATAAGTACAATGTTATATATGCTGCTATATGGACGAGAGGCTTATTATAGCAAGCTGTCTTGTTTTATTATGAAGATAAAGACACATTGCTAAATGAACATCTCCAAATTTTATGTGTCATTATAAGCATGTTGCTTAATCAAATCCTCAAATGATGGTTATTCATGAAGTTTACTCATGGAATCAAGTAGTCTGAAACTCATATACTCATTTTAAAATAATTTATTGCCTCAATGAGTATTATGCACACTACCAGAACAGGTAGTTTAGCCGACGAAAAATTTTCGTCGGCCTGTTAAAAAAATTCGTCGGCTACAACCTTAGCCGACGAAGGTTCGTCGGCTATAGTGTCGTCGGGAAAGGGTCGTCTGTAATGACTTTAGCCGACGAGACAAAAAATTTCGTCGGCTATAGTCATACTATAGCCGACGAAATAATATCGTCTGCTATAGTCCAACCTTTAGCCGACGACATTATTTCGTCGGCTATAGTCATACTATAGCCGACGACATTATTTCGTCTGCTAAAGTATGCACTATAGCCGACGATTTTGTTGTCGGCTATAGTCCATACCTTAGCCGACGACATTTTGTGTCGTCGGTTATCTTCCAAACTTTAGCCGACGAATAATTTAATATATTCGTCGGCGAAAGTTTGTAATAAAAAAATATAAAACATCTATGGCCGACGAAATATTGTGTTTTTCGTCGGCTTTAGAGGCATTTAGCCGACGAATTAAAGCTTATTTCGTCGGCTAAACTTTTTTTTTTTTTTTTTTTAAACTTTAGCCGACGAATTATGGCTTTTTTCGTCGGCTATAAGTGCATTCCAGTAAAAAAAAAACCCCGAAATTTCTGAATTACCATTCCATGCAAGCTGCAAAAGACATTTTTAACAATTTCATATAACCAACAACTAACACATAAAAGAATATATGAACTACATAAAAGTATCAATTTACATAAAAGTATATTTCAACTACGTAAAGTCTATATCGTCTAAATTAAAGTCATCTTCTGGGGGCTGCTGCGGAGGTTGCGGCGGCTGGGGTAGCGGAATGGGCGGAGGCATGGGCGGAGGCGGAAGTCCCTGAATCTGGGCAGCTGCAAAGTCCTGCATGTACTGGATCATCTGCTGCTGCTGGGCCTGCTGGATGGCATGTAACTCGGCAACATAGGCTGCCTGCGCGGCATTAAAGGCTGCCTGCGACGCTGCCTGCGAGGCTGCCTGAGCAGCTTGAGCAGCTTGCTGTTCTCGTAGTCTCTGAACTTCCGACTCTAGCTGAGTCGTCCTGTTGATCGTGGACGTGGTGCAGCTACTGGTCGAGGTTGCCTTTCGTTGAAATCCTGGAGTGGTCTTCAGGACCCCCTCGCCTCTCTTTCCTAGACCTCGGCAGTAGAAGTTGTTTTCTCTCGGTGGGAAGGCTATGCCCATGATCCTCGCCCCAATCGTCGGATCCGAATTGTCGATCCGGGACATGGCTTCGGACATCTCGGAATCCTGCGTGTCCGGCCATGCCTCCCTCACTAAGGTACTCAGGACCTCGTCACTAGCTAGCCTCCCTCACCCTCGCCTATATGGATAGGAAAAAAATTATTAATTAAAATTTTTACATAAATTTAAAAATTTAAAAACGTAAAGTGACTTACAATATCCTCATAGGAGTCAGGATATGCCTTCTCGTACGTATAGACGCAGGGGTTGACTTCTGGATGTTCCTTGGCCGCCTCGTCCATGAAGACACCGAACGGTCTAGAACCGGCATGATGGTTCCTTGTGTTGCGTTGCCGGTTCTGAGCGTTCACCCGGGAAACCGCCTTCAAAGAAAAAAGTAAACTATTAGTAGAATATTTTAAAACGCACGTACTTATTTTTAAATTAACTAACTAATTTATTTAAATACCTGTTTACGAGGGTTGTTGAATTCTGATGTCAGAAGCCAACGCCACTCGTACTCCCTGTACTGGAACTCAGTAGGGGTACCAGAACGTGCGTTCCCGTGCTTAGTCCAATGGGTCCGCAGCTCGTTCTTCCACTCCTTGTACCTACAAATACAACAAAAATATTAGAAATATTATTAATATCACATACAAAATTGTTTTTCATTAACTTCCCAACGTACCTTCCCCCATGCACAACGTCGGCCCAGCTGTCCCTCAGGTGCTCGGGAACCTCAAACCACACCTGCATTTAACCGATTATTATTAGTTTAGCTTTTCGAGAAATCAACAATTTAATACATAATATTATTTTGTAAACTCACCGACATCGCGTTGTGGACCATGTCCTTAACCTCCTGCGGGACCTCGCCCCAGTCGGACCACAACATAGGGACTCTATCCCTAATGAGAGCACCCACGCGGCCGGAGTACATCCTCGACTTCCCGCCCGATACTGCGTGGCCATCCCCGTCAGTATCGATGGGGATCCTCCCCATGGTACTCACCATCTTCTCGAGAGCTTTCCCTGTGACGGGGCCTCTCTTCTTCTTTGTGCCTATGACATGATTCGGCCAAATTGATTATTAAAATATATATGACCTTTTAAAAGTAATCATGCATCACTGATTACCTGAGGAGCTCGCGACAGATTCCGGCTCTGTCGCCGATGATGATACCCTCGCAGAAATAAGAGGCGTATCAAAAGGCAGGAACCGGTACGCCGCTGATGGAGCCACTGGCGGGGGCAGTGGATAAATCGGCGTCCCTGAGCCATCGACTACAGGTATCGCCGGTATCATCCGCGGAAGGAACAGATGAGGCGGCGGCATCTGTACCCCAGATGACCCACTATCCGAAGAAGTAGGACCCGGAGTCGACGCCCGGTGTATCTCGGGCATACGAGGTGCAGACACCTCTGTCAAGGGCCTCGGGGAATGAGGGACAGGCGCCTGCCTCGATGAAAGGGGCACCTCCGGCGCCGTCTCCAGAAGGCTCGCACGTCTGGCTGTCATGTGGCCCTGAAACGTCGTTTGAGGGTTGCTAGAGGTTCCCTCAGACGATTCGGACCTTTGGCCCTTCGAACTCTTCTTCGATCGAAAAAAGCCGCTCATCCTATTTAAAATATTAATCAAAGGCTTTAGATTATTTTGTCTTTGTTTTATAAAAAATTATACATTTTTAAAATTATACTTATTCAATAAATAGATACACTACCAATATATATATATATAGATATATATATATATTTTACTTACATAACAATATTATATATATCAACATCATCATAAATTACATATACATATCGTAAAACTAAATTCGAAATCAAAAATAAATTAACACATATATTCAAAAATAAACACATAAACTAATAAATTATTAATTTAGTGTTAAATTATTAATAAATTTAGTGTTAAATTATTAATCAAAGGCGTTTTCATCCCGATTCTCTAGTTAATCTAGTGTTAAATTATTAATAAATTTAATAATTTATTAATAATGTTCTTTTATTAATGTTTTTTTATTAATAATTTATTAACATGTGTTAATAATGTTCTTTTATTAATACGTATTATAAATTTATTAATACGTTTTGGTTTCTTTTATTAATACGTATTATAAATTTATAAATTTACTGAAAAGTAACCTCATTTCTAGATAAAATTAAAATTCACAAATCAAAACCCTTTCTGAGTTTTCATCCCTTAAATTCTGTAAACCATAACAATATAACCGGAATACCGTAACTGATTAAAATGTTAAAATTTTGAAAGAAATTAAGAAATTCACGAAAGAACGAGTAGATGTTACCTGCAATCGGGTGAGAGTTGAGAAACGGCAGAAATGAGGGAGGAGGAGGGAGGAGACCGGGAGGGAGGAGGGAGGAGACCGGGAGGGAGGAGGCAGGCCGTTGGAAAAGTGCAGAAATGAGGGAGGAGGCAGGCCGTTGGAAAAGTGCAGAAATGAGGGAGGAGGCTAGGGTTCGCAATTAAAACCCGAGGACTTTAGCCGACGAAATAATTTGTTCGTCGGCTAAAGATTAAAATTTCGTCGGCTAAAGATTAAAATGTCGTCGGCTATACATATATTCGTCGGCTAAACCTTTGAAATTCGTCGGCTAAACCTTTCAAAATTCGTCGGCTAAACATTTGAAATTCGTCGGCTAAACCTTTGAAATTCGTCGGCTAAACCTTTGAAATTCGTCGGCTAAACCTTTGAAATTCGTCGGCTAAACCTTTATACATTTGGCAACTTGTGATCGTGATGATCAAACTTGAGAAACACAAATCCAGCCGTCAGATCTGACCATCATGATAAAATACATGTATGGGAAAAAATTCAACTTGATCCGAAAATAATAAGGGCTCGATCCGGACGGTCAATCTCATTAGTCAAACCCCTAAACGCACGGAAAAGGTCGTTCGACCGTCTAAATTACGTATTTTTGCCGGACCTCCAACTGAAAATAGTTTTAAACCGATGACACGCAACAAGTCGTATAAAAATTTTACGCAAAATAACCACCGAACCCGGGGCTACCCATAGGGAGAAAGAATGGAAAATTGCATTGACCGCAACTATTGGCACCGAGACATGACCGGAATACCGTGATTTTTCAACCGTAGACGTATTTCACCATTCTAGTCATGTCTTATTTCACGACTTTTTTACGTTTGAAGGATCTACGTATAGTTTGTTTTTCAAACGGAACATTTACATAACACTTGGTAAACAAGTTATACAACATTAGTACACATGTTGTGATCGTGATGATCAAACTTGAGAAACACAAATCCAGCCGTCAGATCTGACCATCATGATAAAATACATGTATGGGAAAAAATTCAACTTGATCCGAAAAGAATAAGGGCTCGATCCGGACGGTCAATCTCGTAAGTCAAACCCCTAAACGCACGGAAAAGGTCGTTCGACCGTCTAAATTACGTATTTTTGCCGGACCTCCAACTGAAAATAGTTTTAAACCGATGACACGCAACAAGTCGTATAAAAATTTTACGCAAAATAACCACCGAACATAGGGCTATAGTAGGTAATAGAAATATTTTAGGGTTTAGCCGACGAATACCCTAACGTATTCGTCGGCTATAGTATGTAATTAAAAAATTAAAAAAATAACTATAGCCGACGAATTATTAGGTTATTCGTCGGCAAAAACCATATTAGCCGACGAATTACAGTGTATTTCGTCGGCTAAAGTGAGTAATTAAAAAAAATAAAAAACAAGTTTAGCCGACGAAATTAAGGCTTTTTTCGTCGGCTAAGGTAGTTTAGCCGACGAATCACAGTTTATTTCGTCGGCTAAAGTTTGTAATAAAAATAAATAAAAAAACATCTATGACCGACGAATTAAGGTTTTTTTCGTCGGCAAAAACCATATTAGCCGACGAATTACAGTGTATTTCGTCGGCTAAAGTGAGTAATTAAAAAAAATAAAAAAACATCTATGACCGACGAATTAAGGCTTTTTTCGTCGGCAAAAACCATATTAGCCGACGAATTACAGTGTATTTCGTCGGCTAAAGTGAGTAATTAAAAAAAATAAAAAAAACAAGTTTAGCCGACGAAATTAAGGCTTTTTCGTCGGCTAAGGTAGTCTAGCCGACGAATCACAGTTTATTTCGTCGGCTAAAGTTTGTAATTAAAATAAATAAAAAACATCTATGGCCGACGAATTAAGGCTTTTTTCGTCGGCAAAAAACATCTTAGCCGACGAATAGCCGACGAATTATAGTATATTTCGTCGGCTAAAGTAAAAAAACAGGGAAAAAAAAACAGACGATATTCATAAACCATACATTAAAAAAACCCTGTTCATCATGTATCACCAAAATCTCATATATTCATAACTGAAATATGAATTCAACATGTGTAAACTATAAAGGAAAAAGTCTTTGAAAAATTATACAAATTAATCGGAATCATACATTAAAACTAAGGCTCGTAATCGGAATCATCCGATGAGTCTTCTTCGGTGTCAGAATTAATTTCTGGTAATATATGTATTTCCTCATCGCCAGAGTCTTCGTCTGACTCTTGATTTGGATCAACATCAACAAGCCTTGGCTCTTCATCACGAATTCGCACCGAACGACCCGCTTTAAAATTATTAAGGCGAATGGTAGAGGAGTTAGGAATACCTATTGCGTTAGGCTCTTGATACACAACATCTTCTTCCTCGTCTTCGGCCTCTCCAAGTGTAGCCGCCCGATAAATGTTTCGAGGGTGCACAAGGTTGACTACTTTCCACATGTCACCCTTAGCAAGGTCATCAAGATAAAACACTTGTTTTACCGATGTCGCAAAAACGAAGGGGTCATCCTCGTAAGAACTTGTAGCAGTGTTCACCGATAATATTCCGTACTGATATGTCTTCATGCTCTGCGGCCTAGTATCAAACCATCTACACTTGAAGAGGTGCACTGTCATGCCTTCACCGTAAACGAGTTCCACCACTGAATCAAGAATACCGTAATAGTCAACTCCATTCCGCCCACCATGTGCCATGACCCCAGAATTCTGTGTTCTCTTTCTGCTGTCTCTTTGTTCGCATATAAATTGCACGCCATTCACCTTGCACATCGGATAAACTCTTGAGACTATCGGCTTCATGGCTAGAAGTCTTAGTTCGTGCGACCAATTTGGGTGACCATCAGATTGAATATGGTTCATCTGCAACCAACCATCTCAACTGTAAATATGGATAATTATGCAATAAACATAAACCCGTAGAGAAAAATTAAATTACGTACCCAACCGCCAAAATAATCTGCGAACTCCCTGTTGTGGTACTCGAGATCACCTTGAATGTTGGGATGATTGAGATGGATGTCTTTCCAGTATTCAACTTCTGGACAGTTAATCAATACCCACCAGTGGGCAATGACTAGCTCATGTGGTTGCAACTTGTAGGAGTTTGGCAAAATTCCATACACTTCAACATCACTAGAGACTATGGAAAGATTGAACTTCGGTACATCTACCGGCATGGTTTGCGGACTTTCCTTCAACGCTCCTAAATACAACTTCATGTAGGTGACACACTCGTGCGCAATATATGCTTCAGCTATACATCCTTCAGGAGCGGATTTATTAGCCACATAATCTTTGTAGTCTCCAAGTTGCCTGTAAATCAAGTTGCAAAATGTTATGATTATTGAACATGTATATGTATTGAGGAATTCATGAAAGTAAAAAACGTACATTTCCATGGGATACATCCAAGTGTAGTGTACTGGACCGGTAAGCAACAATTGCTTGGGAAGATGGATCATCAGGTGAGGCATGATGTCAAAAAAATTTGGAGGAAATATCCTCTCAAATTACACATGATATAAATGATGTCCATTTGCATTTCCCGGAGGTCACATCGAGACACTTGCCGTGTGCATAACTTCTGGAAAAACCTTCCCAACGCTACTAACGGCTCCACCACCTGACGGGGAAGGAACGGTCGAATGAAAACAGGGAAGAGACGTTGTAGCAGGATATGACAGTCATGACTCTTCAACCCGTACATCTTATTGTCCCGGAAGTTCACACACCGGGCAATATTTCCTGCATAGCCTGAAGGATACTTCACACAACTCATCCACCTGAAAATTAGGTTCTTCTGGTCAGGCTTCACGGTGTAAGGAGCTTGAGGCATTTTTTTCTTCCCTTCTTTCAACCACAAATGTCTTCTTATTCCGCATTTTTTTAGATCAATGCGTGCCTTAGGACCGTCTTTCGTCTTCCCCTCCAAGTTCAGCACTGTGCCCACCACACTGTCGCACACATTCTTTTCTATGTGCATCACATCCAGGTAGTGCCTGATCAACAACTTACTCCAGTATGGGAGTTCCCAGAATATGCTCTTATGTGTCCAGAATTTGTACATGTCGGGTCTTTCAGGTATTGCCGCCACAATATTGGGATGATTGCTGAGCTGCCCAAAATCGTACTCATTAAGCACCGCTAAAATGTCTTCCCCCGTCCATCTTCTAGGAGGCACGCCGTGTTCTACGGTCCCATCAAATGCCTTTTCATCGAACCGCCATTCGTGATCATATGGAAGGAAAGCACGGTGACCCAATCTGCATATCTTGTTGCAATGACTGCTGCTCCCCTCATCGCTAAGGCACTCTGGACAAGCCTTGTATCCCCTAACAACGTTGCCCGACAACATCCCACGGGCAGGAAAATCACTGATGGTGCCAACAACCATGACATGCATCTGGAACATCTCGTGCGTGTACTTGTCATAAGTGGGATGACCAACGTCCCACAAAAATTTAAGCTCTTCAATCAAAGGTCTCAAGTACACATCGAGACACTTCCCCGGATAACCGGGCCCCGGAATCAACAAACTCAACATATTGTACTCCTTCTTCATGCACATCCATGGGGGAAGGTTGTACGGTACCAAAATCACCGGCCATATACTGTATTGCAGAATCATGTTCCCAAAAGGGTTGAACCCGTCGGATGAGAGCCCGAGCCTCACATTTCGGACCTCTGACGCAAATTGAGGAAACTCCCTATCTATATGCTTCCAAGCCTCCCCGTCAGCAGGGTGTATAAGGGTATCTTCGTCATGCAATTCCCTATCAGCGTGCCATCTCATCGCTTCGGCCGTGTGTGAAGACATGTACAACCGCTCCAACCTATCCGTCAAAGGGAAATACCGAAGTACCTTTACAGGTTTCCTGTTGCCTGCAGGAGTCAGCTTATATCTGTCAGTGTGACATACCGGACATGCGTCAAGGCCACCAAGGTCATTCCCTTCTGGATCTTTACCCCAAAAGAGAACGCAGTCATATCTGCATGCATGGATCTTGATGTAGGAAAGCCCAAGATCTTTCAGGATACATCGGACCTTCCGATGAGTGGTAGGAAGACGATGACCGTTGGGCAGCATCGAAGCAGTGTACTGTAGATACTCATCAACAGCCTTCACGGTCGATTTTGTCTCAACTTTAATCCTCATTACGTCCATCACACTTTCAAGAACGGTCTTTTGACAACCGGGGTACACAGGGGTCTGTTGGAAAGCAAGCAGTTTGTTGTACTTTTCAATACCAGCAGTGTTCACAGCTCTAGGGAAGGGCTGCACCGGGTCAGGCATATACTGTCCTTGAGCGCATACACCGCTCTCATAAGGAAACATGTCGTTGATGAATGTCGTTGTTGGATCGTTGGATGTACTAGCACTGCCCGTCTCGGAAAATTGGCCATGATCATGCGGACCCCCTGATGATGTTTCACCGTGATATAACCAACATGTGTACTTCTCCCAAAACCCGTTACTCCTCAGGTGCTGCCATACTTTGTCAATGGGAAATCGATACATATCGCTGCGACACTGACATTTCGTGCAAGGGCAATAGAAAATTGTATTCCCGTTAGCATTATCCATCGCATATTCTAGAAAACTCATAACTCCTGCACCGTATCTTTTGTCCCATTTTGGAAGCGAAATCCAACTCTTATCCATATCCTGAAAATATAACAAAATATATATATATATTTATAACGCTGCTAGCTAATTATTAATAAAATTTCATGCCATATATAAAATCTCAATTCATTTAGTATATATATATTCTACGTACGTACTACAACTAATTAATTACAAAATTATCATTATGAACTCATATATATCATCAACAACTTCATACCATATCAACACAATAATATTATAAATTAATATTAACATATATATATATATACTATTTATTAACAATAAATTAATTCATATATATTATCAATTCAAATCATCAACCAAATCGATCAACACATATATATATACATCCAACGTACTCAAAATTAATCAACTCAATCACAATCAAAATCAATAAACTCAATTAATCACACTAATTAAAATCGATCAACTCAAATAAAACTCAACTAATCAACATATATATACATATACGTACCTATATATGGCTCCACAAACTGATTATGGACAGATTTTGACAACACCCAAACTTTTTCTCCCCTTTTTTCTTCTCCCGTTTTTTTTTCCGTTTTTTTCGAAATGAGCTGCTGCTGCCCAGATCTGCAAATATAAAGAACTTTAGCCGACGACTAGGAATTTCGTCGGCTAAACCTTTAAATATTTCGTCGGCCATGGTTTGTGAACTTTAGCCGACGACATAAATTCTTTAACCGACGAAATAAACTTTCGTCGGCTAAAGTTTGTCATAGCCGACGAAAATTTAAAATAGACGGCGAAATAAAATTTCGTCGGCTAAAGTGGACATCATAGCCGACGAAAATTTACCTTAGCCGACGAAAGAAAATTTCGTCGGATAAAGCCCACTATAGCCGACGAAAAAATGCTTCGTCGGCCTGGTTTTTTTTTTTTCGTCGGCTATAACCTTTCTTCTGGTAGTGGCATGGCAAGACTAAGAAATCGATTTCGAATTATAATGTTGCAACGTATTCTAACTTTCACAAAGTTATGAATTTGGCTAGAGCTCCAATTGAGCCTATTAATTGTACAAATTGATATTTATGGCTAAAGTGTGCCATACTTAAATTTTGGTTCTTAAGAATTAATAATGCATGAAGGTAAATGTGTCAATTGATATTTTCCTTAATATCTTTATGTTTTAGCTAATGTCTTATCAAATATTTGAACAAATGAATCTAGTCGCTTATCATGTGAGGTAAAATTTATTCATAAAATTATAGTTTTACTGGTATTACCCTAACCTTTGCAGGATTGAATATTCATGATGAGTCATCTTCATGCAAAACTCACATAATCTCACTAATGTGATCGACACACCATATTTATTATAAATGATACATGTATATTATCAACTACATGATATTGGAGCGGGCATCAATCAATCAAATGGAGATTCTTATCAGGAGGAGCATTCAAAATTGTGCTACTTATAACATATGCGCGTTGCACTCTTTTTCTCCTTCGACCAGGGTTATTTTTTCCCACTGGATTTTTGTTATTACCTGACAAGATTTTTAAGGAGACAATATTAAGCGCGTCCAATACCATATTACAAAATAGTGGACATCCAAGGGGAGTGTTGTAAACATTATAAATAATATGGCTGTCCACTCAATTTCTCATTTGTTATGTCCTTAGAAGTAAATTTTACTCTTATATAAAGGAGTCCAATGAAAATGAATAACATACATCTCTACATTTCCTCTTATCCATCTCTTTTATTTTGTATCTCTCACTAACGTAAGTTTCTAGTTTATAATATATCATACTTTTTGTAATATTATTTTGTCTTGTGGTAAATTACCAGTTAGTTAATATATCTCAATTATTATTATTATTATTATGGTCCTCTATTATTGAAAATAGAGGACTACACATAAAGCTAGGGCTGCAAATTAAATATATAATATTAGCTTCGACAATTTAACAGGAAGATGAATTGAAGTATGAGACTCTGAGATCGACTGAACCGAAAGATTGAGGTAATCGACAATATTGAACGGATTAATTCTTCTATCTTGTCCACTCCAACCTTTTTGGTTGATCGTGTTTCATTGAGCTGTCCCTTACTTCAAATGTAAATTAATTAAGATCTTGTCTATCTTTCTTAGCCTGCATCATCCCCAGTTCTCTGCTTACTGGAGACTATATATATTTTCTTGCCAGATAATATACCTATACATTTGTTTTATATTGTATCTAATTCAACAAGATGATCGAGTATATTCAACTAGCTCTTCCTGGAGACTTAATATTCATATGATTTGCTATCTCATCTCCAATACTGCTGCTAAAAATAAGTGTATATCAATAGGAAAAAAAAATTATGATTAAGAACAACAACTTGAATACTTACAGTGTTGTCATATACATAATTATTGTCTGTAAGTAGTGAAGTTGTTTTTTTCTTAATCTTTTTCTTCTTACTATCCTCATTGATCCAATAGATGCATACAGCAGTTTTGTTTTGGCTAATTACAGTAGTGTTATCATATCAGCTAATGTGTTCTCCATGTTTTGTATATTAATGATTGAACTGTTTACATCTGAGCAAGAAGCTGAGAAAGAGTACAACACTATCTGTGATTTGTGTCACAATTTCCACATGAAATTCTCGCCTAATTGGGCAAAGCAGCCACAGCTACAGTATGATTTTGTCGACTGATTGCAGCAGATAAAGATGCCAAATAAGCCATCTTCATCACTTACTATCTATTATTTTGTCCCCATTGTGCCAAACTTTATAATGCTAGTCGAATTTATACAGTTGTAAAATTGATGCATTAACATGCATTAACATATTCTAGCTGATGTCATTTACATGCATTAACATATTATAGAAAATATATATGTTGATTATGCTCTTTAGTAACTTATTTTCGACTCTATATTTTATCTTTTAAGAGATGATAAATCCCCAAATTATGGTTGTTATCCATTGCTACTTGGTTACTCTATGCCTGTAACTAATAAACCCAATCTTGGTTTCATCATCATTAATGATCGAACTTGAATACGTTCTTGATCAGTTAATTAAGAGCCTGCTGCACTCAAAGATTTAATTACAGACGAGTGAGAAAACCCAGCTATCTCTGCAAGTTAACTAGAGAGACACCAATTTCTTAGCACAAAAAGCCCCTATCTAGTTGAGAGCGCGCTTACTGCTAGTAGCATAAGCTAGTTATCTATTTGAATTGAAATTTGTTTAATCATTGTGGTTTGAAATCGACATCTGTTTAATCTTTTTGGTTTTATTTTAATCTGAATAGTCCTTAAAATCACAATTTTTCATCCAAATAGTCTTTATGGTTCTATTTTAAGTCTTTAAAGTCATGATTTTTCATCCAAATAGTCATTCAAACAATTTTCTCAGTTAATAAAGACTATTTGGATGAAAAATCATGACTTTAAGGACTATGAAGATTAAAATAAAACCATAATGACTATTTAAATGAAAAATTGTGACTTTAAAAACTATTGAGATTAAAATAAAATCATAAAGACTAAACAGATGTCGACTTTAAACTACAAGGACTATACAATATTTTATCTTATCTATTTCATTGAGCTTGATAACCTACTCTTAAAACAAAGAGCTTATATATAAATATTCACAACAGCTTCTGCCTAAGAATATATTGATGGGGAAGTGATCATATATATGAAAATGGAAAGTTAATTATAAACTAAATATTATTCTAATAATTTCTCACATATATATTGCCAAGTAAAATAATATATTTCAATATATAAAAAAAAGTAAAATAACATATATATATAAAGTAAATTACGATTACGGAAGCTAATATCATTCCTGCAAAGTTTCATCAAATTCCTGCAAAGTTTAATATCATCACATATTCTAATATCATTCCTGCAAAGTTTCATTAAATTTGAAGATCATTTGGGTACCGAATTAGATTAAATAAATCAACAGAACAAAAGTTGTCCAAACAGAACCGTTCGTGTAAATTACGATTACGGAAGCTCAAATGATCTTCAAATTTGATGAAACTTTGCAGGAATGATCTACACACTGTGTTTTAGACATTGTACGGTTAAGATGTGGAAATACGACTTGAAAGTGAGCGAAATAAGGAGTCCCTCACTTTAATTTCAAAGAGGGATCCCTCTCTGGAAGGGGACTGTATATATATATATATATATATATATATATATATATATATATATATATATATATATATATATATATGACAAACAACTAATTAACATGTTTTGAAATTCTTTGTATTTCACTCTTGCTCTTGCTGCTGCTAGGCTTTTTTGAGTTGACACAAGCTCTTTTTTTCTTCTTCTCCTTTTTCTGTTGGTAGGACAATCAGAACGATAGGACAAGGTACTAGGAGTACTAGCTCGGTATTCCCTGAGAGAGAGGGAACACCTCGAATAGCTCGTGATACATGGCCAAACGTACAGAAGAAAATGATAAGATCGAATAGCATATATGCATCTTCTAAAGTTTATGTTTCATGTTTTCATCATCGTGTTGCGCTCCAAGTTCAGAAACAAATAATATATTTGATAGAAGTTTCAATTTCTACTTGAACTGGTCTAGCTAGTTAAATTATATATATCATTGTATGTACTGAGACAGCCAGAGCAAAATGAATGACAATGAAGCACAAGTAATAAGTTGGTCTTATTGAAAATTGCCTTTAATTTTGTCCAATAGAAAAGATTGCATTCCTGATGAGCTGATGATGTTACCCTGGCACCATTTTTCTGTACCACCTGGGTTATAAAATCATATCTGATCGATGTTTGAAGGATCCAAACCATTGAGTTACATATATTTCCAGCTTTGAACTGAAATTAATGAAAAAAAAAATGTGTATACTATGGGGTTGATTCCCATTTTGCACAGGACGGCTTAAGACTAGTATTGTCACCAATGTCACGTAGCTTTATACTTTAAAGGCCAATGCCAACGTGAACGTGATGGAAAACCTGAAACACCTCTCGACCTCTATTTATATAACCATGCATGTCGGCAAACATGTATTGCATGCGCCTGTGGGACTAAAGTTGTAAGGAACGACAGCAACTAGCTAAGGCTGCCCTTTAGTTGGTTCCGATTCGACCTCATGAGGAGGCCACAGACATCTGCAACAATATATGGAAATATGTGGCACTATTCCAAACCATTCATAAAGAACATGGCCCGAGCTCCTAATGCCCTCAAATCAAATCAAACCCTAACTGTATCTATGGCGACTCTAGCTCTATCTCTGACTGACAGAATATCAAGGGCTTCGTCCTCATTTTCTAAATCAATCTTATTGAATCTAATCCACTGAGACGTTTGAAGAGCTCAATTTGTCGATGATTAACGTAATAGATAGAGACAAAATCAGAAGATCAGAATGATTATCGATTTGTATACAAGCCTGAATTTCTCGTCTTGTTAGGCGCAGCCAAAGCTACAGATTAAGTAAACTAAGTCCCTATCATGATGCAAGAGTTAAAAAACCCAAATAGGGCACACATACTATTGATTTAGTCCTTGTATATGCCAAACCCTAGCCTATACATTATATCAATAAGTTCCTTAATAGATTCATTATTCATTCGCACCCTAGATTATTCTTCTCCATCCAATTTGTGATTAATTACTATGTGTGTGTGTATATATTACTACTGAAGTAGGTGTTAAGCGACTATACTAACAAGTATGTATGAGAAAACAATCACCACCACGTTTTAAAAGTTCTCTCAGTACCACACTAGCTACCACTATTATTCATGTTGTGGAGTTCACACCAACTTTTGTTCAGACAATTCAGTGGACAATTCAATCAATGGGACAGCTAGCTAGCTAGCTCAGTACGTAGTGATAAATCCCCAAACTTCATAGAACTTTCTTAGTATAAATTGACAGTATGTCCCTTATTCCCAGCTACCTGATATGCTAAAAGTTGCCAGGCATGTTTTCAACGTGGTGTTACTTCAACTTCACAAAGTGTAGCACTACTGGCAAGTGCAAGCAACACGTACCCTTACCTTTTCAACAAGTGAATGTTCTCCTAATTCTTACTGTACGTGCACATTAACTCTTTTTACCAGAAGTTTGAATATGTCTAATTCTGAGAGATCAGTATCAAGTTCCTCAAGTTTGAAGTTTGAACTAAATGCAGACTGTGTTTAACTTTAACCGTTTAAGCAAAAAACAATCAACCAAAAACAAGAGTGGAATTCCAGTTCCCGTGCACTTTGTCCCTCTGATCTACTGCCATTTTTTCATTGCTGCTGCTGAATTAAAACTTAAAAGGCAGGCATGGGATATTACAGTGACAGTTCATGCCTTCATGGGACCAAAGGACGCGAATGATATTCAGCCCTACCATATACGATGGGTATGGGACTTCACCTCAGAGACATTGTGGCTTTGTGGTCTGCCTTGTGATTTTGAGGTTTCATGCGCTTGCTTTCAGCTTCAGAACCAACTTGCAGAACAGAACAAAATTGATCAAAATCATCTACCATATGCTTGAATGAAGTCTTCTGATGTCTATAAACACACTGATTAACACTCATAAGCTCCCAAAAGTACCGATCAAATCCCAAAAAAGATCCAGACATATACTGGATGCCAATGCTTTTGATAAACAAGAAGGTACCACTAATGATGAACCCTAAAAGGCAATGTTTAGTTGGCCTATTACTGTATAAGCTTACAGAATCTCTGTATTATGTGTTAAAAACGTATACAAAATTGCTTATTTGCAAATCTATACAAAACTTAATGATAAAATAAATCATTTACGTACCCTCCATTGAAAAAAACACGATCCGGAAGTCATTTAATTTAGTCATTGTTTTACACTTATTAAAGTCATAATTTTTTCAAACAATATAATGACATGATTTTTGACCAACTATAGAGAAACGATCCAGCATATATCTTCAGTAAGAACCTAATTAAAGACCATGGATTATATATTATCTGGCAAAAGAGCACCCAGCTGGGTTACAATTCTACCATTGATCTGCTAGCTAGAAATCACTCTTCCACAAGTTGACATGCATCCTCCTTCAGTTATGCACGTTTATATATAGGGTATAGCATATATACATGTATATATTTCACACGAACCGTCAGAGATTAGGGGCGCATACATGTATATATTTGAATCTTGATATTTCTGTTTGCTAATTAACCTTGTGATCAATATTCCAAAAACCAGATGGATTAATTAAGCTGTTTAAAAAGGTATATGACGAAAGTTATACGCGTCATCTATGATAAAGTAGTATGGGGTTCACATCTAAAACCAATTGGCAATGGATAGAGTGACCCAAACCCTTATAAACCACAGGCAAGGTCCCATTTTTCTCGATGTGGGATATATCTCAACACGCCCCCGCATGTGTGGCGAATCTTCAAGCCTAGAATGTGGACAACATTTGAGGTTGACGTGGAGTTCGTGTGGTTTTTAGGCTTCACACGTGGATGTGAGTAACCCGCTCTGATACCATGATAAAGTAGTCTGTGGTTCACATCCAAAACCAATTGACAATAGATAGAATGACCCAAACCTTTATAAACCACAGACAATATCTTATTTTTCCCCAAATCGACGGCGGAGAAGAAGAAGAAGCATGTGTTTTTTAAGAAGGTGGTGTACGATGGCGGCGAGTTCGAGGTTGGAGATGACGTGTATGTGAAGAGGAGAGAGGATGAGGACGAGGATGAGGTAGAGGTGCAGGTGGAGGAGCAATGTAGGGTTTGCTTCAAGTCTGGGAAGGCTGTGATGATTGAGTGTGACGATTGTTGATGTGGGATATATCTCAACAATCTACACATGTTCAAGGGAAATAACAGGACTTTAGAGGGATAGTGATTGATTCTGATTTGTTGGAGAATGGAAAACTTGGTTTGAATTATCATATAATGAATTGCATCACGTTTTCAACTATAGAAATATCATCAACTCATTATAGGATTTGATGGCTTGTGATTATATTTATCCTAATGACAGTTTGACACAATCACACCGACCCGAATGCAATAAGACTGTTAATTAGTCTACCAAGAATAATGTTCTACCGTCAGATAATTTGCTTCTTTGTTAGTTTTTCTAATTCGGGTTGCCTTAAGATTTGCGAGAGGTGTAGAACTAGTCCAAGGTTCATCACACACTCTATTGCAGATCTCGATATGATGATATATACCGTGCAATTTATTATTGTTGAGAAGTCGATCTCCCGGCCACCAAAATTACTATATATGTATCACCCAGACTTCAAGTTCTTTCTAGCTAGCCACTCTTGCACCCAATCAAGCGACAAATTTAACCTACAAC
The DNA here is from genome assembly GCA_034370585.1 of Fragaria x ananassa. Taxonomy (NCBI): domain Eukaryota; kingdom Viridiplantae; phylum Streptophyta; class Magnoliopsida; order Rosales; family Rosaceae; genus Fragaria; species Fragaria x ananassa. The sequence goes on from CP139753.1 coordinate 6,010,194, forward strand.
TATATATCAAGAGTGTAACTGTTACTCTGACAGCCATAAGAATATATATATATATATATATATATATATATATATATATATTATAAGTTCTTCTTTTTTTTCTTTTTTGATTACTATTTACTCAAACCTAGCCTACGTTTAAGTCCTCGATCTCAAACCAACCCTCAAGACCGTACGTAGTCGCTAGCTCCTAGCTAGATGATTAATTTAGCTCAAGTTTCTGGGAATATATAAATAGCGGTAGAACCAGTTTTTCGAAGAACACAGCTCTAGGGTTTTCAGAGACCAAAAGGAAATTAAGTTAGGGTTTGTGTCGATCTACACCTATAAAGCCGCAAATTATCTAAAGCACTCCCTGCACCTCCGATCCTTATCCATGTTAGTTCGAGATCTATGTTGTAAGGAAAGCTGTCGGCTCTGTGAGATTAATTCTTACATAATCACCATAATGCATCAAAATCTTTGTCATCCAAGTTATGGAGCAGTTTTATATCTATTCACACATGGAATCTAGCCGGTGTCCCGTAAAATAGTGTGTGTATATATATATATATATATATGTGTGTGTGTCACCTAGTCATTTTTCTTCGATAATGTATACGTACACTATCGTATGTCACTTTCTCTGATCAAATGTATCTTGAATTTTATTAATCTGCAGGAGTCTAGGAGACTCAAGATTATACAAGTCTAACTTTGCTCTCATCCAATAATAGATCATTGATCAAATAATACCTAACCATAGATGATATGAGAAGATTGCACGAGATATATTTATATATTGAAGTGAATCACGTATAATATGATAGCAAAAGGTCGAACAGGGTATAAAGAATCTGAAATAGTAGCTGAAAATTGAAGAAAGAAGAGAAAAATAATATAAAACCTGTAAATGTAACATATGAAGAGAAAGTCTAATTAAATATAATGTCGCTTCTGGAAGGCACACACAGAGGATATGTTATGGGGTTTGATCTGATCTCCATCATGAATAATGTCACACGTGGTTTTTATGTTTTGTTGGCCAATGTTTCGCACGAGATGGAAAACCTAAAAATGAGTCTCTAGTCTTGTCGGCCAAACATTATCTTAATTTGGCCTTTGCTACAATTTATATTATTAGTCCTAAGGTAACAACATATATGCGCGTTGACATTTGCTTTAGCAATTATTCTAATTAGCACATAATTGAATAGATTGACACTGAAACGTTCCAACCCCAGACGATAGCTAGCTAGCTTTTGTTGCCAAACTCGAAGTGAATTGGCAAGAAGTTTAGGGATATAATTTGTCACTCTAGTATGACGAAGAAGACGAGCGATGATGTTTTGAGTAAAGAAGTGAAGAGTTATAGTAAACTAACATCAATTATGAGTACAATTTCATTTCATGCATTTCAGAAAATGCAACACTTTCACGTGAACTGATCGACTAGCTAAGATTGAGATTTGGTAAAAGTTGAATGGAGAAATATTAGCCACAGCAAGCAAGTAGATTGCGATCATCCCAATTGTTGGTTAATTAAGACAAATTAATCAAGTTTAACAAGAGACTTGGCAGAGAAACTTCCATGCCGACGGTTAACAACTTCTAATTAAACATTTCTATAAAAAAAAAAAACTTCTAATTAAACATTATTAAGCCACTTGTGTCTAAAAAATCATTAATTAACCGTCACAAACCTAAAACTCTTTGTTAGGTGGATTAAGGTTAATCACTTTATATATATATTCTTCATGCATGGTGCAGTATAAAAGGACCGGGAGAAAATCCTCATATTGCCTCATGAAATCCTGATCATCTGTCGGATCATCTCCTCCTCTCTTTCTTGAATCCCTTAATATTGTTACATAAAGTTCGTCATGGCCGTACATTACGATTGGACGGTCCAATATAATTTTCCGACACAATATTGGTCCTCCCCGGCCCCGTGATGGGAGCGAGGATCCGGCAAAAAGCCACAAAATTTTCTGGAAAACAGTAGTGTCAGTTTATAAACATGCATGCACTTGTAGAAGACAATCCATGTGACGACCAAGTCCAAAATAAAACTAGTATGGCTAATACCTTGTCTTCATATATATGTTCCTGCTTTTAGGCGAGATCGATGTTCAAAGATTTGCTAGGGCACCGTAGTACCGAACATCACCGAACAGAACTTAGGTAAAGGCTGCCTTAATTATACAGAGTCAGCTCATCAAGGAACACCTTTTTCTATATCCATTTTACTACAAACTTGCACACCAGTTTTGAACACCACCTCGATCCACATTGGCAGTCCTACAGTCCTACTTGAGTTTTGTTCAGCATCACCAACAATATATAAGTACGTTGTAGCTAAATGGTAGCTTGTGAATATGATTGAGGAGGCTTTTCAAAAGGAGAAAGCTTTTAAGTACTTAAAAAGAGAAGGGAACATGCCTAGCCAAAAACTAAGTGTGAAAATTGGTCTCCAGATGTATATATGTGGATGATGTTCATTTGATGTATGCTAAGATTTATCGTTTGCCTAAAAAAGAGTAAATGAATACGTGGACTATTCTATACATGACATTCTCTTATCTAAGTGTAAAGATACACAACTTTATAGTCTTTGCAAGTAGCTACGTACTTATATATGTTTTTAAAATTTAAACGCATGAAATTAGATACATGTAAGATGACTTTAATTAACATACTGATATTCCCTTAATACATGAAATTTCTCACGTATGAATCAATAGTTTGGTGATTTAATTTAGAGTTAAATCCCAATCCACGAATAAGACACTAGAAAAGCATAATGTTAGGTGCATATCAATTTGAGCTAAAGATTTATATCAAATGCATTTCACGAATAGTTACTAATTATCGATCAAATGCATTTGAATATATATCCTCCGCAAGAAAAGTTCATAAAAGGCATGGGCATCATAAAGCATACGTATGAGGTCAAAAGCAAAACAAGCACATGAGGTGGATCCATAAAATCTTCACTATAGTAGTACTCGTGCTTAATTGGTTTTCACTTCTAAACTACAAATAGCATTGCTTCTAAATCTTGCTTTATTATGGTAAACCAAACAAGCTTTTGAAAAGGTACATTATTAGTTAAGCTCTCGAACTTTTAAGCCATAATCTAGCTCGACCCCAATTGTAGGTAATACAACATTATCAAACTAAACAACTACCCCAATTGTGTAGGTCCTAATTTTATTTGTTTTTTCCACATATTTATTTTGATATTATTTACTGTAACATGATGAGAAAATTGTTAATCAAAAAAAAAAAAAAAACATGATGAGAAAATCAAGTTGCTCACGGCGCCGGAACTATAGCTACTTGGCCCTCCCTCTCCTTTCCACTCTTATATAAACCTCTCAACTCCTGGCGTTGTAGATATATCTACTTCCAACTCACACTTCACTACTCTTCCATTTTCTCTATCTAGTTCTCTCTTTCTTTCTTTGTTTTGAACGATGATGAAGTGTGTGCAGAGCTGGCCTGAGCCGATTGTTCGAGTCCAGTCCCTCGCCCAAAGTGGGATGACAACAATCCCGGAGCACTACATCAAGCCCCCTTCCAAACGACCGTCCAATGTTGACAATACCACCGTCAACATCCCAGTCATTGACATGCAGGCCCTGACCGGAGACGACCAGGGCATGCGCGAGACCACGCTGCAGCTGGTCTCGAGCGCCTGTAGGGAGTGGGGGTTCTTCCAGGTGGTGAACCATGGTGTGAGCCACGAGCTGATGAAGCGGGCGAGGGAGACGTGGAGGGAGTTCTTCGAGCAGCCGCTGGAGGTGAAGCAGGAGTACTCGAACGATCCGAGCACCTATGAAGGGTACGGAAGTCGACTGGGAGTGGAGAAGGGGGCGATTCTGGATTGGAGTGACTATTACTTTCTTCATTACTTGCCTCCGGCGTTGAGGAAACCCCACAAATGGCCTGCTCTCCCATCTTCATGCAGGTACACCATTGTTTTTCTTTCTGCAGTTTTTTCTTTGTTTGATAGGTACGTTCTACTGTTATTATATCTTCCATTGACTTATTCGTTAGTTTGTTTATACTACTATTTCTTTGTTTCATTGAAAACGTGCTTATATGACTCCCTTTAGGTTTAGTGCTGAACAAACCTATTATATCTCTTATTGACTCGTTCTTTGATGAGTTGGTCTGATTATGTGCGAGAAACGTTTGATACATATGTATACGTAATTTTCTTAAATTCCTGATGGAGTGGAATATTATTGTAGGGATTTGATCGAAGAATACGGTGAGGAAGCTACTAAACTATGTGGAAGACTGGTGAAGATGCTGTCACTAAACCTTGGGCTAGGGGAAGACTACCTCCCCAATGCTTTCGGAGGAGAGGACGTTGGGGCATGCTTAAGGGTCAATTTCTATCCAAGATGTCCCCAACCAGACCTAACCCTTGGAATCTCGCCACACTCGGACCCTGGCGGGATGACCCTTCTCCTGCCCGACGAGGACGTCGCTGGACTTCAAGTTCGTAAAAGTGACAATTGGGTGACTGTGAACCCCGTTCCAAATGCCTTCATTGTGAACATGGGAGACCAAATGCAGGTTCTGAGCAACGCCATATACAAAAGCGTAGAGCACAGAGTGATTGTGAATTCAGTTAAGGATCGAGTTTCTCTGGCCATGTTCTATAACCCTAAGAGCGATCTGCTGATTGAACCGGCCAAGGCGCTCGTCACGAAAGACCGGCCGGCTCTCTACCCGGCGATGACGTTCGATGAGTACCGCATTTACATTAGGACCAAGGGGCTTTGTGGCAAGGCACAAGTTGAATCGTTGAAAGCTCAGGAATAACGTACATATGTGCATCTTTCTATGTATTTGCTTAATTAAGAAGCTAATATTGTTGCACCGAATAATTCAATGCTAGTTTGATGCCTAATGTACGTAGTTATATGTTTCAAAGAATTGAACTACTTGAATTATTGTACCTGGCGAGTCAATGAACAAATTGAAAGTATATATTATGAATGATGTGACTCTCTTTTGCTTTTCTATCGTAAAGCTAGGCGTAGACTTGCAATATATGCTGCTTATGCAAGTTGAGGAAACAAAGTGAATCATAAACTGATCGACCACTCATTGAGTTGAATATTCTTGAGAATTTCGATCAAGATATTGGATCGCAAAAGGAAGAATTGTTTGAGACTCTCAATTAGTGAAAATCCAATGGGATGAAGTTGATACAAACCTATAAACGGATCGGATATGGAGCTATATATATTTTGGAAAGAGAAGTTGTATATAGCTAAACTACATTTTTTTTTTCTTGAAATTTTCATTGTGAACCATTAAAGTATCTTCCATACTATCTTACATGTATCAACATCTCGACAGAACGTGACGAGAAACTTGAATTATAACACATAACAAAACCTTACTAATGTAATGTTGCACGATTCTTGTTTAGTTGAAAGGAAATGATTGGTAATTCATTCGAACAAATAGCTACGTACATATCCAGGGCCTACTCCCTTTACATGACTAGTTACCAACTCAGAAACACACAAGTTCGTGGACCATCTATAGGTACCATGCATTCTCAACCATGCTGTTGCTTGGACCATATGCTCTAAAAGTTATACCTTCAAGTTTCATGCATTCTCAATAATTATTGGCACAAGTTTCATGTTGTTTCAACATGTACATTGGCCTTTTCAAACCTTTTAAACTTCAATTTGCTAGCAAGATATTTGGTTGTTGAAATTCCACAATCCATTGATACAGCACTTACACATCAATCCAATAAGAGAGAGCTTCTAGGTCCTAATCAAGACGTTGTTGTTTTGATGTTTGATTCCGTACTGATTCACACTGTAGGTTTCGGTGAACATAATCCACTTTGTGTTTGTGCATAGCTTACTTGATGCCAACTGAATGCCAAAGACTTGCAAAAGTCACAGAACATCGGTGCCCTAAGGAAGATGCAATGTTGAGATTGTAGTTAGCATATACATCATCTTGTCAAGAAAAAATCTAACCAAACAAGCACGTTTGTTTAATGTTGTAATTAGCTAGCTAGAGAGTTTACAACTTTATTATTACGTTGTTCACCAAATTTCCCACTACCCTAAACAAACTTTTGCACAATGGCAAACACCCTCGTGCCCATTACAAACCCATGGTTAGTACGTATTAATTTGTTTTTTCGGGTCAAAAAGTCCAATAGATTGATATGGTAGATCATTATTTACATATTTCTTTGTCACCATTGAAGCCACTTAGTCAAAAACAAAAAAAGAAAACTGAAACGAATTAAGGAGGTCATCAATTTCTTCACGCATGGATGTAATTATATGTAAACTAATGTTATGGAAGATGCAAATTCTCTATGATGTAAAACCTACATTGGAGACGTTTGAACTTCACTTGAACCCTGGCAGCGGCCGGGTATAGTGACTAGTTAGATTTTTTGCTGCAAGTAAAGTGACTAGCTAGTTACTGTATTTACTTGTACTACAATATTAAAAACTAAAAACTCTCCTAAACTCAGTTTTGGTTTGGAACCCTAATATAACCAAGTCATGGTGCCTGTGGTTTCAGTAGTAGTAGAATAAGTTAGGGATCGAATTCCCTGGCGATTCAAATACATGCAATACCATACAAATCATACAATAGGACTAGTTGTCTCAGAAACAAATGCAGGATTATATGCTAGCTATTAATTACTAGCCAAGTACCCAAATCAAATCTTTATTGGTACATGTTTGTATTCATTTTGCCAAGAAGCTAAGGACTGAAATTATTAGGGAACATCAACCCATTACTATACTAGAGCTATAGGGATATATATTTGTATTACTTCCACAGTCTGATTTAAAAGAAAATATATGGAAGCAAAAAAATATTCCTTTTGTTTTAGCAAAACATATACTGTATATGGAACTCATAAAAAAAAGACCGTACTCGTTCCAAAATTTATTTATAGGAAGCTTGGGACCGAAGGCGATGTGCAGGCTCCAAAGTTGTTCCAAGGAAAGCTGATCTGATCATACACTGCAGGATATGATGATATATTGGTCGTTTGATCCTCAAGGATATGAAAGTTCCACGCCATGTTGTCCTCGTTTTGATTTTGTACCCTTTGCTTCTTCAAAGCTTGGAATTCTTCTCCCGAGGATTGAATCTCAGTCTTCTCAGACGTCTCAAATTCCTTACCATTTACTTCAGATTCCTCACAGAGAGAAGGCAATGATTTTCGAGACATATGTTTGATAGGTTTTGTATTGATCGGCCGGTTATCACTGTGACTCCGATCTGCTGAAATAGTATCCAGGAATCTTCCTTGAGCTTCAAATTTTTTCTTCAAGCTCTTGTGCACCTTAAGTGGATAACCAATATTAGTCGGTACGTACATACATACCTATAATTCTTGCTGTATATAAGTATATTATTTAATTGTTACTGTTTTACTGTTATTATTTGAAAATTTGGATTTCATCGACTATATATATAGTACCTCAAGTTGATCGCTCAATCTCCTTTGTACTTGTACATGCATAAGATGTAACGCTTCGTTGAGCTGAGCAGCACTGAAAGGTGTTGAAAACAATGCATGCATGTAAGAAATTTGTATTCATAAGCAAATAATTAACTCAAACAATTAAGTAGTTACACAGCAATATTCTTGTGAATTCAGAAGCTAATACTCACGATGTTGTACCGAAGTTAGGCAGTATTTCTGAAATGTTTTTTCTCTGAAGACTGCCTAATTCTGTGGATAACAAAACAAGGAGGCCACACAATTAGATATGTCGGTAAAGCAGCAAGTAGTATCACTGCAAAGAAGCTATCAAAATTACCAGCTAAACTTCATATGGAATGAAAATAAGTAGTAAATAACAAATAGACTCACTACTGGTAGTCTCTGGAACAAACTTTGAGATCCTGTACTTCTGCAAATTGATGAACAAGAAGAAACCATATTCAGCTACGTACGTACCATAAACTTTAAAAAATTTCAAAATCAACCGCAATATGCAATCGATCAACTATTGGCCAAAACTTTTCCTTAAGTGATAAACATAAGTTAGTGAAAAGCATAACTTGATATATGTTTAGTTATCGATCGGCTTTCAATTAGCGGCCGGCATCCAAGCCAGACAGTCGCCGCTGTGGCCACAAATTCTATTATGGATCGGAGGGCAGGAAGTGAATAATAGAATCGACCGAAGTTAATAACAAATGAAATCATGTTGATTCAATATTATTCTGCATGTTTACAATCTTCTTTATCTAGGAGTTTTCTTAGGCTGTGGCTCAGTATATATAAAGATAAAGACTCGAAGCTGTAGCTACAGTACTAGAAAAATGAAGAACCCAAAAGAACAGAGGTAAGTGAAGCGGAAAAAGGAGAGGGTCAAGTGATCCTTGCGAGTCTTAGCAGTTCCTCCTCGCTAGCTTGAACTCATAGTTAATGGTCGAAATATGGAAAGCCTCAATACTTATACTCACGCAAGTACTCTTACATACTAGACGTGAGTCATCTTTCGACACTAAACCCTAATGACTGAAACTTTATGGTATAATCTAGGATTAATATCCTGATGCGCAATAAAAGAAAGAAAATATCTGTAGAACCTGCAAATGGCTTTTGATATGGTAGATGGTCAGTCCAGAAACTCCCATGGCCTTGAGAATACCCTTTGGTGTTGCCCCTAAGATCATAAATCAGACAGATTACAAACAAAGATAAAAACAAAAGAGTGCATGCATGCAAATCAGACCAATAAATATGTAACTAGCTAGGTATACATCTCAGGGTATGCAGTGATCGATCACATAACTAGCAGAGAGACTTACTATCAGGGCCGCCAAGCTTGGTAACTGCGTCGACGAACATATCGTGTAGCTCCTGCGTCCACCGCAACCGTTCCTTGTTCCCTGCAGAGGCATCTAAGCATTTACTCGAACCCATTTTCTATCACCGATTGAGTTCCCCAGCTAGCAGTGAAGGGAGGAAGAGGATTGGGATGATGAGGCCACAAACCCAAGTCCAACCATTGCTCTCCAAATAAAGAGCAGAAGTTAACACAATGAGTACAAAAAACAGTTGTGCACGAAAACAACTCGCGATTAGGTAGCGATGTAAACTATGGTGTTCTGCTAGGTTTCGATGCCTTACGCTGTCTGTAACAGTCGGAATAAACTAAGAAAACACAGAGTCAGAGTCCAACCATTTTAAACTTCGATTTTTTTTTAAGTGTCTTTGTTTGTAGTGATTTTTTCTCAGACCGTTTAAGTCAACTATTTCAACTTAATTATAATCAAATCAACTGTACTCGTTGTGTTAAGTCTCCGAAAGCCTTTCTCTGTCTTGGTCGGGAACTAAATTTTTAATTACCTGGAAAATAGATGGAAGTTCTATCTGGTTTGCCTGCTGTCATGTTTCTATTTTTCTTATACGCCCACAAACGATAACACAGATGAAGCAAAGCTTTGTGCATGTCTATGTCATAAACGCCATTCCCAACCGCGCGTCGACCTCTAGTAGGCTGTCTGTTTTCCCCACTCAGATTTCAATCATCCCATAGAGATTTAGCAGTTGCCCTACGAGACATTGCCTTGAGGGCCAAAATCCAAATATAAGTCTGACCCAGTTTACCACCCATGGGTTTGGATTACAACTTGTTTGTGCTTGTTTCATTGTACACAGTAGTCTCTAGCTTACTGCACTAGCAGAACTTGAAGTATTACAATCATATATTGTGACCACGTAGTCCATAAAATATGTAATCCTGCACATTTTCATCACAGGATTTATAGTGCCTCCACATTTTCATCACAGGATTTATAGTCCATAAACAAGTATTACAATCAACTTGTTTTTGTCTAGATTTATAGTGCCTCCACATTTTCATCACAGGAGTTGTACGCCCCATGTCATCCTGCACAACCAAACTTTGCATCATCAGTATAAGAGTACAGAGATAATCCAGGATAAAATAAAAGGGGAAAAAATGCCTCAGCACAACTGGTCAAAAGTGAGGATCATAAGTAAAATCAACAGGCAACAACAAAGAACTGCACAAGAACACAAAGCTGGAAAAGTAGATCATTGTGTCAACATTTCCCAGGAAAAGACTCCTAAAATTAGGATAGTAAGGTAAATATCAAAGATTTGGAAAACGCTCCTAAAATCTAAAATGCTAATGCACAGTAGAGGTCATGTAATAATTAATAATTTAAAGGCAATTGCACAAGGACTTCCCCTGGGCATTGCTAGATTGTAGTTTACTACTCTTGTGTGGAGGTTGCAAAAAACACCATGGTGTACTTAAATCAAACCAAAGACTCATCAAGTTCGCTCATCTAAATTAGATTCAAGAAGCAAGGGCCTAGCGCCAATAGGGTTGTGCAAAATTTTATTTGAAGTGGTTATACTACTATGCTCCGTGGGACATTATTTAGGTCAAACAATGTGTAGACTGACAACCTTAAGAATGTAGCTGAAAAAAGATGCAGATGAATAAGGGATAGTTGCATTGTATGAGATAGACCAGAGTACGAGTACAACTTACCCAGTTATAACCAAGATGCAATCATGAAGAGAGTGATTTTGGTTAACTTGCAGCCATAAAAAAGAAAGTTCCTTATTTTATACACCAGGTCTCAACATAAAGTCACAGAATTTCACTTCTCAGTAAACCTCCTAGATATCCAATTTCTCATATAGCTATAAGGTTAAGGACAAGATTCAGTAGAACGTTTTGGTCCTGGTAAGACCAGGAAAACATTTCCATTTTGAATACAGAGCAATAATGTGAACCCCAAAACTCTATGTTCACCTAAATTATACATTATATCATCTTAGAGATCAATGGGAAATAAATGTCAGAACCAGCAATTCAAGGAACATTTACAAAAGTGTTGCTCAAAAGTTATCAACAAAGACATACATACGTACGCTAACAAAGAAGATTTGGTAACACATGTACTAAGTATGAACATCAAGAAGAACGCAGAAGCAATAGTCACAGGAATTCAAAGAATAAATATAAAGTTATACTAAACATAATATCAAATGCAAGTATAGAGTAAGAAAGAAAAAAGAGAAAGGCTTAAGTAACACGTGTTCTAAATATCAAAGATCAACCACAATAGTAAAAAATGTCAAAATGGCAAATCAAGAAACATAAAGTCTTGCAAAACCATTCTCAAAAAATACGATCACACACTATGAATATGAATGCATGGCTTCAGCAACACATGTACTATATAGCAAACACCAATAACAATTGCAGAAGACAATCACCTGAAAGATTTCATCAAGGCTTTTTTGTTTGTTACCAAGTCCTAAACCAGGCAGACCAATTAGCCCATCATTATCCCGCTCTGCTGAGCCACGTACTTTATCCGGCTCCACATTACTCTCTTGTTTCCTCCAGTTAAAACCGGGTGGCATCGAATACATGGCTCTCCCACTAGCATCATCAGCCCTGTTCACTTTCCTCCTGTCCCCAATCCCACCCAAAACTGTACTCCCTCCTTTCATCCTCTGCGCATACCTCAAATCCTCCTTTGACAACAATGGAGGCTTGTCAAAGGAGGCGGAAGCCTCGGATTCATGTTCACATTCAAGTAATAGTATTTCAGATAAGCTGGATCAGACCTCATCTCCTCCTCCGACGAGAACCCATTTCCATTTTTAGCTCCAGGAAACTCCGACAGGAAAGAGCCAACAACACCACCGCCCACACCGCTTCCTCCACCACCACCCCCAGCAAACAACCCTCCCACAGTATTCAAAGAATCCTCCACAGTCGGAGGCGCCGACCCACTACTATAGATATTCAAATCACTCTCACGATCATCAGCCTCCTGCCGACGCTGGTCCCTCAGCAACATACCCATCTCCTTCTCAAATTCATCCCCAAACGAACCCTCGTTACCTCAAGCATTGGTCTTCTCCCAGTTCAGACAACATCGTCAACAAAAACCAGCCACTACCCTAAACTAATCACTACCGACTACTACGCAGTAATCAAACCCTAAACCCCTAAAAATCCCCAAAACCTAGCCCCACCGCTTATTTACAAGCTCAAAGCTTAAACATTTGACCTGATCAAGACTCAAAATTTTCCACAACCCACTCCTTACACCCTTAAAATCAACCAACCCAGAAACGATCAGCCCAAAACAACAATCAGAGCTCGTAAACACAACTACCTTCCCCAGAATTTAATCCTATAAATTCCCATAACGGCAAAAACAAGAGCAGAAAACACAAGCGAAGGAACTGTGAAGATAGTGATGTGAGGAAATATTAAACACAAACAAACAGGGGAACTTGAGCTCTTAGAGAGAAATAGAGCAGTGTCGTCAAATAAGAAAAACAGAGAGTCAGATAGAAATAAAGAGAAAACCGACGGCGGGAGATCAATACGGGTTTAGGGTTTTGTTCCAGTTCAAGGAGCCGATTAAATACACTGTGAGATAGATAGAAAGAAAGCAAAGAAAAGAGAAAGTAATAAATAAATATATATTTTTTTTTGTTTTTTCCTTTTTTGATTTTTAGTTTTTTTTTTTTATATAAAAATTTCTGATTAATCAACAAACTCCGGGAAATAGGGGATTATTAATTGACTAGGTGATAACGGCTTTTGTTGTGTTTTTATCCAAATTTTTTTATAAAAGTCCAAAAATAATTTAATTAATTTATAAATTCTATTTTTTCCTTAAATATGATTAATGAAAATGATGTTTCTTTTAGTTTTTTTTCGTCTTCCTAGAGTGTTGATACCGAAAAAAAAACAAAAAAAATGAAGAAGAAGAATAGAAAATGATTACAAAAGGAAAAAAAATAATAAAAATAATGATAATCATTTTCTTGTGCTACATGCACAAAAGTTTTTGAGTTCAATTGTAACTCTTGCAAAAAAATGTGTTCGGATATGAATACAATTCGGGCATCAAAGTTCAATTGCAAATCAATTTTTCTAGCCAAACGTACACTCTATATAAAGAGGTCAAAACCTCCAAAAGGGGAGGATGAGAGATACGAAAGCAGAGGCAAGCGAAGGTAGAAGCAGGAGGAGGAAAAAGGAGAAGAGACAAGACAAAGAGGCGAAGCGAAACAAAGGAGAAGAGGAAGAGAACAGACGAAGGAAGCAGAGAAGGAAAGCAAAAAGCAGAAGAAAAGCGGCGAGCCAACAAGAAGGTGGAGCCCTATTCTAACTCTCTATTTCTTTTGCATTGTCTTTATCTTATCCCTGGCTCCGCCAGAAGCCCCGCAATAAGCACGCGAGCCATCTCCCCCTAAGGCCAAACGACCTCGCGAGGTCGTCACCAAAAGAAGAAGATGGTCGCTCGGCCCCCTCCTTATGTTGCAACGAATATATGGCCGGTCGACCCTTCCTCTTGTTACATATGGCCTTGCGCTTCGCATAACAAGCCGTACAAGAGGGAGAAAACAAGCATTCCAAGCAACGCGAATTTGAAGAACAGAAACTTAGAGACTTACCTTTGGCAACTTGGAGAATCCTTGAGCACGCTCTCGATCAAATCAACGGAGACGACATATCTCCATTTACAAAGGAGCAGCTTCCTCAAGTCTGATTCCCAATCATATTCGATTATCATCTGCAAAGAGGTTTCTCAAGGTGATAATCACCAAGGTGGTGTCAAGCTGATTTGAACTAGGAAAGACGTTTTTAAGGAGTTATGTGGTTCATATGATTGCGGCTACACAGTTATTATGGCTGAGACAACAGGTTCATGTAAAACGTTATCATGCGAGCTGTACATCAGTTCGCATGCAAAGACGACCCTGCGTGGATAGCCTTGCGAAATGACCTCGCGAGATGGCTAAAGCCCTAAGGGGTGGCGAGGTGACTTCGTGTCAAAGCGGAAGCCCTAAGGGGTGGCGAGGTGACTTCGCGTCAAAACAAAAACCCTAAGGGGTGGCGAGATGACTTCACTTCAAAACAGAAACCCTAAGGGATGGCGAGGTGACTTCACATCAAAATAGAAACTCTAAGGGGTGGCGAGGTGACTTCACATCAAAGCAGAAGCTCTAAGGGGTGGCAAGCTAATATTCGCGGCAAAGCAGAAGCCCTAAGGGGTGGCGAGCTAATATTCGCGGCAAAACAGAAGTATTAAGGCGTGGTGTGATGACTTCACAAAATTAGGAGTCTAGGCGAGGGGAGATGATGTCACACGCGGGGCGAGATCCCTTCATGCAGAAGATGAAGCAAGACGCGGAGTCCGCCCATAAGCATACACACGGAGTCTGCTCACAACCATACACGTGAAGTCCGCTCACAACCATACACGCGGAATCCGCTCACAACCATACACGCGGAGTCCGCGTGAAGGGGGAGTCCGCTTACACGCGGAGACTGGATTTGAAAATCACCCACGCCACTATCAAGAACTATGGCTAAGGCAATTCAAGCCTCTTGGTGACACATGCGTCACCCATTCCGGATGCACAACTCAAACTAACGGACGCTCTATCAAATTGGGCGTTCACAAGAAATACAGTTGATGGATTCAGAAATACATATGTCAAACCCATAGCTGGCACTAAGCCACAAGACCTACAAACCCCAATGAACTACGGTCGGTTTGATCCCTCAAGGGGGTACGTAGGCAATCTTGCAACCTACTAGATGCAACCAAAATTCTAAACAAAATCATTGACACCAACAGTCAAATTTAGCCAGTCCAAATGACTCCAGTCAAATTCTTAAAACCAAATTCACGGGTTTTAAACCCTCACAAATATCCCAAACACAAATTCAAAATAAATGGGTCATTCACCCATTTAAATCTCAAATGTTCGAACTACATTGGTTTGATCCCTTCATAGGGTATGTAGGCAGTCTGGATTTAAATCTAGATGCAACCACCAATCTAAATAAATTCTCGGATCGCCTGAAGCCAGAATCTCACTCCTAAGCTCAAATGCCTTCAAACACAAATCCAAACACTACTCTCACTCCAAAATCAAAGCCCTCCAATGAGTCATTCATTTGTTTGAACTCTTGAACTACGAGTGACTTGATCCCCTCCGGGGTACGTAGGCAACACATTCCCAAATGTGGATGCAGTCGCAAAAACAAACAAACCTACAATGGTCTCTTAATAAACGGAATCAAAGGGTGTTCCCTTGTAACAAAGGATTGTAATTAAAAGACACGTTCTGTTTTGAATGGGTCGAACCAGACATAATTAAAAGCTCTATCTTAATTAATAAGATAAGGGTGAAGTTATGTTGGGTATATATTTATTTACAATTTTTGCCTAACAGAGAGGAATATTTCATAGGAAAGTTTGTATTCCTTGTTATATACAAGATATTTGGGGCTTATTGAGTTGGGCTTCATAGATACAGGGCTGGCCAAAATATTTGGGGCTTTTTTCGTGCCACGACTCCAGCTACAGTTGGATGTTGAAGATATCAGGTGAAAGGACATCCAATCCACTTGTAAACCTTTATGCAATGTTACTTTCCAATTGGAGTCCATGATGTACTTGTATCATTCTCACTTGTATAGTGAAACTTGTCTATTACCAATCAACAATTTACTAACATTTCTCTATTGGTCATGTTTACACACAAATTAAAATTTTACTGAACAGTAAATGTCTAAGTGAATATTGATTAAATTATTAATCCACATCACATCGGCGAGTCCAAAATAATTGGGTTTACAAGTAATGACCCGTCGACAGTCATGCGAGCTAGGTGTATAGTTCGCATAGAAGACTAAAAGACGTGGGTTGACTTAGTCTGATGTTTAGCTGGCTACAAGGTGGCGCGAACTAAATGATACAATTTGCATGTGAGGTCTATATGCATGCGAAGTATAAGGTTGCAGGCGAAATGGACTACGCATAGAAGTGCATGAAGGCGAAGCGAGATGGCTCCGCGTAGGAGACTTCACGAGGAAGCAAGAGGCGGAGTCCGCATGCATGTGATCAGCTACGCCACATTTATCGTTGAAGACTCCTACAAATCTTTGACATACTTTGGGCCAGTACATGTGACCCTTTTAATGAAAAAACTTTTTAAGTCTCGTGAGCTTCAGGGGCGCGCGAGATGGAAACAAGCTTTAGGAGCACGCGAGATATGTTTCTACAAGGGCTGCGACACCTTGCGGGATAAGTTTGTGTCTGCATAAGAATCTACAGTTGAACAACGCTAAAGCAATGTCTTTGTGGTACTCTACTTGAGAATCTCACTTGGATTGTGATTACATCTCTCTTGGCAGAAGGTGAGCCACTATATAAAGGAACTCGAAGGCTTACAAGAACTCTCTCACAACTTACTCAAACAAAATATAATACAATCGTCAACCCAATTGTGTCAAGACCCGCCCCGAATTTCACCCCGAAACCCGAGGTGAGTCCTGCGAGGACCACCTCCAAAGAAAATTTACCGAAGACTCAGCAAAACCTCCCTCGAAAATGGACAACCCTAACTTATAAGAATTTAAGAACCACCTTTTTACTCCAAAATAAATCATCCGCTACAACCCAAAAGTAGCCAGAATATAATACACAAGAATTCCAACGGTATTCAGAGCTACTAAAAATAAAAGAAAATACAACGGAAGCTAACAAACCCCAAGTAGATTAAACAGGTAACTTACTGGTGAAATGTAGCGGATAGATGGGTGACTATGCCTCGACGTCTATTGCTAGACCTCACGCAAACTCTGCAGACTGGGCATTTTTAAAAACGAAGAGCCCAAGGGAAAAATATTCAACACGTCAGAGTGAGTGGACAAAGCGATTCTGACAACAAATAAATATTTTCCCAAAAATGCTTTCAAAGAATACGCTTCATCAGCGGCAAAAATAAAAGCTCCACTGGAAAGATTCTAAACTGGGGTCTAGCCTGGCTAAACTCCCAAACTTTAAGAAATTGTCTCTCAGACTAGGATATTGTATATTTTTGTATGTATGTACACTCGCCTAACTCTTTGTACGATATCTATGAACAACTCGAAAAATAGATACCATACAAAGCTATTACGCTTGCGTCTAACGCTCACGCCACCCCATACTGGAATTGCACCTCAGGCTGGGGGGAGCGCCCGAGTGGTATATATACGTGCTTACTCCTTGTACGAAATCTATGAATAAATACGAAAATAGAAAATCGCACAGGGCTACGACGCTCGCGTCTAACGCTCACGTCACCCCATACCGGAATTGTATCTCAGTATGTGGGGAAATCACGTATAGCTAGCTAGCATTTAATCATATACATACTAATCTCATATAAGAGTATAATCACCGAAATTCTCAATTTCAGGAAATATCCAACAACAGAAAATCATTCAAAACGATAAAGTATTTCGAACATAATAATTAAAACAAAGGTCCACTCACAGGTTAGGCCTAAACCTGATGTCGGTCGGAGGTCTCTTCCGCTCGAGCCTCCTCACGTCCTGTTCCAAATAAATAAAACCTTAAATAAAACACCGACACTTACAGCAAAACAGACATAAATAAATATGCTTCGCGCGCTCAACCAATCCTAACACTCCAAAATCTTGAATCCACTGCTAACCTCAAAACTCAGCAAATTTTACCGACATCCTCAAAATCACCTTCCACCAAACAAAAACCAATGGCCCGATTCTAACTTAATAATCCGCCAAAAATACCAAACTTCAACAATTCTCAAACCTATCCAAAACTCCTCCAAAAATTCTAAAACTTATTCCATTAAACTCCTCACATTTTTCCCCATTAAAAACATTTTCTCGGTGGCCGGTGACCAACTCTGGCGACCTCCGATGCTCACCAAAATTTGGCAGCATCTTTCTCTCAACCTCCTCTACAACAATCCTAACTATCACAAACTCCAATTCTAAGCCTAACCAAGTCAATCGAACGAGAACACACATAAAAACCCTAGAATTTCAAATACCGATTTCTCCTTACATAGCTCGAAATGGAGTGAGCCCTTTGGAGGGATTGAAGCATGAGAGGAAGGCTTTCTTTTGAGCTACAACTCGCCGGCTATGGTGGCCGGAGGAAGGAGTTCCGGCGAAAGGAACCCGCGAACAGCCGGAGCTTCCGGCGGGCTTTTCTCCCGATCGGCGGTGCTAGAGGGGCTGCCACCGGTCTAGAATTGAAGCTGAGACTGAGACCGATTGATTGGGACAGGTGCGGCGGTCTGGGGCGGCCGGACGGCGGCGGTCGGGCTCGGGCAATTTTCAGGCAGAAACGAGTCGGGGAGAGGGAGAGAGAGAGGGCGAGCAGGCGGGTGGAGAGAGAGAGAAAAAAAAGAAACATTGGGCTTGGCCCGATCCGGGTCCAAGTCATCTAATACTCATTCCAAAAATTTAACACCCCAAAAAATAATACCCCAATAAAATTACCTTTTACTAGAAAAATTATCATTTTTACCAGCAAAAATTATCATTTTTACCATCGTCACAATTTCTTCCTTAGAATAATCCCACAAAATAATCGTCTCCTACACCTCTCTAGGGATCAATTATATTTTACACTTAATGACGAACATGATAAAATTCTTATTACCACTATGCCAGTAATAAAGGTAAAAATTGTGGGTCGGGGCGTGACAAATTGAACTTTCAGACGCTCCCCGGAGCTTTGCTTTCGCTTCCCAGTTGAAGCTCTTTCTCACAATCTTTACACAAACAAACAAATACAACCTTCAACCCAGTTGATACCTTCGAGCCTCTCGAAACCAAGTTCTAAGCACATCGCCTTAGTTCTTAGATCCCGTTCACTCACCCCTGATTCCTATTGTTGCTCTGCTCGCGACAAACCGTGAGTATCGAATCGCTTAGTGCTCGTAATTCCTCGTCCGCGAGGTGACACCTGAAACCCTCCGCTCGAACAAGAAGTCAAGATCCCGCGCATCTTTCCTTGTCCGCGAGGTGGCACGTCCGCATCCCCTCTCTATTACTTTAGTAGCTAGTTACCTCTTTACTCCTTACTGAGGATCGTGACCAAAATAGGCCAAACCTTCATGTAGCCCATCAGCATTCTCGTTGAACTCTTTTTTGCTCCTATGCCTTTCAGGTCTTTTGAGGATTGAGATCCATAACCGATACTTGGAAATGGATGCTTGAGTTCACTTTCGGAATCAAACATAAAACTTGAAAGGCATTGGTGGGCAGAAAGTATCTGAAATAGGGATAAACAATTTCAACAACTATCATCGAAATCAGGAATTTAAAACAAAGGTAGTTTCAAGCAGACAGCAATGAATTTTTTCCCGCACCCAAACAAAGGTGGTTCCTGCTTCCTGAAGACCAGAATTCTAGCTGAAGATGGTCACAGATGCATATGATAAGCACCTGTGAAACCCAGCTTGAAGCCTTAAAACTTATCAATTTCTTAAGATTGAAACCAATTCCTGTGAACTGTTTGCCAAACAAAAGCTACTAATACTTTCACACTTTCAACATGATACGAAAAATAACAGTGACACTAACAAGAAGCAAATGTTATTCATACATTTGTCATAAAATAATAACTGGAAGATAATATAAAGCTGGAGAAATGTTTCATGGGAGAGGAAGGCAGGCTTCAACCCCTTTGAAAAAGCATCTATTATAAACAAACATCACAACAACAAATTCATTACATTAAATAGTGACAATTCTATGCTACTCTGTCAGCCACTGAGACGCGGTGCGCCTATTTGTCTTTCCCTCGCCGGTCTAAGTGACCGCTACTGCCTGCTCCTTTTCAAGCTGCAAGATGGGCATTTGTATTGCTTGATGTTCTCGGCCTTGGCAGGTGTTATCTTCACGCATTTTCCATGGAACCATCTTTCGCAGATGTCGCAGCCAATCCAAAATTCATCTGCATTGTAGTTTCCGCCACAGCTCCCACAGAGAGTTTCACTATGTTCATCATCCTCCTCCTCAAAACTCTCATCAGCAAGCTTAGGATTGCTTTTCATTATGCCATCACCAGATCTCTGCACAGAAGAGGAACCAGTCAATGGCTACAGAAACAAGCATGTCTTCCATACAAAGGAACAGAAATCCATGGAGACTACCAAAGAGAAATTACTTCTAACAAAGAAAGCCATAATCTGACCATAGAATGACTTGGCCATTTCATAAAATGCTATAGACAACCAATTACAAGATATAAAATCATTGAGTAAACACATACCAGCTTTTTATCAATAATTTCTTCAAAACAAGAATAAGATTTCATATGACCAAGAATCTTGATTTAAAAAGAACCAAAGTTTATCAACCAGATGAATACACTACAGCTGAATATAAAAAAATATCGATCCATCTGACCTTTGTGCTTCCTCGGGATTTGCTTCCGCTGTCCACACTAGGCTTGTCTTTAGCAGGCTTCCTATCCGTCACAACTTCAAAGACGGTAGGGAGATCATTGATCAAGCTAAAAAGTCGTTTCCTGTCACAATACAGAACAAATACTGATGAAGAAAAGAGATAACAGCTCAACATGCATAAGGATTAGTCAACAAATAAATTTCAGTATGCCAAATAGAGACAGTCGTCATTGATAGTGGCTTAGTGCAAATTGCCAAGGAAGGAGTAATGTGCTTAGAATCTTCAATTAACAATAACAGACTTTTTTAGGTTATCTTTCAAGTAGAAAATGTAATGGGAAGGAGACATGGTTAACGGTCTTCAATCTTCCACTATCATATATGGAGCTCATGCTGAATTGAAAAAGGATTGTGATGGAAGAACAATATAGAAAGCTAATTTCCACTGGGAATCTAACATATTTTCTTAAAACTATGGGCAAGCAACATAGAAATAAGATTAATGCTGTTTATCTAAGGCATTCAGAAACAAAATAATTGAGTGATACCTCTCATCCCAATTCTTAAGCATATGCACAAACAACATATAAATATGCATACTACCCCATTTACCAACGGCATAAATGCAGAAACCAAAAGAATCAAATATCACCTATACTTTACTACACTGAAGATCCTACATTTAGGTATTACCTCTCACTACGATTAAGCCGCGCTCCAAAATAAAAAGCCACAGAAAGCAGCCAAGAATCGCTATGAACAGCGACCAGGGAAAGCCAGTCCTTGCGGTTCATGCCATCCCTTGCAAAATTGATCCCAAGTGCTGGCTCGGGAAGCTCCGGTGGGACTTCCTCTGCCGGCAGTGTCACTTCCCAGGTCTCATTTGGGTGTCCATACAGACACAAATTCTCCTTTTCTAAACACCAAACCAAAATAAAAACAATTCAATTGTTCCAAACTTCCACCAAAGTAAATCCATCCAAAAGAATAAGCATTACCCAACCACACAGTAAAATTATTCTTAATATATAAAAACAAACATAATGTACACAAACTCCATTCGTACAAATTCAACACAGAAAAAATAAACCGAAAGCTCAAACTAAAACCTAGAATTCGAGACAGTGAAATTAACAATCTGATCTACAAAATCAGGCATTACCTGGATCACAGAGTCCGTAAAATTCATCGACATCTGCGTTTCACCAACCAAAAAAAAGTCAGAGACTTCCTTAAAAAAAAAAACAGAGAGAGAGAGTGAGAGAAGAGAGAGAGAGATAAGAGTACCGTAAGTCAAAGCACGGACGACGGCGGCTCTTCGGGCACCGTAATCCTTGAAGATCTCCTCGACGGTACGGGGACTGGTGGCCATCTCCATGGGGGATCTAAACGGTGCGTTTCGGAATCTGAATTGGTGACTCAATTGGGACCAATTCGAATTACAAGGAAGGAAGAGTGAGACGGATCGGAGGAGGAGAAAGATGCATGAAAAAAAGTGTTTAGGTCGTTGGTTTATGTTAACTTGATAAAGCCCACTATTTCTCTCTCTCTCTCTTCTATTTTTCCGTAGATGAGAGAATCTAATATATACCTACCATCAAATTTCGCAATTACAGTTTTGCAATCCGGGAGTTTGATTTTCTTATTTTTCTCAGAAGCCCCCCTGTAGGTTTTTGGTATTTGCGATATTGCCCCGGGTTTGGATAGCTCTGTTGGAATTAGTCTCATTTACTATATATATATTTTTCGTCGACTGTGCAGAGAACGCAAAATACTGTTTTTAACACTGTTCCTAATAACTGTTTATAAGCGCACTAAAGAGAGTTGGGCCTTCTGCAAAGTTGGGCCTGTATTTTGTCTCTTCCGTTCTTTCTCTCGCCATCTCCTGAGTCTTCGAGAGTGTCTTCTGTCTGTTTGTAACCAGCTCCGTCTCTCTCTTCCTTTTATTTCTTCCATTCTCGATACCGATCGACTAACTTCCCTATTCTCTTCAATCCCCTCTCTGGGATTGATATCTC
Source organism: Fragaria x ananassa (assembly GCA_034370585.1). Classification (NCBI taxonomy): domain Eukaryota; kingdom Viridiplantae; phylum Streptophyta; class Magnoliopsida; order Rosales; family Rosaceae; genus Fragaria; species Fragaria x ananassa. Next base: position 6,032,493 of record CP139753.1, read on the forward strand.
TGCTTCGTCTCTCTCTCCATCGAACTGTCATGAACACAGGTTGAGTTGAAAGCGCACAACAAAAGGTTTGCTTCCAAATTCATATCTGGCCGGATTTGATTTCACTTTCGCAATTTTGAATTTTAATTCTTGGAGCTTTTTGGGTTTTTTCATATCTGGTCTGTATCTTTTCAGGATTCCCACGTGGTTCCATCGTTGGCAGCCCGCACGATGAAATCACTTTCATCACTTTCATAATCGCGCGTAGGGATTGTTATCTTCATAATCTTCAGCCACTTCCATCACTTTCTAGATTTCAACCCCAAATCTCAAGCTCTGAATTCCATCCGACTCTAATCCTCCACCTTGCAGAAATCTCGCTTTCTTCAAAACCGCCTAAATCTTATCAGTCTCTGTCAAGTCTCCTCATCATCTGAAAAATCAGATGGGTTGTGAATTTTTTTTCCTGGGTTTTTATCATTTTTTGTTTGATCGATTTCTTTTGATGTCTTCAAGTTCTGTGATTGATTGCCTTTCTTAGAGAAGAGAGTTCCTATCAAGGCCAAGAAAGGTATTGCTTCTTCTTGCTCTAAGTAATTGGTTTTCAATTTATTCTTCTTCTGAATTGAATCCTTCTGCTGCAAAATTATGTTGTTTAAGGAAATTGAGCTACAACTTTTACTTCTTTTTTTTTTCTCATCAGGTATTGATTTTGGTGAAGGACTACCAGTTGATTTCATTGTCTTGCTGTGCGCATAGACATGCAGATAGAGCATGGCAGTACTTTATAATAGCATTATTCCACTCCTTCCAATCAGGTAACAGCATACCAGACCTATTGAGCATTTTTAAAATTAAGCATCAAGTGCATTTTCTCTTGACAAAATCTGCAGTTAGGAGAGTTTGCTTACAATCTTGCTTACACAATAATTCCTTGACATCATAATGTCAGAATGATATCAATTGATTGAATAGTTTTGGTGAAGTTATATAGTTGATTTCGTAGTTTAGTTGTTGTTTTGTTTGGTTTTAAAAAAAATATATATATGCTATATAAGTTTCAATTTTCACCATTGTTCCTTTCTCTGATGACTGTTGGTTGGTACTATCTTCATTCGTTGTTCTCATTCAGTTATTAAGATTCTAAACTTGAAAGTTCAAGGGAAAAAAAAATAAATTTGTGTCCCCCAGATCGTTTTCAGATATTAAAAACTTGAGTACTAGCACCAGGGCAACAGTTTTTCAAATTATTGGTTTACACCCTAAACTTTAACTTGCCACATTACCAATTCTACTTTGTATTTTTATTGTTCAGGGAGGAAACAAGCACATAATACAGATAAACCCAATAAGTTCATATTGCATTCCCCATGAGTTCATGCAAAGTTCAACAGGCTAAACCATGAACCCTTTCAAACGTGTCTTTGGTTCAATAATCTTCCTTTTTACGAAAATTATTGATTTTTTTTAACAGTCTTCATTTACTCTATTAAAACCCAAAGGACTTTCCATCAACTGACGCATTAATCTCCCATCTCTGTTGCTCTTATTGTCAATAGAAAAGGAAACACTCGACAGTTTTTGTTCCCTGTTCTCTGATATTAGCATCAATTCTTCTCAACAGGCAAGTCCAGTTATCCTTATGTCTTTCTCTTCAGTAAAACAGGATATTTTCATCGTTTTAGACCTCCCAAGGAATCATGTATGGCAATGATCATGGATGTCTATTTTCGTATATCCAGTTTAACTTAGGAAACATGTACACACTATATTATATGCCTGAACTGGAAAATTGTACAAATTAGATTCAAGATGTATGTTTAGTGCATGGACCATATATAATTGAAAAACTTAGGCAGGCCAGCACTTAATAAGATTATTTGTGAATTACTTAACTAACGTTATGGCCCAGAGCATCAAATTGTCCTTCTTCCTTCTAAGAGTAGGAGCACAAGATGCATGTAATTCCACAGATAAAAAAACATTTTCTTATTTGATATCAAATAATTATAGTCAATGGAACTTACAAATGTTTATCACTACATTCTTATTTTCTCATACAGTTATCAACATTTGTGTTTTCTATTTCAGCTATCAAACATAGTTATGCCCCATAGAAGTTAGAGAAAAAGTTATTTACATGAACTTTTGTTGTTAAGGTTAATTTTTCAAACATTTTTTCCCTGCAGAACAAGGGACAAGCACAACACTGGTTGAAGAAAAAAGAGGAAGCAGTACAGGCTTCAGCCTTGGACTAATACTGGTAATGATATGAAGCAGTCCGATCTGTATGTACCCATCTTACAGATATGTATCACAGTTAGAATTTGAATTCTAATCCTTTGAAATTGTTTCAATCTTTCTGATATTGACCTATAAACGTACTCAAAGCATAATAAATTGATGAAGAATTTCAATTTTCATTTTTTCTGGCTTTTTGTCTTTGCAGTGATTAATAATGATATTATCATTAGAAAAGTGATACACATAGTTTCATCTTTTCAAAAAAATTATGCATGTTCCTAATTCCTATGTGGTATTGTTTTCAGTGTTTGCTTTAATTAAATATTATTCCTCCTACGATTTCATGTTACGGAGCTGATATTTTCCAAATTGTTTGCACGCCTATTTTAATGTTGCCTCAAGTATTTTCATTATGTGCTGCTTTCTTATATATATCTTTTTTAATTTCCGGATTGCAGCAATCTTTACCATAAGTGAGAAATTTCCTTCCTGCGGTGGTTAAGAAGTTACAACCTTCCAAACAGGAACTTAACCTTCATTGTGGTTTAGGGTTCATAAGACTCATTTCATTGAAGTTCCCTCATTTCATCTTTTTTTTTTTAAGACTCAAGATTGTTCATAAGATTTTATTTCATTAAATTTATTGATATCTAACTATTATCTTATTTATGTTTTGTTAAATCAATAAATCTTGATATATAAGCTATAAAATCATCAATACCAAACCTCACAAGTAAATCTTGATTCATATTTTCATGAATCATGACATATTCTGTTACCAATTCTCCGCTTTCATTATCTGTTGAGGTTAACTTTCTATCTATTTAGTACAGAGTTGTCTGAAATGTCTAAAATGATTAGTCATGAGCATATAGAACTATAGATTATGTCATTGTCTAATAATGATTACCACTTAACATTTTGTGGCGGTTGAGTTGAGGAATGTTATTAAGCATGTTTGAGGAGCTAATTTGAGATTTTCAATTTCTGTAGGAAAACATTGTCATCAGCTTACTAAAGTTCATTGAATTTGAATACACACCATTCTATTTTCTAACATGATTGCTGAAATTTGATTTTAACTTTTTCTTGACCCTTTGTCTCTGCAGCATGATGGTTTTGATGATTTTGTTAATGAAGCTCCCGGCAGTGCTGACTCGAAGTTACGGAATGTGTATGAGTGACATGAGCTAATTCTTGATAACTCGCAACCTGATTAATTTCAGAACCATGTCCATCACCATGATCAAGTGTATTCCAGAACCATGTCCATCACCATGATCAAGTGTATTTTTATAGTCAGTAATCCCAAGAAGCAAATAGAGCAGCTACCAGAACAATTCACATGTAATAAACAAGCATACAATACTTTAAATTCTAGAGTGATGTGTATCCATCATTGCAAATTTGACAATAAAATTCTACTATCTATTTCAAGTAGAGTTGATGAGCAATGTTGCATTTCTAAACAAAGAGGAAAAAAAAAAAAAAACAGCTTAGTACCAATATGTCCCGCTGCAGCGCGCGGGCTACCTTTTTAGTGTGTTTATGACTTCGTGTTGAGTACTACCTCCCGAAAATCTTATTTAAGTTGGAATCTATGTTCTTAAACTGCATGAACTTCAGCTAAATGATGAAAAATGATGGCTTTTGAGTAGTTTGCAAACCTCTTTCATGTATCGTAATTATGTAATTATCTGTTTTTCAAGTTACGAGATCGATATTTATTGTTCGTCTGATAAATAATCGTAACTTTTTAATTATCAGATTTTTGAATTACAAGATCATGACAAATCATTCGAATTAAAATTGAATTAAAAGTATTACTCATTTATTCTTGGGTAAAATATTGTATAGTCCTTATGGTTTGAAGTTGACATATGTTTAGTCCTTATGGTTTTATTTTAATTTGAACAGTCCTTAAAGTCACAATTTTACATCCAAATAGTCCTTATGGTTTTATTTTAATCTAAATAGTCCTTAAAGTCATGATTTTTCATCCAAATAGTCCTTATAACCTTTAACTGAGAAAATTGTCGGAATGACTATTTGGATGAAAAATTATGACTTTAAGGACTATTCAGATTAAAATAAAACCATACGGACTATTTGGATGTAAAATTGTGACTTTAAGGACTATTTAGATTAAAATAAAACCATAAGGACTAAACAGATGTCGACTTCAAACCATAAGGACTAAACAAATTTCAATTCTTTATTCTTTGTAATTCTCTTTTTTATTACATAATAAAATAACAATACAATGTTTAAACACACAGTCAGAATCGAATGCATTAATGATTTTTTTTTCTTTTCCCAAAAAATCCCAAATTCAAATTTCTTTACCCTGTGTATTGTATTGCGTCTTGGTAATTATTCTCCTAGATTGAATTGAATTACACGTAACAGACAACGACACGACCACAGAAGTGACAGAACAACCAAGTACTTGACAACCTTAGTTTTCAGTTTTTCACTGTTGCATACGAGGGCCCGCGTTGACTCGCCCTCGTCAACTTTTTGTTCATTCACCAAAGTTTACTGAAGAAATTGACCTGGATACACACTGGAAATAGACAGGTACACAGTATGATTGATCATATCTTCCATTCATCACCATAACAAATAGCACAGAGAAATGGACAAGACCAACATACTCATGTACACAGCATAGAAATAGGGAGAGGTATCAGAAAGGGAAGGAGGCAGTGAGGTTAGGAGGAAATACCATATAGAATTTCACCGAATAGTATACACAGAATTTCCGTCTATCCAGCATTTCTACAAAAGATCGGAACAGCAAACAAAGGAATGTGGAAATCAACATAAACTTCTAGTCAAATGGTCCTGATCAAATCCTCAAATTCACCAAGATGTGAAATTCCTTTCCAGAAAAAATACCAACAGAGAAGACAAATGAAAGCTGCTTAAACAAGTTCGGTAGAGGGAAGGGAGAGCTGCCATCAGTTTGTTTTAAGACGTTAATAAATTTTTTATACCAGCTTTCTGCTCTGAGGTAAGCTTGGTAGGGAACTTGATGTTGAACTTGACTCTTAAATTCCCCCTTTTGGAAGGTTCCTTGGGGATTGGCATTCCCTCCCCTTTCACCACTTCTTCATAGGTGGGGCTGATAATGGAATTGATAGTGACTGTGAGACTTCTCCCATCCAGGGTTGTCAGCTGTGCAGTGTGACCTGTCAGAGCTTCCGCAAGAGATATCTTCTGAGTGACAATAAGATCATTTCCATCCCTCTTGAAAAGACTATGAGGTTTCTCATCAATAATAAAGACAAGGTCTGCTGGTATAACACCTCGCTGCTCATTTCCCTTCTCTGGAAAAGTGATTTTTGTGCCTTTCTTCCAACCTGGCTTGATCTCAATTGTGAGAATTTCCTCGACTGTGGTTGATCTCCTGTACAGATAAGAAAGGAAGAAAGATGAAGCATTAATAGCATATGGATCCAACATGGACATATCTATATACTTTATTTCAGTTTCAACTTTCAGTTAAAGTGAATGCAACCATCCCACACCTGGAAGGTTGAAACTTATCTAATCTTCTAATGAGAAGAGCATCAACCTAATTCATTTAAAGCAATGATAACTACTGAAGAGCTTATCTTCGACATGAACAGTATTGGATTATGCTAATATACCTGTCAACCAGCACATGTATTGAAAACCATGTTTCATATATCCCTCATTACTTGTACCAAAACATTAGGCTCCCCTTCAGCCCAAGGACAGTTATGTCACCAAAATTACTAAATTTCATGACTTGCACCAAACACAAACAACAGATACCATATGTGCATGTGCCCTTTGCAGGCTCCAAATAGGAACAGTAGGACACAAGAAGTTCAATTGCACCAAAAGAAAAATGCAAGATCTGTTACAGAAACCATCATGCCAGGACAGTGACAATAATGGAATATGGATACAAAATCATTGTTTGCAGCGAAACTTGAAAATACAAGCCGGCACAGAACATGACTGCATTAAAGTCAGTACTTTGCATCATTTGTGCGAGATGTAGACAGTGTACCAAATTAAGCAGCATGGGGTTGTTTAACCAGCAGTTAAATCCCTGAAACCATTTCACAATGTCGTCAAGAATATTTGTAGTCTCAATTTAGTAACTGAAAAGAACAAAAGATCTTAAAACAAATTGTTTGTTGCCAAATAAAGTTCATATTTTCAATAAAGCTTCTTCAAGCACAAGGTGGTCTGGTAGGTTTCAACAAAGAGTAAGAGGTGGTAGATTAAGTTATTTAAGGTGGTCACAATGATAAAAACAGATATATGAGAATAGCTTTGTACTCTAAAAAACTAGAGGTAAAAAAGAAACAACTTCGAGTTCCAACCCTGAATAATTAGGCATTCCGGATATGCAAGTCACTTCACCTAAGAATGTCTCTATCAGCTATGCCTATCAAGTTAAAGGCTTAAAGCTCACAAGGCTATAATCATGCAAGCACAAACACCTGCAGAGACTCCTATGTAACAAGCGTAACCAAACACCATGTATGAGGAATCTTTACAGCCATCTTCAAGATAACTGCAGAGTCTCAGTTTCACCCAAATCAATTTGTGCATCAGCTTGGCCTATTGGATAAACATTTACAAGCATAACACCTATAAATCTCCTATCCAACCATCGCACCCTAATACCATTTACTTGGAATCTTTCATAGCAACCCTAATTTTTTTTTTTTTGTTCAAAATAATGGTTTCTGATTACATATAATAAAATGCAAGACGAAACCATGAATCTCTTGCCTACACTAATAATTACTCAAAGATCAGTATCAGTTCTAAATTTGTTGGATATGACTTAATGAAAAGACTACATGGTACTGAAAAGAAGGATGATCCAGGCTTAACACATTTGTTGCACTACTAATTGTTCTAAGCTAATAAGATACATCAGATCAAAGAAGAACATCTGGTCAGGTAGTTCCATCTATTGCAACCAAAACTACACAATGAAATTTCAGAGCATTCCTTATTAACTCAAAACAATGATATATCTTAAATCAAATGACAGCACAACTGGTGTAGGAAAATACACACACGAGCATGGAAGCACGAAATCAAAGGTTATCATTCACTTCACATATGTAGAGCTAGAGCGAGTAGTACGTAACAATGCTAATGCTGATTGCTCAAAAACAGTCACACTGTGCAAACCATAACCAACAAAATCAAATTGAAACCATAACCAGCTCAAACAAAAAGACCAACGCATGACAAGAACAAAGGATACTTACCCACTAGAATCAGTAACATCCCTGGAAATCTTCATCTTCTTGGTGGTGCCCTTATACAAGTCTTCCAGAGTACATGGCAATGTCCTCTCAATGGGCTGGGCTTTCCGGGGCACACTCGCTGAGGGCTCACCTGCGCCTCTAAATTGAGAAAATATATCCTCCCCAAACATGCTCCTCTGAAACGCCGACCCGCCCGGCCTTGACCCGCCCGCCCGCCCCATATCCGGCATCCCTTGCCCGAACCCCGAAGACCCGAAAAACTCGGAAAATATATCATCCGGATTCCGAGTATTAAACCGGAACATAGTCGGACCGCCGTCATGCCCGCCGGAAGAAAACCCTGAATCCGGCGGCGGCGCGCCTGCCTTCAAACCCTCCTCGCCGTACTGATCGTACACCGCTCGCTTTTGCGGATCACTCAAAACCTAAAAAAATGAATTTCCAAGATTGATAATTTTGAGAATAAATCTCGGAAAATTGAGAAAAGAAGGGAAGGGGAAGAATAATTTACATCGTAGGCTTCAGAGATTTGCTTGAATTTGGCCTCGGCAGCTTTCTTGTTGTTAGGGTTTTTATCGGGATGCCATTTCATGGCGAGCTTGCGGTAGGCTTTCTTCAAGTCGTCGTCTTTGGCATTGCGTTCTACTTGGAGGACCTTGTAGTAATCCACGCCCATGGCTTCTGGGTCGTCTCTGTTTTCTCTCCGGGAGTTTCTGGGTGTGTTTAGAAATCAAAAGGTTGAATATTATGTATGGGAAAACTGGGGAACTTAGAATTCTTGGCCGGAGTTCCCACGAAGGGAATGGTGGTGATGATGTGGGTTGCGACTCATCAAGAATAATGGATTTTTCTTCAAATGGGCCGCTATTAATGAATATTATATTTTTCTTGTGTAGGGTAAACCGGCCCAATTTGGGGATTATATTCCAAATGTACATGATCATTTTCTTGGTGAAATAGTGGGTTTTTTAGCACATTAGAACAAAAATAATTGTTCATGTTCAACCTAACAATGCTCTTGGACAGAAATAAAATGGTTATATAATAAAATACTTACAAAAATATATATGTATATAAATGGTTTCTTCAACGTAACAATGGTCATAATTTTGGGATAACAATATATTTGTAGTTTGAGCTAATTTGAATGATCTACGTTTATAAAAGCTTGATTTATTGTATTCATTTGATAGTCGAGACATGATGTCTTTACTATGCATGAGATAGTTCGGTATAACATATAAAATTTTTAGATATAAAATACCATCGATACTCATAAAAGACGTATCAAGATAAAGAGGATGATCGTGTTGCCATAAATATATATATATATATATATATATATATATATATATTCTAACGGCAAGGTATAACTAATTAAACACATGTTTCACTAGCATACTTTGGAGTGGTAGGTAATGTATTATCGTTGCATTTGAAGTTAATGACAATATGACAATCATTGAATAAGACATTAATGTTGACTCTAAAGAGGTAAGAGGAATCATATTAAACACTTAAAACAGTTTCATTAATGAGATCACAAATAAGATATTAGAGTAATTCTTTTAAAATGAAACAAATGTAAAATAGATCGAGTTTTCAGTTCACGAAAAAATAAACACTTTTTTCCATTGCTATTAGCGAGTTCAAAAACTAGTTACTACTAATACCATAATCATATCGGTGTTTATGGTCTAAGTTTGAATCTCACATTCTCCATCATTTCATTTTCACTCGATCAATAGCCGACATCTAACAAACTTCATTACTCTTAAAACTTAATCAACATCAATACCACTATAATATTGATACCTATCCACATTAATAATATTAGTTTGTATCTCACACTCTCTACCAGTTGATGCTAACAAGCAAAACTGTTAGCATAATCTTCTCCTTTATTATGAGGCTCGAACTCATGACCTCGTGATTAGAAGAAAAACACAAACAAATAACCTCCGAAGAAGGGAGGTTAACCTTTAAGTAACAATGATTCCCCAATCCTTTTACGCCACGCATGTGCAAATCCACCCTACCTCCACGAATCCACCGCATCAGATAAAAGCCATCCAATCATTTTTGTTCAAAAATAAATAAATTCAAAAGGCAAAATTAGCTTCTCATCGTCTTTGAAAAGCTGTGCGCTGAAATCCAGTGTCGGTTAGAAGCTCTCTGGTAATGGCGACGATGGGCCAGACGGCCGCGGAGGTTTACGAGCCGAAGCTAATCCAACTGTGGCGAGCTCTCATAAACTGGCTCGGCTTCTTCTTCCAGATCCTCCGAGGCGCTCCCTGCCTCGCTCATTTACTCTCCTACGTCCCCCTCCTCGCTTCTCCTCCTTCTTTCCGGCCTCTCCCCGTCGCAGAAATCCCTCTCAACGACACGTCGTCCTCCACCCACGCCAACCTCGAAAACGGCGTCGTATCCGACGATCACCCCCTGCCGAAGCTCACGGTAACGCCTCAGCTGATTTTCATTCAGTTTTAGTTGAATTTGATCATCTTAGTGTTTGTTTCTTTGTTTCGTTAGAATTGAAAATATTTTAACTGAGGTAAAAGTCTAGGTGATTTTCTGGAGTGATGTAGTTGTTACTGTCAGAGATTTGCATAACGAGCTTATCGTTGGAGTTGGAACTAATGCTTGGTGTAAAATTTGAATGTGGATTTTGTAATGTGTAGGTAGTTCTTGATTTAGACGAGACGCTAGTGTGTGCATATGAAACGTCTAGCGTGCCTGCTATTGTGAGGACTCAAGCAACTGATGCTGGGTTGAAGTGGTTCGAGATTGAATGTGTATCTTCGGACAAGGTTGGTAGACCTGGCTCAACTGTTGTGCTTATTTTTGAATTTTCGAGTTTGTAGTGCGTTTTGTGTTTGATGTTATGTTTTTTTGGGCTGGAGGAGTCTGATGGTAAACCGAAGATCAGTTATGTGACAGTGTTTGAACGTCCTGGCTTGCACGAGTTCTTGAAACGGATTGGTGAAGTTGCTGATCTTGTCCTCTTCACTGCTGGGCTTGAAGGTTTGTTGTTGTTTTCTTTTTCTTTTGTGATTCACAAATTTATATTTTCTCTAGTTTTGTGATTGTTAAAGATGATAAGACTCTGCATTGTACAGGTTATGCTAGGCCACTTGTTGACAGAATAGATGTGGAGAATCGATTCAAGTTTCGGCTTTATCGGCCTTCTACAGTTACCACGTAAGTTATTTATTTATCTTTGGGAGGGAACTGTTCCTCGTTTGAGCTTGCCTGATGTGCTCATTTTTCAGTTTCTACTAACTTCAGTATCTTGATTCTTGTATATGCTTGGGCCTCTTGGAGTTTTAATGGGTGTTGACCGTTGTGAATGCATTGTATTTCTTACAATGATAGAGCAGAATGTGATACGAGTTTGTATTTCCCTATGTTTTGATAACCCACCAGTGGAATGGCATACTGACTTTGATTAAGACTAGCACACCTGACCCCCACCATTAGGTAATTTATCTAATAATCCTTTTTGGAGTTGTCGAAGTAGAGACCGCTCACATGTCCTATCCCATGAAACCTTTTCTAATCCTGATTGTTTTGATTGTTCATTTCTCAAAGTTGTCAACAATGTGAACAAGTTGCTAGGCTGCAGATAAAAAGCTGTCATTGTTGAACACTGTATGCAATGTTAGTCACAAATTTCCTTATAATTTGGAAACATCTCTGACCTCATGTATGCCACAGGGAGAACCGGGATCATGTGAAAGATATATCTTGTATATCGAAAGATCTCTGTCGAATTGTTATTGTTGACAACAACCCATTTAGTTTTCTGCTGCAACCGCTGAATGGAGTTCCATGCATTCCATTTTCTGCTGGACATCCGTATGATGATCAGGTAACTAATTTTCTTGCATTTCAAGAAAAGACTTGAACACCATATGAAACATCTTCTTATTATATTCTATGCATTTCATTCTTTCATGTGGATTCTTTAGCTCTTGGAGGTCCTGCTTCCCCTACTCAAACACCTTGGCCAGCAAAAAGATGTGAGGCCTGTGCTTTATGAGAGATTCCATATGCCTGAATGGTTTCAAATGCATGGAATTACTGTTTCTGGTTAGAGTCCCATCATTGGTCTGGTAGCTGCAATATTTTCTCGAACAACCTGACTAGGAACTCATGTTGGGTGAAGTATCTCTGCAGATCTTTCTTGTATATTATAATGTTCCTTCACTGCCGGCGGCCATGCAAATGCATAAATTTATTGGATTACCTGCAAGGGAAACGGCTTTGATTTGATATGCGTAAAGAATGCAAGTATATGGTAGAGTTAACTTTGATTCTTTTGTAATAAAACAATAGTGAATTAGGCTGTAGTATTTGATACATTTGTTATGAGAATCTTATCATTCAGATTTAGTGAAGTACTTTTCTGATTTTGTTATTCAGAGTCTAATTCAAGTCACAGATATATGTCGTTAATATTTATTCAAAGTATATTCATGTCATCTCTTCTTTTGTTACGGTGCCCTTCTGCTTGCTTCTTAAATCTGATAACTCCATCACTAAACGCTTTATCTTTTAATCCTTCTCGAAGATATTGATGCGTAGACCACCCCCTTAGAAAGTGCATATAAATCCTGATTGTTTTTTGTTCACTTGATCAGAGTTGTTAACGATGTCAAGGCTGCAGATAAAAGCTGTTATGGCACGGTGAAAACCAGGATCATGTGAAATATCGAATTATCTCTGTCAAATTGTTACTCTGACGACAGCAAGTTATTGCAGCAACCGTTGAATGGAGTTCAATGTATCGTTTTCTGGCCAACCTATCAGCCTATCAGTTCACCGCCGTATAGGCCAGACCGCCAGAGTGCTGACCACTACACCAAAGAACCAATTTGTTGTCTCTTATATTTTCTGTAGAAAACCATTTTGCATAAATCGTAATCCATGCAAAACTTTAGCTGTCAACCTTATCATCTCCTTTTCTCTTACCTGAATTTCGACCCGAAACGTCGACCCAGATCTCAATTTCAATTCGAACTATCAGACTTGTCGGTGCAAAGCTTGTCGTTGACAAACTTCCTCGAGGAGAAGAAGCATTTCCCGTTGTCGTCAATCCACGCGATTGATCGAGCTTCGGCGTCGGCTAGGCGGTGCCTCAGAGAGAGAGATATATATATATATATAGTAGTCAAGTGGATGAAACATCTCTGCGAATCTTTCTTGTATGTTAATGAACAGTTTCTTCACCAGTTTCTTTTTGTTCGCGCGGGCGGTGAACCCCTTAGGTGGTGCCACGTGACTTTTTCTATTTAAGCAAGAATCACACCAGCATCCTTCGACCGACTTTCGATGGCAAATGTTGCAAGCACAGAATATAGTTCTCCCTGCCAACAGAGGTATGACAAAGGATCTTAATTGGTTTAGTTTCATATATTAGCACCCAGGTCTATTTATCTCTGATAACTACATCTTTTTTCTTTTTCCTTTTTTTGATGTGATCAGTAGCAACAACGATTTGTCCAAGTCGACGGCCCTTCACGCCGTGTTCGGTTTTATCATCGGACTACTGACCGCACTCGTCGGGCTGAAGCTTTTCGGATCAGGCACAACTCCTTTCATAGCTCATCCTTGGACCATGTCACTCTTCATCTCGGCCTCATTTGTTTACACCATTGCCGTTTTGGCGGAAATAACTACTGGTGGAGCTCACAACAGTACTTCCAACCTGTTTAGGTACATGTACCTCATTTCCGGCTCCCTTGCCTGTGAGTTACTAGGCTTTGTTCTCGTCGGTCCGTTTGGCTTGTTGCTCATGAATCCCTCAGCATTTTTACTCGTAGAGCTCCTCCGTCGTTTCGATCTACAGATTCAGACGTTCAAACAACAGATTGAGATCACTGCTCAGCAACAAATCACTGATACTCCTCAAGAAGTTTCGACAACAATCACCGAAGTTCCCCAAGTTGGCGAGGTTCTGATCACTATTCAGATCGTTCAGTGTTTAGACTAGACTCATTAGAGCAAGTCCACTTTTTGGGTCTTCATTTGGAAGGCCTAGCCTAGGTCATGGGCGAGACATGGGTCGTCACTTGACAATGATTCTGAGCTGCAATTTTCATCAACGATTTTAATTTATGGGTCGTCATGAGGCCGTGATTGTTTATTAAATTTTATTATTAGGTATTTATGTGTGAATAATAATTTATTATGTTAATAAATAAATTAGGAAAAATGCCCAGATACCCAAAAACAAGGCTCGTAAAGCCCATTTGAATGAAAAACAGTTTCATTATTTCATTCTAATGTTTCTTATGAAAAATACGTTTATACCCCTACCCTAATTCTCTTTCTCTCATCTCCCTCACCTCTCATTCTGATCTACTATCCTCTCTCTCTCTCTTCTCTCTTCTTCTTCTCTCTCTCTCTCTCTCTCTCTCTCTCTCTCTCTCTCTCACCATCATCGCCGCCCTCCTCTTTCTTTAGAGCTCCGATCTCCTATGGCAATGGCTACCATCGTCGTTCCTCGCTCCTCCGCTCTGCCTTCAGCCACTCTCTCCCCGATCGCCGCCTCCTCAGTTTCTTCCCGCACCGGCCGCCTCGGATTGCCTCACTTCACTGGCCTCAAGGTCAGGTCCACTCTTCAGACCTCTCGCTCTGTTGGATCGCTGACTTACGGCCCCGCTTATCGCCGCCAGGGCTCTCCTTCTCTCTCTCACCGATGTTTCTCCCTCCGCCGCCATGCTTCATCTCATCTACGACCACTCCAGCTATGACATCATCCTCACCGTTTGCTGCAGCAGAAAGAGCCAGGTCACTCCTAGCCTCTAGAACCTTCTCGTTTGCCTTTTTGAATTTCTGTTGTTGTTGTGGTGGTGGTGGTTAGAGGCTTAGAGCTAGGAGGTTTCCGACTGTTGATTCCGTTTGGTTGATGAGAAATCCATGTGAAATCAGACTTGAATTAGCATGGATTGAATTTCCTACGTAGGTTTCTGGACATATACACGTAGTACAGTTTCACGGTGACCAAATTAACGACGCCAGAGATCTCCTCCGACCTCTCTCCTTCGATCTGGAAAACACACACACTCTCTCTCTCTCTCTTTTGTCAATAACTCGATTATTAGGGGTCGGTAACTGATTATTGGAGGTCAGTAACTGATTATTAGGGGTCAGTAACCAAATTATTAGGGGTCAGTAAATAATTATTAGGGGTCAGTTTCTAATTATTGGGGGTCAGTAACTGATTATTAGGGGATTATTGGGATCAGCAAGTTATTGGGGGTCAGTAACTGAGTTACCAGTGACGGAAATCTGACGACCGGAGAAAATTTGAGTTACTGGAGGTCAATAACTGATTATTGGGGGTCAGTAACCAAGTTATTGAAGTCAGTATCCGATTATTGGGGGTCAGTATCCGATTATTGGGGGTCAGTATGATTATTGAGAGTCAATAACTGATTATTGGGGGTCAGTAATCAAGTTATTGAGGCCAGTACCCGATTATTGGGGGTCAGTATCCGATTATTGGGGGTCATTTATTGAGTTACTGGGGGTTAGTAACCGAGTTACCGGTGACCGGAATCCGACGACCGTTGACCGGAGTCAGACGACCGGTGACCAGAGTCCGGCGGCCGGTGACTGGACTCCGGTGAGGTTCTGGCCAATTATTCTCTCTCTTCCACTTTCTCTCTCTATGCATGTTTAAGGGGTGAGAGTAAAATAATCTTAAAATAATATGGTTTGTTAAGACTTTAGCAAAGATTTGTGCATTTGAGCATAAAGATTTGTGCATTTGAGCATAAAAAATGTTACCTTATATTGAAATGGCCTAATGTAAAAGATTATCATTGGAATGAGAAATGAAGGGTTTGAATTAATACTAAATGGGCATTTTCCCAATAAATTATTGAAAAATATTTAAAGGTAATAAATAATTTATAATGACATATTGAAATTAATGTAGTTATTCTATGACTTACATAAGAAAAGGTAATGTAAATAAGGTTTTTCTTTTTTGTAAGATTGTAAATATTGTAATTAAACAAACTACCTATGTCATATGAAATTAAAAATTTTGTAGAATTTATCTCGGGAATGGTAGATTTTTGATACCATTTTCTATTTTTTCCATGATTTAAATAATAGGTATATAATAAAATTGGGACCAATCCAATCTTATGCATGTCATTACACATGATCATGACCTAGGCCTTCAAATGAGTTTGGGGTGGACTTGTTCTTAGAGTATATGTCGCTTGTTTTAGCCTTCTCTTTTTGCCTAATTAAGAATAAGCTAGTCTTTTGGCATGTACGCGTACGTATAGCTTTCTTGTCAAAGTTTTTGTAAATACAATACTATGAAGGTTTATGTTTTTGTTCTTTTATGAACGATAATTTATGATCAAGCATGCATAAATTTAGCTCGGTTCACCTTCTTCAGAATTCTCAACAGTAAAACCCAAAACCAAAGTTTTTTTTATTAATATATAGAGCATGCTTCTTCAGAATCTCCATGACCAACCAGTTTCTTGACAGGAACGTAAGAGAGGTGGGTCTGGAAGGGTAATGACCTGAATAAACCATCAGAGTTTCGGTCCTCCGTCCTCGTATGGATTTCCTTCGATCTCTCTTGTGGAACTTCTAACCTTTTAGGCTAACGAGAGTTGATTCTAAGCGGTTAGTCTACGTCGTAGTTTGTTAACCCCCTCTCCTCCCTGAGAGTCAAAACATGAAATATATTAATTTGGAGCTTCCTGTAAAAATGGTAAGGGATTTGTATTTAGGTTATACCTACAACATGCTAGATAACATATTCATTTCTTAGTATATTCCGGCAACAAGTACGAACCTGAGGCAGCACGCCAAATGACTTCAGGATCAATCCAACCAACTTTGGGTACTATATCTGCAACGTTAATCAATCACATGCATTAATAAACTATAAACTAGAAATGACATGCGATAAGGACACAGAAAGCTACATGTTTGCTCACAAGTAGAGAGATGATCGATCTCCATTATAAAAATAATATTCGCCGGTAAAGCAAATCAACAATCAGTAACTTGATGTAACTCTTCAGTCAAAAATAGAAAGTTAGGGTATAAACCATGCTTTCTTCGTGTATAGGGTATAAATGTCTTTGACCCCAGTAACAAGTTAGGACAGGGCTTCTCAGCTGCGGATGTCTGTATTTATTCTTACAGTACCGATTTCCACTTTACACTCATTTTTCAATCGAATTTTCACATCTCCACCATCTAGTATTTAGATACTATTGTATAGATCATTTCTGTAAAATTTCAGCCAATTTGGTTACCATTAAGGCACTTAAAACTACGTTTTTCTGTTACAAACATGAACGGTTCAAGTTTGACAGAATTATGTTCATCTATTGGTTTAATCGAGTTTGAGTGCTTTAATGGTAACCAAATTAGTTGAAATTTTACAGAGATAATCTGTACATTAGTATCTAAAGACTAGACGGTGAAGATGTGAAAATTTAATTGAAAAGTAAATGTAAAATAGAAATCCGCATCATAATGCGGACCTCTGCATCTGAAAAAGGCTGCTAGTTAGGATATATATGTCTGCGAAAGTTCTTGTATGCACCATGGTACAAGTAAACCGACTATCATAATAAAATCTCAGCCATCCGTTCAATCTTGTTCTTAACTTGCACTAATATTAATGTTAACGCCGTTAACAGAGTTAAAATTAACAAAAAAATCAGTCAACATGGTAAAAACCTGTAAACGTTATATTTATCAAATTAACCCAGGGTATTCAATCGAGGTCGAATGACTTCAATTAAAAAAAAGCCAAAGGTCGAAGATCAGGGCTCTAGCCTCCTCGGATTTCATCATGGTGATGACATTTCCGGGAAAGACGAGAAATCACTGCTGCATATGAGATTACAGATCTGAAAACGATGGCCGAATCTGATATGGGCAGAATTCGCAGGAAAGGGAGACTAAGGTCAAATCTGATATGGCTGTAAAGAAGATCGGGAGATTAGGACTGAAAATGAATCAATGGGTTGGATAGGAGATGGGAACTGAAAATGGTTACATGCAGAGGGGCAATATGTTGTGAGTAGAAGAAGAGAGTTCTGGAAAGAGGAAAGGAATTGCACCGAAGAGTTAAGAGAGAGAAGAGCATTACCAAAAAAAAAAAAAAGAGAGAGAGAAGAGATATAAAAAATTAAAAATATAAAAAATTGAATCCCCATAAGTTTTGCTACCTCGTCAAATTATATGGGTTTGGTCAAAGTCGACCACTATAACTCAATCTCCAATAACACGAAAAACACCCACAAGAGCTAATCTCTAATAAGTTTTTAGATGATAAATTATGTATAATATTATTATTAAACATTTAATTAAAAAAAAATATGAATCATTTAAAATGAAAGTTTTAAAAAATAATATATTACCTAAATAATAATATAAAAGTTTTAGCAACCTTAGCATAAGGTGATATTATTTTTGTTTTTTTATAATTATATATAATATCGTATTTTGCTGCATCTAAAAACGTACTCATTCCAACAAAATTTCAAAACAAACGCTTTCACATTTCTAAACAGGCTACGATGCACCATATTCGCACCTAATTTTATCAAGTCAGAGTATACTTCACCTACACCGTCCACACGGTATGCTGGATGGAGTCCCCAGATGTACTCCGAACTTCTAGAACAATAAAGCGGTTGACAATGAAATTGGCTCGGATCCAGGTGGAGTTGAGCCAAGAGTGCCTCCATGCCTTGAAGCATGTGATGACTTGGGAAATTGATTGCTCTCAAAGTCTCAAGATTTGTAAGTGAAAATATGATTTGGTGTTATTTTAGCGTTGACCATAGTGGTCAATCCTATATAATATATATATATACACACACACAGAGCCCTTCCAATAAGCGATTATTATTTTTTATTTCTAGGGATAGATTATTTGACGAACTTTTTGGTCACAAAATCAAATCTCCACCGTTCAGTTCGTTGGGCTATATGATTAGATCATTTCTATAAATTTTCAACTCATTTCGTGATCGTTAAAGCATTCAAAACTGTGATTTACAACTAAGAACATGGACGGTTCAAGTTAAACAGATTTAGTTCGTTTATTGATTTTATACATTTTCAAGACCTTAATGATTATTATTATTAAATTAGCTGAAATTTTACAGAGATAATCTACTCATATATATATACCTAGATACTAAACGGTTAAGATGATAAATTATGATAAAAAAAAAAGAGTCAAGTTAAAAAGATATGCACCATAGTTAAGAATGCTCTTAATGAAGAAGGATTAATTGTGTGTGTGTATTTTGAGTTTAAGACTAAACACGTAGATGAAGGCCGCAATGGATCGTAGCCATTTTTTATTTTCATAAGGTGAACTAAGAAAACAGTAGGGTGACAATAACTACATCTTTTATATAATCTTAATTCTGATTGTCATGGAGTTGCAATTATTTTTTCTTTTTTATATTTTGTTATTAAAGATGTAGATTGAGACCTAACTTAAATTAAAGAGATTAAATTTTGTATACGTACATGTTACTCCATATTAATGCTTACATCCAACGATTAAATTAATTAGCAACCTCACATTATTATTATTATTTTTTAATGAGGAATAAATCTCTAGCTCATCATTTCAACCTTTCGAGGTCAAGCTGAAAGCGGATAAGCTTTTATTTATATCTCACTGCTCACAGTTTTAGACTCCAAATCGAAAAACCAATGTTGTGACCGCGCTCCAGTTGTGTGGTGCTATGCACAAGCCCAGTCTACATACGTACACATTTTCACCAATATCTTCTCTAAATTAATTTACTCTTATAAAATGGGTAACAACGTATAAATTATATATCGGTAACAATGCATATAATTCATCCATATGTATAAATAAATATACGAGTAACAATGTATATATACTATACTCTCGTGGACATAGTACCAAGATCGTAAGGAGGACGGCGTACAACAACTAAAAATTTTATGATATGCATATAATATCCTATTCATATCCAATGGTTAATTGGTGTAGTTATTCTTTCTTTCTCGATCGCGTTGATTTGAAATTTATACATTACACCGCTAAATAAATTAGTTGGTGTAAGAGCATATGAATTTTGTATGATTTGAGGAATGAAAAACAAAAAGACATGGACTTGACCTTATCTATATATTTCTTCTTATGTGCACAATGTGAAAAATCTAGCTTACATGCATTGAATTCGACCTCAATCAAGTGGTTGGATTCTAACTTTGTCATTTACTAAATACTTTTTACTAAATACCTATTGAGTTAGCTTGGGTTAGAGAATGGAAACATATATGGCTCTTGTCTTACATTATTTTTGTGATCCTCATCTTGTTCCTTGGTGGTTACGGGTGGCTTGAAGTAATTGCTTGCACCATATCTTACAGATGAATTTTCGGTCCTCTCATATTTTTAGAAAAGATAATGAAGTGGTAGATGTATTTGTTATTTTTGGTTTATCATTATCGATCTCATAGATGAGATCTATCACTAATATTGGGCCATTCTTCCTACGTTGCATGGAATCGAAGATAGAAGCGTGGAAATATTTTTTCCGAAAAATATTTGGAAGCGGGAGTGTTTTAGAAGTGTCGAAATAAAATAGTATATAAATATATACTATATAAAATAAATAATATCCCCATATTTTATAATGTTCATTAATTTTACTATGGGAAAAAATATTCGTTAATTATTTAGATAATTACGAATAATAATATAGATAACTCATATGTTTAGGGTTTACCCGAAAACTTATCAATAAGCTAATAATTAAGTTGTAGTTTGACCAAACCACAATGGAATAGCAATCAATGGGGCTGTAAACCAAACTCACGTGCTTGTAAGTTGTAATTAAACCACTTCGAATTGTTTAGCCCTTCTCTCTCCTCTTTCTCTCACAACCGCTTCCGTGCTTCTTAGAAGAAAGAACCCAGATAGTCGACCTGGCACCCAACTCTCCTCCGCTCCTTCTCTCTGCTCCGCTTCCTCTCCTTCTATCTCTCCACATCCACCTCGTCAGCCTGTCCTTCATCTCCTCTCCTCCTTCTTCTCCGCCTCCGACCTCCAATCAAGGACGCCCTACACCTTGAAGTAACTCAAACCCCTTATCTCATCTCTCAGATCTCGAAAACCCTAGCCTCCGAGCTCGTTAGACTCCCCACCCCCACCCCCAGTCTCCAATTGCAGCTTGTCTCCGTCGCCTCAATCGGATCGGAGTCTACTCCAGCAATACAGTAATTTTAATGTCTCGGTTTTACTACGGTTATGTTTTGGTTGGTCAAAGTTCACTAACCAAACGTTGTGTATATATCTGTTAAGTCACGTGAGTGGTTCAAGTGCACCATGGTGCACTGAATCCGCTCCGTATATGTCTGACCCCAGTAACTCCATCTCCTTTACATGTATCAGCAGCAGTGCAGCACTGATCTGTCCATAAATGTGGCACTCCATGCTTTATTTGGCTCGTCTATCGCATTGTTTGTCTCCCTTGTTGGCTGTTGCCCTCAAATTTCTCGGAACCATATGCACGGCCGGCCATCTTCTTCGCACATCTCCATTTGATATCGAAGATAAGAACCGGTGCAGAGCATGGAGCTGTCAACACCGCCAACTTCTTCAGGCTAGGGTTGTGGAACCTCGATATCCACGGGTTTATTAACTAATGTACGTCGTTTCGGGCGTGAATATTTAGGATTCATTCTTTTCGGCCTGTATGTTTGAAATTCATGGATCCCGAAGCTTTCTTTCTGAGAATCGTCGCAACTTTGTTTTTTGTTAATTTTTATATTACAATGTTCTAACTAGAGTAAGGCTAGCATTAACCAGAGGTTCGACAGTAATCTTCATAGAGTACCCATACAAGGTTCATCAACAGAAAACAAAAGCCTTGCAAAATAACAAAAACATTCAACCGAAGGAAAATTGCTGAACAATCCAGTCTAATGTTACATAAATGCTTATTTCTTTCTATGATCTATGCCTCGCTGTTTCTGAAGATGCAGTAGTTCTTTGATACATGCATCTCTATCACTACGATACAGTTCTCCATCAGCTTGCTTTGGCCATCTGATAAAGCAAAACCTGATGACTGACCTTTCTATAGAGTACAGCATATTTACTGTGTATTTAGGAGCTTGGAACTCCGCTGGTGGTGCCTCTTGGTAGACTGAAGTTTCATTTTGGCATTTCAACAAGCACTAGATGATTCTTCTTTTGATTTCTCTGTGACTGCCTCCTTGTCTGAGTTGCTTGCATCTCCCTTGTTTGCCAGACTTGTTTGTGCCTGAGAATCTGAAACAATCCCCAAAACTACCAATATAGACCTGAGAAAAGAAAATATCCAAATCAAGTTCCACAGTTAGTTAGTGGGCCTCCCCTACCAACAGATCTTAGATGTCAAAATGACGGAGTTTTTCATTCACCTTGGAAGTGAAGATCGGATGTCTAGTTGGCTAGCATGGGCGACTAAGGGTGCTTTCAGAGCTGCATTTTTCTTCAATGCATTTTCTAGCTGGGCTGGAGGAAGCTGAAAAACAGTAACATAGACACAGCATTGGAACTCTTTAAGGATGTGAAAAACAACAGTTTCTCAGAAAAAAGTTGATTCTACAACAAGTACAATCCAATATACACGCCAAGATGAAAAATGTATAGACAAAAAAAAACTCAGAAAGTATAGAGATTTGTCATAACTCAGCAACAGAAGTTGTGAAAGAGAAAAAGATAAAGCCAAGTAGAGAATAAAGACAGAAAAGGTTGACAAAAAAAAGGGAAGATAATTCCAGATATTGCAGATATTGTTTCAATATCTGATACCTCAATCAAATTACAAATCCAATGACCAAAATGACAACTCAAAATGACAACCTAATTTTGACGTGATAATTTATCAAACAAAAATTAAAGCCCAAAGTTAATTTTTCTGAATATAAATAAATTTCTTTTTAAACCTTATCCTGCAATTTGTCTGTCACAGTAGTAACTGTAAAACGAACCCAACAAGTACGAACCTGAAGCAACACGCCAAACGATTGAGGCTTTGTCAAGAATGTGCACTTCAGAAATCCCACCCACAACTTCGGGTATTTCCATATCTGCAAGCATTCACCAATCACATTAATAAAATATAAACTAGAAATGACAATCAATAAGATTAGGATACTGAAAGCTACCTGTTTGCTCACAAGTCGAGAAAGGATCTCCATAATAAAATCCACCTATAATATTCACCGGTAAAGCAAATCAACAATCAGTAACATGATATAACTCTTCAATCAAAAATACAAGTTAGGATATACACCCACTTACAAATTCAGCCGGCACTGATATGATGAACTGGGATCAAAGACTACACATGTAATAATATTAAAGTAGTTGACCACTTGAGTTTTTGTTTGTGTATACTTTGGTCCTAACTTTCAGACTTTAAAGTCATAATCATTTACCAAGATACTCTTTTACAGATTTGTGGACACAATAGAACTGTGATAAATATAGAAAATTAAATTCAGCACCAGATGCTGTATTCTATGATTGTGTGACGCAATCTAGCTAATGTGTGCACCTATGGTCTCAGTAAAGCTCATCTTACCAGTGCAGGAAAAGCACCGATAGCTTGCAAGACTGTACGCATGAACAGTAAAGGAAGGGGAATCTGCTCAACCTGCAAGTAGAAAGCCTATTTCTCATTAGCATCTGCTCGAAAGAGGTGGTAATTAAAAGTAAAGGTCACACGGTACAAACCAATTGATTCAGAACTTTAGCAATAACTTGTTGGTTGAATATCTGTCGCTGATCGAAACATGCATTGCATGCATCTGTGACCTGTTTGTACGAGAAAGTTATTCAGTCACTAATTATTGTCCCTCGGAACAACTTCTAACCAAGAAAAAGAAAAGAAGACGTGCCTTCTTTAATGGAATTCCATCTCTGTCAGGATCAATCCCATGGATAGCAATCAAGACTTCAGCTGGAGCCAGAAGAGGACCAGAGTGGGATGATCCCTGTGCAAGGACAATGTAGGACCATGAACAGAATAACAGATACTTCACAAACATATGTACGTCTGTCTTTTAATGAATTTTCCACAGTAAAAACAGATGCACTTCGAACGCTTAGATAGCCAAGGATGGCCAACAAATTGATAAAGGAAAAATTACCTGTAGTATGCGATTTAGTGCTGCTTGGAACTTATCCAGTGGAAGATTTACAAGTTGGGGAAAGATCATCATAACCTAACAAAGACAGGTGTAGTAAGCTTTAAAATGAGAAAAGCTTGTGGACTGAAGTATCATCTTAAGTATAGATTCCGGAATGGGACTTTGTTTACTCAGAATATACACAATACAAGATAGAGGATTTGATGTGAAAGCAGCACGTGCAATTATGGCAGTTCTATGGATTATATGGAGGGGGGAGAAGTTAAGTTCCCAAGGGGAAGGAGCATATGGGCATCAAAATTAAAATTTTCCCTAAATATTCAGCTTGATTGAAAGATAGTAACTAAATAATTATAATCAATTTCTGAAATTTACAGCAAAACATTGTTTAGGTTTAGTACATAAAGACAATAAACATAAACATTCAGAATGAATTATGTTGTTTGTAACCAACAAAAGAGAAACAACTAGGTTAATGTGACTATACAAATGGCTCATCATTCAGCATATACCGCGAGATACAAACTTTACAAAAAGCACAGGTTTATACAAGACTTCAATTCACTCTAAAAGACCACAGTCAAGAAAAATAAAAAAATATTGATGATGAAATTGCTTAGCTAGATACTTATAGCTCAACCACACACAGGAAGTTGATTAAAAGAAATGGGAAACACATAATACCAATATAAACACAATCACATACCAATATACCTAATCCCACTAGGTTTAGGAGTCCTAAAACCTTATTGTATCAGCAGCCCCTATTCAGTATAAATAGGAGCTGCAGGGGGTTTTCTAAGATTAAGATAGAGAGCACAGAAAACCAAGAGCAAAGGGTGATAGAGAGATCTAGCAGGGAGTTGGGGATTAGCATAGGGATTTCAATAAGTACTTGTAATCAGGTTGTTATTCTCCATAATGCTAGTGATTCTCTCAAGAGAGATCACAAAGTGGACGTAGGCCAGGGTTTTGGCTGAACCACTATAAAATTGTTGTGTGCTGTGTTTCTATCTTCAAGTTCATCTATCTACTTTGCTTAAGTCGTAAAGTACCAGTAAAGACCAGAAAGGGCGCTAACCACAATAAGTGGTATCAGAGCTTCGGTTCTGGTAACTTTGCGATGGTAGACAGCAAAGGCATGGTCGAAGCAGAAGATGTGAAATCGTTCATTAAACCCTTAAATGGCAAGGATGACTTCACACTTTGGCGAAGGAGGATGAAGAGTGTCCTGATTCTACAAGATCTGTATGAGGCTGTTCTCGGGATAGAGAATAAGGCAGTTGATATGGCAGATAAGGTTTGGCAGAAGATGGACAAGAAGGCAAGGAGCACAATAGAGTTGCATCTTGCAGATCATGTACTGGGTCGTGTATTGGATAGTGGAGGTGACAATATGAGCAGCAAAGAGACCTGGGATTATCTTGAGAAGGTTTATGCGGGTAAGGGTCCTATTGGTGAGAATATGGACAGCAGCAAGACATTGGACAATGTCAAGGAGGCTGACGCAGATAAATTCTTCTTGAAAGAAAAACTCTATAGTCTTCGGATGGAAGAAGGTGGGGATCTGCAGGAACATCTGAATAAATTTCAGATTTGTGTTGCCAATTTATCAGAGGTGGATGTGCAATATGAAGAAGAGGATAAAGCACTTGTGCTGCTAACATCTTTACCAGCTTCATACGAGCAGTTCATCACCACACTCGTTTCCGATAAGGATTCTCTCAAGTATGATGAGATTACTGAAGCTATTCAATCTTATATTAAGACAAGTAGCGAGACCAAGAGCTCTCAAGGAGGCCTTCAAGTCAAGGGCAAGGAGACAAGTCAGTTGACGAGTAAAGAGGATAAATCTGGTAACAAGGGTACAACAAAATCCAAGAAGAAGTACAAGGAAGGTTGCTTCAAATGTGGTGTTGCAGACCACTTGAAAAGAAACTGCAAAGAAGGGAGGATGGAAGCACAGGTGACGGCAGGGAGTTCAAGAACAGCCAACATAATCATCAGAAAAGATGAAGATGATTGTGAACTTCTTGTGGTAACGTCCAGCTCCAACGCTTTCAGAGATTGGATTATGGATACCGGTTGTACATTCCACATGTGTGCAATCCGAGAATGGTTTGACACATTTGAGGAGAGTAGCAGCGGAGAAATTTTCAGGAGAGATGACTCACCGTGTAGGATCCTAGGTATTGGATCGGTGAAAATCAAAATGCATGACGGAGTTGTTAGAAAGCTGGAGAATGTCAGATATATTCCTAGGTTAAGGAAGAACTTGACATCTTTAGGTACTTTGGACAAGGCCGGTTATAGGTATAGCTCTAAAGAAGGAAGACTAAAAGTTATCAAGGGATCACTTGTTGTGATGAAGGCCGACATTCAACCTAACAACGTGTACAAGCTTCAAGGGACTACCATAATAGGTGGAGTTGCAATGTCTGCTGAGGTAAATGACAAGACTGAGCAATGGCAGCAAGGCCTACGGCACATGAGTCAAAGAGGAATGCAGGAACTCTACAAGGAAAGTAAGGCAGAAGGTGTTGGTGTTTGCAAACTGAACTTCTGCAAGGATGGTACTCTTGGGAAGCAGAAGGTGGGATTCAAGTTGGTAGATTGTGAGAACAAAAGCAAAGAATTGCTGGATTATATTCACTCAGAAGTATGGAGCGCAACACAAGAAAGGTGTATGGGAGGATCCAAGTACTTTGTTACTTTTCTAGATGATTTTTCAAGGAAGATTTGGGCCTACTTTATGAAGGAGAAATCCAAGGTTCTCTTCAAGGTCAAGACAGGGAAAAGCAAAGTAGGAAATCTAGAAGGTAGAAAAATCAAGTATTTGAGAAGCAACGGTGGTAGTGAATATAGAATGAAAGGGTTCTTACAGTTTGACAAGGATGAAATCACAAGGTGCATCACGGTGAAGGATAATCTCCAGGAAAACGGGGCTACTAGAAGGATGAAGAAAACTCTTTTTGAGAGAGAAAGAGGCATGCGGCTGCATGCAGGGTTACCAGACACGTTTTGGAAAGAAGCAGTTAACCATGCGTGTTATTTGGCTAATCGGTCACCATCAAAGGTCTTGGACTTCAAGTGTGCAGAGGAGGTATGGTCTGGAGAACCAGCTGGCTCTTCTAACTTAAGGATGTTTGGTAGCATTGCATATGCTCATATTTCAAGCAATGAGCAAACCAAACTCAAGCCAAATTTTCTGGGTGTTGAGAAAAAAGTAAAGGGCTACAAGTTATGGAATATTGTCAGCATTAAAAGGGTTCTAGGTAGATATGTCATCAATGATGAGAAGATCAAGCCGTTTAATGAAGTAAAGACAAGTGAGGTGAAGAAGAAGACTGATGTTGATGTTGTAGATGAAGCAACAGAAGTTCCTCTAACCAAAGGGATCATGGAAGAGACTCCAGCTCAGGTGGAGCAAATTGAGCAGGTGGAGCATGATAAAGGGGTTATCGAGGTAGAAGTCTTAGAGCAGCAACAACAGTCACTAATACAAGCTCAGGTGGAGCAATTAGCACTACGAACCTACGACTCAGTTCGTCAGTTAGAGCAAGAGTTCCAGAGAAGCATAGCATTGGACAAGTATGCTCTAAGTTTCAGTCCAGGAGATCCAACCACGTATCAGGAAGCTATAGCAAAATATATACGGGAAAGTTGGATGGGAGCTATGTTAGAACAAAAGAATAAGTCCATACCAAACGACTTGGTTCAGGAGTCGGTTCCTAAACCCCAAGAAGGAAATCTGGTTGGCTGTAAAAGGGTTTATAGGAATAAGGAAGGAATGCATGATAAGGAAGTCATGAGATTCAAAGCTCGGGTATTGGCAAAGGAGTATTCGCGTAAAGAAAAGGTCAATTATGACCAGATCTCACCAGCGGAGAGATGCGTTTATCATCATGTGTTCAAGGATAGTATGGTTTTACTATCAAGCGACGTGTTAACTACATGTCAGGATGTGTCTAGAATTCCAAAGTTAAAGACACAACTAAAGAGGGAATTCAACATGAAGGGTCTAGAAGCTGCACAACAGATCCTAGAAGTGAAGGTAAGGAGGGACAGAGAAGCGGGAAAATTATGGTTGTTGTCTAAACCCGTGTCTACTCCACCAGTAGCACACTTTCAGTTTAGTGTGCAGGGGGGATCATCAACAATTGAGTTAGATGAGATGATGCATGTGTCTTATGCAAGAGTAGTGGGATGTCTTATCGCTAGAATCTTCAAAAGACCAGGTTTAACTCAAGGATTGAGCATTGTGTCAAAGTATATAGCGAATCTGGGCAGACGACACTGGCAAGTAGCGGCGTGGATTCTATATTACTTGAGAGACACTAAGGAGCATGGATTTCTGTTTGAAAGACAACAAGAACAAGCATGCATTGCTGGTCAAGAGAGCTTAGATTTGGTAGGAGACTTAGACAAAGGAAGATCTGCAACAAGTAATGTATTTACTTGCAGCAAAGGTTCAGGAAGTTGTAGAACAACTATGGAATCAGCTGAGATATTGTCTACCACTGAAGTAGATTGCATGGCTGTAACAGAAGCTTCCGCAAAGGCGTTATGGCTTAATGGATTAATGAGTGAGTTTGGGATTCAACAAGAAGCTGTGGTGAAGAATGGTGTCATCAATTTGACAAGGAATCAAGTGTTTCATGCAGAGAGGGAACATGTTGATGTTTGTGGTCACTGCAGCGAAGGTTGGGTCAGCTCAGGGAAGATAACAACTAAGGAAGAAGCACATTCAAGGGAGTGTTTCAGATTGTTTGACCAGGACCATTACCATGGAGAAGTTCAAGCATTGTTTGGACTTGCTCAGTATCACAGCTTGCTGAGTTGTGGTGGAGCACCTCCTCACTTGAGGTGCGTAAGGCAAGAGAAGTCTTGCCAAGGTGAAGGTTCTTGGAGGTTTGTTCAGGGTTACTTCAAGAAGATTCAAGATATCCTGAAGGGTGCAACAATCATTTGGTATCAGCTCACCAAGGTGGAGATTGTTGTGTTTTGGCTCGTTGATATGATTTGGAAGTAAGGATTCAGTAAGCAAATCCAAGTCCAGAAAGGAAAGGTTTTTTCTATAAGTTCTAGGAAAGTAATCTTTCAAGATCTGTTAGGATTTTGTCAACTAGGTTTAAGAGTCCTAAAACCTTATTGTATCAGCAGCCCCTATTCAGTATAAATAGGAGCTGCAGGGGGTTTTCTAAGATTAAGATAGAGAGCACAGAAAACCAAGAGCAAAGGGTGATAGAGAGATCTAGCAGGGAGTTGGGGATTAGCATAGGGATTTCAATAAGTACTTGTAATCAGGTTGTTATTCTCCATAATGCTAGTGATTCTCTCAAGAGAGATCACAAAGTGGACGTAGGCCAGGGTTTTGGCTGAACCACTATAAAATTGTTGTGTGCTGTGTTTCTATCTTCAAGTTCATCTATCTACTTTGCTTAAGTCGTAAAGTACCAGTAAAGACCAGAAAAGATCCTAGCGCGCTAACCACAATAGAAACTGTTCAGCATACCTTCAGTTTTGAATCATATAACTTCCTAACGGTAAGTATCAGCTCGTCAGAGGGAGCTGTCCCATCTGTTAGTATATGCAAAACCTGGGGCAATTGACCAAAGGGCAGTTGGGGTTAAAAGGTGCTATTAATCGTTAGGTAGCATGGACAAAACCATAATGACAACAATTAAAACCTGCATCAGAAGGTTCTCGCTTCCAGCCGGAGGATCTGAAATAATATCAAGAAGATCTTGTGATGAACCCATTGTACGCACTAGTCTTGGAATATCATTATTAACTGCCTGCACTGCACCAAACAACTGATAAGAAGAAACACCACATGGGCCAGTAATTGCAAGCACTATGCTCGTATCTACATCAATAAACCTGCTTAACCGCCTTTGATGCATTTCCATAAACAGCAAATATTTGCCGAAAAAGAGAGTGCTTCTGAAAATCAGATCACACTACTTGTGTTAAATTTCAAATTAATAAAATTGAAAAGAAAAAAAAATTCTGAATGAACAAAAAAAGAAAACTAAGTTTCAGAGAAAATCAAACCTTTGTACACAGTGCAAAACACAATGACAAACACCTCTCTGCCTCACCAATTGAAAGCGACACACTTTGAGAATTGCCTGATTGATGGGTGTCGGAGGAGTTATCTTGGTTGCCACTCACTGCTGGAGGTTCAATTGAAAGTTTTTCTGATTCAGAATCCTTTGATAAAAGAAAATTAGACGTTAATAGAGGAAATCAAGTTAAGTTAATAATACAGTGGAACCCCCACATCAGCAATGCATGTGTTAGAACCTTTTGGGATTCAACTTTTGATCCATCAGCATCTGTTCTTTCAGTTGCATCATCAGTTTTCACAGTAAGCAACATTTCAATTGCAAAATCTTCTATTCGCTTGGCAATGGCAGACAACGGATAAAGCTTGTTTGCAACCTGTTGGAAGAAATCCAGGGGGAAAAAAAATTTAGAACCAAAAATCTAACTGACCTCTGTTGGGTTTCCAGCCCATGTGTTTTTCCTAAGATGTTTCATCATAGAGTATGGTATTCCAATAAGGAAAGGATATCCTTATTGATGATGGTATACCTGTAATCTTGGTTGATTACAGAGAAGGAAGGAGGCATTATTGCCTACCACTAATAAGAATAGGATTTCCTATTTAGTGAAGAGATCTGAAGATCCTTATGGTTATATAAGGAGGGGTTCAGCTCTAGGGTTTTGTATCGCAGAGACAAAGAGCAAAGTGTGTTCCATTCTCGGTTAGAGGGTGAGAGAGGGCAGAGAGGAGAGAGATAGGAAGAGAAGAGAGAGTCCTTGTTTACTTATACTTTCTGGTGTACCCATTATTGATATAGTGGAGAGTGTTTTCTGCCGGTGGACGTAGGCAAAAGTTTTGCTGAACCACCTTAAATCTGTGTTCATTGAGTCTTATCTTTGTGGTTGTTTCTCTTGGTTTGCTGTGTTCTTTTGGGGATCCTTGACATACATAATTGGCCAATATCTCAACAACCTCTAATGGTAAGTTGTGATTACGTACCAGACGTATAGCTTTAGTACGCACACCCTCCAAATGATGAACTGCACTCTTTCAGCGGACCACAAGAAACATAAAGTCAGGTGAAAACCAGAAGAATAGCAGACTTCAAGGATGCAAATGATTGTATACACTGATTTTCACAAACAAGAGCAATATATATAAACAGAAGGAACCTGTAAAGCAATTTTTAAGCAGCCATCTCGGAAAGGAGGCCTCTGCAAAATTAGGCTCCACACAGTACTGAGACCTTGAGTCACCCAATCCCCACCTTGTATATCCTTCTCAGTTTTGTCGCAATTTTCAGGTGAACACATGCACTCCAATAACTTCAAAACTGAATTTGGTAAAGATGGAACCTCACCAAGCAATCTACTTAATGATTTATCTGATGGTGGTAAAGAATCTCTAAGAGTCTCTACCTGCAATGACACATGAACAGTTAGGAGAAAATAATTGAAATCTTCAACAGTCAAAAGGAACATGTCATATACAGGAGCAGCACTAATGAACTCGATACGTATAGAGAGAACACACCACAGTTAAAAGGAACATTTCGTAAACAGAAGTAGCGGTTGTAGAAGAAAAGAAATCGTGTTCCACTTCTGCCTCTCCAAATAACCTGTATAGGACACGCAACGTCAACTCGTATCCCTGAAGAGATCCAATGATTACTGTTAGCCAGAATAAATGTAGTGCCAAAGAAAAAAAAAATAGTATATTTGTAAGACAACACAAACACATAATAAAAACAGCCATCATTTCATTGCTTTTTTTTTAAAGGAGTATCATCCTCTTCATTAATAATTCTAAACACATTTAGATAAGTGTGCAGTTGTCCGTCAACTATGCACCAATATAATCTCAGAGATCTTTTTTACACTGAAACATCTTGTACACTTACAAGGTATGTTTTTCCATAATTTCAACACCCCAACAAAAAGAATGAAATGACAGTATTCCATTACATATAAATTAACTTTTAACAAGTAGGTCACAAAAGAAGGAACAAATGAGAACTATTTCCTCAGTATTGCAAAGGAAAAATAGAAATAATAGTAATAATACAATATAAAATAAAACAAAAATCTGTGATATCTAGACTAAAAACTAAGCATGCCTAAATCATCCTCCACAGGCAACTGTATGAAATGCTCACATATATACCCAATCATTTCTTCCAAAGAAGACCAAAGCTGACTTCTCATTGTAATAAATAAAAAGTACAGTCTTAAAATATCAAACTCAATACAGATCATAAAAACATATAAGCAAATAGTATTCGAGCAACCATCAAAACCCATGCAAAAGAAGAAGAAACCGGTATGAACAAACAAATATTTACTTGCCTCGTGATTTGTATAATCTGCCAGGATATGCTCTTGCAGCAGTTTCCAGGGGTCTAACTCCAAGGGAACTACAACGAAAAGGATAAAAGAAAAATAACTTCAACAAAAGAGCACAGCTTTCACAAGATTCTCATGCAAATTACTACGATATCATACTGTTAGCCTTCAGTAAGAAATGAATTGTTTTTTTATCCCCTTCCCCAAGCCCAACAAAAGTTAAAAAATAAAGGTTTAACCAGTTAAATCCAAAAAAATATGTTAGCCTTCAGTAAGAAAAGAATTGTTTTTTATCCCCTTCCCCATGCCCAACAAAAGTTAAAGAAGAAATACAGGTTTAACCAATTAAATCTAAACATATATGTTAATGCATACTAACCAACTTAGCAGTCAAACAAGGAACCCAATACCCTCACAAGTAGGAGAAATTACATAGCTATCACTAAAAAGCTAGATTTATTACCTCAACTCCTAAATGTACAAGGAGAGAACATCGAATTCGGGAACCCCCAGAATCATTAATCTGCTTATATGACTCGATTATGTGGGTAAAAGACAATTTCTGTAAACGATCATTCTCTTCATCAGAAAGGATGACAACTGGCGCCGACATCTTGGGCAGGACAAGATGATGGGACAACCCAACTGATGTTGCTGTTGAAGATATCAGGCTGTTGACATCTGCAACAGCTCCTCTTGGGCTAAGCTCCTCAGACTTATCTGCAGACAATGATGGAAGTACATTAAGTAGTGGTTGCTGACTCAAACTGCTCACTTGCTCCACACTATCATCTTCATCCATGAAGGTCGAAGAGGATGCGACCACAGGTTCTGATAATCCACTATTACAAGCAGAAGAATCGAGCCCGGGTATTTCATTCTCAAGACCGTCTATGTCATCAACATCAGACGGAAGAGATGGACAACCGTTCTCCATCTCAGTTGAAAAAACATTAGGCAACACAGCAGTATCAGCTTCATAATCCATGTCAGTAAATGCAACAGCACTATCACCAATTGCTACCTGCTCTTCCCCCGGTTCAGATTTCTGAAATAACCAAAAATATTGCCTCAATTATACACCTTTGTTCACAAAACTTCAGCAGGAAATAGAAGAGGGGATGGAAATCAAAATGAAAAAAAGTACCAGTATATTATCAGACACCAACTGATGAGCATCTAGAAGTGCAGCTATTGGGGGAAAAGTACTTTTAAGAGAGAGAACATCGGCAATAAATGATTGGGGATATTTGACTCGGGAATCACCGCCGGCTATACCCATGTTTATCAAAGATACATCATCTCCTTCCGCGCCAGGAAGATTGGGAGGAAGGTTGCACATGTTAGCCATCACTACCTCAGCTAGCATGTCAGCAGAGAAACTTGAGATAAGAACCTCTAAAGAACCAACCGCTTTTTCACCCTGAACAACCAATGCGCCAAACATATCAAGAAGTTGCTGCACGGGTCCACTATCACCACTTCCTCTGGAAGTGGCTGTTCCACTTGAAGAAATGTCATCTTGAGACGCAGAGAAATTCCTATCAATATCTTTGGTAGATTCTTCTGAAGCACTAGGTGTTGTTTTGATATGTTTTCCAGAGGCGTCTTCATCCTCAGCAAGTCCACTACTATCCGGTGCTCCCAAACGTTTTCTCCCAAAGTTACTTTGGACAGGAGTAGATGTTCTACCTGTGGGCTCCTCTTCCTGGCAAACATCCATGCTCAAAAAGATCAAATATACAAATATGCCAATGTGCACATGGAAAGCTTATCAACTTTATATGTGCAGACCTACGGCAATAGAAAAGGGAGAGGGGAGGTGAGAAGTACCTTAATAACTGGAGAATTGTTTTGACTCTCCGCCACACTTCCATTAATATTGCAAACTGGATAAATGGCCTGCTCTATCAAACCTCCGGTTTTCATCTTGGTCAACGCCCCAACTAAACGATCTCGGCACTACAGAGATTACGCTCAATTATTTATGAATCTTTAAAATCAAGAAGACATTTAACGTAATTCTTATGGTATGGTATTGGACAACATACAGGTGCAGCCCCCTGGTGAGTACATTTTAAGCAGGTGATGAAGGCATTTTTTAAGGCATAGCGTGCTCCTGAGACACGTATCCCATTAATGACAGCAGTTGAGGGATCAAACCCAAGTAACACAGGCATAATGCGACCATAGAAGGCAGGTCTATTCTTCGCAATTGCTGAAAGACTGTCAAGAAGCATTATACAGAGTAAAAACATAATTAAATAATTTAAAAGGAACATAGAAAGTACAAACTGTAACAATTATGCATATTATTGAAAGGAAGTGTTTGTAATATTTGGAGCACTTCCTACAACTCTTTTTTCTTTCTTTTTGCGCAACCTCTTTCAATGGAAGAGGTTTATACAATTTCACACCCATCACAGGTTCACTAGTTTGCATAACATAGTCATATTATTGCTTCACTGAGAGCATGCATGATACACACACTTTCAAAGAAAGAAATATTATATGAGCAATAAAACGGAAGTACCTATTGATAAGCACAACAATGACCAAGTTACCAAGAGACTTCACAGTTGGGAACCTTAGTTGATCAAGCAATGAGCCCAAACTTTGACTAGCCTCCATTGACAAATTTCCAACATTGAGCAGGGGATGACCGCCACGAAGCCAAGATATATTAAATTCCACCAAGTGTCCTAAAAAGAAAACATACGTCCTTAATAAGCCAAAAACCAGGTCATTTGCTTCCTGAATCTGAATGAGCACAATATCAGATTTACCTTCATGAGCTGGGGGCTCTTGGGAGCCATTAGGATCAGGAGTGTAAAGAATAATAACTGCCTGGACAAATTTCAGTGCCAGCAGCCTTACACCGCCGCTTCCTGGCTGATAACCACAATAGGATCATAAACCACACCGCAACGAAAATCCATCCATATGCCATCATCACAATCACTACATACCTGAAAACCTATCGAGAATATCTCCTCCTTCATCTTCAACATCCAAGACCAAGCTGACTCAAGCAAACTGTCCAGCTCACTAGAATGTAGACCCTGAAACAACAACATTAACACATTACAAATCACTGACACTAATGGTAGCTACTTCGGTGGGGGCATTACGACTCTAATTAGTTACCTGAAGTGCAACTTTCTCCAGAACGCAGCGAAACAACTCACTGCCGCTAGTAATGGCCTGGCGAGCCACAGCCGGTGTGTCATCACTCAACACATTAATCAACGACGGCACAATCTCCGGCAACAAATCTACGTGCACCAATCCAATTTCTCCGAGCATTCTACACTCGAATTCGTAACACAATTCAGAAGACCAAAAAAGTAAACGCGGGAAATAGTTGAGCTAGGGTTTTGAGGAAAAGCTCACTCGGTGGCGAATTTCCGGACGGGACTGAACCGGTCGGACTGAAGCTCGAAGAGGCGGGGGAGGAGCTCGGAGATGAAAGCGGGGTCTCGCCGGAGCAAATCTCGCTTCAATTGGGTTAACCGGTCGATCTTGGACGGTATGTCGGCGGCGACGACGGCGGAGTCGATGAGGCGGGTGAGGCGTTCGTTGGAATTGGCGGAGGTCATCATCATCATGCCCACCATTGCAAAGCCGAAACCCTAATTTTGGTCACTGTAGGATCATGGGGGAGAAAGTAGAAAACAAAATTC
This sequence comes from Fragaria x ananassa, assembly GCA_034370585.1. Taxonomy (NCBI): domain Eukaryota; kingdom Viridiplantae; phylum Streptophyta; class Magnoliopsida; order Rosales; family Rosaceae; genus Fragaria; species Fragaria x ananassa. The sequence goes on from CP139753.1 coordinate 6,068,260, forward strand.
GACACAGACTTGTGCAAAAGACGTCAAAGCCATCCGTCGTTTAATTGAAGTGTCAAGTTAAGCTAATTCATTTTTTGTAGTAATATTACTATCTACGATTCTTCATTTCTTCAAGATTAGATAGTTATGTTTACAGCTCCTTTCTCTAAGGAGGTCTCTCGCTGTGTCTGATTCTCTAAAAAACTAGATGCAAGCTAGACTTATTACATATAACTTAATAAAGCAAATAAGTCTTAATAAAGTTTAGCCATATAAAGCATACGAACCCAAATGTCACATCCGTCGACATTATGGAAGACAAAATAAAAGTAGCATCATGCAGCTAGATAAATATTATGGAAAATTGGAAAGAAGAACAAATGAAACAAGCAGCGAGCACCTCTTGAGCAGCAGAACATCAGGCAGCCTCATTTGCTACTCACAACAACGAGAAACGTGTCTCGTAGATTATCCTTATATTGATATTGTCTTAACTCAATCAGATATTAAATTTTAATATTTCGATACGATTAGAATGACCCACACACTTATAACATATATTTTATTCTGATGTGATTCACACCAGGAACAACTGATCGGGAATCTCTTCATGTAGAGTTTCGCGGATACCAATCTCCGAAAGATCGGCCTTCATTTGCCCTCTATAGAATGACTCGTAACATTTATGCTTGACGTCGAAGAAAGGAAGCAACACCTCAAACTCTCGTACTGGGATAAATTCAAGGCGGTTATGGCTTTGGCTTGAAAAGCTCGACTACGACCCAAAGATCATCTTCCCTGCCCACCGGCCGCTCGTCGTCGACTGTAACTTCCGTTATTGGCGACACACAGATTCTTACCAAAGGCTCTTCTACCACAGTCATGCTTGCTGCTTGGTCTCCAGAGAGATCGGTATAGAGGAGAAGAGGGGGAGGTGGGATGGTCGAGGGTCGTCTAATTTATATATGTTCGGGAACAACTTGGGAGACAAGTACCGCAAGGATTTGGCCTTGCCATCCTTCAACAACCTTGTATTGGGTTTTCATGGTCGACTCCTAATTCATACGAGGGAGATTTTCCACAAGGGTTTAGGGTTTAATATCTACAGAAGATCCACCTATTCGTTAATTCTAACTTTGATCAACCCAAGATTTCTCACATCCCAGACTTCAAATTACATGGTGATCGGATCAAGCAAGAAGATGAAGATCCCGAGTGGTGATTAAACAGGTATCTATGATTCTGTTATAGATTTGGAAGCAGGCAAGAAGCTGCAGCTAAAACTTTCAGTAAACTTTCTTCGTTGCATATATCGTTCACAGACAAACAAGAAGGACTCGTCGCACCATGTGACCTGTGATAGGCTGAGAGCTTTCAAGAAGTGCAGTTTCCAGTTTTGAGGAGCATGCATTTTCTGAATTTTAGGAGTATGATGAAACTCCCGCAGACCAATGTCGAGAAGTCACTGAGGCGCTAGACAGATTTCTCTTTCAACTCTCAACTTCCTTGTTTAGGCTTGTGTGTTTTGAGAAGTCGGGAAAGTGCAGATAATGACCACCAGGTTTTGATGTTGATCGGGGTGGAGGGCTAGCTCTATATCATCTATATGTGGTCTTAAGGTGTCGTAATATGACCTAAATTTGTGTAAACAACCATGTGTTTTGATGGGGTCAACATTATGTCAACCACATCAAAGGCTCCACAACCTAAGATAGAAACCTGTGTCCTATGCTTCACCAGAATTCTGAACCCCAGAAATTGACGAGAGATGCAAAAGAAAGATGGTGGAACTGGATTTTTTTGTGCACAGGTCCCTTTCCCATGTGTAGTGGGAAACTGTGGTTCTTGAAGGCTAAAACAAAGACACCTTTCAAATAAAGCCCAATTCCACCAAGTGAATAGCTGCTCAGCTAGTTTTGACTAGCAGAAATTTCAAGCATGCATAGTACAAGTAATTTTTGGAAACAACAAATTCGAAATAGATATAGATGAAGAAACAGAACTTCATATTATTAGCAACAAATTCAAATGCTACATGGAAGAACCATAATTTCCCCATCTTTTTTTACATGTAAAAGCCAACACTGTTCCTCCAAATTGTAATACTAGAACATGATCATCATCAACTGTAATACTAAGACCAAACTGTAAAAAACATAAAGAAACTTAACCTGCGAACAAACCAGCAGTTCACCTTATTCCGAACGATTCGCATACCTTTCGACCTTGGGATCGTTCAAGTTGAGCCCAACCATAGCCTCCCCCAATCCACAGCTGACGTCAGCCAGTATATTCGGGTCATTGTAATGGGTCACAGCCTGCACAATCGCCCTGCCGCGCTTCACCGGGTCACCGCTCTTGAACACACCCGACCCGACGAAAACCCCATCCATCCCCAGCTGCATCATCAGCGCGGCGTCGGCCGGCGTCGCCACTCCCCCGGCGGCGAAGTGCACCACGGGAAGCCTCCCGAGCTGCTTGGTCTGCATCACCAAATCGTACGGCGCCGCGATTTTCTTGGCGAAAGTGAAGACCTCGTCATCATCCATGTTCCTCAAAACCCTAATGTCCCCCATCACCGACCTCACATGCCTCACGGCCTCGATGACGTTGCCCGTGCCGGCCTCGCCTTTGGTCCGGATCATCGCCGCGCCCTCCCGGATCCGCCGCAGCGCCTCGCCGAGGTTGCGGCAGCCGCAGACGAACGGAATCTGGAAATTGTGCTTGTTGATGTGGTTGTCCTCGTCGGCGAGAGTGAGGACCTCGCTCTCGTCGACGTAATCGACGCCGATGGCCTCGAGAATCTGAGCCTCGACGAAATGGCCGATCCGAGCCTTGGCCATGACGGGGATGGTGACGGCCTGCTTGATCTCCTTGATTAGCTGCGGGTCGGACATCCGGGCCACGCCGCCCTGCGCCCGGATGTCAGCCGGGACCCGCTCGAGGGCCATCACCGCGCAGGCCCCGGCCTCCTCGGCGATGCGGGCCTGCTCGGCGTTGACGACGTCCATGATGACGCCGCCGCGGAGCATCTGGGCCAGGCCGACCTTCACGGCGAAGGCCGACTTGTTGCTGCTGCTCTCGGTGATGGCGCCGTTGCCGTAAACCGCGACGACTCCGGAACCGGCCATTGTTGGATAGAGAGAGTGAGGAGAGAGAGAGAGAGAGAGAGAGAGAGAGAGAGAGATTGGGGGCGGTGGTGAAAAGGGTGGCGAGGGTTTTGGGGAGGGGGAATGGGGTTTATATAGGGCGGGGTTTGAATGGTTCTGAGATAAGGAGAGGAGGATACGACGTGACGTCAGGAGAAACGGTGAGGAGATGATCGGACGGTGGAGAGGGTGGGAGTGGAAGGTAGTTAGGGTGGAGGCGAGGGCAGGGGAGTTAATTTGACTACTGGCCACGCAATTTAATGTGCCGCATAGTTTTGCTACGTGGGGAATAGGGATTCCAGACGTTGGTGATAGAAATCACAAGTGTAAGACTGTCTGACTTTGTAGGACTGGGTACCTCGAATCTAAGAATTTTGTTTTTTTGCTAATTAAGGATCCTATTTCCAAATTAAATGAATCTCATAACCAACAAAATTTAATTTAATTAATTTTTTTTAAATAAATACAATATAAAACAATTACTGAAATTACTCGAAATTTAATCGTTATAGTTAAAGATATAATAAATAACTCATACGCGTATAACATCATTAGTTTAAAAACATAATAAAAGAACTACAGACGTGACAACTGGATATGATATGAGATATTATTACGATGGTTTTTTTAGATTGTTTAAGAACAAAGATTGAAATTTTTAGCTATTCATTTGCTTACGAGAAATAACTTCTTCCCAACGAATAGAATCCTCTCCATGCTCTCTCTCAACCCTAGATGTCATGGCGTCAGGATACTATCAAAACGGCCTTACCGGGCCTCCCAGCTATCAAGGCAGCCTTCCCTAGCCTCCCATCTCAGGCGGCCATCTCTTGTCGGCTTTTTCTTTTTCTTCCTTTTCTCCCTTCCATCAAGGTTTAAAATGGTAATTAGTTTGAAATGGTATGTGATGAATTGGATGATATGAAACCATATATTCCGATGATGCAGTATTGGGTTTCCGACAGAGGCATTGGTGCTTGTATCAATTACGGCGGCGGCTATAACGTTGGAGTCATCGGTGACATCGGTAAATACCTTGTCAATAATCATTCCAAGGAAAGTGGAATCGTGCTTGAGTTCTTCCGAGTAGCTTTTGACCGCACTATGCACGTGAAAGTGGTAAAACCCCTTTCGAGCTTTTGTCCTCAACAGAAGTGATTACTAGAATGAGCCTACTACAGTGGGGTTATCACAAAGGCGTCTTCAAATTCCCTTCCCCATTTCTCATTATTTTAAGGTTAGTCTTCCTTCTTCGCTAGGAGTTCCAAGACTAACTTTGTTCCCCTTTCAATGATGTACAGCTATGTTACATCGATACTCCACCCTATGGAGTGTCAGAGCGACACTCCCGATACACTGATACCGATACGATACACCAAAATGTGTGTCCAATACGTCACGTGGCGTGTCAAAAAAAAGTTGACTTTTTAGACACGTTGACTGACACATCACGTCAGCCTGAGACACGTCATGTCAGCGTGTTGACTGAAAAAAAAAACAGAACTAATACCTAATCGAAGAGGAAGCTGACTAACATAGAAGAGGAACAACAAAAAACTGAAAAAGGAAGTCGAGGGGAGGGTGTTCCAGATGCGACATAGCTAGTACGAGTCGATCTAGAATTGGCCGTCCATTCTTGGGCGGTGAGCTGGAGCGGGTGAGTGCTGGCACAAGTCGATCTAGTACGAGTCAATCGACAAGAATCTGCCAAAGCTAGTACGAGTCCTTGAGTGAGTCCTTGAGTCAGTTGGAGCGGGTGAGTGCTGGCACAAGCACGGCACATTTTTGGAGCACCTCATCGACATGTACCACATCCTCAACCTCGCCATCTTCGACCTTTCCACCGGCGTCGTCTTTCTCTGTTAGTTTTCTCGGGCAGAGAGAGATCAGCATCGCCTTTCTCTGTCACAACTACTCTTCCTCCGCCGACGTCACCTCCGCCTACAGCCGCCGGCCGCCTAAACCCTCTCTTTGGTTGTAAGGTCAGTCTTAATCTCAGCTATGAAGTCTTTGGTGATTGCAGGAGGAGATGTTTGAAAAATTGAGTTGTTTTGAAGTCTTAATCTCAGAGAATTGCTACTGCCCAAAGTTTATGGATTGCTTCTTTTTAGCTTTTATGTTGTTAATTATTAACTTCAATCATTTTATCTATCAAGGATAAATGATGATGTCAATGCATGCGTGCCTTGCTCTTATGTATTTTGAATGCCTCAATTATGGGGTTTTAGGCGGTTGGTGTTGTTATGGGGTTAGGAATGTTGTTTTTTCATTTAGTTTAATGAATGTGTTGAATTAGATATGACTATTTGTTAATCATCATTTAGATTAAATATTGACTCTCTTTTATGTTATTTGTTACAGATTTACAGTTATGCAATTGCTTAAATTTAGAACATTATTTCAGCAATGTGATGAATTTATTCATATTTGAGTATTTTTTATTAATTAGAAATATATAAATAAGTAATTATATTTGCCGTGTCCGAGCCGTGTCGAAAATGCAGTTTTTGAGTTTTGCCGTGTCGGTACGTATCGTGTCGCCGTATCCGTGTCCGTGTCCGTGCAACATAGATGTACAGACACAGGCGAATTCGAATTTCACCTCCTCTGAAGTAAACACTCTCAATCTTTCGACTTAAATGGTCCGACCGACTAATAGGAAAAGAACTCTAACCCTAGGCTTCGTCACTCCAATCCAGTCGTCCTATATCACAATCATACTGTAGCTGGGTCTCTACTTCATCTTTACTTCTTTTAATTTTTTTTTTTGGTAATATCTACTTCATCTTCCTGAAAAGGCCACACTTGTGTTCTGCTGTATAGGGTTTAGGATTTAGAAGCCTAGTGATAGGTTTAAGACATATTTAACTACTGATACAAGAATGCGTATATTAGCAAAGAAGAACAAGGAAAAGTCTGCAGGTCAGATGGCCATATGAGCCAACCGACTCCAGAGAGTTTAAACAAGAGAAAAGGGAGAGAAAAAGAGAGTCTAAAGTTGCATTTTGCCTTGAAGGTTGAAAGTACAATATAAATGAATTGTTGTCTGCTGCCACAGAATACAACAAAAGAGTCTTAGACTTTATGAGACAAAATGTGATCATTTGAAGAAGTCTTGACCATTATGCTACTGCCAACAATTATGGAAAGAGATTGAACATAATCCACATGTGCTTCTGTAAGCCATAATAGATTAGGACAAGGGCTTTGGGATTGGTCCTAACAAGTCCCGCCCCCTAAGAGGGTGCTTGCCCTCAAGCACCAAAACCTGGAAACCTGGATACCATGGACCTAGCCACCTCCCAGGTTGCATCTTCTTCAGGGAGGCCAGTCCATTTCACAAGCCACATTGTCATTGATTTCTTGTTCTTGCGCTGTACCGCCATGTCTAGCACGCGCTCGGGTGTCCAAAGCAATTCCCCATTATCATCAAACGGGGGCAGAGTGATGGAAACCAGGGTACCGTCTCCGATAAGTCGCTTGAGTAAGGACACGTGGAATGTAGGATGAATCTTGGAGCAAGGTGGGAGTGCTAGACGGTATGCCACCGTCCCTACCTTAGCTAGAACTTGAAATGGACCGTAGAATCGAGGCGTGAGCTTGTGAGAAGGTCGCTTAACTAGGGATTGTTGGCGATAAGGGTGGAGTTTGAGGAAAACCCAATCACCTTCCTGGAACTCTCTCTTTGTGCGTTGCTTATCTGCTTCCTGTTTCATGCTGTTACGTACGAGCTCCAAGTTTTGTTTAAGTTGAGAAAGCAGTTGATCACGGCTGCGAAGAGCAACATCCACCTTGTGGACGGCAGTGGAGCCTGGTAAGTAGCAAGCAACTGATGGAGAGGGTTTGCCATACATGGCCTCAAATGGTGTCATCCGAATAGAGGAGTGGAAAGTGGTATTATACCACCATTCCGCCCAATGTAAAAGCTCAGACCAAGAAGAGGGTCTATCAACAACATAACAACGTAAGTAGTGTTCCAAGGACCGATTTACTACCTCCGTTTGTCTGTCGGATTCAGGATGGTAAGCGGAGCTGTGACAAAGCTTAGTCCCTTGCAGCTGATGAAACACTTTCCAAAATTGGCTAATGAAAATCGGATCTCTGTTGCTAACAATCCTCTTAGGCATCCCATGTAGGCGAAACACCTCCTTGGTTAACACTGATGCAATGTTAGCTGTTGTATAGGGGTGAGAGATCGGTATAAAGTGTGCATACTTGGAGAGTCAATTGACAACCACCATGATGGCATTGTGATTTTGAGATTGTGGCAAACCATCAATAAAGTCCATCGAAATGTCAGTGAAGATCTCATTAGGGACCGGTAATGGTTGGAGGGGTCCGGGAGGACGGATGGTCTCATAGGATTGTCTTTGGCATTGATCGCACGCAACTATGTAATCCTTAATGTGGCGACGCATTCCAGGCCAAGCAAAACTACGAGAAATACGAGTGTAGGTGCGCAAGTAGCCAGATTGACCTGCCTGAGGAGAAGCATGAAACTCAAACAACAATTTGGCTGTCCATTCCGACGAAGTGGGCACGAAGATTCGACCTTTGTAAAGTAGCCGGTTGGTGTCCATAGAGAATCCGACCTTTGTGGGTAGTCCCAGCACGTAAAGCTTCTACAATTGATTGAGCTTCAAGATCTAGGAGACATGCATGATCAATTTGGTGAATATAATCCACACAGGGGCTGATACTGTCTGGATGGAGCATACCTCATATTGGCGCAACAATGCATCTGGAACCAAGTTTTGGGCACCCGCTAGGTACTTAATCTCATAATCCTAGCCCATGAGTTTGGAGAGCCAATTGTGTTGGGATGGGGTCGAGATGCGCTGGTTGAGGAGGTAGCTCAAGGTTTGGTGATATGTAATGATGGTGAATCGGTGACCCAAGAGGTAGTGGCGCCATTTACCCACTGCAAACAAGATCGCCATCATCTCCTTATCATAAGTAGAAAGAAGCTGATGAGAGGGTGAGAGTGCTTTGCTGAGGAAGGCTACAGGATGATTCTCTTAAGATAGAACAGTGCCGATGCCGGTACCGAAAGCGTCCGTCTCCACTACGAATGGTATGGAGAAGTCCGACAGTGCTAGGACTGGAGTGGTGGTCACCGCTTGCTTGAGCAGATGGAACGCCTCTTCTGCTTGTGGCGTCCATAAAAATTGGTTCTGTTTCAGCATGTCACTCAAGCGTTTGGCTATCATCCCAATGTTACGGACCAGTCTGCGGTAGTAGCCTGCAAGGCCCAAGAAGCCTCTGAGTGCTTTCACTATTACCGGTTTGGGCCAGTCCTGCACACACTTGAGCTTTTCAGGGTCAACAGATACCCCTTCCCTTGAAATCACATGGCCCAAATATTGGATGGAAGGTTGCGCAAAGACACATTTGGATTCCTTGAGCTTCAACATATTCTCCCGGAGGATGGTGAAAACCATCTCGAGATGTTGGACATGAGATGGTAAATCCTTACTAAAGATCAAAATGTCGTTGAAGAAAACTAGTACACATTTGCGCAAAAGAGCTTTAAATAATTCGTTCATTAAAGCTTGAAATGTAGATAGAGCATTAGAAAGCCCAAATGGCATTACCACAAACTCGTAGTGACCATCATGTGTAAGAAACGTTGTTTTGTTAACGTCATCAACATGCATCCAGATTTGATGGTAGCCTGAACGAAGATCAAGCTTTGTGAAAATAGTAGCCCCATGAAGCTCATCCAATAGCTCATCAACCACCGGAATTGGAAATCGGTCTTTAATAGTAACAGCATTTAAGGATCGATAGTCGATGCAAAAGCGCCACGCGCCATGCTTCTTAAGCACAAGTAGTACCGATGAAGAGAATGGGCTTCGGCTAGGCCGGATAAGGCCTTGAGTTAGCATCTCCTGCACTTGGCTCTCTAACTCGGACTTTTGGGAGTGAGCATAGCGATATGGATGGACGTTGACTGGATCAGTTGCCAATCGGAGAGGGATGCAGTGATCAATAATGCAAGGAGGTGGTAACCCAGTGGGTGCTGTGAACAAATCTGCAAAGTCAGTGAGTAGTTGTTGGATACTTGGACTAGGGGCCTGCACCTGGTGGACTTTGGGCTTGGTTAGAGAGTAAAGGTTGTCCAAGTGATTGGATTCCAAGATGGCAGAAACAACACGCATATCAAAAGTGGATGGTGCGTTCGTGATGCCCTGGAGTATATGCAGTCGCCCTTCAGCTGTGAACGCCATTACCTTCTCTGCAAAGTGCCATCCTATGAAACCAAGGACCTCCAACCATTGGGCTCCAAGGAGTAGGTCACAATCGGCCACCGGTAGCAGTAAGAAGGACTAGGTGGATTCATATCCTTGTATACCGACTGTGACGTGCTCTGCCATACCCGAGGCCAAGACTGGTTAGCCGGTGGCTGTCCGGAATCGAAGATTGGGTGGAGGAGAGATATGGCATCCTATCTTGGCGGCAATTGCAGGATTGAGGAAATTGGTTGCTGACCCACAATCAACAAATATGCGGATAGGATAGTTGTTCACCGTCCCTCAGAAACGCATCATCTCACTGATTTTGGTGGTGGTTATGGCATGGAGTGGAAGCGGCTCTATCTCCTCCTCAAGGGCGTCCATTTCCTCGGCCTTGGATTCTTCTAAGTCTGGGCTGGCACATGGGGTGAGAGAATCAAGGATGGCCATGACCGGGCGTTTGCACACATGGGTGTTGGTCCATTTTTCATCACAATGGATGCAGAGACCTTGAGCTCTACGCTCTCTCTCTGAGCATTGGGGGCCACAGACGACGCTAGGGTTCATTTGATGTTTTGTGAGTTGGGAGTGGTGTATTGTGGGGTATGGTTTGAGAAAGGGATGGGGCATTGGTGGGTATGTTTTGTTTGGTGGTGGACTGCCAAGGAAAAGGATGAGAAAAACGGGCAGGGCGGTTGTCACTTAGCTTTGTTTCATAGCGTCGAGCTGTGCGCTGAGCGACTGCCAAGGAGCGTGGTTCCAACACGGCCACATCTTGTCTAATTTCAGGCTTGAGACCGCCGATGAACATGGGGACTAGGTCGGCGTCGGACCACTCTAGCACTCGGCACGCCAACAACGTGAATTCCGAGATGAATACGTCTATGAAGGTTTTCTGTTGTAAATGCGAGATGGCTGCTTTGTAGTCATCGTTGGTGCTACCACCGAAGTGCTCCAAGAAGGCGGCTACAAATTTCTCCCATGAAGCATTAGGATTTCTCTGCTCAAAGAAATTCATCCAAAGGGATGGGTTGGGCCCAAAGTGCGAAGCGAGTGTTGCCATTCGTTCTCCTTTCGGAATGTGTTGGTCGCGGATGTACCTTTCTGCCATGGCAAACCAACCAGTTGCATCCTCGCCCATGAAGCGAGGGAGATCAATCTTCGGTGTTCGGTAGAAGGTTTGGTTGGGAGGAGGGATGTTTGGTTGTTGTTGCAGCTGATTTTGTTGTTGGGTTTGTTGAGGTCGCTGAAAGTGGTGAGAGGTGGGATGGGAACGAGGTTGAGTTGGGGTGTGGGTTGAGAAGTGGAAGTGGTGAGATGGAGTTGTGGATATGAGGTGATGGTTGAATCAATGGGAGGGGTTGTGGTGAGTGTAGGTGTATGTGGAGAACCTTGATGGATAGAGAGTTGTGAAGTGAATGGTGTGGGAGGGAGGGGAATACCTGCATCGGGTAGGCTTCCAAAGGTAATTTCTGGAAAGGACGGTGTGTCAAGACCCGCCTCGAATTTCACCCTGAAACCCGAGATGAGTCCTGCAGGGACCACCTCCAAGGAAAATTTATTAAAGACTCGGCAAACCTCCCTCGAACATGGACAACCCTAACTTATAAGAATTTAAGAACCACCTTTTTACTCCAAAATAAATCCTCCGCTACAACCCAAAAGTAGCTAAAATATAAATACACAAGAATTCCAATTGTATTCAGAGCTACTAAAAATAAAATAATACAGAGCGAAAGCTAACAAACCCTTAGTAGATTAAACATGTAACCTACTGACGAAATGTAGCGGATAGATGAGTGACTATGCCTCGACGTCTCCTGTTAGACCTCACGCGAACTCTGCAAACTGGGCATTTTTAAAAACGAAGAACCCAGGGAAAAATATTTAACACATCAGAGTGAGTGGACAAAACGATTATGACAAAAAATAAATATTTCCCCAAAAATGCTTTCCAAGAAAACGCTTCATCAGTGGCAAAAACAACAGCTCCACTGAAAAGATTCTGAACTGGGGTCCAGCCTGGCTAAACTCCCAAACTTTAAGAAATTGCCTCTCAGACCAGGATATTATATATATAGTATGTATGCACACTCGCCTAACCTTTTGTACGATATCTATGAACAACTTGAATAAAGTAGATTTCATACAAAGCTACTACGCTTACGTCTAACGCTCACGTCACCCCACACTGAAATTGTACCTCAGGCTGGGGGAAAGCGGCCGAGTGGTATATGTATATACGTGCTTACTCCTTGTACGAAATCTATGAATAAATGAATACGAAATTAGAAAGTCGCACAGGGCTACGACGCTCGCGTCTAACGCTCACGTCACCCATACCGGAATTGTATCTCGGTATGGGGGAAATCACGTATAGCTAGCTAGCAATTAATCATATACATACTATTCTCATATAAGAGTATAATCACCGAAATTCTCAATTTCGGAAAATATCCAACAACAGAAAATCATTCAAAAGATAAAGCATTTCGAACACATTAGTTTAAAACAAAGGTCCACTCATAGGTTAGGCCTATGCTTGATGTCGGTCGGAGGTCTCTTCCGCTCGAGTCTCCTCACGTCATGTTCCAAATAAATAAAACCTTAAATAAAACACCGACGCTTAACGCAAAACATGCATAAATAAATATGCTTCGCGCGCTCAACCAATCCTAACACTCTAAAATCTTGAATCCACTGCTAACCTCAAAACTCCATAAATTTTACCGACATCCTCAAAAACACCTTCCACCAAATAAAAATCCAATGGCCGGATTCTAACTTAATAATCCGCCAAAAATACCAAACTTCAACAATTCTCAAACATATCCAAAACTCTTCCAAAAATTCTAAAACTTATTCCAATAAATTCCTCACATTTTTCCCCACCAAAAACATTTTCTCAGCGGCAGCTCCGCCGGCAACGGCGGCCAGCGACCAACTCCGGCAACCTCCAATGCTCACCAAAAATAGACAGCATCTTCCTCTCAACCTCCTCTACAACATTCCTAACTACCACAAACTCTAATTCTAAACCTAACCATGACAATCAAACACAAACACACAATAAAGCCCTAAAATTTCCATTACCGATTTATCCTTACCTAGCTCGAGATGGAGCGAGCCCTTTGGAGGGATTGAAGCACGGGAGGAGGGCTTTCTTTTGAGCTATGGCTCGCCGGCTATGGCGGCCGGAGGAAGGAGTTCCGGTGAAAAGAAACTTCGGGCAGTCGGAACCTTCAGCGGCCTTTTCTCTCGATCGGCGGCATTCTGCGCAGGCACCGGCCCAGGAAGAGAGAGGAAGAGGCGAGGGTCCGAACGGGACCAGTCCGGCGGTCCCTGGGTTGCCGGACGACGACTTGCACGGTGGAGAAAATCCGGCAGTCGGGGAAGGAAAGAGAGAAAGCGGGAGGAGAGAGAGAGAAACGGGAGGGAGAAGAAAGAAAATAGGCTTAGCCCAAACCGGATCCAACCCACACTTAAAATACCCAAAACCAAAATTCAACAAAAATTATCATTTTTTACCGTCATCAAAATTTCTTCCTTAGAATAATTCCACAAAATAATCGTCTCATACATCTCTCTGGGAATCAATTATATTTTACACTTAATGACGAACACGGTAAAATTCTTATTACCACTATGCTAGTAATAAAGGTAAAAATTATAGGTCGGAACGTGACACGGTGTAAGAGTTATGGCTGAGCCGGGTGAGGGTTGGCGATGGACTAAGCACTGGAGCATCGTGTTTTGCATCGCGGCGAGGTGAGCCGTAATTCGATTTTCAAAGGCATTTTGTTGGGTGGTGGCTGCGGCTATGGCTTATTGCAGTTCCTCCTGTAAAACCTCCATGCTTTGGTGGACCTCAACAAGGTGAGATTGGATTACTTCTTTAGGGTTGTACGATGAAGTTAGGTGGCCAGAGAGAGGGGTTTGCGAAAGTGATGGAACCAAGGCGGAGGTTGTAGGGGTGGTGGAGGGAATAGAGGTTTGTACATTTCTTGTCAGGGCCATACCAGCTCTGGTACCAGATGATAGAGCCAACCGGCTCCAGAGAGTTTAAACAAGAGAAAAAGAGTCTAAAGTTGCATAATTCATCCCCTTTGCCTTAAAGGCTGAAAGTACAATATAAATGAATTGTGGTCTGCTGTCACAGAATACAACAAAAGAGTCCTAGACTCTAGGAGACAAAATGTGGTCCTTTGAAAAAGTCTTGACCATTATGCTACTGCCAACAATTATGGAAAGAAATTGAACATAATCCACATGTGCTTCTGTAAGCCATAACAGATTAGGACAAGGGCTTTGGGATTGATCCTAACACCATGCCTATGCATATTACATGGCCCTAATGTGCTGAAATTAGCGAATTTCATACAAGCTTCAGTGTTTCCAGACTAAACTAGGAAGAGCAAGATTGATGAGGTTTATTCATGGGACTGGGTACAAGTCACACAGTCAAAATACATGAATTCATCTTTGCACTCTTAAACAGTGGATAAGCAAAAAAAAATATACATTCAACATCAAGACCGTTGTTACTGGGGAGGACTGGAATAGAAAATCGAATAACTCAGCGCCCAACCTATTATGTGAGAAAAGAATAGACGGCCTCTTTGAATAACTTATCCTATTTGGGCGTATTTAGAATTTATATACCAGGACATAATATTACATAAGGGAAAGCCGCTGAAAAACCACAAGGCATGGCAATCCACACTCAGAAACTATCCAGATTACCTGATACAATTAGCTTGATTTCTATGAAAGGGAGTAAAAGCAATGGCACGTACCAGGCTTACAACAAGGTGTTACTACTTTATAGTTTATACTGTAAATATCTTCCTCACCTTCTTTATGTTCCTCCGACAAATGGGACAAGTAGCAGCTGCTTCTGCTATCCTGTAAATATTGAAACAAGGAATGAATCATTACAGTACATTCTGAATGGGTGCCAAAGACTACAATTCCAATACGGGGCAATAATGAAGCTGACTTGAAAATTACAAAAGACAGATCCTTAGCATAGATTCAACAGTTTTGACAGGATTGGAAAGCTGTAGGGGGCTAGACTTCTTGTTTTGCCTTAAAATAGAGTCGAAAAGGTGTGAGTTGCATTAAGTGCCTTAGCCAAATGTATTGAGATCAGCCTCTACAATATGAATCAAAGAAATATCTGCAGATAGGTTGAGAATTGAACGAAACTTGGAATATGTCAGCAAAGGCATTTCAAATTCGACAGAATGAACTTACATTATCACATATTTCCCACTGAGAATATAGCTGAGAATGCACAAATGACATCCAGTAACTACAACAACCATAGTATAAAAATCTAATTTCGTTTAACAGCAGAAGCCAAAGTTTCCTCGAGTTCTCTTTAATAAGAAAAGCCTCTAAGCTGCCTCTATTAGGGGATTTAATTCATCATACAAATATGATGCATGACACACCGCCTAGAAATTTTCAAACCTTGTCCCAAAGTGGAACTATGTGTGTACTAATGGGCAAGTGGCCTCTTTGAGTATGCGGACTTTTTATTGGTGTAAAGAGTATGTGGACTTGTTGCAGGGATAAACATAGAGCATCAAAAGTAAACAACATCTAGAAACAGCATAAAAGAATACCTTGTCGCACAATCAAAACAAGCGGCACAGTGCCCACATGGGAGGAAAAAGCAGTCCCTAGGAGCATCAAAACAAATTGCACAAAGCCGACGAGTATTGTTACTTTCACCATCAAGAGAACCAGCTGTCATAAGGTCTTCAAGATCCCCCTCATCGTTTGAGGCAGCATCATAAGATGAACCCCAACTTGATTGATCATCATCTTTGTATGAAAGCAACGGGGCTCTTTCTGGTCTGAACTCCGGATGCTGTACTCTTATTCCATCTTCGTTGTTACAGCGGAACTTATTCAAGAAGTTGAAGGCCAATAGCATCAGTATAGTCATTGCCCCTGCAGGTCAGAAAATTAAATATGGTAGGAAGCCTTACATATGATAAATATATATACACATATATTTATAGGAGAAGGATCCTACCTATACCAATGATATATGTGGCCCATCTTGGTCCATATGAGAGTTTGACATACTGGTTGTCTATATTCTGGGGAAACCAAACCAAATGTAAAAGCATAGGGGTAAGAACCTACAGAATAACAGTTTTCTCTGGTTACATCATCTTTTTGACAGTCAGCTATATTATAGCCTTACCTGCTCTGGACCAGGAGAGGTAAGCACACCAACATTTCCACTGGGAAACAAAACTTTCAAACTGCAGGACGTATCTGTGAATGTACACTTGTAATAGGCTTCACTTGTATCATACAATAAAGCATTCACCGTGAAGTTTAATTGAACCTGTTCAATATAAAGATGATTAGTAAGTGTAAATATGTGAAAAATACCACCAAAAATTCTACTGATAATTGTGAAAATACTCTTGAGACCCTTAAATCACCTGGAAACTCAAAGTTCATAAAATCAAGACATAATGAAAATACTGTTCTGCACTCTTACTCTCACCCAACCTGTACTTGCCTTATCCTTACTAAGAAAACTAACTAGTTTAGACATCCCTGAAGTGGCAACTATAAGTCTACAAGTTTATTCCAATGACCATGAATATTGTGACTACTGTCTACTATCCCAAAAATATTATTTAATTAGATGAGCACTAACCTTACAGAATTAAGAATGCAAAGCGTAAATGCATTCAAATAGGTTATAATGATGTTACATAATTACCTCCACATCCTCGTAGTTCATGTTACCCACAGAAATATAGTAACTATAAGAAGTTGATATGTCCTGCTGAATCTTGCCACTTCCTGTGAAGAAGCAGTTCCCAACATCAGTTAAGCACTAGTAACTTACAGAAGATAAGAAATCAAATTTCCCCCTACAGTCTCACCATGAACGAGGTTCCATGACAATGTAGTATTAGGATATGTTGGTTCTTCAAGCCACTGGGCAAGGCCTTCTTTACCTGCAATTTGAGAGCTTCAGAATGCTATTGAGGTTCAATGCACTTTGCCATCAGTTAAAACAAAAGCATGAAAAAAATGCAGAGAGGAACTTCCATTATGTGCAAACAAATGAACTAAAGGACTAATAAACTCAAGATAAATGCAGCAAGTACATTGGTCCAACTGATTATGATGCACTTGGTGGTTCCATTAAAAATTAAAAATGTTAAATGACTTGCTTTGTGCAGAATAGCACTTACGAGTTACGGTTATATAATCAACCAATTTGAGTTGAAGAAATGACCGCAAAAGCAGTCATCACCAAACTATATAATTTGTTTACCATTTGCCTTAATGGCTCTACTCCTTTCATCTAAACCTAAAGATAATACATGTCCATTCCTGGAATAGTAAAAACGAAGTAGAGCATGGATATTTCTAAAATTGGGCACAACTATGACTGCAAACGGGAAAATGGAAATTGAAGTATGTACCTTGAGCAATTATAAGAAAAATAGACGTGCTGGGCGAGGAAACGCTGTACGATATACTTATTTGAGACCCCTTATTTAGGTAATATATCCACTCCTGAAGAACAAGGAAACAGTAAATCATCCGGTCCTAATCTACAACTAGAGTTCAAAACACTTAAAATTTACTAGCTGAAAAACAAATAAATACATTCCACCGAACACAAACTTGCCTTATGAAAATCAGCTGGAACTGTAGCATTGTGTGTTTCTGACCAATTCGCAACAGTAGCAAGTGGTGGAATGTCATAAAAACCATATAGCACAGGCCCAGGCCTCGTTATATTCAGCTCTTCCACCTATTATACACCCCAACCAATTAAACCAGATAACCACACAATACTAAACAATATGCACCAGTCAATTTGAAAATCGGTACATTCAGTTCGAAAACTACCTTCATAGACTGCACAAATATGGGGTTAGGTTGCAGAAGAATCGAAGTATCAGGGCCAAGCTCCAAGGTCTCGGACCCGTAGACTCCCAAAATCAAAGTCATCGATACTGCAACATTCAATTAGCATCAAAATCACTAGCATTCTCAAAAGTAGCACTAATTTTCCAAAAGAAAAAAAAGAAAAAAAAAGAGAGGAGTCAGTACAAACCGAAGAACCAGAAGGTGAGGAGGACGATGATGCAGGACCACGTGTCATCTCGAATCACAGACGCCGTCTCATCGAACCCCGATAAGCCGCCGACTCTGTAAGAAATTCCGATTTCGTTGACTTCCGGTTCCGGCTGCCGGAAATTGTGGTGGTCGTGGTACTGGTTGTGATCGTCCTCCTCGTCGCGGACGTGCGAAGTGCTCGAAGACGAAGCCACGGCGCTGGAAGAAGTGGCGTCCCTATGGATGACGGCGTCAGTAGAAGAAGACGGAGATGGAGATGAGGAGGAGGAGGAGGAGGAAGAAGAAGACTCTTCCATTTTCAGGAATCGGAAATTTGAATTTAAAAGAGAAATTTGAAAGATTGAGAAACCCTAACCCTAAACCAGGGGTGAAGGTAACGCACCTGAAAGAGTGTCTGGGGACGAAGAAGGTCCATGGAGGGAGGAGAGTAACCGATGAGGACTTCACCAACAAGTCTTCTGGTGCGAATGGTGGTTAGAGAAAACGGGTTTTCTTCTATTTTATCTAGCTGTGCCTTCCGGCCAGTACGATTGCGCCAGGTGGACAAGTGGCGTCTTAGCCATTTGCATTTCAACTTTTTACTTTTATTTTCAATTTCAACGAAGATTTTACTCACGCCTCCAAATTTGTCAATACTGTTATCAAATTTATTTTTCGATATCTTTATTTTTTTTCTATGCTTCTCTATGTTTCAACATCTAGTCCACACCTTTTTTTTTTTTTAGCGTAATCAACCCCCTATTTTATTAAAAAAATATAAAGGTAATACAAAGAATGAGGAGGACAAAAACCTGACCTCCTGTATCAAGTAATTCTCTAACTAGAGATGATAAACAAATACTTAATCTTACATGCATACAGTCCCACAAATGTGGACCATATAAAAATAAAAAACAGTCAGTAGCATCATGTCATTGCCCTTACTGAGGAACGAAACTAGGAGCATTGGCCGATAATTGTGAGATACCAAGCATAGAGTAAACAGAAACAACTGTATGGTTTTTGTAGGTATAAAAAAATTGCCTAACCGATTCCTTTAACAAAACCCAGAAGATGACGTCGGGCATCTAAAGCATCAAAAACCTTACCTTCAAAACGCAGCAGATTTCTAGTGATCCAAATATATCAGATTATAGTGCAAGCTATAAAAATCCAAAGCTTTTGTTTCTGCTTGGAGAAGGCTGACACTCAAGCTCCTAAAAATACATCTTCAAGACTACTCCATGGGGAAAAAGAATGATTAAATAGAAGGCACACTCATTTCCATAAAACCACAATTCGAGGGCAGTGTAGAAGAAGATGTACTCCCGCCTCGGCATGATTACCACAGAAAGAACAACAAGATGGAAGAGAAAAACCACGCCTCTGCAATGCATCATCAGTTAATAGTCGCCCATGAAGAGCCTTCCAAACAACAAGACTTTTGCGCGGTTGGATTGCTTTACTCCATATAACTTTTCCCCAGTTTCGGCGATCAATATGACTTGAAAAAAAAAGACAAATGCTTCTTTTGCTGTTAGAGCTCCTGAGGAGGATTCTGGCCATATAAGTGAGTCAGGTGTGCCCACTATAGGTAGAGTCATCTTGTTTATTTTATCTGTAACGTGAGGGAATAAATTTGTAAAAGCAGCTGGCAGAGCCCAATGTGAATCCACAATAAACTCATTCACCTTGGCATGAAGAGGGATGAAGCCAATTACTCCAATACTAGAAGCCAGAGGCTTCCCCAGCCAATTATCAAGCCAAAATGAAATTTGCCTACCATCTCCCACACACCACTGCAATGAATTAAAGAAAGTAGGCCAAACCTTTTTTAGACCCAACCAGACTGAAGATCTCTTATAAGACTTTAGAGGTTGAGAATCTTCCTTCAAGAACCGAGCTCTAAGTAAAATAGAAGCTGGAGAGGAAGAAGAGAGCACATCCCAACACCTCTTAATTAGAAGAGCACGATTAGCCTCAAATAGATCACGTAATCTCAAACCACCTTCCTCCTTAGGTTTACAACATTGACGCCAAGCTATAAGAGGCATGCCTCTTTTTAAAGGATCCCCTGTCCAAAAAAAATTCCTGATCCAAGATTGCAAATCAAGAAGTAAGCCTTTCGGCCACTCATAAATCTGAAAATTGTACACCAAGGTTCCTTGAATCACCGACTGAATGAGTTGCAACCTTCCTGCCTGCAAAAGTAAAGAACCTTTCCATGATGACAATTTACAACGTACTCTGTCTGCAATGGCCTGAAAATATATTCTTTTCGGACGACCTTGGAAAATTGGAACGCCAAGATAAGTGAAAGGAAGAGACCCTTGCCTGACACCAAGAATTTTCCGGATAATAGTACGTCGACGATAAGCATACTTCCCCAAGAAAACTAATGATTTGGTTTTATTGACTTGCTGCCCCGAATTTAACCCATAATCCTCCATAAAATGCATTAGAGTTTTCAATGAGCGCTTGGTTCCTCGCATGAAAACCATAATATCGTCTGCAAAAAGAACATGAGAGGGTGGAGTAATGCCAAGAGGAGCTGATAATAAATCAATATGTTCCTCCTCAACCAACTTGGAGATACCTCGACTCAATACCTCTTCAGCCAAACAAAAGAGAATAGGTGATAAGGGATCTCCTTGACGCACACCACGTGAACATGTAAAGAACCCTTCCGTTGCACCATTAATCAGAATTGATAAATGTGTAGACCCCAAAATAGTTTTAATCAAATCCTGAAAAAGATTTGAAAACCCAAAAGCTTCCAAAACACGAAGTAAGAAACCCCAATCAAGAGTATCAAAAGCTTTCCGTACATCAAACTTTATTGCTATGTTGCCTGCCTTGCATTCACGATTCAAGAGGTTGATGCACTCTGAAGTCATAATAATAGGATCTGCGATAGTGCGGCCTTTAAGAAAAGCACTCTGGTTCGGGGATATGATGTGAGCAGCAATAGATCCTAATCTGTCAGCAATTATTTTTGTAATGAGTTTGAATAGAAAATTCGCCATAGCAATTGGACGTAGCTGTGTTACTGAGTCTGCTCTGGGAACCTTAGGAATCAAGATCATTAAATTGGAATTAAAATGAGGAAGGATGTAGCCACTTATGAAAAAACTCTGAATCGCTTGGACTACCTCCACCCCAACAATTGACCAACACTTCATAAAGAAAACTCCTCCGAAACCATTAGGCCCTGGTGAGCTATTATGATCCATTGAACACATAGTTTGAAATATTTCTGTTGACGTTGGAATGGCTGTTAGTAGAGCAATTTCCTCACTAGTCACCAATTTGGGAATTACCTGAGCAACTAAACCAGTGTCTCTTACTGCTGAATCTGCTGTGAATAGGTCTTTGAAATAAATCACTACATGATCACTAATGTCTTTCGGGTCATCAATGATACAACCTCCATCTCTCATGATAGATAAAGACTGTTTAAGTTGACGAATCTTAACCATCGTATGAAAGAAAGAGGTATTACGATCGCCTTCTGTAAGCCATTTAACCCTCGATTTATCACAAAAGAACTTTTCTTGAAGAGCAAGGGCACATGGACGTGAGCACTAGCAACACTTTCCTTGGAGAGTCTGTCCTCAGAGGGACCCAAGCTAGCAATTTCTTACTGAATTTTATCCAAATCAACAAACGAATCTTCTACCATTTTGTTGACATCCTCAAACTCAGTTTTATTCCATACCCGAATTCGTTGCTTAAGAGTCTGAAGCTTAGAAGCCAAGACAAACATTGGATTACCATAAAATTGAGCACTCTGCCAGACGTCTGACACCAAGGAAAGGAAAATCCTTACACCTCATCCTTACACCACTTTATAGCGTTATAGCGACAACGGTTTGGAGGTTTAATCGATGTGATCGGTTTTTCTCGTCTTTATTTATTTTTTGGTTCTTCGTAACTTTTTTCTCTTGTTCTCGGCAAACATCCACAAGCTCATTACATATCCATCTTTCTCTATTTTTTTTGTTTCTAATTTAAATAAAGGATTTATGCGGTAATCCTCCAGTCTTAATTTTTATGAAATTGTTGTTACAAAGGGAATTATTTCAGATAAACCTCTTATTACAAAAACCATAAATAATATCAAGAGTCTCTACAATAATCCTATATAAAATCAAGCACCAATTCACAAAAAGTGTTATATTGGCTTCTATATGCTTTGATATAACGATGATATAACGAAAAAATAACTCGACTGCTACGAAGCATAATTGTTATAAGGACTAATTTCAGTTTATTCTCATCAACTTTAGGTTGATCATCATGTTAGTTTATTTTCCTTCAATTTCATCAAAAAAACCCCTCAACTTTTAATTTTCATTAGCCGTGTCCAAACATACGTTTTTCATCTAATTCCCTCGTCATGTAATGACTTGTATTAAGAAGAAAACCAAATTTAAAGTCGCTGAGCCCACAAAAAAAAGACAAAATAGACAAATTACATTCAATCTCACCAAAATCACTAAGGTTAGGGGGTTGTGATGGGTATGGAGATGTGTATCGATATGAGGGAAAATAGTCAGAAATGTTATTTTTTTCTTCAGAATTTGACTTTCTTCTTGATGTCACGTCATCACTTAACGGAGGAATTAAATGGAGAACGGAGGTTTGGACACGGCTGATGAAAATTGAGAGTTGAGGGGTGTTTTTGATGAAATTGAAAGAAAAAGGACTAACATGATGATCGACCTAAAGTTGATGGGGATAAACTAAAATTAGTCCTTAGTATAACTCTAAACATTACTTTCTTACTATATTACCGTCGGAGGATAAATATGATGCAACTTAGCTTTGCTTTGTCATTAGACGGTAGAAATCATTTGATGAAGTAAATATGTTTCTGCCTACTTAGAGAAAACGAGGAACTTAAAGTGCATGCACAAAGATTCTGTTCAAATAAACATACATAGACTTATTACACGTCAACGACGAGACAACACTACTTAACAAAACTAACCAAAACTAAAAATACAATAAAGGAGTAAATTCTTGTGATACCCTGTAGTTTACATCTAAAATCAGTTTTGTCCCTCACTTTTTTTTTAAACTGGTATACCCCTATACTTTGAATTCTCGACTTATTTGCCCTTTTCCCAGCTGGTTATGACTGTGACATGCTCATTAACAATGCTTGTGAGAGCTTCAATGGTTGGGTTTTAAGAGCAAGGTCTAAGCCCCCTATTACTATGCTAGAAGAGATAAGAGTGAAGGGTTATTTAGACTGTTAATGAGCATGTCACAGTCATAACCAGCTGGAAAAAGGGCAAATCAGTCGAGAATTCAAAGTATAGGGGTATACCAGTTTAAAAAAAAAGTGAGGGACAAAACTGATTTTAGGTGTAAACTACAGGATATCACAAGTATTTACTCCTACAATAAACAAGCACTCAGCCTAGGATGAGCCTAAAACGATGGCACAAGCCTAAGTTTCAAGCCAGGAAGCAAAGGGAAACACACGCCTGACACCAACTACTACCAACGAACCACCACCGGAGTCACCCTACAAGCCTCGTCTAGATTTCCAGTACAATCCGTTGTCGCCATTGCACCATGGATATGTGTCGTCTTAGCCAAATTAATCTTTCCCAAACTAGATCTAAATGTTCTAAATCCAATCGGACTGGGCCAATGTGTTCTAACACAACCACGACCTCGCCACCAAACTACTTTACCAACAAGGCCAACAACGAATGAACCAAACCCGATTGTTGTTGCATCTCCCCTTTCATATCCTCATCAACCGCCATTGAATTCTCCCTGATTATGACAGCGACGATCGAGGGATCCCACACACTTTAGACCATAAGGATCTATAAAGTCTTGTTCGACGATCGCGAAAGGGTATGCCGCCAAACAATAAAGATTACCTTACTTTTGCTATCATGCATGTTCACTCTCAAACCTTCATGAGTTCATAGATTAGAGACGTTTAAATCCAAACACCTCATTTCTTTTTTGTTGTATTCTATGTTGTAGTTAATTCATAGCAATAGTTATATCAAATGTCTAACCCGAGTTTGATGTTTTTAGATATGCAATGAACTTGAATATCAACGAGTATAACAACTATAACAAGTTAAAATAGAGGGAGAGGGGTAATGTCCACACGGATTCAGCTCCTCTAAAGTTAACAAAAGGTGAAGTTAGTAAAGTTTATAAAATCTAAACTTGTTTCTGCGTAAACCAGGAGGCCATGCAGAATCACGATGGAACACTAATATGAACAATCATGGGAAAGAGACAAGGACATATAGTGGTTCACCACACCTCCTACATCCACTTATGAATTAACTATCATGGCCAATAGGCTTTTGGTGTTACAAGAGCATCCATCCCCCCGGGATGGAGTGGGTAGTGATCTAGAGAGAGATTTCTACATAGGGGAATCCTTCATTTTATAGTAAAGGGAGATTCCCTCTTATTACACATTTCTGATGTGGGACTAACTATACATATGTTTTGTCATTGTGCATTTTTATGGGGCTTGGGGGAGCACATTCCCGATGTGGTACCGATGATCCTTCACCTTGGCGAGGTAGCTTGGATGTCAGTCTACAAGTTTCCTTACTGGTCTATGGGCAGGGAAGATAGTTTCCTGACTACCGACTACAAAACTCTTTATTTAATCTAAGGGTTTTAAACTAACAAGAATTATGGAATTATTGTATTGAAACGCAGAAATTGAAAAGAGAGGAAGAAGAAGCTTGGAGGCTATTTTTTGGTTATTCTCATTGATTGGAAAAGTGTGTTACAACAAGTATATATAGGACTACATAGGGTTTGATAAGAGAAATACAGGATTACCCTTATAGTATAATCTTAAAATACTTATTTGCTTAACACCCCTCCTCAACCATATGCTTGGCACAACAAACATTATGGTTGGATCACAATACACATTCATAGACAAATTACATCAAGAAAAGCAATTAAAACCCAATTCAATAACTCATCATCCTTGTAGCAATGAGAACTTCTCCTAAATCAAGAGGACTTGGTTGTGAAGGAGGTAGCATAG
The DNA here is from genome assembly GCA_034370585.1 of Fragaria x ananassa. Lineage (NCBI taxonomy): Eukaryota > Viridiplantae > Streptophyta > Magnoliopsida > Rosales > Rosaceae > Fragaria > Fragaria x ananassa. The sequence continues at coordinate 6,092,790 of CP139753.1, forward strand.
CATTGAGGCAACATAAACTTTATAGCATTACATCATGAAACTAAAAAATGTTTATTTTCTTAAACTGAAACTTGCATATTTGCTGAAACTAAAAATTGCATATTTGCTGAAAATTGAAACTTTGTATATCTGAAAAATAAGACTGAAAAAGAAATGATGCCCTAAAGCTGACCATATAATCATGCACATACTTTTGAATCCATACTTACATATCCAGAAGACATCATAGCCAAAATCCATCAATTCAACTCCCACACCTTCTATTATCATCTTTGCTGCTGTCATCTACTAACAATAATTTTCAATTCTTCTGATTTCATACTTCAATCAATGGCAGCAAGTGCAAAAATAGCAAAATTCAACCATTCCAACAGCAGCACAGCAACAATAACAGGGAGACCTGAAACAACTTCACCAAAAATTAGACAAGAACTTCACTCTAGAACCACACAACCCATCCATAATCTAACTTATCAAACGAATCTCACCAGACCAAAAACAAATTGAAAAATTTTAACTGCTTCATCTCCTTTTCTTTGGTAGAAAGAAACTTTGATATGAAAAATAAACATGGAAAACTATTGAGAATGGCATAACAAATGAGATTAAATGAGTTATATGATTCTGGTGAGAGAGACTTGTACCGAATCGGAAGGATTAGAACAACCTAGACACATGCCGGATCAGAAGAACCTAGACGCAGACGAAGAAAGGAATATGGCCGGCTGAGCTTTCGTCGTCGACACAACAATGAAGAACGATCCAGATCTGAAGCCAAAATCGAACTCAAAATCTTATCTCCTTCCTTCGATGAAGTCGCACATGGCTCCGATGGAGGACTGCTCGGCTTGGTTAGGGATTTTGAAATTGGGGAAAACTGAAATCTAAGAGAAAATGCGGAAGCAGACATAATCAGAAGCACTAGCCACAGATCGTGACCGTGGCTCTGATACCATAATAGGAATTATGAAATTATTGTATTGAAACGTAGAAATTGAAAATAGAGGAAAAAGAAGGTTGGAGGCTACACTAGTTTTTTTCATTGATTGAAAAAATGTGTTACAACAAGTATATATAGGACTATATAAGGCTTGATAAGAGAATGACGTGATTATCCTTATAGTATAATCCTAAAATACTTATTTGTTTAACATAAACATGACACTTTATTCTTGGATCAATTTATTCTAAACAATTGTTAACTTAGGTTAAGTGTATTTCTTTTAGATTGAATGAATTAAATGTCGTTAACAAAAAGAAAAAAAACAAAAAACAAAAAGAAAAATTGCTACGCATTTGTTCAGTTGAAGGTTGTCGAGTAATCTTGTCTTCATCATTAACCAGTCTTGCAATTCAATTGCATATTTATATTTACTATATACTATGTTTGAGTTATTGTAGCTAAAGACCACAAATTTTTACAGTCTTGCCCCTACTTTGCGTTTATTTACGTTATTACCACCACTTGCCAGATGTTCTCTGTTGTTATTGTTGTGCGGCCACGTTACGCATTCTTTCTTTTTTGAGTTTTCTCCATCCTTTTTGCCCATTCTTTTTCTGCATGCTCTCTGCTCTCAGTCTGATTTTGTTTTTTTGGTTTTGGAATGATCGGGTAATCGATTCCTTCTCTAAGTTTATGCCTTCGTCCAAAGTTGGAAGACTTTCATGGTTCAAAGCAATTGGTGATAAGCTGATTTGGGATTTCCACATATAGGGTTTGCCTGTGGGTCGTGGTGGTCCGTTTGGTTGTTTCTGAGTTCATTCTCTTATGAAAAGGTGTGGGTGCATGCTTTTAGTGTTTATTTGTAACAAACAAATTAATTGAAGCTGAGTGTTCAATTCGGTTTTTCTGTGTGTGGGTAGTTAATTGAGATTATTAACTGGTTTGATATCTGCAGAGGATTTAAACGTCTTAGGCCAGGTCCAGGTGATGAAATTTACTATATACTAAAGCTGGTTGACTGTAGCTAAGCTTTTTAGGCTTATTTACGTTATTACCACGGTGTGCCAGCTGTTTGTGTGTCGTTGCTGCTTGGCCACGTGGTGCGTTTTACTAGCTCTCTCGATCTTGACAAATTTTTCCCTCCTTGGTCTCTCGCTCAAGTCTTCTCGCGTCTTCCAATTCTTTTTCTTGAACTCTCTCTCGATCTCTCTCGAAACCTCTATCAAGAACTCTCTGATTCTTCTCCGCCCAAGATTTCTTCCTCTCCCTGAAACTCCTTCGCCTCATCTTTTTTCTTTGTTCTCCTAGCTTTTACATCCCTCAATATTTCTTCCTCTCGGAACTGGACCGATTCTTTTGATCGAGTTGCAGTTGGCTTCCATCGCTCGATTGTAGCCGTTAATTCTACAACCCAATCTTCAAATCAATTTCTGCTCAGGTAAATTTTGTTCCTTTGTTCTTCGTTTTTTTTTCTTTATCTTTGTTCTTCAGACGGAAGCATGTTGAATACTAATGAGATTGAATGGAATGATTAACATATTTGGTGGTTTGGTTAGCCTGACTCTTTTTTATTGCAGGAATTCATCAATTTTAAGACTGAAGGTAATATATCAAATCTGTTTTCATCCTAAGTGTATTACTGATGTAAATCTGTGTATGAACCCTGTATTTACATTGCCAAAATCTCATTATTAATTGTACGTTACCTTTTGTTTCAAGACACACTGGTTTTGTGGAGCTACACCAATTCTACGAAAGAATTAGCTTCAGGTACCGCCTTTGTTGATTTAAAACAAAAAACAAAACAAAAGAACAAGCTATACATGTATTGATGTTTTGACATGAGAAAGATTTGGTGATGAAAGTTATACAGGTTTTGGTTTCTGTTTTCGATTTCATTAAAAAGCTAACTATAAAAAGCTTAATAGTTTTTGGATATTTAAGGAACTAATAGTGCAATATCAGCTTTTGTAATAATTTGTGTAAATACAAGTTTGGTGTTTTGCTTTGCTCTATGGGTTATGTCATTTGTTAAATTACTATCTGATGTTCCTTTGTATTAATTTTTTTATACCAGATTCAAGGGACCTCACAATTCATTTTAGATATCAAGACAGCAGAGCCTTCAATCATGCTATGATTATATGAAATCTGATTAACAGATGGTAAGAGGCATTTGGTTATTTACATGGAATTGGTTTATATGATTAGGGTTCGTTGTGTGCTTTCTTATGTTAGGTTGGTTCCACATTCACACTATTGTTTACAAATTACAATCTATGTTTGAGATTTGGATACCTACACAAACAAATGAAAATTGAGAAACTAAACCATCATCTTAGGAGTTCCTTTCTTACAAGTAGAAACTATGCATTGAATAATGACAAGGGACCTGAAGTGGTTTATCACCTCAAATCCCTAACTCCCAGGTTTAACTCTTAAAATTTTGGACAGATATCAATCATCTCATTACACAGCTATTTTATTCATGGATAGCAGTTCGATCTATTTATCTACAGATTTGTACTTCTAAAATAGAGATTTTAATTGGTGTCTATTATTTCTGGAATATCAATTTGCGTAGGCTCTATCTGAATATCAATTTGGCTTTTTGGTTTTCAGTCTGTGAGCTTACTGTCAGTTTAGTAGGCAAAACATATTTTGGTATAACTGATAGGTCGGTTGTAGATTGAGGGTTTGAACAGGTTGACCTTTAATTGATTTATTTATTCTATTCTGATATTTCTGGGTTTCTAGTCTGCTGCTCTAGGTATCGTATTCTATGCATGTCGTGATTATTTGCACTTCTGTTCTAATAAGGGTTTATTGAAAGCATATTCATCTACTGTGTCATCATAGCAAATTTTAGTTGATTCAGTCTGCATAGTTATATGAAAGATTATATAGTAAGCATGATAAAGTGACTGAAGAAAAGAATGTAAAGTACTATATTTGGTTTTATTGGTGATACTGATCGGCTTAAGAATAGAGAACTGAGTATGTTTAATTAGTGTAAAGCTTCTATTGATATCTAGCCTTGCTTTAACATGGCCAACATCATTGTTTTGTCTGCTTATACATTATACAAACTGAGCTCTAGATTTGTGTGTTATGTGTTTACTCTTCAATTTCAGTTTCAGACTTCTTTCTTTTTGCAGGTGAAAACTCTTTTGATCTTTTTAATCAACTTTCGCAGTCAAGCTGATTGCATTCTTTGTATATTAGCTCTCAAAAGGTACTTTAATTGCATCAAGTCTTGTTTCAGTCCTTTCAAGTTACTGTGCATGTAATATGGAAGGGAGCAATTGTGGTTTTTGTTATATCAGGCAATTGGTTTTTGTTACAAATAGGAAAAACTATTTCCTCAACATTCATTGTGTAGTAGTGAACTATGATTACTTCATTGGTCCTTCTGAAAAGAACCTAGAATGAGATATCATATAGTTCCAGGCCAAAAGCTATTTTTGATCATATGAACCTAGAATTAGGAAGTATATTAGGATATTTTTAAAGTAACCAGTCTGAGAGATTTATCATGGTGTATTGATATTGTTCATGCTAGGTTCAGTTTGTCTAAAAATGGTTAAATGCAACTTACATCTACTTTTACATATTTTATTACAGTAATCTTGCATCGATTTAGATCTAGGATCATTTCGTTCTTGGTTTTGGCCGTTCTCTCTCTGTTAATTCGTAAGTCTTCAAATTGATCACCACTATTTAACCCTTTTTTTTTTTTTTTTTAATTTGGCTTCAGTTATGTGTTATTGAGATGGAGGTGGGATATTGGGTTTGGTCATCAACAAATCCATTGTGTTTGTTGAGTTCCCATAATTGGTTTATGAACATGCGGATAATGGCTTCGATTTGCAATTCATTGTTATTAAGTACATGTTGTGTACATGAAGTTGTCATTGAATGTAGTTAAATGCTATTTGTTCATTAAAGATTAATTAAGAGATTGGAGCAGTCTGACCGTACCTTATTGCATGTCTTCTTCCTCTTCATACACTGACTGAAGCAACTCAAGTAAGGATTTCGAAACATATATTTTGGGAATTTAGAAATATGATGATATTTGGCCACCACCTATAGTAACTAAACATGAAAATTACACGCAGCAGCGCGTGGGATAAAGGCTAGTTATATATTAAAACTCAGTTCCTTTAGGAACAGTAACCGTAGGGCTAAAATTACGATTTCATCCCTTTTTTTGTTGAATTACAGCTCTACCATTCTCAGTGTCATTAGGTAGGAAATTACCATTTTGTCATTCTTTCATTTTTATTACAACCTTACCACTCGTTCTGATATATGTAATTTACTTTTTTGTCTCTACTTTTCGTTTTTACAACTTTATCACCTGGGGATCAAAATTACCTTTTTACCATCATTTTCAATTTTACATTTGATATTTTTTCAGGTTTTCACCCAAACCAAAACTTGGTTACACTGCCTAGTTATAAACATAAGACATGTTTAGTAGTCACAGACATCAATACTAAAATCTTTATCACCTGTGAGTCTTGAGGTAGTGTATAAGGGAGGATTTCTTATTTCTCTTTTTTGAAGTCCAGTTTCTTGATTCTATATGATGAAAGGAAAAGATTTGATATTGAAAATCAGTTTATGATCAATAAACAATGATAGAAGAAATGAATTGGGGTAACTATCACATGCTAGCACCAACCGAGCCCTTGATCATTCAAGCTGAAATGGTCGGTAATACAAATTGATCTTTTTTTTATGGTTAACCTGTATGATATAACTCAAAAAAAAAAAATACTTATTCGATCGATATACACATGATAAACTCATAAAGACAACATAAATTTTAAACTACATGTTGAGGTTTTTCATCACAAGTTTCAAATAGAGTTAGATTACGATTATCCTATCTAGCTATAACAATAATCCTCTTAGCGTCCAATTTCTGGGAATTTGAGTTTAACCTAATTTCTTATTAGCAGAAGAAACGGGAAGAAGAGGTGAGAGGCACCCTCACGTCCATAAAAGTCTCTTACTTTTTATTTTTATTTTTGTTAACAACACTTAACCCAACTACCCAAATTAATCATGGTTTAGACTTAATTAATTCATGAGTAACGTGTCATGTTTAAAACATTTAGATTAAATAAAGAATCTAGATTTTATGAACTTTATTAATATCACCGTTTGTTAACTTTAGAGGAGACATATCCTATGCACACAATAAGCTAAGGTTGGGTTTTAACATTTTCCATTTTAGTTTAAAATGAAACAGAAACAAATCCTTGCATTTTTTTTTTGGGTCTGGAAACAAGAACAAATCTTGGATTTGAATGTTTGATGGACATGCAAGTAAATTCACTAATAATCAATGATCATTTCCAACTAATTTATTAGGAAACTGAAACTTTCGATTATAAGAAAGAAGAATATATATCAGTAAATTAGTTGTTTGAATGAACTTTCGAAAGGTTTTTTTTTTTTTGATGAAATGAATCTTCGAAAGTTGGTTGTTCATGTTTAGGTGTTTGAGATCCAAATGGAAGACTAAATGATCAAAATAAGTTGAAAATGGATCAGCCCCATATTATAAGTATGAAATCATAAAAACCGAAGACTATATGATCAAAAGAAAGAAATTACTTAAGCCGAAAATGGCACAACCGAATTGTTTGGTCCTTACCTCTAGACTCTACCTAACACCTAAAGAACCTTCTGTAGTAGATAGTAAAGACCAAACTAGTGAACCAAACCGAATCTTAGAATTCGTGGTGTTAGGAGCATTTTGAGATCTCATAAATATAGCCAAAGGTCTCAAACATTCCGCAACACACAAATATAGCAGAAAAGCCAAGTTTGGCTTGAAACAAGGCAAAAAGAATAGGGAGATCGACGTCATTTAACATACGATTTGATTCAAGTTTTTTGCTTATGGGAGAGGTGCGTAGACAAATGAGGGAAAGGAGTAGACATCTTCGATCCTTCTTCGAGGAACGAGGTTGGAAGATGGTCGGTGTTTGTAAAAGAGGGTGGTACAAGGTTCGTATGAACCTCAGAATATGAATCGGAGTTTCAGACACCAACTGAATTGATTCATCGATGACAACTTTTTAAATCGACTCGATCATCACAGTTAGCTTCTGTAATGAGAAGAAGTGTTCGTCACGATATTAGAACTACCTTAGTTGTAAGAGGTCCTGAGATTGAGAGTTAGAATCAATCTTATATTGAGATTGAAAGCTTCAATCCTTTGTCCATGAGTCACTAGTCAATTTGTAGATTATAGAATGAGGGAGATGCAATTGGTTTACTATAGATTACGCTTGATGGAGAAACCATTATAGATTCAGAATATGATACAAAATGCATGTATATTGTGTACATTTGTAAAATTAAAAGTTCATTGCATGGATATATACGAGTCTTTTTAATTTTTAGAGCATCCTCAATTCAACAAAGAAACTCACAAAATTAAACTTGACATTGCACAAAATCTAGAAAATAAATACGTACGTGCGTGTTCCAGATCAAATATATGTCAAGACGAGTGCATCATTCTTTTTAATACATAGAAAATAATTGATACTAGCTTGAAGATTTGAGTCCCTAAAAAAAATTGATGATATAGACGGGGGAAAGAAACTATATAGTACGTATTTATTTTCCTTATTATGTAAGCATATAACGACATACTTGTGTGCGTAATTTTATCACATAAATACTGGTGAAATTAATTATAAGCAATGTCTACTCAACCATATGGGTTCGGTTGCTATACACATTTATGTAACATATATCAAGCAGTGAGCCGTCTGATCGTTTAATAATTTAAAATTCAAGACGATCAGACGACTCATAGCTTGATGTATGTTACACATATGTATAGCAGAAAAGTCCCAACCATAGAACACATTGTTGTTGCATATCAAATTCTAATTGGTTGTATGGAGCAATTTAGAAAACAAGTTAATTATGGCCTAATTCTAATAATTAACAACATTGTTTAGTTTTTTTCCAGTTTTTACTACATTTGACTTGGTTATAATTAGTATCTTGGAAGCAAACCGTAGAAGTCGTCGGCTATAGTCCAGAGTTTAGCCGACGAAATAATGTCGTCTTCTATAGTCCAGACTTTAGCCGAAGACATTATTTCGTTGGCTATAGTCTATACTTTAGCCGACGAAATTTTTTATCGGCTATAGTCCATACTTTAGCCGACGACATTTTTTGTCGTCGGTTATCTTCCAAACTTTAGTCGACGAATATTTAAAATATTCGTCGGCTAAAGTTTGTAATAAAAAAAATAAAAAACATCTATGGCCGACGAAATATAGTATATTTCGTCGGCTTTATAGGGATTTAGCCGACGAATTAAAGCATATTTCGTCGGCTAAAACTTATTTAAAAAAAAAAACTTTAGCCGACAAATTAAGGCTTTTTTCGTCGGCTATAAGTCCATTCCAGTAAAAAAAAACCCGAAATTTTTGAATTACCATTCCAAGCAAGCTGCAAAATACACCAAAATAATTCCATATAACCAACAACAAGCACATAAAAGTATATAATTCATCAACTACAGAAAATCTATATCGTCTAAATTAATATCCGCTTCTGGGGGCTGCTGCGGAGGTTGCGGCGGCTGGGGTAGCGGCATGGGCGGAGGCGGAAGTCCCTGAAACTGGGCAGCTGTAAAGTCCTGCATGTACTGGAACATCTGCTGCTGCTGGGCCTGCTGGATGGCATGTATCTCGGCAACATAGGCTGCATGCGCGGCATTATAGGCAACCTGAGCAGCTTGCTGTTCTCGTAGTCTCTGAACTTCTGACTCTAGCTGAGTCGTCCTGGTGATCGTGGACGTGGTCCTGTTGCTGGTCGAGGCTGCCTTTCGTTGAAATCCTAGAGTGGTCTTCAGGACCCCCTCGCCTTTCTTTCCTAGACACCGGCAGTAGAAGTTGTTTGCTCTTGGTGGGAAGGCTGTGTCCATGATCCTCGCCCCAATCGTCGGATCCGAAGTGTCGATCCGGGACATGGCTTCGGACATCTCTTCCTCCTGCGTGTCCGGCCATGTCTCCCTCACTATAGCACTCATCACCTCGTCACTAGCCTCCCTCACCTTCGCCTATATGGATAGGAAAAAATTATTAATTAACATTTTTACATAAATTTAAAAATTTAAAAACGTAAGATGACTTACAATATCCTCATGGGAGTCAGGATATGCCCTCTCGTACGTATAGACGTACTGATTGACCTCTGGATGTTCCCTGGTCGCCTCATCCATGAAGACAGCAAACGGTCTAGAACCGGCATGATGGTTTCTTGTGTTGCGTTGCCGGTTCTGAGCGTTCACCCAGGAAACTGCCTTCAAAGAAAAGAGTAAACTATTAGTAAAATATTTTAAAACACACGTACTTAATGATAAATTAACTAACTAATTTATTTAAATACCTGTTTACGAGGGTTGTTGAATTCTGATGTCAAAAGCCAACGCCACTCGTACTCCCTGTACTGGAACTCAGCAGAGGTACCAGAACGTGCGTTCCCGTGCGTAGTCCAATGGGTCCGCAACTCGTTCTTCCACTCCTTGTACCTACATATACAACAAAAATATTAGAAATATTATTAATATCACATACAATTTTGTTTTTCATTAACTTCCCAACGTACCTTCCCCCATGCATAACGTCGGCCCAGCTGTCCTTCAGGTGCTCGGGAACCTCAAACCACACCTACATTTAACCGTTTATTAGTTTAGCTTTTCGAGAAATCAACAATGTAATACATAATATTATTTTGTAAACACACCGACATCACGTTGTGGACCATGTCCTTAACCTCCTGCGGGACCTCGCCCTAGTCTGACCACAACATAGGGACTCTATCCCTAATGAGCGCTCCCACACGGCCGGAGTACGTCCTCGACTTTCCGCTCGATACTATGTGGCCATCCCCATCAGTATTGATGACGATCCTCCCCACGGTACCCACGATCTTCTCGAGAGCCTTCCCTATGACGGGGCCTCTCTTCTTCTTTTTCGGCTTCGCTCCCTATCACATGATAAACCAAATTAATTATTAAAATCGGAGACCCTTTAAAAATAATCATGCATCACTGATTACCTGAGGCGCTCGAGGCGGATTCCTTCTCTGTCGCCGATGATGATACCGTCGCAGAAATAAGAGACGTATCAAAAGGCACGAACCGGTACGCCGCTGATGGAGCCACTGGCGGGGGCAGTGGATAAATCGGCGTCCCTGAGCCATCGACTGCAGGTAACGCCGGTATCATCCGCGGAAGGAACATATGAGGCGGCGGCATCTGTACCCCAGATGACCCACTATCCGAAGAAGTAGGACCCGGAGTGGGCGCCAGGTGTATCTCAGGCATACGGGGTGCAGACACCTCCGTCTGGGTTTGAGGCCACAGCTGCCTCGAGGAACGAGGGACGACCGCCTGCCTCGATGAAAGGGGCACCTCCGGCTGCCTCTGCGCCGTCTCCAGAAGGCTCGCACGTCTGGCTGTCATCTGGCCCTGAAACGTCGTTTGGGGGTTGCTAGAGGTTCCCTCAGACGATTCGGACCTTTGGCCCTTCGAACTCTTCTTCGATCGAAAATAGCCGCTCATCCTATTTAAAATATTAATTTGAATCAAGGCTGAGGCAACATTAAAAAAGTAAAAATTCAAGCTTATCATTCTCAAATCTAAGGCTTTAGATTATTTTGTCTTTATTGTATAAAAAATATTTTTGAATTCTGTGTTTTCATTATGTTCATGCTTAAATTTAAACACTTAATATAATATGAAATATATATATATATGTTTAAAATTATACTTATTCAAAAATATGAATTCAATAAAATATATATATATATATATATATATTCATCCGGATTTGATATAAGTTTTTCTATTTTGTATTTTGTATCTTATGTTTAAAAATTCGTACCCAGCCCACGATAAAACCAGTACCTAATTATGGAATGCAAGCATCAAGTTCATTATCAACAAAGCATATGTTTAAAAAATAACGATAATTTATCTCCTAAACATAAATTAGGCAAATTAGACAGTACATAAAACATAAAACATAGCCTAAAAATAAATTCGAAATCAAAAGTAAAAAAGAAGAAAAACGCTAACCTTGGAGACCGGGAGAGCGAGGGAGGAGGGAGGAGGTGGAGGTGGAGACCGGGAGAGGGAGGGAGGGAGGAGGGAGGAGGGAGGAGGCGGAGACGGGAGAGGGAGGGAGGAGGGAGGAGACCGGCCGGGAGAGGGAGAGGGAGGAGGGAGGAGACCGGGAGAGGGAGATAATTAGAAGGGAGGAGGGATGAGGCTAGGGTTTCACAGTTAAACCCGAAAACTTTAGCCGACGAAATAATTATTTCGTCGGCTAAAGATACCAATTTCGTCGGCTATACACCAATTCGTCGGCTAAACTTTTGAAACTCGTCGGCTAAAACTTTGAAATTCGTCGGCTAAACCTTCTAAACTCGTCAGCTAAAACTTTGAAATTCGTCGGCTAAACTTTATAAATTCGTCGGCTAAACCTTTGAAATTCGTCGGCTAAAAGTATTTTTATACATTTGGCATGTTGTGATTGTGATGATCAAACTTGAAAAACAGAAATCCAACCGTCAGATCTGACCATCATGATAAAATACATGTATGGAAAAAAATTCAACTTGATCCGAAAAGAATAAGGGCTCGATCCGGACGCTCAATCTCGTAAGTCAAACCCCTAAACGCACGGAAAAGGTCGTTCGACCGTCTAAATTACGTATTTTGGCCGGACCTCCAACTGAAAATAGTTTTAAACCGATGACACGCAACAAGTGGTATAAAAATGGTACGCAAAATAACCACCGAATATAGGGCTACTTATAGGGGGAAAAAATGAAAAATTGCATTGCCGCAACTATCGGCACCGAATATTTACCAGAATAGTGTGATTTTTCAACCGTGGATGTATTTCAACATTCTCGTCATATCTTATTTCATGACTTTTTGGCTTTTGAAGGTTTTACGTATAGTTTGTTTTTGAAATGGAACATTTACATAACACTTAATAAACAAGTTATACAATATTAGTTTGCATGTTGTGATTGTGATGATCAAACTTGAGAAACAGAAATCCGACCGTCAGATCTGACCATCATGATAAAATACATGTATGGGAAAAAATTCAACTTGATCCGAAAAGAATAAGGGCTCGATCCGGACGGTCAATCTAGTAAGTCAAACCCCTAAACGCACGGAAAAGGTCGTTCGACCGTTTAAATTACGTATTTTGGCCGGACCTCCAACTGAAAATAGTTTTAAACCGATGACACGCAACAAGTCATATAAAAATTTTACACAAAATAACCACTGAATATAGGGCTACTCATAGGGGGAAAAATGAAAAATTGCTTTGACCGCAACTATCGGCATCGAATATTTACCGGAATAGTGTGATTTTTCAACCGTGGATGTATTTCAACATTCTCGTCATATCTTATTTCATGAATTTTTGGCGTTTGAAGGTTTTACGTATAGTTTGTTTTTGAAAACGGAACATTTACATAACACTTGGTAAACAAGTTATACAACATTAGTACGCATGTTGTGATTGTGATGATCAAACTTGAGAAAAGGAAATCCGACGATCAGATCTGACCGTCATGATAAAATACATGTATGAGAAAAAATTCAACTTGATCTGACAAGGTTAAGTGCTCGATCCGGACGGTTAATCCCTTAAGTCAAACCCCTAAATGCACGGAAAAGGTCGTTGGACCGTCTAAATTTCGTATTTTGGCCGGATCTTCAACTGAAAATATTTTCAAATCGATGAGACACAATAAGTCGTATAAAAATTTTACGCAAAATAACCACCGAAGATAGGGCTATAGTATGTAACAGAAAAAGTTTTCAGTTTAGTCGACGAAATACCCTAATATTTCGTCAGCTATAGGTTCTTTTAGCCGATGAATTTTCATATAATTTCGTCGGCTAAAGTCCTTTGAAAATTTTGGTTGACCGCCAAAAAATTTTGGTTGAAAATTTTGAAATTTTTTCGACTTTAGCCGACGACTTTTCATATATTTTCGTCGGCTAAAGTCCTTTGAAAATTTTATCGGCTAAAGATACCAATTTCGTCGGCTATACACCAATTCGTTGACTAAACCTTTGAAATTTGTCGGCTTAAAGTATTTTTATACATTTGGCATGTTGTGATTGTGATGATCAAACTTGAGAAACAGAAATCCAACCGTCAGATCTGACAATCATGATTAAATTAATTTGTATGGGAAAAAATTCAACTTGATCCGAAAAGAATAAGGGCTCGATCCGGACGGTCAATCTCGTAAGTCAAACCCCTAAACGCACGGAAAAGGGCTTTCGACCGTCTAAATTACGTATTTTGGCCGGACCTCCAACTGAAAATAGTTTTAAACCGATGACACGTAACAAGTCGTATAAAAATTGTACGCAAAATAGCCACCGAATATAGGGCTACCCATAGGGAGAAAGAATGGAAAATTGCATTGACCGAAACTATCGGCACCGAGACATGACCGGAATACCGTGATTTTTCAATCGTAGACGTATTTCACCATTTTGGTCATGTCTTATTTCACGACTTTTTTACGTTTGAAGGTTCTACATATAGTTTGTTTTTGAAACGAAACATTTACATAACACTTGGTAAACAAGTTATACAACATTAGTATGCATGTTGTGATTGTGATGATCAAACTTGAGAAACAAAAATCCGACCGTCAGATCTGACCATCATGATAAAATACATGTATGGGAAAAAATTCAACTTGATCCGAAAAGAATAAGGGCTCGATCCGGACGGTCAATCTAGTAAGTCAAACCCCTAAACGCACGGAAAAGGTCGTTCGACCGTCTAAATTACGTATTTTGGCCAGACCTCCAACTGAAAATAGTTTTAAACCGATGACACGCAACAAGTCGTATAAAAATTTTACGCAAAATAACCACCGAATATAGGGCTATAGTAGGTAATAGAAAATTTTTAGGGTTTAGCCGACGAATACCCTAACGTATTCGTCGGCTATAGTATGTAATTAAAAAATTAAAAAATAACTATAGCCGACGAAATATTATGTTATTCGTCTGCAAAAACTATCTTAGCCGACGAATTATAGTGTATTTCGTCGGCTAAAGGAAAAAATACATTAAAAAAAAAACAGATGATATTAGTAAACCATACTGACTTCCTGTCATCTTTAGCCGACGAAATTAAAATTTTGTCTGCTAAAGTCTGTGACTATAGCCGACGAAAATATAATGTCGTCGGTTAAAGAAGGTTTAAAGTCGTCGGCTAAAGTCACAGACTTTAGCCGACGAAAATAAATTCTTTAGCCGACGAAATTTTATTTCGTCGGCTAAAGATGACTATAGCCGACGAAAATATAATTTAGCCGACAAAGGAAAATTTCGTCGGCTAAAGTCTACTTTAGCCGACGAAAAATTGATTCGTCAGCCTGGTTTTTTTTTTTTTCGTCGGCTAAGGCCTTTCTTCTTGTAGTGTGTGTTTTACTTTTCAATTTTGCATTTCCTTTGAATAAAACCTTGATTTCTTTCGTCAAAATGTTTCATCGTTCTAATTTATGCATTTGAAAGAGCCTTGTGATCTCAACTGGTATACAAGGAATTAATCTTTAATTCTTTATAATTTGATCATGTTATTAACGTTAGACCGTCTCCCACCATAGGCTAAATAAGCTAAAAAGCCAAATTTAGCCTATAGTTACTCCCATCATAAGCCAAATTACAATTTCCAAGGTAAAAAATTTAGCTCGAGCTATTTTGTAAGCTAAATTTGACTTATGGAATTGGTAGGCTAAAACTAAATATTATTTTATTCAAACTTTTGATTTTGTTCTTCTAATTTCACTAGCATCAAAATTGAAAATTCGTTACTAACAAAATTTTATACCATCGCGACGATCTCGACGAGATCTTTCATATGAGCCTCATATCGCATATATTTATATAATTTTTTTCATGATTAATTATTGAATTAAACAAATAAATGACAAAATTTAAAAAAAATGACTTTACCTAAGGATTTAGCTTACAGTGGGAGTGCTTCTTTAGGCCAAAATACTATTAATTTGGCTAATGATTTAGCTTATAATAGGAGAATTTAGTAAGCTAAAAACAGATTCTATAGAATATTCTTGTTTTTAAGCTAAATTTAGCTTAAAATTTGACTTATAATAGGAGATGCTCTTATGGTTGAGGGCTTTCCCCAGTAACCTTTACTTCGAACAGGTAGAAAGCCAATCCGATCGAGCCAGTCGATATTAAACATTCCTGCACATCACCTGATATTTTCGATGGCTAAGTCATAGCTTATGCCTTAATATATCTGTCTTATCTAAATTTGGTATAGATGTTTGAAGCAAATCCTTGGGCGAAAACAAATCCCACGGGCATTTATATGCTTCCCCAACTTGTGCCATTGGGAGTTTGTGGGGACTCGATCATCTGGTTCCATTCGATGAATTCTCCCCTTGAGATCTGACAGGGAAATTTCCAATCTAAGACTCCCCACCCACTTGTCCTCGATGAAGCCGATTTCATTGACCCCTAAGAAATCTGGGTTCTTCACGTTCATAGCCATTCATGCAGAAAAAACACCTTGAGCCTTATCCGACTCGTGCTTTGTTTGTAAAGAGGGTTATAAACAAGTGTTTATATACGCAGACTATTGCGACTATTGCATAGCATGAGCGGCTGGCCTTCTTCAGTTCTGGCCGCCACCCAACGTTCTCCTTGCATGGAAGAGGCACTTACTTGCACTATATATACCAGTTCATGCAAGCACCAAATCACTTCAACTCATACCAACTGAAGTTCGATTGAAAGCAATCATATCGATCACGTACTCAGCTTCATTTGGTTCTGGAAACAAATGGCTCTCCATCAAGTTTTAGCATCTCCAGCTCAAACCCTGAATGCTGCTTTCGATGTTAAGCCACGTCCTGCTAATTATGCCCCATGCATCTGGGGCGATCATTTTCTCTCATATTCTTCTATGGTAAGTGATACATATATATATGTTTCTTAGGTAAAGTAGACAATGCTAATTATATTCCCAGTCACTTATTGTTATATGTTTCTTCAATTTGCTCTGATGTAGGAAGTAGACGTTAAATTCGAGCAACGTGTCCAAGAACTGAAAGAAGAAGTGAAAAAAATGCTAATGGCTGCAGTTAACGAGCCTGCTTTGCACATGTTAGACATAGTGGATAACATTCAGCGTTTAGGTTTGTCGTACCGTTTCGAAAATGAGATTGATACAATCTTGAAACACGTTCATGATCATTTTTATGGAAGTAAAGATGTTGGAAATTATGGTGACCTTTACAGTATTGCTCTCCATTTTCGATTGCTTAGACAACAAGGCTATAATGTTTCATGCGGTAAATAGTCTGTTATCTTTTTTCTTTTTCATCATATATATATATATATATATATATTTATTTATAATCACCATATATGAACTAACTTAAATTTCATATGCATGTTGACTAACTTCATCATCAGCATCTAACTCTAATGCATGAATTGGCTGGTCATGTATGTAGATGTGTTCAACAAGTTCAAGGAAAGTAACGGTACATTTAAGGAATATCTTACGAGCGATGTGGTAGGACTACTAAGCTTGTATGAAGCCACTCATCTTAGGGTTCATGGAGAAGACATACTTGAAGAGGCACTGATCTTCACCAGGACTCATCTCGAGTCTGCAGCACCCCGATTGAGCTCTCCCTTGTCAAAACAAGTAACTCATGCCTTGTATCAGCCACTTTGGAAGGGCTTTTCAAGGGTTGAAGCAAGGCACTACATGTCTGTCTATGAGGACTATGATTCACACAACAAAACTCTGCTAACTCTTGCAAAGCTGGATTTCAATTTAATGCAGAAAGTCCATCAGAAAGAACTAAGTGATATGACGAGGTTAACATATATATCATTGTAATTTCTTACTACGTATGCTAATTACTGATCTAGATTACGGAAAATTAATAATGCTTTAATTTCTACTTTCTTCTTTTCGGTGTTTACTTTCAGGTGGTGGAAGGACTTTGCAAACAAGCTACCTTTTGCAAGAGACAGAATAGTCGAGACCTACTTTTGGGCTTTAGCAACCATATTTGAACCTGAATATCACTTCGCTAGGACGATGGTATGCAAATATGGTGCTCTAACTACAGTCCAAGATGATGTTTACGATGTCTACGGCTCATATCAAGAACTAGAGCTCTATACAGATGCCATTGAGAGGTTTGTATAAATTTGAGATACTATGTTCATATATTCAATTATGTACGTAGTATACCGTCAATATATTAACCCAGAAATTTCCATAGGCGCTATGCAACGAGTAGTTAGTTGTTACCTAATAATTATTCAGATCAGTAGGTTACTGACTTATACATTTTGATCAGGTGGGACATTTCTGCTATTGATGATCAATTACCCCAGTGTTTGAAGGATTGTTATAAAGGACTGCTGGACAGCTACTCTGCATATGAAGAAAAGCTTGCGAAAGAAGGAAACTTGTATCGCCTTGAATATGCCAAAGAAGCAGTAAGTCTCAGAAATTATTTGATTTGTATTGTACATAGTCTTCATTGGATCCTAGTTTAGTAGTTTTATCACTTTATTATGAAGCCTACTATTAGTTTCATTTTTTCATTTACAAAATATTTATAGTAATATTGTTGCTAAGTACGTGGTTTGAATCTCTCAGATCAAAATTCAACTTAGAGGTTACTTCCAGGAAGCCAAATGGTTGAAGGAAAAATACACACCAACAATGGATGAATATATTCCAAATGGACTTAACTCATCCTTCTATCCGATGGCAATCACATCCTTTGTTGGAATGGGAGGTCTTGTTACAAAAGACACCATGGATTGGGTGTTGAATGACCCTAAGATTGTTAAGGCTACAGCACTAACCGGCAGGCTCCTCAATGACATGGCTGGCCACAAGGTAATTTATATGTTCATATTTGGATCAATATTATTCTATGTTTGCACGAAGCCATCGTATATAACCTTCACTTTACTGTATCTGTAATACTATGTACGTAGTTTGAGCAAGACATAGAGCAGGGCGCCTCATCGGTAGAATGCTACATGAATCAATATGGTGTCACAGAAGAGGAAGCGAAAATCGAGCTGACCAAACAAAAGGATGCTGCATGGAAAGACATAAACCAAGAGTGGCTCGATCTCCACTCCAGCAATAGTATCCCCAAACCCCTCCTGCAGATCATTTTGAATCTTGCACGTTCTGGTGAAGTTCTTTACAAGAATGAAGATCTCTATACCAACGCTGAAGCTGGACTCAAGGGTTTTATAGTTTCTCTCCTCATCGAACCGGTGCCTGTTTAAGCCTATAAGCTGGTACTTGTCAATCCTCTCTGCCGTGAAATAAGTCTCGTCTAGTTCTGCATGTCGAGAAATCTGTATATATGTTCTCTAATATAGTTTCACAGATGGCCTGATGGCCACTATGTGCTGTTGGTGAAACGATTTGGTTCGAATAAAGCACTTTATTTTGGGATGAAATAAGCAATATGTATTATGGCAGGTTTTCTACCTTGTATCGAGTAATGACCTATAATTAATGTATTATAGGTTTTCTGTTTTGCATTGAACAATGACTCTTTGAGTTTGTAGTGGAGTTTATGAGTTTATCTATTATTTAAGGGAAAAAGCGCTAATGCACAAAATAGAAAAAGTCAAACCCCATTTCAATGATAATCTTTTTTCTTAGTCCATTTGAATACAAGGTACTTATTTTAAGCTCAAATACAAAAATCTTTATTAAAATATAATAAATTGATATTTTAAAAGATTTTTTTACCCTTAACCTTTATTTAAAGAGAAAAAATGAAAAAGAAGTAGGGAAGACTTTCCCGAAAGCACACCGGACAACGGCGCCGGTCACCGGATTCCGGTCACCGGACACTGGCCGCCGGATTCCGGTCACCGGTCGCCGGAAAATTGATGGTGATCGGAAAATCGCCGGAGATGCCGGAGTCTCATTGGATTTTTTTTGAAAAAAATGTCACCGGAACCCACCGGATCTTGCCGGAAGCATACCGGCAAAAAAATGAAGATTACTACCCCTAGTAAACTTTTACTGGAGGTAATAAACTTGCAAAACAGCAGCTCCAATGCCATAATTCACACTGAAAATGAGAAAAATCAACTTAGATGCGAAAAAATGAAGATTACTACCCCTAGTAAACTTTTACTGGGGGTAGTAAACTTGCAAAACAGCAGCTCCAATGTCATAATTCACATTGAAAAGGAGAAAAATCAACTTAGATGCGAAAAAATGAAGATTACTACCCCTAGTAAACTTTTACTGGGGGTAGTAAACTTGCAAAACAGCAGCTCCAATGCCATAATTCACATTGAAAAGGAGAAAAATCAACTTAGATGCGAAAAAATGAAGATTACTACCCCTAGTAAACTTTTACTGGGGGTAGTAGACTTGCAAAACAGCAGCTCCAATGCCATAATTCACACTGAAAAGGAGAAAAATCAACTTAGATGCGAAAAAATGAAGATTACTACCCCTAGTAAACTTTTACTGGGGGTAGTAAACTTGCAAAACAGCAAAATGAGAAAAATCAACTTAGATGCGAAAAAATGAAGATTACTACCCCTAGTAAACTTTTACTGGGGGTAGTAAACTTGCAAAACAGCAGCTCCAATGTCATAATTCACATTGAAAAGGAGAAAAATCAACTTAGATGCGAAAAAATGAAGATTACTACCCCTAGTAAACTTTTACTGGGGGTAGTAAACTTGCAAAACAGCAGCTCCAATGCCATAATTCACATTGAAAAGGAGAAAAATCAACTTAGATGCGAAAAAATGAAGATTACTACCCCTAGTAAACTTTTACTGGGGGTAGTAAACTTGCAAAACAGCAGCTCCAATGCCATAATTCACACTGAAAAGGAGAAAAATCAACTTAGATGCGAAAAAATGAAGATTACTACCCCTAGTAAACTTTTACTGGGGGTAGTAAACTTGCAAAACAGCAAAATGAGAAAAATCAACTTAGATGCGAAAAAATGAAGATTACTACCCCTAGTAAACTTTTACTGGGGGTAGTAAACTTGCAAAACAGCAACTCCAATGCCATAATTCACACTGAAAATGAGAAAAATCAACTTAGATGCGAAAAAATGAAGATTACTACCCCTAGTAAACTTTTACTGGGGGTAGTAAACTTGCAAAACAGCAGCTCCAATGCCATAATTCACACTGAAAAGGAGAAAAATCAACTTAGATGAGAAAAAATGAAGATTACTACCCCTAGTAAACTTTTACTAGGGGTAGTAAACTTGCAAAACAGCAGCTCTAATGCCATAATTCACACTGAAAATGAGAAAAATCAACTTAGATGCGAAAAAATGAAGATTACTACCCCTAGTAAAATTTTACTGGGGGTAGTAAACTTGCAAAACAGCAGCTCCAATGCCATAATTCACACTGAAAATGAGAAAAATCAACTTAGATGCGAAAAAATGAAGATTACTACCCCTAGTAAACTTTTACTAGGGGTAGTAAACTTGCAAAACAGCAGCTCCAATGCCATAATTCACACCGAAAAGAAGAAAAATCAACTTAGATGCGAAAAAATGAAGATTACTACCCCTAGTAAACTTTTACTGGGGGTAGTAAACTTGCAAAACAGCAGCTTTAATGCCATAATTCACACCGAAAAGAAGAAAAATCAACTTAGATGCGAAAAAATGAAGATTACTACCCCTAGTAAACTTTTACTAGGGGTAGTAAACTTGCAAAACAGCAGCTTTAATGCCATAATTCACACCGAAAAGAAGAAAAATCAACTTAGATGCGAAAAAATGAAGATTACTACCCCTAGTAAACTTTTACTGGGGGTAGTAAACTTGCAAAACAGCAGCTTTAATGCCATAATTCACACCGAAAAGAAGAAAAATCAATTTAGATGCGAAAAAATGAACATTACTACCCCTAGTAAACTTTTACTGGGGTAGTAAACTTGCAAAACAGCAGCTCCAATGCCATAATTCACACCGAAAAGGAGAAAAATCAACCTAGATGCGAAAAAATGAAGATTACTACCCCTAGTAAACTTTTACTGGGGGTAGTAAACTTGCAAAACAGCAGCTCCAATGCCATAATTCACACTGAAAATGAGAAAAATCAACTTAGATGCGAAAAAATGAAGATTACTACCTCTAGTAATTAAACTTTTATTGGGGGTAGTAAACTTGCAAAACAACAGCTCTAATGCCATAATTCAAATTGAAAAGGAGAAAAATCAACTTAGATGCGAAAAAATAAAGATTACTACCCCTAGTAAACTTTTACTGGGGGTAGTAAACTTACAAAACAGCAACTCCAATGTCATAATTCACACTGAAAAGGAGAAAAATCAACTTAGATGCGAAAAAATAAAGATTATTACCCCTAGTAAACTTTTACTGGAGGTAGTAAACTTGCAAAACAGAATCAAACTCCTCTCACAATTCAAGGAAGCAAAACCAATATTTGAGAGGAAAATTATCTTGATCACCCACTGAAACTCACAAACTGCATGTATTCTACAAACCCATTAATTATCTGGTCTCATATAACTAGAAAATCCAACTAAGCACATCCACATCTGATCACTCTAAGCACAGCCACATCTGTAATACAATCAGAGGATTTCACTAGCACAAAACCAAAATCCA
Source organism: Fragaria x ananassa (assembly GCA_034370585.1). NCBI lineage: Eukaryota > Viridiplantae > Streptophyta > Magnoliopsida > Rosales > Rosaceae > Fragaria > Fragaria x ananassa. Next base: position 6,114,502 of record CP139753.1, read on the forward strand.
TAACTGAACCAGATCCATATTCATCTAAGATACAACACCAAACCCCATCTACCATGTCAAAGCAATAATCAAGACGTTATGTGACAAAACAACAGCCGACAAAAATATCTGAAACCAAACGTTGAGTCCACTCTTCAAAGCTAAGAGAAGGTACTATGCAATCACAAATCAAACAACCAAACCAACACACAAAGTTTATGGGATCGAAACCAAACCAACCACAACTCAGACCCGACTTGTACACAAAACCCAAACTGTGATTCCATAATCTCATACCAAGCACCAAAATTTAGCTCATATCAAACAGCAGAACAACTCAAACAATAACAACAATGCAAACAGCTACCTCACAATGAAAACGAGCATTGAACATGGACATAAAATCAGTAATGAACTAACCTCCATTGAAGAGCTCGAAAAACGTCAAGAACCCACGTGAAAGATTAATCATGGGCAAATGGGTTTTCGTGTTAGGCTTTGATTCACATCAATTATCAAGCTATACTATATATGGAACCACATCGAAACTAAGTACAAGGCTACAAGCAATAAATAATACCAAGAACAAAACAAAGCAGTGAACACAAACGAAACATAAGAAGATACGTAGAGAGAGAGAGATGAGACTACCTAGTTCAAGAGAGGTTGAACTCTCATGGGGCGTGAAATCACAATCACGAGGGTAGGAAGAGATAGATAAAGAGAGAGAGAAGAAGAGAGGAGAGGGAAGGTGAAAATCAAAGTAGTGGTTCGATTCCGCCGCTTGCTGAACTCGTCCTTGTGGCGGTGGAGGGGATGCGGCAGATGACGGTGGCGGCTGAGGTGAGTCGCGAAGCCTCTCTCTTTCTTGGAATCGAACCGCCACTCGTCGCACTTCTTCCTCTTCCCCTCCGAGGAGGCGTTGCTCCGAATAGGAACCACCAAGTCGAAGCAGCAGCAGCTGATTCGACTCAGTCCGAGTCGGCCTCCGCCGCTTGCTGAGCTAGTCCTTGTGGCGGTGGAGGGGATGCGACGGATGACGGTGGCGGCTGAGGTGAGTCGCGAAGCCTCTGGAGGAGGAGGTTGAGAGAGAGAGAGAGAGCGTAGGAGTAGCAGTGGAGTGAGTCCGGTCCTCAGATCCGATCTGGATTCCGAGAGAGAGAGAGAGTTACTGATCGGAAAAAAAAGGAGAAAAAGAGTTAAATTAGGGTGAGGGTATTGACGTCCTTTTATTAGAATTCATTGGAATAGGGTTGGTAAAGAGATTTTCATTAGAACGGGCAATAAACCTTTAAAATTAGTACTAAAGTGTCATTTACTCATTATTTAACCTAGCATAATTTGATTTTATGGCTTTTGCCTTGGAATGAACCATGCATTCGTAGCTATTTATCCTTATAAATAAACATGTATGTCTACTACTCTGCTTGTCTCGTAATATTGGTCTCGAGGAATTACCAGTGACCAAGTTTTGGGAACAAAATTGCATAATACAGATCGAATAGGGTTGTAAAATCCACACCCCAAATTAAAATCCATACATATTTTTTTTATAACTTAAATTTTATCTTTTAATGACTTAAACTTTGTCTTTTTGTGAATGTGTTAATCAAAAAAGGAAAAATGGTGGGGTGTGGATTTCACATTTCATCACATCCGATTTGCAGCTCCTAGAACCTGGGAAGGTGTGCCTTATATCAAAAGAAAGGTCTCTGAGTCTATTTTCTTGAGGATTTTACAGAAGTGGATTTGAAGACCCGAGTCATTCCCAATTCGATTATGAAGACAAGAAGGTCATTGCCAGAAACCAAAATTTGTGCAGTACAGCCGGAAAAATGTCAAAATAAGGGATATTTCCATCCATGTTATGGAGGAAATCCATATATTCCTGAAAATCTTGTTGAGTTAGCTTTAACTTTACTTTCAGTCACTATTACATTCCAGCATCGGAACTCACCGAAAATCTGGTTTGAAACAGTAAAGGTCCTTTTTCTCGACTTTTTTTTTTTTGCAAACTATGTTTTTCTTCTAACTTTGCAGGGCTGCCATTTTTGATTCATTTGGAGTAAGGAATTGTGCCACATATGCACGAACATGTAGTAATGTCATTTTTCATCTCCAATTGGAATCTCGAACATTGGATGCTGCAACAAGAAGTTATATAAGCTGGAAGTTGGCTGCATGACATACAATGAGGGAGCTTTTCTCACCTTCTACCTTTTGTTTTGTTCACTTTCCTCTATATATCTATTATGCATTCACTACCAGAAGAAAAGCTTTAGCCGACGAAAAAAAAAAACCAGGCCGACGAATTTTTTTTTCGTCGGCTAAAGTGGGCTTTAGCCGACGAAATTTTCCTTTGTCGGCTAATTAAAAATTTTCGTCGACTGAATAATTTTTTTCGTCGGCTATAGTCTGTGAACTTTAGCCGACGAAATTTTCAAAAGTTTAGCCGACGAAATTTTCAAAAGTTTAGCCGACCAAATTTTTAAGAGTTTAGCCGACGAAATTTTTAAAAGTTTAGCCGACGAAAAATATAATTTCGTCGGCTAAAGTGTCTTATATTTACAGATGTGGACAACAACTCATCTGGAAAAAAAAAACTATACGTAGAACCTTCAAACGCAAAAAAGTCATGAAATAAGATATGACCAGAATGGTGAAATACATTTACGGTTGAAAAATGACGGTATTCCGGTAAATTCTCGGTGCTGATAGTTGACTTACCCTTATTATTCACTATGCTGCAGATTTGGCGTTTGGTGTCTGATTGACTATTGTGATACCTTTCCGAAAGCGTAACGGCGCTACGAGTCAAACTCATGGCTTTTCTCTAATGTATTGGCTTTTTTGGCCATCCGAGTCCGTTTTGGGCTTCAAAATGCAGTTTTCTTATTTTTCAATTAGAGTTGACCGTTTCGATCGAGCCCTTAACTTTGTCGAATCTAGTTGCATTTTTTATCATAGACATATTTCATCATAATGATCATATCTGACGGTCGAATTTTGGTTTGTGAATTTTAGTCATCGGAATCACAATGTGTTTACTATTTTCCGTTATTCGGGTTTATGGGGAGCCCTATCGTCGGAAGGTAAGTGTCTCAAAATTTTTATATGTTCAGTTGCGTCTCATCTACTTGAGAGTTTTTTGTGTGGAAGGTTTGACCAAACTACGTAATATAGTGGACTGACCTGAGCGTTTTCGTGTGATAACTGACGATGGATTATGGTTGACCGTTTCGATCGAGCCCTTAATGTTGTCGGATCCAGTTGAATTTTTTACCATAGACATATTTCATCATAATGATTATATCTGACGGTCGAATTTTGGTTTGTGAATTTTAGTCATCGGAATCACAACGTGTCTACTAATGTTGTATAACTTGTTTAGTAGGTTATACAACTTTGTGAACCAACTCTACATAGGAAGCAAAATTATTAAAAATCTCGTGAAATAAGATGTGTTCAGAATGGTGAAATACGGCTATGGTTCAAAAATCACGTAAACCGGGTAAAGTCTCGGAGCCGATAGTAGCGGTCAACCCTATTTACCGTTATTATTTCTTATGGGGAGCCCTATCGTCGGAAGGTAAATGTTTCAAAATTTTTATATAGGTGGTTGCGTCTCATCTACGTGAGAGTTTTTCGTGTGGAAGATTTGACCAAACTACGTAATATAGGGGGAGATATAAGTGTTTTCGTGAATTTATAGACTTTAGCCGACGAAAATATATGAAAAGTCGTCGGCTAAGATGGTTTTTAATTTTTTAATTACATACTATAGTCGACGAATAACCTAATATTTCGTCGGCTATAATTATTTTTTAATTTTTTAATTACATACTATAGCCGACGAATACCCTAACGTATTCGTCGGCTAAACCCTAATTTTTTTGGCGGTCAACCAAAATTTTCAAAGGACATTAGCGGACGAAAATATATAAAAAGTCGTCGGTTAAAGTCGAAAAATTTCAAAATTTTAAACCAAAATTTTTTGGCGGTCAACCAAAATTTTCAAAAGAGTTTAGCCGACGAAAATAAATAATTTCGTCGGCTAAAGTTCTTTATATAGGCGAAGATGACAGGAAGAGTTTAGCCCCCTGCCGAGCGCCCCTTACCGAGCCCCCTGCCGAGCCCCTGCTGAGCCCCTGCCGAGCCCCCTGCCGAGCCCTGCCGAGCGCCTGCCGAGCCCCCTGCCGAGCCCCTGCCGAGCCCCTGCAGAGCCCTGCCGAGCCCCTGCCGAGCCCCTGCCGAGCCCCTGCAGAGCCCTGCTGAGCCCTGCCGAGCCCCCCCCCCCCCCGAGCCCCCTGCCGAGCCCCTGCCGAGCCCTGCCGAGCCCCCCCCGAGCCCCCTACCGAGCCCCTGCCGAGCCCCTGCCGAGCCCCCCCCCCCCCCCCCCGAGCCCCCTGCCGAGCCCCCTGCCGAGCCCTATAAAAAATTACAAATAGAAACTTTAGCCGACGATATTCAAACACTATATTCGTCGGCTATAGTTATTTTTAATTTTTTTAAATAAGGTTTAGCCGACGAATAACCTAATGTTTCGTCGGCTATAGTATTTTTTAATTTTTTTATATTGTTTAGCCGACGAATAACCTCATGTTTCGTCGGCTATAGTAATTTTTTAATTTTTTTATATTGTTTAGCCGACGAATAACCTTATGTTTCGTCGGCTATAGTAATTTTTTAATTTTTTTATATTGTTTAGCTGACGAATAACCTAATATTTTGTCGGCTATAGTAATTTTTTAATTTTTTTATATTGTTTAGCCGACGAATAACCTAATATTTCGTCGGCTATAGTTATTTTTTATTTTTTTTATAAGGTTTAGCCGACGAAATATAAAATATTTCGTCGGCTATAGTAATTTTTTAATTTTTTTTATAAGGTTTAGCCGACGAAATATAAAATATTTCGTTGGCTATAGTTGTTTTTTTATTATTTATTAAGCACTTTAGCCGACGAATACTTCGTCGGCTAAAGCCTAGGACTATTGCCGACGACATTTTTTTCGTCGGCTAAAGTGGGACTATAGCCGACGAAAAAAAAAATTTCGTCGGCTAAAGTCATTACAGACGGCCTTTTCCCGACGACACTATAGCCGACGAAGGCTCGTCGGCTAAAGTCTTAGCCGACGAATTTTTTTAACAGGCCGACGAAATTTTTTCGTCGGCTAAAGTGCTTGTTCTGGTAGTGATTGCATGATCCATATTGTTCTCACATTGAGGACAATGCGTAGTTTAAGTGTGGGGGAAGGGAATGCACACATTTTGTGTTTTATTTGGTTTTTGTTAAAGTTGAAAATCTGAAGAAAAAACAAATTATGTTTGTTTTTTTTGTGTCATCATGACTTTCAATTGTTTAGAATGAGTATATATCTATGAAATTATAGCTAAAAGCAGACCACAAGATTGAGATGATGTTAAAAGAATTCTTTGTTTTTTTTGTGTCATCATGACTTTCAATTATTTAGAATGAGTATATATCTATGAAATTATAGCTAAAAGCAGACCACAAGATTGAGATAATGTTAAAAGAATTCTTTGGTTAATTACGATATATACTAAGCATATGAGTGTATAGTAAATGTGGTTTTCCGTTGATAATTTTAAGCATGTTGATAATGAGTTTTGATTTATAATTATCCTGGTAAGAATTTGAGTTTTATTGTGTTGTTCTTTCTGAATGCTTATTGAATAAATCATCATCTATTTTCTTGGCAATTCTTAGCGATCTTATTATTTTTCTTCTTGATTAACTGCTTACCGCAAATTAAGTTTAACAGACTCTAGTGCTAGAACTCACTTTTGTGCTAGTTGAGACTTTTATCGATATATACTCTGATTTTAGAAGGGATTAAAATGACATAAGATTTCCACCATTGTCAAATTGTCATGTGTCCTTATTTGTGTGCGATGCACACCCTTAGTTAACCCTTTGAGCCTATGTTAAACTTTTCTGTCATCAGCCATGTAATCTTCACCTTGAGTTTAGTATATTGATATCTCTACCCTTATTCTTAAGACTTAGTAGAGCTTATTTTGTGATGTATTGTACGTGTGGAAGGTTGATAAAAAATAAGTGTGGGGGGAAAGACTTGTCCATTACAAAAGTGTGTGTGTGTATGTGTGTGTGTGTATATTCATATTCCAAGTGAAACTTTGTTATGAAATTAAAGTGTGAAGTTCCTTATTTGACTCATATTTCGACATTTCCACCGTTCAGTTTGTACAATCAAATGCATAGATCACTTATGCAAAGTTTCATCGAATTTAATGATCGTTTGAGTGCTAATAATCATGATTTACATAAACAATTATGCTCAGACATATTTATGATCCGTTCATTGATTTAACATAATTTGGTGCCTAAACGATCATCAATTTGAATGAAATTTTACAGGAATGATCTATGCATTAGTACCAATAAACAAAATGGTGGAGATGTGAAAATATGACTGAAAAGTGGGTCAAATAAAAAACTTCACACTTTAATTTCAGAGTAAAGTTTCGTTCTAGATAAGAATTGTGTACAAAAGTATATATATACAAAAGACTTGTCCATTACTTTTAATTATATATATGTAAAAGTATATATACATTAGGGAAATTAATCACATCCTAATAAAATTACCCGATGATCGTCTGTACATGCATCTTCTCTACCACAAGTAAAATATGATCGTACATGATATATTTCTATATTGTGCCTGCAACTACATGGAAGGCCACGAATGTTATGGTATTCAGAGAACAGAATGAAACAGAAAAAGGAAAATTCAATATCTGTCTCTAAAAATGTAGGCTTTCTCTTACTGGATGCGATCAACTCAATTTAGGAACAAGGATGATTCAAATCGCTTGCTATATAAACAATGCATTGCTCCTCGATCAATATCCTACGTACATTCAACATTGCATATATCCAGGTCTTGGTGATTAATTAGTAAAGGAAACAAGCAGAATGGTGAAAATGCAAAAGCTCCTTTTGTTTTTTCTTGCTACCATGGCCATATCTGCCATGCTAGCAGCCTCTGGTACACTCCATGCACATCTCTCTCCTCCCTCTCTCTCTCTCTCTGTTTCTTCTCTCTTTTTACATGTATAATCCTGATAGAAATAGAGAGAATATACACACACACACTACGGATCGATTAGGTCATATATATAACGAAAGAGAATATATACTGATTTTGTTTTTGACGCAGATAAACCAGTCGACCCGTTTTGCTATGAACCTTGCACATCCAGCTTTGGAGAGTCGCAGTGCAAATCAGAGTGCGGCACAAAACACTTCAAGTTCGGAAACTGCTTTCCTCAAGACGGCCAGATACTTTGTTGCTGTAGTCCTTAAAAGCCAGGCAGGCTTGGAGAACATGAAGATTACTCAAAATGATCGAGTACGTGTTCGAAAATTAGTTTACTAAGCCACACCATAGAATCCCCTATCAACCAGATATATTTCTTGTACATAAGGAAATAAGTTTTCAAATTTCGTTGTTCTTGTGATGAATAAATTAAATGTATTTCTCTTTGTTCATATATATTGCACATTTTTTTTGTCTTTGCAAATCTGATTAATGCACAACGTTAACTTGCCTTCACCGCAATCCACTCAGCATACATGAGAATTGAAGTTTGAGGAGATACTTTCAAATCCATCAAATTAAGCTTGAATCTTCAAAAGTTCACTATCATATTTCTCGTCCTGCCTTTCTTACGAGAAATGGGTATCAAATTAAGTTTGAAATACAGGATAATTTTTATCAGAAATCATGTCTTCCTTCCCCGCGGAGCTTCCAAAACGACCGAACCCGTTCTTTAATCCCTTCTTCGCTTCACGTAGCCAGGCTGTTTAGCGCGCTACTCACAGACAACCTCTCAAAATTACCTAATAACCCACTCAACCTCACTCGCCACCTCACTCCAACCGTCTAAACAAATCACCTCCCCAAGGTCATTTCCGTCATTCCCACCTCATACGCCTAAACTAACCACCTCACCGGAGCCCAACCTCTCTCTCTCCCCCTCCTCATCTTCTTCAGATCCCTTCGAGCTTTTCAAAACCCTAATTTCCCCAAAGACCTCTGCTTCGATTCGATTTTGATTCAGAATCGGGGGAGCAGCTGACGTCATATGAGATGGGGGATTTCAACCTAGCGCTCGTAATCGTCGCCATCATACTGGTGGTCGTTGTCTTCGTCTTCAATGTCTACCTCCTCGTCAACTATCAGCACCCGGACGACAAGAACCAGGCCTATTTCCCCAAATTCGTCGTCGTTTTGGGCCTCTCCGTCGCCGCCATCTCCATCCTCATGTTACCGGCCGACGTCGCCAACCGCCAGGCCTGCCGCCACGCGATATACAACGGCGCGTGTAATCTCACTCTCCCGATGAAGGATCTCTGGCTCGCCGTGTATATCCTCGACGCCGTGCTCGTCTTCCTCATCATCCCCTTCGCTATGTTCTACTACGAAGGCGACCAGGACAAGTAGGTTCCTCTAGGGTTTTTAATTTATTGATTGATTATACAGAACCGTATAATATACTCGTATGTATACAACACGGCATTGCGTATTTTGTAGATTGGTGTTTGATTTTTTTGTTTTTTTCTTCTATGCAGGAGTGTTGGAAAGAGAATTGGAAGCGCAATGTGTTGGGTTGGGGTGAGCGCCGTGGTGTGTGCTCTCGTTCTCGGCATCTTGTATGGTTAGTTCTCACTTTCGTTTTCGACGAAGTTGTGGTTTCGATAGAGCTCTATTCATACATTGTGATTTTGCTTTGGTTATTTTGATGTTAGAACTTAGACCACTCTGGTTTGTTTATCGTTTTTTTTTTTTTTTAACAGGGCTGATCGGAAAGGTAGACTTTACAGTTAGGCACCTGTCTTCTTCCACAGTTGCATTTCCTAATTCGTTTTCATTTTCGAGTGGTGAACCATGTATCAGTGGCTCGAAACAGGTATGAGCTTGTTACATTGGTCTTTCTGAGGTGACTATTTAAATTTGGGTTATTTGTGTTTCTATTGATAGATGTTTGAATCTTATTGAACATTTTGTTGACTTGTCTCCTGTTTCTATTGTACCTACAGTGTGCTGCATATACTGCAAATGCTGCATCAGAGAAAACATGGACCATGCGTGCTACTTTTCCAGAATATGTCGTTGCTCTTGCTACCATTGTTGGATCCGTACTCTTCACTGTAAGTTTATGTTTATCAATATTTATTCTAATATACATGCAGTGACTGAGGTAGTTTCCTGTAATATGATTAGTATGAGTGTCAAGTATGTGTAGAGGATGAAAGGAAGTCGGTTCGTTTTGTTGTAGATATGTTTCCGCAAGGATTCCAAGGATCCACCCAAAAAACATTTTTTTTCATAACTTTGATAAGTAGTGTTACTAGTGGATTGTCAGGGAGCAAAAAAGCTCATTAGGATTATATACCATCTTATACCTTTAGCATGGTAACGTATATACATGTAAATGGATCTATGTCTGTACATATATAGAAGTTTCATCTGTATGTGCATATAGCCAATATATCTATTGTGATGTAGTATTCTTCTTCCCTCTTTTCTATGCATAAATAATAATCACCGTTTTCATAATTTGCTCAGATATTTGGTGGTGTTGGGATTGCTTGTCTACCTCTCAGTCTCATATTTTCATTTGTCCGGCGTCCAAAGGCTGTTATTACACGGTCACAGTATATTAAGGTACTAGTTTACTCCCTTATCTTGTCCGTAAAGTTTATGATGATCGCATGTGGTGGTTACTTATGGATAGTTTGTGTTGCTATACTCTAGGAAGCAACTGAACTGGGTAAGAAGGCAAAAGAACTGAAGAAAGCAGCCGATGCACTCCATCAAGAAGAAAGAAGTGGTTCCAAGGGTAGAAAATGGCGTAAAAATGTAAAGGCAGTAGAGAAGGTATACCCTCAGCCTTTTATGTTAGTGTTTGTTTTCATTTAAGAATCATTTCTTTTTTAAATTGTTGTATCAATCCTGAACCCTGTGCTCATTGCTTTTATCATGTTGGATCATTTAGGCACCAACTGTTAGCTATGCTGCTTAAATGGGTTTCAGAAATTTCATTAGAATATTTTATTTTATTTTCTAAAATGTTGTGGTTGCTTTTGTATTTTCTGTTATGGTATGTTATCTATTGTGTGCTTAATAGCTTAATCTTTTGATCAAAAGTTTAAAGCTTGCCTGACCTTGCAGGAGTTGCTTCAATTAGAAGATGATGTAAAACTTTTAGAAGAGGTGTATCCTCAAGGAGAACAGGTAAGAGACATTAACCGTGCTACCCTGTTGACTTTTTATATATCCAATGTTTAACCTTTCTATTATAATTTCCTTCCCTTGATCCAGGCTGAGACTTCTTGGGCTATGACTGTTCTTGGTTACTTGGCAAAACTCGTGTTGGGAGTTTTCGGGTGAGTGGTGATGTCATCTGTTTAAAATTTGTAATGAGTAGATGTGTTTGATATATTTTCAGTACTTTGATTTACCGATATTGCTGAGAACTTGAAAGAGGAAAGATATTGGGAGAAACTTAGATTAGGAATATGAGAAGATGATGTTGTCGAAGAGAAAAGCCCTTGGCATAGTTGGTATTCCTTTTTTATCAAATTCTTGAAGCCAACATGGCATAATGAAATCATCTGGAATGTAAAATTATCTGGTTTTGGTTAGGTAACCCTTAAGTAACTGCCATTTTGGTGTAGTGATGTTCCTAGGTAGCTATGTTCATGTAGTAACAGTTTTTAGCCTGGGGTATTCTTAAGTATGGCATATGTTTTCACTATTCGTAGTAACAACTTTATAACCTGAGGGTTAAGGATACAAAAAGCCGTGACACTACTATTCATGACAGTTGTAGCATCGACGGCTATGGCTATGGCTTTCTCATGTGATTATTCTTTTTAAGATCATCACAAGATTTCTAATATAAGTCTATTGGCTGTGCTTTTCAGATTGATTGTTTCAGTGGCTTGGATTGCTCATATCGTCATATATCTATTAATAAGTCCTCCACTTTCTCCTTTCTTGAATGAAGTTTTCATCAAGCTGGATGACATATGGGGTAATTGAAGATACATTTTCTTGGCTCTCTCTCTATACATATATGTAGTATGTATATATATTTTTAGTAGAAATGACAATTTCTTGCTCCTGTATTCTGTCTTTTCAAAGGATATGATTTTTGATATGCTCATTCTCTTTCAGGTCTTTTGGGCACTGTGGCATTTGCCTTCTTCTGCTTTTACCTTCTGATTGCGGTCATTGCTGGGGCTATGATGCTGGGAATGAAATTAGTTTTCATTACCATTCACCCCATGAAGTAATGAAATTTGCTTTGTCATCCTTGTCTATCTAATAATGTTTCTAAATATCTCCGGTTGTTTTTCATCTAAAGGTTTTGTTGCTGATAGATTTCATTTACTTGTTTCAGGTGGGGAGCCACTCTTATGAATTCATTTTTGTTTAATGTGGGACTCATTCTTCTTTCCTCCATCAGGTTTGTTGCTGTAACCCTTTGTGCTTCTCATTTGGTTGTGTAAAGAGATGCATGCATGGGATAAACTTCTGACAAAAAAAGTTTAAGAATTCACCGTGGATTTAAGAATTATTTGTAGGAATAGTGGATATGGTAGAAGAAATATGCAGCTTATTAGTTGCTAGAGGGAGTTATGTACCGTCATTGATAGAACATTTATTTCTGAAGGTTTCTTGAAATCATGATTTTAAATTTTGTTGGATCCGTTTGTTTCAGTGTGATTCAGTTCTGCTCCACAGCATTTGCTTACTATGCCCAAGCAACCGCAGCACAAGAAATTTTTGGTCACACTTTGGAATCTCTTCGGGGAATTAGATATTTGTACAAGTGAGTTGCTACTTCGTTTTCAGTTTATCTTCTCTTTCTAATTAGGCAGTTGTCTTATACTGATTTGATTATACATTTTGATAATTGCATTCCAGGTACAATGTGTTCCAAATTGGATTTATTATCCTGGCGGGGTTGACCTTTGTGTACTATGCTGCTTTCGTACGTTCACAAACCAAATTCTATTTCAGGATAATTCTCCTTTTCTATATGCCTTGAAGTAATCCATTTCTTCTTTGCTTTAACAATTTCAGGGATGGAGAAGAAAAAAACCTAGTGGCAGGTTCCAACTGTCCTCATGAGTTATGTTTTGCCGAGAACACAACAGCATCCACCCAGCTGGAACTGTTTGAATTCTCAGTTTAACTTCTCTTTTTGGATTGGTTTTCACATGCGGATATTTATGGTCTAATTTTGATCGATGTTGAATGCGCTTTGGTGGAGTAGGCCGATATCATCCGAGTTCACGAGTTGCATTGGATAAGAGCACGGGAAGTAACATGTTCATTGTGGTTGTTATTTCCCCTCTGTATGTATTATTCCTTTATTTGACTTTTGTTTTATACATTGGCTTGGGCTTGTAATTGCATTATCCTTTGCACACAGAAAAAACCGAATCTGTAGACCTACCCTTGATGTAATATAACCATTGAGAACAAAATGTTATATGAGCAGTCACTTGTTTCATGTACTTGTAGACAGACATGCTTTATAATAGGTAACAGATTTTGTTTCTGAGAGCAAGTACTGAGTTACTGTCTGCTTTTATTGATTTTCCATCAGGGTGAGTACAATGTTACTAGCATACAAACTTCAAAGCTTAATCTAATCCTATTTGCAAGAGTTTAGCTAACACTTGTATAAGACATTCAAAGTTGCTTTTTTGTATCAACCCGAGTGGGAGCATAAGGTGAATACTCTTCAAACTCGGTTGGCACTGAGTTCCATTGCAGGCTGGGTTCCCAGTCTGCTTCTTCAAGGACCTTCAGTATCTCCTCCCCCACGATCTTGTTCCCCTCCGATGAAAAATGGATACCATCCCTGAACCAAGTCATTGAGAGTCAAGAAAATATTGCACGATTACAAAGAAACGTTACATGTGGAACAGAAGCTGCATTTCAACTCACGTAAAGCACATAGTCGACCAGTCCTTTCTTTTCTGCATTGAAGTAAAAAGATCAACAGCCTTGATATCCATCTCTCTGCAAAGCTCTACACAAGCATCTGAATACATTTGGCACAGCTTGTTTGTTCGACTATTCTCCCTCATGATGCCACTGGTTTAGATTTTTTGACATGAATAAAGAGCTTAGAAGTTAGAACTATGAAGAATGAAAACAAAGAAAGAAACTCAAATCACCAATCATTAGCACCTAAACGCTTTTCGCATTTGCTCCTCATTAACAGGAGGAGTAGTAAGAAAGATAAAGCGGGTTTTCTCCGATAGGTTCTTCAGATGTGTAGCAATCCTCCTCATGTTCTCTACATACTCAGGAAGAGGTACATGAGGGCCTAAGCCTAGTGGATCGGGGAGCATTGAATCATTACCACCAAAATAGACTATCACCAAGGATGGCTGTATACTTGCATCCTAAGGTGACAAATGAATTACAAAACATCAGCATCTAGAAGAAACAGAAAAGCTTTAGGGAACTAAATGGAATACCTTTGGGAATACTTGCTCTAAAACCTGCAGACCTTGCCTTGAATTCCAACCAGCATAGCCACGCACAACTATATCCGCCTATGAGAAAAGATCTACTAAGATCAGTGATGCTGATAATATGAAAGTTTAAGTGGGACTCGAAAATGTTGTAGTGACTCTCATCTCATCCCTTACACTAACCAAAAGAGGGAGGGACAAAGAGTTTGAGCCAACAGACATATTGACAGAGTGGGGAAATATTAGCATCAAAAGTGTTTCCAAGATGATAAAAAAAAAACCCCCTGATCCGGGAGGTGAAATATAAATTGTTAAAGGGTGCGGTAAATATATATAGTGGTCTTTTACAAATAGAGTTGAACAAGAAGAGAATGAAAATTACGAGCGTCTTTAACAAGAGTCAGACCTTGCATACACTTTGTTCTTAAGTAGAATCTAACACATAATGTTCTTTTCAACAAAGAGACATATAAGCTTACTATCTGGCTTTTCTAATGTATGGTACTACGTAATCTACTTGCACAGAACAAAGTTCTCTCAGATGAATCCAAATTCTTTAATTTGTTCTTTACTGCTTGTTGGATAGATTTAGCATAAGGTATAAAAGTATCAAAAAGTCTCAGTATTAAAACCTAGATCGTAGCTTACAATATTCACTCTGTCTTGCTTCTAAGTTTGGTGTAATAAGCATAAAATCAGATTCCGACTTTCAGACCGTGTTCTCCCCAAATTCCAATATAACTTCGTCATCTGGAAGACTAGTAATTATTAACTTCAAAGGCCTAAAGCTTAAAATCTCAAAAAAATGACCAATAATGAATGCTAACTTTCTCCATAGTGGAAACACAAGTAAATAGAAGGTGAGAATTGCAAAGGGAGGAAGAAATAACCTCTTTAACGGACCGAAAAAGGATTGATATTAAAAGCTTAAACCGTATGTACAAATGTATATATCAAAGTTACAGTTTGAATAACAGAACTAATATACTATTATCATTTTCACTATATACAGGAGCATAAGCAAAACTCAGCGACATTTTCGGTGGCTAGAATTCCACAAATATGGCCACAAAAAGAAGAAGAATTATTAACCATAAAAAGGGATTTTCAGCTGGTTGTGCAATGAGTGGGCTATAATTGGCCAAAAGAAATAACAAGATCATGCATGTAAGATCAACAATCTATGACTAACGTTGAGAGAGATTGATCAGCAAACATGGAGTAATGGAACCCACCACAAAAATTAGATTGATCTTATGTATGAAGTATGAACCCTATGAACATCTCAACAACCATGAAAGCTCATCTTTGCTTCTCTAAAACAAAAGTACACAAAAACAGAAGTGTTTATCATAATTATTGACCATAAAACTTCCATATCATATATAGCTAGCCGATTTTTTCGATAGACGCCCAAGGAGAAGTTGAGGAAATTGATCAAACAGTTGGTAGCAATCAATCAACTTGAAGAACTAAGAACCAAGAAAGTAGTATACCTTCCGAGAATATAAGTCAGCAAGAATGGCACCCCAACCTCCATTGCTGAAACTGAACTGGACGATGGACGAACCAAACAGCACAAACTGCGGTCTTATTGGTCCGACCATCTCTTCTTCTGCCTAACAGAGTCCAGGCTCTATTTATGTTTCTGACTCTAGCTAACTAGCTGATATATACTGGATATTTTTGTTTCTTGCAGTACTGACAAGCTAAGCTAGAATAAACTAACCTATCAGCAAAGCTAGGCTAAGCTAACATATAAGGTAACCATCTTGTGGTAACTGGTAAGGTTTGTTTTTACAGTTCCTTGTTAATTTAATATAATTATTGAAGAAGGTTGCTCAATGATAGGTGCATAATTATACATTATTTGTTTATTTGTATCAAAATCCTCTATACTTTCTTTGTTTGTTTGGTGTGTTTTCTAGTTATTTACTTTGTTTATTTGTTCTCTAGGTATTTTGAAGCAAATAAGAAGAAAAAAAGGAAAAGAGGGAGCGGAAGACAAAATTCGGAAATCTGTTTGCGCAAGTCAGCCAACTTTGACAGAGCACTGAGGGCAGCTCGAGAAGAACTAGATAATGAGTCTTATAAAGCTACAGATGTCAGCTTTCCAAGAAAAAAAAATATGGCTCATGAATAGCATTTTCGTAGAAGCAGGACCAATTTAGTATCACAAGGTCAATCTGGGCGCGAATTGACTCTTGACGGGAATTTATGTTTTGAGGCCCAAATCACATCGGAACTCTGGAAGGCCCATGGACGAGTTTGCACTTCATAGCCCCACTTATAACCTCGATGTGAAGCCGATTTTGAAGTATTAAATGAGGTGATGTATTTCCATTGGTCCTACAGACGTGCACAAATCATAATATCTAAGGAAACCTAAATCAAGATGGATTGGTTGTAGGGAAGCAATATAAAAGTCTGTGCTATCATCTTTGATGGCTTATTCTCCTCTTTTTCTTCTTCTCTTCTCCTCCTTACCAATCTGCTACGTTTTCTTTTTATGTTTGCTTTGATTTTCAATTGGTTTTCCAATTAATTATATTGAGGTTTTGTTTACCGATTGTTCATTGATGAATTCTTTGTGTGTGTGTTTTGGGGGCCTACTTTGTATACATGCTAGGGTTCTAATACTTTGATTATTTGATGTCTAGGTCAATATCTGATCCCTCAAATGGTCTTGAGAAGTAATCAGTATTTTTTACTAGCGAGTAGAAGAAACCCTAGGTTTAGCAAAGTGCTAAGTTTATTACGATGTTTAGTGATTGCTCAAACTCTTTTCATGCTCATTGATCTCTGCTTGTTTAGCCTATAAACGTACCTTTTAGGTTACAATATTTGAGAATAGTTTAGGTGTAGAGCATTTTCTGCCTAACGTACAAAGTAAGAAAAAGTAATAGATTGTGTTTAAGTGTACCGATTCAATCTGAGCATCTTCAATTGAGTTAATAGGTCGCAAATTGAAGAAAGTGTGTTGTGTGTGATTGTCGGAGGTGGATACTTCCTCCCTAGCTAGTCTCATTCTTAGGCGCGGAACCAAGATTTGAACCTTAGGGGACCGAAATATAAAACATGAGAGTATAGAAAATAATAACATTAAATGTAACAAGCCAAACATACTTTATCAAATTTTATAAAATAAAACAATTGAATAAGATATATATACATCAGTGATAATTAATTGCAAAATCTTGTAAATTTAAGCAACATTTTCGTATTCATAAATTAGGGGTAGTTGGATGTTAATTGGATGTTATTCTCCCTTTTTTTTTGTTCCTTAGTTGTCATTGTCATTGATTGGGGAGGGTTTCATGAATGAATTTATACTAAATTACTACAATAGTGTGAGGTTTATATAGTGATTTTCATTGAGATAGATGATGCTAGGGGGTCCGGACCCCTTTATGGCAAAACATAGTTCCTCCCCTGCTCATTCTCTTGATTCTTGACAAATTTGAAATAAGTTTTTCAATTTTCTTATCTTCTATCGGTCATCTTCTCACATTTTATTTTCTTATCAAATCAACTCTAAATCATCTCAAATTTCGTGTGTGAGTTTGTGTGTCCAGTCTGTAAATTTTTGTATTTTTCTGACTTGTTTAGATTAGTCAACTAATTAGGTTTTCGACCGCTGGTCGTTAGGATCAGTAATCACTTTTATGACATCTTTTGAGTAGTTTAGTAGTGAATAAGGAAAATAAATTGGTTTATAAATAACCGATCACTCAAGTCTATATTGGATATATATTTTGTGAAAGTGGTATGTTAATTGTTACCAACACTAAATCCATTTTCAATTTAGGTGCATATGAATGACTACACAATATTGAACTTCACTGACATTTCAATGGTAAATACTAAATACACAGACGTTTCCAATTATGAGATATATAAACTTAAAAAGTGAAGCAACTAGTTAAGTTGTTCACAACCAATCGGAGAAGGGATATATGAGTTTCATTTGGTGAGAGATGTTACCAAGTACATACACAAGCTTTGGAAATGCACGGTCTAACTTTTAATTCCCATTGCTTATTCCCCACTGCATGAGTCTAGCAACGCCATCATCAGAGACATTCATAGTCTTTCCATCAGTACCGACGAGATCAAGGGGAATCCTCTCCGAACTCTGTTGCCAATGAGTTCCACTGCAGGCTTGGTTCCCAGTCCGCCTCTTTTAGAACTTTCAGTATTTCCTCCGCCACAATCTTGCTTCCCTCAGATGAAAAATGGATTCCATCACTGGGCCAAGATTATGATACATTGACTTAAAAACCATGGATCAACATTCAGCTATTGGAAATATGAGGTACTCTATGAAATCGAACTTACGTAAAGCAAGTAATTTCCCAGTCTTTTCTCTTCTGAATTGAAGTACAGAGATCAACAGCCTTGATATCCATCTCCCTGCAAAGCTCTAAACAAGCATCTGAATATATTTTGCATAGCTTGTTTGTTCGATTCAGCTCCCCAATTATGCCACTGGTTCCGATTTTGAAAATGGAATTGGAAAGGGTCTTAGAACTCTGAAGAAGGAAAGGATATAACCAAACAGAATATTTTTATCACAAGTGTACCTCAACTGCTCACGAATTTGTTCCTCGTTGACAGGAGGAGCAGAGAGAAAGATGATGCGAGTGTTCTCCGAAAGGCTTTGTAAATGAGTAGCAATCTTTCTCATATTTTCTATATATTCAGGAAGAGGAACATGAGGGCCTAAGCCTAGTGGATTAGGGCGCATGGAATCATTACCACCAAAATAGACTATCACCAATGATGGCTGAATAGCTGCATCCTATGTTAAAACAGTTACACAAAATCAGCAACAAACCACACATAACAAAAAGAAGCATTTCCTACTCAACTTCCAGTCACTAATTACATGGTATGAAGTTCCTTCCTGAACCAGAGTCTTGATCAGTAAGTACAGAATACCTTTGGAAAAACTTGTTCTAAAACCTGTACAGCACGCCTCGAGTTCCAACCAGCGTATCCTCGAACAAGTATATCAGCCTATGCACACAAAATGCAATTTACATAAAACCTTACACGACAAGTAATCGAAATATATATATAGTCGACAGCAATATCATCCTAGCTAGAGGCTCTAGCTAGGTTAATCAAAAGAAGGAGCACAAAGGGTTCGGTTTTGGTACTACACCTCAGAAAGTACGTTTTCAAAAATAGATAGAAGATACTAAACAGTAAAAAACTCAGTACCCGTGGTAAGTAGATCCTTGAGGGTCGAGTAAGATTTGAAAAGGGGAGGAAGTTGTGCTGTGTCTTTTTTTAGCATATAACTAACACATGCAACATTTCAAACAAATAAAAAAACATTTCAAACAAATCAAAAAGATAACGAGTCAAATCTTGCAGACACATGTTTTTCTCAGAATCTTACATAAGCAATGTTCCTTTTAACAAAGAGACAAACGAGCCTTACTAGGTGGCTCATCCGACAGAAACAGAATCAAAGCATCCACTACTCAGCAGAAGATTAAACTACTTGCAGAGAGAAACACCCAGATCCAACTTTTCATCTAAAGTCATTGAGCCTATTTTTCTTTATTTAGTTATTTAGTGCTTGTTGGGTTGTAGTAGAATCAAACCAAACAAGTATGCTGTGATTTGTGTCCCCATTAACAAAAATTCTCCCAATAGTGGTGGTCCATTAGCTTTGTCTATTATAATTTAGATGTTAGCTACATTCCCATGCTCTTATACAGGTTTAATATAACAGTTAATTAGGGATAGCTTATTACAAAAGAATTAATCCAGACTCAAATGCTTCATCTCCAAATCCAATCTAGCTACCTGACTTTGGAAAGAAGAACAACCGGTCCCCAAAACTTAAAGAGACAGAGACTTAACCAAGAGAAGAGATCCAAAGAGATAACAAGATGCATGCAAGATAAGATCGAAGAGCATATATATGCATCAAATAAAGATGAAACTTGAAAGAGATTGATTAAGGAACATATAACCCACCACTCATAATTATGGTAATCACCGTATCCATGACTCCATGTATGAACTATGAACTAACAACAGGATTTTCATTTTCTCATCAGAAAATAACACACAAAATCCAATAAAAAGAAAAGAAAAGAAGGAATGACATCCATTGATGATCAAGAATTCCCAATAGAACCAGTTCCTCCATGGAAGACTAGAAATCAACAAGTCGAGGATGGTGATCAACCATGCATGAGGTTTATTAAGTTTCTTTAAGTGATATGATTAAGAAGAAGTAAGGAACAGAGAAACTAGTACCTTACGAGAATACAAGTCTGCAAGAATGGCACCCCAGCCTCCATTGTTGAAACTGTACTGAACGATGGAGGAGCCAAACAGCACAAACTGAGGTCTTGAAGGTCCCACCATCTATATTCTCTGTCTATCTCTCTAAACCAGACTACGTACAGAGCTCTCTCTCTCTCTCTCTCTCTCTCTCTCTGGTTACTGATCTGGATGTGTTACTGGCATGGATTCTCTGTTTGCTTCAGTTTCTGATGAGGCAGGGACTAACGTGATATATAGTCCTTTCTCGTTCGTAACGATCAAGGACTGGGGTAGGTTTGTGTTTAAATTCTTTCACACTTTCTTCTACAAGGATGCCACACAATTTTATTTATTTAGTACTGAAGATAGATTTGGAAAACGCATCATAAAAGAGAATATCAATTGATGTATCAAAAACATCAATTGAATTAAAAGAGAGATCTTTGATCAAAAAAGAAAAAAAGTAAAAAAAAAAAGAGAGATCTGAAGCATGATTGTGCCTCAAATCCCTCTTCCATCACTTCTCCTTATCTCCTACAGTCCTACACTCCAGTCCAGTGAGTCATTATTTCCCTGGACTTTTCTCCAATCATAACCGTAAACAAATTTAGAAAGACAAAACTAAACTCAAAAAAATTAAAAAACTATATGGGCTGCTCTTCTGGTGGGCTTTATGGGCCATCATCGCCTGAAACTAACACTGGTCTGTCTCCATTGTTAACTAAGCAAGCAATTCTTTCTGGCTAGGTTTGATTTCTGAGCAGAAGAAAGAAAGACGACGATGGACATAGCTCTCTTTTCCCCATCTTCGCTTTTTGCAAACGACGACGACTCTTCCAGTGGTATATACACTCTCTCTTTCTCAAACCTACTCCCAAATTTTACTGAAACTTTTACTCACTGGGTGTTGTTATTTTCAGGTGAGGAAATCACAGAGACCCAGCAAAGCTTCATAGAGAGGAAGCATCGGTTTCCTGGAATGGTAAAAATCTATTCTTTTATCACATGTCCAATACCCAGAAACGTAATTTTGACTTTCATGGGTTCTAAGCTTTCTTTTGTAAACTTGTTTGTCAGTCTTCATAATTTCACCATAAGTTTTGGGCTTTAATGCTTGAATGTGTGAGTTTTAGTTTTAGTTTTATTTTACATTTTCTATGGCTGGTGAGAAGTAAGTTGTGTAGGAGTGACATAGTACATTTGAGGTTTGGTAGTGACTGAATGTAGAAGTTGTGCAATGAAATTTGCAAACTTGTTTAGAGCTTATATGTTGGATTCTTGTTTAGAAACAACCTTTGACTTCATACTGATCTGGTGTTTTATGGGAAAAATCAAATATATATGCTGGCCTGTGTGTATTCAAGTATTCAACTCTGAGAAATTGGATACTTAGTGGTGCATGTATTTGAGGAGTAGCAGCAGCTCCTCTAATAGAGTTATTTTGACCTTTGATAGAGTAGCAGCCGCTCTTACTGAGTCTTTCTTTGAAGGTTGTGAGTTGTGGCGCTTAACATTCTGTATTTGATTTCTAATTTGCCCTGTCTTTGTTATTCCTTGGATTCTAGAGTTTAAATCTTAAATTGTCGAAACAAGTATTTGAATCTTGTTGGTTGCAGGAGTTGATGGTTCGAGAATTTTCATTTCATCAGATGAATGCCAATTTACTTTGGCCTGGAACATTTGCATTTGCGGAATGGTTAGTTCAAAACAGGCCATTGATTGAGGGACGGCATTGTATTGAACTGGGCAGGTATTTCTCAATGCTTTGACCTCCATTTGTCAGCGGAATCATCCAGGCCTGGCTTAGCATGGACAAGAATACTTGAATGCTCTATTTGTTATTTTGTTTTTCACTTTTTCTCTCGCTTTGACATCGGGGCTCCTGAATAAAAAATTAATAATGTGGATACTATCATTTTGAATATAAGGACCTTCCTTATCTTATCTGTAAGATGAAACAGTCCCACTCGAATATCTAGTTACTTTGCTTACCTGCCGGCAGGTAGACTGATTTCTCAGTAGAACTGATGCAATATGGTCCTACGCAAAAAGGGGTGTAACTTTTGATCCGTCCGTCAGAAATTGCTGAAATTTTGACAGGAGCTCCGCAGGTCCAAGTCCAAGCTAATTTACTTTCGGGGCCCATCCGACCGTCGGATTTAGCGATCCGAGGCTTTTTATGTAATTTTCTGTTTTTAGGGTTTGGTCTTTTTCTTTTAAAACTGCCGTCATGTCTTTTGGGAAGTAGTTAGTTTTTGTATCATTTTTTATCAAAGAATTGAAGATCTGTGTGATCTCAGAATCAAATCTCTCTCTCCTTTACTTTGTTACAATTCTCTTTATTGTATTCGTGCATCAAGAACCTTTGCAAAGATGTATGCAACATCTTCTCATGAACCCTAGATACAGAGTGTAACATTACTGTTTTCTGTTTTTTTTACTTCTTTTCTAATTATATATGAGCATGCTGTGTGGCTTCAAACTGTGATAAAACTTGATATGTTGAACTTACAGTGACAAATTGAATTTTAACATAGGTTTTGTTTCACACCATCCAGTTTTCTTCATTTATATTATACCATATTTACATTTATTCAATTTGTCTGTAAGTAAACTGCTTCACATAACTTTTGAGTTTGATTGTTTGTAAGTTAATTCTGCTGATGATGATTTGATTATTGGCAGTGGTACTGGTGCTTTGGCTATTTTCCTACGAAGATTGTGTAATCTTGACATCACTACATCAGACTATAATGATCAAGAAATTGAAGAGAATATAGCTTACAACTGCAGGGTAAATGGAATTGCACCTGCTCTCCCTCATATAAAGTGTGAGTTCTGACATTTAAGCCTTAACTATTTGGGGTTCTGATTGCCTAAACTGAATGTCATTGGATATTCTATCTTGGTTTAAACTTTCATTGTTCTGAACTGTTGGAAAAAGAAATTTTGCATCATAAAAAGGAATTCAAATATATCATCTGCTAAGGTCTTCCAGGACATTCTAATACTGGTTTTTTTTTTTTTTCATCAGATCTTCCATATATTGCCCCCTTACTCAGTAAATGTGGATCATTATTTATTTGTAGTTTCATTCTAACTTCTGTTCATTCATGCATTTTGTTTTTATGTTGGGTTTTACTTTGATTCTATGTGAAGAATGTATCGGCACTCTAATTGATTGGTTTTGTTTTCTGAATATTATGGAAGGGATTTTATTAAATTCAAAAACAAACCTTTTTTTTTTTTCCAGATACCTGGGGTGACGACTTCCCCTGTAGTGATCCAGACTGGGACCTGATTATTGCGAGTGATATCTTATTGTGTAAGTTCCGTTCCACCATGATTCAGTTTATTTTTCTCGGAAACAATATGCAAACTTGTTCATTTTTCTTGGTTGCTTGCAGATGTGAAACAGTATCCAAATTTGATTAAAACTCTTTTGTTTCTCCTGAAATCTTACAAGACAAAGGAGAATGAATCACAGCCTCGAGCCAAGGATGAGCCAACTGGTATTACTTTGGTGGAAAATTCTATTTGAGTTACATAGTAGATGCATAAAACTATGCTTATTATTATTTACTTCTTGCTTGCAGGACAATCTTTCAGTTTACCCCAGCCCTCATTTCTGATGAGTTGGAGACGAAGAATTGGAAAAGAGGACGAATCATTGTTCTTTACGGGTTGTGAGGATGCTGGTCTAGAAGTAATGCATCTAGGATCTCGGGTCTATTGCATCAAACCAAGAGAAACCACTACCGACGGCTACCAAGTAGTGAATTCTTAGACGCTATAATTAGAACTAATTATCTTGTATTGGCATTGCCACCATTTTATTTGTTTGGTTGTTGATATTTTTGAGTGATCTGCAATACACTCGTTTTAAATAGGAATCTAACCTTTTTTTTTTTTTTTTTTTTTGAGAAAGAATTAGGAATACTAACTGAAAGAACTAGTCTTGAAAAAGGTTTTGTACTGACTGTCTATTGGAGAAATTTCTCCTGTCTACTGAGCACAACTGTAATTTAGCATGTGTAAAAGATTGTTATTTACAACAAATCTCGGAGAGATGTAGTTTCTGAATGGTTTTACAATAATATCCATGTAATACTTGGATGATAATCCATAACAAAACGATATTCTAGCAGAAACACCTAAACTTTTTATTAATGCTAATTCCCATCAAATCCTCCCCATAAAAATGAAACAACCAAATGCAGGATTGAAGCCAAAAATAGAGGAGATGATGGTGGAAGACGGAAGTGACTGTAATGGTTAATAACCCAAAAGCCATTATTCTTCTCTGCAGGGAAGAAGGCCATAATCATTCATCCAAATAATTGCATGGTGGATCACATCAGGAATTTTTTCGGAGAGAAGCTGAAGCAATTTCAGAAGGTTAGTTGATCAGATATTTTTTCTTTTTCAGTTTTCTTTACAGTGCTGTTAGTTTTTAGTTTTATTTTCAAGCAACTTCATCATTTTACGCATTGGAATCGTAGTTAACAGATGTACCAGACATTCTCAAAAAAAAAAAACAGATGTACCAGAAAACGAGACCACGTATTGAGTCCCGGCATTTTAGTTGGTGGCTTGTCTTTGTCATTTGTACGCTTTTACTGATCATCTTTCACCAGTTTCAGATGAATTGCAGTTCAATAGGATAGTACTTCTTTGGCATTTCTAATCAAACCCATTGAAAGTTTCAAAGACATTGCTGATTGCGATTCAATAAATAGGAGAGTTATCATTGTTAGTTAAAATAGGTATCCTAATGCACCAAAAGATTAACAGTAGAAGTTTGCCAGTGTTCATTTTTAGGTCTTTCTGCAAATATTGTCATGCAAAAAAAAATCAGCCAAATCGAAAATGGTTTGGTCATATAACTTATCTAGAATAAATCGTTCCATAAAACCAAGATATTCTTGATGGTGCATATGATGATGATCAATATATATATGTTTGATTTGGCTAATGTTTGACACAGACGATACTAACTGAAAGATGACCTACAGAATAAACATTACAATAATGTATTACGCAGATTAACCTTCTGGATATTTGAAATTTCCATCAGTCCATTACTCCATTTCAGTCCTGTAAATCAGTATATGTATTCTTTTACCACACACTAGAGCATGTCATAACA
The DNA here is from genome assembly GCA_034370585.1 of Fragaria x ananassa. Classification (NCBI taxonomy): domain Eukaryota; kingdom Viridiplantae; phylum Streptophyta; class Magnoliopsida; order Rosales; family Rosaceae; genus Fragaria; species Fragaria x ananassa. The sequence goes on from CP139753.1 coordinate 6,139,473, forward strand.
CATTATGTTGACACAGATGATACTAACTGAAAGATGACCTACAGAATAAAGTTTTGGCAGATATGTCAGTGCTAATGCCACACATATGGGGAGCTATTAGGTCCATTGCAATGAATTATCACAGTTACTAACTTTTATACGAAAGACAAAAAGTAGCTTCTCGATCAACCAACTCTTGAACCTAAAACAGAAATTGTTTCTCTCTGTTCAGTTGCTCTGATCCAGTTTTGTTTGTGGCACCAAATTATAACATGGATTCGAACAGAGAACAACTCTTGGAAAATGGCAACTTGAAGGGCACAAGTAGAACCGAGGAGGAGGTTCACCATGGCATGACCGTTAGTGTTCAAAATGGGAAGGTTAGGAGGGTACTCAGTAACCTTCAGGTTGTTCTTCTGGGGACCAAGCTTTCGGTACTCCTTCCCACCATTCCTCTATCCTTTGCTGCAGTCTACTGTGGCTTTGGAAAGGTCAGTGATTCTTAACTCTGTATCCTTAGAATACAAGTAATTTCTTTATGGCTAGCTTTGTTACCAAGATAATGACAAATAGATCACTAAATGCAAGCATTGAGGATTCATAGAATCTATATATAGTAGGACTGTAGGAAGTTTCTTCAATTATTTATTTTGTTGGAAATGCTTTCGTTGTTAGAAGATCATAACTTTTTATAAGATCGAAATCTATCGTTTCTTCAAAAGCACTTGTGAACCCTTGTGACTTTGTGAGGTGATTCCTGAGATAATCTATGTACAGTTGTGACTTGTGACTTTATGAGGTGCTTCCTGAGATAATCTATAGTATATACTTCCGAAAGCACTTCAAAATATTTCGTCAAATAATGCTAAAAGCTCTTTGGAGAGTTCAAAAAATCAATTCAGATCTTTAGGGTACACCTTGAAACATACTCCTTCCAACATACTATTTCTTGTTTTTCCTAACAGGCTTGGATTTTTACTATGAGCTTGCTTGCACTAACCTTACTTGCTGAGCGAATCAGCTTTCTCACAGAGTAAGTCATACTACAAATTCTTATCAACCATAAAGTTAATCTTCCAATGATGAGTGTACACAATTGTTTAAGTTAATCCCTTTCCACTGGCATTTTGTATTTCACATTGCAGACAAGTAGCATACTACACTGGTCCAACAGGTACCAAACTTGCATTTCCCCCTTTGTATATTTGTTTGGTTGAATTCAACTAAAACTGTCACCAACTCAATTTCATTTTTTATTTTTTGTCTTGCAGTGGGAGGGCTTCTAAATGCAACATTTGGAAATGCCACAGAGCTGATTATAGCAATTTCAGCTCTAAATCAACACAAATTGCGGTTGCTCAAGTACTCTCTCTTGGGTTCAGTTCTTTCAAATCTTCTTTTAGTTCTTGGGACATCTCTTTTTTGTGGTGGCCTTGCCAACCTAAGAAGTGAGCAAAAATTCGAAAGTGTAAGATCTCATTACAGTCTGCAATACCCAACTAGCTAAATTCATATAATTTTTGGCCTTTTAATTCTCTTTTATTCACAGAGGCAGGCCCATGTGAACTGCCTCCTTCTAATGCTAGGTGCATTCTGTCATATGCTGCCTATGTTGCTTCAATATGCCGGGGATTCTACTGTAACAGGAGGCCAAGCACTCGAGCTATCAAGGGCCCTTAGTATCATTATGCTGTTCTCGTATGTTACATACCTGTTCTTCCAGTTATGGACTCACCGCACATTTTTTGAATCAAACGAAGTAATTATTCCTTACCTTCATCTTGCATTATTGCTGATGTACACTTTGTTGATTTCACCCTTTTAGTACATGATGTAACTTATGCGGCAAGTAACATAAGGAATAAAACTAAGAAAATGGGTTATATATAAATATATCCCTTGTGTGGATGATTCACAATGTTACCTTTATGGTAATAAGAATTCCCATAACACACATGGGGTGAATGCACTTGCTAATCTTAGTCCAAATCCTTAATTCCAACAAAATGGATGAGTTTGTCAAGTGCATTTTGATGGAAGTTTGACAGAATTAAGGTTGGGGGCTAAAGCCGGTAAAGGGCACTTACCCTGAAGGTGTTCTTAACATTGTGAATCACCACCGACCAATAAGGAAAATTGAGCTATATTCTCATAGAACTATCATTAGAGTTCTTGTTTACATTAATTGATCAAATATGCAACTGATGATGATCAGGAATCAAATGATGATGACGATGACGATGTGGCTGCAGTAGGTTTCTGGAGTGGATTTGTATGGCTATTTGTTGTTACAATAATCACAGCTTGGTTGTCTGAGTATGTGGTTGGCACAATTGAGGTAATTCCTACTATTTTATATGATCTGCTTTTCATGAGAATGTACACACTTCGACCAGCATTCTGAAATGTTCCTAATTGTACAAGGATGCATCAAAATCTTGGGGTTTGTCTGTGAGCTTCCTCAGCCTCATCTTAGTTCCAATTCTTGGAAATGCAGCAGAGCATGCAGGTTCAATCATATTTGCTCTTAAAAACAAATTGGTGAGTAACACTATACATATTAGTATTGTACACCAAATAGTATTTCAGGTTATTTCCTTTCCCCTTTTTAAAATGCAGAGTACAATTCTTTGCGTTCATAAACTCTACATGATTTCCTTTTTGCTCAATTGCAGGATATATCTTTAGGAGTCTCTCTGGGATCTGCAACTCAGATCGCCATGTTTGTGGTGCGAGTTCATAATCAAAGCTAGAAACTTCATGAGTTCTTGAAGCTATTTTGACTTCCTGAGCTAAACATTATGAGACTTCTGTTAATTGTCACTAATAGGTGCCAGCGTGCGTCGTTGTTGCTTGGATAATGGGCATTAACATGGATATCAACTTCAATCTCATCGAGACGGTGTCTCTTACTCTAGCAGTGATCACCACATCCATAGCTTTGCAGGTAACTTTCACATTAACATTCATAACTTTCGTAAACATATGTTGGAGTCTTCTAAATCATATTCCTTTTGTTTTACAGGATGGAACTTCCCATTATGTGAAAGGGCTGATTCTTATTCTTTGCTACATTGTTATTGGGATCTGCTTCTTGATATTCGAAACACCAATGGGTAAGTAGTGAGTTATTGACAAATACAGAAACCGCTGACACCCTTGTCAATCCTCGGAAAAAAGACATCAACGTGTAAAAATCATAATTTCTGTTCCTCAGATGAAGAAACAAAAAGGACGAACATGCACTTGAGACTGAAACCATGGATGGAGTAGTGCTTCAAGTAAGAGGTATGAGTGAAGCCGTGCAGGTGAGATATGAACTCTCAGGGTCACAGCTCCCGGAATTGGAAATAGTGGTTAGACATGTAAAGGATTGAAGCGTCTTTAGTCAAAGAGAAGGTACAATCAACTCGTATGGAGTGTGGACTGTGGATAGCTCATAATGTTGATAGCATGTCTTCTTTCTGTGTTTAAATTTTATGGCATTGTGGCGAACCAGCTAAAATGAGAGAAACTGCAATGACCTATTTGGGCCGGAACTTCTCAAAAGCATTTCGGCCATATTGTTTCAGCTTTCCGGATCGATTTGCTGGTTCCATTCAAAACCAAAGTGCAACAGACACTATAAAACTCGTTTTAAAATTGTAAATCCTAAAAAGAAAAAGGCGTACATATATATAGATAGCACAATATATTGATCATAATTTTCCAGGTGCCTTGATATAAATTTGAAGGTAGAACCATATATATATCAACCATGGTGATCAATGAATAAATTGGCATGGTGCCTCAAACATAGCCTTTCCACGATCTCCTATCATGCGTTATCCTTGAATATCATACTAACTCCCAATAATCTCTGCCGCCTCTCCTATCATTTTGCTATAACCTGCAGTTTTCTCCTTCTTGAATCTTGATGATCATTCTGATTCCCAGCTAGCTAGCTGCCTTTGCCCTCCAATCTACCTTCTCCTTTATTTGAATGCACACAATCTGAATAGTGTTTCTTGTCCAATCTCCAGTAGCTCAAACCAATCCTAAATCATTTTCTTAGATTTCGAGAATTCGAGTACTGATGTTGATGCATGCATGCTCGATCACGTTTGGTAGATGCAGAGCCATATATCAGAGGACATCTTTGGCCACATATGTTATTATTTTGGATCTGATCCGCCGTATATCACAGAAAGTATTTCATAAGAGCATTTCTTCGTAGTTTCATAATGATGTGAACTAACTGCGCAGAAGATCCAAACACTAACTTAATGGCACGGCTCTTACAAACCAAAATTCTGCACTACTATAAAAATTCCATACTCTTAATCAGTCAGTCCTCAATCCTCATCTATATATGTTGACCTGACAAGTGATCTATGACACACCCAAAAAAAAAAAATTTAACCAATCGATCAACACTATTATACATGTCATCACGTCCACCAAATATATGCAGATCCAAATTAGTTGAAGAGTAGTTTTCTGTACGTGGTCGTCTTTTGCAAGCTAATTAGTTTTGATACACAAACTATTAAATCATTAAGTAATGACTCAGTACAACACTTAACATTGATATTTTGGGTAAGGCTAAAGTTTGTTAATGCATGTGATGCATCAATTTTGTCTTCAAATTGTAAAATAAGTTTTCAAAGTAGTAATATTAGTCCTCAAAGTTGTAAAAAAAAAAAATTAGTTACAACGTTAGTCTTCATTTGTCCTTAAAATGATAATTGAGTCTTGAAAGTTGTAATTAAATTTTTTTATAACTTTAAAGACTCATACTATAACTTTAAAGACTAATATTACTAGTTTAATAACTCAATTTACAAAGTTAATGTATCACGTACATCATTCATATGCATTAACACATTATGGAATTTTTCTGATATTTTTATATTGGATATTTGAAATTAGTTTTTTCATCAGGTCTAAATGAAGTAATTGATTGACTTGTTCCGCATTGCAATTTTCACAATAATCTAACTAAAAGGTTGTATATTTTCGTTTTAGGCCCCGTTTGTTTCCGCTTCTAGGCCGCTTTGCTTTGTAGTAAAGTTGCATAAGGTGTTTGGTAACTTTGAAAATGTCCTGCTTTGCTTTGAAGCCCGGGTCTTTTCAAGCCAAAAGCCAAAGCAGCGGTAGCCCAGCTTTTTGAAAGCAGAAGCTGCGGCACACTGTAGCGATGAATTAATGAATCTTTTAAAATACCAATGGGTACCCCTGATGGCTCACAGGAATTACCAATACCATTTATGAAAATGCTGCTACTTCATTCGCGTCTTCTCTTTCAGTTCTTCAGCTCTGCCGCTCTCCTTCACAATTCACAAACGTCAAAGAAGTAGGAGATCGTTTGATTTTCTGGTGATTTCTCTTCTTCTCCTTTTCGCACCTGATACATGAAGTCAGGAATTAGATTAGAACGCTGAATTAGCAGGAACTGTGATGTCTTAACTCTTCAGCTCCGCCACGACCTTCTCCAGCAGCACCGTGCTGGTTTCCAGTGCCGGTAAGTATCTCACAGCCCAACATATGCCAGACTCTGTTGTCTGTCTTTGCTAACACTACTTTTTCTTCTTCTTCTTCTTCTTCTTCTTCTTCTTCTTCTTCTTCTTCTTCTTCTTCTTCTTCTTCTTCTTCTTCTTCTTCTTCTTCTTCTTCTTCTTCTTCTTCTTCTTCCACACGCTGATACTTCTGGTTTAGTCTTTGTTTGAATCTGCAGACCTCTTCTGGGTTTCTTTAAAGCACCTAACTTTTATTGAAGTTGATTCAAGTCCCTCTACTTTTAGCTAAAGAGTAAAGAGAGCCACTATCTTGAATTTGTGGGAGATATGAGTGCTTCAAAGTTCATTAAATGTGTTATTGTTGGGGATGGAGCTGTGGGGAAGACCTGTATGCTAATTTGCTACACCAGCAACAAGTTTCCTACTGTGAGTCCTTAAATACCCATCCAAGAAATGCTCTTTCCTTCTTTAATTCTTGCATTTATGGATACTTCATGAGATTTCTGTTATGGGTTTGCTTCAACCCCCAAAGTGGTTTGTTCTTGGATTCAAATTTCTTCTCTTTTTTTTGGTAATTTGTCATGTGTACTGAGTTTTCTGTATAGTAAGCTAAAAACCACTAAAAAGGTGAAAAGTGAACTTTACTGTATGTCATCAATGCTGAGTTTAGGACTCTTAGTAATCTCTGTACTCTTTTGTGGCAGGATTATATACCCACAGTGTTTGACAATTTCAGTGCAAATGTGGTTGTGGATGGGAATATTGTCAATTTGGGGTTATGGGACACTGCAGGTAATTTGATCTTTGTATACAGTGAGCTTGTATAATGCTTATTCATGTCTCCGGAGTTGGGTTTCATCTAATTTTTAAGTAACGTACATGTTAGGTTTCTCATTTGAGAAGCAAGTGAAGATTGTCATTGTCACAATGACACTTCATAATTATATAAGGAGGCATGCGGAACGCGATAGAGATTTTTGCAATTCAGAAAGATTGGATAACATTTCAAGTGGTAACATAGAGATAGATGATGATGAACAAGAAGAATCACATAATCATGGAGCACAAGAAATGAAATTAGTAAGAGATAAGATCGCTCAAAGTTTGATGAGTGCACGTAATATGAATGTTTGAAGGTAATATGAAATTTATGGTGGTTCTTTCTTACCGATGAAAGACAAATTATTATAATTGTAAGAAGCTTAATGTAATTCATATACTTATGATAGTGTTTAATATTATTCTCTTGGTAACCATGATTTATAAAACTTCAAGTATAGTCTACAAAATTTATATAGACATAAAATTGAAGAGCAATTATGTTATAATACATTACCAAAAAAATAAGGCAAAAACAAATTCTAAGGTTAAACTGGTCATTTACAAGTTTAAAGCTCTTTTAAAAAGCTAGTTTACCAAACAGTTTGCCTCTGTTTCTATTATTCACAACACTTATAAAAAGCTAGTTTACCAAACACTGAGCAGCTTTACTTGTCAGCTGTTTATTCTCAGAATTAGCAAGCTAGTTTACCAAACAGTTTACCTCTGCTTCTATTATTCACAACACTTATAAAAAGCTAGTTTACCAAGCACTCAGCAGCTTTACTTGTCAACTGCTTATTCTCAGAATTAGCCACAGCCAGCTTATTTTGGAAGCCACAGCTGTACCAAACAGGGCCTTAGCCAGTCGTGTTTATGGTTTGACCTATGAACTCCATAGAACGAGAGCTTAAATTTTCGTGGTAATTAGCTCTTGACGTATCATCATCATCAATGTACGTATATGATATTGACGTTAACCAACTAGCTAGCTCGAGTCCAAATCATCCGTATATTATATTTCCGTACTCTTCCTTGACGCAACAAAGCCTTTTTTGATACAAATTCGCATCATCATAGATGCTTATGCAGATATCCCAAAATCGACCTTTGAGGAATACTTGATCTGGTGGAATCTTCTCGTCGGCCTAACTTGTTGTACATAATGTGCATGTTGTCAAAAGTTAGCTGAGTTTTAAGTTGAAGTCACATGCATATACAATATATATATATATATATATATATATATATATATATATATATATATATATATATATATAGATGGACCACAGTACGTATATATATGGACCAAATTGAACGCAGAAATTCCAAACAGGAGTTACTGATTCATTATTTCTACCAGCAGAACTAGTACGGTTGAACTGTAAGAACTCCAAGTATGATTAGTCATAATCATGCATACACAGAAGTCGAGAACTCATTTCAAGAAAGACGAAGATCCTCTTATTCCATCTAAAAAGACCCTCCATCTTCCCGACCAATATATGCCTATATATGTTTCACTTTGACAGAATTATTCAGAGATCTGTTGGCCATATTTGATTGCTCTACGTTGCATATACTTCCCTGAACTATATGCGAATTGACCATTTTTACGGTGATGCTTCTCTAAACTATCTGAAAGTAAAGATATGATCGAAGGTTAATATACGAGTTAATGACCAATAGCCCTAATTTTAAGACATATATCGCAAAAGTTCATCTTTAAAAGAAGGATCGGGCGTACCTCCTTATTAGGTTTACGTGGAACTGAATTATATTATGTCGACAATAGCATACGAAATAGTACTATATATACATCAGAGCCGGCCCTGGGGTGGTCAAGGCAGCGCCGCCGCACAGGGCCCCCGGCCGGCAAGGGGCCTCTTTTTTTTTGTCCAGTGGAAGTTTATATATATATATATATATAGATAATAATTTATCTTTATTAACAAAATGGGTGTCTGGTTGAGTTAGTTTATGGAGCATTTTTGTTTGATGCGGCAAGCATGTCAGTAGTTTGAGCGAGGTCCGGCCCCCTGCTGTTTATTTTATTTTTATTTTTTCCTTCTTCTATTAGGTTTAGTCGTGAAATTAAAAAAAAAAAACCCTATTCAATTATTGATTACCTCGGTTTGATCGTTGTTCTTCCGTCTCTCTACTCTCTGTTTCCTCCTGGTACTCATACTTCCTATCTTCATCTTCAAATTTCCCAACTCCTATCTCTTAATTGGCTTTGTTTATACACTCAAACTCTCTTGTTCTATTCCCTAAAGGTATTCTTTTGATTTCCTATAATTTTATACATAAATTGAATATACACACAATAAATTTAACAACTTGTTCCTTGTATTGGTTCGTAAATTTAGAAGCAAAGGAAGGGAGCTTGGAGGTTTGAAAGCAATTGAGGCTGGGGCTTCAAAATGGAATCAGTGTTTTTTCAATTTTTTTTGTTCTCAACACAAAGGGCCCCAATTTTTTTCTCGCACCGGGTCCTTCAAAACATTGGACCGGCCCTGATATACATACAGCAAACATAGAACTCGAGGAGATCCAGATCAGAGAGAGACAGTTCTAAATGTACGTATACGTCTATATCTGGAATCAATGATCTTTCCAAGCAGCCCTAGCTAGCCTGGAGACGTCACGGAGAAACTTCGTCGAAATTTCAGAGCAGCTCAATTATTTGCCCTCCCCACAACTACATGCAGTTCCTTTCAGTGACCAAAGCAAAATCATGTACAGGATCGTCGATCAAATCCAGTCTCGTCCATTTCCGGCCGTCACACGTTGTTAGGCCGGTGGGATGAAGCTTCGTGGAAGCTCGTCACTCTAACTCTTAGCTAGGGTTTCTGAGACGAATATACTCATGTGGGGGCAAGCTATTACTAATTCTAATAACTGGGATCAATATATATGTGGCCTATTTTGGAGTACGTATATAACTATATATCATATGACGTCCTACTGGAGGCCTGAAGCTGTCCACAATAATACGAAGAACATCGATCTGGAGGAGCCAGACTGCCAGAGCTTTATTACGTAGAGAGAAGTTGGAGCCATACGATTCATCATTACAGGGCAAATGCTATTATTGATGAGGATAGAAACAAAGTTTCTGGGTCTCTTGCCAAATTCTCACTGGCCGTAAAATGAAGAGCGAAAACATAACCGGCGGCATAGGAAATTTGATAAATATGGTTTCACGATGAAAAATTACCGATTGATGATATGTTTCTTCACAAGAGATGGCCATCTTGAAACTGATACCAACCCTATCGACAGAGACTGCATTCGTTATCTAATGCTATAAATTTGCCACAACTTATGCCCATTTCCGGATAACATAAATATGAGTTGAGATACAAAAATATAGCACTTTGAAATTAGCATGATGTTGATTCTAGCCGAGTTATATTTACTGCTTCAGGTAAAACAACTACTTCAATGGCGGCCATGAAATCTAACTTTTACAGTCCTGGATCATTAGTAAGGTTGTATAAGATTGTTTGAAAGCAACTTATAACCATAAAAGATATGTAAGATATTATATACATGCATATATAATGCATAAATGTAAATGCATGATTGAAAGAGTCGGGTCGACCTTGAACATAAAATAATGAGAATATAAAGAAGTACTACTAATAATTAAGAGGGAAAAAAAATGAACAAATTGATCACAATTACAAACCATATAAGCAACGCTGAAGAAAGACTTCATCAACCAACTTATGAACTTGAGTAGTAGTGAAACTCTTTCGAAATCGAAGCTGGATAGCCGAAAATGTATGCATGAAAGTGAAAACTTGGTACAACTGACGAGCTAAACCCCAGGATATATATAGCAGGCACTTTGGAAAGTAAAATTGACCCTTCAATAATCAATAGAACTACCTATTACAGCACGAAATTTCTTTCTACCTTCCCAACTTTGGAGCTTTGCAGGTTCTGTACTAAAACTACCTGAAATCTCAGTTTTTCTCAATAATATTGCCTTTTATACAGATGTCATCAAAAAACGAAGAAATAGAACCAAGTTTCTGGACTATTGCTCATACTCTCCATGTGAGTAATTTGTCATCTCTATATGAGTTGCGCATGCCCTAATTTAAGCATCGAAAGCAAACCATAACCGACTGTTTTGGACTATCAGAACTTCGAGATTAGATTGAGTGAATTTCTACGAAGGTTCCTATTGATAGCTAGCGTCAGTTACATACCTACTCGACCCTTAATTCAATGAGGATTTGTTTGATATGAATTATGACAGATTATGACCATGATCGACAGCCATGTCATTATCAGTTTCTGGTAACAGATCAGTAAAAGAAAAAAAAAATTCAACTTCCTTTTTTTAACTCTTTGGTAACTGTTCGTTCTTTGTCTTCGAAGGGTATGCCAGATTTCCTTCGAGGACTGCATGCACTAGTCAAGCTTTGAGGCAGTGAAGTATAACTGTCCTTGGATTTACGTCAATTAATTAATAGATAGATATGCATGATATTGTTTGTTTGTGAGAGAATAAGTACCGAGATCGACATCACTATATCCATGAGTGAATAAGTAGTTACAACAGTGTATTTCGATTGTTGTCAGTTGTAAGGGAAAGAATTCATCATTACATGGTAAAGACTTGAAACCTTGTACAATTTTGCTCAAATCCCACTTCATCATTTATTTTTACAGCAGCCATTTCTTTTCACTTTGTCTTCATTTTGCCTAAATTTCTTGAAACCTAGTACAATTTTGCCTAAATTTCTAAAGAGTTTCGGCGGAGAAAGGACTTAAACCAACATGAATAGAATGTTAGATGGAATTTATCATATTATTGAAGTCTTTAGATAATAGTAAACTACATATATCAAATGGGAAAATTCTACAGTACCGGTGGGTATGACATACTGTGATTTTTATGAATATTTATAACCGTTAGATCGTTAATATATCTGATGGCTGTAAATATTTTAAAATGAATACTTGTTTACCCGGTCACTTTGAAGTTTCAACTTAATAAAAAAAAAAAAGGCCAGGATAACCTAGCCATGATTGTGGTATTGATTTTGGTGTGGTTCCACAGCAACAGGCGGTCATCCACTCAAGGCTGACCCCTGCCCACGAGATTGAGAAGCTTGGACCGCCTCTGTCTGTCGCCGTCGCCAAGACAATCAGCCTCACTTCACTGAGCCTGAATGGCACCGATGTTGTCGTTCCCAACGACATTCAATCCAACTCCGACGTTCTCGTTCTGAGCGATCCAGTCTTATAGTTCAAAACTCTGTCGTCTTCCGGCACCAACTCCTGGTCTCTAGCTTCAGGAACGGAAGGTAACATAGATATCTATGAAACACTTATTAGTAGAGTAACATTTCACACTGGACATGATTCTCATGGTGATATTCATGTGAGTGTTATTGAACCTGTTAGTGAAGAGAAAATTAGTGCATTGAGTGGGGAACCTAGCCACGATTGTGGTATTGATTTTGGGTGGTTGTGTTTTGGGTTTTTTAGTTCGCATAAAATTGTATTGAGATATGCAATTGCTTCAATCTACCATAATCACCATTTCAAATTGATACGGGCTTTTAGTATTCATTCTTGTTTTCTTGTTCTTGACTTTGAGGGTGAGAGTGTGATGATCAGGATACCAATACGTTGAGAAATTAAAAATCTTCTTCATGTTTTTGTGTTTTTTTTTTGTTCGATGAGTTCTTGTTCATGATATTGGTAATGAGTTAATGTTAGTGTATTTGTGCATAAGTAGTTCCGGTAGGATAAATATCAAATATCAAACAACAGACATTGGTTGGGTTAACGGTTTGACATCTACAATAAACATTTGAATACAAACCTATTCCTATGTAAGCTGGCTTCATCTGTAATCATTGTCTTGAATCCAAACTGGAAACTGGAACTCCTTTTCTGGTTTATGATGTCACTCTTTGTCTTGAATTCAAACTGGAAATCCTTTTTTTTTCCTCAAGTAACTTGGATTATTAGTTGCATTCAGTTCTATATATTAGTATACATGAGTATAATAATTTTAGTTAAGTTTAGTAATACTCTATTGAAATTGCAGATGTCAAATAAAGATGCATCAAAAGATGAACTTCAACATGAGATGCCACACAGTAATTTGCAGAATAATGGTATCAGATATGATAAATTGTCTGCAGAAAACCTTATAGGTGTGGAGTTTGTAACAGTGGAGGCAGCAGAGACTTTTTACTATGATTATGCAAAAGAAATGGGTTTTGATGTAAGAAAAGATGACATGAGAACAAGTACAAGAACTGAGAGAGTCACTATCCGCAAATGGGTTTGTTCTACAGAGGGGGAAAAACGAGAAAAGCATACAGACATTAATAACAAGGTCCGCATGCCAAAGAAATTGACAAGGTGCCACTGCCCATGTTTGTTCAAGATAAGGTACTTTAAAAAGAATAACTCATATATTGTAGTAGACTTCAGAACAGACCATTCACACGATCTTGTACAGCCACATGAGTCTCATTTGCTTAGGTCACATCGGTCGGTTTTAGATTCTGACTTAGCTTTAGCCAAATCTATGAGGAGAGCATCCATAAAGACTTGTCATGCATATGAATACATCGTTGACGTATCAGGAGGGTATGCAAATGTTGGTTTTACACTTAAAGACTTGTACAATATGTTAGATGCAAGTCAGCGTGAAGATATGATTGGAGGAGATGCAAATGCCACACTTGGCTATCTCAAAGGAAAAGCTGCTGAAGATAAGAAATTATTTTACAAATATAGCACAGATGAGAATAAAATGTCAGCTAATTAATTTTATTTTTAATGTGTATATGTGTGTTTTTTTTTCTTTCAATGATTTAACTACATGTCCGTTAACAGGTTGGCTAACTTGTTTTGGAGAGACTCAACTTCATTGGTAGATTATAGTTGTTTTGGAGATGTCTTGGTATTTGATAGCACGTACAAGACTAATCATTATGGGAAGCCCTTGGTTTTGTTTGTGGGTTCAAACAACCATTTGTTGACTGTAGTTTTTGGCTTTGCATTACTGGTAGACGAAACAGAAGAGACATACACATGGGTTTTGAAGACGTTTTTAGAATCCATGGAAGGTAGAAAACCTCGTGCCATCTTGACTGATGGAGATGAAGCAATGAGGAAGGCAATCGAGGTAGTTTTTCCTGGTTGTCCACATCGTCTATGTTCCTGGCATGTATCCAGAAATTCTTTGAAAAATTTGCGCAATCCTAAAATAGTTGCAGAGTTTAGACGTTGCATGTTTGATTTGAGCAACAGTGGAGTGCTATGGTGGATAAATATGGTCTTCAAAATAGAAGTTGGGTGAAGATGATGTATGACAAACGACATAAATGGGCCGAAGCATTTGTTAGTGGATATTTTTTCGCTCGCATGCGTAGCACTCAGCGATGTGAGGGCATGAACAGGTACATGAAGGACAAGCTCCTCTTTAGCAGAGTAAGATTGATTGAACTCGTTCCACAACTTGATAAGTCAAACATATGCCTTAGAAATAAAGTTGTTAAAGAATATTTTCGGTCCAATAACTCTACTCATGTACTTTCTACTGGACTTCGGAAGTTGGAGAAGCATGCCTCTACTCTCTATACAGATAATGTGTTTCAGCTGATATGCGTTGAGATAGATCGAGTTGGAGAACTGATTACATCAGAGATTATGCATCTGAATTCATGTCGAGTGTACATTACGTCTAGTTATAACAATGATGAAGAGAATGAGTGCACGACTACCTACTACCATCAGTCAAGTGATCCTCGATTGGTATGCTCTTGCCAACTTTTTGAACATGAAGGTATCCCTTGTTCTCATTTATTTAATGTGATGAAGCACGAGCGCATGAGGGAGATACCTAGGTCCTTAATATTGAAGCGGTGGACCAAGGAAGCAAAATCGGAAGTTCAGTCTACAGTCCCCAAAGATAATACACCAAGTGAATCTCTACGATCGGCCAGGTATGTAGACAACCTTAATGACATCATTGTATTGTTGCCATCTTGGTCATATGTTAATCAAGTTAATGTAATGAAAGCTGACACCTTTATTAAGTGGCTGAAAGAATTGTTGTTGATTCTTATGCTTGTACACGGTAGGCATGGAGATTTAACTTACTTGGGTAGCAAAATATCATACCTTGCATCACAGACAGAGGAGGGTACTGCAATCTTGAAGAAAGAACTGAATAAGTTGGAGCCAATACTGGCAGAGGTTTTGAACCAACAAAAGGATATGAGCGATATTTCAGACTCTTGCAATAACCTTTTAAGAGATCATGTCAAGGTAAGGAGCAAGGGCAGACAAGTAAGCAAAGAACCCAATACAAAACCTAAATGTGGTTTGTGTAGAAGTTATGGACACAATAAAACTACATGCCCACGAAAAAGCAGGTTGCGTGGCAGAATCAGAGTTGTGGCTCGTGAGGTAAAAGAACTTCATGCCAAAAAGAAACTCAAATTTTGACTTCTCATTGATATTTTTGCTTGAAACATGCTCTACACTCAATGTCGTATTTATTTTTTTTCCTTTTTAGTTTTCTTCAGTTGTATTTTGTTGGTCTGTAGTGATGTCGGATTGTTACTGGTTTTCCATAGACATGTCTGGGGAATGTATTAAAATTCTAGTAACAATAAAGGATGCTACGAAGCTTTGATTATCATACTGCCCATTTAATCAGGATAATTACATATTTACAACAAGTTAATTCAGAAAAACAAATGCGGATCTGCAAAAGGAAAAGAGACAATAATAAAACAAGAAAAATGTAACAACGAACTTATTTTATGGTAAAACAGAAAGTCAGATAGAAGAGGTATTTATGACTACTCTGCCCCAAAACACACGAGGTACTCAGTACTCAGCCCAATTGTTTACCTCAGTTGCTACGGAAGTTATCAGGCATGCATGATTATGGTCCTAGACGAGAAGTACCATACTAAATAAGACATATGCTCCTTGTAGAAATGTACCCTTCTTGACAAGATACATGTTTTTGGACATATTGAGAAGATTAATGGTCGTATACGAGATGTGCCCTAGTAGAGAAGACATATGCTCCTTGTACATAGGTACCTCCCTTGACAAGATACATGTTTATGGACACCTTGAGAACATTTATGCTCCTAGACGAGAAGTATCCTAGTCAATTGTTTTCTGAACATCTGGATCATTCATATTTTATGAGATGTTTTAGGTGATGATGGAGTTGTTTTTCCTGAACTTTTGGGTTTTACTTACTGTTGATGGATTATGCACTACATGATCTGCATAGAGTAACATCTTTGATATCTTATAGCCTGCTTGACATCCTATGAAGCCAAGTAATACTCCTTGTATGACATGGGTAATCGATTACAAAACATATGTCAAACAAGCTCTCACCCCATGGTTTTGAAATTAAAATATGTCCAATAAAAGTGGAGGGATTTCAGGAAACCTGTGCTTAAGGAGTAAGATGGTATCTGCTCTCCCTCTCTCTCTTCAAAACTCTTTTCCAAACTCACACCTCAACATCCATATTCCAGGGAACCCTCCATTTTGTTTTTTTAGTCTAGAATTTTATGGTAAGAGGACAAGTCCATAGCACAAATAAATTGGTTTGGATTTAGACCAAATAAATTGGTGCAGAGCTTGGTCATCAAATAATTCAACTAGATTTGGTCACCAAGACTTCGCCTCCCATTTTTCATAAAACAGACCTATCAAGGTCTGCACCAAATTTACAGATTTATGACCCCTTTTACAATACTAAAGACGAATGTGTTGTCACGATGGTAAATTTTCAGATTATGTCCAAATAGATCATTCGTCCTCATTCACGTAATATGGTTCTCGGTTTTGTAATTGGGTAGTGGTTTTTGTATTTAGAAAATAATTACATCTTTCACAACGTTTTACGAAAACAAGGACATTTGGTTCAAAATTTTGTAATAAATATCCATATGTTGTAATTACAAGGTCTTGAACAAATTTACAGATTCATGACCTCTTTTACAAAACTAAGGACGAATGTGTTGTCGAGATGGTAAATTTTCAAATTATGTCCAAATAGACCATTCGTCCTCATTCACGTAATATGGTTCTTGGTTTTGTAATTGGGTGGTGTTTTTTGTATTTAGAAAATAATTACATCTTTCACAACATTTTTACGAAAACAAGGACATTTGGTTCAAAATTTTGTAATAAATATCCATATGTTATAATTACAAGGTCTTGACCAAATTTACAGATTTATGATCTCTTTTACAAAACTGAGGACGAATGTGTTGTCAAGATGATAAATTTTTAGATTATGTCCAAATAGACCATTCGTCCTCATTCACGTAATATGGTTCTCGGTTTTGTAATTGGGTGATGTTTTTTGTATTTAGAAAATAATTACATCTTTCACAACGTTTTAACGAAAACAAGGACATTTGGTTCAAAATTTTGTAATAAATGTCCATATGTTGTAATTACAAGGTCTTGAACAAATTTACAGATTTATGACCGCTTTTACAAAATTGAGGACGAATGTGTTGTCGCGATGGTAAATTTTCAGATTATGTCCAAATAGACCATTCGTCCTCATTCACGTAATATGGTTCTCGATTTTGTAATTGGGTGGTGTTTTTTGTATCTAGAAAATAATTACATCTTTCACAACGTTTTAACTAAAACAAGGATATTTGGTTCAAAATTTTGTAATAAATGTCCATATGTTGTAATTACAAGGTCTGCACCAAATTTACAGATTTATGACCCCTTTTACAAAACTAAGGACGAATGTGTTGTCGTGATGGTAAATTTTCAGATTATGTCCAAATAGACCATTCGTCCTCATTCATGTAATATGGTTCTCGGTTTTGTAATTGGGTGATTTTTTCGTATTTAGAAAATAATTACATTTTTCACAACGTTTTTACGAAAACATTGACATTTAGTTCAAATTTTTGTTATAAATGTCCATATGTTGTAATTACAAGGCCTTGACCAAATTTATAGATTTATGAGCTCTTTTACAAAACTAAGGACGAATGTGTTGTTGAGATGGTAAATTTTTAAATTATGTCTAAATAGACCATTCGTCCTCATTCATGTAATATGGTTCTCGATTTTGTAATTGAGTGGTGATTTTTGTATTCAGAATATATTTACATCTTTCACTACGTTTTTACAACCATAACAACATTTGGTTGAAATGTTTGTAATAAATGTCCATGTGTTGTAAAATAAAAATAAAAATAATGCCACGTGTCATATTCTAAGTGGGTAACCTGATGACCAGTTCTTCAGGTTACCATCTTTTTAATTGTCAAATATTAAATAAATAAATAAAAAAGGTATAAGTTATTGGTGGGTACCCTAGCCTGTCTCATATCAAATGATTGGTAATTACACAATTGGTGCATAGAAAAATTTTCGGGGGTACCCTAGCCTGTCTCATATCAAATGATTGGTAATTACACAATGGTGCATAGAAAAATTTTCGGTTTTTGCTAACCGTTCTGGTGGAGTATTGAAGGTCTCATTCGTTTCTTGCACCTCTAGTAAATGCATTGCCCAAAATGTACGAGGATTCGTCGGCTCATCATATCTTGTAATATAGAACTAGTGAGACAAGGGTTTCCATGGGATAGTCCTTAACTTCCTAATTAATTTGTTCTATTTAGGAACAAGAACACTGACATATACCAGATTACTAGTAGAGTGTAAACATCCTGTGAGCCCCCATTGAAAAATCAGTTGCAATTAATCTAGCCCCTTTTTAATCGTTGAAGACATCTTACCGGATTTTATCCATAAGTTTTAAAGATCCACCTTTATTTTTCTACCAAACCCAGATTTTTCTTGAGGTGTTTTCAGCCTGGTTTTGGCTATAACGTGGCACAATGAATCAACAAAATCCGATCCCCAAAAGAAAAAAGAAAAAAGAAAAAGAAAATGAAACTTCGAGGAAGCAGCACTCACTTGCCACACTAAAACACCGGTCCCTATTTATACTGTATAATCCTCCCCCATATCTATATCACATTCTGAGAATTGTAGCTGCATAGCTCATAGTACTATAATATTGTCCCTCCTTGTCTTCTTTCTGTTTCTGTAAACCATTCCTTTGTCCTAATCTGGTGTTGCACTAGCTAACATGGCTTCGAACCAAGCAGAACCATGGCTACTGGAAAATGGTAAGCCCAAGGTCCTAACCAAGGAGAACCGGAAGAAGTCCGCTCACAACAGGTCCTCCTCTTCACTGAGGAAGAAGTCCGATCGCACCCTCGTCTCGAAAATTCCGTGTTCCCTTCTTAGACAATTCCTGGCCAATCTTCAGGAGGTTATATTGGGTACCAAATTGTCAGTGTTATTCCCAGCCATCCCGGCAGCCATTGTGGCCGACTCTGTTGGCTTTGGAAGAGTGAGTTCTAACCCTTATTGATCCTTCATCGCTAGGGTTACAATGAACAGTGACCTCACAAATTTATATGCTATTATATACACCGGCAATTATTTTCCGACAGCGGACGGCGGAATGTTGTTGGATTGTGAATTTAGCCATTAATTAAGGATAACGCTTTAGGAAATTATAATTTTCAACTGAAAATCAAAAGTAATTGATTGCATATGCGTTTTGATTAATTTCTTATATATGACCTTAATTGATTATAAAAATTTTGATACAGCCTTGGGTCTTCGCTCTGAGCCTAATTGGACTAATGCCACTAGCTGAACGTGTTAGTTTTCTCACAGAGTAAGTACAATTTTTGAGATCATTAGTCTAATTTTCAGTAATTACATGCATTAACATTGACTGCAATATTAATTCTGATTATTTTTTTTCCTATTAAATTTCCAATTGCAGACAAATTGCTTATTTCACTGGTCCAACAGGTAATCAAATATTACATGCAAGTATGGTAAAACGAATAATTGATTAATAATGTAATTGTTTTCTAATTGGTTAATTGAATTTACAGTGGGAGGGCTTCTTAACGCGACATGTGGCAACGCCACCGAGCTGATTATAGCCATCTTTGCTCTGAGCCAGCACAAAATCGCAGTGGTGAAGTACTCTCTTCTGGGTTCGATACTCTCCAACCTTCTCTTAGTCCTCGGCACTTCTCTCTTCTGCGGTGGCATCGCTAACCTCAGAAGGGAACAAAAATATGACAGAGTAAGTAGATATGAGGTTATCACGGGTATTGTTCACTGTTTTATTCTATCAATGCTAATTCTGATGTTTGGTGTTTACGCAGAGACAAGCTGATGTGAACTCTTTGATGCTGCTGCTGGCTCTGCTGTGTCACTTGCTGCCACTGCTCTTTACGTTCGCCGCAGAAGAGTCCATGGCTACCGCGGTCCCCACGCTCCATCTGTCGAGAGCTAGCAGCGTTGTCATGCTGATTGCTTACGCTGCCTACATTGTCTTCCAGCTCTGGACGCACCGCGAGTTATTTGAAGCTCAGGTGATCGATTAATTAATTAATCAAATCATTACTCGAACGATTTCAGTTTTGTTCGTGTCGTATCATTTGATTAGTACTAATCTGTTATGGTGTTATTGGTAATTAGGAATCGGAGGATGATGATGATGTTGCCGAGGAGGAAGAGGCTGTGATTGGATTCTGGAGTGGTTTTGTGTGGTTGGTTGGAATGACTGGAATTATAGCTTTGTTGTCAGAGTATGTCGTCGGAACGATTGAGGTAATAAATCAGACCGCACAACATTGATTGAAATTATTTAGATTCATTCATTGAGATTGTCGTCGTATCACTGACCAAGTGATTTGATGAACAGGAAGCATCCGATTCTTGGGGGTTGTCTGTGAGCTTCATCAGCATAATCTTGCTGCCTATTGTTGGCAATGCAGCAGAACATGCAGGAGCTGTCATTTTTGCTTTCAAGAACAAGCTGGTAAGTGGAATATATGTCTCAAATTGTATTCTCCTACTGATCGATTTGTTTTCAATTTACAGACATTACTAATTTATCAACAATCTCCTTACCAGATTGGATTCGATAACATTTTTTTCCCCGATGATTTGATAACATTGTGAACCACATTTTTAACTGAAATGAAACTTACTTTTATTCAGAAGTTTCACATTATATTCTTGATGGCATCTACGTACAATGTGTAGCATTTTGTATAACTGTAGTAGATTAATTCTTAATATTTACTTGACGCCATTGCAGGATATAACTCTCGGTGTCGCATTGGGTTCTGCAACTCAAATCGCCATGTTTGTGGTAAGGAAATTGGATATTCATGTTCAATTATTCAACTTAATTTTGAATTACTTCTTCTATTCTATCTTGTATTTAAAACTAGCTAATGAAACTTTATTCATACTATGAATTTGCAGGTTCCATTTTGTGTCCTCGTAGCTTGGATTATGGGTATTGACATGGATCTCAATTTCAGTCTCCTTGAGACTGGCTCTCTAGCTTTATCAATCCTAGCCACAGCCTTCACATTGCAGGTAATTAAGACTAACCTCTGATGAATATGTATCAGTATTTGGGATATTAAGATTGCTAGTTTCATGTTCTTTAACTCTCTTTATTTGTAATTGATAGGATGGCACTTCTCACTACCTGAAAGGATTGATTCTTCTGCTGTGCTACATTATTATTGGAGCTTGTTTTTTTGTATCTAACGCTACACTTCGTAAGTTTACAACATTTTTTTTGTTTACAAGTTTACAACTTCAATTCTTTGCTGCCTAATATATGATTGATTCTTTATCATAACCAACTTCCTTCTCATGTAGATGCACCAAACACTGTCAATCTGGGACTTAAAACATCAACTGGATTAGTCTTTGGAGCTTAAAAGAGTAAGTACATGTCTACACTATATCTGTAGCAACTTAACTTGTTAAGTTATAACACAAATTAAGTAATTGATTTTGTTGCAGATTTTGGCCTTTCGGGGTGACCAATTACAGCATCATCGAATCGTCAACAAGCTAGCATTTTCTATTCTTCAATTTTTGATTGTCCTGTAGTGCATGCATGCCTGCCGGAAAGCGAATACTTCTTACTTGAGAACTGGCCGGAATACCTTACAATTTGGTATTGTTGAAGCTTGATGACGACAGGCTGCTATACACCATACAGCATATGTCATGTATAATGTATAATAGGATATCAGATTGTTTGTTTTCTTTTAATCTAGCTGGCTTTTTATCTATCTTATTTTCTTTGCTTTTTGTAATATTGCAGTGAATAAATGGAAATGTGTTGTTGGTGTGGGTTCGCATGCAATCAATCTAAAGCTTCATAGTACTCATTCTCCATTTGATAAGTCTGAGGTCTTAACCTCAACTTAAGGATGATAATTAAGTTGTTGTGTAATGAAAATTAAATTCAAAATAAAAAAATTTCTTAATAGTTATACTGTATGTTGCCAATTCCTAAAACATCAAAATCAAACAAAAACTCAGTATATACAAGTGAAATGGTATTCTATCGGGTTATTGGTGTCCCGGCCTTTCACAGATTCATATGTGCACACTAGAGAAACTTCAAGTTCTAAGAAATGAGCAAAGCTGAGGAAACTTATTATATGGAACCCTATATATATATGTGGGATGAGCTTGATGAAGATAGAGAAGAGTGACGGTTTGCAAAACACTGCAAGTCTGTCACGATATTCTAATGTTCAACAACCTTTTATGTTTCATGTTCAATAACTAGTGGTAAAATCTGCAACCGAACAAAATTTCACCAAAGTAAAAATGATCAACGTACAAGTTACTATTTTAACTAATCTCTGAACGGAATACTGACATCATTATTCCGTTGACCACGACCCCCTCTGGAAGACCTCCCCCCTCACTTACGGCGTCTCCTCCGCCGGCGCCGGAATTCGCTGCAATTTCGCCTGCATTTCAGTCGCCGAGAAGCACGAGCAGCATAAGGAGTTCGCGCCCTCCGCCGCGCAGCTCCTGAAGCATCCCCTCGCCATACTCGCTTGCGTCCCCAAGGACCTGGCGCTGTTCTGCGCCGGAGCTGTAGCCGGCGCCGCGGCCAAGACGCTTACGGCGCCGCTCGACCGCATCAAGATTCTTATGCAGGTGTTTGGTTCGTCTCTTTTGATTTTTGTCGCATTTTTGGTACAATTTTGTAGCTTTGTGGTTGCGTGCGACGTCTTTTAGGAGCAAATGTAGTCACTCTTTAGGGGTTGTTTCCGTTTGGTTACTGTGGAAATGAAAATTGCTTGTTAAAAATGTCTAGTTTCAATGTATCCGAGAAGGTATTGTAATTACACTAATAAGTATTTGGCTTTCTAAATCAGCTTTAGCAGAGAAGTTTAGATAGACATAGGTATATATTAGGTAACTTCATATTCTCAGACCAACATTACTGGAGAAATTGAACGCTAAGTTATTTCTGGCTGGTTTCTTCGATACAAGGAATGAGATGGTTTTATTTCTGGAATAAAAATGAAACATTTATTGGTATAATTGTGTTGTTCTATATTGATATGCAGCATTTATGCATGTTATTGGGGAAACATTATACTGCATTGGAATGGTTCAGTACTCTAAAATAGGTTGAATTGTTTGCAGACTCATGGGGTGCGAGTTGGGCAAGAAAGTGCTAAGAAGGCTATTGGTTTTGTTGAGGTATGTTATGGTTTGTCCTTCTTATACGAAACTCTTCCATGTTTTTTAAGGGCATGAACTATGTGCTGTCTTACACTCGTATGGGTTGTGACACAGAAATTGCAGACCTGAAATTTGTACACAATGCCAGCTAAGAAGTGAACTATTCAGTATGCATTGCTGCTTAGTTTCTCTTATTCTGGTTTTTGGTCTACGTAGCTCTAATTATGTAGATTTAAAAAAAAAGAATCAGACAGATGCTTAAGAAGTGAACTATTCAGTATGCATTGCTGCTTAGTTTCTCTTTTTCTGGTTTTTGGTCTACGTAGCTCTAATTATGTAGATTTAAAAAAAAAAAGAATCAGACAGATGCTTAATTTATTGTTTTGTAAGGTTCTTTTTATCTTCGTCTGTTGTGACCATCTTCTTACGCTTAATGCTGATGTATACAATTCAGGCCATAGCAATGATAGGGAAGGAAGAAGGACTTAAAGGGTACTGGAAAGGAAACCTTCCACAGGTTTGTGTGCTCATTAAATTTCATAATTGGTGGGTACAAATTGGTGGTCTATGAAGCTTTCTTCAATTGCATTTTAATTAAAAGTTCCTTTTCGGTTAGGTGATACGGATCATCCCTTATAGTGCTGTTCAGCTTTTTGCGTATGAAGCTTACAAGGTAATTCTGAATCCAAATTTAAGATAATCTGGTGCCAAATTCCATATATGCTGAACTAAATGTTTAAATTATGAATATGTAGAAATTTTTCACTGGAAAAGATGGTCAGCTCTCTCTTCTTGGAAGACTAGCAGCAGGTGCTTGTGCAGGGATGACATCCACTTTTGTGAGTAATGCCTTAGTGGATTTTGAACTTTCAAGTTCAGTAGTGTTTTCCTGTTATGTTCAGCCATTTAAATGTGTACTGTTTCCTTCCTCTAGGTCACATATCCATTAGATGTCTTGAGGTTACGTTTAGCAGTTGAACCAGGGTACCGAACTATGACTGAGGTATGATAGACCTGATCATTTTATTTATAACAAGCTGCCTTATCCTAGTGAACGTGAACTTTGGTGTTATTTCCAGATTGCCTTAACCATGCTAAGAGAGGAAGGATTTGCATCCTTCTATTATGGTCTTGGACCTTCTCTTATTGGAATAGCTCCATACATTGCTGTCAATTTTTGCGTTTTTGACTTGTGAGTCCACTCCTACCTCCTTTTCTATTACCTTGAAAGAGCAGACACAGTTTATTGCATATACTCATAGTCTTCTTTGGATGACAGGGTGAAAAAGTCTTTACCAGAGGAATTTCAAAAGAAAGCTGAAGCATCTCTATTAACGGGTTTGGTCTCAGCTTCCCTTGCCACGCTCACATGCTATCCTTTGGACACTGTGAGAAGAAAGATGCAAATGAGGGGCACTCCTTACAAGAATGTTTTGGATGCAATTCCAGGTAACTTTATGGTATTTTTATATATGACAGTCAGCAACTGGCATATAGACGACCAGATATCATGTATAATGCTAGACATTGACAATTATAAAGTTCTAATGTCCGTTACTTAAACAATCAAATATCTCCTGAGGTATTCTCATTTATGTATTGGATCTTTTTTTGGAGCATATCTGAATAAATGGAGCACGTTGTTATGTCATAAAGTCAATGTAAGTAAAACCATACTGTTGCAATATAAACAGTCATAGGCTCATAGCATTGTTTTGATATCTTCTTTATATCAACTTGATACTTTGTTTCACACCACTGAGTTTAGGATATAAGCTTTCTGCATAGATAGTCCTCTGTCTATTTATCCCTAAAACAAGAAATCATTAGATATTATGAAAAATCATGTTCTTACCTTTCTTAACACATCTAGTTGCAGCTAATTCTTTGTTAAGTTGCAGCTTGCAACATTAGATTGCATCTAGGATTATATGTAAAATGTTCCAATGTCTTATTCTTAGCACTGGTTTGTGTTTGGAAGCAAGTTATTATTTTGGCTCCGCACTTGAAGTCCTTGTTTAAGCTGATGTTTATTGTGCAGGTATTGTGACTCGTGATGGACTCATAGGCTTGTATAGGGGTTTCTTACCTAATGCTTTGAAAACTCTACCAAACAGCAGGTTCCATGCATACCTATCTTGCTTTTGATCATCTTAAAATTTGTATTATCTGGTCCAAAACTTTGAAATTCTATAACCTGATGAAGTCTTTGTCTTTTAACTGCAGTATTAGGCTTACTACTTACGACATGGTCAAACGTCTGATTGTGAAAAGTCAGAAGGAGTTTCAGCGAATTGTGGAGGAAAATAGCAGTGAACAACAGCAGAAGGCTAGCTGAACAATCCAGCTTCCGTTGCCCCCCTCTGTATTGAACTAAACCACACCATCACAAAGCTTATCTTTCACCAAATTTTTGCTATCTGTTTTATTATCCACCCAAATTCATCTTTGTATTGGTGAAAGACTGAAAAACTGCTATTATAATAGGTAGAATTTAGATGACGAGAGAGAATACCAAGGCTGTGTTTTGTAGGACAGCCGTTAGCGTTAGTTAGGTTGCCAAATCTTTTGTGGAAGCTGTGTTCCACCGCGCTCTACAGTCGTGTATTGTCATTTGTAGATGTTATTGAATTTGCTAGGCATTCATATACCTGGCCTCTTTCGTTGTAATACAACAATCAGTTTGGGTAATGGAAGCTGTTGTCAAGTTACTCGGTATATAATTTTCGGTTTCCTCTAGTAAGTGATTCTCCATACAAGTAACTAGTCGAACAGATTAAAGGTAGACATTTTTGAGGTCTCAAGTTTGATTCTCCCTCCCAAATTTCTTAATGAAAAGAATAAAGATATTAAGAATGAAGAAAAAAAAGTCTCTTGCACATAATACCATTTTCTCAATTTCTCTTATGGCATAAAGTCAATTTTGTAAGTATGATGTTGTGAGTTTAGACTAGTTGTTTGGGTTTGTGCGCCTGCATCCGGAAATTAGTCTGATTCGGTTTCGAATTGACGAGTGTGTTACTAAGTTGTTAATTTAACGGTGGCTTGTTACCTTACTCCAAATTAATAAAATAAATTAAAAAAAACCGCCTAAGGAAACGGCGACGTTTGGGAGATGGACGTACATTTTGGGTGGTAGAGGATTAAACGACGGAAGCCAGTTGTTCGGGCACTGAAGTTGAAGAAACGAAGAAGACGACTCAATTCAATGCCTTGTTGCGCTCAACAGCTACCCCTCCCCATTTATTCTTCTACAAACATTCCCAATTTCAGAGCTTGCCACTCTCGAATCACGTGCTCCTCCTCCTCCTCTTCTTCTCAGTCCGACGACAATGGCGGGTCAAGTTCATTCTCTACTTACTATTCTGTTTAATAATTGTGAATCGATTTTGTTGATTTTGGTCTGACACGGTGTCGTTTTGAATTGCTTCTAACAGGAACCGAGGCCAGCCCCATGTGATTTTGGTAGAGAGATATGGAAATGGCACTGCTAAGAGGTCCTTGCTTTTTTCCTGTTTCACCCTTTCAGGCTATTTTCTAGATGATGATAATCTTAATGTGATTTTGTTTTGAATCAAAGTGGATTTCTGTCATGTAAAGATTTGCATTTTAACATTTTGAGGCTCTAAAAATGATTAGGTTGTGAGGTGTTTCTAATGAATTGTGGATTCAAGGGCAGGTATTTGGTAGATGACGAACTGCAAGTACAAACATTTGTAGAGGAACTTAGTCCAAAACCTGATACCACGTCTCACAGCTCGCATTTCTCTAATACTCAGTTATCATGGCTTCCGGATATTGTTAAAGATTTTATCTTTCCTGCCGGCTTCCCAGGTGACTGGATGAACTTGTACATTTATTATGAACAGTAGTCTGATATGCCTGCATTTTAATGTAAGGACTCAGAGTAAATGGAGACAAAATTATGATCTAGAAAAGTTTCTAACTTCTCGTTTTTGCTCTTGCAGGATCTGTTTCTGATGATTATTTATTGTACATGTTGTTACAGTTCCCTACCAATGTTACTGCATGGATCTGTCAAACTTTAGTCACCTCTAGTCTACTAAAGGTTAGAGACTGTCTTCAGGTCATTATCTTCTGTTTTTGTAAGTGCTGTTTCAGTTTTTAATCATGCACTGCTTGCAGGCTGTCGGTGTTGGCTCTTTCTCTGGCAGTACTGCTGCTGCTTCGGCTGCTGCTATCAGGTGAATATACGTATCTCTTCTTGCTGGATGTTTAATTTTATGGCATCATGCATGGAAGTGTCATTTTTTTAAAAACTACCCGGACCAATGCCTGATATACACCTCACCATATGATACTTTAATCCAACGATTTCATATTCTTTTAACTTGGTTTCATGAAGTGAAGTTTGTATCTGTAAAGCAACATTTATATCTCAGTCCCCTTTATTGGACTGAACTGTAGGTTATGAGTTTGTTTCTGCAGATGGGTTTCAAAAGATGGAATAGGAGCTGTTGGACGCTTTTTTATCGGTCTGTCAATTATAAAGAGAGCTAATTGGATACAAGGTTATGTGCTGTATTTTATCAGTGACCATTGCTCTCTTTTTCAGGTGGGCGATTTGGAAACCTCTTTGATGATGATCCAAAGCAGTGGCGCTTATATGCGGACTTCATTGGCAGTGCAGGAAGGTTTGTTTAACAGACATTCTGTTGGATACTGTGGAATTGAAATCTGTGAAATGAAAATACTTATTGGATCCTTAATTTTCTATATATCATGCAGCATTTTTGATCTTACCACACCACTGTATCCTGCCTATTTCCTGCCATTGGCATCTCTTGGAAATCTTACCAAGGTATTCCACTCCTATGTATTTATGTAGCACTAGCTTCTGTTATCTCTTCTGAACTAATCAAACAAGTGATTTGGTCATCATAAGATAGTAGTGCTCTTCTTTCTAGCCATATTAGTGCATGTTTGTATCAGTAGTGACCAAGGATTCCACCATTTATATGTTGGGGAAATCTAAAAACAGGCTGTTGCTAGAGGACTAAAAGATCCTTCATTCCGTGTGATTCAAAGTCATTTTGCAATTTCTGGAAATCTGGGCGATATAGCAGCAAAGGTAATGGAAGCGTAACTTCTGCAACTAAACTCACATATTTAGATTAAAACTTTGTGACTGGACTTCATTTTCTCTTTTTTGCACATTCATGAATCATATTAAACTCTTCGAAAAGAGTGTGCTCTTTTCACGATTGATTGATCAATTGTTTCAGGAAGAAGTTTGGGAAGTAACTGCTCAGCTGCTTGGCCTTGGTTTGGGCATATTGTTCCTGGTATGTCTATTGATTTTCTCAAGATGGCCTTCCTGCAGCATGTATAAAGTAATTTGCATATACCAATGATTAAGTTTTTCCTTTGATTTTGAAATAATTTGAATATTGAATGCAGGATACACCTGGCCTTGTAAAATCATACTCGACTCTGGTGACTACATGGATGGCCATGCGGCTTCTGCACCTCTGGTTGCGCTATCAATCACTATCAGTCCTCCAATTTAATTCAGTAATGCTTTTGACTCTCTCATTTTAGCTGCTCTATGCGTACACATGCAGAGTGTTTTGGGAAGGGCTTAATTGATTTTCAAACTGTTCTTTCTCTTTTACTTCGCTTGCAGATAAATCTTAAGCGTGCTTGTATATTGGTAAAATCACACGTATTATACTCTATGGTTCCTGGTAAGGATTATAATCTTTCTGCTCCTTTGTTATAAAAAGTTTCTCATCACATAAGAATGACCATTATTTTTGGTAGTTTCATTTAGGTATTAGTAGTTGCAATAAGGAAGAAAACATATTATTGTGGCCAAGATTCATGACACCACGAATAACATTTGGTGTGCCCTTGGAAGAGATGATTTTTGGGGAGAAAGCTGCTCCAACGGTACATCCTTTATCGTGTTGCTTATCCTTAAAGATTTTATTGAGCCACGGACATTGAAGTACTTATTTCTCTATAATATTGGCAGAAGCACAATAAAATAATTTCTTGACAACATTTAATTTGAGGTCCATCTATGTCTGTTGCCTTTATTACATGATACAAACCTCAGCTTTGCATCATCCTACCTAGTTTCTCTACTTCAGTCAAACTGACCTCGGAGTAAAACAAATTGAAATACCACTATAGAAGTAATCATTTCAGATCAACTAGCTTATTGAGGAGGTGGAAGGTATTAGGTATCACACAATTCACCAAAGTCATGTAAATATTTAATATTGCAAGTATTATTCAATGAAATAGCCTGCATAGTGCATGCAGGAGGAAAAGCACCCAGAGTATTATTTTCAATTAGTGAAATCTGGGCTTTTGTTTATCATCCCTTTATTCCTTGCTTTTGTAACAGGTTAAGGCACTTCTGAAACTATATGCAAAGGAGAAGTATATTCTTGTAGTGAACCGACAAAGAAGTGACTTTGAGGTCTTTGTGTCGTTTAAGGTATGCATTAATATTACTGGCAATGATTTAGAGAAGATTATAGTGAAGTTCAAACAACCTGGAAATTGTGCAAAAATGCAGGTAGGAGCTACAAGTATGTCCGTCTTACGAAGTTTATGGCAAGCTTATTGGTTACATGAGAACTGGAATACCTCAAGTGTCGCACTCGAACAGCTTGCACAAAGTCATTTGGAGATGGAAGATAGGTTCGAGGACTTCATCCAACAGCTGAATGGAATTGGCTGGGATACACTTCAAATTAACTTGAAGGTCCCCAGGGAAATTTCCCTTGATGAATTGAACCCCATTTGAATATCATATATGGGTTATCAGAATGTCATTGCTTTTAGTCTTGCCTTGGAATGTTAATCTGCCAATGGCACCGAGATGACATTAGGATTTTCATGCACCCTGTGACATTACTTCCCAGGATCAAAGAAGCTGATCCAAAGAGATTTTTAGGTTTTAGAGTGGAATTTGTTCTGTCAGTGTTGGTTTTAGAGTGAAAGTTTTGTGTATATGATCTTAATCATAGATGAGTCGGAATCTAATGCTTCTGAATCTCCTAAATTTTGCAGTATTCTTAGGTTGCAATTTCTCTCATTTCTTCTTTTTTAGTGGCCAAAGATCAACAATATTGATTGCTAATTCTCAATACGCAAGAAATTTTCTTCAAACCTGAAATTTTCGATCTCTTTCCCAATTGATTAAGGGGTACACGTGGGAATTGGGCAGCCAGTGACATCAATAGAACTAAGAAATCACATCCTTACCAAATCGTATTATGTTATCAACCAAAGAATGTGTTAAACCTCATTAAAATTGGTTCATTGTTAGTGGTAAGCACTATTGTTTATGAGATACTCAATTCCATACTCTGCTCCTTTGTGCTTTCTTATTCAATGCAAAGAGTAACTCGCCCCTGTTCTTGGCTCAATTTAATATGTCGATGCTGCAAGCAAAGAAAATGGTAGCTTCTCACTCAACGATTGCCTATTTTTGTAATCTCTCTGGTAATACGTTGGCTTGTCATTATCATCCAACACCGATGATTAAATTAAACTTCAGTATTCCTAACCTTTGTTCCTCTATGGTCACTGTTCCTAACTTTTAGTTTCATTTCTGTTATGGTGCATACTGGATCTCAAGAACAACCAAATACCCAAATGTTTTCATGTTCTTCCTTTTATGTAGCTGCAGACAGCCGTCGATGTTTGAAAGAAAGCGAGAGAGTTTAGAATTTAGGGTTTAGGGTTAGATTGAAGTACTGTTCTTGTTCTGTTAGGTGTACAATTTGCTCGCTATCTACGTCGACCAATTAGCAAACACATACCATTGTACGTTATTGACAAAGAAATTGTGAACTTCCATTTATGAACTTCTACCCAAATAAGCTGATGATCACATTTATGAATTGGGCAACATTCTCCTATCTATGACAAATCTTACTCTTGTCATCAACATTTGTCCAATCATTTTGATGCAATCTTCTCTGTGATGGACAACCATTACCTATCATAAAGCACTAGCTAGCCACCTAATTCTTAAGTTAGTCCTGTCATAATAACTTAAGATGTAACATATATCTGCACTTTTGTTTCTATAAATCACTAATAAGATCATTAAGATGGCCACTCTTTTTTGTATTTGGTATTGGAAATTACTAGGCATATCTGCAGCATGAGCAAATGAGGATAACCTTAATTTAGTTCTATCATTTATTTTCTTTGCTAAGTGAATTAATCAACTCCAAGTTGGTGGAATCTTCTTTAAATTAATAGGAGGATAGAACAATGCAATACAGCTCTACAAGATAGTGAAGATACCTCTAGTAAAGTTCTCTACTAGAAATTCATCTGAAAGAACAATGGAGAAAAAAAACGTACTTTGTATCAATCAATCACCATCCCTCATTATGGTGGGAGGATTGTCCTCAACTTTATAATCTAATTTAATCGTGACTCATGAATAGGCTAAAACAAAACTAAATATTTTATATTATTTGTTTGACTGATGTATGTTTATAATTTATTAAAAACTCTCGCGTACATAATTTATAAATAACTATTATTGTTACAGTAAAATTGTTATATATGAACTTCACACCCCTATAAATTCTAAATGGTTTGGTTACTTGCCGTTATCAACTCATCTAAACTTGTATTAAGTCACAAAATACATAATTTTCTTGTCGTGCAAAGCTATATAATGCACATTGCCCAAAAAAAAACTATATAATGCAGGCTTCTAAAAATAGATAAAGAAAAAAAAACTAAATGGGACAAAGTGAAGGACACCGTGGTTGTGCGGTGGTGGACCCTACTCTACCGAAATCACGACACGAATAATAACCACCACCGCAACCGGGTCGCTCAAACAAATAAACGGTTGAGCCAGAATATCCTGCCTGAAAGCCACGCAACCGCTCTGCAGCCCTGACAAAACGACGTCGCATCCTCATCGGGGTGATAATCATGAGAGAAGCATCGGGAAGAAAACACCGAGGCGCGATCGAGGCAAATCCGTCATCTAATTTATACACGGATAGGAGACTGTTACGTGTGCTATAAGCGAAAGCCAAGTAAGCCCCACCGTGTCTCCCTTTTCTCTCTTCTCTCTCTCTCAGTTTCAGCTAACGCTTCAGCAGTTACAGCCCTAAAACCCCATTCTACATATATAATCCACAGATTCTTCTTCTATCTTGTGTCTTACAATTTGAGACAGAGTATTTGATGGGAGAGATCATTGGGTGAGAGAGTGATTCGAAAAATGCGAAAGTCATTCAAGGATTCGCTTAAGTCGCTTGAAGCTGATATTCAGTTTGCCAATACTTTGTACGACTCTTTTTTACTCTTTCTTTTGTCCACAGTTAATTTTTCTCTGATGATTACATGAATTTTCTGATTCTGGGACATACCAAGTTTGATGATCTTGATGGAAATTGGTCATCCTGGTCTAATTTTGGTTTCGGATTTTAGTTTCTCTGTAGTCCTGTACTATTTCCTGTGCTATGCAAGATTCGCTTTATAGTTTGTACATGTTGAACGACTGATTAGCTGTGTAAATGATTTTGCTCTATACCCAGATTTCATAATTGCTTATGAATTTGTGTGCTATGAAGGAGTGAAAGGTTGATAATTTGTGCTGAGGGAACATAGTATTAGGAGGGTTTGAGCTTATTTTAGTTTTCTGTATTTAACTGCAACTTTCTACGTGTTAGCTAGTTCTTCTTTTTTCAAATTACGTAATTTTTTGTTGGAATAGTTTGTATATAAATATAGTAAAATATCCCTATCCTTATCCTGTTCTGATCTCAGCCAATATGAAAATATCTTGGCCCTTTTGCTTAACTTGATTTGTTTTTCATGTATCATTTGTTTTGGAATTTTCTGGAGGTGATAGGAGAGTTGCATCATCCAGGTTTCATCATTCCTAGTCTTTTCTAACTTGTGAGTTTCTTGGTTACACAGGGCTTCAGATTATCCAAGAGAATATGATGGGGGTTGCCTCCAGATGAGATTATCATACAGCCCCGTCGCTCAATTCTTTCTGTTTCTGATTCAATGGACTGATTGCCACCTTGCCGGTGCCGTAGGATTGCTTAGGATTCTTATATACAGGGTAAATTGCACTATGTTTTACACATACGAATTGTTATTTTCAGCTATAGTTAATTGATATGGACCACTCTTTCTGACATCTAATATGATGTAAAATGACTCCTTGTCTTGTGCATGAAAATGTCAGATTGATGATATACTCGATTTTTGTCACAGGCATATGAGGATGGGAAGACCACCATGTCAATTCAAGAAAGAAAAGCTAGTTTGAAAGAGTTCTACAGTAAGTGAGATCTGATTAGAAAATCTGAGTTCATGGATTTACCGTTCATAAAATTTGTTTTGACTGTTTGAAAAACAGGTGTAATATTTCCCTCATTATTGCAACTTCAAAGGAGACTGACTGATGTACAAGAGAGGAAACAGAGAGAAATCTGTTCCAAGTACCAGAGGAAAGATGAGACGGACAGAGGAAAGCTCTCTGAAATTGAGTTGGAGCGAGAAGAAGAATGTGGTATTTGCATGGAGATGAACAGCAAGGTCGTATTGCCCAATTGCAGTCACTCTTTGTGCATGAAGTGCTACCGGAACTGGTAAACAACTGTTACTTTATAAACCATGTTCATCCTTTTTCCAGTAGTTCTGAATTAGCCAATTGGATCCAAAATTCCTAGTTGCGCTTCCTCAATTATCAATAATTCAAGTGAGTCACTTTGACACAAACTCATGGCCCTGATGTGTGATCATTTAGTATGCATATATACTTAGAACTTAGAAATGCAGCAACCATCATACTGTGCATATATTCCGGCATTCTCATATCTTGATGTGCTGATAGGCCTGATACCATTGTAAGGCTTTCTTGGATACAAGCCCTTGTGCAAGATTACATTGCAAGTAAACACAAATTCTACCGAGACGTAACATAAATCAGGAGTAGAGAGCTCTTTCTTTCTGATGTGTAATATGACATGCATGAGGATAGTCACCGGCTTTTGTAGCATGATATAAATATACACAGCTAAACAGATTGCCATTTTGGATTTGTCTAGGCGCACACGCTCACAGTCCTGCCCCTTCTGCCGGGACAGCCTCAAAAGGGTCGACTCGTGTGAACTCTGGATCTACACCAGCAACAATGAGATTGCTGATCTGTCTGCAATCTCAAGGGAGAATTTGAAGAGACTGTTTATCTACATTGATAAGCTGCCTCTCCTTGTTCCAAATCATGGGATTGTTTCTTATGACGGTTATCGATAATCTATGCGAATGTTGTCTAGTCTTATTAGAAGCAAGTCCTATGTTAAACAGGGTGGGAACCTTTACCTAGTTGACACCAGGTTGAATGTACATAATTCTCATTCAATTCTTTTGCATTTCTATTGAAAATTGTAAAAAGATTGCTCTGCTGCAGACACATTCTCACTTGTATATCTACGAACAACCCTCCATTTTGAAAGCAGCATAATTTTCAATTTGTTACTTTACAATTTATCTTAGTGGTAATTTGTTATTTTAGCTTTTATTTCTATCAATTTGCTACCTTAATTTTTTGAAATTAGCTGATTTGCTACCCTATGTTTTATTTTAACCAATTTGCTACTCTTAGACATCAATGTTTAGACGAAAAAATGGATCAATTCTAATGTCAAAAGGTAGCAAATTAGCTAATTGTAGGAACCCGGTAGCACACTGACAGAAATAAAAAGTTAACAAATCGGCTAATTTTAGGAAATTAGGGTAGCTAATTTTGCAAATGAATCTTAAGATAGCAAATCTTAAATCTGTATTGTCCTTTTCTGTGAATGTTCCTGGGGCCATCCTTATCGGCCTCGATCAGTATTGCAATTCAACTGGAAATGCTAACCAGCTCGCATTGCAATCAACAGAAGAGCGATCATGTAACCGCATAATCTTCCATCTAATCCATGGTGTCACAGACCTATGAGGTAAACATTTTATGAATCAACTAAGAAACACTGGGAGGTCATCATCCAAGGTTTTGATCATCTAGATGAAAAAAAAAGAGAGGCAAATGATTTAGGTTGCAAATCATATATCCAAAACCATTAAAGAGTACACTGATCTTAGAGAATTTATATAAGCTACAGGAAAGCTATTGCTTATGTTCCTGCTTAAGTAATTCTACTATATGGACACAGCAGTTCAAAAATATTGTTGACTGCTTCCAAAAACACCATGCAACGCGAGTTTACAAAATCAAAAGTCTACTCGAACCAAAGATAAACACTTCACCAGCTAGGGGAGTTGCAATTTCAATCATCATCTTCCTCGTCTTCACGTTCTTCCCCGCCTTCATCCTCGTCATCCACCTCTTCCTCCTCTGCTTCCTCCGCTTTCGGCTGCGCCTCCTACAAAGAAACAAGGCATCAGATATGCATCAGAACACTCTGTGAACGAACACATAAAACTCATAGATTAACATACTAATACGCGCAAAACTCATGTATATTGCTGTTGTTACATCTTGACTACCATATGCTGAGATTATGGTAGCATACCTATATTTAAATATCATTTTATGTTCCTCTACTACCACTTCATTTTTCCCTTTTGTTGGTACTTTCCTACTTGTTTCAACATGCCATCAGGTCTCTCAAAAGACAGACCTGTACATAAATCATTTATGGATTATTCTCTACTTTTTGTCTCCTATGCCTTTCTCACTTCCACTGACCATGGCAAGTGCATCACTAAACTGGGACCTGACCTTACACATAAGGTTTTGGAAGCCCCAATCCTGACCATGACTAAACTAAAGTGTATTGTCATGGGAAGAAAGAAAAACAGAAAGTAAGACCACACAAAAGTAGTACATATAGGACTTACCTCCCCACTAGCTTCATCGTCTTCATCATGCACTTCAGATCTTGACCTCTCTGACTCTTCATCACCATCATCAGGTGCACTCTACAATGAATAAAAGACAAAAGTAAAAACTTGTCAATAACAACATTAAAAAAGAGAACAAGCCAACACATTTCTTCCTAAATTAGGTCAGACGCAGAATATTACTCGCCTGCTTTTTGTCATAGATTTTCATCTGTTTTTCATACTCGGTCTTTGCTTTTGCAGACTGAGCTTCATAAGGAGCTTTTTCCTGTACAATCATGGAGAGGAAGGAAAGTAAGTGACAAGCACAATATTCACCAAACTCAAGTCGGGACTCGGCTAACAAACTCTATTCACCTAGATGTGCATCCGCAGCATACAAATCAATATATATAGAAGTTTTATCCACAGGACTTCTTAAAAACAGTTATACAAACAACTACAAAAGAATAACACTTACAGCATCAGTCATAGATCTCCACTTCTCTCCTCCAGCTTTTCCAACCTTCAAGTTCACATAGTAAACAAATCAGTTCTCTTTCTAGTATAAGATTAGAGTAGATTAGAAAAATTTGATCAGAAAAGGTTAATGAATCACTTACAGCTGCTACCCCTTTCACATTGGGGTTCTTTTTCTTGAAATCTACCCTGAACTCAGCACTATGACATAAAATAGAAAAATCAGCAAATCAATACAAAAATAGCACAATGTCAAACAGTACCACTACAATTATTGAGAAGGAGATACGTACAGGAACACGAAAAAGGCGCTAGGTGGCTTCTTAGGCTTGTTGGGGTCTTTCTTGGCCTTCTTCGTCTGCTTGGCCTTTCCTTTGCCACCCTTATCAACTGGAGCAGCAGCCTTTCGTTTACCAACTCTCCTGAAAATAAGGGCACATATACAGATACACACATATGAGATAACCTGAACTAAATACCTCACATATAACAGGCACAAAACTGATACCGTATCACAGATGGTTAAGCAAACCATATCGTAGGAAGACCAAAAACGAAATGCAAGAATGGTATGTAAACAGAAAGAAAACACCAACTCACCCATCGTCAACAGGTTTCAGGGCTCTTGCTCCCCCCTTAGCCTTGGCAGGCCTCATTGTTCCGAGATTAGCGTCTGTATCAAAACACATCAATTTAACCAATATGAACAAACGATGATAACTATACAAGAGGTATAAAGTTGTAAACAGTCGTGCAGTATTTGAATCATGCGAGGAGTCAAACAAAGCAACATACTAGTCAACGCAGGCCAATCAGACCGCATGCATTAATTCATAATCACATCAAATACTCACATACATCCATAAATACGTACAACACACAAAATCATCAGTATTCATTACTGTTCGAGTGACATCAAAAATTCAATACTTACGAAACAAAAAATCATTCAATAACGAATTAGCTAGTTACTTTCACAAAAACTGAACAAACCAACCGCAAATTGAACAAAATTTCCGAGATACAATTACTCAACCAACTAAAATCGATACACAGAGAACAAATTTAAACAAATTACAAACACGAACAATACCAAAAAATTCAAAGATAATTTCAATCACCAGCAAACAAACACTAAATTTCTGTAAAATTCAAAGCAACTAAAACAGAGCATATATATAACTATAATTTCGAATCAAACAGCGACTGAAGCAGAAGTAGATCTGAAGAAAAAGTTCACCTGATAAAAAGGAATCTAGGGTGATTCGCCTACGACAAACGCCAAGAGAGAGAATCACAAGATTAGCGAATAGAGAACAAAACAGAGACGAAGAGAAGAGAAGAAGAAGCAAGACCAGAGAGAGAGAGAGAGGAGAGAAGAGGAACCGGAAGAAGCGGTAAAAACTAAAAGAGAAATAGCGCCGCGAGAGAAAAGAGTTTTACCTACTACACCCGGTTTCCGAGGGTTTCCAGAAGACGAGGGTAATCAAGATTCGATTATGTAAATCTCAAAGGAGAGGGGGAGAGAGAGAGTGAGTGGGTCAGTAGTGTTGTTGTGGCACTAGGGGATGATTGCCGCCAAGTTATCCCCTACAGAGCAAAGACAAGCTGGGTCTATTGTGCCACGCACGACACGTGTGATCCAGGTCTCTTTGATCTTATTTGGAAAAATTTCAACCTTAATTTTAGGTATAAAATCAATCTGATATCTTATATATATTTTTTAATCAGTTTCATCCCTAAATTTTCAAAATGACATCAATCTCGACCAAAATGACTAAAATATCTATTGTTAATCTTTTTACCCTCTCTCTCTAATCTTTTTCAAACCTCTTTGATTTCAGATGAGTGATACCGGATGAACTAACGCCTCTATCATCATTACAGGTGGCCTTCGTCAGAACCGAATTGCCGACGATCTGCTCCATTCTCTTGGACCAAGGCCAATTACTCGACGAATTACCAGAATTGGTCATCTTGTGCCTCTCGAGCTTGTACCTCTTCTTCAGATTATCCACCTTGTTCTTACACTGCTCCACGCTCTTGGTTTGCCTCTCCAAATTCTGGCTCACCACCACCGCCACCTCCTCCCAATCTCGCCCTCTCAGATTTCCTCGATTCAGTTGCGTGAACTTGTCCAGGTACGCATCGAGGAGGCAAGCGATCGCGTCGTTGCTCCACTCCTTATGATCCTTCCATTACTCTTCAGAGGAGACCGCCGAGGATTTCAATCTCCTGATGATAGTGTAAGAGGTTTCTCTTCCTGTTGATCTGCCGCCGCCGGCACTGTCGCTGAGCTCATCGGACTGGTCCTTCCTCTTTGATTTGACGTCGTTTTGATCTGTGCCGTTGTCGAAGGGGTTGAATGCGGCGGCGTCTACGTACTCCTCATCGTCGTCCTAATCTTTGCCGACATTGATTTTTTCGCCGCTAGAGATGGGCTGGGGGTTGCACTACCAGGACAAGTATTTTAGCCGACGAAAAATTTTCGTCGGCCTGTTAAAAAAATTCGTCGGCTAAGATCTTAGCCGACGAACCTTCGTCGGCTATAATGTCGTTGGGAAAAGGTCGTCTGTTATGACTTTAGCCGATGACACACGTAGAAGTCTTCGGCTATAGTCCAGAGTTTAGCCGACGAAATAATGTCGTCTGCTATAGTCCAGACTTTAGCCGACGACAATATGTCGTCAGCTATAGTCCATACTTTAGCTGACGACAATATTTTGTCGGCTATAGTCCAGAGTTTAGCCGACGAAATAATGTCGTCTGCTATAGTCCATACTTTAGCTGACGACAATATGTCGTCGGCTATAGTCCAGACTTTAGCCGACGACAATATTTCGTCGGCTATAGTCCAGAGTTTAGCCGACGAAATAATGTCGTCTGCTATAGTCTATACTTTAGCCGACGACATTTTTTGTCGTCGGTTATCTTCCAAACTTTAGCCGACGAATAATTTAAAATATTCGTCGGCTAAAGGTTGTAATAAAAAAATAAAAAACATCTATGGCCGACGAAATATAGTATATTTCGTCGGCTTTATAGGGATTTAGCCGACGAATTAAAGCATATTTCGTCGGCTAAAACTTATTTAAAAAAAAAAACTTTAGCCGACGAATTAAGGCTTTTTTCGTCGGCTATAAGTCCATTCCAGTAAAAAAAAAAAAAAAACCCCGAAATTTCTGAATTACCATTCCAAGCAAGCTGCAAAATACACCAAAACAATTTCATATAACCAACAACAAGCACATAAAAGTATATAATTCATCAACTACATAAATTCTATATCGTCTAAATTAATATCATCTTCTGGGGGCTGCTGCGGAGGTTGCGGCGGCTGGGGTAGCGACATGGGCGGAGGCATGAGCGGAGGCAGAAGTCCCTGAAGCTGGGCAGTTGTAAAGTCCTGCATGTACTAGAACATCTGCTGCTGCTGGGCCTGCTGGATGGCATGTATCTCGGCAACATAGGCTGCCTGCGCGACATTAAAGGCTGCCTACGAGGCAATATAGGCTGCCTGCGAGTCAGCCTGAGCAACTTGATGTTCTTGTAGTCTCTGAACTTCCGACTCTAGCTGAGTCGTCCTGCTGTTCGTGGACGTGGTCCTGCTGCTGGTCGAGGCTGCTTTTCGTTGAAATCCAGGAGTGGTCTTCAGGACCCCCTCGCCTTTCTTTCCTAGACCCCGGCAGTAGAAGTTGTTTGCTCTCGGTGGAAAGGTTGTGCCCATGATCCTCGCCCCAATTGTCGGATCCGAAGTGTCGATCCGGGACATGGCTTCAGACATCTCTTCCTCCTGCGTGTCCGGCCATGTCTCCCTCACTAAGACACTCATCACCTCGTCACTAGCCTCCCTCACCTTCACCTATAAGGATAGGAAAAAAATCATTAATTAACATTTTTACATAAATTTAAAAATTTAAAAACTTAAGGTGACTTACAATATCCTCCTGGGAGTCAGGATATGCCCTCTCGTACGTATAGACGTACCGGTTGACTTCTGGATGTTCCCTGGCCGCCTCGTCCATGAAGACAGCGAACTGTCTAGAACCGGCATGATGGTTTCTTGTGTTGCGTTGCTGGTTCTGAGCGTTCACCCGGCAAACCGCCTTCAAAGAAAAAAGTAAACTATTAGTAAAATATTTTAAAACGCACGTACTTAATGATAAATTAACTAACTAATTTATTTAAATACATGTTTACGAGGGTTGTTGAATTCTGATGTCAGAAGCCAACGCCACTCGTACTCCATGTACTGGAACTCAGCAGGGGTACCACAACGTGTGTTCCCGTGGGTAGTCCAATGGGTCCGCAACTCGTTCTTCCACTCCTTGTACCTACAGATACAACAAAAATATTAGAAATATTATTAATATCACATACAATTTTGTTTTTCATTAACTTCCCAACATATCTTCCCCCATACACAACGTCGGCCCAGCTATCCCTCAGGTGCTCGGGAACCTCAAACCACACCTGCATTTAACCGTTTATTAGTTTAGCTTTTCGAGAAATCAACAATGTAATACGTAATATTATTTTGTAAACTCACCGACATCGCGTTGTGGACCATGTTCTTAACCTCTTGCGGGACCTCGCCCCAGTCTGACCACAACATAGGGACTCTATCCCTAATGAGAGCTCCCACGCGGCCGGTGTACGTCCTCGACTTCCCGCCCGATACTATGTGGCCATCCCCGTCAGTATTGATGACGATCCTCCCCACGGTACCCACGATCTTCTCGAGAGCCTTCCCTGTGACGGGGCCTCTCTTCTTCTTTGTGCCTATCACATGATAAACCAAATTGATTATTAAAATATATATAACCCTTTAAAAATAATCATGCATCACTGATTACCTGAGGAGCTCACGACGGATTCCGTCTCTGTCGCCGATGATGATACCCTCGCAGAAATAAGAGGCGTATCAAAAGGCACGAACCGGTACGCTCCTGATGGAGCCACTGGCGGG
This sequence comes from Fragaria x ananassa, assembly GCA_034370585.1. Classification (NCBI taxonomy): domain Eukaryota; kingdom Viridiplantae; phylum Streptophyta; class Magnoliopsida; order Rosales; family Rosaceae; genus Fragaria; species Fragaria x ananassa. Next base: position 6,180,702 of record CP139753.1, read on the forward strand.
GGCAGTGGATAAATCGGCGTCCCTGAGCCATCGACTACAGGTAAGGCCGGTATCATCTGCGGAAGGAACAGATGAGGCGGCGGCATCTGTACCCCAGATGACCCACTATCCGAAAAAGTAGGACCCGGAGTGGGCGCCCGGTGTATCTCAGGCATACGGGGTGCAGACACCTATGTCTGGGTCTGAGGCCACAGCTGTCTCGAGGAACGAGGGACGGCCGCCTGCCTCGATGAAAGCGGCACCTCCGACTCCGTCTCCAGAAGACTCGCACGTCTGGCTGTCATCTGGCCTTGAAACGTCGTTTGAGGGTTGCTAGAGGTTCCCTCAGACGATTCGGACCTTTGGCCCTTCGAACTCTTCTTCGATTGAAAAAAGCCGCTCATCCTATTTAAAATATTAATTTGAATCAAGTCTTTATTTTGTCTTTATTGTATAAAAAATTATACATGTTTAAAATTATACTTATTCAATAAATAGATATACATAATTAATAATTACATAACAATATATATAGATATACTTAATTAACATAGCATAAAAATAACTTCATACCAATATATATATATATAGATATACTTAATTAATAATTACATAACAATATTATATATATCAACATCATCATAAAAATATAGCATAAAACTAAATTCGAAATCAAAAATAAATTAACACATATATATTGACACATATATAAATTAACACATAAAAATATAGCATAAAACTAAATTCGAAAACAAAAATAAATTAACACATATATATTGACATATATATAAATTAACACATATAGCATAAAACTAAATTCGAAATAAAAAATAAACCTTGGAGACCGGGAGAGCGAGGGAGGAGGGAGGAGGTGGAGGTGGAGACCGGGAGAGGGAGGGAGGGAGGGAGGAGGCGGAGACGGGAGAGGAAGGGAGGAGGGAGGGAGGGATGAGGGAGGAGGCGGAGACCAAGAGGGAGGGAGGAGGGAGGGAGGGAGGAGGGAGGAGACCGGGAGGAGGGAGGAGGGAGGAGACGGGGAGAGGGAAAAAATTGCGGAAATTAGAATGGAGGAGGGAGGAGGCTAGGGTTTCGCAGTTAAACCTGAAAACTTTAGCCGACGAAATAATTTGTTCGTCGGCTAAAGATACCAATTTCGTCGGCTATACACTAATTCGTCGGCTAAACCTTTGAAACTCGTCGGCTAAAACTTTTAAATTCGTCGGCTAAACTTTATAAATTCGTCGGCTAAACCTTTGAAATTCATCGGCTAAACCTTCTAAACTTGTCGGCTAAAACTTTGAAATTCGTCGGCTAAACTTTATAAATTTGTCAGCTAAACCTTTGAAATTCGTCGGCTAAACCTTTGAAATTCGTCGGCTAAACCTTTATACATTTGGCATGTTGTGATTGTGATGATCAAACTTGAGAAACAGAAATCCGGTCGTCAGATCTGACCATCATGATAAAATACATGTATGGAAAAAAATTCAACTTGATCCGAAAAGAATAAGGGCTCGATCCGGACGGTCAATCTCGTAAGTCAAACCCCTAAACGCACGGAAAAGGTCGTTCGACCGTCTAAATTTCGTATTTTGGCCGGACCTTCAACTGAAAATATTTTCAAATCGATGAGACACAATAAGTCGTATAAAAATTTTACGCAAAATAACCACCGAAGATAGGGCTACCCAAAGGGAGAAATAATGGAAAATTGCATTGACCGCAACTATCGGCACCGAGACATGACCAGAATACCGTGATTTTACAACCGTAGACGTATTTCACCATTCTAGTCATGTCTTATTTCACGACTTTTTGGCGTTTGAAGGTTTTACGTATAGTTTGTTTTTGAAACGGAACATTTACATAACACTTGGTAAACAAGTGATACAACATTAGTATGCATGTTGTGATTGTGATGATCAAACTTGAGAAACAGAAATCCAACCGTCAGATCTGACCATCATGATAAAATACATGTATGGGAAAAAATTCAACTTGATCCGAAAAGAATAAGGGCTCGAGCCGGACGGTCAATCTCGTAAGTCAAACCCCTAAACGCACGGAAAAGGTCATTTGACCGTCTAAATTTCGTATTTTGGCCGGACCTTCAACTGAAAATATTTTCAAATCGATGAGACACAATAAGTCGTATAAAATTTTTACGCAAAATAACCACCGAATATAGGGCTATAGTATGTAACAGAAAAAGTTTTCGGTTTAGCCAACGAAATACCCTAATATTTCGTCGGCTATAGGTTCTTTTAGCCGACGTCTTTTCATATAATTTCGTCGGCTAAAGTCCTTTGAAAATTTTGGTTGACCGCCAAAAAATTTTGGTTGAAAATTTTGAATTTTTTTTTACTTTAGCCAACGACTTTTCATATATTTTTGTCGGCTAAAGTCCTTTGAAAATTTCGTCGGCTAAAGATACCAAATTCGTCGGCTATACACCAATTGGTCGGCTAAACCTTTGAAATTCGTCGGTTAAAAGTATTTTTATACATTTGGCATGTTGTGGTTGTGATGATCAAACTTGAGAAACAGAAATCCAACCGTTAGATCTGACCATCATGATAAAATACATTTATGGAAAAAAATTCAACTTGATCCGAAAAGAATAAGGGCTCGATCCGGACGGTCAATCTCGTAAGTCAAACCCCTAAACGCACGGAAAAAGTCGTTCGACCATCTAAATTACGTATTTTGGCCGGACCTCCAACTGAAAATAGTTTTAAACCGATGACACGCAACAAGTCATATAAAAATTGTAAGCAAAATAACCACCGAATATAGGGCTACTCATAGGGGGAAAATGAAAAATTGCATTGACCGCAACTATCGGCACCGAATATTTACCGGAATAGTGTGATTTTTCAACCGTGGATGTATTTCAACATCCTCGTCATATCTTATTTCATGACTTTTTGGCGTTTGAAGGTTTTACGTATAGTTTGTTTTTGAAACGGAACATTTACATAACACTTGGTAAACAAGTTATACAACATTAGTATGCATGTTGTGATTGTGATGATCAAACTTGAGAAACAGAAATCCGGCCGTCAGATCTGACCATCATGATAAAATACATGTATGGAAAAAAATTCAACTTGATCCGAAAAGAATAAGGGCTCGATCCGGACGGTCAATCTCGTAAGTCAAACCCCTAAACGCACGGAAAAGGTCGTTCGACCGTCTAAATTACGTATTTTGGCTGGACCTCCAACTGAAAATAGTTTTAAACTGATGACACGCAACAAGTGGTATAAAAATTTTACGCAAAATAACCACCGAATATAGGGCTATAGTAGGTAATAGAAAAATTTTAGGGTTTAGCCGACGAATACCCTAACGTATTCGTCGGCTATAGTATGTAATTAAAAAAATTAAAAAATAACTATAGCCGACGAAATATTAGGTTATTCGTCGGCAAAAACAATCTTAGCCGACGAATTATAGTGTATTTCGTCGGCTAAAGGAAAAAATACATTAAAAAAACAGACGATATTAGTAAACGATACTAACTTCCTGTCATCTTTAGCCAACAAAATTAAAATTTCATCGGCTAAAGTCTGTGACTATAGCCGACGAAAATATAATGCCGTCAGTTAAAGAAGGTTTAAAGTCGTCGGCTAAAGTCTCAGACTTTAGCCGATGAAAATAAATTCTTTAGCCGACGAAATTAAAATTTTGTCGGCTAAAGATGACTATAGCCGACGAAAATATAATTTAGCCGACGAAGGAAAATTTTGTTGGCTAAAGTCTACTTTAGCCGACGAAAAATTGATTCGTCGGCCTGGTTTTTTTTTTCGTCGGCTAAGGCCTTTGTTCTTGTAGTGTTGGTTCGGGTGGCGAAGCGGGCCGCCTAAGGAGGGGGAATGCGGTGGGGGGCTGGAGGCGTGTGGCGGTGGTTAGGGTTTGAGTCGTTACTGCTGAGGATAGCGAAGTCGTAAGAGGCCATTACAGAGAGGAGCGGACGTTACGGTTAGCGAGGTGTTTGGCAAAATGACGACGTTAGAGAAAGAGAGGAGGGGAGAGAGAGAGAGAGTAAAAAGATTAATAAGAGCTATTTAGTCATTTTGGTCGAAGTTGATGTCATTTTTAAAATTTAGGGCTGAAATTGATTAAAAAAAAAGACTTGGAATCCAGTATGGAATGAATGGGCTACTGGTTGGGCAGGGATAAAAATGGCCCAATGGTATCCAATATTATGAAAGATTTTTTTTTCTTTTCTTTTTGCAACAATATTATTAGAAATTAGAAAATAACCTCTGGTTCAAACTGGTTTCAGATTTTTGAAGTAAATGAAGTGTACTTATGTTTAGACTTACATGATTAGTAGCGGTAGTAGTGGATGTATGGATTATGTTGCCTCTAGTTTATAGAAAAATCGTGCGACGTGCTAGATTGTTTTGATGCATGTCGAGTCGTTTATCGTTTTAGGGTGAACTAGTTAGGACATACATGTTCTCTGTTAATAAAGTAACCACGGACGTATGCCTTACGTGATTCATGAACATAATGGGCATAATATAAATCCAATAAATATATCTAGCAAAATTTGAATTTGTAACTACAGATAATGTACAAGATATGATTATAAAAATAATAATGTCGAACAGTCAAAGCATAGAAAAAAATCCAATAACGCAAAGAGTATTTTGTAAGTCAATAACAGAGCAAGAAATTTGGTCAATAATCAAATTGACACCAATTCTACCTTCAACAACAATTCTACCTTCAATTGGTCTCAGACTTGCTGCAAATTTGCATATCTCCAAGTTTGAAATTGAAACTAATTTTGTCATTCTGTTGAATCTGATGCAGAATCCTAATCTTGATCTTCACCTTCTTGGATCTTTTCTCTCTGGTTGTAGAAATATAATGGCAAGAATGAATGAGGTGAAACTATCTCATATTTTTAGAGAGTCAAATATGACGGTAAATGTCTTGGTAAAATCCAACCTAAATCATGAGTTTGGTTTGATCGTTTTTAAAAAGTCTCTTATATATGTTGTTGAAGTTTTCAATGATGACTTAAGTGTTGTTAATAGAACAAGAAAGTCTTAGAACTCCTGTAATATTTAGTTTATTCCTTTGTTTGGGTAACCAAAAAAAATCAACACCGATAGCTAATTAGGCAAAGTATGTTGGAGAGGAAAGATGTTGGAGAGGAAAGATCCCACATCAGAAAAGGGATAAATAAAATACAACTTATAAGTGGATGGATCATATCCAATTGTACCGAGGCCTTTTGTGGTTAAAACCCAACACCTTAAAGATGGTTAAGTTGGGATAATATCGGTACAATAATGATCCATGGGCCATGCTTGTCCCTGTTCTAGTTGGTATCAGAGCGGGTCCCTCTTCAATTATGTCTCCCAGCGTAACGGGAGAAAATCTCCCAGCATAATGAGCCCAGATTTGGGTTCATCGAATTGCCATCGGAAAAATTCCGATTGGCCCATACCATACCAAGTGCCTGCAGTGGGCCTTGGACTGAAGCATTACCGATTTCTGATGTGGGAATTGGACTGAATGAATTCCACGTGCAGACCTAAAAAGTTAGGTTACACGTGAGGGGGAGTGTTGGAGAGGAAAGATCCCATATCAGAAAATGGATAAATAAAATACAACTTATAAGTGGATGGATCATATCCAATTGTACCGAAGCCTTTTGTGGTTAAAACCCAACACCTTAAAGGTGGTTAAGTTGAGATAATAACGGTACAATAATGATCCATACGCCATGCTTGTCCCTGTTTTAGTAGGTAAAACTTTTCTTTTTCCTCGTTGGCGATCTCTAGTGTATCTTCTATCAATTTCTCCACCAATAGCACGCAACCAAATGCACACGAAACGCTAGTAGCCACAAGAAAAACTAGGAAGATTTTATAGTGGAAATCAATCACAGCCACAACCACTGCCACAATAGTCAGTTTTCAAAGATCCAAACCCCACAACGCCACCATCAGATAAGGCGAAGATAAGGCCGACCCCCCTCACAGCCGTCAGATGGATACTCTCCCCATCTCAACGGCCTCCATCCCTCCCCTCAGATAATCTTCCAAACCTTAATAAAATCTCTCCCTCCATTTCCAAACATAACTCCAATATTCTAACTTGATCTCCTCCATTACACTACACTCTCCGCCATGGCCGCTACCACAACCGCCGCCGCGACGTCCTCCTTCATCGGAACCCGCATCCCGGACGTGTACTCCAACTCGGGCCGGGTACAAGCCCGGTTCGGATTCGGGGCCAAGAAGGCAGCGCCCAAGAAGTCCAAGCAGCCAACTTTCACCGACCGTCCTCTGTGGTACCCTGGAGCCAAGGCCCCGGGGTGGCTCGACGGCAGCTTGGTCGGCGACTACGGCTTCGACCCTTTTGGTTTGGGAAAACCCGCCGAGTACTTGCAGTACGACTATGATGGTTTGGACCAGAACCTCGCCAAGAATTTGGCGGGAGAAGTCATCGGTACCCGTACCGAAACTTCTGACGTGTCCTCCGAAACGTTGCAGCCCTACTCCGAAGTCTTTGGACTTCAGAGGTTCCGTGAGTGTGAGCTCATCCACGGCCGCTGGGCCATGCTCGCCACAATCGGCGCCCTCACCGTCGAATCCCTCACCGGAATCACATGGCAAGATGCCGGAAAGGTATGTCTTAAATGAGTTAAATACATTTCGTTAGTAGTCAGAAATTACAGAATATAATTTTTCAAACGTATTAGTAAATCTAAGCGTTTTAATTTCAAAATGGTGCAAGTGGTTTAGTGGTCGAGCGTAAATATGTGTTGTTTATTTCAAAATGTTGTGTAATGTTGCAAGTGGTTTAGCAGTCGAGCGTCAATTATAAATCCTAAACTTGAGCTCAGTAAGAAACTCTAAACTTGAGTTTGAATAACGAAGCTGTCAAAGTATAGTCAGATCGATACACCGTTGGAACATTTTAGAAACCCTAAACTTAAGCTCAGCTAGAAACCCTTAACTTGAGTTTGAATAACGAAGCTGTCAAAGTAGCCGGATCGATACACCTTTAGAACATTTTACATGTGCAATTAGTATATAGATGTTTTTGTGATAAACAAAGTGTTGTTTAGCTTAAGTCACTCAATTTTTGTGTTGTTTTTTCAGGTGGAGTTGATTGAAGGGTCGTCTTACTTGGGACAGCCGCTTCCATTTTCATTGACCACATTGATCTGGATCGAGGTTCTGGTGATCGGCTACATTGAGTTCCAGAGGAACGCTGAGCTCGACCTCGAGAAGAGGTTGTACCCGGGAGGCAAGTTTTTCGACCCGTTGGGTTTGGCTGCTGACCCGGAGAAGAAGGCGACACTTCAATTGGCGGAGATCAAGCATGCACGTCTGGCCATGGTTGCGTTCCTTGGATTTGCTGTGCAAGCTGTTGTCACCGGTAAAGGCCCCCTTAACAACTGGGCTACCCATTTGAGTGACCCGCTTCACACCACCATTATCGACGCCTTCTCCTCTTGAGTATTGTGTCAAGTTAATTAGCTGAATCATGAGTTGTACCAGTACTGCTTATCTTGTAAAGATTCTGGTATGCGATGTGATGAAATGAGACTACTACTACTACTACTACTACTACTACTACTTGTTAAATGACTAGATGTTGATGGAGTATGTCTCAAAGACTATTACCTACTGGTATATTTGCTCCTTATGATGATGGGTTTAGTTCGTATAGAACTTTAAACAAAGAATGTTAAGTTGAATACAAAACTTCCCTTGTATGATGCATTAACACCAATCCATTCAATCAGTGTTCCATCCTATGCAGTATGATGACTTACAAATATATACTTTGGTGAAGCGGAGTGAATTTATATATACACAATACATAGATTAATACCCATTTCTCAATTACTTCTTGTATGTGAGAGATTGGCTCTGTAATATTTTACTTTCAACTTTTCAAGTGTCTTGTTTCATGGTGAACCTTTGAAAATAGTAAACCTGCATTCATTCGTCTTGCATCCCATGAGTTTATTTGGGTATTGCAAGCTACAAAAGTATAATCTCAAGAAGAGGTGCTCTGTAAGCATTTTGTAAGGAGTGAGTTCATAGATTAATACATAGATTAATACCCATTTCTCAATTACTTCTTGTATGTGAGAGATTGGCTCTCTAATATTTTACTTTCAACTTTTCAAGTGTCTTGTTTCATGGTGAAACTTTGAAAATAGTAAACCTGCATTCATTCGTCTTGCATCCCATGAGTTTATTTGGGTATTGCAAGCTACAAAAGTATAATCTCAAGAAGAGGTGCTCTGTAAGCATTTTGTAAGGAGTGAGTTCACACAGTCTAGTGAGTTAGTCTAGAAAGAATCGTCGCGGTTGGTGCAATTTCTGTGGTACAAACTTATGATTAGTGTTTTATTAGTGATTTGGTTAAACAATGAGGAAGAAGTGCCCGGTCAGTGGAATGGATGTGTTGTAAACTTGTTTTTTGTTTTTCCATAATGAGTTTGTTTTGGTCTTTCAAGTTTCAAGTGTTGAAGACCCTACAGTGTTTTTCACTCTCGACGGGGTTTCACTTGTAAACTTGTTGTGTAACATGTAAATTTCTTGAGCCTAAAGTCCATTGGTATCTGACCAAAACAAGAAAACGAGAATCAAATTTCTTTTTTTGTTTTTTTTATAGCAAATCACATATACATCCTCCAAAAGAATTTGAAACACAAATAAATCTACTTGTGTTGTTGTTAAACAAATAATGATAGTTTTTAACAATTAATTACGATATTTTTTCTACATGTCATGTGTATGTCATGTGTCATAATTTAATTTACCAAACTAACCCTACACTAATTAAATATACTTTTAAAAGAGAAAAGTCTCTCTTTTTGAGATTTTTCAGTAAATAGAATACAATAGCAGATTTTCAATAATTTAGTGTAGTAGCAGTTAATTTCAGTAGAAGTTGTTTTGGCCACGATCCTCAACGTGCGGAGCGGAGGTGTATAGCGAACAAAGAGAAAGGAGAGTGTTGCAGGCGTGACACCTTGCGGACGAGGAAATGTTGTATGCGTGCGCTTGACTTCTTGATCAGGCGGAACGGGTTTCCAGGTGCCACCTTAGATGAGGAATTTACGAGCACAAGGCGGTCGATACTCACGGCGGTGCAAGCAGAGCAACTATAGGGAAGATTCAGAGGAATCGGGGTGAGTCCAGGAGGGCTCTGTAACTAAGGCGGCGGTGAACTTAGTTAGGTTTAGGGTTTCGAAAGTAGCTTCGAAGGGAACTGTGTTGCAGTTTGTTTGTATTTGTTTGATTGTATTGAGAGAGAGCTTTCTGTAAGCCTTCGAGCCTCTTATATAGTGGAGTTTGACTTGCTGCAAAAGAAAGATAATCAGAATCCATGTTGGACTCTGCAACGTAAAACATAAGGGCACTGTTCCTCCCATGCAGACCAATCATCCTGTGACACATGTCCAGTTCGCACACTCCACATATGACACTGCTACCGTGTTGCTCAATCATAGACTCCCATGCGAATTAGAATTAGGAGCAGTCTTATCTCCCGAGGTGTCATAGTCCATGTAGAAAACAAATAACTCGCGCAGACCATGAACTGAAGCCATCTCGCGAACTCTTGAAGCTCGATTCCATCTCGCGGGCTATTGCAGCTCGCGGGACAACATAAGAGTTTTTAATTAATAAGGGTCACAGGGATTGACCCAAAGCTTGTCAAAGACTGGTAAAAGTCTAAAACGATTATTGTAATGTGCGCGGACTCCACATGTGGCCCAAACCAGTTCGCCAGCTCACCTAGATGTATTCCGCCTCTCCTAAACGAAATGCCAAAGTCATTGCGCGCAAGCTGTGCGTTTCGCGCTAAGCGCGCGAGCTTTGTGTTCCACGCAAGCTCCTTCTCCGCGCGAGATATGTTTGTGCCTGAAGGCGCGCGAGATCTGTAGTCCGCGCGGAGTCATTCCGCGCGCGGACCATGTAATTTAGCTCGCGTGGCTTTGCTGGCGGGCCATTATTTATAAACTTTAAAGAACTTAGGCTCGCCGGTTGTGACATAGACCAAGAAATTAATTAATATTCACATAGACATTTACTGTCCAGTAAAATATTAATTTGGGCGTAAACATTACCCCCTAGGCCTTGCTTCGGATTGTCTATGCGAAAAGGCCTTATTGAACACTTCGCGAGCGGGTGTGCATCCTGATGTAAGATTGGCACAGCGAACCGAGTCATCTCGCTGATGAATAAAAGATTAGTGAACCATTGAGAGAAATGGACTTCGCCAGCCTTGACTCCTCGCGTGTATAGGCTGCAAGGGAGACTTAAGAGACTCTGGTCAACTTCACTTTGCATGACATGTTGCCCCCATGTATGAACCTCCTTCACTAGGCGACAAACCTTTCATTGAGATTGTGTAAAGGTTTCTACGCAACTGTTTGCTTGGAAAGCAAGAAGTCACTGTAGAATCATGCATTCACGTTATCTCTAAGGCTCAGATCTCGGAGCAAAACTCTGCTCGCAAGACACATGTCACATGGAGTTAATCCCTTCTTTCTATAAAGGAATCTGTTGACCGGGGTTTGAACAACAAACAAGCTTTGATATCCCCTACCCATGGCTCCTTCTTCTTTTATGCTCATCCTTCTGTCTCTGCTTAAAGCAAAGCCACCATTTCCCTTGCTCATCACCTGCTTCGATGAATTTCGAAATCTACTCTTTGGCCGAAGGTGAATCTCGAAATCCACTCTTAGGTCAGACCACCGCTTGAAAGAGTAAACGGTCTGGGCACCCTTGCCTTGTGCCTTCTGCTCTGTTCAGGTGTGACGCTCCGGAGGCTCCTTGCCCGTCCGTGTTTTAGGAATTTGACAGTGTCCTTGAATCACCTCCCGAAACCTACGCGGTAGCATGAGGGATTCTATTCCAATGAACTGCCCGACCTGAAGGCTCAGGGCACTTCTAACTTCCCCAGATCTATCTTTGCCTGCAACCATAGGGTAGCCAGAAGTCATTGTAAACATGTTTGTTTCGGCCGCAAAGCCGCTTATGTAATCATGTATCAGAGTGTAAGAAAGGGAAAAAGATGTAGAAAATTTAATTTAGGGCATCTGGAATAGGCCCCAATCTTGTGCTAGTCTGTTGGTTAGACTTTGCACGTTTATATTGAAATGAAGAGAGGAAACCAAAAAATTAGCACAACTAAATTACATGTAAAATTTAATTTAGGGCATCTAGAATATGCCTCAATCTTGTACTAGTCTGTTGATTAGACCTTGTACGTTTACATTGAAATGAACTAAATTCGTGCTTCTTTCTTGGGTTGCCCCCTTGTGGGAGGCGGCAGAGGGCTAGCGTGATGATGCTGAGCACTATGAACAGTTAGCGCGGGGCAGGAGGTGAAGGATCGGCGCGCTCCTATACGCTAGCAATATGGTGTTTTAAGAAACGACCATTGATAGGATTAGGATGAAGCGTGCCATCAAGGTCGCGCAAATGGAATGCCCCCTTGGGCAATATGCGATGAATAATGAAGGGTCCTTCCCACAGCGCAGACCACTTCCCGCGGCCTTCGGTCTTCTCTCCCAATGGTAATACGGCTCGCCACACCGCTTGGCCCTTGGCAAAGCTGCGACCGCGGGTAACTTTGTCATAGAACCGCGCAATGCGCTGCTTCTCAAGGATGAGATTGTTGAATGCAGTGATGTGGTGTTCGTCGAGGTCTTCAAGTTCTTGCCACATCGCTTGGACGTAATCGTCACCAAGCAACTGATGTTGTTCCTGGACGCGAAGCGAGGCGACGTGGACCTCAAGAGGAAGGACATCATCGTGACCAAACATGAGAGCATATGAGGTAGTAGCTATCGAACTGCGTTTGGAAATCCGGTAGGCCCATAAAGTATGATAAAGCTCTAAATGCCAGATGCGGGGGTTCAACTCTAGCATCTTGCGCAAGATACTAAGCATAACCTTATTGCTTGCCTCCGCATGACCATTAGACTGTGCATAATACGGGGTGGAATGCAAAAGCTTGATACCATAACAGGTAAGGAATGTGACTGCAGAATCGGCCATGAAAGCGGCCCCTGGTCCGTCACAATGCACTCCGGAATACCAAAGCGGGATATAATGTTGCAGAAGATAAAATTGCGAACCGAGGTTGCGGAAGCAACCTTGAGTGGCTCGGCTTCAACCCACTTGGTAAAGAAATCGGAGGCCACAATGATGAACTTGTGCTACTCTGAAGAATGGGGATGGATGATGCCTACACAATCTATCGCCCATCCTCGACCTGGCCATGACTTGATAATCTGCTGCAACGAAATGTTGGTAATGTGTTACATCGGTCCGTGAGCCTGACAATCCTGACACCCTTTGGCGAAAGTAATACACTCCTTGAGAATTGTAGGCCAATAGTAGCCGTGGCGACGAATTAACCAACGCATCTTTGGGCCTGCCTGATGTGAACCACAAACCCCGGAATGAACCTCACGCATTAGTCGTTTCACTTCATTGCCATACATGTAGCGGAAGTCATTACCGTCTTCGCTGCGCCGGCGGAGCTCGCCATTGCGCAACACAAAATTGAGGGCGAGGAACCACATTTGCCGGGAATGAGTGGCATCATGAGGGTTTGTAAGGTAGGCGATGAACGGTAGACGCCAATCCTTGCTGATCTTGCAGCTTGGTATCATGACCGTCTAAGAAACGAGTTTGCTCATCCACTGTCGCGCGAATGCGAGACAGGATCTCTGTATTTTGCTTCACGACTTCCGCGTTCTGGTCTAGATCCATACGGATCCGCTGAATGCTACCTTCGATGAGGCCCTTGGTTTCTATGAATTCGCCCGCTAGTTGGCCATAATCCTCACTGAGTGTGGTGAGTTTGTCATGGTTGGTCATCCAGAGGATTCTATCTTGCTTGGACTGCTCGTTTTAGTTAGCAATGATTTGTTGAGTGGTGGATCCCTGGGTTGTCAAATCCTGGATTTGGCTCTTGAGCTCCGCCAACATCTGACAGACTTGCTCTATGGCCGGAGCGTCTTGAGTCGGCTGAGAACCTGCCAATGCTGTTTTGCTGAAGTCTGGATTGACAAACTGAGTGAGAACCTATTCTTGAGTAAGGGAACGGCAAGCCGCGCTGTTATGGGGTTTGTACCATAGTGATCTGTGCTTGAGACAAGAAGGCTGATGCTTCCTGTATGATGTCTCCTCGGATTTCCCTATGTTGTTATGCTTGTACTCCCACGTCCCACTGGGCGTGCCAATGTTTTGGCCACGATCCTCAGCGTGTGGAGCGGAGGTGTATAGCAAACAAAGAGAAAGGGAAGTGTTGCGGGCGTGCCACCTCGCGGACGAGAAAAGGGTTGTATGCGTGCGCTTGACTTCTTGATCAGGCGGAATGGGTTTCCAGATGCCACCTCAGATGAGGAATTTACGAGCACAAGGCGGTCAATACTCACGGCGGCGCGAGCAGAGCAACTATAGGGAAGATTCAGAGGAATCAGGGTGAGTCCAGAAAGGCTCTGTAACTAAGGCGGCGGTGCACTTAGTTAAGTTTAGGGTTTCGAAGTAGCTTCAAAGGGAACTGGGTTGCAGTTTATTTGTATTTGTTTGATTGTATTGAGAGAGAGATTTTTGTAAGCCTTCGAGCCTCTTATATAGTGGAGCTTGACTTGCCGCAAAGAAAGATAATCAGAATCCATGTTGGACTCTGCAACGTAAAGCATAAGGGCATTGTTCCTCCCATGCGGACCAATCATCCTGTGACACATGTTCAGTTCGCACACTCCACATAGGACACTGCTACCGTGTTGCTCAATCATAGACTCCCATGTGAATTAGAATTAGGAGCAGTCTTATCCAGCGAGGTGCCATAGTCCATGTAGAAAACTAATAACTCGCGCGGATCGTGAACTGAAGCCATCTCGCGAACTCTTGAAGCTCGATTCCATCTCGCGGGACAAAATAAGGCTTTTTAATTAATAAAGGCCACATGGATTGGCTCAAAACGTGTCAAAGACTGGTAAAAGTCTAAAACGATTATTGTAATGCGCGCGGACTCCACATATGGCTTCCTCACGAAGTCTTTCACGCGAACTGGCGAACCAGTTCGCCAGCTCGCCTAGATGTATTCTGACTCGCCTAAGCGACATACCAAAGTCATTGCGCGCGAGCTGTGCGTTTCACACGAAGCGCACGAGCTCCTTCTCCGCGCGAGATATGTTTGTCGCTGAAGGCGCGCGAGATCTGTAGTCTGTGCGGAGTCATCCGCGCGCGGACCATATCATTTAGCTCGAGTGGCTTTACTGGGGGCCATTATTTATAAACTTTAAAGAACTTAGGCTCGCCGGCTGTGACATAGACCAAGAAATTAATTAATATTCACATAGACATTTAATGTCCAGTAAAATATTAATTTGAGCGTAAACAAAAGTAGTAGCAGGGGATAACATCTCAGTAGAAGTTGTAGCAGGAGTTAACATCCCATTAGTAATAACAGTAAATTCCAGTATAAGTAGTAGCAGAAGTTAACATAACAACAACACAGTAGCAACACAAAACAACAACACAGTAGCAACACAAAACAACAACAACAACACGTAGTAGCAGCACATAGCTCTAGCATAAATCAACAACATGCAGTAGCAACACACAACAACAACACAATGTAGTTGTATATAGTAGCAGCATGAATCAATAACACGTAGTAGCAGCACGAAAAACACGCAGTAGCTGCACATAACAACAATACGACACAACAACATCACATAGTAGCAGCACATAGAAACAACATGAATCAACAACACACAGCAGCAACACATAACATCAACAAGTAGCAGCAGCACATAGCAACAACAAGTAGCAACAACACATAACAACAACAAGTAACAGCAGCACATAGCAACAACACATAGCAGCAGCAAGTATCAGCAACAAGTAGCAGCAGCATATAGCAGCAACAAGTAGCAGCAGCACATAGCAGCAGCAAGTAGTAGCAGCAGCAGCACATAGCAACAAGTAGTAGCAGCACATAGCAACATGTAGTAGTAGCAGCAGCAGCAGCACATAACAACAACACATAGTAGCAATACACAACAACAACACGTAGTAGCAGTACATAGTAGCAAAATGAATCAACAACATGCAGTAACAACACACAACAACAATACAAATTAGTTGTACACAATAGCAACATGAATCAACAACACGTAGTAACAGCACATAGTAGCAGCATGAATCAACAACATGCAGTAACAGCACACAACAACAACACAAATTAGTTGTACACATTAGCAACATGAATCAACAACACGTAGTAACAGCACACAACAACAACAACACACATTAGCAGCACGAAGAGCACACATTAGCAGCACATAGCAGGAACAAGCAGTAGCAGCACATAGCAGCAACA
Organism: Fragaria x ananassa; assembly: GCA_034370585.1. Lineage (NCBI taxonomy): Eukaryota > Viridiplantae > Streptophyta > Magnoliopsida > Rosales > Rosaceae > Fragaria > Fragaria x ananassa. Next base: position 6,196,086 of record CP139753.1, read on the forward strand.
CGCAGTAGCAGCACATAGCAGCAACAAGCAGTAACAACACATAGCAGCAACAAGCAGTAGCAGCACATAGCAGCAACAAGCAGTAACAGCACATAGCAGCAACAAGCAGTAACAACACATAGCAGGAACAAACAGTAGTATCACATAACAACAACAAGCAGTAGGAGCACATAGCAGCAACAAGCAGCAACAAGCAGCAACAACACATAGCATCAGCACATAGCAGCAACAAGCAGCAACAACACATAGCATCAACACATAGCAGCAACACATAACAGCAACACATAGCAGCAACAAGCAGCAGCAACAGCACATAGCAGTAACAAGCAGTAGCAGCACATAGCAACAATAAGCAGTAGCAGCACATAGAAGCAACAAGCAGTAGCAGCACATAACAGCAACAAGCAGTTGCAGCACATAACAACAACAAACAGTAGCAGTAAGAGCAGACAACAGCAACAAGCAGTAGCAGCAACAACAACAACAACAAGCAGTAGCAGCAGCAGTAGCAGCAACAACAACAAGCAGAAGCAGCACATAACAGGAACAAGCAGGAGCAGCATATAGCAGGAACAAGCAGGAGCATCAGATAGCAGGAACAAGCAGTAGCAGCAGATAGCAAGAACAAATAGTAGCAGGAACAAGCAGTAGCAGCACATAACAACAACAAGTAGGAGCAGCACATAGCAACAACAAGCAGTAGCAGAACATAGCAGGAACAAGCAGTAGCAGAACATAGCAGGAACAAGCAGTAGCAGAACATAGCAAGAGCAAGCAGTAGCAGCACATAGCAGCACATAACAGCAACAAACAGGAGCAGCACATAGCAGAAACAAGCAGCAACAAGAAGCAGCAGCACATAGCAGTAGCAACAAGCAGTAGCAGAACATAGCAAGAGCAAGCAGTAGCAGCACATAGCAGCACATAACAGCAACAAACAGGAGCAGCACATAGCAGAAACAAGCAGCAACAAGAAGCAGCAGCACATAGCAGTAGCAACAAGCAGCAACACATAGCAGCAACAAGCAACAGCAGCACATAGCAGCAACAAGCAGTAACAGCACATAGCAGCAACAAGCAGGAGCAACACATAGCAGCAAAATCACATAAGCAGCAACAACAAGCAGTAGCAACAACAACAACAAGCAGTAACAACGCATAGCAGCAACAAGCAGATAGCAAGAACAAACAGTAGCAGGAACAAGCAGTAGCAGCACATAACAACAACAAGTAGAAGCAGCACATAGCAGGAACAAGCAGCAGCAGAACATAGCAGGAACAAGCAGTAGCAGCACATAGCAACAACAAGCAGCAGCACATAGCAGAAATAAGCAGCAACAGCACATAGCAACAACAAGCAGCATCGCATAGCAGCAACAAGCAGCAGCAGCACATAGCAGCAACAAGCAGTAACAACACATAGCAGCAACAAGCAGGAGCAGCACATAACAACAACAAGTAGGAGCAGCACATAGCAGCAACAGCACATAACATCAACAACAAGCAGTAGCAGCACATAGCAGCAACAGACAAGCAGTAGCAGCACATAGCAGCAACAAGCAGTAGCAGCACATAGCAACAACAAGCAGTAGCAACACATAGCAGCAACAAGCAGTAGCAACACATAGCAGCAACAAGTAGCAGCAACACATAGCAGCAACAAGCAATAGCAGCAACATCAGTAGTAGCAGCAACAAGCAGTAGCAACACATAACAACAAAAAGCAGTAACAACACATAACAACAACACACAGTAGCAATACACAACAACAAGATGTAATAGCAACACACAGTAGCAGCATGAATCAACAACACGCAGTAGCAACACACAACAACAACACAAAGTAGTTGTACACAATTCACAGTAGCAACGTGAATCAACAACACGTAGTAGCAACACACAAAAACAACAAGAACAACAACACACAGTAGTAATGGATACTAATGCATTATTCTCCTCTGAAGCAGCCATGATCACTCTCTTCCACCAGCTCCTCGGATTCTGATCCTATTCCTGCACAATCAACTCTATTTAATCATTCCAATTGTAAAAATTTAACCAGAGAATGACCTAAAATCTAGTTTACAACACAGTTGAAACAAATTAGAGATTCTAAGCAAATCGTAATTCATCCACCTATACATAAACAACAATTGAAAGCTCGAAACTTAAACCGAATCATGATATAAACAACAGAAAACAAAAAAACGCAGATTGAGAAGCTAATCAAGTCAATGACGGGTGAAACCGAAAATGGAGGCAGTCAATTCTACACTGACAGTACCCTAAACATGCAAAAATTAAAGAAATCGATCCAAATCTACAATCAAGATTGAAAATTGAAACACATGCGTATACCAATTGAGGCATAGAGACGAAAAAACTAGCTCAAATTCTAGCTCATTCTGATCACTTGAAAAAAAATTGGATTTCGAATTTAGAGAACAGGAAGAGAAGTATGTAGATTGCCTGGGGAAAGTGAAGTAGAAGACCCAAAGCGTCTGGGTGTGCTTCTCGATGGATCCGATGTAGGTATCGGGTCGGAGTAAGATGTGCTTCAGTTGGCTCTTCTTCTGGTACATTTCTTCGATCGTCTTGTCGTCCATCGTCGCCGTCGTATTGGCGTTGCTACTGCTCTGCAACGGACGCTTCTCCACCACCATGGTTTAGAGACCGAAACGATGCATTTTGGGGTCAAAGATGGGAGAGAGAGAAATGAAATTGAATGTTAGAGAGAGAGAGTGTGTGTGTGGTATGGTCTGTAATTTTGTCAAAATTCTGAGTATTATGATCATTATGTATTTAAAATTTGGATTAGGCTTCATGTTGTATTGTTTTGGGTTTGAGTTTCCGTCTTTATTTATATAAATATTTTAGAACGTGGGTTTTCTATGTTTTGTAATTGTTTATTGTAGTGAGATGTCATTTTTTTTTTATGGAAGATAATCATCAAAATTCTGGTTTTATCAAAAAAAAAAAAAAAAATCAAATTTCTGGTACATAGTTCGGAACCCGTAACATTTTCCATAGTTTACCTCTCAGAATCACTCGTGTCCCAATGTTTGCTTAAAACTCCATTCTCCAACACTCGCTTTAAAAGGCACTCATTCTTTCTCCTTCAACGAATGTACACAAAGTGTTCGATCATATGCCTCTGAGACATTGAACACTGCTTTGCTCGCTTAGATCCCCACTTACTACTACAACATCCCATTCTCACTCCATTGTATTTGTACTCGTATCTTGATTGGTTATTAGTTTGCTTCAATCTGTGCGTTGTGATACAGATGCTTCTCTTCTGCTTTGGCATGTGAGTATCTGCGGAAATCTCGAAATGGCTACTCGGAAGGTTTTGTGGAATTTCCCCAACAAGTTATTCACGGTTGGGGTTGTGGGTCTCTGTATTTCAGATTCTGTTGCTAGTGTCGCTCGCGTACGGGGTTCCTCTATGTCTCCTACATTGAATCCTGCAATGACTAACTTAATATCAACTGGTTGGTATCTCTAAGAGAAGATTGTAAACAGATTGCTTTAATTTTTATGTGCAATGTGATGGCTTGTTTAGTATGATAACGATCTTGTTTGCAGATGACTATGTTTTGCTGGAGAAACTGTGTCTTAACCAATACAAGTTTAAGCATGGTGATATTGTAGTCTTCTGGTATTGTTCCTCGCAACATTTCTTGGGTGCCATTTGTTAATTCGGGTGAGATATACCGAGGAGTAAGGCCTGTGATTTTTTTGGTACATTTTGCAGCTCACCAAGTAATCACAAGGAGCGTCATATTAAGAGGATAACCGGCTTACCTGGAGATTGGATTGGAAATCGAAAGTCCTACGATGTGGTGAAAGTTCTGGAGGGACATTGCTGGGTTGAGGGAGACAATTCATCTTCTAGCATGGATTCAAGAACATTTGGCACAGTAAGTTATCCTGACTGCTATTTTTGTGCTCTAGAAATGAAAAATAGTTTAACAGTAGTATTAACAATCCATGATCTACTAATACTAGTATTGTTGCCTAAAGAAGTAAAACCCACTCAGACTAGGTATTTTGCCTTCCTTTCAGAAGTTACTGCAACTTCTATCTACTTGATGGAGGCATGCAGCTTGCACAGTGACTTGCTGTGCAGGGTATGTAATGTGCTATTGTGGCTAACATGAGACGTTCTTCAATATTTCTGCCACTTTTGCTAACTCAATCTATGCTTAGCAGATTCCTCTGGGTTTAATTCAAGGAAATGTGACCCACATTGTGTGGCCTCCTCAGAGAATAGGTGCGGTTCAGAGAAGTACGTCAGGACACATTTGATCCTTGCACATCACTCCCTGATACAATTTATTGTGGAAGTAAAAGTTTCTCTTATTCTCGCCATTTTGGCATAGCAGCATTCTTGATTGCATTGTTCTTTGTCAACAATATTCAAGTATGCACCCTGCAAGTTCTTGATCAGGCATAAAATCAAACACTGATATGATCAACAGTTTGTCATAGTTCTCGTTTTGGTTCTATATCTAGCTGTTGAGTATTGAGTGTTGATCATCAAGCCGTAAAAACATGTATGTAAACCATCGACACAAGGATACTCGACTAGTTATTTGAGATATTGATTCGCAATTAATTCATTGTTTCTGTCAAACCATTTTCTTATTGTGGCCATTACAGGTTGTCTGAAGCTTGCTTCTGTAATGTTAAATGTCTTATCATCTACCCAAATCAAGAGCTCATTCTTTGTGGTTGAAGCACTTGGTTCACTTTACCACATTGTGTTTAGAGAGAAATTGGAAGAAAGAAAGAGATAAAAGGTCATATGCTAGTTGGATTGGATGTATAGCCAACCAAGAATCACATGTTGGCCAGTTACCTACTTTCTGCACTATAAGATAGAAAATGGAGAAAGTGAAAGCATACCCAGTAGTATGAAAATGTGAGTCCATTAGATCTGAGTTTTCAATGGCAGGGACAACTTTCACTCTCCTCCTATGGGTTTCTTACTTTCTTGGTCTTGTCATTACTATGAAAGGTTTTCTTGTGCCCTTTGGCACTTTCTTGGAGATTGGTCAATTCTATCATATCGCTGTTTTTTTATGTTCACCAAGAGGAGAGGCACAACCTTGCAAGGCATGTTTTCACTTCTGCAGCCAAATTTTCATTCACTAAAAGATGCTTTCCTATCTCCCAAATTTACGGTTTGCAATTTAGACGACCATTTCACCAACAAATTAACACATGAATGATTAATCGTCTCTAGTCTCTATAGAAGCGCTCAGACTTTACCAAACTGTGGATAAATCACATGAGTTTAGACTAGTTTCATTTAAATGTGGAACCAACCCAGAAAATTCAATCACTCACAAATTTTACCTTTGTAAATGTTAACTGTAGAAACTGAATTTCATTGAATTAATTGATTTTACATTCTCTGTATATATACAAATTCTGCTGTTGACATTATAGGAATAGCTAAAATTAAGCATAGCAATAACTACAAATATAAACAGATGATTCCACAATCAATCTCGGGAGATCAAGATTGATTGGAATTATGCTTGATTTGTGCAGAAGATGTAGGAACATTAATACCCCCGCAAACTGAGCGGCCGTGGGCGGACCAATTTGAGACACAAGGCATTATGACGGTGCTTGTGAAGAGGTTTGGTGAGGAGGTCAGCGGGCTGGTCAACAGATGGAATGTAACAAACACGGTGACTTCCAAGAGCAACTTTTTCGCGAACAAAATAATAATCAAGTTCTATGTGCTTAGTGCGGGCATGGAATACTGGATTAGAGGCCATGTATGTTGCACTTAAATTGTCACAATGAAGCATAATGGGAAGAGCAATTTGCACACCAAGCTCATAGAGTAGATAGCCTAACCAGGTTGTTTCAGTGGAGGCATGAGCGAGAGAGCGATACTCAGCTTCAGCACTAGAATGAGCCACAGTTGGTTGTTTCTTGGAGCACCATGATATTAAATTCGAGCCAAGGTAAACCAGATAGCCGGAGGTAGAGCGGCGAGAATCAGGGCATCCAGCCCAATCGGCATTAGAGTAAGCCGAGAGCGTAACCGGATGATGTTGAGGACTAAAGGAGAGTCCATGGTCAAGGGTGCCTTTCACATAACGCAGAATGCGCTTTGCAGCCATCAGGTGGGTGGTGCGGGGTTGACTCATGAACTGAGCAACAGTATTGACAGCGAAGGAGATATCCGGGCGTGTAATGGTTAGGTATTGAAGAGACCCAACCATTTCACGGAAGACTGTCGGATTGTCAAGTGGTTCGCCATCAGAGGCAGTGAGTGGAGGTTTGGTAACCAAAGATGTGCTCATAGGTTGACTGAGAAGAAGGCCATACTTCTGTAGGACATCATGGGCATATTTGAGCTGGTCAATGTGGAGACCAGTTGATGAACGAGAGACCTGCAATCCAAGGAAATAGTGTAGAGGACCCAAATTTGTTATATCAAAACAACGACCAAGAGCATGAACGAAACTCTCTACAGTACGGTCATGGCTGCCGGTAACAACAATGTCATCCACATAGAGAAGTAGGAAGAGGGTGTGTTGCCCGTGATGAAATATAAAGAGAGAATGATCAGCCTTACTTTGGAGAAACTCAGCCGATAAAAGAAAGGCACGAATGTGATGAAACCAAGCACGGGGAGCTTGCTTGAGGCCATAAAGAGACTTGTGAAGTTTACACACATATGAGGGATGAGCAGGATCGACAAAACCAGGGGGCTGATCCATATAGACATCTTCATGGAGAAATCCTTGGAGGAAGACATTCTTTACATCAAGTTGACGAAGAGACCAGCCTTTAGACACTGCAATAGCAAGGACTGTGCGAATGGTCGCAGGTTTGATTACCGGACTGAAGGTTTCCTGATAATCAATGCCTTGTCTCTGATGAAAGCCTTTGGCTACAAGGCGGGCTTTGTAGCGATCCACGGAGCCATCTTGATTATGTTTGATTTGGAAAACCCATTTGCATCCAACAATATTTTGGGTAGGGGAAGGCGGAACAAGGGTCCAGGTTTGGTTCTTCAAGAGAGCGTTGATCTCTTCTGCCATGGCGGTGCGCCATTCCTTGGACTGAGATGCTTGAGAGTAACAAGTAGGTTTGAAATCAGTAATAACAGAAAGGAGGGCACGAGGAACCGGGTACCTTACTGTACCATCAGAGCGGACTTTGGGCTTAGAGATGCCGGCGCGCGATCTGGTGAGCATGACAGGAAGCGAAGCTGCACTGGAGGGAGGCGGAGCAGCCAGAGAAGGAGGCGGAGCAGCTAGAGAAGGAGACGGAGCAGTGGGGTTCGAATCCGGCAACAGAGAGAGTTCTGGTGAGGGCGAAGGAGCAGGCGGGGATGCAGGTAGTGGTGGTGGCGCACGGCAGCTGTATGTGTGAGTGAGGGCTGGCGGAGCAGAGTTTGGTGGTGAAGATGGGATTGGGATGGAGTGGGAGACTGTGGTGAGTGTGGTATCAACTGCAGGAATGGATTCTTGTAGTGAGGCTTGGCGTAGACCCATATTGGAGGATGGGCTTGGGCTCGAGTTTTGGGCCGGGGAAGAAACTGATGAAGATGGTATGAGCACTTGTGTGAATTCAGTGAAATCCAAACCAGTTGAGGAAGAAACCTGCAAATATTTATAAGGAAAATGTGTTTCGTTAAATAAAACATGACGAGAGACATAGACACGACCAGAGGAAGGATCAAGGCATTTGTAGCCTTTATGAAGAGGACTGTAACCGATAAAGACACATTCAACACTACGGGCAGCCAACTTATTCGAAACATAAGGACCGAGGTGAGGAAAACATGAACAACCAAAGACACGGAGAGAAGAGTAGGAGGGTTGACGTTTGTGGAGACGAAAATAAGGGGTGTCCCACTGGAGAGTATATGTAGGGAGAAGATTAATTAGATAGACAGTCGTAAGGGCAGCTTCAACCCAAAGGTCTTGGGGAGCATGAGAAGTGATAAGAAGAGTACGAATAGTAGAAATAATGTGACGATGCTTACGCTCAGCAAGACCATTCTGTTGGGGAGTATGAGGGCAAGAAAAAAGTTGTTGGATTTCCTTACTAGAGCAGAAGTGAGAAAAGGCTTTGTTTACAAATTCAGTATCATTGTCACTTTGAAGATTTTTAACGAACTCCTGAAAAAGATTTTGAATTAGTGCCACAAGATTTTGAAAATGCGTTAGAACTTCATTTTTCTATCGCATGGGGTAAATCCAACTGTAACGAGAGTACTCATCTGTAAAAATCACATAATATTTAAATCCACTAACATAAGTGGTTGGGGACATCCAAACATCACTTTGAAGTATATCAAAAAGAGATGAAGCAAATTCTTTATTGGATGGAAATGGTAACTGGTGCGACTTACTAAGCGCACATGGAGGAAGAAGGCATGGAGGAAAAGAGAAGAGGAGGGAAGGCAAAGAAAGGAAGACGCAGAATAGAAGGGAGAGGAAAACACATGTAAGGATCTGGAGGCTAAACTGATACCATGTAGAAACTGAATTTCATTGAATTAATTGATTTTACATTCTCTGTATATATACAAATTCTGTTGTTGACATTATAAGAATAGCTAAAATTAAGTATAGCAATAACTACAAATATAAACAGATGATTTCACAATCAATCTCGAAAGATCAAGATTGATTGGAATTATGATTGATTTGTGCAGAGCAGGAACATTTATATTAACATATTCTAACTGAAAGATAACTTTTCGAAATGTTAAAATATAAAAGAGTGTCCATACTCCTCACGAATAATCTGTACTCCGTTTAAAGAAAAACTGCAAAATACGTAGTGGGCACTGGGCAGGCAGGCCATCTTCTCTCGACTCAAATCAAAAGGCTTCGTTTTGCCAACTCTGCTCTCTGTAACCGCCGGTAAAGATCACAAAAACCCATCACCACGTTCTCACATTTCCCTACCTGCATTGCACACCCACATTTCTCTTTTCTCTTTCTTTTTGTGTTTCAGGTTGATTTTCTTGCATTTTGATCCTACGTGATTTCTGGGTTCGTTTTGGTTTTCCCAATAGTGTAACACGGTGGTGGATCTTGGTGGTTCTGTAGGGAGAAAGAAATCAAGAACTGTAGAGGAGCGGAAACATGGGAAGGCTGTTTGTGCTGACTCTTGAAGGACAAGTCTATAGCTGCAAGTACTGCAAAACCCATCTTGCTCTTGCTGATGACATTCTCTCCACGGTCTGGAATCCTCTTCCTTTATGCTTTTTTCGGTATCGGTTTTCGTTTCTGTTGTTTAGGGTGTGTGCAATAGTATTTCATGTGCTCTATGTGTTGCATTTGATGTGGATCATGTAAGTATTTAACTGTGTGACAATTTTTGGATGAGGGATTGGATGGTTTGCATGAGAACTTGGCTTTTGTGAGTGTTCTTTTTTATGCTTAATTGCGCTGTTAAGAAACAAACTTAGTTTAGTGTTGATTTGCATTAAGATATTAAGGAGGTATTGTTTTGGGTCAGTGGTTATTTTCATCATTCACATGCCACAGCATTGGTTTAGGTTGCTGTGCTGAAATCTTGGTTGTTTCTGGGTTCATTTTGTCTGCGTTGTAGGAGTTGTTTACCAAATGGCCTACATATGCGGATATGCCTATCACAATCAACTTTGGCTTCTTGTGAAATAGTTTAGACAGTTGCTCGAGATAAAGAACTTCGATCAGTAAAACCATTACTATGAGATTGAAACATGATAAACATGATTGCCCAATTATTTTATTTTCATGTTACAGTTTTCTACTTCTTGCCGATAGTCATTGTTCTATGCTCTCTTTACTGGTCTGAGTGTTCTATGCTTGATATGAGCAATGACAGAAACATTCTAACACTAATATTTTTTTTCTTTTCCCAGTCTTTTCACTGCAGGCATGGAAAGGCTTATCTTTTCGATAATGTGTAAGTGTTAGATCAAAGCTGTGCGAGCGCTTATATCTACCTGTTGTTCTTAGATTAACTCATGGATTCTGAATTTAGACTTTTGTTACATACATTAAAATTCTTGCCATTTTATATCCATAGATCACTTCTGAGCCACCAAACTAATGGAATGACTTTGTAGCTGCAATGCGAGAATGTTGCTAAATAAGACAGATAGAGATCACTCCCATAATGAATTTTGAAGTCTCAAGTCTCGATTATGAAAAGGAAAGAACAAAAGTGTAACATTCAAACATTGTACCCATTCATCTTATGAGCATTTTTCCTTTCAGATATCACTAGTTTACTTCCTGGCTCTCTCATGGGTGATGCAGTTGAACCACATACATTTGTCTCTATTACATTTTCATTCACTTTCATCCTACAACATAACTCATACTCATGAAGCGCCTATATGAATGCATCAATTAACCTTTTGCTTCTCCAACGCATGGCAGTGTAAATGTCACTGATGGAGAGAAAGAAGACCGGATCATGATAACAGGACTGCATACTGTTGTGGACATCTTTTGTGTCTCATGTGGCTCAGTTGTGGGGTGGAAATATGTAAGATATTTTAATTATTACCAGAAAAATATGTTGTATCTGTTATTAGATTGAACCTTTTAATCTGGTGATTACTTTAGGAGTCTGCCTATGATGAAGGTCAGAAGTATAAGGAGGGGAAATTTATCCTTGAGAGGTAACATAAAGTACATGTCTATAATTTTAAAGGTTGAATTTATAAGTTCGTGAAGTGAATTAGTTTTCGTTGAACAGATTTAAGATTCTCGGCCCTGATGGAAGCAACTACCCTAGAGCTCATGAAGACTACTCGATAGCTCAGGAAGCCGAGATTGGTGGAAGTGATGTTGATGATGACTGATTCACGATTCATTCAGGAAACTTTACTGCTTCAAATGTATATTCTTTGGGACATTATGCTATCTGGATGGGGTTTTTCTCATTCGATTCCCAGACATGAAAGGGTTCCATGACATCTGTTAAATTATTTTCGATTTTGTAGTGAAGTTGTGCTTCTCTGCTATTCTGTATTTACATTGTGCATGCTTTTTTCACTTTGCCATATTGAAATGACGCTTAGAAACCAATGTGGGGTGCCCATAGGTTGATAGATATTATTCTTGGAATCCTTGGGGAAAACACTGAGGTAAAGATTAGACACTAATGATGTGATTATGAATCTCTATCTTCTGCCACCTGTTTAAACCTCCATACTGCAACATTGTCAATCTTCCATACATAGTCCATACTGCAATAATGATCAATCGACAACACTTCCAATGTCATGTGACTGGAGGTGCCGGAGACAAAGCCGACAGCCGAGAAAAGAAGAAATTGATGTTGCAGAAGGGATGAAGAAATATGGGATTCAGGTAATAATGTTCTGCATATTTCATCTGATTGGAACATGGAAACTCTTGTGCCTGGTTAATGTTATTGGTGATTTGAGTAGCACGCAGAGGTTAGTGAGACTCAGATTGATGGGAACAAACAAACTTTCTGATAAAGGCACTTCTTGCAAAGACGGATAGAGACGATGACTGAGTATATGGCCCTTTGCATGTGTTCATATGCCAATCCGCCGGGAAAACACGACTAGTCGTTTTTATTGTTTTTAAATGGTGGACCCCACAGTCAGTCTTGGGCTATTCAACTTTGCAAAGAGTAATCTCTCCTCCACTTGTCCAACTCCAAATTAGGTATCGTTCTACATTTCTCTTAAATCTTACGTGTTTTTCTTGCAATGAATCGTCACTTTTGGTGGTTACAGCCTGCAATTGAGCTATTGGAATTCAAGTATTGAAATTGATCGTTAAGAATTGCTTACTTATCTTGGTTGGGTGGTGCCTCATAGAGGCTCAGAGCCCAACATCAGTCCGAGGCCATCCTCGCATTGGTGGCCAAACTGGAGGCCTTCGTACTTGATGCTATATCAATTAGTGTGGAAATTGCGGGCACTGGGATATACTTACCCGTATCGAGTTGGAGATGAAAATCAATTAGGGATCTCTAATGACGAAGCTCATGAGATATTAAGGGTCGTTAATGCTTGGAATAATGACCATGATTACTTCGGACTTGACTCATTTGGATTTGGAGGGTTGTTCTTTGGTTACTGACCAAGTCCTTGAAGCAATTGGGTCCTCTAGTTGTCCCATTCGCTTTTTGAGTTTGAGATTTTGCTCCAAAATTACTGATGCTGGGTTGAGATTTTTGGCAAATGGGTCTTGCTCAAAAACAATGGAGCAATTGAACCTTTCCAGCTGCCGTGAAATCACTGATGTTGGGGTTTTGCTTTTGTGCAACATGCGTGTCTTGGAGGAGCTGGATTTGAGGTATTGTAACCAGCTAACTGATGTTGGAGGTCAGGCAATCTCGACAATTCGAACCCTCAAGAAATTGAACTTGGACTGTCTATTCAACCTTACAGAAGAAACCTTTGTAGCTCTTGCTGAGAATTGCATAAACTTGGAGGTGCTTAATCTTCAACAATGTCATGTCACTGCAGCAAGTATAGATGCATTTTTGGGTCACAAATGCTTGCGATACCTTAATCTTTTTTGTTGTATTTCTCATGATATAAAAGGATCTACTTTAGAAAGCCTAGCGCTGGGATGCCCTTCATTGGAGTCGATTGTGGTGCATAGAACTTGGAGACAGAGGCTGGTGCAGGACATGCAAGAGAGTACTGTTAGCAGATTCCTCAAATTCTGGTTTAATTGAAAGGTTTGCTTTGGGATCTTCTGTTTCATGGGGCTAGGATGTTCTTCATTAAAGTCTACTGTGATGGATGAACGGTGGGGAGAAGATTCGGTAAAGGAAATGCAAGAGATTCCTGCACTTTATTGAAAGGTGAAGGTTAGAGCTTAGCACGGTGCATAGCTGAGGTGTTTGACCCATCAGCATTTTATGTCTTGTTGTTTTCAAAGAAGTAGATATGCTTCTGAACTATTTGGTTTGTTGTGAATGTTGTGACCTTTCAGTTTATATATGAAACCATTTCTTCTACCGAATCCATTTGTGCTTTTTCAAGTGTCAATTTATCCTCTTCTTAGTTCATTGTCATTAGCCAATTACTTTCACCAGGTTTGTTTAGATTCCAAAGTGAATTCTCAGTTTGCAAATTTGACCTCAAATTAGTGTATACACATTTCATTACTGCTTTTGTAGTTCTTCTCATCGAGGGTTTTCAAATTTGATCCTCTTTCTAAATTTGCTGTGGCTTTAATTCAGCTACTTAACAATAGGTCACACACTGACACACCTAGACTCTTTCTCGAAGCAAATTAAGCATTTCAGTATACCTCGATGAATATGATGAGCAAATTAAGGCTCATTAGGATGAATATGATGAGCAAATGAAAACACAATAATACTGCTTATTAGATCGCTGGTGTTTCTGCTGACTCTTGAAGGACACGTCTATAGTTGCAAGTACTGCAAAACCCATCTTTTGCTCTTGCTGATGACATTCTCTCCATGGTCTGGAATTCTCTTCCTTTATGCTTTTTTCAGTATCGGTTTTTTGTTTATGTTGTTTAGATGTGTGCATAGTATTTCATGTGCTCTATGTGTTGCATTTTATGTGGATCTTGTAACCGTGTGACAATGTTTGGATGAGGGATTAGATGTTTGCATGAGAACTTGGCTTTTGTGGGTGTGTTCTTTTTTTGCTTATGTAAAGAAACAAACTGAGTTTAGTGTTTATTTTCATAGGACATTGAGGAGGTTTTGTTTTGAGTTAGTGTTATCATATTCAATGTGCCATAGCATTGGTTCAGGTTGCTGTGCTGAAATCTTAGTTGTTTCTGGGTTCATTTTGTCTGCATTGTAGGAGTTGTTTTTCAAATGACCTACGTATGCCTATCACAATCAACTTTGGCTTCTTGTGAAGTTGTTTCATCAATTGCTCGAGTTAAAGAACTTCAATCAGTAGAACCATTACTATGAGATTGAAACAATCATGCAATTACAGAACAAGGAATTATTATCTATACAGATCAGCTAAAATTTGGTCCAAGAATTCTCTTGTTCACATTTCTTAGTTTGGTTGTTGAATTCTTGCCAGAGGTTGGATATGATCTGGTGTCTATGGTCTTTGAAATAGTAAAATTAGATCAACATGCTTGGTTTAGAAAGCCTCGGTTTACTTCTCTATAGTTTGAAGCATTCTCGATATTTTCGAAACGGAAGAGATTCTGTCTGTGCTTCTCAACTGTTGATTTTCGCACTCTGTTTAATCGTAAGTAGTCTAAGTAATTTGAGAATTATATACATCTGCAGTTGCAGATGTTCTTATTATGCACGCCATCAGAGAGGCACAGGTCTTATCTCTTGGATGTCCACTTATTTTATTTTCATGTTACATATTTCTAATTGTTGCTGATAGTCATTGTTCTATGCTCTCTTAACTGGTCTGAGTGTTCTATGCTTCATATGAGCAATGACAGAAAAATTCTAACACTACGAATTTCTTTTTTTTCCCAGTCTTTTCTCTGCAGGCATGGAAAGGCTTATCTTTTTGATAATGTGTTAGTGTTGGATCAAAGCTGAGTGGGCGCTTATATCTTCTTCTTGTTCTTAGATTAACTCATGGATTGTGACTTTTGTAGCTTTGTTACTCGTCAAAATTCTTGTCATTTTATATCCATAGAGCACTTCTGAGCCACCAAACTGATGGAATGACTTCTAGCTCTAATGGGAGAATGTCGCTACATATGCCAGATAGAGATCACTCCCATAATGAATTTTTAAGTCTCAAGTCTTGAGTATGAAAAGGAAAGAACAAAAGTGACGACTGTTTAAGACAAACGTGTGTGTTATCCGAGAGCTCATGAAGACTACTATTCATTCAGGAAATTTTACTACTTCAGATGTATATTCTTTAAGACATTATGCTATCTGGATGGGATTTTTCTCTTTCTATTCCTAGACATGAAAGAGTTCCATGACATACCGTTGTATCAATTATTTTTGAACATGGTCATTTTCATTTTCATTCAGTAAAAAAGTAATGAGCTCTGAAAATAGATGTCGGCCAACATAAGCACAAATAGATATAAATTAGAAAGAGTTTAGATCCCTAATGAGCACCGCAGCTTGCTTTGTGGTAACAATTACCAATCTTGGTTGTCGATCTTGTCAAACAGTGACAAGCGTGACCCATGGACTATCTACGTACATATACTGTCTCAACTTAACTACCTTTAAAATGTTGGGTTTTAATCACAAAAGGTCTCGGTACAATTAGGAATAACTCACTCATTTATGAGTTATATTTTCTTTGTTACTTTTCCAATGTGGGATCTCTCTTCTCCAACCTCTCTAACAATCCCCTCACGTGCAACCTAACTTTTAAGTCTGCACGTGAAACTGATTAACAAATTGAACTGGGGTCCCATGATAACCGAAAAAATCCTAAACTCTCAATGACAACTGAAAGAAACTCAAACTTGAAAGAACAAAACCAGGGCCATGACTCTTGAAAGAACCAACCCGAGCTCATTTGAGACGCAACTGGAGAGAGACTCACTCTGATACCATGTCAAACAGCGACAAGCGTGATCTGTGAATCATTCGTGGATCATACGAAAATATAAGTTTCTAGAAAACATGCTCTTTTCCATTTTATCCTTAGTTATGCATTTTGATAATCTTAAAGACAAAAGAGTATATGAATGTAACCATGTACTTACTCTTGAATTTTTAGAAGTGAAGTGAGGGTTTTGATGTTGATACAAGGTTAGACTTCTTTGACAACGAGAGAACTTCTCAAGAGAAAAAGAGTGAAGGGTAGGATTTTGGTGTGAGAGCTTTTCTATTCAACTAAGGAAGTTTGTGATTATCTTTACGTTTGATCTTAGAGTGTGAAGAAAAGATGTTGCAGCTCCCAAGTATAAATAGGCCATGAAGCATGCATTAATGTAAATTAATTTCCACCAATTTTATTTGACTTAAAAGACCAAACAATAAATTTGAGTGAGAGTCTAACTAGTTATAATGATTGTTCACAAAGAAAAGCAAATAGTAAGAGGGTTAAAAGAAAAATCAGTTAGTACATGAATCTATATATGAGGTATACCTTATATATGTATTGACATGAATCTATAGATACACAAATATTTTATATATGTATATATAGATATATATATATATATATATACTCACACTAATAAGTACAGAAATATGATGTTTTCTTTTCTTAAGATCTTGTAAATGTGTTAGTAATATTTAAGATTAGAATAATATGCATGATAAAAACAATACTAACACGAGTCTTAAATTCGATCACGAGTATCGATTGTATGTAAGAAATACAGATTAATGTATTTAAGTAGTTTACTCAAATTCTAATACTTTATAAAAATGCATATCTTGTAAGTATGATACTTAGAGTCATTGGCTTCTAAAATGAATATTTTATAATATATTTGGATTACTATCTTAGTGTGTTATATAATTAGTACTAAGTTTCGGAGTACTACAGTTACCTAGACATATCATCAATTAAAAAGATTATGTTATGTCATTATCAAGTATTCACAAAGATGGAATGAAATTTTAATAAATTTACGATTTTAATAAATTTATGGTATAAAAACTTAATTTGGTATGATTATTAACTAGATCATAACTAATAAATTAAATTTGGTATATACTCATGTCCATATTAAGAGGGTAAAAAAATATTTCATATTAGTATGTAGTAAATATTAATTGTTGGGGTTAAGATTGTCTTTTTACTTAAAATGAATATGCTAATGAAGGTTATAGATTCGGTCAAGAGGAAGAAACCTATAATATCATAGCCGTTCATAGTTATTTTGGCCGATTGATCTTCCCATGTTTGCTTGACGTCGGAAAAAGGGTAGTACGTTTTTAACAGATGTCTTGGGCCGATTACTAAATAGACTAGATCAGACGACGTTTGCTAGATAGTGCATGGTTGGCAAAAGTCGACTACAACGACTAGTAGTTCTTCTTCCCTACTCATGCCGACCGACTACGACACGGGAATTTTGGTTGTATGACACAGATTTTTGAGTAAGTCTCCACCACATGCATGCTTGGTCTTTGACCTAATTTATACACAACTAAGTTCTGACTGCTACGAGATCGATCTCTAGCTAGAGAACCTAATTTATACACAAGCTAGCTCAGGAACTTAAGAGTAAAATATTGTATAGTTCTTATGGTTTGAAGTCGTCATCTGTTTAGTCCTTATGGTTTTATTTTTATCTGAGTAGTCCTTAAAGTCATAATTTTTTATCTAATAGTCTTTATGGCTTTTAACTGAGAAAATTGTCGGAATTGCTATTTGGATGAAAAATCATGATTTTAAGGACTATTCAGATTAAAATAAAACCATAAGGACTATTTGAATAAAAATTGTGATTTTAAGGATTATTCATATTAAAATAAAACCATAAAGACTAAACATATATCGACTTGAAACTACAAAGACTAAACAAATTTTAATTCTAATCTTAATTCATTTAGGGAAAGACGCATATTTTCTTCTTCCTGATCTAGGAAACTAAATCCTGGTGAGACTAACATTGAACTTTCTTAATCTATGAATACATTATGATCGGAAATTTTATTGATCGTACGTGCATGTTTGCTACTTTATTCCTGATTTGATCATGTACGTAATCTTGGAATTCCTACTGAAAATTGAACATCTCAATCTTGTTATCGAGTATCATGAATATCATATGATTATCATCCTACCTGTAATTTTTGTTGTTACTATTTTCTGCGCAGCCAGAAGTTTGCTTCATGTGCTGTGGACCTTTGTGTTCTATACATCCTTGGCTTCTTATATCTCTTATATATTCTCTTGGTCTAGTGATTACTTAATTATTCCTTGCAAAATTCCATTCCTTAACGGTGACAGGAACTAGGTCCTAAAGCATGAGGAAGCATGCATGTGACTAGCTCGAAAACTCGGGCATGACACATGACCTACTGCTGAGATAATAGGAGAAAACTTTCATCCAAACTAGTTCGGATTCCTGCGTCCCGAAACTCTATTATATTTTCATTGTTAGTCAATGTAAATTCATGATTTAACCGTTTTTATTTTGAGTAAACTTAAATGCATGATCATCTAAAACAACCGAAAATAAAATGAATAAAAAACAAAAATCTTTTACTCGTTCACTCATCAAATAATCAATGTAGTTCTAGTAAAAATTTACAGTCTCATTACCAATTACCAACTTTACATTTATTAGTTCAAGCTTATAGATATATATCAAACAGTCTTTGTCCATACGTAATCTTTGAACTACTTCATAGAAACTAACCTATAATTTCACTAATACTTCATATAAGGTCATGTTTGGTTCATGGAAACAAACATTTGAGAAAGAAAAGTCATTATTTTCTATTGTTTAGAAATATAAGAAAATTAATGAGAAAGAAAAATGGTTCTATGTAAAAAAAAATTAGGTGGAAATTGGTTCCCTCGCCCTACCCTAAGAATTCATTTTCCCTCCCAAATTCCATAGTAAATTATATCTCCATTCTTTATTTTTCTAAACTTTGGAAAGAAAAATCGAAAGAAGTTGTAATTTCTCATGTGAAAGAAAAATTCAAAGAATTTATTTTATTTTTTTCCTTCTATTTCCTAAACCAAACGAGGCGTGATGATAAGATCTGCAAGTCAGGCCTCGTTTCAACCAATGGGCCATCACCCTTAGAGTTAATTTCCAATCAAAACCAGAACTGGTGTCCGCATAGCAGTTACCCAAAATTTGAACTACACGTCTTCCAAGAAGGAGAGGCCCCGCCAATGGCAGAGCCCTGACTCCTCCGCCACTTTCAGTTGTTTCCGACCAAAAAAGCAGAGCCCTCCGATGAGTATGAGGAGTGGGTAATCTCGAGGAATGGCCTCCACGTTCAAAATCTGAAGCATCTTTTAAACGACAAACTTTGAATTAAAATTCCTCTCCAAACGACAAGTCAACCAGTCAAAGGGGGCGCCACCCCTCCCCGGCATGTGCCACTACATATCCCTTGTTTTGAATCTCATTCCCGAAATCGGGCCCGTAATATCGATTAATTACGACATTGCCATTAGACAAGAAAACTGAAGACGAATCAATCAACCTCGTCATTAGCTTCGAATTTGTACAACTTGTTCGTGTTCTTCATATGCAAGGTGGCGTTCGATGTGTGTTTTGAGAATTGAAAATGTTATCTATGAGAGCATCCGCACCCATAAAATGGGTTTGCTCAAGCAAATGGTGGGCCCGGAAGCAAATTTTGCTTCAAGCAAATAAATTTCATATTTTGCTCAACCAAATCGATTTTTGCACACACCCATTCATAATTTGCTTGAGCAATTCAATTTTGTCTTGTTGTGAAATGGTTAATTTTTTTTTACCGAATAGATTTACAACCAATAATAATGTGCCATGTATCGTTATCGACTCGATATTATAAAAGATTTCTGATAAGATTTTCGACAAATATATAATTGACACGTGTCATTGCCACGTGTCATTGTCGGCAAAATAATTGAATCAGATTTTTGATAAGATTTTCGAGCAATAGATAATTGTCACGTGTCACTGTCGGCAAAATAATTGAATCAGATTTCTGATAAGATTTTCGACCAATTGGCTATAAAATGTCTAATATTACTCATTCTATACTCACATCTTTCATCCATCAATCTAAACACTTACAACATTTCCTTGTTCATCCGTTTCAATGAATCCTTTTAGTTTTAACAATTTTTTTAAGCGGAGGCAACGTCAACAAGAAGATGATGACCATATGGAGCAATCATTCGTCAATCAGGTGATCATGGCGGAAGCACAACACGACGATGAACCATCACGACCAAGTGGTTCACGTCGCGGTAAAAAACCGAATAAGGAGCGTTTGAGGATATCCAGGGGCCGCAATCTCATGGAAGATTATTTCATCGATCGCCCGATCTTCGACGCACAAGACTTTCGCCGAAGGTACAGGATGAGCAGAGACCGATTCAACATTATCATGACGGATCTCTGCAACCACGATCAATCTTGGCACCAAAGAGAAGACGCCATTGGTTTGCTAGGGCTACTTCCCCAACAAAAGATGACCGGGGCTCTACGAATGCTAGCGTACGGATCAGCTGCGGATCAATGTACTGAAATTACCAGGATGGGGGAATCGACAACCCTGCAATGTATGAAGGAGTTTTGTACGCAAGTGGTTCAACTTTATGGTCCAAGATACCTCCGCAGTCCAACACCGGCAGACCTCACGCGGCTACTAGCTAAAGGCGAACACCGAGGCTTTCCAGGTATGATTGGAAGCATCGACTGCATGCACTGGGAGTGGAAAAACTGCCCAACCGCCTATCAAGGGGCATATTCGGGGCGAAAGGGTCGCCCAACAGTTATCCTGGAGGCGGTGGCCTCGTATGATACTTGGATATGGCACAGTTTCTTTGGGTGTCCTGGAGCTAAAAATGACATTAACGTGCTCCACCTATCAAATGTGTTCTCAGAGATCCTTGCCGGAAGAGGCCCAACTGCCGTCTATGAAGTCCATGGACAGAGGTACTCTACCGCTTATTATCTGGCTGACGGAATATATCCAAGGTACTCTACATTTGTCAAAACAATTCCCAATCCCCAGACACCGCAAGATAAGCTGTTCGCAAAGAAACAAGAGGCATACCGGAAAGATGTTGAAAGGGCCTTTGGTATCTTGCAATCTCGATGGGCAATTATACGTCACAGTTGTACAATGCACCACAAATCGGTAATGACTACAATCATGTTAGCTTGCATTATATTGCATAACATGATTGTTGAGGAAGAGTATGTGGAGGATGAGGAAGAAGACGATGAGGAAGAAGAAGATTTGCAAAACCCATCAAGGGCTTTCCGGGTTTATGATGGGCCGGTGGATGTCCAAGGGAATCGAATTCGTTTTGAGCCAATCGGTAGAGATGGAGCCAATATGCAAAGGTTTCACGAACGTGTTGCCGATCTCGAATCCGTTTACATTCATAGAGAGCTCCAGAGTGACTTGGTGAAACACATTTGGAGGATGGAAAATGGTGAAATACTCTAAATATGTTTTATTCAAGATTTTCATTCGGGTTATGTTTAATTATTAAGCTTGTGTTTAATTTAAGTATGTATTTTAATTTTAGTATGTATTTCTATTTCATCTTAATAAATAAATTGCATTTTTATTTCTCGAAATTTTAAATTACATAAAATTTAAATGACATGAAATTTAAATTACATTAAATTTGAAGTACATGAAATTTAAATTTAGTACAATACTATAAATATCATGGAAATAGCGCGCGATTTGGGTGATAACAATCCGAATATGTTTCATCGGTAGGCTCATCTTGACTAGTTCCTTCTTCATTAAGGATTTGTAGTTTCCTCTTGGTAAAATACCTTTTCGATATTGGGGTCATAGCCTCCAAATCCATTGTCATGATCTTTGTGTCATTCTCTTGTTTCTTCAATCGTAACTCTTCTTCCGCCCTTGCTTCCTTCCGCTTTTGAATCTCTATGTACTCCGCATAATAATTAAGCTCACTTTCATTATGTGCTAGCCTCTTGGTATGCCATGATGCTTGGTCACTTGCAATGGTATTCAATACCTCAACTCGTTGCTCAATAGGAGTCTTACCATGTTTCTTTAGGCGCCTAGCTTCTTTTGCCGCCTTGGTTCCCATTGGTCTAGGGGGACTCGAGGAAACTCCCATGTTGCTTTGAGGTGTTTCGTTCACTTGGTCGTCATCCAAATTGATCGTTGGAGATGATTCGGTTGCGGAAGGAGTAGCATCGTAAGTGCTTGCATAAGAAGATGGAGTAGTAGGTAGCACGGGAGCGAAAGATGGATGATCCTTAACCACTTCCCAACATTCAAAATGTGCAAACCTTTTTTTCTTCTCTTTAAAGTATAATGATTGAGCTTGTCGTTCCTAATAAAAACATATATTAGGCACTTATTTAATAATTACATAATCTAAACAAATTAAATAAAATTTGAATTTAACCAAATTAGATATAATAAAACAAATAAGGTAAACAATGCTCCATATTTAAACAAATTAGACATATAAATTACACAATTTAATCAAATATATAAACAAATAAAAATATAATATATCATAAAAAAATGTAAGCTTACTTCATCCATTAACGAAGTGCCGCTAGCTATTTTTTGCCGTGCCGTCGCCAAACTTTCGCCCCATTTTTGCAAGAATAGCTTGAACTTGTTGTAGTGAGAAGCGAGTCCGATCCGGGTCCTCTCAACATTTGGAGGTTTCTCACCCGGTGCTAGCTTCCAATTTTGCATATAATCGGCAAAAATTGTCTCCCACAATTTGTCCTTCTTTTGCTTGTTACCATCGTATTCATCAAGGCTATGACGAACAAAAGATATGCACATTTGTAAATCTTCGGAAGGAAGCCAATGGGAACCCATTGTTTTAGAAAAAAAATGCTAAACGAAATGAGAGAGGAGATGAAGGAATATGGGAAATTTGTTGTGCACAAATTGGTGTGAGTTGATCAAAAATTGATGTAGTATTTATAGGCAAATGTTTGAGAGATTTTTGAAAATTTTGGGATTTTTTTAATATTTTTTTGGTTTGTTTCCGTTATAATCAAATTATAGTCGTTGGGAATGAATTCTGACCATTTGATCAAAATTTCAGATTCAAACGGAAGGCCCAGATTTATTAACCCGTTAGATTTGAAAATCCCACTCAGTAATACACATGTCAGCTTCTCATTCGCTCGTAATTATGTTTTTAACCTTTTTACTGACTGACAGATAAGAAAAAAAAAAAAAAAAACTAACCCACGTGTGTGGGCTCCACTAACTGCTCAAGCAACAGGCCGAGCATAATTTGCTCAACCCATTGCACGAGCAAACTGTTGGGTTGACTGCTCAAGCACTCCACTCCTCCATTTCCGCCGGTGCAAGTTGAAATTTTGTTTGTTCAAGCAAACCCAGCTGGAGCCCATCACTTGCTCAAGCAAGATCATGGCAGAAGCTCCCCGGTGCGGATGCTCTGAGGTTTCGGAGATTGCAAGTCATTGGGTATTGTATGGAATTTTCAATCTTTTATTTGTTTGTCAAGGAGTATGATTAACCAAAATGTGGGAAGGATCATAGGAAAGAAAAAGAAAAAATTCCACTTGTTTATTATCAAACTAGTAACGCGTACCTTTTGATCGATTAGGTTTCTGTTTTCTAATCTCTGATTTTTTTTTTTTAAAGCCAAAGTCTTTCAATTTAGGTATTCGAAGTTGAGGATGTATTTAATAATCAAATTTCATATTTGATAATGTGACTATTACATCATTCATATTATATCGATTGATGATAAATTATTTAATATATATATATGACAAACAAATATATCTTTTTAGAACGGTATCCCGTTTTAAAATTAAAGTATGGATCTATTTATTTCGCTCATTGTTAGGTCATATTTCTATAACTTCACATTTCAGTGTCTAAAACACAATGTGTAGATCATTTATGCAAAGTTTCATCTATCCAATTTGAAGATTATTTGAGTTTTTGTGATCACGATTTACACGAACGGTTATGTTTGAACAACTTTTATTCTGTTAATTTATTTAATTTAATCTAATTCGGTACCTAAATGATTTTCAAATTATATGCAACTGTGAATGAATAATACACACACTATGTTCTAGACATTGTACGATTGAGATGTAGAAATGAGACCTGAAAGTGAGTAAAATTAGGAGGTCCACATTTTAATTTCAAAGCAGGATACCATTTTGGATGGGAACTGATATACAATGTGTGAAAACCTAACAAAAACATGTTATCTTAAGTTTAACAACTCTTTCAAAAAAAAAAGTTTAACAACTATAATTTTTGGAATTTTGCTATTCTCGCTTATATTTTCTGATTTAAAATTTTAAGTTGATGATACAATAACATTTTGTTAAGTAGCGTAGCGTGGTCTATATCTAAATAGAGAATGAACATGGAATGAGAGAATAGATCTGCATAACATTCTAATGGTTAAGATCTTTTATTCATGAATAATGAGTATTTAGCAAGACACTCTTAGATTGTAACACTTCAATATATTGATAAAGAAATGTGAAGTCTCGTACTTCTCATCATCTCTCTATTAAAGATCCTCACATGCGGCTTGAAATTGATATTTATGGATTATCATCACAATGCAACAATATACAAGGATTAGCACATTAAATCACCAAGAAGATGTAAGATTTAATGTGAATGGTTATAACGACACTCGTACATACTGAATAAGACATCTATTTTGTTTTTCTCAACTCTACACCAAATTTTCACTAATTTACAACACAAAAAGTTCAACTCTCGTGGTCTCATACTTCTCATGAATCCGACCTAGCACAAAAACCTTTCACATGCATAACCATGAAGTCCCTGTCTTATAAGTCCATATACTACCATCACAAAGCCAACCATCCTTGCAATCTTCCCCCCACAAATGATTATCAAAAGGCCACATCCAGAACACAACGAATACACCAATGGCATTCTCGTGGTTATCCTCCCATCTCCACCCTTTTTCAAAATTTCCATATCAAACAATTCAAAGCAATCAAACAATTTAAAGCCTCTGCTCTAATTTCATCAACTCATTTTATTTCAAACACGCGAATGCTCCCAAAACAGAGTCTCTGTTCTTTGGTCCGCCATTTTTGTCACACCAATATCACTAATACTACAAAAACTAGCACCTGAAAAATCACAACCAGAAAAAGCTTCTATCTTCTTATACCCTTTTCTTCTAGCTCTGTGTTGATTGCTTGCTTGGACTGAACTGAAAAATGGAGAGAAGCTTCGGGAAGGTGGTGAATGCCAACGACAGAGACGAAGAGCTGGCTCTGTTTCTCGAGATGCGGCGCCGCGACAAGGATAAGGAGAAAAATGGGGGCTTTCTGCTTCTTCCGAGCAAGACCGCCGGCGACGAGCTCGATGCTGCTCCGATTGGTACGACGGCGTTTTTGGGTTGTTGAAAGATTTGATCTTTAGTTAGTTATTTCAGTTGGGTTTGGTTTTGATGGTGGTTTTTGTTGCAGAGTATGATAAGGCGATGTACAAGATTAATGGGTCGGCGGCGCCGGAGCGGAGGAGTAGAGTTGATGAGTTTTTGAACTCAGAGAATGAGAAATCGGAGTATGATTGGTGAGTCATTTCATTTATAAAGTTTGAGTCTTTGATTTTTTTGAGTTGTGATGAGCTGATTAAGTGGTCGGATTAGGAGGCATTGTGTACTGGGTTGTCAAATTTGGATTTAGGATTAATGGATTGGGTGTTGTTTTGTGGTAGAGATCTGAACTTTAGACAGGGTAGAAGTAATTGGTTTCTTAGGATCATTTCATTGGTTGAGATTTCATATGGTAAGGTTTTTGTTTTGAATTATTTGGTTTTTGCTATGAAGTCTATAATGCAATGTCTTGTTATGGGTTGTATTGGACTTATGATGAACTTTTGTATGTTATCCAGGCTAATTACTCCACCTGCTACCCCGCTATTTCCGTCCTTGGAGATGGAACCGCAAAAAAGTTCAGTTAGTCAGATTGAAGAACCTAATGCGCGTGATTCTGTTCCTCCAAAATCTAGGGTAAGAAATCTAGCTAACATACGATGTGCGTTATTAGAGACATGGTCAATTTGCGATATGATGTGCAGCATTCCTACATTTGATTCAACTGAGTTGCAGTATTGTTATTCTATCATGCATTTACTTGAATATTTGTCCAACGTATACATTGAAGTACTAGAATCTTGCCTTGCTTTTTGTTGTTTATTTCGGGAGTTTGGTTTTACTTATCAAGTCATAATTTGGAAAATGGTGGTGCAGCTAGCAAACAAACAGTTAGAAACTGCTTCAGACAGCAAAATAGCATCTAAGCAGTCAACATTGCCATCACGACCGAATTCTTCCAGTACTAGTAACAGGAGGCCCTCACCATCAAGAGGGCCAACAGCTGCTCCTCGTAGATCTTCAACACCTACTGGACGGACCACGTTACCTTCATCAACCAAGCCATCAAGATCCTCTACACCCAATTCACGAACCACCTTAGCATCTGCTAAGCCAGTGGCTCCTCCAGTGAGGTCTTCAACTCCCTCTAGACCCACTGCGCGTTCTTCTACACCAACTGGCAGACCTTCTGTCCCAGCTACTAAGACAACATCAAGGTCGGCAACACCAACTCGCCTACAAAGTTCATCAAGTACACCTGCACTGTCTGCTCCACCAGGCCGTTCTTCTTCAGTATCAAAGTCAGCTCCCCCTAGTTCAAAAAATCCTGTGCCATCATGTGGAAGTTCTCCAACAGTGAAATCTAGGTCCTCGAAATCCTCAGATATGCCTGCTTTCTCACTTGATGCTCCACCAAATTTGAGAACCACTTTGCCACAAAGGCCTACTTCAGCATCTAGGGCTCGTCCTGGGGCACCAAGTGTTAGATCATCTTCTGTTGGACCTGTTTCTAATGGAAAACCTAGACAGCAATCATGTTCACCTTCTAGAGGAAGGGCTGCACATGGCACTGCCAGTACTAATGGGTATGCTCGTCAAGTCACAAGTAAATCATCTTCCAATGACAGTGATGATGTAAACCCTGTACTTATGGGGACCCAAAGTGTTGAAAGAGTAGTGAACCAGAGGAAACTGGCACCACCGAAGCAATATGACCATTCCACTCAGAAGAATCCTGATGGGAAGTCTATGTCCTCTGATAGCTTAGGCTTTGGAAGAACCCTTTCAAAGAAATCATTCGATATGGCTATGAGGCACATGGTAAGCATCACTTTCCTTATTCAAAAGCACATTTTTCACTGAGCTTGTTTCTGTAGAAGCAGTATATATTCTAACTTTGGAAATTTGCTTCTACAGGATATAAGGCGAAGCATGCAAGATAACTTACAGCCTGTTCTGACAAAAGTTCCAGCTTCCTCTGTTTACAGTGTCCGAACAAGACCAACAAAAAGCAAGACTACCAACGCTACAGATTCTCCTCTTGCCACATGCAGCAATGCTAGCTCCGAACCAAGTGTCAACAATGTTTCTGCATATTTTGAAGTGTGTGAAATTGAAGACGTTGATCATGGAAGTGAGAAAGGAAACTCCTCTCCTGCATTCCAGGAAGGCAGGTGACCATTGGTCCTGGATCTTTGGTTTGCATCTGTTCATTATCTCACCATTGTTGTTTTACGAAGTTGCCTACTCTGCATGTTATTTAAGCTCAGCTCATCCTTGAGAGGTGCTGATGGTAGAAGGCAAGCTAAACTACTGTAAATTTTAAAGAATTAAGTCCGGGTGCATGTCTTTTCTAGACCTGTCACTATCAGTGGATCAAAAATCAGGTACATTCAATTACTGAGCCATAATTTGGTCATCTGTTAAGCTCTTGTTAGCAGGGATTGTTTGTACTAGATTTTTATTATTGGAAATTGAAGGGCTCCTTCAGCTTTTACATTTGCTTTGCTGCTCATGTTATGTATTTTTTACTTATATCTGGATAACTTCCACATTTGGTTATGCATTTTGACATTAAAATACCAAAAGTACGATTAGATGAAAGAACTTGATTCTTGTTCCCTTCACCATTAACTTGTTTCTGTTGGTCTTGCCAACTCTAGTTCAAGAAATGGATAGACATCTCCATAAAAAAAAAAATACAGGAAAAATAGCCAGGCAATTTGAGGATGAACTGTTGAAGGTCTGTTTCTTTTTTCTTTATTTTAAAATACAGACTCTCTCTCTCTCTCTCTCTCTCTCTCTCTCTCTCTCTCTCTCTCTCTCTCTCTCTTTAATCCAGAAAAAAGTCGCCCTCTTTCAAGTTTCAACAACCTACTTTTGAATGGAGCACAACAGACAAGACAAACAGAGCAGAACTTAATCTGGAAAAAGAGAGAAAAAAAAGGAGGAAAAATGGTGGACAAAGTAAGGAACTGGCATAGTAGCAAAGGAAATAAATCAAAGAATATTTTCCCCCAAAAGGGTTCTTCATCTTGTGGCTTCAATCAATGTTTCATAATTCAAACTTCAACTTTATGTTTTTGCAGGTCTAACTAAAATCTAGTCTTATTTTTTTTTTTGGAATGCAACTAAAATCTAGGCTTAGAAAGAAGCAGGATTATCTATGATGTGTATCCTTTGAAAATGTTTTAACAAACACAACTAGTTGATGCATTCAATAGGCAGTCAATCATTGATTCACCATCAAGGTCTGAGTATAGTTGTGATTAGGTAGGGTATGATCTTCTATTCTTCTGTCAAAAAAGAAAGAAGAGAAATTGTTTGACTCATTAAACTTAAAGATTGATGCCTTGATTTAGGGTACATTATATTTTTAATAGAGTTTGAACTGTTTGAGTCGTTTGAGTCTTCAAGCATCGGAGAGAAATACTTATGTGCAACGGTCGTGTTATGTGTCGATCAGCCGACGGTTGTGCGACACGTTTTTTATTTTTTTTCACTGCAGTGTCGAAGGTCTGTGCGGCTTCTCCGGCAAAGGGTCGTATAGCCCTTGTAACTTCTCAGGCACGACCGGACCACCACCTTGAGCTTCGGCGAGCGACTGGGACCTTCAAATCGCCATAGGTGAAATATGAGAGGGTTTTTGGTTTGCATTGTCATGGTGGTCGATGGTGGCGTCGAAGAGGAAGGAAGAAGAAACATCGCCGGAGAAGCCGAAGGACGACGATGAGCGTCTTCGCTGTTGCTGTGAAAAGAAAAAAAACACGTGTCGCACGACCATTGACTGGTCGCACAGACACGTGACACGACCGTCGCACGAAAGTATTTCTCTCCGAGCATTGTCTGTGACTCACTTCCCTTCTAGAAAAGACATAAGCTTTCAGTTGAGATGTGGAGCAAATGAAGAAACTTTTGACTAGAAACATGAGCACTCTCATAAGTCCCTCTCTAACCCACCACACACTTCAATGTTTTAGCACTCTCTTTTACTTCACGTTTTTTTTTTTTTTTTTATAACTTAAATTTTATGTTTAATGAGTTAAATTTTGTCTTGTATGAGAATAATGACTAAAACTATAAAATAAGAGTTCGAATTAAAGAGTTTAAATTTGACTTGCTTTTCTTAATTCCTATATGAATGGGAAAACTGTGAAACAAAGAAAAGTAAAACAGCGACGTCACCATCAATAGCCGTCCATGCTCTTCCATTTATTTCTGTTTATACCACAATTTTGAGTTTTGACCCTTTCCCGTATAATTCTCTTAGCATTCCTACACTAACCCAATTCTTATTTCTTTTACATATTCACACCTAATCATGGATTGTAATCTTTCCCAATCAGTCTTTCTCAGTTCCTATGCCTCTGAACTATATGAGTTTCAGTTTTTGCTCATAGAAAGACAAGCCCAGATCATCATAAAGCACCTATTTGGCTTTTAGCTGTTGAAGAAATCCAAGTTCAGGTCAGCTTGCCAATTATAAGTAGTCTCATTTTTTATTTGAATCACTTTATTTCAGTTGCAATTTGTTAACTTACTTAGCTTTGCTTTTGCTTATTTCAAATTTCACTTCCTCGATCTGAGTTATCGTGTTTTATTTACTTCTGTTAAGTGGGTTGCTGGATTTCAAGTTTGCTATGGTTCAGGGTACAAGAAGACATGTGGTTAAGGGAGTAGAGAATTGGAATTTTATGTTGCAATGGTTTATAGTTGCTTTGGTCTGCTCAATTGTTGCAAAGAAGACACGAATTTGGAACCTTCCAGCCAAGCCCAAGGTAAGAGACTGAGTTTGACTTGATCATATTAGTCTTTCATTTTTACTAAGGTGAACTTTAATACTGTAAATCAGTAAAATATGCATCTTGAGCTTCCTTGTTTAAGTTCTGTGCAGAACTTTGGTATACTGAACTTCAAAATCAAACTAATTTTGGTAAAGGGAACGCGAAAGGGTTTTGATACATTTTCAGTTTGCATATTTAGACATTTGGCACCTTTTTGTAACTATTTTGACGGTTATAAAGCCTGTGAAGTTTCTCATTGCTAACTCTCATATCTATAAGTACGTTGTAATACTACTTCTTAGTAGATTTAGGATCCGTCTATATGTAATATGCAAATCTTAGATGTGTATGTCCAAGTTTCACTTTTGTTTCAGCAGGAATTGAAACTCTTTGACTATCTCAGCTGTTGAACTGTATAATTGAAGGGAATAAGCAAGCTTGGGGTTTGGTGTGTGGGTTTGCTAAGCTAGGTTACGTTGTCTGTTACATATGCATGTTTACATCTTTGTTTATGGTTGCTTGCTGGTTTTGAACATGGCAAATTGATCTAGCCAGAGTTTATGTCTATCTGTATGGAATGCATGGTACTTTAGGGATTCCCACCAACAATGTAAGGCTCTTTTCTTATAATTCATTGAGGTCAGCGACGAGGAATTTTCACCCTTCAAACAAAATAGGTGGAGGAGGCTATGGAGTTGTCTATAAGGTGAGATGTACTTGTTAAAAATGCATAATTCCTACTGCAATTCCCTATTTTCTGGAGAGGAAACTTTCAAACACATACATAGAGATTAAGAAAAAATCCTGTAAGTAGCTCAATAGGAAGCTATAACAATTCACCTCATGGACCGCAAAATCTCTTTATTACAGCCAGGACGCAGTCACTATGTGAGTGTTTGAATCACATGTTCCCAATTTACATGCTATAATCCTAGATATGAAGGTCCTAAATTGACTTCTTGATTTAGTTACTGAAATTGAGATGAGAGAGTTGCAGACTTCTTTTCAAAGTTCTTATACTGCTGTACTATGTGTTGCAGGGAGTTTTAAGAGACGACAAACAAGTTGCGATCAAGTGTCTTTCTTCAGACTCGAGACAAGGAGCAAATGAATTTTTGACAGAGATCAACACAATATCAAGAATACGACACCCCAACCTTGTTGAGCTTATTGGCTGTTGTGTGGAGGACAATCACCGAATATTGGTATATGAATATCTGGAGAACAACAGTCTTGCAAGTTCTTTGCTTGGTAATTACTATAATATTAAAATTGTATGTTGGCTTAAGATTTCATATGGCAGGAATTTACCAAATTGATGACTTTCAATTCTGCTTTGTTCTGCTCTTTTTCTAGCTGCACTACATCTTATCCTATTCAATATGCCATTTCTCTAAAAGACTAATTCATGATATATATGATTTTCCTTTGCAAGTAATAGTGCTAAAATTGAACAACTATATTGACAGGTTCAAGAAGTCATGTTTCACTAGATTGGCCCCAGAGAGTAGTGATTTGCTTGGGTACAGCTACTGGTCTTGCATTTCTTCATGACGAGGCTGAACCACATATTGTGCACAGAGACATCAAGGCTAGCAATATACTTCTTGGTGCAAACTACTGTCCTAAAATTGGAGATTTTGGGCTGGCAAAACTTTTTCCTGATAATGTCACTCATCTTAGTACTAGAGTGGCTGGAACTGTGTAAGCTTGAATTCTACTTGTCACATTTCATTCAACTCTGTCTTAAGCTATTTAGTAGGTGAAAGATTTGTTTCTAAATGCTGTTGCATTGGGGTTTCCTCAATAATTCAAATAATTATTTCATGTAGTAACTTTATCTCATGATTTATGCCTGCAGTGGATATCTAGCCCCGGAATATGCACTTTTTGGACAGCTTACAAAGAAAGCAGATGTGTACAGCTTTGGGGTTCTTTTGCTTGAAGTAATTAGTGGCAGAAGTAGTAGTAAGGCAGCCTTTGGTGACCAAATGCTGCTTTTGCTGGAATGGGTAAAGACTCCAATCAAATAAACTGTTGATGCAATGCTTGCAGGAGTTCTTATTCTAAGACCTGACAATTGTAAAAATGCTTCTGCAGACATGGAAACTGAGAGAAGAAGAAAGGCTTTTAGAAATTGTTGATCCAGAATTGACTGCATATCCAGAGGCTGAGGTTATGCGCTTCATCAAGGTTGCGCTCTTTTGTACTCAAGAAGCCTCGCAACAAAGGCCGGGAATGAAGCAAGTAGTGGAAATGCTTTCCAAAGAGGTACAGCTAAATGAGAAGCTATTAGTTGAACCAAGGCCAAGGCGGTATGCACCTCAACGTGGAGGTGGTGCCAATTGGGACGGAGAATCCTCTTCTCAGTCAGATAAACAAAGGAAATCACCGGCAAATCCTGATGTAACTTCCACACCTTCCTATATAAATGAATCTAAGACACAAATGTTTCCCAGATGATTATTCTTTGGCTGTCCTTAGTAACATGTTGGAAGCTTGATTGCAAAACCCTGCAGGTTGTTGACATCTAGGAAGCGAGTCAAATATTATAGTATGCAGCTATGCAACTGCTTGGTTTATTTCAAGTAAAATAAAATGATAATATTCTTTTACAATCGGAAAGTCGTCTTGATCGAATTATTCTAATCTTAATCAAAGTAATGAGAAACAAATATTCTCTCATCCTCTGACTGGCCTCCGACTTATTCTAACCCCCATCCTCCCTCCC
Source organism: Fragaria x ananassa (assembly GCA_034370585.1). Classification (NCBI taxonomy): domain Eukaryota; kingdom Viridiplantae; phylum Streptophyta; class Magnoliopsida; order Rosales; family Rosaceae; genus Fragaria; species Fragaria x ananassa. The sequence continues at coordinate 6,228,601 of CP139753.1, forward strand.
TAAATATCTGCATTTTCATTTCAAGGCAATGTTTTCTTAGCATTAAGTAGATTCATATTTGAATGCTCGATGGGACATCGTCCTTAAACAGACATGATTCTGGAACGAAGTGTAGAAATTCAATCTAAAGTCCCCAACTAGTACATATCATACTCCAAATTCCATCTAAGCAAGAGAGCCATTTGGACAGACTCAAATAGACACCTCGTATATGTGGACTTGACCCCAGAAAATGATGAAAATCTAGGATCATACCAATCCAAGCCACTGATATATGCTGGAAGTAATAACAAAACATTACTTATTTGTATGGTTCTCTATGTGTTGTTCATTTAGACAGTTGAGGACTGATCTGAAGAGAAAATCAAGTAAATATATCAACAAATTAAACCACCGATATCATGCACCAAACCTCGATTATCTCCTTCAGCCTCTCCTTCTCCTTCTCTCCCAACTCAATCCTGCACATCATGACAATATCACACGTAAGCAAATCGGATTAATTCCACCTATAGGGTAAGGCTGGTTTCAGGGCGGGCTAGGACTGAAGGGCCAAATGATGAGGCCTAATTTTAGTAATCAATCATGCTCGTTTCATTGAGACGCTATAGGAATAGTAAAACATGCATTTTTTCCTTTTTCTTTTATATTTTAGTTGACAGTTTTTTTTTTTTTTACAATGTAAAGATTTAAATATAGGATTTAAGAGTAGAAAATTAATTAAGATTCTTATCAAGACAAAAATGAAAAGTAAAAGTTTGATTCAAAGTTAAACCTCATAGGCTCATCACTAGGAATCATCGGTAATAAGCTTACTTATCTACAAAAACACTAATATTTACGGTTTTTGACAGACAAAATGTGAAATTCACTGAAAATATTGCTTAAAAACAGGACCACAATTGATGAGTAATGACATAAAAGTAGACCCTGTTCTGAATGCTTCCACAGTCAGTAAATTTGACCATCGTTGCACTATTTTCTCACAACATACATGGTCTATACGCATGCATGTTGTGTGAGAAAACACCTTGAGGAAGCAAATCTACTTTGGGCAATAGTTTCAAAGAGTCTCAGTTTAGAGGCCCAATCCAATTGCTATCAGGTTGTCCATGATAACAACGTGGAGGCCCATTTTAAGATTAGGACTCCTATCAGTCTTCAGCTGAAAAAATCCACAAACGATAAAAGTCTGTAATAAAATTATATTTTTGGTCTGACAACGGTCAATAAGCGAACCTAAATAATTAAGGCCTCCCAATAAGACACGTGTTAAACTTTTTCCACATCTACCTGCGAAGGGCATGATACGCAATAGCGACAAGTACCGTACGAAAGGGCTATTCCGTAATTCCACCCATAACTGACCCTTCGGGGCTATAAATACATCGCACCCTCCTTGTTTGAAACCGTAGGCATTTAGATTTTAGAGAGGGAGAGAAATAATAGAGAGAGAAAGAGCCACGAGGTCTTTAGAGAGAGAAAGAGAGAGAAGAGTGAGAGAGAGAGGAGTAGATAATAGTGAGAGCAAAACTGGAAAATTACTCCGAATTTTTCCACAGAAAACCCCTGATCTTTCCAACATTTACGAATTTACCATTGGAAAATTTGATCTGAATGAGCAGTTTAGGGTTTAGGTCCGTGGTCTTTCACGGCGAGCTTTGCTTGGGTGAGCTGGACGCTATCCCGGTGACGGAGGCGAAATTTCAGTTCCCGAACAACGAGATTCGAATCCACCACATCTCGCAGCAAAGTGAACGCTGTCCACCTCTCTCAGTTCTTCAAACGATTTCTTCATTTTCGGTGAGATGCAAGCTCGAATCGTCCATACCAGTTGAACAGCCTCATTTGATCAATCTCCACGCCTCCTGCTTCTACGAGCGCAAGGTCCATCTTAATTTGATTGTTTTTGGTTTTCGTTTCGCGTTTATTCGTTCAGATTTTTAGTTAGAAATGTGTGTAGAAGTTTGCTAAATGTGTGGATTTACATTAATTGGCTTAAAAATTTAGTTAATGAGGTAGTACAGTTGGCGAATCGGATATCGTAGAGGAATGTGATCTAGTTTTTGTTGTGAATGTCTGTAATTTTAGTTGGTGATGAAGCAGTGTAATAACGGAGTGATTTGGTTTTGTTGTGCAGACGGCAGTAGTGTTGGTTGGAAATGAAGAGATCCATTTGGTGGCAATGCCGAGTAAGCAAAAAAAGTTTCCGTGCTTTTGGTGCTATTCGGTTCCTATAGGTCTGTATAGTGCTTCTCTTGGGATGCTGAACCCAAGGTGTCTCTCAATTGTATTTGATCTCGATGAGACGCTTATTGTTGCCAACACAATGAAGTCGTTTGAGGATAGAATTGAGGCCTTACGAGGCTGGATTGCACGAGAGGGTGAAACGTCGCGAATAGCTGGAATGTCTAATGAAATGAAACGGTACATTGACGATAGGTGGCTGTTGAAGCAGTATATAGATAATAATTGCGTGGTGGATAATGGGAAGGTGTATAAGATTCAAATGGAGGAGGTTCCTCCTCTGTCAGGTAATCACGAGAGAATCCGTCGGCCGATAGTTAGAATGCCAGACAAGAACATTGTGCTCACTCGCATCAATCCTGAGGTTGGACGACTTCCATCTATACTTGTTTATCTCTGTTCTGTTGTGTGGTTCTGTGCATTACTTAACTGTAGAACTTTCAATTGATGGATTGTTTGTAGTGAAGATCGGGAAACAATTGCATGCTGAGGCTTAGAAATATTCAATGGATCTATTATGCTGGGTATAAGAACATTATCACTCAGAACCAGGAGTTTGAAATTGTTAGGGCTTTCAAGAATGTGTGCATAGGTGTGGTATATACTTTCCAATTGAGGAGGCGGTGTAACTGCTTATGTTTTTTGTTTTTGAACGACGGTACTTCTTATTTAACAACATTTGTATGTGAGCTTGTTGATTCTATTATACTAGCACCCAGACTATCATTGTCTCTAAAAAAGAGAAATATTTAAAAAGGAGAAACACTGATAAGTAGTCTGACCCATCACAGTAGCTGCATTTTTCGTTAACTTTTATTTGTAGTTCATACTAGCGTGTAAAATCTAACATTATATCATTTTCCCACTGCAGGTTCGTGATACAAGTGTGCTAGTGAGGTTACGGCCGGCGTGGGAAGATCTGAGAAGTTATCTAACTGCAAAAGGACGGAAGCGGTTTGAAGTTCATGTCTGTACCATGGCTGAAAGGGACTATGCCTTAGAAATGTGGAGGCTTCTGGACCCAGAAGAACAACTAATAAGTTCAAAGCAACTTCTTGACCGTGTTGTTTGTGTCAAATCAGGTAAGCATGCCATCATATTGTAGGTTAACTGGTCTTGATAGACCCTTATTTTCTGTTGAGCAGTAGTACTTATAAGATGATGTTATTATGCCATTTTACAAGGTTTCAATATTTCTATTAATCAATTGTCTACAATACTAGAATAGGTTCGTATTGTATGATACAAAAGTCATCAGGGATGGACCTGATGGTGTAATTAGTTGAAGCTATTTCATGTCTTGATTAGCTGTTTTAAAATATTGGTTTGTGGGGTGGCAATTTACTCTTTGTTTATGTTTTTAATCTGGGTTTAACTTATCAGGTTCACGGAAATCTTTACTCAATGTCTTCCAACATGGAACGTGCCATCCAAAGATGGCCATGGTTATTGATGATCGTTCAAATGTTTGGGAAGACAAGGATCAACCTCGAGTTCATGTAGTTCCAGCTTTTACTCCTTATTATGCTCCTCAAGCAGAGGTACTTAATGTTATAATGTTATTCTTGTATCAGTTTAGTTTTATATTGGCATATTTTTATTTAGATAAATCCCATTGTAGTTTTAACGTAATTTCTTCGACAGACAGCTAGTCCTGTTCCTGTCCTCTGTGTAGCAAGAAATGTTGCATGCAATGTCAGAGGCTGCTTTTTCAAGTAAGATTAATAACATTACAGTACATTGTTAATTTGCAATAAATGTGAGTTTCATAGAACTTGCTTTCTAAGTCATTTTGTAATCTCGAATGCCACTTGTTTACAGAGAGTTTGATGAGATTTTCTTGCGAAGAATTTCTGAAATTTTTTATGAAGATGAGGTGGTAAATTTACCTCCTTCTCCTGATGTGAGCAATTACTTGATATCAGAGGTATGTGAATTGAAGATGTATGACTCTTCATTAATTGATTGAAAGTAAGTATATCCCTGTATACTTTATGATATCATCTAAATGCTTTCGTTGTCAGGATGCTGGTTTTGTACCAAATGGAATTGCTCCCCTTAGTGAAGGAATGCATGGTGGTGAAGTTGAACGGAGACTGAACCAACATGTAAGCTTTTCTTTCCATGCTGCACATGGCTTCTATTATATGCTGACAGAAAATGAGTGCGGGGAAACTTAGTGTCTTCCAGTTGTAGAATTGGTTCGTATGGATGGACTATTGTGGTCCTGTTGTTGCTTTGTATGCTGTATTAGCCATGATGATTTGTGTGCATTTTTTGAACAATTGTTATTCTTTTCAGGATGATAGAGGTGTTATGGACACATTTGCTCATTCTAATCATGCTGAGTTAAGACCTGATAACTCTTGGAAACCTGTATTAACTGTCCCTGTCCCCAATGTCCCTGGTGCAACTTCATTGAGACCGGTCATGCCTACTTATAGTATGGGATCCATTTGATGCTAGTTCTTTTAAACTCTTGGTTATACGTATCTCATTGTACTATATTGCCAACTCTGTATACTAATTTATCTTTTATCATGCCTTAGAACCTGGTTTGCTTGGACCTCTTGTAAGACGAGACAGCTTTTCTGATCGTGAGAATAAGATGAAGAGAGGACTTCTTGGTACAAATCCTTGCCTAGATATAAATAGTCAAAGCTCTGGTGAACCCCCACAATCGTCTAGAGTACCTGCACAAACTTCAGGGTCCACAGTACACACACAAGGAGGGTGGTTGGTGGATGATGACAAGAGAAGAGGAAATTCAAGTTTTCGACCTCCTGGTTCTGCTCAAGAGTCTGATGTTTTAAAACCTGAGAAGCTGGCGTACCAGAATCCGTTTAGTCTTAATAAACCGTCTCCCGCTGTTTTACCCTCACAGACATCTGAGGTAAGGAGGGAAGAGGTTTGTTCTGAAATTCTTAAAATTTGTTGAGAACCACTTACTGGTTTTGACAATCTTAACTGAGGTGTAAGTTTATGGACTAACACTGTCAATGCTTGCTCCACATGCAGGTTAGCTCTGGACATAATTTCCAAAAACAAAATCTTCCTTTTCCAAGTCTGTTATCAGGTAGGTGATTCGTTTCACATGGTAAAGAAGCTCATATTATTGGAGCAAGTTGTGGACGATTCACATTATTCTATAATTCTCCTCCGTTAATATATCGTTGGAATAGTAAACTCGTACCCAGAAGTTTTACTTATATATTATGGTGCACTATATGCTTGCAACTCAAAGTTTATTGTTCCTGCAATCTGTTATTTTCTAATGGTTTTATATATGTGAGCCATCTGAAACATTTAGCACCTCATGGTGAAAGTTTGTTAATTAATGGAGATAATAACATAGATTTGTTAGATCCATCTATAATTGTGGGTACGATGAACACTTATTATCTTTCCTTTTAGTTAGGAAGTTTAATTAGGTTCTTTCTATCTTACTATTATTCATTTGTGACTACTTATTTATTTATAATCGGTTGTTTGTGCAGAGGGTGGTGTGTCTCAGAATCAGGCATCTTTTCTAAAATACGAATCTGGAAAAGTGAACGCGCTACCGTCCCCTTTATCTGTAGGCGTGCTGCAGGAAATTGGTCGGAGGTGCAGCTCAAAGGTACAAAATTACAAATAAATGAAGTCCTCCCTCCCCCAATTGGTCTTGTCATATTTCAATTTTTATTTATGGAGTTCTTGATGTTGTGACACAGGTTGAGTTTAAAGCTGTTTTAAGCACCAGTAACGATTTGCAGTTTTCTTTTGAGGTCAGTGGAAGTCCCAATATTAATTCAATTGTATTTCAGCAATGTTCACTGATACTACCAAAGCTCTAAATAATTCAATGAATACCCACATACCTTTTTTTTTGTTTTTCTGTTTTTTGTTTTTTTGTTTTGTTTTGTTTTTTCTTTGGAATGAAATAAAAGACTTGAAACTGATTTCAAGTTTATTGTCCTTATTTGGATGTTACACTTTGAATTTTATTTGGTATAAGAAACTAATCTTGTATAATGAGACTGTTTGTCTTTTTCTTAAAACAGGTTCTCTTCACTGGGGAGAAGATAGGTTTTGGAACTGGAAGGACAAGAAAGGATGCTCAACAACAGGCTGCTGAGAATGCACTTCACAGTTTGGCTGGTAATATTATATTTGAAGCCACATTTATCTGTTTTCCTCACATCTGTCTCAGATATTTTGTTTTATTTGTGTTTTTCCTTTTTTCTATGTGTCAGTTTCACTTATACCAGCCAAACGTTGAATATGAAATTGCAGAAAAATATGTCTCATATATGGCACCGCGAACCGGAGCTGTTAACAAAGATTTTGATAAACTCTCTCTTGGAAGTGAAAATGGATTTGTTGTGGACATAGTTGGTCCAGGATCAGCTGAGGTCCTAATGGATGATGGCTTGCCAAAAGAAAGTACTTCTGAGGTGGGGAATCGATGATGCTTTCATTAATTGCTTATTTTCTATGTTCAGAAACATAGGTGATGCTTGGATAAAGGGTATGTGGGCAAGACATTTCCAGACAAGGGTAGTGGTTTTATAAGGAAAACCACTCCTATGAATATTGCATCGCACGAAGATGTGATGGCTAAACACTGAAAGGGGAGTGGCTTCATGTCTCCATTTATTCTTGTTTGAAAGGTACGGGATTGGTTGTCTGTCCCTCATTTCTACCCATTATCCAAGTATTCCCATGTACTTGGTTTAAGTTATGTTTTCTTATATTGTAAGAGTTTCTGATTCTCTCCCAAAAAAAAAAAAAAAAGAGTTTCTGATAGTTATGTATTTGATAAACATGGTAAATAGGGTTATTCCCTTGACTGCATGAAGATTTTTATAAATCTCGCAGATTCTCATTCTTAACCACAAAATAAATGCTGGAATTAACATGTACAATGCCCATTTGTTCCTGTGAGAGCGAAGTTTCTGCACCGTTAGTGACTCCTTCTGGACAAATTAGAAAACACTAGAGTACATGCAATTATCATAAATTTATTGGGCTAATAATGTAAATGCACAGGCTTCTGAAGGTGAGCCTGCGAGCTCTTCTATTGTGGCGAGTCAGCAAGTTCAAAAGCGTGCCAATTCCCCAAGGTAACACTGGCAATTTCTTAAATTGAGCCATTCATTTTCCGGAATAACTATTGGTTCTGCCAGCTGTATGATTGACCAATACTAGAAAGTAATGATGTGATTATTGCCATATTGACACCAAACCTAATTCACGTTCATGGTCATGTATGGCACTTTCTTCAATAATGAGTTTAATGCTCCTAATTCATGTTCATGGTTTCAAATTCTTATTCTGGTAAACTGTGTTTGCAGGTTGCTACAACCTGTTTCAAATAAACGATCCAAGGAAGAACATGCAGGAGGTCCACCAAACCTATCATATTCTCGGCTGAGGAAGGGCCCTAGAGACAAACCTCGGGACTGAACTCATTTCAGTCATGTCCTTCTGCTAGTGCATCCTCCCTCTCCTGGAGAAATGATGTGATGATCCCACAGAGGTCCGGTGGAACCATCTCTCTCTGCCACTTTAGCAGTGGCAGAGAGAGAGCGAAGAGAAAAAGGAGCGGGCTTTCGAGGCATACAACTAGGCATCTCAGACTACTTGAAGTATCTCTCTCACTCGACAATTCGGCATAGTTTTAAATAATGCAAAGGTGAAGGAGTATTTTTCATAGTTGTTGGAAAGGTGGGCTATAATTTTTTTTCCCCCATTTGGGTCCATATTTTCCTGCTTATAGTGATATTCTAGTTGAATGTGGGGAAATGGGGCTCGCCATTTCTTCTTGTTCAGGTCTTCTTAGGTTTAGTGCACACGTTATGATCCTTTACTTCCCTTCTGAGCACAATTGTACAGTTAGACTCGTTCCTTTTTCGATGATACTTTTCCGAGTCTACAATTCTACGAATGCATAATAGCTTTTTCTATCAATTACATAGGCAGTTCTTTTCAGTTGTTGTTTTCCTACCACCTGTTACCGAGCGTTCTTTTCAGTTATCTTCTTTTTACAGTCCAGACTCCTTTCCTCTTATAATAATTTTAATATTGTCTTCACTCACATGTGTCTTGTCTTTTTTATGAAATATTTAACTAAAAAAAAATGGTGTGGATCCTAAAATAGGAAGTGTAAATTTCACTCCTATATATTTTTACCACTGTCAGAGATGAACTTACTGGAGTCTGATCAATCATATTGGGGCATAACTTCTTCAATATTACTTTTAACAAAATTGAGAAATGCGCAATAATGATTCCAGCCTATCAACGTTAGCTTGACATGCCAATCTACTCACAGTCAATATATACGAATCATTTATAGGACACTTTAGAAGTTGAATGAAAATACCGATCCCTTCCATGTTCTAGTTGATACCAATATATGATATTTTCCATTTCAAGTTGCTAAACGTGTCATTATAATAACGGGTGAAAGGTGTAATTTTGCATATTGTCTGCGACTCTGCAACGTACTGATATGTAGCTTCTTCAATAAAAACGAGTCAGTCTGCCTCTATATCAAATCTAGTCTACTTGTTGTATATGTTCTTTGTAGTTTCTCTTATAAAAATGAGGCAGTAGTAAAAAAAAAAAATTTCATAAATTCAAACAGTCTTCACAAGTTATGAGACAAATACATTAGCTGCAGATAACATCGAGTTGGAAGTTGGAAATTGTTGCTATCGATGTCCAATACATAAATCGAGCTGCACTGACTGAACAGTTTGGACTTAGAAATCTAACAGTCAGCTGGACACTGATTTTCATGCAAAGGCTGACCTCGAGTTCCGGAAGAAAAGCACCCAATGGCCTTTATAATCAATAGTCATTGGAACTGAGCATACGATTCTTCCAGGTAATTCGTTATCTCTGTTCCACTTTCACCATTATTACAATGTCTTCGCCATTTAGAATAGGGAATTGGACGCAGTAGAATATGTTGCACAGCTTTGCCTGCTCCTTTCTTTCCGGCTACATGTTACTTTCAAGTATAACCCGAAGAAGCCGAAGAGTCAGCAAAACTTATATACAACTATGTATCTATCTCTCTATGTGTTCGGTCCCAAGAAGGACGGATAGACATATAGAGCTGTACACATCGGTGGTAAAGAGAAATTGAAATTCAAGCTGCATTTATAGTCTTATGCTGCATTGGAGGACATCGATTGAGTCGCTCAAATGATGACAATATCAGAAAGCAGCAATAAAACCCTGAAATCTTTATACAATCAGCAATCTGGACACACATGGCAAACTCTTTCATTTGTTATAAATCCTCAGTTCCTCACTCGCACATATCAATCAGTTGTGTTCATGACAGATAAAAAAAAAATACTATGCTTTGAAAAACAGTCAGCTTCCTGGTATATACATGACAAACCTAAGGATAAAAATCCTGAGCACTATTATAGGATAGGCACAAATTCAGGTATGTACATACTATTACAAAAATTAAAAGATGCCTTCTCCAGCTCTCTCTGATGGCCGCCACAAAACTTCAGCAACAAATAAGGAGTCACAGGTTCAAATGAACTCCAGAGATTTACACTAAGGCAATCTGAAATTTATCAGAACTTTCTGCAGTAGTTTACGACCCCATTGCATGTCCTTGTGCCAGACATCATGGACTTCCTCTGAGGCAGACTGTTCTGCAGTTTCAGCAGTTTCAGCCTTTTGCGCAAGTTCATCATCCAAACTCACTTCATCTTTGTTGAACATGTCATTGGTTTCTGCTTGAGGTGAGCCATTGGGCAGGTCAGGCTTGGACTGATTTTCCCTTTCAGCTGGTTGAGGCTTTTGCTCGAGTTCTTCATCAAACTTCTCTACATTACCATTGAGCATGTCCATTGTTTCTGCTTGAGATGATTCACTGTAGGGTTCTTGCTTTTCTTCTAGCTGATTTCATTGGTCAGTACATGTAAAGCAACAGAAACAACATATCAACAATAGCACTAACAAAGATGGAAGAGTGTATCTATTTCTATATCAGTCTCTGGTATTGAAGAGAAGTAGTCTGCCATAGAAGTGATAAAAAAAATTCATCATAACAGCTCTATCAGTACAATATATCACTACAAAACAACTCACAATATACAGCATTCAAGTGACAGTGCATGGTTATACGTCCCCATTCACATGTTTTTAGGAACACGATTCATGTATGCAGAAAATTTGACTATATGGAGATCCACAAAGTTGCAGCAGAAGAAAGAAAAGAAGTATTATATGGAATGCTTGATAGATCACTCAACAGCATAGTTTTGTGCAAGTTTATATCGAGTAGGAGAAAATTCTCTTAGCTTTTGTATTGCTGACTGTTGCAGAATACAACTTTTATTACAAGAAAATATTGTTAAACTTTAAACTTTGTTGATTGCTGTTGGTAAGAACAATACAAGAACCTCTCATCTTTAAGCATCATCCTTTTCATATCTATGCAATTTAAATGACTGTTAATATTGATGAAATCAAATACTTTTGCCTTGTGATACATAATCTTCATGACCTTTTCTTCATAGGACCATATTTAGATCCAAAGACAGTACAAGCTGTAAGCCAAAACTATTTAGTATTGAATCTCCTAGCCCTGGAAAACTCGCAGTTTTTGGAATTGAAATGGAGTGTTATTTCAGGCTGAGGCAGATGCAGTAGAAGAAAAAGAAAAAGACAAAAAAAAACTTCACTCTCATCAAGCAGTTACCTCTGGCATATTCAGTTCCGCAGCTTCATAATCTCCGACCAAACCATCAAAGGTCATCGGTTTCTCAACTTCCTCTGTGTTTGGTTCTTCAGCTTGAACAGCTGGCACACAAGTCAAGCCAGGTACCAGAACAGGTCCTTCTTCCTCATAGTTCATTAGGCTTCCCTCAATGTTTGAGCTTGCCAGGTTCCTTGCTTTTGCATCTCTACCATTGTTTCCATAAATGTTCTGTGCCACCATCATCTCGTTTGGGATGGCTGCAGAATCCTCACTTGGGGCATTAGTTCTTGCGTCCGTATGTTGCTCATACGGTTCCATCATTTTCTTTGGCCATTTTGGTGTTATGTTCTCAGCAACAACAGTTTTGCGCTTCTCTTGTGAGACAGACTCAGTAACAGTTTGTTCCTCGTATGATTCCACTAACGGTATCTGTGCTGGATCAGTGTAACTATCAACATTGGCCGACTCCAAGTTTATGTTAAACACTGGCTCCTCTTCTGGAAATGTCAAGTTGTCAGCCTCTGGAATCAATACATCTGAGTTAATATTAGAATCATCAACCCGGTGATAGTTTTGCGCTTCCTCCGTTATCTTCTGAAGTTCAGCATCTCCCCAATCTTCAAAAACAGTGATTGTGTTTTCAGTTTCCCAGGTTTGGAAAATTCGATCTGGGCCAGGTTGCCACAAAATATTCCCTGCATCTCCTGTTAGTATGAACTTGAACTGGATTGATTTTCCAACTGGTATATCCTATTTAAACATACATAAAGGACATTAGACCCCAAATTCAGTTTTCACTTTACAAAGAATAAAAACAACACTTCTTAGTAGGATTTCTACTCACTAGCTCAACAGACCATACATTCCCATCAGACCAGTCCATTGGTATCGCCCTCTCAGGGTCCCATGAACCCAAAATAGGATCATCCCCAACTATGAGGAACTGCTGACCAAAGGAGCACTCTTTCTGCAACTGGAACTTGACATGCATGGTTTTTATTGGATCTGCACAAAATGGAAATGCTACTGAGAAGTAGCTAACAGATACAGACACTTCCATTTCTTGACCGAAAAACAGACTTACATGAATCTTGAATTTGAACATCTTGAGTCTCCAATTCTGCCTGCACATACAACACTAAAAATATCAGATTGGTAGTTTCAAACTAGATCAGAAACGAACAGAAACAAAGCCTGGTACTAGCATTCTTTAATAATCATGATCTTCTATACAGATATGGTAACAAATTCATAAAACATAAACTGTTCATTATCAGATTCTACTTGGATCAACCCTATTGTCTTATAAGGACAGTGTTTAAAATCCTGATAAAGAAAGAAACCATATTTCTAAATGTAAATGACCCTTTTTGTTTCTTCCCATTATTATATGAAACAAGTTCTTCCACAACAAGAAAGCATCCCACTAAATAAAAAGCAATATCAAAACCAAAATGTGATCATAACAAAAGGACATTAATACTATATCATATTTTAAACAATCAACAAAGATAAATATAATACAAATCTGTCTGTCAAACTCAAACACCACGAAATGAATTTGACCTGGGTTTTCGATGAGAGACAAACAAGAGGCTTGATGGGCTTCCTCTGTTGCAGAAACGCCACCAAATTCAAGAACCGAAAGTCTCCATTTTTCTTGTGAGGCCTGAAAAAGCAAGAAGCTTCTGCAACCCTGTTCACCAAGCCAGCCTCTCTGTCCCTGTAAATTTCCAACACTACCCTCGAACTCGGACTCGCCAGCGTTTTCATAACTCGCTCTCCCAACTTAACTCACAAAGGTAGATGCCCCTTTTGTTGTAAGCAAGCTAAGGTTGCCTGTCTCTGTCTCACTTGTTTGTTCTCGAAGTGATCCACTTCTGGTGGTGTGGCTATTCTATTTTTGTGTAGTAGTGAGAAGCAGAGGTTTAGACCCAGTTATATAAATGGAAGTGGGGCCTAGTGGGATGATAAATGAGCGGATCAGACTCCACGTGGCGTGGTGGACAGGTGGTACCCTGGGACTGGGGTTGAATCTGGCTATTACTCAACGTGAGAATCTCAACAACCTGAGGATTTTTGCAGACGGGAGTATTAATGGGAAATGTGACCTTTAGCGTCATATTCCGTGATCGTTGCCGTGAATCCCAACCGTTTGTTTTAGTGTCAACGGTGGGCACTCAAAGTGGCAGATGCTACGGTGGTGTCCTAAGTGGAAGAGAGTTTTGGGAGGGGCGGTCGTGGTGACGTGTGGCATGTTTGAGCATTTTGTGACATTTGAGCAACACGATAGGATAGGGTAAATGTTTTATAAGGTTTTTAGAATGTGATTGTTGCATCTGACATGTCATATAACGCAACGGTACGGTCACTCTTTGTTTATGGTCGAAATTTAAAACTTGAAACTTGAAACTTGAAACTTTTCAACATGAATCCAACCTGCCATATAATGCAACGGTACGGTCGCTCTTTGTTTATGGTTAAAATTTGAAACTTGAAACTTTTCAATATTAATTCAAGCAGAGAAGCCGGATTCAAAACAATCAAAGAGTAAAACACTATTTTCATTTTAAGTGTACAATTACAAGTCTACAAAGTCTAGTGTATGGAAATCCTATTACAACTGCTGCTAAATATATTAGAGATACGAGTGTGCTAGTAGCTGATACACTAGCTTTGAAAGAATGTCTTCATACAACGTGGCTTCAACAAATGCAATCAATGGTTATCAATGGAGACTCCAAGATTCTTATTGACTGCCTCAATGGTAGGGTTGCTACTTCATGGTGTATTAGCTCTGTAATTCAAAACATACGTTGGCTGGCTTCGTATTTTCACACTTGTTACTTCTGACATGTTCATAGAGAGACAAACTTTGTAGCTGATAGAATAGCCTCAATAGGCCTTCACTCTGTTACTCCTCTAGTATGGTTTTACTGCCTTCCCCTTTATGTGTCTCTGACGTTCCATTTGGATCAGTTGGGAATGGCGGTCCCTAGAGGTTTTGTGTTGTAGTTTTGCACTTTATTTCAGTAATAATAATAATAATAATAATAATAATAATAATAATAATAAAGTCTAGGGCATGTGTAGGGCTGTCAATTCCGACAGGACTTGACAACGCAACTCGAAACCTGCATGAAATAAAGTGGGTAGAACCCGCACGATTAAAAAGTGGGTCAACGACGGGTCAACTTTATTGGGGAACAATCATATATTTGATTATAAATATGATAGAAATTTCAATAAAGAATATAAGAAACATAACAATATTCGTTTAGGATTGAAAGTAATGAATCAATCCTAATATAGGAGTAAAATAATGTAAGAATCATGTAAAAGTAATACAAGGAAAGAAAGAACTGACTTGATATTCCGATTGAGGCATGCATAAATGCACTTGACTAAAGACAGATTTCACCCCTACCCTTGTGCTTGTAGTTCGATGGGCGTCCGCCTTGTAGAATACAACAATCGATGATCCAAAATAAAAGCACCGCAATTTTGGAATCTAGCGAACCATAAATTGTATCTTATACTCTCTTGACACGAACAAGACATATAGAAGAATTGAGGATTCTCAATCTCATCTTTTAAGGAGAAATGAGTATGGGTTTATATAGAACCCCAAGTGAACCAACATGTCCGTTCACTTATCTGCTTGAAGAGACACACTTATTCCTAAAGACACCTATTGAAAAAGACACACACTTTCAAATGGAAAAGTCATGAGTAATTTTATTTTCATTCATATTGGATATTATTACATAATTTCCAACAATCCCCCACATGAATGAAAATGACAAGGACAATGAATGACAAGGAATAAGAGAGTACAAGCGAACAAGAGATGCATTTGAAGAGGTGTCTTTTGGACTTGAACCTTTCATAGTGAAGACTTATCGGATTTACTTGGTGAAATAGTAGATGTAGAAGATCTTTGAACTATTCACCGTTTGTGTAAACCAAGACAATAAGCCTCACACATCTCTTATTCTAACACACAATGGTTCTTACGGTTGTGTTCATTTTGGTCCTGAACAATTTCCACATTCATGAGAGCTTTAGAGAACTAAGCCATATCATTCTCATAGAAGCGACCCGACTTCTACTCTCATATAGGTGATCACACTAATTAAGAACACTCCGCTATATTCTTCTTGATAACAAGATATTAGTATCATTAAATGCAAAAGCATAACCGTATTACAGCTACGGAAAACACACATTGATCATAGGAATGAGTGAGTTGTGTGTTATGCATCTTGAGTCTTCCCCAACTAGTTTGCCTATTGAACCTAGACCATGGGATCTTCAATGTTGCTAGGTTAGGTTTCCGCCAAGTAATGACTCATTGTGTTATTGGCTTTAACTCATTCCCCTCGATCATCAACTATCTCTCTTGTCAAACCATTAAACATTTGGATCCATAAGGTTGACAATCAAATCAAATTCCACTTGAGAGTAGTTGTGTATATCTTTGTGATATACATACGTAAATGCCAAAACATTCTAACACTATCCTTCAGTTGTATTACATATAATTTATAGGCATTATAAATACCCCCACATTTGAGAAGTAAACCCTCAATCATAGGTTCTTGTAATGCAATTAAGATAGTAATGTATTCCCAAAAACCTCATTTAAGAGTGCATTCGTTTATGGAATAACTATGCTATCTTTTTTTTTCCATGCACTTCTCCAACTTGGGATGTCTATTTAGTGATTGAAGCATTACTCATCGAACATCTTTCTCTTACTTTTGTTCGTAAAACAAGAGTACGTCTTACTAACATTTGTAAATGCTTCTCATTTGTATATGATCATAAAGATCTTAAATCTTTCAATGATAACATCACAATTGGGATTATCGCCATAAATCACTTTTCATCACCGATTTTTAACTTTCATCTTGTATATATACTTTATATACATCACAGACTACTCATTATCTTCCTTCTAACCAATGCCACACTACTCCTTGTATTAAGATAAGAAATCAATCGCAGTAAGAGACCATAGCAATTTTTCTCTTTCGAATGCTTCTTGATTTGGTTAGGACTCATCGTCAAACATGATTGTTCCATTGTAAATTCTGTCTTTAGATTGTTGGGGAACAATCATATATTTGATTATAAATATGAGAGAAATTTCAATAAAGAATATAAGAAACATAACAATATTCGTTTACGATTGAAAGTAATGAATCAATCCTAATATAGGAGTAAAATAATGTAAGAATCATGTAAAAGTAATACAAGGAAAGAAAGAACTGACTTGATATTCCGATTGAGGCATGCATAAATGCACTTGACTAAAGACAGATTTCGCCCCTACCCTTGTGCTTGTAGTTCGATGGGCGTCCGCCTTGTAGAATACAACAATCGATGATCCAAAATAGAAGCACCGCAATTTTGGAATCTAGCGAACCATAAATTGTATCTTATACTCTCTTGACACGAACAAGACATATAGAAGAATTGAGGATTCTCAATCTCATCTTTTAAGGAGAAATGAGTATGGGTTTATATAGAACCCCAAGTGAACCAACATGTCCGTTCACTTATCTGCTTGAAGAGACACACTTATTCCTAAAGACACCTATTGAAAAAGACACACCCTTTCAAATGGAAAAGTCATGAGTAATTTTATTTTCATTCATATTGGATATTATTACATAATTTCCAACAAACTTGTCATGACCCATTTAATAAACTGGTTAGCCACGGGTCAACCCGCTAACACAAAATGAACCTACATAACATGTTTATTAAATGAGTCAGGTTATATAATATATAACCTACTTACACGACCCATTTAAAAAGTAATATTACATGTGTATGAGGGTCTAATACGTCTTTCTTCACTTTAGTCTAGGGTTACTGAAACACTATAAATTCTCTTGTTTCAGTCTTGTATCAATACACAAACCTTAAGGTTCACGGCTCATTGCTCTTTGTGTTCGCGGCTTATCAGCTCTTTGCAAAAATATTTTGGTCACGTCAATGACAATTATATATATGAGAATTATTTGACTGATTCTTAGTTTTGCTTGATCAGCTCTTACCTTTTATGCTGAATAAAGTGAAAAAGACTTGGAAGTTAGGATTTGAGGTTTTTAAATTTAAAGTTAAACTTCAAATTTAATTATAGAATATGTCTTTCAATTTTAGTATAATTTATTATTCTTGAGTTGATTAGGGTCAGTAGCATTCACCTGGTCAATTAAAAAAATCATGGTTAATCACCCTTTGATGTAAATCCAATGATTAAAAATATTATTTTAAGGGTGGTGCAATTAACACACTTATTTTTGTTATTAACACACCATTTTAAATAATTTTGTTTTTAACTATCCAAACTACCCTTACTTAATTCTTTTTCTTCTTCTTAATATATTTGGTACATCCTCGATTCAAAAGGAACAAAACTAAGGTTCTTCAAAATAGGATTGACCCCATCAGACCAAAAAAAAAAGAAGGATTGACCTTACCTAACTGCAATCTGCAACATAGAACCAACGACCTCCATAATCTGCCTTTTAATTAAGGAACCTGGGTTCAGTCCCACCCAATTCGATGAACAACTCAAGGGCTTCCTACATCGTGGCCTCATTCTCGTTGTTTAAAAACTCTATCAAAGTCCTGATCATCGCTGGCATCAATCCCTTGTTTGCAATAATACTGGTGTGGGTAATCGCCGATTTTTAAAGCTTGAGGGAATCAGAGGAGACGCAGAACACCGAAGAAGCTCCGACTATCTGTTATCCGGCTTGGGATCGCTGCTCATTGGAGGAGGCCATCATGTGGGGGGATTAGGGTTTCCAAAGGGGCGAGGTCGGGTCTAAGAATCGTGTCGTGTTGAGTTGCGGCTGATGGAGCTCAGTCAACTCGACGGTTGAAATCGGCGACTGGTGGTGGTGGTGGTTGCTGTCTCTGTTTATGGCTTTTGAGTTTTCAACGAAAAAGATCATAAGTCGCCAAAAAGAAAAAGAAAAAGAAAGGGATTCAAGGAAGGGTAGTCTGGGTAGTTAGAAGCAAAATTGTTGAGAAATGTGTGTTAATAGCAAAAATAAGTGTGTTAACAGCACCACTTTATTTTAAAATTAAGTTGTTTTGTTTTCAATCTTTAAATTTAAATCTAACAATGGTTGACTATGAATCTTTTGATCAATAATTAACCAGGTGAAGATGACTGTAATTAGGGTAATCGACAATTTGACATAGTTAACTGGATCGACAATTTGGACATAGTTAACTAGAACTGGTCTTGGGTCCGCTAATGGGCTGCCCAGTCCATTGGGAGGTGCCTACTGCCTAATCTCACACATGAAGAAAAGAACGTAGGCCCAAATAATCCTAATCATGCATGCCTATCTTCCTTCAGTTGGATGAAATAGCCTTAGCCTTGGCAGCAGGACACATGAATAGAAGACTTGCAACACTGCAAGAAACACAAGACACCAGCCGGCATTAGCACTCACACTTTAATGCAAGTCTGATTGAACTACGTACGTACATACATATTGAATTTGAAAGTCCACGATCATGTTTTGGGAGTAATTAAGTTGCTAACAAAAGAAAATTATGTTGAAGCTGCTGTTAATATAAATGCCACCATCTGTGAATTTTGGGATGAATATGGATGAAATATAAATATGCTTTATGCCTTGCTTTCTCATGATATTATCAGCCAAGTTATTAATGTGTCTACTGGTTTTGATGGTGATGGTGATGATACACTCATATGAGGCTTTACTTCTAATGAAAATTTTTCAGTTAAGTCTGCTTACAATCTGAATTTTAATTTATCTAATATCCACTTCTCCTTTGTGGAAAGCCCTTAATTTGGAAGTTCAAGATCCCTCATAAACTGAAAACTTTCTGTTGGTTTTTGCTGCATAAGAAGCTCTTGACAAATGCTCAAAGAGTCAGAAGAAACTTCACAGCTGACAAGTCTTGCCTTATCTGCAATAATGCTAATGAAACCCTTCTTCACTTGTTCAAGGATTGCCCTCGTTCTTCTGCTCTTTGGAATGAATTTATAAGTCTGGGTTCTATTCTCAACTCCTTCACTCTATCTAAATTGGGATAATTGGATTGTTGCTCAAGTCCATTGTTTCAAGTTAAACATTCATGGCTCTAGAAGCACTTCCTCTAGAAAGATTGGAGTTGGTGGAGTCATAAGGGATCACAGAGGCAGTTGGATTTTGGTTTTCAAATAAATCTTAGAATTTAGGAAATTCTTGATGTTGAGGCATGTGGTCTGTTCTATGGCCTTAAATTTAGCTTCTCAGTTGCAGATTGACAACTTGAGCATTGAATCTGACTCTGATGTTCTTGTTCAACTCTTTCAGTGTGCCAGTCTTGAGATGCACCCTCTTGGCTCTCTCCTTAAAGGTTATAAGAATTTTATGTCTGCTTTGGGAGCTTGCTACTCAAATCAATCATATTTGTAGGAATCCAACATGACTATATATGCATTGGCTAAAAACAGTGTGTTTCATGAATTAGGCCTAATTGTTTTTGACAATCCTCCACCTATGTTGCTCAATCATTTCTTGATGATCTTGTTGTTGTAACAAGAGCTAAGAGAGTCTCTTGTTCTAGTACTTAGTTTTCTTGTAATCTTTGTTTAGGCGTTTTAGGCCTCGTTTGTAACAAAAATAAAAATAAAAATAAAAATTATGAATGTACTAGCTCATCACTCGAGTCAGTCAGAGCTACCTGCACTCGATCAACTCAAGCGATCAAGCTTCAAAGAAAATTCAAGCAATAAGTAAGGGTGGGCGCGGTGCGGTGTGGTGCGGTTTAAGGCCGAAACCGCAGTGCGGACTGCATTTTCGGTGTTCTAATTTTGCAGACTGCAACTGTTTTTAAATAATGCAAACTGTATTTTCGGTTGAACTGCATTTTTGATGCAGCTCGGTGCGCTTTGCTTCAAACTGCATTACATAGTTAAATCTCATTCAAACTGAAATAAAAACATTCATTCAACTGATAGTTAACCACTTAAACCACATTCAACCTGAAATAAAAACTAAAATTCAACTAATTCAACATTCTAATAGTATCAAATAAGTACTTAAATAATTAGATTACAGACCAAATCATTGAAGTGAAAAAAGAAAAATGAAGAAAGAAATATAAAATGGCAGTTCTATGTTCCAATGACCAAATCAATATTCATTTCAAAGTTCCAGTCTTTAATCTTTAAAAGTCACAATCTCCAAAAGTCCCAGCAGTCTTCAATTTTCTTCATCACTCACATCCTCTCCACCTGTCACCATTGTCCCAAGTAGTGCAAAACAAACAAAGGAAACTTGTAAGACTTCATGCCCAAACGTTTCATTTATATCACAAACGAAAAACAACAACAATAAGATCATACAGAATGTTCAAGCATACATGAAACCAAGTGAATCACAAACAACAATGACCAAATCATTCAAAGAGAGAACTCAGAGAAGAACAGAAAAATAGAAAGAAAAAAAGAAAAAGACAGCAACGCAACTGAGAGAGCGTGGTGAACTGGTGATAGTGGAACGAGAGAGCAAGAGAACCAGAGCTTCGAATCCTTCTATGGTTTGATTGATTGAGTCTCTAAGTTTAGGGTCAAGGATTGAGAGAGTGAGGAGGGAAGAAACATATGCAGATGCGGTTAAGTTATTTAGGTTGAGAAAGTCAGAAAGAGACTAAGTTGGTCTCTATAAACACCAACATATATAATATATATAAAAACTAAAAAATACATATATAAAAGCGAGTCGGTCGGTTTGAATGCGGGCGGTGTTATACTCGGAACCGTAACTGCACTTAATATTTCAGTGTCGGTGCGGTGTGTAAAACGATATCGTTTTGCCTACATTCGGTTAACCACGCCTAATATTGCGGTATAATGTGGACGATGACCGTATTTCGGGCTCAATATGCCGACCCTAACCAGAAGCTCATCTGCTCGATCATGTATATTCTTTATACAATTTGTTTCTGCATATTAGTCAGGATTTTGACTCATTCGAACCAACTTTCTTCCAGTTGCCTTATTAAATTTTTGACTTTTTCCACCGGTATTGTAACAAAAAGTCCAAAACCACTGAATATTCAGCTTTAGAAATTAGAATATGGAGGAGCCGACGACCCGGCAGGTCTGTTTGGTTTTACAATACTGCTTTCGGGTTTATTTATAATTCCACTTGCAACCCAGAAATTCAGTATTGTAAAACCAAATGGCCGAACAGAAAAGACCGTAGAGACGTAATTACCGTGTAAAGATCGATCTGAGAAAACTTGTAAGTCAGTTCTATTGATGGTGACAAGACCATGCAAATATATATAACCATTTCATCGATCTCTATGACTATCCCCTATCATCTACCTAAATGAACTCTCGTGTCTTTCTTCCTTTCCTTGATCGTTGCAGTTCACAGCCAGCAGTATCTCAAAGACCAGCAACTAAACTTGCTCGACTTCAAGAACAGCCTTCTATTCAATGCTTCTCTTTCCTCCAAGCTTGTATCATGGGATTCGAGGACCGACTGCTGTTCTTGGCCTGGTGTAAGTTGCAGTACTAATGGCAGTGTTGTTGGTCTTGACATCAGCCGTGAGTCTATCTCAGGTGCTTTCGACAACTCCAGCAGTTTGTTTGATCTTCAACATCTTCAAAGCCTCAGTTTGGCCTTTAACAACTTTACTGGCTCTCAAATTCCATCTGCAACCGGAAAGCTTACAAGTTTGAGGTACCTAAACATATCCTCTGCTGGTTTTGGAGGGGAAATTCCCATGGAGATTTCTTTGTTGGGAAAGTTGGTAATCCTTGATATTTCCTATAATCAAGGACTTGAGATCCAGGATTTGAGCATGCTGATTCAGAACCTCACAGAACTTACAGAGTTATATCTTGACAATGTGAGTACATTGTCACAGACAAGTGACTGGTCCCTAGCCATATCATCATCACTCCCAAACCTGAAGGTGTTGAGCTTATCCAACTGTCACCTTTCTGGCCCTATTGACAAGTCCCTGGCTAAGCTCTCATCTCTATCCGTGATTCGGTTGGATTTAAACAAGATATCTTCTCCCATTCCTGGATTCATTGCCGACTTTGCAAACTTGACTACCTTGAGTCTCAGAAGCTGTGGTTTGCATGGAACATTTCCTAAAGAGATCATCCAGGTACCTTCTTTACAAACTATTGACCTTTCCTATAACTATGGTCTTGGTGGTTCCTTGCCTGAATTTTCGAAGAATGCATCTCTTCAGTCCTTGAATCTATATGTGACAAACTTTTCAGGGGTCTTACCTAACTCCGTTGGAAACCTCAATATGTTGTCAACAATAAATCTTTCAGGATGCAAATTTACAGGATCAATTCCAAGGGCAATGGGAAACCTTACAAAATTGGTTCATTTTGATTTGTCTGGAAATCAGTTTAATGGCTCGATTCCATGCTTCAGTAGCGCTAAAAATCTAGCCGAACTAAATCTGTATGCCAATGATCTAACTGGTCATATTGGTTGCACTCAGTGGCAAAACCTTACTAGCCTAGTGAGTATCAACTTAGGTAGTAATATGTTCCAAGGGAGTCTTCCATCCTCTTTGTTTTGTCTTCCCTTGCTGAAGAGCTTAAATCTTGGCCACAATCAATTCTCTGGTCAATTCCCTGAAATTTGCAATGCCTCTTTTTACTTGATGGAAAGTGTTGACTTAAGTGACAACAATCTTGAAGGGCCAATTCCCATGTCTATCTTTAATCTCCTAGGACTTAAGGAACTTCTTCTTAATTCAAACAGTCTCAATGGCTCATTTCCTCTTGATGGTCTTCACCAGCTCATAAATCTTGAGATTCTTTATCTTCAAGAGAATAGCTTGGTGCTTAGTTATGATGCTACCAATTCCTCTTATTCCTCATTTCCTCAGCTTTATCAATTGAAGTTAGCTTCAGGAAAGCTGACAACATTCCCTGATTTCTTGAGAAATCAATCCGGATTGGCATTTCTGGACCTCTCAAATAACCTGTTACATGGCATGATACCTAACTGGATATGGAAGCTTAATCTTTACCAGCTGAACCTCTCCTGTAATTCCCTACAAACTATAGAAGGTCCTTTACTCAATGTCACCTCTCCAGTATTTTTGCTGGACCTTAGTTACAACAAGCTTCAAGGGCAGATCCCAGATTTCTCTTCTTATTATCTGGATTACTCCAGCAATAATTTCAGCTCTGGCATACCAACT
Organism: Fragaria x ananassa; assembly: GCA_034370585.1. Lineage (NCBI taxonomy): Eukaryota > Viridiplantae > Streptophyta > Magnoliopsida > Rosales > Rosaceae > Fragaria > Fragaria x ananassa. The sequence continues at coordinate 6,251,804 of CP139753.1, forward strand.
GGTGCAGATTTCTGTAGGTATACTTCCTTTTTCGCTGCTGCAAACAATAACCTCAGTGGGATCATTCCTGGATCAATTTGCAATTCAGCATCTCTTGAGGTCCTCGATCTATCCAATAATTCCTTCACTGGCACGCTACCTCAGTGCTTCACCACAATGAGTGGCCTTGCAGTACTTGATTTAAGTGGAAACAATGTTACTAACGTTGTAATACCTCAGAATTGCAACTTGGGAAGTCTAGACCTAAGTGGAAATCAGTTGGAAAGCCAGCTTCCAAAATCTCTTGCCAACTGTACAAAGTTGGAGGTGTTAAACCTCGGAAACAATCAGATAACAGATTCCTTTCCTTGCTTTTTGAAGAACATATCCACCTTGCGTCTGCTTAGTTTACGGTCCAATAACTTTTATGGATCCACTGTTTGTCCCAAGAGTGATGGAGGTTGGCCAATGCTTCAGATCATAGACCTAGCTGACAATAATTTTGAAGGTGAAATATCTGGAAGCTTTTTATCAACTTGGCAAACAATGATAGCCAACAAAGATAATGCTGCTCGATATCGCTATCACCTTGGGATGCAGGGAGGTATGCATTATGTGATTAATTATAAAGATGCAGTTACAGTTACTAGCAAAGGTTTACAGATGAACCTGCCAAGCATTCTCACTGTTTTCACCTTAATTGACTTCTCATGCAACAAGTTCAATGGATCAATACCTGAGGAAATTGGAGGACTCAAATCACTACGAGTCCTCAATTTGTCCAAAAATGCTTTCACAGGTGCAATCCCATCATCACTAAGTAGCTTGCAAGTAGTTGAGTCCTTAGACCTCTCGCAGAACAAGCTGAGTGGCGAAATTCCACCACTGTTTGCAAAGCTTACTTTCCTTACGGTCTTGAATCTCTCAAATAATCAACTGGTGGGCAGAATTCCAACAAGTACTCAGTTTTCCACATTTCCAAAATCTTCATTTCAAGGAAATATAGATTTATGGGGGCCTCCTTTGACAGAAGACAACATAGCGGGAACATCACCGCCAATAGTAGGAGGAAGTCATCAAACTTCTGGACATGAGGTTGATTGGGATGTTATCAGTGTTGAAATTGGATTCACATCTGGCTTTGGAGTTGCCATTGCATCACTATTCTTATGCAAGAGATGGAGGCAGTGGTACTACATAACTATGTATAAAATGCTTCTTAAGATCTTCCCTCAGCTAGAACAAAGATTTGGCAATCACAGACGACATGTTTCCATCCATCAAAGATACGGGAGGCATTGAAATGATTGTGAAAGCTGTGCAGCTAGCCTCCATGTAGCTAATGTCTTACCCTGGTGTTCTTTCTGTTTACTTGTACTGTCTAAGAGATAAGAATTTGCTTCTGTTATCAGATGTTAATTCAGTTATGCCATAGTCATCTTCTTTTGAGCTGGTTCATATAAGAAATTTCAGCATCTTTCATATCTGAATTTTCACCAAGAAGCATTAACCATCCGGTGAAAGAAGGAATGATACCTTTCAGTTGTTGGCACAAACAGAGCGATGGCAATTCAGGCTAATCTAGCTTATGGTCAATGCATGCAGAGTCACATAGCAGTAGCTAGTCTGACTCAGAGTTCTTAGATTGTAGCTCTCCATATTATCAACAGCTACAGATTTTGTAGACACCGCAACCACCGGAAAACTTTGCCATTGTCCTATCTCAAGTTCTCAACCGAAGTCCACCACTACTTAAAACTATTGAAGTTTTCGACCACCCTAACCAAAACTTGTAGCTGTAGGCACCAATCTAGGAAACTTCATAATATAGCCCACCATATCTGGTCAAGGTTAATTGAATCATTCTGTGTGCTTTCACACTCGGGAAAGCATATACTGTCCACATTAAAACACAAAATATTGCATGGTTTATACATGGAAGGTGACTAATGACTAAGCAAGTATACCAGTAGCGAGCTTAACATGGTTTTTGAGTCCTGACAAGACAAATTTGTCACCAAAATAAGGACCAACTTGCATTACCTATCCTAAAGGCAAAACTATTGTTTAAGAAGATCTTGATTCCCTCCAAGTCAAAGATTCAAACATAGCCCGTGCCTTTTAAATCTTAATAAACAGTCTCCTTTTTCATCACTTGGCTTCCCAGCACTCAGAACCAGCAAGTTTCAATGGCCCTTTTCCTTCCATGCAAGGCATCCACACCACAGTTTTCACTTTTCTTCTATCTGCTGGTTCCAACTTTGTTCATCATCACCTTGTTGCCTTCACCATCTTCTGCTTCTGCAGCCACCACCATTTCCAAATCCAATGAGACCGATCGGCTCGCCTTACTTGCCATTAAAGCTCAGATCATCAAAGACCCAAATGGCATTTTGAGCTCATGGAATGACTCTCTCCATTTCTGCAACTGGACAGGTGTCACTTGTGGTCTTCGTCACCAAAGAGTCATGACCTTAAACTTGAGCTCATATCAGTTGATCGGCTCACTATCTCCTCGTATAGGAAACCTCACTTTCCTTTCTGGCCTCAACCTTGAACTCAACAATTTCCACAGTAGTCTCCCACCAGAAATTGGCCATTTATTCAGGCTCAAATACCTTAACCTCTCCAACAATTCATTTTCTGGGGAAATCCCATCAACTCTCTCCAATTGTTCTAGACTAATCTGGCTTCGTTTAGGCTTCAACAAGTTGATTAGGAAAATCCCATTTGAATTAGGCTCATTGCAAAAGCTAGAGAGAGCTCAACTTCATTATAACAACCTCAGTGGACCGCTTCCAAGCTCTATAGGCAACCTTTCCTCAGTTAAATCTCTGTCTCTGGCAGTAAACAACTTGGAGGGAAAGATACCGGAGTCACTAGGCCGCTTGAAGAATTTGGAATTCCTTGGATTTGGGGTTAATCAATTTTCTGGTATGGTTCCATCCTTAGTTTATAACCTTTCTTCTCTTACAAGGCTTAGTTTACCATACAATCAGCTAGAGGGGTACCTGCCTTCAGACTTGGGTGTCACTCTTCCTAACTTGCTAGTCTTAAACTTGGGCCACAATCTTTTCACTGGAACCTTACCAGCATCACTATCCAATGCCACAAATCTTCTTGAATTTGATGTGAATGGAAGCAATTTCACGGGAAACATTGCAATTGATTTTGGAGGCTTAACTAGTTTATGGTGGCTGATTCTTGCTTCGAATTCCTTGGGCACAGGACAAGCAAATGACTTGAGTTTTTTCACCTCTTTAAGCAAATGCAGGAACTTACAAATTCTTGATTTAAGCGATAACCAATTTGGAGGGGTGTTGCCAGATTCCATGTCCAACCTCTCAAACCAACTTGTGTCACTGAGGCTGGGAAGAAATCAGTTATCTGGGAGCTTCCCTTCTGGAGTATTTGTGAACCTTGTCAATCTGACTGAACTGATGATGGAGAAAAATAATTTCAGCAATGGAATTCCTCTCATTATTGGTAACCTCTGGATGCTGCGGTGATTGGATTTATCTGGAAATGAGTTTTCTGGCCAAATTCCATCATCCATAGCCAATATGAGTCAATTGTATGCTCTCTATCTTCAAAGTAATCACCTCACAGGTCCTATTCCTTCAAGTTTCGGAAACCTTTCAAACTTGCAAGAGCTAGATCTTTCTCAGAATTATCTCAATGGAACCATACCAGAAAAGGTTACGAGTCTTTCTTCTCTGACCATTTCCCTAAATCTTTCTCATAACCGATTCACTGGTTCCTTGCCCTCAAAAGTTGGAGACTTGAAAAATCTATGCAACTTGGACCTTTCTGAGAATAAATTGTCAGGAGAAATTCCTAGTAGCCTTGGTAGTTGTGTAGCCTTAGAACACCTTCACTTGGAAGGTAACTACTTTGAAGGAATCATTCCTTCATCTTTTAGATCCTTGAGAGGTCTTCAAGACTTGAATCTTGCACACAACAACTTATCTGGTCAAATTCCTGAATTTTTTCAGCTAATTTCCCTTGTGAACTTAAATCTTTCCTTCAACAATTTTGAGGGTCAAGTGCCAACAGGAGGAGTTTTCAGAAATGCAACTGTCATTTCAATAGCAGGAAACGAAAAGCTTTGTGGAGGCATACCTGAGTTTCACTTGTCTGTTTGCACTGCTGCTAAGCCAAGGAAAAGAAAAATGTCTCGACGACTGAGAATCATGATCTTACTGCTTTCTGGACTTTCGGGGTTAGTTTTGATCATGTCTCTTCTAGTCATTTATTGGTTAAGGAAGGTAAAAAAAACCACCCTCTACAGAAGCTTCACCAACTAAGGAATTGCATCTGAAGATATCCTATGAAAATCTCCTTCACGCAACTGGAGGATTTTCTCCTGCCAACCTAATTGGTTCTGGTGGCTTTGGTTCTGTCTACAAAGGAAATCTTGAAGAAATAGTTGTCGCAGTAAAGGTACTCTACTTGCATCAACCAGGTGCTCTAAAAAGTTTCTTAGCTGAATGTGAAGTCTTGAGAAGTGTTCAGCACCGGAATCTTGTGAAAGTTTTAACTGCCTGCTCAAGCGTTGATTTTCAAGGTAACGAGTTTAAAGCTCTTGTCTATGAGTATATGCCGAACGGGAGTCTGGAGAGTTGGCTACATCCACTTTCAGAAGCTGATGCCTTAAATAGTGAACCGAGGATGCTTAGTCTTCAACAAAGATTGAACATTGCCATTGATGTGGCATCAGCTCTGGATTATCTTCATCACCATTGCAAAGATCAAATTGTTCACTGTGATCTGAAGCCAAGCAATATCCTACTTGACAATAATATGACTGCACATGTGGGTGATTTTGGGTTGGCCAGGTTCATTCCAGAAGCTTCAAGTAGATCTCCTATCAATCAAAGCAGCTCAGTAGGACTGAAGGGAACTGTTGGCTATGCTGCACCAGGTAAATAGATCTACTCTAATATGATTCAATTCTATTCAATTTTTGTAAAAAAATTGCATTCTACATGAAAGTTAAGAAATATGTTTGAGATGCAATTGATTTAATCACAAGAAAGAGCCAAATACATGTTATAGATTTATATGTTCACTTGTAATAATCAAAGCTACAAACATGTAGAGTATGGCATGGGAAGCAAGGTCACAACTTATGGTGATGTGTACAGCTTTGGGATACTCTTGTTAGAAATGTTCACAGGGAAGAAGCCCACTGATGACATGTTTAAAGATGGACTGCAGCTCCATAAATTTGTTAACAATGCATTGCCTGAACACATATCAGAGGTTCTAGAACCATTGTTTGTAGAAGGATGGGAAGGAGAAGAGGATGACTTCACTAGCGAAGAAAAATGCATTATGGGGCTGAGAAAAAATGACCTAAATCAAGAGTGCCTGATTGCAATACTCAGAATTGGAATTGCTTGTTCAGTGGAATCACCTAGAGGGAGAATGGATATCAGTCATGCTGTTAAGGAGTTACAGTTAGTCAGAGACACTCTTGTTGAATCAGGAGTGGACTGAAGCCGATGCAGAAGCTAAACTATGACATAATCATATCAGGTGTTTGTTTGCACACAAATAAAGATTTGGAAGATCCAAGCATATCATTCGTTTGAAATTCTAGATATGGTTGTAACTAAGTTTTATGTTATTTTGTACAAATATTTACTACTCTTAATTTCAGTTCAAAAGGAGACTACTTAAGCTCTATATGCCTCCACTACTTCAATAAACTTATTGTTTTCTTGTGTAGGATTTACTGCAGAATTTGAACAAGCATATTATGAGAACAAATGTTCAAAACATTAGCAGCCAAATAAAAGGACAAAAAAAAATGTAGCAATGACTTATGAATTGCAGTATTCTTATTCAAATGTATATAACACACACACAGCTGTATAGATGAGGTTATATATAGAGATAGGTGACAAACTTGGCTAATTTTGGATACTGTGTTGCTGCTGCTTCTTCAATTGAGATAAGACTCATAAGAGTCTCTAATAGCCTTCATTTTGTTGGCAGTGATATCCATAAGCATCTGCTCTCTTGGTGACAATGCAGAGCATAAAAGTCCAATCTGTATCACTGAAACCAAGCATTCCTCCAATCTTCTTGTGTTGACTTGTGGGCAATCCTGATACCTGGTTATTGGTCTTTCTTGTATGTCATTGGCGAATCTGGTATCATCATCCTCATCATCTGTCTCAAGGAGCAATGAAGGGTCAGCTATGTCCATGACATGATGAGGCAAAGCCATGGCTGCAAATTGGTGAATGCTTAGATCATCTTTAAACATGTCATCAGTAGGTCTTTTTCCTGTGAACATTTTTAGTAACAGTATTCCATAGCTATATATATCTCCCAGAATAGAAATTTGATCTCCCATGCCATACTCTACCATTCAATGCAATAAACTATATATAGTCAAGAATTAAGTTCATATATGAATATATCAGACATTGGTGATTGTTCTTTTCCAGGAAAATTGTGGCATTTATATTTCTTTTACAAAAAAATTGTTTTCATATGACTTTTAGGAATAGAAAGAAGTGCCATATACCTGGAGGGATGTAGCCTACAGAACCCTTTAACCCTGCAGACATGGTCTGAGTTTTGGAGGAATTATTTGATCCTTCCAGAGGAACCTTGCTAATCCAAAGTCACCAACATGGGCTACCATATCTTCATCGAGAAGGACATTGCTTGGCTTTATATCACAATGAACAATGGATGGTTGGCAATAAGTCCCAGGGATTATCACTTTTGGGGCAAGTACCCCTTGAGATGAATGAGGCTTGTTGCTGGAACATGCAGGTAGAAGTAATTCTGGGATGCCACCACAGAGCCTATTATTTCCAAGAACTGAGACAATACTTGCATTTAAAAATAACCCTTCTTTAGGCAATTCCCCCTAGAAATCATTATGAGAAAGATTGAGAAGCTTTAGAGATCTGAACCAACCTACAAATTCAGGAAGCTGACCAGATAAGTTATTGCGTGAAATATCAACACTTCCAAGCCTCTTAACTTTTCCATAGACTGAGGAATACTTCCACTGAATTCATTACCTTCCAAAAGCAGGCGCTCCAAACTAATACAATTGCCCAGGGTTTTGAGGATTTCACCTGATAACTGGTTTCCTGATACGTGTAGCTCTGCGAGATTTACCAAACCACCCACCTCAGATGTGAACCAGTCAAAGAGTTGTTAGGCATGGTCAAAGAAATTGAAAGGGATTTAATGGCCATTACCTCTCTAGGTATGGCTCCAGTTAGATTGTTACTAGAAACGTCAAGTATCAGTAGATTTCGGCAGTTACCAAGATTTGGTGGTATACTTCCCTCTGTGGAACATTGTCAATGAAGTCAAGTTACCTAAGGAGGATGGAATTGGTCCAGAAAAATTATTATGATTCAAATGCAGTGCCCCTAGGTTCCAAAGCTTCCCAATTTCTTCAGGGACACAATCACTGAAATAGTTTGCTTCCAATCCCAAAGAGGTCAAGTTTACAAGATTTCCGATGCCCTTAGGGATGCTTCCATATATCAAATTCTTTCCCAGAGTAAGGACTTTTAGCTGGGTACAAAGGTTAGCTATGGATGCTGGTAATTGTCCTCCAAAGCGATTACAGCTAAGTCCCAAGGAAACAAGACTAGTACAATTAGCCAGGAAACTGAGAAAATTCAGGTCACCAGCTATACCACTTCCCAGTCTATTTACGTTAAAGTTCAGTTTAACTACGCTATGCAAGCTTCCAAAGTTTTGTGGAAGCTTTCCAGTGAAACCATGATCACCAAAGTCAAGAAGCTGAAGTCTAGAAGCATTGGACAAGGATGCAGGAATAGTTCCTGTGAATCTGTTGAGTGCACCGACAAATGTTTCAAGATTAGGTAGAGTTATGCCCACATTTGGAGGTAGCTCTCCATGCAGCTGGTTCACAGCAACACAAACTGTATATAGATGAAATATTATAGATTGAAGAGGGGACCATACCAGACAGATTATTTACCCCAAGTATGAGTAGTCCCAAGCCCTTTAGACGCCCAAGCTCATTCGGTATGCTTCCTTGCAAATTGTTTTCACCAAGAGAGAGTCCATACATAGATGAAAAGTTTCCTATCCAATCTGAGATTCTTCCTGTAAGATTGTTCTTACCAAGCCATATAACAGTTAAATCTACCAATGAACTCAGTTCCACCGGAATTGGCCCAATAAGCTGATTGAAGAAAATATTGAGCACCCTAAGTTGTGTACAGTGAGACATATTGGCTGGAATTTTCCCTCCAAAGAAATTATAGGATATATTGAGATATTGGAGGTTTATTAGACGCCCCATTTCTTGTGGAAGTTCACCATGAAAGCTGTTGTTTCTCAAGTTGATTCCGGTGACATAAGTAAGGTTCCCAATAGAAGGGGGTAAAGTGCCTACCAGATTTTGAGCATCCAGGTTCAAAATGATGATCCTTTTGTTGGAATCGTTGCATGTAACACCTGCCCAACTGCAGAAATTTATGGAATTATTCCATGAGCTCATGATGCGGAGAGGGTCTTCAGTAATTCTCCTCTTCAAGTCCAGTAAGGCCAGGTAATCCGGTTCATTTCCAAAAGTCGGCAGTGCTGCAGGTTCAAGACGACCTGCGTTCATGCCCATGAGAATGACCCCAAAAATCAATTTCCACAAATTCTGGCTAGAACAAGTACATGAATACTTCATCTTTTCCCCCCACACAGGTTTTCTTAAAGGAAAAAAATCAAAAACCAAGTTTCGTTTACACAAAAGTATAGCACAATAGTTGTAACAAAAAAAAAAGAAAGTATGGCACAATAGTAGTCTAACATAGACAAAACTGAAAAGAAATCTGAATGCACTCTGGCAACCTTGAAACTGTTTCTTCATTTGGGGTAACAATAATGCAGATTTCAATCTGGGAAGCAATTAATACTCGGTCGAATTCAATCTACGGGGCCAACCAGTGGTCCATGTTTTCAATTTCATTATGGAGATTAGATTTCTGGTTGGGAACTGGGCCACATTAAAGACTAGCCCTGCTGCAATGTCAACTCTCTAATGACTGTTAACCAGGTGAGATGATTAAATGTTCTTAGCAATACAGGTATACAGTTGATTTCATGATTTAACCAGAGTAAAATAACTAGGACAGTTCTATATAGCTCCATACAAGCTTGTTCAATCTAGCTACCTAATGGGTTCTAATGGAAATCTGAAAATGCAGCAGCTTAAACTCTACATTAAACAAATTAAATGATTGTAATTTGCATAAAGATGAAATCTTGAAACCCTCAAATCATGCCTTGCCTTTTCTACAACTAATTCAATTACTTTCTTTGACAAAAAACAAAACCCTTCACTTTTTTGGCAAATTGTTCAATCTTGAAAGCAGTAGCAGAGTCCAAATACTAGAAAACCGAAACAGCAATGTAAAGTCTGAAACTTTTTCAAATCCAAGGTAAAATCACCGGCTTTACCTCACTAAATTGCCGACGGCGCTCTCTGTTTCCACATTTCCGGGATCAAGCTTCAAGTTTTCTTCACTTCTCTGATCAAGAATTGCTTTTACTTTATTGCTGGTATAGTACGGTGCCGTTTTGCTTGGTTTTTTTTTATTTTTTTTAACTTTCTTCATGACCAAACGGCGACGTTTGGCTCTGCTACAAAAGTACAAAACCCTAATTGTGTTTTTGACTTTTTGTTTGTCGTCTACTCAGGGTTTCCATGGAAGGGTCTGTGTACTTCTTGATACCCAGGTACAATACTCTCTTAATTTTATTGCTTGTTTGCTTCTGAAGATTACAATCACCTCTATTCTATTATCAAAAGTGACAATTTTATTGAAAAGAAACTACAATACATATTATATTTTGGTTGAATTATACACTACTGATTTTTCACTTTTTGATTACAATATATAGTCTTGAATTCAATCTACATCATGCAACATAATTGAGGGATATACTTGTAGTCTAATCTCAAGAGTTGAGGGTATGCATTGAGATTAGATGACAAACTTGGTGTTGGTCAATTTGAGATATGAATCTCTAATTGCATTCATCTGGTTCACAACCACATTCATGAGAATGCGCTCTTTTGGTGATGCTTTGGAGCATGAGAGACCGATCTGCATTACTGAAACTAAGCATTCTTCCAATCTTCTTGATTTGTCTAGGCCTTTATCATTGTATCCCATTATCGGCCTTTCTCGTTTGTCATTGCTGATTTTGTCATCATTATCCTCTTCTATTTCGAGGAGCAATGAAGTGTCAACTATGTCCATGACACGGTCAGGGAAAGCCGTGGCTGTGAACTGGTGAATGCTTAGACCATCTTTGAACATGTCGTCTGTAGGCCTTTTCCCTGTGAACATTTCCAGCAACAGAATCCCATAGCTGTAGATATCTCCCAGAACGGTAACTTGACATCCCATGCCATATTCTGCCGTTTTAAAACACACATTAGGATGTCATAGTCAAATAGCAATACTAGTTCGCTTGTAGTAGTATAGAGGCAGTATAGAACTTATACCTGGAGGAATGTAGCCTATGGAACCCTTTAGCCCAGCTGACATGGTCTGACTCTTGGAATGATTATTTGATGCTTCAAAGAGGAAGCTTGCTAAACCAAAGTCACCAACATGGGCTACCATATCCTCATCAAGAAGGACGTTGCTTGGTTTAAGATCACAATGAACAATGGATGATTCACAATCATCATGTAGATAATCTAATGCACAAGCAACATCGATGGCAATATTGAGCCTTTGGATGAGGCTCAATCTCTTACTTTGAGATCCGTTATCTTCTCTAGGGTGTAGCCAAGGATCTAGACTTCCATTTGCCATGAAATTGAAAACTAGACTTTTGAAGTCATTGCCCTGATTATCAGTGCTTGAGCAGGTAGTTATGATCTTGAGAAGATTGCGGTGCCTTATACTTCTTAAAGCTCTGCATTCATCAATGAAACTCTTTGAAGCTCCTTGTTGTTGAAGGTTTAATACCTTAACAGCAACTACCATACCATTACTACTGAGTAATCCTTTATATACAGAACCAAAACTTCCCGAACCAATCAGATTGTCCACAGAAAATCCGTTGGTTGACTCAACGAGTTCTGAGTAAGATATACTTGGATATGAATCATTATGAGAAGATGAAGTAAAAGGTCTATCTCTTGGATTTTTCATCATTGAACATGTAGCAACCAAGCAGCAAAGAGCAATTATTACTGCAATTGCACTAGTTAAAGGGATGATCACTTTTGCTGAGGCAAGTAGTCCTCGCGATGAATGAGGCTTTCTGCTGGAACATGCAGGTAGAACTAATTCTGGGATTCCACCACAAAGCTTACCATTTCCAAGAACTGAGACTCCACTTACGTTTAGAAAGATTCCTTCTTTAGGCAATTCACCTTCAAAATCATTTTGAGAAAGATTGAAATACTTGAGAGCTCCAAGCTTGCCTAAAAATTCTGGAATCTTTCCAGATAAGTTATTCCGAGAAATATCCAACTCTTCCAAGCCTCTTAACTTCTCCATAGACTGAGGAATATGTCCTTTGAATTCATTACCTTCCAAATGCAGGCGCTCCAAACTAAGACAACTGCCAAGGGTTTCAGGGATTTCACCTGATAACTTGTTTCCTGATACGTCTAGCTCTGCAAGATGTACCAAGCCACCCACTTCAGATGGTAGTGAACCAGTTAAAGAGTTGTTAGACATGGTCAAAGAAATAGACAGGGATTTCATCGCTACTACCTCTCTAGGTATTCTGCCACTTAGATTGTTACTAGAAAGGTTGAGTATTAACAGATTTTGGCAGTTTCCAAGACTTGGGGGTATACTTCCCTCAAACCTATTTCCCTCCATGAAGAGCCTTGTCACTGAGGTCAAGTTACCTAGGGAGGATGGGATTGGCCCTGAAAATTTGTTCAGATTCAGATACAGACCCTCTAACTTGTAAAGCTTCCCTATCACATTAGGGAGGCTACCACAAATCTGGTTTTGTTCCATTCCCAGATTTGTCAAGTTTACCAAATTTCCAATGCCAGTAGGGAGGGCTCCATATATCAAATTGCCTCCCATTGTAAATATCCTTAGCTGGGTTGATAGGTTGGCTATGGATTCTGGCAATTCTCCTCCAAGATGATTTCGGCTAAAACTCAACACCTGAAGATTAGTACAATTAGCCAGGAAACCAAGAGAAGTAAGGTCACCAGCTTTCCCACTTCCCAGTGAATTGTCATCGAAGTTCACTCTAATTAACCATTTCAACCTTCCAAGGTTTTCAGCAGGGAGTTTCCCAGTGAGACCATTTTCAGCAAAATCAAGAAACTGAAGTCTAGAAGCATTTGACAAAGATGCTGGAAGACTTCCTGTGAATTTGTTGACACCTCCAGCAAATACCTCCAAATTAGGAAGAGTATTGCCAACGTCTTGTGGTAGCTCTCCATGCAGTTGGTTTTCTGTGACACCAAAAGTGTATAGGGAAGAAATATTATAAATTGAAGACGGGACTATACCAGACAGGTTATTAGTCGAAACTAGGAAATCTTCCAAGCTTGTTAGGCGCCCGAGCTGATTAGGTATCCTTCCTTGTAAATTGTTGTCACCAAGAGCAATACTGTACAAAGATGAAAAGTTCCCTATCCACTCTGGAATTTTTCCAGTAAGGTCGTTACCCTGGAGCCAAAGATGAGTTAAATTCAATAATGAACTCAGTTGGTCAGGAATGGACCCGGTAAGCTCATTGGAAACAACATGGAGTTCCCTTAGTTGTGTGCAGTGAGATATATTAGTTGGAAGTTTCCCGCTGAAGGAATTGCTAGACAGGTAAAGCAATTGCAGGTGTAGTAGACGACCCATTTCTTGAGGAATCTCACCATGAAAGTTGTTTTTCTTTAGGTTGATTCCAGTGAGATAAGTAAGATTCCCTATAGAAGGTGGTATCCAGCCAGCCAACTTTTGAGCTTGCAAGTTCAAAGTCACAACTCTTCCGGTGGAATTATTGCATGTGACGCCTATCCAACTGCAGAAATCCATGGACTCATTCCATGAGCTCATGATATGGAGAGGATCTTCAGTGATTCTTTTCTTGAAGTCTAGCAGTGCCAGACGATCAGATTCATTTCCAAAACCCGTTAGCGCTGCAGATTCTATACCTGTGCTCATGCATACAATGATGAACACAGGAAGGAGTTTGTGCAAAAACCACCAACAGTTTGAATCCGCCATTATGTTCTTAACGCAGGATTCACACAAGGAGCATATGAAAATTCCAGGTTTCACATGAATGGTAAGTATACAAAGAAGTACTCTTGTGCCAAAATGTAAAACATAAGACTACCATTACCTACTTAGATATGACAACAAGGTCTATAGATGGATGGTACTGAATGAACCATGTAGACTTTTCTTGAATTTTAGTGGAAATTATAGAGATTTGGTTGGTATGCAATTACTACTTGAATTATCTTCAATCCACTGGCCTACCACTCTGGTCCAATATTTAAAATGATCAGAGTTCTAGCTGGGAACTGGGAAGCCTAAGAGATAAGGTGTCCTACAACATGAATGATCTGAAGACTTTTAGCAAATTGGATGGTGAAATGTTCTGAAATTACTTGGGTGTGGAGTAGATATGAGACTTCAAGCCTTACTAAGGACCAGCAGGAGGAACTAGGCTGCCAGTAATTTGTACATCCTCCATCATCTTGTGTAAGTTTCCATGCATATATAAGGATGGTAGATAGGTTGCAATTATTGTTTTGCATGTTTAAATTGAGAGTTATATTGTGCAAATTTGATTTAGATTGCTGTGGTGACAAGTCCATGATTATGAATGAGCACCATGGGTTTGAGCATCCTCATTCTTTTTTACTGAAAATCTGCCCTGTTATTAAAGAAAATACTACAAATTATTTCAAAGAAAACAATGCTTCACTGAAAAAAAGGTAGACAGAGACAGTCTGGCTTGCTACCGAACTTAATAAGCATACAACCACATACTGCCCTGTTATTCACAATCCTCGTAATCAAGCTTCATAATAAGAATGATTCCTAGCATCTTTTTTATTTTGGTCTTGGGCAAAAATTCAATTTTAATATTTTTTATGTGCTTCATTTTTTTTTTTGGTTGGCTAAAATTTATACTTGATTATCTTATATCTGCAGGCCATTTCCTTCTTTTTCAATATTTTAATCTTCATTATGGAGATCAGACTTCTAGCTGGTAAGTTGGAAGCCTAAGAAAGATTAGGTGCTCTACAACATGAATGCTCTAAAGACTTACTGACAAGCTGAGATGGTAAAATGTTCTGAAGTCACTTAAAATTGGAGTTTATATGACAATAAGTGCAACTAAAGATGAGTACTAGGCACTGACCTGTGAACTGCTTTTATTGTTTGCATACTGAATCGAGAGTTTGAAACTAACATTGCAGCAATGTTGACATGGTTTGCAGTGCTGACAAGTCCACAACTGTGAACCAGCTCCATGGCCTTGATTCATTCTCACACTTGGTCAGTGCTTCCTTCTCCAGTTATTAATATTTCCTAATTTGTTGATGTAGTATGTCTGTTTGATACCCACATTTTTATTCTTTATGCTAGACCCAGGTTCTATTCTACCATTTACATATGCTATAGCTTATACATAATGGACTATCATACTGCATTGTCAATCTTTGTGCACATATAATATTCACAAGGTACTACACTAAATCTAGCTCTTTTCACTCCAAAGAGAAGATTCTTATATTGATAAATCGTTTGGCTATATATACTGTTATACGTAGTAGAAAAAGGCCTGAGATTACAGACAGTAGTTAGCTTTTAAACTAAAAAGACAATGATATGCATTTCAACTAATTAACATTCTTCTGATAAAGTAAAAACCAGGATGAAGAAACATTCTCTGATGTTTTAGCATATAAAATGGTAGCATTCAATTAACATTATTTGATATCAAATATTTTGATTCAGCTAGTTAGATATCACATAATTCAATTAATTTTGCATTCCATTATCCTTATTCAGATCATTACCTGCTGTATATAATATAGATGAAGAAGGTATATGTCGATGTTAGTTACGAAGGTGGCCATATAAATTTCGACCTCCTTCTTCTTACTTTGAGATAGGAATCTCTAATAGCCTTCAATTTGTTGACAATGACATCCATAAACATCTGCTCTGTTGGTTATATTGACGAGCATAAGACTCCTACATGCATAACTGAAACCAAGCATTCCTCTCCTCTTCGTTTGACTAGGTCAGGATCTTGATGCCTTCTTGGTCTTTCTTGGACATGATTTTGGTCTCTACCATCATCATCATTCTCTTCATCTCTTTCTATAAGCAATGAAGGGTCAACTATGTCCATAACATGGTCCGGAACAACCATAGCTGTAAATCAGTGAATGCTTAAATCATCTTTGAACATGTCATCGGTAGGTCTTCTCCCTGTGAACATTTCTAGCAAAAGTATCCCATAACTATAGATATCTCCTGATATGGAAACTTTGGCTCCCATGCTATACTCTGCCATTCAAAACATTCATAAGGAACTCTATGTCAGATTTTCTTTGGAAATTAGTTATTATATCAGATCCTAATGAGAATCATAAATAGGCAAACAATGTTATCTTATCTTCCAGGATAAAATAGAGTTATCATTTTTATCAACAAGTACGTTGTCAGTAATAGAAGAAGAGAATCTGAATGATCAGGTGTCATACCTGGAGGAATGTAGCCTATGGAACCCTTTAGTCCATCTGATATGCTTTGGATCTCAGAGGGATCATCCGATGCTTCCAAGAGGAAGCTTGCTAAACCAAAGTCACCAACATGTGCTACCATATCTTCATCGAGAAGAACATTGCTCGGCTTTAAATCACAATGAACAATTGATGGTTCACAATAGTGGTGGAGATGATGTATTGCAGAAGCAACATCAATGGCAATATTCAGTCTCTGGATGAGGCTCAGTCTATTCCTTTGAGATTGCTCATCTTCACTGGGATGCAGCCAAGAGTCTAGGCTTCCATTTTCCATGAACTCGAAAACGAGACTTTTAAAGTCATTTCCCTGATTATCAATGCTTCAGCAGGCAGTTATGATCTTAAGAAGATTGCGGTGCCTTATACTTCTCAATGCTTTGCATTCATCAATGAAACTCTTCAATGCTCCATGTTGTTGAAGGTTTAATACCTTAACAACAACAGCAGTTCCATCACCACTGATTTATTCTTTGTTATACTGAACCGAAACTTCCTGAACCAATCAGATTATTTATAGAGAACCCGTCAGTTGATTGAATGAGTTCTGTGTAAGTGATGTCGGGGATCTATCTCTTGACCTTTTCGCCATTGAACATCCAGCAATGAAGAAACAAAGAGCAATTGTTAATGCAATTCCACAACTTAGAGGGATTATCACTTCTGCAGCAAGTAGTCCTAGAGATGATTGAGGATTTCTGATGGAACATGCAGGTAGAAGTAATTCTGGGATGCCACCACAGAGTTTATCATTTCCAAGAACTGATACACCAGTTGCATTTGAAAAGATCCCTTCCTTAGGCAATTCTCCTTCAAGATGGTTGTAAGAAAGACTGAGATGCTTAAGAGTTCTAAGATGGACAAAGAATTCAGGAACCTTACCAAATAAGTGATTCTGTGAAACATCAATTTCCTCCAATCCTCTTAAATCTTTAATAGAATTTGGAATTGTTCCTTCAAGTTCATTATCTTCCAAATGTAGGCGCTCCAAACTAAGACAACTGCCAAGGGTTTCAGGGATTTCACCTGATAACTTGTTGCCTGATACATCTAGCTCTGCAAGTTGTACCAGCTTACCCACTTCATCTGGGAGTGAACCAGTCAAGTAATTGTTAGAAAGGGTCAATGAAATTGAAAGGGATGAATCCTCATCCAACTCTTTAGGTATCGGGCCATTTAGACCGTTAATGGAAAGGTTTAGTACTACTAGATTTTTGCAGCTTCCAAGACTTGGCGGTATACTTCCCTCAAACCTATTCCCCTGCATGAAGAGCTTTGTTAGTGAAGTCAAATTTCCTAAGGAGGATGGGATTGGTCCAGAAAGTTTGTTTAGATTCAAAAGCAGTCCCTCTAACTTCTGAAGCTTCCCAATTTCTTCAGGGAGACTACCACCCAAATTGTTGTCTCCCAGTTCCAGCTTGGTCAAGTTTACAAGATTTCCAATGCCGATAGGGATGCTTCCATGTATCAAATTGCCTGACAGACTAAGCTCTCTCAGTTTGGTCGAAAGGTTTCCTATGGATTCTGGTAATTCTCCTCCAAAACGATTATTGATAAAACTCAACACCTCAAGCCTAGTACAATTAGCCAGGAAAGTGAGAAAATTCAAGTCACTAGTTTTCCCAGTTCCCAGTGAGTTGTCATCGAAGTTTATTCTCACTAACTTCACCAAGCTTCCAAAATACTCAGCAGGGAACTCTCCGGTAAGACCATTTTCAGCAAAATCAATGAGCCAGAGTCTAGAAGCATTTGAAAATGATACAGGAATATTTCCTGTGAATTTGTTGATATCACCAGCAAAAGCTTCAAGATTAGGAAGAGTTATGCCAATGTTTGGTGGAAACTCTCCATGCAGGTGGTTGTTAGCGATAGTGAAGTAGTATAATGAGGAAATATTGTAGATTGAAGAAGGAACTGTACCAGAAAGATTATTACTCGCAAGTACAAATCTTCTCAAACTTGTTAGAACCCCTAGCGCACTGGGTATGCTTCCTTGGAGATTGTTCTCGCCAAAAGAAAATGCATACAAAGAAGAAAAGTTTCCTAACCAAGCTGGGACACTGCCTGTGAGACTGTTTGTATCAAGCCATAGATGAGTTAACTCCAACAATGAACTGAGTTGGTCTGGAACTGGCCCAATAAGCCCATTGATCCCGAGGTCGAGGACTCTGAGTCGAGAACAGTGAGATATATTCGCTGGAATGTTCCCCCGCAAGGAATTGGCCATCAGGTTGAGCTGTTGCAAGTGCAGTAGATGGCCCAATTCCTGAGGAATTTCACCATGAAATTTGTTGTCTGTGAGGTTGAGTTGAGTAAGATAGGTAAGGTTTCCTATTGAATGTGGTATGGAGCCTTCCAGTTCTTGAGCCTCCAGGTTCAGAATGATGACTCGATTGTTGGAAGGGTTGCATGAAACGCCTGCCCAACTGCAGAAATGGATGGAATTATTCCATGAGCTCATGATATGGTGAGGATCTTTAGTAATACTTCTCTTGAAGTCTAGTAATGCCAGGAGATCGGTTTCATTTCCGAAACTGCGCAGTGATGCAGATTCCAGAACTGTGCTCATGCAAACAAGAATGAACACTTGAAGTTTAAACAGAGTTCGCCTAGCTTGAGTAGGTGATTGCTTCATACTGTTTTGAATACGGATTTCCGGTACTCAGCAGTGAGCAATCAAAAGCCAGGTTGGATTTGCACAAAGAAGAAGAGATTCCGATCTCCTTGTGATACTATCGTTAGTTAAACAAGAAGCATGCTGATATATAGTTCAAGGTTTTGGTTGCATTATGGGACCCGAGATTTTCAGTTGGGGAGCAATTAATACTAGAACTTGATTGATATCTGGATCAGGACCCAGATTTTTAATTTCTTCTGTTAGACTAGATATTTGATTTTGGTTGGGACATGGTAGGCGAAAGACGAAGGCATTGTACCCTGTCACTTATGAAATACAAAATCAGTATGGGATTGCTGAGCTGAAATCAGATGATCAATATTGTGGGGCGGACAGTTCCTTACTTCCTTCTATACAGCTCCAAAGAAGGGATGGCCATTTTGAAGATGCGCATTTGAAGGGTTTGATTTGCAATGTTGAACTATTATTGCTTCTGATTCCAAAGCGATAGAGTTGTGTAGTTGATTGACATTGGCTCAAATTATTGATATGATTGACCTATATTTTCCATCTCGATCAATGAGACATTGCTGTCTGTTTTAAGTTGTAACATTATTGTTCATAGAAATGAAATAGACGTATTCAAGTTTAATAGCAGGCAGCTGGTATCTTGTGATCAATTTTGTATCACACAAAAAAAAAAATGCTCTACTAAAAAACTGGTCATTTTTCATGCAGGGTAGCTGAAAGTATCTGGTTTGCGCCGATAGCATTGTCTGTGCCAGAGGAAATATTTGTTTTTCTCTTTTACTTATTTTCTTTTGGTTATATAATCCAGATTGATCTATGTTATGAGCGTATTTGATCATGAAACTTGCGGGATGGGGAAAGAGTGGTAAGTAGTTGATGACAAAGGGTGCTAGCTAATGGAAAAGCATAGCATGCCAAAGTGAATATGAGAGATTATACTCTAGCAAGCGCATCAAATCCTCCTGGAGCTCAAATATGTACAGTGCTTCATGCAGTTGAAAAGTTTCTTGTTCTTGTAAAAGCCAACTTAGAAGACAAAACTATACAGCTCCAGATTATGGCATTACATTATCATGGCATGTATAACTAACTAGCTATCATTGCAGTTAGACCACTATAGCCGTCACCATTGTTAAGATCTTCAAAGTATTAACCTAATTAAGGATTTTTATAGTGAACCCACTACACTACACGACTACAACCTCCTAATTGTTAGTCATTGAGGGAATTTTTGAATATGAATAAATAATCTATACTCCAACAATAATATCCCTTATTCCCCACTGCTCAATATTCAATCGTCTTTCTTATATTTCAACTCATCAGGCTGTCATGTTCGATATATTAACACAAAACATAATGTACTGCTTGTACATATACCTATATATAAATCTACACACACAAACACGTTTGTTAGAGACTATTACAATATATTTGCTTATCCTCATGAATCATGCATTTGAGAAGTCATAGGCTACGTAACTTGTTGGCAAAGCAACAGCGAATGTTCCAATCAACTAGAAGGGGACGTATCTTCTTTGATCTAAACTGTATTCTATGCTTTCATGACTAGTCATTTGCACATTATTCAGTATTTTTCAAAGATCATCCTCAAAACTTTGTGCTTTATATATACTTGTTTGACATTCATACTTCTTTGAAAATTATGCATTTTGTTGCAAATAAATTTCTACGACAGGTTGGATTTTGAGCTATACCGTTGTCACATAAGATGGAATGCAAGTGATTAAAAAGTTCATCTAACATTACTCTTATTAGCAAGCATGAGCAAAACAATAACCATGTATTTTTGTATGTATGTGTTGGTATTATTGTAGAAATCGCCGTACTTTATGCTCCTTTGTATACTTAAATGGAGATTTTGTTAGTGTCTAAGAAAATACATGGTTATTTTTCTTTAAAATTTATTAATGACACACACACCTTACATATGTTTGTGAGGTTTGAACTCATAACCTGAAAATTGTTAATTAATCATCTTAACCAACCAAGCCACATCTCATGATTATTAACCCATATGTACATTGGCTTTCTACATTGACACTAACAAAAGAGCTTATGTATATTGGTATTATTAACGCAAAAAGAGCATATGAGTTAATTTGTACTCAAATGCGTTAATTTGTACATTGCTTCGTGCTCTTATCGTATCGATGCCTACAATACTAATCAACGTCTGATAATTGTCTCTTCGTCATGGTGTTCAAGAATCCTATGCAATCAGGTTCAACTCACAAGGACTTGTTAATACAACAAATTCCTAAATAAAAAAATAAAAAGAGAACAATGTTTGACACGATTCAGTACGTCCAATTTTTCATATTTTAACATTTGATATATAAGTATATAACTAATCATAATGGCAACTGTTAGGCTGTTACCATACTATAATGGTAGAGACATCTCATCTACCATGGTGCAGAAGACATAACACTGCAGCCAATGAGCCGAGTGATCGCTAAATAATGGCATTAGGATTACCTCAGCCTCAATGCAGCTATAGTCTACTTTGATGATTACATGCCAATAAGTCACTTACATCGACCCATCCTTGAAAATTGTCGAGTATCTTTCATCAATTAATTATATATATTGTGATCGTTCTAGTCTAATCGTTTTATTTTTTGTGAAATTATTTGTGCTTGTTCTCATCTAATCGTTTTACCTTTGACGGAAATCATTGAATTCATTGAGAAGTCGTGTTAAAACAAAAAAGAAATTATTATCATGAACTTACATTTTTAGACGGAAGGTAATCGTTTTACCTTTTGAGAGATGATTCAAAGCACCGAGATGTACGTAAACAAATATAAAAACGGTTGGAGTACATTTATCACATTATTTAATTATTTAAGTAATAATTAACTATAAATATCAACGGTTAAGATTGCACCTTAAATTCTAGATCACTTACACCTTGGTACGTACAAGAATTTTCGCTTGTAACTTCTTTCATTCTATTGCAGTAGTTGGTGTATTTGGAGAGCACATACAGGAGGCAAGAGCTTACTGTTTTGGAGTTATTTTCACTCTCCCAAGAATCCAGCCTCTCCCTTTTTGCTGATTAGTTTTGAGTTTTGAGGGTTGTCAATTAACGCATTTGTGAGAACTAAAAGTTATACATTCTGGTCATCTAATTTAAATCGTGTACATGTTTGATTTAAATGATCGGAACTTGACATAATTTCCCTCAAAAAGAAAAAAGTTTACCATATATAGTGAAATGTGTGAAAATGTAAAGTTTAACCCCACGTTAAAAATGTATAATTTTGCCTAACCATATAACAGACCAAGTCTTTTTTTCCTTTTCTTTTTTTTGGGTCCAATAAAAGTCTAGGTCTCTTCTTAATATAAACAAAATCGACATTGGCCTTGACAATATTAAGCTTTCTTAATCAAGAATGTCCTATTCAAAATAATAACAACTATATTCAAGAATATCGGTTCTTTTTTATCAATATTCTCGAAGGGAACACAGAATGTTTTGCAGCGTGCTCCTTGTCAGGTAAAGACCTAGCCTTGGGAGGTAAATTCCGGATTGAAGCATATGAATGACCAGGTAACCTGGTGAAAACAAACATTGGCAACAAAGAGGAACTGATTGCCTGATTGGTGGTGAAGGAATGGTGGTGTTTGTAAATTTTGGAATAGCAAGCCGCCTGAGAATATCATCTTTTTTGCCCCCCCCCCCCCCCCCCCCCCCCCAGATGAAGAAACAGTGCCTTCTCCCAAATATAAATATGTTGTGACAAGAGAAGAGAATGAGGAATAAGGCAGAACATATAGTTCTATAATTCATTGTTTCTGTTTTACAAAGCAATTTTGACCAATTTTAGAAGGAAGATGAATGAGTAAAACCTATAGGTCCACGACAAAGAAGTTGACGCATGAGGGAGGAAATAGTAGCAAGAACATGGCAAGTTGCTTAACACATGGGTAATGATCCCCGTCGACCCCATGCGCTTTTTATGGTTTGGAATTCAACCATATACAAGAAGTATTACGAAGTTTACAGGTTCGAATCTCACTGACATATGAAGATAGAGATTGAAAATGAAGATTGAAAGTAACATAACGGTAGCCTCATTGAATCAATGAATCCTAAGCACTCGGCACATCCCCTCAGATGTTGCTGCACCAACTTCATCTTCCAAATATTTAATCATGAATCCGTTCGAAGCACAAGAAGTGAAGAAACTCCTGATGCATCACTAACGCTCTACGTTAGAGCGGACGGTTCGATGCAGTAGCATGAAGCCTGCCAACCCACACAACCATTAGCAATCGAGGATTTGGAGTTCCTATTCCTATACATTAAAAGGTTCTAATAAACGACTTAGAAAGCAGTCCAACTCTATAAAAGCCCCTTCTAGTTTATCATGTCACTCAAGAAGTACCTGCTAAAAGTATGGGGTTTGGTCACAAATGGCCAGGTTGGTACCTTCCTATCTTTTTATAAAGCCATTGAAACTAAACGCAGCTCGTAGCTGGGGAGAACCTCCCGAAGATAAAATAAGATCATTGCAAAACAAGACCAATCACCATCATTATATTATCGATGCTCCCTAATCATTTTTTATATGCATACCAAACAATGCTTCTTGGTTTTAACATATTTTAGGCGGCTTATTATTTCATTCAGCATCCCATTCTAACCAAAAAGTCGCATATTGACTGCTTCAAAACCAGACGCCTAGTACAGAAGAAACCTGCAATAATTTCTTTGTACAAGCGCGTCTGTTGTCTCATACTTAGGTCCATTCGCCATGATAGCCTTTCTGCAGATATATTTCTTCACATTTACTTCTTCTCCCATGCAGCTCTGATAAGGATGAGTAGCCGAATCGACAGCCGCCTACTTAGTCTGGCGAAGTTCCACCTCTTCTGCACTTTATCACTTGTTGCAATCATCTTCATCATCTTTGCAGATGGTATCATATATACTGATTCACAAAACTCGGTTGAGTTGCAAGTTAAAGCTGCTTCTCAGGTCCTGCAGACTCATAGTGTTGAACGACAGTTCATCAAGTCTGATGTAACTAGCAAAGCGCTGCGTTCTATGCAAGAAAAGGTCGTTGATGTTGTTGAAGTTGATACAGAAGATACAAGTCCTGTTGTTGCTCCTTTCAATGTCACCGAAGAAGAAAGAATCAGCTGGTTTAAAGGAAAGCTGCCCGAATTTGTGATTTTTGATTCAGACGAGAGAGCAAGGCGGTTCCACGGTAGAGTTCTTGAATTCTTTGACCATGAGTGTGAGACTCAGTTCTTCATGACATGGATTTCACCTGTGAGGTCTTTCGGAAGCAGAGAATTCCTGTCAATGGAGAGTGTATTCAGAGCTCACCCTCGCGGTTGCTTGATGATTCTCTCGAGAACCATGGACTCCAAGCGAGGTTACAGGCTTCTGAAACCTTTGCAGGATCGCGGCTTCAAAGTTCATGCAGTGACACCAGACTTGTCATTTCTGTTCAAGAACACCCCAGCTGAGGCCTGGTTTGCTGAGATGAAGAAAGGCAACAAAGACCCTGGTGAGATTCCATTAGCTCAGAACCTGTCTAATTTAATGAGACTAGCAGTTCTATACAAGTATGGAGGTGTATACCTGGACACAGATTTCATCGTAGTGAAATCATTTTCCGGGTTGAGGAACTCAATCGGTGCACAAAGTATGGATGCTGAGATGAAACACTGGACCAGACTAAATAATGCAGTGCTGGTGTTTGATATGAATCATCCTCTTCTGCATAAATTCATTGAGGAGTTTTCCTTGACTTTTGATGGGAATAAATGGGGTCATAATGGACCCTATCTTGTTTCCAGAGTGGTCCAGAGAGTGGAAAACAGACCTGGGTATAACTTTACAGTCCTGCCTCCTATGGCTTTCTATCCAGTGGATTGGACTAGAATAGGGGGATTGTTTAAGAAGCCGAAAAACCATGCTGATACTAAATGGATAAAAGCAAAGCTGCTTCAGCTTAGCGGGGAGACTTACGGAGTACACCTGTGGAACAAGCAAAGTAGCAGAGTACAAATCGAAGAAGGAAGCATTATGCAGAGATTAATCTCCAATCACTGCATTATCTGTAAAGACATATACAGTTCTTAAAGAATTTTTGAACGAGAATATGATGAAGCATCTTCAACCTGTGGCAAAGTCACAGACTGAAAATTGATACCCTCCTATAGGTGGTGTACTCTGTTGCTTGATTTAGATAGAGAAAGTTTTCTTCATTTTTTGTTTCATTCATAGCTTGTTCATCTTGTTCTTCCTTTCATTCTGATTTTTATGCTCCAGTGTAAGTAAATCATCAATTCAATGTAAATCTCGGATTCTGTAAACAAATAATGGTGTCTATATCTTGTTTGGATATGTTAATGCTTAATAGAAGCCAACCTTTTTTGTATAAAAATCAGAATTTCTTGAATTACAAGTTTGCTGACAAATATCAGTATTTTCTTCTACAAAAAGCAATCCTAAGCCGTCTCAACCTTAATCTCATTGTATATGCTCCACATCTCCATATGCCAAATCCTGGCAATCTCCTAAAGGCCTTTTTTCTAGTCAACGTCTGTTTGCCAGTTCTTACATCTCTATCATGGAAGCCATCACCTTCGATGAAGCTACCATCTGAGACGAACTTACTTTGCCTATCAATCCTAGAATCATTTCTGGGTCCAAACTGCATGATGGATGGCCAGGGATCACGTGTTTCATGTTCATTGTCTGTATCACTACCCCAGAGAAGGATAGGCTTAATTACAGGTGAGCCACTCAAATCATCAAAATGGTTAGCCAGACTAGTATGCTCCATCTCAAATAATCTCTTCAAGGATGTGTTTCCTACTTTCATCAAACTTAGCAAACTGCCACTTCTTCGAGATGAAGAAAACGAGGAACATGAAGCAGCTGAGGAACACAAGGAAGATAAGGAAGACGAAGATTGCCAAAGTGATTTCTGATGTTCTATAATCCGCCTTATCCTTTCTTTCTGAGCTTCTGGATCAACGCAACAACTGTCATCATCATCATTCTTCTCTTCAATTATTTTTGATACCCTCAAAGATGTGTTTCCTCCTTGAACCAAACCTAATGAACTGCTACTTTCTTTAGATGAAGAAAATGAGGAACATGAAGCAGCAGAGGAAGATGAGGAAGATGACGAAGAAGAAGATTGATAAAGAGACTTCTGATACTCTATAATACACCTTATTCTCTCCTTCTGAACTTCTGGATCAACAAAATAACTACTCTCATCATCCTTCTCTTCAGTTATTTCCGATACCATTGTAATCCTAAAGGTTTCAAGACTTGGATTACACAAATGGGTAGACAGGATACAGGTTCATGAAGAAGCACCTGAAGAATGAAGGAAATACCAACAGGTGGGACTAAGACGGCAATTACTCCCTATAAACTATAAAAATAAAAATAAACTGTTGAAAGCCGGCGATACAAAACGGCTTTTCCTACCATGTGTTTTCCAAGAAGACAAGATTCAACAGACTAACCCAAATTACAGACAAATAAATAAATTGCTAAATGATAAAGCATACCTTAGCATATTTCTCCTTAAACTTCAAAGAAAAGAAAACTAAGTACCAAATGGAACCGAATTTCAAAGCTCAATTCATTAATAGTAAAGAAGACCAAGAAAAGTATTCATCAAACAAAAGCAAATTCAAGGCGCATACAATTACAATTATAAGTGAAACAGATATGGCATCAGCCATTACCTAAGACAAGGACTCATCAATTTCAACCTTGACAACCGAATCGTCCTCAAACTTATCTTTCTTAGGCGGAGCCGCCGGTACCGGAACCCTAGGTGGCCCTCTCCCTTTATTCTTGTTCCTTGGCCTTGCCTGTAACAAAAAAATTCAATTAATTTTTTTCAAAAAAAACATTCAGAAATTAAAGAAAATTCAGCAAATTTGCAAAACGAAACGGTCAAAATCACTTACGTTTCCGAAAGAGTGATTGAAACGCTTTCCTCTTTCGGTTTTCTTATCGCCTCTTCCACAGTACACTGGAGAAGAAGAACAAGCAGAGCATAGAAATTAGGGAAAATACATAATATGAACAGAAATACAGAGCTAGCGAGAAATTGAAATTGAAATTGAGGAGTACCTGAAGGGACTGAGGGAGTGGTGGCGGTGGAGATTGAGAGGGAAGCAGTGGGAGAGGGGAGGGAAATGGCTAGGGTTTCGGATTGGGAGAACGAAATGCGGGAGTTGAGAGCGAGGGATTGGGAGGGGATAGGGAGAGCTCCGAGTATGAGTGACGCCATAGCTGAAGCTCTAGGAGAAGAAGAAGAAGAAGAAGAGGATAAGGTTTTTCGAGGGAAACTGGTTCGGTTTTAGAGACCGTTTGATGGGTTAGTTGCTTATATGAGTAGTTGGGCCCAAAGTGAGGCCCAAACTTTAGTTGGGTCATGGGGGTGAACCAGCAGTCTGCAATCCAAGCCTGTTGCCTATATATATATATATATATATATATATATATATATATATATATATATATATATATATATATATATATATATATATATATACAACCCCCTTCCATTGAGAGATCCCTATTTTTGGCCACTTTCTAGGGATAGGGCATTACACCACTTCCCAATTGAATTTTTACATCTCCACCGTTCATATCTTAGGTCTATATGAGTAGATCACCTCTACAAAATTTCATATGATTTGGTGATCGTTAAGGCTTTCAAAAGTTTGATT
Organism: Fragaria x ananassa; assembly: GCA_034370585.1. Classification (NCBI taxonomy): domain Eukaryota; kingdom Viridiplantae; phylum Streptophyta; class Magnoliopsida; order Rosales; family Rosaceae; genus Fragaria; species Fragaria x ananassa. Next base: position 6,278,950 of record CP139753.1, read on the forward strand.
TAGTTTTAATGATCTTGAACGGTCCAGCTTATGTCAAACTAAAACCGTTGAAGGTCATTAAAACTAAATTGAACTTTTGAAAGCCTTAACGATCACCAAATCATATGAAATTTTGTAGAGGTGATCTACTCATATAGACCTAAGATATGAACGGTGGAGATGTAAAAATTCAATATATATATACAAGGCCCTTCCAATGAGAGATCCCTATTTTTGGCCACTTTCTAGGGATGGGGCATTACACCACTTCCCAATTGAATTTTTACATCTCCACCATTCATATCTTAGGTCTATATGAATAGATCACCTCTACAAAATTTCATATGATTTGGTGATCGTTAAGACTTTCAAAAGTTTGATTTAGTTTTAATGATTTTCAACGGTCCAGCTTATGTCAAACTAAAACCGTTGAAGGTCATTAAAACTAAATTGAACTTTTGAAAGCCTTAACGATCACCAAATCATATGAAATTTTGTAGAGGTGATCTACTCATATAGACCTAAGATATGAACGGTGGAGATGTAAAATTATAATCGGGAAGTTGGTGTAATGCTCTATCCCTATAAATGGCTTAAAATAGGGATCCCTCATTGGAAGGACTCTGATATATATATATATATATATATATATATATATATATATTAGAAAGGACTGCAAAATTTTTACAACGGTGGGGATTGAGGAGAAAATCATAAGATTCGAAACTACTCAAACCTCAAACTAGAGGACAAGACCTACCAAATAGTTCGTATGACATTCGGTCACGAATATGGATAAAATTAAATTTGACTTCAAACTCATAACGTACATCTCTCAAATGAGCGCTCATGTCTTACATCGCAAAAGTAAGCCGTGATCGTTCATTTATGACTTAAATTTAACTAAACAATGGTGAGTAAGTGCTAAATATTATGAGATCAACCAAGCTAAAATTATTTTACTTTTGAGTTCATTTCGTAATAAAATGATGATTGATGAGCATGCATGTACGTCTCTCTTAATCTTAAATTCATCAATATTATTGCTTGATTGATCCGATGGTATAATGAATTGCATTTGGTGTTTGACAAGATGGCCATGAATGCCGTAACAATCAACATTCATTTGAGTACTACATTAAACTATTAAAGACCTAAATTATTGATAATATTTGCCGAATTATTCTCATACATGCGTTTAATAAGTAGCTTCGACAGATTGTGATGGACCCAAATTTTTAACGTTTCAAACTCACATCCATAGAAGAAATTAATTTGCCTTAAATCTATTTCATGATTTTTCATCTACTATAAAATGGCTCCCTCCGAAGTATTTCTCATTAACAACCATGATATCTCCAAAAAAAATCCTCCTCCACTCTCTTGAAGATGAAAAGAATGTCACAGAAAGTGTTTGATTACAACCTATTGAGACGCACCGCCAAATCCCCCGTCTTCTCCACCCTCTCATTCGTTGCCATTTTCTTTCTCCTCTATTCATCAGACACCATAGTTTCCATCGCTAACCTTCCCATGCATGCAGTTGACCTCAAAAGTAATAAAGCTGTCGACCATCTCCGCGAACCAACCTTGATCACTACTACTAATATCCAAGAGCAGATCACCATTGATGAAGGTCCGGATGAAGTTTACGACCCTCTAATCCCTCCGGACAATGTAACAAAAGAAGAAAGACTAGTCTGGTTCCGGCAAAAGCTTCCAGAGCTAGAGATACTCCGGTCTAACAACTTGACGCAGGAATTCCACAGTCGAGTTCTCCAGTTCCTCAATAATGGATGCAGCATTCAGTTCTACATGATATGGTTTTCGGCAGCAAAGTCATTCGGGAAAAGAGAATTCTTCGCCATGGACAGCCTCTTCAAAGCTCATCCTCAAGGATGCTTGATGATATTATCAAAAAGCATGGATTCAGGACGCGGATATCGAATCTTGAAACCATTACTAGATGGAGGCTTCAAAATACTAGCAGTGACTCCAGACTTGCCCTTTCTAGTCAAGAACACTCCGGGCGAAGTTTGGCTTGAAGAAATTAAGAGTGGCAAGAAGGACCCAGGTTACATCCCATTATCTCAAAACCTAGCCAATCTGATCAGACTTACCGTGCTCTACAAGTATGGAGGTGTGTACTTAGACACCGACTTCATAACTCTGAAGGATTTCTCTGGGTTGAGGAATGCAATAGGAGCACAAAGTGTGGATTTGCAGTCCAAAAACTGGACCACACTAAACAATGCAGCCATGATTTTCGACATAAACCATCCGATTCTACTGGACTACATAAATGAATTTACTGCTACTTTTAATGGAAACAAATGGGGTCACAACGGACCTTTCTTGGTCTCCAGGGTGACTGAGAAAGTGGGAAGCACACAGGGTTACAACCTTACAATTGTGCCGCCTGAAGCGTTTTATCCGGTGGACTGGAATCAGATTCGGAGGCTTTTCCGAAAGCCTCAGAAGAAATCGGAGTCGAGATGGGTGGAAAGCATGTTGAATGAGTTGAATCAAGAGGAGACTTATGCTCTACACCTATGGAACAAGAGGAGTAGAGAATTGGCCATTGAAGAGGGAAGTGTCATGGCTAGACTAATATCGGAGCATTGTGTTATTTGCCAGGACATATATAGTACTTCTTTATAAGATCCATATATGGTGAATTCCACTGTGGAGGAGATGCAGAACAAAGAAAACTGAATACTATTTTCATCGCCTTAGGGTTTCAAGTTAAAGACGATTTCCTTGTTCAGTTGGGTTTTTCACTTTTAAGCTTGATCAAGTATGTTGACCTTTGGTCACCAAACCATTAGCTAAGTGACAAATTACCTTTCTCGGTTTATAGTGCATTTCTTCTCAATTCTAGCTAGTTATCTAAACGAAATCACATTACCATTTTTTCTAATTCATCTTGAGAATAAACAAATAATTTTAAATCAGGTGTTAAAAAGTTATTATTTAGAGCTCATGTAACAAGTGAAGATCGAATTAGAGCCGTGAGAATGATATATTTACCAAATACTAAGACAATGTGATATGTAACAATGTAACATGCATGGTGCCAAATGGCGGTAAGGCAATATGTTATGTAAAGTTGATGTCTCAATAATTCAGGTTCGCTGTAAACCGTAGAAATTTCAATGTATTTTCTCTCAGTCTATTGGGTTTACTCCTTGTTCCTAAATGGAGCTTTATTCTACAAAAATAACTGAGGCTAGGCTACTTACTAATTCCGTGTTTATGAACTATCGGAGCAATTAATGTTCTTACTTAGCGGTGCGTTTGGATCAGCGAAAAATATGGTACTTAGTCACCTTTGAAGAAAGAATTAACCATTGCATGCTACTTGAGTACTGAACTAGGTATTTCGAGATTGGACCAAAAGGCACCCAAAACAACACCTTTATAATCCCGAACAAACCACCATAACCTGCATGCCCTAAGTCACTTTCCATGCTCCATCTGTGTTTATCTTGATCAAAACCTATTATAGGAGGATGCCAATTAACTTCAATGCTGCGGGGAGCCCTCCTCTGCGGCTCCGCCTACACTGAGCACCAAACCTCTTCACGTCATGACTCATGAGTGGTATTATGCATGTGAGCTGTGGCAATGTAAATTTTAAGAACAAATATGACCTGAAATCAGCCTACGCACTTTCCCCACGTCAATACCCACCCCATCAAACTTCACTTTGTTTCTTGACTACCATATAAACCATAGAGTATAAGTGAAGCATGCAAGCCCGTTCTTATCTTAATAATCGCATTGATAAAGAAAAACAAAATCAACGCTTAACCTTCTTTGATTTGATATAATTTCTATTCATTATTGATTGATCCCCTCATGTAAAATGAACTTTAAACAAGAAGCTGTAATAAGTTATCATAAATATGACACTGATTTTACCCCTCAATTGATTAGAGGATGTAATTAGAATAGATGTTCACTAAGCAGCAATAATGTATTAATGAGATTGATTTGAAGACTGAAAAAGGCAAATGAACAACTATATTACATTCCTGAATTTGCTACTTGAAACACATATATCAAGCTAGCTCTGGTTCATAGTCTATACCATAATTGCAAAGAAAAGGAGAAAACTACGTGCAGTAAATCGAACAACAGAGACCTCCAAAATGTGGAGCTATTATATAACGCACCTGACTTGATTGACCACCATAACCAACGAAAAGAATGTCCCAGAAAGTGTTTGATTACAGGCTCCTTAGGCGCACTGTCAAATCCCCTATTTTCACCACCCTCGCATTTGTTGCCATATTCTTCTTCGTCTATGCAGACACCATCGTCTCTAACCTTCCCATGCCTCCTGCTTTCCTGACCTCAACTCATGAACATCATCTTGATGATCACCACACCACCGAGACTGTGAGCATAACGAAACTTGCCATCCAAGAAAAGATTGATGAATTTCTGGACCCACTGATTCCTCCAGACAATGTCACAAAGGAGGAGAGACTAGTGTGGTTCCGGCGGAAGCTCCCAGAACTCGAGATTCTCCAGTCCAATGATTTTACGCAGAAATTCCACGGTCGAGTCCTTGAGTTCCTCAACAATGGATGCAGCACTCAATTCTACATGATATGGCTTTCACCGGCTAAGTCATTTGGGAAGAGAGAGTTCTTGGCCATGGACACCCTCTTCAATTCTCATCCTAAAGGCTGCTTGATGATCATCTCTAGATCCATGGACTCGGAACTGGGATACAAAATCCTGAAGCCACTATTGGATAGGGATTTCAAGATCCTCGCGATCACGCCAGACTTACCATTTTTAGTGAAGAACACACCAGCTGAGTCTTGGCTTGATGAAATGAAGAGTGGGAGGAGAGACCCGGGTAATATTCCATTGTCTCAGAACCTGTCAAATCTTATTAGGCTGGCAGTGCTGTACAAGTATGGAGGTATATACTTGGACACAGACTTTATAATTCTGGAGAATTTCTCTGGTTTGAGGAACGCAGTCGGGGCACAAAGTATAGATTCAGAGTCCAAAAATTGGACTAGGCTAAATGGTGCAGTGATGATATTTGACATACATCATCCACTTTTGAGGGACTTCTTGGATGAATTTGCTTCAACTTTTAATGGAAACAAATGGGGCTATAATGGACCATACTTGGTTTCAAGGGTGATTAAGAAAGTGGGAATTCGTACGTCTGGTTATAACCTTACGATTCTGCCTCCGGAGGCATTTTATCCAGTGGACTGGAATAGGATCAGGAGGCTTTATAGGAAGCCGAAGACGGATTTGGAGTCGAGATGGGTGGAAAGGATGATGAATGAGTTGCATGGAGGGGAGACTTATGCCATTCACCTATGGAATAAGCGAAGTAGAGTACTGGCCATTGAAGAGGGAAGTGTCATGGCTAGACTAATCTTAGAGCACTGTGTCATCTGCCAGGACATATATACTTCTTAAAAAGTTATATTATTGATTGATGCTTCATGCTTGTATGAGTCTCAAAGCTAAACTACTTCTCTTTAATTTGTCATACCTTCTGTTATTTCTCTGCGTGTCTTCTAATATTTTTCTAATTTTGTTATATGCATATATGGTTCAGGACTTCATGTCGCTTGGGGTTACACTCGATCTTCTTCTTCTTCCTTTTTTGGTTAGGAATAGGTTTTTTTCGCTTGGGGGATTAGATATCAAACCCAACAAAGGAACCCACTAATCTAATTGGGATTCCCACTACTCTAATTGGGATTCACCTGCTTCATTTATATAGACTAGCCTTTTATCTGTGCATTTGCACAGAACTCATAAAATCATAGATTATTAATTTTAATTGTATGTTTTTGATGTGGCAAACGGTTATTAATCTTAACTTCTCACTACCTAAGTTTTTTGGCTTCAAGTCTTCCGTCACTTTTTCCCTGTTTTCATCCATGTTTCCTATTAAAGTACTGATAAGTGTCATGCCACGTCACAAGATCTCAACTATTGAACATTTTAAAATCTAATGGCACACAAACAGTGTAAAAATTTGTGTAAAATAAGATACCCCTTGAACCAGATCATATATATATATATATATCACGAAAAAGGTTTTAAGGTGACGAAATATTTTAAATTCGTCACTTAAGAGAACAATTTAGTGACAAAAGCGGTTTCGTCACCTCAGTAACAGTTTTCATCATCTAAGGTAAGGTCACCTCAGAGCTAACTTAGGTGTACGTCGAAAAGAATTTTCGCCACGTAAGTTATAGTATAGGTGACGAAAAAAATTTGTCACCAAAGTTTTAAGCACTAAGGTGACGAAAATATATTTCGTAATGTAAGTGATAGTATAGGTGACGAAATTTTTTGGAGCACTAAGGTTGTCACGCTCCAAAACCGAGACCAATATTATAAGGAAATATGGTGCCCGAATTTGCGACGTGAGTTAAAACAAGTAAAATTTTCTTGAATAATTTATTAGAATAAGAAATATATATGTCTGAATAATACTTTTATTAGAAAGCGAAAACATTAATATTTTACAACACCAAATATTTTACAATACGAAAGTTTTAGCAAAAGAATATAAGACATTACATTTATTCTCAAAATAACAATAGAAAATATTATTTTATTTAGTAGGTTCATCTCATTCCCCAAGCATCTATAACAATAGAATTGATACCGATTCTTGTTATTTAGTAAGTAAACAATAGAATTGATTGAAATATTCTCATATCGATTATTGTTGATACCGATTCATAATCAGTTTCATTCCAAGTTAGTAAACATGCCCATACATTTACACGTGTGAGCACTAGTGCAATGCGTATACATAATACTTATGTATTAGTAAACCATAGACATCCTTCAGGGCATGCATATTTTCATCCATGTTGGTTATATATATGTATTATGTAATATTCTACCTCAAGAACAACTGCATGGACTGTCAAACTTAACCCGATTGTTAAATTAATTAAGTTCTTCAATGTGTATTGTAGAAAAATTCAAGGAGAAAAGTGCAAGCAATTATGAATGAAATGAGAACTCACATGTAACATTTCCAGAAGATCCACTTTGGCTTTGATACAATAACCCATAAATTGTGAAAGCAGAAGGATGATACAGGTTTAATTTGTACAGGAGGAAACTTCAAGCATATATATAACTGACTGAAACGGAGACAAGTATTAGCGAGGGCGGACTGTAAAGAATGTTTGTGTAGCTGTGAGAATGAAAAGTATAATGGCTGCAACAAATGAAATCATACTCCATGCTCTGGAGAAATAGGCGCGATAAATGTACTTTATACCTCTGCGAAACCAGAACTTGCCATGGTAAGCATTCACTTTGTCACACAAATCACCAAAGTAGAACTCCTTCACAACAATTTCATCCAGAACACTTTTAAGTTGAGACAAGTACTCTTCTTCTCTAATCCAATTGGAACTTATGATTCCTCTTTTCTTAAGTAGTTTAATATCCCGCGGGCTACGAATGAGACTCTTCAAGAGAATAGCGTATGATGTCATGTGATGCAGGCTGCCGAGACTGCATTGCTCGGAAGCTATCAAGTTCCTCAAAAGTGAATCGTCAATGAAAATCGGGGGGATTTTAATTACTCCCCTACTGAATTTTATGTTCAACAAATGGTCCGTCCTCTCCGGCTTTCGAAACTCGATTCCAGCCTCCAAAAGTTCTTAAGCACAAAAATTGAATCCCCATTTTTTAGTACTGCCGTATACTGGTTCAGGTCTAGATTGATGCTTCATTTCGGTAATCATTGTAATTTCTACCGACATATCACAGTTACTTGGGAGGTTAAATCTGTGCAAGACATCAAGCAAATGTTTGTACTCCGTGCCCCAATCTTCAGAAAAGGGCTTGTAGTTCATAGGTTGGAAGAAATTAAGAGCAAGATTAGCGACAGAATTTGGTCGACTATTCTTTAGATGAGGCTGAATGGTCTCATATAAACGTTCGAGACTAAAAAAGGGGATCTGGTTTTCAAGTAATGCTAGATCATGCTGTAGAGCGGCAATCATCCAAGCACTATTGAATATTGCATCAGATTGATAATCTAGAGTCATATTCAAGTGTTCCTCATACTTGAGGAAAAGTTCCAGTATGAAGCATCCATCAAGTAACACAACTTCTGCTAGCTCCCTGTGCCCCTTCTCTTTGTGGCTCATCCTTTTAGCGTAGCATCTACGGATATCTGAGTCTAAATCATAAATAGCACTCGTGCACTCTTTCCAACATTCCAGATACTGCTCACGATCTTCGATTCGCTGAAATAAGTCATACATGTAAGCCCATTTCCGCTCTCTCATGGCTGCAAGATCATGGTTCCCTAGATGCAAAGGACCGATTGAAACAATGCGACAGTTGTAGGCATCATCCTTCACTCGTCGAAGTTTCGTTGGAACTGTGTGGATGCTCAGAAATCCAGAGCCCCTTTCCACCTTGCGATGAAGCTTCTCAGTAATCTCCCGGTGCCACACTTTCTTCTTGTCAACTGCTTCTACTTGCTGATTGAATTTGTTTCATATGACAGAATGTAAATATGAAAGAATACACATATTCTTGTATTATTTCTTGCCATCAATCCGACTTTTAGGTGTGCTTAAAATATGAGAGCTACAGAATGGAACAGAGAATCGATATAACTGACTTAGACTCAATTTTTATAAAATGCACATTAGATCAAGTATGTTAACTAGTAGCTAGGTTACTCTTTACTATAATCAACTGTCAAGAAGCAGGAAGTTTATGTCTGGCCAGGTAACATCACTACCAGAAATTTGAACTTGGGCGACGAAAAAAAATCGTCGCCCTGTTAAGAAATTTCGTCGCCTAAGTACTTAGGCGACGACACGTCGTCGGCCAAGACGTCGTCGCCAGAAGTGCGTCGGCCAAGAACTTGGGCGACGAAAATTCATTCCGTCGTCGCCTAAGAGTAATTCTTAGGAGACGATACGAATTTCGTCGCCTAAAATATAATTCTCGTCGCCCAAAAATATTAGTCGCCCAAGATTTAAAACCTTGGCCGACGAAAAATTTTTTCGTCGCTTAAGATGTTATAACCTGGGGCGACGAAATTTTTTTCGTCGGCCAAGACGTCGTCGCCAGAAGTGCGTCGGCCAAGAACTTGGGCGACGATACTTTTTTTTCGTCGTCTTATATGGTAAGTCCTTGCCCGACGATTTAGCAATTTCGTCGCCTAAGATATATTTAAATTTTTTTAAAAAATATTTAAATAATTTTTTTAAATATATAAATAATGTTTTTTTAATTGTTGCTGAAATTTTTTTTTTTGACATTTCTTTAAATTTTTGGGTTTTTGCTCCTCTCTCTTGTTAGGCGGCAGTTGATTTGAAAACATGTATAGTCTCATCAATTACTTGAGAGATCGTGTATAAGAACCGGCCCGTATCACATTTTACAAATTAATGATTCAATCTCAGGGAATCTTAATCCCTAAAACTAAATTTAGAAACAAATATGGATCCAACAAATAAAATAGCTCATTTTCGTCCGTTGCCTTCCGATACCAGATTTAGCTCATGCCTATGCCCTCCATGGTACACCGACCGCGGCAGGCTCTTCGCCTCTTCGTCCATTTTCTTCGACCCAGCCCTATCGCTTGGAGGGTCTCACATCATCCTCACCACCATCATCGTCGTCATCGTCGTCTGAATCGTCCTTGTCTGATCTCTTTCTCTTTGGCGGAGCCTCAACCTTCCCGTCGACGCATTGGCTTCTTCCAAGATTTCCACATTCTCTACCTTCCTCCGTTTTACCCTGCAATGCAAGTCACAAATCGTATCTCAATTCCTCCAAATACAACCTCAACACACACATTTACACAAATTACAACATCTGATCAAAACTCACGCAGCATCGGACACGAAAACAAAAACAAAGCGAATTCACAAACCTGCTCTCACTTTCAACATCACTGGATTCACTGCCATCATCATCACCGGCTGCTGCTTTATATTCCTCATCCGGTGACGATTCCGAAGAGCCTGACTCCAGTTCCCTCTCAAGAAAGCCAGCAAATCCATCACTGCTGGAAGAGTGCACCGGAGACTCGGCAAGACTCATCTGAAATTGCTCAGGCAATCAAATACTCAAATACATTAACAAATTTTCACCACAAAAATCGACATAATCAAAATAATCAAGATTTCTAATCAGAAGCAACAAAGAACGTAGAAAGATAGCAACTTATACTTTCAGAGCTGATCAAACAATTCAACGAGATTGGAAAAAAAAAAAAAACCCTAGAAAACGAATTTGCGGTGAGACCGTGAAATCAAGAACGCTAGCGATTAGAAGAAGAAAAAAGGATGAGGATGAAGTAGTGAGAGTACCGTAGGAGAGTGTTAGGGTTATACCTTAAATTGTGGGTCGGGGTCGGGGTCGGGGTCGTCGGGGTCGGGGTCGGGGTCGGGTTCGAGGTCGGGGACGGCGTCGGGTTGCGGGGTCGGGGTCGGAGAGAGGGCTTCGGTGGATTTTCGGAGAGAGAGAGAGGGCTTGGATTTGTGAGCGGCAGCGCGAATGGTTAGGGTTCCGAATTTTTGCCTTTTATATTGGAGTTCTTGGGCGACGATTCTTGAAAAATCGTCGCCCTGTTTTTTGAAAATCGTCGCCTAAGATAATCTTGGGCGACGATTTTTTGAAGTCGTCGCCTAAGATACTCTACTTGGGCGACGATGTTCTTCACTATAAATCTCGTCGCCCAAGATGAAGAAAATCGTCGGCCAAGAGTTCTATCATAAAATTCAGAATATCGTGATTTTGGTGAACAGAGAAGAGGAACTGAAAACCGACCATCAGATATGACCAACATAACAAATTACGTGGGTGGGAAAAAATTCAGCTCCATCGGACAATGACAAGGGCTCGATCCGTCCGGTCAATCGGCGCGGTCAAACCCCTAAACGGACGGAAACGGCTATTCGACCCTCCAAATCACGTAATCTGGCCAGACCTTCAACTGAGAATAGTTTCTAATCGACGAGACTCTTACGGGGCTATAAAAATTTGGTAAAAAATAAATACCCGGGATAGGGCTACCACTAGGAAGAAATAAGAGAAATTCGTTGACCGGAACAACCGGCACCGAAATTTTACTGAAATATCTTCATTTTTCACGGGTTGACGTATTTCACCGTTCTGGTCATATCTTATTTCACGACTTTTTTGCGTTTGAGGCGTCTACGTATACGTTGTCTTCAAAACGAAACTTAAACTCAACACTTATACAAAAAATTTATACAACATTAGTACATATATCGTGAGTTTGGTGATCGGAGAAGAGGAACTGAAAACCGACCGTCAGATATGACCAGCATAACGAATTACTTAGGTGGGCAAAAATTCAGCTCCATCTGACAAAGATAAGGGCTCGATCCGTCCGGTCAATCGGCGCGGTCAAACCCCTAAACGGACGGAAACGGCTATTCAACCCTCCAAATCACGTAATCTAGCCGGACCTTCAACTGAGAATAGTTTCCAATCGACGAGACGCTGACGGGGCTATAAAAATAAAAAACATTTCCTTACAATTTAAATGTGCTTTATTTATTTTAATTATTCGGATTATCTTGGCCGACGAAATTAGGGTAATTCGTCGGCCAAGATAATACTTGGGCGACGATATTTGTTAAATTCGTCGCCCAAGAGTAAAAATAAAAAATCCTGTACAATGAAATTTAAATGTGCTTTATTTATTTTAATTATTCGGATTATCTTGGCCGACGAAATTAGGGTAATTCGTCGGCCAAAATAATACTTGGGCGACGATATTTGTTAAATTCGTCGCCCAAGAGTAAAAATAAAAAATCCTGTACAATGAAATTTAAATGTGTTTTATTTTATTTTAATTATTCGGATTACTCTTGGCCGACGAAATTAGGTAATTCGTCGGCCAAGATAATACTTGGGCGACGATATTTGTTAAATTCGTCGTCCAAGAGTAAAAATAAAAAATCCTGTACAATGAAATTTAAATGTGTTTTATTTTATTTTAATTATTCGGATTACTCTTGGCCGACGAAATTAGGGTAATTCGTCGGCCAAGATAATACTTGGGCGACGATATTTGTTAAATTCGTCGCCCAAGAGTAAAAATAAAAAATCCTGTACAATGAAATTTAAATGTGTTTTATTTTATTTTAATTATTCGGATTATCTTGGCCGACGAATTACCCTAATTTCGTCGGCCAAGATAATCCGAATAATTAAAATAAATAAAGCACATTTAAATTGTAAGGTAATGTTTTTTACCAAATTTTTATATCCCCGTAAGCGTCTCGTCGATTGGAAACTATTCTCAGTTGAAGGTCCGGCCAGATTACTTGATTTGGAGGGTCGAATTGCCGTTTCCGTCCGTTTAAGGGTTTGACCGCGCCGATTGACCGGACGGATCGAGCCCTTATCTTTGTCCGATGGAGCTGAATTTTTTCCCACCTACGTAATTCGTTATTCTGGTCATATCTGACGGTAGGTTTTCAGTTCCTCTTCTCCGATCACCAAACTCACGTTATATGTACTAATGTTGTATAACTTTTTTATATAAGTGTTGAGTTTAAGTGTCATTTTGAAGACAACGTATACGTAGAAGCCTCAAACGCAAAAAAGTCGTGAAATAAGATATGACCGGAACGGTGAAATACGTCAACCCGTGAAAAATGAAGATATTCCGGTAAAATTTCTGTGCCGGTTGTTCCGGTCAACGAATTTCTCTTATTTCTACCTAGTGGTAGCCCTATCCCGGGTATTTATTTTTTACCAAATTTTTATATCCCCGTAAGCGTCTTGTCGATTGGAAACTATTCTCAGTTGAAGGTCCGGCCAGATTACGTGATTTGAAGGGTCGAATAGCCGTTTCCGTCCGTTTAGGGGTTTGACCGCGCCGATTGACCGGACGGATCGAGCCCTTATCTTTGTCAGATGGAGCTGAATTTTTGCCCACCTACGTAATTAGTTATGTTGGTCATATCTGACGGTAGGTTTTCAGTTCCTCTTCTCCGATCACCAAACTCACGTTATATGTACTAATGTTGTATAACTTTTTTATATAAGTGTTGAGTTTAAGTTTTATATAAGTGTTGAGTTTAAGTTTCGTTTTGAAGACAACATATACGTAAAGGCCTCAAACGCAAAAAAGTCGTGAAATAAGATATGACCGGAACGGTGAAATACGTCGCCCAAGAGTAAAAATAAAAAATCATGTACAATGAAATTTAAATGTGTTTTATTTTATTTTAATTATTCGGATTATCTTGGCCGACGAAAGCAGGATAATTCGTCGGCCAAGATAATACTTGGGCGACGATATATGTTAATTTCGTCGCCCAAGAGTAAAAATAAAAAATCCTGTACAATGAAATTTAAATGTGTTTTATTTTATTTTAATTATTCGGATTACTCTTGGCCGACAAATTAGGGTAATTTTGTCGGCCAATTAAAAATAAAAAAATAAAATACTTAGGTGACGATATATTTGAGTTTCGTCGCCTAAGGATTAAAAAACTTAGGCGACGATATAAATATCTTAGGCGACGAAATATTGTTTCGTCGCCCTAGTTTCTATATTAGGCGACGAAATTTAGCCTTAAGCGACGACTTTAGGCGACGATTTTTTTTCCTTGGGCGACGATTTTTTTTCCTTGGGCGACGATTTTTTTTTTCGTCGCCTAAGTTTTCTCTTAGGCGACGAAAAAAAAAATCGTCGCCCGGTTTTTTTTGTTTCGTCGCCCAAGACCTATTTTCTGGTAGTGCATATTAAACTCATTACAGAATGAAACATATACTGTGTATTACTAACTTGATCTTTAAATAAATAGCTCAATAGACTAATAAATATGATAACTGTTAGCAAGCTTACTCGTTACAGTAATCAACTGTCAAGAAGCAGGACTTCTGCGTTTCACCATATCAGATATTATACTTCTATAGACGTCTGAATCTTAGATATTAAAAGAACTCAGAAAAGGTTTCTTACCTGAATTTCCTGTTGCAACTCAGTCATCTTGGCAGGTTTTCCCTTTGTCGTCCGACCACCAATTGAAGCCTTTTCCCCAGATCACTGCATATCGGCTTTGATATATAGCCGAACTATGAAGATAATATCTGATCGAGATAATGAGAATAGGAACACTCTAGCACAAGTGGCTCCAAATTAGTTGTATTCTGGCTCCACTTCTGGCCTGTACCTAAACCGAATTAAATAGATACATTTGACCAATTCTTAACCAACACCAGATGATGAAGAGGAAAAGAATGGTCATATCTGTAACAAACTATTTTGTGAATGCTTTGCTTTCATATATCTGTCAAACTAAGGTCACGTTATTGACTTAGGTCGTTGAATGGTAGGCACATCTTCCTACAACAACAGAACCTTTTAGATTACTCTTGTTTGCAAAAATTTCCAAAATAAGAAACGGGACTACTGTACATGTATTAGTGCTAATAAGCTAGGGATAATATAGCATCAACTTATGGCATTATTGAACATCGAATATTGATTATTTGATCAGACGGATCTTTCAGAGTCAAAGTTTTTAGCAGTGTTCATAATACCTGGAGGATAAGTTGCAGCATGAAATAACCATATATCGAGTGTCTGCTATCACAGCGCCTGAGATACACACGCCGTTTGCTTACCCGGACTTAAAACCAGTAAAACTCATTCTCATTTACTCCCAGGTGGATAGCAGAATTTCGCAATCGCATAATCATAGGGTACTTACTAAGCAGCTGGATAGAACCTTCATGCATTGATCATGGAAGAGGACGTAGTATTAATTAGTATATATTGTACGTAATGCTCTTTGAACTCCAGGCCTCCAAGGTTGTCTAGATGACAAGATGATAAGGGTCCAATGCATTGGTGGAGCTCCTCTAACAAGACTTGAGCCACCACCTATTGTATCGAAATAGCTGGGCAAACTACTATGCCAACACTAGAACAACTTCTAAGGACAAAATGATAACACTAACTTTTCCAATTCTACCTGGAACTCTAAAGCTCACCCCCAAGCCCTACGACCATGTTTCCACGTCAAAATTCATCTCCGAGAGGTCTTTCTCATGTCCTGATTAAACTAGGAAACAAGTTTGAATTCAAACAAAATATGCGTACGTGAATGTCTAGTCCATGTGAGACTGTGAGAATGCATGTGGCTGTGTGGGTTTCGGCTAAATTCCACTCCTTTCAAAATATTTGATATTATTGTCTTCCCTTTACAGGCTAGGGTATTACATGCGTTTTTTTGCTGCAAAATAACCACCACATCAAAGAGCAGAAATCGATTGAATATAACTTAAAGGCTAAACATTTCTGATTTTCATACGAGACAAAAGGCAAAATGACAAAATCTTAAAGGGCATCGTGAAAACGTTAATGACGTAAAAATTCAAAAATGAAAAGAAGAGCTCATGAACTTGCCTGATGATCAGCTTCTGCTTTCTTGATTCACTCATGCCACGGAATCTCTTGTCCTCCGACGAGCAATCTCAAACGATTGAGTAGGACTATTATCTACTCTGATAATATTTCCAATTTAGAATGGACAGAAAAACAAACCCTCTTGCACCATTCTTTCTTATTTGTTTGTATCTTCAGACAATCGAACCAGTTCTGAACCACCCCCACCCACAAGGGGATGGAAGAGAAGAACTGATCGATCGCTCATTATTCGACTCTTATCTCTTCGACTCTTCCTAGGGTCTAGGGTTTTGGGGGGCATATACACTCTCGTGAGATATTATATCTGGGTTTTGGGCCTTTTGGCCCATTTGGGAAAAAAATAACTGCATCTTATACTTACATAACGGTGTATACATAAAAAGTGCTTAGATACGGAGAGATAATTATTAAAACAAATTTACTAATTATCAAAGTACGAAGTTATCTTCTCCTTTGGTTCAAGTCTTTCTTTTTACTGGGGTATCCAATACATTCGATCATTTGGAACAACAATGACAAAAGCATAACCACCCGCAATTCTTACAATCAACGGGGGCATCTAACCTTAAGAGGCTAGGCCCTTGCACGTTGACGGACACTATTATTTCTTGGACTTTTGGTATCCTACTTACTAATATGAGTATGAGTGGTGAATTATGCGTTGATGTCAATCAAAATACTTATTATTTGTTGACTTGTTGTAAGTGCTATTGGGGATTAGGTCTTAGATGTCGATACACAATATTTATTCTTGTCAATTCATTTTGCTATGTATCCATCATGAATACCGGAGTGGCTAGTTGGCTACATACTCATCCCATATAGGAATGTCTTTACATTCGATGCTTTTACTCATGCGCACGTCAATGTCATTTTCCATCCTAATAAGATAAGACCAATAAGAGTATGAAAGACTCGAGAATTAAATGTTTGATATAGTATGGCTAAAACCAATCTTTAAAATGAAATTAAATTTATTACCATTTCTCATTCTTATATTACGTCAGTCAGTAAAATTTAACGTTTGACTACATTAGCTAACTAACAGGTCACGACTGAGTTCTCGACTCACACACACTAAACAAGTGAGATAAAAACCCTGAGGGGTAACAGAGTAGTTCACTTGGTAAGGGGGACCACATGCAACCATGTGGAAGTGGTGCGGGTCCAGGATCCCTTTTCTCCACCGTAAAACCCTCCAATGGAAGGAATATAACAGTCAAAGGGAGCCATTATAACTAAGTCCCACATACACGCCATGAGATCAAGCCACGTTACAACACCCGTACCCCTCTCATTTTATAAGCCACTTTGGAAACATGTCTGGTAATAATGACACTGAGGGGTGCCCAACACAAAATCTTAATAATATCCACACCACAAAGCTGGAGCCAAAAAAATATAATACCTAAAAACATATATATATATATATATATATATATATATATATATTTCATTTAATTAATTAACCTATGCTTTGATAGGAAAAGGAATCATTAACCACAACTCAACACACTATTCATAAACTAAAAAAAATAGAAAATAAAAAGAAGAAAAACCCAACACACATCACATGTAGGGGGCCAAATATTACTATTTCCCCATGTATGGTACAAAATATGAAGAGGAACCAGATCTGCTAGAGGATTTGATAGCTGAGAATCATCTTCAAGCTTTGGAAGGTGATGGAACTCTTAGTGATGTGGGGCTGGTGCTACTACTGGCGTTGGAGGCTTGCATTGATAGCACTTTGCAAACAGCCCAAATGTGTCCACTTGCCTCACAAAGTTGGTCATGCTGGCCCATCCACCGAATCCGAACCCCACTACCAAAACCCACACAACTATGAGGGAGTTGATCACAAACATGGCTGTCCAGCTTCTTAGAAAGAATGGTGGCTTCTCTGCAGCATTCTGCAAAAGAGTAAAAAGAAAACTTTACTTGGCATTATTGCGGTTTGATTCAACGTAAAACGACTCTCGGCTCTTGAGTTTCAATAAGTCAAATTGCTACAAAAGTCTTGTGTAATATGCAATATGCCCAACTCAAGAGAGGGTCCAAATCAAAACAGCTCATGTATGACACTCCCCATCTGTAGTGTATAACTAAACGAAAGGGACTGGCCACCTATCTCAATTCTTCTCGTAACATTTCCAAATCAAAGCTATAAATGTTCTTTGTACATTTGCTGCTCCCATTCTCTCTCTGTCTGTGGGAAACCCCATCAAACCCTGGTTCCACTCACCACAATGACCCAGACACCCCCCACCAAATCAAGATAATTACACCTTGTCACTCCACAAACAGTACCATGCATTATTGTCCAAAAACAATGTAGTAAGAGTTAGATAAGAGATGGATATATTTACCTGTCTGGCAGAGGCTGTTCTGTATGTGAGCATATGAGCCATAGATGGGATGATGTAGACCGTGAAGCTAACCAGGAGAGCCCCAACTGCAGAGTTGATGGGTCCGAAGAACGGAAATATTATAGCCAAGAACCAAATTGGGATCACAACTGGAAGCCTGGCCAGTGCCCTCCAGCAAATGCTTCTTGTGTCATGCATACCAATCACCTTCTCCCACACAAAGTACAGTGGTGTGCAAGCAAACCCAAAAGTGATAAACTGCAACAGTTTCACCAAAAAATTACAGCATCAGTTTACTGTATATAGTAAAATACAATGTCTGGTCACGGGTAAAAAATGAATTAGGCAATTGAGGACCTGGTGAATGAGCATGAGGATGACAGCAGCGTCACGCCAGGCATTCTTGGGGAGGAGAGAGAAGGCGTTGGAATGGTTAAGTAACTCGTCGCCGAAGGCCCAGTAAACCATGGAAGCCGAAGGAATTGTCAGTGTGAAAACGTAGAGTGTGGCATACAAGTAGATGTACTTGAATTTTTGAGGCTTCCACATGGCATGCATGATTTCCCTGCAAAAATATTTGCAAACTTCACTGATCAGAAACTCAGAATCATTTTTTCATCAAAAAAAAAAAAACTCAGAATCCTTTCACATGAATAATTTAGTCCCAATTGTATCTGATTCAAGGTCAACAAGAACATGGGGAGACATTTTAATATCAAGAAATTGACCAGGAACACCCTATATGCCATATCTTTAGATTAGATCTGTAGCTGATATGTGTGAGCTGAATAATTAAGTCCCTGGCTAGCTTGAAAACAAACACAATGAAAGTCTCTATCATACGGGAACTATAACATGCCACCGTCGAAGACAAATTGAATGAGACTAGACTAGATAGTGGTTAAAACTTAAAAAGCCTGAAACACAGAACATGCATTCTTTTGGTAAAAAAAGAACTAGGACCATTTTACTGAAATTCTAATTGGGGTTCTGGGGAGGATAGCTGTTATTTTCCGAGACCAAACAAAAGTGGATAGGATTATTTTGTCTGGGTCCTGACAACCAAGAGGCCGGCAAAAGCTGCCAGGAGAAGCCTTGTAGAAGCTAGTGAAATTATAATAGTGGAGAGGGAAAAGAGAAAGGCTTACACTGTAACGGCATGGCCACCAAAGGTGTATAGTATATTGGTGGCGCCGGTGAAATACAGCACCATCTTTTGGGGAGCAGAGTGTGTCACACCTTCAACCTGCAAAGTTCAATCATGTTCATTTTATCACTTCATAAAAGTTGTACTCTTTAAGTGAAAAAAGAAGCATCTTATTTGCATAGGTCATAACAGGGGATTAGTGGATTTTTACCTGTCCATGAACAGCAGCTGCTATGGTCAAGTACCAGGCTGTGTAAGTGGTCATTCCAAGTCCAAGGAAAGACCAAATCCGATAGTTATGGAAAGAAGGTATGAACACTGTAGTGGCACAGCAAGCACCAAAGATATATGTCCAAGTCCTCTTGTCCAAATTGTCATTGATGTAATATATGTTGCTGATGAACCAAACAACAACAGTTAAAATCACAGAAAAACAGAGATGAAATTTACCATTAGATAGTAGGAAAAAGGATTTACCTTGCGCAAGCAATGAGCTGAATGACAGATCCAAATAGAAGGAAAGTACAGTTGAAGGCAAGCCCCAGTGCTTTCCAATAAGGACCAAGTAACCCATCAAGCACTTCAAACCACTGCAACCAAATACAGTGTTTGCTTTTAGTGGAGATTTAAAAGGGGATTTGGAGCACTGTAACTTCCGATATATATTTTTCTTTAAAGATTATTAGCCAATATCAATGGTGGTGGTGGTCCTAGTACGAAGCATAGTATCACTGACCTGGATCACATGGTTCTTGAAGTTAACATTCTCCCTCTCCTTCCTGCTCCGGTACTCAACATAGAGCACACTGATTAGGTAAGCCGTCCAGCTTCCGACGAATCCATAAAACAGCTGAAGCAAGATGCCTGATAAGAGTCCCAACTGAGAGAATGAGTATGGAAGTGTCAATAGTACTTGCGCCACCTGCAAAATCCCACAAAAAGGAATCAGACCAAAATCAAGAAAAAACCATAATATTAATGGTAGGTTAATTGGTTCTTTTAGAAAGTAGTACTTGGTTGGAAGCACAGCTGAACCAGGCGTCCCAAACAGAGCCACCATGCCAGAGAAAGTTCTTGACGTTAAAGAATGAGGAGTTTTCATCTTCTTTATTCTCTTCTGCTCCCAATTCCTTTGCTTCATGATCTGCTCCCTCGCTAGAGTTGGAGACTATTGCCTCCTCTGCTTGCTTCTGAGGCAACATTGTGGTAACGTCAAAATCCTGGTAGATCTGAAATACATAAAAAGACAGTAAATGAGACAAAATCTTGTGTTTATAAAATCAAACCCCAGAAAACGAAAGCCAATAAGACCCCAGATCCAAAAAATTCAGAGAAAATTCCTTCCAGAACTTTAAAAAGATTGAAACTTCCATAGAAACCCACAAAGACTAAAAACAAAGACTAACATGGTTTTCAGGAACTAGCTGGCTAAAGAGTACAAACCAAACCCAACACCATTATAAACTACCATACCTTGCTTGAAATGTCACTTTCTCTTACTACCCCGAGCTTAAACCAAAGCTTGACTTTGATGTATCAGCTTTTTACTTGCTTTCAGATTGATGAAAGAAAATAAAAGGCACGAGGGATCGGAAAGAGTTGTTGCTGCGTTCAAGAATTCTCGGTTCCAAGAATTGGCAGTGAGAGTGATCTTAAATACAGAGTTGAAACTTTAATAATTTCCAACGCACTTCTGCAAAAAGAGGCTCTGGCAGAACGTTAAATGCGCCACCAATATGTTCAGAGCCGAACCAGAAGGCGGCGAGAGGCCCAGAAAAGCAGGAAAAGGAGGGAAGGGAAATCTTTCTGAGTGGTGCTTCTTCAAAGGTGGGTGGTGGCAGAGGTGAAGGAAAGACCCATTTCGATCTTCTTCTAGTAGTAAATGCTAATATATATATATATATATATATATATATATATATATATATATATATATAATTAAACAAAACAAAGCAACAAATTGCTAGCTAGATAGAGAGCTAGGTAGCTTGTGCTTTCTCTTTTCTTATTGAGATGGGAATGAATGAAGAAAAAGGGTGAAAGAGACGAAGCCCTTCGTCGTCCCCAATTCCCTCTGTATTCCCAAAAAAGGATTCGATTCTTGGGTGACAGAGAGTTTGGAGATCAAGGCGAGTGGGACGTTGTTTGTGATTACTGAGGATGGACTAAGGACTCAATTAAACAATGCAACTTCCCTTTATATAGCCCCGGAGAACCGCTTCAACGGCTAAGACAACTTTTTCTAATCAATATTTTTTGTTCAAATGAAAACAAATTCAGCTCAAAATAATTAGTTCCTAATTATTATATAAAAACACGTAATGCATGTTGTACCGTAAAATTGTTGAAATGGGAAATAACCGAGACCTTACTAGTTCAGTCAATTTTGTTTCTCATGTGAAAAATATAAGACTAGAATTGACACTTTGTAGTATGAGAATAGCCGTACGATTAATTATCATTATTTTATACAAATATATATAATTTCATGTGAAATCACATAAAATTATGAGAACGAACATTTCACATCCTTAGAGATGTCATTATGTGAGATAGTAGAAGACAACCAATCATAACTCGTATGTTTATTTCTTACTTGTTTTTGTTTTTTTTGACTATTTCGTCTCATTTGGTTTTTGAAACTGAAATTAATCTTTTTGGTCTTTGCCGTGAGCATGTTATGCGTAAGAAATTAATCAAAATATTTATTTACTTTCATTTTCGATGAAAACGTTATATTGTCGCTTTTAGTTTTCTTTATAAAAGTTATGATTAAATTCAGTTTATCCCCTAAATCTTTGACGTCAAAATCAGTTCAGTCCTACAAATTTTTTTTTAAATCAGTTCGCCTCTTCAACTTTTGTAAACGCATTGATTGAGTCCAATTTTTAAATTCCCTTCAAATTTGACGTCACCAAAATTGTTGGAACTGACAAGGAAACTCATAATTATGTTTTATCCCTCTTCAAAAGGGTAAAATAGCCAATTTGATAAAAAAAAATTAAAGAAGATATAAAAAAATAGATCTATTTGGCAAAAAAAAAAAACTGGTCATAACAACAAAATAGGTCTATAACATCAAAATTCTCCATAAAAATCCTATGAAAACTTATAAAATATCTATCACATAAACACAGCACAAATTTCAGTAAACCCCTAAATCGTTTGCAATAATAAAAAATTCAAGCCCTAACTCACCGTAATTTGGTTCACCTCCATTCTCCAATCGGGGTATCCAATCATCTGCCCCAGTCATCTCTTCTACCTTTGCGTTGATCTTCTAATCCCTAATAGGCTAGATCTGGGTTTTTGTAAATAAGGGAGAGAAATAGAGAGAGAGAGAGATCGAGTGAGGATTTTGTTTCCTTTTATTTTACGAGTTCTAATTAATCTGAGTATAATGAATATAAAATAATAAGGGTATTTCAGGCATTTTGTTGAAAATGAGGGGATAAAGCTAAATTATAAGTCTTCTTGTCAGTTGCAACCATTTCGGTGACGTCACATTTCGACGGGGAATTCAAAAACTAAACCGACTGGTTTACGAAAGTTGAAGGGCGAACTAATTTTTTTTTTTAAATTGCAGGATTGAACTAATTTTGAGTTTTTGACACTTAAGATTTAGGGGATAAGCTAAATTTTTTTTCTAAAAGTTATGTGTTTTAAGGAATATACCAAATACATTATAATTGTTGAAGAAATTTACATTATTTATTAGACTATAATATATATTAGATATTTATTCCTGATTTACAATGATTTTTTATGTAATGTCTATATAAAGGTCAATCTATTAATAAATGAGTAGATATTTATTCTCATATTCGATCATACTCTTTAACAATAATCTTATTTTCATTTTCAAAAGTAAAAATATAGATGTGAAAACATACATAACAACACCTAATATTAACTTCTTCCGTTTTTCATATCTACAATACATATACATTATACGCTGATGGACCCAAATATCAAATCCAATAGTTCCACGAATCCTATTTCCCCATTTATCCCATCATCAATTCAAACTCTGGGTTCCCTATCCTTAATTTTCCAGATTTAACTCATTCGAGGCTCTTCAACCCAGAAAAGTACCCTGAAAACCAGTTCTCAATCTTCATTGAGGAGTTTACGAGTGAGGGCCAAGGAACCACCACATTTCTTTCTTCTCTATTTCTATCAGTTTACCCGGACCGCCCATTCCGGCCAACCGGTGTAAAACCGGAGCTCCATTTATGAGTATGCTTCTTTTTTACGAAGTCTGCTCGACGCAGCCGCTTGAAAATCTGAATGGCCAGTTGGCTTGGCTCGAGACATGATGGCCCGGTCGGCTTACGGCACGCGTTTAAAGAAAACACGCCCGCATGAATCCCAACCCCACTTCCCGCCGGATTATGATAGAACAGAACACTGCCCCTCTTTTCATCGGACGGCTTCAACCGGCCCACTGTAACACGCATCATCACCATTTAGTTCTTAAGATGATTCAACTTTATGTTATTTCATGATGAAATTGGTGGTGTGGATATTTGTAATGATATTGACAATACTCCTGTATGGAATTTTGACTCTGTTTGAGGAAGCTTTATTCCTTGTTTGAGAAATCAGCTAGCTAGCTCTGTGAAAAGATTTTTGATTTGGAGTTTGTCGTCACACGGTTTGAAATATTAGGTTACGAAAAATTGATGCAAAATTAAAAGAATTTTTAAATAACACATTTTTTAGAGAGATGTAATGCATGTACTGATTGAGGGCAGAGTATAGTTGGTAGAGTATTTGTGTGTCATCAAGCCGATACAGATCGCTATATCATTTGTATTGATCCAGTATATAAGTGAAGTATTGATCCAGTATATAAGTGAAGACCGTCGATATTCATTCTTACATTTTGTTGTCATGGGTTGCTTTGCACTAATGTTTATGTTTTGCGTTTGTTGTCAAATTGTCATTGTTCCAACTAACGTTAAAGAGACCATGCATTCATGGTAGAACATTCATTTTAATCTCGATCCAAGTCAAAAAAAAAAAAAACACGTACACTAGTAAATACGATTGCAATAAGATATATATGCCCCATACCATGAATATTGCAAATCAATTTATTTTTTGTATTATAATTCGTAACGTATTCTACACTTAAGAATTAAGTGCATGCTTATTTCATGAGACTAAATGAGATTGTGCTAAACAAAGAGTCTAGTTTAGTTAGTACTATGTTTAGTGTTACTGTGTAATAAAATAAATGAGCTTACGTAACACATTGTTTTCATTTTGGCCTCCTTAGATGGTGTTATTGTATGTATTCAAATATGTCATCCTTAGATAGCAACATCATTCTAAATCATAAACCAAGCATACTACACTCTAATCTCATGTAACACCAAACATGAGTTAATATTAGTACATCTTAAGACATCTCACATAAGTACATGACAGTCTTAAAAAATAAAGAGGTCTAATGTAGTTCCGAGTACCAAATCTACACTAAAGATCTTAAATTATACTTCTACAATTTTATCCTATAGCTCAAATCACACCTAAACTTATTCCAACATTTCTATTAAACCCTCCCCAAGTCGATAGTAAAGTTAAATACAAGTCTCTTCATGCTTCATGCTTGAGTAATCATACTTAAACGCTTGATTTCGGCTTGGCATAGCATTCTTAATTACAATGAGTTTGGAAGTCAAAAGCAAAAGGAAAGGATTTTGTGGAAAACACTCGGTGGCGGCCGCAACAAAATAGGTAAGAGAAGAAGGCGCTGTGGGGCCCCAGATGCACCATCCCTCCATAGTTAAATCTCAAATCCATGTAAAATGTGAAACAAAAGTTGCTAGTGATACTCCGTACAGAACCCCCACGTTGGTCCGTTTAAACGGGGATTTGTCGGGTGGGTGCAGGGTCACCGGTTCGGACTCTTGGCCCGCCGACGAGGCCCAAGTGAAGCACCACTTAAATCTTCTTCACATTCCGTTAATACCCTTTTGATTATTTTACCTAATCGGCATTAGTTTAGTGGGTGAAGTAATGATTAGTGAACACTAAGACAAATGGAAATCCCCTTTGCCCCAAAAATCATCGAGTTTCCATCTCGTTCCCCCACCCCCCTCACATGGGACCCGCAAATCCCGGGTCCCGCTTCCCGATCAGCATCTTCAACTTTGTTTAGATTTTAAAACCCAGTTTTTCTAGGGTTTCTGTTCACTGCGAAACAAGAAGTCCATGCACAGCGGATTTTGGTGCTCTCAAAGATGATTTGTAATTTTGTAGTATGTACCAGCATTGGCTTCCAGCTTAGTTTCATTCTAGAGACGAAGGTTTATGAGTTGTTGAATATGAAAGGCTAGCTAGCTTCATCGATCATGTCCTTAACACTCCTATGGTTCTGCTATTACAATTAGGGTTTGCCGTAATGTGATAGGTCGAGTATGAACCGGTTTAAGATAATCGATATGTCGTAAACATGTAGATTTGGTCTCCTACTTAGAATTGATCAGCAGACTAACAAACCGGGATACATTGAAGCATTTTCGTAATACGATTAGTCGAATAGAGAACATGGACCGGATTACTATCAATTCGAACTACTTACTATTCCTAGCACTCCTGACCCTTGCTAGCAATTGATCGATGTAGTCTTCAAATTGACCTAGCATTATGTATTAGTATAATGATGAGTCGTTTATCTACATATTATTCAAGTGTTTTCATTTGCCTTTTCATCTAATTACTTATCCTAACCCATATCGTTTTCGATTTTAAAGACTTGGAAGTCGATTTCGCACACTTGCAGTGCCACGTGTTGCACACTCGATTTAGTAATGATACGATTATCACTGGTACTTGTAGCTTTTAGCTAGAAAATATGCTAAGATAAGATGGAAAATATGCTTTTAGCTAGGTTGGTCGATTAAAGAGGCACTCAATGCCTCCACTTATCCTTTTGCCCTTAATCTTTTATGGAAGGTCATGTAGGAATCTCCCTCTGCCCATTCACCCCAAAGCTTAATACACTAGAACAGGGACAAGCATGGCTCATGGATCACTATTGTACCGATATTATCACAACTTAACCACCTTTAAGGTGTTGGGTTTTAACCACAAAAGGCACTTGGTATAGTATGGGCCAATCGGAATTTTTCCGATGGCAATTCGATGAACCCAAATCTGGGCTCATTATGCTGGGAGATTTTCTCCTGTTACGCTGGGAGACGTAATTGAAGAGGGACCCGCTCTGATACCAACTAGAACAGGGACAAGCGTGGCCCATGGATCACTATTGTACCGATATTGTCCCAACTTAACCACCTTTAAGGTGTTGGGTTTTAACCACAAAAGGCCTCGGTACAATTGGATATGATCCATCCACTTATAAGTTGTATTTTATTTGTCTATTTTCTGATATGGGATCTTTCCTCTCCAACAAATACAAGTGCACCTAAAAGTAGTGTAGTCTATTTAAGAAATGAACTAATTATAAATCCAAAATTAGAATGTAATTTCATTTTCTAAATTAACATCTCCAATCCTCTAAATCGATATTGTACGTATAACATTGTATAAACATAAAACTATCATATCAATACAATAACTATTTATAGTAATTTTAATATAATGAATCGGATAAGATATTCCTATGGCTAATTGCCCGAGAGCTTGTTCCTATTAACAATAATTTTGGGATCGTGAAATATACCAAACTTTATATCGATCATATGAATAAACACATTTTGTACTTTTTGGGTTAGAACGGTCAAAGTTCTAATTGATCGAGCCTTATACAAACACTTCATATATATATATCATATAAATTTGAGATTCTAAATCCCTATAAGCAACTTTAACAGATTCTCTATTTTAGATTTTAGCTATTTTAAAGAGCGTGTTTAGCTTTTTTAGATGTTTTAGAAGCTCCAGCAGACTAGCCAAACTTAAGCTATTATAACTTTTAGCTATCTCGCTAGCTAAATAACTTAAATGAGGCTAGCTATAATTTATTACATAATTTTAAGATATTTTAGGTGATATATAAATACACACTACCAGAAAATGGGTCTTGGGCGACGAAACAAAAAAAACCGGGCGACGATTTTTTTTTTCGTCGCCTAAGAGGGAACTTAGGCGACGATTTTTTTTTTCGTCGCCCAAGGGAAAAAAATCGTCGCCTAAAGTCCAACTTTAGGCGACGAAAATAAAATCGTCGCCTAAGAATACATTTCGTCGGCCAAGAGAGAAACTAGGGCGACGAAATATTGTTTCGTCGCCTAAGATATTTATTTTGTCGCCTAAGTTTTTTATCCTTAGGCGACGAAACTGAGATATTTCGTCGCCCAAGATTTTTCATTCTTAGGCGACGAAACTCAAATATTTCGTCGCCCAAGATTCTTCTATATATTGTGAGGCGGGATAGAAGAATGAGAACTTTGAAAATTTTAAACATAAATTTCTCTAGTTCTTCAAATCGTTCGGTGTTGTGGAAATTTGTCCATACATAGTTTGTGGAGCTACTCCAGGTATGTACATATACATTATATATGTGCATATATATATATTGATTTAAGTGTCATTTGAGTTGAATTAATGATATATATATATATGCATAGAGTTTGTTCCAAGCTGAGTAAGGGGCCGTTCTGTCATAGATATGGTTCACAGGTTTGTTTAACTGGATCTCAAGATCACAAACTGACCACTCTTCTCGGTGAAGGGGTCGATAGGGGTTCGCCTCCGTGATCACAAACGAGTCCTGCCTGGTTCCTGTAGGGGGTTCGCCCTCCGTGACATTGACACTTGCCTTCTGAAACCACGGAATCCGCTCGAACTAGATATATATAATTAATAATTAGTATGTTGTATTACATTAATATATATATATATATAAAAGATATGTTCATTAAATATTGATATATATATATATGTGTTATTTTCAGGATATGGATAAGAGTTGAATTTCTCTTCCAAGATATCACAGAAAATATGCTGAAGGAGTTTGGGATTTTATGCAATATGCGCAGGGCAATGCTGACGGGAGTGGCATGTTCTATTGCCCGTGCAAGATGTGTAAGTGTCGCAGTGATATGCATCGATTTCCGTTGGGGACAGTATGGGACCACCTGAA
This sequence comes from Fragaria x ananassa, assembly GCA_034370585.1. NCBI lineage: Eukaryota > Viridiplantae > Streptophyta > Magnoliopsida > Rosales > Rosaceae > Fragaria > Fragaria x ananassa. The sequence goes on from CP139753.1 coordinate 6,307,032, forward strand.
GAGTAACGGATTCTGGGAACGTTACACATGTTGGATATATCACGGTGAAACCTCATCACGCCCGCATGATCATGGACAGTTTGATGAGACGGGCAGTACATCCAACGATCCAACAACGACCTTCATCAACGACATGTTTCCTCATGACAGCGGTGTATTCCCTGAACGACAGCACATTCCTCAGGCGCCGATGCAGGCCGTCCCTAGAGGTGTCAACACTGCCGGTATAGCCAAGTACAACAGACTTATTGCTTTCCAACAGACCCCTCTGTGCCCAGGTCATGAGAAGACCGTTCTTCAGTGTGTGATGGAGGTGATGCATATCAAGGTTGACACAAAATCGACCGTGACGGCTGTTGATAGGTATCTACAGTACGCTGCTTCGCTCCTGCCCGACGGTCATCGTCATCCCACCACGCATCATAAGGTCCGTCGTATCTTGAGAGATCTCGGGCTTTCCTACATCAAGATCCATGCATGCAGATATGACTGCGTTCTATTCTGGGGTAAAGATGCAGACGGTAATGACCTTGAAGGCCTTCATCGTTGTCCGGTATGTGGGACCGACAGGTATAAGCGGACTCCCGCAGGCAACAGGAAACCTGTTAAGGTACTTCGCTATTTCCCGTTGAGGGATAGGCTGGAGCGGTTGTATATGTCTTCAAAGACGGCCGAAGCTATGAGATGGCACGCTGTGAGGGAGGTGCATGACGAAGACCTCATGGTACACCCTGCTGACGGGGAGGCGTGGAAGCATATAGACAGGGAGTTTCCTCATTTTGCTTCAGAGGTGAGGAATGTGAGGCTCGGGCTGTCATCCGACGGGTTCAACCCTTTTGGGACCATGAGTCTTTCGTACAGTATATCGTCGCCCAAGTATCATCTTGGCCGACGAATAAGCCTAATTTCGTCGGCCAAGATTAATCCGAATAATTAAAATAAAATAAAACACATTTAAATTTCATTATATTAAATTTTTATTTTTACTCTTGGGCGACGATTTTAACAAATATCGTCGCCCAAGTATCATCTTGGCCGACGAATTAGCCTAATTTCGTCGGCCAAGATTAATCCGAATAATTAAAATAAAATAAAACACATTTAAATTTCATTATATTAAATTTTTATTTTTACTCTTGGGCGACGATTTTAACAAATATCGTCGCCCAAGTATCATCTTGGCCGACGAATTAGACTAATTTCGTCGGCCAAGATTAATCCGAATAATTAAAATAAAATAAAACACATTTAAATTTCATTATATTAAATTTTTATTTTTACTCTTGGGCGACGATTTTAACAAATATCGTCGCCCAAGTATCATCTTGGCCGACGAATTAGCCTAATTTCGTCGGCCAAGAGTAATCCGAATAATTAAAATAAAATGAAACACATTTAAATTTCATTTGAATAATTAAAATAAATATCCCGGGTATTTATTTTTTACCAAATTTTTATAGCCCCGTAAGAGTCTCGTCGATTGGAAACTATTCTCAGTTGAAGGTCCGGCCAGATTACGTGATTTGGAGGGTCGAATAGCCGTTTCCATCCGTTTAGGGGTTTGACCGCGCCGATTGACCGGACGGATCGAGCCCTTATCTTTGTCAGATGGAGCTGAATTTTTTTCCACCTACGTAATTCCTTATGCTGGTCAAATCTGACGGTCGGTTTTCAGTTCCTCTTCTCCGATCAATAAACTCACGTTATATGTACTAATGTTGTATAACTTTTTTATATAAGTGTTTAGTTTAAGTGTCGTTTTGAAGACAACGTATACGTAGAAGCCTCAAACGCAAAAAAGTCGTGAAATAAGATATGACCGGAACGGTGAAATACGTCAACCCGTGAAAAATGAAGATATTCCGGTAAAGTTTCGGTGCCGGTTGTTCCGGTCGCACGAAACACATTTATTTCTGCCTAGTGGTAGCCCTATCCCGGTTATTTATTTTTTACCAAATTTTTATAGCCCCGTAAGAGTCTCGTCGATTGGAAACTATTCTCAGTTGAAGGTCCGGCCAGATTACGTGATTTGGATGGTCAAATAGTCTGAATTTTATGATAGAACTCTTGGCCGACGATTTTCTTCATCTTGGGCGACGAAATTTATAATGAAGAATGTCGTCGCCCAAGTATACCATCTTGGCCGACGATTTTCTTCATCTTGGGCGACGATATTTATAGTGAAGAATGTCGTCGCCCAAATATAGTATCTTGGCCGACGATTTTTAAAAAAACAGGGCGACGATTTAAAAAATCGTCGGCCAAGAGTCTCTTGGCCGACGATTTTTACAAAACAGGCCGACGATTTTTACAGAATCGTCGCCCAAGAACGCCAGTATAAAAGGCAAAAATTCGGAAACCCTAACCATTTCTTCAGCCGCCAAGCATATTCTCTCTCTCTCTCTCCGAAAATCCTCTCTCTGCCCTCTCTCTCTCCCTCTCTCCGACCCCGACCCCGACCCCAATTCGGAACCCCGACCCCGACGTCGACCCACAATTTAAGGTATAACCCTAAAACCCTAAATTGGTTTTAATTGTTTTTGTTGTTGTAATAATTATAAATTGTTGTTGTTGTTGTTGTTGTGATAATTGTAAATTGTTGTTGTTGTGATAATTGTAAATGTTTGTTGTTGTGATAATTGTAAATTGTGATGTACGGTTTAGGGTTTACGGTTTACGGTTTAGGGTATAGGGTTTAGGATTGTAAATGATTAAATAATTTAGGGTTTATTTAGGGTTTAGGGTTTACGGTTTAGGGTTTATTTAGGGTTTAGGGTTTGTAAGAAATAATGGATTATTTTTTAGTAAGGATGTAAATATTCGTAAATTAATTTTTGTGATATAATAAGACCTTATTAATGTAAATAATTTGTTATGTGAATAAAAAAAATAATAAATTCTATAATAATTATTAAATTATTATAAGACGGTAAAATATTTTTAATAAATTTATGGTTATTTTAAGACGGTAAAATATTTTTAATAAATTTATGGTTATTTTAAACAGGATGGCCAAGAGAAGAACTTCTGGACAAGACGGCTCGGACGGTACCTCAAACAACCCGTCGGAATCACCGTCGATCGGGTTTCCGTGGCAGTTGACGGCCCGACATGCGCAACTGATGGGTGGCGCGAGCGGCTCGGGTTCTGCTGGGCAGTCGGGTCCCGCAGCGACGGCTCCTCGTCATCCACCCATACTTCGCCGGTCGCGATCCCGCAGCGACGCCCCCACACAGTCGTCCCCGACCGACGGTGATGGCGGGTCATCCGGGGTCCCTATGGTGCCGTCCGGCCTCTTCCTTCCTCCGACGATACCGGCGATACCTCACGTCGATGAGGAGGGTCGACCGATTCGGGAGCAGCTCCCGCATGTGGCACCGCACGAGGCCTATATCTACCGGGAGTTTCCCGGGCCTCTTCATCCCGTGAGGGTCTCCGAGCAGACGGACATAGACGAATCCGTCGGCTCAGCCTCATCCTCAGGTAATTTATTGTTACTTTTTTTTCGATTTACATTTTTTTTTTGTAAAAATGTATTATTAATATTAAATTTGATTCACAATGTCACAGCCGCCGGAACGAGAAGGCGGAACAGGAGAGGCACCGTCAGCAACAAGGGACTCGATAGGGCGGTCGAGTCCGCTGGACGGATCGCCATCCCGTTTTCCAACGGGAAACCGGTGGACGCCGCGTTGGGAAACCGGTACACGCGCGCCGCGGGAGGCACCATCCGCTCCAGACTTCCTATGTTGTGGGGAGTCTGGAGCCAGGTTCCTGATGGAGTGAAGGAGATGCTCCATCAGTCGATGTCGGTGAGTTTACTCAATCAATTACCTTTTTTTTAACTATTTTTTTAACTAATAAATTATTTCATTATCGAAAAAAATACTAACAAGTGGTAATGCAGCAATGGTTTGTGGTTCCCGAGGAGGGACGTGACTGGGCGGACAAGACCCATAGGGAGAGGTACCTCTAGCTATTTAATAATTTATTAAATTTTATTTTTTTAATAAAATTATTAATATTTTTTTTGTATATGTAGGTTCAAGGAGTGGAAGCACGACCTCCGGGAACACTGGAAGAAGTACGGGAGCGACCGTTCGGGTACCCCGAAGGAGTTCGAGTATCGGGAGTACGAGTGGCGGTGGCTTCTTGTCACGCAGTTCAACGACCCTCACAAACAGGTAATTCGTAAACAAATTTGAATATTTAATTAGTGAATTAATTATAATTGTATGTTTTTAAATATTTACTAACGATAATTTTTTTTTAAAAAAGCACCTCGCCCGGGTGAACGCTGAGAACCGGCAACAGAACACAACCAACCATCGTGCCGGTTCGAGGCCGTTTTCGGCCATCATGGACGACGTGCGGCGAGAGCGGCCAGAGGAGAACCCCTATGTGGGGACCTTTCAGAGGGCATATCCTCATTCTGAGGAGGATCTTGTAAGTTCCTTATATTTACTAATTTTTAATTTTAATTACATTTTATTAAATGTATATTAATATATTTTTATAATATATCCATTTAGGCGAGGGTGAGGGAGGCGGAGCAAGAGGTCATCAGAGGCATGGTGAACGACACATGGCCGGGCACGGCAGAGGATGACATGTCAGAGGCCATGTCCAGGATCGACACTTCAGATCCTACCGTTGGGGCGCGGATTATGGCCACTGCCTTCGCGCAGCGCTCCAACACCTACTACTGCCGGGGTATGGGAGACGCTGGAAAGGGGATCCTGAAGACGACGCCAGGATTTCAGCGCAAGGGAGCCGCCGGAGCCTCAAGCAGCAACAGCCAGACCACTCGGCTACAGGATCAGTTCGCAAGCCTACAGTCTGAGCTGGAAGCCCAAAGAGCGAGAGAGTCTGAGCTGGAAGCCCAAAGAGCGAGGGAGATGGCGGCGATGGCGGAATCATATGCGGCTTCCAATGCTGCGCATATGGAGCGGGTGAATGAAGTCACCAATGCCAACCAGGCGGCTATGGGACAGTGGATGACTGCCTGCATGTCTGTACTTGGGGCCGGACAGCCGTTTCCGCCCATGCCTACGCCTATACCATTACCTCAGTGGCATCCTCAGTGGCCCCAGCCTCAGCAGCAGCCTCCTCAGCCTGACCAGCCGCCGCCTCAGGACCCTCCGAACGGGAATGATGAGTTAGATTTTGGGTTTCTCGATCCATAGGCAGAATTTTTGTAATAAATTATTTATAAATTTATAAATTTGTGTTATTTTTAATTAAATTTTAGTATTAGAAAACTTTAAAGAAATGCCAAAAAAAAAATAATGACAAAAATTAAAAAAACATTATTTATATATTTAAAATAATTATTTAATTATTTTTTTAAAAAAAATTTAAATATATCTTAGGCGACGAAATCTATAAATCGTCGCCCAAGATTTAACACCTTGGCCGACGAAAAATAATATCGTCGCCTAAGATGTAGTGATCTTAGGCGACGAAATATTTATTTTCGTCGCCCAAGGTCAGAAGATCTTAAGCGACGAAAAAAAATTTCGTCGGCCAAGGTGTTAAATCTTGGGCGACGAATATTTTTGGGCGACGAGAGGTATATTTTAGGCGACGAAATTAGTATCGTCGCCTATGAATTACTCTTAGGCGACGACGGAATTAAATTTCGTCGCCCAAGTTCTTCACCGACGGACTTCTGGGGACGACTTCTTGGCCGACGACATGTCGTCGCCTAAGTACTTAGGCGACGAAATTTTCAAACAGGGCGACGATTTTTTTTCGTCGGCCAAGAACTATTTTCTGGTAGTGACATTTAAACTATTTAATCTTTATTTAAAGAATAATATTAATATAATGCTAGCTACAATAGAGAGCATTGATGCATACACATTCATAAAGTGATTAGCCAAAATAACATTTTAGTTAATTTGACGAAAATTTAACTCAAATATGGCTAGCATTGTTAAAGATGTTCTAATAGTATTTACTGTTAACTCGCTCATGTTTAGAGTTTAAACCATTATTTAATCTATCACTATGTAAAAAACGAAAATTCTTCTATTCACCAAGGTGCAAGTGAACCGAGTAACTAATATTCAATATTTTGATCCAGTAATATACGTCGCACTACATGTATATATACTAATACCGTTTACAAAATTGAAACAAAAAAAACATAACCCCAAGTGTTTCCAACAAATGAGGTGGGAACACTAAGTCGAATAATATGTACTCTTATCATGGGTGTTTAATTTGATTGAATCAAAAATAAAATTAAAAGGAAGGAATTATAGTCTTTATTCGATCTTCTCATACATCAAGTTAAGTATTTACACATCAATGGTGCAAATGCATCTTGGTATGTATAATCCGCTCTGATGTAAAAGGCTTAAAACTAACCACTTAACATGTCAATGTACCGGAGACTTTATCGAAATATCGTCACTTATTAGTCTTTTCAATGTAGAACTCCTCCACATTTCATTAATTAGGCAAAGTAGTTGAATTAAATAGGTTTAAGAAGTAGCTCGGCAATGTGGTTTAGGATACAAAGTTTTGAGAAGAATAATATGTCGCTTTAATAATTGATGATAAATGACCACAAGGATAAAGCGGATTCGGATAAGAGTGGAAAATATATGCTCTAATGTTACATGGCTATGGACTATGGAGTATTCATGGACCCCTCTAAAGAAACAGACTCCTCATAAGGATTGAGGTCACAAATACATTATTTCGTACCAAACTGTCAAGTCCTCACGTCACATAATCACATTATACATATTTAGTCCTAATCTCATACCAATACCCATCCACCCCGTAAATGGCTACCCAGGCCCGGATTTGAATAGAGGTATAAGAGACTTGGGACTCAGGGTTCAAAAATTTGAAGGGCCCAAAAATATTAGTTGTCTTAAAAAAAAATTAATAGTTTTTTGGCTATGCAATCTGACATGAATTAAAGACAACTATCCTAAAACAAAGACAATTACACGTGATGAGGGGACCAAACCATCAATTACTGTTTACTACTTTAAATTTGTACCCATAAAAAAAAAGTTAAAGTATTAAATAGAAGCAGCCAAACACGATTAGGTAAGATATTGTTGTATAGATAGGATTTATAATATAATTAGGATTACTAAACCATCAAGGTTTTGAAATCTTATTTGCATAATAAGTATTTTGCATAAAAATCCTATATATTTTTGGATGTTATATGCTATTTTATATATAAAAAAATTAGAGGCCAAACTCTGGAAGTTTGACTCAGGCCTCAAAATCTCAGGTCCAAGGCCTGTGGCTACCTACCCAAATTTCAAAAAGTAATTCAGGCCGGGATCACCACCCCTTTCCCACCCTTAAATAATCTCAGGGATCTTAATCTAGGTTATATATCTTTTGAAGCTTATATTCCGATGTACATCATATGAACTAGGTGTATGATATATCTTTTGAATCTTATATTCCGATGTACATCATTTGAACTAGGTGTATGATATATCTGGTCAATTAGTGGAGCATAGCATATATGGTCTAGGCCAAGAATATGGGAGATATGTTAGCTTGAATAAATTTGGTCCGGCATAGGCTAGGTTTATAAACAAATGATTCTTACGAGTCATATATCTTGGCAGTTACGAAATTTTCTTAAACATGTGAAATGAAACAATGATTGAGAGAACAATGTAAAAAGAAAAGCTTGATACTCCTTCCATGTGAAATGGACTCATTTTCTTTTATAATTAAAGGGAAATGAATCTTCTTGACCATGTTATTCGATCGGCATTACTTGCCGAAAAACTATTAATAAAATTCTAACTATAAGTTTTAAGAATGTACAGTATTATGACAATTTATTACGTATAAGTCTTTTTCTTTTTTATAACGAAGGACTTGAAGATTTTTTGGTTAATCCTTGCGTGTTAATGTAATTATGCAAGATGATCTAAGAGAACCCTAATTATTAACTACAAGCTGACACAACATCGTCTTCGGTTAATACAAAAAGCAGCTAGAAACTCCTGGAAAAAATTAAGAAAAATTTCAGTTTACTCCTCTAAACTCCAGGTCTAAAATTAGTCTGATACCTCTTTTTTTTTTATCAGTTTCATCCCTAAACTTTTAAAATAATATCAATCTCGACCAAAATAACTAAAGTAGCTCATATTACAGTTTTCTCTTAATTACAGCCTTCATTACACCCCAAAAGCACAAACTAAAGATCAAAAACTTCATCTTTTTACCTTCTCTCTCTCTCTCTCTCTCTCTCTCTCTCTCTCTCTCTCTCTCTCTCTCTCCCCCCCATTGTCACCCCTGTTTAGGGCTTTGCCTCCAAATTCACCATATGGCCGGCGCCGGCATCCACCCCTACCACTAGCAATGGGCCCCGACGGCAGCCCCTCCTCCTCCCCCGGGCGTCGTCACCGCCGCGCCTCCACCTCCTCCTCACCACCTCGTCAACAACCCCAACCGGCCCGCCAATGACGAGGTCCGCACCATCTTCATCACCGGTCTTCCCGAAGATGTCAAGAAGAGGGAGATACAGAACCTCTTGAGATGGCTTCTCGACTACGAGGCCTCTCAGGTCAACTACAAAGGTGAGAAGCCGATGAGCTTCACGCTTTTCTCTACCGCTCAGCAGGCTGCCAAAGACGCTCTTCAGGTTCGTGCTTTCATGGATTGACTGTTTGAGGTGTTGATGATGCAGAGGTTTTGAGTTTTGATTGGATTTTTGGATGGTGCAGAATATGGTTTTCGATACGGAATCGAAGGCGGTGTTGCATACAGAGATGGCGAAGAAGAATCAGTTTGTGAAAAGAGGTGGGAATGCTACTGAGTTTTTGGTCTGGGTTCGAAAGCGTTAAGAAAATGGGTGGTAACGGGGGGGAGAGAGAGAGAGTAAAAAAATTAAGTTTTTGATCTATAGGTTTATGTTTTTGGGGTGTAATGAATGTTGTAATTAAGGAAAAACCGTAACAAGGGCTATTTTAGTTATTTTAGTCAAGATTGATGTCATTTTGAAAGTTTAAGGATGAAACTGATTATAAAAAAAGATGAGGTATCAGACTGATTTTAGACCTAAAGTTCAGGGGAGTAAACTGAAATTTACCTAAAAAAATAACCACAGAATTTGCATAACCCTTTGTACTTCTCGAAGGTGAGTGCTCCATCAAGAAGGAAATAGTTCGTTGAAACAAGATCCGCTGCTGCACTTAGTGAAACAACCAAATCCTCTGAACAACCTCCTTCCTTTGCAAAGCCAGAGTCCCAAATTCTATTATTAACCAAACGACCACGACAACAACAACTACTAATTAATATTAATTAATATTATAATTTGTTTTCAGTTGGCTTAATTAGTTAATGTCAACCATCCCCAAAATTCCAGTCGGGCGACTTCAATCAATTTCTATCGCATTGCCATGGGGTCCCAAATTCTCATTGCAAGCATGTAATATGCCTGCCACAGTAAAGCAATCCTCATCAAAATTCTCCACACACACACCAAAAAAAAAAAACACTCTTTTGCTTCTCGATCGATCGTAGGCTCATGCATATATCAGCATGACGATTTGGGCATGCATGCAATTATAATCACTTTGTTTTCATGCTATTAATGAAACTACAAGAAGAAGCTCTGGGGATCATGATGATATATATATGAACAAATTATGAACACAGAAACAAAGATGAGATTGTGGGTTTCCATATATCCAAAAAGGTATTACTGGGGTTTTATTAGAACAATTCGTCTCGTAGTCTCGTTTTAGGATGAGTATAGAAAATATATAAAAAGCAAAATATTAAAAATGGTAGACGGGGCTTCTTCTATCTTCTTTATCAAGCTTTTTCCTTCTCTTTTCTGGGGACGTCTGGAATACACCGGGGAGTCGATGCTCCGGACATGTTTCCTGACAAAGGTAAAAAGTAAATAAACCGGAGTACCCATCACGGTGTTGCTAGGCGCGTCGGTATCAGTTTTAAGTGTATTTGGTTATTGTTTTCCCTTTGATAAGTTTTCTGGGTTGGTAAGTTTTCTGGGTTGGATCCGGCATTAGGCGGCGGCGTATTGAGATCATCTATAACTGGAAGGAGTCATCTGGTCCCCACCACCACCACCACCACCACCACCCACAGCCGACTGTTAAGTGATTCCACGCCGAGAAGCATAATCGGTTGGACGTCAATTTATCTATTCTCTCCTATTATTTGGGTTTTGGAAGGCAATCGGTGATTCTGAATATGGGTTATGCGGATACGAGGCATGGAAGCCTGCGATTCCAATTCAGATTTGCCTTTTTTGAAATCCTTAATCACAACCTCAGCTCATTATTCCCCACACAGCCACCGACTCCTCACTTGATTCGGGTAAGTACCAAATTCCATATCCTTCTCTTCTATTTGATTCAGTTTATGTTATTGTTATTTAATTTGCGAGCGTTGTATGAGCAGTAGGAAATACTTGGAGAATTTAATCAATGGGTCTGATAGAAGAGAAGTGATTTGATTGATTGAATCAATGGAACAGGATGGGGAAGTGATTTGATTGAATCATTTCATTGCATGTCTTCTCGTTTTCTTTCTGTCTACAGTTATGATATATGTCTTAATGATGCTTCACCTCTGAAACTTGAAAAAAAAATGCAGGGAATCCTTGTTTTTGCTTCTGCATGGCAACTCTGGGACTGCAGGTCATCTTAGAGTCTATGCGCACCCTATTTTTTGATGCAAGTGACTATGATATTTCTTGTAAGTGACTATGGAAAATCTTACTACCAATTTGGTATAAGCGGTTGCTCTTATTCACTCCAGGCGGCTGGAAACTTGTGGTCTTGTTTGTTGATGATTAATCTTTTGTTATGCTTAATGTGCATCAGTCAATTATGTAAATAATACGCTCTCATAGTGAATCAATAGATGTGGTTACTTTGCATGTGTTGGTGAGAGTTACTTTGCATTTTCTTGTCTGTAAATTTCCTTTCGGCTAACCTCTTCGTAATGCAATCATGATTAACTGTACAAAGTCTCTTTTCCTATTGATAGTATTTGATTGTCGTGTCTCGGTATTATCTGAATTGCTGAGTATCTATGTGTTTGTTTCTGTTGTGAGCTCTCTTTGTGATCCTCGGCCACATATGCTAGTCTGGACACGGGAATAATGTGAATGTTCTGATAAACCCTTTGTGAATTTGTTTTTCCTTTTTTAGTTGTAAAAAGGAAGAAGCAAATGTTCAGAGACACTTGATTGGCAGTTTCGAAACTGGGTTCATCCCTTTCATGACCAACTTAAATTAATATTAGTTTACTGGATGGGTTCCAAAGCTAGTACGTTGTTGTTGCTGTTGTTGTGAAGAATCAGAAATTACTATTAGTTTGTTGAAGGAATAAATGGCAACTGAGAAGATAAGAAACTGAGAAATAGAAGCTTTGCATACACTTGCAGAACATATTGTATTTGCTGCATATTAGTTGTTAGTCTGTACCTAGTAGTGCATCTTATGCTGTGCAATAAATTGAGTGATAAGACATCAGATATTATATAACAGGTTGCTATACATTTTATATACTAAGGTCAACTGTTCCTATGTCATACTCTTTGCAGATCTTGAGTTCCTTCTATGGGGTTTCATGATCCTGATCATGGTTATGTGAATATGACAATCACTATTCATATCTGACTATTAACATGGCTTTTCGTGATTGCTACATCCATAGTTTAGACTCATTGTCCTTGGTGGTTTTGGTACTAATACTTGCATGTAACTCTTGGATTTTCAGCTGGCCTTGTACACTATTTGCACTTGGTCATTGATTGTCTTGGAAAATGTGAACTTCCTAGTTGGAAAATCAGCTACCCAGAATACCCAAAAAACTGACATACCTGTGCTGGAACCATCAGAAGGCGATACGCCATATTGATATAGTCCGTGCTTGTCGAGGTTGACATTGTCCTGTCATCAACAAGGCCCTTAAAAGAGGCTCATGACATAGGGGAAGTGTTGCAGGAGACTGCTTGTCCATCAAGACTACGAGTTCAGTCACAAACCCGAGTTCAGTCAAGATTTTGGACTGCAAATTGTAACTGATTGTGCCCTCAACTTTTATACTACTCCAGCCTATGATTTCTGAACCTACAAACCATAACTATTGAAGCATTTTATTATTTCAGACATGACACAATGAAGTGTTGTTTTTGTAATAGCCCCACTTTCACTGTGATATGTATATACAGTGAATGAGCAACGTGTATTGTTGGCGAGTATTCTTCAGCTTCAATTACAAACTCCCGCGGATACTAAATCTACTATTAATATATTGGGTTGAACATCCGAACCTGTTGATTATATACTCTACTTATTCACATTCAATAAAAGGCCGTCGTGCCAAATATATTTGAATCTCGATATAACCCCATACATAGGCACCACACAAGGAAGGCCGTAAACAGTTATTCAACACAAGTCTTAACACATCGAAACATATTTTCCCAGTATGAATGCGAAAAATGCACAACCACAGTCAAAGTTAAATTGTTATGTCATGCAAATACAGATTCCCGCATCAAAATTTCTGGGCGATTTCAGATATTCATACAACCACAACACCTGCTAACTTCATCTGCGAGGAACACGAGGCTTCAACCTCATTCCGGCCCGGTCAAGTAGAGGATCAAGGGTTTCAGATCCTGAACGATCCTGCAAATTGCTCCCGTTCCATCTTTCTTAATTCTGTTCATATTTGTTTTGTTGGTCACAATTCACAAATATACCAAGTGAGGACACACTTTCAAAAACATGCTTAATCAATTTCAGATTATACTAGAAAATATTCAAAACTGGGTTGCAGCTAACACACATGAAGTTTGAGCTTCATTTCAACTTCTTTAATAACCTTTACAGCCTTTTGTTTTGTGTACAGTATGTTAACCACTACAAACTACTGTACAGGAACTATGACGAGAGTAGGGTGAAATGAATAAGGATGGGTACATTGTTGCCAATACAAACCATATCAGTTAACATAAATTGATTTATATATAAAATAAAAATTGAGAACCGACACACCCTGTTGCCCCAAGAAGATTATGATCCGACATCCTTGAACCTGTGAACTATTAAGACGGTATAAGAGTATTATTAATGTAAGGATCTACTTACTTCCTAATTATAGACAATTTCTCAAAGACAACCCATCCAGTTCTCGTTTCACAATGATCTTCATTAGGGAGCATATTTGGATCAGGTTTTAATTTTTCTTTTTCTTTAATTTGGTGCAGATATTTTATTTCTCTTTACCAGTCGCCACTATCATCATCTTTAATTAACCAATAATATTAACGTAAGATATGGAAAAGAAATGTTATTTGTTATAATTACATTTTTGTCTATGGTCACTGACTACATCATGGCTGAACCTATACAAGTTAATCGGTGCCTTTACATGCAATCTATACAAATAATCAGCAGATATATAGAAGCAAAATCAATTGGATGAAAGAAAACTTGTACCTCAGGACAAGATGACAAGTCCAAGATATACAGATGCACAAAGAAATGTGAAAGATATCAATCCCCTGCAGGGTAGAGGACAGCATCATAAGTAAGTTGTCACTTATTTCTGAGATTTCTCATAAGAGCATAGAGACAACTTATTCTGAGATTTATCTTTAAGCAAATAACCTATTCTTCTGTGTCCATCTCTAAGCAAATACTGATCTAATATTTTTATTAGGTTACTGCACTATGTAAGACATGATAAGAGGGAGGGCTCACCATATGACTCCCCATCCAACCCCATTGCAGGGACAAGGGCAAACTTCTGCAAACTTTTCCGCATCACTGGAATTTACCCTTCTAGATATTAAATCATCATAAATATCTGCGAGAATGACACTGATATGATTCTGTGATCAGCCGTTAAGATAGAGAATATAACTAATAAAAAGGGTCATCGAACAAACCGTAAACTGAGAAAGAAATAAAGGAGCAATGGAGGCTGTGGTGCTCAAGATTCTACAATTTAGTTCAGATGCTACCTCATATTATTTTCAACTAGATCGAAAATCAAACATAAAGCAGCTCAAATTCAAGTATCGCGCAAACCACAACACAATCAAAAACAAACATAAAAACATTACAAAATTCATCAAAACAAAAGCAAAAAACTGGTTGGAATCGTTTACATCCAACACAGAAATCCTAAAAAAACGAAGAACAAGGGATCTAGAGGACGAAACAAAACGATCGGAGAGGAGAAATTGAGCCTTAAACCACTTACCTTCAATTCAGCTGGGGAGTTGTGTTCCTGCGTTTCAACATCAAACGACTCTTCTCTCTCACTCCTTGTATGGATCTGATTTTGTGGCTGAAAACCCAACCGTATCCCAATTGAAGCTTCTTCAACACGATCAACCCAACCAAACAAATCGCGCTCGATCAATTTACCGTCGACTGTATAACACGCGCTCCAAAATCTGCCAATGAACGAGCGACACGTCATAAAACATGTCCGGAGCATGGACTCCCCGGTGTATTCCAGAACTCACCCTCTTTTCTTCCAAACGATCTTTTTAGAATCTTTCTTTCTTTGGTTAATGGTGGGGGTAGGAAGAACCCTAGCACATGATTTATCTCCTAATGCCTCTGCTGCCGCGAAAAGACTATCCTGAAGCGAGAAACTGATTTTTTTTTTCTTCTAATAATGACATATGTTCTTCATTGTTCATGAGTCAAACAGGAAGCATATAACGGGACAAGTGGAATTATTTGATCTGTTGAGAGCTTCTTTAGGAGGGACTGCGTGATCCTTATAAATCATAGCAAATGTTCATGTTCTGACAAACTAATACTACAAATTCATCATCATGGAAAAAAAAATGTATATTTAGGAATTATTTATGAATCTCTTATTGTAACATAATAATTTAGAGATCGACATATTTATTAAATCAGTTTCGACAAAAGACTCATATACGTTACATGTATATAAATTTATAAAAACACGTATTAATAAACGTCTCAACCTGTTTAAAGTATTTAACTGACAGCTTTAAGATCATTAGTTCAAACTTCATTAACATATGTAAGAGATGTGAGTTATTAATATATATATATATATTTTTTATTTTTTAAAAACGCCTCAACATACTTGGTAGCTTCATAGTAGCACCAACTCAAAAACACTCAAGAGCTAAGAGCCCTCCGACCCAAAAAGCTTTGGAGCTGCCTCTACCCAAAGCTCCAGCTCACCGGCTGTCCTCCAGACCATCGCGGGCAACCCAATACCATCCAGCATTGCTACACTCGACATCACAACCTGCGGTTTCGCCACAGCCCCAGACACCGCCATAATCGCCACCAAGGCTCCATCACTTACTTAGTTGCATTACCAAATGATCTCTACCTATGAATTAATTAAAAATAAAAATCACGTTTTTTGTCTGCAAAAGAGAGTTTTACTATTATGGTGGTAAAATAGAACACTGCTTAGCAAATTAGCATTGCTCGAGATGATCCCACGTACGGTGGTCAATTGTGTCACCATTGTGTTCTTGTATGCCAAAATTACACCGACAAAGCGTGTTCCGGATTTCACCACTGCGAAGCAACAATGATTAATGAATTTAATTACACAACCTAAAATATAATTTAACAATACCATGTTAGCATTTAGGAGTTCGAGTAGAATCATAATAACATTTGACTCTCTCCTTTATCTCTTGAATTTCGATCTTGTAAGTTAATCACCATTCTTATGCTTGCGTTCTAAGCTCTTATCTTAATGCACGATCGAAACCAATATGCAATATTATGTGGGTTTATTTGGTTTTTCATTCCTTGCAAATCACGGTCTTCTAAATTTGTTATTATTCATACAAGCAACACATGTAGTACTCATCTAATTAACAATGTTGTCAACCTTGGAAGGCATTTGATTATACAAATTTCATTTGGTCATATGGGTTTGGTCACTTTGGTGTAATGTGTACATTACGAAGAAGAGGAAACCTATTTTGCAATTTAGCAGCCGAAATTGTAGAAAACCAAACGTATTCTTTATTGGGGGTGTTGAAAGTACTCAACGACAGCACTCTTTCCGGCTTCCCCATCGTAAGTTTAAGAGTTCGATTGAAAAGTGAGTGTAAAGTGGAAATTCGTATTGTAAGAATAAATGCTGATTTGAAGCTTTGAAACCACAGTGCCTATGTCGGTGGATCACCACCGGTCTTCTTCTAGCTAATTATTGCTAAACGCGGATATGAAGCTGGATTTTGGCATCCTATATATCTGAACCACCAAATTTTATGTAGTACTCAAAACATTGATAGCTAAAGCTAGCAAGGTACGAATTGCGAAAGATCCTTGATTATTTGGGACTTGATATTACATGCAGTTCATGATTATGGTACTCCTGAAATTTTGGTCACTCCAAAATCCAATGTGGACGTATACGGCTCCTATTAAGTGTAGGTATATCAATAGTTGATTACTAGTATTTGGAAGCAAAAAATTGACGGCAAAAAAATGTATACAAGCAAAATAATGTATGAGAAATGAGGATGTATGTGTGTACAAGACATGTTTGTTTATCTTTGATTAGGTGACCTTATGATTAAGGTGATCGGTTTACTATCTGCTTATATAGCGAAAGATATATAAGCACGTAGCAACCGAAATATTATATAGCTTTGATAACATTGATTAAAGCTTGAGAATGCGGATGCCGCGTTTGACTATTAGGAGAGCGAGGCTAAACTAATGAAGCCAGAAGAAGTGAACTCTTGCAGACATGAAATTGTATCGGTAGGAGAGGTGATAACAAAGGCGTTGTTGGTATTGTGGATTCTGGAATTGCTGAACTTTATGCGTACAGAGGCATGTGAGTGAAGGTGTCGGAGAGCGTGACATGGTGTATTAGAGCTAAGCTAGAGTACATGAATTTTAATTTCTATATTGCATTTCGTGTGTGAGAGGGATAGATCGAGATGAGAGTGAGAGGAGGAGCTTAAGTTGCGTTTGGCCCTCGTTCCACGCCGAAAAAGAGGCTGCCAAAACTGGTTTAGCTTCGAGTGTTTCCTTCTTGTTCTTAATTCATAATTTCATATCATATTAAGTGAGAGAGACTGAGATATTTGGTATGTGGCCAGAGAGAGTTTTCCAGAGGGTTCAGTGTTTCTTGTTCTGAGATCATGTGGGACTATAGCTCCACTTGCTTTTGAATTTGATTAATTTTCTCAGCTTAGTTCTTAATCTAAACTCCAAGCTGATAACCCTTTTTCTTTTCCAATCTAAGCTCCACATGTTGGTGGTATCTATTCTAATTAAGCACAGATCTGACAGCAAATTAAGACGCAAATTATTCATGATGATCAAAACCTGCAATGCCAGACTAACAGAAAAACCGTTGCGAGTTTATATAAAATTGATTAGCTAATTAGACGATTTATTAATAAGAAGGCTACGTAGTCCATGAAACCTTAATGATGAAACTAACGTGCATGTACAAGTGTGTGTGTGTGTTTTAGGAAATCCTGTAAATACATCGTGATCTGTAAAAAGAAGCAAGCAGTAAACATTAATGTTTCTTTTTGATAAAAAAAAATGGAATGTCAATCACACATTCATATTCAACAATCATCAATTGCAGCGTTATAAGATAACACACTCATAACAGTCGACACTTACGAGTATTTACAAAGCTAATTTAAATTAGACCGAAAAACCAAAATACACCTACATATACAAGTCAAATTTAAGCATTTTTGTCAAATGGGTTTAAAAGCTTATTTGCCGCTCCACCAAAAAATTTCTAGAACCCAACCGGAAAACAACAAAGCAAATATATTGGAGACGTACCAAATTGAACCAAATTTTTTGGACTGATTCGGTGCGATTTTACTAGTTTTGCTGTTCCAAGTCCGAGGCCTAGTAGATCGAAAACCACTTATAAGTCTATGATCGAACACAATGTTCTTGCAAAATGTTGTAGTACACATATAGAGCTTTTAACGAGAACCTTACAATAAAAATTAAATAAAGACTTTTAAATGAACGTGGATGATATGCATAATAGATTTTAAAAATATTAGTTAAAGTTTAAAATATTTATCTGACTAATCGTTCCTTCAAATATTTTCACGTGATCTTTTATTACAAGGACGTGTTATTGGAAAAGCTCCGCCTACCATATACATGACTAGCTAGTGAGTTTGAGTGTGTGTACGTTGTCAAGCTGCCCAGTTCTCACTTGTCTAGTGCTTCGAAGAAGATAGTTGGCACATGCCGCACATCGTCTCCAATATGAATTAAGGAACAACCGCCGGTGGTGGTGAGAGGAATCGATCTCTAGCTCCTATGAGCTCAATTGCTATTTGATACAGGATCTCACCATGCACCAGTTGTAATTTCCCATCAATCTTTTCAGCGTCCCTCCATCTCATCTCATCTCCTGCACAATAACAACTTGCATGTCCAGTCATGGGTGGAGCATGACCAAGCCTAGCTACAGCTACAGAAATGCACTATTTTCACTTTGAATATTTATGTGGCTCTGAGGATCTAGCTCATTCAGCAGTACCCTCAGTGTTGTGTCTCCCTCTCATTATCATCCCAGAGAAAAAACATGATCTGGATTCTGAGCAGGAACTGTCAATATTATGCACGGGCTCTGATGGATATATGGAAGCTAGGGCAAGATCGGGTGCTTCCATGGGACCTGTAATCTTAAGTATATATAGGCATTGGGGTCCTCTAGGATTTCCAAAATTGTGAATATTTGTGAAGTTAATGCTTGCATACCACCCTCTCCAGACTCCAGCTTGATTGAGACCTTCACGTACCCTAGCTAATGGCTCTGGCCCTGTGCTTAGCTGTGAAGGGATAATGATCCAGGATAGCAACCCGGCCTCACCCTGTCCTTTTTACTGGATCTGGAGGAAGAGAGATGAGCTTACTCTTTCACCCCTGACTGGTGCGAGAGCGGTCCTATGTCTGTAAGGGAAGCAGAGGGGGCAGTTCTGGGACTGTAATATATATTACAGTGCGAGGAAGCTAGGGTTGAATTTGATCGGTTTACTAGTTTGGACGGGGGAAGAAGACAGACATTCGGAGGGGACCCTCGTGCAGCTCACGTGCTCCTTCCCTACTAAGACAACTGAGTGAGCAGACAGCTGCTAAACAAACCAATCGTCTTCTTGCACACCCTCCTCCACCTCACCTCCTTACACATAAGCTCCTATCATGTGCTGCCACTTCAACCCAGTCCGATGAACCCCACGTGACGTTGTATTTAGGGTTTTCAGAGTATGAGACTATGAGTGGGGAAGGAATATGAGACTACGAGAGCAATGGGATCATGATTTTTCTGCTATCCAGATATCAATTCTAGAAATGAAGGCATACTTGCAATGTCAATAATTAGCTACTGACTTCATGATTCTTGTCCACGGTATTGAATGGAATTTGATTCCGTATCTTTCAATCTTACGGTCAATTACTAAAAATATAATTTTTTTAAATTTACTGTAAATATTGATAAGATAATCATAATTCGTTACAATCAAGTTATAAAACTCATGTTAATTTTCTCTGCGAACATAAATCTCTTAGTCAGTCAGTGACATTAGACAATTTTACTACTTTGATTATCTGATTTTTATTTTATTTTATAGTTTAACAGGAGTTAGGTAAAGCAGAGTGTTCTCTCATTTTAAATTTATTAATAAAAAAGAAATATTACAATCAAGTTGGATGACATTAAAATTAGTACCTGAAAACACCAACAAGAAACATCAAACTATACTGTAAAACAAATCAATGAAAACGAAAGTTAGAGAGACTGAACTTATCTCGTTGGTACATGCCCAGAATGAAATGGGAAGTTCATCCCACCAAGATATTACATACATCGACAAACTCATATTGGCAAAAACATCTGCCACTTGATTACATTCCTTTAAACATATGAGAAGATCGAAAATTTATCTGAGAAATTTTTCTAATTTGATTATCTGATAATCTAATATCACGTTTACTTGATTAAAATATTTAAGTATCAAAACTTCATATTCCCTGATACTTGATATAAGTTGTAATCGAAAATGACCAACGAAGTGTAACCTTGGCTAATGAAAATAACCTTGAATATGCAGCAGCCACCTAGGCAAATATTAGTCAGAAGGGAACCCTAATCAAAACCACGTACGCCTAACCAAAACAAAAACGACTTGTCAGTTCTAGTGATAGGAACCGTCCAATTTGTAATCATCTTTTTTGACTAGAAGATACCGTGAAAACATGAGTGGATCTTTCACTGAAGGAGTTGCTGCAGAGATTAGGCACTCGAAAATCAGAATGTCCTCCACACGTGCAATACATTTCGAGGGAAAAAAGTTGTAGATGAACCACATACGAAAGCTTGAGGACGACTTCTTTAATTTCCACTATGCTAAATCTTTTCTAAATTTCCTCTACTGTTTACAGGTTTGGTATATGGAACTCTGATGTGGCCAGGCTAAGTTTGAAAGTCTCTTGACTTATGCATTAGGTTACAAAAGCAGAACGGAAAGGAAATTTTGAACACTTTTTTCTTCTTTCTGTAACCTCTTTACACGCTAGAAACTTTTTCCCTCTCAACTTTCTCTTTGCTTTCAGCTCAATCGTGCAGGAATTCGTTCCCTTCTTTAAGGTTTTCCAGATCCTATAAATATACAAGGTTAGTGTTACTGTTTTATATATTGATCAAGAGTAGTATTTTGACCATGATGAATCTTCTAAGTTAGAGTTTGCATTGGCGAGCAACAAGACCGGTTTTGCATTTTAGAGAAATGAAATAAAGATTTAAAGTGTTGGCTGCCTCCAACCCAGGTTGTTTTTCTTTGTCTTCCCACTATTATTTGCCTCCTTTCAATTTCTAATGCAGTCTAGATTATGGCAGACATCAAGAAACCCAGGGGAGTCACGTACCTTAGAATTTGGGAACACAAAAAAGATTCCAAGCAGAGGGGTCAACAACAAAACTGCATAGTGGAGAATCCAAGCACATTACAACATCTTTTGCGTAACTGGGTCACTCATCCTTTGTTTGTAGTGAATCACTAACTAATAATACATTGAAGAAGTGGTGGAAGACGTTTCCCCTCTATTTAGTTGAAGCTCGATTTTGGGCTCCTTTGAAATAGTTTCGATTGTCATTTTGGGCTCTTTGTATGGGATGAGCTTTATCATTTTGGTCTGACAAACGTAGAAACAAGCTTTTCTTCATCTAGGTGTTCCTGAGGTCCACTTGCTATGTATAATGTAGTTGCAATCTCAGTCTGTTTAGAGGGCTGAAATTATGGGGCTGCAAACTTTTTTGTTTTTTGTTTTTGTTTTTGGGAAATCGAACACCAATTCTAAGATGATGAATGGCACTATGGCGGTGTGACTGAAATTGAAAAAGTGTTAAATACTTATGCAGGCCTAGCCCACAGGTCAGCAGCATATCAGTCCAAACAGCCCAAATGCATGCAGTTCAATTCTTCAACCTGAGCAGTGAGCACACAAAAGCTGCAGCGCTAGCTTCACTTGAAGATCAGCTGGAATGCGTGACTGTGCTGAGTGGCGCGTGGAACAACCTGGACGTCACTGCGCAGAGATTAGAAAATTACAGACAAAAGAGGCTCAGGCAGTGCGCCCAGTAGTACATCTCTCATTGTGTACGACTCTTTCATTTCTATTTCTCTTCACCTGGCCTGGGTTTTCCATAAATCCATAATCACATTCTCCAATTATTGTTGCACATTAAGATTAATGATGACTTCAGACGGTTAACGTGAATACTAAACAGCATCACTAAAGTATTAAAATATAATAATGTAATCAAACATTTGCAATTTGCAAGTGAGATACATAGTTATAACAAAAATTTAAAGAGAAGTAGTATCATTTGCTAAAATTGAAACGCTAGAAAGCTAGCTCTCAATATCCCAGAAAGATTTAGTAAACCTGTTAACGTCGGAATGTCTAATTCATATGAAATCGGCAATTAAATTGAGCGACTAATTAGGTGAGGCTAGGGGAAGGTCATGTGCTCTTACTCTCTTAGTGTCCCTAAAACGATGACATTAAGGTTGAAGTAACATATTGATCCACCAAAATGTCGTGGAGATGTGACCTGCATTTGGAAACCAATCCAATTTTTCATGTCTTTATCCCCCCAGAAAACTAAATGAACTCACTTGAACGGCGCAATACACTACTACTTAAGTGAACTATCGGAGAAAATAATCGACTTGATCTTCATTTTATCATAACAGATCTTGCGATATTTTGATGAATTCACCATAACTGATATTTCATGCAAAATTATCGCTAACCTAGAGTACTAATTGTCATATATCTTGAGTGTTTCTGTTTATTGTCATATTGCTAATGTGATGAAAGAATAGCCCTCTTGTCAAGTAGTGAGAGCTAACTGAGGTTTCTTTATACGCAAGCAATCTTTGGTTATCCCATTCTCTTGTAATCAACCAAAAGCATGACTCATGCTAAAACAACATTTACTTGACTCACAAGGGTTGGAAAAAAATAAGTTGGGATTCTGTTTCGTGTTGACCAACAACGTCCACAACTTTTAGCTAACAAAACCAAACTTTGCTTAATTCCAAAAATGAAATTGGTGAACAACGCAACTGATTGGTCTCTCCTTAATTATAAGTATTCCCCAGAAAGAAAATTAGGCCCGACAGTGCGGGTGAATGAAATGAGATATTGAGGAAGCTAGAGTCTTTGCATGCTCTTCCATTACGCTTTTTTTTTTGGAGCATTTTCCAAAACCAAATGTTATTGATGAGAACTGGGGAAGTTAAGAGAGCTAGCTACCAGCACAACCACCTTGGTTAGAAACGTGTTCATGCAACTTATTGGTTATGGTTTTTAGTGAAAGGATTAATTTACTTCTTTTGCTAGCTAGGGGAGCAGCTGGCTGAAGACTCAATTGGAAACGTGTTGTGGAGGACCAATTTTTAATGAGGTAAAAGCAAAGTTTTCACATGTTCGAAACTCCGAATCGAGCATTAACCTTGATATATCTATTCGATTTTTTTTGTAATTTCATTTGATTGGTCTCAGAACAATATCAAAATCATATGAAAATCAATATTTAGCGATATCGTTATTAAGCGCATCCATGTAGCAGACTTGGATGCACTCATGCACTCAATAAATATGTCGATGTTGCCTTCAGTTGTCATGACTTTGCTAGCCTAAGAGACGGGTCAGTTTTTTTTTTTGATACGAAGAGACGGGTCAGTTGCTTGCCTAGCTCTTCTTGGTTTTTCATATAGATAGTATTAGTATTAGTGTTGGTCGTCTTAGAGTCGTTTCGTTGTGATTTTTCTTTCCCTGCTAAAAAAAATGTTACTGAATCTGAGAACTGCTTCAAATTAAGACGGTCATACAAGTCGTTGGCAATATATAGCAGCCCGCAGCATATAATTAAGATTGAAGTGTTGAGAGCCAAAGAAGAGGCTTCCTAATCCCAACAACAAAATCCGCAACTGTTTCTTAAGGAATCAATTATCAATTATGTGGGTATGATTGCTTTCAAGCCATCTGTTTCTTGAGAGAGGGAGAGAGAATTGGTTAATGCTGTTATCTACCACATGGAAGCTTTTGCAATTGAAGAGTTTCAATATGTCCATTTTCATACGGTCATTCATCTATAAAATACTAAAATACGTTAAATAATAATTTTAGATAACTGTTTTGGTCCATAGTCTCTATACGGATATATACATAGTGACTTCCATGCACCAAGAGACACTTGAACTATAACTGTGTGAGTATGCACATTTCTATGTATGCACTCCTTAGTAAGAGACAATTCAAAAAAAAAAAAATTCTATCTAAGAGATAAAAAGGTCATGTACATATACTTATTACGATTTCTTAAGCAGAAAAAATTGTTATCGCCTTCTTGAAAAGATTGATGCATCAGAGTAATATCAAAATATAAATAGAAAATGACATATAACTACCTCAAAAAGATACAAAACACACATAACCCACATTTAAAAAGATTTAAATAAATAAAGACATGAGCTCATACCCAAAATTAAATAGTGAAAGACCTCATCTGAATTTTAAATACAAAATAACTATAATGCTCAGTTTTACAACAAAATTACATTACATGACACTCTTTATTTTCTCACCATCTCTCTCTCTCTCTCTCTCTCTCTCTCTCTCCCTATCTGAGAAATCTACCGCAAAGACCAACTGGTTGCACCGACGGCGTATTCCTCCATCATTAAACCAACGGTGTACATACTCTTCATCTTCATCTTCATTGGACGCATAGGCAACTGATCAGATTGGTGGTGGATTATTAGAAAATGATTGGGTGGTGATCTGATTCAACGACTTGGTTGTGGAACTCGATCGCCGTCAAAGTCTTCGATTCAAAAGGAATAAGGAGTGAGTGGCTGCTACTGTTCATTTTTTTTTTCTTTTCAGATTTGCTACATGTCTCATTTCCAAATTAGAATTGGGTCTATTTGATTTGATTCAATAATGATCATGATTTTCTTTGGGAAACTTGTATTGATTTTAGGCAAATTGGTGTATTTGTTTCAAAAGATTTGATTATCTTTTTTTTTTTGGGTTTTTAAGCACAATGGAAGTTATGCACATAAGGTGTTTGATGAAAGTCCTCAATGAGGTTGTTGTTATACAAAACATTTTTACATGTTGATCATCTAATTGCTATTGGTTCGGTAATCATGATGTGGGAATAAATCCATTTTTGCACATTAGAATAACAATTTATAGACAAGATAATCTAATGAAGTTTATATTAATATGTGTTAATTAAGCTATTGTTAATTGATTTCGCTAACTATCTGCTACTGTATTTTCTGAAAGTTGATGCTGCAACACTAGTTGAGTCATTAAAAGCTTGCTACTATTCTACTGGTAATACCTTGCTACTGCATTTTAGAAATAGTTGCTAGTCTTGCTACCAACTAATTGAGCCACTAAAAACATGCTGCTGCATTTTTTTTTTTTTGAAAATAACTACTACTACTATATTTGCTAAGTCACTAAAAGTCTGCTACTACATTTATTGGAAATAGCTTTGCTACTGCATTTACTGGAAGTAGTTGCTACTATATCAGCTGAGCCACTGAAAACATGCTACTGCATTTATTGGAAGTAGCTGCTACTGCATTTATTGGAAGTAGCTGCTACTGCATTTATTTGAAGTAGTTGCTACTGCATTTATTGGAAGTAGCTGCTACTACATTTATTGAAAGTAACTGCTACTACACTAGCTGAACCACTAAAAACCTGCTATTACTGTACGTACTGAAAATAACTGCTACTACATTTACTGAGCCACTGAAAACCTGCTATTATACTTACTAAAGTTGGTACCACACTAGTTAAACCACTAAAACCCTCCAACAAAACATGCTACTACATTAGCTGAGCCACTATAAACCTGCTACCACTTCTAGTGGGATGTTAACCCCTGCAACTACTTTTTACTGAAATGTTAACCTCTTTTACTACTTCTACTGGAATTAACTGTTACTACTACTGGGTTGTTAACCCCTACTACTACTTCTATTGGAATGTTAACCACTGCTAATACTTCTAAATACTACACTAGAATTAAATGTCACTATACTAAGTTATTATAAATATGCTATTGTATTCCTTTTACTGAAAAATCTCAAAAGGAGAGACTTTTCTCTTTTAAAAACATATTTAATTAGTGTAAGATCAGTTTGGTAAATTAAAGCATGACACATGATATGCAGAGAAAAAATTGTCCTTAATTGTTAAAAACTGTCATTGTTTGTTTAACAACAACACAAGTGGATTTATGTGTTTCAAATCATTTTTAAGGATGTATATGTGATTTACTTAAATATAAATTTGTACGTAGCAATGGATAAAATTAAAATAAAATAAAATAAGAGAATATAGTATTAGAAAAATTTACCGACAAAGAATAGAGTACTATCAACAAAAAGACAACTCTTAGATAACGAAGTTCCAATTCTCAGAGAATAAACACAAGGTTCGCCCTGTTCCTCTCCTACAAAAAACAACACATAATAAATAGCCATTTGTCTATTTCTATTTAACTATATACTGTAGCATGGTCAACTGTTCACAAGCACGTGAACAACGAACTTTCACTGTTCACATGAACAATGAATTTCCTTCTTTTTTTTTTGAAATAGATAATTTATATTTTTCTAGATAGGCTCTCTCGCAGCAAATAATTTTTTGCCCTCCATTCTTGACTTTTCTTCTGCCTCATTTATTTTTATTTCTCCCGTCTCTCTGTCTTTGCATCTCAGAGAATATCGCCGTTTCGTTTCATCTCTTTCACTATTGTTCCGTTTTGTGCCTATTTAATTAATTTAACTATATACATTTGTTGGTCGACTGTTCATAAGTATGTGCACAACGTGAAAATACTGTTCATTAACAACAGTGAACTTTTTTTTTTGGGTTATGAAACAGGTTAATTTAGATTTTTTTAGATAGGCTCTAGCTCTCTCGGTAAAAAAAATTTTGCCCTCTATTTTTGACTTTTCTTCTACCTCCTCAATCTTCCGGATCGATCTTGTCTCTTCAGACCTCCTGTATTTTTATTTCTCCCGTCTCTCTGTTTTTGCATCTCAGAGAATATCGCCGCTTCGTTTCATCTCTTTCACTATTGTTCCGTTTTTTGCCTATTTAACTATATACATTTGTTGGTCAACTATTCATAAGTATGTGAACAATGTGAAAACATTGTTCATTAACAACCGTGAACTTCTTTTTTTTGTTATGAAACATGTAATTTAATTTTTCTAGATATGCTCTCTCTCGAAAAAGAATTTGTTGCCCTCCATTTTTTACTTTTCTTCTGCCTCCGGATTGATCTTGTTCTTTTCAGACCTCCTTTATTTTTATTTCTCCCATCTCTCTGTCTTTGCATCTCAGAGAATATCGCCGCTTCATTTCATCTCTTTCATTGTTGTTCTGTTTTTTACCTATTTAATTATATACATTTGTTGGTCGACTGTTTATAAGTATGTGAACAATGTGAAAACACTGTTTATTAACAACTGTGAACTTTTTTTGTTTGTTATAAAACATGTAATTTAGATTTTTCTAGATAGGCTCTCTCTCGGAAATTTTTTTACCCTCCATTTTTAACTTTTCTTCTGCCTCCTGAATCTTCCAGATCGATCTTGTCTTTTCAGATCTCCTTTATTTTTATTTCTCTCGTCTTTCTGTTTTTGCATATAAGAGAATATCGCCCATTCGTTTAATCTCTTTCACTATTGTTCTATTTTGTGCCTATATACTGTTGCTTGGTTAACTGTTCAT
The DNA here is from genome assembly GCA_034370585.1 of Fragaria x ananassa. Classification (NCBI taxonomy): domain Eukaryota; kingdom Viridiplantae; phylum Streptophyta; class Magnoliopsida; order Rosales; family Rosaceae; genus Fragaria; species Fragaria x ananassa. The sequence continues at coordinate 6,334,385 of CP139753.1, forward strand.
GAGCACTGTGAACAATGTCCATACCTTTTTACCTTGCTGATAGGCTGTGTAATTTCGTATTTACCCTTCGTTTCAACTCTAGGTATAATTTTTTATTTTTTTCTCTCCATCTTTCTCACACTCTCTAGACTTTTCTCGAAATAGCTCCAACATTTCTCACAAAGCAGGAGTCTAAAGATATTAATATATTACCGCGATAATTTATGTGTGATGCTATTAACACACTAATTTTTGCCATTAACACACCCTATATATAGTAACAATCAATCATCAATTAAATTCAAGTGACAAGTTTATAAATAAAATAAAAATGTGTGGATAGGAAAATAGATGAGATGTGTTAATAGCAAAAATATGTGCATTAATAACAACACCCTTTTGTCACACCCCCAAACCGAGACCAATATTATAAAGAAATATAGTGCCCGAATTTGCGGCGTGAGTTAAAACAAGTAAAATTTTCTCGAATAATTTATTAGAAGAAGAAATATATATATATATGTATGAATAATACTTTTATTAGAAAGTGAAAGCATTAATATTTTACAATATCAAATATTTTACAATACGAGAGTTTTAACAAAAGTATATAAGACATTACATTTATTCTCAAAATAGCAATAGAAAACATTCTTTTATTTAGTAGGTTCATCCAATTCCCCAAACATCTATTCGTTACCTGAAAACAAGAATGTGTAGCATCATGAGTAACACAGACCCAGTAAGTACAGCTTACATTCTTATAATAATCTTACATTCTTATAATAATGTGTCTTATAAGAAACCAGAAATAAACACAACTAAGTAAAAATGTACCAAGAATCATTTTTGTTTGTTCATACCGATTCTTATTTATGCGCGCACACACACACATATACAAGCGTGAAATTCATCCATGTGAATATTTAGGAAATTGGTAATTGTTTCTGCTGGAACCCGCATGCTCCGCGGAAGCACAGTGGAGCATGAATGTGAACAATGACAAGATTTATAGTGGTTCACCGTGCCATCAGAGGACACGGCTACGTCCACTTAAGATTCTACTATCATGGCCAATAAGCCTTTGGCGTTACAATAGTTTTCATCCCGCGCGGGATACAAGAGGAGCCATCTCGCGGGGTGGAGTACCGTTTTCCAGATCCTTTCTTCGATCCCTATATCTAGAGGGGGAGCCTTCCCTTTATAGACAAGGAAGGTTCCCTCTTACATTATGTTTCCGATGTGGGACACTGTACATAATTATACTCTCATGGTGCATTCTTGTGGAGCTTGGAGAAGCACCTTCCTGATGTTGCATTGACGATCTTTCACCATGGCGAGGTAGTCTGGACGTCGGTCTACAAGTTCCATGACTGGTCTATGGGCAGAGGAGGTAGTTTACTGAATACCGACAACAAGTCCCCCCAAGTTCCCGTTCAAGACATGTCTTGAGTGGGGACTTAATATACAAGATGTCCATAGACCAGTTATTTACATACGGGCACCCGGTCTGTCCCCCCACGTCCGTACTCAGGGCGTGTGTTGAACGGGTCTTGCTCTTCTTGATTTCTTCAAGGGTGAGCTGAGGAGTCCGCCTAGAAGATAAGAAATGCCCCTCCCGGTCCCGGCCTCAAAACTTATTTGGCCGGGCGAGGATTGTTGCACCTTCACAATGAACAAATGATCGACAAGCATTGGATCAACACAAGTATGGTTATGGCATAACAATTATAATAATTATCGAAAAAGCACAATGGTTCATGCAATTGTGTAACACTCTTGGTGGAATGCCAATCTTTCAATCCTGGTGGAATGCCAATCTTTCAATCCTGGTGGAATGCCAATCTCCCGGTGGATTGCCTGTTTCCCGGTGGAATACCTCACTCTTGGTGGAATGCCAAAAACATGCATGTTGACTTGTAAGTGGAATATTTATGAATTTTCAGACCAATGGACGGGACTTATCTGTGATAATTGCTGCCGAATGAGTGCACCCAGTAGACCTGGAAGTGTGAACTGTGAACGCTCGTGACCAAGAAATTAAATAGCCCCGGGTGTCCCTCCTTCCGGGTGTCCATGCCTCCATAGGTGTCCATAGCTTTTTTTTTTTTTTTGGAAACCGGGGGCCACCGGGACCCCATTCCTCTTTCTTTCCCTTCCTTTTTCCTTCTCTTTCATCTTCCTTCTTTCTGCTTCTTTTTTCTTTCCCGCCCTTTTTCTTCTGCCTCTCTTCTCCTTTCTGGTCTTTCTTTCCCCTTCTCTTTCTTTTTCCTTTTTTCTGCTTCTTTTTTCTTTCCCGCCCTTTTTCTTCTGCCTCTCTTCTCCTTTCTGGTCTTTCTTTCCCCTTCTCTTTCTTTTTCCTTTTTTTTTAAACTGGGAGCCCCCGAGACCCCCCTTCCTCTCTTTTCCCTTCTTCCTTTATTCCCTCTTTCTTTCTTTCTTTTCTCTCCGGGCTCCCGAAGGCTTCTTCCGGGCTGGGTGCCCAGAGTAGAATCGTGGGTGTCCGGACCGACTCCCTCTTCTTTCCCTAGCCGGAGAGCGGGAGACTAGCTGCTGCCGGGCTTGAGGCAAGGCCATCGGGAAGCTGCTGCCGAGCTTGAGCCACCGGGAAGGGAGCTGCTGCCGAGCTTGAGCCACCGGGAAAGGAGCTGCTGCCGAGCTTGAGCCACCGGGAAGGGAGCTGCTGCCGAGCTTGAGCCAGCGAGAAGGGAGCTGGCGAGCTGCTGCCGGGCTTGAGGCGAGGTCACCGGGAGGCTAGCTGTCAGACCTAGGAGAGGAACCACCGGGAGAAGATGACCGGGCAACGGGAGGAGTGGGTTGTCACCGGAGAACCTCCCGACCGACGTGACTGGGCTCCGGGTCCCGAAACATCCCTCTCCGGGTGATGGCTGGAGGCGCCGGTCATGAACCCGGGCGGGCAGCTCTGCTCTGACGTCCTGAAGCTAAAAGGGAACCCAGACGGGCTGGGTCATGAACCCGGGTGGGTCACTCCTTGGACTGCGGACAAGGGTCCGAGACGGGTCTTACGACTGCCGGCGGAGGTCCGACGTTTTGGAACAAACCGGAGGCTGCCACCGGGAGAGGGACCCTTGGGTCTCGCTGAATCATCTCCGGGATGGCTGGAGGCATCTACCTCTTGGTGATGACTCGGTGAGAAAGGGAACCCGGGAGGGACATGATAATGCCACCTAATGGCTTTGGGCCCGAAGCCTTGGGCCTACATATCGGACACCATGGGCTGACCTTCATGAATTTGCTGGCTGGCCTGCCTCCATGTATGCCTCTCGGTTGGAATTCCTCTCGGGTAGAGCAACGTGACTTTTTGTAATGGTTCCCACAGACGGCGCCAATTGTTTCTGCTGGAACCCGCAGGCTCCGCGGAAGCACAATGGAGCATGAATGTGAACAATGACAAGATTTATAGTGGTTCACCGTGCCATCAGAGGACACGGCTACGTCCACTTAAGATTCTACTATCATGGCCAATAAGCCTTTGGCGTTACAATAGTTTTCATCCCGCGCGGGATACAAGAGGAGCCATCTCGCGGGGTGGAGTACCGTTTTCCAGATCCTTTCTTCGATCCCTATATCTAGAGGGGGAGCCTTCCCTTTATAGACAAGGAAGGTTCCCTCTTACATTATGTTTCCGATGTGGGACACTGTACATAATTATACTCTCATGGTGCATTCTTGTGGAGCTTGGAGAAGCACCTTCCTGATGTTGCATTGACGATCTTTCACCATGGCGAGGTAGTCTGGACGTCGGTCTACAAGTTCCATGACTGGTCTATGGGCAGAGGAGGTAGTTTACTGAATACCGACAACAAGTCCCCCCAAGTTCCCGTTCAAGACATGTCTTGAGTGGGGACTTAATATACAAGATGTCCATAGACCAGTTATTTACATACGGGCACCCGGTCTGTCCCCCCACGTCCGTACTCAGGGCGTGTGTTGAACGGGTCTTGCTCTTCTTGATTTCTTCAAGGGTGAGCTGAGGAGTCCGCCTAGAAGATAAGAAATGCCCCTCCCGGTCCCGGCCTCAAAACTTATTCGGCCGGGCGAGGATTGTTGCACCTTCACAATGAACAAATGATCGACAAGCATTGGATCAACACAAGTATGGTTATGGCATAACAATTATAATAATTATCGAAAAAGCACAATGGTTCATGCAATTGTGTAACACTCTTGGTGGAATGCCAATCTTTCAATCCTGGTGGAATGCCAATCTTTCAATCCTGGTGGAATGCCAATCTCCCGGTGGATTGCCTGTTTCCCGGTGGAATACCTCACTCTTGGTGGAATGCCAAAAACATGCATGTTGACTTGTAAGTGGAATATTTATGAATTTTCAGACCAATGGACGGGACTTATCTGTGATAATTGCTGCCGAATGAGTGCACCCAGTAGACCTGGAAGTGTGAACTGTGAACGCTCGTGACCAAGAAATTAAATAGCCCCGGGTGTCCCTCCTTCCGGGTGTCCATGCCTCCATAGGTGTCCATAGCTTTTTTTTTTTTTTTGGAAACCGGGGGCCACCGGGACCCCATTCCTCTTTCTTTCCCTTCCTTTTTCCTTCTCTTTCATCTTCCTTCTTTCTGCTTCTTTTTTCTTTCCCGCCCTTTTTCTTATGCCTCTCTTCTCCTTTCTGGTCTTTCTTTCCCCTTCTCTTTCTTTTTCCTTTTTTCTGCTTCTTTTTTCTTTCCCGCCCTTTTTCTTCTGCCTCTCTTCTCCTTTCTGGTCTTTCTTTCCCCTTCTCTTTCTTTTTCCTTTTTTTTTAAACTGGGAGCCCCCGAGACCCCCCTTCCTCTCTTTTCCCTTCTTCCTTTATTCCCTCTTTCTTTCTTTCTTTTCTCTCCGGGCTCCCGAAGGCTTCTTCCGGGCTGGGTGCCCAGAGTAGAATCGTGGGTGTCCGGACCGACTCCCTCTTCTTTCCCTAGCCGGAGAGCGGGAGACTAGCTGCTGCCGGGCTTGAGGCAAGGCCATCGGGAAGCTGCTGCCGAGCTTGAGCCACCGGGAAGGGAGCTGCTGCCGAGCTTGAGCCACCGGGAAGGGAGCTGCTGCCGAGCTTGAGCCACCGGGAAGGGAGCTGCTGCCGAGCTTGAGCCAGCGAGAAGGGAGCTGGCGAGCTGCTGCCGGGCTTGAGGCGAGGTCACCGGGAGGCTAGCTGTCAGACCTAGGAGAGGAACCACCGGGAGAAGATGACCGGGCAACGGGAGGAGTGGGTTGTCACCGGAGAACCTCCCGACCGACGTGACTGGGCTCCGGGTCCCGAAACATCCCTCTCCGGGTGATGGCTGGAGGCGCCGGTCATGAACCCGGGCGGGCAGCTCTGCTCTGACGTCCTGAAGCTAAAAGGGAACCCAGACGGGCTGGGTCATGAACCCGGGTGGGTCACTCCTTGGACTGCGGACAAGGGTCCGAGACGGGTCTTACGACTGCCGGCGGAGGTCCGACGTTTTGGAACAAACCGGAGGCTGCCACCGGGAGAGGGACCCTTGGGTCTCGCTGAATCATCTCCGGGATGGCTGGAGGCATCTACCTTTTGGTGATGACTCGGTGAGAAAGGGAACCCGGGAGGGACATGATAATGCCACCTAATGGCTTTGGGCCCGAAGCCTTGGGCCTACATATCGGACACCATGGGCTGACCTTCATGAATTTGCTGGCTGGCCTGCCTCCATGTATGCCTCTCGGTTGGAATTCCTCTCGGGTAGAGCAACGTGACTTTTTGTAATGGTTCCCACAGACGGCGCCAATTGTTTCTGCTGGAACCCGCAGGCTCCGCGGAAGCACAATGGAGCATGAATGTGAACAATGACAAGATTTATAGTGGTTCACCGTGCCATCAGAGGACACGGCTACGTCCACTTAAGATTCTACTATCATGGCCAATAAGCCTTTGGCGTTACAATAGTTTTCATCCCGCGCGGGATATAAGAGGAGCCATCCCGCGGGGTGGAGTACCGTTTTCCAGATCCTTTCTTCGATCCCTATATCTAGAGGGGGAGCCTTCCCTTTATAGACAAGGAAGGTTCCCTCTTACATTATGTTTCCGATGTGGGACACTGTACATAATTATACTCTCATGGTGCCTTCTTGTGGAGCTTGGAGAAGCACCTTCCTGATGTTGCATTGACGATCTTTCACCATGGCGAGGTAGTCTGGACGTCGGTCTACAAGTTCCATGACTGGTCTATGGGCAGAGGAGGTAGTTTACTGAATACCGACAACAGTAATAAATCATAAATATCACGTGCTAGGTCCACTATACCAAAGCACAAATAAGCCGTAGCATACTAAGGACAATACCAGAGTATGTATACTCAAGGTCGACACTTTCTTCCTATGAGTATAATAGTGTACTATCTTTAGGGACGAGGGCCCAGGCTAACTCCACAAATCACAAAACATTTTTACCAGTAATTCACTTAAGCACGGAGTAGTACTAATCACCCGGCTTCACATCTCCAAATATAATTACGTCCATAAAATATAGCAAATTTTAGTAAGTAAGACAATTACTTCAAGACCAACAAAGTATATAAACGTACATCAATATGCTTTAAAAATTGTCAATAACTTAAGGTATGCACAAGTTAAACAATTTAATAAATCTGAAAGCAAATGTGCAATAAAGTAAATGTACTTTAAATTAAATAAACAGATAATATTAATTAGTAGTCAAAGAATTAGTAGTCATATTTCCCATAGTGAGGGAAATCCTTGTCCAAAGAACCGTCAACTTATCATTTTCATATCTCATTCAATTTATGTCCAAATTAGGCAAGTGAGGAGTCCATGTCAAAGGATTTTTCGTAAGAAATCCAATGGGATAAGTCATATAAGCCAGTTCGAAGTCATAGAGTCCAGAAATGGTGAAAAACAATAGCAGTGCAGAAAGATGATATCCTTTATATTACTTTTGATGTCTAAGTTTTTACGTGTTTTTATATTTTACCATTACTTCTGAAAAGTTTCATATTTTAAAAAATAGAGGTCCTAAGCTTCAATTTGATTTAAAGTTTGTAGAAAAAAGTTAAGAAATGAGCGAGATATGAATTTTTGAAGTTGTGGTAGTTGTAATGGATTTTCAGCAAGTTTATTAGTTTGGAAATTTGATTAGCCATAACTTGTTCATTTCCAAACTTTTTTAAGTGATTCAAAAGCCTAAACTGAAGAATTTTTCATGAAGAATCTAATTTTGTGATCAAATTTTACAAAGTGATAATTAATTATATACGAAAATATAAGTTTCTAGAAAACATACTCTTTTCCATTTTATCCATAGTTATGCATTTTGATAATCTTACAGACAAAAGAGTATAAGAATGTAACTATGTACTTACACTTGAATTTTCAGAAGTGAAGTGAGGGTTTTGGTGTTGATACAAGGTTGGGCTTCTTTGACAAAGAGAGAACTTCTCAAGAGAAAAAGAGTGAAATGTAGGATTTTGGTGTGAGAGCTTTTCTATTCAACTAAGGAAATTTGTGATCATCTTGACATTTGATCTTGGAGTGTGAAGAAAAGATGTTGCAGCTCCCAAGTATAAATAGGCCATGAAACATTTTATTGTAAATTAATTTTCACCAATTTATTTGACTTAAAAAACCAAACATTAAGTTGTGAGTGATAGTCTAGCTAGTTAGGGTGATTGTTCATAAAGAAAACCAAATAGTAAGAGGGGTAAAAGAAAAATCAGCTAGTACATGAATCTATATATGATGTATACCTTATATATGTATTGACATGAATCTATAGATACACAAATATTTATATATGCATATATAGGTATATATCTACTCAAGCTAATAAGTAAAGGAATATGATGTTTCCATTCTTAAGATCTTGTAAATGTGTTAGTAATATTTAAGATTAGAATAGTATGCATGATAAAAACAATACTAACTCGAGTCTTAAATTCGATCACGAGTATTGATTATATGTAAGAAATACGGGTTAAGGTATTTAAGTAGTTTACTTAAATTCTAATACTTAATAAAAATATTTATCTTGTAAGTATGATATTTGGAGTCATTGGCTTCTAAAAGGAATACTTTAGAAGATATTTGGATTACTATCTAAGGTTAAGGAGCTTTAATGTGCTATATAATTAGTACTAAGTTTTGGGGTACTACACCTTTAATTTATTACCCCACTGTTTCATGAAACTATTTCTGTCATTTTCTTTTCTGCTTTGTATACGTACAAATCAAAACAATTGAAGCATTTATATTTTTGGTAGAAGTGTATAACACAAGACTAGATGTTTTGTTATATAAAGATTGTTTTTGTGACAGCTCTTATACATATGTGAAATATGTATAATATGGATACTATACCACGCCAAGGCGCGCGTATCAACTCTAGTATATACTAAAACTTGATTAACTGTTCATAGACATATGAATAGTATACTGACCATTTTGCCCATGTTATTTTTAGAAAACCACAATATTGTTATTAACCCTATATATATAATAAATAGGAGTAAATGCTTGTGACACCTTGTAGTTTACACCTAAAATCAGTTTTGTCCCTCACTTTTTTTTTTAAACTGGTATACCCCTATACTTTGAATTCTCGACTGATTTACCTTTTTTTTAAACTGGTATACCCCTATTCACAGTCATAATCAGCTGGAAAAAGGGCAAATCAGTCGAGAATTCAAAGTATAGGGGTATACCAGTTTAAAAAAAAAGTGAGGGACAAAACTGATTTTAGGTGTAAACTACAGGGTGTCACAAGTATTTACTCCTAATAAATATAATAACTGGGTATAATTTGCATGTATAACATTCTATGAAGTACATATCAGAAACATTTACATCAATCAATTAATCCATTGACTAGCTTCATAACGTTGTTTTTGGATAAACTAATTTTAATGTCCATATAAATTTTAAAATTATGGGAAGTACAATTTCATGAATTTAAATCCTATTAATTGAGAATTTCATTGTTTGGATTTCATGATATAGAATTTTAAAATGACAAGAATTTGTTTTCAGACTATTAACACAAATGACGTTTATTTTGTGAGGAATTCAAGTTGGAAATTTAAGCTTCTAAATTATTTTCCTGTGAAAATTGCTAATTCTACGAGGAAAACCGTCTTAAGAAATTAAGAATTTCTTATTTTTCATTAAATTCCTGAGAATTCACCCGTATTTATACACAGCGTAAATGTATACATTGTGCCAAGGCGCGCAGCTATAATTCTAGTAAGAGACTCATCTTGTACTCAATTGCAACAGTGCTACACCAAATCACAATAGCAATAGAAACGACATAATATTCGTGAAAATTTGTTATTAACCTTTTTGTTACCGCCACAGTTAAATCAATCATCAAAACCGTGCAAAAGCTTGACACGCGCGTGACATTAAAAGAGAAATACACTCATACATGCATGCATTAATAACTAAGTTAAAACTCAGTTTTTTTTTTTAATTGAGTAAAGAAAAATATAAAAGATAGCTTTAAACATAGTTCTTCTACTAAGAGATTTCTTTTTTTGACATATATAAAGGATAAAGGATTACACTAACTTTTCGATCACAAAATGACATCTCCACCGTTCAATATGTAGTTCTATATGAGTATATCACTTCTGTAAATTTTTAGAAATTTTGATAATCGTTAAGACATTCAAAACTGCGATTTATAATTATAAACGTGAACGGTTCATGTTTGGTAGATCTGGTTTGTTCATTGATTTAATCTTGTTAGACACTTTAACGATCACTAAATTGGATGAAAATTTACAGAATTGATCCATATATAAGGACCAACAAACTGAACGGTGGAGATTTAAAAATATAATCGAAAAGTTGGTGTAATCCCTCATCCCTCATATAAACCAAAATAAAGAATCCCTTAATGGAATGGTCCTGAAGCTTTAAATATTTCTTCTTTTGTCCAATGCTATAAATTCAATTAAATTTAACAAAACTCAATCATATTCGTGCTTAAATTGGTGGACCATTTAGGGTTAGGGCGCCAGCATATTCACGAGGAGGGGAGTGGAATGTGGCAAAAGTCGAAATATCCTTATGATATAGCTAGCAAATTGCTATATATATATAGGTATTCTTGCCAATCAACTATCTTCTTTGTCACTTTCGTACCATTGGAAATAAATGATCTTGTTTAATAATAATGAACTTAGTAAGTGTTGCTGTTAAAGTTGGTCAGAATTCGTTTAAAGGCATATGACATATAGCTTATACTTGATCAAATACGAAACCCCAACTTATACGTAAACCAAACCAAAGCTTTATTATTTATTAATGAGGGAGGAGGCCGGCGCCTATAAACTAAAAAAGTTGGCCAATTGAATGTTATTGCTATCGACTTCCAACTACTTTTGGGTTTTCGCCAAAAAAGTATGTCTCTAGCTCACAATTTATCCCTGTGTGGCCTAAAAATAATGTTACGTACATATGTATATATATTCGTTATCGGTTTTAATCTAAAGAGAATGAAATTCACAATCTAATTTGTAATCCTTATTGCTCGTTTCCTTTTGTTGGTTGACATTCTTATCAAACGACAAAACTTAAGAAAGTTACTAAAGAAAATTTAGGTAACTAAAAAAGGAAACGATTATCAATGACATCAAATAACCCTCTTCTGGTTCTCATGTTCTCTGGGAGGCTAATTTCGTAGCCAGTACCTTGCTATTGCTGGTCATAATATATACATGTGGTCTCAAGTTCGAGATTCTAACATTTCTCGTTTGGTCACTACCGCTTTAGATTTTGATCTTTTTGGAGTGAATTGCTAGAGAGGTGCTTCGTTGTAGTTATTTAAGTTGTTTTGTACAAAAGAAAAAAAATAACATAAAAAATAATAAAAATAGGAAGTGCATTTTATAAAATGTGAATGTTGATCTCACTTCCCTTGATTTGTTCGTGTCAAATTGTCACTTAAATTTTTTGGAACTAATGTGTGCCAAACAGTACTATGAACAATGAAAGCTGCCAAATCTCTACAAAGTAGCTCAAAAGTTCGTTTATCTAAGAGGTAATTAAACAGAACTAACAAAACAACTAAGATATATATTTGTTCACTACATGGCTCAAAACATGGATGAATATTCATGCTTTTGGGTGTATAGTAGGAGATTTAGTTAGAACATATTATAAATCATATTATATCAAAATTAGGTGAATTAGGAATGCACCTAGATTAACCATATAAGTCAATATGCTAGTTTTTTCCCAACCAAACAATAATATTTTCATTGCATTAGAAACTTACAACTAGGAACAACACATGCCCATCTTTCCCCCTCCTTTTAAAACCCCCCGTCTCCTGCCCCCTTTTCATAACATAAAAGCCTTGCTTACTATCCACAGCCCTCACCCCCACACAAGTTCTGTGACAAAACATTCAACCACACCTATTTATCTCTCTCTCTTCTCTCTCTCTCTGGTCTCTCCGGTGGCCATGGGGGCGCGGTGTCGTTTCCAGCCAATTTCGAGATGCAGCACCGAGGGACGATCAAACCAGACGGTGGCTGCAGACCTCGACGGCACGCTCCTGGTGTCCCGAAGCGCTTTCCCTTATTTCATGCTCGTTGCTCTTGAAGCCGGTAGTCTTCTGAGGGCACTAGTACTGCTAGTATCCGTACCCTTCGTATATTTCATCTACTTGATCATATCGGAATCCGTAGCAATCAACACGTTCATCTTCATTTCTTTCGCTGGTCTGAAGCTCAGGGACATTGAGATGGTTGCGAGGTCCGTCTTGCCCAAGTTTTACGGAGAAGACGTTCACCCCCAGACTTGGAAAGTGTTCAACTCGTTCGGCAAGCGCTACATCATCACGTCGAATCCCAGAGTACTTGTGGAGCCTTTTGTCAAGAACTTTCTTGGTGCTGATAAGGTTCTGGGGACAGAGTTGGAAGTGACCAAGTCCGGTAGGGCCACCGGGTTTGTTCAAAAACCAGGTGTTCTGGTCGGAGAACACAAAAGAGAAGCCATTGTCAGAGAATTTGGCACTGACTTACCGGATTTGGGTCTCGGAGATAGAGAAACTGACCATGATTTCATGTCCATTTGCAAGGTAAAATGCTAGTTTTCATTCATGATTCCCCCACTGGTAATTCTTACCTGATTTTTTTGTCATAATTATGAGTCGGCATTTGGTAGAAACATATATCCATTTCTGGATTTGGAAAAACAAAAACAAATGAACACCGTCTGAACCTAGTAATAAAATCGGTAAATATATAAAACTTTTATATTTTTATTTTTGATTAGTTCTTTCTTTCCCTCTTGTCTGTTTTATTTTCTGGATATTAAGCATTCAAGTTAGAACACTGCTAGCTGTTTATGTCCAATTTGAAACAAAAGTAAATGCCATTCATCTAGGTTTATACGAGTTTGGTGAGCGCCTTAATGTCAACAATATGGTCAGCTATGTTACATGTTATATCTTACCCTCTACTTGATGCATTTTGAACTTTTACAATGCCATTCTACTCAACTTTCTTATATATCACCTCCAAAGATCTTGAGATCTACAAGTTCTTGGTTAGTAGAGTACCAAATTAAGAACATTTATGTCACATTTGTGTGACAACTGGCACCCCATACGATCTTCATGTTCAACCCACTCCCTCTTCTTAATCAATTTTCTCATATTTTTGTACATTAGGGTAGAAATATCAAATATGAGATAGTAATTTAGGCTTGATATACCATTTCCTCATTCACCTTTCAAGCTTGTCACTTGTACAAGCTTACCACAATCTAGATTGTTTTACTGTTATGCATGTCTTCGTGGTCTGGTACATAAGCTACTGCTAAGTTATAAAAAAAAAAAAAAAAAAAACTCACACTTCTGTGTCTAACAAAATTCTGTTAGGTAGCTTGAGTTTGGGAGCTTCTTTCTTTATCAAAATTGTATTATTAAAACACAATTGTGATGCATTTCTATATAAAGCAAGGGTTGATAAGAATAACCAAACAATTGTTACAATATTGTTTCCCTTGTTTAACATAATGTAAGAGGTTTTTTTGGTCAATATATTGTAAGAGTTTATTGACAAAATCCCACTATTTTTACACATTTGACTTGTTTACTTTGCAGGAAGGGTACATGATTCCAAGGACAAAGTGTGAGCCCTTACCAAGAAACAAGCTCTTGAGCCCGGTTATATTTCATGAAGGTCGTTTGGTACAAAGACCTACTCCTTTGGTTGCCCTCTTGACCTTTCTATGGATGCCGATAGGTATAATTCTATCCATTTTACGAGTCTACACCAACATTGTATTGCCTGAGAGAATTGCTAGATACAACTATAAGCTTCTGGGGATTAAACTAACCGTTAAGGGCATTCCTCCGCCACCGCCTAAAAAGGGCCACCCTGGAGTTCTATTTATCTGCAACCACCGTACAGTTTTAGACCCTGTTGTCACAGCAGTGGCATTAGGAAGAAAAATTAGTTGTGTGACATACAGCATTAGCAAATTTTCCGAACTGATCTCTCCGATCAAGGCGGTGGCGCTGACGAGGGAACGAGAGAAAGACGCAGCAAACATTAAGGCTTTGCTTGAGGAAGGTGACCTGGTGATTTGCCCGGAAGGGACTACTTGCAGAGAGCCATTTTTGTTGAGGTTCAGTGCACTGTTTGCTGAGCTTACTCAGAGGATTGTTCCGATTGCCATTAACACCAAGCAAAGTGTGTATTACGGAACAACAGTTCGCGGACACAAATGGTTGGATCCTTATTTTGTGTTCATGAATCCAATGCCAACTTATGAGATCACGTTTTTGAATCAACTACCGATGGAACTCACTTGCAAAGGTGGGAAATCGCCGTTTGAAGTGGCGAATTACATTCAGAGGGTGTTGGCCGGAACTTTAGGGTTTGAGTGCACAAACTTGACTAGGAAGGATAAGTACTCAGCGATTGCTGGAACAGACGGTAGGGTTACTTCATCAAAGAAGGAAAAGGAACAGAAGAAAGATTAGCTAGCAAAAGAGAGCTTTGAGTTTTACCCGATGATGATACTGATCATCAAATTTAGTCTGTCTATTGTTTCCAATATCTTCTAAACTTTTCTCATAATAATGAAACTGATCGATTATTACAATTATTATAAAAGAATAGTACTAATGTACGTTAGCTTTCATCAGTATTGCCCTTTTGTTTGTTGCACCCATCTCTTTCGGGCTTGCGGCCGACTTCACTTTCCAATTGTATCAACATGAATGACAAATAGACGAGACATTTGTATTTGTAAATTACATGATATATATTGTTCAGTCAGTTTCGAACTATATCTCACATTGTTGCCTGAGATCTAGCTATATATGTTAAAATTCTGGAATTCTAACTGTATAATTGTTTAATATAATGCAGTCACCCTTATGAAGCGTCATTGTGAGATGCACCAAATTAATCCCATTGGTTTTCTGTTCTTCTTGTGGTGGGTCGATTGGGTGGCAAGCCAGTGCCTATGTTGGGTGACTGGTATAAATACAACATTGAAGGGATTAATGTTGTCTCATCAGTTAAGGTCCAACCTCAAAAGAAAAAGACAAAAATGATTATAACTACCTGCCTAAGATTATTCCTGACATCTTTCAGTAAAGATCGATATCACAAAACACAAATCACGTACTCCGGCAATATTGTGTACAATAATTTGGGGATTCTCTGTACATGCATACATCTGTAATCTTATATGATCAGCTAGGGATTCATAATTAGCTAGGGTTTTTTTTTAGGTTCGTTACAGAAAAAGTCAAGTTCGAGCCGGTTCTACTGCTAGTCGGGCCAAGCCTAGTCCTTAATATTATTTGTTTTTCACGGCCCGAAAGCTCAACATATATTTCCTACTTTCCTAAATAGCCTAAGATCCACTTTTTTTTTCTTTTTTTTTTAACTGAAGCACTCAGTTAAGTCAATTTCCTTTCTAATTCTCAAAGTTCGAAACATAAACACTCAGCCCTTGTCTTTCATCGAAGATAAAAAAGCACAGCCTCGGTCGTGTCTAAAATCCCGACTCATCTTCTTCAATCTGAGAAAAAAACCTAATTCTCAATCTAACCCCAAACCCTCAATCCTTGTTGACCCAATTCGCAATCGCCCTTCATAATCTTACCTAGAGTCCCAGAGCCACAAAATCCAAGGCCCAGTCTTGCCAAATCTGTAGCCGGTCTCGGCCCGCGCCCAACCCTATTTAGAATCAAATGAGCAGAATTTGTAATCTTGTGTATGTATATCTCCCACTGTTTGTTTGGTCGTCCCAAAAATCTCATATATCATTGATTTTGATTTTGGGTTGTAAAACAATGATAATGAACATAGTCATGAATGACGCATGCAATACACCCCTGACAATCACACAACAATTAGTTCAATCCTATAATTTAATTGGTTAATCTTGATGAAGATGTCAATATATCTATATATATATATATATATATATATGACACAATCATCTCTACAAAGTTTCAGCTAATTTTGTCATCATTAAACCGTTTACTGATATTGGCTAGTTATATTGGCCATCGATTTATTCAATTTGTAGGTGAACTTTCTCACTTACTGATTTCTCTTTGTCATGTTGTACATTGCCTCTGATATATAAGAGCTATGTCTAAGTTCAGCTCAGTCAGACACGGTTCTTTTCCATATCATTCTCATTGAAACTACAATAAATCAATAAACGACCGAAATATTGAAACCATTTGTATAAATCACGATTAAGAAAACTCAAACAATTATTAAATTAGATGAAACTTTGTAGAGATGATATTGTCATATATATATCTAAATATTGACTGGCTTTGATAAAAATGTTAGTGAAAAACGAGCCAAAAAAGAAACTTCGCACTTTAGTTAGTTTCGCTCGGGATAGAAATTAATACAGGCCAAAATACCAAATATATAGATCTATCAACTCAACCAACAGTTAGTTATATTGATGGTACATGAACATGCCCCAAGTCCCCCAACCAAAGTCTATACTGTTTGTTGGAGGGTCACCCAATTAATCTCGTTAGCTAGGCTGTGAAATTATGGGGATTTTGGATGTGGTCCTCGTCATGAGTCATAGCCATAGATGTGATACATGAGCATCGATCGTGTATATAAGCTAGGGACCAATATAACTATTAGGTTGAAATACTGATGTATGACAGAATGAGCAAAACCCTATATTTAACCAGTTAGATCGATTTTGTCCCTTGAACTTAATTATACGTTTGTATTATCTATATGCAAGGCTTCGGTATTGACTGGTTGTATGACAGCACAGGTTCTGTTAATTCCACAATAGGAGTGCATATACGATTTGGTTCTGGACTGCTGCTGGGACCTTTTCCACCACATATCACACTGCTAGTCTTAAATTTCACATGCATTGTTAATATATGCCTTGAATCAGCCATCCGGGGGAACTAACCATCCGGGAGTACCAGCAACGCGCCCTGGTTTGGGGGTTCGGGGGCAACGCCCCGAGGCCCAGGAATCCCTGTTATGCTGGGTAATGGTTTCCTGTTGGGTAGTATATCGGGTTTAGGGTTTAGTATATAAACGACCTAAACCTAGTTGTATTCCGTGGTTGTGTGATTCTGTTTTTCCTCAAGATAATAAAACTGTTCTCCTTCTGCCCGTGGACGTAGCTAACACATCGTTTGTGAATCACGTAAATTTGTGTTCTTTCTTACATTTGTTACAACATGCATGATCATGTTCAAGGTTAGACCAGCCTCTCTCTGTTCGGTCACAGCTTGAACACTCATCTTCCGAATAGATCAGATAGACACTGGCCGGGTCAGATAGTCGATTATAGACCCGGCTTCCTTAATTAGTTGATCGATCGACTTTGATACTCCTATTTAATCCCATGCTTTAGTGTCTTTGTGTTCATTGTGCTGTAATCTCAACTCAAATGAACTGGTCGATCGATCAAGAAGTCTTACCTTACACCCACACTTAGCCCCATCTGTCTCAAGCAGTCGAGCTCTATCTAGTTTTGTGAGGTGTTGATTAGAATGTTGAATGAGAACGACTGAGCTCGATCACTTGGCTTGTGAAGAAACATACTAAACAAACATGGCAAGGTCGACTAAGTTAGATGCATTTACAATGTAGGATATATACTACAATAAACACCTGCCAATGAGGCAGTGACTAATCAAGCTAGCTGCATCGTAGTTTCTGAACTATAACGTACATAATTGACCGAATGGGGACCTCGATCGATCACCAGTCGTATTTAAAGAGAACGTACGTGATAAAATTTATGAGCTAGGGGCCGGCATTGCATTCCAAACTACACGGTGCAGCTCATCATGACGATCTGGAGGGTTGGGTAAAAATAGAGATAATGGAAGTATAAACTTAAACACACAATGTATGAGTAAACAAGGAAGCAAAAAAGTAAAGGAAAGAGAACACCGGATGTAATGTGGTTCGGTAATTTGCCTACGTCCACAGAGCAACAACAACAAGAACTTTCACTATCAAATGGTGGGTACACAAGAGGTAGACAATTTCAAGAACACATTTGAAGGAAACACTCTCTCACACTTGTTTTGCTACCTACAACACTACACTCTCTAGTTAGAGTTGACACTATTCTCTACTTGGAAGATGATCACTTCAAGCTTGAATCCTCTATTGAATGGGTAAGTGGCCTCTTCTTTTATAGGTTATGGAGAAACTCTCTAGACCTCTTCAACAACTTGCACCTTCATGAACCTTCCATACTTTTCTTGGTTCATGGAATTTTATGAAACTTCCACACTTTTCTTTGTTTGCGAGCCTTCATCATTTGTCTAGAAGCCTCCACAAGCTCAAAAGTGGAGACTAGGAGGTTAGGCGTGGTCACAAGCCAGGGTGTGATTGACGAGCCTGAGAAAATCATTCCCATGACCATGTTTTGGTTGCTTCCACAGTTTGCTCTCCTCGGAGTGTCAGAAGCGATTTCAGAGAAGAACATCACTGATTTCTTCACCAATGAGTTGGCCCTCGAACGTAACGATGACGAGGCAACAAAAGCATCCAAGCGTAAGCATATGGAGTTCTTAGCACAGGCTCTTAGTGGAATGGGAATGATATGCGGTTTGGTGTTGGTTTATATAGTGCGGAAGGCAACTGGTGCAAATGGAGGGACTAGTTGGTTCCAAAACACACTAAACACGAGTCGTTTGGACAACTATTACTGGACCTTGGCTACTTTGAGTGCTGCTAATCTGGTATTCCTTCTTGTCGTGATATCTGTTCATCACATTTGCAGTGAATCGAGGTCCGTGGAAGATGAGCAACGTTCTTCCAGCACTGCCACTGATGGCATAACTGTTATGTTCTTTATCAGGAGAAATTATATGTACGTCGAAATGTGTGCCAACACAACTTCGTTGGAACCAAACTACTCAGAATACAATCATCTTAATTTATAGTCAGATTTATATAATAGCCCCACTTAAAACGAAAGCTTTTGATAAAGCGAACGTATAACATAACACTTGTCTATCTCACTGAACTCATTGATTATGTGATTCATCTAACTCTCTAATTATGAGTGTTCGAGTAATGGATATTCCCGTGACAAGTTTAACCCATCAAGATGATCGGAAAATTGAAAACATGAAAAACAGTAAAAAAGAAAAAAGAAAAACAAAGAGAAGCAAAATATAAAGATGTTCAGCTGCGCTACGGCGCACAATAAAACACTGCGCGTGGTACACGGACTCCTGTTTGATCAACATCACACGGTAGACAGCTTCTCTCACTCCCTCTCTTTGGGGTTTTAGACAGAAAAAGAAAGCCAGAGATCGAGCCTCTCACCGGAGCTCAGATCGCCATGGACGTCATCAACACGCAGCAAATTTCGGCGAGGTCGATCGAGAAGGTGATAGTTCACCCGCTGGTGCTACTCAGCATCGTCGACAACTACAACCGAGTCGCCAAGGACACTCACAAACGCGTCGTCGGAGTTCTTCTCGGAAGCACTTACAAAGGCGTCGTCGACATCTCCAACAGCTACGCAGGTACGGCCATCTCCCAATTCCGGTTGAGATATACTTGTTAGTTTTGGATCCGAAAATTTTGTTGATTCAGTTAAAGCATTTAATTTTTTGGAATTGTAGGGTTTGTTGAATCTAAAATTACTGTAATTAAGTTCATGATTCGAATTAGAGTTGTCTTTTTCCAGATGAGTGATTTGGTGGCTAGGGTTTGCACTAGTTGGGTGCAATTGTAGTGGGAAATAAGCTTGAAGTTGCTAAATTCTTAGTCTTTAGTCTTTAGATTTTTATAAATCCTAAATATCTTGGCGTTGTTGTAATGTTCAGTGCCGTTTGAAGAAGATGACAAAGACCCTAGCATTTGGTTTCTTGACCACAACTATCATGAGGCAATGTTCTCCATGTTCAAGAGAATCAATGGTAATCACTCTTCAACATCTTGTGTAAATTCGGATACTTTCTTTATTTTTTCAGCCCGGTACTCTGTTCTGTGAGTTGTTACTTGTTAGTAATCTCTGCACATTCATGTGTGTTGAATTTCAGCAAAGGAGCACGTCGTAGGTTGGTACAGTACGGGGCCAAAACTGCGAGAGAATGATCTTGATGTTCACAGCTTGTTCCACAAGTAAGTTTATGTAATTTGGTATATTGTCCTACATATTCTTTTGTTTCTGTGAGACTCTTTTTTTTTTTTTTTGGAGGAATTTCTATGAGACTCATTTCAATGCATATCTGATAAGGTTTGCACAGCGTAAAATTTTTTGTTGGAAAGTATGCATCACATTTTTTATACATATAGTTATTCCCCAAATCGGTATCTCTGTGCATGTAGCTGCATTGTGCATTGTCCAGCTTCTGCATTTGTTTTCCTCTCTTTACTGATTGCATTCCTTTCGTGATTCTATTCAATGCTTGGCTGGTGAGTTTTGCACATTTTTAACAATCTTTGACCATCACGGTTTGTCTTTTATACCAATTGATATGCATATATTTGAAAGCTTGTAATACATGATTGTGGTGTTTACTTTTTCTTATTGGGATCTTTATGATATGTAGCTATTGCCCAAATCCTGTGTTGGTCATTATCGACGTACAGTCAAAGGAGCTGGGAATACCCACCAAAGCATACTATGATGTTGAAGAAGTTAAAGAGGTAACCTAAGACCGTAGGCTCACATGTTCTTTGGCTACCATTCTGATTAAATGTTGAGGGAAAAAGTTATTATCGCAAGTCTATTCTATAGAGCCTCCAGTTTAGCTAAGTTGAACATGATAATGATTACAGAATGCAACTCAAAAGAGCCAGAAAATTTTTGTTCATGTGACCTCTGAAATTGCTGCTCATGAGGTTGAGGAAATCGGTATGTGATACGATGAACTTGCAAGATGATAATAGTTTTTCCCCTTTAAGTGTTTGTTTGAACATGAGACTACTACAAAGTGTGTTAACTTTATATATAATCAACAGGAGTGGAACACTTATTAAGGGATGTGAAGGATACAACCATCAGCACACTTGCAAATGAGGTAATTCTTTATGCTTTATATTTTGCCATTTGATTGTTTATTCTTTTTTTCTTTTTTCAGAGGTGGAGATCAATTTAACTTTCAGAGAAAGAGAAAACTTTAGGACCGAATCTATATTGATGCTAAAAGCATATTCTGGATTTCATGAATTTGAAGAAAGCATTTACCATTGTTTTATCTGCAGGTTACTGGAAAAATTACTGCTCTGAAGGGCTTGGATGCACGGTTACGAGAAATACGCAGTTACCTAGATCTGGTGATTGATGAAAAGCTTCCACTAAATCATGAGATACTTTACCATTTGCAGGTACACTTCCTTTCATGACTTATTTGTAGGTTACCTCTCTTATTATAGCTAGTGCATGTAGTTTATTGTCCTCACTAGTAATTTTGACTATTATTTGGTTTATTCATTATAAATAATCATAAGATAGCGACTTTATGTGTCCATGGATAACCTGTGTTGCAGGATGTGTTCAATCTGCTTCCGAATCTTAATGTGGTTGAGTTAGTCAAGGGATTCGCAGGTACACAACTGAAAATATCTTGATGTAGGGGGCTCTTCTGATTAAATTTGGCTTTCTGATGTATATTCCTTTCTCTTTTGCAGTAAAAACAAATGACATGATGTTGGTTATATATCTTTCATCTCTCATTCGTAGTGTCATTGCCCTCCACAACTTGATCAATAACAAGGTAACCCTTTTTCTCCGACATACTTCAGACATGCACTGATGGGGATCGATCACTTTATGCATGTCTGTGCCTCTTAAACTAGTAAAATTTGCCACTTCAGATTGGATTTTAAAAGGCCGTACAACAATATGTTGTATTTTGAACTCTTGTAACCCCAGATTGTAGGATTAAAGCACGAGTATTGAATGTGATACTTTAAGACTGGATTGAAATTCTGGCACTGTGGTAGATATAATGACATTTATCTATGGTTTCTGGTTTTTCAGATGCTAAACAAAGAACATGAAAAAGCTGAGGATGCGAAGCCAGCAACCGCCCCGTCTACTGCTGCAAGCTGAAAGTCATGATTTAGAGGTGATTTGGGTATCAGCTGTGATCTATTACAACAGATATGATCCCGTTACTGGCAGTTTCTAGAGAAAATTTTGTATTCCCAGTATAGGGTAGACGTATTTTTGTCATCGGCAGTGTTAGCGTTTAGTACCATGCTCTGTAATTCACTGCATTAAGTGTAGACTCCCATTTATCGACTGACCAATGTTTGCAACTTTGCATGTATGCGTTAGTACACCATTACCTTTTCATCTTGTTGTGGATACTCCACATGGAAGTTTGTGAAAAAATCATCCATCACAAAGAACTATCAGATACGCTTTGGCGTTGGCTTTTTTCAGAAGCAAGGTCTTCAATGGTCTTGAGTCCTCCGTCGGAATACATTAAACCGACTTCCACAAAGTGCTGCTATTGATAGCTTAAATAACTCAAGCGTTACTACTAATCTTTTCGTGTGTGTGAACACAGAATTTTACATGCACCATAGAGGGTGATAGAGCTACGCCCAAAATTGATGCTTGAAGAAAACGGCATGTCGTTCGGTTGATAAGTTTCGAAAATGAAACGGCAAACCGTTATTTTGTATATCTCCCCCATTAACCGAAGTCCGAAGCTGGTGGTGGCGGCAAGCACGAATCAGAGGGTTTAGGGTTTTCCGGCAGGGCGCGTCGGAACAAATCCTCAATCCAAATTTGAGAAAAGGAGAAGAGATGGGGAAAGCTTCAAGGGATAAGAGGGATATCTACTACCGAAAAGCCAAAGAAGAAGGGTGGCGTGCTCGGAGTGCCTTCAAGCTTCTTCAGATTGATGAGGAGTTCAACATCTTCGACGGAGTCAAGCGCGTCGTCGATCTCTGTGCTGCTCCTGGTAGCTGGAGTCAGGTATCTTCTTCTTCCTATTCTCTTCTCCCTGTTCTCACTCTAATCAAAATTCCAAGCTCCTGACTTTGATGCCAATCGTGTAGGTTTTGAGTAGGAAATTGTATCTCCCGGCAAAGCTTTCGTCTGATTCTAAGTAAGTTAATCAACTTCTTGTAGAACTCTTACTCAATTATCGTTTAAGAACATTGAGAGTCTAACTTTGACTATCGTTATTTTCAGGAACGGCGATGTGCCTCTTATTGTAGCTATTGATTTACAGCCAATGGCTCCGATTGAAGGTGTTATTCAAGTGCAGGGTGATATAACTAATGCACGAACCGCCGAAGTAGTAAGTATCAGCTGCATTTCTACATTCTGTGTTGTAAATTGTTGTGTGTATTGCCATGAATTATTCAGCTGAGTTGGTGTTAACCCTTTTAGGTCATCAGACATTTTGATGGTTGCAAGGCGGATCTGGTTGTGTGTGATGGTGCTCCAGACGGTATGCAATACTTATGGATTTATTGTCCACCTTCCGACTTTCTTTGTGATTACTGTCTGTTTACGGTTGCCTTGTGTTATGCTCTGACTTCCAGTTACTGGCCTTCATGACATGGATGAATTTGTGCAGTCCCAGCTGATACTAGCAGTAAGTGTCTGCAACTTTTTCAAACCCAATCTATAACCATAAATTAGCATGATAAGTACCTGTTTAAGAGTAAGATAAAGTCACAGGCTTTTTATGCTTGTTATCCTAACATGTATTATGTGTGTGCTTCTGAACATTGCATTATATTGACAGCTGGTGGATCTTCCTTTCAGGGTTTAACAATTGTTACTCATGTACTCAAAGAAGGTGGTAAATTTATTGCAAAGATATTCCGTGGAAAAGATACAAGTCTTCTCTATTGTCAGGTACCTTGAAGCTTTTGCATGCCTATAGACTAGCTACAAAGTTATATTTCTGCATATATGATTTTAAGAACTACATATTGATGCAATTCCCTTGTTTTCTTTTCCTTCTTTCCCTCTTTCTTGGCAGCTGAAGGTATTTTTCCCAATTGTGACTTTTGCAAAACCAAAAAGCAGCCGCAATTCCAGCATAGGTAACATATTGGTCTTCAAATTTTCCCTTAGCAGTGTGCATTCTCTTTCATATCCATCTGTATTTGCTCCTACCTTATTGTGTTTGCCATGGAATAGAAGGAGTCTTACTCTCAACTTCTTGAGATAAACTTGTTTAAGTGAGCCAAGAATTTCACCCGTGTTTTAGGGTCTTATGGACTCTCTTCTGAAGAATTGATTTTCACCTCTTTGTTTGGCTAAAATGTTTGTGGTACGAATAAATTCTCAATCCCTGGTATGTGTAAACCCTTTATTTTGCTTGTATTGGGGAATAATAGAATAAATCACTGTGGTAGCCACCCAAGGACTTGTGGGAGGCTGGAGCTGAGGACACAATGTAAAAGCTGTTCATCAAAAGCTTGAAATATATAAGCACATATCATTTATGGTAATTGAGGCAACAGTCTCAGGTGGCAGCATTCTGTCTTTCTTTTCCAACCTGCTATGTGATTCGAGAAATAAACTTCTGGCTCTAATATTAGCATACAGAAAAATAAAAAAATTAAGAGGGATTGCGAGAAGTACCAGGTTTGGTTTTTTGGTTTTTGTATTATGTGAATTCAGGTGCAGTTCTGTTCTATATATATATATATATATATGCTGCATGAAATGAAGTGGCTTGATCTGCGTGTGTTACAAAATTCCACTCCCTCAGTAACAAAATACTGTTTATATTAACAATGATCTAGTGGCATCCTTCTTTTGTGTTAAAACTAACAAATGTTGTTTGTCATACAGAGGCATTTGCAGTTTGTGAGAATTATTCTCCTCCTGAGGGATTCGACCCTAAGGATCTGCATCGCCTCCTAGAAAAGGTGGGAACTCCCTCAGGAGCACATGATCTAGGTATGTTAGCTCTTCCAAAAATTGAGATATTCTGACTCGTATTCACATACAACAATCTAATTGGTCATCCTTAGAAATTTTTATGATGCTTAATGAACTCTTACAAACAATTGAAGTTCAAATGAAAATTAACAGCTCCATCTTGCTTTGGATTTTGATGGACTTGTTTAACATGGCATTGATTAATGTTATTTCCTCCTCCAACATGGCAGATTGCAGTAGTGGGTGGTTGGAAGGACCAAATAAGGTGTATATCCCATTTTTAGCTTGTGGCGACCTCAGTGGGTATGATTCTGACCGTTCATATCCGCTGCCAAAAGATGCCAATGGAGCTTACCGGAGCTTGGATCCTGTACAGCCTCCAATTGCTCCTCCTTATAAGAGAGCTCTTGAACTGAAGAAAGCTTCCAGCCAGGGAATCACCGAGCTTGAGAACCACTCCCTGGATTCCTGACCACATTAGTCATCGTAATCTTTTATACACTGCATCAAATCAATAGTTATTGTTAGATGTCATACGACTCAAACTGCAAATGGGCTATGTCCCAATTATTTTGACAATCATTGATCTTTTTTTCCTTTTGCTGTTGTAACAATATGACTCGTGGATATCTAATTGATCTTTAATTATTCGCTCTAATCTAGAGTATGCTCTTAACACAATACCTAATTGATATTTCTTTTAGTTGTTGAATCTCTGTTTGATTGTCTTTCGGAACCAACACAATCATAATGTGGCTTTTGATTGTTAGCTTTGTGCTTCTACTGTCCCCTTGAATATGCAGGTTAACTTGAGCTGCTCTGCTTTCTTGGGTCAAAAGATTCAACCAAAGTAGATATAAAAAGTCAGGATATTCGCCGAGGTTGAACATCGGTGGTCCTGACATCGACTTCTGAATTCTGATAAGGCAAAGAAGGCACAGGACTCGAGGTAGTATCATGTTAGGTACCAGTAAAATATTCGAAAGGTAAGTTTCAACGTGGAGAATTAGCAGAGTAGTTGGTGAAAAAGAAAATTAGCAGAGTAGTTAAACATCTGCTTTTCTTCATCAACATCCCCATTGAAACATCTACTTGGTATCATGATTCATGACTGTAATGCACAGTAATTCCACTACGTTACTTGGATTGTTAGACAATTCTAACCGGACTCATTTTCCGTATGTAGTTTCTGTATTAGCTTCAATAGTATTAACATGGTATCTGCTTAGCATACCATGCTTCAGGATTAACACAGCATATATATAGCTAATTGCATACATGTAGATATATGGAATTATGGATTCAGTTTCATGAAGAAAATTCACACCAGAAGGTGTGATTTGAACTCATTATGTATCTCGCTTCCTAGATGTTACAGAAGAATTGTCATGCAACAACCATGAAGGCATAAACTCTCTCTTTTTTCTTTTTCTCCTTATATAAACATAAACATCCTTTACAAAATCTAGCAACAATTTGAAGTAACTGAACTCGTTCTCTGTAGAGAGGAGGCAGAATTCAAGAACTCGATGCAATCCTCTAGCGCTTCAGCTCGATGAGAATCGATGGGATCTGATACAGACCTTGACCTTGTAAGGTTAGATGAAGACACCTTACGTGAACTCCTCTTCCTTGCTGACATAACTCTAGACACCTTAGCCCTGAGTCCACGTAGAAATCTCACAGGAGCAGAGAGTGAATTTGTATCATTCAGCTGCCTGAAAGCCCAAATTCCAGTTGCCATGTTTCTGTTTCCACCAACTCTGGTGCCACCACTCTCTTTAAGATACATGATTGGCTTATGATCATAGACATGATCATACACATCAGGACTAAAAGTCACACGCCTGCTCGATTGCCTTGACATAATATTAGAGAGAGAAGAACACCAAATGATGATGGAGGAGAGGAGAGAGGTTGAGTTTTCGAGCAGAGGAGAGGCAGTTGGATTTGGTAGAGGGAGTATTATATATATTCGTGATGGGATTGGTCTTGAGGAAATTAAAAGAAGCAAAGGAAAAGGAGGGTACTGAGTGA
Source organism: Fragaria x ananassa (assembly GCA_034370585.1). NCBI lineage: Eukaryota > Viridiplantae > Streptophyta > Magnoliopsida > Rosales > Rosaceae > Fragaria > Fragaria x ananassa. The sequence goes on from CP139753.1 coordinate 6,360,767, forward strand.
AAAAGATAAAGAGAGGAATCAATAGGATTGGTTTTCTGGCTGGAACGAAAATGATAAGTAGTGGTCTGTTTGTGTTAAAGCATTATGCTTGGTATTGACTGCAAGACCAAGCAATCGTTTGGTTCAAGCAGTGACTAAAGTAGTATATATGCATGAGCCATGCACATGGCGTCTGTGATGTAAGAATCTACTTAGATCATATCCTCTGCAGGCCTTTGGAATTGGTTTAACCATTTTAAAATGGAAGGGGCACTCATTACCAATCTTGAATTTATTCTATGATGTAGTAACAGGCATTGTGAATTTGTGATGTGGGGGGCCTGGTATGAACAGCAGGAAAATTGAAAATCATAGTAGAGCGGGGATGATGATTATGATTGAGATCAAGAAAATGGAAAATGGGAAATGGGGTCTGGTCAAAAGTGAAGATTAAAGTGGTGGAGCCATTGGAGGAAGAGTGAGGTTTTGGAGGGGAGCAAGAGAGACAAGCACTCGATACAGTTGTCTCCATCTCCCATTGCTTCAGTTTGAATCAGATTCTGGCTAGAAATCAAGGCCTATTCTTTCGTTCTTTGTGCGTGTTTTCTGTTAAACACAGTAAGAGGAAGAGAATCTGTTGAACTATGCAGATTTGGATTTTGCTTTTGTATTTTCTCTTCTTTTTAATCTCTTTGGCAGGGAAAAAGAAATGGGATTCCAAAAGAAATTCCTGTCTCAGAATATGTTTGCTGGTGTAGTTCTTTTGACTGGGGTGATAAAAAAAAGGCTCTTCCCAGTTCCCAATAGATGTGTATTGCATATTCAGTCAAAAACAAAATCCATAGTTTAAAAAACAAGGGAGCAGATATTTCATTGGATTCATATGGTGAATGTGATGCCCTTTCCTCTAATGACCCTTAATCAAACCCTTAATCAATTGCTCATTACTTTGTGGCTAGTTTAGCTCCTTCATGTTTGAATTCCAAGTCCAAGTCTACTGCTTAGGTGACCCTGCAATCAGTGCATTTAGATGGAAGAAGTCAATACTAGTTTATGCAGATAATGCAGATGCTGTAGTTGACATGACCAAGATGACTTCACACATGCCTAATTTACAATGGCAGAGAGGCAAACCTAGCTATACTGCAGACTGCTTCCAAGTTCTAACAGAAGGTGCATGGGCCTAAAGCCAGCATTGCAGTGTAATTTAGGGCCGACTTAATTATTGGTTTGGCTATTCTTTAACAGGCAAAACCCAATGTCACATATCGAGAGGACTGGGGTTTTATGGGCTCCAATGTCAAACTTTTTCTTAATTAACATTGTTTTAGTGTTATATATTCTCACCATTGGTGGAATATGATTTTTGGAACGTATCTACAAATTTGACCCGTTTGTGTTTTGCATACTCCAACAGCTGACTCATCCTTCATGTATGGAAACCCTATTGTATTTTATGCCCAATTTTATCCCAACAGCTTCTTCCTTCTACACCCTATATGACGCTAACTCCATTTTATTATCCGACATTCGTTCTCGCCTAAGGTTCGGCATCTAGATTGACGTTTTAGATTTGATTGTATGTGAAGTTTTTGTCGTTAAACGACAATAATCTAACAAAGAGTTTACGTTAAACAGAAACGATTACCGTTTCTGTGTTGAGATATAACGTTGGTTCACAACTCGATCTTCATTGTAACACCCGAGTGACCGACCATCATTTCTCTAGCTCATTTCTCATTTGAGGCCGATAAACATATGATGTTTACAGATGCTACTTCTCTACCTCTTGCCAAGAGGAGAGCCAGCGAATATCTACTTTAGTGTTGCTTTCTAGTTTTTACCAGATCGGTAACTCTGTAAGCATATGAACTGATGTAATCTTAATTCATATACACCAGCATATGTATCACACTATCACGTTACGTAATTAAACAAGTTTGCCTTATTAATAAACTCTAATGATGACTAAGCTCACGTAATTTTACAAATAATGTAATGACCACATGATAAATGGATATTCATAGGAATATGTTGAGGCTTCCTGATATCAACACCAGTGACCAGTGCTTCAAGAAAATGGCTCAACCATCAATTGATAGAATGTAGATCAAATAGAAAGGTTGCGTGACATCATCAATTGATTTCTATATTCAAGAACCATATAAACGAAGGTCGATCAAGAGGGTTCATTGTTTTGTTTGACATCACTGATGAGTAAAACCAAGGATTTGAATAGGACAGTAAATTATGTTCTAACATACATTTTCAATAGATATGTCCTAATACAATTGTTGTTGGAATATAATATTGACTTGATATTACAATGACTATCGAGTATCAACTTGTGCAAACGAAAATGAACTTATAATATAGAACCGATTGAAAGTAATGATCAAAATTTACATCTCAGAGTTTATCGTTCATGCTATAGCTTATAGAAGAATTTATTATATAAAATATTCTTTTGCTTTATTTTCAGATACAGTGCTGTTCACATAGTCACTCAGTGACAAAAAAAATCATAGTTAATTGCCTTTAAAATTAAATCTAAGAGTGAAAAGTATTATTTTTAAAATTAAATTGTTTTGTTTCTATCATTTTATTTTAAAATTAAAATTATTTTAAAATAATAATTTTCATTCTTGAATTTACGTTCAACAGTGATCGAATATTCATTTGTCTAAAAAATTCTTATCATTCATTTCCTAATGAATTCAATCACGCAATACACACAAAGTTTTTGTTTTTTCTCTTGTCGAATAGCGCAAGATAGGTATGCAAGTAACCCAGCCAATCGTGTAGGAATGAAGAAGAGAAACTGAAGCCATTGAAGGAGAGAAGCATATACTAGAAGAGCTTCCATTCGATACCTCTGATAGAATATCCATTGTTGAAGGTCCTTCCTGCTCCTTTTGGATTCCTCCCAATAATTCATTTGTCCAAAACCCACATGCGCTTACTTTCAAATTTTACTTGCTAAAATCAGCATCAAATATTTCAATCAAAAGCCACCTCCAACTTACACACGCACTCGATCATCACCATGCGCTCCTCTCCTTGTCTCTCTATAAATCCCTCTCTCTCTCCTCCCTCAACCACTTCCTCTTCTTCATCTTCTTTTCCTCATTCTTCAGCTCCCATATTCCTCAGATTCCCAAGCAACCAATATTCTTGGCCAAAACCCATCAGCCTTTTTGCTCATAAAGCTCGACTAAGCTACTCAGAAAGTCGGAAACTTGAGGTTAGAGCAAGCAACATGACTATTACTGAAGTTGGGCAAGAAGAGGAAGAGGGTCCTCCTCCTTATGTTGAATTGGAGTCCAACTCGAGGCCTCGCCGCATTGCTCTGTTTGTTGAGCCTTCCCCTTTTGCGTGAGTACCTCAGTCTTTTCTTCATTGACTATTTCTCTTTATTGTAAAGAACTGATCTTGATGAATAGTTTGGCTGCTTCTTCAATTTTTTGAGATGCCCATCTTTTGTAAAATGGTTCCTTTGTTGTTTTTAGTTATGGGGTTGTAGTGTTTTAAGTTTTAGTGAGTGAAGTTTGTGACTTTAGGTTCTGCTATTGGCATTGGGTTTGGAATTTAAGGATCTAGCCGGCTTAGCTATACTTACTTGAGCTTGATGAATTGAGTATGAGGGTGTCATGTTATTCATTTTCCGGTTCATTTGAGTGTAATTACATCTAGAGTCATTTAGTTGTAGCCACTATTTGTTTTTTATTTTTAGTTTGATTGATATCGAATAATGTCCTGATGATGTCGAATGAAACTAGGTTCAGCTGGTGTTGATTTACGGCATGTCTAATAATTTAGTGATTCATGCCTTCTGAAAGGTAACGTAGTGTGCTATGCCAGCCGCTAATTGGTTGGCTGCATTGGCGTTTGGGATTACATCTTAATGAGTAATGAGCTAAGTTTGGCACTTAGCTATTAAGAATGGAACACATCTTGCTAAATATTTGTTAATTCATGTCCGGCAATATAATGTTTAATAGTTCAATTTAAGCCATATTACAGAGTGAAGTTAAGGCAAATGTAGCTGCCTTGACTATCAATGGCATTCTGATACTGTTCTGGTATACTTGTACTAACGTGCTGAATGTAAGGGTGTTATAACTTAGCTTTGTTGCCAATCCTCTGGCAGTTCACTATTAATAGATTGCATTAATGATCCGCCATATGATAATTATCTATTTTCTTTCAAAGTAAAGAGTTGCTGGTTCATAGGAAATATGTAGCTTAGGAAAAGAATTTCTGTAAGGTTGATTCAACTCAAGTATTGTTTAAAAATGCAGATGTACTGTAGTTAAGTAAATCACAGCTTCAGTTGTTCTGCATTTATTGCCGAAAAGCCATAACACAGATAGAAACACATTTCTCTCTTTAGGCTGATGATTCATCATTCCTACTCGGATAAATATGCAGTTGACATGAAATACAAAGTATTAAATACATTGTGTTTCTTGCAGATACGTGTCAGGGTATAAGAATCGATTCCAGAATTTCATTAGGTACTTGCGTGAAATGGGAGATGAGGTAAATTGTTTATATCGCTTGTCTTGTATTATATCACTATGGATATCCTAAATCTTATAGACTATGAAAGTATAACCTGTACCCCTTGTAAACTTATGAAGTGTGTGCAAACTTGAGCTCAGTCGTGCATTAGTGCTTTTTGCTCATTTCCAATCCCATCATTATTATTTTAAAGGTCTTCTTGTAAAAATTGATATATGATATATAGGTGATGGTTGTGACAACACATGAAGGAGTGCCCGAGGAATTTTATGGAGCAAAATGTATTGGATCACGAAGGTAATGGTTTAATGCATAAACTTTAAGTCTGGCTAACTTATGCAAGACTTTTATTTTGCTTTTTGCTATTCACTTTTCCATCTTTCTCTGTTTGGTATTTATTTATTTATTTTTGTTCATTTTTTCTCTCAGCTTCCCCTGCCCTTGGTATCAGAATGTGCCTCTTTCCCTTGCACTCAGTCCTAGAATAATTTCAGAGGTTGCCAATTTCAAGCCTGACATCATACATGCATCCTCACCTGGAATCATGGTGTGCTTTTGTTCTTGTTCTCTCCTTTTTTATTTATTCTTCTTGTTGTGGATACCTTATGCTTTCTTTTTGCTGAGACATGAATATCAAAAGGTAGATGACAATTACCAAAACTGTTATGTAGGTATTCGGTGCTCTCATCATAGCTAAACTATTGTCTGTCCCCATTGTGATGTCTTACCATACTCACGTGCCGGTGTAAGTGATCTATTCCAAGTTTTCAGTATATACTGTGTCAGATTAAAATAGAACATGATTGCTGAGGGCTGAACATTGTTTTATTTTGGTCTGCAGATATATTCCAAGATACACCTTCAGTTGGTTGGTGAAACCCATGTGGATGGTTATAAGTATGTAACATTACTATGCTTTTACTTCTATATGATGCCAGAGCTTATTATTAATTTGTAATTTGTTCTTCTCAGAATTCTTACACACAGCTGCTGATCTTACACTAGTACCATCAGCAGCAATCGCTAAAGATCTCCAAGTTGCTAGAGTCGCAGCAGGTGAATATGTAACCATAGTGCAATTGGACCTTTAATATTGGTTCTCTATTTCCCCGTCTCATATAGTAATCTCATTTAATGTCTTGAATCCAAGATTCCTCATCTGCTGAATGCATCGACTGGGAAAATTACATCTCTCTCTACAACTTTTTTTAGATTAATTTCTTTTTTTATTGCTTATTTTCAGCTAATACAATTCGTCTTTGGAATAAGGGTGTTGATTCAGAAAGCTTCCATCCTCGCTTCCGTTCTGATGAAATGCGTTCAAGACTAAGGTAGCACCTCTATTCTTCCATTCTTGTCTCTGTTTCCATGGTGTGGAAGTTATCTTAAGACATTTGTTGTTGTGAACAGCAATGGTGAACCCGAAAAACCTTTAATAGTCCATGTTGGAAGACTTGGAGTGGAGAAGAGCTTGGATTTTCTAAAAAGGTATCATATATTCATATATCACTGTTAGAAATACTCAATGTGAGTAACTTCTTTCATTATAAAAATATAGAATTTTAAATGCTTTCACCCAACCCAAGATTAGCAAACTCCTTGGATTTGTTTTTCATTTTGGTACCTTTCTACTTATTTCCTCTCTGTTTTCATGTGTTGACAGTGTTGTATATAGTACTCTGAACTGGCTAGATAACTCATTGAATATTAATTCAGTTTATATACCAATTAGACTGTTGACATATTTGTCTTGCCATGTGTTGCAACTTGAATGTTATGAGATATCGTAGCATTCTCATCTGTAACAAGTATGAAAATTTATTGCTTTTTCGAGTAACTTATCTGGGATAAACCATTTGTCTGTTAACAGTGTCATGGATAGGCTTCCAGAAGCACGAATTGCTTTTATTGGAGATGGACCATACAGGTATTGTTCTCTTGCTATTCTGGCAGATACCAAACTTCTGTAGCTCTTAACCAGTCGGTACACACGAACAAAAGAGCTGATACAAAATCACAGAGCATGTTATTGGAGTTAGAAGCTTGTGGGATATAAACATGGAAAACATGGAAACTACCTGCACTCGTTTGTTAATTGTCTGGCCTGTACTTTGGCAGGGCGGAGCTGGAAGAATTATTCTCTGGCATGCCTGCAGTATTTACAGGAATGTTAGGAGGTGAGGAGCTCTCTCAGGCATATGCTAGCGGTGATGTTTTCTTGATGCCCTCGGAATCTGAGACACTTGGACTTGTGGTATTGGAGGCTATGGCTTCAGGCATTCCTGTAGTAGCAGCTCGCGCAGGTGGAATCCCAGATATTATTCCGGAAGATCAGGAGGGAAAAACAGGATTTCTCTATAATTACAATGATCTGGATGACTGCTTAAGCAAATTGCAGCCTCTGTTGGAGAACAAGGAATTAAGGGAAACAATTGGCAAAGCTGCACGGAAAGAGACAGAGAAGTTTGACTGGAAAGCAGCCACTCGAGTGATACGAAACGAACAATACAATGCTGCCACATGGTTCTGGAGGAGGAGAAGAGCACAATTCTTGAGACCTCTGCAATGGCTGATGAAACGTATCTTCCCACAAACCCCACCGGAAATCAAGTACAGATGATTCAGATCCTACTAGTACTGGTTGCTCGTAGACTTGCTTGAAAGGTCTTGTGGATTGTACTTTGCAATAGTCATTTGAATTTGTATATATTGTGGAATTGGACCCTGTATTTTTAGTCAGTTCTATTTCTTGTGGAGCAACAAACCCTTGCACACATGTACATGTAAAACACACAGAAAACTGCATGCTATGGTTGTCACCTCAACAAGTGTTTACAATATCCATGGCCAACAACAGTATTTAAAAGCAGAATCAATCCAACGGTCCAACCTTATGACAACCTTAGACCAGTTTGTGATGTGCTTCGTCGGATAAAATGTATATCAACTATATGTAAAATGAAAATGGAGGACAAAAAAAAAATTACTCCGCCACTGGGAGTCAACCCGAAGAAGTACATTGAACCAGTTTGTGATGTGCTATAGTGGATTTGTTGATAGAAGTATGATATAAAATGTATATAAACTATATGTAAAATAATGGAAATGGAGGAAAAAAAAATATTACATTAAACTAGTTTGTAATGTGCTACAGCGGATTTGTTGATAGAAATATGATATAAAATGTATATAAACTATATGTAAAATGGAAATGGAGGGAAAAAAAATTATTCTGCTGTAGAGGATTTGTTGATAGAAATATGATATAAAATGTATATAAACTATATGTAAAATGAAAGAAAACCGTTGTCGAGAGTCGAACCCGGAGAAGTACATTGAACCAGTTTGTGATGTGCTACAGCGGATTTGTTGATAGAAGTATGATATAAAATGTATATAAACTAAAAAATTATTCCGTTGTTAGGAGTCGAACCTGAAGAATTACATTAAACCAGTTTGTGATATGCTACAACGGATTTGTTGATAGAAATATGATATAAAATATATAAACTATATGTAAAATGGAAATGGATGAAAAAAAAATTATTTGCTGCCGAGAGTCAAAACCGGAGAAATACATTGAACCAATTTGTGATGTGCTACAGCGGATTTGTTGATAGAAGTATTATATAAAATGTATATAAACTATATGTAAAATGTAAGAAAACCGTTGTCGAGAGTCAAACCCAGAGAAGTACATTGAACCAGTTTGTGATGTGCTACAGCGGATTTGTTGATAGAAGTATTATAAAAAATGTATATAAACTATATGTAAAAATGGAACGGAGGAAAAACAATTATTCCGCTGCCGAGAGTTGAACCCGGAGAAGTACATTCAACTAGTTTGTGATGTGCTATAGTAGATTTGTTGATAGAAATATGATATAAAATATATATAAACTATATGTAAAATGGAAATAGAGGACAAAAAATTATTCCGCTACCGGGAGTCAAACCCGAAGAAGTACATTAAACCAGTTTGTGATGTGCTACAACAGATTTGTTGGCGGATTTGTTAATAGAAGTATTATATAAAATGTATATAAACTATTTGTAAAATGGGAATGGAGGAAAAAAAAAAAAATTATTCCGCTGCCAGGAGTCAAACCCGAAGAAGTACATTAAACCAGTCTATGATGTGCTACAACGGATTTGCCGATAGAAGTATGAAATAAAATGTATATCATCTATATTTCCGTTACTTCGTATAATCTTAATACTTTTATAGTTCATTACCATTCTCTCTAAAGTAGGATTCTGGGTTCCAAACATCCGATCCCGGCACCGTATACTTTTTTCTTTATGCAATCCTTCTTCGTTTTATTATTTGCCAAACAAATTGCCACAATCAATTGTACGTTTACAATCATGAGTTCGTGACCCAGGATGTGAACAAAGATTGCAGTAGAGTTTCCCAACAATCTGGTGTACGTAGCTCATCATAAATCTCAAGGCAGTTTTGGTATTAACTTTCAGTTCAGGTCCAACTCTTGGAACCGGAATATTAATTTTAGTAGTATTAGCTTCCAGTTCAGTTCTCTCTTGGAGACTGACAGATCCTCATTGCTTTTTGTCATCGATCTATTCAGCAGCTAGCTCCTGTAGTACGTATGAATAGCTGCACCACCAATTGGTGTCATGTCTGTGTTCACATGTTTGAGAAAGGTGAAGTACCAAGTGCCATGGACCACGCTATACCAGACTCATCAGTGCACTCCCCTGTACCAATCACTCATATATGACATTGAATTTGGATGATTCAGGTCCTTCTCACTAGCTAGGTTATTGCATTTGCTAATTGCCAAGATCTTAAGTTGCAGCCTGTTTCTACTGGCATTCCATCTGTGGATTTAGCTCTAAAGAATTAGGATCCCATCAAGGAAAGGGTTGGTAATTCTCTTTCAAAATCCACCAGAGTATGCATAGAATAGGACTATGAAGATCACTCGATAGATCAGCAACAATTTTCATCACCAAAATGGCAGAAACAACTTAAAATCAACCCTTTCATTGTGTATATCGTACATAGTTAATCCTTAACTTTGAACCGTCATTCGTGAAAGAAAGAAGACGGTAAAAAATGAACTTGTCAAAGGTACAAGATGATGAAACAGGAACTTGAAAGGTGAGGAGTATTTATGAAACATGTACACAGCTGAGTCGTGAGAACAATGCTATGTGCAATGCATTGCTGACACGGTACTCACGCAGAGTCAATCACTAGTGAGTACTCAATCACATGAGAATGTTTTGGCATTTGGGATTGAATGGTTGAGGTTGAGATCATATTGATTCACGGAGATATGCGGGGGCCATTGTGAGATAAGATCATGATGTTTCTGCATCACTAGCTCTTGTTCTGCCCAGTATTGCAGATCGATCAAATCGATCAGTGAAAGTAAAGCCAGTGGCATGACCCTTTGCACTTCCACAATTGTGAGAATACAATTACCTCTTGTCCTGTTTATTGAAAGTAAGGCATCGCTGCACGCATTTTACGAGTTTGGTTAAATTCCTCCTTCTTAAATCGTTTCAAAAAAAGAAAAAGATACGATTCTCAAGTTTGTATCACGCATTTGCACGGTGGAGATAAAATAGTAGGTAAATCCAAAGTAAAAAGCAACTAACGGATCACCGACACAATGCCGATGAGAGATTACTGACCTTATTACTCCATGAAGTGCTCAATCACAACGAAATGATGTTCAGGCATAGACTTAATTTCGACCGGAGCAATGCATTGTTCATACTTTTGCAACCCTTAAACTTGATCTCAAAGCTTTGACAAACTTCGAAACACATATGATATATGTAGTGGACGACATTTACATTAATTTTACACTCCACATTGCATCGCTGCCGGGAAGTAATCACATACCAACAGAATGTATTAGCGTATGATAATATTATGCCTAGTTCTTCCATGATGCATGAAGCAGTAGTAATAACTCAACTATCAACTAGTAGTTTACCAACATTATTGCTCTTTAATATTTTCATAATGGAGTAATCATTATACATGAAGTCCTTGTTAGAGGCGACCTATATGTTAGGTATTCATTCTAGTTGCGTTTCTCTCCATTCCATTTCTAATGATTTATTGTTACCAGTGGAGTGAGTTAACTCAAAAACTTCTATAGAGAACGTGATGTTTTAACTTTTAACTTTTCAATATAATCGATAAGACTCACGTATCTTCAAATCTAATTATTAAACAATTTAAAGAACATACATATTCTGAAACATGATACATGTCTTCTAACTGAAAAACATTTAGGGCATGTTTACTAACCTGGAATAAAATTGAGAGTGGCGGAATTGATTCCGGAATTGGTGAATTTCGGCATTTACTAACATGCATGTTAAGGTATTGGAATAGATGTGGGTCTCACTTGCTCATCAGGAATCGATTCCTTATAAACTCCTTGATCTAATACCCATGGGAAAGATGAGTATTAAAATCAAGCTTGTGGAATCTACTTTTTCTCCTCAAAATATCCTCACATAATTATAATATATCTAAATTACCCAACTGTTACCATCAGAGAACAACAACGATAACAAAGAAGACGACCAACTCCGAGGTTAGTGCAATATATTGTATTGTTACCATCCGAAATATATCATCCCAGAATATTTACATTTTTCAAAGAAATAAACAATAAAAGTGCAAACATTCTGGCTTTCTTTCTTATAAGGGTATTTTAGTAATCAAACTATTTTAATTTTGATTACATACGGTAAATAAACAATATTAATCGTAATTAATTTCATTTCTGTTTTAATTTCTTAGAGTAAATAAACAGTATAATAAAATAATATATTTTTATATCAATTTTTATTGATACCAATTCATGATAAATTTTATTTCTAGTAAATGTTTCCTTACGTAATTAATCAAGTACTAATACAAATCAGGAAGAACCTCGGGGAATCCCCAGAGCCAGCTAATGATCAGGTCCTCCGTTTCGTTCCCACTCCCTACTACAGTGGTAGCTGAACCACATATTTGGTACAAACATATAATTAAACACAGAAATTAAGAATCCATAAGTACATTGGATTCTTCGCAAATTTCGTCACGTGGAAACTTAAACTAGATTAACACCAGGGATTAATTATACATAAACCTAATTATATATAGTACACATCACCACCCTACTTGCCAAAACGTCGCTGTCTGGCGTCTCATCACAACCGTCAAAGCCATCAACGAGTTTTGACCTCATTTCAACTCCCAAACACTAACGGTAATTTGAACATAAACAACCGCCGCGGCCCCAACTAAACCACCGTCACGTACTGCATGAACTCCCCATCCAACTCCAGCCCCGCCATCGTCTCCGGCGCCAAAACCACCTCCAAATCAACGCTTCCGTTCCCCTCACGTCCCGGAAAGGCCGATATTTTACCGTCGAACTTATTAGCCCTACCGCTCCTTACAGCTAACGGCAGCCCCCAGCCGAAGTCATTGTTATACATTGGAAATCTCGGCGAGCTTCCCATCGTTATTGAAGCGCCGTCAAAGTTCCCAAGAGGGAACAGCCTCGGCGCGCTCTCCCAGTCCTCTACGCCGCGGCGCACGGTGTCGCTTTCGTGCGCCACCACGTTGTTATGCAGCAGATCAGCCCCCCAGCGCAGGTCATGAGAGAGAAGATCGCCAACTGTGGCGATCGTGGGGATGCTCTGGATCGCGTTCCCGAAGTAGTGTGAGTCCAGCTTCGGCTCCAGCCTGTGACGGCAGTTCACGGCCATTCGAAACGTTGTCGGTTTGGACGGGTCTAAGTTCCTCACACGTGTCACCGAGCGCCAGAGTTGCGCGCTCAGCGACTGGAAGGAGGAGATTTCAAATCGTGATCGGGGAGTAAGATTGCGGTTGTCCTTGAGTGACTTCCCGTAAATCTCAGCGATTTGGGAGAAGGAGCTGTTGTTGTTGGCTCTGGATTTCAGCTTCAGAATTGATTCTCTAGTGAAGTGGAAGATTCTCTCTCTTAACGGCTCGTTGCCGGAGAAAGTGATCTTAGGGCCGCCTTCGGGGACTTTAAGCACCGCCGAGGAGTTGAAGACGGTGTCGCGGGAGAAGTCCGGGGATTTGGTGATTTTCATGGCGCCTTTGTTTATCTCGGCGAAGGTGTTGAAGAAATGCCATAAGGAAGTCCCGTCGGTGACGGAGTGGTTGACAGTGCAGCCGATGAAGACTCCGTCAGCGAGCTCGGTGACCTGTACGGCCGCCAAGGGCTTGTCATGTCCGGAACATTTCCAGCTATAACAGTGACTCACTGTTACAGCTGTTTAAACACTTAGTGTTTTGTTAAATATCTAGCAAGTAGTCATTTTGTTTTTGACTTAGTATTTTGTTCCCTATGTAAAGGTAGCAGCTGTGTAAAAAAAAACAGTAGTGAAGCTAGAAAAGAATACTCTTGATCATAAAAATACAGAGCTACAAGGTCTGCTACTGTTTTGATCATTCACGACTGTTTTCTTTCATTAACAAGAATCTGTGTTCTTTCATTGTTCTTTCATTCGCGACAGTCTATCTCCCGCGAATGAGCTTCTACTGTCTCATTTGCTACTGCAAATTGATCTTGGTCATATGATTGATCATATCTTGTTCAATAACAAGGTAGAGACCTCACAAATTCTGACATGGTATCAGAGCTCTGTTGATCAATATCAACTGGGGTGTACCATCCGTTAGAAAAAAAAAAAAACAAACACAAACAAACACTTTTTCTTTAGATTTAGACTACACCAGCAGCAAAAATGACTTCACAAGACAATAATTCAGAAGTCAGAATTCCCATCTTCTCAGGAGAGAACTTTGATTTCTGGATAATCAAGATGGAGACTTTGTTCGAATCACGTGATCTGCTGAGCTACGTTCATGAAGGATATGCAGTTCCTAAAGCCGAAGGGATGACAAATGCTCAGAGAGTTGAGCTGAAAGCAAATATCAAGAAAGATGCAAAAGCTCGTGGTATATTGCAGAATTCAGTCACAGATAACATCTTCCCAAAGATAGCGAATGAAACAACAGCCAAAGGAGCTTGGGACGCCCTGAAGTTGGAGTTCAAAGGCTCAGACAAGGTAAGAGCTGTTAAAGTACAATCCTTGAGGAGAGATTTTGAATACACCAGAATGAATGAACTTGAGCCGCTGAATGATTATCTTACTAAACTGACTGATATAGTCAACCAGATGAAAACCTATGGTGAACCCTTACCTGAAAACAGAGTAGTAGAGAAGATCCTTATAAGCTTGAATAGGAAGTATGATGCTATAGTGAGTATTATAGAGGGTACTAGGGATGTTCAAACACTTGGTGTTCAGGATTTGCTAGGATCACTTAGGGCTTTTGATCAGAGGTTGATGAGTCATGATGAGCAAACAGAAAAAGCCTTTCAAACACTGAGCCTAAACACAAAAAGTAGTGAGCCATCTAGTTCAAATTCCAAGCAGAAGAAGAACTGGAAAAGCAAAGGCAAGAAGTGGGAGGGTAGATCAGATCAGTCATTAAAAAGAAAAAATGAAGGAGGCAGTAGTTCAAATTATTCGAAGTGTTCAATTTGTGACAAGCTTCACTCTGGCGAGTGTTGGTTTAAAGGTAAACCAAAATGCACAAATTGTGGCAAGTTTGGTCATGTCAAGAAGGATTGTAACAAGGGCAATCAACAGGCTTTCTGCAGTGAAGATCAGTATGATACTAACATGTTTAGTGTCAGCCCTGCAGCAACCACTATGGCGAATGACAATGTCTGGTTTGTTGATAGTGCTTGCAGCAATCATATGACGGCGAATGCCAACCTTCTGTATGACTGTGACTACAACAACATCACCAAGGTGAAGATGGCGAATGGAATGTTGGTGGATACAAAAGGCAACGGAAGTATTGCTGTTGAAACCAAGAATGGGAAAATGTTCATCAGAGATGTGATGTTTGTACCAAATCTCGATTCGAATTTGCTGAGTGTTGGACAACTTGTCGAGCATGGCTATCACCTACATTTCGGTGACAACACTTGCAAAATCTTTGAGAGAGGGAGTAGCAAGAAGCTGATGGTGGAAGTTGAAATGAAGAGGAACAGAAGTTTTCCTCTGACTCTCAAGTATGCAGCTGAGAGTGCAAGAAAAATGGAGCTGGAGGATAATCCTTGGCTCTGGCATCAAAGGCTGGGACATTTGAATTTTCAAAGCCTCAAGCTGTTGCATCAGAATAATATGGTGCAAGGATTGCCAAAAATAAAAGAAGTCACTGATGTGTGCGAAGGATGTGCACTCGGGAAACAACATATCATCTCATTTCCTAAAGGGAAAGCATGGAGAGCAAAAGAACCACTGGAGTTAATCCATTCAGATGTCTGTGGTCCTATGAAAACAACTACTGTGGGAGGTAACAGATATTTTCTTACTTTCATTGATGATTTTTCAAGAATGACTTGGGTTTCTTTCTTGAGAGCAAAGTCAGATGTGTTCGCTGTGTTCAAAAAGTTTCAAGCTATGGTGGAAAGACAATCTGGTCTTAAAATCAAGAAGCTGAGATCAGATAGAGGTGGCGAATATACATCCAATGAGTTTGGAGATTTCTGTGCAGATATTGGCTTGGAAAGGCAGCTCACAGTAAGCTATACACCGCAGCAAAATGGGGTAGCTGAAAGGAGAAATAGGACTATTGTCGAAATGGCAAAGTCTATGCTACATGCCAAGAAAGTGCCTCTGGAGTACTGGGGAGAAGCAGTCAATACTGCAGTGTATTTGATGAACAGACATCCTACTACTGCTGTGCAGGGAATGACACCATTTGAAGCATGGAGTGGAAGGAAGCCAAGTGTAAATCACTTGAGGGTGTTCGGTTCAATCTGCTATGCACATATCCCAAAAGTGTTGAGAAAGAAGTTCGATGAATCAAGTGAGAAGTGTGTGTTCATGGGATACAGCTTACAGACAAAAGGCTATAGGCTATACAATCTGGAGAAGAAAAAGGTGATTGTCTGCAAAGACGTTATCTTTAGTGAGAATTCTGTTTGGGATTGGGAGAAAGGTTCAGTCCTGCAACAATGTGTGCAAGACAATGTTGTTCAAGATGAGGAAGATGTTCCAGAAGAATTGGAACTTGATCCACCACAACAAACTCCACCTCACAGTCCTGAAATACCATCACCTGCATCCTCAAATGCTCAATCTACACCAAGTTCAACACCAATAAGGATGAGAAGCTTGAATGAAGTGTATGAAAGCTGCAATGTCTGCTTATTTGAGCCTGAAAGATTTGAGGAAGCTGTGAAAGAAGATGATTGGCGGACTGCAATGAAGGAGGAAATTGATGTGATTGTGAAAAACAACACATGGGAGCTTGTTGACAAACCAGACAACAAGGATGTCATCGGTTTGAAGTGGATTTACAAAACCAAGCTAAATGCGGATGGTTCTGTGGAAAGAAACAAAGCAAGATTGGTGGCGAAAGGGTACTCACAGATACCTGGAGTTGATTTCAATGAAACTTTTGCACCAGTTGCGAGGCATGAGACGATCAGAGGTCTGATCTCCATTGCGGCACAAAAAGGCTGGTTTCTACACCAGCTAGATGTCAAATCGGCATTTCTAAATGGAGTGCTAGAAGAAGAAGTATATGTGGAGCAACCACAAGGTTTCATCGTCAAGGGTAAAGAGCAGAAAGTTTACAAGCTAAAGAAGGCTCTTTATGGCTTGAAACAAGCTCCGAGAGCTTGGTATGGTGAGATCGATTCCTATTTCATAGAAAGAGGGTTTCAGAGAAGTGAAAATGAACCTGCCCTCTACACCAAAACTGAAGGTAAAACAGGTATCCTAATTGTCTCCTTATATGTTGATGATTTGGTGTTTACTGGAAGTTGTGAAAAAATGATTTCAAATTTCAAGTCTAATATGATGAAGAAATATGAAATGAGTGATTTGGGAATCCTGCATTATTTTCTGGGAATTGAGATTATCCAAGATGCGAAGGGAATTTTTATTACTCAGAGAAAATATGCAAAGACAATTCTAGAGAAGTACAAGATGCTTGGTTGCAATGCTGTTGCAACACCTCTAGTTGTCAATGAAAAATTCTCAAAAGAAGATGGAAGTGGCAAAGCTGATGAGAGTTTGTACAGAAGTTTAGTGGGGAGTCTGCTTTACTTGACAGCAACAAGGCCTGACATCATGTATGCTGCAAGTTTGTTGTCCAGATTTATGCACAATCCAACCAAGATACACTATGGAGCCGCGAAGAGGGTTCTCAGATACATCCAAGGTACAATGGACTTTGGAATCATGTATGAGAGGAATGTGGAACCAAAACTCTTTGGTTTCTGTGATAGTGACTGGGGAGGAAGTGTGGATGATCTGAAAAGCACATCAGGATATACTTTCACACTAGGAACTGGAGTATTCTCTTGGGCGTCAAAGAAGCAAAAATCAGTTGCTTTGTCTACAGCAGAAGCAGAGTATGTGTCTGCATCAATCGCCACTTCACAAGCAATTTGGCTCAGGAGAGTCATAGAAGACTTTGGTGAGAAGCAAGGTTCTGCAACAACCATTCTCAGTGATAACAAGTCTGCGATTGCCATGAGCAAGAATCCTGTGTATCACAGTAGGGCGAAACACATTGCCTTGAAGTTTCACTACATCAGGAATGCAGTGGAGGAGAATGAGATTGATCTGGTCTATTGTAATACCAATGACCAAGTCGCAGATATCTTCACCAAAGCACTGTCAAGAGAGAGGTTCGAATACCTCAGAGGACTGCTAGGAGTTCAGAAGCAAAGCATTAAGAGGGAGTGTTGAAGTTAATGCTTTCCTGGGAGAACTAGGAAGCAGCGGAGACTTGCTGTGACTCACCTAGGAGCAAGCGGTGATCATCTCCAGCACATGCTTTACATTTCCAGCTATAACAGTGACTCACTGTTACAGCTGTTTAAACACTTAGTGTTTTGTTAAATATCTAGCAAGTAGTCATTTTGTTTTTGACTTAGTATTTTGTTCCCTATGTAAAGGTAGCAGCTGTGTAAAAAAAAACAGTAGTGAAGCTAGAAAAGAATACTCTTGATCATAAAAATACAGAGCTACAAGGTCTGCTACTGTTTTGATCATTCACGACTGTTTTCTTTCATTAACAAGAATCTGTGTTCTTTCATTGTTCTTTCATTCGCGACAGTCTATCTCCCGCGAATGAGCTTCTACTGTCTCATTTGCTACTGCAAATTGATCTTGGTCATATGATTGATCATATCTTGTTCAATAACAAGGTAGAGACCTCACAAATTCTGACAGGAATAGCTGATGGTTTGATCAAAAGTGAAGAACTCTTTGAAGCAATGAGGGACGTCGCAATTGGGAGGCAGGACGCCATCGACGCTTAGGTGTTTGGCCTTGGCCTGGATGAAATCAGCACCGGCGTCGTTGCAAACGATGTGGACGTACCCGTCGGAGTCAGTCTCGAAACGGCCGGCGAGAGCCGGGAAGTGAGTCAAGACAACCGAGAGGGACTGCTTGAGAGAATTGACAAGGTCGTTGATAGAATAAGGTGGGGAATTGAAGAGAACTCCCTTCTGAATGTAGTGGCAGGAGAGCATGGGAAGGTCGGAGACCGAAAGCTTGAGGGATTTGATCGTGGACTTCTGGTTTGGATAGACTGTGCATTTTGAAGTCACAGTCACGGATGATGAAGAAGGCATTTTGGATTAGTTGTGTATGATTGGGATTGAGATTTTGTGTGAGTATGACTGAGCTAGTTGAGTAGTGAGGGCTTTATAGGAGAGGATATGGGGTTGATTCATGCACTTGCTCCCAACCTTCGTTTTTTTTCTTTTTGGTCTGTTCTTGTTTGCTCTATAATTCAATTTCGTAGTTTACAGTTTTCTACTACCAACAATGTACGAGACAGGGAAATCATGACGTGCCAAGAAAGTATGCAAAGCTACTGTTACAGAAGAAGACGTGGATGATGGAGGATGGGTTATCACACAAAAGATTAACATAGGAGTTTGGGACTTTGGGGTGCTCCATAATTTTGTTGGTTATACTGCATATCTGAAAAGATCAATTTTGTAGGTATTGGATCACATATTTAGTGACTAGCTGCATGGGGTTTTCTGTTTTCATATCATAATCTTCAGTGATTTATGACTCATGTGAAGGCCAAGATCTTTGGGAATTGGGATTTGTACCTAGATTTTTATTTAACAAATATAATGGTGTGCATTCTCATGCAGATCTCTCCTACTTCGTTGGGAAGAAAGAAAAGTTATGTACCTCAATTATTGGTATCTCTCTTGAGATATCACTGCAAGCCCATCTAAATTCTAAACACGAGTTTAAGTCACTCGTATGTTCTGTTCGTACGTAACCGCTTTTTAAGAATAGGAACTATAGGGTGGACGGGTGGTGCCTGTTCTCACAACTAACAACTACCTTGTCTTACCTAGCTAAGGTTCAAAAACTCGTTAGTTGTCATCAAGACGAAGCAAGCTGGCCGGAGCACTTAGACATTGTTTAAGCGGGTTGGGTCACCTTGTTTATTTATAACTCTATATATAATCAAAGTTTGAAAACTCGCTAAACACTAGCTACTAAGATAGAGGGGTGGTAGCGCTGCATAGACGGGTTGAGCGGTCTTGTTTTAGAACACTAATATTGACTAACAAACCCATCTATGTTACTAGCGGCTTAAGATCTTTGAAATTGTGTGAAGAGCTTAGAACTTTTCACATAGGACATCACATATGGAACAAAGTACACGTGCTACAAATGTTCACTTGGCTTTTCTCATTGCCATTGATATTGCAACATTCAATACTGCGCCCTATCCCTTTGACCCCAGATCGATGATGAAGGTAACCACCGTGTTAAACGTGGAGATAGTGTTTGGTTAGGTTTGCTTAATTTGCCATTTGTTTCACATATTTCAACAATCTCTCTTTTGTTTTATTTTGGAAAGTTAACAAACTTCTAAGAGCATGTTTAGCAATGCTAGCCATTTTAAAGTTAAATTTTAGTCAAATTAGCTAAAATGTTATTTTGGCTAACCATTTTAGAAATGTGGTTGCATCAATGCTCTATATTTTAGCTAGCATTACATCAACATTATTCTTCAAATATAAATTAAATAGTTTATATATATTTATATATCATATAAAATATTTTACAAGGAAATGAATGAATTAAATTATAGCTAGCCTCATCTGAGTCATCTTGTTTTCTAAATTTAGCTAGCGAGATAGCTAAAAGCCATAATAGCTAAAACTTTGGCTAGTCTGCCGGAGCTCTGAAAATATTTTTTTAAATAAACATAATCTTTAAAATAGCTAAAAACTAAAATAAAGAGTCTGTTAAAGCTGCTCTAACCCTAATAAACAGAAAGTGGATCAAAAAAACAAAGTACGAAGAACAGGTGTCTCTTAAGTAACTATCAAGAAATATTCCTTGCACCACTAGGAACATGTGGATATACATAACTAAGAGCTAGCTAAGTTGAAAATTTGTAATACATGTCTTCAATAATAATATGTTTTTGTTCTGTTTTGGAAAGTCATCAAACATGTATCTAACCCTAAATAGAAAGTGAGAAAGTAGCAATGTACACAGTCTTAAGTAACTATCGGAAAAGATATCTTGAGTAAGCTACATTAGTTGAAATTTGAAAACAACATATATATATACACACACACACACACGATCGTTATTAGGTGTGGAAGTCCGGACGGGTTTTTCGTCTGGATTTCCGCTGTTTCTCCATCATTCCAGCACCTTCGATGCCATTTCTTCTCCCCGGTGTGATCTCAGACCTCCCTCGACGGTGTTGAAATAAAGAAGAAGGCCGGACAGATCGTGATCGGAGGTCCACCATGATCGGTTGTGAAGTTCTGAGTGAGATTGCTGCACAGACCTCCGATCACGATCTCTCCGGCCTTCTTCTTTATTCTAACACCGTCGAGGGAGGTCTGAGATCACACCGGATAGAAGAAACGGAGTCACCGGTGCTGGAATGGTGGAGAAACAACGGAAATCCGGACGGAAAACCCGTCCAGACGTCCGCACCAGAAACAGACTATGTGTGTGTATATATATATATTAATTAAGCTTGTTTTCGAAATGAAAATTGGTCATCAGTTGACAAAGTAATCGAAATTTCACTTGGTCTAGACTCTAGAGACTAGAGCTTGCACTATGGATTTGATCTGTAATGCTCTATTTTGTACAAGTAACAAATTTGAATACTCAAATGAGACATCGATCGGTGTGGTCTCGGTCAAGGAAAATTCTATCCTGCAGCGCTGCATGATATGCAGCCTGCTTTCAAGGCTAAAAATTTCAAAACAAACCACCCATCCCCACCTGCAAGGCACGTGCATACAAGTCCTGTTAGAGGATGTATGACATACAGCGCTGTACCATAGACAATCCCCTCGGTCAAAAGCTCGATCTCTAGCTTATGGTTGTCTGTGTAGTTGTCTCTCTTATCAAAATGATAGAGGGAACACTAAAATACCCCGCATGTCCTAAGAAAAAAAAAACAGGTTTTACTTTAGTTTTCGAATTCCTTGTATCCAAAACAAATAACTTCTTTCAAGAGCTTGAAACTTATTATAGCTTGAGTTTGGTGAGCGTCGAAACAAATGATTATTTTTTAGAAAGCGATGTATAGACTAACGAGGACATATCATTTTATCGATCTTGATACAAGTTATATGACATATAATATATTGGAGTTTTTTTATATAAAAAATGATATATTAGAGTAAAATAAAGTAATAGTAAATATAAAATATCGGAAAAAAAATCTACGGTTCTACTTAGAATAAACATTGTTACTTGTCAAAAAGGCAACTTCTAGACGGTTACCTCATATGGTCCAGGTGCGTGGTTGATTATCAACATAGATTGTTCAATGAATGTTTTTAAGTAAGAAGATGATGTTTATCCTTCCAAAATGATAAATTACTGATAATGATGGTCCAAATGATTATAATTATTTGCAGTGCACCTGACCATATCTAAGCAGAACTGACAAAACATGTCTACTTCGATGATTAAGACCTACGGATGTAACAAAAACTGATCCAGTATGTAAAAGCTGCTACCAATTGATCTGGTTCAATTATATAACTTTTGTTTGATTCAGAAATAGGACGAACCTTTTTCTCCACCATTGATGGGAAATCTCAAAGCAGGTTTCAGTGGGCAGCCGAATAATAGTACTTGAAATTACAGGACAAAGTCGCAAGGACATTGCCAAGTGCAATTTTTATATTTTTAGAGCTGGGATCAGACTTCAGTGAAGTGAAATGGACAGAGGTCAAGTATGTAGTCAAAACCACCTCCTAAAACCCTAATAAGACACCTGGGCATGATGTAAGTAACAGTTAATTAATATTTTTAGCTGATATTGTTCGTGAATCTGGGAGGTTAGATTGTGTTTTTAACCTCACTTGAATAAACTAAAACCACTTAGATATGAGTTGATCTTAATTTTACGACGTATGTACTAAAGATTCTCTTCATATATGATTAGTAAATCCGATACATATAAAATAGACCACGTATATGAATATAATGATGATGATAGATAGAGAAGAGTGTTATATTCTCATCACTACTACAAAGAAAAACTTTAATGATAACAAATTTATGATGTTTAACCGAAAACGCCATTGTATATTATTTTCATGACATTTGCAGATCTGAATTTCGTCCGAAATTTATGATGTTTGTCAAATGTCATTATATGTCACTATTTGATGATGTTTTTCACGTGTCATCTTTTTTATGACGATTACCAAATATCATGAAACGTATTTCCATGACGTTTGAAAAATGTCATAAATGAAAAAGGGTCATGACAATTAAAAAACGTCATGAAAAATATTTTAATAGCGTATGATAAACATTATCAAGTGACTAATAAGCCATGATGTTTTGTAAACGTCATGAAAAGTTTTAACCGGCCAGTCTCAAAATGTTCACTTAACCCCGCCTTATTTTTCATCAAAAATCAAATTTCCCCCTTTCCTAATAATTTTAAGTTTTCAATTTTTACCTTCATACAATTAAATTAAATAAAGGTTGTTTGACCAAAACTTACCCTAGCATCCTTCTCTTCATTATTTTTCTTCTTATTCTTAACTGCCACACAACTCTCTCTCTCTCTCTCTCTCTCTATTCTTCAACCTCCGACTCCACCTCGACTGCGTCTCTGATACCGTCGACGAAGCCTGCATCTATGATTTCGTCAGCGATGCCTGCATCTCCGATTTCGTCGACGACGACTTCATCTCCGAGAGTCTCTTCAGGTGTCTACCCAGAGTTCCTTCCCTTTCATCACATGACCCCAAGCAAACTCTTCCGGATCTCCGCTATCGTCTTCATCGACAATCCGCCAAGGTGGATGAGGTTCGACTGGTAACTCAAGACTAACCTAACCCTTAATTCAATTCTATGTCGAATTGGGTTTTTGAATTTGGGGTCTCTCTCAATTCAGGTTTTTATTTGTTAACATGCTTGATTTCATTGATTAGATGTAAATATATTGGTGTGGTGCAATTTTAACCAAGAGCTTGATTTGATTTTACATGGATATGAGAGCTTCAAAGGGCATGAACTAGGTTTGTTTTCTTGTCCTCTTTGGAACCCTATCTATTATTTCAGCTAACCCGTCCACTTTACTCTTTGGGTCTTTGTCGATTTTCAGTCATAAAATATGTAGACTAGGTTGAAAAATTGATCGCTTTCTTTCCGTTTCAGGCAAAGTTACACAAAGAGGATCTAAATTCTGAAGGCCACCAAGGTTTACTTGGATGTTGAAATTGATGAGAAACATGTTGGTATGGTTCTACTTAATTTGATCAATTACTCAAATGCAATGCTATGTGTGACAGTCCTAGTGTAACTTCAAATGTGATATTGGTATTGTGTTAATTGATATTGGTATTATGTTAATATGATGCAAATCCTAATCGGGAAATGAGAAAGGTCATGACTTTAGTATGTAATTCGATGCACTACTTTTGTGAGTGATAAAGTTTCGAGAAAATGCATAAGTATTTTTCAACTAGTTAGACTTCAGTAGGTAGTGAGACTGGTACTAATTTGATAATGTGGTTTATATTATATTGTCAAGTCTCTTATGTATGTAAGTTTGTTCTGTAAGATGGCAGAAATTCTGATTAATATCTCATTTTTGAAGTGGGTTCTGTGTTTTTAATGATACATATGAGGACTTCACTAACTTTAATACTCTATCCTTTGTTTTTTTTTTTTTGCTACAGAAAAATTCTGAGCTATTTGCACCGGTGAGTAGTTGGTCATCTTCATTTCATTGTTTTGAGTTTAGTTATTTTGGTGAAGTTTCTATTGATGGTTGTCATGTAGAAGTGGTATGACAAATGGTTTAGTTTTGACAAGTAAATTGGGGTTGTGTTTGTATATTAAGAGAAGTTTAACTGGTGGTCTTTAAGAAAATGGAATTCAAATGTCAAGTGTTTCCGATTCAAAGTTAAAAGTACGGGAATATGACTAATGTTGGTCTTGCCTATTAAGTGGGTGAAATGAGATTAGAATATCGAGTGTCCTTAGTAATTAAGGTATGCCTAATATCTTATGAATTATTAAGTTCAATGAGTTGCTTGGGAAAAATTACTAATCGAGTTGAGTTATATGTAATTCAACAATTATTGGTTTTATATAAGGCTATGTGATTTAGTTTCTGTTAAGGTCTCGTTCATGCAAGGCCATTAGTGAACGCCCCTCACTTGATTTACAATGTTCAATTGTTTGTAAGTTTCTTCATTTTTCAGTTTAGTGATATACTGACATTGTTGTTCACGTTAGCCTGAATTAATAAATGTTTTGGTTGTTAATTAATAAATAAATTAGTATAAATTATTGGTATGGAATTGTAAGAGTTTTGTGGTATGAATTGGACTGAATTGCTATGAGTTTAAGGTCAGTGGAGAAGCTTATTACTAGGGTGTTAGGACTAGAAGATAATATGAAGTGATAACATTGTCTCCTAAGACCATTAGTGATACCTTGAGTCCTCTGATGCTGGACAAATAAGCTCATTCTTATATTCCCACTTTATGATCATGTATATATATTTCAGGAAGATTTAAAGAACCTTTTTGCATAGAGAATTAGGAGGTTACGCTTCAAAGTTATGTTGGATAGACTCCCCAAAACAGGATGACCCTCAGGTACTCTTTATGTCTTGTATGTATTACTTACTTGTGCAACTTTGAGAACATTATTGATTTTATAATACCCTTTTTGTGTAGGCACAAGACAAGACAAGACAAGCATCTGCATCAGTTCTTTACACTAGTTTTTTTTAGGTTCATTGTACTGATTTTGTGTCTAGTGCATTACATTTGTACTGGTTTTTTAGAATATAATTTGGATACTTATTTGATGTGTAGAACTTATGGATGATATTTTAAAGAAATCAATAGTATTTTGTCTTCATTGTCATGTGTAAACAAAAAATATTTGATTTCTGAATTAATCAGAAATCAATTATATATATTTTTTAAATATGGAAAAAAATTAATGATGTTTGGAAAATGTTATGAAAGATTTTCAATGACGGTTCAAAAGTGTGATGGATGTTTTTCTATGACATTTGAAAAACGTCGTAGAAGATCGTTTCATGACATTTAAGAATTGTCGTTGAAACAGGTTTCATAACACTTAACTAACGTCATTAAAGATATTTCATGACGCTTTTCCAACGTCATTAAAAAGGTATAGGATCCAAACTACAATAAAGACGGTGAAGTAGATGACGTTTGATAAATGTTATGAAACCCCTATAATGACGTTTTCCAAACGTCATGGAAACTTTTTATGTACTAGTGTCTGTGAGTCAAGTTCTTTTCACAGCGCGCTCTATCTCTCATGAACGTGAGGCGGAGAGGAGAAGGATCTAAACCTTGTGCATCTTGCTAGCTAGGTGAGGAGACAGAAGACGACAACAGCCAAAGAAAAAAGTTCATCCACTTTTTTCCACAAAAGAAATGAATAATGATATAAGTTCTGATATTTTTTGATTAAGCGTTTGACAAGATGCTAATCCCCCACTAAACTTGGTCTTAATTTGGTGCTTACCACATACTTTGGTATATTCCTTATAATTTACAAGATCGTCACAATATCGGTGCATGAATGTAATGATAAGTACTGAGAATCATGGCATCTGGAGCTGTAGCAATCATACTAGCTAATTGAGACTAGGGGTGCCTCGAGTGATTAGTATTATCAGGGGAAATTTCTATAGCACATGTTTTAATTTGTACTCAGGTAATCGATCACATTCATCATGTATGACCCCATACGTACTTAGGAACCTTCGAAAGTGTTTAGTACATTGTGGATGATTAAGATCCGACTTAAGTACATATACATAACATGGTTCCAACATATAAATGGTTGAGATTGCACCATCTACTTACCACGTAGTGTACAAGAATTTCCTCTCCTTTTTTAGTGTTCCACGGCTTGACGTATTTTGTCTACTTTTCGTTGTTCTTGAAGTGTGTGGATGTATGATGATTCAAATATAATGGCTAAAGCTTAAAAGGTGAGTTTGACAAGAACATGGGCAGTTAAACGGAGTTGTGATCGATGGAACACAAAGTAGTCGATTGAAAAAAATGAAAAACTAGATGTGTAGACATTTCGATGTTATTTTCAGAAGTCAAAAAAATCGTGAATCCGACACTTAATCCATTAAAGAAAGGCTGGAAGCAATTCAATGATATTCTTAACGTACACTAAGAAAGAAAAAATCATTGGTTTTTAGTCACTGCCATTCTGCCAAACTGACCAACCTTCCTAATTTCCAAAAACTTAGGTGAGCGACAAGCTGGCACAGCCAATCCAGTTCATGTTTTCTGATCTTTCTCCCCATCTCTAGACTCTAGCTCAGTGTGATCTTTGCGGTACTGCTATACATGACTCCAAAGTAGATATATATATTAGAAATGTCGATCAGATGCAATGTTTCGGTTCATCAGAATGGGGACAGCATATCACAGTTCATGAACAACCTACAGCCTCAGTAGTTGGCATGGTAAAGCATTGCAAAGTTTAAGCACTACAATCCTGTGTGCCGCATCATCGATATATTATTGGCAAAACGAAGTGAGAGCTACCAGTTATGTTTTGCCCTAAACGAACAGCAAAGGCCCCGAGCAAGTCTGGCACTTGTTTTGGCTTCGAACTACCAACAAGTTCATGTGGGGAGTTGTTGTTTCCCACTTGGCCAGTGGAGTCAATTAGTGAAGGCCAACTGTAGGAGAATATGGTAGAGATGGATATGATAGTAACAGAAGCAAGAATCTCATGCCATGATCATTATCCATGCTCGAGAAGAAGACTTTCGGTACGGAATAGTGTTTGTTTGGAATTGTATTGGAGAGACTTTTCGTACTACTCCACTAGCTAGCTAGGAAACATATATTTGAGTTGAATAAGCTCTTGCAATGTCGTTTCGGATTTCGTTTCAAATTATTAAGCTAGAGTTGGAGAAGGTGACAAATTAAGGTACGGGTTCTCTTTCTGCTGCATGTTTTTGTTGCATATGTAATGTGGAATAAGCAATTAGCTAGGAAATGAGTAAATTAGTGTTGTTAACAAAACTGAGTAGCAAATCGAAGCTTGAACTTCTACTTATGTACAACAGTGGAGAATAGCCTAATGATTTGGATGTTGCCACCAAAACTACCCCAACTGACATGATTCCGGGGTTAATCTCAAACGCTTGAGACTTAAAATGACAAAGGAACTGGGAGGGTGACAGATGAAGGTGCGGGTTCTCTTGCTGCATGTATGTTTCTTTTGAAGAAGTAATGTGGAACAGTACTGGAAGAACTGAGGAAATGAGATCATTAGCACTACCAGAAAATGGGTCTTGGGCGACGAAACAAAAAAAACCGGGCGACGATTTTTTTTTCGTCGCCTAAGAGGGAACTTAGGCGACGATTTTTTTTTCGTCGCCTAAGTAAAAAAAATCGTCGCCTAAGTTTTCTCTTAGGCGACGAAAAAAAAAATCGTCGCCTAAAAATAAATTTCGTCGGCCAAGATAGAAACTAGGGCGACGAAACAATATGTCGTCGCCTAAGATATTTATTTCGTCGCCTAAGTTTTTTATCCTTAGGCGACGAAACTGAGATATTTCGTCGCCCAAGATTTTTAATTCTTAGGCGACGAAACTCAAATATTTCGTCGCCCAAGATTCTTCTATATATTGAGAGGCCGGGATAGAAGAATGAGAACTTTGAAAATTTGAAACATAAATTTCTCTAGTTCTTCAAATCGTTTGGTGTTGTGGAAATCTGTCTATACATAGTTTGTGGAGCTACTCCCAGGTACGTACATATGCATATATATGCACATATATATATATATGCATATATATATATATATATATATATATTGATTTTCAGTTTTATTTGAGTTGAATTAATGATATATATATATATATATATGCATAGAGTTTGTTCCAAGCTGAGTAAGGGGCCGTTCTGTCATAGATATGGTTCACAGGTTTGTTTAACTGGATCTCAAGATCACAAACTGACCACTCTTCTCGGTGAAGGGGTCGATAGGGGTTCGCCTCCGTGATCACAAACGAGTCCTGCCTGGTTCCTGTAGGGGGTTCGCCCTCCGTGACATTGACACTTGCCTTCTGAAACCACGGAATCCGCTCGAACTAGATATATATAATTAATAATTAGTATGTTGTATTACATTAATATATATATATATATATATATATAAAAAAGATATGTTCATTAAATATTGATATATATATATATATGTGTGTTATTTTCAGGATATGGATAAGAGTTGGATTTCTCTTCCAAGATATCACAGAAAATATGCTGAAGGAGTTTGGGATTTTATGCAATATGCGCAGGCCAATGCTGACGGGAGTGGCATGTTCTATTGCCCGTGCAAGATGTGTAAGTGTCGCAGTGATATGCATCGATTTCCGTTGGGGACAGTATGGGACCACCTGAAGAGTAACGGATTCTGGGAACGTTACACATGTTGGATATATCACGGTGAAACCTCATCACGCCCGCATGATCATGGACAGTTTTATGAGACGGGCAGTACATCCAACGATCCAACAACGGCCTTCATCAACGACATGTTTCCTCATGACAGCGGTGTATGCCCTGAACGACAGCACATTCCGCAGGCGCCGATGCAGGCCGTCCCTAGAGGTGTCAACACTGCCGGTATAGCCAAGTACAACAGACTTATTGCTTTCCAACAGACCCCTTTGTGCCCAGGTCATGAGAAGACCGTTCTTCAGTGTGTGATGGAGGTGATGCATATCAAGGTTGACACAAAATCGACCGTGACGGCTGTTGATAGGTATCTACAGTACGCTGCTTCGCTCCTGCCCGACGGTCATCGTCATCCCACCACGCATCATAAGGTCCGTCGTATCTTGAGAGATCTCGGGCTTTCCTACATCAAGATCCATGCATGCAGATATGACTGCGTTCTATTCTGGGGTAAAGATGCAGATGGTAATGACCTTGAAGGCCTTCATCGTTGTCCGGTATGTGGGACCGACAGGTATAAGCGGACTCCCGCAGGCAACAGCAAACCTGTTAAGGTACTTCGCTATTTCCCGTTGAGGGATAGGCTGGAGCGGTTGTATATGTCTTCAAAGACGGCCGAAGCTATGAGATGGCACGCTGTGAGGGAGGTGCATGACGAAGACCTCATGGTACACCCTGCTGACGGGGAGGCGTGGAAGCATATAGACAGGGAGTTTCCTCATTTTGCTTCAGAGGTGAGGAATGTGAGGCTCGGGCTGTCATCCGACGGGTTCAACCCTTTTGGGACCATGAGTCTTTCGTACAGTATATGGCCGGTCATTTTGGTGCCTTACAACCTTCCTCCATGGATATGCATGAAGAAGGAATACAACATGTTGACCTTGTTGATTCCGGGGCCCGGTTATCCAGGTATCTACTTTCCCTTCATATTGTATATATTGTTGTTGGTTCAACACTTCTCCATTTATTGTTTTTGTTCTATATTGTTGGTCATATATAGTCGTTATCTGAATTTGTTGTTGTTGTTGTTATCCAGGGAAGTGTCTCGATGTGTATATGAGACCGCTGATTGAAGAGTGTAAATTGCTTTGGGAGGTTGGTCATCCCACTTATGACTCCCACAAAAAGGAGATGTTCCAGATGCATGCCATGATTGTTGGTACCATCAGTGATTTTCCTGCACGTGAGATGTTGTCCGGCAACGTTGTTAGGGGATACAAGGCTTGTCCTGAGTGTCTTAGCTCCCAGGGGTGCATCAATCATTGCAACAAGATAGTCCGGATGGGTCACCGTGCTTACCTACCACATGATCACCCCTGGCGGATAGATACCGGGGCATTTGATGAGACCGAAGAGAGAGGTGTGGAGCCGCATAGATGGTCGGGGGAAGAGATTTTAGCAGTGCTGGATGAGTATGATTTTGGGCAGCTCAGCAATCATCCCGATATTGTGGCCAGAATACCTGAAAGACCAGACAGATACAAATTCTGGACACATAAGAGCATATTTTGGGAACTCCCGTACTGGAGTACGCTGTTGATCAGGCACTACCTAGATGTGATGCACATAGAGAAGAATGTCTGCGACAGTGTGGTAGGTACAGTGCTCAACTTGGAGGGGAAGACGAAAGACGGTCCTAAGGCACGCGTTGATCTTAAGAAAATGGGAATCAGAAAACATCTTTGGCTGAAAGAGGGGAAGAAAAAGATGCCTTGGGCTCCTTACACCGTGAAGCCTGATCAGAAGACCCAGATCTTCAGGTGGATGAGTTGTGTGACGTATCCCTCAGGCGTTGCAGGAAATATAGCCCGGTGTGTGAACTTGCGGGAGAATAAGATATACGGCTTGAAGAGTCATGACTGTCATATTCTGCTACAACGTCTCTTCCCTGTTTTCATTCGACCGTTCCTTCACCGTCAGGTAAATTTGTGGTTAAAATTACGGTTAACCTGTCGTTGTTGGATTTTATATTAAATTTGTGATGTGTGGTTGGCCAGGTTGTGGAGCCGTTAGTAGCGCTGTCAAGATTCTTCATGAAGTTATGCACAAGGGAAATGAGAAAATCCGATCTCCGGGAAATGCAGGCAGACATCATATACATCATGTGTAAATTCGAGAGGATCTTTCCGCCAAATTTTTTCGATATCATGCCTCACCTGATGATCCATCTTCCCCAGCAATTGTTGCTTACCGGTCCAGTACACTTCACTTGGATGTATCCCATGGAAAGGTATGTTTTATTCACTTACATCTCCAGAATACATATATTCACGTACATGTTCAATAACCATAACGTATAGTTTGCAATCTTATATTTACAGGCAACTTGGTGAGTACAAAGATTATGTCACTAATAAATCCGCGCCTGAAGGATGTATAGCTGAAGCATATATTGCGCATGAATGCGTCACCTACATGAAGTTGTATTTAGGAGCGTCGTTGGGAGCTCCGCAAGCCATGGAGGAACATGCGCCGCGGTTCAATCTCTCTATAGTTTCCAGTGATGTCGAAGTTGGTGGAGCACGACTGTCCGCCGAGTATGCATTGTCGGATGAAGAGATAGCCATAGCGCACTGGTGGGTACTAATCAATTGTGAAGAAGTTAAATATTGGAAAGAGTTGCACCTAAATTTTCCGGAAGTTGATGGTGATCTCGAGTACCACAACATGACGTTCGCAAATTATTTTCGCACCTGGGTACGTAATTTAATCTTCCCTGTTATATATATATATATATATATATATATATATATATATATATATATATCTAATTATTTTCTATTGCATATATTTTCGGATATTTACAGTTCAATATCCGTTACAGATGGACATGATTAAATCTGATGATAATCCAAACTGGTCGCACGAACTATTACTTCTTGCGATGCAACCGCAACGGGCTAGAGTTTATCCCACCTGCACAATGAATGGCGTCAAATTTGTATCTAAAGAGAGAGACAGCAGACGAAGAACACAGAATTCTGGGGTGATGGCGAAAGGTCATGGCCTTGACTATTACGGTGTTCTCCATTCAGTGGTCGAACTGGTTTATGCGGAAGGCATGAAAGTGCATCTGTTCAAGTGTAGATGGTTTGATACAGGCGCACAGAGCATGAAGATGGATCAGTACGGCAATTTATCGGTCAACACTGCTACAAGCGCCTACGAAGATGACCCGTTTGTTTTTGCGACATCGGTAAAACAAGTGTTTTATCTTGATGACCTTGCAAGGGGTGACGCGTGGAAAATAGCGAACATTGTGCATCCTCGAAACATTTACCGGGCGGCTACACTTGGAGTCTCGTCGATTGGAAACTATTCGCAGTTGAAGGTCCGGCCAGCTTAAGTGATTTGGAGGGTCGAATAGCCGTTTCCGTCCGTTTAGGGGTTTGACCGCGCCGATTGACCGGACGGATCGAGCCCTTATCTTTGTCAGATGGAGCTGAATTTTTTTCCACCTACGTAATTCGTTATGCTGGTCAAATCTGACGGTCGGTTTTGAGTTCCTCTTCTCCGATCACCAAACTCACGTTATATGTACTAATGTTGTATAACTTTTTTATGTAAGTGTTTAGTTTAAGTGTCATTTTGAAGACAACGTATACGTAGATGCCTCAAACGCAAAAAAGTCGTGAAATAAGATATGACCGGAACGGTGAAATACGTCAACCCGTGAAAAATAAAGATATTCCGGTAAAATTTCGATGCCGGTTGTTTCGGTTAACGAATTTTTCTCTTTTTTCTACCTAGTGGTAGCCCTATCCCGGTTATTTATTTTTTACCAAATTTTTATAGCCCCGTAAGAGTCTCGTCGATTGGAAACTATTCTCAGTTGAAGGTCCGGCCAGGTTACGTGATTTGGATGGTCAAATAGTCTGAATTTTATGATAGAACTCTTGGCCGACGATTTTCTTCATCTTGGGCGACGAGATTTATAGTGAAGAACATCGTCGCCCAAGTAGACTATCTTGGCCGACGATTTTCTTAATCTTGGGCGACGAGATTTATAGTGAAGAATATCGTCGCTCAAGTAGACTATCTTGGCCGACGATTTTAAAAAAACAGGGCGACGACTTCAAAAATCGTCGGCCAAGATGCTCTTGGCCGACAATTTTTACAAAACAGGCCGACGATTTTTACAGAATCGTCGCCCAAGAACGCCAGTATAAAAGGGAAAAATTCGGAAACCCTAACCATTTCTTCAGCCGCCAAGCCCTCTCTCTCTCTCTCTCTCCGAAAATCCTCTCTCTGCCCTCTCTTTCTCCCTCTCTCCGACCCCGACCCCGACCCCGACCCCAATTCGGAACCCCGACCCCGACGTCGACCCACAATTTAAGGTATAACCCTAAAACCCTAAATTGGTTTTAATTGTTGTTGTTGTTGTGATAATTGTAAATTGTTGTTGTTGTTGTGATAATTGTAAATTGTAAATTGTTGTTGTTGTTGTTGTTGTGATAATTGTAAATGGTTGTTGTTGTGATAATTGTAAATTGTGATGTACGGTTTAGGGTTTACGGTTTACGGTTTAGTGTTTAGGGTTTAGGATTGTAAATGATTAAATAATTTAGGGTTTATTTAGGGTTTAGGGTTTACGGTTTAGGGTTGTTGTTTAGGGTTTACGGTTTACGGTTTAGGGTTTACGGTTTAGGGTTTAGGGTTTAGGATTGTAAATGATTAAATAATTTGTAAATATATTGTAAATGATTAAATAATTTTTGATTAAATAATTAAATAATATAAATTATAATTGTAAATATATTGTGGAAATTTTGTAAAAAATAATGGATTATTTTTGAGTAAGGATGTAAATATTCGTAAATTAATTTTTGTGATGTAATAATTGCGAATTAATGTAAATAATTTGTTATGTGAATAAAAATAATAATAAATCCTATAATAATTATTAAATTTTATTTGTGCTATTATTGTTGATAAATTTTTCGAAGTTTATGGTTATTTTTTGTGAACTTAATTATAAGACGGTAAAATATTTTTAATAAATTTATGGTTATTTTAAACAGGATGGCCATGAGGAGAACTTCTGGACAACGTTCGGGTGCGAGGAGCCAAGACGGCTCGGACGGTACCTCAAACAACCCGTCGGAATCACCGTCGATCGGGTTTCCGTGGCAGTTGACGGCTCGACGTGAGGCGCTTAGGGGTGGCGCGAGCGGCTCGGGTTCTGCTAGGCAGTCGGGTCCCGCAGCGACGGCTCCTCGTCATTCACCCATACTGGGCCGGTCGCGATCCCGCAGCGACGCCCCCACACAGTCGTCCCCGACCGACGGTGATGGCGGGTCATCCGGGGTCCCTATGGTGCCGTCCGGCCTCTTCCTTCCTCCGACGATACCGGCGATACCTCGCGTCGATGAGGAGGGTCGACCGATTCGGGAGCAGCTCCCGCATGTGGCACCGCACGAGGCCTATATCTACCGGGAGTTTCCCACGCCTCTTCATCCCGTGAGGGTCTCCGAGCAGGCGGACGGAGACGAATCCGTCGGCTCAGCCTCATCCTCAGGTAATTTATTATTACTTTTTTGTCGATTTACATTTTTTTTTTTTTGTAAAAATGTATTATTAATATTAAATTTGATTCACAATGTCACAGCCGCCGGAACGAGAAGGCGGAACAGGAGAGGCACCGTCAGCAACAAGGGACTCGATAGGGCGGTCGAGTCCGCTGGACGGATCGCCATCCCGTTTTCCAACGGGAAACCGGTGGACGTCGCGTTGGGAAACCGGTACAGGAGAGGCACCATCCGCTCCAGACTCCCTATGTTGTGGGGAGTCTGGAGCCAGGTTCTTGATGGAGTGAAGGAGATGCTCCATCAGTCGATGTCGGTGAGTTTACTCGATCAATTACTATTTTTTTAACTAATAAATTATTTAATTATCGAAAAAAATACTAACAAGTGGTAATGCAGCAATGGTTTGTGGTTCCCGAGGAGGGACGTGACTGGGCGGACAAGGCCCATAGGGAGAGGTACCTCTATTTAATAATTTATTAAATTTTATTTTTTTAATAATATATTTAATATTTTTTTTTGTATATGTAGGTTCAAGGAGTGGAAGCACGACCTCCGGGAACACTGGAAGAAGTACGGGAGCGACCGTTCGGGTACCCCGAAGGAGTTCGAGTATCGGGAGTACGAGTGACGGTGGCTTCTTGTCACGCAGTTCAACGACCCTCACAAACAGGTAATTCGTAAACAAATTTGAATATTTAATTAGTGAATTAATTATAATTGTATGTTTTTAAATATTTACTAACGATAATTTTTTTTTGAAGCACCTCGCCCGGGTGAACGCTGAGAACCGGCAACAGAACACAACCAACCATCGTGCCGGTTCAAGGCCGTTTTCGGCCATCATGGACGACGTGCGACGAGAGCGGCCAGAGGAGAACCCCTATGTGGGGACCTTTCAGAGGGCATATCCTCATTCTGAGGAAGATCTTGTAAGTTCCTTATATTTTCTAATTTTTAATTTTAATTACATTTTATTAAATGTATATTAATATATTTTTATAATATATCCAATTAGGCGAGGGTGAGGGAGGCGGAGCAAGAGGTCATCAGAGGCATGGTGAACGACACATGGCCGGGCACGGCAGAGGATGACATGTCCGAGGCCATGTCCAGGATCGACACTTCAGATCCTACCGTTGGGGCGCGGATTATGGCCACTGCCTTCGCGCAGCGTTCCAACACCTACTACTGCCGGGGTATAGGAGACGCTGGAAAGGGGATCCTGAAGACGACGCCAGGATTTCAGCGCAAGGGAGCCGCCGGAGCCTCAAGCAGCAACAGCCAGACCACTCGGTTACAGGATCAGTTCGCAACTCTACAGTCTGAGCTGGAAACCCAAAGAGCGAGGGAGTCTGAGCTGGAAGCCCAAAGAGCGAGGGAGATGGCGGCGATGGCGGAATCATATGCGGCTTCCACGGCTGCGCATATGGAGCGGGTCAATGAAGTCACCAATGCCAACCAGGCGGCTATGAGACAGTGGATGACTGCCTGCATGGCTGCACTTGCGGCCGGACAGCCGTTTCCGCCCATGCCTACGCCTATACCATTACCTCAGTGGCCCCACACTCAGTGGCCCCAGCCTCAGCAGCAGCCTCCTCAGCCTGACCAGCCGCCGCCTCAGGACCCTCCGAACGGGAATGATGAGTTAGATTTCGAGTTTATCGATCCATAGGCAGAATTTTTGTAATAAATTATTTATAAATTTATAAATTTGTGTTATTTTTAATTAAATTTTAGTATTAGAAAAATTTAAAGAAATGCCGAAAAAAAAATTCCACCAAAAATTAAAAAAACATTATTTATATATTTAAAAAAATTATTTAATTATTTTTTTAAAAAATTTAAATATATCTTAGGCGACGAAATTTATAAATCGTCGGTCAAGGACTTACCACCTTGGGCGACGAAAAAAAATATCGTCGCCTAAGATGTAGTGATCTTAGGCGACGAAATATTTATTTTCGTCGCCCAAGGTTATAAGATCTTAAGCGACGAAAAAAATTTTCGTCGGCCAAGGTGTTAAATCTTGGGCGACGAATATGTTTGGGCGACGAGAAGTATATTTTAGGCGACGAAATTCGTATCGTCGCCTAAGAATTACTCTTAGGCGACGACGGAATGAATTTTCGTCGCCCAAGTTCTTGACCGACGCAGTTCTGGCGACGACTTCTTGGCCGACGACATGTCGTCGCCTAAGTACTTAGGCGACGAAATTTTTTAACAGGGCGACGATTTTTTTTCGTCGCCCAAGTTCAAATTTCTGGTAGTGTAGGGATCGAGTTGTCAATAAAGCAAAGAGGAATTAAGGAGCCAAATGCCACCATGCACATCTCTTTGGCTTTGACTAGTCGCTAATATATATTTGACTCACTATTCATGAACAAGATCGAAACTCTGAAATATCTTTCTCTCCTCACAAAAATATCCACTAACTTGCTAATACGAACTAGGTGGTTTAAAATCTTGAAACTATTGCATTCTTTTCCTTTTTGGATTCTTGAAAATCAAGTAACCCATGCAAGCAAAATCTTGATGAGCTCATCATTTTATAGTGGAGTGATCTCAAAACTGTGGGCTAGACTTGGAAGATGGGTCATATGTTCTGCTTTTAGATACAACTCAAGGCCCAACTAACATTTACAAGGAATGAGGCAATGAGCGATTCTTTTTGTAGTTTGTTAAGGCACATTATAAGTCCAGTTAATGCCAAGTCTAATTAACATGGAGTCTCTAACTCTCTAAGATAATGAACATATATAATTGATAGAACTCATAATCAGCAGCCTATACGGAGTAACTATTTTACAACCTTTATATAATGGGGTCTTTTGGGAGACTAATTTAGAAGAGTATTGTAAATTTTGAAGAATCCAAAAGCATAAGAATTATGAAGTGTTGTCTCATGTAAATTTTGTCTTGATTAATTAGCAATTTAGCATCATTAGCATAAGAATCCATGGGAAAGAGTACCGTACAACGACAAAATACAATAATATATCTAGAAGAAAAATAAGTTAATCATTTTATAATTTAGCAATTTGTCTAATTCACATAATACTAGTTTGTAGCGGTTGAGTTATTTATTTAATAAAAAATCTTTTCTCTTTACCGTTCTCTATTCTTTTTGGGTTAGTGAGACAACAGTACTTCCTCAATGGCTAATTGGCGAATTCAAATTGTTTACTTTTATCTTTGAGTTATTAGTATGAGTTACATTCAACATATACACTAAAAATGACAAATATTCAAGCTATATTAGCTAGCCAACGACCAAAAAAAAATAGCTATGTTAGCTAGCTTACCATGTTCATAGCTACATAATGTGATTATTCCAGTATTAGTGGGTGGTCTCACCACAACAACAATGACCAAAGGCCACATTTCTCTTGCCACATTATTAACAAATGTGAGAGCTTTTACTGTTTAGGATATGAACCCCACCCCATTTGATATCGTAGGTGAGACATTGTCTCACAATTGCATATAATTGTGGCTAGGTAATATATTATTGTTTTTTACGTACTAAAACCTGACAGGGCTGTCATCTCTCGCCTCCCCCTCTTTTCCTTGCTCCAACTTTTGCATTTTTTTATTTTAAAAATTCAAATAATTTATGAAATAACTCACAATGCTCCTAGTCTCCAACACTTGTATCTTATTTGTAGTTCTTTTCCCATTCTTTTCTCATCTCTGTCCTTCACTTTGTTCTTCCGCCTCTCTCTCTCTCTCTGCAGAACCAAAGTTCTGACCGCCTCGGATTTCTTTGACGATCTCCGACTTCGAGCCTACGACCGCCTTCGACATCACTTTTGTATGGTAACTGACCATATTCCCGGTATTTCTCTATCTCTTCCCTTCCTCAGTATTATCTTTCTAATTCTGGATTTAGGAAAAAAAAAATTGGGTCTTTTTCAGACTTGAATAAGAAGATGAAGCTTTGAGATTTGGGGTCTCGAATCCTCACCGTCAACACCCACCCACTCCTCGACTTGGGGTCTTGTTCAACCTCAGCTATAGTGAAGAATCGCCAGCTCCTTCTCCGACCAGCGATGGTGCTGCTACATCTGTTTTGGGTAAGGTCATTGTGATTTTTGGGTGATTCAAACTGAGTTTTTTAGTTCCAAGTATTAATCTATTTCTCTTTATCGTGATTAAATTGGGTGAATTTTGATGTCATCTATATAAGTTGCAGCAAAAGATGGTAATTAGGTCTCGATCCAGGGCTATGAAGACATCATATCCTTTATAGGATGGTAATTACGCAACTCTGTTCTTGCTATGTTCCGTCTAAAATCTCCTTGATTTTTCAATCATCCCCATTATTAATTACTCTGTTTTCTGGAAAATGAACTAAAACCTCCTCATTTGGGTGTTGTGGATTACAGGGGTGGATTTAGAAAGTTTGCTACTGGACAAGTACCAAGTATTGAAGTAACCGGAGGGAATGATATTCATGTGCTGATGTGGTTTTGCTCAGAATTCTTCTTAGGATAAGGCCCGACCATGCTTGAACTCGTCAGTGTGAACCTTACCAAGAGGATGAGAACGAAGACCCAAAAGCTCTTAATCTGCAAAAGAAAAAATAAAAATAAACCCCAGAAGCTTATTTCCAAAAAATAAAAAATAAAAAAAAAACAACAACAGCACGCATAATTGAACCGGTTCCAGTTGATGGTCCCCACCGTGTCAGAGTTGCAAAGATCCCACACACAAAATTGATTTGTGGCAAGATAGTGAATTGCTATGGCTCTAGACTCCACATACCCGTATAATGTTGCTGCAATGTGGCAATGGAGGTTGGACACACATGTGTGGCATTTTAGAGTAATTTTGGCATGTCCATTCCTAATTTTGCCACATATCTTGTGTGTGGTGGTTGCCCATCTTTGTTGTGGTGTCTCGATATGAAGCACCACTAGTGGGTGGTTAAAAGCATACACTAACCAACATTTGCATTTCTGTATCCAAAAGCTCATACAGAAATCTCTAAACCAGTTTAAGAATTTGGCCGCTCATCAAATAATTAAGTTGCGGACTGCTCCCTCTACAAGTGCCAGTATATACTTTCCCCACAGTTTCATGCAACTGAAGCTATAGCCTACATGCACTTCACAAAGACAAGCAGCCATCAAGGAGTTTGGTTTTGGGATTGAGGAACAAATAGGCTCCGCAACCAGATCACCTCCGCGGCTCCACTTTTACCACCATCTCATCCACCATACCAACTTTCGAACCCCGCTAACTCGTGTGAAAGATGAAGGCCTTAACCACAAAGCTGACGGAAAATGGAGTGATCAAGGAGCTGCTTTATTGGTTTGCATGAAGAAGAAATAGAAACCATGACAAGGAATTGCACCTAGCTAACAATATATTTGCCTACGCATGAGCTGAACCAGTAACCAGCTCATATAAGCACTTCTGATTTCTGTATTGCTATTTCCCAACAACCACTTTATTCCCAATAGAATGCAACAAGCCACTGTTTTAAGTTGTAATAATATATATTCTGATTAATTAGTGATTACTAAGTATATAAAAACATGTTTCCTTTGTTTGAATGCAGACGATAGCTATATTCATTTGTTCATTGGGTTTAAAGAAACATTAAATCTTGTCCTCTCTCTTCCTACTTATAATTCTTTACTGTTCTAAACCAGTGATATGAACATTTTGAGGGATTATTACAAACATCTGTGGACCAACGTACCACACTCAGAATATCGCACCATCAAGTGTATCGCACTAAGATTTCTTTCCTTTTCAATGCAGCCAGTGGCAGTAGTTTAGAAACTGTGACCGAATTTTAGTTCCGACTCTTTAACTATAATGTATGGAAAAAAAAAGAAAAAAAAAACTCTCTTTAACTATTAATTATTAGGTGTCCACTTAAACTCTAGATAGGTAAATACACGGTTAATACTTATTCTCGATCTCATCAGTTAAACATCTCCACAATGAACCCGAGATAGAGATAATCACTTGTGAATCGCATGTATGAGATGAAATCCAGTAATTTTATGATAATCGTTTTCAAAAAAAAAAAGTTTAAACTTCTGCGTTGGTAAAGTTACCAATTAGAAAATGTCGAAAAAAAGTTACGAACGAAGAATTCGTGTGGCCAGCGTGTGGAAGCCGTGGTTAACAAAATCTTATTTGCACATGACAAGGCATGGGCACTTGAAAGTTTGAATGTCACTAGAGAAAAGAATCAGAACATTTTTTTTATAACGAGACATTGAAGGAACACAAGAAAGCCAAAAAGGTTTGTGAAAAGACTAGCCATGTGGCCATAAATCAACATAAAAGTTAACAAATGAAAATTAGAATCGTGTGGCCAAAGTGCTTGCCTTTAGGCAATTGGCAGGAAAGCTTTTTTTTCGATAAACAAACAATTGGCAGGAAAGTTGCTTCTTCTCTTTTTTTAAAAAGGAAACAAAAATAATAATAATAAGTGTTACAAAAACTTTGAGGGATAGTTTCTTAAGCTATGCCACCATCGTCGGTAAAGGCAAATCTGCAACATTATTAATTTTGAAAGACTTAGGGTGGATACATACTTGTCACACCGATCTCAGCCCTCAAGTATAGATTTTCACACAAAAATTTATACATTTAAACAGGACGTGATGGCAACAAATATCTCACTTAAATGAAGTCTCCACCACAAGTTCGTCATTAGCAATTGAGCCAAACCTCATTGGCAATTGATCAAATTATTTTTGTTGAGATGCTTTACAATAATTATGTTGGCTCCATATATGTTTGGTACCTCCAAGTTTTTATTTAGTGGTTAGTAGGACCAAAATAATATGTGCGAGCAATATGGTGGGCACTTAGCTTTTTATGATCAATGAAAGGTTCGCTAAAAGCAACAAATAATAATGCTAGTGGCAGCAATATTTACTTTCAGCAAACAATCGAGCCGACATGGAAGATGGTTATTGGGGTAGGGTTTGGCGTACGTAACCCTTCTCCGTTGTTAACAGCTAAAAATGATTAATCTAGGTAAACTTTGCCTCCAATTAGACAATGATACGTGTAGAAGATCATGATAATAGGAAGAAAAAAAAAAAGCAAAAAAGAGTTAGTTAATTACTTGATCAATCTTAGATTCCTAGTCAGGATAAAAGTTTGGTGACAAGTCTCTACTTCCATGATGAGATCTTCGGCAATCATACCAAACTCAAATGAGTTGTTTCTCTTAGTATATTTCAAACTAACTAAAGTTTTTAGATTAGCGCAATCTCCGCTTGTATGCGTTAAATGAAAGCATATATATATTCAACTAAATTTAAATGTTAATAGTTTTCTATTTGAAATGTCAATCGAAACCGTATTATGACACTCAAGGTTGATTGCGGTCTTTTGGTTCGGTGAAATATTTCCCTACACTACAAATTACATTTCTCATTCTCAATACTTAATTAGTTTACATTCCAAATTGATTCCTTTGATAGTATTGCATGCATCTAATAATGTCATTGTGGTGTTCTTTCCATTGCAATGTCGTAGCTCGTAGTTTTGTTTCAAATGATTAGCTATTTGTTCAGGGACGGAATTAGGATTGAGAAATAGGGTTAGCTAAATTTCTTAGTGTTCTATTTATCGGCCGAAGGTCAAATTTTATTTTTAGGAATCCCTCCGTATCCCACCAATCAATCTGTTGCCAATCATTTTAGTTCTCCATGAGGCATGTCAGAAAGGAGAATAGTTCTTCTAACTAGCTAGGATATAGTGAATAGCTAAATGAAAGTAGAATAAGAAAAATAAACCAACCTTGTTGTCTTTTAAACACTTAACCATACTCAAAACATCTCCAACAACTTCTTTATTTTTTTTATTTCATCAATTTTAAGAAATATTAGGTTGTTTTGTTGTCCAACAGCTTCCCATCTCATTTTCCAAAATTGGGATGAAAAAGAAAGAGAAACATTTTTTCCCCAAATTTGCAGCAAAGTCTTCATTCTCAAAATATTAATTATTCACGTGCTCCAACGATAAGAACAAAAATCTAAAATATTTTATTGAGTAATTTATGTTACAATGAAATATATGATTTTTTGTTGTTGTTATTAATAATCATGTAGCATTTTTTATTGTTGTAATAAATGTCTAAATCTATAAAATGAAGAAGCTGTTGAAGTTGGAGCATAAATGTTTTTGAGATTTTGGCTTTTATTTTCTCATTTTAGAGAAATTTTAAGAAAACTGTTGAAGATGCACTCATGAGATAGCTGTCGTGGATTTTTCGAAAGCTTGAATGAAATTGTTACCATGTAACCTCTCTGTTCCGATCTCTATATCACTCCTCCGGTTGTTATGAAAAAAAGATTGCCAAACATCAATACAACCTTGAAATAAGTTGAAACTCTACATATGTATAATACTTTTTTTTGTCTCTAAAAACCTGAGGTGGGCTAGGCTATGTTGCAGCCCACCTCTAGGTCTGTGCCTATTTTGTTTTGTTAAATAAAAATAAGTAGTTAGAGAAATTTGATATATGATATGTTTACTATGTTAGTGGCTGATGTTTAAGTTTTTTATTTTTATTTTTTATTTATTTTATTTTTTTATAAAAAAAGTGAGATTCGATATATGTATAGCTAGGTATGCAATTGGATCATTCCATCCGCAGAATGCATTTCACCGTGGCAACGAGATGCTTTTTGTCATGAAAATGCTTCAATATTACTTCGAAGAACCAAAAATATATAATGCCCTTGCCATAACAGAGTGATTAGTAATTGACCATTATCCAAGTGATTACTTATTACTAGCATTTGACATATAAAATCATACATATACCTAATAAAAGTTAGATATCCCATAAAATTTCAGACTTCTTTAGTAGATATTGGGGGTTAATGGAACACCATAATAGCCTTTATCTAATTTGGTACAGTACTTAAGAATCATTA
Source organism: Fragaria x ananassa (assembly GCA_034370585.1). NCBI lineage: Eukaryota > Viridiplantae > Streptophyta > Magnoliopsida > Rosales > Rosaceae > Fragaria > Fragaria x ananassa. The sequence goes on from CP139753.1 coordinate 6,403,805, forward strand.
ATCCATGATTATTCCTTTGGTGATTACAGTTAGCTAGTGTACGTAGTCAAAGCAAATCCAAGTCGATCTATGATTCCGCTGACAATTTTGGCTTTCCTCTTTCTTTGGGGTGGTGTGGTTGTACGGCTCTAAGCTCTTTAATCAGTTTTTATTGATAAAAAGTATTGAATAATTACTGTTAATAATCCAAGATTACACATGATCAGCTAGGATCTTCTTCCACGTACCCTGAATAATATATAGAGAGTAGAGTCATCCTCATGAGGAAGAAGAGGGTAGAGAATGAAGAGAATCAAGAAAAAGAACAAAGAGGAAGAAGAGGGTAGAGAATGAAGCATGAGATGCTTGAATCAGTGGCCTTTGGTCTTAGCTTTGAGTCAAGATTCGATTGTCAAAATTGTAATCCAATTATGTTAGAGATGCTTGATTATATATAATTATTAAACCCTGTTTTTCTCCTAATTCAGTACAGCATTTGTTTGTTAATTTATTTGAATGGTACAGTACTATTATCCTGCACTGAATCTTCACTGTACACTGAAAACCTTGAAGTCAGATATTTCAGAACCTGCATGGAGAGTTGTCATTATTTTTGTGTACCTTCAAAGTTACTCTGTGCAGGAAACTACTATAAATAGCAATATTTGCAATCAAATCTATGCAAAACTCAATCTGAACCGTCTTCTTACTATTCTCAACAATCCCATCTGAAACACATATATTAAGCATACAACCAGAACATCACAAGTGATGGAAAGCTCAAGCTTTAGATACACAGCCTCAATACATCAGAATTTGATTTATCTCAAATCACAAGAAGTAATTAAGCGTTCTCTCTGTAGTATCTAACACTACGGACTAGCTCAATCAAAGTCCATAAGACAAAATGTAGCTGCGTAGATTGATCGGACAATCTGAAATCTCACTCAATCAAGACTGTGGCAATATGATACCCTCTAGCACTCCAACCTCCAATCTATGGATACATATTGGTGATTTAGCTAGCTTCACTGATATTGCATCTCGAAACACGCATCGTGATGATCAAACTGAGATCCATGAAAGGTACTGCCACTGAAGAAATCTTGCTCCTCAAGCTTAGGTACAGGTGAAGAAATGCCGAAGAAAGGTCCAATGATCGCATTCCCATTCATCGAATTGAAGACCATCTGCGGTCCCTCATTCGACACTTTCCAGTCAAATTGCTGCTTATTACTCATCTTTGGATGTTGCTGTGACTGAACCACAACTGCAGAATCATGATCTTGTGACGTTGAGCTTCTAGTAGTACTCTGGCTACTCCCTACTGATCCAGATTTGGTATCTGACACATTAACGGTTGTGATGTCGTGGATGCTAGACCTTCTCTTGTCTTTGCCTCCTGTGAGTTGCCTGATATAGTACTTCTGAGCATGACTGGCTACTTGAGTTGGTGTCCTAGTGGTCACAAAATTTCTTGAGATATTTCTCCAGTCACCTTTACCATACTTTTTAAGTCCCATCAGAAATTGCCTGCAGTACAGTTTGCCATATAACACACTACATTAAAAGCTGCAGAATGATCCTCTATTCCACTAGGACACAAAGCCAAAAAAGGCTTCATGGTAAATAACCCATTTCTAAACAATATAGTACTGTTCATCTGCATATTAAATTGCAAGAACTAATTAGACCTAATTTGCTATCTAACAAGCCTTTTTAACTCTCTCAGTACCATTTCGGTTTGTTCAACATTGATTATACTCTAAGCTATATATATGAACAAACTAGAAGAGAAGTTTGACACAATTTCAGTTCTAAGCGAACCTCAAAGCTCCAAGCCTTGAAGGGTTTCAACTTTCAAGTACTTTGCTTTCAAACATTTCGATCAAGTACTAAATTTGCTTTCAAACATTTGAAAAATGACCAACACAAACAAAGTTGATGCTCAAATAAAGATATTCAGGTAAGTTACCTGTGCTCTTCTTCAGTCCATGGCACACCTTTCTTTCTTTCTTGCTCAGACGGCCGAGTCGACGAGCCTCTCTTGCCACCATTCCCACCAACACTATAATATTGCTTCAATCCATCGAAGCCTTGATCATCAACCCACTCCAATGTGAAAGAATTATTATTAGAATACCCAGGAATTGGGATAAGACCAGCCTCAATATCACTCACATCTTCCTCCAACTCCTTGTACTGCTTGATCACATCGCCAACGGTCTTTCCAGGGATCAAATAAGCCACCTTTTGCCATCGATCAGGGGTGTCCTTATCATAAAGAGCAAGAGCATTCTCAAATCGCTTGTTCTCCTCTGCAGTCCACTCGGCTCCTTTGCTTTCTTGGAATAACCAATTTGAGTTTTGAATATAAGAGGCTGGAGATAGAACTTCAATTCCCCTATACATGTTGGCTCTTACAGTAGTGTTGGATTGAAAAGCATAGGAAAGGAAAGTAATGGAGTAGCTTTGTTCTCTCTCTCTTTTCTCTTTGATATGTAGCTCAAACAGAGAGAGAACCCAGATAGGAAATGCAGAGAAGTGGAGGTTTTTAATGAATTAATCAAGGAGTAGCATTTGAAAGGGAGAATCTCAGTGTGCTTTAAGTTGAGGAATCTAAAAAAGGGGAAAACTTTCCAAAACAAGAGGGAAGTGGGATAAGCAATTTGAAAAGATTAGATCTTGGATTGTCAAGCATAAACCCTAGAACCCCATATCAGATTCAAAGCCACAAAGATCACACGGAAACGAAAAAGAAAAACCCAGATCAAGTTTCAGGGGAGAAAGTGAGATTTTTTTACACAGAAAAAATGAAAGTTGATGCAAAACCCAATACCCAATAGAGGAAACCAGATAAAAGCGGCGTGGCAGAGCTGAAGAAGATGAAGGAAAAGAAGAGGTGAGAGCGTGAAAGGAGTGAAGAGCAGAAGGTAGCTCTTTCTCTTTGTAGTGAATGAGTTGAAGGTCAGGGATCTATGGAACAGGAACAAGTAGAGGGAAGAGGAGTGAAAAGGAGAGGTCAAAGTTGTTGAGTTGTGATTGGTGGGTATGGTGTTTGGGGTTGGAGAGAGAGAAGAGAAAGAGAAAGAGAAAGAGAGATGCCCAACCAAAACCGAGTGTGGGGGGATTCGCTGATTGCAGACCCTGTGTCGATGAAGTGGGGGTGTTTTTGTAATTGCATATAAAAGTTCAGTAGGGCTGGTTTCTACTTGATGGATGACCGACTACATTGGGCCTCGGTTGAAGCCGAACTTAACCCATTAGCATAGCCCAATTCTGCAACTATTGGAATGATTGGTAGCGGTCATTATACCTAGGCCTGGCAATTTAACCTGCGGGCCATGAACCCGCACGATAACCGCCCGTTAAGGGTCCGCACGAACCCGCCGGTATAATAAACGGGTCGAGAAAACCCGGCACGGAAAAAGCATGGTAAGTAACAGGCTGTGTCGTGCTTACCCAACGGAACCCGCTAAAGCCCGTTAACTAATAAACTAAAAAAAAACTGAAAGACTTTCAATTGAACCAAGCAACCAGCCGTCTTGTTTCGGGCTTTTCTCTAAAGCCTTCATCTTTTTCTGACATTTCGCTGAGAACTCGGCGTTTTCATGAAAGCCATTTAGATTCTCCTCCATGTTTTAGCATCTGGGTAAGCTTCAAAATCTCTTGTTCAGTATTTTCAATCTTATGGAATACTGGGTTCGGCCTCGATTGAAGGAAGAAAACCCTAGAAAACCAGAGAGGGAGGAGAGAGAGAGAGAGAGAGAGAGAGAGAGAAGAAGAAGAAGAAGAAGAAGAAGAAGAAGAAGAAGAAGAAGGGTCTCTAACGGATTTAGTTTTTTTGTTGTTGTTGACTACATGAGCTGTTTTGTGGAGGGTCATTTTTAGGCTTCGAGGCTTTTTGGTTTTTGGTGGGGTCTATTTTTTCCTATTTTATATTTAAAAGAAATTCTTCACGGGTGGGTTTGTAAAAAAAAAAATTATATATTTACAAGCTTAACGGGTTCCAACGCAAACCCGCAAACTCGTTGGGTCTGGCACAGTTAAGCTCGTTAGCCTGTTAGCTAACGGGTTTTTACCGAGTTTTGCCAGTTTAAAGCACGGCAAGCTAAAAACCCACACGAGTCCGGCCTGTTGCTAGGCCTAATTATACGACGAGTCTACTACACATAATCATACAAATAATCATAGCTATGAGTCTGTCATTAGAACAACATCCATAAACCAAAATGACCTAATAATCTCTAACTAAAATTTACATGCGAAACGAGCTGCCAGATTATGAGAGTATTGATACAACATTGCCACCAACAATAAACTGAGCTAAATACCTTTCTTCAACACTGTGTCCAAACCAAACCATGTGTAAAAGCAATCCACTCTCATGTTGACAACTAGACAATACTGAAATGGAAACACATAGAGTGACACCATATAAATAGCATATTGACCAGAACAAGACACCCAAACTCTTGCTCGATAAAAGAGAGACTTATTAGACCTAACCAAAGCCAGAACACCAAAAAATCTAATCATAGAAACCTACAAATGAAAAATGAAAATAAATTTCAAGTGAAAATAAATTTCAAGTCATGCCCAAAAGGAGGACACAAACCCAAAGGAGAACAAAGCCCACTAAGAAACTCACGATTGGGCCTAAAATCACCCTAGCCTACCTTGGTAGTTTGCTTACAGAGCCGCCTCACCGTTTTTGTCGGACCGCCGCCACCAATCATCCAACTTGTAATCATTCTCTTCCCCAAACCATACCCTTGCAAAACAACCATATCAGGATCAATTTGAGCATAACAAAGCCACCACGATCTCTCCATCTCTGGTCCACTCCCATCCATATGCTACCATTCCATGTCGTTGTTGCCTCAGCCAAGATGGTATAGCCGCATCTTCAATCTGCTTTACACTCAAAATCGGCCAGTAAGTATTGGATCTCTGAACCACGTAGTCATGATCTCTATGTCAATCTCATCAAACTTCCAACCGCACCGTACCATCGATCCTAACCAACACTAGATAATTCATCCGACGACGACGGTGTCACAGGTTGCGTAGTCGAACGGAGAAGGAAAGATTCCAAAAAACCTTAGTTTTTTCTGAGTTTTATAATGTGACTTTTGACTCAGATGTGTTGAGATATGAATCCTATATGAGAGATATATATATATATATATATATATATATATATATATATATGTGCATTTTGCTTATGAGTTTATAAGGGTTTGGATCTCTTCATCCATTGTCAATTGGTTTTGGGTGTGAACCTCATATGACTTCATCATGGTATCAGAGCGGGTTACCAAGTCCACATGTAAGGTGTAACAACCACACTGACTCCACGTCACCCAAATGTTCTCCACGTGTATGGCTTAAAAAGTCGCCACACTTGTGGAGGTGTGTTGAGATATGAATCCCACATGAGAAATATGAGACATTGCTTGTGGGTTTATAAAGGTCTGCGCATTTACATCCATTACCAATTGATTTTAAATGTGAACCGCAGATTACTTCATCATCAGGATGGTCACATCGTTAAAAATACTCTCAATAGAATCTAAAAGCTTTTTAAAGTACCAATATGTAGTGAGACGCAAGTCATAAAATAAAAAAAAATCCTCTTTGCCAAGGTTCTAAAACTCGCTACTCGGTAGTCGGTCGGCCGGCCGGCCGGTGAGTAGCGAGTAGAGGAGTACTCGGCCGAGTACTCGGGGAGTACTCGGATTCTAATTTCTGGATTTTTTTATTATTTTTAAAACATATAATCTAATATATAATGTCTAAAATAATAAAAATAGTCCATAAAATATTACAATATTTAAGAGATAATAATGTCTAAAAAATAAAAACAACCATTAGTCCATTACAATAACATAAGTAATAAAAGCAAACCAAATTCAATTCTTGCAAACAATCCCAAGCATATGTAACTATGCCTCAAATTCTTCTTCTCCATATCCATCTTGTACTCCCTCCGAATCCGACTCAAAATCAAAACTCAAGTCATCTATTTCCTCTTCATCATCGGACATAAAATCATCCTCATCAAGTTCCCTAATTTCTTGGATTCTAGGACCTCTCCTAGGCTCTAAGCCACCATCCACTCCCGATTCCTCTCCAACCCTTTCACTAGGAAGATCCGAAACAACATCATCATCACCACCATCAACAATCCATCCTTGTGAGAGGAGGCGGACTGGGCGAGAGAAGAGGGCGGGGAGGGCGAGCCGGCGAGGTGAGGGAGAGCGACTGGGCGACTGAGAGCGATTGGAGCGAGAGATGAGCGACTGAGCCTCTGGAGCGAGAGACTAGAGACAAATCGAGTTATTAGGGTTTCAAAATGATGTCGTTTGCCTCTTTTTTTTTCTTTTTTTTTTGGCTGACCGAGTTGGACCCGAGTTGGACCGAGTTGGACCGAGTACTCGGCCGATTTTCTGCTGGCCGACTAGAGGCACTGAGTAGGCCAAAATCGCCACGGTGACTAGCCGAGTACCGAGTACTCGGCGAGTACTCGGCCGAGTTGACCGAGTTTTAGAACCTTGCTCTTTGCAAATATAATCATATTTCCGAATGCATGCCTTGATCTTCATCTTCTAAACAAAATCTCATTATTGTATTCGAGTAATGCTAGGTGTACCTGTCACACCCTGACCCGGTTGTATTTTTTTTTTTTGAGTCGAAGGTGTGACTGGAATGAAAAGAAAAGCTAGCTAGTAAAAGAAAAAAGAACTTGGCTGTTGTTTCAAAAAAAATGCAGCAGACCTGTAACTATGAAAAAATCATAACTAATTATAGAAAACTTATTTTCAAGAGATTCCAACTCTCAATTGATCTTTAAGATGTCTACTGTAACTTTTATGAAGACACCAAGTGTACGTAAACAACTAACCAATTTGTACAGTTTTTTTGAAAGAAAGTAACTGGTCCAAAATCTTAGAAACACTTATCTGCAAAATTTCCTGATGCAAACCTTAAACTTTGGAAAATCATAAATTAGTCTACAAAAATTGTTTTCAAGTGATTCAAACTCAGGAATGAACCTTAAGATGTTTACTACAAATCTTATGAGAAACCAACTTCAAATTCTAAACAAAACTGTACAGGTTTCAGAAATTAAGAAAAGTATCTGATGTAGAATTTTCAAAAAAAGAAAAACATAGTTCCCGCTTTTTGCAGATTTTATTATACGTTGAGTTTAACCAATGAATCTTAAATATAAGAGCTGAAAATATAATGAATCAATTTGAAGAACTTGGAATCAATAACTAATTCAATAAAGAGGTCATTACAATATAAACTCGTCATAGTTCATTATTCCAACTAAATTTAAAACATAACTTCAAAGGCTAACAACATGTTGTAGCCTTTGTTCTTATTCTAACAGAAATTTAAAAGGACAAGCCACGTACTTTCTTCACATCAGCACAAAGCTCTTCAACATAGAAATATAAACTTCATGTTCAATACCTGAAATTTTCAATATAATGGTGAGCTTCAATACTCAGTAGGAGGCCAAACCTCTTTATATTACAGAAACCAATAATGATAATGCATGAATGCAATGAGCCCTTCAACAGTAACCCCTCACTCAAACCATGATTCCCTTTTTGCTAGTCCTCTTGTATAAACTCGATCACCAAAATCGTACATTTATATTAGCCCACCTGATACTTGGTCCCTACAAATTAATCCCAACTACACAAAAGCATTCTCCCACAAATTCAATTCTCAATTTCACAAAACTCCTGCCTCAATTTTTATATTCATGAACACGAGGATTAACTAAGATGATCAATAACATCACAAATAAAACTCAATCATTAACTTTACAATCAAGTTTCATAAACAAAATCATATAGCAAAACATAAACCAGAAACACAACAAATTGTACAGAACTTCATTACATATAGCAAAGCAACACAACAAATTTCAGAGAGCTTCATCATACATAGCAACCCAACAATCAACACACAATAAATTAAATAGAGGTTCCCCTAATTCCCCTTACCTCAATCCAAAAGCTATGCTTTTCAGATTCCTCCTTAGTCTCAGAATTCTTCCCTTACTTCTTTTCTTTTCTTTTCGTAAAAGAGATATAAGTAACTAAATGAATAAAAAGAGGACCAAACCTAAGTATTTATAGGAGCATGCAAACATGTTAGAATTGAATTTGGGATAGAATGGAATCATATGCCAGCTCAATCAAAATTGCCACCTCTTGCTTCTTGGTAATTGACTTCTTCAAGTCTTCTCCTATATGAACGACACCTCTAGCTCCTAGGTTTGTGTTTATCCTCAGTGATTCTGATCTCCTAGTTTGAGTGGTGCTTGTAAAGAGGAACAAAATGGAGAAGGATGGAGGAGGATGAACACGAAGATAGCAGAGGTCGAATTGCGTTCACCACACTTTTTTTGTCGTTAGGCAACAACCAAACAAAGGTAGAAGTAATTTGTTGTTCATGGGTTTAGACTTAGATTGGGCTTGGGTCTAAAAAAAATATTGGGCTGATTTAACAAATTGATATTTACATAAATACATAAATAAATAAACACTCTCATATTTATGAATTTAAATTACTGCTAAAAAAAAGACACTATCATATTTTCTTAATATTTATTAAACTACAGGTCGTCACAGTACCAGCTACATTTTGCCTTATGTGATGACAACTAATGTGGCAGAAAGTCCAGCCGATCATACAATTTCATCAAATAATGCACTACCACTACCAGAACAGGCAGTTTAGCTGACGAAAAATTTTCGTCGGCCTGTTAAAAAAATTCGTCGGCTGCAACCTTAGCCGACGAAGGTTCGTCGGCTATAGTGTCGTCGGGAAAGGGTCGTCTGTAATGACTTTAGCCGACGAGACAAAAAATTTCGTCGGCTATAGTCATACTATAGCCGACGAATAATGTTTCGTCGGCTATAGTCCAACCTTTAGCCGACGACATAATGTCGTCGGCTATAGTCATACTATAGCCGACGACACTATTTCGTCTGCTAAAGTATGAACTATAGCCGACGAATAATGTCGTCGGTTATCTTCCACACTTTAGCCGACGAATAGTTTAAATTATTCGTCGGCTAAAATTTGTAATAAAAAAAATATAAAACATCTATGACCGACGAAATATTGTATTTTTCGTCGGCCTTATAGACATTTAGCCGACGAATTATGGCTTTTTTCGTCTGCTATAAGTGCATTCCAGTAAAAAAAAAAACCCCGAAATTTCTGAATTACCATTCCATGCAAGCTGCAAAAGACATATTTAACAATTTCATATAACCAACAACAAACACATAAAAGAATATATGAACTACATAAAAGTATCAATTTACATAAAAGTATATTATCAACTACGTAAAGTCTATATCGTCTAAATTGAAGTCATCTTCTGGGGGCTGCTGCGGAGGTTGCGGCGGCTGGGGTAGCGTCATGGGCGGAGGCATGGGCGGAGGCGGAAGTCCCTGACTCTGGGCAGCTGCAAAGTCCTGCATGTATTGCAACATCTGCTGCTGCTGGGCCTGCTGGATGGCATATAGCTCGGCAACATAGGCTGCCTGCGCGGTATTAAAGGCCGCCATCGAGGCAATATAGGCTTGCTGCGAGGCAGCATGCGAGGCAGCCTGAGCAGCTTGAGCAGCTTGCTGTTCTCGTAGTCTCTGAACTTCCGACTCTAGCTGAGTCGTCCTGTGCATCGTGGACGTGGTGCTGCCACTGGTCGAGGTTGCCTTTCGTTGAAATCCTGGAGTGTTCTTCAGGACCCCCTCGCCTCTCTTTCCTAGACCTCGACAGTAGAAGTTGTTTCCTCTCGGTGGGAAGGCTGTGCCCATGATCCTCGCCCCAATCGTCGGATCCGAATTGTCGATCCGGGACATGGCTTCGGACATCTCGGAATCCTGCGTGTCCGGCCATCCCTCCCTCACTAAGGTACTCAGGACCTCGTCACTAGCCTCCCTCACCCTCGCCTATATGGATAGGAAAAAAATTATTAATTAAAATTTTTACATAAATTTAAAAATTTAAAAACGTAAAGTGACTTACAATATCCTCCTGGGAGTCAGGATATGCCTTCTCGTACGTATAGACGTAGGGGTTGACTTCTGGATGTTCCTTGGCCTCCTCGTCCTTGAAGACACCGAACGGTCTAGAACCGGCATGATGGTTCCTTGTGTTGCGTTGCCGGTTCTGAGCGTTCACCCGGGAAACCGCCTTCAAAGAAAAAAGTAAACTATTAGTAGAATATTTTAAAACGCACGTACTTATTTTTAAATTAACTAACTAATTTATTTAAATACCTGTTTACGAGGGTTGTTGAATTCTGATGTCAGAAGCCAACGCCACTCGTACTCCCTGTACTGGAACTCAGTAGGGGTACCAGAACGTGCGTTCCCGTGCTTAGTCCAATGGGTCCGCAGCTCGTTCTTCCACTCCTTGTACCTACAGATACAACAAAAATATTAGAAATATTATTAATATCACATACAAAATTGTTTTTCATTAACTTCCCAACGTACCTTCCCCCATGCACAACGTCGGCCCAGCTGTCCCTCAGGTGCTCGGGAACCTCAAACCACACATGCATTTAACCGATTATTATTAGTTTAGCTTTTCGAGAAATCAACAATTTAATACATAATATTATTTTGTAAACTCACCGACATCGCGTTGTGGACCATGTCCTTAACCTCCTGCGGGACCTCGCCCCAGTCGGACCACAGCATAGGGACTCTATCCCTAATGAGAGCACCCAAGCGGCCGGAGTACATCCTCGACTTCCCGCCCGATACTGCGTGGCCATCCCCGTCAGTATCGATGGGGATCCTCCCCATGGTACTCACCATCTTCTCGAGAGCTTTCCCTGTGACGGGGCCTCTCTTCTTCTTTGTGCCTATGACATGATTCGGCCAAATTGATTATTAAAATATATATATATGACCCTTTAAAAGTAATCAAGTTGCCTGACTGATTACCTGAGGAGCTCGTGACGGATTCCGGCTCTGTCGCCGATGATGATACCCTCGCAGAAATAAGAGGCGTATCAAAAGGCAGGAACCGGTACGCCGCTGATGGAGCCACTGGCGGGGGCAGTGGATAAATCGGCGTCCCTGAGTCATCGACTACAGGTATCGCCGGTATCATCCGCGGAAGGAACAGATGAGGCGGCGGCATCTGTACCCCAGATGACCCACTATCCGAAGAAGTAGGACCCGGAGTGGGCGCCCGGTGTATCTCGGGCATACGAGGTGCAGACACCTCCGTCAAGGGCCTCGGGGAACGAGGGACGGCCGCCTGCCTCGATGAAACGGGCACCTCCGGCGCTGTCTCCAGAAGGCTCGCACGTCTGGCTGTCATGTGGCCCTGAAACGTCGTTTGAGGGTTGCTAGAGGTTCCCTCAGACGATTCGGACCTTTGGCCCTTCGAACTCTTCTTCGATCGAAAAAAGCCGCTCATCATATTTATAATATTAATTAAAGGCTTTAGATTATTTTGTCTTTGTTTTATAAAAAATTATACATTTTTAAAATTATACTTATTCAATAAAAATTTACACGCAAATACCAATATATATATATAGATATATATATATATATATATTTTACTTACATAACAATATTATATATTAACTAACATATCGTAAAACTAAATTCGAAATCAAAAATAAATTAACACATATATTCAAAAATAAACACATAAATTCAAAAATAAACACATAAACTAACATAATTAAATTAACACAAATTAAATTACAAAACAAATTTAATTAACACAAATTAAATTAACAAAAAAAATAGATTACAAGTTTTATTCCTTTCTTCAACTTCGCGTTTTCATCCCGATTCTCTAGTTAATCTAGTGTTAAAATTTTTAATAATATTAAAAATTACAAAACAACAATTCAATAATATTAAAACAATTTATTCATAATATTAAAAATTACAGAAATGTTAAAATTTAAAATGTTACAATAATTTTAAAATTTTGTAATGTTAAAAATTACAAAAATGTTACAATAATTTAAAATTTTGTAATGTTAAAAATTACAAAAATTTAAAATGTTACAATAATATAAAATGTTACAACTTCGCTGGGTCACTTTGTTTTTTTAACCATCATTTTTATAATTTAACAACCTTTTAAATTATTATTTGTTAAATATTTATCCGATTTTTACACAACTCACTTGTCCAATATAATTTACAAATTTAACAAGATGATTACATTAAAATAAATTTTATTAGTACATATCCAACTACTGTATACACACCTTCAAATTATTTTTGTTACGGTCATTCTCAGTAAGTTACGAATCGGTCATTCTCAGTAAGTTACGAAACTACAAATTACGTTAGCACATATCCAACTACTGTATCCAACTACTGGTACTACAAATCGAAACCCAACACATACAAGTTACGGTCATTCTCAGTTTTATACAACCAAAATGGCAAAACGCAGAAGCAATCATCAATCCATATATTTTATTTGCAAAAAAGAAATCGATGAATTTGGGGTTTATGGGAGCGTACCTTGAGCAGACAAACAGCACCACTAGCGTTTTGGAGACCGGGAGACCGGGAGGGAGGAGGGAGGAGGAGGAGACCGGGAGACCGGGAGGGAGGAGGGAGGAGGAGGAGACCGGGAGACCGGGAGGGAGGAGGGAGGAGGAGGAGACCGGGAGGGAGGAGGCTAGGGCTAGGGTTGAAAAACTGCAGAAATGAGGGAGGAGGCTAGGGTTCGCAATTAAAACCCGAGGACTTTAGCCGACGAAATAATTTGTTCGTCGGCTAAAGAACAAAATTTCGTCGGCTATACATATATTCGTCGGCTAAACCTTTGAAATTCGTCGGCTAAACCTTTGAAATTCGTCGGCTAAACCTTTGAAATTCGTCGGCTAAACCTTTGAAATTCGTCGGCTAAACCTTTGAAATTCGTCGGCTAAACCTTTGAAATTCGTCGGCTAAACATTTGAAATTCGTCGGCTAAACATTTGAAATTCGTCGGCTAACCTTTGAAATTCGTCGGCTAAACCTTTGAAATTCGTCGGCTAAACATTTGAAATTCGTCGGCTAAACCTTTGAAATTCGTCGGCTAAACCTTTATACATTTGGCATGTTGTTCTGGTGATGACCAAACTTGAAAAACACAAATCCAACCGTCAGATCTTACCATCATGATAAAATACATGTATGGGAAAAAATTCAACTTGATCCGAAAAGAATAAGGGCTCGATCCGGACGGTCAATCTCGTAAGTCAAACCCCTAAACGCACGGAAAAGGTCGTTCGACCGTCTAAATTACGTATTTTGGCCGGACCTCTAACTGAAAATAGTTTCAAACCGATGACACGCAACAATTCGTACAAAAATTTTACGCAAAATAACCACCGAACCCGGGGCTACCCATAGGGAGAAAGAATGGAAAATTGAATTGACCGCTACTATCGGCACCGAGACATGACCGGAATACCGTGATTTTTCAACCGTAGACTTATTTCACCATTCTAATCATGTCTTATTTCATGACTTTTTTACGTTTGAAGGATCTACGTATAGTTTGTTTTTGAAACGGAACATTTACATAACACTTGGTAAACAAGTTATACAACATTAGTACACATGTTGTGATCGTGATGATCAAACTTGAGAAACACAAATCCAGCCGTCAGATCTGACCATCATGATAAAATACATGTATGGGAAAAAATTCAACTTGATCCGAAAAGAATAAGGGCTCGATCCGGACGGTCAATCTCGTAAGTCAAACCCCTAAACGCACGGAAAAGGTCGTTCGACCGTCTAAATTACGTATTTTGGCCGGACCTCCAACTGAAAATAGTTTCAAACCTATGACACGCAACAAGTCGTATAAAAATTTTACGCAAAATAACCACCGAACATAGGGCTATAGTAGGTAATAGAAATATTTTAGGGTTTAGCCGACGAATACCCTAACATATTCGTCGGCTATAGTATGTAATTAAAAAATACAAAAAAATAACTATAGCCGACGAATTATTAGGTTATTCGTCGGCAAAAATAATATTAGCCGACGAATTACAGTTTATTTCGTCGGCTAAAGTGAGTAATTAAAAAAATAAAAAAACAAGTTTAGCCGACGAAATTAAGTCTTTTTTCGTCGGCTAAGGTAGTTTAGCCGACGAATCACAGTTTATTTCGTCGGCTAAAGTGTGTAATAAAAATAAATAAAAAAACATCTATGGCCGACGAATTAAGGCTTTTTTCGTCGGCAAAAAACATCTTAGCCGACGAATTATTGTATATTTCGTCGGCTAAAGTAAAAAAACAGGGAAAAAAAAACAGACGATATTCATAAACCATACATTAAAAAAAACCCTGTTCATCATGTATCACCAAAATCTCATATATTCATAACTGAAATATGAATTCAACATATGTGTAAACTATATATAAAGGAAAAAGTCTTTGAAAAATTATACAAATTAATCGGAATCATACATTAAAACTAAGGCTCGTAATCGGAATCATCCGATGAGTCTTCTTCGGTGTCAGAATTAATTTCTGGTAATATATGTATTTCCTCATCACCAGAGTCTTCGTCTGACTCTTGATTTGGATCAACATCAACAAGCCTTGGCTCTTCATCACGAATTCGCACCGAACGACCCGCTTTAAAATTATTAAGGCGAATGGTAGAGGAGTTAGGAATACCTATTGCGTTGGGCTCTTGATACGCAACATCTTCTTCCTCGCCTTCGGCCTCTCCAAGTGTAGCCGCCCGATAAATGTTTCGAGGGTGCACAAGGTTGACTACTTTCCACGCGTCACCCTTAGCAAGGTCATCAAGATAAAACACTTGTTTTACCGATGTGGCAAAAACGAAGGGGTCATCCTCGTAAGAACTTGTAGCAGTGTTCACCGATAATATTCCGTACTGATCGGTCTTCATGCTCTGCGGCCTAGTATCAAACCATCTACACTTGAAGAGGTGCACTGTCATGCCTTCACCGTAAACGAGTTCCACCACTGAATCAAGAACACCGTAATAGTCAACTCCATTCCGCCCACCATGTGCCATGACCCCAGAATTCTGTGTTCTCTTTCTGCTGTCTCTTTGTTCGCATATAAATTGCACGCCATTCACCTTGCACATCAGATAAACTCTTGAGACTATCGGCTTCATGGCTAGAAGTCTTAGTTCGTGCGACCAATTTGGGTGACCATCAGATTGAATATGGTTCATCTGCAACCAACCATCTCAACTGTAAATATGGATAATTATGCAATAAACATAAACCCGTAGAGAAAAATTAAATTACGTACCCAACCGCCAAAATAATCTGCGAACTCCCTGTTGTGGTACTCGAGATCACCTTGAATGTTGGGATGATTGAGATGGATGTCTTTCCAGTATTCAACTTCTGGACAGTTAATCAATACCCACCAGTGGGCAATGACTAGCTCATGTGGTTGCAACTTGTAGGAGTTTGGCAAAATTCCATACACTTCAACATCACTAGAGACTATGGAAAGATTGAACTTCGGTACATCTACCGGCATGGTTTGCGGAGTTTCCTTCAACGCTCCTAAATACAACTTCATGTAGGTGACGCACTCGTGCGCAATATATGCTTCAGCTATACATCCTTCAGGAGCGGATTTATTAGCCACATAATCTTTGTAGTCTCCAAGTTGCCTGTAAATCAAGTTGCAAAATGTTATGATTATTGAACATACTTACGTTTGAGGAATTCATGAAAGTAAAAAACGTACCTTTCCATGGGATACATCCAAGTGTAGTGTACTGGACCGGTAAGCAACAATTGCTCGGGAAGATGGATCATCAGGTGAGGCATGATGTCAAAAAAATTTGGAGGAAATATCCTCTCAAATTTACACATGATATAAATGATGTCCATTTGCATTTCCCGGAGGTCACATCGAGACACTTCCCGTGTGCATAACTTCTGGAAAAACCTTCCCAACGCTACTAACGGCTCCACCACCTGACGGGGAAGGAACGGTCGAATGAAAACAGGGAAGAGACGTTGCAGCAGGATATGACAGTCATGACTCTTCAACCCGTACATCTTATTGTCCCGGAAGTTCACACACCGGGCAATATTTCCTGCATAGCCTGAAGGATACTTCACACAACTCATCCACCTGAAAATTAGGTTCTTCTGGTCAGGCTTCATGGTGTAAGGAGTTTGAGGCATTTTTTTCTTCCCTTCTTTCAACCACAAATGTCTTCTTATTCCGCATTTTTTTAGATCAATGCGTGCCTTAGGACCGTCTTTCGTCTTCCCCTCCAAATTCAGCACTGTGCCCACCACACTGTCGCACACATTCTTTTCTATGTGCATCACATCCAGGTAGTGCCTGATCAACAACTTACTCCAGTATGGGAGTTCCCAGAATATGCTCTTATGTGTCCAGAATTTGTACCTGTCGGGTCTTTCAGGTATAGCCGCCACAATGTTGGGATGATTGCTGAGCTGCCCAAAATTGTACTCATTAAGCACCGCTAAAATGTCTTCCCCCGTCCATCTTCTGGGAGGCACGCCGTGTTCTACGGTCCCATCAAATGCCTTTTCATCGAACCGCCATTCGTGATCATATGGAAGGAAAGCACGGTGACCCAATCTGCATATCTTGTTGCAATGACTGCTGCTCCCCTCATCGCTAAGGCACTCTGGACAAGCCTTGTATCCCCTAACAACGTTGCCCGACAACATCCCACGGGCAGGAAAATCACTGATGGTGCCAACAACCATGACATGCATCTGGAACATCTCGTGCGTGTACTTGTCATAAGTGGGATGACCAACGTCCCACAAAAATTTAAGCTCTTCAATCAAAGGTCTCAAGTACACATCGAGACACTTCCCCGGATAACCGGGCCCCGGAATCAACAAACTCAACATATTGTACTCTTTCTTCATGCACATCCATGGGGGAAGGTTGTACGGTACCAAAATCACCGGCCATATACTGTATTGCAGACTCATGTTCCCAAAAGGGTTGAACCCGTCGGATGAGAGCCCGAGCCTCACATTTCGGACCTCTGACGCAAATTGAGGAAACTCCCTGTCTATATGCTTCCAAGCCTCCCCGTCAGCAGGGTGTATAAGGGTATCTTCGTCATGCAATTCCCTATCAGCGTGCCATCTCATCGCTTCGGCCGTGTGTGAAGACATGTACAACCGCTCCAACCTATCCGTCAAAGGGAAATACCGAAGTACCTTTACAGGTTTCCTGTTGCCTGCAGGAGTCAGCTTATATCTGTCAGTGTGACATACCGGACATGCGTCAAGGCCACCAAGGTCATTCCCTTCTGGATCTTTACCCCAAAAGAGAACGCAGTCATATCTGCATGCATGGATCTTGATGTAGGAAAGCCCAAGATATTTCAGGATACATCGGACCTTCCGATGAGTGGTAGGAAGACGATGACCGTTGGGCAGCATCGAAGCAGTGTACTGTAGATACTCATCAACAGCCTTCACGGTCGATTTTGTCTCAACTTTAATCCTCATTACGTCCATCACACTTTCAAGAACGGTCTTCGGACAACCGGGGTACACAGGGGTCTGTTGGAAAGCAAGCAGTTTGTTGTACTTTTCAATACCAGCAGTGTTCACAGCTCTAGGGAAGGGCTGCACCGGGTCAGGCATATACTGTCCTTGAGCGCATACACCGCTCTCATAAGGAAACATGTCGTTGATGAATGTCGTTGTTGGATCGTTGGTTGTACTAGCACTGCCCGTCTCGGAAAATTGGCCATGATCATGCGGACCCCCTGATGATGTTTCACCGTGATATAACCAACATGTGTACTTCTCCCAAAACCCGTTACTCCTCAGGTGCTGCCATACTTTGTCAATGGGAAATCGATACATATCGCTGCGACACTGACATTTCGTGCACGGGCAATAGAAAATTGTATTCCCGTTAGCATTATCCATCGCATATTCTAGAAAACTCATAACTCCTGCACCGTATCTTTTGTCCCATTTTGGAAGCGAAATCCAACTCTTATCCATATCCTGAAAATATAACAAAATATATATATATTTATAACGATGCTAGCTAATTATTAATAAAATTTCATGCCATATATAAAATCTCAATTCATTTAGTATATATATATTCTACGTACGTACTACAACTAATTAATTACAAAATTATCATTATGAACTCATATATATCATCAACAACTTCATACCATATCAACACAATAATATTATAAATTAATATTAACATATATATATATATATATTTACTATTTATTAACAACAAATTAATTCATATATATTATCAATTCAAATCATCAACCAAATCGATCAACACATATATATATACATCCAACGTACTCAAAATTAATCAACTCAATCACAATCAAAATCAATAAACTCAATTAATCACACTAATTAAAATCGATCAACTCAAATAAAACTCAATTAATCAACATATATATACATATACGTACCTATATATGGCTCCACAAACTGATTATGGACAGATTTCGACAACACCCAAACTTTTTCTCCCCTTTTTTCTTCTCCCGTTTTTTTTTCCGTTTTTTTCGAAATGAGCTGCTGCTGCCCAGATCTGCAAATATAAAGCACTTTAGCCGACGACTATGAATTTCGTCGGCTAAACCTTTAAATATTTCGTCGGCCATGGTTTGTGCACTTTAGCCGACGACATAAATTCTTTAACCGACGAAATTTTTTTTCGTCGGCTAAAGTTTGTCATAGCCGACGAAAATTTAAAATAGCCGGCGAAATAAAATTTCGTCGGCTAAAGTGGAAATCATAGCCGACGAAAATTTACCTTAGCCGACGAAAGAAATTTTCGTCGGCTAAAGCCCACTATAGCCGACGAAAAAATGCTTCGTCGGCCTGGTTTTTTTTTTTCGTCGGCTATAATCTTTCTTCTGGTAGTGTACTGCAAAAAAAAAAATTATATGACAGCAACTTTATGACATTTGCTCGAAAACGTCATTGTAAACTCTTTCTATGACCTTTTTGAAAGCAAACGTCATGAATTTAAACATCGAAGAGTTCCTTTTTGTAGTGTTAATTTCAAATGGGATACTTGAAGCTTGCCACCACGTACACTGCCGTCAAAGCTCATTTGTGCATCGATAGCCTTCTCCAAAACCTTTAAATCCTGAACAACTTTGGTAACTGAGGCGGGCACTTAAGGGAGGTGGTTCCTCGACCCTGCCATTCTTGTAATGTGATAGCGGCTTCAAGAGCGTTATATGAACGAGCTTCTCTTGGACTAGAAAATCAATTTTGGAGGGTTTTGGGTTTGGAGTCCATTCGTGTTTTTGAGGAAAATGCAAGAGAGGGTGAGCGTTTGAATGTGATGACCTTAGAGGGGCCGGGGAGGCTATGGCGAATTGTTGCATGTGCCTCGTATTCAAACAGGAAATAAATTATGTTGTGGAGGTTGAAGTGGTTTCAGATCCGCTTCATATCTTGGACCTGAAACATCATCCTCAATCAAAGCAAAAGAGAAAGGTGGAGGGCGGATTTTGGCGTCCGCGTCAAGAGGCGGAACCGGAGAAAGGAAGAGGCGCAGTTGGGGTCAGAGAGGACGTCAGTGTCGGTGTCCGGTCGGCATCAGAGGTGAAGACAGTTAAGGTTTGGGTTGGGCTGAGAATGAAAATTTGGGGTTTGAGGCTTTAAGCTTAATTTGGGTTCGAGGAAGTTGTGTGAGATGTGTGTGGAAATGTTTCAAGTATTAGGTCGAAAGTGGGAAAATGAACATCATAGCGAAAGTTTTATGACATTTCCGAATGTCATGGTCTATTCTATATATGTTTATCAAACGTCATCAAAATATGAGATGTGAAATCCACACACACTAAAATATAATCCACATATTCACTTTTCATTTTTAGTAATTATTATCATATAAAGATAAAATTAAAGTCAGTAACTGAGGACAAAATTTAAGTTACTAAAAAAAGAAAATAGATATGTGAATTACAATTTGGGGTGTGTATATTTACTTCCCTAAAATATATATATCTTTCATGACGTTTTCTAATAGTCACGGTGTAATACCCTAGATTTTCATATCTTTTCCCTTGTATAATTTCCATATTTAATGAAGAATATTTATGGAAATTCTTATTGTTTGGTGCGAAGTTGAAGTTGAGGAGTTTATTTAAAATGCTTTGACGTTTAAGGGACCCAAAAGTTGACTTTATTTTCCGTGAGTTATCTTCGAAAACTTCCTTCATGAAAGTTGTAGAGCTCGTCAATACGAGTTCGTAGACTTGTGGCACGCATGAAACGAACATCGTATGAAGAAGTTATGGTCAGAGGAAGTTAGGTTCCGGGTATGGAAAGTGTTTAAGTATATATTTTTGTGGGAGTTGATTTTAGGAACCCTAAAATCAGCTCACTTTCTCTCTCTTCCTCTCCCGACTTCTTCCGTGCAGCCTTCTTTCACCGGGCTAGCTTCGTCGTCCGGCCACCGTTTGGACCGCCGCTGGTCCCGTTCGAATCCCACAAGTGTCCTCTTCAAGGCTGGGCAACCACTGCTAGTTGTTGCTCGCCGAAAACGGAGCTCTTGGCCAGCAAAGGGCGCTGCTGTGTCGTCGGTCGGAACAGCCGTATACGGCGGTGACGAGGGGCAAACCTAGGTGAGTTTTGATCCTCTCCTCCTCCTAGTGATGGCTAAGCTAAGATTGAAGCAAGTTTTGAGTTTTTTTTAGCCCGGAATTGCAGGTGTAGAAGTTTGGCTCGGGTTGGTTTTTCGGGGCACTTTCCGGCCGGTTCCGGTCAAAATTGGTTGAAACCTCATGGTATTAAAGTTGTTTACCTTACTTCAAGCTTCAACTTTTTTGTTGAGAGTTTCCCTAAATTGTGAGGTTGGTGGTGGCGTGTGGGAGTACTTCCGGGCAGGGTAGAGGTCTGTTTTGCTGTGTTAGCTAGTCCTTGTTGATGTTGGTGTGTGAAGTTTGAGTTTTGATTAGGTTTTGCATTGTATGTGCTAAGTTGGTTCTAAGTGTTTGTTAGGTCGGAAGCTTGGAAAAAAATTGGTCTTGGAGGTAGTGTGATAGTTGTTGAGTGTCCGATGACCTTGGGAGGTCTTGGGGGAAGGATTGTCCTTCTTTGGGCAACCTTTAAATTAAGGATACTTTGATCATTGTTGTGTTTTTACTAAGGTTTTAATTGTGTAATTTTAGGTGGTTTGTGAGGTTGTTGTTAGCTTGGCTCGTGCGTTTTTGTGAAGACGCAGCGGGAGTATTTAGGTGAGTAAATCTCACCAAGGTTTACTTTTAAACCAAGTTTAATTATGGTCGTTTGTTGATGATTGATTTTGATGAGAATTATGATGATTGATTTTGATGATGATTATAAATAAATAAATGAAGAAAAATAATATTATGTTTGATTGGTTTTAAAAATATATGAGCTTGATCGTCAACGGCTCATAGGTAAGGTAAAACAAGTTTTTTCTTTATTTTTATGTGTTACTCTAAAGCTCTTATGATCATATTTTTATTAAATGGTGAGAAGTTATGTTTTTGGAATAATTTTTATTATTCATATAATTATATCCTTGTGAAGGATATAATTTTATGATGTAAATCTTGTGATGTTGTTAATGATGTTGCATTATGGTGATTGTTGGATAAATAGCCAAGTCGGGTTCCAAGCCTTTAATCGGGTGATTGGTTGCGGCTAAGATGCTATTTATCATTTTTATTATGTTGTGATATTAGACAGTCAAACCGGGTTTTCAAGCCTTTGGCCGGGTGATTGGATGCGGTTAGAAATAGAGCTCTAGTCCGTCTGTCTGTGTACGTCATGGGGGATATACCTTATCGTATCTGGGTTCCATGGGTACACTCTTTATTGTTGTAGGCTATGAGGGGTATTTCATCAATACATGACTCATGGGTACATGTTATTTTAAAAAGTGTTGGATTTTTGGTTATAATCTTTGAGATATTTGCTTTTGTGAAATTCTAGATGTGAGAATTTTGTGCTTTTGAATTTACTCATACAAGCTTTTTAGCTTACCGGGTTTGTTAATTTACAATCCCAGTGCACCAATTCTTGGTGTAGGGGTTAGACCTGCAGGTGAGGATCAGCAGGGTTGAGGCGGAGGCGTAGTGATAGGGTTTTCCCCTATTTTTTTTGTCAAACTCTGTATATTTTTAGTTTCGAGTAGACAGTATTAAATCATGAGATTGTTCTCATGTTCTTGTTTTGCACGTTATGTAATACAAGGAAGTGTAATCTTAATTTCAGATATAGTTTTTGTGG
The DNA here is from genome assembly GCA_034370585.1 of Fragaria x ananassa. Taxonomy (NCBI): domain Eukaryota; kingdom Viridiplantae; phylum Streptophyta; class Magnoliopsida; order Rosales; family Rosaceae; genus Fragaria; species Fragaria x ananassa. The sequence continues at coordinate 6,426,087 of CP139753.1, forward strand.
GAAATTCTATTCTGTAATTGTTCTTGTTATTGTTGTAGTAGTTGTTGTTGTTGGAACATGTTGGGTTGTTAATATTTTAAGTTAGATCATGCCAAAATTTTTGAAAATTCTCTTTCGAAAATTGGGGCGTGACACACGGCCAAATAATCATTGACGACATTTACCGAACGTTATAAAGATATTTTTCTTGACGTTTAAAAGTTGTCATAAGAATGATGACAGTGGTTAAACATCATTAGAAAGATCATATAATGACATTTTTGGCCTAACGTCATAAAATTACTGTCCTTACAAGACAATATTAGTAGTAGTGTGTATGTACAGGTGCATCCTACTTTAGTAACAATCATCGAAAGAGAGGTTAGACAAAGAAACTTGAAATTCATCACAACTTTATAATATTATACACAATGCAGAAGGCTTGCACATCCAAGACCAATAGATAAAACTTTTGAAAAAAAATTGTACCACAATGAAATATTCCAACAACCAAAAATTTATGCAATGTTTCTTGAGCAAGTTCTTTTCCACTTACTCGAGCAACATTATGAATACATGAAATACATAAATCAGCATCTGTTTATTCATCCTCTATTTTGTTCTTCTTCTTTATCATTTGTGCCTCGATCTGACAGTTCGAGTCCGCACAGATTCTCTTTGGTCAGAGATCTCTACTTGCAACGCTAGATGTTTTTGGCTAGAGAATTAACAGGTCGGAAGATCCTTTGGAGGAGGTAGAAGTGATTGATTAGGTCCTTTCCCATTGTCCACCAAAAATGCCATCTTAAGCCCCCATGATGTGTGCACTTCCAAATGACAATGCATAAACCAAACACCTGAAAAATGATACACATAACGAAAGGGGTAAGACACCAAAATGAAGAAATCAAAAGTTATAAGCAGCTACAAGTTATTCCAAAATGGGTGAGGAATTTCTGTATGAGGTCGTTAGGTCTAAAAGGTGATGACAACTTACCAGGATTATCTGCGATAAATCGGATTGCTACCCAACCACCAGATGGAACACTAATTGTGTTCCTTTCAACAGGATCAACAAGATTGAAGTTCTTAGGATCGGTCTTGGGGTTGTAATTGCCAAGTCCCCTGCCAATCGCAAAGAAATTGAAGCCATGCAGATGTACTGGGTGGTTCTCAGGGGCTATAATTCCAGTGTCTTGCAGCACAAGTTGAACAGTCGAGTTATAAGCCAACCTATAAACCTTTGTCCCATTTGTAGTCGCCAGACTAGAATTTGCTGGGAGGCCTCCAGAAAAGTTGAAAGCGTTTGGTGGGTTAGCTGGAAAATCAGTGGTGAAAACCCCTTTGGTTTTGAAGAAATGTGCTTGAAGCAGAGCTGTGGTTGGCATAACAAATGTGACATTGTTAATACTGGCCACCACACGGCTTCCATTACCAGCTTTGCAACTAGGGCATGGATTAATGCCTAACCCAACTGTGAACAGAAGGTTGTGATCAATCTTTAAGGGGACTTTGGCAGGAAACTTCTTTGTGTTCAGGCTTCTGAGAGAGTCGGTAAAACTGTTGGCGACTTGGGTAGCATTTTGAGGAGGTGGGCTCGTGAGAATTGTGGGTGAGTTAGAAAGTGTGCCTGAATAGTGCACAGTGGCAGTGGACGTCAGGTTGTCTACGGCGATACCGGGAGTGTCTAAGAATGGTGAGGCGGCAACCAAGTACTTGCCGGACTTTTGGTTTGCAGTGATGAGAGCATTCGTGGTTTGTCCAGGGGCGATCACTATGGTGTCAGTTTTGAAGGGTTTTACATAGGTGGCGTCGACTTCCACTATCGTCAACTTATGTCCGGCGATTTTGAAGAAGAGCTCTTCATTGAGCGCAGCATTGATGATGCGGAGCAAGTAGGTCTTGCCGCTTTCCACAGACAACTTGAAGCCATCTGCATTTGATTAGCATATATAACATATATTAGCTACTAGTGCGTTTAAAAATATAACATGTTTGATTGTTTGCTGTTTTTTTTTTTTTTTTTAATGAATATTATATTAGGCAGAATCTGAGTACCATCTGTGGTACAATTTGGAGAGACCAAGCCTGGATGACCGTTAATAGTGTGAGCATCTGACACGTTAGGTGCTAAACCACCTTTGAGAGCTTCATTGATCACTGCTTCAGTATCTGATTTCCACCATTCACCTGAAATTTGTACACATATTTCGACGATATTAAGCCCAGCATAACCTGGAATCAGTATGCTACTAGTTTGATATTGAATTAGTAAAGATAAATCTTACCTAACACAACTGGAACTTCCTTGTGGGGTGTTGGGAAAGGATAAGGCACACCACGCTTGGGCAGAATGACAAGAGCACCATAGACTGTGGCTCTTAGCCAGAGAATATGTGCATGCCAAAGAAGTGTGCCTCTCTGGCCTGTGATGGTGAAGTTGTATGTAAAGCTTTGGCCTTGAGGAATAGGGCACTGTGTGATGTATGCTGGTCCATCTGACCAACCGGTCCGGATTTGCCGGATACCATGCCTGCCGGACAGAAAGGTTAGTCGGAAATTAACTTGAAGTTATCTTCAATTACAAGTGATTATATAGGGATGGATGCTAATTATTCTCACCAGTGAATGGAAACGTTGTACTTGACATGGTTGGTGACTTTGACAAGAACGGTGTCGTCTTCCCTGGCATAGAGAGTTGGCCCTGGGAAACGACCGTTGATGGTTACAATTGGCTTGGTGGAGCATAGTCTGGTAGTGTTTCTCAGCACCACCTGCGTACGTTAACAAAAGATGGCAAAGTTAGGTTTTAGTTTTTGCAGTCTACATCGATCACAAAGTAGAGTATGAAATACTGTTATTTGGTAGAAAAATGATCGAAGGTGTGACTTTTAGGTTTTGAGGGTGTACCTTCCATGCACTTAACTTTTACACTACTATTTTTTCAATTTAGCTAAATAAAATCTATATATATTTCTGCTTTGAAATAATTAGGCACACCATCCTCTTAGGTCTTATTAGCTAGCTTTTAGTTTAAGAAATCCATGCATATGTCTGTGACCACTGATCAGAGACTCTGTGGTTTCATCGATCTCCAATCTGTATGGCAAACATTCATGCTACATTGTACACCTCTTCCATGAGTGTCTCCGAATAATATGCATGTAAACATTTGATATTAACTAAAGAAATGAAACAAACTCTAATGAAATGAAACAAAAATTAAACAACTTACATTAAACTTGTAGTGACGAACCCTGCTCTCAACCAAAGCCGGAAGAAGGCAAGCCAGAAGAAGTAGAAGAACTCGAATCCACGAAGCCATTTTAATAGAGGAATTCGAATCGTTCTGCTTCTCTGGGCAGTAGTACCAGTAGTAGTAGTACTACAGATAAAATATTCCAGGTCTTCGTTTTGTTTGTGTTGTTGATAAATTTTCATGGTGACTGGCCAGCACAATTGTTATATAGGGTGACGAGAGGCATTGCTGCCAAGTCGTTTTTCTTAGGTTAGGTGGACATAGTGGCATTCTTTACAAATAAGACTTCTTAAGCCTAACCAAGGTGTTTTCCCTCACATTTCTTACATATTACTTAAAGTTCGTAATCCACCACTGTAGCTGTCTATATTTTTCTGGTAAACAACAATTTATATGTAATTAGCTTTATCATTCAATTCCCTCTTATCAGGTTCCATTAAGTTTTTACAAAACAAATTTGGTTATTTTTGTTTGTTTCCGAGTTGAGACAATCAATTAATTGTGTCTTCCATCTAGTCATAAATTTAAGTAACTATTATTACAGAAAGGCCTTATCGATCTGAGTCTCTTCTTCTGTTTCTGTATTAGAGAAAGTATTCCTCGAATTCTTGATCGAACCTTGTAGTAGTGCAAATTTATAGCACTCTAGCTTCGGGTGCTGTTTTAAAGCTTAATCTTTTTCTCTCAGAGCTAATTTTGAGCAACAGATGGGCACATGTTTCAATTCACTAGTTTTAATCTAATTTTTGTAAATGATGGTGCAGTTACATACTAATCACTAACCATCCAAAGTATAAAGACATAAACAGTAAATTAACTAGGTAGCTAATTAGCTAGGTTAAATTTTGTTAATGACTTTCTTTTCGATTATGTTCGGAGTTTATATGTATCTTTTAATTCAAATTTACTAAATATATTGAGAGATTAGGTCCTCAATAGAAGTTGAATTGGATTGAACACACACCCCACACCCCTCCTTTCCCACACTACCAGAAAATGGGTCTTGGGCGACGAAACAAAAAAAACCGGGCGACGATTTTTTTTTTCGTCGCCTAAGAGAAAACTTAGGCGACGAAAAAAAAATTGTCGCCCAAGAAAAAAAATAAAATCGTCGCCTAAGGCTAAATTTCGTCGCCTAATATAGAAACTAGGGCGACGAAACAATATTTCGTCGCCTAAGATATTTATTTCGTCGCCTAAGATATTTAAATTATTTATAAATTTATAAATTTCTGTTATTTTTAATTAAATTTTAGTATTACAAAAATTTAAAGAAATGTAAAAAAAAAATTCCAGCAAAAATTAAAAAAACATTATTTATATATTTAAAAAAATTATTTAAATATTTTTTTAAAAAATTTAAATATATCTTAGGCGACGAAATTGCTAAATCGTCGGGCAAGGACTTACCATATAAGACGACGAAAAAAAATTATCGTCGCCTAAGATGTAGTGATCTTAGGCGACGAAATATTTAGTTTCGTCGCCCCAGGTTATAATATCTTAAGCGACGAAAAAAATTTTCGTCGGCCAAGGTGTTAAATCTTGGGCGACGAATATTTTTGGGCGACGAGAAGTATATTTTAGGCGACGAAATTCGTATCGTCGCCTAAGAATTACTCTTAGGCGACGACGGAATTAATTTTCGTCGCCCAAGTTCTTGGCCGACGCACTTCTGGCGACGACGTCTTGGCCGACGACATGTCGTCGCCTAAGTACTTAGGCGACGAAATTTTTTAACAAGGCGACGATTTTTTTTCGTCGCCCAAGTTGAAATTTCTGGTAGTGCCATCACATTTTAAAGGAAAGAGATGTTGGAAATTATGTAATAATATCCAATATGAATGAAAATAAAATTACTCATGACTTTTCCATTTGAAAGGGTGTGTCTTTTTCAATATGTGTCTTTAGGAATAAGTGTGTCTCTTCAAGGAGATAAGTGAACGGACATGTTGGTTCACTTGGGGTTCTATATAAACCCATACTCATTTCTCCTTAAAGATAAGATTGAGAATCCTCAATTCTTCTACATGTCTTTTTCGTGTCAAGAGAGTATAAGATACAATTTATGGTTCGCTAGATTCCAAAATTGCGGTGCTTCTATTTTGGATCATCGATTGTTGTATTCTACAAGGCGGACGCCCATCGAACTACAAGCACAAGGGTAGGGGCGAAATCTGTCTTTAGTCAAGTGCATTTATGCATGCCTCAATCGGAATATCAAGTCAGTTCTTTCTTTCTTTGTACTACTTTTATAGGATTCTTACACTATTTTACTCCTATATTAGGATTGATTCACTACTTTCAATCCTAAACGAATATTGTTATGTTTCTTATATTCTTTATTGAAATTTCTATCATATTTATAATCAAATATATGATTGTTCCCCAACAATCTAAAGACAGATGTCTAATGAAACAATCATGTGGGTATATGACGATTCTTCATTCTCAAGGACAAGACATAACTTGGCCAATATCACATTAGGAAAGTTCCAATGTGATATGTGTTGGAAGAAGTTCTTGCTAAAACTGATTCATGGAATCTTTTGTCTATTACGCATGAAAATACGTACACTTTTTCCAATTGGCTAGATGATGAGTTCTTGGTTGTATAGTAGTATACGAAAGAACATAGAGCTCTTGTTGCAATTGAAGAAAAATAGAAACAGAAAGAGTGAGAAGATGCATGATATATACTTGATCAATTAATTGATGGTAAAGATATTGTTCAGTTACCAGAAGTGTTTATATATTTCCATCATATGTATTGTATTTGAATAACTGCTGCGTTCATATATACCTTTTCGTTGTAATCATGAAATAGTGTGCAACTATATTGAATTGCATGATATGAAGGCATACATACTTATATATAGAAATACGTGTTTGTACATATATGCTTGCACTTAACATGAATTTGTAAATTATGATATGTGCTTATACATTATGAATCTCTGCAAACAAGCCGCATGAAACTGGTATTTACTAATTCATTATCTGACCAGGAAAGATATAGGCATTTTAATCGTGTATGCATATGTGAAAAGTTGCATCCGTTGAGTACTGCTTGTCTTTCTTTACATAATATCTTGATCATTTATCAGTTGACGCATATATGAAATTATGATTCAGTTAGTCAAGTTTCATAATCATGTTTAATAAACTCTTATCAAAGAATCTCTTCATATGTAAGCATGATTAAAGCAAAGAGAGAAGAGAGAAGTGCCTTTGTGTACGGGTCTCGATCGACCTACGAGGGAAACTGAGATCTTGACTTTATTCCATGAACTGGGCGAAATCAGACCTATGATTCAAGTCATATGGATGTATGAATGGCTGAATGACTACATTTGGAAAAGCCGAATATACGGTTTTATAAACTTGACGCATCTCAGATGCATACTGCAACTGAGATCATATATTGATCTAACCACGCATCGTGTAATATCTGGATTAGAATTGACTCTGTCTGTACATACCCTTTGGTGTGAGTCTGAAACTAGACTTAAATCATGACTTGTGATGTAATCAGATTTTATTTCTCTTGGGCGCGCATGAGAAGATGGTTATGATAAATTACTGCACGAGACTTGATACCCGATAGATATATATGAAGTGGCAAGAACGTAAAGCATTTCAAATGCCTAGCTAGCAGCTAGTGAGATTGTTATATATGTTTCTATAGTAACAGTGACTTGACGATAGACATTTGAAACAAACCAGTATGCAAGGATGCAAGATGTAAGATTGATGCATCGATCCTTTTGCCATTACTTTGTTTGTTTGTCTATATAGTAATCATGGATCTATATATAAAGAATATGTATGTATGAATAGATAATGATTTGTAGTTGCAATTCATGCAATATACATGCTGTACAAGTGACAATGATGTTATATATGGGCAGTCCATGGAACTCCATAAGTCATTTGTAATTGAAGAATTATATTATATGATCTTTGAAAGATTTCAAGGTCTTTATGATCATATAAGTAAGAAGCATCTTGCAAATTTAGTTAAGAAATCTCACGTCGTAAGAACTTGAAGGTTCATAGGCCAGAGAAAGATGTTTGAGGATTGCCTCAAGATACCCGAGGTTTGAGAAAGGCAAGAAGAAAGATAGAGTAATTATTCCACAAAAGAATGTGCTCCTAAATGAGGTTTGTGTGAATACATTACTAGCTTAATTGCATTACAAGAACCTATGATTGAAGGTTTACTTCTCAAATGTGGGGGTATTTATAATGTTTATAAATTTTATGTAATACAATTGAAGAGATAGTGTTGGAATGCTTTGGCATTTACATCTCTATATCGATCAAAATGATATGAACAACTACTCTCAAGTGAAATTTGATTTGATTGTCAACCTCATGGATCCAAATTATTTAAAGGTTTGACAAGAGAGATAGTTGATGATCGAGGGGAATGAGTTAAAGCCAATAACACAATGAGTCATTACTTGGCGGAAACCTAACCTAGCAACATTGGAGATCCCATGGTCTAGGTTCAATAGGCAAACTAGTTGGGGAAGACTCAAGATGCATAACACACAACTCACTCATTCCTATGATTAATGTGTGTTTTCCGTAGCTGTAATAAGGTTATGCTTTTGCATTTAATGATACTAATATCTTGTTATCAAGAAGAATATAGCGGAGTGTTCTTAATTAGTGTGATCACCTATATGAGAGTAGAAGTCGGGTCGCTTCTATGAGAATGATATGGCTAAGTTCTCTAGAGCTCTCATGAATGTGAAAATTGTTCAGGACCAAAATGAACACAACCGTAAGAACCATTGTGTGTTAGAATAAGAGATGTGTGAGGCTTATTGTCTTGGTTTACACAAACGGTGAATAGTTCAAAGATCTTCTACATCTACTATTTCACCAAGTAAATCTGATAGGTCTTCACTATGAAAGGTTCAAGTCCAAAAGACACCTCTTCAAATGCATCTCTTGTTTGCTTGTACTCTCTAATTCCTTGTCATTCATTGTCCTTGTCATTTTCATTCATGTGGGGGATTGTTGGAAATTATGTAATAATATCCAATATGAATGAAAATAAAATTACTCATGACTTTTCCATTTGAAAAGGTGTGTCTTTTTCAATATGTGTCTTTAGGAATAAGTGTGTCTCTTCAAGGAGATAAGTGAACGGACATGTTGGTTCACTTGGGGTTCTATATAAACCCATACTCATTTCTCCTTAAAGATACGATTGAGAATCCTCAATTCTTCTACATGTCTTGTTAGTGTCAAGAGAGTATAAGATACAATTTATGGTTCGCTAGATTCCAAAATTGTGGTGCTTCTATTTTGGATCATCGATTGTTGTATTCTACAAGGCGGACGCCCATCGAACTACAAGCACAAGGGTAGGGGCGAAATCTGTCTTTAGTCAAGTGCATTTATGCATGCCTCAATCGGAATATCAAGTCAGTTCTTTCTTTCCTTGTACTACTTTTATAGGATTCTTACACTATTTTACTCCTATATTAGGATTGATTCACTACTTTCAATCCTAAACGAATATTGTTATATTTATTATATTCTTTATTGAAATTTCTATCATATTTATAATCAAATATATGATTGTTCCCCAACAAGAGAGACATCAGCTGGTTCTTTTTGGTTAGGAGTTTATAGTGTATATAACTCGATCATCAGTTCATGTTCATTTTCCTAGTACGTGATGTAGATTTGTGGACAGTTTTGAGTTCTGGCAGAAAAGTTCGATCGAGTACGAGTGTGTACCTTATTTATAACTAGCGTACGCAAGGTAATTTCCCTCAAAAGTTAACGTAATTATTAATTAACTAAAACAGTTTGGAATTACCTATCTGTGGTAATTATGTATATAGCAAGACAGTACGAGTATTGATTGAAAAGCCATATACATATGATGAATATGAGAAGCTGGTGCATGCAGCCGTGCAGGTGAGTAGTTTGTGGGTGTCTGATACGTAGAGAGTTGGAAAATTAGTACGTGTATGAATCCAAGGAGGATGCTTAGGAACCAAAATAGTTGAAAGGTTGGGAAATGGCTTTCAGGTCACATATCAGATAGGAACTCCCAACAGCATAGCCATTATAGTTTTGTTTCAAAGTCAGACGAATTAAACCGACGGTGGGTAAGTCCATTTCTCATCACCGTGAGTCCTAATCAACTCTGAACTTTCTCTAGCTCCAACTGGCTAGTGACTTTGATCTGACCCTATATATCTATTTTTCACTTCAATTAGTTTTAATTTGTTCTATTTTTCTCCACTCTCAACAATCTCTATCAGTCTATATCTCAAATCACGTACAAACACGAACATTCGTTCAGGCAACAATAATGGTCAAATTCGATGGAAGCTAGCTAGGTAGTCTTCATCATGCAGTGCTAGCTCATTGCCAGCAGAAAGCTTGGCTTCAGCTGCTTCATGACTAAAGCTAATTGCTAGTTAGTCTTCAAATAATCTTCTTCATCATATAGTTCTTGTTTCCACTAAATAACATCAAAGAAAATCGATCCCTTTGCCCTTTTCTTGTCTTTTGAGTTGTGACCTATTGTTGATGTTGTACGCAGCTCTGTTATGGCAATGAGTTTCATACATGGTATGTAGAATTTGTCTTTCCTACACGTACGTGCATTGAGCTCAACCCTTCAAAGGCTTCACGTACTTTTCTTTTGCATAAAATATGACTTCATTGTATCATAAACTAGGTAAATCGTAGCATTGTAGTAGCCTCATTTAGTCGCATGATCTGATTTTAATTATATACAGATATGTGAGGTAACGAGTCGTATTTCCTAGGGCAATAAAAGGAAAGGAAGTGTGTTGAGTAACATGAATCAAATTTTCAAAACCATGCCATTAATATATAAGAATTTAGAACCAATTACAACCATAATTGTATGAATTGATATCTTGTCTCACATTGATTAGTGATCAATGAAAGTCGTAATTAAGAAGAGAATTACTATCCTTTGCATTGAAATTGAAAGCACGATTTCATCTGAAACTGTTGAAGCTAAACTTTCATACTTCAAGAGAGAGAGAAAATTGCTTTCGTAGAAAGTTCTATAGTTAGGAAGCTATATGTTTCGTGATCATTTTCGATGGTACAAAGTAAACATGTGACAATAGTCCCCGATCTGTAAAATCTAGGAGTAAATACTTATGACACCCTGTAGTTTACACCTAAAATCAGTTTTGTCCCTCACTTTTTTTTTTAAACTGGTATACCCCTATACTTTGAATTCTCGACTGATTTGTCCTTTTCCCAGCTGATTATGACTGTGACATGCTCATTAACAGTCTAAATAACCCTTCACTCTTATCTCTTCTAGCATAGTAATAGGGGGCTTAGACCTTGCTCTCAAAACCCAACCATTGAAGCTCTCACAAGCATTGTTAATGAGCATGTCACAGTCATAACCAGCTGAGAAAAGGGTAAATCAGTCGAGAATTCAAAGTATAGGGGTATACCAGTTAAAAAAAAAAAGTGAGGGACAAAACTGATTTTAGGTGTAAACTACAGGGTGTCACAAGCATTTACTCCTAAAATCTATGAGGGGGAGTGAAAGAACGCACCCACCTGCATTCTAGAAGCCGAGTTGTGTCAATTTGTTCAGTAACAGCGGTGAGAGATAAAATACATCAAAACGGTTGAGTCCGGCAAGGAAAAGTTTCGCCGACATATATGATACTGATATTCTTACATTTGTTAATAGAAAATTTGACATTATTAATGTGAGGGTAAAAAGTTACCATCAAATTTTTTTTTTTTTAAAGGAAGGACGTACAACCTTAATTACAAATATATGACTTACCCTAGAGGGGCTATGTAAGAATCAAGTCTTCATGATACTACCCTAGAGCAAACATATTGCAATCACCATATGATGAAGCACAAGAGTATAGAGAACAAGAGAACCATAAGATTGCTAGAGAACCCTAACTTTGCTAGTAAAACGAGCTTATTTAGACGCAACCTAGGACCACCATACGCAGAGGGGAAACCCTAGGTTTCTCAATAATAGAGTAAAAAACCTAAAAGACTAGATCTAAATACCGTATTAAAACTAGGCCCAAACAACATCAGGCCTAACCCTTTGCGCATCACATGAAAGCCCAACTAAGGCTCAACACATACACCACTGTCAGCCACCCGCCTTGCCGTACCATTTTGAATCCTCGTCGTCGTCTTCACCACCAATGTGATCTAGCATATAAATTGAAAGGAGACTCCCTTCAACAAGTATCTAAATCGAACACCATTTGCACTAAACACCATTAGCCACCGCTTCGCATCAGAATTCGAAAACCAATGCCTCAAACGGCTTACCGCGTAGCCTAGCTGCGCACGACGATCGCCTCTTTCATCATTAGATCCAAATGTGCCAAGCCTCACCAACTTTCATACAGGCCGCAAAACCAGAACGAGTCAAAGACTCAGCCACACTCCTAATCCAGAAGGGTAAATGAAGTCTTGTCTGAAGACGGCGCAAGACACGCCGCTAGACAGGGAGGTAGGAATTTTGGGGTGGTTGCTCTCTAGGTTTTGAGAGAGAGATGCATGGAAAGTTTTTCTTGTCAGTATTTGAGTCTTAAAGGTCATGAATACATAGACAACATATGATGGTTACTAAATGCAGTGACCTGAAATTGTAATTCTAAGGGATCCCTAATTCTAGTTGTTGCCTGTTCAAAAAAAAAATCTAGTTGTTAAAAGCATTTACCTTGTTGGGAAAGACCAGTCAGCCATGTTCCTCCCGTCACTAGCTGACCAAGAGATACATGCTCAATTACCATTTGATTTACATTTAAAAAAATAGAGAATTATTTTTAAGTATAGTTGGTTTTGAACACTTTGACATAAATCTAAGGTTGATTGAGCATAAATTTCTTATCAGTGAGCACTACCGGGACATACCACGATTGGATTCATTTTAACAAGAAAAAAAAAAAGGAAACTGAAATCCACATGCATGCACTCTCATTTTCTATTTTTGGTAACTTAAATTTTGTCTTTAGTGACTTAACTTTTGTTGTTTTTTTATGTAAATGATGACTAAAAATAGAAAGTGAGAATGTGGATTACAATTTATGGTGTGTGGATTTCACGAGAAATTTTTCTGTCCTCCGGGAAGACCACCTCACCATGACATTTGGTCTTCCTTGCCAATACAAAGACAACACGTGTTTTTTTTAACTTACTCAAATCAGGATAATTGTACAGTATGGTAAAAAATTTATCAAACGCCAAACAAAAAAATTTCTCTTCGTCAACTACTGCCGTAAACCTCATCCAACAAAACCCAGAACCTGTGGCTTTTATCTTTTTCTCCCAAATCTCTCGCTCTCGTCCTCGAGACCGGACTCCGACTCTCTCCCTTACGCGAAGTAAGTTTGAAGGAAATTGGAATCCCCAAATAAGGTATATAGGCAATTTTGAAGGAAATCAAAAGCCCCAAATCAGGTATCGAAATAGTAGATGAAATTTCAGTCATGAACCCCTTTTGTCATTCTTGTGTTGAGTGTTTTTGTAGCTACCTAGCATCTCTATCTCTAATAGCTCGATTTGTAGAGATTAAGATGATGGACTGTTTCTCACTTGCAATTGGATTGGTCTATCAATATCAGTCTTTTCGTTTATCCCCTTTCACTCAAGGCCGATGAGTTTGTTCTGATTCTTAATTTTGATTGAACTGAATTTTGGTTTTTATGATTTGATTAGATCCAATGCATACAATATTTGCGATTTGATTATATCTTTTATTAAAGTGTGAAATCTTTACTCATGAATTTGGTAATGTTGTATGGTTGTCTGCTCATAGGTGTCAAAGAACCAAACTCATTTTCTGATGTATATGACAAAGAATGCTGATATTTGCATAGTTCAGGATGCTATAGCTTTCAAGCTTCTTACAAGTATAACTTGCATGCTGATTTATGATGAAGAAATGTGCTTTGCAATTCGGTCTTTTAAGTCTGTGGCTTTACTTTACGTCTTTTGTATAATTTCAAATGTATAAAAATACACTCATGTTTAGCTTCTTTTTTCCTCTGATAATGATATTGTGTATAAAATAGAGTTTGACAAAAATTGATCTGGGGGCTTAGAGTTGAAATAGAAAATGGAGTGGCGATGTTGAGAGGGAAATGGGCTCTAGACAAGAACGTGGGAGTTGCCTTTTAATTTGCATATTGGCATGTCCATACTAGTTGCTAGAGAAGAAGGCTCTCAATCCATTTTTGTATCATATGGTGGTGGTGGACAATGGCTAAGTGGACTCCAACGCCGCAAAAGCCTATCTAACTCAGGTTATAGTACCCATTTTGGGTGACTTACCCGGAAATCGCAATGAGGCTGATGCAACTCCTGTGATTCTGTTGACCAACATCTTTCAAACTTGGATCCCATGGTTCTCTTTGGTTCTGTGAGTAACTTTTGGGAAAGAGAAAAAAAAAAAAATCAGGCAGTTGATTTAGTATGTTTTTCCTTTGTACATGTTTAGACCAATTTTGAGAATTGATATCTCAAGAGGTAAGGTTTCATGTCCCCCTCTTTGTATTTTGTTTCACAATTATTAATAAAAGTTTTGAGTCTTCAATTCAATCATAGCTACTATGCTTGTAAATGATCTATAATGGTGGCTTCACTTGACCATGTAGAACTGGGGTCTGGTACCAATTCCAACCACTCCAAAGTCATCAATAGAAAAAGAGGAAAAAAAAAGTTTATGATGTCATTGAATCACTAAACATACCATCTTTAGCATAACTAAACTCATTTCAATTGAGCATTATCAGACAAATAACATTTGAAGGTCTTCAAGAGTATAAAATAACAATTCAAAATCCAATCATTGTCTTAATGAGTATTTCTAGAACTACTGTTGCTGATTGTTTTTCCACAGATAGCATATCAAAATTAAGTCTTCTCTTGCTCTCAACAAAAAAAAAATTTAAGTCTTCTCTCCAGCATATCAACATATATACAACATAGCAGCATATATATTGTTAGACTTCCTTTTCTCTGTCAGTTTGTTGCTCAAAACTTTTGAATAAAAATCCTACATGACAAATAGTTTACTGTTAAGAGATAATATACAACAGCTTGATTGAACCAAAGGAAATTTGTCTGTGATACAAAATAGGGTGAAACTTATCATACAAACCTGACTCGGTCGAGGTATTTGACTTATAAGATTATTTGCAGCAACCATTGCAGATGAATTCTGTTATGGAAAAAAACTATTAGTGAACAACCAAGAATTATGTATAAAACTTTAACAATGAAGGTATGATCATACCTGATGTGATTCTATGATATAGTTACTCCATTGATGCATATTTGCATATGTTCAATTGAGTTGAGAAAATGGCTGCATAAAAGTAGGATTCTAAAGATACAACAATATATTTATTGTTAGATGATAATAAAAATAAGATAAAAATGACAAAAACAAAAAACAGTAATTTGAACTTAACCGACTGACCTGATTATACATATCATATGGAGCATAAACATTAGTTGTTGGGAAACTCATAGCTAGAAATTGTTGCATAACGGATGGCCCTTCACTTATTGTTGAGAAGCTCATAGTTGGAAATTGTTGCATACCAGGAGGCCCATCCATTCCTACTGGGAATCTCATAGTTGGAAATTGTTGCATACCAGAAGACCCTTCATTAACTGGTGGCTTGATTTTCCCTACACAAGTATATGATACAAACAATAAATTAAAGAAAATAATTAATCTTTCAGCCATTTTTCTTTCTAAAAGGTCACTGTCTAGCTTAAAACCTTATTTCGAACAACAATAATTAACTTGTCTTACGATATTGTTGATTTTCCTCCTTTTCTCTATCCGAACACTGAACCCAGTTCTAGCACCATAGTCATTGTAGAGGTCGTATGCTTCCTTCTCACTATTGACAATTAGTACTCCTAACAGGTTGTCATCGTTACTAGCTTGACGATTCACAATAATTGGATCTTTTCCCAAATCAATTGTCATGCAATACTCTTCATCATCTTCTAAGTCAATCACTGTATGTAGGCATGTTAGTGAATGAATTAGCATGTAAAGTGTATATATAGCTACTGCAAAAGAAAAAAAGAAAAAAAAAAGGGCATATGTTGTATAGCTACTATTGTGTGTACGTGTGTCATGTATACATATGTGTATATATACACATAGTTCTTATTAGGATAACGTACTGGGTAGAAGAGAAGGTTAATATATATAGCCTAGCTTGCTAGTTAAGAAATACACCACCAGCAACATGAAACAACTAAAGAAAAGAAAAGACAAGTTAACAAAGGCAAGACACTATCACCAAACCCAATTTGTAAAGAATACAGCAAACCCACTTTAGAGACTGTGATTGAGGATGATGGGTTTAAAAAAAACAAAAATGATAGAACACGAAAGTAAGAGAATCAGAACATGATTAAAAAAGGTGATGATCGTCTGCATCTATATTCATTGTTGGATATATATATATATATATATATATATATATATATATATATAGAGGAACTCAGTTTCATAGAAAAGAACAATATAGCAATATAGGTGATGAGAGACGATGAAATACAAGCTGTTCTAGCTGGTTTCTTTACCATAAGAGTAGTGTTAGAGACATCAAATTTTTATACCAAAATTTTATCCCAATGAAGTGGCATGTTTCAACTCATCAGCTTTATTTAGAAGGAATAACTACATGGATTTTCTATACTATTTTTTTTCTACAAGAAAGCATTAAAATCAATATATTATTTTCTAGTTTTTATCAACAGATTTTAAATCAATCAATCATCGAAAAAAAAGGATTTAAAATCAAGAAAAATGAAATATTTGTTTCCAAAAAATATATATCTAGACTTTTACAAGGTCATCACTCTATCGATCAAGAGGAGATGAATTAAATGAATATATGGCATCCAACTCTATAAACATGTTGTTGGTCTGGTGATTATTTCTTTGTGTTGAGATACATTTTTTTTTATCTTTGTATGTAACTTAACAATGACAAAATTTTAATTATAAGTTAACAATAACAAAACGTAATGAATTGCAGTATAAGTATAACAAAATGAGAATCCTATATATTATTTTTTAATTCAATCATTAAGTTTAAATGTTAAAAGAATAGTTTTGCGAAGAGAGGAGAGTATGAGAAAGAGAAACAAAATTCTGGTAATTTGAGCGGCTTTAATTGGCTCTCATCATGAATATTGTAGAATTCGAAACGGTGCTCAACAACTTAAAAGAAAAAATAATTTTTTTTTCTATTAAAGAAGAAATTTAGGTCAATATATTTTTATATTTTTATTCATTCTTCTTTAGGTACAAATATATTCTTATCTTTTTATTCATTTTTCTTTAGGTACAAATACTATGATATCCATATCATCACCTAATTGATAGGAAAATTGATGATATGACAAGTGCCACATCATTTGTTATTAATATTTGGGATAACATTTTGGTGTCTCAAGCATTTTTCTTACCATAATATCCAAACAACGTGTAGAATACATGTTGATAACGGCAAACAGAGAACTCTGTCGAGTTGAAGAGAAATTTTTTTGTTTGGTGTTTGATAGACTTTTTACCACATCTTAGAATTATCTTGAATTGAGTAAGTTAAAAAAAAGCCATGTGTCAGCTTTGTATTAACAAGGGAGGACCAAATGTCATGGTGAGGTGGTCTTCCTCGAGGACAGAAAAGTTTATCGGATTTCACATTTAAAAAAAAAAACTATTGAATTCATGTTCTTGGGCTAAAAACTTACAACCGAATGTAAACGACCTATATTTACCCGAAGTTCTTGTATGGATCAAGATACAAATGAACCAATAACTATAATTTAATCTTAACCGTTTATTTGATCTAATTTTATGAAGGCATTAACATCGATACTAACACTGTTAAGTGACACTAACAACAATATTAACACTGTTAAAACAGTAAGAAACCAACAAAAAAAAATTCAGACACGGTAAAAACGAAAAAGAGGTTGCTAGTCAAATTAAACCAAAGCTTTTATTCATGAAGAAGAAGAAAAAGATCTCTCTGTACCGGCGGCGACCAACCCTAGCGAGGGGATTGGCCGGGATGGCGTATGGGAGATCAAAGCTGATCCTCTGGTGGCGGTTTATGAGCGCCAATAAGGATCTGGGACTCGGGCTCTTTACTCTCTCTTTCTCTGGTGGCGGTTTGTTTGGGATAGAGAGTGGCTCCGGCTTTCGTCGATCTGTTCGGG
Source organism: Fragaria x ananassa (assembly GCA_034370585.1). Classification (NCBI taxonomy): domain Eukaryota; kingdom Viridiplantae; phylum Streptophyta; class Magnoliopsida; order Rosales; family Rosaceae; genus Fragaria; species Fragaria x ananassa. The sequence goes on from CP139753.1 coordinate 6,443,599, forward strand.
GTTGGTGGAGACTCGGAGGCTGCGAGATCTTTCCGGCCAAGATTCTCTTGGACGACGACGGTGCTCCTTGAGGTTTGTGGATCGTCCTAGGTTGGCGGCGATCAAGGTCCTGGCACAGGGGACCGATTCTAGGCTGCGGCTAATCGGAAGGCGAAGCTGCAATGAGGCGGGTGTCCATCTGGGCATCAGATTTCGGAGACTCGTCGAGGGCGTTTGGGTTTTTGATTGAGGTCAAGTTTCCAAGGAGGCAAGGGGCTGTTAAGGCCATCGGTGATGGGTAGGACTACCCGGAAAGGCCTGTCACCGGAAGTGCTGACGGCGGCCGACGTGGTGCAGATAGGGTGGCTGTACTTCCCTCTTAGGTTTGGGGTTGGGCTTGGGCTTGGATCTTTGGGCCTGGCCTCAGCTTTGGGCTAATGAGGAGGGTATAGGAAATGATGTGTTTTAGGCCTGGGCCTTTTGGGCTCAGGTTCTTCCTTGGTGTTTTTTTTTCAATATATATTACTTAAAAATAAATTAAAAGAGTATATTCAATATTATTAAAAGTATAACCAAATTTAAGGAAAAGAAAAACTAAATTCTTCAAAAAGTGTGTGATCATTTGAAGCAACAAGCTATAAGCGTTGTTAAAAAGAATAGAATAGAGTACACATCTATTATATGATAATATATACTTTTTTAAAGAAGCGATATAGGGTTGATTATTTGTCTTGATCGGGGTCTAAACGTTATCGAAAATATATGATTTTTCATTTTTCTACTTGTTTCTGCTGGATCCCGTAAACCTTGTAGAAACTATCGTAAGTGGTCCGTCCTTGGATATGCTTATTCTTTTCTGCAAAAGGAGACTGACCGAGACTTTCTGGTCTTTCTCTCTCCGATGATAAAGTCAGTTATTGGTAGGTAAGTATTAAATGCTAGGAGATGTTTTTTACCATTTTGGTTGACTTCAGCTGTATTTATAGCCCCGCGTTGACTTATGCCTAGCATGTTATTCGATGTGGGACAAATATACTGTTATGGTCTGTTTATTTGGCCTTCTGTGGAGTCTCCTCCTCCCGGCCCAGACTGCTATAGCATCCAGGATGAGGCCTGTTCGATCTGCCTCATGCTGGGTTTCGTAGCATCGCGGGTCAGGAGAGGTATTTATCGACTACTAACTACACTACTATAGTCATATTTCACTATACCTCTCACATCCTACCGTTAATTTTTCAAAATTCTATGTGAAAAATATAGTTACTTTATAAATATGTACAATTGCAATAAACCTACTAAACAAGTTATACCACAGTAATAGGCACGTTGAGAATCTTATGACTAAAATTCACAAAATTAAATTTTGACCGTCTGATGTGATTGGTTTAATTAAATATGGCTATTGAAAAAAAAATCACTTATTTTTGATAACTATTAAGTCTTGATCTGTAAGGTCAACCCTAGATTAACGTCGCTTATCACATGAAAACGTTATCATCTACCCCTTTTGACATATTTTGATTGATTATTCTGCACACACACTCTCACGTAGATGAATTGTAGAAGCCCATGTAAGAATCTGGAGAAATTTATCTTCCAACAATAGGGATTCTCATAGGAGTAAATAAGCGTAAATATGGTTGACCGCCTTGATTAGGACCCAAACGTTATCGAAAATATATAATTTTTATACCATAATTGTATTTCACTATACCTTTCACATCCTATGGCCAATTTTTCAAAATTCTATTTGAAAAATATAGTTGCTTCACAAAGATGTACACTTACATCAAACATATTAAATAAGCTATACCATACTAGTAGACACGTTAAGGTTCCTATGACTAAAATTCACAAAATTAAATTTTGACCGTCTGATGTGGTCGGTTTAATTAAATATGGTTATTGAAAAAAAAATCACCTATTTTTGATAACTATTAAGTCTTGATCCGCACGGTCAACCTTAAATTAACGTCCATTATCACACGAAAACGTTTTCACCTACCCCTTTTGACATATTTTGGTTGATTATTTTGCACACACACTCACGTAGATGAGATGTATAAGCCCATGTAAGAATTTGGAGAAGTTTACTTTCCGACGATAGGGATCCTCATAGGAATTAATGAATAAGGGTAAACAAGGTTAACCGCCTTGATTGAGACTCAAACGTTATTGAAAATATATGATTTTTCTATCATAGTTGTATTTCACTATACCTCTCACATCCTAAGGCCAATTTTTCAAAATTTTATTTGAAAAATATAGTTGTTTCACAAAGATGTACAATTGCATTAAACTTATTAAACAAGTTATACCACACTGCTAGACACGTTGGGATTCCTGTGACTAAAATTTATAAAATTAAATTTTGATCGTCTGATGTGATCAGTGTAATTAAATATGACTTTTGAAAAAAATTCACCTATTTTTGATAACTATTAGGTCTTGATCCGCACGGTCAACCCTAAATTAATGTTCTTTATCACACGAAAACTTTCTCACCTACCCTTTTTGATATATTTAATTTTGGTTGATTATTATGCACACACACTCTCACGTAGATGAGATGTAGAAGCCATGTAAGAGTTTAGAGAAGTTCACCTTTGGGTGATAGGGCTTCTTATAAGAGTGAATAAGCGTAAATAAGGTTGACTGTCTTAATCGGGGCCTAAATGTTATCGAAAATATGTGATTTTTTTTACTATAGGCGTATTTCACTATACCTCTCACATCATACAGCCGAACTTTCAAAACTCTATTTGCAAGATATAATTAGTTCATAAAGATGTACTCTAACATAAAACTTATTAAACAAGTTACACCACAATAATAGTTATGTTGGAGTTCTAATGACTAAAATTTAAAAAATAAAATTACCCTTAAAAGGATTTCAATCTCATCAATAAAAATTATAAAGATTTTTTTTGAAAGAAATAAAATATGAATAATATAGGGAATAAATACGCGCGTGTGTGTATATATATATATATATATAAACACCTTCTTCTCAATTTTGGCTGAAAATTCAAGTTTGCCGCTAAAGTTTCCTTCCCGCGCTGCCTCAAATGTCCTCCTGCCCCTAAAAATTCAAAGCGCGCGCTGAATGATAGAAAATGGCTTCTCTCTCTATCTCTCTCAGATCTCGCGCTGAAAGATAAAAAACGCCGACCCTGGCTGCTCTGAATCTCCCATCCATGGCTGCCCAACGCTCTGCCTCAACCAAACGCCCAAGGTAACTCGAACCCCCATCACTGTCTCGATCTCTATACAATTAACAATCCATCGGCTCCAATCCTATCGATTTGTCTTTGCAGATCTGCCGTCATTCCAGATCAGCTCGAACCCAATCAACATACAACAGGTCTTCATCTCATCGCTACCCAATTTTATTGCCTTCCCTTGTGATTGTAGATTCACTAGATTGGGTCGAATCGATCTCAGTGAAATCAAATCTAGGGTTTCTCAGTGTGGATCTGCTAAACTATGAGGGGGTCATCTGGGTCTGAGAATAGCAGTTGGTCATGGAACGGCAGCGAAGGTGGGGTAACGCGGTCGTAATATGACGGGTGGTCGGCTCGTGTCGCTTCTTCAAGATTTCCGGGAAAACCTCTGGTTTCGATTATAGGAATTCCCTTGACCAGGTGCTTACAGTCTTTTCTTCTTCAAGTTTGAATGCTCAGATTATTTACTTGTTACAACATTTATGGTAAAATTGATTATATGGTGATTGTAGAATGAGCAAGGACCTGTATGCATATTTAACATCCAGAGAACTGATTATTAGGAACATTAGACTTTACTTGTGCTGCTGTAATATTTGATCGGGAAACTTCTGTAACTTGATCATTTAGTTAGCTTTGAGCAACCATATCTTATGATTTAGACATTCGTTTCCGAATCTATCTGCATGTATTGAAAGCTTATACTTTTGGCTTGATATCTATGTAGTTTCATACAATTTCATTCAAAATTCGTTGGTCAACTTTCAGGCTGAAAGCAAAGTCTGCATTCTGCATATCACCTTTTTGAGTTTTGGAGCCAGTCTACTTTTTACTAAAAGCTGTACGTTTAGGTTGGTTATTTGAAGTTGGTGTCTTCATGAAAGTAAGAGTACACATCTTGAATATCATTTCTGAGTAGAAATCTCTTGAAAAGGATTTCTGTAGATTAAGTTAAGAATTTTCGAAGTTGAAATTCTGCATCAGGAAAATTTCTGCAAATCAGTTTTCCAAGTTTTGGACCAAGTAACCTTTCTATTAAAACCTGTACATTTTTGTTTGGTATTTGCAGTTAGTGTTGTCACAAAAGTTTTAGTAGACATCTGCGCAATAATTTCAGTACTGAAATCTCTCGAAAATGATTTTTGTACATTAAGTTATGAATTTCAGAAGTTGAGAGTTTGCATTAAGAAATACTGCATTTGTTACTATTTTACTGTTTGTTCCTTTTGATTTCAATGGTTTCTTTTCATTCAAACTTGTTTAGATTCATCACAAACTGAACGTAGACATTCTTAGTATAACTTACAAACACCATTTCCAGACTATAGTGGTGGAGTGTCTGAGGCATCCTAAGAACGAGATGGTGGACTTGCATGTGAGAATGGACAGATGCTTAGCTCGCAACACCGGGAAGTTGAGAAGTAAACGAAGGCTTTACCTTTGCTGATTCCCTAGTTGTTTTGATAATTACCTTAAAATGGTATATTTTGTACTAGACTACGGCTATATATTTCCTAGTTTGAATTGTTGAAATGTCGTAACTCGTAACTTACCTTTGTTATGGATTGAATATCCATATGAACATATTTTGTGAAAGGAGTTGGTGAATTTTGTGAACTGAGTTGGCTTGGATATTTCTTGTGAATGGCCAATCTTAATTACTTCAAGTCTCAATTTAAACAAAGGTATAAAAGTTTATTAAAGAGAATCAAGTCTCTACTGTACATGTTTTATTAGAAGTAAATGGTTCTTGTGCATACTTTGAAGAAGTTCCAGCAATTTCTAATTCCATAGCAATGTCCAAAGACCATACAAAAGAAACAAACAAGGAGCAACAACAACAAAAATCAAATGTATTTGATGATCGGCCATTCCAGAATTTCTGTTTGTAAACTGCATCAAAACTCAAACTTGACAAAAGATGGACAATAAACCCTATAGCTTTGGCATATAGATGGACCAAGAGTCGCAAGGCATATGTACTCCTATAAACCGAAAATGCAGCACTTTCCCTAACACCATCACACACGGGATTTTCTCTTGCGATGGCTGCGACATTTCCAGCTGTTGGGAGGCTTCTTGTAGATTATGCCTGTCGCTTTGTCACATTCAGTGGCAACTACAGCATTGGCTTGTGTGGTCTTCATAGAATTATAACCACCTTCTTCGAAACCTTTACCTTTCATGGCAGCTGTGATAACTGATTTCAATAGTTCATTGCTCCGATTATTAACAATTTCAAGAGCAACTGCAGACCGCATCACTTCCGAATTGTACCGTTCATAAAGAAAAAAAAATTAAAATTAGCTACGGTATTGGTAAATACTATCAACTGACTGGGTGCCATACTGAATTTATTAAGAAAACGAACCCTTTCAAACCACTTATCTGAATAACACTTCATCCGCATCATGATGTAGATCCCACTGTCATATTTGTTGTATGTGGTTGGGTTACCTTCTAGAAATGAGAGGCGAGGAGGGAAAATTGTAATAAACATCGGAGAACTTTGACATTGCACTTGCAAACACCGTCTGCAGCAGAAGCATCTAAATCCAACAAAATATTAAAAAAGTTAGCAAATAAACGCAAACGAAATCCGACAATTACTAACAAAGGCCTTACGGTGGCTCTTGCTATCTCAATTCGTCTATTCAATGATGTCAATTTAGGCACAAAATCCCACAACTCGGCAATTTTCTCCTTTAGTTTCATAACCAACAAAAACCAATGGTTTGTGATTTCATCATGCAACGGGATGAAAATCTGCAAAAGCACAGGAAATTATACACATGACAAGCAACATAATATCAATGTAATGAATTAACCCTTAATTACCTGAACACAATGCTTTAATCGCCTATGGAACCTCTGCAGCCGACAATGAACAATTGTTGATGCCACTGAAACATGGACAGCAGATGGATCCTCATTATATGAACATTACCGCCATATAATGTATGTGCAATACTAGCTTAAAAGAAATTGGCACGGATAATTCATTCGTGTACCTTTGAAGAAATTGAGACGGTCGGGCAAAAATATTGGATATCCTCAAGGGACACCCCAAAATCCCCACGGCGGGCAAGCTCTTCCCCGTATTAATCAAATACACCGGTCAAAAACAATAATGCTCTTCGGCAGTCACAATATCAACCAAACCTCAAATAAATTATTGAAACAGAAGCACATAAGCTTCATATGGCATTAAATGACCAACTGAAAATCCTAAATACAGGTCACAAAACTTATAATGTCTTTACTGACCTGGACTCATGTCCTCCTTTCCTTGGCTTCCCAAATAAGAACTTTAAGACCTTAGAATCCTTCCGTGATATCTTTCCTATCAAAGGAAAATTCTTGTTTCTGTGTCTACGTCTGGCCTCTTCCATTGTGTCACTTTTTTCATTTCCTTTATCTGTCTCCCTCTTATCTGCCAAATGGTCAACCTGTAAAACGGTTCAGTATCAATAGGTCATATATCGCTAGTGCCATTTTGGTAACTAGGAATGTTTTAACATGTTACCTCGTTTGCAGGGATTTCCCCACAGATTCGGTGCTTTCTACTGCTGTCCAATTTTATTGGGGGGGGGGGGGGGGTTGAGACTAAAATTTTGTTTTTGTGACTCCTTGCAAATGTCTGCAACCAAATCATGCTCACCATTCTCCTTCATGGGAGGGATAATATTTTCAGCAACCTTATAGATGGTGTTTGCCCCCATTATCGTCACATCATGTATTACCTTACTAACAATACCTTCAATACCACCAACTTTCAGTTTACAGACCAACTCTTGGTACTTGAATTACTTGTTGTTTCAATGTCTCATTATTCGTAACTAAACATCACACTGTTGATTTAAGCCTCCACACACCAGATTTTATAGCAAGTACTCCTGATTTCAACAATGGTATACCTTCAAACACACTAATGTGGAATCTAGGACTACCATGGGTCGATTCATTGGTCTCGCCTTTCCTAGCAGCAAACATTTCTCTGAGATTTCTTCCGCTAGAGTCGTCACTTGAGGCCACATCATTTGACTTCATCACCTACAGGTGTATATATTATCTCATTACATCAGACTAGATATCATGCTATCACAAATTCATAATCAAATAAGGTAATATAGAGGTATAAACAAGATAACTAACAAACAACATGAATTAAATGCAGCTAAACAAATAGCAAATCTATAATCAGACGCATATGAGATGATTTAAAGGTATTTGATTATAAAGACCCAGCTAATCAGCATATCTACACGCAGCTAAACATGGAAGGTAATCAAAATTCGAAAACTAAGCAAAAAGTCAGTGCTGAGTGGGTTTTGCAAGAACAAGGCAGTGCTCCGCTCAACCTGACCCTTGCAATTGAAAACAAGGGAACAAATGGTGGGTTCGTTCTCTTCAAGCTTGAAATCGGAGCAAATGACTGTAATTCTCGATCGGGAAAGATTCGTACCCTGATTTGTAGTCCGTGCAGATTTAACGGTGATTTAGATACCGCGTGGGCTTTTTAGGTTTGAATCGGAGACTTCGAATCTCTTCGTCGGAGCCGCCGTCGTGGGATTAGGCCAGAGAGCGAGAATGGATTTTCTTTTTAGGTTTGGGTCGACTGTCTGCCTCCCACAGTGATATAAGGTAATTTCGTTTTTACTGTTGTTTCTTTATTTTTTTCGTCTTCATCTGACTAACTAACCGAACTTTCCGTCTTACCAATGTCTGTTAACAGACGTTAGACCCACGTTAAAGGTTCAAGTGCATCAAGGTGCACTGAATCCGCTCCGCTACATTTACAGGCCGTATTCTACCAAAAAAAGTAGAATTAAAGTTCAACCTAAACATTAGGCCAGAACGTGCTCGTCATTCTGAATTCTGATTACAGATAGCAACAAGTAAGCACATACTCTACCCAAGTCCTATGAAGGTGTGCCATGGAAGCAAAAGCTAAAGATTTGGTTGAACTTCAAGTCTCCAATGTGGTTAGAATGGCCATTGATGAAACGCCGCAACAGATTGGTGCATCTTAAATTGACATTTAGCAGTCCAATTTCGGATCCTACTAGTCGAAAATGACAACTATACCTACATTTATGAGTTACAATCAGCAATGCAGTTGAAGTTTGATCCATTTGAACCGTGTGCCATTCACAGATTTATGCACATGATAGTTACCATAAATGAGATATAACCCAGATTTGAATAGACATTGTTATATAGTAGCTGACTGTACTCAAATTTTTGAAGTTGAAGATGAGCTTGTCTCTCACAGCAATGGCAGAAATCGACAATTTTTACACGAAAGATGGAACAACTGATTATCGTAACCAGCCTGCCATGAAGAACAAAACAGGAACATGGAAAGCTTGCCCTTACATTCTAGGTAAGTAAATGATTTGATGGCATTGAAATATGATGAACGACAACTGCTTAGTGCTTACATTCCTTGGCTTTTTTTATTATATCAGGAAATGAATGCTGTGAAAGATTGGCTTACTATGGGATTAATACCAATCTTGTAAATTACCTCAAGTTCCAAATGAACCAGAGGAATGTTGAGGCTGTTAATAATGTCACAAATTGTCAGGCACATGCTATGTGACACCATTGCTTGGAGCATTTCTAGCTGATGCATACCTTGGAAGATATTACACTATCACTGCGTTCTTTATAATTTATGTTTTCGTAAGTTATTTGTATATTCATCGAAATAAGGATAATGCTTCTCTAATTAGATGTCCAACTTGTTATGTTGTCTGTAAATCTGATCAAAACAATATACTGAATATATTTCAAATCCTTGAATATGACATGTAAAGCCATTCATTTGTTGCAGGGGATGATACTATTGGCATTATCAGCATCAGTTCAAGGGCTAAAACCACCATGTGACAAAAACAATATGTGCAGTCCAACACAATTCCAAGCAGGAGTGTTCTTTACCGGATTGTACCTCATAGCTCTTGGAACTGGAGGCATAAAACCTTGTGTCTGCTCATTTGGGGCAGACCAATTTGATGATACTGATGAGGCTGAGAAGAAGAACAAGGGTTCTTTCTTCAACTGGTTCTATTTCTCAATCAACATTCGCGCACTTGTGGCTTCCTCTGTGCTTATTTGGATACAAACAAACGTTGGATGGGGCTGGGGATTTGGGATTCCTGCTGTGGCTATGGCGCTTGCTGTTGTGAGCTTCTTTTCGGGTACTCGGTTGTATCGGAACCTGAGGCCCGGTGGAAGTCCCCTGACTCGCATTTGCCAGGTGATGGTTGCATCCTTCAGAAATTACAAAGAACAAGTTCCTAGAGATAAGTCTCTATTGATTGAGACAGCAGAAGACGAGTCCGCGGTTAAAGGAAGCCGCAAGCTTGATCACACAGTGACACAGAACAGCTAAGGTAAATAACCGTAAATTTGTGAGTTTGTAACATCATATGACATGCATTGTTAGTTTGAAATGCTTTGTTAATTTATTTTATGAGAGTTCTAAAAGATCTTATAATACACTAATTGTCTATGTTTATGTTTCCAATTCCCTTAGTTTCTTAGACAAGGCAGCAGTTGTGACTCAATCAGACAGAACCAAAGGCTCAGTGATGGCATGGAGACTCTGCACTGTGACCCAAGTTGAGGAGCTCAAGTCCATCATAAGGCTACTACCAATTTGGGCCACTGGCATTATATTCTCAGCTGTATACAGCCAAATGGGAACCTTGTTTGTGCTACAAGGCAACACAATGGACCTTCACCTAGGCAACACCTCCTTTGAAATCCCCTCCGCCACGCTCTCCCTCTTCGACACCATCAGCGTCATCTTCTGGGTTCCGGTCTATGATCGTATCATTGTCCCATTTGTTAATAAATTCACAGGACATAAAAATGGGTTCACCCAACTTCAAGGAATAGGAATTGGGTTTGTGATCTCAATCTTTGCAATGTTGGCTGCTGCGACTTTGGAGCTCCTGAGACTCAATGAGGTGAAAAAGCACAATTACTATGACCTCAAGCACATTCCCATGTCAATCTTTTGGCAAGTGCCTCAGTCTTCATTATCGGGTGTGGTGAGATTTTCACCTATATTGGGCAATTGGAATTCTTCTATGAGCAAGCTCCTGATGCCATGAGGAGTTTATGTTCTGCTCTGGCTCTCATAACTGTTGGGAAAATAATATAATGGAAGTAACAACTCAAAACCACACAAAGTATAAATATGCAAAGATGTAAAAGATAGAGGAAAGGAAACACCGGATATAACGTGGTTCGGCGATGTGCCTACGTCCACGGGGCAGCAATAACAAGAACTTTCACTATAAAATAATGGGTACACAAGATACACAACTTCAAGAATAGTACTTGAAGGTAACATTCTCTCACACTTATTTTGCTACCAACTACTCTACACTCTCAACTTGGAGTGAATACTCTTCTCTACTTGGAAGATGGATGTTTCTCTCTTGTAAGAGATGCTTGAGATGGATAAGATGCTTGGAATGAGCAAATGACTCTCCTTTTATAGGCTAAGGAGGAACCATCTAGACCTCTCATTAGACTCTCCCAATAAATGGTGCTTCATGACTATTCTTGTAACTCATGCATTGACCATAACTCCAAAATCATCTATATTCCTTGTGTAACTCATGTAACCTTTGTGTAACTCATGAAACTTTTCATATCTTCATTACTATTTTATTTATTTTGGTCTGGATATTATAACAATCTCCCCCTCCAGACCAACTCGGGGAAATACGCGACAAGACTTCTACTTGAAGTCCATCCCAGCAGACTTGCTGCAATACTCGAACTTTTGTTGTGACACAACCTTAGTTAACATATCTAAAGTATTCTTGTTGGTGTGAATTTTCCTCAACTGCAAAAGCTTTTTTGACACTATATCTCGTATCCAATGATAATGTAGATCAATGTGCTTAGTGCGATGGTGATAAACTGAATTTTTACTCAAGTGAATTGCACTCTGACAATCACAATGCACCATATACCTTTCTTGCTTCACACCCAACTCCTGAATGAACCTTTGCAGCCATATCATTTCCTTGCCTGCTTCGTTTGCCGCTATGTACTCGGACTCAGTGGTGGATAAAGCAACGCACTTCTGTAACTTAGACTACCATGATACAGCTCCCCCACAAAATGTAAATATGTACCCAGAAGTGGATTTTCTGTTATCAAGGTCCCCAACTAAATTTGCATATGTGAAACCCTCCAAAACGGGTTCGGATCCACCAAAAGACAAGCACAACTTTGAGGTGCCCCTCAAATATTTGAGTATCCACTTAACAGCTTCCCAATGCTCTCTGCCAGGGTTAGATAAATATCTACTAACAACTCCAACTGCATGAGCAATATTTGGACGAGTACATACCATGTCATACATAAGACTACCAACAACTGATGAGTAAGGGATACATGTCATCTTGTCTTTCTCCTCTTGTGTAGTTGGGCATAATAATCTGCTTAACTTGATGTGATTACCTAGAGGTGAGCTCACTGACTCGGCTTCTTTCATGTTGAACCTTTCAAGCACCCGTTCAACATACCTCTCCTGTGACAATCATAATTTATTTGCCTTCCTGTCACGGGTAATCTCCATGCCCAAAATCTGCTTAGCTGGACCTAAGTCTTTCATATCAAAAGACTTTGATAAATCTGCCTTCAACTTGCGGATCATAGAAACGTCTTGCCCCACTATCAACATATCATCAACATAAAGCAATAAAATTATAAATTTACCTCCAGTGAACCGTTGAATGTACACACATGGGTCTGCATGAGTTCTTTTGTATCCATGACCCACCATGAATGAGTCAAACTTCTTGTACCATTGTCTTGGCGCTTACTTCAGCCCATACAAACTTTTCTTTAGCTTGCAAACCATGTGCTCCTTGCCCTCGACCTCAAAACCTTCCGGTTGCTCCATGTATATTTCTTCCTCCAAATCACCATGTAGAAATGCCGTTTTTACATCTAACTGCTCCACCTCAAGATCCATGCTAGCTGCCATGCCCAAAATAACTCTGATAGATGTCATTTTGACAACTGGTGAGAAGATCTCATCAAAATCTACTCCTTCCTTCTGCCCGAAACCTTTGACAACCAAGCGAGCCTTGAACTTTGTTAACTGTTCATTCTCGTCCCTCTTCAACTTGAACACCCATTTATTTTTTAGTGCTTTTCTGCCTTTAGGAAGCTCCACCAACTCGTAGGTGCCATTTTTCAACAAGGACTCCATCTCAGACTTCATAGCTAATATCCACTTGTCGCTGTCTGCATGAGTCTTTGCCTCCTCAAAGCATTCAGGCTCTCCATCACCAGTCAACATAATGTATTTGGAATATGGATTATCTCCATCACTGGTGAGCAGAATATATTGAGAAGAAGGATACTTGGTACTTGGCTTCAGCACTCTATGAGATCTTCGAACTGGTGCTTGGGCATTTTCTTATTGCTGCTCTTGATTAGGCTATTCCTGATTAGGCTCCCCCTAATCATGATCATCCTGAACCTGATTCTCCTGGTCATCATTTGCAGCACCTGCAGCTTCTAGTTCTGTCGTATCATGAACGTCTTCATTAACCATTTCTTGAGGTTTGTTACTCTTCTTGGAGCGGAGACGAGTCATAAGTGAGACGCTCTGCATTTTCTAGTATGTTCTTGTCAAAATTTGCAACAGTCTGATCCTCATAGAACACCACATCTCTGCTTATGAATAACTTCTTGGTTATTGGATTCCACAACCGGTAGCCCATCTCTTCATTACCGTACCCAAGAAAGATGCACGATACGGCCTTGTCATCTAGCTTTGATCTTTTCTCCTTTGGAACATGTGCAAATGCTTTGCACTCAAATACCTTCAAGCGAGAATATGAAGCGCTTCTACCGGTCCACACACTCTCTGGAGTCTCCAAGCCCAACGATACACATGGTGTTCGGTTGATGAGGTAACATGCAGTTGTCACTGCTGCGCCCTAAAACTCTTTCGTCAGGTTAGCTGTTTTTAGCATGCTTCTCACTTTCTCCAAGATGGTGCGGTTCATCCTCTCTGCTACACCATTATGTTGTGGGGGTGCCAGGAACTGTCTTTATGTGTCTAATGTCATGCTTCGAACAATAACCTCTAAACTCGTTCGAAGTGTACTCTCCACCATTATCATTACGGAGACACTTGAGGGTTCGTCCCGTCTCCCTCTCAACCATGGCATGGAACTCCTTGAAGATTTGGAACACCTGGTCTTTTGATTTCAACAAATAGACCCAAACCTTTCGTGAAGCATCATCAATAAAAGTGACAAAATATTTGCTATGACCTAGTGAATCAACTTCCATAGGACCACATACATCCGAGTGTACTAGGTCTAAAACATTCTCTTTCTTTGTAAATGTATTAGCAAAACTAACCTTATGTTGCTTACCAAATAAACAATGATCACAAGATTCAAGTGAGGTACCTTTGGGAAAGGGAATAAGAGACTTTTTTGCCAGAACTTGCAATCCCTTCTCACTTACGTGGCCTAACCGCTTATGCCATAGACTTGGAGAAGAGTCATCCGTGACATTCAACTCTCCTTTGCATATCTTGCCATATGTCTTGTAGAGGGTGCAACATAACTTCCCTCTAGCCACCACTAGTGATCCTCTGGTAAGCCTCCACTTTTGATCTCCTCCGTGATGATGAAAGCCTTCTCGATCAAGCACCATGGTTGGCATCAAATTGAGACGTAAGCCGGGAACATGTCGAACATCTTTCAACATAAGCTTGTTCCCCAAATCAGTCTCAAGGCAAACATCTCCAACTCCTGCAATCTTGGAGTAGTCTTCGTTGCCCATCTTTACAATCCTAAATTCTCCACTTCTATATGTAGAGAAGAACTCCTTATTTGGAGTGGCATGGAAAGAGGCTCCGGAATCAACGACCCAAGGAACACTGGGAGTATCATCATGAACATGTAGGCATTCTCCTTCAAGGCAAAAGAACTCATACACATCATTGCACATGGCAGCGGTTGTGTTCCTTGTGTCATCCTTTGGTTGAGAAATGCCTTCTCGCACCTCCCTTGGATCCTTTTTCAACTTGTGACAATTTTTCTTCATGTGCCCAAAAATGCCACAATGATGGCACTTTCCGTTGAACATCGTTCTGGATCGGCTTACACTCCTTCCATGACCTTTGAGTCCTCTACTCTTGCTTCTTTCTCTGTTCTCCGCCACGAAGACTTGGCTACTGTAGGAGCTTGAGGCTTTTCTCCTTGTCTCTTCATTCAACAAGTTACTTTTGACATTATCCATAGTCAATTTACCATCAGGAGCAGAGATACTTACAGTGACGACAAAAGTCTCCCAATTGTCCGGCAACGACCCCAACAACAACAATGCTTGTAATTCATCATCGATCGTCATCCCCATGGTCGTCAATTGATTGATTGTACTTTGGAAGTTGTTTAGATGTTCGGTGACCCTCACGCCTTCACGATACTTCATGTTAACAAGCTCTTTAATTAGAAAAGTTTTCTTGGTGGCAGTCTTCTTCTCGAATAACGACTCCAACTTTGTCCACAACTCATGCGCATCAGTTTCATTTGCCACATGGTGGAATACATTATCATCCATTCATTCTCGGATATGGCCGATTGCCTTACGATTCATCTTCGTCCAATTAGCATCTGAAGTCCCTTCCGGCTTACCCTCAACTCCTTCGATGGGCTCATGCAAATCTTTGCAATAGAGGATGTCCTCCATTCGAGGCTTCCATGTAATCCAATTTGAGTGGTTGAGTCGCACCATAGTACTCCTCGAACCTTTCATTGTAACACCCACGCCCTACGAACCAAGAGCTCCAATACCACTGTTGAGAAAATAATATAATGGAAGTAACAACTCAAAACCACACAAAGTATAAATATGCAAAGATGTAAAAGATAGAGGAAAGGGAACACCAGATATAACGTGGTTCGGCGATGTGCCTACGTCCATGGGGCAACAATAACAAGAACTTCCACTATGAAATAATGGGTACACAAGAGATACACAACTTCAAGAATAATACTTGAAGGAAACATTCTCTCACACTTATTTTGCTATCAACTACTCTACACTCTCAACTTGGAGTGGACACTCTTCTCTACTTGGAAGATGGATGTTTCTCTCTTGTAAGAGATGCTTGAGATGGATAAGATGCTTGTAATGAGCAAATGACTCTCCTTTTATAGGCTAAGGAGGAATCATCTAGACCTCTCATTAGGCTCTCCCAATAAATGGTGCTTCATGACTATTTTTGTAACTCATGCCTTGACCATAACTCCAAAATCATCCATATTCCTTGTGTAACTCATGTAACTTATGTAACTTATGTAACTCATGAAACTTATGTAACTCATGAAACTTTTCATATCTTCATTACTATTTTATTTATTTTGGTCTGGATATTATAACAATAACGACTGCACTAGGGTACTACTTGAGTACATTTCTTGTGAATGTTGTGACTGATGTGAGCACAAGAAATGGCAAAGCTGGTTGGATACCAGATAACTTGAATTATGGGCGCCTTGACTACTTCTTCTGGCTTTTGGCTGTGTTGAGTGTTGAATTTGGGGTTCTATCTTATGGTTGCTAGATGGTATACTTACAAGAGGGCTGTGGTTCCTAGCTAGTCATTGATCGAGCTAAAGCAAATAGAGTTTTTTTTTTGGTCGAATAAAGCAAATAGAGTTTGATGCTTCATTTATGTATCAACTATCGAGCAAAGGGTCCATTTTGATAGATATGTTCTATTTTTCTTATAAAATGTCATAGTTGGATTGGCATGCTCACCAAATGTGACATTCTGATTCAATTACACTTGGATCAAGTTTTTCAATAGTCAAGGCCAATTGATCACACTAGAAAGCTTTCTTGTTATGTGATAATGATTTTGACCTTCAAGAAATCAAGAAGCTGATTCTCAAGTGCTTGAGTAGAAGTACTAGCATTTTGACCTTCAAGCTTCTCATATTAATGATTGACTTTGGAAGATAATTCTTGCACGGCTGCATCAACTACAGAAAGAGCACCTATGCCACATCCCGAATACCATATGACATGGTAGTATTCCAATATAGGGGCCTTCGGGTTTGTGGCTAAACTTGGCCAGCAGGTTTGAGTTAGTCCGTTTAGGCAGGAGAATAGTCTGACTTTGTTTTGATACTCTTGTATACTTTTGTCTTAGTACTAAATGGGTAGGTATATTACTAACTTGCTAACGTCATCGAGGTGACTTATTACTTCACTCCTAATAAAAAATAGGGTTAAATGCTTGTGACACCTTGTAGTTTACACCTAAAATCAGTTTTGTCCCTCACTTTTTTTTTTAAACTGGTATACCCCTATACTTTGAATTCTCGACTGATTTACCATTTTTCCAGCTGATTATGACTGTTAATAGGGGTATACCAGTTTAAAAAAAGGGTAAATTAGTCGAGAATTCAAAGTATAGGGGTATACCAGTTTAAAAAAAAAAGTGAGGGACAAAACTGATTTTAGGTGTAAACTATAAGGTGTCACAAACAACCCTAAAAAATAAAAACAAAAATTTACTTTCAACGAACAACAAAAGGGATTACATGGATTTGGCTGTCAAGTGGGATCTCTATGTTTTCCATTTTTGCCGAGGAAATGTAGTTTTTGTCACCAAGGAGTCCAAGTACATGATGTACCTAGCCTACAAAGAGATCCCCTTCAATTTCAAAATCACACACATTCTCTTTAAAAGACATAGTTGATTGAGTTGTTTGATAAATAAAATTGCCTTTCTAAGATGAAATGACCAGATTTTCAGGTTTGGTATATAGATGAACTTTGCAAGGATTCGAGATACATGGTAAACTTACTAAAAGATTCCGGACACACATTGTGATGTAACTTAATTCTAAATTTGTATAGATTTCCAAATCCTAAAAAAGAAAAAATCTTCTTAGTTGTACGATAAACAAGCCTTGATACACGATTACATGATTATGAACCTACAATGAGATCATATAACCTAATCCTATAAATTTCGAAATCACACTTTGTTCTCTCTCTCTCTCTCTCTCTCTCTCTCTCTCTCTCTCTCTCTCTCTCTCTCTCTCTCAGGTTCTTTGAACAGTATTTTTAGACGGGGCAATTGATGAATAATGTCTCCAAGAAAAAATGGTAATTCGATAAATAGAGGCATTATTTTCTTAGACATGATGAGGTGACAAAGTCCCACTCTTTTAACAATCATTTCTATCTAGAGATAATGGATAATGCAATACACATGAGAAGCTCAGAAGGACTTCAGTTTCAGATATATAAAAAATATCTCTCTCCTCTCTATTTCTCCTCTTCTTTTATTTCAAAACAAGCCAAAACTGAAGCGGATAAGATGATTGCCCTCAAACACATTCAAACCTCTTTCACCACCACCAGACATACCATTTTACAGTCGGGAAGATTTCCCAGCACAAAGAATTCCATCTTGCGCTTCAGCAAGTCCAGTGATTCCGATTCCGAACCAGAGACTCCTTCGCCTGGAGGAGATACTCAAAAGCAAGAGATGCTGGTGAGGATAGCAATGCTTCAAGCTCAGAAAGTCCGGCTTGCGGAATACTTGGATGAGAGATCAGAATATCTTACTAAATTCGGAGAAGATGCTAATGCGGAGTTTGACAAGATTGGAGAAGATGCCCTCAAAGGACTGGATGAAGCCAGTGCTAGGGTCTGTTTTCGTTCCTAAATCTGCATTAAAGATACAAAAAGCGACTTGCTATGATAATCTGTTGATAATCCAATTCTTATTCATTTGTGACGAGCAGATAACGGAGAATATGGACAGCCGCATGCAGGCGTTTGAGGAATCTACAGGAGTGAACATATCAGAGATTGAAGAAAATGAAAACGAGTTAGCAGCATTCGAAGATCAGATTGCAAAAGACCGAAATGAAGGGTTATTTTTCAAGAATCTGACGCAGGGAAAACCAAAAGAAAAAGTAGACGCTACAGAGGAAACAAAGAAGATCAAGGAGCTCACAAGAAAAAGTGCAGGATCAGAAACCAGGAGGAATATTTACCTTGTATTAATTGGCCTGCTACTCATAGAAATCGTTGACTCTTTCATCACTTCAACACCCGATTGGAGAAAAGTTGCGATTCTTGGGGTAATTTTAGTGGGTTTGGTCACTCAGTTCATCTATGAGCAGAAAATGCTAACAGAAAAAGAAATAGCAGAAGAGAAGAAGACAGAGGAAGAAAGAAGGTGATTCCCTGCCCTTCAAGGAAAAATATTATGCTGTAAACATTTCAAACTTAATTATATTAGATAAATATAGCTTGGATTTACATATTAGGATGATCTCGATTCTTAAGATCAAGTCAATTGTATTAATAAACAGAAAGTACATAGCATGAGAACACACCATATATATCCTTTTACAAGTGTGGCCTATCAAGAAAAAACTAACTTCAAATACTTTTTGTGTATTTAGTATTTTACCCACCCAAGAAAAGAAATTGATCACAGTCTCAGTTGTACTGTAACCCAGCAAACAAATGTAGCATGATAAATAACACCAAGTAAATCTTACTACTTGATGGTGATATTTCAAGCTCTTTGCTTTGGCATCATCAAAAGGCGATCTTGGTGATACTACTACAATCACCAAAACCATATATGATGCTTAATGAACAATATCATTATATAGCATGCTAAACATGCCTCCAGTTTTCTTGATTAATGAAACTAAGATTTCAATTAAAACTACTGTATGTATTTAAACTTACGAGGACAACAAAATGCAGATAGACCCAAAATTGAGAACAGACTTGTATATACACTAAAGATGGTGATGAAGGTTGGTGTTCTAGTATCTCAGAGAACTCATACTTCTGCCACATAGTGATATGAGGTCTTGTCTAGGATCCATAATAAAACTCAGCACCCACCCTGCATCAGGAGCTACCAAATTGCAGGTTAATCAAAATATAGCATGACAATAACCCCAAGCGGATCTCACAACTTGGGTTTGATACAACAAGCACATTACTTTAGCATCATCAAAAGGATCTTGGTGATATTACTGGAATCACCAACAACTGTGTAACTGAGTTATCATATGTGATGCTTCATGAACTTTTAATTATTTAAGTTCATGCTTCAAGGTCTTTAATTATTCTAGTTGTTTTTAAACCCACTACGGTGCAAGAGTTGCATAAAATCCTAAATGAGAACTGAATTTCTATAGACATTAAAATCTGATGAGAAACATTATTAAGAATCAGGAAACTCACACTTCTGTCAATTAGTGATCTGATGTGCTGTTTTTGACTTGTAAAAAAACTCAGCTTCTACCTGCAGCAAGAAAGATTTTTGCAATGAGAAAAATAACATCTGCAAAAAAAGTAAAAAGAAAAAAAAAACAGTGTGTGTGTGTGTGCAGTGTGATATTCAGATATCATTCTTACCTTGCATCACTTTTGAAAGAATAGCATGTTCTTCATGAAGAATACACCGACGTGCATGGTCTTATTAGTATCTTGGCAGCTGACAACTCTCCTAAGGACTCTCCCAAGAAGGCCATGGCTCACTTCAAGCACGGGGTGGTAGTTTAAAGCATCACAATTCCTAACAAATTTGAATAGAGAACAAAATGAGAACTATGGATATCTCATCCTGCAACTTCTTCAGCAGCAATGCAACTAATGACATGAACACAGAAGTGCAACCGGAGTGAAACTTACCTTCACACTACCTTAACCCCAAGAAGACTGTGAAGTGGCCCTATCGTTGACGACTGCTCTAACAAGTACGTGCCACGTTATATGAGTTGGAAGAACTCCATGATGCAAAGCTTTTTCCAAGTACCCAACAGCATCTGATATTCTACTGCTTGAACAAAGCCCTTTGAGAGTGATATTATAGGAAATTATATCTGGTCGTAGCCCAACCTTTAAAATGCGAGCCCAAATTTGAGATGCCTTTCCACAGTCTCTAATTTTGTAAAAACCTTCCATTAGGGTGTTGTGCGTCACAAGATTCGGAACACAATTCCGACACCCCATCTGAAAATATAGCTGCAAAGCACCTTCAGCTTTGCCTGCAGAGCAAAGTCCATGAATCATAATGTTGTACATAGTTACATCAGGCTCAAATCCCTTGTCAAGGGCTTGATTCCACAAATTGAGGGCCATGTCAATCTTCCTGCCTTGACAAAGGCCATCAATCAACAGACTATATGTGATCACGTCTAGCTTCAAGCCTTTCTCCAGCATTTCCTTCACAAACACATATGCATCGCTAAATCTTCTGACTTTGCACAAGCCATTTATCAGAGCATTATAGGAGACAACATTTGGAGAGCAGTACTTGGTGGACATTGCCTTAAAAAAACAAATTGCATCTTCAAGTTTGGAAACTTGGATAAAGCCATATATCAATGAATTGCAGACATGAAGATTTGGTTTATAGCCACACTTGGCCATCTGATCAAGTAGCCTGGCTGCTTCATCTAGTCTCCCTTCTTTGCATAACCAATTAATCAATGAGGAATATGCAAAGACATCGAGATCAGCTCTTGCGTTTTCTGCCTCTTTTAAAATCCACAGAGCCTTGTTCAAGTAACCATTCTTACACAGTCCATGGATTAATACTCCATACGTTGTGGAATCTGCAACGCAAGCCTTGTCATGCATCAATTCCCAGACAGACATTGCTCCCTCCACCTTCCCATTCTCAAACAACCCTCTGATCAATATGTTATAACTCACAACATTATAACAACCACCCTTCTCCATCACCTCCCACAACCCAAAACACTTATCAATCTTCCCAGCTTGGCAGAACCCATCAAGCATTGCATTATACACAACCACATCCGGCCTCACTCCCTTCCCAACCATATCCTTATAAACTATCTCCGCCTCATCCACATTCCCCGCTTTACACAACCCATTGATCAAAGAACTACAAGTGAACAAATCACACCCTCTTTCATTCCTCTTCATCCTATCCCATATCTCCAAACTCTCACCAAACCTCCCGCACTTGCACATCCCACTAATCATCACATTATAACTAACAACATTCAGGTACGCCCCCGAGTCCATCACCAACCTCTCCCAAACCTCCTTCGCCTCCGTGTAATCCCCTCTCCGAAACCACCCATCAATCAAAATATTATAACACATGACATCAGGACTCACTCCTCTCTCAGGCATTTCGTCGAACACCTCCAATGCATCCCCCATCTTCCCATTTTTTGCAAGCGCGTTGATCAAAACTCCGTAACTCATCACATCAGGCTTCAAACCCTTCTCCCACATCCAATCCAACAACCCTCTCGCCTTCTCAAACTGCCTTTTCTTGCAGGAAATCTTAATCAAAGTGTTGTAAGTCTGCAAATTGGGGACCAACCCCACCGTTTCGAAATACGCAAACAACTGCTCCGCCCGTTCCCACTGATTCGACTCGATGAAGGCATTCAGCAAAGCATTGTAGGACCGGATGCCGGGCTCGCACCCGAAAATCTCTCGCATTTGATGAAATATTTCCAGAGCTTTATCCGGCATTGAGTTTTTGGTATAGGCTTTGATCACAGTGAGTGCCACGTCCTCAGGGCATTGGCATTTCTGGCTGCGGATGAGCTGGAGGACCCGGGAGACGTGGGAGACGAGGTTGGGGTGGAAGAGGCGGCGGAGGATGTGATGGAAGACGTCCGGGGAGTGGGAGTAGTTGGGGTGGCGGGTGGCGGAATCGAGGAGGGCGAGGGCGGAGTGGGTGTTCTTTTCGGCTTGGAGGAGTTTGAGGACGCGTTTGGGGGAGAGGGATTTGGGGAAGTCGACCATGGCAGTTTCTCATTTTTGTGGCATCGTTTTGGAAACCTTAGGGTGGAGGCAAAGGTTGAAATGGAAAGCGGGAGAGGGGTTTTGGGCCGAATAGCTGGGTGGCCCGTAATGAAGATGGGTGGGTTGTACTGAGCAACCTACACATAATATTTTTACACAGTGTACTATACAAAATCTTGAAAGTAAACATTTCTTCAAAAAAAAAAATATATATATATATATATCTCGAAAGTAACATGTTAAATTTGATTTCAATCGCCCAGTACCGTTTGATTTAGTGACATAAGTCTTTCTTTGTAAGTGAGAGTTCGTGAATTCGATTTATTACAACAGACTCGTTGTAGTATATTAGCTGTTTATTTGATCCAAAAAAAAATTAATTTTAATCACTTACGTATAAAGAAAGTTTATACCAATTGGTGCAGTGTAGCAATAATGGGGGAGAAAGAGTTAGGAACATCTTCTGATCAAAAAACCTCAGCGCTATATATATGACATGTATGTGCTGCATGCTAGCTTGTAATGAAGTTGTAATTGCTTCAGTATGTTGTTATGAAGAAGATAGCTTAAGATACTGTAATGGACAGACCTGTTGAATAGAACCATCATCAAGATTATGAGTCAGCTTAGCTCTTTTATATACATAATGGAAGTAGATTTCTCCTCCTAGCCAAGATCATCAGCCAAATTAAAGCCCATGTTCACATTAATAAAGAGCTTTCTCAAAACCCAGCAAAGATCTTAGTTTGTATAGCTTTAGTTATATATATATAAACTTGAAGCACCTAGATCACCAAAGTCGGGTTCCAAAAGAAATTTGTAAAAACTGGGATCTTTCTTATGTGAACTCTTTCTCTTTTAAGCACACACTTTCCAAGCATACTTCTCCAGCTCTCTCACAACTTTACCACTCAAAAGAGAGAGGGCAAAGAAAGCAAAGACCATCTTTTTCTTTTTTCCCTCTATCTCTTCTTCACCTTTGGAAAAACCCATTTTCTGCTGATGATTTTCATGCAAATTTAATACTAATTAAACTATAGGGCATAAGTTCCTCTTTTTCTCTTTTAAAACTGTAAATTTCAAGATATGGCAGTGAGCAAGACTAGCTCTCAAAGCACCCTAAGATCTGCTTGGAATATTTGTAAATCCCTAAGAAGTGTTTTACGCCTAGATATTGCCCAGTTTGTATGCTTCTTTGCCTTTGTCTTGCTTTAGTAACATGCCAAACTCTACAGTCTTTCTTGGGATTCCTTCACTCTACTTGGTATAATCATATGGTTCTTTTCAAGGCTATGATAGGAAATCCCACTTGGAAATTTCACTACAACCAGTAAAATCCATGGTAGACCTCCTCATGTTTAGCTTAATAGCCCTAAATCTAAGTCCAATGATGACCATCTTTAGCCACTATTAAGTATGAACTATCCCTTGCGCTGCCTTAGCCCTTAGGTTGCATATGAGACATAAACCCGATTAAATCTAAATACCATTTAACACTATCCCTCAAGTTTTTGGGTGAAAAGATGTCATGTGGAGTGATTAGCGGCACAATAATGTAAGTCTTCTTTAGTATATAGTATATAGTACTCCTCGGTACAAAATGTGAATGAAGCTTAAGCAGGCATGTTGGGTCCAAGATGGAGGCTTTGTTTAAAGTGGTTGATCATACATGCTATTCATAATTTTTCTTTCAACAAAAAAAAAAAATTGGAAAAATCAAAAGCCTCTGATTTGTATGTGTGTGGGGTAATTAGAGTATCCTTTTTGCCTCCTATTTTTTCCTTTGTAATCATGAACATACTTTTTTTACCTTTTTTTTTTCCACGATTCAATGTACAACTCTCTGACTTGATTAAGGAAAGAAACTTGATGTCCAGATAATTTCAAGAGAAAACAATAATAATAGTTATTTTAAATGATACAGTAGACAAATTCATAAATTACAATCTAATGACGTGTTACGAACTTAGCTCAGTTGACTTTAAAAGCAAGTACAAAGCTATGACATTTACGTTGACAAAAATTAATCTCCAATCATTTTGCCCAATATGCGATCACTCTATGCATATGCATGTTACGAACTTAGCTCAATTGACTCTAAATGCAATTACAGTTATTACATTTACGTTGGTAAGAATTAATCTCCAATCCTTTTGCCAAATATGCGATCACTCTATTTATATATATATACACGTTAATTTTTTCATTTTTTTTATAAGAGAACGAGTCAAGCTAGCTCTGATACATGCATGTTAAATTTGTGTAACATGTTGATAAATTAGCAAGAGTGTCCCTTTATTGCTAACTAGAAATGATTTGCATATCAATGGACAATAATGATCTAGGTGTAATAAGACACAATAATTTGACATAATGGCGTTGGCGAAATTTATAGGGTGCGCATGCATATGTGCATGTTTATCTTTTCATTACTTGAGTAGCACTAGCCAGCTGAAATCTGCTCTTAAATATAATTACTACTTATGATTCAATAAGAAAGGTACACTTTTGTGGTGCTCCATTCGGATCATCTTTTCCTCTTAGAAGAGGACCTCATATTGTCTGATGTATTTTGGTCATCCAATCTTAATGTACATAAATGATTTATCTTAATTACTTTATTTTTGAAAATATGTTCAAAGTTGTCTTCATCTTTTTCCTCATTGTAAATAGAGAAACTCTAGTTATAGATTAAATTTGGATGAGATGATTTTATGAGGCAATACGAGCGAGGTCCTCGATTTCCCATGAAGAGATTCGAGTCCCCTTAACTATCATATCATTTCTCATATTTCCCAAAAATATATTTCAGCTAAGATAAAGTAATGAATACTTTATTCTTCTAGAACAAATTGAATTTTTTTTTTGTTGAAGAAAAATAATTTAATATATGTATGCTTTTAGCTTAAGCCGATGAAATTATGTTATGAAGTTTAATTAGAAAATGGTTTATTGTATTGGTTGTTTCTTTGCTACATTAGAGGACATTGATTGAACTTCTAATTCACTTGTGAAAATTTTCTGCAAACTTCTATATTTGTGATAATCTTTTCTGGGCAACTGCATGCATGCTTTCGAATTGTTTTAATCGATCAGATCCTTCCCATGTCATATATTTATTGCTTAGAAAAAAGCATGACACAATAATGGAGCTCTGGTTGGTTTCAGTCTTCTTCAGAGAGGATCCCTTCAGAGAACCCTGGCCTAAACCCTCCAACAACACTCATGCAAAACAGTGTGTTATAATATTAAGTTAATATTATTAACCTTGTTGCTAGTGTGTTCAGCATTGGCAATCGGAATGTGTAGCCAGCTACATATATAGCCTTGGTAGGATCGATATCATACAATGATTTTCGCACTAACAAAAGGTGCAAGGGATAAAAAGCTTGGCTGTATTCTTCCAAATATAGAGGTTCTCAATTCAAAATCATATATGATTCTTTGACTACATTGTATACATATTCAAAATTTGCTTAGCAATGTGAGGAAAATAACGCATTATTGATCCTTTTCAAATGCTTTAGTAGCAAACGGTCAAGTTTGATTAGGAGAGGCCATATACAAAAGTCTGATGTAAATTAACTCTATCTCACTCTTGAGTACTAATCCCCCTTGTAAGCCAGCCATAAATTAAATCACTATATTATCACTTTTCGATCTTCTTCTTTGTAGAAATGCAATGGATTAATCGCAATGTGATTGAGGCGAATGGGATTTCTTTCCCGTACTTGTTCTTAATTAATTAGTTTGTTCCTTGTTGTGACTGTACGTAATATGAATGAGAAATGCGTCTAAGATGCGGCACGATTGAATTTAGCTTAGATGCTAATCCTTGTTGGTTAAGATTTTACATGAAGTACGCGTTCAAGTCTTATAAATTTTGATTCATTATGTCCTATGAACATAATCTACTAACCATTACTAATTAATCATTAATAGTGGTCGAACGTCTCATAGCGAAACATTTATAACCAGACTTCAATTCACGAAGTTGTTAAAATGCATATGCATTTTAAAGCATTTCACATGCCGATAGATTAAGTCATGGCCTAGCATACACGTATATAAAAAGGCTGTACACTACCAAACATTTTTTGGGAGAACCAAAATGTTCATTGTTCAGTCCATGGTACATTGAGAGGACGATGAGGACATAACGAATCGAAGAAATAGTAAAATCATGTATAAAGTTCTCTAAGAGACTAGGACACAATACAATAGACCTTTCGATGATTGATGAGAAAGACATATACATTGTCGAACTAGCTTATCTTGTGGGGACGACCGTATTTGTAGTGGAGAAATTGTTACTTCTAGCTTTGAAAATATGAATCAAAAGCAAACAAGAAAACATTACAAATATTGCGCATCCATTCCAAAAAGCTAGATTGAAAACAATGTCTCAAATCTACATGTATATATATGTTGCCAATATGTGGATCAAGCTGGAAAATAGGAATTTTGGCTAAATAAATCCAACAGAAGAAGCTAGCAGATAGAGGGCCACCCCATGCATGCCCACAATAAGGAGATCGAATTATTTTTGTCCCCGAATGAAAATCTCTGTTCTCCCCACTGTCCACTAGAATATGACTTAATCGGGGATCATTTATATAATTGAGATCTTATACCTTATTTCTACCAAACAAAACCCTAAAAAGACAAACCCTAGAGAGAATATTTATCTGAAAGAGAGAGACAAAGGCATGAAGTTTATATTAATTTCTTTCTGGGTAATAGTTTTCTCTGATCTTCTGTAATATATGTATGGCTTTATTTTTAAAAAGAAAAGGTAAAGGGTAGGAGAGGACAGGCTCCCGCTTTACGCCTCATTCCATGCAGAAATACTATACAAAACATTCATCAGAATTTGATTCTACCCAATTGATCGATCATCGATCATCTCCATGTCGACTGTTCTGTGTGGCCAACCCAGAAAGGGCACCTGCAACACCAGCAAAAATATATATGAAGCTAAACGAGCCAGCATTGATAGCTAGCTATCCCATTTGGTTGTGAAGCAGTGAATAAGAAGAAGTGAGATTAATGGGGACCTCGTGCTCGATGTGCGAGGTCTCCGAATGGAGGAGAGAGCTAAGAGGGGTGGCGGGACCCGGTAGCTATGGTGGCCGTGGCTGTGGTTGAGCCGGCGGGAGGGTTATCTCGTGACGATTCAGCGGTGGGAAGGTGGGGTCTCGATGGAGAATTGAAGAACGAAGATATACAACTTTTATCACCTTAAAAATGCAGGTGGAAAATATTCGCATTGTTGCATATCTAAGTGAAATTTCACGTGTAATTGTTAGTACTGTTGATCGACTTTACGAATTTTCTGTATCAGAAGTTCGATATTTTGCTGAGAATACCAATAATAGGAGTTATTTCTCTAGCTCCCGTAATGTTGAAAAACAGAAAGAATATTCAAAGTTTTTTGTTGAAATTAAGCTAAAAGTAAAACCATGCATATTTGTAAATAAAATAGTCGCGTTACAAATTAGAGAGTATTTTCAGTACATGATGTGTACATTCACATACATACATGAATGATTAGGATTATAGGAAATAATATAGAAACATGGTGATCAAACATATGCATTGTTATAATCGGTTAAGATTATGTCATGTAAATACACGTAGTGCACAAAAATTTCCAAACAAATTACATCTAAAAATAATATTGAGTCTAATTCCATGTTAAATTTCATTGCACTAGCCACCGTTTGACAATTTTAAAGATGTGCAAATCTTTGTAATTCTTAGACAGTATTAGTTTTTTAGAATAATATTGAATATACAACAGTCTCAATTGACGAACCATTGTAAGATCGATTTTTCAAAAGTTAATTTGTAATCTGACTTCGTAGGTGGCTAAAAGGGAAATCCAAATTTATTTATTAAGTTTAGATCTAGATAGAGTTTAATTAAGTTCGTGGACTTGTTTTTATCTGTTGGATTTGATCAATTAAGGTTCCCTACGCTTAATTTGGTTTCATTGCAAATCAAGAACTCATTACAAATTAACCACATGTATCAGTTACGCATCGAATAATCAAATAGGAAAAGGTTATGTTAAAAGTGAACGATGATGATGATGAAGTGTTCTTATGTGACATTGCTTGTATCAAAATATCAAGTAAAGCTAACGTCAACTTATCAGAGAAAGCATGACTAAGTAACCATCAAAATGGTTCTGTATATGATTTTGAGTGGTCATATGCAAGGTTGTAAAACTCGCTAGGCGCTAGGCGGGCGGACGGGTACCTTGGAGCGCCCAAGGGCCTAGGTGGCCTTGTAGGCGGCTTGTAGGCGGATTCGAATAATTTAATATTTATTTATATTTAATTATTTATATTGAATGATTATATAAAATCATAAATCATAATACTCACCAAGTCATCATATAAATTAAAAAAAAATACAAACCATCAAATTTCAAAATAGTTCAAAGTTCAACAAATCAAAATAGTCCAAAATGTAAAGTACTAGAATAAAAGGAAGTCTAAATCTCTATTTCTTCTTCTCCATAGCTCTCTACGACTCGTTCGGTATCGACCTCAAACTCAAACTCAATATCCTCTTCTTCTCCTCCATCTTCTGTGTCATCATCCGAAACAAAATCTTCATCATGAAGTTCTCTTATCACCACATTCCTAGGACTTCTCCTCCTAGGTGCACTATCCACTTCCGAAGTCTAATTTTTTTTTTAAAAAAAAATTATTCCGCCCAGACTCGCCCAGGACCGCCCAGGACCGCCCAGAGAGCCTAGGCGGCCGCTTAATTCGCCCACCGCCTAATTGGGCCTTGGAAGCCCTCCTCTCCAAGGAGAAGCCCCGCCCAGCGAGTACTCGCCGCCTAGGCGGGCTGGGCGGCCGCGTTTTAGAACACTGGTCATATGTATGATATATTTCGACTACTATTTGATCCTTGCTTTGTTTTCACTTTCACAAATTCACATGTACAAACATGTATCGCATCATCAATCAACAATCAATCTTCGAGTCGCGTCATTTATTTTTTCTTTTTCAATCCCCACTACAACACCCACCCTCCCAATAAACCTTTGTTTCACAGTACTGCATGTTGGATCGATTAATGGAGCCCTGAAATGTCTGATAAAGCAAAACCCAGCAAAGCTTTTGATGACAATTTCGAGTTTTCATGATAACGTATACTACCCTCACTTTCAAAAACCCTAATATATTATCGTTCCCCTAATACATTCTTTGTGATATTCATGCAACCCTATCAAGTCCCAATGATCCATAGTTAACGAGCTGCAGAACTGTTTAATGGAGATAGACAATGTGTGTTTGCAAAAATGCCAATTAGAGCAAGCTAGAGAGAAAAGACTTGAATTTTTCGTAACAAAAAAAAAAAAAAAGACTTGGATTTTTAATCCATCGTCTTTTAAGTTTTATCATCAAACTAAGGTTTCGCAAAAGCAGATTACCCTTTTGAATATAATGGATCCGGGAACAGATTGCTTTCGCCATCTTATAGAGTGATTCCATTTTGGTGTTTGGTTATGCATAACAAGGACTAGCTAATAAGCTCTGAGAATCGTAGTACTGTGTTGCAGAGCACGCATCATTCACACTTTTACTAAATAGGTAAAGGTAGGCCTAGCTTAAAGCAAAGCCCCGAGCTCAAGTCCCATGTCTACAACCCAGTTTAAGAAAGATGCACAGGTCTGAGAACCCTGAAACGATGATGAACAGTGGCGATCAAGGCCATATAGAGCTGAGTGGGGTGGGGGAGGACAAAATCGCTCCGTTTAGACATTTGTTTTGTGGTGTCTGTGTTTGTAGGTATATGACAAAGAACATAAACCCGGGTGGGGAAAGCAGAGAAAACATTAACAGCGAGGAATGCGATGGGAGCTATTTGGGAGGGAAAATTAAAGAAAGCTGGAAAACAAAAAGAAACCCAAAACAGGAAAAAGGAAAAGAAGGAGGGGAAAGAAAGAGAGAAAGAAAGCGAAATGTGAGAAAGAGAGGTAGAGAGAGAGAGAGCTCTGTCTCTCTGTATCTCAGAAACCAACCTCCTTCTCGGTGATGGCGTGGTTTGCTTTTGCTTTCCTTTTCTTTCTTCTCTCTCGACAGGAATCTTTGAAAATCCAAAGCACCTTCTAAAATAATACAAAAATTAATTAGCAATTAAAGGAAAAAAAACAAGAAATTATTAGCTACGAAACAATTCCGGCACCTAATCCCTTTGGGACCTTTTGATGATGAAGCTCCTTGCTCTGGCCAATCCAACTGGGTTTTGTGTTAAGCTCAAGTACTTGGAACCATGCAAACGAGGCCCTAACAATTTCTTGGTTATTGAAATATGACTTTTCTTTACATTTATCATGTGAAATTACTTATCAGGGCTTTCTAATATGTGAATTATGTTTTTAAAATTTAGCATAAGAGTATATCTATATTATATCTACATTATATGTACTATACTGTCGAGAAATAAGAGTCATTGATAAGTAAATACAACATTTCTAATGTTTAATATACACACACTTGGTTAAAGATGTCTTTATTTATTTTTACAATGCAGATTTTTAATTTAAACTTATTTTTTAAATTAATTTTCACATCTTCACCGTCTAATTTTCAAATACTAATGTATAGATAATCTCTGTAAAATTTTAATCAATTTAATTGTTATTAAGACACTTAAATACGATTAAATCAATATAATTTATTAATATTTATAACATAAAAACACAATTTAAAAAATGGTTCGATTAAGGATTCTAACAGGCATCGGCAGAAAATTGTCTTTTCACGAACGACTGCGCCTAGAGAAAAAAAAACAGTTAAAAGAGAAAGCCTCAGAGCACAAACACTGGACGGTGATCTGGGCCCCACATACTCCTATTCTCTCTCTCTACTAATTTCATTCATTCTCTCACTCCACTACCATTTTTCCTTTTCCTCTCATACATTTTTTTTTTCTTGTTTCTCTGTCCGTTGGAAACAAACAGTGTACTCCCTCCTCATTTCCGTTCCTCCGCTTCTTCTTCTTCTTCCACAGAATCCACAGTCACTCTTTCACTCTCTCTCACTCACTCACTCGTTCTCACTCTTAAGCCTCTGAACATGAGCAGTGGCAGTAGAGAGGGAACCAAGGTCAACAGCCACCGCCGGTAATGAATCCCACCACGGACCCACCACCAAACCCGCCGCAGCCCCACCGACCCTCTACCTCCTGCGACCGCCACCCGGAGGAGAATTTCACTGGCTTTTGCCCCTCATGCCTCTGCGAACGACTCGCCGTTTTGCACCCTTCCACCACCTCTGCCTCTTCTTCCCGAAAACCCCCGACTTCCTCCACCGCCGCCGCTGCCCTTAAGGCCATCTTTAAGCCCCCCATTGGCGGCGGCGGGGCCTCCAATAACAACAAAGCCCGGCCCACCACCTCGTTCTTCCCTGAGCTCCGACGCACCAAGTCCTTCTCGGCATCCAAGAACGAAGGCTTCTCCGGCGTCTTCGAGCCGCAGAGGAAGTCCTGCGACGTTCGGGGGCGGAGTACGCTTTGGTGTCTGTTCAATCAGGACGACGGCCGGAACCCCAACAAGACAGAACAGCCCACCTGGGGAGCTGCCGGGCCGGAGATTGGTGTCGAAACCAGAAAGTTAGCTGAGCCCTCTTCGAGCTTTCGAGGTCCGGTGTTTGAGTTCAAAGAGGAGGAAGAAGAAGAAGACGACGAAGACGAAGAAGAAGAGGAAGAACAGAATCACAACGACGGAGTAATTGGGAGGTTTTCCGACGAAGCCAATGTGAGTAATGTCAGTGAAATCAGAGCTGATCCGGAAATAGTAGAAGAGGAAGAACAGCCATCAGAGACAGTGCAGTTTCAAGAAGAAGAGTTGAAGCCCATGAAGGACCACATAGATCTTGACGCTCAGACCAAGAAGAGAGACCTGAAGGAGATCGCCGGAAGCTTCTGGTCCGCAGCTTCGGTGTTCAGCAAAAAACTGCAGAAGTGGCGGCAGAAGCAGAAGCTCAAGAAGCGGCGCAACGGCGGCGGCGGATCGGCCACATTGCCGGTGGAGAAGCCCATTGGGCGACAGTTCAGAGAAACCCAGTCGGAGATCGCCGATTACGGCTTCGGTCGGCGCTCATGCGACACCGATCCCCGGTTTTCGCTCGACGCGGGTCGGATGTCTTTCGACGACCCGAGATACTCGTTCGACGAGCCTCGGGCCTCGTGGGACGGGTACCTAATCGGAAGGACTTTTCCGAGAATGCCGACGATGCTTTCGGTGGTGGAAGATGCTCCGGTGGTTGTTTCGAGAATCGATGCTCATATTCCTGTGGAGGAGCCAGTGAACTCTATCAACAAAGAGGACCCGGTTCCTGGCGGGTCGCTCCAGACCCAGAACTACTATACGGACTCATCTTCCAGGCGGCGGAAGAGCCTTGACAGGTCCAACTCCATCAGGAAGACTGCGGCGGCGGTGGTGGCGGAGATTGACGAAATGAAGTCAGTTTCGAATTCAAAGGTGTCACCCACTACTGCTGACTACTTCCATGGGCCCAAGCTGGTGGCTCCTGATCGAGATTCTAACTCGAACTCTCTACGTGATGACTGCTCGGAGACATTTGAGATGGCGTTTCGTGGCGGTGATCCTGTGCTACGCGGCGGGGATTCGGCGTCGGTGGTGGGGAATGGGGAGAGGAAAGATTGTAAGCAGAAGTCTAGGAGGTGGAGCAAGGCGTGGAACATTTGGAGTTTCATACATAGGAGGGGTGGGAACAAGGAGGATGATGAGGATAGGTATAGTAGTAGGCCTAATGGGGTAGAGAGGTCGTTTTCGGAGTCTTGGCCGGAGCTGAGAGGCGGCGGGGAGCGAAGTGGGGAATCAAAGAGTTTCAATCCAAAGATCATGAGGAGCAACAGCAGTGCTAGTTGGAGAAACTCGCATAGCTTCGGAGGTGGGGGTTTTGGGAGTATGAGGAAGAATGGTGCTGTTGTTGAGCCGAATGTGAATGGAAATGGCAATGCAAATGGGAATGTGAGTGTGAATGGGAATGGGATTGGAAGGAAGAAGAAGGAAGAGATTGTGCTGGAAAGGAATCGGAGCGCAAGGTATTCGCCGAATCACATTGACAATGGACTCTTGCGGTTCTACTTGACGCCGATGAGGAACAGCTGGAGGAGCGGAGGAGCTGGGAAGAGCAGGTCGAATCATGCACATTCCATCGCCAGAAGTGTACTCCGATTGTACTGAAAACAATATTGGGTTCATAATGGGGTGTTTGTTCTTTGGTCTAGTTTAATCCTGGTTAATTCGCTATATTTTGTGTAAAACCACACAAGCCTAAAGGCATCTTGTTGGTTGGTTGGGGATAAGAAAAAGAGAAAGAAAGCACTTTGAAATGTTTCCTTTGCCTATGAGTACCATGCTTTGCTTCTGTTGCTCAAATAACAAGAATTTCAGTGTTTTTCTGGGTTTGATTTGGATGAATTAGTTTTAACCAATTCTGGGGTTTTCACTGACTGGATTACAAAACAAGGCAAATGCAATGTGTAAGCAAACTGAATTTCTAGGATCGAAATCGCGCTTTTTTAGTGTGGCAAACAGAATTGGGTCCTTGCCTCATTGGTGTAGAAGGCTGAAGAAGATTTGCAGTCTGGCTGCCGAGTTCTTGGCATGTTACACATCCTGGAGAGAGCAGCAACTTTCTGGGAAATTTGTCCCAAAATTACTTGAAGCAGTCATTCATAGTTTCATACTCATATAGAGTAAGATATGGTTTTGATTTTTATTAACCAAACAATGAGAACTTTGGGCGTGTGTCCCAGTCTGTTAGGCTTTTGGATTTAGTCCCTTGTCGAAAATCACTTGCTGCCTGAATTATGTTATGGCAGTTGCTATCTCAGATGGAATGTATAAGACTAGAACCGCATATAAGCATAGCGGAGCCTCATTTTGACCCCACTCTGATAAAAATAGAGCTCAATGCTGGTCTTGCTCTGGTGTTGTTGGCCCTGCTGAAACAGTGGCTTGTCTCAGCATACATGCATGTTTCTTCTCGCATTGCTTTTGTAAGAAGTGCTTATTTTAGTAGTCCTTTTGATAGAACTGTGTTTGTATGAATCGGATTTAAATTTTGTAACTTGTAAGTGTGATTTTTATCAATGCACTTCCAACTATGGCAATTCATTAAGTTAAATTCCTAAGAAAAAATTGATAAAAAAACCATAGTGTCGACCATCATAATTTTTGTTTAATCGGCTATTAAATGATTTTGTGACTTGTGAGTTCTTTTCACATGAATTTTTAATTTTTGGTCAAATAAAATTTCTTTACCAACTCGACCGAAGGTGAATACAACAAAGATTTAAGTGTAAGGAAGAGTTAATACATAGTCGATAACGTCCAATTTGCAGAAGCGAAATTGAGAAAAACACATTTTTCACTCTTCAAGAATTTCTTCCATAACGTAAGAAGCACCTTTTCCGGGCCGGAGTCTTCAGCCTTCGGGTTTTGCTGGAAATATTATAGATAATGCGATGTGGCAAGTTAATAGGAAGGTGTTAGCATGAAAGCGAGTCTCTCGCAAAATGCAGAAGCACAAGGTGAAATTCACTAGTGGAATGAGTAAAATGGATGAAATCCAGAAAAGCAAAAGTCCATACAAAGCCAAAAGGTTGGTACCTGATTCGAATATATTAAAATTGCCTAAAAGAGAGTGAAAGTTATATATGATTCAAGGCTGGAATATGTTGTGGACTTGTGGTATTTTACATGGATTTGTTAATGCAGAGTGGAATGAGAAATGATTGTCACTTATTGACTTATCAGTCTCCACTCTCCCCTCCCAGACTCTCTGTGATCTAGTGTACTTGCAGCGTGACCATACTAACAACCAAAATTACCAGGAAAAATATATAAACATGGCTCAAAAGAAGTTTATTTTATAGTGTTCTGAAGTATCGAAGTTTATTTCATATGAAATTCATTATCGAGCGTGATTAGAACATATATATCGACCAAAATGTAAAGTGAGCTAAAACGCCTTTGCAACTGGACTCATTTAGATTGTGGGGAGCCTGGCAAGATGAACTTTGACCAGATCACCAGAAAAGCTCACAAATTGAAATAAGATTCATAAGAACATTGATCGACCCAGATCCCATAGTCAAAACAAGAACTAAACCATGGGGCCAGTAAGCATGTTACAAGGGAATAAAAACCGATCAAAGTTTTTTTGGAGTCCCTAAGTTTGAGATGATTATTTCTCCTCTGTATATGTAAAAGCTTCTCTCCATGATCAAACTCCAAAGTCAAAAGGTGATCATGGAAAACATCCCAACATGCTTGTTCAAGGAGGAAGAGATAAAAAGAAACCAGAAAAGGAAAAGAGAGAAAGAGAAGAGGCCCTTAATCCAATGGTATGTCTGGGACTCTCATATTAGTCTTGACAATGTGGGAAACGGGGTGGATAATGATTTGTTCAAGGTAATGTGGGAAGTAATTATATGTCAAAGGTTGTAGGCTCATGTCTCCAACCTAGCCTCGGTGTTTGTTTGTCCCTTCTACTATTATGGACAATTGTCCAGGCTGTAGGATATAGTTCATACTGGGTAACACCTTCTGATCTCACAGACTGGTAATTGGCATTTGTCGCAAAAACTAGTTTCGGTTATTCGGTATTTAGTGGTACTTCAAGTTTGATCATCTTTCGAGTTCATGAGACTTGATGTGTGGCATGGAATTTGAACAAAAATAGATCTGGCTCTAGCTTAAACTATGATTCTTTATGTATAAGAAAGCCTCGTGTAGTATTGCACAAGGTTCTCAGAGAAAATCACATTTTTTCGAACTGTTCCTATGCATGCCGGGAAGAATGTCCAAAGCTCATAGAAACCAATCTAATAGTAATTAAAAGGACCGAAAATCATATCATAATGGTAATAGAGGGGTCATTTTTGTTGGACCTTCTCCTTGATCACATTTACGAAAAATCTACTATTTGGTATCAATTTTGGTAAAATTTTGCATACATGAAACAACTTTGGTATTGACTGAAGGTAGGGTTAACAAGAGAGTTCCTATTTCTGACCACGGAGCGGCTGTGGGTCAAGAGATTCTTCTAAAAACTCTCTTACTAGAAGGGGTTGAAGTAAGAGTGTTATAAGTAATATGTTTATAAGATACTCTTGTCATTATACATGATAGTCTTATCTAGACCTATATATACATCTTGTAACCTTATTCTCCATTATCAATGATCAACACAATGTAGCCTTACATTTTTTGCAATTTACTTTCAATAAACCATAATTTCTAGCAGCATGTATGTATCTAATTTAAAGCCAGACAAAAGTAAATCTATCAAACTATGGTAGCTGGATATGCCACATTTTCATATTAGATCTTTAACAATTTTGCACTTTGATCCATACTATAACAGATGAGAGCATGGTTTGTTAACATTTCGAATGCATCAACTAATAAGTCATTTACCATTTGAGGACTCATGTGTATTAGATGGTATGCAGAATCTAATAAGATAAACATACCATCTCAAACTAAACATTTAGATCTATTTCACAATATCAAAAACACATAAGAACATCAAGAACATTCATAAATTCTGCAAAGAAAAGAGATATCGTAGGACACTAGGAAACTACCGTCATTGGATCTCCAGCCTCCCTTTATCGCAATCTTTGATGCAACCATTCTGACAATATTCTAGAGCAACTGCACATGCACAAAAATAATCAAAAGGGAGATGCAACGTCTTCTGTATTTCTGAATCAAAAACAAGCACGATGGCGATACTTCTCTCAATGCATAAACAATGCGTAGAATATAATGATTAAAACCGGATCCAATCTCGTAACTGAATCTTTATGCAACTCAATGTTAATATGCATAGGCATAACCGTATAAGTTGATCACAATACTAATTCGATGTAATTCCAGTTTAATGCAATGAACATCTATGCTCTCCAAATGATATATATACAACTCGGATTACTTAACTGAAACTGAGTCGAAGACTTTAGCTTCTTGTTGATTAATCCATGTCCAATACTGATTGATTCTAAAGCTAACAGATAATATTGGAGTTCAATTTTGTTATTACAATACGGTAACTAAAAAAATTATCACTTTATTTTAACCACTCCAACAGCTTGCTTGTATCTTAGATTTTTTTTTTCTATTTTAGAGAATTTTTTTGATGTTTTGATCCAACAAATTCACTAAACATGGTCTAAAATAGGGAATGTGATGAGAGTGAAAACCACATTACTTATATTTACAACTATCTCTATAAGTTTGGGGAAGGATTTAGGGAAGAATGATGAAATCTGTAAAATAAGGAATCGGTTCTTTCAAATTTTGTTTTTTAATTATTTTTTTTATTTCTCTATATATGATAGAGTAATTATGGTAAAACTGTTAGAGATGCTCTATTATTACAATTATGATTACTCATTTTACCACTTCAATGACTCTACCACTTTGAGGACAAATTTACCACTTAGGTGTCATTTGTTTCGCTGAAAGTAGACAATAGTTAGGAAAGAAAAGTTGGTTATTTCCTACGTTTGGGAAAGCCAAAGGAAAGAAAAGATTTTCCTGATTGAAGGGAAAATAATCAAAATATGAGAGAAAGTGGTTTCTTCCAAAATCCAATGAAACCACTTTCTTTCCTTCTTTCACTGCATTTATTACTTATATTATAATATTTTATTATATTTTTTAAGAACTTTTTCAATAACTTTTCTTATGTTACTAAATATCAGAATTAAAACTTCTTTTGAAATTTCATTCTCATTCACTTTCTCTTCCCATGAGAGAGAAAAAAAATTATTTTTCTTTCCGTAAACGAAACGAGGCCTTAAAGTCTGATGTGGTGTACTAAGAAAATTTATCACTTATAATTACTATCATGTTACCACTTTAAGGACTAACAATAGTACTTTTGATGACTCATTTTTACCACTTCAAGAAAATTTTTATGCATGCCATACACTAACACATCGAAGAATTATAAACATATAAATAAAAAAAGACATAAATAGAACCGTTGTTTTCTTTTATTTGAAATATTCAATTATCAACCAAAGAAATGAACCAAGATTCCAAACAAAACCGCAATTTTTGTAACTACATCAACCATAGATTTCCATATACAAAACACAAAAGCTACAACTGAAATTCAAGTAAATTAAACTAACCAAATCTGCTATTTTCTTTCCCTTAGTCATCATCACTATCAATTTCATCATCAAGAGAAGATTTGGAGGCTCATGCGTCTAGGTATGAACACGTTATAGTAATACCTCACAATGCTTTTCCTGCATTTGTTAGGAAAACGCTTAAAGGCAAGCTTCCAAAAGCTTGCCTCATCCGATAGCGGATTCCTTCTCACTAGAACTTCGAAGGTACTTTGTTCTTTCAAAGTCCATGACTTCGAGGAAAATTCTCCCATTTCATCAAACTTCCAAGTCCGGAATGCAGGACCAATTTCGGCTTGCAAATGGAGTCTCGCTTCATCAATGTGGTGTTTGACACAACCAACAGAACCAGGAGAGACACAAGAACAAGAGTCGGGTCTCCCTTTCCCAATAGATTTTGTATCAGCTCCTGCATTTTTAAACCGTTTGATGGGGTACATTTGAGTGCCCAACCACTTCTTTGAATCATCACCAGCTCCACGATTTTTCCTATTGACAGGACCTGTCCACTCAGGAACTTTCAGCCTGAAAACCACGCCCAATGGGTACAGACTTTCGATAATACTGATCATCTGAGAATACCAATCTCAATATTTCACCAGCCTTTGGATTTCTACTGCTAGCTGAAGAACTAGATCTTGGAAGATAATCATCACTGGAAATCAATAACCGCAAAGCTTTTTCGAGTTCTGAATCACAGTCGTCTAAACTCGAAGAATCTGGACTATCGACTAAATCACTAACATTTGTAGACGTTGCATTACAAAGGTTCGAGTGTTGTGGAGTTAACTTGTTTGATCCATGGGCTGAATCATCTTTACCAGTTAAGCCAGAGGAAGAGAAGTCCTTGCAGGAGTCCCCATATTGTTCCATATCATCCACAATGGTCCAACCATGGGTTAGCTCATCGGTATCCATTAAGGAGGGGGCAGGATAAGTTTTGCAGAATGCACAATATTTTCTCATATCATCAAGAATGGTCAAATCATAAGCTGGCTTCAGTTTATATTCATCCCCAGTTGTTGACAAACTTCCAGAACTGTGTGAATTACAGACATGCTGTGGTTTGAAGATTTGATTGTCTTCGTTTTTGTTGGTTATGCATGAGAGAGAATGGCATGTACGAATTATCTTGACTCGATGATCATCAGATGTCTTAGTAGCCATCGCAGAAGAGCCTAGGTACCTACCTTTTAGGAAAAAAAAAGAAAAAGCGAAAAATGGTGCTTAAGAAAATTGGCTGTGAAGATCAATGATGTTCAAGTTAAGAACTCTGGTTCTCTCCTATTTAAATTACTAATAGAAACACACTAGACAACAGACAAATTTAAGCAGAGCTAACAACGGAAAACACGGAAAATTAAAAAAAGGAACTTATGTAAGGGACAATGTCCACTGACCCTAATTTTAAGAATTTTATTTTTACTAACAAAATCAGATTTTAAAATTTTCAAGAGCCAACTTAAACAGCAGAAAGATAATTATACCCTTAATGAATTAAATAAAATACAATAGACCATTATAAAAGTTTATTATAAAATAAAATTTCTATGACCGGATTCCCATGACCAATGACCATTGATCGGGCTCCGGGGGCTGTTGACCGGACTTCGGCGACTGTTCACGAGCTCCAGCGACCGTTGACCAAGCTCCGACGACCGTTAACCGGACTCGGACGAAAGCTAGGGGATTTACTGGGGGTTGTAGGGGTATATTGAGGGCAGTAGAAGGTCTGTCGAGGGTATATTGGCGGCAATATGCATGGGGTTTGTCCGAGGGTCTATTAGAGGCAGTAGGAGGGTCTATTGGGGATAGTAGGAGAGTCTACTGGGGACAGTAAGAGGATCTACTGGGGACAGTAGGAGGGTCTACTGGGGGCAACTGGGGCAGTATAAGGATCTACTATGGGCAGTAGGAGGGTCTAGTGGAGGCAATAAGAGGCTCTATTGGGGATAGCATAAGAGTCTACTGGGGGCAGTAGGAGGGTCTAGTAGAGGCAGTAGGAGAGTCTATTGGGGATAGTAGGAAGGTCTATTGAGGGCAACTAGGGACAGTATAAGGGTCTACTGGAGGCAGCAGGAGGGTCTACTAGAGGTAGTAAGAGGGTCTACTGGAGGCAGTAGAAGCAGACGACTTGCATTTTCTTCACCGCCAAACCCCTCACCCCTCACCACCAACAACAACCAAAACTTCTCCACGGCCGAATCCCTCACCACGGCGGGTCCTACCACCGCTGCCCACCTCACAATTGGCTCTTACCAAGCAAACCCTTCAGTCCCTAACATTACTAAAATACCTTGATTTGGAAAACTCCTTAGATTAATCCACCTCCAAGTCCCTCACTGCCTCCGACGACTTCTTCTATTGTCCCTCCTAAGACTCCGAACCCGCCATTGACTCCCCGCCTAACTTTGCCACCGTCTTAGTCTCCCAACACTTCTTCTTCTCCTGCCTGGTCGATCTGAGAGAGAGAGGTCGTCGGTGGCAGGAGCCAGAAGTGGAGAGAGAGAGAGAGAGAGAGAGAGAGAGAGAGAGAGAGAGAGAGAGGTTAGAGGTCTAATGTCAGAATATCAGATGTGAGAGGTTAGAGGTCTAATGTCAGAATATCAGATGAGAGAATAGA
The DNA here is from genome assembly GCA_034370585.1 of Fragaria x ananassa. Classification (NCBI taxonomy): domain Eukaryota; kingdom Viridiplantae; phylum Streptophyta; class Magnoliopsida; order Rosales; family Rosaceae; genus Fragaria; species Fragaria x ananassa. Next base: position 6,484,486 of record CP139753.1, read on the forward strand.
GGGAGATATTAGAATAGGGTAATTTGGTTTAGAAAAAAACACTAAAAGTCTAAATTTCTTAGTGGGAATAGATCTGTAAGAGTTTAAGGGTTGATGAGAATTTTAGAATTTGTTTTTATTAGTGGGAAAAAATTCTCTAAATCTAGGGCTAGTGGGAACTTTCCCTTTATGTAAACATATGATTCATGGATGATGGGTATGAGTTACTATTTTAATCAACGATATATACTTCCTTACTTCAAAACTCTGCTTCTGTAATTACAAATTACTAGGGTACTATCAGATTACTAGGGTAAGGGTACATTGCTAGAGATGACAATAATCCCCAGTGGATAGGGTACCCACGGGTATTCGACCCTAACGAGAGAGGTATACGGGGATAAACGAGTAACGGGGACAGAGATCTCCAATATTCGGATTCTTGAATTAGGTACGAGGCGAGTATGTTATTTCAATATTCGTTTCATCCCCACCCATTAAGGTTATTATATATAATATATTATATATATTTTTATGTAAAATTGTTTTGTAATTTTTTTTCTAATTCTTTTAATAAATATTTATAGAAACTTTCTTTTTATTATATATTTGTTAATTCGCTAGTAAAATTTTACACGAAAAAGGATTGTTTAATCAAAGTAACGTAGCAAACCCAAACCTAAATTGTTTCTATTTTAGATTGAATCAAGGAACTTATTTATTTTGGTATTTGATTTTAGTTTCATACTTTTCGTTTTTTTTAAATTACTTTATTACATTATGGTTAACGGGGATCATGGTGGGTATGAGAACCTGATCCCCAAAGGGGACGGGGATGGGGAATCCCCATTATCTTATTACGGGGATGGGGATGGGGATGGGTACGGTAATGAGAAATAAAATAGGGTATGAGTACGATTTTTCGATCTCCTAACCCTACCATCCCGATTGTCATCCCTATACACTGCAAGTCCTTTCAAGAACACCAAAATATCAGAATCATAGATACTGACGATTTCCTTTCTTGCCGCTGATCTCCAACAGGCAAAGAAGCTTTCTCAACACCCCCACGGCTGTGACTTGTTCGATAGTGCCATTTCAGATGTCATTCCTTAAACTTATCCTACTCTTTTTCATCACCCCTGTACCAAATATTCCCACCTTTAGCGTTGTAACTTTCTATTTCATACTCGACGTAGCAAAACATGGTAAATAGATACATATAGTGATTTCAAGAGCAAGTATTTGACGAATCAAACTGGTTTTTCCTACCTACAATCCATTTCAGTCAAACAATGTGAGTCTTAATCCTCTATATAATGAATTTGACACTCACTCACTGAAAAACACAACTGGCCCGGTCGATAAGCTAGAATGAACCCATGAAAAAGTCAAGTTTTCTGCACCTGTTCTACCCTTCCAATAGTACAGTTCCATGCAAATCAGACTTGGACCTTGGGGGATGACTACTCATTCATCTATCAGAATAGGATTCCTTTCAGAATCACAAAAGACAAACTTTCTCAGGAATCCCACTATCAATTTCTTCGCTAAAATCAACCCAGTTGAGATCAGATTACTCCTCGGTCTTCAATAACCTGTTCATTTGGACGTCATGCCAAGGGAAAATGGCCCTAGTATAAGTATGGATCAACCAAATCCACAATGTGCTGAATGGGCGATTCGACCATGGTTTCTCAAAGATAATGAAATTGCTATTTTATCATGATAACTCATCCAATTAGACATCTATAGTCCTAACTCCTAAACAGAAACCTATCCTTATTGGCTGAGAGACTCCTTTATTTTACACAAACGAGGACTGAGACTCAAGTTCGTAAGTCTAAGGAAACTACAGGACTAGAATGAAGATCCACTCCTATAAATAAGTAGAGTAGCAAAGGGAACCGCAACCTCACAAGTCACATATAAGTGCTCCAGCTTTCACTTTCATGTTCTAAACTTTACAGTTTGAGACGGTTTACCCAAGCACCATGCTCATGCTAAAGTCTCCTACCATTCCAATCTCACCAGCCAGTTTCAACATTCAACAGAAGGGAGCAACTTCTAATTTAACCAAAAAATTCAACCTTGTTCATTTCAACCAAGATATCCTAAAAGTTTCCCATACTGTCACATTCAACTCCAAATTAATGTCTCCAGCTCTTTAGGAACCATAAATCCATTGGTTGAAATGGGGATTTCGACAAACAATAAATCCAACAGTCTCATTCCAGTATTTGGCTGAGGAATGAAAATGTCACCATCACCCCCACCAAAATTATTCAGCGAGCTCTCTGGAAGCACAAGGTCATCTTCACTATTTCAAATAACTTGATCCCAAATGGATTTTGGCTTTCAGCCTTCTTCTATTAGGCTTTAAAAACCTCTATGTTGGACTTATGGGTGTTAAACAAGCCCAAATTAATATGCACACGGGAACTAGATGTTGAATAAATGCCTCAACATAAATCCTAAAAAAAATTTAAATAAATTAATTAATTAATCCTACAAAGTCTAAGTTCAGTGTATTTTAGTGTGTACTGTTGGAATCCTTGGCAATTCAGGAAAACTTGGAAAAAATAGAAATTACAAGAAGGAAAGCAACTTCAAATCCTAGAGGGGAAATTTGACTCATCTCTATACTAAGGTCAGTTGAATGCGAGGTTATTGAGCGCATACAAAAGTAAAACAGTAAATGTACCTTTGTGGCAGCCAAGTAAGACGGGACTGTGTAACTCTGTAGATTCTGGTTTAACCCTCAAGTACCTGGAGAAACATAAAATTAGAAAGAAAAGACCATGAGCGTGGAAATATATAGCTAAATTTAGTAGAGACGATAAGTCACATACAAAAGAGGAAGATGATGTCATTACAAGTTTGTTAGTTTCTTTTTCATTGGGAAAAGATTTCATAACAATAGAATGTTAATAACAATGCATAATGATCAAAGTAAATATATGACTTCGTATATGGAAATATTACCAATTTAGAACTATTACACTTGGAATTGAACTAGTACAGTTTATCTATGTGTTGAACAAAGTTATTTGATATATTAGATGATGTACGATGAACTTTTAGGTGGCATTCGGTTATGTTTTCATGTTTGGAAAATGAGATCATGTGTGGAGGTTGTCTGTGGTACTGAGATATATATCATTCATTCATTTACAACTATGGGAACACAATTTACAATATAATTGAACTAGATTTACAATATTGACAACAAAATTATTACATTTGTTTTACATATTTACATATTATAAAACAAAGTTACTAAATCGACAATAATTTGTTCTTGAACTTGTAAAATGCCATAGGTTGAGAAATTACTCCCAATACCTAATAATACTAAAATGACCTAAACATTCATATCAGTAAATAATGTGGGTAAAATTTCATGTGTTCGGTAAGACATTTCTCAAAACGTGAAAAATAGAAAATGAAAATGTTTTCAACTTTTACAAAGAAAAACTGAAACATCAATATGACGTTTTCACTTTTTTCATTCTCTCCTAGTTTAGAAAATAAGGAAATTATGTTTTTACAATAAACTACCAAATACATTTTCAAAATTGAAAAATTACAATCTTATTTTCTCATTCTTATTTTTGAAAATTGTTTTCAAAAACTGTTTTTAGAAAATTGTTTTCAAAAATGTTACCGGACATGTCCTTACTTCCTCATAGATGAAGGGTTCGTCTATATATTAATACATCAAGGAAACAAGTTGTATACCAAATTAAAACAAGATATTAGAGCGAGATATGTTGCATTTAATGTTTATATTTTCGAAGCTACCTATGCAAACAATTGAATGCATAGGTTGAGCCTTTTGTAGAGCCTAATCAAGATGGTTAGGCTCCTATGACAGACTTGTAGGCACAATCCCCACGCTCGTGTCTATACTATATGGTCACAATTTTTGGGTGGACAATATAATGAGAATCCAATCATGATCGATGATTGTACAACTAAATGGCGACCACAACAAACAAACGACACTAAACCATACACATCTTGCCTGGTTCCAAAAATGATAAATCTTCATAAACTCTCGACTACTAATTAACCTCCAAACTTACGTCGACACAAAATAGGAAATATCAGTTCGGGAACTACATACGGACAAAGATAGAGAGAAATTAGCTTAGCTAAGCTCATAGGCATGGCCAAATGCCTGCTCGGCAGGACCTTGAAAATCCAGCCATGCCTGTTTTATACGAACGAGCTCGGTTCTTGTTATTTTCATGAAATAATCCCTGCCCATCCATAGTTAACATTGTTGACATGCTCGACCCTCTAAACCCGCTATGAATGAGGGTCTAGGCTGGGTCCGCCCGACCCTTTGACGAGCCCTATTAATAGTGAACGTTATCGAAGTATTTTTCTTTAGCTTCTCTTTAAAATTTGTCTACTCCCATTCAAGATGCTCTTAGGGGTAGGGTGACTTTTGGATAAGAAACTGAAGTTGCTCTCTAACATAGTTACAAAGCAAAACTAGATATCCAGTCTCTTATCTAGCTAATTAACTATCATACTTGGAGTTAGAACCTGTCAACGTTGATTAAAATTAAATTTCAATCTATTCTTGAAATTTAAAGAGTGAAAGCGTTCTGGCATGATTCCCGACATAAATTAGTCTCTCGGCCTACGAAACCGTCAGGAACTTCAAAACATAAATGAGAAAAATAATCTTCCCTAACCCTACACCGCCCAATCTATTGGCTTTATTCTCGACACAAATTAGTCTCTGGGCCTACAAACCCTTGAGGAAACCATATGGAACTTCAAAACACAAATGCGAAAAATAAACTTCCCTAATCCTACACCCCTGAAGAATAAAACATTTGTCTTGAATGTCTTGACACTTAAGATCTCTACTTCGAATTTACATTTTCAGAATAAACACAAAATAAAATTTCAATACAAAAACAGAAGGAAAAAAAAGAAAAAAGAAAAAAAGAAAGAAGAAGAAGAAGAAAAGATAACCTCTCTTGTCCTCTAAAATTGAGAATCATATACTCAAACTAAAATAGGGATTAGAAGAAGATGGTAAAGTAGATCTCATGACAAACCTTCATGAATAAAATGGTGATCGAATCAACCATGTAAAATAACATGAAAACACTGTTGGGATTAACTCAAGGGACACTTAAAACAATAATTTTGATTTGAAAGCACAAGGCAGATTCTTGGTTCAAGGATGGATCTGGAGGATTTTTCGCATAAGAGGCTATGCATATTTGGTTAAATAGGACAGATCTATACAAAAGAAATTGAGGGGAGTAATGATTGCTGCAAAAGTATAAGAGAAGGTTCAATACATAGTTACATACCTCTATGATTGTTGAATGATGATCCCAATCTCTCCTCTTTCCCTTGTCTAACTTCAAAAGTATTGGCATAAAAAAAAACCTTCAAAAGTATTGGCATAAAAAAAAAAACTTCAAAAGTATTGGCCAACTATCCTATATATAGGAGACTTGGAGCAAAACTCTAATCCTACTGGGCTAGGTAATAAATATTTAGTCGGTTATTTTGAGGAAATTGGATGTAACTCAACTTACCTCATATATATATCTCTAATATATGAGGCAGACCTTTTTTGTGTCAAAAGCTTCACTAATTTTTTGAAGTCTCTAAACTGTTCCTTACAAGTATAAAGTTCATTAAAATAAAAGATATCGGAGAGGATTATTTATGTAAAACAAACAGAAATTTACCAAATTGTGTTTCTCGCCAATTTTACCCTTAATGAGTTTATCGAAGGTTATCAAAAATAAATGTCTCTACTATATTAGAATGACAAGCTTTTTTGGTGCCAAAGGCTTTACCAATTTTATGAAGTCTCCAAACTGTCCCCCACAAGTATAAAGTTCATTAAAATAAAAGATATCAAAGAGGGTTATTTCTGTAAAACAAACATAAATTCACTAAATTGTGTTTCACCAATTTTACTATTAATGAGTTCATCGAAGGTTATCAAAAATAAAAGTTATTATAGTAAGAAGCCAAATTAAAAAACAAAATAGTAAAATAAATAGAGAATCTTGAAGAGAAAAGTGGGTAGTGGGATGCATACCAGTGATTGTGAATTTGTGTAAAAAAACTAGTTTTGAGGAAAAAGAATTTAACTTAATACAACTGTAAACTAATTACAATACTAACCTCTTAAAATTATCATGTCAACGTCTCATTGGCTAAATAAATAATCCATTTTTTTAATTAAAGCAACACATTCAATATCATTAACACAAACCAAAATGACACAAATACATTTCTTTGCGGTATCGAGGGAAAGTCAAGAACTTGACATGCTAGCATCAGTGATTACATGTTTAATGTTTACTTATAATAACATACAAGAAAAAGTAAAAACATAATTAAAAACTATGAACCAAAGCATAGCAATTAGGCAAGACTAGTGTCTATTGCTTAGGTTCCTAATACAATACAATGAATGAATAGACACTAGTCATTCTAACAATTTTATCAGTTAAAGGCCATAATAATTATTTGGATGAAAAATCATGACTTCAAGGACTATTCAGATTAAAATAAAACCATAATGACTATTTGGATGAAAAATCGTGATTTTAAGGACTATTCAAATTAAAATAAAACCATAAGGACTAAACAAATGTCGACTTCAAACCACAATGACTATACAATATTTTACTCTTATTAAAAGGATTTAAGGAGAATGACGTGGTTGTTTAAAAGAAACATTAGATGTGGATTCTCAATTTGATATGACCACAAATTGGTGTTTTTTATTTGAAGATGAGAACACCTTGTGCTATATATGAACCTTGCATTTCATTTTGTGCTATGAACTGGGAATTTCTTTCTCGATGAATTAAGAACATGGGTGTTCTTCTGAAGTTCATGGGTGTTTTTTTATTTTTTTTATTTTAATATTGTCTATCATTCTGCCAATTAATATTAATGTCATGTCAATTGTCAATTCATACTCTTAGGGTATGTTTACTAACCTGGAATGTAATTGAGAGTGGTGTAATTGATTCCGGAATGGGTGAATTCCGACGTTTATTAACATGTCAAGGTATTGGAATGGATGTATGTCTCACTTACTTATCAGACATCGATTCTTGATGAAACCCCTTATTCAATACTCAAGGGGAGAGATGAGTATCAGAATCAAGGTCATCAATTTTTTATTCTCTAAATATTCTCACATAATTATAATATTTTTTATTGATGTATTTTAGTAATCAAACTAGTTTTAATTCTGATTTCATATGGTAAGTAAATAACATTAATTGTAATTAGTTTTATTTTTGTTTTGATTCTTTATGGTAAGTAAACAATATAATGATATGAAATATTCTTATACTGATTATTATTGATAACGATTATTGTTGATACCGATTTATGATAATTTTCATTCTAAGTTTGTAAACATGCCCTTAATTAAGAACAACTATTAGATATATAAATGATAAAAATTAATGTAAAAAGTAATGTCAAATATTATGTTTATTGATCTAATCTTTATCTCTCAGTTTTCATGCAGAAATTTTTTGAAGATTTGATATAAATCACGCTTCATAACAGGTTGACTCACAAATTATAAACATGTGATGTTAAGACCTGCAAGTCTGCAACTACTCCCTAACGACGGTCCTTTACGGCTTTTCACCGCCACCGCCAAATACCTCTCTCCCGATATTAGAGGCGGTAGTAGGCAGCCAAATAGTTGTTGGGAACCACCTCGACACCGTGGTTTGGTGAGAACAAAGAAAGACAGGAAGCAGAAGAACACGTGTCACCACGTAGGATAGAGTTTCCCATTCTTTCCAACTATTTTTTACAACTATTTAACTCTCTAGCTCCACTCCCTTTCTCACCAACCCCAAACTCTTCATTTCTTCATTTTCAATTCTACGAGTTCAAGTTTCATGGCCCCATTTCTTAATGCCCCCTACCAGACACCCTTGTGTTAACTAGTAGTGCTTCACATGGTTTTCTATAGAAAGAGTCGCGCTCTTTTAAAATTTTGTACATAAATGATATCACGAGTGCACATCTTTTATTCTTTTGAATCGGTCTCTCCTAAATATTCTCTTCTGTATCTCTCTGTTACTGCCATGGCGGTTGTAACTCCTGCCAAATCTGTACTACATTCCTCAATACCTGACCCACACCCTTCTCATTTCTCAGCCTCCCCATCAAATTTGATTAGTGCAAGAGCAACCCAGTTGGGGTTTAGGCCTAGATTGCTCCACCAAGCAAAACCCACAAAATGGGCGGAGGGTTTTGGCTATGGTTTAGGAAGAAACAGAGGATCAAGAACAGAGAGGCTTCAGAGGAAGCCATGGGTGGTCAAGTGTACAGCAGAGGGCATAGAGAGGGGGATGTTTGTTGGGAGAAAAGAAAGAGGAGGAGAAGCCAAGCAGTTAGTGAGAGTGCCAGAGAGGTTCAAGGTTGTGGCTCTATTGGCTTGTGTGATGTGTCTTTGTAATGCTGACAGAGTTGTCATGTCTGTGGCCATTGTTCCGCTTGCAGCTCAAAAGGGTTGGACTAGTTCTTTCTTGGGTGTCGTTCAGGTACAACGGCTTAAGCTATTAATTGATTTTCTTAGATTTAAAGATTATATTTCTTTAATACCTTTTAGGATTCAATTTTGTGTAGGAAAGTTTGATTCGTTTGGTTGATATAGGTGAAATAGTTTGTTTGCGTCTGGTGCCTGAAGGCGTATATAGAAAGAAAGACCATAGAATCTGGTGGGACTGGCCAAATATGTGTTGAAATTGTCTTCGTAGACTGTAAATTTTGCATTTGGTTACCAGAAGAACTCAGACCACAAAAAGACTTTCTTTACCAGAATAACTTATTCCAGAGATGTTAGAGGTAGTTAATCTAACGTTGTTTTGTTGATGAAAAAGTTATAGAATGGTTAGCAATTAATATCTGGTTGAGAGCATATGAATGTTGGACGTTTGGAATCACTTAGCAAACTTCTAAACTCCCTAATTTGATCATCAGAATGTCCGAAACTTAGGGATATATATGTTTCCCTAATGGATTAGACGTCGTATGATGACACAGTTAGGATGTATTTTGCGTTTGTTTTTTTCTTGAACCCGACTTTAGTGGCAATCAATGAACATGAGACGTGTGTCCATTTTAAAAGGCTTAACTAAGGACATAACATTGAGTTTTTGGATATTTAATATGTTTGTTTATAATTATTGTTGACACTTGTCTATTTCACATTGGTGTTTGTCATCCATAAGTGATCATAACTCGTCACCCAAGTTATTTCTTTTTTTTTCTTTTAGTTTGCTTTGTTTCACTTCTTATACTGATGACTAGTATGTGGATGCATTTTCTAGTCATCCTTTCTATGGGGTTATATCTTCTCATCAGTAATCGGAGGAGCCTTAGTAGATAGATATGGAGGGAAGAGAGTGATGGCATGGGGTGTGGCCATGTGGTCTTTGGCCACTCTCCTGACTCCGTGGGCTGCCAACCATTCTACAACCAGCCTATTGGCTGTTCGTGCATTCTTTGGACTCGCTGAAGGTGTGGCCCTGCCTTCCATGAGCACCCTCTTATCAAGGTAATGCCTCTTTGATCCTTGATAGTGTAATTTAGTGTTAAAAATGTTAGGGTCAAATTTGTTCACCGACTGACGTCTAAGAGCATCTTCAATGATATAGTCATTTGGACCGTGTCAATTTTTATTTTGACATGTGACATGACCATCTAACAATTTGATTATGTTGTGCTCCATCCATAATGCCTTTTAACTTAATTATTTTATTGATTTGTTAAAAAAACTAAAGCCATACAATGCCTTAAAGCAAATAAAAAAATGAGGTGCCCACTATTAAACTAACAAAATAAATAAATGATTATGACAAAATAGGGTGTCAAATTTGACATAATGCTTCAACAAGGTTATTACTATACCTGGCCATGTCATCTTTGACATGTTGGTTGGAGGGCGATGATAGTCAAATATATATCCATCTTGACAAATAACAACTTGGTTGGAGTTGCTCTTAAAGTTTTAAACAAATTATGTGAGTGTACAGTAACGACTAAGATATATTTATGTGTAAATTGAGCAGGTGGTTCCCAACCCATGAAAGAGCTAGTGCGGTTGGAATTTCTATGGCTGGGTTTCATCTTGGCAATGTTACTGGCTTATTACTAACTCCAGTTATGCTGTCGTCAATGGGAATAAATGGTCCTTTTATTCTCTTCTCCTCCCTTGGACTGCTCTGGTCGACAATATGGGCATATACAGTCACAAATGATCCAAGAGAGAGTGATTTCATCGGCAAATTAGAGCTCCGGTTAATCCAAGCAGGAAAATCTGATTCTCCAGTAAGCAATGACAAGTTCCCACCTCTGCGGCTCCTACTATCAAAATTACCAACATGGAGTATTATTTTTGCCAATATAACTAATAACTGGGTGAGTTTTGTTTACAATATATAGTAATAGTGATTTACTTAGTGAAATCTTTTATCCGGCGGTGATCCTTAATGCCCTTTTTTGTGTTTTCCGGTATGGTTCATCATGTTGCAGGGATACTTTGTTCTACTTTCTTGGATGCCTGTTTATTTCAAGACTGTAAGTTTGTCTTCCTAGATTTTTGTTCATGGTAACATCATTTAGCCTAACTGTAGCTCAAGCGCTACCCACCAAAAGCTCAGGACATCTCTGGACATTTCTCAGAGCTTATATACTCATCTATATCATCATATCAGTTACACTAATGAAATGGTAACTAACTATCCTTCGAACTAATACACATCTTTTTGTTATAGGTATTTAATGTAAACTTAAAACAAGCAGCTTGGTTCAGTGCTGTTCCATGGGGATCTATGGCAATTTCCAGCTGCATTGCTGGCACAGCATCAGATTACTTAATCAAGGCAGGCTACTCTTTGACGATAGTCCGCAAGATCATGCAGGTATCTCCTTTGGGAGTCATAATAATTAAAGAGCAAAATAGTATCTCTTCAATCTTATAAAAAAATTGTCTGCAAAAGGAAAACTGGAGTTCTTGACTAAATCTTCATTCGAGAGTGACAAACATTATATACCAATGACATGGGATTTTCTTGTTCAAATTATCTGTTTGACGGAATTTTCTTATACAAGGGAAATCTATGTTGACTTTAATTGAACCGATTTATGAGAGCAAAGTCTTTGCATCAAATGCCGATTTACAGCAAACTTGCTTGAAGATATACATCTTTTAATTCACTATGTTGACCTGTATCTATACCAAACAGTCCATTGGTTTCATTGGGCCTGAAGTGTCATTGCTGTGCTTGAACTATGTGAACACACCAGCGGCTGCAGCAGTTCTCCTTACAGTGGCGTTATGTTTGAGCTCTTTCAGTCAAGCTGGCTTTCTTCTCAATATACAAGTAAGTTCACCCATCCAATGATCATATTGAAAAACATTCAAACCAATGCGGTGGGCAGCTTGCTATCAATTATGGTCACTTCATTCCAATCTGATATCCTCTTGCTTAATTTGATTAGGATATAGCTCCTGAGTCTGCCGGATTTCTCCATGGTAAGTTATTGAAAGGAAAAAAATTGTATTCTACTTTCCTCAGTGAAATGGCTAGCTGATACAGTAACAATCTGTATGAACAGGAATTTCAAATTCAGCAGGGACATTTGCAGCAATAGTCAGCACAATAGGAACAGGCTATTTTGTACAATGGCTGGGATCGTTTCAGGCATTCCTAACTGTCACTGCAGCTCTCTATTTCATGACAACCATCTTTTGGAACCTTTTTGCTACTGGAGAGCGAGTCTTCTAGAAACAAATGTCAAACAATTTGCTAAAGTAGATTATCAAGCGAATCTGTTAGGAAATCGATTAACACAAAATTTATTTGGATTTCAAGAGTTTAGTCAATTAGGTATTGTTCAGAGCTGGGAGGGATTTGATGTAAATTACAACTTCTGGTGGATGCAACAAACTCCTGTTTATGTTCTGTGCTACATCTGTTACAACGCCTTGTATATCTAGATTTACTGTAGTTTCAATGAGTATCATACTGATCCAATTTGTTCATTGGCCCGCCAGAGCTCTATCTATCCTTAAACAATGGAAACAACTTTATAGTTACTCGGTACAATAATAGGTCCCGGATCATTCCAGGCACATTCCCACGAGTGCAGAACTCTGTTTCAAATAACCTTGACACCAAATTGATAATCGTTTTATCACTTTTACTAATAATCCTCAGTTTCAAGCAACCTTAAACCAACATTACAGTTGAGTTTAGGGGCTTTAGACTTTAGACAATGTCTGAAACTTGACCATTATCAAGTAATGGTGGTTGCATCATCCTTTCTGATTGATCAGCAACCCAACTCAAGAACAGAAAAACAGAGAAAGAAATAAAACAAACAAATAACCTAATGAAGAGGCAATTGCATTAATTGTTCAAACAACATCAAAACTCAAAAGCAACTAAACTGAGCCAGAGGCAGAACTAGATGCTTCAATCACCCTCTTTTTTCCTCTTTTAGGTGCACTTTTTTCTTCGATCGGAGATGCTACAATCGAAGATGGTACAAAGTTGACGGGTCTTCCGTGCTGTGCAATAAGAGGGTACATTAGCTCCCAAGCCTTGTCCGTATCCTCCTTGATCTTGGCCCCAGTGATGATAATGTTCCCGGACGCAAAAACAATGAAGACAACCTTGGGCTTCAGAACCCTGTATATCAACCCCGGAAATAGCTCAGCCTCGTACGTGGCCAACCCAAGAGTCTCGGAGTGCGCAAGAGTCTCGAGCCTGATCGGATAGTTGAGCTTGCAGTTTGCCACGATGTTTTGAACCTTGAAATCCTTGAAACTTACCTCAAACCCTGTTTTCTTGACTGTGTTAAAGTACTTCCGCGCCGCTTGTTTAGATTCCATGTAGCTTTTGGCGCCGGTGACGACTATCTTGCCGGAGGAGAAGACGAGAGAGGTGGTTTTGGGTTCCTTGATTCGTATTATGACGGCGTGAAACCGTTTCGGGTTGTACTCTGCGTTTCGAGCCTTCATCGCGATCATCTTTAGGTCTAGTTTGCAGCCCAAGTTTACGGTGGAAACTATATTCACGATTTTTGGTTCAGGAGGGCCATCAGCAACAGCCAAACTAGCCTCCAAAGTCATAGTTCACAGTGATATTGAAGAACCGGAGCAGATTGATAAAGAGATGAAAGTGAAGAGGGGCTTTATAAGCTTGATAGATTTAGAAGTCGGAAGTAGGAAAAGGATAGGGTATTTATAGGCGAAGGGAAGCCGGCTTAGTCTAGGAACGGTGTTTTCAAATTGTAAAGGGAAAACCGGAAAAGGAATCCGGATGCAACAGGGAAAGAGCAAAGATAAAAAGACATAAATACCCATAAAGCATAAACCTAGAAAATTAAGTGGAGTGAAGATGCTCTCCTTTGAAAAGAAAATATATAAAAAATCTTGTCAGTCAGAAAATTTTTATGCGGAAAACACATCTTGTATTTTTATTATTTCATCTAATCTTGGTTATTTACGTATATACTTGTAGATACACGTTATGTATTAAAGATATTATTCAAATATAATTTTCTACTTAATGTTTGTTTTCCATATATATAAATGGCTCCCAAAGTTTTTGATAGAAAAATAGTCCCAATTCAATATCGATTTTTTTTCGAGGAATCCGAGTCTAGAGTGAATGCAACGATCAAAGTCTCATACTATATCAAGACTAAAATTCGCTAAAACATTTAAGACAACTTGGCTATATCGATTTTTGGTGAGCCGTGATTTGGTTGGTTAAGGTTTTTAACTGACAACTTTGAGGTCATAGGTTCAAATCTCATTGACATATGTAGAGTGTGTGAGTTATTAATAAAAAGTTTTAAAAAAATTTCGCTAAAACATTTAAGACGTAAATTAGCACCAATAGTCGAAGTTATTTCAAGTTCAAATATATATACAAAAAGTTGTTATACATGTAATCACAAAACTAACTTAGAATACCAAACTTGTCTCGGCGTTTCTTTCCTCTTCTAATTTCTTCATCCTCAATCAATAACGGGAAACTTATCTTCATGACTCTATTGTAATAGGGATCGACAGGGGGGTTCCAGTATGTTCATATATGAGCTGCAGCCACATGAGCTGCATGTCCAAAAAGGGGAACTTGTCTACATGTCCCTTTTGCCACAAACGGATTGATTTGTCAATCCAACTCCGATGTCACCAACGAGCAGGTGACTTTCTAACATGAGCTGCTTCTGCAACCTCCAATGGATCATCCACTTGTTCTTCAACACAAATAGCTTGCGACGACTTCTCTGCCATCTTCATCGATCTGTCGATCAGTGAGCGACACCTTAACTCTTATCCGCATACAATTTGCTAATGCCTTCCTCCACAGCTGAAGCTTACTGTTCTTACTTTTAGAGTCCCACTCAATTTTCAACAACATCCCCACATTTCTGTCGAAAAGGTTGTCGCGCATTACTTCATCATTAAAGAACCTGTTGTGAATTCGCTTAAGATGTTTAAGCAAAGATGCAACATAATCAGCCGGTTCATCATATTTCAACTCACATAGGGACTTGCGTTTTCTCTTATTGCCATTCTTTTTGAAAAAACAAAACTTTTCCAGTATAATTGTATTATTCCAACTGCTCTTTGTCCATCCACCTGATTCATCATCAACCACCAAAGCAGCAGTTTTTTGGCCAAGCACAAGATCAAGAGACTTCTTTCATTTGTAGGTGGAACAAAAATGCTCGGGCAATATCACTCTACCACCAAAGCACTCATTTCTAGGATCGAGTAGCTCAACAATTTTCAACAAAAGAGATCGATGAGCATTTGCAAATGCATATATTTCGAAAAACTCACTAGCTTCCTTCAGAAAGGTTTTAAGAAAGGGCATGAACTTGATAATCATAAGTTTTATTTCCGGAGGATCTCGCACTATGAAAACATCTTGTGATTCTGCTCGGGTCTTCAAATATTCTGCTTCTTCTGGGGTCAGACGACTGAGACTTATGTGACTCACAAAGGTGTGATCTAGATTAATTACCAGGACGAGTTTTCTATGGAGGAGCAATTTATCAGTGTTGTGCTTGTGTAAACGGTGGATGTGTTCAACACTCAAGGTGGCTAAGAGCCCCTCGTGTAGGAAAACAAATTTGTCAGCAAAGTTGGCACAAAAATCACACATAGAAGAAGCAGAAGTTAACTTGACTTTCTGATGATCTATGCTGCTTGTTGTTTTCCCATCATCAGTTGTTACCTTGCCCTTTTCGACATTTGATTATTAGTTGCAACCTCACAGCCATCATCAAACTCAATATGTATTGGAGACTGTTTTGGCCCACGTCCTCGGCAAGGGTAGAGAGGGAACAAATGTAAAAATGGTGTGTGTGCGGGGCGTGCCACCTCACGGATGAGGAAAGAGAACGGTGCGCGTCCTGACTTCTTGACCAGGCGAATGAGGGCTCCGGTGTCACCTGATGAGGAAATATTTCCGAGCTTACTCTTCTTAATCACCTGTCGATCGATACTCACTGTGAGAGCGAGCAGAGCAACAATTGGGAAATCGGAGACGGGTCCTGACGGGCTCCGGGATCTAAAGCGGGATGCGCTTAGAACGTTAGGGTTTCGAGAAGACTCGAAGGTTTCGACTGTGTACGTCTGTTTGAGAGAGATTTGTTGATTGATTGATTGTGTGTTGATTGATTGATTGTGTGTTGATTGATTGATTGTGTGTGTTTCTGTAAGCCGTAAAGCTTCTTTATATACTCATCCGTAAGCAACTCGTGGAGACTCACTCACAGTCCAATGCGGACTCTGCAATTAGAATCCCACAAGGATACGTTTAACTTGCCAGTCATGCGCTCCATGCAACACGTGTCAAACCTATCTTGCTTAGGTTTCGTTCCCTACCTCGCTGCATTTCATTTGTCGTGTAGTGAGCAAACTCAAACACTAAGCGACCTTATCCCGAGGGTGTTATTAGTCATTTCCAACCCATCCTCGCAAGACCTATAGAGTCCCATGCGAACTAGAGATAAGGATCCCGCAAGGACACCGATTCTCGCGAGGTATCAGAATCTTCTGGATAAAATCCACGTCACGTGCTGCCAAACCTCGCCACCCATCGTGGGCTAAAAAGGCCACAGGCGTTGGCCCAAATGATATCCAAGCCTTTCTCGAGTCTTGGACCGAAAATGCTCACTGGGCTCAAACATTGCCCCCTAGGCCTTGAGTTTAATCCGTTTCGCAACGGATAAGCGAAAAGGCCTAATTAAGCTTTTTATGGGAACTCGTATTTCAAAAGGTGCTGACACTTCGGCGCTATCGCTTCCCTTCATCATTACGGCTTTTCGAATTTTGAAACGCGCTGACGTTTCGGTCGTCATTGCGTCTTTTCGTTGCGACCATTGATTGAAAGGGACGTTACGGTTCGTCTCCTTTATAAATCTCGACGCGGGTCCCCACATCTCACCATCACTTTCAAAACGATCTCCGCCCTCTGTAAACAACCAAACTCCAGCATCAAACAAACTTTAACCAGAAACCAAGCCTCCCAAACCCTTTGCCAATGACCCGAACCTGAGCCCTACGGCGGCGACCTCTTGGTCGACCAGCCTTGCTCGCCGTTTCGCCACCAACCCGCCTCAAGGAACACCAATCTATTTCCTTGACACAGGGGCGGCTCTGCTTGGCCCGACTCCTTCAAAGCCCCTGTCCGACGCCGACCTTAACCATTACAACTCCTCCGTTCGTCGGCCAATCTTAGCCCAACGGCGCGAACCGGGGAACTTTTCTACCTGGCAAGCCCGCTCTCATGTAAATGTCCGGGTCGGGGAGTGGCCCAGCGCCACCGCGGAAGACCGAGCGTGGTACGAAGAGCGCCTCCAGACCGATCAGACGATCTGGGAAGCCACCGGCATTCATGAGGCCATCGCTTTGAGTTTCTCGCTGCCTCCTCACACCGATCGAGCGCCTATCGCTGCCATGGCTTGTTTGTGGAACAGCGCCACCAACACTTTCGACTTCCCTTTCGGGCAGATGGGCATTACTCTGCTGGACATCCTCGCCATCACTGGGCTGCCGATCCACGCGAAGCCGTATGTGCCAGGCGACTTTACGTCGACCGAGTTCACATACGCCTGCAATTTGGGAGTCCGCCGCGCCCTGAGAATTTCATACGGGGCATGGCGGAAATTTTACATGGGCCACGCGGAGTCGCATGAAGGAGGCATTGCTTTCTTGGAGTACTGGCTTGACAAGTTTATCTTCTGTGGCAGCGCTCACAAACCAACCGGGAGATGGACCAAGTTGGCCGAAGCGCTATACAATGGGGTTGAAGTCGGGTTAGGGCAACCCGTATTAGGCGCACTCTACCGGACTCTGCATCTGCTGTCGCTGAGGCCTTTCCACCTTTCTGGCGGCCCTCTGTGGATCCTGGACCTGTGGACGCAGCTTTACTTTCCGCTCTTTCGGCGAGCCCCGGTGGAATTCTTGCCCGAAGATCAGCTGCTTGGCTTCGCGGTGTGCAGGAATGATGCGAATCGGACCCCTCTGTCCTTCTTCGCTAGCCTGTCCATCCTCTACAACCACATCGAGCCACCTCCGACCATGGATATGATGGTTCGCCGGCGCCACCCTGAGGTCCTATCGACGGGTTTCTTCCCCCGCCAAGACTCTGACAGCGATGCGAGGACTGCCTTTGTAAGAGCAACCTCATGCTGCGACCTCCAGCTCGCCGAGGATGACCAAGGCTTCGAGCTGTATGCCCCCAACCACTTCGCGAGGCAACTTGGCTTTCATCAAGGGATTCCTTACCCGCTTCTCCATTCAGTCAACAAGTATACCTCGTGGAGGAAAATTGGCGAGTCTGACCGGGTCACCCCGCTGCAAAATATCTACCCTCTTTCTCCCAACCTGCTGGAGATCGAGCCTTCGCTGGGTACTGACCCCGCTTACCTGGCTTGGTGGCGGTCTTTGTCTGACAATCATTGGGAGTTCCCGGACGACGCTGTCTTCGCTGCCATCTTCCGTCCCCTTTACGATATTTTGGGCGAATCAGATCGCACCATCCTCGATGGCCAGCGCGACCATGCGGAAAGGAGTTCAGGGGCTGCGACAAGAACTAGGCTCGCGCCTCCGCCAGTTCCTACTGCTCGCCGCCCGACGGGGATCGTCATTCGAGAACGCGACCCCACACCTTCGGTATGTCACTAAATGTGTAAATTTTGAATTTCTTTTGACATATTGATAAAATGCTCTTCTCTAATCCTCTTTTTCTCTTCTCAGTCTGCCCCCCGCCGGAGAAACGTTGACAGGTCCGAAGTTGCCAGAGGAAAGGCACCTGTCCGGAGGGAAACTGTGGCGGGCCACGACAGCGAGACTGCTCCTGTCGTTCCTCGGCCAACGAGCGGCGAGAGCTCGCGGAAGCGTCCTATCGAGGACGAAGAGGACTTGCTGGAGGATGTGCAGTACCAACGAGAGTATGGCTTGGTAAGCGACCCGGTAAGCGGACCATTTTTGAATTAAATTTTCCTAAGCCAGTCAACAACTCGCTAACTTTGCTTTTGACAGGTTCGCCGCACTCGACCTCGCCTCGCTGTTGTTGAAGAGGCGCCCGTGATAACTGAAGTCCCATCTCCAGAACCATTCGTTGGCGAAGTATCCTCGACACTCAAGGAAGCCACTGCGGAGCCAGTCCTCGAAGAAGTTGGTGGGGCCGACGAGGGGGTCACCTTTGAAGAAAATGTTGAGGCCAGCGAGGATATGATCTTTGAAGAAACTGTCGAAGCAGCCGCGGAGGAGGCCACCACGGTCCTCGAAGGAGCTAGCAGAGCTACCGAGGAAGTCGTGCAACCGTCTTCTCCAACCGCCGCTTTAGGTGAAACCGGTCCAATCCCAGAGCCAACCTTGGCTCCGGTTGAAAATGTGGCGCTCGACCAATCCAACCAAGTCTCCGATCCTACTGCCCCCTTGGCGTCTTCGCCCGAAGGCCTACAATTGATACTTTGGGTTCCTCCCCTGCGGCTGGGCCATACAGGCCGTACCGGTGAAGTGCCTCCGGTGGTTCCAACAAAGGATCTTACTGCCCCCTTGGTGGAGACAGAGACAGCTCGTGGCACTCCGCCACCCTCTCCAGAGATCGAAGCGGCTGCCGAAGTTGAACCAGTCACTCCGGTCCCAACAAGGAAACCTGGCGAGGAGTCTTCTTCCTTCAGTACCCGGGCCGCTCGTCTTTGGGCCCGAACTACTCCGCCTACTGATCCAGAACCCATCCGCCTAGCTCGGTCTTTCCTTCATGGGTTGTTTCATCACGGCTCTCGCCCGAACGTCTTTGACTTGGTAGGACGTATTCGCGAGTCCCATGAAGCTCTGGATCGACATCTTGCTGGCGGCAATCCTGTTCTGGACCAAGCGCTGGAGTTGGCCGATGCTGTCGAGTCGCAGGCTCGCCGAGTTTTGGATATCGGTGCTCAATCGGCCTCCCGTGAGCAAGCTCGCCGCAACTTAGACAATCAAATGGCGAACCTCTTGGCCGAGCTTGGTGAAGCCGGTATTCCGGGAGCGTCTTCAGAGAATCCAAGCGCTGGCCATGCTCGGCGAGTGGAAGCCTTGGAGGCGCAGATAGCAGAGCTGCAGGCTCAACTTGCTCGGGCTCGCCAAGACTTGGCCCGCGCTTTGGAAGTGGAAGCTCGTTTGCAGGCCGCGGAGGAGGCCCAGGAGGTTTTGGACTCGGCCATGGCTGCTGCTGAAGAAGTTCAAGCCCAAGCCTACGAAGAAGAAATAGCCTTAGAAGGCATGCTCTTAGATTTGTATAGGGTTTGTAGGCGTGCGTAGGTTTAACTTGTATTTGCCCCCTTGTGTACGAACTTTAATGATAATATCAAAGTTGAATTTTTCCCGCTCTTTGCCAACTGTTCTGTAATAACTGTCAGGAAAAAATCCTTTTTCGAGATTTAGCGACGGTTTCCAATGTAACTACTCGCTCGGAACGCGGGTAATCATTATTGAAAAACGCGTCTGACCTTATCTCCAAAGCCCGTATCTCGGAGCAAATAATGCATGGGGGACAACTGTCAAACGCACAATCGCCCCTTCCGCCTATAAAATGAAACGCTTGGCCGGGGCGAAGTATCAGTGAAGTCTCTGCCCCCTCACCATGATTTCTTATTCCCGTCTGTTCATCCTTTTGTCCCTGCTTAGAGCAAAGCCCCCAACCATACATTTCCCTCCTTTGCTGATTCTGAAAATCTACTCTCAGGCCTAGAGTGATTCTGGAAATCTACTCTCAGGCCAAGCCTTTGTTCGGCCTGGCCAAAGGTTGGGTACCCTCTGCCTTGCGCCTGCTGTTCTATCAGTGCGTGAGGCTCTGCCGGCCCTCCAAACGGAAGACTGGTGGTAGCATGAGGGATCCTGGCCCGCTGGACCTGTAGCTTCCCAACACTTTCTGTTGGGTCCAGGCCGGCGTCAGGGTTTTGGCTGGTTTAAGGCTGCGAGGCGTTCGTCAACTTTGAGCGAAGGACGCCGCGGCAGACTGTTCTTTAGCCAAGCAAGCCGGGACGAGGCCTCCAGTATTTGTAGATCTATGCTTTTTGAAATGTAAACATAGTCTAATGTACCTTTTCTGATCAATGTAAATGCTTTGGCCGCAAAGCCATAGTTCAAAACATGTATTGAGCAAAGTGAAAAGGCAAAAATGAATGAATTTATTTTTTAGGCCTCTGGAATAGGCCCCAATCTTGTACTAGTCTTTGTGTTTAGACTTTGCACGTTTACAGAGAATGAAGAAAACAAATAGAACCTTTTAGGGCCTCTGGAATAGGCCCCAATCTAATACAGGCCTTTTTAGGCTGGTACGCTACAATGTATTCTATTAGTCTTCTGTCCCGAGTTGCCCCCTAGTGTTAGGCGGCGGAGCGAGTACGCGATGGCGCGTAGCACTATTGACTGTGGTGGCGGGATCTGGTGGAGGTGTAGGATCCTCGCGCTCCCAGACCCCTGCAATGTGGCGCTTGAGGAAGCGGCCATTAATAGGGTTGCGATGAATAGTACCGTCCAAGTCGCGCAAATGGTATGCCCCCTTGGGAAGGATTCGGTGAATAATAAATGGTCCATCCCAGCGAGCGGACCACTTGCCCCGACCATCTGTTTTGTCTCCTATTGGGAGGACTGCTCGCCACACTTTCTGGCCTTCAGCATAGCTTTGCCCGCGCGTGATTTTATCATAGGAGCGGGCGATGCGCTGTTTCTCTAGGACGAGGTTGTTGAAAGCGGCGACCCGGTGTTCGTCTAGATCTTCAAGCTCCTGCCACATGGCTTGGACGTAATCCTCGCCAAGTAGTTGATGCTGTTCCTGGACGCGGAGCGAAGCAATATTGATCTCAAGGGGAAGGACGGCGTCATGACCGTACATGAGAGCGTACGGTGTGGTATCTGTTGGGCCTCGTTTGGAAGTGCGGTAGGCCCATAAAGTGTGGTAGAGCTCTTGGTGCCAGACGCGAGGGTTCAACTCCAACATCTTGCGGAGGATGCCAAGGATGACCTTATTACTAGCCTCCGCTTGGCCATTGGACTGAGCATAGTATGGTGTGGAGTGTAGAAGCTTGATGCCGTAATCGTTTAAGTACGTAACAACTGAATCGGCCATGAAAGCTGCCCCCCTGTCCGTAACGATGCACTCCGGGATACCAAAGCGTGAGATGATGTTGCGGAAAATGAAGTTGCGCACCGAGTTAGCAGAGGCGACTTTGAGCGGTTCGGCCTCGACCCATTTGGTAAAGAAGTCGGTGGCAACAATAATGAACTTGTGCTGCTCAGAGGAATGGGGATGAATGATGCCCACGAAATCCATTGCCCATCCGCGACACGGCCAAGGTTTGATGATAGGCTGCAATGGGATGTTAGGAATATGTTGCACTGGTCCGTGAGCTTGGCAGTCTTGGCAACCTCTGGCGAAGGCGATACAGTCTTTCAGAATGGTTGGCCAATAGTAGCCATGGCGGCGGATCAGCCATCGCATTTTGGGCCCGGCCTGGTGCGAGCCGCAAACTCCGCAATGAACTTCGCGCATGAGACGTTTAGCTTCGTTCCCATATACACAGCGGAAGTCGTTGCCGTCTTCCCCACGCTGCCGGAGTTCGCCATTGCGTAATACAAAGTTTAAGGCGAGGAAGCGGATTTGCCTGGAATGAGCAGCGTCGTTAGGGTTCTGGAGGTAGGCGATAAATGGTAGCCGCCAATCCTCGTCGATGGGGTCCAAGGCTGCAACTTCTGGGATGGCGTCCCGAAATTGCCCCCTGGCGATGAAAGAAGGAAGAGTGCGGCGTTCGACCTTGAGCAGGCGTTCGCGCACTCCGTCTCTCAGGCTGAGGCCAGACGCTATCTGGGCGAGCTCGTTGGCAGCAAAGTTAAATTCACGTGGTATGTGCTCGATGTACACGTCGTCGAATCGATCCAGTACCTCGAATGCCTTGCGCAGGTATGGCTCAATTGACAAGCTTAAACATTTGAACTTTTCCACAAGCTGGTTAACGACCAACAAAGAATCACCGAAGATCTGGACTTCGCGGACTCCTAAGTCCAACAAGATCTCTAAGCCGATGATTAGTGCTTCGTACTCGGCCTGGTTGTTGGTGCATTTGAAGTCGAGCTGGAACGAATAGGAGAAACGATCTCCAGCGGGATTGGCGATGGCTATCCCGGCTCCGGCTGCTGTATCAGTCCGTGAACCATCAAAGTACAAGGTCCAAGGAGCGAGTGTTACTGTGGCGAAGTCCAACTCGCGGAACGCTGTGAGCTCTGATGGTGGGTGATGGGCAAGAAAATCCGCTATTGCCTGTCCTTTGACTGCCTTTTGCGGAACATATTGCAACGAGAATTCGGACATGGCGAGGATCCACTTGCCGATGCGTCCCCGCAAGATGGGGCGAGAAAGCATATATTTGACCAAGTCGGATTGAGCAATGACGACCGTGGTAAAGGCAAGCATGTAATGGCGCAGCTTGCATCCTGCAAAGTAGAGGGCGAGACACAACTTTTCCATGGGGGAGTAGCGTGTCTCACAGTCCGTTAAAACTCTGCTGAGGTAATAGACGGCATGTTCTACCTCGTTTTCATCATCCTGGGCCAGGAGTCCACCGATGGATAGATCGGCGGCTGCGATGTAAAGTTTAAGCGGGGCGCCGTCGCGAGGCGGAATCAGGACAGGTGGGTTCGTAAGGTAGTCCTTGATTCGGTCGAAGGCCTGTTGGTGTTGTGGTTCTCATACGAACTCGGTTGCCCCCTGGAGCTTGAGGAGAGGGGAAAAAGGTTGGACCTTTCCCGCCGCGTTTGATATGAAGCGGCGGAGAAAGTTGATTCGCCCTAGTAGCTGTTGTAGCTCCTTCTTGGTAGTGGGAGGCGAAGCGGTGATGACCGCCTGTGCCTTGTCCTTTGGGATTTCGATGCCTCTTTGATGTACGAGGAAGCCAAGGAAATCACCGGCCTCTGCGAAGAAAACGCACTTGGCGGGATTCATCTTGAGGTTATGTTTGCGCATCCGTGTGAACACCTGCCGGAGGTCTTCCACGTGGGTTGCTCGCGATTTGGTTTTGACTACCACATCGTCGATGTAGACTTCGATCAACTTGCCCAAGATGTCGTGGAAGATGAGGTTCATGGCGCGCTGGTATGTTGCCCCCGCGTTCTTAAGGCCGAAGGGCATGACAACGTATTCGAACGCGCCAGCGAAACCAGGGCAGCGGAAGGCGGTCTTATGTCGATCCTCCTCGGCGACGGGGATCTGATGGTACCCGGCCGTGCCGTCTATAAAGGATAACACCTCGTGCCCTGCGGCGGCATCAATAAGTAGGTCGGCCACAGGCATGGGGTATATGTCCTTTGGTGTTGCGTTGTTTAGATCTCGGTAATCAACACAGACACGCATCTTGCCATTTTTCTTGCGGACGGGGACGACGTTCGACAGCCACTCGTTATACTTCGCCACGCGAATGATACCCGATCGGTGCATGCTTTCGATTTCCTCTTTAACCACGATCTGGGTTTCAGTTCGCATGAAGCGGCCGTCTTGCCGGACTGGACGCCGGTCGGGATAGGTTGGTAGCCGGTGACAGACCAAGTCCGGGGACAAGCCGGGCATGTCTTCGTATTTGTCGGCGAAGCAATCCTTGTACTCGCGCAATAGGTCAAGGAGGGCTTCCTTTTCGTCCTCCGCCAACTTTGCACTGATGGAAATAAGTAAGGGCTTTTCTGCAGTCCCTACATCAACTTGTAGAGTGGGGTCGCGGACTTGAGGTGGAGTGTCGTCCAAGGCAGCAGGGGCTAACTGAATGACTTCTTCCTTGGTATCGGAATAATCCACCACTTCATCGACATATTCCATAGTCGCGACCTTGTCGTAGGCTTCGCGTTCTGCCCAGTACGAAAGGAGTCTTTCGCACAAGGACTCGCCAGCCTCGCGTGCCTCCTCGGAGAGGGCACTATCCATCAAAATGGGGTGTGAGAGTCGCGATGGTGTGAGGACGTTGCAAATCGTCCTTCGCCTGGGTAAGTCCCCATCGCGTTAGATTGGAGGCCGTTACTCCGTATGGGCGGCCCTTGTGATCGACGCCTTGAACATCCAACGGGCCCAAGTCTGTATTATAGTATCGGGCATCGTTGAGGTTGGCGGAGATGGAGAAAGGCCGCGGGTCGGCCTTGATGATGACTGACTCGCGTTTCTCGGTGTCCCAGATCATGAGTTCTTGGTGCATGGAGGAAGGCACGCAAAAACTTCTGTGGATCCAGTCGCGGCCGAGGATCATGCTGTAAGAGGAAACGCACTCGGCAACGAAAAAGGTATAAACCCGCGATGCTGGCCCGACCTTGACCCGTAGGAACAGCAAACCTAGGGTCCTGGACACCTGTCCTGTAAAGTTTTTCACCGTTAAGGACGTTGTCTGGATCATTGAGCGCGGGATGTCGAGGAGCCCCATGGTGCGGGTTGTGACGACATTAACCGCGGCACCGGTGTCGATCATGACCTTGTTGATCAGTTTCCCTTGGACCTCTGCTGTGATATACAGTGGTCGCATGTGGGTGGCCATGTCCAGGGTTGGCGTAGAAAAGGTCATGGTTGGCCTTGGTGCGAAGCTACTCGAACTTTCCTCTTGCGGAGTGCCATCGGCTGGGGCCAGTACTGGGCCCATTTCGCTGCTGCATGGCGGGGGTATGCTGTCATCCTCGCTGACGATGGTGATGTCCGCCGCGCTGCAGGTTGTGTTTGGTGGAAGGGCGTATCGTTCCGAAATGAAGAACACCATCCCGACCTGAAACGAGAATTGTTCGGAGACTGGGACCAGAGGTGTGTCAATGATCCCGTGTTCCCCTTCGAGAACTGCAAAGGCATCTGCTTCTTGGCTAAAACCTTCCTCAATTTCCCAACCAGAGACCTCTAGCATATTGCAGGTAAATGACTCTGCTTGCTCTTCGTCCTGGTCTTCCTCTAGGTTGAGTCGAGGTTCTGAGTGTGCCTCATCAGCTTCCTCATTTTCGCGGAAACGTTGGGCCATTTGCTCGGCGAGGTTAGGACTAGAAGGGGCCGGTGTCTCTGTTGGTGGCCCTGACGCCTCAGGTTGTCGCGGGCGCCATACTGTCTTTGGCGAAGGCTGATCGTCCTTAGCTGGCTGTTTATCCGCTGCTGCAGGCGCCTTACTGTTGTCTTCCTTCGCCAACCGCTGCAGGGCAGATACTCGGGGCACCATCCTGGCCTCGGGTTCCGGAGTGTGCCGTGGCCGAGGCTGCTGTGGCGATAGTGGCTCCCTTCTGGTATCAGCCTCTGTATCTCGACGCTCTTGTCGTCGTGAGGGCTGAGACGGTTCACGTTTAGACTCTGAGTCCGGAGTCATGAACAACTTACGCCTAGGGCCGGTAGGCGGAGCCTTGCTTTGTTCGGGCTCCGGTGACTGCCTACGCCGGGGAGGCTGCTGATCCCTCCTCCTGTCAGACTTCGGTGATGGATTGGGCCTAGCGGGCTGAGGATCCCTTCTTCTATCAGGCACGGGTGACGGCCTGCGTCTGGAAGGCTGCTGGTCCCTTCTCCTTTCAGGTGCTGGGGATGGCCTGCGTCTAGGAGGCTGCGGATCCCTTCTTTGCTCAGGTGGTGGTGATTGCCTGCGCCTGGGAGGTTGCGAATCCGGCTTTGGTGGAACCGTGAGTCGGCAGAAAACATTTGGCTTAGGCGCAGGATCGTCATCGAACTGCTCGCAGATTCTTGGAGGTGCGACTGGCGGCATTTGAAGGACTGCGCGCAGACCTTCTGCTTCCCGCCACATCCGCTCAGGCGTCTGCGCGAGCTGCGAGGGGCGTATAGCGCCCTCGTCGACAGCCCGTAAGGCGCGTAGGATGCTGCCGTACCGCTTCTGGAGCTTGCGCTTCTTGGACTTGCTGATGGTCACTGCCTTGCCCCCTTGCTGCGTGTACCAGATCCCTTCCTTGATCGCTGATTTGGATGTCGGGGGAATGTAAGGGTTGGTCAAAACGCCGTCACGAGGGCTTGGGGCGCCGCTGCTGTGACTCCCGCTGCTGGATTCTGAAATGTCCATCTTGCTTGCGGTAGGGGATGGAGGTATCGCTGCTGCCCAATGAGCGGCGACGTACGTTTCAAGGCGCGCTACCCTTTTCTCCAGCTCTTCGCGAGTCCTGGGGCTCGTAGGCTGGGAACCTTTTACGGGGAGCGATTTATCGTCCCTCATGATTGCTTTGCCCTTATCCTTGTAGGAGGGACGGTCTGGTTCGAGTCTTGCGACCAACTGTCGAGCTGGGTCGTTTGTGCTCCTCGTCTGGTTATCTGGGAGCATGTAGTTGTTCGCCGGCCGTTTGCGGTTTCGGCCTGGCGGATCGGATGGTCCTGCATTTGGTGACAGGTCTAATGTGATCATTCGCTGGCCAACGCGAGGCCAGGCGAAACCAGCAGTTGCGATTGTAAAGCCGCCTTCGTCCTTGAAGCAGACGTATCCGAGGTCAAGCCAGTCCTGGATCTGGTCTCGGAGTTGGCGACATTCGCAGGTCCTGTGCCCCCAACTGTCATGGAAACTGCAATGGACGCGTCCATCCCTATACTCGCTGTATGGCAAGGAGCGGAGTGTGACGAGTCCAGCCTCTCTGAGGTCTTCTAAGACCTCGTGTGCCAGACTTTCATTGTAGGTGTACTGGCGGCGTGGCTGGCGGGTATTATCGTTTCCTTCCTCGCGGCCCCTTTTAGGCGCGCGACGTCGCTCGTCGTCCTGGGCCTGGTCAGCCCAGTTGACCTCGACCATGCCTACTACGGGCGGGAAAGGGTCTACATCAACCAATGAGGCCGTGCTACCCGGTGCCTTCATCCTCAGCTCGCCTGAGTTTAACCAAGTCTGCAGCTGGTCTCGGAGCTTGACACAATCTTTGGTGTCATGATTGTATACGTTGTGGAAGGCACAGTATTTCTTGTCCTTCAGCTCCTCCTTAGGCGGAATTTTGTGGTCCAGGCGCACGTACTTCGCCTCGATTAGGTCATTGAAGACCAAATGGGCGTTTTTGGCGTCGTAAGTGTACGACTCGTATTCTGGTTTGGTCCAAGCAAAGGACTGGATGGTGATCGGCTCGCGGGTCATCTTCAGGTTCTTCAGTTTGTGAGCCACTTGCTTGCCGGTCAGCTCTACCGCGCCAATGTCGTCCAAGTCCTGATCTGCATGGGCTGGCTCCGGCCTTTGATAGTAGGGATCGTGAGCAGGGGTTTGCATGTTGAGTGCCCCCACTATCCGGTTCTTTCCTGGTACATAGGTTCCCTTGGAAGCGTTGGCCTTATCGTCTAGTTCGTTCAGGATGAGCTCGTAGCTGCCAACCTTGTTGATTAGGTCGCCCATGGAACTGAAACGCTCTCCATGGTGCTTCAGCCGCTGGCGGTGTTCCAGACCCCGGATAGCCAATTTGATGGCTTCCTGCTCAGGCAGCAGGTAATCGCATTTGGCCTGCTGGATCTTGAAACGCTGGAGGAAAGACACTCCGGACTCCATGATCTGCTGGCTCATCTGCGTGAGGGAGTCGAGGCCGACTTCGGGCTCAATTGTGCCGTATGTCTCCCGGAAGAGACGTTCCATGGTGGGCCAGTCTGGAATTGATCCTGGCTTCAGTCTGGAATACCAGGTGAAAGCGGCTCCGGACAGAGAAGTCCCGAAGAGCTTGAGCTTCAGCATATCATCATTCCCGTATTGGCCGCATTGGACCTTGAAACGGGCCATGTGAGTTGCTGCGTCTTCCCTTGTCTCCCCAGAAAATGTGGTGAAGACGATGTTCTTGAACCCGTGGGGGAAGGGATACTGTGCCACGCTATCTGGATAGGGGTCACGGTAGTGCAAGCTAGCATCACCCTTTCCGGTGTGCTCCTTGACAATGCTTGAGATGAGTTGGCGCCAGTCGGCCGCCGTCACTGGTGCAGAATCTGCCCCCTGGTCATGGCCATGCCATGCGGAGAAACTAGGGGCCTGTCCGACGTTCTTATGAGTCGAACTGGAATAAGCCACGATCGGGTCGTCTGGTGTCCCCATTCCTTGCGGCGCAAGAGCATCGGTGCCCTTGAGTGTGATCCTAGGGCTGCATGGCGAGGGTAGACGGGGTGTTGTCCTTGATGAGCTGGCCCCCAATGTGAATTGGGGAGCCTTCTGGGCCCCGACCCTCGGATTTGCCCTAGGACGCTCATTTGGCGGGATATACCTCGAGCCCTCCGCTGCGCTTGAACTGGTGGAGTTCAGAGCGTGATTCTTCGGCGCTTGGGCCCGAATCCAGTCTTCCATCTGCAGGACCCTTGTACTCAGGGTATCATGGCGCTCTTTGTAGTCTTCGAGCTTTTCCATGCTGTTCTTGCTCCCGAAGAAGGAAGCGTCCTGCTGTTGCTGCAGCTTGGTGTCATGGTCATTTAGACGATGGGTTTGGGCTTCTAGGGCCTTTGTAAAGGCCACCTTGCTCTGATCCAGTTCAGTCTGGATCCTTTGCAGAGAGCCGGTCATTATGTCCTTGTCCTCCCTGATCGTGCCAACCACATAGTTGAACTCCTCGCTGAGCTTGGCGTGGTTTTCCTGGTTTGCGAGCCAGATCTCCTTGTCCTTAGCGACCTGTGCAGAGAGGTCCTGGATAATTTGCTGAGTTTCTTCAGCCTTTAAGCCGCACTCTCTCCTGAGCGCGCCGATCTCATTCTTGAAATCGTTCCTTAGTTCTTCGAACATTCTGCGGACCTCCTCTGTAGACAGAGTAGGTCCCGCTTCTGGGATTGGTTGTGAGTTTGCCATTGTGGACTTAGCAAGGTCGGGGTTGCCGAACCGATTGAGAATCTCTTCTTTAGCGAGAGATCTGCAAGCCGCGCTGTTATGGGGCCTGTATTGTGGAGCCTTATGTTTCAAACAAGAAAGCGAAGGTCTCCGGTATGGGGAGTCGTCGAACTTCCCAATGATTGCTGGAAAAATAAACTCCCGGTCCCACTGGGCGTGCCAATGTTTTGGCCCACGTCCTCGGCAAGGGTAGAGAGGGAACAAATGTAAAAATGGTGTGTGTGCGGGGCGTGCCACCTCACGGATGAGGAAAGAGAACGGTGCGCGTCCTGACTTCTTGACCAGGCGAATGAGGGCTCCGGTGTCACCTGATGAGGAAATATTTCCGAGCTTACTCTTCTTAATCACCTGTCGATCGATACTCACTGTGAGAGCGAGCAGAGCAACAATTGGGAAATCGGAGACGGGTCCTGACGGGCTCCGGGATCTAAAGCGGGATGCGCTTAGAACGTTAGGGTTTCGAGAAGACTCGAAGGTTTCGACTGTGTACGTCTGTTTGAGAGAGATTTGTTGATTGATTGATTGTGTGTTGATTGATTGATTGTGTGTTGATTGATTGATTGTGTGTGTTTCTGTAAGCCGTAAAGCTTCTTTATATACTCATCCGTAAGCAACTCGTGGAGACTCACTCACAGTCCAATGCGGACTCTGCAATTAGAATCCCACAAGGATACGTTTAACTTGCCAGTCATGCGCTCCATGCAACACGTGTCAAACCTATCTTGCTTAGGTTTCGTTCCCTGCCTCGCTGCATTTCATTTGTCGTGTAGTGAGCAAACTCAAACACTAAGCGACCTTATCCCGAGGGTGTTATTAGTCATTTCCAACCCATCCTCGCAAGACCTATAGAGTCCCATGCGAACTAGAGATAAGGATCCCGCAAGGACACCGATTCTCGCGAGGTATCAGAATCTTCTGGATAAAATCCACGTCACGTGCTGCCAAACCTCGCCACCCATCGTGGGCTAAAAAGGCCACAGGCGTTGGCCCAAATGATATCCAAGCCTTTCTCGAGTCTTGGACCGAAAATGCTCACTGGGCTCAAACAGAGACAATCGGTCTCGAGACACATCTTCGTCATCATCAATCGATTTGTAACAACTTTATTTTCAACCAACTGCAAAAGAAAAGTCTTAGTTGCAGGAGATCAAGTTGCAGATCAAATATGATTCTACTCTTCCTAGTCCTAATAGGCCTTTATATACAGTTTAAGATTGCAAAGGGTGATTCCTGATTGGTTAAGAAAAGAAATTTCCTTCCTATTGTTGGAATGATATAAGAAATAAAAATAAAAAAATAAATCAAGGTTTTTGCCCTAATTGGCTTGAACCAAACAAGCTACCTCACATGATGACAGGTCGTCTCAGAACTTGCAATTGACCTTATACTAGGAGCGAAAGACTTGAGCTTACCGAGTACTACTGAAAAGCGAAAACTGATGAAACTAGCTAGGTCATGTTAAGTTTAGTACTTCAGTTTGGATTTTGGATTTTCCCAGTTTGGGTTGGACAGGTCAAGTTCATCTGGGCTTCCCGGCAATCAAGTTTCTTCACATTTTGAAATTTTGACAACTTTATTTCTTTTTCATTGTATCGTCATAGGTAGAGAAGTTTATGGTCACAAATATGTTGTAAAAAACAACTAGCACTCATCTGGGAAGTGAAAGAACGATGAGTCTCTTAAGGTCCAACAAAATTATGCAACTAAAGGAAATCAGCTATTTAGGCAGCTTAAAAACACTTCTATTCCAGTCCACAAACTAACATGCTCAATCACAGATATTGAATAAGAAAACCAATTCAAACCTTGGAAAGTGTTTCCAAAGTCTAACTCTACCATTATTGTACTCAGTTAGAGAAGTTTAATGTTGCAAATAATATGTAAACATAACAACTAGCTACAAGTCTATAACAACACTAGGTAGATTACGGTCACAATCAATTCAAGTTCACACTTGACAGTTTTGATGTCAATCACAAATTTAGCTTAGCACTCCTTTAAGGTCCTATAACTGATGCAACCACTACAGAGAAATTTGATGTTGCAAATGAAACAATGTTGTTAAAACCACATCCTACTACTAGTTAGACACTACCTACCTACATGTCTTTGTGTCTCTTTCAATATGTTGCCTAATCTTGTCATCCTCGATAACAAGAAACTTGTGTTAATGACTCCTAATTGATAATGTTGGATAGACGAATATCCTATTTTCTTTCCCTGCCCAATGAGATTTTCATTTTCCAAATCTGCTGCGAGTAAATTTGCCATCTTCAATAACACGAAACTTGAAACTGTTTCTGCAAGCAGAGATTCGATTCTTAAAGAAGGATAAGGTTCTAATTTTAACAATGAATTTAAGTCACAAAGAAAGGAATATGCATTAATAATCAAAATTCATAATGCAGTATTGTTAATTAGGACACGAGGCAGAGGATTAATTTTCTAAGAACTGAACCAAAAGACCCGAAATTACAGAGCGAGTAATGATCAAGCTATGAGATATGCCAGAGACATGAGATAGGCGAGATAGATTATCGTAACCAAGAAGAGGCTACGATATCAAGTCCACTCGTTCTCTTTAGTCTTGTCTTCATTTTATGACAAAGATTGCACGGTTTACTTACATTATAGTGTATATTTAAATTTTTGTTATTTTTTTAACCAATTTTAGGTTTTTTCTCCAAGTCTAGGATAATGTTCCTTTTAGTCTCGGGCTCATCCATGATCATCATTATGGTGAATGTATCGATATGTTAAACATACTGGTTCAGTTTAGTGGTAGACTTGCTTCATGCATTTGGGTCTCATTTGAAAAGAATGGTAAGCTGACAACGGTATGTTTCCTTTCTTCCTTGGACAGGCTTGGACCGGCACCATCTATGCAATTTCTTGTTAAAATTAAAAGTATAATTGTAATGACGACTCTAAATGTTTTATCACAATGAAAATATCATTAGAGATGTAATGCGATCAAGAAAATTACGTACTACCTATATCACTAAGCAGTCATCCAATCGACACTTCCTAAGCTGTTGCACTAGTGGTACCAAGAAAAATATGTACTATTGAAATTAGGGGTGGGCATAAAAAACCTAAATCCTGATCTCGTCTCGAAATTTGACAGGATGGGACGAGATCTAATTCTAAAAACATAAGGCCCGTCCCGTCCCGTCCTGTAGAGAAACAACGGGACGGGACGCGGGACTGAAAAGTTGAGACCCATCCCGTCATGTGTAAAAATATAGATTAATCTGAGTCATTGGTTTTTTTAGATATTTTGATCTCAACCTTACATTTTTTTAACCCTAATCAGACTGCTATGTACGCAGTCTTTTACTCTTTCTGTCTCAACTCATAGTCATGGTCGGGATAGCTAGAACATAAGCTTGAAAGTTGAAAGCGATGATGCTTGAAATCGGAAATCTCAATCTAGCCAAACCACCTCCTTGAACTCCTCCACCGCCCGCCTCGCCTCGGCCAATCCTCCTTGAACTCCTCCACCGCCTAACCTCACCGCCCGCCTCCTCCTACCCTCGGTACCCGCCTCCTACTCCGCCTCCCTGTTGAGTAAAGGTGAGCTCTGCCAACTGTGCCATCTAGTGATCCAAGTACAAAGATAGCCTCTATTCGTTTCAGGAAACAATAAGAAGCTATCTCTCAGGTGTTAATGGTTTTCAGTTGATTAGTATTGGAATGATGGGTATATGGGGTTTCCATTTCATGACTTTTGCCTCTTATTTCTGGGTGGGTAGATTACTCTGGCTGTAGTTTATTTTGGTGGATTTGACAATATGATATATGATATTTGATTGAACTTGGTGTAATTGTCTGAACTTGTTCTTTGTGGCAGTAGGTTTGCTAATAATGCGGTTTGTGTGTATCAATTTCTATGTTGTATTCTGGCTGCGACATAGTTCAAATGATTGGTATAGTTGTTTGTAGGAGTGTGGCATGGTTACAGTCATGTAATGTTATTCTCATTGTTTACTTGTTTAGTCATGTCATATGAGTTTGTAGATTGCTATGCTTACTGTTTTGGAAATACCAATCTTATTTGCAGAAGTTTCAATTACTTGGTAGTTGCTATGAATAAGTTTAAAGTTGAAATTGTTTGTATTTGGAGCAACTTGTATTGTTGTGCTTTTAAACTTTATGTTTTCCTGTTTTCTTTCCTGTTTTCCTGTTTGTATTTGGAGCAGCAGCTTTGAAACTTGTATTGTTGTGTTTTCGATGATTAGATTCACTATTGTTTAATTGTAGTTATGAATTATGGATTCAGATACAGTCTTTATATATTGTAGGAATGTATTGGTATCACTATCAGATAATATTGGAGCGGGATGACGGAATTGGGCTCGTTCCGTCAAGGTCATGTCTGGGACGGGACTTGTGTGGAATCAAGTCTTAAAAACATAAGGCCCATCCCGATCTCGTCCCGTGTACAATGTCCGGGACAGGCCGTGGGATGACCCTAATCCCGTCTCATCCCGTCTCATGCCCACCCCTAATTGAAATTTTCAAAATATAACGGTTTAATGTGTATGTCAAAATTAATGTAAAAAGATGTTCATTGATATGACGGAGGACAAAATATTAGGATTGAAACTTATTTTGTTTTTTCTTGATACTTTCTTTTGATTAAAAAAAAATCATTCAATAAACTACAATTACAAAACAATTACTGCACCAAACAAGGGTTTATAATTATTGACAAAGAATTTTAGCATCAAACTATTTGTTCTCACTCTGAAGAAGAAATATTGACTTGTCAATTCCAATAGAAATCAAAATAGGCAGTCCTCCAAGTTAACTTGACTAATATATATAACAATTATTGGGACATGATTTGACCACGATAAAAAACTATAGGATCTGAACACAAGTTAACGGTGTGTTTAGGTCGTTATTTATCCTAAACACCTAAGTCTCTTGCTTTTCTGTTATCCGTCTTTTGAGTTGTTTCTTGGCAAACAAGGTATTAATAGATTGATATGCCTTTATGTTCTGAAACCTTTGGAGGTTGATTATGACTTGGATGTGTGATTTGAATACCAAAAAAAAGAAAAAGAAAAAAAAAGAGGATGCGTGAATGCATCATCCATGATCTCCACGCTCAACACAGGTTGACATGATACTCTTAACCATAAGATTTTATATGTGCAGAGATGAGAATGCTCGGACTTTCAGTGTCACGTCCCGACCCAAAATTTTTACCTTAATTACTAGCATAGTGGTAATAAGAATTTTACCATCTTCGTCAGTAAGTGTTTAATTTAATTGGTCCCCAGAGTGGTGTTAGGGGACGATTATTTCGAATGATTTATTCGAAGGAAGAAAATGTGACGACGGTAAAAAATGGTAATTTTTGCTAATAAAATGTAATTTTTATTGGGGTATTATTTTTGGGGTGTTGAATTTTGGAATGGGTATATGGGAGGTTGGACCCGGCTGGGCCGAGCCCAACCCATTTCTCCCTCTCTCTCCTCGCGCACTCTCTCTCTCTCTCTCTCTCTCTCTCTCTCTCTCTCTCTCTCTCTCTCTCTCTCTCTCTCTCTCTCTCTCTCTCTCTCTCTCTCTCTCTCTCTCTCTCTCTCTCTCTCTCTCTCTCTCTCTCTCTCTCTCTCTCTCTCTCCCCAACCCGCTCTCTGCCTGGAACTTCCGGCCGTCCGTTCGCCGCCGCGCCGGTCCCAATCGGTCGGCCTCCGACCCAGCTTCCTTTCTAGACCGGCGAGAGACTCCCTAACGCCACCGATCGGGAGAAAAGCCCGCCGGAAGGTTCGGCTGTTCGCGTGTTCCCGTCGCCGGAACTCCTTCCTCCGGCCGCCATAGCTGGCAAGACTTGGCTCAAAAGAAAGTCCTCCTCCTGTGCAACAATCCTTCCAAAGGGCTCCCTCCGTCTCGAGCTAGGTAAGGAGAAATCGGTAATGGAAATTCTAGGACTTTTTATGTGTTTTCGTTCGATTGGCATAGTTAGGCTTGTAATTGATGTTTGTGGTAGTTAGGAAAGTTGTAGAGGAGGTTGAGAAGAAGGTTCTGTCAAATTTTGGTGGGCATTGGAGGTCGCCGGAGCTGGCCGCCGGGAAAAATGTTTTTTGTAGGGAATTTTATGAGGAGTTTATTGGAATGAGTTTTAGAATTTTTGGAGGAGTTTTGGATAGGTTTGGGAATTTTTAAAGTTTGGTATTTTTGGCGGATTAATAAGTCAGAATCCGGCTATTGGAGTATTTATGGTGGAATGTGTTTTTTCAAGATATCGGTATCTGTGGAGATTTCTTGGTTGGCAGAGAATTTAAGATTTAGGGCGATAGACATGGTTGAGTGTGCGGAGCTCATATTTAATTACACATATTTTTAGTTGGTGTGTTAATTAAGGATTTAATTATGTTTTTGGAACATGACGCGAAGAGGCTCGAGCTGACGAGGCCTCCTACCGATATCAGGCTTAGGCCTAATTTGTGAGTGGACATTTGTTTTAAATAATGTGCTTAAAATGCTTTATTGTTGAATAATTTTCTGTTGTTAGAAATTTCTCGAAATTGAGAATTTCGGTGATTATACTCATATATAGTTGATTATGAGAATAATATGTATATAAATAAATGCTAACTAGCTATACCTGATTTTCCCCCATACTTAGGTACATTTCCAGTATGAGATGACGTGAGCGTTAGACGCCAGCGTCGTAGCCTTGTACGACTTTTTATTCTTCGAATTCATTCATAGAATTCGTACAAGAAATCAACACGTATATATACCCACTCGTGCGTTTCCCTCATACTGAGGTACAATTCCAGTATGGGGTAACGTGAGCGTTAGACACCAGCGTCGTAGTCTTGTATGATTATCTATTTTTCGAGCTTATTCATAGATATCGTACAAGAGATAGACGAGTGGGAATACATATTGATATATATATATATATATATAATATTTTAGCCTGAGAGGTCTTTTTTCTTAAAGTTTGGGAGTCTAGCGAGGCTAGACACCAGTTCAGAATTTTCGAGTTAAGCTTTTAAGCTGTCGCTGGTAAAGCGTTTTCTTTAAAAGTATTTTTGGGGAAATATTTATTTGTTGTCGAAATTGCTTTTGTCCACTCACTCTGATGTAATTGAATATTTTTTCCTGGGCTCTTCGTTTTTTAAAATGCCCAGTCTGCAGCGTTCGGGTGGGGTCTAGAAGGAGACGTCGATGCATATTCACCCATCTTTCCGCTATATTTCGCCAGTAGTTACCTGTTTAATTTACTAGGAGATTGTCAGCTTCCGTTGTTTTTATTTATAGTAGCTCTGAATACTGTTGGGATTTTTGTATAATTTATTCTGGCTATTTATGGGTTGTAGCGGAAGATGTTATTTTGGTTAAAAGAGTGGTTCTATAATTCTTCCGGGTTAGGGTTGTCCATTTTCAAGGGAGGTTTGCCGAGTCCTTCGGTAAATTTTCCTTGAAGGTGGTCCTCGCATGACTCACCTCGGGTTTCAAGGTGAAATTCGGGACGGGTCTTGACATTCATGGAGCACCATAGGGTTTCGCATCAGAAATTTTTCAGCGGCGGCGGTGAACCATGTGTTCTCCCGACCAACCAATGACCGGGCTTTGGCGATGACGGTGCAGAGAGAAGGAGTTCTCTCAAGCGACGACATCAAAACTCTAACCAATCTAATGGACAAAGGTTTTGGTTTCATATCGAAAGCCCTTGTGGCGTCGAAGGCAGACCTTGGCAGTCGATTATGGCTTAGTGATCTCCGATATCGAAAGTTGGGAAGATGAGCTCAATGTTTTGGATAGAAGGCCGGAAAGCACCGGCGGAAGTAGAGAACCTGATCAAACATGTGATTGACGGTAAGGAGCCTTTGGATCCGAAGTTTGGATGTGATGGCTGCAAGGTGATGTCTATGGGGCTCTGGTTGGGTGTCATGGCGCCACTTGAACCAGTTGAGGACTGGAAGTCATAGCAGCCGAAGCTTCAGGGATGGTAGCCGGAAAGAATAGCAGTGACAGGATTGGGGGCTGCTACCATATGGAGGCACGTGTGGTGGAGTGTCTTGGCCGCCGTCAACGCCTCAACAAACGACAAGGAAAATCTGGTAGGTTTTGGGAATGGGCTTGGGCTCATGGGCCTGGGTCTAGAATCAAGCCCACGAAAAAGTCAGACTTGGAATTGGGTTGTTGGGTCTAATTTCAAACTGAATGTGGTCTAAATCGCGATGTTTGGATAACTTGACAGATTGTGCGAGCTAGATAGATTCATGAAGCTTAGAGTACCGTAATTGAGCGTCTTGGTTCTGGTTTTATGTTTCTTTGGTATCTTGTTTTGTATCTAATTTAATCATCTGTTAAGCTCACTAAAATAAGTGAGCTAATTATATATTATAATGATGCTATGATCTCATTTTGAATTGAGATTATCAATGAAAAATTTTCTTTACTTACAAAAAAGAAAAAGATTTTATATGTGTTATATCCATGAACTCCGTCAACCCAATAAAACAAAACACCCAATGGGGGTTTATTGTGGTAGGGCCAATAACGAAACAAGAACAATACAATACAATTTTGTAGATTATTAATTTGAATTAAAAACAAAATTCAAAAGAGAAAAATTAGTTAATTATCTCATATTTATGTTACAAACAAGAAAGGGGGATCTACAAGACTAGAGATGATAAGTCCAAAGTGAGGAGACCCCTAACCTTCTTGGCTTCTTTGATCAATCAAACCACACCACGCAGAGAGAGAAACTGTTCAACCTTCCAGCCTCTTATTCTTTTTAACTCTCCATTCAAGCTTCAAGCTTCAAACACCTCCGCTCCCCAAGGCACCAATTTCCTGCTCAATATTTTGGTCAACCTCAGTCCAATTCCATCCTCACGATCATTTCAGGCACACCCAGAACCCAATCTGTCCCAAAACCTCAATTGGGTCACTCTTCCTTCACTGGCAAAACATGAATTTCAGGAGCTTAGATGAGTTCTGGGTCTTCTACATGAGCCAACACTCGAAGCCATCAACAAGGCGTTTGCATTTTGTGGGCACCCTTGTTAGTATCATCTTCTTCATAATCTCGGCTCTCTTTAATTGGTGGCTTCTGATCTTTGTGCCTCTCTCTGGATACGGGTTTGCTTGGTACAGCCATTTCTTCGTCGAAGGGAATATTCCGGCGACGTTTGGGCATCCGCTTTGGTCCCTGCTGTGTGATTACAAGATGTTTGGATTGATGCTTACTGGGAATATGGACAAAGAGATCAAGAGGCTTGGAAAGAGGCCTGTGTTCTAAACTTCTGATTGCTTAGAGCTTTATTATAAGACTTTGATGTAATCATTATCTGCTTCTGTAAGCCTTTGTTGGTCTGAGTACCTATGTGTTCCTTTTGCTATGTATTTGACCATTTGTTCAAGGCATCATTGGGTAAAAATTCTGAAATTGGTTTCTGGCTTGTATGATGTTTGTGCTTCTATCTGATCCTCAAGAACTACGCAACAATATTAGTTACCAATCTCTGTTTACAAGTACAGGAGATTATAAAGGGTCCGGAATATCAATGCATCAAGTGAGAGCTAAGTTTTTTTTTTAAGTAAAACAGTATTGTCACTCGCTATGAAAATATGAAGAAAAAATTCAAAAATGACTGTTCACTACATCTCCTTTAGCTAGAGGACCTGTAAACAATATGAAGGAGAAAACTTGGATTTGGTGTTCATTCCTGTCGTCCTAACTCATTTCAACTATGTTACAAAGTTCCGACATCTATTGTTCAACACTCAGAATTTCGGCAACACATATCTCTAACTGAGCTATAAAAGATGGTCACTGAAGTGCCCGATGCTGCTGTAACCGCCATTGGTATGTAGACTTGATGTCTATTAAAGTACTACGAAGTTGGGGGATGTTTAATCAAAGTAGAAACTTTAGTCAGTGTTTCGCGAAAATGATGGCAAAGGCATAGCTTCCTGAGGACGAAGGATTACAAGCACACAAAACATCCCCATCATTGGTAGGACAAGCAGCCACTTCAACAGTCTGTAGTAGTACATATGGAATGTGAGGGAGAAATCATCTGAAAAATAGAGTCCATTCTTGTCAACCATCTCGACAACCACACTCCCAGTAGTCCTTACACCAACTGTTGGAAGCTTTATACGATACTTTCCAGGACGATTGAAGATCTGGTTTATCTTTATCCTTCTCTCTCCTTGGTAATTACCAGGCACCAACAAGGTTGTCTGTGTAATCGAAGGGGAATCAAAATGGACAGAATGAGTTTCATAGAGACAAGTACATAACAAAGAAAGAGACCAACCAATTCTTTCTGGTAGGAAGGAACAACTTACTGTAACATTGTATGGGGCTTGCAACCCAGACGGGTATCTATACTCATCTATGATCTCAATCTCCACCCAAAAGTTCTTGCCCTCTTCATCACGAAAAGCTCTTGATGAATGTTTAACAAAGATACCTTGACGGTTGTACCTATTTGCAACATGATTTCTCCCTTGGCTAGGTACTCTCCATGCCTGAGAAAGATACAATGCTCAAATAATTAGAAACCAAAAAACAAAATCAAAGAAAACAGAATCAAAGAAAACAGAAGAAGTCATCCAAATCATCTTCGGAGAGCTATCCTGCCTTGAGGGGATGATGTGAAGCCGGAGTCGAGAAGCAATAAACATTGCCATTCATGGTTGCAACAATAAGATCAAGATCGTCTCCACCGTCAACATTATCTGCTAAGACCATGCTATATCTGTCATGCAGAGATGAAATCAAGCAATTTTATGGAAAGAGGGAAAGTAAACCGGAGAAATACATATTGAAGGATTCAACACAACTTACGAAGTTTCGCCAATATCAACAACATCTGCACATGCTGTTGGTCCATCAATAAGGTACAAATATCCATCAAATGATGTTGTAGCAAGAGTGAGACCCTTCTTTTTCTCTCCTTTTTTACTTAAATCCACAAGAAGAACTTGACTCATAATCCTCCCATGAGTTCTATATGGATAAGGACGAACAATCGACCCATCTTTGCCGCTAAGAACGTATATGTTCCCTGATACTGTTGGAACAACAACATCAGTACGGCCATCCCCATCAACATCACCAATAGTGGGACCCTGAGGACACAATACATGGGTATTAGCATCTATAAAGTATATTAAAATTTTCTTAACCACACACAGCACCAATCTCAAATCACATATCTAGAATCTCAAAAGGCCAAAGCATTAACATGCAGATACCAAGGGGCACAAGGGTCTTAAACAAATTATAATATAAAATGGCAGACATAAAAGATGTAATAAGATATCCAACAAATCAAAATTGTAAACTAATATTTTCTAGTGCAGAGCAAAACAGATTAGGGCTAAAAGATTAATTGACCAACAGTAAGGCAATAGTCTGCCACCATACACTACTTAACATCAAGTAGATCTCGAACAAAAACTTACCTGGGGAACAAGACTCTTAACATGCGTTTCCCAAATTTCTACTCCTTGAGCAGTCCATGCAGCAACATTTCCATGAGTATCAGTAGTCACTAGTTCAATTTTTCCATCATCATTAATATCCGCAGCAACAACAGCTCCTTGAATTTCAGCCATTTCAAGAGGAAACTTTTCCCTCACCTTGCCTGAATAGAAGAAAAAAAATCTTAGTTTCCAAATCACAAAACAGAGATTCCTTTTCAATATAAACACGATCCAGCAACTCGTGTCATAGTAGAAATGTCAGCGAGCCTAGGTATGGCAACAAGTGCAATGCAATTAACCAGAAACAAAAAACAAATAGATTAACAACAATAAAAATATTGGTATGCAAAATTTAATTACCATGATGATCTAACACATAAAACAAGCCAAATGAAGTTCCGACAAGAATGTCCAGGTTCCCATCACCATCCAAATCAACAACAGTTGGAGATGAATATATGTAAGCACGGAATGTTCCGGTATCTGTACTCAAATCTAGATCAGCAGTCCACTTTACTTGCTTCGTGTCAAGGTTGAAAACAACAATGGAACCAGCTACATATTTTCCTATATCAATGCCACCCAATTCCTTCAAATGCTCTGGGTTGTCATAGTACCTGCCAACGTATAAGGCGGGTAATTACTCTGAGATCATCAAAGCGTGGACTATATATGACCTATATTTCAAACAAGAAAATCTTTTAAATTGATTTCGCCAGAGAACAAAACTTAAAAAGCCTGGCTACATTCTCCTGTGGAATTAGTACAAAAAAAAAAACAAAAAACAAAAAAAAATGAAACAAAAACAAAATATGTCTCACAACACAACCTACACCTACTTCATATCAATGAATAGTTTTGAAGTTTTGAGCAAATAACTAATCCAAATATGGATATAGGTCCTATTCCTATTGCAATACCATAAAGTTTGTTTGATAAAGTTGTTAAACGTCTAAAATCCATTGCCTAGTGTTAAGAATGACACAATATTCTTTCTTCAATAAAACCTATAAAGTTCATCGCCACTTGCTTTAGCAGCTATATTGCATAAAGTCTCTAAACTCAGGAGGTAAGATACTTATACCGTGCAAATTAAAGGGTTGAAGGTTGTAGAATTGATTCCGCTCTCAGAAACCACCATCATTGTCAGTTCAAAGTCAAAGAGTTAACCCATACACATTGACGTAAGGATTCCAACAATAATTAAAGAAATCAGATTTTACACTATGGAAGAGAACTCACTCATGATCAAAGAAGTAAGACACAGCAACAACCATTTCTGATACTCCATCATTATCAATGTCTGCTATGACCTGATGAAATAAAGAAGTGCGTACTGTCAGCCAAATTTTGCAGCAGGCAAGAAAGTTTATCCATAAAGAACATACATATCTGCACATGTATGCAAGTCCATGATTACTTATTAAGTGTGGAAGGGTGTATCTTGTGTAAGAAAATCATTAAAGTGAAAACTCACAGGAGTATTTAAGATGTGTGCGTCAACATTGACATAATCTTCTATTTTCTCATGTTGCTCTTCAGTCCACTCTTCATCTCCCCACAATTTTTCATCAACATAATCATCATAGTCATAGTTATACTCATCAGCCAGTTCATCATTGTCACGGAGTAACTCAAAAGATGACTCAGCATCCTCTTCGAGAAGACCATCATTTTCTACAGTTGCAACATGAATGTCCTCCTTACTATTAACTTTGGATTCAGAACCACCATCCTGTGATTTGCTTGAATTGTTGTCTTCCAAAAGCCTTCTACCAGAACTAGTTCCGTTCTCAGTATTATGAGTGACAGAAGAATTATCTGTGCTTGTAGGAAGCTTGATATCTGTTTCTAACTGACTTGAATTTGCTTTCTTCTCAACCTCAGGATTTGAAGCATTGACAATGCTCAGGTGGCTTTCGTTTGTAATAGGAGCTGAAGTATTTAATCCAGGAACACTTTCTTTTGAAACAGTAGTAGAAGTATTTAAATCAGGATGGCTGTCATTTGAAACAGATGTTGAAGTGTTGACACCAGGATGGCTTTCTGTTGCAACAGTAGTAGACTTGTTAACTTTAGTTGTGCCTTCATCTGTTTCTACAAGAAAACAAGCAGTGCAGACATTATTAGTTCCAGTGAAAACAAACACTTTTCACAGTTGTATATAGTCAGAAAATACTCTGAGGGGCTCAAGATTCTCATCTGAAACATACAAAAGTGTATACTATGAGTAAGGAC
Source organism: Fragaria x ananassa (assembly GCA_034370585.1). NCBI lineage: Eukaryota > Viridiplantae > Streptophyta > Magnoliopsida > Rosales > Rosaceae > Fragaria > Fragaria x ananassa. The sequence goes on from CP139753.1 coordinate 6,527,548, forward strand.
CCAAAATAAAATAGCAGTTATTAGGATGTGCAATTAACTTACGAGGAATTGAATTCATATTAGTGGCCTCCATGACAAGAAGGTCATCATGGACATCTGGATGTGTACGGTCAACTGGATCTGGATGCAGACCTCCAAACCAATTCTTTTTAATCTTCCTGCGAGGTACTACTAGTTTATCTACCATCATGTAGCCTGAGACCCTAAGAGAAAACACACGTAAAACAGTTATGAGTTAATACAGTCAAATAACCACTACACGGATACTATAACTGAACAATGCAACAATAACGTGCAACTACCTGAAAAAGAGAACTTCACCATTGTAGACTGCTAAAGCTATCTCCCTCACACCATCCTTATCAATATCATACAAAAGAGGACTTGCATGTACAGTTGACTGATGGTAAGCAGGCCAACCTAATAAACCATCAACCACACACTCATCAAAACTCACTTAACCAAACTTCAACACTGCAAACACCGAAAAGAAACTATAAAGCTCTCTATACCAGGGAGTTTGTCTCCGTCGGAACCTTCCAAAACTTCAAGATAGTGAACAAAAGACGGCACCACAATCTCGAGCTTTCCATCACTGAAAACAGTAAAGGAACAACAACAACACAAAACCAGCGGATTACATCGATTCTCACTCGCAAATGCAGCCCCAAAACACAATAGAATTCCCAATCAGAACACAAAATCTCCTTTACCTGTTAATATCAGAGATCAACGGAGTAGCATAAATACTAGAACTAACTTCGGTTTGCCATCTAAGCTCCAATTTCGCAGGGCACTGTGTATTCAACAACGCATCCTCATCTCTAAACACACACAATCAACTATTTTCAATTCCAATACAATCAATCAAAAACGCCAATGCAAATCCGAGCGATTATGTACTAATCAAAGTTGATTAACAAAGATAAACATACATGTTCGGATAGCCAATGGAGTCGTCGCTGGCCTCTCGCTCCCGGAACTTGTTCTTCGCCGGCTCATCGCCGCCGCGAACGAGTTTCGAGCCGTCGCAGAGGAGTAAGCAGATGAGGAAAATCACGCGAATCCCGTCGGATTTCATGTGGTCGTCGTTTGGATCGATCCAATTGCGGTGAGGGGGAGGTAAACCCTAGCTGGTGGCTAGGGTTCTGAGCAGTCTCGGAGGGTAGTTGACTGGTGTGAGAGAAGAGAGAGGAGAGTCAACAGTGGAGGACTGTAAATGGCGGTTGGGATTGAGTGGAGTGCGATTTAGGAGAGAGGTGGAAGAGGTCTAAGGAACCGTTGCAGGGTGTTAGAGGATTCCGAGTCCGGTTACCGGAGAAATGAGCGCGGGCGGTGGGTGTCACGCGCCAATTGAGGGAAGCGGGGTACTGCTACTCTACGAGTCCGCCTTTGCCTCTGGCACCAAGTCAACTATCTAGTCGCCACTGGAGACGGTTAAGAGTGAACAGTAAAAGATTTGAGGAATAGTGAACAGTAAATAGTAAAGATTACTTGTGTAAAAGAGAAAGAAAAAAAAATCCTCCTTTCTTTCTGCCTTCTTCTTTTTTATGAAACTAGGATGATGCATCTTGCATTTGCATTTAGTAGTTTCATCAACTACATCATCCTTTCCGTTCTGCCTTCTCTTTTTTGTTAACTCTCTTTGTTCTCAAGTCCAATAATTTAGAAGAAAAATGCTTGTGTTCAAAATCATTTTTATTTCTGTTAAAAAAAACTCAATCTTATTTGCATATGTTAGACACTGTAAATCCATGATTGAACCATGAACCGTCCATACATTAAGTCAAACGTTAACAATCATCTTAACAAAAAATCAAAGAAAACATAACTAATCTATACTTGTTCAAGAGCATCAAACAAATGGACAATTATCGTGAAAATAAGTAGTCTCGTGTCAACCGTTCATTGTTCGATGTTATTGAATTCAAACTAGAACAAAAGTACATGCAACCACAAGATCCTAAATGGATCGAAAGCAACAACAAGAACAATGATCCACAAACATATTCTACAAGGAAATAATTTGGGTTATGGGTGACAAACACCAATGAGAGATGGACAAGTGTCAACAACAATAATAAACAAACATGCTAAATATCTAAAACCCCCATGTTATATCCTTAAATTGCAGCAAAACTTTTTATAATGGACACGTGTCTTATTTTCATTAGTTGTGGTCATTTTAAGGTGACAAACCCTTATCACCGAAGTCGGGTTCATCCTATAAACCCTACAAACTTTAGCCAAGGAGCAAATCAATCAGCAATAGTATGACACAAAGACATATTCCTAAGGCGACACATGACCGTCACCTGATCGGCCGGCTAAACCTTGGAAGCCAACCAAACCAGTCATGTAGAAGCACAACAGTACCCAACCCATCGAAAACTCTCCACAACACAAATCTCAAATACATACAAAACATCCTCATAGACAATAACCAAAACAAAACAAAAAAGAAAAGAGGTAAAAAGAAGGATCTATCTGCAGCGAGGAATGATCTGAAGGAACAACATGCAGCCGTTTGTATTCTCTTCCATACTTTGTATTATAGTAATAACTTTTGAATTAAAAGTACAGTCTCTAGCAACAGTTGTAACTTGTAAATGATTGGCAAGTGACATTATTGTGCTGCTTAGTTGAATATCAGACAATCTTTTCTTAATGAACTAAAGTTTGAACTCGTTTACAGAGAAGGAGAAAAATAATGTGTATTACAACCTAATTAGTTCATCAATCAAATTCAATTCATGCTAGCTATGCATACAAACTCAGACCCAAAAAATAGCTATGCATACAAACAGTTCAGAGGATCACAAGGTCTGAAGCACCATAAAACAGACTGAAGCACAGGCATGCCAAAGTCCACCTGCACTCTGCCCAGTCACAAGGTCCATATATCTCCCCGCTACAAGCAGCCAACGCAAACCTGCAGCAAATACTTTGGTCTGCTTACTTGTGGTTGTGGTTGTGGTTGTAGAAATTAATTAATTAATGTTTTAAGATTAATAGTAGAGGGGACAGATGTCAAAAAGATGTGAGATGGGCCGAAGAAAACCGACTTGGGTTTTGGGAAACAATATAAAAGAGCGTAGGGATTCAGTCTTTCTCCAGAAAAAAAGAAGAAAACGAAATCGACCTTTCTCTCATGATTGGCCGGAAAATCCCAAGCGCCGGGAAGAGCAAATCGTTCGAGTATGATGGGGAGTTCAAGATGAGCACCAGGATAGCAAGGCAAAAAAGGAGAGCAAGGAGATTACGCAACGGCTGGATGTTTGGTTCCTCTTATATATATATATATATATATATATATATATATATATATATATATATATATATATATATAGCCCCCTTCCATTGAGGGATCCCTATTTTTGGCCACTATCTAAGGGATAAGGCATTACACCACTTCCCAATTGAATTTTTACATCTCCACCGTTCATATCTTAGGTCTATATGAGTAGATCACATCTACAAAATTTCATATGATTTGGTGATCGTTAAGACTTTCAAAAGTTTGATTTAGTTTTAATGATTTTGAACCTTATGTCAAACTAAAACCGTTGAAGGTCATTAAAACTAAATTGAACTTTTGAAAGTCTTAACGATCACCAAATCATATGAAATTTTGTAGAAGTGATCTACTAATATAGACCTAAGATATGAACGGTGGAGATGTAAAATTATAATCGGGAAGTTGATGTAATGTCATATCCCTATAAATGGCTTAAAATATGGATCTCTCATTGAAAGGGCCCTATATATATATATTTATAATTTTCAGATGTTTTGTGATTGTCGAGATTGTTGAGTAACATGTTTGAGTATTACCACGAACAGGTAGGAACAGTGGCGGAGGGAGAAAAATATACCTATAGGGGCACAAAAATTGATTGCAGCACTGGTCAATCACTGGAGGCACAACTGCCTCTTTCACTGGGGGCACAACTGCCTCTTTGGCTGCCAATCGTCAAAATGTAATGGGGGCACAGGCCGCCACTGGTCCTCTATTCCCTCCGCCCCTGGGTAGGAAGATCAGGGTCGGTACACAACTGTATCCAGTCAAGTTCATAGATTGTAAGATTTTGGATGAGATTGCATTATACATTCACGTTTCGACTTGAGTTGTCATATTAGCCAGTACTGATTGATTAATGTCACTGTGAAACAGTCCCGGCACCAGAACCAGAGTTCTTCACTACCCTTGACGAGGATGGTAATGCTTAATTTTTTAGGATGATTTTCTCATTGCAGCTGTTCATGTTTCCTTTTTATGAATGTTTTCCATAGTACTGACCCTTTGGTTTTGAAATTGTCTCTTACAGGTGTTGAACATACATACTGCGCCGACAGTTGTAAGTAAGCTCTTGATTTAAACAGTTCGGAAATATCCTTAAGCTCTGTGTTTAAAAGAACATACATATTTTTGTCATTATTTCTTTGTTCGATTTGTAATGACATGGAAATGCTGTGATCAATTTGGTTATTGAAGAAAACTTCAGTAGCCATGTCTTATGGGTTTTTTGCATGAGGTCCGACGCAAAAAGATATTTGTGATTTTGCGTTTTTGCTATAAACTTTTCCAGTCCAATCATTTTGCTCTATCTGGTCTATGTCTGATATATAGCACACTGTTAAGATGGAACAAATATCTAATGATGTAATCAGAGATTTTGTTGCATCAAAAGCTTTTTGTTCGTAACATTTTTAATCACAGTTTCATTCTTGCTTTTCTTATGACATTATCAATATGTTTTCTAGTACCTCATGTCAAATTATGTCCTGAGCTCCTGTGTGTTTTGGTAATGACTATATATATAATGGTATTTCATTTACAACAGTTAGCAGTGAAAAATGAAAGAGCATCTGTGTTTGTATGTCATGTGCCCCTGGTATGGCACAACACAGACCCTTGGTTTTGTTAAATAATCATCCATATTTTCCCTTGCATGCACACAGAGAGCCATCTGTTTTCAATTAGTCACTGAATCTCTTCTTTTAGTTTTTCAAATCAGACTGCCATTTGTACTTGTGAAGCATGTGTCAAAGGGCTTTTTTCTGTTGTTGTTATTGGTTTGACAGTGTATGTGTGAAACAGGTACATATCCACGTCCAGAGCCCAAGGGTATGTTCTCTTTTTATTTTTATATTATTTTTTTAGCGTTCATGGATCTCTCTTCGTATGGTACTGTTCCGTCTCACTTAATTGCCTTTTTGTTGTTGAAACAGTTGTTAAACAACCCAGCCCGGGATATGATAAGATTTTATACATTTTAAAAAGTCTTATATATGTTTTCTAGGCATTTCTTTTGGGCTCTGTGCTTTGTATGAATTTGGGCTTCCATTTTTGGCTGAAGGATTATGTGTTTTATTTTCTACTTTTTAGTTCTTGCGACTAAAGTTACGTTGGACTGGCTTTGACGTTGTCTAAAGGATAAAAGTAACGTGTTGATTGTATATTTATGTAATTTAAGTGAAATTTCCAGCTGATTCATTTTGGTCTGTGAATAATGTGTAGTTAATACACTTAACAGGGTCGTAGATCATAGATCTGATTGTATCTGCAATCTTATGTATGTGGCTTACATGCCTAATGCATTTGAAACCTTCAAACCATCCCTACTGTTGCCTTTATTGACTTTCGTAGTAATGGAGTTCAAAAATAAATTAGGGCAAACTGCATTATATATCTTGTGCGGGATCATATATCATTTTTGCATTACACTCCACTTAAATAGGAAACATTTTTGTTTTTGCTTTCTTTATGTTTTTTTCTTCTTTGTGTTACTATTCAATCTCACATGTTGACAATACTGATTTTTTTTTTTTTTTGGGTTACAACTTTTGTCACTTACTCTTTTTCTTTTTCCTGATACAGAAGTTGTGTTTACTTTTAGTAATGAACCTGGTTCGATCCCCATTGATGGTAAGGTTTAGATTTTGTTTATTTGTCATTACGCCCCAACATAGATACAATCTTGAGTCCGCCACTGCCTTGATTAGTCATTGTGGTTTTTACATTATCTATGGCTGATAAAAATTAATTATAGTTCTTAGATATGTCTGCTACAATCAAATTATTTTTGTCTGTGTGCCGTGCATGACTCATTTGGCATTTTACTATTCAATGAAGCAAGAATATTGTTGATGTTGGTCACTGTATTATGCATATATGATGATACACTAGATTAGGTATGCCATGTTTGTGGGGGATTTACATGATCACCGATTCTATTTCTTTTTCTTTCTTAGCGGAACTATCATTTATACCACCAGCAGTCAGCAATGTCACCAAGGGCGGGAAAGCAAAGCGTTCACCTGCTAGAGGTTAAATTAGGGAGACTGCAGTATATTTCTCTAGTGTCTTGCACCTTTATAATTGCAGATTTTGGCACTTCTCCTCAGAGGAGCTCTGTTTGTGTGGTGTAGTTGTTTGTGGTTTCTGATGACGATCATTGGGTTTGCGGCAGCAGTGTGTTTTGAGGGAAAGTGTGTTATTTTGATGCTCTGTTTATATTTTCCAGGAGTAGTCTTTGTAAGAAAGTTCTTTGGATTGATATGCCTTACTGGTGTGTTCTGAGGGAATGTGTTGTTCCTTTATTTTGATGCTCTGTTTACATTTCCCAAGTGTGGATTGATATGCATTTCTGGTTAATATTGTAGTATGTTGCTCTTGAGTATATCAATATGCTAGATTTTTAAAATGATGATACTTTTAAGATATATTCAGGGAGAAGAAACTGAAAACTCTGGTTTTACGAGCTACACTTCCTTCTACTTGATATCTTCTTTGTATTATTACTCTCCCCGGGCTTTACTGATCTTTCAGTCTTATCCTCGCATCCATGTCATCTCATTTACAACCAAGATCAGCCTTCCAAGTCTTAAAGACTCCGGAGAATGGATAGCTGTGTTTAGTATAGCAATAAGAGAGACATGGTTTTGCAAATTCACCATCCTATAAAAGAGATACAAATCTTGGGCCCAGTAGACATGTAAAATTTAACAAAATAATTGGGTTTACAAGTGATGGCTTGTCAGAAGTCAGGTGAGCTAGACAACAGAGTGGAATTAAGAAAATGACTTCGCATGGAATCAAGAAATAGACTTCGCGTAGACGTACATTAAGGCTAGGCGAAATGACTTCGCACTCGTAGATGTACATGAAGGCGAAACGAAATGACTTCGCGCGAAGGCGAAGCAAGATGACATCGCGTAGCGCGTAGAAGTACATGAAGGCAAGGCGAGATGACTTCACGTAAGAGACTTCGCGAAGGAGCTAGACAGCAGAGTTCGCATGCATGAGGAGATGTACGTTTTAGTTGAGTCGTAAGTTCCTTGTCCGCGAGGTGGCATCAGAACTCCATACTTGTCTGGAAGTCAAGATTCCACACAACTTCCTTCCGTGTCCGCGAGATGACCCGCCCCTTACTGAGGATCCTGGTCAAAGCAGGATATTCAATCCAAATCAATTATACTTTATTGGGCGTAGCTAAATCAATCAATCTTAATTGATTGATTTGATTATATTAAGATTGATAAGTAAATCAATCAGTCAAGATTCACTGATTTGATTATTACCCTTAAGGAAATACCATTGATTCGGTATCTTCATTACATGTCATAAGTGAAGGTATGTTAACACTATAAATACACCCTCTCATACTAAGAGGAAGGGGGCAGCGAACCAGAGAGAGAAAAATCACTACCGCAAGCTGATGCAGGTGATATATGAGTGAAGATGGAGATCGTGAGAATGAGAGAGGGAGAGTGGTATTTATAGGGGTATGGTGAATGCACCCTAAAAATACCATTTTGCCCTTGCTCAGAGGGTGTATTACCATTATGCCCTCAAGGAATAGTGTGGGCTTCTTGGGCTTAACCAAGGCCCAAGCCCGTTTTATATGGCGGCACGCGTCTTCTTAGGCGAGTACGACTGATGTATTATGTACTAACAAGTCCCCAAGTCCGCGGTCAAGAGACTTTTTTGGGTGGGGACTTTATCTGATACAATATCGGGAGTACGAGTCTCTTACTAGTGGCGACATATCCAGTCCCCCAAGTCCCCATGCAAGGGAGGGGATGGACCGGCTCCCTCCGAGTTGGGTATGCCGTGTATCTCTATATATGATTGAGACATCGGGTTGTTGCTCCCATGTATTGTTTGGAGATGGCAGGGCGATCGGGGGTCGAAGTTGAGGTACCGCTGGCGAGCCTCTCGCGAGGGCTACGGGTACCGGCATGTTGGTATGCCTTGGCGTTTTAGTAGCCTTTGATATGTACCAGCTATATGCTCGAGTTAGCTGAGCTATTCCAGCATATGTTCGAGGGGGAGATTGTGGTGGCATATTTTGCGGTTGCCTCTAGGTGAATTCTAGAGTGCCTACGTACCCGTTTATGGGATCAAACCAAACGTAGTTCACCATTTCGCCATCGAGGCAAGTGTGCCGTCGAGGAGTGGCGAGGAGTGCCGCTGAGGCATGACGATGGGTGCCGCTAGGGCACAATGATGTTGCCGATAGGGCTTGTGTAGAGCTGTCGAAAAGCACGCTAGGGGCGTAGCCAAGATGCCGATGGGAGGCGAGTGGTGCCAAAGTGTATCGAGAGCACGTCATGAGGCGTGCATAAGGCTGTTGCCTAAGTCCCCCAATGCCAGGAGAGATTGTGGTGGTGAGACACCAAAATGAGGACCGAGTTCATATTGAGCGGAATGAACTGCGCTAAGGGTGTGGCCAGCCGCTAGTGGGCGGGGCCGTTCGCGCTAGGTGGCGAGTTCGCGCCAAGGGCGAGATAAACTGCGCTAAGGGCATGGCAGGCCGCTATCGGGCGAGCCAGTTTAGGCTTATGGCGTGGCGTGCCGCTACCAGGCGAGTAATTGTTCGCGCTATGTGGCGAGTCAGTCCGCGCTTGGTTGGGGACTGTCGCTATGTGGCGTTGCGGCCGCTGCGTGGCGAGTCAGTTTGGGCTTATGGCGTGGTGTGCCGCTACCAGGCGAGTAATTGTTCGCGCTATGTGACGAGTCAGTCCGCGCTTGGTTGGGGACTGTCGCTATGTGGCGTTGCGGCCGCTGCATGGCGAGTCAATCCGCGCTTGATTGGGGAGACTCGCCATTGAGCGTTGCGGGCCGTTGCCTTGGCGAGTCAGTCCGCGCTTGATTGGGGACTGTCGTGAGGTGGCCAGTCAGTCCGCGCTTGGTTGGGGACTGTGGCTATGTGGCGAGTCAGTCCGCGCTTGGTTGGGGACTGTCGTGAGGTGGCCAGTCAGTCCGCGCTTGGTTGTGGACTGTGGCTATGTGGCAAGTCAGTCCGCGCTTGGTTGGGGATTGTCGCGAGGTGGCCAGTCAGTCCGCGCTTGGTTGGGGACTGTGGCTATGTGGCGAGTCAGTCCGCGCTTGGTTGGGGACTGTGGCTATGTGGCGAGTCAGTCCGCGCTTGGTTGGGGACTGTCGCTATGTGGTCAGTCAGTCCGCGCTTGATTGGGGACTGTGGCTATGTGGCGAGTCAGTCCGCGCTTGGTTGGGGACTGTCGCTATGTGGCCAGTCAGTCCGCGCTTGATTGGGGACTGTGGCTATTTGGCGAGTCAGTCCGCGCTTGGTTGGGGACTGTCACTATGTGGCGTTGCGGCCGCTGCGTGGCGAGTCATTCCGCGCTTGATTGGGGAGACTCGCCATTGAGCGTTGCGGGCCGTTGCCTTGGCGAGTCAATGTATGTATGGGGTTGGGGATAGCTGGAGGGGGGAGTTCGTGTTTTGCAAACTGAAAATTGGGTGAGCTGCAATTTGTGTTTTAGAGTTTCGGTGGTTTGACAAACCTCAGATTGGGGAGCGTCCCACTTCACCCTCGATCGAGTGGGGGCGAGCGCTTGGCTGTTTGCAACCAGCTTCATTGCCACTACGCGGATCCACTGTTTCACGGTGTGAATTGGTGGCGTTCTTTGTCTTTGGATTTGTTTGTGGTGGTGGGATTGTTCACATGTTTGTGGTGTTGGTAGGAAATCTAGGGTAAGGGTTTTACTGTCGGGTTGGCTAGGAATAAGGGGTCTTCCTGTCTCGTCCCGAGGTCCAGAGCCGGGAAGGGGTGGCGGGACAGGTTGCGCTAAGGGCGTGTGTAGCTAGAGGATGCATGTTTAAATGCTGGCTGTTTACACATGGTGTGTGTGTAGCTTGTGATTGATAGAGAGATGTACAACAATGTTTGGTTTGTAATCATGTGAAACAAGTGTATGTGGCTTGCACATGGTTTACAAGTATGTGTTTAGCATGTACATGAGAATATACTATGATGCATGTGGTCATGCTATTTGTATGATAACAACTTAATTGAATAATGTGAAATAAGACTTATCTGGAGCCGTGTAGAGCCGCTACGCGGTGCGCGGGGACTCTGGCAAGACCAGTGGAGTCCGTGAGGAATGGCGAGACAAGAGGAGTCCGCGGAGTCTGGCGTGGCGAGCGGTGTCCGTGGTGAGAAATGGATGGTCACGGGAGGGAGGAAGAGAGGAAGGCGGATGTGTGATGCGGGTCACTTGTGCTGGCACGTTCCGAGAGCATGGTAAGCAAGGGAGGGGGCCTCGGGAACTCGGGGCCATGTGGGAAGGGCTCCCGGAGCTCTGGGCGGAGCCGCTTGTTTCTTGTCACGGGTTCCTTGGTCGGGACTATATCTTGGGTCGGGACCAGACGCCGTGTCGGGAAGGGTTTTTTTTTTTTTTTTTGCATCCTTCTGTCGGGATAGAGGAGTCCCGAGAGGTCGGGATGGAGAGCTGTGTGGGAGTGTCCGCCAGGGGAACTACTAGGGATGTCCCCACGTGAGGTTTAAGAACTCTGGCGAAATCAGGGAATGCCGCGAGGAGCTGGTGAGGCGAGACCAGGGGAGTCCGCGGGGACTGGCGAAGTCAGCGGAGTCTGCGAGGACTGGCTTGACCAGCGGAGTCAGCGAATGGATGGCGGGACCTGCGGAGTCCGTGAATGGATGGCGGGACCTGCGGAGTCCGCGAATGGATGACGGGACCAGCGGAGTCCGCGAATGGATGGCGGGAGTCCGCAAATGGATATCAAGTGGGCGCCAAAAGCGAAGGCAATTGCTTCTACCTGCTCCGTCCCAAGGTCCCGAGCCAGGAAGAGGTGCCAAGAGCGAAGGCATGTCCCGGGAGGGAGGGTGCCGAGATTGGGGTCGCGAGACCGAGTGTATTCCCGCTTCGGCTGAGGGAAGCTGGGTGTCCAGATCAGTTTTTTCTGGGCGCTGCTCACCAGCGCGTGGGCCTTGGCCGGAGGTTGGGGTGGCCATGCTGGATTCATTGGAAGACTGTGTGCTTGATGGCTGTGAAGGTGAGCCTTGCTACGACACGCCCAAGCGAAGGAGAGAGGAAGTCATATCTACTTTTCTCTCTCCTCGGGATTTCTGGGCAGATGATGGCCACGGCCATGGCTAGCGACGTGAGGGTCTCCACTTGAGGACGCCCTCCTTCTAGCGCCAATTGTTCTGGCGTGATCCCTGAGAGGGAGAGATCACCCAGATGCAGGGGATTGTCTCCAAGCTTCCATAACCTGTCAATCAAAGGGAGAACAACGTTAGAGGGAAGACCGGGTGCTCCGGCCTTCGACCCTCCGATGCCTAAATTAGTGAGCAGATGTAGGTGATAATGGAGTGAAAATGGAGATCGTGAGAATGAGAGGGGGAGAGTGGTATTTATAGGGGTATGGTGGATGCACCCTAAAAATACCATTTTGCCCTTGCTCAGAGGGTGTATTACCATTATGCCTTCAAAGAATAGTGTGGGCTTCTTAGGCTTAACCAAGGCCCAAACCCGTTTTATATGGCGGCACGCGTCTTCTTAGGCGAGTACGACTGATGTTGTACTATGTACTAACAGTGTGTTAACCTATATATATATATATATATATATATATATATATATATATATATATTTTTTTTTTTTCTGAAACAGATGACGTGTTTAAATTTTTTGGTGATCTTGCGGACTATAATATTAATGGTAAGCTATAGATTTTTTTCTGTGAGTAATTATCCGGGTACTTCCTTGTGTTCTGTTTGTTGAAAAAAAAAAAAAAAAGTAGGTTCATATATATGTAATATGTGTGTGTATTCACACTGCTATATATGCTATGCTATCGAGTTGATTTTTGTAAGATAACTTCACCATCCCTTGATTAACATCGTCATTGTGCATGTGTGGTTTTCACATTATATGTATGATTGATTATATATGTCTTCTCCAGCCAAATTATTTTGGTGACTCTGTTTGATCATAGATCTGATTGCATCTGCAATCTTATATATGTAGCTTCCATGCCTAACGCATCTGATAACCTTCAAACCATCCCTACGCACTGTAACCTTTATTGCCTTTCGTAGTAATGGAGTTCAAAACTAAATTAGGGTAAAGTGCGGTATATACTCCTGTGGGATCATACATCATTTTTGCATTACACTAGTGTAATAGGTTTTTTTTTTTTTTTTTTTTGTGCTTTCCTTACGTTACTATTCAATCTCACATGCATGTTGACAATAGTGATATTTTTTTGGGTTACAACATTTGTCACTTACTTTTTTCTTTTTTTTTTCTGATACAGAAATTGTGTTTACATTTGGCAATGAAATGAACCCGGTTCGATCCCCATTAGTGGTAAGGTTTATATGTTGTTTAAATGGCTTGTGATCGAGGAACTTCCTGGTGCTCTGTATTGTTGAAAATTACTGTCAGTAGAGTTTTTGTTTTCACAATAATTTACCAGCCCTTGATTAGTCATTGTGGGTTTTACATTATATATGTATGGCTGATAAAAAATAATTATAGTTCTTAAATATATCTGCCACAACCAAATTGTTTTAGTCTGTGTGCCGTGCATGATTCATTTGGGGGCCGACTTAAGAATATTGTTGATGTTGGTAGCTGCATGATGCATATATAGGTGATGATACACTAGTTGTATGCCATGCTTTTGGGTGTTTTACGTACTTGATCATCGATTCCTTTTCTTTCTTAGAAAAACTGTCATTTATACCACCAAAAGGAAGCAATGTCACCAAGTTCGGGAAAGCAAAGTAAAAAAGAAAAAGAAAAAAAAGAAAAAAAAAACAGAAAGAAAGAAAGAAAGCAGGAAAGAAAGAAGAAGGAAGGTCACCAAGGTCCAGAAAGCAAAGCGTTCACCCGCTAGCTAGGCCTTTACATGGTAAAGATTTTGGACACACACACACACACACATATTTTCTTTCTTTTTTCTATAGGTTTGTGAGGAATGTTATCGATACAACTGCTGATATATATTAGTCCTGATGTTCTTTGAACTGGTGTTATCTAAGCTTTGAATTGTTGGTGCAGATCGATAATCTTGTCAAGGGAACTTCAGGTCAGGCTTTACATAATCTTAATGTGATGTTGGGATGGAGAGCACAGGGCTATCAGCCATTGTTTCCTTAACATAGTCATCCAGAGTGAGCATTAAAACTTTCTTTTTTGCTTTTGTAAACCCAGTTTTCTCTTATACGATTTTCAGATAGTAAGCCATTGTCTACTTCCATTATCGTAATTTTTTTTTTTTTTTTACTTCTCTTGTAGTTCTATACATCTAGTACCACCTTAAGGTTTAATAGACTACTTTATATGCCACTTATCATAATTATATGTTTCTGATGAAGGTCTGAGTTAATATTTGCCTTCATTGCTTGTGACAGCTAGGAGTGGTAGCAATATCTAAACATCTCGTTTTCTAGTTACTGGCGTTACCTGGGCTGGTAGGTGACATTTTAATTACCGAGTGTTGCCAATTATCAAGGTGGTTTAGAGATCATCGTTTCAAGAACAAAAATTTATTAATGTTGAGCAACCCGTATGGCTATAGACATAGCAATTTAACTTCATCATACACGATACCCTCTAGATTCTGGGCACAGCAATTTCATTTCATTAACAATAGAACCGTTTGAAGGAAGCATTAATGGAAGCATATGTAAAGCAAATCAAGATTAATGAAGACTAACATTTTCTGAGGAAGAATTATTGCAACACACAAAGTAATGCTAGCTATGCATACAAACAATGCAGTGGACCAGATCTGAAGCACCATAACATACTGAAGCACAAGCATGCCAATGTGCATGTTTGGCCTGCATGTCTAGCATCTCTGGTTAGTCTGCTTAATGCGTTGCCTGTGTTCAGTCATCAAGTTTTCTCACAATAATCACAGTGGCAGATGATGACAACAACATTATGATTTCTACATAATGGGAATAAGTGCATATACTCAAAACCCAGTATGACTTCTACATAGGGAACATGGCATTTGGGAACGCATACTTGTTCGTTAAACATGATTTGTTAACTATCAAAAAATGCCATAAGAAACATTGTCTGTGATTGTGAGGAAGGCGTAGACAGTGAAAACATATATAGGAGGTATGATGGGAGGAAATGCGGAACAATGCTGGACTTTGGATATAGTTTAGGTCTCGGAGGGATGTTTCAATGCAGTAAGTTCCTCTTTCAAGGCCTACTGAGCACATCGTTTTTCGCCTACAAGACACTTAATTTATATGTATGTCATAATCCTTCTCAACTCGGCTCTTCATCTGGTCGTTCTTTGCGGCTAGATCAATCGAAATCCTGCCTCGCTTGATTGCATCTTAGTCCATCAAAGCATGTTGGCGACAATATCTATGGTCTTTCTGAGACCTGTCATTTGTTTTTGTGTTCCGGTAAACCAAAAGAGAAACCGGTCACTGAGCTCCTCAAATGGGATTAAGCCCCAATGTCAATAAACTTCCCCCGAAAAAAAAAAAAGAAAAAAAAAAGGGGGGCCGAGTAACGATTGTTGAGAGCTCTGTTACACCAACATGCACACACGGTAAAATACGTGAAAAAATTAACTTTTCGGACATGTCTCGGACACGTTGACCGGTCCCGACACGGCATTACGACACGTCACTTCAACGCTTCAGACTTAAAAAAAAAAAAAAAAAAAAACTTCGTTTCAGACTCGGAGGTCGCCGAAAAATCTCAGAACTTCTACTCTTTGATTCTCCCTCCTTAGAGCTCGTCATGGACAACCAAAGACATAGATAGGTTTTCCAAGTCGAGGTGAAGCTACCAGCACCATCCATGCCCGCCGCTGTGGCCGAATTCGAAATATCGCCGACGAACCCAAAAAAGTTTTTTATTCTTCGAATCTCTCTCTCCTTAGCTTCCCATGGAAATCCAATACTATAGCGACGTCAGGAAGAACAAGACGAAGCTATCCACACAAGTCATGCTCATCGTCGTGGCCGAAATCCGAATATCGCCGGCGAACCCAGATTTTCTTCCTTTGCTTCTTTTCTCTCTCGCCGGACTTCCTCTTCATAATCCAACATCACAGCCACTTTGGAGATGACGTGACGAAGCCGTAGCCACAGGTTGGACGCCGGGAGATGGCCAAACGATAGAGAACTCCTCAGAGCTCCTTCGTTGCAGAGCAGCTCAAGACCGATCGAGTCGATCTGGTCTTGAACTGATTGAGTCCAAACTGATCTACATTCGTATATACTCCAAAATATAGGACCTAGATCTTGCGGTCTAATAAATCCAACGGTCCAAATCAAGCCACCTTAAAAATCTATTTTTAATAAAATTATAGATAATACCAACTTCTAAAAATCATTAAAAATAGCTCCGAAAAATCATACGAACTAGTAACGATGTCTAGATTAACCCTATGGGCTCGAAAGACAAAATTCGACAAACTAAAAATTTGAATAATTTTCGAAAACCACAAAAAAAATTGAAGAATAATAAAAATCGAAATAAAAATAGCTCGAAAATATTTTTTTTCTTTTAAAAAATAGAAAATCGAAATAAAAATAGCTCGAAAATAATTTTTCGGGATATAACAGATGATATGAAGGAGACCTAAGATTTTCGTTATTCAAATAGTCGCAAGAAGTAGAAAGCCCTTCGTCTGTTTCAATGTGTGGCCTTCGTCTGTTTCAGTATGTGATTTCATACTATGATTATGATATTTTGTGTGCAAATAAAAGAATTTCTAAAATCAAAGTGTGGTTTGAAATTTCTATAAAATGCATCAATGTTTTATTTCCTGATGTTGAGCTAAAACTGATTATAGACCTCTTCATTATTGCTCAAACTGCTTATTCTATATTCAATCAATTGCTCAAACTGATTACTTATTTCTTATAATTATGAAATATATTGAATTTAGAACTTTATTTGGTAATATAATAAACTTATTTCATATTTTAATATACTTTTTATTTATTAAAAATACATAAATATATAATTCTGTTTACCATGTCCAAACCGTGTCGGAAACTTAGTTTTTAAGTTTTACCGTATCGACGTATCGTGCCGTGTCCGTGCAACATAGGTGGAGAGCAAGTCAATTGCAGTTCCTAAAGTTATATTCACATGAAAGGGTTGAGGGCACAAAGATTCGGTTGTAAAAAAAATGCCTACTTTTTTTAACAACTTGATAATCATAATCAACATCAGAAATATACATGGCGACACTAACTCTACTCCTCTTCATCTGACCAACTATCAGAACCAAAATAAATCTGACAATAATCTCGAGGGCTTATCGGGTGAGTCCCATCATACATCTCACCAGCATAGCACTCAGTACAACTTATAGCTAAACTTGGCTAGTTACACAAATCCCTTGTGGTTTTACAGCTGATATCCCCAACTTCAAGCATATAGAACTTTCAATGACTTGCACTACCAGGGTCAAGGGAAACCTTAACAGCTGTTGGTCATCATCCCCTTTGTCACCTTCGTCGTGCAAGATGCTGTGCTGCTTTGCTATCATTCCGAATCCTATCAGCATACATAGGCAGACGAATGATCTCATATATCTCGTCCAACAAGACGTCCTCCGTAATATTATCCTTTATGCTTTTCATAACCTATCATCAAAATAACGACTGATGAGTGTAATAGGATCAAACAGAATTGATAATAATAAATAAAAAATGCAATGTCTGCACAGACCTTTCTGTAGGTATTGAATTCATTGGGAGTGGATTTATCAGTCCTGATACGCATACAGACCCATACATTTGCTTCAGAGTCCCAAGAACACTCTACTATTTTTCCAGAATAAAAGGAGTCCTCTGAACCATCTGCAGCACATAAATTGTTATGAAAATTAATCACAAGGTCTGAATAGACACCCAAAACAAGCCTAATACTAGATAAAAGAGCCAACCTGAGTGCGGAAGACTAACTTTATGATACAAGAGATGAGGCAATGAAACCAATACTTAGTTTTATACGATAAAAACATACAAGACAGCCAGGCAACAGTACTGTCTATGCTCAAAACCAGGACTTTTAATATGATATTAAATGATTTCCCAGGGTATCCCATAATTAGGAACGAAAAGTAGAAAACATATAATATAAAAAACAAAGATACCTTTGAATGTGACCCTATTTCCTTCCATTAGTTTCTTCTTTCCATGTTCGTATAGAAAAAGCAGTTGCCGACCGTCTTCTCCAGCCTATCCAGAAAAAAAGTAGCTATATGAGAGAACAAGGACAATCTTGAAGATTAAAAAGGAATATCATGTGCACCATCTCAATTATATAGTGAAGAGAACAACCTCAAACAGAAAATCCACCGAGTTCATTTCAGGATATTTCCACTTTAGAAGTCCTTCATGTGTACGGGGAACATATGGATCATCCCAGCCCTTGCATATAAAAACCCTGAGTAATTAATTCTTTGGAACCAAGGAAAATATTAAGCACATAACTATCCCCAGTATCATATCTCAAAGAAATATTCCGTCAGAACATAAAAAATCTCAGCTTAATCATGAAGCCCATAGGTTGCTCCTATTTGCAGCACAAAACATTTAAATAGATCAACCATGGTCAAAAGAAAGGGGGAAGAGAGCCTTTAGAAATACATAATCTTGAATCAGTAAACATTAAGAAGTACAGCTGCTTCATTGGGAATTGATAACAGAAATGTTGTCCAACGAGGAAACTTAAAAGAGGTGATTTGATGAGTGCACCTGATAAGGAGAGGATAGAATTGTTGTAAAATCATTTGTTATGGTCGATTGACCATTTATGATCCTCACCTGAAAAATAAGACCATCGGCCTCATGTGAAAGCTTTGGAATGAATTCCTTCAAAAGCTTGGTAACTGTAGAGAGCAACCAAAAGTCCTTCCTCCTTACCTGATAAACATACTGAGAAAATCAATCCCAGCAAAATACTAGTCCAGCTAAGTTGAAGTCTACCCAGAGTTATTGATACATACCCTGAATGGTTCTAAGTCATATCTATAGCAAGGATTCCTACTTTGGTAAATATTGTGGCGCTCATGATTCCGAGGCTCTATGACCTCTTTTTCAAGCATCTTCCACCGCTCATAAAATGGCCGCTGCAACAATTCAAAGTGCTTGGCTGAGAACCAACTTGATTTATTTTTTAGTGCAGGAATTCAAAATATACCAAAACATGTAAATGCTAGCAGTTGGGAGAAAAAATGTGGTATCTTTGAACAGATAAAGCACAAGAGACAATGTTTACATATGACTTAACTTGGAAACAACAGTTACTAACTATAGCTGATGCAAACACAGTAATATCTCTACTCAATCATATGGTGTCCCAAAAGAAAAACCTGAAAGATTGAAACATCTTTGTGATTCTACCATACTAAATAACAAACAAGACAACGAGCACAATGCAATTCCCAACTACTTGTAGAGATCTGATACAGCTTCTGTATCAGAAAGTTCACTTGTAACTGGTTCTAATCTACATTAATTATACCCCACCCAGCACACTGGACTTCTATCCTAGTTGGCATGGAATTTGGAATACATACACCAATTAAGACAAAGTTAGACAAATGATGGACGATACCCCTATGATCCTATCAAATCAGTTTGAACACGCTCATCCAAACTCTTTCCTACAGGCGTACATCTCACATTGATGTGTCATGATCAGAATCTTCCATTTCTACAACACCTTTTAAAGAACATCTCCGCAAAAAATCAACCAATTGGAGATCGTTCAATCAAGCAGTTTTATCCAAAAAGACAGTTCTGGTAGAACCATCCTTTGTTTGATACAGTTAACTGACTAAACAATCTCCAATTTGACTGAATTTTTCGTACAAATGATCTTTAAAGAGTGATTCACAACATCGATGGTTCAGATCATATAACTATACTATATGACCGAACAGGTAAGAAAGTTTGGACAACTGGACAAGAGCATTTTTCGTTTAAAATTATGGTGCTCCGATAATAAAAAGTCAACATGGGATCACTTAACCAGGAAAAAATGACACAGACAAGGGGCAAAATCAAACCTCTATGAGAGACAGATGGTTGATCGCCATCATATCATAGATAAGGTATCTTCTCTCCTGCTTCTGTGAATCTGGCACAGTATCAATTACCATCTCCCCATCCAATAACGTGAAGTGGTGAACCTTCTCCGCTGAAATCTTACAAGCCATAACAATAAGAAGGTCACTCAAATTGTGAAGAAAATTTTAGTTATATCATTGAACTTTCAGTAAGAGACTGCGGACGTACATCATTTGTGTGTTTGCAGGGAAACCTCATTTGTACCCTTCTAAAATTAAAACTCCTATCAATCAAGAAACATCCATCCATGGTTATTAACATCATATATCTTGTTCCATCAGCTTTCCATGTAGCATAGTAGTAACGTTGCCTCAACAGCTGTAAGTTGTCCCTGAAAGAACAGAAATCCATATACCAAATTCTATGAGACACTGTGTAAATGAGAACTACCAAATTATCAACAGCAACTTGTTCAGCCTCAAAAATTTCATATAACAAGAAAGGCAACATGTAAGCACTCAGGAAAGCACTTCACAGATACACACAGGACATGATCATCATCTATCATCTAACAGAATCTCACAAATAGAACTATAGGCAATCGAACATCAAAAGGTACAAGAATTCAGGAACATCAATTTTTGTTTTTCAACCTACATATTACCAGATCATTGTACAGAATTAGAGGTCTAGACAAATATTTAGGTAAAAGCTAAACAATATTTGTTCCTTAATCACAAAACGAACTACAAACTCTGCCCCTACATAGCTCCTAAATGTATGACTACTAACAAAGATTCAAATCTCAATTGAAAAGGCATGCATCAATTTTAGTAGATGTCTTCAGTGCTAGAAATGACTCCAACTACTATATTTCCAATATCATGGCCAACCATTTTTCCCTCACAGATTAAATTTTCTTGTAAAATGCAAAGCAAAAGGCATGTAACAAGATAGATTAATCTCAAACAGTTTTCAATTTAAGGTAAAGTTATACAGGTCATTACACAGATCAATATTACTAAAGCAGAGGTGGAACTCGATGCTGAAAGACTAGCTATAGATTGCTTCAAAATTAAAAAAAAAAAAAAAAAACAAACAAACAAAAAGAGAGCAGTGATATTTAACCTGCTAAGAGAAACTGGGTGCGACCCTGGAAATTGTGCATTTCCTCTTTTCTGAAATTTAAGAAATTAAATTAAAGATAAATGAAACCAGTAGAACAAGGACTAGTATATATTTACAAATACAAAGTAAAAACCAGCAAACAACCAAAAACAGATATAGGTTTCAACATGCCTACCGGAGGCAGCTTAAGGGACTGATAACAGAACTGCCGCATTGCCTCTTGCTGGTCACGAGGTATCTCATCACCCAATATATCATCATTTGTCATTATTCCATCTGTTTCCTGATTCTCCTGAAATGACGAAGGTGTGTCAAAGCTCAACTGAAGGTAAAAGTCATATAAGATTCAAAGACGCACCCAAAATAATAGTAAAGAAGCAATTCATTTTCATCGCAAGGTCAGATATAAATGAAGTACTGGATCAGTAACAATGAAACAAATACTATTGAAGAGTACTGTTGGACATAAAAGTTAGACATTTCTCTGTACAATGCAACAATCAGAAATTCACTTACTGTTTACGTGATTTCTCAGTCTTCATGTCATTGATAAAGCAGAAAATAACATCAAAAAACGATAATCAAGTCAACACAAGAATATGCATACATGCAAAGGAGCAGCTGGACCTCCATCATCATCGTCGTCATCTGCGACTGCTTCGCCATTAAGATCAAATTCAGAAGATCTCTTCCATTCAGGAGTTGATGGACATACAACCACTTCAGGCTTCCTTTCGTGATAGAATGAGTACAACGCATCAATATAGTCAGGTTTGTAGATTCCCGGAGGGCGTGCTTCAGCAAATATTTTTATGGCCTGTGGAGCAGGCAATGCAGCATTAAAAACTAAAAACAAATAATTAAAAGAAGGAGAATACAACAGCTCAATTGACTTTAAGTTTAGACATTTAAATGATTTCATAATGTACCTGAGTGACTGAAATTGGTGACATGCGCATTAGGTAATGGATGATCATATACCCTGTGCGGTTGTGCCCATGAGTACAGTGCACAAGAATATACTTCTTGGTGTGCTTCTGTCGGGTCATGAATTGCATAACCTGAAAAAGATAAACAGAGGTATCATAATCAATATCAATGTTGCAGTGGTGGAAAGAAGCAATAACTTAATAACTAAACAAACTCATGGAGGTAATCAAATGGGAATCATAACATCTTAAAAAGTACACACAAAAAGAGAAGCGTCGTTGGCTAGTTATACGATACATATCCCGAGGAAAAGTATGTTTCTTGTAAAACCCTTACATCTAACAAGTTTAAGTACTAAACAGATGCATCCCTTCACCTATATATAGACAAGCGTATGTCAAATAGAACCAAACCTCGTATACAAACTGATTCACAGAAGGGTTGTCAGGTACAGAATCCCGTCCCTTGCACGGAATCTACACCAAAATGATATAAAATTAATAGCTGTATAAATATTCCAGACTGAAGTACAAAATGATATCATAATCAATAACTCACCTTCATATGCTTAATACCCTCTTTCTTCAAATCTGTCGTTTGATAGTAACGAGTTGTATTTGTCAAATCAATCACCAAACCAAGCTGAAAGTGAGTGAAGATAAAAATCATGTTAACCATTATTAAAAATAAAATAAATAAAACAACTCCATTAGTATATTTATTTACTCTTAACTTTTGTTGCTTAAGGAAGGTCCAGATATTCTAACTCTGGCAGAATTGTATATAGAAGACGCTAACTTTCACTTCTTTTATCAACAGAAGTTGGAAAAGACATCGAACATTCCAATATGGTGAGTTTGGAAAAGGAAAATAAGAGAAATAAACATTTATAGTTTCAGTATGCTTACTTTTCTTCCCAGAACTCGTTGTTGATGGATGACTTGTTTAAATGAGTATCTTTTACCAGGAGGGACGCAATCATTGTAGGATTCAGACAATGGCACCTTCGAAGGTATCATGCAACTTATTTCTTGACCAGCTGATGGGCAATCCAACCAACCTGCATCATGAAGAACAAAAATGAGTAAGAAATAGAAGAGTAAATATCAACTCTTCAGATTCAAAATCAACCCTTCAGATTCAAAATCAACTCTTTGTTTTATATATGACACCGTTTCAGATTATAAAATCGCACAGCTCGTAGATAGAAATTACAGGACTAGTTAATTTTAAAAATTATATAACTGTTAAACCATAGTCTTACAATATCACTAAGCTAAAGATCATTGGTCCCACTTAATTTTCCTCAGTTCAACATGTTAGAAGCATCTCTAGCATGAAGTGCGAGTGCAAGATGCAGAATATTGACTCACCATGCCCCATGATGATAAAACAAAATATCATAACAAGTTCATTGATAATCCAGGAGCTACATATTACTACGTGCAGTAATTGTCCCAAAATATTTGATAAGGAAAACAAAAAACACAATAACAAAAAATCAAACTGTCTCGACGTCAAGTCAGAAATTTTACATCCACAAAACCAACACAAAGTACTTAAGTTCAAAATTTTCTCACAGAAAGACTAAAGGATAGTCCGAATACTATAAGCTGTTCATATTCTAGCAATAAACCTAGTGTAAAGAACATGAGACAAGGAAGAATCACTGATTTAATATGAAGACCACCTTGATGTAACAGAACATGTTAAAGGTGATAAGCACATTAGAAGATAAACTATAGTGACATGTAGAACACCACTATACCATGCCATCCATTATAATGAAATATATCAGCAGATATAACCACTATCAAACAAATGATGTGAAAATATAACTCACCAGAAGGAAGCCTTGATTTGTCGACATTGGCAAATTTTGCTTGATACGATTCATATGCAGGGGGTTGATATGCAGGCACTGGTCTGTCATCTGGATGTTCTCGTTTCATTCGCTTACGTCGTTCTTCACGCTCCTGATAAATGGTGCACAAAGTTTAACAGCCATGCACACAAAATATGTTTACAAACTGAAAAGAACGAAAGGACGTGGCTACCCCTTGTCCATAAACAGAAGTGCGCATGGATAATTAGAATTGCTAAAAAGAGAGGTATAATACTTTAGACTACATAGGTCTTCCCATATATAATACACTTAAAGTTAGAAGGATTCAAAAGAAACAATAGTTTGGCAGAGATGAAGTGTTAAATGTTGAAATAGAACTTCTGGAAATTGTAAACACAATTAGAAAGAGTACTACAAAAAAATTCCTCTCTGATGTTATTCTAAATTGTGCATGTGTTATAAACTTAAAACTTAAAATATGGAGCATAAATACTATTACAGTGTTGAAATTAGCAATTGTTGCAATAAAAGAAAGAGGAAAAAATTAACAAACACTATAGGGACCAAGAGACTTTTTCTAGTATTTGTATTGCAAGGGTGTTCACCAAGGTTATGGTTGCTTTAACTACATTATACAGCGAACAAACGATGTAGTGAACCTAATGGACATGGAAACCCTAGAAGCTTAAGCAACAACCATTTCCCCTAACTGCATCCAATAAGAGAAATCCAAAGTCTAACTGCAATGATTTTCTATCTCACTGTATCATCAAGAGCAACAACTACATTAGAAGAGACTAAGTGAACCAAAAAGAAAAGAAAATAGTACCCGACGTAATATATCCACTCCGGATTCCACATGTTCTTGTGGTGCACTGTATACTTGTGCACTGTATTCTTGCCCACTGTATTCTTGAGCATTGTATTCATCATAAGTCTCTTCATCCTCTTCGGGTAATGGCGAGGCATTCAAATCCATTGCAGCAATCATTCATAATCCACCACACTACATTCACCACCTAGAATCTCAAACAGCTCTCTCGATAGCCCACCACAACTAAATCACCTGTCTGTCATCCAAAAATCGCATTAAGCCCCGGTGACCAGCTGCACATACTCTACAAACATTTCCGATAAACAAAATAGTAAAAACAGTCCATATAACCAACTAAAACATAATAATGAGACTCTGACACAAATGCTAACTAATTGCCATAAACTAGCTGAAGCTAACACAATCTGACTAAAAAAATTAGCTTTTCGCAAGCCCTAGCGAAACGAAAAGGCTTCCATTTTGTTACTCTCTCCTCCAATTCTAAGCACCAAATCGTCACGAAAACTATAGCAATCCCTAAGCAACAAATTCAAATTCCGAATTGAATCAAGAACCCAGGGAGGTTCGAGTTGCGAGAACTAAAGAATAATCAAGAAGAGCTCAAACCTCGAGAAACTTCAATCGAGAGCCAATTCCGACGGAGACGACGAATCACCGACCATTTGGGATGAAATTGAAGCTTGAACGGCGAGAATGAAGAGAGCCGCTTCGTCTGGAAGCTCCGAGAGAAAACCCTACGATTGTGATTTCGGTGGTTCCTTCAAACTGGGAAAGCTGTTGGTGTTGTTCTGCGAAACCCTAACGGAGGAGGAGGAGGTTTAGAGAAAAGCAGGTAATAATCAATCCATGAAAGAGAAGGGGGAGAGAGAGAAGGACGCACGATTCAGTTGTGAAGAAAAATGGAGTAAAATAAAAAAGAAATGTATGAGGTTTATATAGAGAGAAAATCACTTTATTGTGATATGGGCTAAAACGATGTACCTCAATACCGTACCAAGATGGCAAGATTTTTACCAAAAGTAAAAAGATTAGGGCCAATACAAAGTAAAGTTGAACACCTTCTTTCAAAGAATGAGTTTAGTGAATTCTTTATTATGATCGTCTTGAATCGTGTCATAGGAGCTGCTGAAAACATTAATTTTATTAAAGGTGAAACTAGTTTAAGACTGTTAGCTATGTTGAATTAATTTCATTTAGTATTTTTTCTAAGCTTTTATGAAAATCTTTTAGTAGTAAAAAGTTAAAAGCTCAGTCAATATAACTCGAGTGTTGTTAATGTTTGGTTCTCTTTCTTTTCGGCTCGTTTGACTCTTCATAAGTGTTTATTATCAGCTCATATATATATATATATATATATATATATATATATATATATATATATTAATAAATCAAAAGTGTTGCCCAACATTCCCAAACATAGCTAAACATTTAATAAAATACTAAAGTTTCAAAATCAAATAATATATGCGGTTCTTTTAGGTATCCAAATACAGGGACAGAGAGGGTCTCTGCTCTGTAACCCAAGTAATTATTTTTGAAATTTGATAGGTAAGGCTATAAATCAGTTAATAAACATACTTAAGCTTTGTAGAAAATCTTAAGCTTTGTAGCCCACCTAATTTTCAAAGTTATCTGTAGCCACATGATTAATTAATCTATTACCAAAAAGAAAACATACTTAATTAACCAAGATATGAAAAGAGTTAGTGAATTTAATATGGAGTTTATAATTTCATATTAGTGAAAACATAATTATTTGTTTTTTTTTCATTTTTTTCTATAGATTGTTTACAGTTTCATCATAAAACAATATCAAGTAAAACAAACAGTATAAGTAAAACTTTTTATAATTTTACTGTGAAAATATTTAGCCCAGACTATTTTGAAATCTTGGCTTTGTCCATGTCCAAAAGAAACAACCTCGTCGCTAGTTTTTGATTAATTTTCTGAATTTTTATTAAATATCTTAACTCTCTAATCTAATTTTGACCAAGAAAAAAACAAACCGAGCTAATGACGTATACACGAAATCACTCACTTAAAAATAATCTATAACTGTAATCATGCAGTTTACGTACTTATCAGAATATTCGTCAAACTTGAAAGCATTGTATCTAACTACATTTCAATGTTTAACTTGCAAGTCCTTATCCAACAAATTCACCCATACAAAGTGTGGAAAACTGGAGAGCTTAATAATTTTAACATACTCATCAAACACTTTGATAGAATGGTTAGGAAAACACGTTAATAGGAAACAAAATGTTAATAGATGAAAATACACAATGAATGAAGTAACTTGAATTATAAAAAACCTGTCTCTTAAGGTTGAGATTTGTCAGTTGAAATATTTTCCTCTTAGCTGTAGTCTCCATAGTAACTAAAACACCAAAGAACATAACATCAACAAATCAAGAACTCAAGGAAAAAGAAGAAAATAGTACCCTCGACGAATTTGCCGAGACAAAATAAAGAGATCAAAGAGAAAACACCAACGAGTCCAGAGACCTGATCGATCACGGGATAGTCTCTATTCATGGACAGAGAGGACTTTACCCTTTAAAGAAAGGCCATGGGCCTAAGAGCTGAGGGTCACAGGATCAAACAGTAAAAAATCATACATCCCGTACTCCGTTCCAAAAAAAAAAAGGTGAAAAAGGCTGAGACATACACGTGTCGTCCTTTTGCCAGGAGAGCAGAGATCCTACTCCTCTACTTACTTCTCCAGTGAAGTTACGAACAGAATCCACCAACTACGGATCGACACGTGGAGAAAGCTCTTCGGCTTTGTTTATCGTTTCCAGAAGATACCGGGCCAGTTTGATACTTGGTTTTTTTTCGGGTCTTGATTGCTTGTCATTTTCAGTGGCAAATTACTGATATGCCCTCGTGAATAGACGTGAGATTTGGGATATACTTGTTGTCCGAGCAAGAGGAACTCGACTTGCTGCGTTAATGTGGTATTTAGGTATTCTAACTATTCCATGGTTGGTGTATCGCTAAAATGTATCATGATCGAGATTTTGGGAGGTATGTGTATAAAGTGCTTCCTAGCATTATGAAAGCAATTCATGTTAACTCAGAGTATTGATATTTTGAAAATAAGTATTGTTGAACTAGTTCATTGTGTACGACAAAATATATATATATATATATATATATATATATATATAGCATGCTAGAACATTTCATTTGGGAGGAAAGGACTAAATGTTTGGATGTTTGAGTGATATGAACAAAAATGAATATGCAATTCTGATCTTGTTTTTCTTCGCAATAAAATACAACGTACGTGTAAAATGTAAGTGATCACTCGTAATATCATCCCATGAGTTTATCGATTCACTGACAATTGATAGCGCTTATGATATCGTACGGTCTTTTACATGGATCTTCTTGATCTATCTTAACCTTTATATTTCCTCTCCCTTTTTGTTTTTACTTTGAACACATTACCCTAAACCTCATAGGTGGTGTTTGTTACATGGGACTAAAGTGGTTTGGACCAACTTACGTAAGTAACTATGACTTCTCCTACGTTTGGTGAAGCAAGGACTCAATTAAATGAGCATACGCAGCCTCATGTCCCCTCCGCACCTTGTTACGGAGCTGCCCCAAATATGGGCGGACTCCATAAGCTCGCGCTGCATAACCTTCTCGTCTCTCTCAACTTTGCTATAGAACCATTCTCATCTCTCACAACTCAACTGCTCGATTGAAGACTCGCCAACTGCTCCAGGTTTGATCTCCTCTCTCTCTCTCTCTCTCTCTCTCTCTCTCTCTCCTTCAACCCATCTCTGCCTTCTTTTTTTCTTGATCTGAAATTGAGTAAAGAATTAGATTACGTGGAAAATTGTTTATGAGTTGTATGTATTTGATTGATTGATTAAGGATTCAGTGTTTGGGTAGCTTGATTTTCTATAAATTGATCAATTTCATGGCTGGGTCTTCTTTTTTTTTTTTTTCTCTTTTGTGAGTAGTTCATTGCTTTGTGTACATCTGTGTTTTGCTGAACTGCATAATATTATAGTCTTATGAGTTTAATTCGATTCTTATTGAACTATGAATGTTTCTGGGGATTCCATTGGCTGAATTATAGGTTTTACTTCAGATGCATAATGATAGGTTTTACTTTTTCTTTTTGGACCTGTATATTGATGTTCGAGTAGAGTTGATCTGTTTGAAATAGGATCAGACAAATAAGGTTGTTATGTTTCCTACTTGTAATGCTTAGAATTAATGTAGATGATTATTTTGATACAACAAACATGAGATTTGACTATTTTGATTATTTTGCTTTTTAGTCCTAAATAGTACCAAACATGGGTCAAGGCTTATCACAGCATAAGCCAAGCTTAAATTGCCTAGGACTGTTTTAGAAATTAGTCATGGCAGTCTTGTGTAACAACATGCTGCAAAGGCTCTTGTCTTCCCCCTTTCACTGATTTTTTTTTTTGAACAGGTCCCCCTTTCACCGATTAATCGTTGTGATTTCATGAATGTGATGGGCTACATTGCGGCCCAAACTCCAAAGGATAATACACTTTAGAAATCATTAGGCTCAAATCAACATTGTCGATCACAATGTCAAAATCACAATGTGTTCCCAAAATGGACAAATAGCACAAGAACCCAATCCAAAAATTCAAACCACCTACCAATATCAATTCATTTCATTTCATTTCCCTTTCTATTTTATTGCCTCTTCATTCCACACTCTCACACACCCAGTCATGGCCACCTCGTCAGATCAGACCTTCTTCAACAACTGCCTCCTCTGCCTCTACCTCATAGGCCCTCCCACCTTCATCTCCCTCAGATTCCTC
Organism: Fragaria x ananassa; assembly: GCA_034370585.1. Lineage (NCBI taxonomy): Eukaryota > Viridiplantae > Streptophyta > Magnoliopsida > Rosales > Rosaceae > Fragaria > Fragaria x ananassa. The sequence goes on from CP139753.1 coordinate 6,556,465, forward strand.
CAGGCCCCCTACGGCAAGCACAACCGCCCAGGGTGGGGCCCCACCATCTCTCCGCCGCTGGCTTGGTTCCTCATGGAATCACCAACCCTTTGGCTCACTCTACTCCTCTTCCCCTACGGCCAACACAGCACCAACCCCCAAGCCTTAATTCTAATAACCCTCTTTCTCTTTCACTATATCAACCGAACCTGCCTCTACCCACTTCGCCTCTACCGGAATACCATCCGGAAAACCGCCCCCGGTTTTCCGGTCAGCGTGGCGTTGATGGCATTTGTGTTCAATTTATTGAATGCTTACTTGCAGTCCAGATGGGTGTCTCACTACAAGGACTATGAGGGTGATCATCATGGGTTGTTTTGGCTGAGGTTTTGTGTTGGGTTGGTTGTGTTTTTGGCTGGGATGGGTGTGAATGTTTGGTCTGATAGGGTTTTAGTGGGGTTGAAAAAAGAGGGTGGAGGGTATAAGATCCCTAGGGGAGGGTGGTTTGAGTTGGTGAGCTGCCCTAACTACTTTGGGGAAATGGTGGAGTGGGTAGGTTGGGCAGTGATTACTTGGTCTTGGGCAGGACTGGGGTTTTTTCTTTACACGTGCGCTAACTTGGTTCCGAGGGCACGTGCGAACCATAGGTGGTATTTGGAGAAGTTTGGGGAGGATTATCCCAAGTCCAGAAAAGCTGTTATTCCATTCTTGTATTGAAAAGCTTGAGGTTGAAGGCAAAGCATTTTGTTTCTGACTTGTTGTTTGTTTTTGTTACCTAATGTGGATATGCATGTGATGCTTCTAACGCTTAAAGCATTTCGAAGCTAAAGTTTATGGAGTTGTTTCATTGATGTTGTGCTATTGAAATGATGAATCTTTTTTGGGGCACCATGGTCTAATTATTAGTATCATCTTCGTTCATTTTACCGATAAGAATATTCAGAGGCGTTCATTTTACCGATAAGAATATGGGAAAATTTTAGTAATAGTACACGATAAATGACCCATTTTAAATTTTTTCAAAAATATCAATACGGTACATGAAGTTGTAATCTCATTTTAAAATTGGTGTATGTCGTTAATTTTACCGTTAGTCAATGTTTTCTTATATTGTTTTAAGGGAAAAAGCCCTAATGCACAAATAATACTTTTTCCTAGCCCAAACCAATCAAAAAAAGATTACACAGCCCAAACCAATGTTTCTTAGTAAAAATACAGTTATACCCTAGCCTTAATAAACGCTTCCCTCGTCCACCGAATCCACTACGAATTTAATTCCTTCTCAACAGTTCTCACTCAATCGACGCCGCTTCGCTTATTCAATCCATCGACGCCGCTTCGCTTATTCAATCCATCGACGCCGCTTCGCTTATTCAATCCATCAACGCCGCTTCGCTTCTTCAATCCATCAACGCCGCTGCCTCACTCCTCACTCCATTAAGACCTTAGCACCCATCCCCGCGCGCCGCTTTGTTGGTTCAGTACATCGTCGCTTTGCTGGTTCAGTACATCGCCGCCGCTGCTTCATTCCATCGCCGCTGTTGCTTCACTCCATCGCCACCACTACATCGCGCTATATTCTTCTATTTCAGGTGAAAAGAAACCCTAAACCCTAAATCTGTGTTTATACCCCTAATAATGTTGTCTGGGTTCATATTTCTCTGCTTCAATGTGTTTTATGACAATGTAGAAACGGTGTGGCAATTTTACTACCCCTAGTAAAACTTTACTAGGGGTAGTAAACTTTAATTTTTGTTTGCATGTCAGTTATTCCCACTGTCGGTGTTCAATACTAGGGGTAGTAAAACTTTGATTTTGTTGAATGCAAGTTGTTTTCTAGGTCTGCATGTGTATAATGGTGTTGGAAATAGAAGTTTACTACCCCCAGTAGAAGTTACTAGGGGTAGTAAAATAGAGTTTTGTTTGCACATCAGTTGTTTCTCTTTCAGAGTGTATATTGGCCTTGGAGGGATGTTCTATTGCAAGTTTACAACCCCCAGTTGAAATTTACTAGGGGTAGTAAACTTTTTAATATGAAGTTTAAAGAGGCAGGATCACTAGGGGTAGTAATTTCCACTGTCTGGATGTGTGTAATGGCTGTGTTCAATACTAGGGGTAGTAAAACTTTGATTTTGTTGAATGTGAATTGTTTTCTTGGTCTGCATGTGTATAATGGTGTTGGAAATAGAAGTTTACTACCCCCAGTAGAAGTTACTAGGGGTAGTAAAATAGAGTTTGGTTTGCACATCAGTTGTTTCTCTTTCAGAGTGTATATTGGCCTTGGAGGGATGTTGTATTGCATGTTGACTACACCCAGTTGAAAATTACTAGGGGTAGTAAACTTTGTAATATGTAGTTTATAAAGGCAGGATCACTTGGGGTAGTAAAACTTTGGTGTTTTGCATATGCAGGATGACAGGAAGGCAACTTGTTACAAGTCCAGAGTCTCAGGAAAGCTCACCGTCTACGTCCGTCAACACAGGCATGAAATTGCTCTCATATCTAAAACGGGAAAAATTGAAGGTTCCACAAAAAGCAGGCTAGTATGTATGTGTCTAACTTTGCTGAGGAGATCGAAGATTGAAGAGATTAGCTTTAGTATATATTAGGTTGGCTTTTATTGACATATATATGATGTAGTATAGACAATGTTGTAAAAGGCGCTAGGCGCTAGGCAGGAGGTGACCCATAGCCTAGCGCCTGGACAGTCTAGGCGGGGACTAGGCGGGAATTAGGCGATTTACTTTTTTTCAATTTAATTAATAAATATAAAATTTAAAAATAGTTTAATATGACTATATGAGTAATTTAGAAAAAATTTAGCATGACCTCTCTCTAAAAATAAGCAATGCAGCAACCTATCTGCAATCACACAGAATGCAGAATGCAGTAATGCAGCAATCACATAGAACAAACTCAAGCTAACAGAAACCTATCTGCAATCAGCCAATCACATAAAACAAACTTAAGCTAACAGAAAGCTATTTGTAATTAGCCAATCACACAGAACAAACTCAAACTAACAGAAAGCTATCTGCAATCACATCAATACAAATCAATTTCACATAACAGAGTTTACTCGTACCAGAAATTTCCAGTACAAATCTTGAAGTCAGTGAAAAGAACTCAAACCAAACCCAAATTCATCAGAAATGCCAAGAAAGAAGAAAGATGACTCGATCCTCTATAAATTTCTCTTGGAATTCCTGAAACTGAACTAAGAATCCACAAAATCAAACGAAACAGAAGAGAAATCTACGTATTAAGCATTTAAGCTTATTCAAGCAAAGATCGTCAGAAGTGACAGAACACAGAACATTGTTTCACAGAACACAGCCAACATCGAAGGAACTACCTTGCTGTTCTCAATCAAATTCATAATCACAGGCTGTCGAAGAAACAAAATCGAAGGCCAGAAATGTCGAAGACTGAGAAAGTGAGAAGTACCTGATGTCGAACAGTCGAAGACGGTTGCGGCGCTGGTCACGGGGGAAGTAGTTGATGTCGAAGACGAGAGGGGTTGGAGGTGGGGACGCAGGCAGCGACCTTGACGGTGGCGAGGCGGAGGCAGAGCCGCAGAGGCAGAGGACTTTAGGTTTACAAATAAAGGGGCGAACAGAATGCAGACTGAAACGACTCGCGTTTCAATTTGGGTTTTCTCGCCTCGCCTCGCCTCACCCTCTCCTCGCTCGCCTCGCTCGCCTCGCTCGCCTCGCCGTCGCCTGGGCGGTCACTGGGCGATGAATCGCCTGGGTGCAACGACTTGCCCAAAATCAAAGCGGCTTGGCTCCGCCTATAGCCTAGGCGGCGTTAGGCGGCGCCTTTTAGAACATTGAGTATAGACAACTACGGACTACCTTAGGGTTTCTGTAATATAATCTTGCACCATACACACACAGATCATAATATTACTACCCCCAGTAAATGTCAATTTCTACAAAAACAGACTGAAAAACATAAGTAATATGCTAGAAGTACAAAAAAAAAGCACAGAAAAAACATTAAAAACAACAATAAGACATAGATCACAAACATTACTACCCCCAGTAATAAGTCCAAAAAATCCAGAAATTTTCGAAACAACATGCAAACGAAGCGCATTCAAGAAGCGACATATAATTCAACTAAAAACATAAAGAAAAGAAGAATTGAAGAGATTCAAACCGAGTAGGAACCGAAGAGCAATCCAAAGCCCGATCTAGCTCCATTTACTACGTAATTCTGCTACGGGAAGAGAGGTTATGCTGCCGCCGGAAAACCGCAACGGAAATTGGCTCGAAATCGCCGTCTGAAACAACGCCGTCGGTCCTCTCTGAAACGACGGCTCTCCGATCGCTCTCTCTCTCTCTCTCTCCGATCGTAAACTTTCTCTCTCTTCAAAACAGAAATTTGAAAATAGATCTCGTCTGGTATATATAGTCTACGGGTTGAGGGTATTTTCGACAGAAAAAACCATTAAAAGTAGGCCCATTAGAAAAGTTTTGTCCAATAAGGCACATTTCACACACCTTATATTGAAGTGGGCATATTTCTTTTAAAAACATTTAAATGGGCAAAAAGAAGCTTAAATTAGTACTAAAGTGTCATTTACTCTTGTTTTAATCACATTTATAAGGGCAAATCGGTCTCTTTAAATAATGATAAAAAAAATTAAAGAGGAAGAAAGGAAGCGAAGAAGAAATTAGATCTAATTAAGTGCCCAGGATCAAACCTTGATATCGAGAAGGAAGGGAGGAAGAGGAGAAGAAAGAAGAAGGGGAAGCGAGGGAGGAAGAGCAGAAGAAAGAAGAAGAAGATCAAAGAGCAAAGGAGTATGAAACTCTGTAGAATGAGTAAAGAGAGAGACATCAACTTCTGGTTTCGGTTGAATAGTTTTGCGTTGGGAATTTGTTACCTTTGGTGAGTGAGGAGGTGGTTGCTGATCTTAGTGAGAGAAAGAGAGAGATATGGCGATGTGTCATGTGTGTCACTTGACTGGAATTGATATTGCAGAGGAGTTTAATTATGCTGAGACTGGTTGAATTGCAAAGGTGAGACTTCAAGGGAGGAGTTGGAGATAGTTGACTTCAAGGGAGAAGTTGGAGATAGTTGGTGTGTATTTTCGGTTAATATTGTTTTATCTTTGCATGATTTGGACAAATGTCTATTCGTGATTCAAGTGATTATTGTGTTTGTTGTTTGTTTTTGTTGATATCACAAAAATACTGGTAGAAAATCAGATTCGGGTAGATTTCGAGTTTAAAGAAAAAACTAATAAGATGAAGATCATATATCCATAGAAATAGCTAAAATACAAAAATACCCTATAAAAATAAATAATTACATGAGTTTATCGGTTTTATTGGCATGATGCATTAAACTTGGGTTGAGATTTGAAACTCATGCACTATTTTGATATTTCTGAAAGTTAATGTACTAAAATTTAAAGTGATATATTTGTTATGTACTGTTGTTGAAATTTTTCTTAAAAATATTCAGAGGACAAAACTGTGAACAAATTGTACTTATGCCGGTTGGTTGGTTCAAAGCAAAAGCTAGGCAAACTGGTAAAGGCTTTACTGTTACAGGCTTATAGAAAGTGTCTTTGTAAATGAAAGATGCAACAGGAGAGGTCTGAGATCGATAAATTTAGCAATTGGGTTTAAGTTGTTAAAGCAAAAGTTTTTTTTTATTTTTTATCTTGTCCACTTGTTAATTCATAATTTATTAAAATTTATCAGTTAATTTTAAATAGTAATTTATTGTATAATTATTATTGCGATGGTTAAATTTAGTAACAAACTAACAAAAATAATAAAAAGGGTGTATGATTACAGGAAAATGACGTGTGTGATAACACTAGCCAATTTTATTTTATTATTATATATATATATATATATATTTTATGAAAGCGCAAGTACCCCTTTCCCAGTATACGAAGACACAACTCACAACCCAACCCAAGAGAGAACTAAAATGGTACGAGAAGACTTGTCCAGAGGCTCACAACCTCCTCTTCTCTCTGGTTTTGTTTTGAAGGGAACCCAAATCCTAATCTCTCTGGGCCGATTACCATCTTCTCCGTGTCGCCTTGTATTTCTAATGGTGACTCGTTGCTTTCTATGCCTTCGGATCGATGAATTCAACTCAGATCCAAGAGGTCCAATCCTGCTGCTCTCTATCTTTATTTTTAGCTTCTGAATCGGCACTTCATTCATATATTGAGTCTTTTGAACACAGATCAATTGAAGCTCTGGTTTATTCGTTGTCTGTCATTTAGCGCAGATCTTAACCTGCCCATTCAACTTTGTGTGCATGCATTTGGATTTCACCTTTTATTCTACGTTCTCACGTTTTAAATCATCTATGTATTTGAATTTCTAGATTCGTATCACAACTGTTTTTTGGAACAGATGCTTGACATAGGGATTTACAGAGGGTTTATAGAGACGTAGAGGTTTTTGCTTAAATCGAATGTCAGATGTTGGGTTGTTTCTATGTTCATTATTTCAACATAAGATTTGAAATTTATAGGTTCGGAGAAAATGTTTTCGAAATTCTCGATCGAATCATATTCTGGACAAATTATTTTAATCCAAACGGCCACTAGCAAGTGTGGATATCAATTCTGAGCTTTTTATTTCCCTTTAACTTCAGTCCTTGAAATTCTGTGCACCCAAGTTTACTTTGAGCTTGCATATGTACCCCTTGAAAGTTTGAGATGGTTGTTTTTCTGACTGGTCAATCTATATCTGAACATAGGTGGCTTAATTCCCTCAAGTCATACATGACTATCACATAGACACATACAAGCATAAGAGTAAAAGTATGAGAAACTCCATATGCTTCTTTCTTTTTTGATTAGGTTTTTATTGTATTTGGTCCCTATTATGCAAAGTATGAATTTTCATCCGGTTAATGGTCTTAATATCTTAATTTTGTAATTCATGTGTTGCTATATACCACTTCCAAAGCTAGGAATACCTGTCTGCTGTTTTTATTTTTATTTAGAATCATTTTTTTTGGAATATCTGTCTGCTATAATTCATGTAGTTAATTGAATACTTATCCATTGATTAGCTAGTTTTTTCTCTATGAAATTGCTATAGATGCATCTTAAAATTAGACTACGGAGTAGTCACTATATGAAAATGGGGGAGGATTATAAATTATAGCCGTGACTAGGTTATTCGAGTATAGTCACTGCTTCATGGATTTAAATTTCTGTGTGAAACTTTAATGTGATCAGGATTACAGACTTCCCTACCAATTTTCCCATACAAAGTTACAAAACCAATCCCATGGCTCCAGACTTTCCTTGGCGAATCGGCCTCCCTCTTGCTCTTATACCCTGAGACACTAATAAGTATTCAGCTTATTTAAGTGATAAAAGTATTCAGCTTATTTAAGTGATAAAACAATTCAGTTATGGGGATGATGCCTTGATGGCGTTGCTACTGAAATCAGCTTTGCTGAAAAGGGTGGCAAAACTTGGTGTTCCGGGTGAAGCATATATTTAGGGATATGTGGTTTACTTAATTGAAAGAGGGATTTGGCTGAAAGAACAAATGTATAGAAGATTGACCGCTTTTTGTTAATTTTCCTTTTCATTTATATAATCTGGCTGCAATATGAATTAGATGATGAAGAAAAATTAATTGAGCTAGGAAACAAAAGTTGGAAAAGAAGAAAGAGAACTGAAATAGAAAGGATATATGTGATGTCAGATTGGATATAAACAGTAGTGGGAGGAGATGTGGGGGTGGGTGTGTGCGTGCGTGTTTTGGGGGTGGGGGGTGCATTGTAAAATGGGTAGTGCCAATTTCACTCTTCTTGATGTACCATTTATGTACTCGGGGTATACGTGACTACTAGTTGAATCTTGATGCCTCAATTAAACAAAATGAAAGTGATATATTTGTATGAACCAGGCAAGCCTCAAGGTTAAGCACCTTTGGTTTAGAAAAATTATAAACTTTTTGTTGGTAATTGAAAAAGTTTATTAGGTACTCAGATTCATATATAAAACAGATGGTTGCTTAGGAAATTTCTGACTAGGCTCTTGGTGGCTGTCATTTGCAGGAGCTACCAAAAACACTGTCAGTGTCCCGTACATCACAATGTCTTTGTCAACTACTTTGATGCCCATTCCGCCCGGAGAAATCTATATGGGTTTGAAAAGCTCTGTTCCTCATATTCAGATGTCGATGGTTATATCTTAGAGCCACCAAAGTTGCTGTAAATTGCAGTAATGGCTATTTCCTGCACTTCATACTCTGGAATCAGGTACACTACCTTTATCATAAGCACATGATACACTTTCATAAAATGGTATTATAACAAGTTTCTTCAGCTGTTGTCTTGATTTGCCAGAAGTCTGCGTTTGACCAAATTTTGTAAAATGACGAATTTGTTCTTTTTTTTTTGAATATAAATTCATTCTGAGTTTACAGTTTAACCAATGAATATGAGGAGACTAGTGATATGAGATATGTGGCCCACTTTTAGATGTGTGGTTTATATCACTTTTCTTTCTTGTCCCATATATCAGACCCAGAAGCTCTGTTAAGTGAGCAAGGTGTGTATGCTTTTGCATAATCTGTTGCTGCCAAGTACATGAAAAAGCAAAGGCACTTTTTGGGGGTATGAGGTCCCAAATGATATGGTATACCCCAACAAAGTGTCTTTATGTTTGAGGATGTAAAGGACATTGAATCATCATCTTACTTTTGGTGTTGTAAAATTGTGTTAGGATTGTCGTGGACCGTGGTGGTTCTAATCGTGAGCATGCATTAGTTATTTTTGAAAAGGGAAACTGGGAAATCAGACAATCTACACTGAGTTATTTCATTGTTTCGGCAACTTAACAATAATTTTGGTTTGTAGAAAAAGGGAAAATAGAGGAGGCTTTTGATAGCTCTTGGGCAAATGTCATTGCTGATTATGCTTTACAGACGACTTCCTTTTGCTGGTATGTGTGTGCGTGTGTATTTGAAATCTTTATTTGTTGTCTTTCTAGTTCAGTTAAATAATTGATGCGGTAGTTTCATTGAAACCATGAAATGAACTATCTTGATTTTTTGCCACATTAAGATTTTTTGTAGTTATTCTAGGGTAATTGTGTTGTTGGTTCCTACGTTTAGAAAAACAGAGCTTCTTAATTTGCTTATAAATTTATACGTCTTGTTAATATAACCAACTGTTTGAGTCAACATCTGTTATGGAATGTGCTGAGCTTTCATATAGTTATGTTGCTGTGATGTACTGGACTTCATATAGCTATGTTGATCCCTTAGTCATAGCATCACCATCTTATCGTGTTACACTAATGCGCGGTTGACAATTGCTACTCCTTTTATCGTGTTGTGACAATTTTCGTCTTGTGTAGGATATGATTCCATCCATTGCTTGTGTGTTGGTGCCGCACTGCAGCCAGTGAAAAAACATTTTACATCTATTGAACAAATAAATATCCTTTCTCTATGGGGTTTCTTCCTATAGATTTCTTCTATTCTTTTGTAATTATGTTGTTGTAAGATTTGTAAATTTATCGATCCTTGATCCATCTGTTTATGAGTTTGCACTTGCTAATGATCCTTTTAAGAAAAATAATAATTCAGTTTATATTGGCCCTTTGAAAAAATTGTGTTGTAGTTGGGCCAGTTCAGTGTTTGGGCCGGGGTACCTGGTCCAAAAGAGGTAACAGTATAAATGCATTTGTTACCAGATCACTGTAGCTAATAAAGAAAAGCAAGAAAACAAAATCCCAAAAGCTGCCAAAATGAGTAAGCGGAGGAGGTTGAGTGGCGGCTACGCTCCTGGAGGTGGTGCCGGCGACGACCAAGAGGGTCAGGGAGAGAATGCCGGAGATGAGTGGGTCAACTGCTTAAACGGAGCGTTTCAGATACTGATGGCGGCGTTGGGGTCCATCAACGACGGCGTGACAGAGATCCAAGCCCGAGGTGATCCGAGTCATCAGGTTACAGTGAATGGGATGCGGGCTACGGTTAATAATTCAAAGCAGAGGGCGGGCCAGATTGGAGGAACAATTGTCGTAATCAATGGAATCTTGAGGGTCCCGCAGAATTTCAATCGCATCCCGTTGATTTCAACCTTGGTGCGATTCACTAACGGCCTTGTTCATGCCATCAACGCAGCTGGGTGCGGCATCAGCGTGGGTCTAAGGGGCATCGTTTTGGCCCAAGGCGATGACCATGGCCTCCACCGAGCAGTGTCCCGGATACATTCCGGGTTGGGTACTCTCAATGCCGCTATTGGTGTGTTTCAAGCGGCCCATCGCGCTATTGATCAGCCCAATCTCTTTGGCGCTCACAATGTCGCAGTGCCTGCCGCAGCCGCTGCAGCAGCTAACGTGGGAGGCAACGAGGTCTTGAATCCAGGGTATTGTTCCTTCTCAATCTTTTGGTTTAAAGAAAGGGCGCTTAGGGAAAATGTTTCACTTAAACTAGTTTAGACTCTTGCTGCTATATCTGAGTGATTGTTAATCCTAGCAATTGAACTAGCCCAGCATTTACGGTCATAGATTTACAGGAAATCAATGATAGATAAGAACTTTTTGCTGTGTAAGTTGACCATAGGAGTCTGCACACTAATTTTGAGGTAAGTGAGACCTTGAGCTTGATGTCATTCAAGAGCAAGACGAGAGGTCTGCTAGCGGCAAAGCATCCCTGGATACGAATGCATTCATCCTTCAACATAGGGAGTGATGTCTTTATCAGTCCTGGATGCATATACAAAGTCCATCAGACAAATACTGAGATTAAGATTTACCAAAAACAGATATAGTCGGTCCATCAAACAACTAAGTACTCAGTGAAAGCAGTGTGCGCGACTCCAGTCCAGCCTTTCCATATATACTATTTTTGGTCTTTTTCATTTCAGCAACACTGCTGCAATCCATTCTGACCTGCTCTCGCTTGAATTTGCAGCTGACACTCGGGGGTAGTAGTCCTTACCAATTTGTTTCACACAACCCTGCAAAACCGAATCTTCACTTAATCAAATCTTGAAAGTCAAACCGCTATAATTCAATCTTGTCTTTTCCTGTTTCAACAATATAAATTTCTTGATAGGCTTCCTAGCATATAATATAAGGAAGGTTATAGATAGTTTCTCTTCAAATTTAGAAATGAGACTCGGACCAGGTTTTGGAGTTTGTTTCTAATTAAATGATTTTGAAAACCAGATTGCTAACCCTACATCTAGTTTCAGTAGATACTCTGGATCTAACTTTTGGATACATCTGTTTGTTTGGATTCTTTTAAACCTTATAACCTAGAAAAAGCTACAATGAAACTCCATAACAAAGGTTTTTTTTTTTCCTTTTTTTTTTTCCCTATATTTAAACTGATTTAGTAGGAGTTCTTAAAGCAGCACTTTTAAAGCAATACACAAGTACTTAACTACTGCAATTTCTGTTAGGTTAAACAATGGCATAGGATATGCCGCTCAGGGAGGTGGTGATGGTGGCGGCGGTCAGGGAGGAATTGTCCAAAATGCGACCCTCCATCTCAGAAGCTTAGAGGCGGCGGTGCGAATGCTGTGGAGGGCGTTCTGGTCCATCCGCTGTGTCAATCATATTCGAGATGTGGTCCATCATCAACAGAATCCGTCCGGCCCCGTCAAAGTTGCTGTGGCGATGCTCGACTTCCACATGAATCAGATTTTTGAGCAGATTGTCCAGATGCGAGATGCGCTGAACGGTATCAACGATATAAATATGCACGCCCTAGAACTGGGTCACGAACTGGCCGAGATCCTCCACCCATTTCCTGACCAGATGCATTGGATTTCTGACGCAGCTGAAAACATTCACAGATCTGGAGATAGGATCCATAGTGGTCTACTTGTCTGCATTGAGAACCAAATCTTTGGCCCAGCGCAGACACGAATTCAATTTGGGTTGGCTCAACTGCACTTGGCATTGGCTAATGTTCTATTGGCCACTCAGTTTTACGCTGATCTGCCCCCAGCCGCTGTGATCTTGCCAGAGTAATGTTCCTCTCTCTCTCTCTCTCTCTCTTATCAAGAATAACTATTTTTAATCTTTCAGTCACATGATAGAAAGTCCATCAAAGAATGGACACAAAACTAAGAGAAAAACACTTATACCGAAAAAAGGAAGATCTAGGAAGTCCAATATGCACCACACAACTAGAAATATCCAAATTTATAGGATGACATTCTAACCTGTCAAACTCAGACATTAATGTGCGAGTCTCCAGTCCAGCCTTTCCATCTTAAGTTTTCATTCTGACCTGCTCTTGCGTCTGAATTTACAGCTGTGTCAAGACAACCTGACTGTCTGCTTCTGGTGGCAGGACTCCTTACAAATTAGGTACAGCTAGCATTAAAAACCAAGCTCACACAACCCTGCAAAATACAATTTTTTCTTGAAAGTTAGACTGCAAAAATTTAATCAATGTTGTCAACATATTTCGACAGTACAAATATCATGATGGCTTCCTAGCATATAATAGAACCAAGCTTCAACATAGTTAATGAAAAAATGAGACTCTTACCAGATTTTGGAGGTCAATTCTTGTGAAATAATTTTGAGAACCAAATTGCTATAGTTTGTTTGCTTTTTTTTTTTTGAAGGTGCTTTAGTTTGTTAACCCTCATATAATTCCAGTAAAACACTCCGGATCTAACTCTTGATATCATACAATTGTTTTGTATTATTTTTAATCAAAAGGCTTTTTATTTTATCTTTAACTGATTCAGTACAAGTTATTGAAGCAGCACTTTGAAGCAATATGCAAGTTCTGAAGCATTGCAATTTCTGATAGGTTCCCAATTCAGGCAAATGTTTTTGACAATGAACAAGGCAATGACAATGGGCAAGGCAATGAAGGTGATGCTGTTGGCCATGAGTAAGATGGCAAGAGTATTCAAAATGAAAGGATGCTGAGCACAAGTTGTTTCTGGCCATTATACAGAAAATAGCCTACAAAAGTACATCGTATTATGACTAGCTTTTTCATACAAAGGAAAAAGAATAAGACATGAATGCAATAGGGGGCTATATGGTTGTCCCTCATTAGACCAAAATTTCAGTCTCTTTTTGTTTTCTTAAGTTCAGTCACTGTCAGAGCACTTGCATGAAATAACTCATTTATCTTAACCAAGTAAAGACAAGCACTTTACCATTAACTTTCAGCTGTCTTGCTCCTGAATGTCACTTGTTTAGTTCTTGTCATGGTACCGGATATTCAGAAGTGTGCACACACAAGTATTTTTAAACATGAACGAATTAGCTTCTTCTCCAGGAAAAAGATGACTGTGAGCAATAGACCCTCTACAGGAATCCTTACCAAATGATCCTGCAAAACAGAATCCTCATTAGTCCAATCTTAAAAGTTAGACTGCTAAAATTCAATCAATTTTGTCTTTTCTTATTTCGATAATATAAATTTCATCATAATCTTCCTACAATAAAACAGAAGGAAGCTTCTATAGCTTGTCATCATATTTAGGAATAAGAACAGAGAGGACTGTTCCCAGGTTTTGGAGTTCATTTATTTTCAAATGATTTTGAAAACCGGATCACTTGAGTTCCCTAGCCCAATCTAATTCCAGTAAGACTCCGGTCTCCGGATATAACTTTTGAGATCGTATTTTTGTACCATATGCTTTCTAAACTACTAACCTAGAAACAGAAACAATGAAACTTCAGACCAAGACTCTTTTTTCTGCTTCTTTTTTTTTTTTGACTGTTTCGGTTCTCAAAACAGGACTAATAAAGCAATATGCAAGCTCTTAGCTACGCAAGTTCTTAACTAATACACTTTCTGTTAGGTTCCCCAATGGCAATGCCAGTGGTCATGTTGATGGCGGGGATGGGCAAGAGTAAGCTGGCAGAGTCAAAAAGGCTACATGCAAAAATCAACTTGCTTCCATCTTAACCAAGTAAAGACATTTACCATTAAGTTTTCGTGACTGCTGCCTCTAAAACAGGATTGATGTGTGGCATGTCTGACATAGCAGACACAAAAATATTTCAGTGATTTCACATAAACTTGTTAAGCGACGACCCTGACCATGGTCAAGACCCCAAACGAGTTCAGGAAAAAGAGTATGCTGATGCATTACTCAGCGAGAATGCAATCTTCAGCGGCCCAATATCATCGAGAATGCAATCTTCCTATTCGGCTGAACCATTCCTGATCAGCACATTACTCACTGACCTGTTTAAAGCAAAACAATAAGAATAATGACAAGAAAAACCAGATTGAGCAGCACTAAAAGGACCACCCAGCATTGAAGGAATTCGACATGAACTCAAAACCAGATTGATATATAATATGTTAGAATTACATAGATAAAAGTTAAATTAATCAATTAGCACCCAATTGCCAGATGCTCCAATATCCAATGGCTTTACGATCAAATCAAGAGAAGAATAGAGCGATGCAAAAGGGAGATCGCAATAGATACATAAACACAACAAAAACAAAAACAAAGAAAAGCGAGGTTCGCAGTACCAATTCAAACCGGCGGTTGAGTTCGAAGTTTACCGGTGATGGGATAGGGAACGACCAAGAGATAGAGGGACAGGCGGCGGCTCTCAGGTCACTTCTGTTTTATTTGGTAAAGAAACTCCGCAACTATTTTTGTCAACGTACTTGAACTACTTCTGCCTCTTGACCCGAAGAGTTGTAACGTGAATAAAATTTGGGCATAATTGTCCATTTACGATCTTAATTTTCATCTTTGTGTTAATTTGTTACCTTAACTTTTATTTTACTTAATTTGTTATCTTAATTTTTCATAATTAGTCAATTTGTACCATAACTATTAAGACTTAGTTAATAGTTAAAAACTCAGTTTTAAAAACTCAGTTTTAAAAACTCAATTTTTAAAAAACTCAGTTTTAAATAAACAACCTTCAACCTGCTTATTAAAAACTCAATTTTGATATTGTGGTTTAAATTCAGTTTTAAACTCATCTTGATATTGTAGTTTAAAAACTCAGTTTTAAATAAGTAACCTTTAACTTGCTTTTTAAAATCGTGATTATTTAAACTTAAAAGTTTTAGATAAACACGTTTTAAGATTTTATCAAACATAAAATACATTCAAAATAAATGATTATAAATGATTTTAATTTCCAAAACTTAATGTCAAACTGGGCCTAAATCTGTCAATTTGCTACCATTTTTTCAAATTTGCTACTTTAAGCTTTCAAGGTTAACCAATTTACTTATCAAAATTTCAATATCGACTAAATTTAACTTTCGATTTTCAGAACTAATTTATGTTTGGATAAAGAAATGAACAAAATAAAATGTCAAAAAGGTAGCAAATTGGTTAATTTTGAAAACATAAGGTAGCAAATAAGCAGAAATAATAGTTAGGGTAACAAATTGGTTAATTATGAAAAGTTAGTGTAGCAAATTGACACTAAGGTGAAAAATAGGATAGCAATTTGGCTAAAAAGCCTAAAATGTAATATGAGTACGCATGAAATGTGTAGCAATATGTTTAGGGTGCTGAAATTTACACACCATAAAATACAAACCACACACCCCTTTATTATTTTATTAATATTTTCTCTCACCATCTTTTTTCACTTCCAAAAATACCCTTAAATTTGATTCTTTTGTTTATGTATTCCTTGTTTTTGTCTGTGAGTTGTGGCTTGGTTGGTTAAGGTTTTTAATTAACAATTTTAAAGTTATGAGTTCAAACCTCACGACATATGTATGGTGTGTGAATTATTAATAATTTTATAAAAAAAATTAAACTTGTCAAACCATTTTCCTCTCTTCCTCCAAACAACGAAACGCGATCTTGTTCTTTTATGAATAATTGTCCTTTGTAAGTGATAGTTTTCTTCTGTTTTCTTAAATTTGAAAAAAAAGTATTAATTTGATGTTCTTGTTTATGACAATGAATAATAGTTATGGACTAGGAGAAGATGCACCTCTACATTATCTTACTACAACAAATTCATGGATGCAGTATCTAAGGGAGGAACTTGTTCGTCTTGACAAGAGCTTGCCCAATATAAACAATAAAATTCATTATCTCAATACAACTCTCCAATAAAATCAAAAATATTCAAAAGTTGCATTACTTCAGGAACATGACTACCATCGTCCGAAGCATATGATTGGATTTGACAGTCCGAAGCATATGATTGGAGTTGACAGTTGAATCTACCATCGTCGGAAGCATATGAACTTTGAAGTGTCAAGATAAATTCAACAGTTGGAAGAACCTAGAGTAAGACATGCTCCGGAGCATGGTAGATTTTCTGTAGCATCCCAAGATGTACCCATTAAAGCTGAGCATGCTTCAGAAACTAGGGTTTTCAGAAGATGAAGCCTTCAAGCTTTAAACAATAATGAATAATCAAGTACCAAGATCAACCTGACTCTTGCAGGAACTGCATGTCTTGTTCATTATCAGAAAGTCTTCCCATACCAACAAGGTGCAGAACAGTTTATTTGGCCACACACAGCACATTGCTATTATTATAACAACCAACATCCCAACAATGGGTATATAAGATAAGTATTGAAATAATTTATTAGCCTCTCCACACAACCTATACAAAGTGATTCAAATTCTACAACAACAGGAACTCAATATTATTGGGATGTCGGAGTCCGTTCATATAAAGGAGAAATAGAAACGCACTCAACTAAAGAAAAGGGGAACATTAATAATTTATAAAACCCAAAATAAATTTAAAATGTTCATGAAAATGTGGAGCTAACAATTCTCCTTCTGGTTCCTCGTAAATGCAAAACTTGTACACTGTTGCAAGATGTTGTCAATGGATGTTGAGCAGTAGCAATAGCTGAAAGGCTCTTCTATTTCTGCACTGTCCGATATCACTCCCAAGTGTTCTGAATAATCCTTTCCGCGCACGTTATCAGCTAAACAGCTGTCTAGAAGAGTACTGCAGAAGAGCATAAGCTAATGAGTTTAGGTCCTTCTAAAGAACATGCAGAACTACTGATATGCTACAGAGTTAGATTGTTCTTAAACTTTCAGTTCAGTGACAAGAAAATCAAGAAAAGAGAAGAACTCATGTGCAGGAATCTGACATGCAAAATTACCAGCGATAGTGAAAGGGGAAGATAAACTCACATTAAGCAAATGTGTGAAACTCTACCCTAGATTCCTCAGAAGACATAGACTTCATTTGGATTTTCCTTTCTCAAGCTTCCGTCCGATCCTCCAGAAGATTCAATGGTTTTGGAAACCTCAGCCTTAAGCTTTTCGTGCTTCTCTTTCAAGTTTGATGCCTCCACAGCTGCCGCCAAGCTTTGTTTGATTTGTTGCTCCAAAGCCACAATTCTATTTTTCGTTGCTAAATCAGGATTCTTTCCTGCCTTCGCTACTTCCAACTTTAGTAACTCAATTTTGTCTTTCAGGTCTGATGAATTGATAACATTTTCAATCTTGTGATTAATTTCTTCATCCAATTCTTCAATCTTGGTCTTCACTTCTGAGGGCAAAATTTGCTCAATTGGTTCCTTTGGTCTTTTCTGAACATCCAATCCCAAGGACTTGAGGACACCAACAAATTCAGTGTCCAACTCTTCCTTCAATTCCAAAATTTTACCCTTCAGGCTGTCATCCAAGTCATCAAGGTTGGACACCCTGGCATTTTCAATCTCTGCCCTAAGTGCCGCAGTTTTTTCCTTAACATCTGGCCGTTCCATGATCTCGTTAAATTTACTGTTAACTTCCTGCTTTAATGTAGCAGCCCTGTTGTTCTTCTCCTCGTATTTATATGCTTTTGATAATTCCTTCAGCATGTCAAGTTTATACTTTAAGTCTTCATAATTAGGAGCAGATGACAGGCTCTGGGTAAATTCATGCCTAAGCTTTTGAATCTTTTCTTTCAGAGCTGGATGCATGAGTTGGTCCTGTGAACTTACTTTCGAAAATTCTTCCTGCAATGATTCAAACCTGTCTTTCAAGCCTAGGGCATTAACTGCCTCAGCAAACTCATTATCAACCTCCTTTTTCAGTTTTTCTATTGTCTCAGTCAGAGGCAGCAATGCAGGCTTATCAGAGGATTTCTTTGCCTCCAAAATTTGCATTTTGACCTTCTCAACTTCACCCTCTAAATCCACAACTGCAGTCTTTACAGCTTTGGGTTCCTCTTTCAGTTTCATGTTCCTTTTCTTTTTCGGATCTATAGGGATTCCTTCTTGAAACCCACCAATCTTGCGGAACTTCATCATCCGATGCTTTAATAGTGCTTCAGTGTCCATCTTTTTAAGCTCCTAAAAACACGAAAGACTTTACTTGATTAAGACAAGATTTCATATATTATTTTTGTAGTAGCAGGGGGCACTTACTTCCATTTCTTTGTTAATTGCATTTTTGATCTGTTGAGAGGTCCACAAGGAATCTGCATGTGCTCCACCGAGAGGCTCCTGTTAAAAGAAATAAAAGTACAACCTTTAAGAAACCACATCAACATTAACTGGTGATTAGGAGAAAAAGAATTTAATATTTTCTTTTGTCCCCATGATGCGGATGAATTTAAATTAAGAAAATAAAAAAGATTAACAATGATTTGGAGTTTTCAGCCATGCAAGTGGCTTCTGTTTATGGAAGACGAAATTTGTAAAAATGAGATGCCAAATCAGCAACACCCAAATGAAATCTAGAAAGAAAAAAATTACACATATACTTTGAAGGTCATACAATGAACTTTCTTGACATATCGATGTTTCAATGACAGGTAAGAGTTTGCATAGAGGATGTTATCAAAGCTCAGCCCATAGGGTGTTACCGATACTTAGGAACACCAAGTTATCTGAATATCACTACACTTAAATACAAGAGAAGCATATTAATTTGAAACAGAAGGATTGGTATACATACAGGAATGATGCCATCTGCAATTTGCAGCTTGCACAACTCAGATGCAGTAATTTTCAGCTTCTCAGCTGCCTGCAAAGAGAAATGAGCTTCCCTACAGTCAATATCAACTAATCAATTAAAGACAACACCAATGATGATTGTCACACAAACCTTTGGAGAAGCTTTGGCGCTCTTCCACAAGATTGCTGCACATGCTTCAGGACTGAATATGACAGAGAAAAGAAAACACATAAGAAAAACAAAAAAGTGAAGTTTGACACATAAATGGAACAGAAAAAGGGCAGAACTCCAGCAGTAATTTACTCAAATAAGACTCAGATATTTGTGAACTAATCATCAGAAAAAATATGAATATTTCAAATGTAAGGCATACAGTCTCTATCACCTAAGAGGTAAGCAGTCATTAAGAGTTAACTCCTACAAATCCAGGATACTTCCTACAGCCAACACTTGCGAATCATCTACTCACCCAGAAAAGTAAAGAAATACATGCAACATTTTCTAGTACACCCTAAAATATAAAACTAGAGAAACCCAACTCATGTTACCTGGCAACATAAAAAATTGCATTTTCAAGCATTAATAGTTTATTGGCACAGCCAATGGCAAGGGCACCACCAGATCCACCTTCCCCAATGACGATAGAAACAATTGGTACCTTCAGACCGAACATAGTCCGCAAGTTGTGAGCTATGGCTTCACCCTGTATACGTGTCATGCAAGAAGATTAGATGACCCAGTACTAAAAGAGATTCATATGGGATTGAAAGTAAAACTATCCACATACTTGGCCCAGCTCCTCAGATTTAAGGTCTGCATATGCCCCGGGAGTATCAATGAAAGTAACAATGGGGAACCCATGGTGATCTGCATAGTACATCATGCGCAGTGCCTTCCGATAACTGTACAAATGCAAGTGTTCCAAGGTTGTTAATTTTGAGGCATAGCAAGTTGAGAAGTTCAATGCAAAAACTAATGCCATATTGTATATATCATGTGACTTACCCATGAGGAGTAGGCATCCCAAAGTTGCGCTGAATGTTTTCCTTCGTGTTTCTACCTTTCTGGTGGCCCATAAACATATACCTATTACCATCTATAGTTCCTATACCAGTGACAATAGCAGGATCATCATACCCTGCTCGGTCTCCATGAAGCTCTACAAACTGTGAGAGTGAAAATAATACATTAAACATGCACTCACTCTAGCACCCAAAAATCAACTAACTAGTTGTGTTTTTTTTTTTTCCAACTATGGATCAAATTGAGAATATGCATAAATTACGGAAACAGGTGAAGAAATTAGTACCTTATCAGTAATGTTAAACACATGATCAAGGAAAGTTGGCCTGTTAGGATGTCGTGCAATATTTACACGTTGTATAGGAGTGAGATTTAAATATAAGTCCTTTAAAGCCTGAAAATGAAAAACCAAAGAAGATAAGAAAATAAACTAATACAGTATTTTATAACAGCATATAAAAGTTTTGAGGTAAGTTCAGAACCAAAAACTAGAAGTGATGTACTTAGTTCTGTACTTCAGCTTAACATACACAAGTTGGACCTAAATACAGCAAGAAGCACAAGCCAATATTCAAATGTTAATAGACAAAGTGTGATTGAATGGCCAATCAACAAAGAGGAAGGTTCTCCCAAAAGAGACAGAAATCTGGTGGATATGATATCCTACGGGTATGAATCAAGGATTTCAACAATTCTGAAATTAAAAATCTACTATATAGAAGAAAACAGAAGGGAATTCAAGGATGGGCACTTTATATTGCTTCTCTTAAAATGTATACATATACAGTTCATACATATATATTTGAATATAAGGATGACCCTTTATGTTTTATATCGCTTCTCTTATTTATAATGTATTCATATTCAAAGGAAACTTGATTATATTCTATTCATACATGAATATCTGAAGGTATCATCTGATCCACTACATATCTGTGTTCCAATGCTCATTTATCATTTGCCTCAGTTTGCCATACATCTCAATGGAATAGCCACTACAAATGTGTTGAATTGGATAGTCTTGAAAAAAATAATTCATTACTCCTATTATATTTTTTACCATTTAGTAATTAAATAACAAGAATTCCATAGGTCTTACATCATGGTGCAAAAACAAACCTCAAACTAGCAATTGCACTAAGCAAGTAACAGGTGTGGACTGAATATCAGTACAGCAAACCAGAAGTAGCAATCATAATAATACCATCATGTGCAACAAGTTGGCAATCATTATCACGGTGAAACTGAAATTATCTGGTCAATACTTTGGTTAGTTATTATCGAACCTGTTGGTGTTTATTCTCCAATGAAATAATTTGATCACTGAAGTCCAGTCCAGTTTCGTTGGCCATCTTCCGCACCTATCAACAAACAAAACTCTGATTAAAACAAATCCTGTTAAATAAGCAACTAAACAAACTTAAACCACTTCAAACAATTCATCATTACATCAATGATCTTCTTCTCGATTTCGACAAGAGGCTTCTCGAACGGCAGAGTAACCGGCTTGGGCTTCTCCTTCAACGGCTTGAAGTGAGAGAGATGAGTAAGCACTCCTCCTTTAACATTCGGATCCGGATCCGCGGGCCATGGATAGTCGTGCTTCTTCACCTTCCTGAGCTTAGCCGTAACCGCAAGGTTCCTCTTCATGCTGAACCTCGCCTTCCCTAGAGCTCTCAAAGGAACACCATTAACTCCATTACTGGAGCTCCTAAACGCATCCGAGGCCGAACCGGAAGCTGCAGTAAACGCCAGCGCGGAATGAGCTAACGTCGTCGCCATAGCTTGTCTTGGCTCCCGCCCCGATCAATTCCGCCAATCCGATCGCTTTCTCTCTCTCTCTGCATCGCTCAAAATCAATAAATCAAAACAATACTTCACCAACTCAAGGCGAAAATATAAAGTAAACAAATTAGAGCTGATACGCACAACCCGGAGGGAATCAATTGAAGAGTAATGAGGAGGAAGAGGTTCACCTGATGATCCGAGAGGGAGAGGAATTGAAATGCGGGCCGAGAAAGAGAGGGGAATATTATTAAGAGCAATGTTGGGGAGCTTTGGAAAGATCGTCAAAGGAGAGTGACGGAGAGTTTTGTTGGGGGTGTGTGTGTGTGAGAGGGGGCGATACTTCTTATGACCGACTACCCGAGTTAAAGAGCGAGTTAGATAGAGAGCCAAGGACCTGACTCAGCCTGAGAGTTATGAAAGAGGGCCAGCTTTTTTCGGTTTGGCAGTTAAATAGTGGGTTTTGGTTTCGTCCATCGATGTCTTCGATGCTCTTCGTCCTCGGGAGAGCCCTACGACTCTAGGAGCCTCTCTTCTAATTCTAATGTGAGATTGTGAGGTGACGGGTTGCATCATTAGTATCATCTCTGTAATAATCATACTCTCAAATCTTTACCTTTGGGTGCTAAAAAAAAGCACTGAAATGATCAGTGAAATTAGTGATGCCACGTCTCCCTAAGCAATTTTCAAAAAAATAACATTTTTAATACGAAAGACATGAATAATCTTATTTTTTTAAACGATAATGTTATTCACACACTCTTCACTTATTTGTCTATTTCTATGATTTAAGTTATTTATGAACTATCCATTTTGCTTTATGATCGACTCTCCTCACGTATGGAGTGCGTGAATAGAAAAAAAGAAAAGAAAAGGTGTGTATATATCAACTCCATATTTAAACTCTTTATATCCCGGTTACATATTCAAAATAATAAATAAAAAGAGTAAACAAAAGTAAACCGTAATAAGAGAGTTACATCAGTTTATGTTTTCTTGTTTTCTTTTAATGTTTTTACATCGCTTTACGCCTTTATGTACTCCTTAACATTATTAATACGATTTTTCATCCTTGATGAAAGAAAACATTTTGTAATTGATCTCATCCGTATATTTTCACTATCATTCCATGTTAGTAACACACTAACACATAAGCAATCCCATTACAGGTTGGTGTTTGAGTATGTAATAGTAGTTTGGTTATTATGGACCAATAGGTTGAAAAATATGGTTTGTGCCGGCCACTCCAAATTATTAGGAAGTGGCGTGACGTTAATTGAAAAATGGAAATGAACCAAAATAGACTTTGTTGGTTGGGTTAGGTGGTTTCCATCCTGCTAAGTTTGCCCACTATTATTAAAATTGCATTAGAAAACATACATTGTGTTAAAGTACAATTCACTATAGTCAATTTCATCGAAAAAAATTCACTATAGTCAAAGCCTCTTATTTTAACTTGTAACACATCTATGGCTCTACTCACTCTAGCCTTTTGTAGTTTCACATGAACCTTCCAATCTTTCATAACTAAACTTACCTGTTTTGAAGGTAGTTTTAAACCATTCTTCCATCTCTCATCTTCATTGAACGTGCCTCACGCGTGTAGTATTAGGGTTTTCGAATTCTCCTCTCGTCTAGCTGTGTCGCGACGCTGGTGCCGGCCACTGGCCAAACCGGCGCTCGAGAAGTGTGGCCGGACGGGATGTTGTCTCTTTGAAGGTTGTTATGGAACCAAGGGTGGTTGTGGGAAGATATATTACTAGTCGGTTTCAAAGGAGGGAGTTTACTGCATTGGGCAGCTTAGCCGCAACAGAGGTGGTTAGGCTAGACTTGGATCGATTAGAAAGCAGCGCGACTGGTGGTCGGCGATCGGACCAGTGTTTGCCGTTCGTCGGTTAGTGTAGCCGGCGTGCTGGGAAGGCTGCTCTTTGTGATCTAGAACCGGATTCCATTCACGGAGGCTAGTGGGAGAGAAGTGGTGGTGCGCCGGTGGTGGGAGTCGGAACTCTTCGACGAGGGCAGATTCATAATCTCATGTCTTTTGTAGACATTAAACCATAGTGATTTACTTTCATTGTGGTAAATACCCTTTTGTATCTGTAGGGTTAAAGGTCAAAGTATCTCATCACGTTTCAAATATTTAGTTTCATTGGAATTGCCTCTTTCCAATTTGGCCAATAATATGCTTTGTGCATAATGAAACGTGGCATAGCATCGATTAATACAGTTTTTAATGGTCTTTGGTAGCTACCATTTGTAAATTGTCATAGATGATCATCATTCATAGATCTCACACATTCTTATATGCATGCATTTTTGATATTGGGTACCCGTGCCACTTTTGGGGCAAATATTGTCAATTCTTGGACAAATATTATCTAGCGAATGTGGATCTTTTACTTGTAATATCATGTAAACCATTAAAAGACTTGTATAATCTTCAATTTTCAGGAGCTTAAAACTTTAGACCTAACGGATACATTCTACTCAAATTCACGTCGTTATTCAAATGACAATAGTCTTATTCTCCCCCTAACGGCGGGAAGACTGTCATATTATGACCATACGCTAATATGCGTTTAAAGCTCGATCACTATCTTTTGAGTGAGATGTTCATTGGCTGATGGCGAACCAAAACCAAATTTGAGGTCAAGAACATTAAATTCGTGTGTCAACAAAGATACTATTCTCTAATGGCGTACCTACAACCTTTGTATGTGTAGCCGTATTAGGAACTCTAACATTGTATCATGATATTCTCTTCAGGAGAACCATGTCACATGGATACACATGCATCCCACAAATCAAATGGGGTATAGACTATTTGAGTTAATATGGATAATCTCATAAACTTTAATCCAAGTAGAAAACAGTGAATCTTGCATATACTTTTTCACAATCTTTTTTCAAATCATTAATTGATGACACATATCTCAATATCAAAAATGAGATGGCGGTTAAACAACTCACACAAACTTACATCGTTCTTCAGGAACAATCTTTCTCCCCCTCACAACAAGAAGAGTAGCTCATTGAGGTGACAACTCAAAAATATGCGGCATATAGATTATTGGTCATCAAAACTTGTAACTTATTCAAGACAACACTCTAGGTAAATTATGACTTAATTAGTCATGCCCAGTTTCAATGAACTTCGGGTTCATGATATTATATATCTTGAGTTATTGTAGTAATTTAACACTGTATGTGCTCTTTTGGAGCTATCAATGCTCTTCTGGAGCCATCGATTATACGTGTAATCAAAGGTTTGGATTTGAAATTTACTATTAGAACTTCGGGTTCTGCAGTACAATATTTTGAATCTTCTGGTCCAAAAAATATTATACTCGAAATTCATATGATCGAGATATAGGGTTGCTGGCCCATGTGAATAACAATAAAATGTAAACAATAAATACAATAATGAAATTACATAACAAAATATAAAAAAACTGTAAACAGCAAAAAGTAAATAAATTGTACATAGGAAACTTCTGGTTCCATAAATAAATAAAATACACAGATCTTCAGGTCTGATTAACTTTATCAAATATGATTATCGTGATTCCCGATCTCATCTAGTTACACATGCAAGAAACATCATATGAAATAGGTGGGGAACTTCAGGTCCTCATATGATTAGGGACCGAAATGTATAACTCTAAGGAACTTCAGGCCCTTGTCAATTGCATAAGTTTTGAGAAACTTCATATCGTAATTTCAATAAATTTCAAGCATTTTATATTTCAATCAAAAGACTTTGGGTCTCGATCCAAATACAAAACTTGAGAAGCAATTGATAAATGTATCTTTTCCATATTAGCATGTATATATGTATAGCATAATTGCATAAGGGACCATTGTCAGTAAGAGTGAGCATAAATAACTTACCTTTTTGTGATATGAATTTCTAATCTTACATTGAGAAATATGAGTGGGAATACATCTCGATCATATATGGGGAAGCAAATATCATGTACGAATAATAACATATGTAAAAGCTTTGCTAAAGCCAATAAAAGTAAATGATTTTGATATGCGCGCAAGTCGGTAGCTAGCCATCATATGAATAAAGAAAATCATATAACATCTATATATGCCAAACAAACTTATACTAACATATGCATATCCAGATTAAACCAATTTATTTGCAGAGAGACTGGTGAGGGAAACACAAATAGCTTATCAGAGATAGAATTAATCATTGATTACACATACTAATTGAATCGGACATACCAAACAACAAAACCGTGGCTGCCTATTAGAGGAGCCGATGCGCATAGAGAGGATAATTAAACGATAAAAGGTATGATTCGTAGATCATGAGTTTTGGGCAAAGATTAATCACCAAATACTCTTAGATCATCATAGAGTCTAATAAAAAGAAGAAAAAAATAAAGTATGATCGTGTGAGGATGAACGGTAAAAGAACAATTCTAGTTTTCTAGGGTTTGGTCGTTATCAACTCAATGGTAGAGTCGTGCTGATAACGTGTTGTAAAGTAAAGAAAAGAAGAAGAGAAGAATAGTTGGGAGGAGGTAAAAGTCTACTTATTCATTCTCATTAGCCTCTTTATATAGAGGTAGAGTTTACATCAGACTACATAACTAATGAGTAATTACGTGGACAACCATATAGATTATAATATTTATAACAATTTGAGTTTATCCCTTAATTAATGAATTATTAATTTCTAAAAAAAAAAAACTTACCTGCCTTCTTCTTGAGGTGGGTCTGATATGGGCCTAGCAATTAGCCCAACAGCCGAACAACGTCAATCCAACGACGTCGTTCTATACCGCATTCGAGCCTTTTGCTCTATCTATCCTTTGGCTACTTCAGTCGTCGTCACGAGAGCACTGTATCATGGCGCATAAGCTTTCAAACGGTACTAAACTCCATCTCTCTCTCTCTCTCTCTCTCTCGCTCATTCCATTAATTGTATTTATATTCACATTTGTTTGTTACGGAGCAGAGGCTGTTCTGGAGCAGCTCAAGAATGGATTTGCTAAGTTCGAGCTCGTCTCCTCCCCACTTCTCTCCATTTCCGCGTCCATTTCTCAGCCAAACGCCACGCCGTTCACCGGAGACCACAGTCACCGCTTCTTCGCCAGAATCGGGTAAATTTCCTTCAAAATTCAATCCTTAATATGCTTATCTAGTTCAATCTCATAAACTTGAAACAATAAATCACTGCTCCTTTTGCGTTTCGACAGGGGCAGAGGATCTTCGGCCATGAGGAAAGTCGAACGCTATTCCGTTCAAAGAGTTACCGGCGATGGACGCTGTCTATTTCGTGCCCTGGTATTTGTTTTTTTGTTTATTTATTTATTTATTTAATTAATCAAATTGGACTTTCTCACACATAAATTTTGATTAGGTAAAAGGAATGGCAGCAAATAAAGGGTCTCCTCTTAGCCCAAGGGAAGAGAGAGACAATGCAGGTATGTTTCAGACTGAATTTTAATTATAAGCTATAGAGTAGTTTATGGAAATCCTTACTGCAGTGTTGTATTTATTTCATTCTGTTATGTACTTTTGTCGAAATGCATCTACAAGTTGGTGGATAAGGTCACATTCTCTTATTATTGTGTGGTAATGTGCGGATGGTACCATTATTACACTGGTTCTGTAGGTTGAATTAATATTGGCTGTCGTAGTTGAGTGACCGAACTTACTGGGGTTTTGCAAAATTATAGATGAGCTACGGATGGCTGTTAAAGAGGTTATATGCGAGAATGAGGAAGATCGTCCCCAGTATGAAGCAGCTTTAGTGGCAATTACGGTTGATGAACCCTTAAAACGGTATACGTCTATCTTTTTATCATTGACTTTGGAGGTTCTTTGAGCTTCAGTTTACGAGAGGGGCTTTAGTATTCTTATTGTGGAGAGTGATTTTGATTATGTGTACGTTTTCTATAGTTACTGCCAGCGAATCCAAAGACCTGATTTCTGGGGTGGAGAATCGGAGCTACTGGTATGTACTCCTCAATCCTGATTAAGAAGGCTGATGCATTTAGCTAATCAAAATACAAGAATTTAGCCTTCAGTAAAGGCGAGTGTACCTTAGTTTATGGAGTTCGTGCTTTAAGCTTAGTGCAGAAAAGTATGTCTATTATCAACATAGATTTTGATGTTGAATCTCAAATGCTTTTGTCTTGTTTAATACAATAGAAGACCAGAATAATGTCACATACTTGTTTCTAAAATGCATTTTGTTATTTATAATGTGACATGATCTTTGACCATCAAAACTGCAGGTGCTCTCAAAATTGTGTAGACAGCCAATCATCGTCTATATTCCAGAGCATGAGGTATATTATTTCATTGGAAGGCTATCTTTTAGACTTTTTTCCACAATTTTTTGGGGTATCATGCTGGACTTTGTTTACCCTGTTTCTTTGTTTGTTACTTCTTATATGTACTTAGCAAAATAAAAGGATGAACATGATTCTCAATCTCAGTTACTGCTGGAGCATCCAATGATAACATAGACATGTATTTCTTAGTGCACTTATAAGCTGGTTTAGATAATTATTTAGGTCATAGGAAGGAAACATGAATGTAAATAAGGATGGATTGCACTTTAAGGAGCTTGTATGTCTAGGAACTCTTCAAATTGGATAACAGAAATTATGTTTATGAGTTTAATAGAGTTGATGGAGTAAAAGTACTAGAGCTATATGAAATATATTGGTTTATATAGTTTTAAAGTGAGTTTCATTCTCATTCCCCGGACATACAACATGTGGTACAATCAGCTCATGCTCTCTAGTATAAAAAAGAAACATACAGAGAAACACAGAGAATATAATGCCATAATGAAAATGGTTGCTATGAGTTGAGAGCATAAATTTTAGTGGGCAACATGTTCTGATCTTTTGTGGTCCAAAATTATGAATTACTGATGAAGTCAAAAACTGTTAAGCCAGGATGAGTCTTTACAATTCCACTGCTGAGATGCTTAACACTAGAATAAGTAGTATAAGTTCTTGTGGACTTGGCTGACTTTTTGGCTTCTAGATATGGTACATTTTCATAGTTATGATTCATATCTACTTTAGCATCGTGTTTTCCTTTCAATCAGTGGGGATACCTACTCACCCTACTTTAGTTGTAATGTTTTAATTGAATTAACTGCAGCACACAAATGGTGGAAGGGGTTCTGGTTTCATGCCCATTGCAGAATACGGAAGCGAGTTCGGTAAAGGTTCGAGAAACAGAAAGCCCAGGAAGGCCGTGAGGCTCTTGTTCAGTGGCAGGAACCACTACGATCTGCTTGTATGAGAGAGACAAATAGGGAGAGCTGCAATGCATTTTGTACTAGCATGCAAGATGGACCATTTTGTTACATGGAATGATAATGTATCTTTTGTTTCTATTCATTTTGCCTTCATTTTTAGCAAGAGCCAAAGTGCTAGGAAATTAACAGAATGATATTATCAGAACGAACAATGTCACAATGCTGATGCCTTAACAATGATCACAATCTATCTAGAAGGTGAGTAGAAAAATCATTTACACTAGAATGACGCTCCAGATTCAGGGAGTAAATTGTCTTTTCCACACCCAAAGTCGAGTAAAATTGTCTTTTCAACACCGAAAGTCGTTCTTTTTTATTTGGCAAAATTCACACCAAAGATGGTCGTCTTCGACAAGAGGAGCAACTCCATTGATTGACGTGGGATTCCTTCCTGCTAACTACGAGTCAATGCAACCATTATAGAAACCTCACTAGGACGTTGCTTCATCCAGGAGACGACGCCGTTTCGGCTGCTGCTGCACTACGCATCTGATCGAGCTGTTCTGCTTCAGGTCTCATCTTCACCTCTCTTATGGCGCCTAAGTTTTCAAACGGTATATTCATCTTCTTCTTCTTCTTCTTCTCTCTCTTGTTTTCATTCGTGGATCATGAACTCTAGTTTTATATATTCACATTGGATGTGTTATGGAGCAGAGGTTGTTCTTGAGCAGCTGAAGCATGGATTTGCTCATTTTGAAATCGTCTCCTCCCCCGTTCTCTCTATTTCAACTTCCATTTATTCTCCGGCGAAACCCGTGGTGTTCTTCGGAGACTATAGTCGTCACCCCTTCTTTGCTAAAACTGAACCCCTGCTGTAACTTTCCTACTATTCACTACTTGAATCTTTGGAGTTCTTTTTATTTCTTGTTATATTTGTTTTGTTTTGACTTTTGACAGAGGCAGAGGATCTCCGGCGGCCATAAGGGAAGCTGAAACCTATTCGGTTCGGAGAGTTGATCCCGATGGACAATGTCTGTTTCGTGCAGTGGTATTCAGATTTTACTGTTCGATCTACTCTACATTCCAATAATAATGCTCTCTCTTTCATACTAAACACAGCATAAACTTTAATGGATCAGGTAAAAGGAATGGCAGCAAATGACGGGTCTACTCTTTCCCAAAGGGAAGAGAAAAAGCATGTAGGTATGCTGTGCGTGCGTGTGTGTATCTTCTTACTATGCGGACTGAATTTCTAGAAGTAAATCATGGAAGGCAGTATTGCATTATGTATTTCACTATATCTGTATTGTCGAGATGCATCAACAAATTGGTGGCTAAGGTCAGATTATGCATGATTTCATTATGTGTAATTTCAGTGATAATGTGATTGAAGACATTGCACTACTCTTGTAGGTCTTGTAGACATAGTAATCTCTTTTTAAAGTAGGCTTTTATATTAAGGTATTTTAGAGTGAATGAATTGTTTACTACAAACTTAGCCTGGTGGTTTGAAAATACAGAGGAGCTACGGAGGGCTGTGAAAGATTTCATATGTAGTGAGTATGAGAAACAACATCCCCAGTATGAAGCAGCCCGGAAGGCAATTGTTGGAAAGTTTGACCGGTAGAACATCTATCGATCTTCTTCTTTTTCAGTAAAGTTTTCTCAAAGTTTGGTGCTCTGATAGGTGCTGTGCTATGCCATATAATAAATCTAATGTTTATTTTCTTTCTTTCCATAGTTACTGCGAGCTATCACAAAACCTAATTTCTGGGGAGGAAAGTCGGAGCTGCTGGTCAGTACTCTTCACTCGAGTGTGTGCGTGTGCGCGCTCTGCGTGTGCTTGTGATTAGTAGTATTGGATTCTGAATGTTAAGGTTTTGAGCATCCTACTAGTCCAGCTCTTTCTCACATGGTCTCTTTCATCACTTGACATTGTGTAGTCAGTCGTATTGGATCTCAAAGGCAGATGTTATTAATCAAAGGGACATGCTTTTGTATATGTAGAATGTTAAGGTTAGCTTAGCCTTCAATGATATTGGTCCCTAGCACGAGATTAGCCATAAGGTTAGATTTGGTGTTTACACCAAAATTCAGAAGAACATTGCTTATGAATATTGTTGGACTCTGAATTCAAAAGCTTATTTCTTTTCCATGAATTTAAAACATAGTATAATTTCATATATTTGTTGCTATATCTGTATTGTGTTTGTGTGTATATTATCTTCAATACTGGTCTGACCTACAGTCAATACTGCAGGCGCTGTCGCAGGTGTATAAGCTCCCAATCATTGTGTATATACCAGCGCCCAAGGTATACTTTTGTTGATGCTGTCCTCTCTGTATTTTTTTAGAGGTAGCTTTTATTCATACAGAAAAACACACCTAATAATTTCTGTTCTTTTTGTTCCGTTTGTTGTTCTGTTTGTTATATTTTGTTTATGGAGAAGTAGAATGAAATGTCTCTTAATTCATAAATAGGTAATTAGCAAGATAGAAAGCTGAATATAATTGTCACTGTAGCTAAAGCTACTGCATACTAGTGGTGACTTGGTCAAGACATTAATTTTAGTCCTGGGAAGGAGAAAAGAGGGAATGGATGTAAGGTGGATCACACAGGTACTGTATCTGAAAGGCACCAATTAGAGTTGATGTGAGATATTAGAACTTAATAGAAACGGGTAATATATAGAAAACTTTGAAAACTGGAAATGCAGATAGAAAGAGAAGACAGAATATGATGTCATTCTGTAAAAGCCTCACCTGGAGTTGGGGTATGAAAAGATTATGGGAAGGAGTTTATGATCGTTAATCGTAGTATCTGTATCAATTTCTGATGAGCTATATTAAGCCAGCGGTATTCTTTATAATTCAAGTGTCAAGATACTCAAAAATATTGACTTGTAGAGCTGTTTATCTTCATTCATTTTCTCAACTTTATAAAGTGGTATTACTCTTGTGACATTGGCTTACTCTTGGAATCATACCATTTCATAGTGGAGATAGTACAGTATATATGCTAGTAATCAACCTTCTTGATTATGTCTGTTTCGACTGCATGCTTTGCCGATCGTTATGATTAAGGCTTGTAGAGTTTGCAGTATGATATCTACTCAATAGTCCTTGAGTTGTAATGTTTTTGTTGTATTAACTGCAGCACCCAAATGGTGGAGGGGGTTCTGGTTTCATTCCTTTTCAAAAATATGGAACTGAGTTTGGTGAAGCTTGGGGAGGCAGAAAGACTGTGAGGCTCTTGTTAAGTGGCAGCAACCATTATGATCTGCTTGTATGAGAGACTGAGAGGGAGAGATGCAATAAACTTAGAAGTTCTATTCTTATGTACAAGATGAACTCAGTTTGTTAATGGAATAACAACATGCTTCTTCTGTTTCTCTTTAGAAGCCTTTTCCTTCCTTTCATTAAACTCCAAAAGAAATGGGAAGAGATGGAGGACCTCACTTTGATTATAAAAGTTAGGCATAAAAATTAATGCTGGATTAAGAGTTATCAGATATTGGACCGGAGAAAAAGAGACATCTGATATGAGTCATATGACATTGTCACAAGGCTGATGATTTTTCTCATTAATCAGACTGTTAGGTAAAGAAGAAAAATCTTATATGCCACGGGCTGTTCTATACATGACCAAAAGATTTTTGCTGGGCTAGCTTTTCTTTTGGGATCAAGTGTCCAAAAGAAGCTGAAATAATAAACCGTCGTCAGTTTAAAGTAGTCATGCATGATATCTCTCTAAATGAAAATAATGTATATTTATAATTTACG
Organism: Fragaria x ananassa; assembly: GCA_034370585.1. Classification (NCBI taxonomy): domain Eukaryota; kingdom Viridiplantae; phylum Streptophyta; class Magnoliopsida; order Rosales; family Rosaceae; genus Fragaria; species Fragaria x ananassa. The sequence goes on from CP139753.1 coordinate 6,589,136, forward strand.
AATCTATTATCAAACACAATATATAAAATGCAGAATATAAGCTAAGAGAATCTAAAATTAGAGACATATCTAGCCATAAACTGGACTTGGATAACATAATTTGTTCACTCCTCAACCTTCTCAACTTGATTTAGTGGAACATCACTCCTCAACTTGATTAGTGAGAGCAAAAAGACGAGAGGAGCTAAAGTGTTGGCGCGTCTTTACACGTGTAAGAAACGGCCCGTCGCACGTGGGGAGTGAGTCTTAACAAACCAAAGTCACAGGCTCACACTGCTCTCAAACAGAAAAGAAAGGAAAGAAAAGAATCCAGAAAATCATATCAATCATCTTCTTTCTTTTTCCTCTTCTATCTTCAACTCCACGACAGATTCCAATCTAGGGTTTCCTTCTTCTTCTTCAATTCAATTCCCAGAGTCAGAAGATATGGAAGGTTCGAGCAACGGCGGGATGCTGTACCACGAGGTGCAGGAGTCGAAGCTGTGCGCCGTGCATTGCGTCAACACGGCGTTGCAGGGCCCTTTCTTCTCCGAATTCGATTTGGCCGCCCTCGCCTCCGATCTCGATCGAAAGGAGCGCCAGATGATGCACCTCTCTGTCCACGCCGGTGCTCCCCCCGCCGCCGCCGGCGATTTCCTCTCCGAAGAGTCCCACAACGTCTCCCTCGACGGCGATTTCAGCATCCAGGTCCCTTTTCCCAGTCCCCCTCAATTTCAATTTCATCTTTTACTTCTGGTTTGTGCGTATCTTTCATTTCTGAATTGCAAGATTGGTTCTTTATGAAAGATTAGATTAGGTGCTTCTTGAATCTTTGGCTCTTGTTCTTTATAAACAGAAACATGTTTTTGGTAGAGCTGATAGTAATGGTTAACTACGACTAGCATTAATCGAGTGGTTTTGGTTCATACTCACTTAGCTAGCTATTGCTGTCTCCTAAAGACCGGAGGTTCTTGGTTGGAGGTCCCATTTTCGTGTCTGTGAAGCAGGATTTTGGGGTTGTAGACCTTTTCCGGTATATTAACTAGCATTAGTAGAAGTCTTGGTAATCAATTGTTACGATGTAGACTATTTCAAATTTGTTTTCTTTTTGTAGCTTTAGTTAAGTAGTGACTATGAGTAGTATACCTGTATGTCAGATCCTGATATTAAGAAGACCAATTTGGATGCATGGATTTGTACTTGTATGTCTGATTGTGATTTGGCACCTACATAGATGCGTTTAAGTTACGGTATTGGAGTTTAGGCTCTCTATAATGATTTAGATTGCTGATTGAACCTAGGTTTACTTGGTTATTGTTTGTGTTTTCATTCTGCTTGCCTTCAGCTCTGGCGGAAATTGTGCTCTGTAGGTTTTGTTTTAGTTTCCAAAGGCATTGCATGTCAGCTAATCAAGTTGTCAATGCAGCTTGTAAATTATTTGGTCTGAACTTGATGTGTTTTTATATTTTAACAAGTTTTTATGCATCTGTGGAGAGTACAGCCTTAGCAGATATAGGTTACCTCTCCTGACTTGTGGGACTACTATGGTCTATTCCTGTCAATTTGAGGAAAGAAAAATGATTTGGATGTAAAGCTTGAAAAGTTGGAAACAGAGTGTTAAGAAAAATTTTGTACTCGGAAATGGCAGTTGGAAACTGAGCTTTTAGAAATATAAAATCTTTCAATCAGATTTCTCCTTTCAGTTTCTCGATAGATGCAAATACAGTTTACTGTCAGTAAGACTCATTTGCAGAGTAATAATCATAACTTGGGATATTTCTATATATGCTTGGCGTGATTTCACTATTGAGCTGTATTTGTAATGAAGTGTTTGATACTTATTCTTTTTCCTTCTTTTTTTATTTGTTCATGTTTGCTGTCAACTAGATCTATTTTGAATTTTAAAATTTACATTGTCATTAGTTCAGTAGCATATTCATGACATCCATTCTTATATTTAGGATTCCAAAAATCAGAAATGGTGTACTGGTTTAGCTTCTTGTGTCTGGACATAAAGCTCTATAATTGTTTAGAAAGGGAAAAACCAAATAGGTCAGGTTGTGGATTATAAAGAGAAGTATATGGTTGATTGTTCTTTCACTGGGCTCATTTTTGAAAAGTAGGTTCTCTAAGGATTTGCACTTCCACTGTTGTTCAGCTTGAATAGGACCAGAATTTTCATCATCTGATAAACCATTAGTTTTCTTTTGTAGGTACTAGAAAAGGCTTTAGAGGTTTGGGATCTGCAGGTCATCCCCCTTGATTCTCCAGTTGCAGAGCCTGCTCAGATCGATCCTGAGCTGGAGAATGGGTTTATCTGTCATTTACAGGATCATTGGTTCTGTATCAGGAAAGTGAATGGGGAGTGGTATAATTTCGACAGTCTGTATGCAGCCCCTCTTCATCTTTCAAAGTTTTACCTCTCCGCCTATTTGGACACACTAAAGGGCTCTGGTTGGAGCATTTTCCTGGTGAGAGGAAACTTCCCAAAAGAGTGTCCCATCTCATCCTCAGAAGCTTCCAATGGGTATGGTCAGTGGCTTTCACCTGAAGATGCCGACCGAATAACTAAATCTTGCAACTCCACAAATGCTCCACGCCAGACTCAGAGAACAAATTGGCCTCGGCAACCTTCAGACCAATTCCTATCCACCGAGGAAGCGGAACTCCTGTCAGAGATGGAAGACGAGGACATGAAGGCTGCAATAGCTGCCAGTCTAATGGATTCTTCCCCAGCCGTGGCTGTGGCCAATGCCGGAGATAGCAACCCACAGACCGAAAGCTCAAACAGCCAAGAGAGCAAGATCAGCCAAGATAATAAAATTGCTTGAGAAAAGTAAAGTACATGTTTCATTTTTTAGATGTTATGTTTACTGGTTGAGGACAATGATCCGTGGATCTCTGTGTCAGGTTAGATAGTTGACTTGCATCCTTGGCGCAAGGTCGTTGCACTTTGCAGCATATACATCTCCATTATACTGTCAACTCCAAATTTAAACTCGAATTGTAAAACTAGAACAAATAAGCTTCCATAATTACAGCTTTTTAAATTTTCGTATCAACCCATGGCTTCATTCTTGGCTCGTTTGCTTTCTACTTGGCAGTTGTATAATACTATCAAATGAGATTTATACGATCAAATGATCTTCAGTCACTTCTGACTTGCTGAGTTCTCGAAGGTTTCCAAGTTTTTCTGCCTGATAAAAACATCTGCTATTTTCCGCTGAGAGGCCTGGCTCATTCATGCGATGATATTGTTGCTTGCGGAGATTCATTACATTAGTGTCTTGCAAAACAAGCTAAGTAGTCTAATATGTAGATAATCAAGAGATAGGGTTTCTGATTCATTTGTTTTTTCTACAACTATCCCCTTCCCTTGTCTATATGGGGATGATCGATATGGGATCACAAGAGGGAAGTAAGACAACACGAAAAAGCTAAAAAAAAACAAAACCCTACATATCTAATAATAAACACTAAACAAGGTTACTTTACATCAATGGATCTACGAGTTTTCATGCGAGCTCTTCACGTTGCATATAAAGGCAAGAAGACATCCGTGTCTTCACGCGACGTAATGGTGAGGGAGAAGATGGTGCATGCGATGGCTGGCCCCGTCTTACGTCATGCACGTGTGTGGGCTTGGGTTAAGTTGGACAAAGTCACCTGGGTTGGTTATCTCATCTAACATATGTCATTTTGCTCCCCTAAAATGTAACCTGGGTTGAATTGAGGAGAAAACGCATTTGTGGGTGAAAGATGAGTTTTTTTGTTTAGTTTGGGTTGAATTGTTTATGTAGTAATCCAAGTTAGATTTTTTTAAAGGGGTGCACTTGCTCTAAAGGTCATGTGACCCAACCATGAGCCCAAATTAATTTTTTATTTTCCTTTTTCTGTGTTCTAAATAAAAAAACCATGCCCTTTTCTCTTCCAAAATTATTTTTGTTTCCTCCTACCCTGGTTTCCAATAATAAAAAACATTATGTTCAACTATATATGTATTTCAAATACTCATGTATTCATAAAAATTCAAATACTTTTATACGTTATAAAAAAATTATACTCAACTATTTATCACTGTTCAAAACACATTATTTTTTATAGCTATATATTAAAAAAAAAAAAATATATATATATATATATATATAGTATATATGTTTCGAGACCACATTTTTATTCTTCGCCTCAGGCTGTTAGATTCTCAGAATTAGCCCTGGTTAGTTTAGATAGAAAACTTCATATATACTAGTGTCATTGTACTATAGTTTCACAGACTTTTCCTACATTGTCTCATATGCAATATGTTTTAGCCCTTTTGTCTCACCCGTACTCTTCTATATCCAACTGTGATGACATAATATAATCTCAGTCAATTTTTTTATTTTTTTATGAGATTATTTTGGTTTTTAAAATATAATCATTAAAGCAACTCAAATAAAGGAGTAAAATCTCACATGACATCCCAGATTGATATATGTGTATTGTTTGGTTGTTTTCATTGTATATATAGACCAATTTCCTTTACATTATAAGAGTGGCTAATTGAGCACATTTTAAGCATTTGAACTATTCCACAAAAGGTTATACTTTGTGATTATTGTATGGTCTCTGGCCTCTTTTTTTTTTTTTTTTTGAAACTTGTTTGTTTCTCTTGGTAGATCATTTTTCATTCATCTGTCTTAATCTTTATGTTGGTATTTTGTTATCATACCCGAGCCATAAAAAAATCTTATGTTTGATGATATGATCTCTAGCTTGTTTATTTTTCTTCGTAGATCATTTTTCATTCATCTGTCTTAATCTTTATGTTGGTACTTCATTGTCATATCCGAGCCACAAAAAAATCTTCAGTTGGCTGATATGTTATTAATACTACCGATTATTTTTTGAGAGAGATCCATACAGTAATAAACTTGGCTTTTTATCTTTCGTCTTTCTTAAAACTGTTTTTCATAAAAGCTGTCATTTATGTCTGCTGAGAGTGTCAAGATGATTAGTAATCATTACTCATTAGCAATATAACAATGATTGACCATATAGATGAATAACTCATGTTATCAATGTATTAGGCGGCGCTTGTGTAACTAGAGATTTTATCTTAGAAAATTGGAAAATCAGTAAGTGAACAGTGGAATTCATACAAAATTTCTTCTGAGAAACATCATAAGTAATACCCTCATAAGTTACACTCCTAGTATGACATTTACTCTTCCAGTAACTAGAAAATAGAAATAGAGGTGGTCACTGACTTGTAGCATCAATTTGGCGGTCAGTTTCTACTGGCTTCGGTCTCTCAGTACTTCCAAAAATACTTGGTTGTAGTGTTGTACATTGTGGAAGAAAATAAAAGAGAGAGAAAAACCATGAATGGGTTTGACACTTTTAGGCTGGAAGCTTGGTCATCAGTCATCACTCTATATATCGGATGAAAAAGCCAAGATAGCCCCATTGTTTCTCTTTTACTGTGGAATCATCTCAGTTCCTCAAAGCTACATCCTTTTTGGCTCTTGGAGATCTGGATTGGATTCAGATTGTGTTTTTGGGTTCTGAGTTCAAATGGGTTCACCGGAAAGATTGTTTGGCCGGAAAAGAACCCTTCATGAGATCCTTGGAGGAGGTCTTGGTGAGTCATTTTCATCTTTTGTGATGATTCTATCACTTTTTTGTATCATGGATTCTGCTCTTTTCAGTTCTTAACATCTTCATATTGCTATAATTATGTCATTCAATATTGGAGTTACTTCAAAGTTGAACATTAATTTGGGTACATGTAGACCTTGGTGTTTGATCCAGTCCAGAATTGTGGTCGGTTGCTTTGGATTTAGGATTTAATGGTTCTGATGAGACTTGCTTTTTGGGGTGATATAGTTGCAGATGTGATCTTGTGGAGGCAGAAAGATGTGACAATGAGTATAATGTTAGTAGCTTTAGCTGCTTGGGTGGTGTTTGAGAAGTCTGGTTATACGTTGCTATCACTGGTCTCTAGTGTTCTTCTCCTCCTCTTTGTCGTTCTCTTTCTCTGGGCTAAATCGGCTGCCATTCTTAACCGGTAATGTGTACTAAATAGTGTGCTTCTTGACTGTTATCTGGTGCCTTATAGCTGAAGACATTGATGATTTGTTCAATTGATGCAAACTCTTAGTTATTCATCTGCGAACTGAACAAAACCATAGATGTTTAAATTTCATTATGAAACCCTGTTTGGACATTATAATTTATGAGAGAGTTCAGAGTTTTTAGTCCTTAATGAACTGTCATACATTTGTTTTCATCCCAAATAATGTCAAACTTTTTAAGACAACTAGGATGATTGATGAAATACATCTTTCAGTTGCAAATTTCGACTTTGTGCTGCATATGTTTCATCAATTACTGATTTTATCAAATGTAGTCGATATCTTATTATGACTATGATTGACAAATGCCATTGTGAACAGGCCAGCTCCACCCCTGCCTGAATTGCAGTTATCAGAAGAAATGGTGAATGAAGCTGCCGCTATCATCCGGACTCGTGTAAATGCTTTGCTTTTGGTTTCACTAGATATTTCTCTTGGTAAGGACTCGAGGTTGTTCTTCAAAGTGGCGGCTTACCTGCTGCTGATTTATTTTGTTGGTGGCTTGACTGATTTCCTAACTTTGAGCTACACCAGTAAGTTTTATTTCATGAGGTTTGCATAATTCAGAATTGAGAATTCAAATGTCAATATTGGTTGATATGATTTTCATTTCCTCTATTGCAGGCCTCGTCATTGTTCTGACAATACCAGCGTTCTATGAGAGGTGTGAAGATTATGTGGACAAGTATGTCATGATGGGGTACAGGAGATTGCTGCAATTGTATGTTAAACTAGATGAAGAATATGTGAACAGATTTCAGCACTTGGTTCTGGAGAAGAAGAAACTAAGTTGATTTCTCAAGGCGATGTGTAGGACATGCGTGTGGTGTTCATTTTCTCAAGTCCTTTTTTGTTCTACAAATTACAATGATATCCTGGTAAAAGTGTTACAAATTTTGTATCTAATCCACAGAATGATTATAGAGAGTTGGTTCTGTACATGTTCACTCCAAACACCAAAATTGGAGCTTTTGTACCTCCAACTAGTAAATATTCACAAATTTCCAAAATATATTTAGTAATGAGACTAAAACCTGAGCCGAGCCAAGGAAACAAATACTCTCAGAGAGAGAACTTGGAACCGAAATCATGACAGCCATGAGTTCCAGAGAGAAACAAGAGCAAAAAACAAACATCAAATTTTTCTAGACTTGGTCACCACCACAGTCGGCTTGCGATTTCTCACTATGCCAAGTCCTAGCTCTGGCCATCTCGACCTGTGTCACCTTGATAAGACTTGCGTTTGAGCTGTGATGCTGGAGGAGGCGGAGGAAGTGACATGGGCTGTGATGCTAATATACCTTTGTTATCCCTTGGATCCATAGCATTACCACCCTGGAATGGCTGTTCCATTGCTTTGTTTGTCATCTGCTGAGGGTTGAAACTCATGCCACCTTGATAATATGCAACATTTCCTTGAGGATCTGAGGAGTTGGTGAAACCATCTGCAGTTCCTTGACCCCCTGGTGTAGCTTGCTCAAAAGGAACACCAGCCTGTCCTGCATTCCAAGACTGTGGATAACCAGGTGCAAAATTCATGTTAGGTACTGAACCTGGGGGGAAACCCAACAAGGACCCCTGTTCTTGTCCCACGTCCTGTCCAGAATCCTGTCGTACCATCTGATAGGGAGCACCATAGAATGGTTGAGATCCATCAACTGGGAAAGGATAGCCAAACTGAAGATTGGGCATCATCTGTACTTGATTGGAATTGATAGGAACTGCATAATTGGGGGGCTGCATAGAATGCATGGGTGGGTATTCAGAAAAGGGAGTCTCAGATGTCATTCCTTGCTGCTTATCTGAAAACTGGCCGGACTCCTGCATTGGAGCACCTGATGAATCAAAGCTTTGTTGATGGTAGAGATTTTGGGGAACAGGCCTGTCAAAGCCTGGCGGTCGGCTGAGATCTGGTGGATTATTCTGAATTTGTCCAAAACCTGGAGGTGGTGTAGGCTGCATGACTGGCCTTGGAAGTGATTGTTCTCGTTGAAGACGAGCTTTGTCATCACGGTCATGGAACTGGGAATTTGAACTAGGAGAGAAGACTGGCCTTGGTGGAGCTCGGGCAGTGGATTCAGATGCCGTAACTTGGTTCTTACTCCGTGCTTCTGATTCAATTCCATCCATTTTCTCCGCATTTGGCTGTAGAAGGTGTGCATGTGTCTCATGGATGTGAGATTCAAATTCACTCCTCTTCAGAAAGGATTTGAGACAATGAGGAGCGGCACAAATGAAGATCCCCTCCATGATTTTAATAGTCTGTATCTTCTGAATACGTTCATCACAACTGTGCAATATAAATCATCACAATTAGAGGTTCACACCATTCATCATGAATTAATCTCTCCTATCCCTTTGTCCAGAAAAACAATCACTCATTGTCAACCATATCCGATCAATTTCTCCAAAATACTATTATACCAATGCAGTGACAATCAGATGTGGAACTCATCCAGTACCATCCTAACAAATGCATTCACATTGTTGTGACATATCTCAACATTATGAACCAATTATCAGCAGTATATAAACAAATTGTCCCCCCTTCAATCAAATTGGTGTACTAAACACGAACGTATCAGCTCCTAGTTCAAATACAATTCACCCTCGAAACCAATTCATCAAACTAACGATCAAAGTGATAGTATCAAAGCTAATAAGTAGAACAAATTTGAAGATAACAGAAGCCAGCAACAATAGTTCGACTCGGTTTATTAGTTGAGAGAAACTTACAGGTAGCAGATTGAATCACTCCTAGCACAATCCAAGCAAAACGCATGTTCACAAGGGCTCTGCAACAACACACAACAAGCTATTCAATCCAAACAAATCCCACAAAATTCAACTTAAAAAACTCATTCAATTTCACATACCAGTCGCCCATAGATAGCAATCGGGAAATCACAGCGGACACAAAAGTGGACACGCTCGCCGAGCTGACGACGGGAGCGGCGGCCGATGGTCTTGACAAGCGAAGCGGCGGTGGCGGAGCCAATGCCCTTGGCCACCGGAAGGTCGGCGAGGACGAGGTGGTCAGGGCAAGCGGCGTTGACGGTCTCGCCCTCGGTTGGTGTAACCTTCTTCAGTCGGATCTGAAGCATCGTCATCAAATTGAATTGAGAAATTGGGGGTTATGAACTAAATCTGGGAAATTGGGAGAAAATTGAAGAAAATAGAGGAAGGGTTTGAAAGAGAGGATGAATTGAACAAGGGAAAGAGTGGGATTTTGGGGTTGAGACGGTGGATTTCGCGGGTTCGAAGAAGAAGGTCTCAGAAAGATTGGATAACGTTTTAAAGGTTATCAATTGGGTTGGGCTCTTATGATTTCTGAAGCTGGGCTCCGTTCTCATCTGGATATTGGTTTTGTTTTACTACTCATACACTCTTCTTTTAAGTACCTTTGTGCTTTGCAAATTCATGTATTACTTTCCCGTATCACTATATGAATATAATTTTTCTCTTGCAAGTAGTGTGGATGTTTCTTCAACGATTTATTAATACTTCTCTTTGGACTCGGATTAGGCTGGTATAGTGAATTTGGTGCTGAATCTGAATATGAATGAATGGTTAAAAGCTTCAGACTATTCATGTGGCTACATGAGAAGTTTTGGATCACATATTTTGAGCGCCAGAGGGCAATATGCATGGTTGCTGATGCTGAACAAAACGTTCTGATATTGGAGATAGTTAAGGTTGCAAATTAAATACAAGAGTACTCCAACGTGGTGAAACAAATATGGTGGCAATCCTGTACAAGAAAAGCCAATCTCTGACCTCCATGGTTAGCAACCCATCACTTTATTTGTTGAAGCTTCTTCAATTTAACGTTTCGGCTATTTAGAGAAACGAGAAAAGACCAGAAGTTACTGCCAGAAAGGGGGAAAAAAAAAAACCAGAAATGAGAAAAGATCAGCCAATTCATCTAGAGTTCAGGACTCCGTCACATAATTAATTGTGGTTGATTTCAATATCAAGAAATGGTTACATTTTACAATAGTTCGGCACAACACAGATCTAGCATATATAGCCATCTGTTCTTTCAAGAACAATCTGTTGATCAGTTTCACCAGCCTGGAAAAAGAGGATTATAGAGCCCCAACTTACATATGCTCTACCTGACATATATACAAAAGTTGGCGAAATGATACTTCATTCAAATGGAAGCAACCTGAAGGCAAAGATCTTCCTGCTTGAACATTGGCTTGGCTTCGAAAAAGCAATTCAACATTTGCCTTAACCTCACAAGTCTGAGCTTGTCTCAACTATATATGCCATATCATCCGTCAGACATCACCCACTGTTTCTATCAGAAGAAGTCGGATTTGACGTGTATGAGTTGCTTCGCATGACAACAGGAGTGTACAGGACTAAAATCCCACCATATATATTGCTATGAAGTACACATTTTCTCTTATTTAGCTGAAAAAGGATAAGGAAGAGTTGGTTTAAATATCTAGTACATAGTTCCTACCTAGACACGGAGAGCAACGCGCAGTGACGAATCACAAGGTTATACCTTTTCATGCAGCACTTTGAAGGTCACTTTAAACGCAGAACAACGAAAGCTTCTTTTTTTCTGAAAGGGAACCTGTTGGCTAGGCACCAAGATAGAGTGAAGCCGTGGATTTTCCTGCATGCCACAGGAATATAGTCTGATATTGCCACAAAAAATTCCCCTGCACAAACAAATAAGGGAAAGTTGATAAGGAAAATATAGATCAGAGGCTAGGGAAAAATTCAGAAGAAAAGAAAATGTGAAAGCTTGCTTTCTTTCGACGTGAAAGTTCATGAAATGAGGTAGGCTTGTACCTGAACTCTTTGACCTAGAACGGAAGTACTCTTCTCCAACTGGATACATACCCGTAGGCACATATTTATCTTGCAGCTGGTGTTCAAATAGCTTCAAAATACAGTAAAAATGAAGTTTGGTCAATGATGGAAACAAATTAGTGCTTAGTGCTTACTATAATGATTAGGAAAAGTAGTAGCTTTTGCAGTGTCTGACTAGACTAGTATGATTTGCAGTAAGGTTTCTAATCTTGTAGCTTCAGAAAACTTAGAAACCCAGTATTAATCAAGCCTTAACATTAGCTAGCTACTTGCTAAGGCAAAGTAAGCAAGTCAATACAAAACTTTAATCTTTTTTTTGTTGTTGTTGTTGTTTCCAAACACCAAGTATAATCAAGTGATTTGAAAGTGCATGACATTCTCAAATTAGAAAAAAGAAAGTGATATGAAAGTGAGCGAGACAAAAAAGAGCTATTCAGGCTAAAACAGACTTACCCCGTCATTGGTCAAAATATTGGCGTTGAATATGACAGATCTTAGGCCACTCTGGGCCGCTCTCCTCGGTGCATCTTTCGCTTAGAAGGGGACACCGCAATATATCTAGCCCATCTAATTTGGTGAGGCGGTGCATAGCTTGGACGGAAGGTAGATACATAAGATTCTCGCAATTGGAGATATTCAAGGAGCGAAGAGATGCAAGGTCTCCCAACCAATCTGGAATAGCCTCCACTCCCTTGAAGGACACTATCGACAAATAGGTCAAAGACGTCATGTGTCGAATTTCTTCAGGCAGAGACTTGAGCTTTGGCCACCCGTAGATAGATAATGATTCAAGTTGTGGTAGAACCTGAAAAGCAGGGAAAGAATCCAGATCATTCCGAAACCGGCCAATTGACAAGGACTGGAGACGGGTGAATACGTATGGGGATTCCATTGCTAACCCACTGGGTAGACTTGTTAATCGAGAACAATTAGTAATCCACAACTGACGGAGGGATGTGAGCTTGTCTAAACTTGGTAGACATGTCAACCGGGAACAATCATGAATCCACAACTGACGGAGGGATGTGAGCTTGTCTAAACTTGGAACCGTCTCTAGATGAGGACACCCACTAATTGTCAACTCCTGAAGAGAGACGGGGAATTGAAGATCAATTTGTGAACTTTCACACTCGCAGATTTCCAATCGGCGGAGGGATGTGAAGCCGCCGTGTAAAATTGGAAGAGACTCTGGACTGCTTACAAACAACTGCTGCAGACGTGCAGTGAGAGTGTCAATTGTAATGGATGTTACCTTGGGGCACTTGGTTATTCTCAAATCAGAAAGAGAGGAGCAGCAGCCTAGCCCACTCGGTAGGCTTGCCAACTCAGGACATTGCGAAAGCACCAGTCGGAAAAGGGATGGGAGGCCCTCTGATGGAATTGGAATGGACGTTATCTTTGGGCAGGTCCATATTTCCAATTGTTGAAGAGATGTGCAGTATTGTAGCCCCTCAGGAAGACTGGATAACTGTGGACAGTTAGATATATAAAAATAGCTCAGAGATGGGAGACCTCCGTGCTCGGGAATGATTGGAATGGACACTAGACTCTTGCAATCAATTATATGAAACCGCTTGAGAGAGACTGGGAGCAGGCTATCAGGTAAATACCTCAGCTTAGGACAGTTCTGAATCCACACTTCCTCAAGAGATGCGCCGCAGTCAAATCCATTGGGAGCAATGCAACTTAACTCATTACAATTCACCATCTCCAAAGATGCCAAATTCTTGTTGTTTCTTAACGTCCCTTCCGGCAGACTAGCAAGTCCCTCGACATCATGTATTGCCAGATGAGTGAGACTAGTCAGTTCATTGCTTAAAATACTTGCTATTGGTATGCCACTGTCCACTTCTTCTATCTTCAACCCTTTGAGAGATGGAAACCGACTGGGAGTACTTCTCAGTTGCTTACACTTCGAGAGTGTCAGCTGCTCAAGGCAAGGAAAGGCCATTAATCTTTTTTTTGTTGTTGTTGTTGTTTCCAAACACCAAGTATAATCAAGTGATTTGAAAGTGCATGACATTCTCAAATTAGAAAAAAGAAAGTGATATGAAAGTGAGCGAGACAAAAAAGAGCTATTAAGTCAAAGTAAGCCTTACCCCGTGATTAGTGAATATCTTGGTGTTGAATATGAGAGATCTTAGGCCACTCTGGGCCGCTCTCCTCGGTGCATCTTTCGCTTAGAAGGGGACACAGCCAGATACTTAGCTGATCTAATTTGGTGAGGCGGTGCATAGCTTGGACGGAAGGTAGATACATGAGATTCTCGCAATCGGAGATATACAAGGAGCGAAGAGATGCAAGGTCTCCCAACCAATCTGGAATAGCCACCACTCCCTCAAAGGACTCTATCATCAAACAGGTCAAAGATGTCATGTGTCGAATTTCTTCAGGCAGAGATTTGAGCTTTGGCCACCCGTAGATATATAATGAATAAAGTTGTGGTAGAACCTGAAAAGCAGGGAAAGAATCCAGATCATTCCGAAACCGGCCAATTGACAAGGACTGGAGACGGGTGAATACGAATGGGGATTCCATTGCTAACCCACTGGGTAGACTTGTTAATCGAGAACAATTAGTAATCCACAACTCACGGAGGGATGTGAGCTTGTCTAAACTTGGTAGACATGTCAACCGGGAACAATCATCAATCCTCAACTCACGGAGGGATGTGAGCTTGTCTAAACTTGGAACCGTCTCTAGATGAGGACACCCTGTAATTGTCAACTCCTGAAGAGAGACGGGGAATTGAAGATCAATTTGTGAACTTTCACACTTCCGGATTTCCAATCGACGGAGGGATGTGAAGCCGCCGTGTAAAATTGGAAGAGACTCTAGATTACTTAAACGCCGTGTAACCTTATTGAGACTTAAAATTTGCAGTAGCACTAGCAACTACCTGAACACCGATACAGATGGAATATTTCAAACACTGAAAGTTTGAGTGAAGGAAAATTCATCTATATATCTATAAATTAATTCAAGATCCATGCCACTGAGGAAAGTTATGAAGAAGCACTCATGTGAGAGCATTATTTGTAAAAAAATGTACGTAGTGTCAAACTGTCAATCTAATCCCCTTCTCTTTTTTTATTTTTTTTTATTTTTAATTTTAAAATTCCCTTCTCTTATTGTTGTTAATAATATACATCAGAATTCAGTGTAGATGAATCATCTACCAGAAAAGAAAATGCAAGAGTACGTATATGTCTGCAAGCCATCCATCATTGGTGAGGAACTTAGGACAAAGATGTAGCATTTGGCTTTGCAAACAAATGATGATCGTGTGACAAGGGAAAGTTAAATTCTGGATTATCACAATTCATCAATATGATGACTACGGAAAAATGTGTAATCCAGAAAACAAATGCTAATTATTTCTAAACTTTTGAGTTTCCAGTGAGCAGTTTTCCTTCCTTCAGTGGATCCTTCTCCTCAGCTAGCTAAAATATGGGAGAAAAAGGTTTGTCGAGGGCCTTATTAGTCTCTAACACAACTATTGTTTGCTCTAGATGCTACCCCTGCAAACAAAATCCACTCTCTTGGCTTCACTTCTCATTTTGATTCTAAACCTCTCATGAACTTCTTAGCCTGCCAGAAGAAAAAGAGATGAGAAAAGCAATTCAAGTTACGTTGAGAAACGAGAAAGCCATCTACGAAACACACAGCTTCAAATATCAGTTTCGATAAAGATTTCATCACAATTGGCTAGGAGAATTTTCTGATTCCATCACAGAATATAAATTATAAGCTGCAGTTCAGACTGCTACTAATAATGTGAAATTAGAAAACCAGTGCAGCTAGAGACCAGAAAACACAAAAGGCTGAAGAGATATAGAGAAGGAAGGTTTTGAAAATATACCTGCTCAAGGGTTAGAAACATGATCACATTCCAAGATCCTAGCCGACTATAATATGCAAAGAAGCCCTTGTAAAAGGCCATAGGTCCCTGCAAACAACAAATCTGTAAATAACAATATTTACACCACAATGACAACACCTGCATCTTTTGTTTGGATCAAAAATTAAAATGTAAAACCTTTAACATTAACAACTCACCCATAAGGATACATAAAATATTAAATTTGGATAACATCTGAACTTTATAAATACATAACGAAGTTTAGAATTTAAACGTTATATATGGGAAGGAATCGTTCATACTTCGTTCGTCAAAGTTTTAACGAAGCAATCAATCGTGTTTCTGTAAGCACCAGAATTTCCCATCATTCTTGACTTAATCTGAGAAAAAGATGAAGAGTAAGAAAAATAAGTTAATATTTTCAGGTCGTATGCATCTAGAAATTTCCACATATATTATAGATAGATTACCACATCAACTGGTGAGCCGATGCAGACGGCAAAGAAACCAGCCCCCAGACCAGAAAGAAGATGAGTGCCAACATTGTCCTTAAACCCGGGAATTTTCAGTAGTGTCTGCATAGAAGTTTTACACATTAAAATTGAGTAACAAGAGTTTTATTTCCAAGAGGGAAAAATTACCATTCCTAATGAGTTTACCTGCTTCACTTGATCATAACTGGCTAGTTCAGCAGCATTAACGACAGAGTTACGTGTAACGTTAGCTCCATATCCAGTCCAGAGAGCCTTAACTCCCTCCTGATTTTTTTTTTATCAAAGTATTAAAAGTGAGAAAAAGAATAATGCAATGCTGCTCCCTGAATTTTTTTTGTAATAAGTTTCAGTATCAGTGCACAACCTTTCTCACGATGGTGGAATACGCGTTCAGTGCGCCGGAATATCGCCTTGGAACGCCTGGTGGTAATCTTCCCTCGGATTGAAGTCTAACTTTTACAAGATCAGTTGGATTTGCAATTGTGATCGCGAAAGCACCTACTCATAAGAAAAGTACCCACTGACATCAAATGAACAGCAAAGGACTCGGCAATCATATTTTCTTTATGGTACCAAAATGTATCTCGTACACTCATTTACAACTGGACAAAAGTTACAATTTATTTGAACTAAATTTACAACATTAATAATGAATTTACCATATATGTTTTACACATTTACATATATTTGAACCAAAATACTATATCGACAATAATTTTTTCATAAACTTGTAATAGCATCCACAACCCGGCTTAGTTGCTCACCTGTTGTGAGGCCAGCTGCAATTTTCTTGTATAAAGGAACATCTCCAACGAAGTCATTCCCCACATATAAGGTCTTAATCTGTCAAGCACACAATTCATACGTATACTAATATCAGATACCAAAAACCAAAGAAAAGAGACCTAAACAATCTGCATTAAACAAAAAGTATCGAGACATACAGGTTCATACAACGAAATTCGCAAACCGCCATACACGCACTGGCGATGCAGCCCGGCTGCAATTCCTCTCCATAGTGAAAATAGACCTTCTTCCCGAGCCACAGTAGCAACAGTGCCCACCATGCCCCTGTATTTAGGTAAGGCCATTACATCACCACCCACAACCGCAACCCTTTGGAGCTGAAGCCTGACTTTAGCGGTGTCGAACGGTATAGTACAAAGCTGCACCAAGACAAACCAAACAAAATTGTTGATGTTTGATCCACAATATAAAAAGATCAACCTTCAATTCTCAAAGCCACAAAAACAAAAGTATGAAAATGCATGTTATCTCACTTGACATTTTGAATTTGATATGAAAATGAAGTGCGGTCAGTCTGATCAGAGCTAGAAAGAGTGAATACCTCAGCAAAACAAGCGGAGAAGGCGCTGCTGGCATAAGTAGCGGCGAAGGAAATTTTGGGTTTCCTGCTGTTATCGGCCACCATGATTGACTGAGCTGCCGGACTGAACACAAACCAGGTGGAATATTGATAACAGTAAGAAGTAGAAGATAGAGATGATCAGAGTTTTAATAGTTTCAACAAATGAGCTATTCTCGGAAAATAAGAAACAATTCTCCCGACGTTTTTGGGATACGGTTTCCTCTCTTCGCTTCTCCTCGTCACATCCTCATGCAGAGAGCACTTTTTTTTTTACTTATGCGCCTTTGGCAATTTGCTGCACCGGAAGAATTTATGCCAATTGTTTCTCTCCACGTCGCAATACGGGGGTAAGAGAGTAATATGAAGAGCCGCAACTGTGGATGGTGATTGACGTGGCAATATTTTATTTGCTCAGATTGGGGATACCAAATGCCTGAATGTAGAACTGAACTAGTAGATTTGCTGACTAATTAAACCCATAAAGGCCAAAATAAGGAAAGAATTAGTACTAAACATACCTATAACTTATCTAATAGATGGGTTGTTTAGTCAAGGACAAGTGTTGTCCGATTCATAATATTTAGGGTGGACTAATGTTGTTGGATCTGAGATCGAGACGGATAAGGTAAAAAACAAAGATGGATAAGGTAAAGATTTGAACTGTTTTACTCTTGTATTTTCTCGTTTGTGAAGTAAAAAAAAAAGTTTACGACGGCAACCAATACTAGTTAGAAAATAAGGAATTGTTTATGAATGAGTAATATGTGATATATTTAAGCAACAAGTACAGAGTACATTCGAATCGTCTTGCAAAGCTTGCACATAGAAAAGCAGCACATGAATGAATAATGCAGAACATACATGGACAAGCAGCTACAACTTCCGTTGGCACTTGCACTCGACTCTTCATTGGTTTTGAAGGTGTATCACTACACAAAAGGCGGACAGGGAGCATAGGGCTGAACAGAACATATTCATGTGCAGAATGTGTTATGTACATGAGATTGAGTTGATAATGCGAGAATGATTTACTGTATTTTGATTCTCTGATATAGACACCATGCACTATAGCCATTGATTTAAACCTTTGCAGTGTCCCAAAATGAGAGGGGCTTCAATGCTTTGCATAAGAATTGCATCTACTGCTACTGATCCGCCTCCCAAATAATGGTCCAAGATAGGGGATACATAAAGGCATTGGATCAAAGCGTTTGGGCGGAAAAAAAGAAAAAGAAAACAACAATAAGGTTAATCAATTCAATGTTCAACTCTATACCTCTTCTTTGCATCACTGTGTACAAAATGACACCAGTAGAAGTGAGTCCATATCCCAACATCCCCATGAATGACAACGGGAAGATTTCTAATCCAGAAAACAAATGCTAATTATTTCTTAACTTTTGAGTTTCCAATAAGCAGTTTCCCTTCAGAGGATCCTACTCTCATCTATTATATGGGAGAAAAAGGTTTATCGAGGGGCTTATTACAACAACTATTGTTTGCTTCAGATGCTACCCCTGCAAATTAAATCCACTCTTGGCTTCACTTCTCATTTTGACTCTATACTTTTCACGAACTTCTTAGCCTGCCAGAAGAATAAGAAATGAGAAAAGCAATAGTTACTTGAATGAGAAAGCCATCTACGAAAGGAACCATTCCAGATCTATAGGACAAAACACAAACATACACACCACACACAGTTTCATAGATAAGTTACGATGCTAAGATTTTCCGATTCCACCACATAAATATATAATCTGTAAGCTGCATTGCAGACTTCTACAACACCAGATCACAGACTAGAAAACACAAAAGGGAAGAGATATAGAAAGAGAAGGTGTTGAATCATGTACCTGCTCAAAGGTTAGAAACATGATCACATTCCAAGATCCTAGCCGTCCAAAATTTGGAATGAATCCCTTATAGAAGGCCAAAGGTCCCTGCAAAACAACAAATCTGTAAATAACAAATTCTTCTTGTGAGCCTCTTCAATTAACAAAGAGGTATAACGCATTGTGACATATCAAAGACAGAAGGTCGTCAAACCCTACTCCTGGAGAACACAGATACACTGGCAATATATACAAATGACATGGAAACTAAATCACCTACATTTTTGTTTGGAACAAAAATCAATAGGTAAAAGTTTTGAAATTAACATCGATGCATAAATAGTCAATTTGAACAACTAAAGGGTACGGGAAGGAGGCGTTCATACATCATTCTTCAAAGTTTTAACGAAGCAATCAATCGTGCTTTTGTAAGCAGAAGAATCTCCCATCATTCTTGACTTAACCTGAGAATAGATGAAGAGTAAGAAAAATAAGTTTATCTGAGGTCGTATGCATCTAAGATTAAATGAAAATAAACCAGTACATGAAATCAGGTAACCATATCATTTACTCCATACTTCACCGAAATACATTAGCCATCCAAATTTACCTTTCTGATCAAAGAACAGTTAACAACTTGATTATTGCTTGAGCAAGAGTATAACATGAAGGCAAAGGATAAGATTATCAACATAACTACTAAAAGTATTAACTACGTGATCCTGCATCAGCATTAACAAGTTTAAGAGATGTTTTCAGCTAACATATGTGCCTTTATCTTTGTTATTAAGAGCAACGACAGCTATGCAATAGAAAGCAGGGCCTACTTTACTAAAGATCAGTAAGAAAGATTTCACACGTAAACATAGATAATAGATATATTACCACATCAACTGGTGAGCCAATGCAGACGGCAAAGAAACCAGCTCCCAGACCGGCAAAAAGATGAGTGACAATATTGTCCTTAAACCCAGGAATTTTCAAAAGTGTCTGCATAGAAATAATCATACTCATAAAAAATGAGTAAGAATTTTACTTCAAAAGGATAGATGACCATTCATGATGAGCTTACTTGCTTCACTTGATCATAACTGGCTAGTTCAGCAGCATTAATGATAGCATTACGTGCAATGTTAGGTCCAATTCCAGTCCAGAGAGCCCCAACTCCCTCCTGAATTATTTGCATAGCACCCACATTAAAAGACATAAAAAGAACAATTCAATGCTGCTACCTGAAATTTCTTTAGGAAAATGAATTCCAGTATCAGTGCTCAACCTGTCTCAAGATGGTGGAATACGCGTTTAGTGCGCCAGAATAACGCTTAGGAACACCTGGTGGCAATCGTCCCTCAGCTTGAAGTCTAACTTTTACCAGATCAGTTGGGTTTGCCACTGTGATTGCTAGAGCACCTATTCATAAGAACAGTAGGCTGACATTAAATCAAAGTGCAAGGAAAAAGCATGATTACATACGACAGTTTCTTCCTTCCCTAAACTAACAGAAATAAACTTAATAGCAATAGCATCCACAACCATGGTTAGTTGCTCACCTGTTGTCAAGGCAGCGAGAATTTTCTTTGTTAGAGGAACATCTCCAACAAAGTCATCACCCACATATAAGGTCTTAATCTGTCAAGCACACAATTCACATACTAATATCAGATACCGAAAAGCAAAGAAAAGACTCCCAAACAACCTGCATTGAACAAAAAGTGCCGAGACATACTGGCTCATACAACCCAATTCTCAAACCACCATACAGGCACTGACGATGCAACCCGGGTACAATTCCTTTCCATAATGCTGATAGACCTTCTTCCCGAGCCACAGTAGCAACCGTCCCCAGCATGCCCCTGTATTTAGGTAAGGCCGCTGCATCACCCGCCGCCGCAACACCTTTCTTTTGGAGCTGAAGCCTGACTTTAGCAGTGTCCAACGGAATAGTACAAATCTGGACCATCAAGTTAATCAAAATCACACTCAAAACAATACATGCTTTTACTACAACTGTTCAATTACAACAACTTAAAACTAATCCTCAAAGCAAAAACTGATGTTCTTTCATGCACAACATAAAGATCAACCTACAAAATTCTCAAATCAATTTCAAGAACCATAGCTTCTTCTATTTCCCATGCACAATTTCTAGACCAGACTCCTTGTTGACTATCAGATCAAATCGTTGAAAACCCAAACCGGGTACGAAAATGAAGTGCGATGAGAGTGATTACCTCAGCAAAGCAAGCGGAGAAGGCGCTGCTGGCAAAAGTTCCGGCGAAGGAAATGTCGGATTTCTTGTTATCGGCCACCATGACTGAGCTGGGATGACGTCAGCAACACTACCCAGGCGGGATTGAGAAGAGGAAGAAGACGAAGATTGAGATGATTAGGGTTTTAATAGATGGAAGAGAGAGGGCAACCCAAATTGGGCAAATGGAGCGAATCTCGGGAATAGCAAAAAACCCGTAGGATTTGGGTTGTCTCCTCGTCACGGTCTTCATCCTCATTTATTTCCTCTTTCTCTTTCTGCATTTCCCACCTTTTTACTTCTGTGCTTATGCGCCTTTGCCAATTTGCTGCACCCACCGAACTTCTCCCAATTGTTCTCCTCCACGTGTAAACAGAGGGGTACAACAGTCTTTTGAGAGCCAACTGCGGCGTGGTGATTGACGTGGCAATATTCGATTTGGAAAGATAGGAATACCGGATGCATGACTACTGTAGAGGAGAGACAAATTTGGTGACACATTATTAAACCTGTAAAATGATGAACTAAACGTGTGTATTAGAATTTGGTGATCGAATAAGGATAAATACAGTGTACAATAGTTGGCATATAAATCGGATAATGATTTTTGGAGGCCTACTTTGGTGGACTGATTTGATTAAATTACGAATATAAAGCACAAAGTTAAACTCTTTTGCAACTTACTTAAACTTGAGTATAATTTACGTATCTGATGGTATATATGTCACATAAGTTCACAAAATTTTATCTATTTAGCAACAAAAAATTTTCTCGTCTAATTAGAACAACTTTTAAGATTTTATTTACTAATGAGGCTTTGTTTTGTTTTTGAAGAGATGTGTGATAAAATAGTTTAAGGTTCACATCCAAAATCAATTGACAATTAACGTAGTGGCTTAAACCTTTATAAACAAATATTCCTAATGTGAGATCGATATCTCAACCGTGTGATATGTTATGATCAGTAGCTTTAAGAAAAGTGAAACCAAAGATAAGAATATGATGGAGTCCGTTTGGACTCCCCACTTTTGTCTAGGAAGCATAGTGGCAAATACTTCATGTCAAGTAGACTGATGCAAAGGTTCTTTCGGAAAACAAAGACAAAATCTTGTAATAACATGGCACTTTAGTATGTTAAGATCGATGTACAGGTTACGTTTTGGGCGTTTGGCCAATGCGACAAGCACTTTAGTATCCTATTCCATTCCCCTACCAACCAATGCATAATTCATGATATTGAGGAATAGCTGTTCAAGTTTGCAACTTTGTTCAGGCCTTTGGTCTTTAGATTGCACAACTACAGGCCTAAACTAATTCAGCAACAAGCAATTCGAGTCTTCTTGCAAAGCTTTCACATTGGTTTTCAATGTGTGCGCGCACTACAAAAAAGGCGGATAAGGAACATATAGGGCTGAAAATAATTCAGGTGCTGAATGTGTTCTGCACAAGAGAGATTTGATTGTGCCAGAATGATTTACTATATGGTGTCAACCGTATCGTATTCAGGAGATACTTTTGTTCTTCCTTTTTTCGTTCAAGCTCTGTTTAATACTTACAACTCATTCAGATTAAACAAAGGGGCAAACAAAATTCTCATGTATGTGTGATATACTTTGATTCATCTGATCGATATAATAAGCATACACTATATCCATATTTGATTAAAATCTTGGCAGCGTCCAAAAATGAGTGGGGGTTCAATGCTTTGTGTAAGAGTTGCATTTGCTGCTGCTGATGAACATCTGCAGGTTATTGTTTCTTGGGGAAATTTGTGATCTACTTCCCAAAAAATGGTCCAAGTCAGGAGGGTGCAGAAGGGCATTGGCTCCGAGCATTTGTGCCAGAAAAAAGAAAAAAATTATGGTTCATCAATTCAATGTTCAACTCTATATATACCTCTTCTTGGCTTCACTGTACAAAATGACTCCAACAACAGTGAGTCCATAGCCCAACATCCCCATGAAGGAAACAGGATTTTTAAATATCATAATTGAAACAACCACTGCAACAGCCCCCTTTGCATTCCCCAATACCTGTTCAAAATAAACATACAGTTAAAACACAGGACACAAATGTGAAATGATTGAGGATATTCCTTTGGCAACTTCAGTAACAATGCCAAATGGTTCCTCAGATTGTGAAACGAGGGTAATTGTGATTTACCTGGAGGGTCAAAGCGCTTGTGTGTTTGGTGACCAAGAAATTGGTCAAGTTCACAAAATAAGCAAGAGAGGAATTGAACAAGAGGTACCATATAAGTTTGATATCTTTTCTGGCAAGTTCTAGTGTGACCCAAACAACATTCTTCTCCATCAATATTGTTGCAGGAAGCAAACAAATTACAGCTATTGGTGCCATGTATAACAGCAAGTTCATGGAGTTCAGCTTTTCCCTGCAGAAGAAGATTGGAAATTTGGAATCATTCGTACTAGTCTTAAAAATTGATCATCAACACCATGAAGAAAAAACGACATTGAAGAACAGAGGAAAGAAATATTACCCATCAGAAGAAAGCAAAATTTGTTGAAGCACTGACTTGAATGCCCTGGCAGCCGTAGCAGTGATACACATAATAAACCCAAAGAGCTGGAAACTCGGTTCACCCTACAACCAAAACAAAAGTTTCAGAGAGGGGATGACTGCAAACAGCACACTCACAATGACACACACTCACAATGACACAATCTCATCTTGAAACATATCTCATTACAGTTCAAACGTCTTATGCACATAGTTTCAAATACGCAGAACAAACATCACAATGTCATATTCCTTTATTCTAGTGATGTAATGAAATAAACCAAGACTACGTACTCCACAATGGGTAAGTTCACACATTTTTGCTGTTTCTTAAAAATATGTCATTTCTTTTTTATAAATCGATACGTGTGAAAATGTGATTCATCATTTAAGTTCTAACTAAAATTCACAGCAAGTATGAAGCATCGTTTAAGAATCATGATAGATATACAATAATGCTGTTGTGCAAATATGAATCTCACTCACGTTAACAATTTATCCACCAAAAAGTGGCGGGTAAGCAAACATTTTCAGTAAGGTGCATATCCAAATAGTAAACACTAATATATTCGATCACCAGAATAATCCAAAGTATGAGGAAGGGTAAAAAAAATAATACTTACCCCACTAGCAATGATGACTCCAGCAACGACCGGAATAAGGGTGCTGTACGTAACCCACTCCTCCCTCTTCTTGATCATCAAGAAAGCCAAAACCGCCGTAAAAAACGGCGTGGTGGCGCCAACCGCCTGGTTAAACGACACCGGAAGGTACCTCAACGACACGTTCCCGCACACCACCGAGAAACAAAAAACGACACTCAACCCTGCGATCTTGGCCAGCTGAACCTTGGACTTCAAGGGCTGCAAAGGAGCCACCTTCATCAACGCTATGGCCACGTAGCTCAGAACACTGCACGCCGTCATGTGACACAGCGTTAAAAAAATCGGGTACTTGAACCCGTAATTGCTGAGAAGATATTTGTTCAGGAGTAGAACTCCGATGTTGGAGCCATACCACGACGCAACCCACCCGATCGTCGGCCATGGGATCGGACTCGGGTCTGCGGCGGTCATTGGTTTTCCAGAATATCAGATATTTTGAATGAACCAAAGTTTGTCGAGAAGGGAAAGAATATGAGGAAGAAGTTAAGGTGGAGGTCTGAAACAGAGGATTAAGAGCCGTGAGGGTAGAGGGTCCTATGTGGAATGTTTTGGTTATCGGACGGTGGCTGTCGACGGATCAAAATCAGGTGGCTGTCATGAAGGCGCAGCGTTTTGCACGCCAAAATAGAGGACCTTTCAGCGTTTAGGACAGTGAAAGAAGCAGAAAACGCATTGTAATGACCAAAATAGACGTCGTTTATTGAATACGAAAAAGTGGGGCTCGCCGGCTTCGGACTCTTTGTGAAAGGACAAACGCCGGCAACTTTGGGTTGCTTTTGGATTTGGAGTTCATGAGAATGTGTGAGCCCGTGAAATTACAGGGTTCATGAAGTTAGGTTTGAGAGTAGAATACAATTAGGAAAGATAATAAATTTTGCTATAATTTTTTTTTTAGAAAAACATTTTGCTATTTTTGTTTATGTAATAATTGAGCTTCAACTTTCAAACACTTTCTTACCAAAACATAAGGACAAACCCGTCTTTGTTGGGATATCAAGATCCACGAGAGTATTTCAGCAAAGTCTGTATACTAACTGAGTAAATGTACTACTAACTTGTTAACGTAATCGAGACGGCTTGTTAGACTAGAGGCATATACAAGATTAGCAATTTTGGTGCTTGCAATGCGCTTTTTCATGTCCATTTCCTATTTCACCTTCTACTGCTTTAGAATATTTGAGTGAAATTAACATCACATATTCTCACATACATTCTCTATTTGCATAGGATCCATAGAAAAAATAAGAGCAAAACTGCCATGCTAGATTGCTAGAGCGGTAACCAGGCTGTTAAGCGGTCATTTAGTTTGTTAGTGGTTGTTAGGTTTTAGCGGGAAGGTGTTCTTGTACGTTTTGTTACTTCTCAACACAGCTATATCTCAAGCTATCAGTTTCACTTTGGGTCTGTCCTTGTGTTTTTCTTTTTCATACTGGGGTTCTACGGCATAAAAGATCTTCCATTCTGTGGTTGGAAAGCTCTCAGGGTTGAGTTCTGAGCTAGTGACCACTTGAAACCTAAAAGCAAAAATCATCATCGTCGTAGACACGTCTTTTGGTCCTTGAGAATCTCAACCACTGCAAATATGCCTTCAGTCATGAGGTCCATTAATTCTGGGTGTATTTGAAGTCTTCGTCATCTGGGGTCCTAATTCCATTGCTTGGTTATCCATGAGAGCTAGTCTGGAATGTGGTAGGCTTTGAATGTGTGGTGTTAGAGAATGAGGATCCTGAAAAGTGAAATAGCTAGAATCAAAAGGGACATCTCATGAATGATGATAATTTAGCAATTGTACTTGTAAGACTGAAAGTAATTGATGAGTGCTGCACAAGATTATTGTAAGAAAGATAGAGGAAGTTTAAGGATGAGCGACTCAAACATCAAATTTCTGCACCAGATCTCCCCAAATGTGGTAACATACTGTGAATAGGTACCCGTTAGACTTACAGATGATCTGAACTGAGAAGATAAGCGAGGGAGACTTCGAGTTTCATGAACTAATTGCCTAGTTCCATTCTGGATAAGAAATGTGCACATGTGACATGGCTTTTCCATTATAATCATGAACTGGGCTCGAGACTTATAGGAAAATAGACTTTCACAGCCTATGAAAACACCGTTCTGTTCAAACCAGTACTATGAATCTGGCTAAAGCTCCTTGTTTATGGTATAAGCATCATAATAATATTTCCTGCTCTCTTGCAGGATGGTCGACAAGAACTTGGACTGGTGAGACCAAAAATCAGATTCATAATGCATCAACCATGTAGCAAAAGGTCAATGAACTATAACCTGATGTATAGGTAAACAAGACAACAGAAAAAATGACCTAGTTTATTTACTTGTTCGATCACATTGATGTACCAGAGATTATGTCACTTCCAACAGGCAGGAGTGTGAGAAAGCATTCGTCCAATGGAGCACTGTTTTTGTGGATATGTTTAGAAACAAGCGATTCTGAGAGATTACTATAAATTCTGCGAAATGACTATAAAATGCATGAACGCACAGCTGCACAATTTTTTAGAAAACTCCCAAGAAGATCCATAGTGAGAGATCAGAGATGTAGAATAGTAGAGCATCTGTTCTAAGGAGAAGATTCATAACCCCACAAGCATAACATATAAATGCAAACTCTCGGTTAAGTTGGTTAAGAATCTTTTCAGACAATACCGATAACCAACCATACCATGTAAACATATGTGCTACAACTGAAGAAAATGATGGGTATTTTTGACATGAATGATACTACTACCTCATCAAGAACACCATTGTAAAACCAAACATCATTTGCTTTATGATTCATTCAGATTGATTATGCAAACGATTATGGTCAAATGCAAAACTTCCAAGAAAAGGATTTGAACAACACAATAAGTCTAGCAACAAACGTTTAGATAAATAACTCAGGTTCCTCAGTACATAGTTTTGAAAGTTTGAATCTAGACGACATAAAAGCAAAAAAGCAGCTGCTGCACTCCAAATCAAGTCGGTCATCTACATTAACCTCATCCCTGCACCCCAAACAAACAAAACGACCTGTTAGATAACAAAGATATGAAAAATAGCCTAACATCATTTCATAATTATTTTGGTTAACACGCAATAACCATGCGGGACTGACAATCTATGTAAAAAGCAATAACATTCAGTAAAATTGCATAGAAAAACAAAGGAATTGTCAAAACAAGAAAATGATACAAAGAAATATCAACAAATTGAGAAGTAGGTAGAAAAGCTAAACTCCAGAATAAATAAATACAAGATCACCATCCCCTTCATTCTTGCACTTAGTTCAATGCCTAACTATCCAATCAAACCTGATACAAACCTATCTACATGACCCACTTGCATCAAGCAACCGAATATTGAGTTATTGAAAATATTGATTAAACCACACTGTTCAAAGTTTTTCAAGTTGCAACACCAAACCTGTCAACCAATACCTACGAATACATAAACCCAATAGCTTTCAGTAAATACACAAGGCATACCAACTAATGATTATAACTTGTCAATTGAGGAAGACCAAGCATGGACTATAAACAGTTCATGGACTATAACCCTTCTACGCATCTTTGATCAAAGTTGGCTGTTAGATTACGTTCCTCTATAAGAAAGTGCTAGTGTGCAGTTTGTCTGAAAGCTAAGCTAAGCACATAACGTATTCATTGGAACTCTACTTAAATCACTTTGATCAAGAGAAATTGAACCCAAACAGCTGAAACCACATTCTCAGCATTCAAATTGTATTACCTCAAATACTTAACACTCAAAAACACACACATAACTCAAATGGAAACAAAATAGTACCTCAAATGTTGCTGGGATACATGAAAACCCTGACTCTGCATCCCTGCACAATCAAACCAAAATCCCAAATCAACAAAACTGACCCTCAAACAATTACACCAACCGAATCGCCAAAGAGCCAAAGAGCTTACCATGGACTTGGGTGGAAGATTGGAGGTGAACTTGGCGCGAACGACACCAGTGTTACCATGAGGCCTAGAGACCTTTCCCCAAATGCAACGGTAGTGGCTGCCGTTCTTCTTTACCTTAGCCTTGTAAATGTAAGCCAGACGCTTCCCGGCGTACCAGGCCACCTCCTCCTTGGTGTTGACGTTCTCGATCTGAATCAAGGACGTGTTTGGGTACTGATTCGACTTCGACCTGCACAAAACCCAAACTCAATATCCAAACAACCCATTATCTCACAATCAGAGACAAACAAGTAGCTAAGTGCTTGCGTTTAATACCTCTTGTATCCGAGGACGGTGCCACGGACGTAGAGTCTGCACAGAAATAGAGAAAGTGAATTAGATTTTGATGTGTGGAATGGGAGACACACACAGAGAGAAAGAGAGATTGAGTACCTGACGCGCTCTCCTTGACGACCCTTCACCATTTTCGGACGAATGAAGCTGCGGCGGCTCTGGAGGCTAGTGCTGGTGTGAGGCGGAAACCCTAATACGAAGACTAGTGGAGGAGAGGGGTTGAAAGTTATATATGGCAAGAGCCGCGAGTGGGTACTCTAGGAATAACTCTCCCTATTATGAGCCCGGAAGCCCATTGCTCGTGGAATTAGGTCCAGGCCCACTAGTAGATACGAATCCTCTTCTTTATATCAAGACCCAAAAGGGAGAGTTTTTCGTAGGGAGCTTATAAATTGGTTAGACATTATCATGCTCTCAACATGAGAGTTAGTGACTATTTCGTGTTTAATTTTTTCAATAAATGTTAGGTGGACCAATTTTTTATAGTATATACATCTCAATCCATATCGTCATGTCATATCTCACCCCAAACGATTGTGTCACATCAGTTGCCATATATGTTAGATGTAGGCGAAAGAAATTAGATCAACATAAAACAGTAAAACATAGCAAATAATTGAAAGTCCAAAAGAAAACGCCGTAACGATATGCGAGAGAAATGCTTTGGTCACTATATTCAAGTTCACTATTAATTACTGATTGTCTGTCATTAAACAAGTAAACCGTACCTCAAACTTTTCAAGTTCAAACTTACTATCCCTTCTCGAACTCGTTTATGTCCCAATTTACAAAACATTCTCAAACTCGTTCAAGCGCGGCTCATTTAGGTCTTGAACTTTAGTATGTCGATGTTGGGGACCCCTTTTGCAAATGTGCAACTTTGCAAAATGGTCCGTGGACCTCTAGTTGATCACCGGTTAGTCGCTTCCCGCTCGTTATGATAGGCAGTCGACACTCGACACGACTCGTCTACGACAAAACCAACCCCCTTCTGATAATGTCCTTTGACTCGAGCCTTACTCGCTAAGCAAACTCACCCCATTATTACTAGTCAGATTCCAGCTATTCTCTACTCCCTCACAGAAACAATGGAGCAGCCTCTGCTGTCAGGTACATTCTGATCCCCACTCTTCAATTCCCTCAATCAATCGAATTTGAATTGTGGGTTTATGATTGATTTTCTTTTATGGGTCTCTAATTTGGTTATTGATTTTAGAGCAACGAAGTGAATCGGGGGAGAAGTCGAGTGAGAACTGGAGCTCCTACGAGTACGTGGGGAGAACCGGCTCTGTGATTCCGACGGCTGCCTTGGCCGGAACTGAAGTCAGCGTTGAAGAGATACGATCTGCGGCGGCTTATTCCGATCACTACCCACCTTCTCTTCATAGCGCTTTGGTTGGTTCGCCGGAGCCTGATCTTGATGGTACATATTTTTTCCCAATTTGATAGTTCAAATACAAGTTTTCAGTTTTGATTGATGGGTGTTGATCATTTACTGAGGTTTATGTTACAAAGATTTGATATCGGTAGCTTAGTTTCTTGATTGTTTTATGTCTATTGTCTTCCAAGATGTGCTTGAAGAGAAATGTACTTGATTACAGTAGTTGGTTTAAATTGGGACAAGGAAGGATTTCTACTTAAAAAGGTTCATACAGAATAATGATGCCCAAGTTGAATGAACTTCATGACATAAGATGTTGGATTCAGTTTCTCATTTGGATCTTTTGGTGGGGAAAATAGAGGGTTATGATGGTAGAAGCTGTGCTGTATCTTCGATTATCTTTTCTGACTGAATGTAATGGATAAAAAAATTGTGGTTCTTTGTTGCAGAGCAAGCTGTTGTTTACCAAGGTGGATATGGAGGACGTCCTGGCAGCACCACAAGTGAGCTTCATAGGTACATTTCACTGAATGATTACCAGGGGTTCAATGTCATTTGACATTTTGAACTGATTATTTGAATTGACTGATGGAATGTGCTAAATGTTATACGGACTTCCAATGAATTTGTAGTCATATTTCCATGTCTTGTTCTTCAATTTCAAAAACTAGGAAATGGTTAATGTTGATAGAGACCCTATTGTTCAGGGAATTGTCCTTTTTTTTTCTCCTAGCATGTTGTCATTGTATTCAAAAGGGAATTTATACGACCTCTTTTCATCAATCTTCCTAGGTCTAGCCTTATTGTTCTTTTTAGTTTTATATATAAACCAAAATCAACAATTTCACATTGCCGATAATCCGTAAAAATTATGTGCATATTTTTCTCGTGCTCAACTTTGAAGTGTTAACATGTCAATAACATTGAGTTTATCTTATCTAACACTCAGTATTTATGCATAGGCAAACACTGGATGAAATCGAGATACGAGAGTTGCTCATTGATCATGTTGGCCATAGATGCTGTTGGGGAAGTCGTCCTGCTCGGACATGGAAAATTCAAAAAGTGGAAGATTGCAACGTATATGTGGGAATACTAGATACCTTCATTGAGGAAAGGGAAACTGTAAGAGAAACAGAGCCATACCTTGGTGGCAGTATTGATGGAAGGGATAAGGGACCAGAACTGGGAATCTGGGAATTGGATTTGAAGTTTCAATTTCCTGTTTTATTTGTACCTCATAAAGAATCACGGGAGATAATTCCTCATTCAGAGTCCATTGCGAAATGCTCAGGTAACTGTTCTGGTCTTTTGGAACCATGGATTTGGAATATTAGTGAAGATAAAATTTTGACTATAAATGTTTCAGTTCTACTCTTACAAAGTTGTCGCAATAGTTACAATGAAATAAATGTTTCAGTTCTACTCTTGCAAAAGTTATAACAACAAGTTCGAAATATTTACAGGTTGTGCTGGGGCAGGGGATACTGTCTGCCCTTCATGCAATGCAAATCAAGAGCCTGGATTCTACAAAGAGAACCAGATGGCTCAGTGCTCGGCTTGTCATGGAAGAGGATTACTTGCTCATAAAGATGGATCTGACTCAATGTAAGATGCTTTATATTTACTCATCTCATTGTCATTAGAATCATGATCTTAGTCTATAATAAGAGGATCTTCCAGCCAAACCCTTTCAGAGTTCATTCTCTCATGCAACATTCTCTAATTTAGCCATGTGAAAAAAAAAAAAAAAATTGTATCAAAACGGCCTTTTTATTGCTGAACAGGATACAATGTACTAAAATACTGTACATCATTGGTTTTGTCTATGCAGATGTGTGACTTGCAACGGGAAGGGACAAATTCCTTGTGCAACATGCGGATCTCGTGGTTTGATGAAATGTTTGACATGCAAAGGCAGTGGTTCTCTTCGTTCCCGCAATGTTGCCCTTGTTAGATGGTATGTATGTTCCTTCTTGATTCACATATTTCCAGATTAGGTCCCCTACAAAGATGCTCACTATATCTCTCAGAAAGTTTTTGCCACACCATTTGAAATGGTAAAACTTTGTACACATACATATTATGGAGATGTTGAGGAGTTCCTTCTCTGCTATTTATTGTTCTATTTTCGAGGTTACCAACTGGAGATGAAAATCTCTTAGTCCACATTTAGTGCACCCTGCAACCACTAAGTTTTGATTTTGTCCATTTTCTGAATATGTAAGAACCTCCTGCATGAAAGTATTTAGTGAAGTAAAAATTGAATATCTGTGACAGGAAGACACTTTCAACCAGAAAGGTAAGTGCAACAAGCGGAGCAGCGTCTGTTCCCGACGAAGTTTTCCACAGAGCCCAAGGAGTCCAGTTGTGCAACACACAGGCATATCAGTGCACTCCAGCCTTCTTTGCCGACTCTTACTTTCTCAACAAGTTCTCATCGGAAGTGATTGCTGACAGAGCTCATGTGCCTCCCTCTGCTAGGGTCATAAGCGAAAGGCACACCATATCCGTGGTTCCTGTGACGCGTGTCACAATGGCTCATCGCAGCCGACTGTTCAGTTTCTACATCATTGGGTTTAGCAGGGAGGTGTATCTAAAGGACTACTATCCCTCTCGGTTCTGCTGGGGCTTATGCCCGTGCTTGGAGTGGTTGAAGTTGTAAACGTTCCAGATATACATATTGAAGAGTCGGACAACTATACTGTATCATCATCATCATCCTATCATAACATATTTACTGGTTTTGGTGAGAATAAAATAATGCTGCTACATGAGTGTAGAAATTTGAAAGGCACTGAGGAATGGGGAATAATATACTTATGTATGAGATTCGTTTTCACTGTAAAGTCTATTGTAGAGTCGTTTGTTACCGTTTGTCAAGGTCTTGAATTTCTTAAATACTATGAAAATGGAAGTTGGCCAAACTCCTTTTGTGAAATTAGTTATTTTTTTAGGAGGCCAAGTCAGTGTGCAATCTTAACCTAACTCTTTATGGAGTTGGTTCTTGTTGTCAAATAGATGTGATGTAATGCTGTGGAGTGTTGAGAAGCTCAGAAGCATTAACTTTGACTATGACGGTGACCCCAAAATCTGAATGAGCCATATAATACTCGGTTGGTCTTGTGGACCATTGAGAAACTCTTCCACTTCCAGCTCACAAGTCGGCCACCATCTTTTGGTTATTGGACCTCACTTTCCAATTCCTCCTAATTCAGTTAAAATTCCCAGATTCACACAGACTGTGTCACAGAGCGATCATAGTTTTGGTCCTGTTTGATATAATACATATAAATTGAAGGGTTGGCATTCTGGCTAGAGAAATTTTGGTACATTCAGACTCACAAAAATTCAGAACTCATATAATCACCAACCAGCTATTCATTTATTGATATTTAGAATCGACAACTATGAAGAAACAAATCATTTTCGAGTCCGATTATTGAAAAGGAATGTGTTCGTGGCTGCTATATTGATAGACTAACAAACAATTAGTGGAGTTGAGGCCTGCGTTCACCAACCCAACAATGTTCTATGAGGCGTGTGGACCCTAAATCACTTCAAATCATTTGGTTGTCCTATGATTCCATTTCTAGCTCATCTTTTCTTTCACTTTCTATTAATTTTTCTTTTGGGGCAAAAAGTCATATTCTATTCCTAAGCTAAGAGGACAATTATACAGAAGAAAATTGGAAATACCAGGTAGACCCAATCAAACATTCTGAGTTTCTAACCCAGACAGTTGAAAACATAGTTCTTGTTGTTCATAAGGAAGTACACAACGTAATGGATCTAGTTTACTTGATTACTTTTTCCATTAGAATACAGAACCCATTAACTATATAACTCAATGATGTGCGATATATAATGACAAATTTGTTCGTATGATATTCACTATAACTTGCATTTTCTTTGTCACCATATTTCTGAGTTCATCTCATGAATTGGGATTTGTATGGTAGTCATTCAGCAAATTATAGCCATGACATGAGAAATAGTTAGTTGCATGCCCACTAAAACACAAAAATCAAACCATAATGATCGTCAAATAATTTTGTGAATGACTAGACACCACAGTCTTCTTCCTAATGCATTCTTAACTTCCACCAAATCTTTTAGCCCACTTAATCTTAAACTTCTTCCACTATGTTTTATTTATCAAATTCAAATTGAGCCTTATTTTTTTCTTTTTTAAATACATGGCTGGTGCGGTTACCCTCAAATATTCATTGACGAAACTGTCGAATACAATTGAGATATTAAGTCCAAAGGTTGCAACCATTTAGTTTTTTTTTTTATCAATTAAACAATATAAACATTACGAATCTTTCTTGAGCCGAATTCACGATATCTTATTTACAAAAGATAGACTATATCACTATACCAAATGGTACTTAACTATTTAACTAAACAAATGTGAAACGGAATATAATTTGGTCGACGGCATAATCAAAATATCCTTAAAAATTATTTTTTTATTTTTTTATTTTGTGTGGACTATTAGTTTCTTATTGGTTATGATGGACCAAAATGATGATTCCTTGCAATCCCAAAAAACGACAGAACGTGCAAGCTCGACAGTCGACACACCGCGTCGAACCAACTCATCCATTTGTCACCGCCTCATTCTGCGAAAACCGGCACGGTCTGCTGGTGAGAGCCATCATCACCTACAGTTCTGCACCAAACACCGGTATGAGTGCCTCCCTTCGAATCAAACGGCTATGAACTCAGAAGAACGTCATAATCATGTTTAACGGTCGCATTTTTCACGTCGGGACAAAGAAGAGTAGCAAAAGCCGACGTATTGTGTCGTGTCGTATACGGGGGAAGAGGCTCGTGACCGCGCCACGTGGCGTTTGAATTTTCTAAATGGAGGAATGTGGGGGGGTACGTGGTTGATGAATAGCAGGGTGGCAGCTAAGCAAGCGAGGACCCAGGAACGTTCCAAAACTTGGATACAGTAGCAGTAGTACTACTAGATTTGCACGGCAAAATTGTACTACCCTTCTTGGTAAAACGTGTTCCCCCGTATTATATATTTTGACTCACGGGTATATACTGTATATTCACATTTTTTTCTTTGATACATGGGCAATGTTACTTGCCCTCGCAATGATTTATCACCCATTATTGTGTGTGGCCGATTATAGCCTGAAAAATGTGTATAAGGACATAACTTATCATTTGTGTCGTATAGGAGTGTTGCGTAATGTATATGAAACTAAGTAATCCACTGATTTGATTTGTCCAAACTTTTTTTTGTTTCTTATTTAAGTTGAAAGTCGTACATATCTCTCGATCAATTGTTAGCACTTACGTCTGAAATATTTATTTTTATTTGAAAAGATAGAATCATAGTCGTTTCCTGATTAATCTTTAACCATTACATAAAAATGTATCAAATTCGAAAGATAAACGTATCAATAAACGTTGTAAATAAATAACATGACCTATTTAAAAATGATCAAGCCGTATATTGATTCAATATAATTGATTGCACACAATTAAACTCTTTATTGGCTATCTTCCACATCTCAAGAAAATTAATTGATTCAATATAATTGATTGTCTTTCTCCTTCCCACTGGTTCAAGGCAATAAATTTCATAACAGATTCATGCTCCCACGTCTTAATCTTGCAACGGGATCACGATATTTGATGTATATATATGCATATTGTACAAGTAGTCGACACTAACTGAAAGCATAAAAAGCATTATTCCCTATCGAATACAATTAACAAGATCTCTAATGTGTACACGCACAAGGCAAAGCATGCAAATCAATCATTTTCATTTGTGGTTGTTTCCACTACGAGGCTCTTTGATGGCTTGAAATGAAGTATGAACTACTCGAAATGACAGTGGCCATGTTTAGTGGATCTCTTTCTTCATTAACAACGTTATTAGACCCCAACAACTATTAGTCTCATGCTACACGTACAGCATAAATTGAACATGAAAAAAATAAAACTGGTACCTTTCTTAAGCCTAAAGGCACATAACACGTACCAAACTTGCCACCCCTCACATGGAGAAATACACAAACGTAGGGGATGGTTCCATATGAGGAACCAAGGGTTCACCTTCTATTTTTAGCGATTGAGTTTTTTTTTTTTTTTTAGTGATGAATTCGTTAAATGTAGTTCTCTGGGTAAGTAAAATGCTACCAACGTATATATCATAGCGTTCTTAAAATATATAACAAAATTTCCTTTAATATAAGAGTTTAACCTAAACCGGTTTCTTTGGTTAAGCCAAAGAATTTGACATCACGTCACTCTTAAGTTCACTTGTATCCATCAAATTACTAGAAAAGGCTAATTAACCTTATATTGAAATGCTCACTAGTTAAAGTATCACTCAGTTATACACATTTGCATATTGAAGCATGTAAAAGTTGTTTTAGATAACAATAACAATAATAACAAGACTTGATTTTCTCGAGCTAATATTTTGTAATATAACCAACGTTATATATATATATACATATATATATATATATATATATTTTAAATAACGAGAACTAGAACGACAACTCTCACGTCATAATTATTAACGAAACCTCATAATACAAGGTGAAGACGTTATACTTAAATCTCATATTGTAAGAACACTCTAAAATAATAATATTAGGTATGTCTACAAAATTAATAAAATTTCAAAATACAAAGAGTGACATATCAAGTAATTTCCAGCTCAACCTTAGAAACTTCTCCAAAATTTTAAGTTTTTGATCTTTTTGCAACCTATTTTCCTGTTAAGATGTTTTAAAAGCACCTTTATCATTCATCAATCTTAGCCACTGTTAATGCATAGATTAAGGATGTACTTGATCCCCAAATGAGCCATAATCGCCGTCATTTCTTCATAACAAATTAAATTTTACCGGTGCTTAACTAGGAAATATTATCGGGTAAAATAACCGAATAAAAAAAAAACGTGCCTGTACTTGATTAACCCTGAACGAGATAGCACAAGAGGAATGGTCAATGTTTTTGCGGGCCCAGCCCGGGATTTTTCACTAACCAAAAAAAGGTCCGCACCGTAACAAACTAGCTAGGGCTAGAATCGTCATTTGAAGTGTAATATTCAAGCTCGCCGAAATATAAAAACCGGTCTCTATGTGAGAAAGAAGAAAACGTGCAGATCCACCATTAGAGAGAAAGAGAAAGAAATAGAGTTACAGAAATTAGTGGGGGATTATGATTATGATAATTGGATTGTATTAAGGAGAAGAATAATAATAATTCCCATCTTCTTCTTCTTCTTCTTCTTCTTCTTCTTCTCTTTTTTCTTTCTTCTTCTTCTTTATATAAACACCTCCACCTTTCGCTCCTGGGCCGCGCTGGCCTAAGATTTCGGACCCGGCAAAAAAAAAAAAAAAAACCAAAATATCGAACCCAACCGTCGCATTTCTTTGTTTCTTTCCTCTGTATTGTTTCTCCGAGAAACCACGAATCCGGCAACGTGCGTTTCTCTTTCTCTCTCTCTCTCTCTTTCAAACACAAACAACGTTAGTGCCGGCCGGTAATGTCGTCGGGTGGCCCAACCAGCTCGACCAGCACTACCCCGACCGCCTCCGCCGCCATCGCGCTGCCGACCACGACCAGACGACGTGTCGCTGACGGTCCCATGGACGCCTCCGCCGTGTCCACGGCCGTCCCGACCAACATCAACAACGTAAGCAAGATTAACCAGGACCTTGTCGTTTCCTCCTCGACGGACGAGGACGAGGAGAGCGACCCTACCGGAAACGGCGGCGCTGTCTCCGGGTCCGGGTCCCACGTGCACAGCAACCATTATTCTCCGGTGATAAAGTACCTGCTGCTTCGTAGGAGAGTGTTCTTTTGTATTCCCGAGGCGTGGCTGTTGTCGGTCCGGTCGGGAAGGAGCCTCGGCCGGAAGATCTTGGGGACGTTAACGTTGATGGCGGTTGTTTCGGTGTTCTTGACGTTCGCGTTTTTAGGGGGACACGTGGACGTTGGTTATGGGGTGAAGAGGACGGAGGGGAGGCTTTTGATTCTGAAGACGAACAATGATGATTGGAAGGTGGCGCAACGCGCCGTCGCGGAGGAGGACCAGGCCGCCAGGCCTAAACGTATTTTCGAGAGACTGTCGTTTTCGGAATCGGAATCGGAATCCTCCATGCCCAAACGACTTTTGGATGAACACAATACGGTAAGTCGTTTTTCTTCTTTCATTTTTCAAGCAAAGTTTCAATTTTTAATCTCTGGTAATTTTTTTTTCTTTCTACTAATGAGGGATTTTGTTCCTTGTGTTTTCTGGGTTTTACCCAGAAAGAAACTTTTGTGTTGTTTATGGTTAAAGGTTTTACCTTTATGCATTTTTTATGGGTTTTGAGAGGTTGATTGCATATGTTTCAATTTTGATCGACTTCCTTTCTGGGTCGCATTTGGGTTATAACCAGAAAAGGTTTGTTTCTTTGTTAAAGGTTTCACATTTGTCACCAGAATTTTGGTGCAGCCTCCTTTGATATGGTTTAGTTGAATAATTCAATGGCTTAATTTGATTCACATGTTTCTTCAGTTTGGGTTGATCAGTTTGTCACTTGTGGATTTAATGCTGTGATTTATTGGCATTGATGTAGAAATCTACTTTCTTTTACAGATTCCAGGAATATGGATGAAACCAAGCAGTGATGATTTTAATAAATGCATAACTCGACCCAAAAATCGGATCAGTAAGTTTCTTGTTGCATTACTGAATTTGTCAAGCTTGTTTTTAGGTTTAATCAACTGTTATCTTGACTTTTGCAAATATTGATTTCCCTGCAGGAACAGGATCGAAAACAAATGGCTATCTCCTTGTTCATGCCAATGGTGGATTGAATCAAATGAGAACAGGGGTAGGTTCCTTTCTCTAATCATGCATATAGTAATTTTAAATTGTTTACACCCTGATTTTTGAGTTTGGCACCAAGTGTTTTGGAGCTGACAGTGCCCCAATTGATGTTACAGATATGTGATATGGTAGCCGTTGCAAAGATAATGAATGCCACTCTGGTGCTTCCTTATCTGGATCACGAGTCTTTTTGGACTGATCCAAGGTACTTTTCTCAGCTATTTTGGGTTATATGATGTGAATTCCTAGTTCGTCTGTTTCCTTTGAATTGATCAAATGCTATATTCTATGTGCAGTGGTTTCAAAGATATATTTGACTGGAGACACTTCATAGAGGTGTTAACAGATGATATTGAGATAATCGAGTATTTGCCAACCCGTTATGCAGCTAAAAAGCCCCTTCTGAAGGCTCCCATCTCCTGGTCTAAGGTTCGGATTTTACTTGAGAATGTTTAGGACATTTGGTTGGTTGTGTAGTTTTTGGAATCATATCTAATACGATGCTTCATATGCAGGCTAGTTATTACAGAAGAGAAATGATACCGTTGTTGAAAAAGCATAAGGTTATAAAGTTCACCCACACTGATTCGCGTCTTGCTAATAATGGACTTGCAAGTTCCATTCAAAGGCTGAGGTGCCGTGCCAATTATGTGGGTCTCCGATATACCAAGGAGATTGAGGATCTAGGGAAAGTTTTGGTCAATAGATTAAAGAAAAATGGCAATCCATATATTGCTCTTCATTTAAGGTACCTGTGTTGTATGGATTTTCATAGTATTATCTAGTTTTGTGGTAGGTTAACATTTTAACCAAGTAAAATCGTTCTTGATTGCAGATATGAGAAAGACATGCTTGCTTTCACTGGCTGCAGTCACAACCTTACTGCAGAGGAAGATGCAGAACTTCGGGATATGAGGTACAATGTTAAACATTGGAAGGAGAAAGAGATAGACAGTGAAGAGCGAAGACTCCAGGGTGGATGCCCATTTTCCCCTAGAGAGGCAGCCCTGTTCCTCAAGGCCATGGGTTACCCTTCGACAACAACAATATACATTGTTGCTGGGGAGATATATGGCAGCAATAGCATGGCTGCATTTCGCTCGGAGTATCCTAATGTCTTTTCTCATAACACTCTTGCAACTGAGGAAGAGTTGGACCCCTTTAGGCCTTATCAAAATCGCCTTGCTGCCTTGGATTACATTGTAGCACTAGAGAGTGATGTCTTTGTATATACATACGACGGAAATATGGCGAAGGCAGTACAGGGACATAGAAGATTTGAAGGATTTCGGAAGACTATTAACCCTGACAGGTTGGTGGTTTATAACCAGGCATTTTATGTGTTACCTCTGAATTTTCTACTTCTTGCTTTGATTTAGTTATCTAACATACCATAATTTTCATTTCAGACAAAATTTTGTGAAACTGGTCGACCTATTTGATAAGGGTGATATATCATGGGAAGAATTTTCTTCGGAAGTTAGAACTCTGCATTCTGATCGGCTGGGAGCACCATATGTTAGACAGATAGGAGAGGCACCTAGGTTGGAGGAGAACTTTTATGCAAATCCTTTCCCTGGTTGTATCTGTAACAATTCACAGGAGCAAATTGCTAGCCTGAAATCTGACGCGAGACGGAGCATAAGGGTTTCATCGCAAAGATAAGGTGTTCGAGTGATAATATGTGGCTCATACTGTAAAAAGGACATACCATTACCATTCCTCAAGTGGCAGCAAGCTGATATGGAGTGCTTGCTTGCTTAAGACAGAAACTGTACTTGCTGATTGAGCCGAGAAGTTCGGAGGCTTCTGTGGTGATTCAGCAAGCTGATATGGAGTGCTTGCTTGCTTAAGACAGAAACTGTACTTGCTGATTGAGCCGAGAAGTTCGGAGGCTTCTGTGGTGATTTGCAGTACATTTTTCGGTTATGGTGTACCTACAAGCTACAGGCGAGGAGGACTTGAAAAGTGATTCAGAAATCAGAGAAGGCTGGGGTGGCATATAGTTAGGAAAAAAAATCAGTTAGTTTCATTAGCACAGAGGAATTGCCGTTGCCCAGAACGGAGTTACAGTAATTCATTGATTCATTATTCTTTCTTTGATATGCTCCAAAAACTGTGAGAAACGAGCATGATTGTGAAACCGAATGTAATTTTATACAAAGTTATAGAAGACCACTCTTTCAGTAATGTCCAGTCTTGTAAACTACTAGCTTGATCTGAACTTGTATAGATCCAATCAGCCAAAGACATAAATTTCCAGCCATATCATATAGGAAGCCTTAACAAATTCAATAACCGGAGGGACAATGGATATTGAGTAAATCGTGGTACTATTGCAAGTAGTTTAAACTTTAAAAGCTACTCCTACAAGATGAAACACAACAATGGCCTGCTTAAGAGTAATGTGAATTGAAATGCCTAGTATACAGTTGATAGTTGATACAACCTAAGTCACATTTCTTGATAGACAAAATCTGTTGACCATAGCCAACACAATAATCTTCATTTGCTTGATCCATCTATGATTGATCCATCCATCTCATTTTGTAACATATGATGAGGTTACAGACTTTCGAATCAATATACCACTGAGCAGTAATATCCAGGTCTGCAATTGCCATCTCCAACCAGACCAAACGAAGCATAAGCAAAGCTCCGCTAAGAAACCTGCCAAAACTATGGATAAATCGAGTATGATACGTGCAAAACCTTGGTTCAGCAATCTTTACTCCATTAGATATCCACGCTCACCAAGAGATAAATTTTATACTTCACTAAAAGATCCGTCTTGATTATGCAAATTTAGTATCTTTGTATCTTATGGATAAGCTTGGTTCAAGTAATAAACTCAAAACACTTCTATCAATCCTGTGAAAAACCAAGAAACCTATTGATAAGCTTGGCGACTGGTGTGGCATCACCAGGATGGTATGGAATGAGGGACTAGTTTCATATCTGCTATAATGTGTCGAAGTGTCTGTGGGCGAGCATAGTACAGATGCTTCCTGTCTGCTAGTTCTTCTACCAACTCACTTTGATGGTTATCATCAAATCTTCCTTAACCATAACAATTAAGGGCTTCCAAAGCCTCAACGTCTCAAATATGCTCCCTGACCCTGCATCACAGTAGACTATAGGCATACAATTGGTCAGAGAATCCATTAACGCCTCTTGGAATACTGCAGTTCAACCCTCACACTAAAATGTTGGTTTAAAAGTCTCAGTAATTTTCTACCAAGTTATAGAAGACCACTATCAGTAATTTCCAGTCTTTAATTTTCTCTATATATTCAATCCACCAAAGACATAAATTTCCTGCCATACCACCTCGGAAATCTTAACAAATTCAATAATTGGAGGGACACTGGATATTGAGAAAACTGTGGTACTATTACAAGTAGTTTATAAGCTACTCCTCAGTTACAAGATGCAAAACACAACAATGGCCTGCTTAAGAGTAATGTGAATTGAAATTCTAAGTATATAGTTGATACAACCTATTTCTTGATAGACAAAATCTTCAGCAATGACAACAGCTGTTGAGGGCTTGGCTCTGCACTACCACATTGAAGGTACATAAACCTGCTCTTTGAGATTTTGAGTTGCACTTTCAGTTGGAAACCCTCTAACAGCACCAATTGTCCACTGTGATATAATTCCTGCTGCAACTGCAAAACGAAGCTGCCTTTCACAAACATCTTGATTTTCATACATCTCGGGGAAAGTAGTCAACTTTCTCATAATTGCTGCTACAACAGCATCACCAGAACCAGTCCTGTCGCAAGTGAATGGAGTAATGAGCACATCTTCTGTTCCAATCACAACACCATCAAACGAAGGGGAATAGTAATGAATTCGAAGCGTCCCATCTGTCACAAACAAAAACTTAAGTTTATCATGCCACAATGGAGCTATCTCTTCCGGAGTGTAATGGTAATAATCTCTCCGCTTCTTGGTCTGCTCATACTCCTGAGCATAATACTGCGGCCTATAATTCCTCTTCCTCACATAATACTCCTCATCCAAAAGAAACTCCAACTCTTGCCTCGAAACCTCAATTACATCAGCCTCATACCACGCCTTCTTAATGAACTCCCTAGTCTCGTCACGCGACTTCCACAATGGCAACGGCAAATTCAAGTCGAAAAACACAAGGCCCCCAAACTTCTTCGCATAAGCTATAGCCCTGTAAAGGGCTGGTTGCATTGGCGCTGATGTCAAAACCTCTGAAGTAAAATGGAACATTCTAGCCTGCATAACACATCAAAACCCTGCTTAAATCCTAAAAATCCACACCAATACAATGTGATTCAATAACAATCCTATTTCGAATAAAATGTATAATAGCATCTACTCATTAAGCACACGGTGTGCTTTTACCTCTTTAAGCACGGCGAGGTTGAGCTCTGACCGGAGCAACGAATCCTCGGCGGACTCTTTCACCGTCTCCGTCCACATTCTCTCATCGTCAAACCTAATCTTCATGTAAGTCCTCGCCGTCTTCGCATCCGCATCCACCTTCACGCCACGTGTCTGAACATTCTCCTTGTTCATCATCAACAACACTTCACTCCCAAACTCATCCCCTCCGACTTTCCCCATAAACGCCGCCCTCCCGCCCAGCCGCACGTGCGAGATCGCCACGTTGGACGGCGAAGAACCCGGCGCGCGCGAGAACTCCGGCGGGTCCCACTGGAGCATCTTCCAGTGGGAGTACATATCCGGGTGCATCGGGTTGTCGGAGACCCGAACCGTCGGGACGAACTCTTTCTGCGCCGCCCCGAAGCAGCAGACCAACGGCGGGTCTTCGTAGGGGAAGTCGATGCCGTCGTCGTAATCTTCCAGCTCCGAATCGTCAGATTCGGGTTCGGGTTCTACTGGGCCTTTTTCGATTTCGGCTTTTTTGGCGCGCTGGGTTTTCTTCGGTGGTGAAGGTGAAGCGGAAGTTGAGCTCTTTTTCCGGCCACGGCGAGCTGG
The DNA here is from genome assembly GCA_034370585.1 of Fragaria x ananassa. Classification (NCBI taxonomy): domain Eukaryota; kingdom Viridiplantae; phylum Streptophyta; class Magnoliopsida; order Rosales; family Rosaceae; genus Fragaria; species Fragaria x ananassa. The sequence goes on from CP139753.1 coordinate 6,632,555, forward strand.
CTTCTTGGGTTCTTCGATGCTTCCATTGTCTTCGCCGGAAGATCTGAGTGGGTTTAGCTTCTGAGGTTTGAAAAGTTGAAGCTTGAAGAATTGGGGGTTTAGTGTTTCGTAGGGTTTAGGGATTAAGCTTCTGGGGTTTAGGACCAGTGGGCGGGAGAGTTGAAATGACGCCATTGTTGATCTGAGAGGTTCAGGGTTTATCCATCTTCGTCTTTCCTCTGTAAAATTTTATCCGGGTTGTGATATAATTGGGCTCTCAGCGTCGGGTCGGGTCGACATTAAAACGATTAATTCTCGTCACTTAACCAAATGAATACGCTCCACGTGGAGAGTTGTAAACCGTTTAGATCAGAGATTATGACGTCACTTACATTATTGCTTAAATCCTTTCCCGGTGGCTGAAGCAGAGGTTTTAGTTTCTGTGATGTCGAAATCAAAAAAGCCAAAGCTTTAAACGGAGAGAACTAAGTCCATCTAATCTCGCTGGTAAGGTTTGAACTTTTACCTGATTAAGCAATATGTTCAATTTTGATCGCGTTTTGTTAACAGCGTTTGAATTTTCAGTTTTGTTAGTTTGCTTCAGAAATCAGACTTGACTTTGCTTGCTACATACTCATATGATTTGGGTTTGAATTTTGACCCTTTTGTTAATTTGGATTGAAACCCTTATGCAGAAGATGGGTTTATGGACTTTGATTCAAGGCATGTTGTTATTTGCAAACGGATTGGCGATTCTGAATGAGGATCGGTTTCTAGGTCCGAGAGGTTGGACCATGCTAGAAGTTCAAAGAGGGAATAGGAGTACGATGAAGGGGCAGCTTATAGGGCTTATATATGCGTGCCAGTACTTCAGATTTATTCTCATTCTCATCAACTTCATAACTATTATTCTCAAACTCATATATGGTTGAGGCCTGTGTTTGTATTGTAGAATGTTTGCAAGGTCTGTGTTTGGTTTCTTGGGTTTTAGTCCCAAATGAAAATTCAGGAAAAGAGTTATATGATCCGTTGGTAGCTCTGCAGGGTTGTATGTGTTATGGGTGTGCTTTGGATCCATGGCTTTCTTTGCGCAGAGTTTTGAATTGTGTAGTTGTGCTAGTTATGTAAATTCTTTCCTTGATCAATCATGTTGAGGAGGGATTCAAACTCAGACCTTCATTGAGGTAAATGCTCTGATGAGTCTGATCTACTATAGCTACAATTTGGTGGGAAAATGTAGTTGCTATGGTTGTTTTAAGATGCTGTAATCTGCCAACAAATTTGTACAAGATTAGAATGGATCATGATTGTGCATCTGTGCCAGGTTACCTTGTGTCACTAATGAAGCTTAAGTTTGCTGAAGTTGTGAAGCTACATTCTAATCTGCAGTATGACAATCTTTTATAGTTTTATTTATCTGAAAACAAACTCATTACATACTACTGATTACTGAATGTGAACAAAAAACAGTACAGCGGTTCCAAAATCTGAGAACTTATTCAACTGGGATCATAACCTCATTAGTCCTAAATGCAGGCAAAGTCCAAGGAGGGTTAAACCTTGCCAGCAAGTACTCCCCTATAATCTTAAACCCATCTTTCTCCAAAGCCCTCTTCAGCTTCTCCACCCTATCCTCCACCACCTGCTCCGACGCTGATCCTCCAAAAGTCACCACCCCATACTTCCTCCCACCCTCTTCCCTAATCACCACTCTCTCATCCACCGGCTTCGGCGCCTCCTCCGCCTTCTGATACTTAGCAGGCAGCAGGAATTGCATTGTCACCGTCTTCGCGTCTCCGGCTTCTTTGGTCACAACAGGAGCTGTCATGGCGATCTTCTCAGCTGTGCTCTGTTGGGTTATGACTGGAGCTGTCATGGCTATCTTCTCAGGCTTGGTGTTCTGGGGCTTGCCAAAAGCGCCGATGTAATTGGCCAGCACCGAAAAGCCACCGTCTTTGTCGCCCTTGAACACTGATGGATCATAGGTCACCTGAGCTATCACTGATGGTGGATACTGCCGGATTTCATAATCAGCTGTGGATTTAAGGACCTGGTATTTCGGGGTTTCTACACAAATTTTTCCAAATACCATGCCCATGTTGGAATTTTCGGGTTCTGTTTGTGGTTTGCTTCGGAAAAATTTGAGAGAATGTGGATGAAAATTTGCTGTGGATTGTTGTGAGAGAAGTATGCTATTTGTATTGATGCTTTGCTTGGAGAGGAGGTTCACTCTTTTCCTTGCTTTCGTCTGATGGAATTTGCTTGAGGAAGAGGGTGGAACCGTGGAATTGTCCACTCCAGAACGAGTGGCTGATTCTGGTTTACTCGTGGACACTCTGGCCATCGTTTGGATGGGCCTATTTCTGGGCCTTCTGGATCTGGAATTGAACACTAACCAAAGCTCCGCTAGTCCGACTTGGATCTGCTCTCTTCACCTCCATTCTTACCAAATATTCCTTCATTTGGTCATCTTGGTGCATCATATTGGTGAAAATAAGCACTTCCCAATTCACATTCCTATACATATCAGGAAAACGACTTCCCTTGTTGATCATAACTGGAAATGCTCATCACCACCAAGTACACTGCGGTTTTCCCACATTTAAATGCTTATAGACATCACAAATTATGTTCATATATGATTTTTGAGGGTGTCGTTTCCCATGGACATGTCCTCTATCGTTATCCTTGCACTATGATTTTCCGTGAAGAAAACAATGGGGAATTTGAATCTGAGATGCTTCGTCTTTTTTTGTTTTTTGTTTTTTTTTCATTTCATTGATTGTTGATTCTAGTATGTTTCTCTCTAGATCGATGATGTTAATAAAACTACGTTATCTATCTGCAACTTCCCAGAATTTATTCCGGGAACTGAAGATACTATCAAGTTACTGAGATCTCATCGCTTTTTTTATAACCTGCATTCGGCTTTTAAATTGTACCGTTTCGATTATTTGTATCTGTATTTTTGTTGTGAAGTGATAACTGTGTTTGTATTCCCTTTATTTGTGGTGGGATGTTTCAATTTATACTGGCTGGAGAGTATGGAAAAACCTTATCGTTCAAAGAAAAAGCAGCAAAAATAAAAAGATCTGGTAAAATCATCCTCAACAGAGATCAGCTTGCTTTCTTCTCCCCCTTTGTGTGTGGATGAGTGGAAAAGAGCGGACGATAGAGCTTTCTTGCATCATCTGCACAAAGTGGGAGAAGAAGATCTTGGAATGTGATGATGATTTTTACTGCTTGAGATTTCTTGCGTGGTTGTTTCAATGTATATGCACAGGTTACCAATTGGCGTTAACAATATAGGTGAGAGGTTGTGTGCAGGATGCAACATGGATGGAAGCTTGGAAGTTATCAAACTAGTTAACAACACATCAGTCTATGAAGGCAGCATTTGGTTGTTAAGAGCATGCGAACCTTACATATCAGTGAAAATTTCTATTTCAATTTTCTGTTGATTTACTTGTTATTTCTGCAATTCCAGAAACATTACACATGATATGCTCTTTGAATTTGTAGTGATACCATTTGATCCGACCAAAGCACCATCAACATTTCAGGCCTTTATAAATGATATGTGTTGATATATGTTGTATATTGTTCATCTTTGGAGGACCATGTTAAGCATATCTCATCTACGTCTTAACTAGCCACAATTTTGATTTAGGCCTTTATAAATGATGTGTTTTGATATGTTGTATATAGTTCATCTCTGGAGGACCATGTTAAGCTCTTCATTTACGTCCTAACTAACCACAATGTTGATACATTGAAACATAAGATTAGTCACACTTGAAGCATAAGATTAGTTGCACGGTTGAGATTTTGGCCAAGGTAAACATAAATCGTTTTATTGCACATCAACGGGAGATAAAGTAAAACCTTCTCCTAACTTTGAGATCCCCAAGATGGAGTGATATTCTTTGTTCTTGAGAGCTTGGAAGTAAGTCTTTGCCGGCACTGAAGCAACAACAGGTCGTCATTGGAATGTTTTGAGATTTTGAATTGTAAATCAAGTCTTTTATTAGAGATTGTTTACAGTTTACACCTCTAAATATAAGCTTTTGTGTATCGGGAAAACGTCTCGTGATTCTGGTCATTGGAGACAATGCCGGACCGGTCACTGTCATTAAAACCATATCTGCTGTCCATGCTACGGAGGTTGGACCTCCACAAGCCCACTACAGTTGCCAGTGCACACCAGTCTCACATTGAAGGACTGACCCAACTCCCAATCAAAGTCTATATACCAGACTCGACCTTTGAAAACAGGTAAGTTCATTATTCATCTAACTCCCATACTTTACAAGTAACAACACCCCGTAATAACACCGCTAACTTAAGCATCGGAGAGTCGAAGACTAGGTCACCTAGTTCTAACTTTTGATGAGTTGTTACTTGTGCAAGTATCATCGAGGATAACTCAACCAAGGATTTTGTCCAAGCTCTTATATCTTGGGACATAGCATAAACAATTAGTGTTAGAAAGAAGGCTCTTCTTTGTGGTAATCGAGATTTCAGATTCCATAACCATGGTTGACATTTCAGATTCCCACATTGAACCTAGGTTTGAAATTGAGAAGGAGCTCTTCCCAAGGACAGGTATTGAGACCTTTGTTGCTCATGCCATTTCTGTCGTCACTCCCATCCTTTACGCGGATGCCGCGTCCGCATTTGAGATCTTGAAGAATGACATCACGTGTTATGGGGACAAGCAACAACAAAACAGGCAAAACCGACATCACGAGTTGTGGCGCTCACTGACCCTTTTATACAGGCTACAACGGAATACTCAGACCTTTCACGTTGCGTGTTCATGTACAGAAGAGACCACCTGATGCCAAACCTTTCAAAGTGGGCAAGTATAAGGGCATTAAAGACCCGTATCTCAACACGGTTGTACTTAGTATATTGATGCGATGTTATGCCATGCCTTTCAAGAGACCTAATATAATGAAGCGCTGATTTTGGTTCCTCAACCTGCCACCCAACTCCATTAATATCTTTAACCAACTTACAGATAAATTCCTTAATTGCTTCATCCTCCGCACAAGCATCTACCATAACACTAAATCCCGATTTCGTATCGAGGAATAAGAAGGTGGGACCGTTTAGGACCTCATGTCTCGTTGGCAATCTGCCACGGCACATTGCCATTGTCGGATCTCTTAGGTCGTCTTCCGCAAGGCTCTCTTATTACTTGAAGAGTTCCTTATGGACATAAATTAAAATTTCTCATAGATCTCTGAGGCCGCCTTTTGCTAGCCACTCATATGAAAGCAAGCTCACTCGTCACTTTGAAGCATTTATTTGTTTACATTTATAATAAGTTAACTCGTAAAGATTCATTTTTTTTTATCTTTCATAAAACTATGATCTTTTTAATTAGTTTTTTTTTATTTTTTTCCTTCTTCTCTGAAGAAAGCACTACTTGCAATAAGTCTAGCAAGAAGTTCCTTGCCTTACTAAGCTTTGAGTAAAGTAATCCCTTGTTACCACCCCGTGAGGGAGTAATAGAAGCGATCGGGACAAGAGAGAGTATAGTTATTTTGCCTGCTAACCCTTAGCAATATAGATATGTAAAATTTCGCTTGCATAAATTAGGTAGTATGTAATCGTACATTAGACTAAGTTTGATGTTGTAATTTCAGTTATTATTTAGTTTTTTTTAATAAAAGTATATGACGTGGTTGTTATGTATGGAACCCTCATGTTAAGAGTTTGAGTTCAAACCTTCACAAGTTTGTTACCAACAAGTTTGAGGGTTATTCAGGTTTTTGCGTCTGTAACGAGAGATTAGTCCGGTTTTCATGGTATACTCTCTTAGACCTCTGTCTAAATATTAAATGAGTGAGTGTTACTTGTCATAACTGAAGTAAGTACATATCTCACTTCAAATCAAATAATAAATAAATAAATATCTAACATTGATATTTACAATAATATTGAAAATAAATATCATTGTAGGTGGCCACTCACTGAAAGCTATAGGTCCATTTGATTAGACCTCACCACTTAAATTTACCATAGAATAATTAACCAGACCATATTGTTTTGAATTTCTTTCCTTTTCGCTCCTCAATAATTATCCCTATCTGTCCATCCCCCAAAATTCAAAACTCCCAAAAAGAGCCAAATTCATCTCCCCCACAATCCAGCCTGCTATTTCAAAATTCAAATTTCAAAAACCTAAACCCCCGCCCCCAATCTCAGCCGTCCATTCCCAATCCCTCCATTCCCTTTCCCGCTCCTCCTTTCAAATCGTACCGTTCCTCTTCTTTTATATAACCCCCAACCCGTCCCCACCCCCTTATCTCATTTCACTCTCTCTCCGATCTCTCAACCCAGCCAAGATGCGTGAGATTCTCCACATCCAGGGCGGCCAGTGCGGCAACCAGATCGGAGCCAAGTTCTGGGAGGTCGTCTGCGCCGAGCACGGCATCGACGGCACCGGAAGGTACGAAGGCGACTCGCCGCTTCAGCTTGAGAGGATCAATGTCTACTACAACGAGGCCAGTTGCGGCAGGTTCGTTCCCAGAGCTGTGCTCATGGATCTCGAGCCTGGCACCATGGACAGCGTCAGATCTGGTCCCTACGGCCAGATCTTCAGGCCTGACAACTTCGTCTTCGGCCAGTCCGGCGCCGGGAACAACTGGGCTAAGGGTCATTACACCGAAGGGGCTGAGTTGATCGACTCGGTTCTCGATGTGGTTCGCAAGGAGGCCGAGAATTGTGACTGCCTACAAGGTATTCGACGAAATTCCTCGCTGATGTTTTGTTCTCTTTTTTTGGTGTTGCTGTTTCGAGTGGTGTTTTTATGCGTTGTTTGTTTGGATTTTAGGGTTTCAGTTGTGTCATTCGCTTGGAGGAGGGACTGGATCTGGTATGGGGACTCTTTTGATTTCGAAAATCAGGGAGGAGTACCCGGACAGGATGATGCTCACTTTCTCTGTGTTCCCGTCTCCAAAGGTTTCTGATACTGTGGTTGAGCCCTACAACGCTACCTTGTCTGTGCACCAGCTTGTTGAGAATGCAGATGAGTGCATGGTTCTTGATAATGAAGCTCTCTATGACATTTGCTTCCGCACACTCAAGCTCAGCACCCCAAGCTGTGAGTTCCTATTCGGATTCTATTATCGTGTTGATTGGGATTCTTATTGATGTTGATGTTGGTACAACCTGTGATGTGCTTTTTTCATTGAATTCGAATTTTTATGTATGTTAATGCTATATTGTGATATCCTTTCAATATTGAATTGGGATTTTTATGTATGTTTTTGTGGGTACAAATTGTGGCATCTTTTGTATTGAATTGGGTTTCTGATACTTGTTTTGATGTCCCTTGATTATTGAATTGGTGGTTGATATATGGTTTTGTGGGTACAAATTGTGGTACCTATTGTATTGAATTTGGTTTCTCATATATGTTGGTACAAAATGATATGCATTATTGAATTGGTATTTGATATATGGTTATGTTGCTACAAAATGTGATATCCTTTTGATTGTTGTATTGGCATTTTTGGTATCTATTCAATTATTTATGGTCATACAAAGTTTGATGTCCTTTAGTATTTGGATTGGAGATCTGATTATTTGTTTTTTTTTGTACAGTTGGAGATTTGAACCATTTGATTTCTGCTACCATGTCTGGTGTCACTTGCTGTTTGAGGTTCCCTGGGCAACTCAACTCTGACCTTAGGAAGTTGGCAGTCAATCTCATTCCATTCCCCCGTCTCCACTTTTTCATGGTGGGTTTTGCTCCTTTGACTTCTCGTGGTTCACAGATGTACAGAGCCTTGACTGTGCCAGAACTCACCCAGCAAATGTGGGATTCTAAGAACATGATGTGCGCAGCTGACCCTCGCCATGGTCGCTATCTCACTGCCTCTGCCATGTTCAGGGGTAAAATGAGCACCAAGGAAGTGGATGATCAAATGAGCAATGTTCAGAACAAGAACTCTTCATACTTTGTGGAGTGGATTCCCCACAATGTCAAGTCCACTGTTTGTGATATCCCACCTACAGGCTTGAAGATGGCTTCGACCTTCATTGGAAACTCAACTTCCATTCAGGAAATGTTCCGTCGTGTGAGTGAGCAGTTCACTGCCATGTTCAGGAGGAAGGCTTTCTTGCATTGGTACACTGGTGAAGGCATGGATGAGATGGAGTTCACAGAGGCTGAAAGCAACATGAATGATCTGGTTTCAGAGTATCAGCAGTACCAGGATGCAACAGCTGAGGAGGATGAGTACTATGAAGAGGAAGAGGAAGAAGGTCAGGAGATGTGAAGTAATCTGCATCCTGAATTATGATGTGAAGTGAGGCCTCAACTTCCTGTTGGTCTTTGCAATGCTAGGGGTTATTCCCAGTAGTAGTAGATCTAAATATGGTTAAAAACTGAAGTTGGTTTATGCATTCTGTTCTTACTTCTGTACTTTGGTAAACTCAGATCTGTTATATGGTTATATCAATCGTTTCCAGTAGTAATATGCTATTTCAGATGAACCATTAAAATCTTCTGTTATTGCATTAGTTATATGAATTGTTTGTAGCAAGTAAAATGCTGTTTTGGATGAAATTCCAACAGGTCTGAAGGGTTTGAACTATCCTTTGCAGCGTTCATAGCATTTTGAATCTATCTAGGAAGAATATGCCCAAATAATAGAGAGAAGGGCTGCTGAGTGATTTCATCACCAATGTTGATTCATTGGTTGTTTGATGATGCATACTGCATCCCCGATACTTGAACAAAATCGAGCAATTCTGTTGATACACATTTGTTGTGTTTTTGATGCACATTTGAGTGGTGAAGGTAATATCAGCAATGGCCATTTTCATGTTATCGGATGGAACATAGACTGAACATTTACTTGGGATTATCATTCTACCATTTCAATCAAGGTTGTGTTTATCCGAAGCAGTTGAGCATAGATCTGATTTTACAGTTATGAGGAACTAAAAATTTCCAGCAAACCAAAGGGGCCGTTTCGTAAATCTTACAGAACTGATTGTGGGATATTTATTAGAAATACAAATAGAGGATGCCGAAAGAGCCTTAGGAACCCTAAAAAAGCAACGAGGCTTGCAAAATTAGAACACTTGGCATATAGAAAGTTGTACTCCTCTTGCAAGTAAGACCAACAACTAAGAGACTGATTACAACATGAAGTCCAGTTTTTGTATCATAAACCAGCAAACCGAATATATGAATTTTCGCTGGAATCATGATAGCTCCAAACAGAGTAATCTTTTCACCAGAAAATGGAGAAACTGAATTCAAACAAGAGCTTTAAGCAGTTACCAGCACACCATGAGGAGTTATTTAATAGAACAGTGGGGTTTCAACCATGAGTTGTTGATTCAGTTCAAAGTGGAATCCCACTGCTCCAACATTAGAAAAACTATGCACCAAACCTACTACATTTTGAGAAACTACTGCCATGTTACTACAGCTACAAGTAATAACACAAAAAAACCTGAAAATACAAAGCAAAACACGGGGATAAGAATTACTGATTTACAACACACAACATTATGAAGCTTCTACTGCTTTCCATCTTCGATGGATTTATCTACCAATACCTTCACTTTCTTGTACTCAAATTCTTTAGGCTGCATCGCATACTCTTCTGGCACCACCGGACGCCTATTACCAAAGATTCTCCACAAATACAACACAATGTATGATGCCAATGCTCCACAAGCAACACCGAGAACCATTGCAGCAACAGCCCTCAAAACACAATCCTTCCTCTTCTCAACTGTCACCGGCTTCGAGCTCTTAGAATAAGTCTTAGGATCTAGCGGCTGCGAATGCATCCAGTCCGGCACATGCCTCTGCTCAAAGCTCCATGAATATATGAAACAAGTTTCAGAAGAATTTCTATTCTGCGCACTTAAGCCCACAAACACTTTCTCATCTCCCCACAATTTTGACAAATCAATTGGGTACCACAGCAAAGGATCAGCTGGCCTTGAACAACCCAACTGACTCAATCTCACTTCAATTCTTTTCGAACCGGCTTCATAATCAATCCAAGCATTTGCTCTATCACCACTAGTTAGATTCAACTTGATAGCTGAAGCATTGTTAACTCTAGCTGATACAGAACTACCCACATCAATCCCCACATGGACCTTACCAACCAAGTAATCATACTTCAACTTAACTGCAACCACTTTCAATTTACTTTTCCTATATCCCATATCAAGCCCAAAAGAGCTATTACCAAACAGGCTAAGATTCAAACCACTTGGAACTATAACAAAGGCCAAACCATCCCCATCTTCTTTGGACATAGACAAAGTGAAGTGACTGCAAAAAGACACTGATTTCTTAGGCTTACCTTCACCAAGCTTGAGGGCTTTCTTGTACATGACTCGCCCAGAACTTGAGCTCACTGAACTAGTGAGCCGAATTGAACCATTAACAACCTTGGCATCTCCATAAAGAGCAACACTGGACTCAAAGCTTGGATCTTTACCAAACTTGGTGAAAGAAAATGAGGAATTTGTGTCTGAAGCTGAGGCTCTGAGGATGAAAATGAGAAGAGCAAAGGAGGCTAAGTGGGTGGAAATGGATAATGAGACCATGGCTGAGATGGGTTTGAGCTGAATCTGGGTTTGGGGGATTCTAAGGGTTGTGGGAGAGAGGCAAGAGCATCTTAAAGGTGAGTTATTTCTAGGGTTTGAAGGTAGAAAGCAGAGGAGGAAAGTAAAGAAATAGGTTTAAAGGGGAGGTTGGATTGGAGGTTGTGAAAATTAAATAGGTTTACTCGTTTCTGCAACTCTGATCACTTTGTTTCAGTGGTTGCTGATATAATAAACCACTTTTGCACTTGCCTACTTCTACTTTTCCTAACTTTTCATGGACAACCCTAACTTTTCTGTATTCACAAGCCACCCTTGTTTACCGACTTTACCCTATATTTTGTGAAAAATGACACTTGCCGACTAAAGTTTATTGGATGAACCTTTTACGGTTTTACCAACGCAAGTTCGCCGGGTAAATCCTGTGACGAAGGGGATAATTTTTTCAGTAAAGACTAAAGACTAGTTACAAATTCTTTGTTGTGGGTTTATTTATCTGATATTTTTATAATTTATATATCTGAATTTTTAGTAGTGATATATTCTAACTCAGTTGTTTAAATTTTAGTACCGATAGATTGTAACTCTATTTTTTATGACTTTGATCTTGATGTTCACGATGATGTAATATTTTCATTTTTATTGTTAATGTTGGTTCAATAGTCACACAATTAGAAGCGTTGGTTGAATTGTGTGACAAAATTATCAAATTCATAAAAAAAAATATTGATGCCTAAATTTAAATAAATGTTATTCTCTCAAAATGTACAACGCTTCGAACATTTTGAAAGGCATAGAAACATTTTTATTTTATAATAACAATATGTAAAAGTAATTTACATTAAACAAGTTTCAAACAAATCAGCTGATCAGAACTATGAAATTATCACGTGAACAAAATGTTTTGTCTTTATACACCAATGCACAACCTAATCGATCCAATTGTGCAAGAGTAGGACAATAATCAAGTAATCATTAGTCACATTCTCTACTAATCGATAATGAAGTCATGAAAACAAGATAAACAGGTAGAAGGAGTAGGGTAGCCCTCAAGTCACAAAATGCGGAACAAAACAAATGTGTAAATAAGCAACAGAAGCCAGAAATTTTTCATAAATTCTCAATTCTTAAGGGTTGCAATTGTGAATACCCTAAAGATAATAAGCTTTATCACCAAAGGACAGCTGGGCTTTCCAGTTTAATATAAGCAAGAGAATCCCACTACATCTCTTTTCCATTTTTGTCTGGACATGATAAAGCTCCTTGTGGGAAGAAGAAGAAGAGAGAGAGAGAGAGGACTGGAATTTCTGGAATTTGTTAAGGGGACCATATTGCCATTGTCAAGTGTTGATAAACACCAAACAGAGTGGGTTTTGTGCATCGTGTCTGCTTTACCAAAGTTTTCCCAGTAAAAAAAAAAAAAGATTAATTACAAAATACCTTCTGAATTATAGAGTTACTTTCAGTTTGATACCCAACTTTTGAAATCTTACATTTACATACCCAAAGTTCTGCATGTTTGACAAGTTAGTACCTCCGTCAGTCACCCTGTTAGTTTAAGGCGTTTTCTGCTGACGTGGCACGCCTGGGACCCACAAATGTCGGATTTATATCAGATTTGAGGGTGTTTTCTTCTATTTGGCTCTCTCTTTCCCGAACTCGACTACATCCGCCAAACCGTGCTCCGATCTGAATTCTTCAACTTCTGCTCGTCGGGCGAAAACCCCAACCTCTACCGCAACCACATCATCCGACACTGTGGCTCCAACCCCGACAGCCCCCTCATTGTTGCCGACGTCCGCAAAACCCTAGTTGGCGACGTCAACTCGATTCTCAGGTTTACAATTCTTCGAGGCCTGGGGTTTGATCACTACGCTCCGTCGATCAACTCGCTGAAATGGGTGGAGAAGAATCGCTAAATCCGCAGCGTAGAGCGGCGCTCAGTCGCTGAAAGCTGGGTCAAAAGACTCTTATGCCCCTTCCAAGGACAAGCAGAAGACCTGCGATGGCTGCAAGTCTCTCTGTTGCATTGTCTGCTTTGTGTCTGGAAAGGTATATCTCATTCTGTTTCTACTGTATTGATTTTGGATTGGATTTTTGATTAGTTCGATTTTCGTATCAGAAGAGACTTGAATTTTAATGTATTAATTGGTGTAATTCCAAACAGCTGAGCAATTCTGTTTTATGTTATCTGATGGGTGGTGTGATTCATGAACAGGAAATTAAGAAACCCTCATATAGTGTTTGAGGTTTATATGCATAGATGAGGAATTCAAGTCACAAAACCAGACTGACTAGCCAGAGCCAATGTTCTTAGAATAAGCAGGAGCAAATTAATGAAGCCAATGTCTTTTGGATTGTCTGTGTTAATCGGCAAAACACATTGTAGTGATTGTACTGACTCAATTGAAAATTTGTTGTTTCAGAAGGAGGTCGAAATGGAGGATGTGTGGACGAGCCACTTGTGAACATTGATAGCTGTCATTTAAAGAACCCACTTTGTTATGGTTATTGACTTGCTTTTTGGATGTATAGTCTTGCTGATCTAGTGGCCACCCTCATGACAGTAAACATCAGGAACAAAAAAAGAAAAGAAAAGAAAACAACAGGAAATAAGAAGGTACGATATATTGGTTTATATCTTTGTCCATGAAAACCACATCCAAAGAATGCCATTATCAAGTACATGTAGTATTTTGAACTCTGGTGGGACTTTGGTTCTTTCTGCAAGTGATTTTTGCTATCTTATGCCAATGAGGTCAGTGATTTTGAGTTCTTTTGAGCATGAATGATGTAATATATGTTGTGTGGATGTTAAACTCATATCTTGTCATTTTGTTGGCAATGGATTATTCTGAATCTTTTACTTAATCTTCTTTGCCAAGTTCTAGTTTATTTTCTGGGTTGTTATTTGGCTTTGTCTTATTCTAAGCTTAAGTGTTTTGGCTTTGTTTTTTTTTTTTTTTTGGTGAGATAGCCCTAAGTGTTTTGTTGATTAATGATTTTGCTGGGCAGTGATTTGGTTTTGAATTTGAATGAAATCGCATCACTGTATTGTTGGGCTAGCTGTGGTTTGGCAGATGTAGTCAAGTTCGGGAAAGACAAAGCCAAATAGACAAAAACACCCTCAAATATGATATAAATCTGACAGTTGTGGGTCTCAGAAGTGCCACGTCAGCAGAAAACGCCCTAAACTAACGGGGTGACTGACGGAGGTACTAACTTGTCAAACAGAGAGAACTTCGGGTATGTAAACGTAAGATTTCAAAAGTTGGGTATCAAACTGAAAGTGACCTTATAGTTCGGGGGGTCTTTTGTAATTAATCTAAAAAAAAAAAACCAATTGTGCGCGTGCTTTTTGTGTTTTGTTTTTCCCTTGGACAAAATAAAAGGATGCTGCTGCTGCTGCTGCATGGGTTTTACTCTTTACAAATTAACACTCACAATTTCATATTCATTAATGAACTCACTGAAATACAAGAAAACGGGTAATGAACCTTCTTTCATTTGTCCATAGTGTTCATGACCATGTTATATGTTACGGTTTATGTGTGTTCTTTGGACAGCAGGAAGACATACAAAAACGACTAGAGCTCCAAAACTCGCAGAAAAATCTGTACATGTGACTCTTAGAATCAAAATAAAAGGCATGATTGATCGACTAACGAGCATTATGCAGTGTGTCTACTTTGCCCATCTCAATGCTCATCGTCTAGATTAATGTTACATGTCTCTTTTCTTTTCTGGAACTCGATTCAAGTCCAAAAACTGGTAAAATTTACAAAATGCTTTGAAGGGTCTTTATGAGTTATGACAGAAGGATTGCTTGGAGGGTGTTTTCTTGTGTCTTGTTTTTGGTCCCTAATTGCAAAATGGGCATGATATGTGTACGTTGTTGGTAGGGTATGCATTTACCATATGGTGCCATGGTGTTGAGTTTGAAGCAGGGTTTGCAGTTGCATCGATAATGACCATATAGAATTGGTTAATTGAAATCAGCATTTTCAAGTTTTGCATTTCAGACAATTCTGGGTCAAGTCAGAGTCTGTGTGACCTGTACTTGGTTCTATGCAATTCAATGCCTGCTCTCATTTACTCTCCAATGCTATAATTCGTGATCTTGGTACTTTATCATGGTATATTATGTTACATTTCATGATCTAGAACCACATATAATGCAAGTTCTAAAAGTGAGACAAGGAGTTGAAATGAAGTAAATACAAGAAAATGATAGTTCATAAGCTTTGCTTTGATTTTGTCAGGGACACAACATATTTAATCCCCCTTTGCATCGTTAAATCTCCAATGGAGACAAAATTCGGGAGTCATCCTAATAGCTTCAAAGGCTAATGATGTTGCATTATACTCGATCCACAATTCAGATGCTTGGCCAAATACAGTAGGCGATTTAATAATGTATGAAATTTGATAAGTTATTTGTTAGGAAGGAAATGAGGAGGTTTCAAGAGCTCTAGTGCTGAATAACGCGGATGAATGATTAAGAGCTCTTGGCCTTTATTTTAAAAAGAAAATAAAGTTGTTAAATTTTAAGTGTTGGATAATCTTTTATGTGGTTTTGCAGTACAGGAAAACATAAGTCTCTCTCCTCTCGCACGCACTGGTAAAATGATAACAATTCTCCTCTCGTCCGGCAGCCCACCACGACGTGATGGGTTTTGCCTTATCGTCGTTGTGAGGTTGCCGGACAAGTGTTCAATGGCTCTCTGGCCTTTAGGATTTGAGGTGTCCTTTGGCTTGACTATGGGATCTACTCTTCTGGTTCTTCTTTACGACTTGCCTGTCATTAATTCATCACTTCCAACATTCTAGAATAAATACTAAGGAAATCCAACTGCCAGATTTTCACTATAACAACAGTTAAAATTCTCAATTTTTGAAAAATCTCAAACCTAACCAAAACTCATCCAAAAATTCCAAACTTCACACCAATAAACTCCCTTTAATATAACACATTTAAAACTCTGAAAAACCCTCCTGCGCCGCTGCTTGCAGTGGCAGCCGGCGGCCGACTTTCGGCGACCTTCAATGGTCATCAAATTTTGACACAATCTTCCTTTCAATATTCCAAACAATTTTCATAACTACCACAAAATCCAATTCTAAGCCTAGCTAGGGCAACCAGACCAAAATAGAGAAATGAACCCTAGAACTTAAATTATACATTTCTCATCATCAAGATCGAATTAAGTCTATTCCTTTTGAGAGATTACTAACATTGATGAGAGCTACAAGATGAGCCAAGTTTCACAAGCTATGGTGGCAGGAGGAGCGATTTCCGGCGACTGTACCTCCATGGCAGTCGGAGGCAGTCATTGATGGCCGGAAGGCGGCGAACGGAGGCCGAGTCTCCGGCGGGTTGGGGGAAGCTTCGGGAGAAAGAAGAGAGAAAGAAGTGAGAGAGTGGGTTGGTTTTGGGCTTCTCCAAAACTACCCGGTCCAACACTTAAAACACCCCCAAAAATAAAATCCAATAAAATTTTACCTTTTACTAATTACTGCAAACCCTTTTTATCTGATAACTTTTTCATGCTAACTCCGTTTTTAACGTATAGCATGTCTATGAATTTGTAATTACATCCTCTACGACTTCTGTGAAGAAAGTTTTCCCAAATCTAGACGCAGGAAAAAGTCAACTCCATGGTCTTTTAACAGTAAACGGTTACTCAACTCAGTAAAAGGTCAAAGTAACCTAAAAGTCAATAACCGTAAATTAAATTAAGAACCGGGATGTGACAATTGGGGTATCTGGGAAGTTGCAGGCCTTATTCTTCCTGCAATGTAGTCTGTATTGACATGCATTGTACTTGTAAACCCGTGTCATTTCCCTCTTTTATTTTGCTATGGTTAATGCTTCCTCACCTATTAAGTTTTTATTAATTCATGTGCAGTTGAAACTCCAATGGAAATGCGTGGAAACTCTCTTGATCAGGAGAACTGAACTGCAAAGAACATGATTGGTGATTAGGAACGACTCTCTGGTTTGTTTACTATAATAGATGGGTAAAATATTATATAGTCTTTATGGTTTGAAGTCGACGTATGTTCAGTTCTTATGATTTTATTTTAATCTGAATATCTTTAAAGTCACGATTTTTCATCCAAATCGTCATTCCGTCAATTTTCTTAATTAAATTGATGACGTGGCCGTTACAAATTACAATATCTTTAATGGCCACGTCAGTATTCTAACAAAAAAAAATTGACAGAAAGATCATTTGGATGAAAAATCGTGATTTTAAGGATAATTCAGATTAAAATAGTATCATAAAGGTTGTATAGATGTCAACTTTAAACTTAATGACTACACAAATTTCAATTCATAATAGATATACAACAATGTGAAGTAACAAGTCCGTAACTATTTTCAGAAGTTGTCTGTTGGTGCTTGTATAACATTAAGACCAATGTTCTTAAAAACGTTAGGTGCTAGTCAGGTGGACAACCGACGCCTAACGCCTAGAGGATTAATTGGACGCCTATGCGGTTTTGTATTTTTCATATTTTTTATTTTTTAACAGCAAATAAAAATAAAAATAAATTTATAGAATGAATTATAATGTTCCAAAATAGCAAATATACTTCAAAAATAGATAAAATGGTTAACTACTTTGTTCTTAGAAATAAATAAAAAATGGAAATAAACAAATTAGATTCATATAACGTCCTCTGTAGGTCTTTACACGTTTAGAAGACTATTGTCAAGGTCGTTTGTGCGTTTTGAGTTTAGGTAGGTTTTGATGTGTTTTGATTTTTTTTTTAAAAGGCTAATCAGGTCGCCCAGCCTAGACGCCCAAGCGCTACTTAGCCCACCTAAACGGTTGTTTTTTCGCGCTGGCGCCCAGGTTAAACTATGAGTGGGAAATCAGAACGGTGATTTGACGCCTAGCCGTTAGGCGGCCCTGAGTTATGTTTTTTTAGAACATTGATTAAGACTATAGTAAGTTTGTGCTAATTTAATACTCCCTGGTAGTGGTTGCGGTCTTAGCGATTTGTAGTTCTTCACTATTACTATCATAATTTTGTTCACATTGTCACAACTCAAAAGTAAGTTGTCGTAACTCGTAAAGCACAAAAAATAAACATGTCCAGATCTAGCCTGATATATTGCTTATTTTTTTGATTTATTGAATTAATTTGAAATACATTAATATAGACTTACATAACTATCTTCTACTATGAGCATCAATACTATCATCGCACCAAGGATGCCCAATTCAAGACAAAACTAGTTTGTAACTCTGTATCATCTTCAAAGCATTCCTAGCAAGAGTATCAACAATCTTATTGTGACGTTTTCGCACGTGCAAACTGCATCTATTACTCATCCAATATCGCTTAACAAAATTAAACAAAAAAATAAATAAATCAAAGGTCTATTTCACGTACGTGTGAACTTAGAAAGAAAATTCAATTTCCCACACAAATATCCATATTTCCATTTACTTTATAATTTATATTTATAAGCATGTGGCCTCCAGAATAAAAATTACATTTCAATATAGGGTGGTCTTGGCGGAGAACCCCTTATTTCCCCCAAAAACATTTCAAAAACTCCCGCGCCCCCAATTCTTCCAATCTCCCTCCATATAATCCCTCTCTCCCAAAAAACACCCTCCTTTTTAGACTCCCCCGCCCCCTTCATTTTCCATTTCCCTCAGATCTCATCTCCACCACCTCCTCCCTTCTCCTCGGCGGTTACTCCTCTCTCTCTCTCTCTCTCTCAAAAATGACGAAACCGAAAGCCAAGAAGCCCGAGAATCTCGGCAAGGGCACCGTCACTCCCGTCCAGATCGCCTTCCTCGTCGACCAGTACCTCTCCGATAACTCCTACTCCGAGTCCCGCTCCGTCTTCCTCACCGAAGCCTCCACCCTCTTCTCCAAGTCCCCAATCCGCGAGGTACCCCCATTACCCACTCTTTTTCTCCTTTAATTCTTCAAATCGGTTCAAAATCTGATCTAGGGTTTTTCGAATTTGTTTCAGGCGCCGAAGAGCATGCTGAGTCTGTCGGAGATTTTGAATGAGTACGTAGAGTTGAAGGAGCAGAAGGTGTTGCTGGACCATGAGAAGGCGAGGGTGGAGCATGAGAAGACCAGGGTTGAGACGCTTTTGAATGGGTTGCAGAATTCGATGAACATTTACAATGCTGGTGGAAACCCCCAAATTAATAAAGCTAATGATGCCGTGGTGCCGAAACAGATGCTTATGGATCCTCAGCCTTGGATGATTAGTGGGTCTTCGTTTTCTAAAGGTAGATTTGATTGATTTGAGAATTTTTGAGCTAAAATGTGTGCTTTGAACTTGTAGATGCTTTGTTTTGTTTGCATAAATAACCTATTTGAACCCATTGTTCATCAGTTAGTAGAGGCTCGCTAATCTGGACTAAAATGTGTAAATTGAACATGAATGTGTGATTGCTAGTTAGTCTTTATGCTCTCTATTGCTGCTTCTTGCTTATGTATTTGTATCCGGTTGTGTTGAGAATAGGTGCTGAAGAATAGAGAACATAGTGGATGCTGTGTGTTGTATACAAATTGTAAATGTTACATTATGTCTACTTAAAACAATTTATTGACTCCACTGGGGACTATACCATGTGAGTTAACAAAACAAAAGCTCACAAGCCACTCTATAATTCAACATGAGTTGTGATTGTGTATATACTGACTGTATGTGTGCCGACTGTGTAGTAAGTGTATTGTTTTTGATGGCCTCTCATAGCATTTTCTATGCATCAAACAGCAGTTGTTTATCCAGTAGTCACACCTACCAACACCAACATGGGGCCTGCATATCTCTACTCACCGATTATAAGTAACCCGCCTGCAACCAAGAGAAAGGGTTTCATAGTTGGTGCCAATCCCCCTCCTGCTGCTAAGAGGTCTCGTAGCAAAGCATCTGCCAGTAAGATTCCAAAAAAAGGTATGTTTTTCAAAGTTTTGCTGCTTAACATTTGATGTATGTTATTTGGTATATATTCTTATTGATCTTATGCATTAGCAGGTGAAGCAACACTTAAAGCATCCGGTAGTTCACCTAATAACCAAGGAAGTGCCCCGCCCACTTCAGCTGTTCAATCATCACTACAGAACTGTGCTCCCAGTGCCTCCTTGGTTCAAGGATCCACTGTGGCCAAATGCTTGTTCACCCAGCCTTCATCTTCCAATACCACGGTTACCACCAATTCTTCTGTTCCTCAAACACCTCCACGAGCTATTTCCTCTCAAAGTGATAAATCTGTGTCTCGTGTTGAGAATTCTTCAATTTCTGCCAACAGTGATAACAATTCTCCTCCTGAAATCAGTGCTAATTGCTGCACTATATTTTCCTCCAAGAGAGTAACACTGACCCCTAGCAAAGCTTGCTACACTGTGGAAACAAACCATTGCATTTCTTCCTCACCTGCCAAGACAAACTCAAGGATGTCGAGTAGGAGGGAACATGTAAAAGGGAGACTAAACTTTGATTCTTCTGATGTGCCAATGGGTTTGGACAAACCAGTTACCGATGAGATTTCAGCTGACAAACCAATCATTGAAGATATATCAACTCACAAATCAACTGGAGATGAAGTTTCGACATCTGATTCTGAAAAGGAAGCTGACATTTTTGACATGGATATGCCCAACTTTGAAGCCCTGGGGGTGGATTTCAACTTCACTGAAATGTTAGGTGAACTAGATCTTGATTATGGAGAACTTGGTTTCACTTGTCAACCATCTTCGAGTGCTTTCATGGGAAATGTTTCAGGGTATTCTCTACATTCCACAACTATTTCCCCCTGTATTTATATTTTCTACGGTTGAATCAAATGAGTTATCTTTTCCTGATGTTCTTTTGCTTTACAAACTCTGCACAGGTCATCTCATGCAAATATGGATGGTAATGAGGGGGCCAATCAAGTTATGTCAGAATTTTCATCAACTGTGACAGAATTAATATCAGAGAAGGGCACTAGTGCTCAAGGTAATGAATCATTGGGACTGATTATGTCTACCCAAAAGAAAAACAAATCTCAATTGATATAGTTTCCACATATATTAAAGCAATTCGGGTTGTTGCAGGACCTGATTCTATGACAACAATGAAGTCTGTAACAAAATGCATCAGAATTATAAGCCCAGGTAAAGTTTCCTGTTTTTGTTATGCTTTCTCAGTTTCTCTCATGTTGATATAGCTGTCTACAATCACTAATTTGTATGCTCTTGGAATTGCAGTGAAAAAGCGAGGAAGCTCTGTGGATCAGGAGAACTGTACTGAGATAAACTAAATGGTTTGTTGGAATGACTGATAGAGAATCTTTTGACTATGTTAATATTCCACAAACCATGTTTAGAAGCTAAAACCGGTCTTGGTTTAGCATTAAACATCTCACGAACTCCTTAGGATTAAGTTTCTTGTTGGCATTGTAATTCTAATATGCCCTGGATGTAGTATAGTCAGGGCTTACTAGGCTAATGGTTTGTTTTTATTCATCAACAGTTTCTCACCCTAGGCTTGTTCATATTTGATTAAGTGGTATTATCAGCATGAACATCTGTTGATAGAATTCTTATTCTTTTATGAGATTGAAATGTTAATCATGGAAGTCTCGGTTCGAAGCAATATTGTCTCAGAATTACTACACATGGTCAGTCTAAGATCTGGTTAGATTGTTACTGCCTAGTAGCGAAAGAACTAGACACACACAGGTATGGAACATAAGTACACATCTTTAATTGAGTGTTCTTTTTCTTGAGGAAAATTCCCACACAACAATATCTTCATAAACAAAATTAATCTGTTTTGCTGTCATATACTGATCAAGCTAAATACTTCTCCAACTTCTCCACCTCATCTACGCTTCCAATGTAAAGGGGAACGCGCTGATGAATCTGTCAGAACAAAAAAAAGAAGAGAAGGGCAATTTCTAGTCATTCGATTCACAAAGAGATTGATAAGTAGAAACTCAAGTTCCTCAACTGATTGTTCTCACCTCAGTTGGCTGAATGTCTAGTACTCTGGAATGGCCATCAGATCCTTTCCCCCCAGCTTGTTCCACTATGAAACTCATCGGTGCACACTCATACAGTAGCCTCAGCTTTCCATTCTTGCTCTTCTGGTCTCTTGGATACCCATAAATACCTCCGTAGAGAAGCGTTCTATGAAAGTCCCCAACCAAACTACCAATGTACCTTGCAGAGTAGGGCTTGCCACTCGGACCTGGGTCCTTAAGGTCATCAATGTACTTCTTCAACTTGTCATCCCACAGCTGATAGTTTCCCTCATTGAACGAGTAGATCTTTCCTGCTTTTGGTATCTGAACTTTTTCTTGGGTCAAAACGAATTCACCATACATGGGGTCCAAGCTAAATGCATATACACCTTTCCCAACTGTAAGCACAAAGATCACAGAGCTTGAGTACATGCAGTAGCCAGCAGCAAGTAGGTTGCTTCCTGGCTGACACACACTCACTATACATTTCTGTGCAGCACTGTCAAGCTGCAATGCAACATATAAAATTTTGGTTATTGGCTCCATCAATAGCGGCAGTAATGCTAAGGTCACTAAATTTTTTCATCAAAGGATGTGTCAAAACTAAACTATGTTGAGAGCGGCTCATTGTAGTGTAAACGAAATTAAACACGAATAGATGAAAGAACCGAGCAGTGGACTTGCATTTCCATCATCAATGTCAGCTAGGCATTCGTCATTTGGGCTGTATATTCCGAAGATTGAACCAGTCGAAACTGCAGCATCAATGTTGGATGATCCATCCAGAGGGTCAAACACCACAATGTAGTTTCCAGAATAGCTCTCTTCCACAGCCACCGGCACATCCTCTTCCTCAGAGGCTATAATTCCTGTTCGTCCACTCGATCTTAAGCAGTTGGAGAAAACCTGTCAATACTAAATAATCAAACTCACATTATGAAGGCCCGTGAGTACATATTAATGGGACACCATAAGGTTCATGTGCTTTGGTCTGAATGAACAATTGGTGTCATTCCTAACAACTAACAACTTCTGCAATCTATGTCATTTCTATTATTTTGATGCTAAAAGAGTAAAAGACTAACAGGGTTCTATGCAATTTTTAGTTACATTGGAACAAAGCCAAAGCTCAAGATCATATTTCAAGCCAACCTCATGAGCAATATGCAATGTCTTCAACTCTTCAAATCAAAATTACAAGCCAACCTCATAGCAATTCTTCAAAGTATTACTAGTATATTTGTTGTAGCATCTACCAAATTATGAGCAGCAAATTAATTTTTGGACCGTACTTATTTGTCTCTTGCAAATGTAGGATCATCAATCCGTTGTAGTCTAGTTGGATATTCGGCTCTCACCCGAAAGACCCGGGTTCAAGTCCCGGCAACGGAATTTAATGTTACCCTTTATTTTTTTTTCCCGTCAAATCTATCAACAATTTGAACTTTTAAATTGAGGACGACGATTTAAAGCATAGACCAACCTCATTGGAGACGACGTCGAGTTTCTTCTGGTCCTCTCCTTGAATGTTGACAGCACCCTGAACACCAGTCAAGTTAGAAATGCTAGCTCTCTGTACCAACGAAGCAATCTGCTTACACGCCAACGAAATGCTCGAAAGCACAATGGTCAGCTCTGCATCAATGGTGCCCTTCTGTTCTTGCTCCAGCAACCAGCTCGTCAGGGTTGTAATCTGGTACGCAGTCTTCTTCTTCGGCTCTGTTTCAGCTGCCACCGCCATGCATTTAACTCCAACGCTGCCCACACCCCTATTTCTCTTGCTGCTGTTTGGGGTTGTGGCAGTGGTTGCTTTGGAGCCGAAGACGCATTGATGCAGAGGAGAGAGCTGAGAAATGGAGCGAGAGCTTGAAGACAAAAGCTGGGATGAAGTTGAAGTTACTGCTGCTGCAACCATGGCTTTGGTTTTGTGATTGCTTTGTCTTGTTATTCTTCTTGTTCAAGATTTTTTGGGTTTTGATCGATTTATTGGATTGTGTTTTGCATCGAGTGGGGGGATTGTGAGGTTGGCAGCCATTTCTGTTATTTTTCTTCGTTTTTGGGGTCCCACTTATCTTTCTTTATGGTGTTCTGTTTTGTGTGTGATCATGGTTCCTTTGCTTGGAGTCCACGGGACGGGAGAGATTACAAGTAACAAGTGGAAATGCAATTGGGGATGATGGGTTGGATTTGATTTGGATTGGGTTGATGGATTGGGCCATGTCCATCCTTGAGTTCTTGGACCAATTTGAGAACTTGATATTCTACAAAGGCATGCCTTTGACTTGCTCAAAACTCTTTTACTAACTTGTCGACGCAGATAGTTTGCTAGCTCACTTTTGATTTAGAAAAAGAAGACTTTAAAATCAATGTGAAACAAGAAAAATACCTAATACAAAAGTAATTAAATTTCCTTTCTTTTCACTCAAGACTGATGTAAAGAACTATGACATTACCTAGCTTACACTAGAACTCGCTTTACACGCTAGAAAACCTAGAGAACGCAGTTGTGTCCGTTTGATCTTGTCTGACTGCATCTTGACGCCTATGACGGCTCTTGGTCGAGCTGGTGCATGAGGGCGGTCGGACATGAGGCATGTGGAGTGGGCATTAAGGTGTTAGGTTTGATCAAACTTCTTCCTTGGGTGAAGGAGGATAGACGCCATGGACACCAGGTCTTGCTCTTTTGGGTTTGGGTTATGCATGTGTTCCCAATTTGGGCTAAAGGTTGGGTATGGGCTCTTTTCTTAGGGCAGTCCCTAATTGTTTGTTTCGTTTTAATTATTTTCTATTTTTGTTATTTAGTTTGGTTGCGTTATTTATGAGCAATAATATAAATCCCTATTAGGGCGAGTCAGGCTATATATGTGTCTATTTGTGCATTTAAAGTGTCTTGTCTGTTCTAGGTAAGTAATGAGTTTCTTACTTTCTCGAATAGTCGTTGTTGCCTAGTGGTAAGGTAAAACTAAGTGTTGTCGGATTTTTTTTTTTCCGACAGCAACATAGTTGGAAAGCTGAATTGTTGGACAAAGTGTGTTACACATATATTTAGTGATCTTTTTAGTAAATCATCTTTGAGTGAAAGCTAATAGACCGAGTCACCATTAAAGGGTACTCTTTGCTAGTTGGTGCATGTTGAGTACATGTTTGTAGAGAATCCTGATATTGTTTCAGGGTTTTTTAATCAAGGCAAAGTCTCATTTGTATTTGATAGTTTCATTAATTAAAGTTTGAAGACAACAACACCGGCCCTTTATTTAAAAGAAACCAAAAAACCGGTGCAAGGAACTAAAAGGAACCCCAAGCTAGGCATGCTTCATGGTCACGCATTGATACACATATTATAGATTCATAGGTAATGTCGAGGTACTATGAATAAGTCAGAGAGCACACTTGGTTGTTTATTGGAAATGGAAGCAATAGATTATGGGTTTTTCATAATCTTACTTCATAAAACCTTTTAGGAATGGTTCAAAAACGTATGATTAAGGATCATTAATCTCTCAGGAATTCAGGTGAATTGATTAACATGATGCTGACAGACCAAGATAAACTTGGGCACTTAATTGGCTACCCGCAGGGATATAAGAAAATATAAATGCATGTTCAAAACTTAAGTTACTAGTATTCAGTAGCAAATGGAGTAACGGGCAACTTTTGCAAATGGAAGACTTCTCTCTAGTATTGACATTTGATTGTCTCCTTATTCTTAATTCCATATACATTTGGCAAATCATTTTCTTGATGTATATTTGCTCTACTACCAACTTGATTCTCCTTTGATCATTCCATACATTCTGCCATGATCGTATGCTCTCCCAGTCTCCCTCAAATCCTTTAGGCTTTCTAATTCTAAATATATATATAGAATTAGATTTCATTATAAGGGTGTTAGATATATAGAAAGTTGTTGGGAGCAGTAGAGGTACGAAGAGAATGGTATCTAGATTTCGTTCTTTTAATTTCTTTAGATTTCAATAGCTTTAATTCCAAGGTGTGTGTGTGTGTATATACCTTCATGATTAAGACCTTTTCTGGTCAATACATCACCTAGATTAATTAACTCATAATTAAATTAAGCCGATCTGTGATAGAGATATAGGTTGAAGGGTTTGGAAAGAGATGAAAGCTTGATATATTGAATGAAAAGAAGATACGTACAAAGGCTGTTGTTCTACACTTGCAGGGTTACATCGCAAACTATATATAGGAGCTGAGAGCTACAGTACAACTAGCACGTGAGCAGAGCTGAAAGACCAATATAAGATTAAACATGCATTAGCCTAAACCAGGATTAGACTTACTAATTAAGACAAAAGAAATGGTCTGAAAATGACATTCACTCTTAATACCCCTCCTCAGCTTGAGGGTAGGGCCCTAGCTTCAAGCTGTTGCAGAGATAACGATGCTGAGGTGAGCAAAGTCCTTTAGTAAATAAGTCTGCCTTCTGCTCTTTGGATGATACAAATTGAAGCTTGATGGTGCCAGCTTTAACTTGATCCCTTGTAAAGTGCACATCAACTTCAACGTGCTCAAGTTTTGAGTGAAAAACAGGATTTGTAGCAAGGGCCAAAGCTGAGATATTATCACAGTGAAGAATAGGTTTGTCTTGTAGCTCAATGTGTAAGTCTTTCAGCAAATGTAGGATATCCATTTGATCTCTGAGGTTGTGTCAGCCATAGACCTATACTCAGCTTCTGTGGATGACCTTTGAGACTGCTGATTACTTCTTGCTACACCAAGAAATGGGAGTCCCTTCAAGCAAAATTACAAATCCAGTGGTGGACTTCCTATCATTTAGATCCCCAGCCCAATCTGCATCACAGAAGGCATCAATATGAACTGAAAACTGAGAGACTTTATCTTTGTGAGGACCCCTCCTGAAGCATATGCCAGAATCAATAGTGCCTTTAATATATCTCAAAATTCTCTTGGCTGCAGTCAAATGATCTTCTGTTGGAGAGTGCATGAATTGGCACACAGAGTTGACACCATATGCAATGTCAGGTCTAGTGAATGTGAGGTATTGTAGACAACCTACAATACTTCTGAAGTGAGCACTTTCATGTGAATTAAGTGGCTTCCCCATGTCTTTGATGAGTTTCAGGCCAGATTGGCATGGAGTAATGTGAGAGTGACCACTATCAAGACCAGACTTGTGTATAACCTCAGTTGCATACTTTTTCTGTGACACAAAGATGTCACCATTCTTTATGTACTGTATCTCAAGACCTAAGAAGAAATGTAGTTGCCCCAAGTCTTTCATTTCAAATTCCACCTACAGTGAAGCTTTAATTTCTGCAATTAAATCCTCATTGTTGCCTGTTACTATGATGTCATCCACATAAAGCAGTAAATATGCCTTAGCATTTCCAGTCACTTTCACAAATAAGCTTGGGTCAGCATAAGAGGATTTAAAACCAAGAGAAGGTAGAAAAGCAGTAAACCTCTCATTCCAGGCTCTACATTAAACATTCTCTCTTCCTAGCTTGATCAAACAGTCGCGTACGTTTTAAAAAGTTTCTTGACAAGGATTGTAATGTGTGTGAGAACTAGATAGCACGTCTACATATTCTGCGTGGAATAAACATGACAACGAAACAGTGTGGCCTGCAGGTCAGTCGATTTGGCATCTTGCTTTCATACAATTCTAACGATATATTAGGGTTGTTGTTGCCAAGTGCCGAAGGCTCGGGTCAGGAAGAACAAGACTGGCTTCCATTTGAAGCTGAGGGAACCATAAACTGTTTGTCGACACTTGGAATCCTGGGTAGCTGTACGTGGTTCGATCGATGTAAACTAAGCAACCAAACGTTGCCGCCAAGATGGCTTAGATCAGTTTTGGTTGGAAGTGAATTAAAGGTCAAGACTACTCAGAGGATCTTTTGTAATCTATCATGGAAAACAAGGTGAAATTAATCGAGTTAATTGCATTTATCATGTTAGTTGGGCAGTAATCAAACCTAATTTGACTATGCATTTGCATAACAGAGACAGAAAGTACCATTTTGGATTTT
Source organism: Fragaria x ananassa (assembly GCA_034370585.1). Taxonomy (NCBI): domain Eukaryota; kingdom Viridiplantae; phylum Streptophyta; class Magnoliopsida; order Rosales; family Rosaceae; genus Fragaria; species Fragaria x ananassa. Next base: position 6,660,138 of record CP139753.1, read on the forward strand.
GAGAACTTTTTTTTCTACATCATACGAAAAAGATTAAGTTTTAATTACAAAAGGAAACCATATTCTATATCGACATAGTTACAGATGGAACAAAGTCTTGTTCTTCTATAATTCACCATTTTGTTTACGTTTGCACAGATGAAGAATAATTATCTATATACATTGTGTATATTAGAAAGTATAGAGAAGAAAATAATGTGTCTATAACACAAATAATGAATATTAATGCTAGATGGACTTGATTATTAGAAACATCCACTTCTATGAATCTTGTGTCTCGGTTATCACATTCATTTGTAACCACAAAAATAAATCGACTTATTTTGTAAGATACTCTAAATTAATTTCCAGAAATGGAGCTTGAGTTAGGATCTACTCTGCAAGCTGCTGGAAACTTCGACACACTAGGCTATTCAAATTCAAGTATTCAACACGTCTTAACTAGGCGTCAATAAGAAAGAACGTACGTATTAAACAAACCAAATGAGTCAATTACAATGAAGAGTATAATTCAATTTAGAATGGCAATTAAGAAAAACACAAATTATGGACAGTACAGATTTAATATTCAAAGACGATGTGACAAGTTATAGCTTCACACCAACCTCCTGGGTTTGGAACGCGTCCTGGAATATACAGACTCGTTATTATTCAACGAAGCCAAACTTCCAAGCAATTTGTTTCAGAGCCTTAAGCCGGTGGACTCTTCTCTATATATAGCTCGTTCAACCATTTCAGTTTCATAGTTCATAATCTGATACTCATACCTCTTCTCCGTACACACACACCCCCTCCTTTTTTCTTCCATCTCTCACAAACAAATCAAACTTCTCTTACCTCATGGCGGCCAAGCTTCCATTAGTTCTCTTCCTCTCTTCTCTCTTCATCCATGCAGCTCTAGGTACATAAGTTTTTATTTCAGAACATGTTAGGAACTTAGGATATCCATACTTGAACAGTATTGATTTCCAAATATTAGACTGTGTGTCAACTTGTACTAATTTTCTGTGTGTTGGTTCTCAGCTGCTTTTGTATGTGAGGATTTGCCGAATGACGTTTGCGCGTTTTCGGTGTCTTCAGCCGGGAAAAGATGTTTGATAGAAACCATGGCAAAGAACAATGGAAACGTAGAATACCAGTGCAGGACATCAGAGGTTATGGTTGAGGGGTTGGCCGAGTATATGGAGACAGATGAGTGTGTGAATGCTTGCGGTGTTGATAGAAAGTCCGTCGGAATTTCCTCCGACTCCCTTCTTGAGCCTCAGTTTATGAGCAAGCTTTGCTCACCCAACTGTTACCAGAAATGCCCCAACATTGTTGAACTTTACTTCAACTTGGCTGCCGGAGAGGGTAAGTTACCTAATTCACAATTTTGTTGATACTTTTCAATATTTACATCCAAAACATTCCCATTCTAGGACCCAAACACTGAAATAAAGTAGAACAAAGTAATATGTAGTTTGTTCGTAAAGGCACCTACTTAAGAATCTTTCTACATTTCTTGCATGGTGATGCTTCCTTTTCATTCTCTGCCCATGATGGTGTCATGATACCTTTCTTGTGATAAATACTTAATTTCGTTTTAATTCCTTAAAAATAAAGAAACTTAGTTGATTGATGTTCTTGATCGAAAATGCAGGAGTGTTCTTGCCTGATCTGTGTGAGAGACAAAGATCTAACCCTCACCGTGCCATGATTGAACTTATGAGCTCCGGCGAGGCTGCCCCTGGTCCGGTTTCATCAGAAGACATGCATGCCGCCCAAAGCCCCTTTCCAAACGACATTGCTCCTTCTCCTTTCTAAGGATCGATACTGTGGTTTCTTAATCACAACGTTTCATTTTCAATATATATGAGTGTAAACGGAACGAGGAATAATTTTTAGCAAGTTCATTTCCTTTTTTCTGGATGGGGTAATTAGTTTGATGAGATTTACGTTTGCTCGAAAAATTATTCTAATACTCATTCAAGTGATTCAACATATATATCGATCGGCAGTTTGTACATGATATACAATGCCAAAAAAGATCAGGACATAATATCTAATGTTTAATGTTTTTCTCCAAAGCTTTTACTTTCTTGCTGCTCTAGCTAAGTGATTGATCAATAAAATGTTTCTTCAAATATGTTTTTTATTTTATTTTATTTTTTTATCTTTTTTATGGCTGGTAACCAACTATGAAACGTTGCATGTTGTTTAAGAAGCTAATTTAGTAGATGGTGTGGAACATGAGAAAAAATGTTATTGGGCATATAGAGAAATAAGTATCACTAGTTGTTAGGCCCGCGCATTGCTGCGGGTTTCATTTTCTCCGTAGCTTAACATGTAATAGCAACTCTTGTTTGTAAATTGGCGTGCTCTGGATCCAAATAACCAAATGTTCCATGTACTTTGTTATTAATAACCTATTGTTAATAAAAGATTAAATTAACAGTAAACGGGAGGCAACACAGAATATAAGCTTTTCAATAATAGATCTATACATTTGTTGTATCACATCAAAAACCAAACCTAAAAACTCGTATATAAAATATGAAAACATGTAAGCATGCATCATAATCTAAATTGGTAGCATGCAGCTGTCTACCTTTTTCTTGTAATTTATTCTCCAAATAATGAATGACCTGCTCCTTTTCATGGAGACGTTCCTACAAAGACATGTCAATTGATGTTACTCAATCCATATTCTGTTGACCAAAAAAAAATCCATATTCTGGAGTGATACAGCAAAATCCTACAGAAACACAAAACAATAAATCATAAAACCAATGGGTTGCCAAAAAAAACACATTAACATCAAGAACCCACAAAGAAAGTTACCAAATTAAGTATAAAATATCCAAGAGTTCAACAATTTTTACACTCCATGTACATTTTCTAAATAACCATATCATTGCATTTACTTTTATTCACACATATTACAGGAGAATAAAACATGAAAATAACACTTCCATTCACACGACACACAAAATTACAGGAATTCATTAACCATAAGAAAGGGATAGAATCAGCAACGATATTTGAGTGTAGAAATTTCAATTTCATACCTAGCACACAGTTTTGAATCCACCAAACTTTAGACCTTTCACCCGTAAGGTTTCAAATTTTAATGCAAACCAATCAAATGTTTCCCTTAAAAAATAAAAATTACTGAATATAAATTCAGAGAAGAAGTGAAGATCATACATGCTTCCTTTATAAAAAAACAAAAAAACAAAAAAAACACTATACAGGTAAAAGCCATTGGTCTGCGTATTTTCTAACACTAATTTGTTTTCATATTTCCCTTAAGAGTTTCCCTTAATTTTCTAGAAGATAACAATGCTGTGCCTAAACTATCTCATTGTCTCTAAAGTCTTCTCTTGCATCAGATATCTAAACTGTTGACTATTCAAGCTATTCCAAAATGAAAAATATCAACATATCATTGTCTCACTTCCCATATACAGAAACAACTCAACATCATATCTAACAAATTTCTGTCATTGCACATGTTATAAAGTTCAAACCCGGACATCAACTACTCATTATTTTCTAATTCTTGCAATCCTTTTCTTATAATGTCAGGCTACAACTAAATAAACAATTTCATTTATGTGCTTCAATACCTAGTTACCTCTAGGTACATTTGGCCATAGGAAATAATTGCCACTTGCTCCATAATAAGCTCCTTAATTGCCACAGAAACTAAATGCTATTTTCAAAGCTCTCCAGCCTCAAAAGCATTGAAAAGTAATTACACAATGTCTACTCTCTAAAAAGTAAAGAGTGGTTCAAAAACCAAAACAACAATGTCACACACCTGAACTCAAAAGAATTGCAGCGAACCATAATAAGTTCAATCTCAACATGGTATTTTCCTTATACACTCTAGTGATCTGATGAGGAATGAAACCAATGTTAACATTAATAAAGATATCTTCATGCCAAAATCCTATTTATCATACTCTCCCATGTTTTTACTTTGAGCATTAACAGAAAAAGCAAGTTAGATACAATGATTGATACTGTGTTCAAGCGAATGATAAGTAAGTAGTACCGAATAGCCACCTGATGTATCCAAGAGTTGATCCTCTGATGTACTTCATCTAACAATGGACCCCTCAAAATAGTAAGAGAAACCTGAAAAATATACTTGTAACTCCTCTATTCCTCACCATGATTGCAAAAAAAAAATAATCTAATGGCGTTCTCATTGCATTAATAATGCCTCCAAATCACATTATCATTTCTCTACTGATCAGCAACATGATTGAAAGAGGATGCTCTAAAGTTCAAACCAAGAAACTCAGCCACAAAAGATCCAATAAAATTAAGTATCTGGAAAATAACTACAAAAGATCCAATAAAATTTGAGAACATGAACCATCCCTGGAAACCACCAAACTGGATCACACACACACACACTTACATGTACAATGCTTTCTAAACTATGAAATTATCATGTTCAGATAGGTCAATGTTAGTATTAGTGTTTGTCATTAGTTTGTATAAGTATGAGGTTTCTTTTGGAAATGGATTAGCAAGGTATAGAAGAACTTGAAAGGTTTAAATGGTTATCCAATATCTATGTAAGAAGATAGAAGAAGTTGCACGTACCTACGAACCTCGGTTTCCTAGATGTTGAAGAAAAATTAGCAACACCAGAACCACAACTTTATTAATTAGCAGGCTCTGAAACAGAACAATGTTTTAAATTAGCAACATTTACAATAAAGTTTTCAATTGTCAGAAACCATTTTCTGAAGTAAATAGAAAACAAAGCTTTTTGTCTATATTCCTTCCAATAAACATATAGTACACTATTGTACATCACATTTTGTTTATACACTATAGTACATCACTTGAAACAGTATGTATAGTTATAGTTATGTCACATTGACCTTCAAGGTATAGTCAGATTGCTCCAATCTCTTAATCTTTACTGCACAAATAGCATTTAATTATATTCAATGATAACTTCATGTACACAACATGTACTTAATAACAATGAATTGAAAATCGAAGCCATTATCCGCATGTTCAGAAACTAATTATGAGAACTCAACAAAGACAATGGATTTGTTGATGACAAACCCAATATCCCACCTCCATCTCAATAGCACATAACTGAAGTCAAATAAAAAAATAAAAAAGGTTAAATAGTGGTGATTGATTTGGAAGACTTACCAATTAACAAAGAGAGGGCGGTCAAAACCAAGAACGAAATGATCCTACATCGAAATCGATGCAAGATTACTGTAATAAAATATGTAAAAGTAGATGTAAGTTACATTTAATCATTTTTAGACAAACTCAACCTCGCATGAATAATATGAATAGACCATGATAAATCCCTCGAACCGATTACTTTAAAAATATCATTTTTCTTTATCAGAAGTTAACTTGAAAATACCCTATGTTTGTTAATTGTACCCCTCATGAGAATGCGATCAATTTAAACACTAACTTCATATTAGGATTTAGGAGAATATATTTCATCAGCAGTCTATTCATGACTAAAGAAGGGCATATTATAACTATACACAAACACATTCAAAGAGAAACAAAAGAAATTCTAAATGAAGAAGAGGATCTGAGGACCAAGAGAGAAATAGTAAATATATAATAATTATATTAAATAACATATTTGTATAGGGTTAGTGAGAATTTTAGATTGAGTAATTTTAAATACACACATCTAATCTCTTAATACACACACCTTACTTAATACACTACCAATCTAATTTTTTATTTTAATATTATACTAAATACACATCCCAAACTACCTAAAATGCCCTCAATATCTAAAACTAATAAAGAAAGACTGAAGACAGAGATGCTGCCGCGTGCATCGAAGTTCCTTTCGAATATTGCAGATTTGAATTTCAAAGTTAAAACGAAGGGGAAGGAGAAAGACTGAATCAGATTTGCCGAGCAGATTTGTCGTCATTACCCAGCTCCCGAAGTTGCCTAAGCCAATTTAAGCGTCGATAATGTTGTCTGTTTGTTGCGCCGTCGCTTTTGTTGGCGAAGGAGGAGGCCAAGACTGTGTGGAGGCGTATCGAAATGAAATGTCAAGTTTTGTTGACTTTCTTGGGCTGCAAATGTGAATTCAAATGCGTTGACTGAAAATATTAAATTGCTATCGACTTCTCAAAGAAGTAGAATAATCTTTGGCTCATAAATTATGGTAATATCGTTATAAATACATAATGTGATTGATAGTCTACCTTACCTTTTCAATTGTGACTAACATAATTGTGCATTAAAACTAGGCAAAGTCAATACGCATGTCTCTTTAATAGCTAGGGTCCTTGTGTACAATAGAAAGTTGAATCACCTTGTTTAATTATTATATATCATTTTAGAGTGTAATTAGCATTAAATTGGTGAAGTTAATGTCATTTATCAAGGTCGTACAACCCCCAATAAAAGATCCTACTGACCCCAATAAAAGGTCATACTGACCTTAATAGGTGGTCATACTGCCCCTAATAGGAGGTCTTACTACCCCCAATAGGAGGTCATACTGACCCTAATAGGTGTTCTTACTGACTCTAATAGGTGGTCATACTGCCTTTAATAAGAGGTATTACTGCCCCCAATAGGAGGTCTTACTGCCCCCAATAGAAGGTCATACTGACCCTAATAGGTGTTCTTACTGACCCTAATAGGTGGTCCTACTGACCCCAATATGGACCTGTTATAAGTGACTGAAACACACAGTTAAGTTCAAGGGTCATACTGCTTCCAATAGGAGGTTCTACTGACCCCATATGAGGTCATATTGACCCCAATAGGTGGTCAACGGTTTCCGGAGTCCAGTCAACGGTTGCCAGAGTTCGGTCAATGTCATCGGATCTTGGTCAACGGTAGCTGGAGTCACGGTCAACAGTTGCAAGAATCCAGTCATAAATATTTATTTCAAAATATACTTTCTATTGTCTTTATAATGGTCTATTGTAGTTTATTTAAATCATTAAAAGTATAATTGTCTTTTTTTTATGTAAGTTAGCTTTTTAAAATTTTAAAATCTGATTTTGTTGACGAGAATAAAATTCTTAAAATTAGAGCTAATGGACATTGTTCCTAAAAAATAAACATAAAAGTACGACCTACGCTAATTCGAACCTAAAATTTATTCTTCTCGATTAACTAGAAGAGAATGATTATGTATAACCTTGTGATAGCCAGGGCATTACAAGATTATAGTTATATAATGATAATTACTAGTAGTAAAAATATTTTATTTCAAACAAATTAATATCATAAAATGTTATTGATAAGTTGAGAACTACAGTCCGTTAGTCTAATGACATATGCAGGGACAGAGCCAAGATTTCAAATTAGGCTAGGCTAAATTATCATTCGATAAAAGCTCCGAAATATATGAATATTATATAAAATTTTGTACATGTCCAAAATTGCCAAGAAATTGTAAAAAAAAAAACATCTAATTTTCACAAGAGTAGATATGAATAGTAAGAATAGACTACTTAATCAAGAAATATGAAAATGTTGATAATTTAGGATTGTATTTAATTATATATTTTTTATTATTCTTTTGCTTTTGTTTTTGGAAAACATTATCCTTTAGCTTATTAATAAGAGGTTGACGGTTATAACTTGTTTTTGCCTAACCATGAAAACTTTGACAATTTGACCGGAATAAGCATCTGTTGTTACCTGTAGGCTATGATTAAACACCTACTTGATTAGAAAATGTAAAAAAAAAAAACTGTCTTGGGTACAGCTACAGCCCAGAAATCAATACACCATCCTCCGTCTCTAGATATAATCATCTTATTGTAAACATATTGCATGATGTTTTTATATGTATGTAGATAGAACTTAAGAACCTGGAACACCTAATTAATTAGCCATGTCCCTCATCAACCAATGCACCAAAAAGATATGTCAACTGAAATTTCAATGGGTTTGTCCTTCAAGTAAAATAGATCCTAGATGAATAAATAAATAAATTGAAAGGATCTCAAAAACCCACTCACGCAAAAGACTTTTGATTAAGTTTGCTAGCAGGTGCATGGGAACTGGGAACCCCATCTTCATCCTAAATTTTCAGACTAATATTCTTGTTTATATATAAATAAATAGTCGTTCTGATAGTCGACTTCTATCCTAAATATTCCACATTTGGATAAACGTATGGAGTTTTTTCCAGCTACCTCTTCCAATATTGCACGTGACCAATTAATTCAAACCTGCATGAATATTCTTTTGTTTTTATCCACATTATTAATCTTTGGATTAACGACTTGTTCCATATATTTGTGCGATACTTGTCAAGCTAGAGTATACAAACTGAAGATAATAATCCAAAACACATTAACGCATATTAATTAATGACTTTGTATATGACTACTTAACTTAGTGTATAACTGCATGTGGTTCTTGGTGCAAATGGCTCATGAAGAGTTAAGATTTAGATGATAATGTAATCGTTAACCTTTATACTTCTAACACATTTTTCTTTCATCGTTTGCATATTCTGTACCAATAAACTTGTAGAGTTGTAGCTAATTTTACCGAATGGATTAAAGGATCTTTATGCCATGTATTGTTCATTATCATTTTTCATTTCATGAATTGATCATTCCTTGGGTCAATCGAGAGTCGTTCATTTGAGAGTCGTTTGATACTTTTAGAGCTTTGTAAATTGCAATATGTTTTGAGATGAAGCGATGTATTGGTACGGTGAAAGATTAATGAGATTACATTACCGGATTCGGGGATTAACATGGCCTATAATGTGGGCTTGGCCAGGTCCAGGTGCTTGACGAGTGATGACAATCTCCCGCCAATAATATGCGTCACAGTGTGGTGGGATTTTTCTTGACTGTGAGAGGCGCGTGGCTAGTCCCGCCAATTCAGAAGCACATCGAATTTCTACCTCCGCATTACTTTTCCATTTTTCTATTTCATGATAAATTACAAAATAAGAAAGAAAGAAAAAAAAAAAAAACCCATGACGAAAGTTGATTATGAAAGACAAATTAACCAGTTAAAGGGAGCTTGACAAATTGTCATTTAAATAACTAGTGTTGTTAAATTGAAACGCATCAAATCAAAACTTTTGTAGAATTAATGTCTTTTGAAATGATAACTACCGCATGTGATTAAGTTAATAAGAGTTTAAAGAAGAAACCTATATGTTCATGATCAATTTGCAACTATCGTGCGTTTCTTTGCTTAATTCAATCCCATGCCTATATGCGTCAAAGTTGATTAACTCGCCCCTTTCACTATTGTCTGTATTTTTATGGCAGTAGCGGTTGTTGTCTTGTTCTCTTGGGAAATACTCATTAGAACGAAAACCCACTTGATTTCAAAGAAATTTCCAAGAACTAGATAGTGCTTGCAATATGAATTGGGAATTTTATTGAGCATTGATTCGCCAGAAAGTTGGAGATTAGGAGTTCTGGGTTATAAGGGTGAGAGAGGGCTGAATTCCCAGACGCATTCAATCTCAGCCCTACAGTCTCATTAAACCATATCTAATGGCTAAGAGTTTGTCCCTCGTATAAACCCACAAAAAGAGACCCCTTAATGAAAATGTCATGTATATATATGTGTATACACATTCCTCTTCTAGAACGGTGTCCTGTTTTAAAATTAAAATGTAGACTTTCTTTTTCCTCTTATTTTTAGGTCGTATTTCCACAACTTCACATTTTCAGTGTGTAAAATACAATGTGTATATCATTTATGCAAAGTTTCATCCAATTTGAAGATTATTTGAGCTTCTGTAATCGTGATTTACACGTACGGTTCTGTTTGGACAACTTTTGTTATGTTGATTTATTTAATCTAATTCAGTACTCAAATGATCTCCAAATTAGATGAAACTGTGCATGAATGATATACACTATGTTCTAGACATTGTACGGTTGAGATGTGGAAATACGACTTAAAAATGAACGAAATAAAAAAGTCTACACTTTAGTTTCAAAGCGGGACACCGCTCTGGAAGGGAACTATATATATATATATATATATATATATATATATATATATATATATATATATAGACATGATCAGAAGAGGGTGTCCGCACACTCTTAAAGTGCAGACGTCCTTCCGTTCTCCATCTTCCGGCTCTGACGACAACACGCCTCTACCAGAGCGGACTCCAGCGGCATCCCCGACCACTTTCTCTCCCCGGGGAGTCTGCCAAATTTCAGTTTTCCAACAAGATCGATCTTGTGTAAAGTTTTGGATGGAGGTTGCTGCCCAGACTTTGAAATCGATCTTGCCGGGAAGGAAAAATTATCGGGGACGCCGCTGGAGTCCACTCGGGTGGAGGCGCGCCATCGTCGAAGCTGTCCGGTGGAGAACGGAGGGACGTTCGCACTTTAAGCCCAATGCGAACATCCTCTTTGGATCTGGACTATATATATATATACATAGGCATTTTCAGATACAAACCTCCTTATTTATTCAAAATGTACATATTCCCTTAATTGACATACTTTTCGATCATATTTTCTCATCTCAACAGTTTATCTTTTAAATATATATGAGTAGATCATCTATTCAAATTTTCAGCTAACTTGAATATCGCTAAGGTATCGAAAATGAATTAAATCAATGAACGGATTGAAATTGTTCAACCTGAACCGTTTTTATTTTTAGTTATAAATCACAATGTTGAATGTTTTAACGATTATCAATTTGGCTGAAAATTTGTAGAGATGATCTACGCATATATATTTATAATGTGAACGGTTAAGATGAGAAAATATTATATAAAAGTGCTTCAATTAAGAAAATCCGTACCTTTTGAATAAATAAGGATATTTAGACCTGATAATAATTATATATATATATAAGGTAGTTATGAAGCGGACGTTCGCATTGCCCTAATGTGGACGTCACACTAATGACGCATTTTCTTATTGTCGGAGGACAACAAAGGCATCCGGGACGACATAACCATGAAGAAGAAGGTCAAGGAGATCGAGATTGAAGCTCTGGGTAGCAACCTCACTAGAAGCTTCAAGACTGATCAAGATCGGCTGGAAACTTGCAGCCAGTGAGTTTACTAGTAAGAGGCAACTCAGCATCAAGGTATGAAGAAAAGATGTCATCGGCGCCTGACGGTGTACTTGCACCATAATATGAATGGTTATTAATAATTAAAATTGCACCGTGTACTTATACTACAAAATATACATTTTTTTTATCATTAAGAGGGAGGATTCAAAATTTTGATTGCCAATATTTAATTTGTTACGCAAAAATGACAATGAAGGTGATAAGTTGATAAGAGGTTAGGTGTGAAACCTTCTTATCCAAGTTCAATTCATGCCAATATTAATTGGAGTTAATTCTCAATCTGTTCTTGGTGGTCAGGAAAAAGTAATAGTTTGACAAAATCTCATGATACAAATTAATCTATATGCTTAGACAACCTTTGAAAAACCGTGTGATCTTACAAAAAAAAAGGTCCATATTTGATTTAAAAGAATGATTTGATGTGGTATAAATTTTAGCAATTAACACGTGATAGAGTAAGATTAACGTTTTAATGGTGCCATGTATAAAATTTTTGTATATGAAAAATTATACATAGTTTCAACACATGTTACATGTAATGGTTTCAATTAATGTCATTGGTTCGGATGACGTACACTTTTTCTTTTTTCGTTAGGGAAAATGACTATTTAGTATTAATTTAAACCTCTCATTCAATAAGTTTTTTTATGAGTCAATTTTAATATAAGGTAATATTTTTTATGTCAAAATGTACAAATCTTTATTAATGTCATAATAAAAATAATTTTTATATATTTTAAAGACAATTTTACCTTTACCATTTCAGCATGTATAAAAAGAAAAATTGGAAGAGAAAGAATACTTGACCGGAACCTCACCGGACTCCGGTTGTCAGCAACCGGATTTTGGTCATCGAAAATTTCTTTAGTCTTCGTTATTGACCCTACTAACTCATATTTTCTCCGGTCGCCGGATTCCGATCATTGATAACTCAGTTACTGACATCAGTAACTCGGATTTTTTCCAGTCGCCGGATTCCGGTCATCAGTAACTCGGTTACTAACTTCCAATAACTTAGTTACTGACATCAAATAATTAGTTACTGACCTCTAATAATCAGTTATTAAACCCTAATAATCAGTTATTGATCCCTAATAACTCGATTACTGACACTCAATAACCGGGTTACTGACTCCTAATAACTAGTTGCTGACCCTAGTAACAGTGTTTATGACCCCAGAAAAAAGTATAAACAACAACAAAACAGAAACGCTAAAGCAAAGTCTACAATTCAATACCGACAACAACAACAAAAAAGTCTATAATGCAACAATTTGGCTATGAATTCAAGAGGACAAAATCCAATTCTTCCTCCTTGATTACATGGCTTATAAGATCACTATAGAGCTGGATCTACTTTCAATGGAAACGAAGTATAAAAAAGAGACACAAGAAAGGACAACAATAGAGACGAACAGGGTCTTAAACATACCGCTCGTCCTTTTGATCGCCACCACCGTTGCTGTCGTCGGATCAGTCGATACCATCCGCAATGGTAGCTCCCAACGCCGCCCCTGGCCTGAGACCGCTCCACCTTAGCCAAGCCGAATCAAAATTGAGTCTCGAGGTTCGGCGACAACAAATTGAGGTGAGCGATGATGAACTTGAGGGCTTTGGTGATCTCTCGGGCGAGTGGATCAGGAATTTGAGGAAGATTTGGACATGAGATGAGAGGTAGGAATTGATGGCGTAGATGGCAGATTGCTGGTAAAAGCGACGTTGGCGATGTAGGAGTCATCGCCTCCGATTCCTTTCGAGGAGCGATGGTTGCTTGCGAGGCTGGTGTCCGACCGGAGAAGAGAGAGGCGAGGTCGAGAGGTACTGAATCAGGCGAGGACGAAATCTAGAGAGAGAGAGAGAATGTGTTTCAGATCGGGAGAGGGAGTGGAGGAAAAAGTGGAGTGGGTATAAAAGTAATTTTCTCAAGAATCATTAGAGTAGGCATATAGAAAAGATTTTTATTGAGTTGGGCTCTTCTTTAACTATTTTTGTGCAAAGAAAAAATAGTTCAAACAATGTCTCATATTTTGAGGGAGCAAAATTTTGGCATCTCATTTTAAGAAACTTTAAAACAGTATCTCACCTTCTTACTTTGATCAAAGTTTGGTATCTAGAACCGTTAGCTTCGTTAAAAAAACTGACGGTAGTCATTTTTATTCATGAAATTACCAATATACCTTTGAGTTTTTGTTTTTATATAATAAAAAGAAAAATTCATCATAATGATCTTTTATTCCTTATAAATTTTGGTATGTGGCATAACGGTACCATGAATTTTCTTCCTTAAAAATTATCACCTAGCAACCCCCGTAATGTTATAAGCAAGAAAAGATGAAGTACCATAAATTTATCTTTTTCTTATATAAAATAAATAACAAAAATAAAAATTAAGAGTAAATTGGTCATTTTATGAATAAAAATGGCTACCGTTAGTCTTTTTAACGGAGTTAATGGATAATCTCACACATCTCGTAGACGGGGAGACTTAGAAGCACTTTGATTGTTCTTTTTCCAAATTTTCTAGAGACTGTCGAAATGTCAGACTCGGACTTGCAACAGATGTGTTCAAGCCTATTGGAAACATGAATTTTTCTTACAACATTTGGCCTGCGATAGTATTTCCGTACAATCTACCTCTTAACATGTGTATGGAGAAGGAATACAATTTTCTTACGTTTATGGTTTCAGGACCGTATTCTCTAGGAAAGTGCTTGGATGTGTATGAGACCATTAATTGACGAGTTGCAGAAGTTATAGGAAAATAGACTCCCTATCGGTTCTATCAAACTTCGGTTGAGATAAAAACGTGAGATACTGTTTCAAAATTTTCTAAAGATGAGATACCAAAATTTTACTTCTTTAAAAAATAAGACACTGTTACAATTTTTCTTTTATTACTCAGTTTATTTACAAATTCATGGCCCTAAAAAGTTACAGGACATCGTAGTGATCCGCAACTCCGAAAGCAAATAAGTAAATCCCGAAACAACACAATTGTCCTATAATAAAATCAGGTGACTCGTCTTCTGTCTTGTCAACAGCCAACACTGTCTTTCATCTCTTTTCACTACAAATGGAACCGGAACTGGCCGAGGACTCCGCCGCCGTCATCGGAATCGACGCCTCCGAAGACGACACCGGAAGCGGGAAAGATGCGGCAGCCAAAGGCGAGAAGGGTAAGAAGCGTAAGAGCAGAGTGAGAGGGGTTTGGTCTCAGGAAGAAGACCGAATCCTGAGTCGGCTGGTGAGTAAGTTCGGGGCCAAGAATTGGACCTTGATCGCCCGCGGAATTCCCGGACGGTGCGGCAAGTCTTGCCGTCTCCGGTGGTTTAATCAGCTCGACCCAATCCTTAAGCGCAAGCCCTTTTCTGGTAATTAACACTCCCTTAAACCCTTTTCCATTTCTTTATCAATGTATTGTTTTTCAGTTGTTTTCTGAAGTATGAATCTTTGGAGTTATTTCTCTTTTGGGTTTTCGGAATGATTTGGTTGGCATTTTCGGATCTTGAAATTGGGTGTTTTATGTTTGAAGGACTGGTGAATATGATATCTGAAATTCTGAATATAAGACTAAACCCAATCCTTTTCCAATAATGGCACCTTGGAAATAGATTTTCAACAAAAATTTGTATTCATGGTCCACAGCTCTAAAACAAATTGGCTACCACTTAATATCGAAGGCTACTTTTATGAAGGAAATTAGAGTACTTGTTGAACATGTGTCACAGAAATGTAATGTAAATCCAGTCTGTGGACATTGTCCCACAAGATTAAAATGCCCCAACATCTCGATATCTAGGACACTAGTATCTAATTTTCTAGGCATTGCAGTATACTTTACTTAACCTATGAATCATATGATAAGAATTCAACAGCATTAAGGCAATGCTACATAATACAGATAGAATCAACTGTCAAAACTGTTTCTTTCAATTACTGAGTTGTTCACAAATATTGATACGAGAAAAGGACCACTGGGTAAAAGAATCATTTGAAATGTATGTTTTCTTCCTTGATAGCTGTGCCACCTGAAAGAAAGAGAGTATTGTAAGGAAGTTTCTGGAATCGTGATATTGTTAGCAAAATATATCAACAGAGATTGGTGCAAGATGTGCCATCAATTTGGCTTCTAGCAAAGCCTATGCAGTTAGCTAAGTTGCACTACATCTTTAACAGGTCCGCTTTTTATTTTACAATTACATAGTAACTTGCTGTGTGGAATAATGTTTTATGGCCGCAAGCTTGTTTTTTACTGCTGAGATTTAGACTGTGTGTTTGATGCAATTGAATCATGTAAGACTAGCCGGAGAGAAAAATAGAGAGCTAATAAGTGAAAACTTTCTTCCCACTTTGCTATGTGAAGATAATGCTGGTTTTGTTTTCAATTTTTCTTATAACATACAAAAGGCACATCTGAGTTGTTATGTGTATATGGTTACTTGAAATACACAATGTACTGAAACCTATTAGCATATCAATTCTGAGTTGAATCAATACATGTTGTCCAGTCCTTTTTTGTGAATTTATGTTTACATCATTCTTCCCTGTTAAAAAGCTGACTATTGTGAATTGTTTCAGCGGAGGAAGACCGGATGATAATTTCAGCCCATGCAATCCATGGAAACAAATGGTCTGCAATTGCAAAGCTTTTACCAGGGAGAACAGATAATGCCATAAAAAACCACTGGAACTCCACACTACGGCGTCGGGATCCGAACAGATTGATGTCAGAATTGGGTATTGAGGATGTTAGGTTGGACAAAAGAAAAGCATCTTCTGAAGAAACACTCTCAAATGGCGATGTCAATTCATCTAGATCTACAGAAGGAAAAGAAGTCTGTTCTCTAGAGTATACAGATGATCAACATGAAGACAAGGTATCAACGGATGGTCAGTATAGTAATGAAGCCAGAGAACCATGCACGCTTTTTAGGCCGGTTGCACATGTAAGTGCTTTTAGTGTATATAATCATTTAGGTGGCCAGGATCCTTCATCATCATTCCAAAGGCCAATTCCAGTTCAAGGGCCTCTGGTTCAAGAAGCAAAACTGGATGTTGGCATTTGTAAATTGGTCGAAGGAATTTATGGTGAGCAGTCAGTGCCTGATCAGTGTGGCCACGGTTGCTGTTGCACACAGAATGGCAGGACTACTGGAAACTCTCTGTTGGGACCAGAATTTGTGGAATTCTCTGAGCCTCCCTGTTTTCCAAGTTTTGAAATGGCTGCAATTGCCACAGATATAAGTAAGCTTGCTTGGCTTAAAAGTGGTTTGGAGAATAGTAGTGGAATGGTAACAAGTGATGCAGCTGGTAGTAGACTCTGTCATGGGTCTCAAGGGCAATTTGGACATTCTGAGGAGAGTCGAATGAATCGTCTTCTTCGTCAGGAAAAGAGAAAGGATAGGTTAATGGGCATGAAGACTAATGTGCTATCAACCTAAGACTGGTACACTAGTTCCTACAATCTGAACTTGGAACTCATGCTGAGGGTGCTTCTTAATTGCATTTTACTATATACCAAGAAAATTAAGATACTTGCTTCGCTGTCTGAAACTTATTGTTACAGCTGAGAATCGACTATATGGGAAGGACTCTACTTGTTCTAGACTTCTCGCTTGGGTTCCTGAATGTTGTACACTTGTACTCATACTAGCTGATGCATAAATGATAGACTGCCTTCATTCGGGTGCTGGAGGCAAAGTTCTGGTACAGTAGTATGATGCGCGGCTGGAAATTCACAGCTCCACATTCTATAGTGACAATGAAACTTGTCAATTTGGGTATTATAGTTCTCTTGGACTTGAGAAAGAGATGTTTCACTTGTAGCGGCTGTAGGCTTCAGATTTCAGAAACCTGTTTCACTGATCCATTGTTTCTGTTTGTTGTGTAACCATATAAATCATGTTGGTCTATACTCTATATAATCAAAGTTGCTATATATCGTTTTTCTATTGCTCATGAATGCTTTGGAGAATCATAGGCTCTGGCCGCCCTGCATTTCCAGCTTCTTAACATGTGAAAACTTACCTGTTACCATCAAAGAAGTTAAGGGGCTGTTTCACAGTGGTTTCTGAAGTACCAAAAGCATTTCCAAAATTCGGCAGAAATGATTGCTGCTTTTAGGAGAAGCATTTCAGATGGTTCCGCAAGAAGTGCTTCCCAGCTGCATTTACAAAAGACACTCGAATACTTGATGAAACTTTTCAAATGCTTCGATAAAACAACCATCTAGCAGAAATGTTACTAAGCACTTCCCACAGAAGCAAAGCATTCTCAAATGGGTGATGAGTGATGACCCGGGACATGATTAAGTTCATTGAAGCTCAAGTTTGGCGCCAAAGCATGTCATGCGAGATGAAGAAAGCACAGAACAAATGTAGACCCCAGAAGATGAATTATATGTTTTATGTTCATGTTTATGTTGTCCAGACTCCAGACCAGACCCGTAGCTTTATGTGCAAGGTAGCTGTCGCCAAACTGCTCCAGTCAGATATTTAAAGAAAAGCTTTGTTTTGGGGCAGTGGCTGTCTGACTGGTAAAGAAGAAAAAGGCACAGGAAAACCCCAAATGGAAGAAGATAGATTTGGTAGCAACAGCCCCACCATGATATTGATTACTTGCTCCAATTTCAGTTCTAGGATATGAGAAAGTGGGTCGGTTCCGCTACACATGCCAATGAGATTAAGGGGATTCAAATTATGGATTTATGGATTTGGTGTTGTTATTATTGGGCTTCAAATTATGTTCTTATGGAAGAAAAGCTCTGAGATTTGGAATCAAGGATGACCCACAGCACAAGGAGGATTAGGAGATTAAAGCAAAAGAAGTAAAGTAGAAGAAGGAATATGATTACAACTCCATTGCTGATTATGTATCTAAGGCAATATAGTGATATACGTTTACATTAACCCCTTCAAAATTGGGCACAAAAATACTTGGAAAATGAAACGAAAAAAAAAAAAAAATCAAGTTAGCAGGCAATTTGTTTCACTTCTATCAAAGTGATATATAAAGAGTGTGTTTAGATGTGTTATCTTGAATTTTAACTTTTAATTTTATTTACTTTAGATTGACGATAAGATCGTTGTCTGTTATATCTTGTAAAATTTCTCACCAAAATTAATTATACATTTTTTATCTATTTTAGTGGTAGATTTTGGCACCAACCAGATTTGGATTGTAGCTCTTTTCATTGTTGGAACACATTTGTTATCTTTGCACTTTTTTATTACAGCAAAGACTTAACTGTTGTGTTCTTCACGCAAAGGCAGATTACATAAGCAACACTGACCTAGAAAAGAGTTGGTCCACCTCCAGTCAACTGCATGATGTTTCTGAAATTTACAGAACAACACCAAAATAATCTTTGAACAAAAAAAAACTAATGAGGTTATATTCTTTAATTTCATGATTTTTTTATTAACGTGTGACGACTGACATGCACAGACACAGTGCTGCAACTACTAGCTTTGTATAATTGAAGTACAATTGAAGTATTGGTTAACTGGAAGTGATCAATTGAAGTATTCATTTCCTTTCTGACACCTTGCCTCTTCTTCTAAAAACATCTATATTCTTTCCTTGCAGTGCGATGTTGTCCAAATCTATGTCCTTAAAAAGAAGGAGAAACTCATGTCCATCTATGGTGCCGATACTCTTTTCCAGCCCGAAAATAATGTTTCTATTGCCATTAAATTCATCTAAAATGATCATTATTCAGCCTCTCCAGCTACCTATAATAAGGATTTCTCAAGTTTACAAACATATATTTTAAATCAGGTTGGTTAATTTTATACGATAACCTAAAATTTACTATTCTAATTACATGACATAATGTTTTTTGTCATGTATTGTTTTGATTTTTAATTGCACAACATAATACGTATTGAAACATCAAAAAATCCTTACTTGACACATGAAAAACTGAATTTTCCAAAGTCTTGTTAATAAGCACTTATCCTCTCTCTTTCGCTCCACACCACAATAGTCTTAATTTCATGGACAAGTTTTGATGCGGATCAGGTATCTAGAACCGGCCTTCAACAGTCACTCAACAGACACCAGAAATAAAGACTAACAAACTCGAAGGTTAGGGCAAATCCATGCCACAAATAAACTGATTTAATTCATAAAACATAAGCTTCCCAACAACTATTACAATACCGATATTTATATGGTTTACAATACTTAGAGAATAAGTAGGCTAAAACTACCTATATTTATATGGTTTACAATACTTAGAGAATAAGTAGGCTAAAGCTAAAAAAGAAAACTAATTAAACGTAAATTCTAATAAACATAAAATAATTTTCTAAAACTATCTCTATAATAAAATATCAAATATTATAAATCTATAATATAATATTTCTTTATCACTCTCTTAGTTGAAAAGAATTCGTGTCCTGCATCAAGTTTCTCACACAAGCTCAAAACTACCACCACCGTACAGAATCTCCCTCACGACAGTATTTAGTATATTCTAGTATGGCACCAAATATTCCACTCAATCCTTTTTCTTTTTCTCATTTTCTTTCTCTTCCAAAAAAGAAAAGAAAAAACAATGGAAATTGTTGTCTGTATCAATGAAATCTCTCTTTTGAGATATAATCAGTGCACCCACTGCACGTTTCTCTTCCCACCTTCAACTGTCCCCAACTCTCTCTCTCTCTCACTCTCTCTCTCTCTCTCTCGCTCTGCAACCCTATGCAACCCTTCTTCTTAATCTGATCAAACCTTCTATATATCTCTGCATTCATTTTCCAGTACCAAATTCCAGACACTAATGGAGTTAGCACCACACCTAATCCAACATCCACTTCTTTAATCACCCCAAAAGAGCTTAAAGCTTTAATGCTCCAACTCTTTCTTCCTCTTGTTTCAGCTTCCGGGTGTTTCCGTTTTGTCCTCCAGAAATGTCAGGAGTCGATTTAGAGCGAGGCGGAGCTGCTCAAACCCATCGCCTGTCCTTCTCCAGGAGTGACGTCAGCGGCGACGGGAGCGTCTGCTTCTCCGACGCGGACGACGGGTCGTGCTACTCGCAGTTCTTTTCGACCAACGGCGGGTCGTACGACGAGTACAAATTTGCCACTTTCGTGTCTGATCCTGCGGAGGCCGGAGTGGTCGGGGTAACGTCGTCTTCGTCGTCCTCGGAGGAGTCTAGGAGAGACTCGTCGGTTTCGGAGTGTTCGGTCCATGTCGTGGAAATTGAGGCTGGGGCGCCGGAAATTAAGGTGCATTTGGATAGAGTAGAGAGAGATTGTCGGATTTGTCATCTGGGCTTGGAAAGTAACAGCCATGAATCCGGAGCTCCGATTGACTTGGGCTGTTCTTGCAAAGATGATCTTGGTTCGGCCCACCGGAACTGCGCTGATGCCTGGTTCAAGATCAAGGGAAACCAGTAAGTAAAGTTCAAGTCTTTTCTGTAATCCTTTTAGTAACTTAACAACTTTGGGTCATAAGTTCTAGTCTTTTCTGTAATCCTTACTTGAGTAACTTAACAACTTTGCATTATGCAAATTTTACATGTCTTAGAAGTAAATTTCATTTATTTTTGGTAAATTTGGTTACCCATTTAGCAAGTATTTAACTTTTGCTGATTTAGTTCATGTCTGTTAACCCTATAAGTTAATTAGCCTTACCCATGTTTGATTTATAGTACATTTCTTAAAGTTGATTGATTAGAAGCCTAATGTGATAGAAGATGCTGCAGAGCTTTTGATTGACAAGAGGGAAAGTAGAAAGGATGATTATTTATTTTGAATAGGGGGAGGAAATGGACAAAGAAAAAGCAGAGGGTAATGGGATTGAATGTGCCCAAGTACAAATGATAATACCTTGCTGTTCTGTCTTTTTCTCAAATTGTAGGAATCTCTCCTCTGCTACTTTAGGGATTCCTCTTTCTCTTTTATGAACAAAGTGGAGACTTGACATCTTATATATTGATCTGTGTTCCCAATACTGTTCATATATTGGCAAAAGATCTAAAGATTACTGCTTGGCTGCCGACGCACTAATAGACTATTCATAACTTGTATAGTTTCATCAACTTATAGTCTTGTATAGTTATATAGCTTCCTCTGTTCATATCATATCAATAGTACATTTCAGCCAACTTGAACTTTATTGGATTATTCGCCTAAAGTCTCTTATCCAGATTAGTAAAGCTTTTGGAAGATTTGTGATTGTGTCACTCCTAATATGAATTACCTTTCACTGTGCTACCTCTTTAATCTTACTTGTTCTAGGGATAAGGGGTTCCTTAGAGCTTGACATTGTTATTTAAATCCTTACCCACACATAGAGGGAGTTAGTTTAAATGAAATCTTGAAAGGCTTTATGATGAAACTTCGAAAATTTGTTGGTACATTCTAGTTTTGGTTGATGTATGTGCTGTGTATCAAAACATATAACATATGCAATCACCGTTCATCAATATCACGGAACAGTATTTCGTGATCAAAAGGAGAGTTGCTAGCTTCTCCATTCTCCAACATCCTCCATGTTGAAGTAGGGTCTTAACTTTTGGTTCTTTATAGTAGGTTTCTGGGTTTATTATGTGGTATTAATCAAAGAATCATTAGTATGCAACTATGTACTGACTTGAGTCTCCCATGGTCTTTTTCTAGGATCTGCGAGATCTGCCATTCAATTGCCCGCAACATTGTTGGGCCTAATGACATTGAGATGATTGAGCAGCTGAATAATGAAGCCTCTAGTGCCTCAGCTACTGCTGCAGTCTCAGCACCAGGGCCTTCAACAGAGACTCGAAGCTTCTGGCATGGTCATCGCTTCCTCAACTTCCTCCTTGCTTGTATGGTATTTGCTTTCGTCATATCATGGCTCTTTCACTTCAATGTTCCGTCATAAAATCTCAGCAAACAACTGAAAAGAGCCAACAAAAGAAGTGCAACAGAAGCTGCATATTTATTTTAGGATGATAAGTAACGCGTAGGTTCATGCCTTGCACAGAGGTCACTTCCATATCTGCCTCTAGAGTGTTTGTTGTATCAGTATCTGCCTCCTGTTCATAAGTTTAGAGCTTTTATTTAGTCATCGATCCGGTCTTTTATATATTTAGTTATTTCTCTCCGTTTTTTTTGGGCCAATATATTTGGTGTTCTTTGAACATTACGAAACTGCTGAATTGAATTGTATTACGGCGTCGCTTCCTTCAGTAGTTCAGTGTATAATCGTACGGTGGTAATCGAGTCCGAAGAGGATTTCTCAACCTTAACTTGCTTTCTCTAGGTTTAATTTTCCTGATCCATATAAAGAAGATTGCAATATATATCAACAAGGCAGGAAACTATCAAAATAGCTAGCCTGTGGAACTTGGAGATGGATAGGGCACAGAGAATGAAGAGCAGCAACAATGCAGAGCTAAAAGTGATGGGACTATTAGAATTGCCCTCGGATATCCTCCTTAACATCCTCTCAAAATTGCCAACCGAATCACTTTTCCTCATCCGAAGCGTTTCTAAGGCCTTCTTGAAAATTGTTGATGACCCCTCTTTTGGTAGACACACAACGCGCATCCACAAGTGCCTCAACTTATGGTTTTCAATCATGAAAGAGAATACCATCCTAACGCTGGGGGGATTGAAGTTTAGCATCTCTGCAATCTATCAAATACGATGGCTGCAGGGCCTTGACAAAAGGCCAATATGAAATTAGTGTCATCGCAAGGAGAATCTACAACTCCGAGTACTCGTGTTACAAAATAGACTTTGTTTTCTGTAACTTGTTTTTCCTGAGAAAATGTTGTGGCGGAAGCCGTTGCTTCTTAGTCAATCCTCTTAGGGGGGGAGAAGTTCTAAGACTTCCGACAGTGAATGACATTACAAAGTATGGTAAGTATTTCAATGTAAAATGGGACTGGTATGGTATGGGATTTGATAGTCTATCAAACAAACACAAGATTGATCGTGTTTCCAGAGTTTACAGTGGTACCTATACAGAGAACTGTCTTGTTACCCAAGTTCTTGTATTAGGCCAAAGGTCATGGCGGGAGATACCTTCGGTTCCTCCTGGTGGCTTCAATGGTAAGAGAGTATGTGCCAATGAAGACATGCATTGGTTAATTACTGGGAATTACACAATGAAGGGAAGTGAAGGAACATGCCACATAATTTCTTTTGGCTTCAAGAGAGAAGAGTTCCACTGGACTCCTCATCCCTTGTTACAAAGCTCGAACAATCACTTGAAGCTCTCAGACTTACGCTTGCTTACTCTAAGAGGTTCTATGGCCCTGGTGCGTACTTCATCTTCAGGAGGTGGGACGACAACGGATATTGAGATATGGGTGTTGAAAGATTATAATAAAAAAGAGTGGACGCAAGATTACATGTTTCTTCTCCGCTAAATTTGCTTTCTCTGCTTCTTCTTTATCTCTTACAGTTTCCAGATTATAAATAGATAAGGTGTCTTTCAGATGGTTTAAGCCACCTTATTCCCCAATTCGAGGACCCCTCTCGTTACCTACCTTAACATAAGGGAATGAACGGAGATTCGTCAATCTTTCCAAAACCCCAGCTGGAACTTTTACATTTTGACCAAAATAGACATATCTCAAGTTGATCAAATTTGCAATTTCCATTGGAAACTTTTCAAGGATACGGGGCATTTTCAATGTCTGAAGGTTATAAAGCTGACCCAAAGATTTGGGAAATGCTTTGATCTTTGTTTTCATGACATTCAGATACCTCAAGTGTTTCAACTTTCCAATTGAATCCGGCAACTCCTGAACATCCGACTTGTATAAGTTTAAAACACGAAGACCTTTAACTTCAGGTGAGTTCCTGCCAAGGACTGCTCCATTGAAAAATGAGGAGCGCCTGTACTTCGACTTTGAACATATATAGCAAGATCATGAACAAGATCGTGCATCTTGCATTTGGTTATATTACCAAAGAAGTCCCTTTTCACATCTTGAAAAAATGTGTTTTGTAATAGAATATTGAAATATTCATTACCTGTATCCTCCATCTCTAGATCATATTGGTTGGGAAAAGGGTGAAGCCATCCCAACTAAACCCACATATTTTCTTGAAAATATTGCTCTATCTTAGCATCATGATATACAGATTTGGCCAAAGTAGTCTTCCCAAGTCCTCCCATTCCCACAATGGTCAGAACTGATAGATTATTTTCCTGATTGTTGTTTGCGTTGGCCAAGGCTTTCACTACATCTTCCACAACAGCCTTCCTTCCAATGATATTGTTTTCATCTGTTTTGAAGTCAGAGTAGGTCTCCCTATCGATTCTTCTATCATGGGAGCTTGTTACCGCTAAGGAAAGCCTAGCAACTAACCCAATGGTACTTGCATTTTTTTCAGATCATCCATAGCTGTGTTGATTTTCTTAATTTTATGTGCCATTTTAACACGAAACACAATAGGATTGGAGAGAGAAAAGAAGTTGAGCACCTTTTTCTTCATCTGATTTCGCAGTTCCACCTTACGTCGAAGAAGCTCAAAGCCGCAGTCATCTAACACATCATCGGCGAGATTAGCTATGTCTTCAAGCTTCTCTAGCCAGAGCTTGACAGCACGGCCCTGATCTTGTCGTGGATGTTCGGCATCTCGTAGCACAGCTTCAAGCATGTTTAGCGACCCCCGCAGCTTTGTTAATTCTTCTTTGAATCCCCATACAAGAGTAAACTCTTGAGCGGCAAGTGCAGCCACTTTCATCAGCAATTCTTGAGCATCAAAAGTAAGAAACTCAGCCATGGATTTCTGCTCAAGAGAGCCAAGAGTTGAGACAGTGAGCAGAATTCAAGAGTTGAGACAGAGAGCAGAATCTTAAAGAATTGGACTATCAACTTACAAGTTTCAGCTTATACCTCACAAGGAAAAACCCCATTCACAATTAACACCCGTATTTATACACAGGCAATTTCCATCAAATTCCAATACCAGACCAGCCCTTCAACATGAACACAGTAGCATACACAAGGTACCAATCTTTCACCGAATTAGCCACAAGGACATACAACTGAAATATCATTCAATTTTTCAAACACCAACCAACAGCAAACTCCAATTTCCAATCCATACACAGCGGTCTTATAGAAATCTTTATATGATATTCCAATTCAAGGTAAAATATACCTCTAAGTATCAAGCTCAGCAAAATCAACTTTCCAAATTCCAATTAACAACGAACAGAGCAACTGACGCACACCAAACTTCACCAACTGGCATGGTCACCTTCCACCGCAAGAAGGATAGAAACGCACCACAAGAAGACGGAATGTCGGAATCAGCTTTCTTTTATATTTACCACCGACTTTATTTTTAACGGCTGTGATTGATCGGTGAAGATCCATGCTCCAGATCGCACCAAAGGAAAAATCTAATTTTCTTGAGATTGATCTAGTGTTTTTTTTTTTTTTTTTTTTTTTTTTTTTTTTTTTTTCAAACAGATTATGGGATTTAGGGTCTAGGAGTGTCTGATTATGGAGTTTAGGAGTATAAAGCTAAATTGGATCGAAGTTTGGTCGAGGTGATGAGACTGTGTATTTGGTATTGAACCATCTAAACGAATCGTAGAGTTGTGAATGTGAAATCTCTCATTGTATCTCTCTTACTATAAAGCTAGCTATAAAGAAATTCACCAAATTATATTTTACTACTTGGGTCTGGTTCAAGGGATATTAAATTTGATATAAATTTTAACACTATTTCTTGATTTTTAGATTTTAAATCATTTGAGGGTCTAAATCAATTTTAAATATGATGTCAACAAAAGAAATAATTGATGTGGCAAATGACGTGACATTGGTTAATTTCATAATAAATCAAATTAAAAGAAAAGAAGAAAAATTCAGAATTTAAAATCTAAATAACGCAATCTGTTTTACAATACGATGAAAGAGAAAAAAATACGAAGAAAGAGAAAAAGGATGATGTTCATGTCTAGAATATAACAAAAACCCAGAAAATAAATTTATGAAATAATCAGTGTTGTTCTATTTGTTCTATTTTCCTCACTATTATTGTCGATCGGATCCTTTGGTGTCTCGGCCAATTATGTATGTAGTATTGTAGGTTTCAGTGTAGATAAACCATATATAACAGGAGGTGCATGGTTTTGACCTAAGGGATGTTCGATCAAGGATTAATAAGGAACCTTATGTATAATTGACCACTCCACTTCAAACTCTGCTTAATCCAACAATCATTCACAAGGTTTCGTTGCACTACTAAAAGATATGCTTCATCTCCTAGCCAATGAATCTAGAATCCCGCTAAGAATTGTTTGTAGCTACTACCCTTTATACCAACGATAACGTCTTTAAACTAAGGGGTGAGTGTACTTAATCCCATTACACAAACAGGGTAACTTGTTGAACTTGAATCTCAGTAGCCATTCGGTCTGAGCATGAGAACACAGATCGATCTCTTCTCGTCTTTTTTTTTTTCCTTTTGCGTCTGAGTTCTTTTTATTGTAAAATAGATTGTGTTATTTAGATTTTAAATTCTGATTTTTCCTTCTTTTCTTTTAATTTGATTTATTATGAAATTAAGTATTACCACGTCACTTGTCACATCAATTATTTGTGTTGACATCGTATTTACAATTGATCTAGACCCTTAGATGTTTTAAAATCTAATGATCAAGAAATAATGTCAAAATTTATGTTAAATTTGATGTCCCTTTGAATCGGACCCTACTTTAATTAAGCTAAATCAGACTATTAAGAACAAGAGTTACTATGGTAAATAATAAAATAAATAGATAATTAAGAGAATAGTGGGTAGTGGGTTGTATAACTGGATAAATTTGATAAATAATTATATAAATTATCAACACAAGTAAAAGGTTAATATGTTTAATTTTGGCAAGTTATCATTGTTGGGTGGGTGATTGAAATATGTTGCATTATGACAAGTTTTAGACCAATTGTTAAATCTATTGCAGGTAGGGAGATGTAAAAAGGGATTTTTGGTTATTCTGATTTTGTCATGCCAGTGTGTTTGTGATCAAGCAAATTGATTAATCTCTTGTTGGATAGTAAAGTTAAGAGGTGATTAATTATAGTCTATTGTTTGACGAGGGAAACATAACTAAGTTGGTTTTAGAGCATCTCTGATAAATTGAAGAAAAAAAAAATAGAGATTTGTTAATTTTGAATTTTTGTTCCAGCAATATATTTCAAAAGTTGACAAATTTATCAATTTAAGAGAGAAAATTTGTGAATGAATAATTAAGTTTTCTCTAATAGCTATTCTACTAGAACACAATTCTCAAAATGGATTGATAAATATAACTTTCATCAAATTTATCAACTATTTTATTAACCATTGTTGGAGATGCTGAGCTCAAAATGAGTCTTGAGTTTATTTGCTTTTATGTATTGTGTACTGAGTTAGAATTGGGTGTCCATAGTAATTTGCTGCATTTACTATGCGATGAAGTCTTGATTAAAAGTAAAAATCAAAGTATTGAATTTTATTATCGATTAGTATTTAGAATCGAAACTAATCGTTGAATTGGTCGAAAATGCGTTTTAGCCTTGATTGGTGAAATGTGGATAATGTAGGTCAACTCCTGAGTTGGTTTGACATCGTTGATATTTGAATATTTATGTCGATATAATGTTAACGACATTAATGTCAGACATTAGGAATTCTCGTGACCAAGGGATGGAAGGTTCGTGACTCGTGGAACACAAGAGGAAAAGCGTCGGAATCCAAGTAGGGAATTTAGGACTTTTCTCAATTAATGTTTTTCCCATGTTTTTTTATTTTTATAAATGATGCATGTTTGGTTTGGTTATATATTACAATTGTTATTAACCAAACCGTGAGATTTATCGATGACTTGAGTGAGTGGAACATAGGTTTTGATCCCTTAAACCTCCGGAACATATAGAAGATTTAATTTCTTACATCCCTTGTGGAGTGACACTGTTTCTACACTTGCTTGTTGTACAAACAAAAAGTGAGGTAAGTTATTCAGTGGGTACAAGGAAGCCCCAGAGCCAAACAGACCCTGCTGTAAACAACAACATCCGATGTTTTACATGGCTGCTTGAACTCTGATCTTTTAATTATTAGAGTCCACAGAATATGTAACTGGTGGTTCAACTCGTTTATGATTACAGAATAAGTATGCATGTTAAGAGTTCGGAATTTAAATTTACTGCCGCACAATATATCATAATTGCATATGAAAGTACAAGTCATAAGGGTGATGTTTCGGACTCGAGTCACCTAGTGCTTCTGCATATATGACGCTAGAACAACATTTCATCAAAGCAAACATTGATTTCCAAGAATCCTTGGGTGGAATAAGCAAGGCTTAATATACGGATATCATAACATCAAAAGAATAGATACAAAAGACTAAACAAGACTACATATATAGTAGAGCCCTGGATATTATAGAAAAATAGAAAAAGAAAGGGCATATACACATCAAGTTTTGTTCTTTTTGGCTTCCAAGTTTGTGCCATCTTTGAGTGTTTCTTGTGCGTCATTGTCCATGCCAAGCTTGAATAGGCAAGCTGCTTGAAGATATAAAGCACAGGGCCACTCCGGAGAAATCACCTGAGCTTGCATAGCATCCCCAAGGGCTTCTTGTGCCATATCATTCATCAAGTATGATAGACAACGCCGAGCATACACCGTTGGTGATACCATTGTCCCACAATCAATGAACTGCCACAGAGAAAATCAAAAACAGATTAACCAGCTAGCCACATCTCAAATCTATGTTCACAAACTAAAGACTGACTAAGGCTTGTAAAACAACAGCATGATTATTACACGCCAGTTTAAGATTATTCTGAAAGAGAGGACTCACTTGCGTATAGGAATCAATTGCAGTTGCGTAGTCTTTTGCTCTAAAAGCAGAATCTGCACTCTTCTTAGAATCCAAAGTCTCTTGCATTTGATTAGTCCACAACTGGAAAGAAAGCTGGAGTCACCAAAAGCAAAATTAGCACCAAATAACTATACCAATAGAATAAGAAAGAAAATAGATATTGTTCAGGGCTAGGAGAACAGACCTCATTAGCTATTCCCTCATCATCCTTGTATCCATTCTTCTCCAGAATTTCATGTATGGCTGTCAGATCCATTCTCAAACAAGCTTCACCAAAAGGTGTTAACGACAGTGGCTGTGCTGAGGATGCAGTTTCTTGTGGGATACCCATCAAAACATACGATGCAACCTGAAACTATTTAATCAAAACTTGTACTCCTTTTGTTCAGTTAAGCTAGCTTTGACAAACTATATTGTATGCATAAATTTTGGTAGGAAACTTAAATTTATTATCCAACAGAACCTTCTCTTCTCCACTACTTTTATTTGGTCTAGTTAGAAAAGAAATGAGGTTAGAATCAAGGTGGTCTAACATTTAGAGTAACAACAATCCCAAAAAGGTAAATTTACACAACCGAACATATAATTCTTTTTTGATGTTGAAGTTGGTAAATAATGTACACGAGGAACCCCAATATGCTTTTATTTCTACTATGATGGTAACAGAGGTAGTAAGTTTAAAACCATATGAAAATAAAAGCCAACTTCTCTTTGGATTCATCATACATGTGAGATATGCATTAACATCCCAAGAGTCGAGGTTCATCCTATGATCAATTGTTATACATGTATAGTAAATTTGGTTTGCTGTAAGATCTTCAGTTAGAGGAGCTGTCAGCATGAATAATTAATCTAGAATTCTAAATAAAAGTTAGGTTGACACTGCATATGAAGCTACACTTGTTCAATCCCCGCTATATCTGCAGTAATATGAGCTGAATGGTGCACTGTTGACTCTAAAGATTCTAATCAAAAAGAGAATGTACAGAAATGGTGAGTGGCAGTGGTGACTGGGAGCAATTTTACTGCCTAACTAGTACAAGCCACCAGGCTCTGAGTAATAATGCACTAGGCAAAACCTATATATATATGTGCTGAATCAAAATTTTGTGACATAAAGGATAAGACATATCCAACAATAACGATACAAAACCATACCTCTGTTTCTTTCTGAAGTGACATAAGAGCAGTGGCTAGGGATTTCGCATTAGGCCTCTCACGAGCTTCATACTGCAGACAACGGGAAGCCAAGCGTACTAACTCTGTTCCATCATCATTTGAGAAATTACCCTCCAGAGCCGAATCCATCAGCATCAGGAAATTCTTGCCACGAATGAGATCTAGTGCCTTCAATGCAAAACCCCCCAAGTTAATGTAAGAACAACTCAAGACCAATATTTGAAGTCAGAAATTAGACTATAAAGGAGATCAATATGGTAACCCCAAATTGCAACTTCTGAAATCTCTAAGGATAACTGAGTTAAAGAAGCTTCCTAAATTGAAGCATGAAACAATTTACAAGCATTAGTTGATAAAGTAGTCTGGAGTTCACATCCAAAACTAATTAGCAATGAGTGGAGTGACTCAAACTCTTATAAACCACAGGCAAGGTTCCATATTTCCCAATGTGAGATTGATATCTCAACACGCCCCCGCACGTGTGGCGAATTTAATGTGGACAACATTTAAGGTGACGTGGAGTGCGTGTGGCCTTTGGGCTTCACACGTGAACGTGGGTAACCCGCTCTGATACCATGATAAAGTAGTCTGAGGTTCACATCCAAAACTAATTAGTAATAGGTGAAGTGGCCCAAACCCTTATAAACCACATTAATATCTCAACATTAGTAATCAAATTGTTGCAAACAATCCACTACTATATTAATAAAAAATAAAATATTATTTTCAATTTATCCCCATCAACTTTAGGTCGATTATCATGTTAATCCATTTTTCTTTCAATTTCATCAAAAACACCCCTCAACTTCTAATTTTCATCAGCCGTGTTCAAACATACTTTTTCATTTAATTTTCCCATCATGTAATGACTTGCATTAAGAAGAAAACCAAATTTGAAGTCACTGAGCCCACAGAAAAATGGAAAAATAGACAAATTGCATTCAATCCTACCAAAATCACTAAAGTTAGGGGTTGTGATGGGTACGAAGATGTGTACCGATATGGAGAAAAAATAGTCAAAAAGGTTATTTTTTCAAGAATTTGACTTTTTCTTGATACCACGTCATTACTTGATAGAGGAATTAGATGAAGAACAGAGGTTAGGACACGACTGATGAAAATTACGAGTTGAGGGGTGTTTTTGATAAAATTGAAAGAAGAAAGACTAGTATGATGATCGACCTAAAGTTGATGAGGGTAAACTGAAATTAGTCCAAAAATAAATGAAAGAAATTGAAATAAAGTTTGGAAGAATTTCCAGCATCCATGTAAAAACAATATAACTTTGTAATTTATTTGAAACCACAAGCTTAGACTTCTTTATTTCTGTTTTGACATTCGTATCTATTTCCACCAAAAATTCAGCGAGCCATATCTTGCTCTCTGAAGAAATTAACGCAGTACTCATTCAAGTTGACATGTTTCACAAAAGACAAATATCAATGAACTCACATGGCTGGGGGGAATATGTTTGCCACTTAGAAGATCTAGCAACAAGGTTCCAAAGCTGTAAATTACACTTTCTTGTGTCACCCTACCTGCCAACCAAAGACACAGCCAAACAATGTATCAGAGTTACAACATACTGGAATCCAATAGCAAGCTAGTTTCTAGGCATGTCAGCAACCGAAGCATTTCAATTCCATGTACTCGACGCCACGTATCCAAAATCCAATTCACTGAAACCATCCCGGTCAGATTCTAGTTCTAGCAAATTGGTTTTTTAAGTTGTGTCTGTGATCACAAAGTTGATACTAACAGATATCCCAGCATTCAGACCCAAAAAAAATATTCTTCTAGCAAATTTAGTTCAACCCTGTCCGATAATCATACCTGTTCTGAGGTACTCTGGAGGAGTGAAAGCCAAGTTTGTACTATAACTCTTCCCATCCCTGCTATTCTTCATAAGTCCAAAGCAGGACAGCCTCGGATTTGCATCCTGCTCAACCCAATGTGAAACAATCCAAGTTAAAACCCCAAACAGCAAAAACAAATTGATTTACAAAACACAACTCAAAAAACTACCAAACTACCTTATCAAACAAAACTCTATAAGCATTGAGATCATGATACAATGCACGCCCTTTACTACTACAATACTCAAGAGCCTGAGCCAAATACAGAGCCACCCTCAACCTCATAGCCCATCTCATTGGCTGGCTCTCCCAATGAAACAAATGCTTTGCCAAAGTCTCATGTGGCATAAACTCAGCCACCAACAACCTCTCATCTCCTTCACAACAGCACCCAATCAGATTCGCCAATCTCTCACTTCTCAAACTCCCAACCGATCTTGCTTCCTCCTATATATCAAAAAGAACCAAACTTTATAAAATTAAACACCTCAAAAAAACAAAAACAAAAAACTTTATTGCATTTATGAACTCAAAAACTAAAAAGGACCAAACTTTATAGTTTATAGTACGAAAGAGTTTAACTACGGACGAGGAATTGACGCGAATCTGGCCAGGCAAGCTTGTTGAAACGCTTGACGGCGATCCAACGTTCGGCGTTGTTGTCGAGCTTTCCTTTGTAGACAACGTTGGGGGCTTTCTCGCCGTGCTCGGAGACTATGTTGTCGGAGGAGAAGCCGCACGTGGCGGCTTTCAGTTGGTCGAAGCTGAACTCGGTGAAGCTCGGGCACGAGTTATTGTCGCTTTTGCTGCCCCCATTCTCTGCAAACAACAACGAATTCAATCAAAGCTTTGCTCTTTTTTGTTCGGAAGAAAAAAAACAAAAAGGTGGGAGCTTTAAATGGTAACTAACCGAGCTCGGTGGATTCGAGGACGGAGGGTTTAAGGTGGGAGCTGAACCAGCAGAGAGAGAATCTGGAGCAGCGGGCTCCCATTGAGGAAAGATCAACGGTGAGTGAGTGAAGCTGGAGAAGTGGGGAATGATCAGACGGTGGATATCATAATAGCTCAGAGTCTGACAAAGAGAGAGAGGTGTGGATCCAAAGCTGGTTCAGTTAGGTTTGGTTTCTCAGCTCTGATGTCTCTGCTACTGCAAATATCTATGATCTGGTTCAGTGAGGTCAGTAAGGAGAAGAGGGAATATAAAAGAAACAGAAGAAAAATAAATATGGGTCTGAAATTGTTTAATGTATTATTGTTATTACTACTACTATTTGGGATTTTGGGAAGCCATTATTATGATCAGACTCGGTGTGTCCCTCACGTTTTCATGTGTTGGGTATGAGGTTTCCACAGTGTGAGTGTCAGAGAGAGAGAGAGAGAGAGAGAGAGAGAGAGAGAGAGAGAGAGAGAGAGAGAGACTTTGTGTGAAGCAAGAAAAGAAAATGCAAAGGGGGAAGCAAAAGGGAAGGTCCTTTTTTTCTCCTCCTACTTTCTGCTTTCTGGTGATTTGTCTGCAATGCCATCATTTCCTCACGAAGGAGAAATTGTCTACTGAAATTTGGTTTACTGTGGTCGATTAGGAGTCAAGAAAGTCAAACAAAGGAATTAGATTTGACATATAGTTGCTATCATATTATTCTGTTTAATAACTTATTCACTATTATAGGACCAATTCTATTTATCCACCCCACTAAGAAGAGAAAGAAGGCATTGTTAACCTACTGTGGTAGTTGATTCTAAACTACTTAAAGATGATCCTTACTTCTTTAGTTTAGTGTTTCAAGGTTGACCCAATCATGGTTTCTCTTTTGTTTGATTTTAGAAGTAAATTAGTTGGTAGCCAGAGGAGTTTTGAAGAGGCCTATCACAAGGGGTGGACCTCTGTTAACATTATACTTGCTAACGGGCCTCATTGCTAATGGGCCAATTCTCACTAACTTTTCACTAATACAAGTATTTAATAATCCGATACTATATTGATTTTGCGTTTTCAGTATGGTCTGACAAGCATGTTTACTAACCTAAACCTAAAATGAAAGTTGTATAACTCAAGGTTAAGGCGTACAGTCAATCATGTTTTTAATAGAAATTTCAATGAAACCGAAGATTTTATGAACTAAACTCTTTTGGAAGGTAAGTACGCAATAGCTTCTTCACATTCTGAGTTTTTTTTAATTACTGAGGAGGTGACTTTTTGAAACTTACTCAACATTGTATGTCAACAGTGATAGTGTAATTAATAACAACTAATGGCGATTTAGGGGATTATACACTCTCAATATGAACTTGAATTTGATAACTATTGTTTTGATTAAACATGTTTGCTAAGTGCTAACCAGACACAGTTCTCATTTTCTGTGAATCTCTTCCCGAACCAACATTTTACAAATTAAAACATAGTAGGATTCATTATGAACTAACATTAACATTTAGAAATAAAATTCCTTAGTGAGGTTTCTACAGATTCTTAAATTTTTCAAATAAGAAGTCAGATATGAACATAAGAAATAGGGTAAGAAATAAGCCAAATAACACAGGAGAAGAACTACTATCACACTCCAACCTCTTCTCTCCTCCATTATTGCCACAACATGCGAGGAACCTCCAACACGAAACTTCAACCATCAACACTGCACCAGTTTGTACAAGACAACCAAAATAGGTCGACAATGTTCCTTTCTTTAGCTTCAAGAGGGTGACTATTCCAATTATATTAAGTCCAGAATCGTACAGATTCACAAGTCCCATCGCTAGCTTTCAAAACCCAACCACACAAATCTGCATATAAGCATGTTGTATCCAGGAACCCCAATCAAACACCTTGACCTAAACCACCGGAAATGAGCAATGCATGATCGGAGAGACACCTTGTGACCCCAACTGTCTGCGGCTACTTACGTAGCAACAGTGCAACATGCACCCATATGGGGGCTCTATATAGGACCACGACCACTCCCTTTACATAGAGCTCATGATGAAATCGCACCCTCTTCTTCATAATCATACTTAACCATGCTCCCTCAACCTCTGGTTCTTTCTTTTTTTTACCAGCTTTTGGCGCTTAAATTGCGCCGGCGTGCTTTCTGGTAATAGTACAAGTGGGGGCTGTTGGGGTCTCAATGCTGTCAAGTATATGTCACCGGAAAAAAGCTCACATGGAAGAAGCACAATTCGCTGTGATACGGCAGAATTATTAAGCAAAGAAACTATATGATAATTAAAGGGATAAAGATAAAGATCTACTTTGCAATGATGATTTGGTGCTAAAGCTTCATTTAGATTGGATTAAATCCAAATCACAAATCCGTATAGTTCTGTTTGTTGGTTCTAATTATATTATGTACAGTTTCAAGTGTCCAAATAGCTAATTACATTCTCAGTGTTTGTGATGTAATCCACTTGGAGGTATCCAAACTAGAGTCATTTCTTTTGTGTTTATGTGTTGTAAAGTGGCTTATCCACTTAAAAGGGTGCTTACCTAATGGAATAATATCATAAAATTGAATATTTATCAAGCTATTTGAAGAGTTGGTATTCACATTTTTCAACTTTGTAGACTTTTATCCCATTATTAATAACCAGGAAAAGCTTCATTTAGATCTATCTGGATGATTTTTCTTGCAACATAGTCACTAGATCATGTAAGTATGGTTGTTTTTTTACCTTAGGTGTATTTTGTCTTTGCCTACGCAGGATAGATGTTTAGGATTTAGGATATAAGGTTTGGTATATGACACATTCTGAACTAATGTTTTTCACAGGCAGAGGTTCAAACTAGATACCTCATATTAGCATTACGTGAAAACTCTTACAACATACTCCCCGTAGTGAGCTACCATTACGGGACTAAGAGCGACTTTGAGGTGAGTGTATGACACATTTTCAACAGATGTGTTTCACAAATTGAGGTTTAAATCGAAAACTTCGGTTTAATTTATTGCTTAAGAATCCTTATAACGTACATTCCAACTTACTAGTTTCTTATCTTAAAAAGAAATATTAAAAATAAAAAAAGGACCGACCTATTGTTTCACTAGTTTAGATTTTTTTATTTGCAATTAACATAGAAGACCAAGAAAAACGCAAAGTTTATAGCGTCAGATGTGACGGGATGATGATGTAAGAGACAGGAAGGCACGTTATCAGTCCACGTGATAAGATCATAAGATAGAAGAGAAGGCATGTGAGGTGCTGACTCAGTTTTGCAGTGCATTGCGAAATATGCAGGCCAAGAACAATGTTGGGGTATACAAAGCAATCCCATGTTTCAAATTAGGCTACTCGAATCTACATCTCACCCCAACGTCATAGGACTGATATGAGTGAAAAGACTACTCCCAAAGTAAAAAACCAAGGTGAAAAAGAAAGGTACAAAGAATCATGTATGCCTCGTATCTTGTGACATGAGGATGAATGGATGATGGCATTTCTTTTCACAACGTTTTTCCCCTTTTCCTAAAAGCACAGAAGATTTTCATTCTATGAACAAATGTAAGTCCATGGTACATGCTGATCATGATCTTAGATAGAACAGAAGAAAGAGGACTGCAAAAATGTGAAAAACACTAGCCCGAATTCCATTTTCATTTCCACTAGAGATACAACAAATCATGAGGCGTAGCCAAGGTCCTGAAGACACCTAACCAAACCATATCCATTTAAGCAGCTCTCCTGTTTT
The DNA here is from genome assembly GCA_034370585.1 of Fragaria x ananassa. Lineage (NCBI taxonomy): Eukaryota > Viridiplantae > Streptophyta > Magnoliopsida > Rosales > Rosaceae > Fragaria > Fragaria x ananassa. The sequence continues at coordinate 6,696,738 of CP139753.1, forward strand.
GCAGAAAACATCATTCCCTTCTATGCACTGCTCATTGTAGCATCGGCATGCACTACTGTGTTTCCGTCTTCCGATATCTTGCCATTAACTTGAGTTCTTTGCCTCTGGAGATATGATGGAAAGATTGTCAACACCGGTTTCAGATAATAGAATGATGAGTTCAGAAGAATTGGTGAATATAACGAGATTACTATACCCGATCAACAGGGTCTCCAGACATTCCATTCAATAGCTTGTGATTCTCTTCTTTAGTCTTGCTGTCCTTGTCCTTTGTGCTGAGTGGTAACAACAATGATGCAGCTGTCCGGTCAGGTAATTCTGTATCAACAACTCAATCAGTATCACTCCCCCAAAGGTGTCTAACCAAAACTATCAAGGAGTTAAAAACGGAGACGTTATTCTAACCTGCTAATTTCTTGTCGATAAAGAATACAACCAAATTAACAGTGTACCTGGGAGAAACCATATTGTTCAGCCAAGTAGAGAAGTCAGAAATTATTATTTTGTGTTTAAAAACATATATAAACATGAAGAGCACAAATTTCTTGTTACCATGCAACAACAACATCAACTGTGTAATGTTTGCGGGATGCCACAATCAACAAACTCTGGATCACAACGAGCAACCAAGCCAACTGCTTTATAAATCTGCAGTGATCACAATGAGTGACTGAATGAGAAACTTAAAAATTAGGCAAATTCAAGGAAAAAAAGCTTACTAAACTGCAGTTGTTAGCCTACAATATGCACTTATATTCAACTCAACACATATCAGTAAATCATATGCTATAATTTACCTTTGTGTGCCGTATTTCTGATAAGTACGCACAAAGGTGAGACTAAAGATCATGTGTGATGAAAAAATCAAGTCGCCACAGCCATATAGTACACCCTTTGGCACTGCATAAATAGGTATTGCAAATCAGGACAAAGCATAAGACCCAATCAACAAAACGACCAAAAGAAAATGAACTTACCAATCACAAGGGCCTCAAATACAGTCTCTGGAGGAGGCAACCTGGCAAGTTTAGACCCCTGCATATTTAAGATATAGCATATCACTTAGCTTAACTCACATAGTAGAATAACCGACAATCTCATCCAGACAATGCCTACCTCACGACAATGGTAATTTGGACCAGGAAGCTGGGTGGAGTAGAATGTGAGGATTCGAAGAAATTGACAAGTCTGCAACAAAAAGTAGCAACTATGAGGGGATTCAAGCTGTCATATTCTATTTATAAATGCATGTTGCCATTTCAACCAACATTCTCATAAATCACTATGGGTAAAATAAAAATTCAAAAGGAAAACCTGAAATAGGATAGGCAGAAGTGCATAACCATCACTTACCACTAAAAATGATAGAACCCTACACCATATTAGAACTGTGTATATCTTTTTGCTCTTGAATATGAAAGGATGAAAAGTCCACTGCAACAGAACATGCACCAAATCAGGGGAAATTAAATAATGTAAACAGAACATGCACAAGTGGAATTAGCAAGACCACAATAGAAGAGGACAAATCAGATGAATGCTTAAATAAATCATTCAAAGAGAAAGACAGCAAGAACTTTGAATAAGAAAATCAACCAGAAAACTGAAAACAGCATGGAAGACAGGTAATAAAACAAGTTCAAGTGCTTCACTCTACAAAAGAGAATAGTATATGAAGCAGCTTTAAAAACAGGAAAAACTGCCATGAATTTTCTGGATATCTGCAGATAAAATCACTTCAGCATATGAAAAACAAACCTTTAGGTTAAGAAAACAAAATTTTCTCATACAGCAAGCTCTTTGAAAAGAGGAGCAACAATTTAGTCGTGAATACGCATAGTACATTTGACTTTATATTCAGGCCAGCTTTAAAAGAACATTTACATCAAAGCTTACACTACTAACTAGGTGGTCATTTGAAAAATAAAAATCGATTTTCAGCCGATTAACAACTACATCCCCAAGAGATTGAACAGAATACATGCACATAACACTAAGCTGTAGAGATTAAAGCATTACAAAGATGACATAATGAACCTTACCAAGACAAAGGATAAAAAGATGAAGTTGAATAGGGTTTCACTGATGTAGGCTCTCTCTTCCCCCAGCTCCTGCATAAACACCAAAAAAGTGAATACAACAAAACACAAGATGGCACTTCCAAGGGGAATATAGACAAGGTACCAACCGGAAGAAGAAAGAAACCAGCATCCTGCAGTGTTGGCCCTGGACGATGTATATAATGAACTCCTCGAGCTGCTAGACCATGTATGTACTGTAAATAAGACAAACTTGACAAATAAGGCACCGCTTAAACATATATAAATTAAACAAAACTTTGAACATCAAAAATTGCACGGCAAAATGACACTCAAAGCATCTCCTTCCAAATTAAAAAGAATTTAGCAGTCTGATGGACTGAACTCTATCGAAATCGACAAATTGCATTCATCAACTCCCAAGTCCAAAAATTTCACCATAAACCATCAGATTAAACTGATATGAACTTTTTTTTTCTTTCTAATGCTTAAAAAGCATGCGTCTTCCTCAAAAGTTGAGAAAATGTGACAAATCATGACTCTGTAACTTTTACCACTTTCTGAATGATTTTCAATCCCAAACAACAGAGTAGGACCGGAAAGAGCTTCAAAATTTCGACACGAAAAGAGCAATCGAATTCCAACATTCACCTGACCAACAATACCGGCAAGAAGATACTTCCAATTCGCCGCAAGTAAATTGATCTCGGTAACTAACTCAGCGCAAATTCTCTTCCAAAGCTTCGCGAATCAAAAAACCACACACAAAATCAGTGGCAAACTACCAAAAGCAGAAATGAATTAATTCGAAAAAGCTAACAAATGCTGCAAAGCGCAAAGCAGAAAACGAACCTTGGACGACTCACGGCCAATGTAAAGCGTCATCTTCTCAATCTTGTTGCGGTTACGATTACACGTTCAAGCACAACTTCCATATTACTTCACAAAGTCAACCCAACCATCATTCCCTGGTCCTCTCTCTCACCAAAACGCCGTCGTCTAAACGGATCAAAGAGATCTAAAACCGGTGGCTGCTGCCGAATCGTTTCAAATTTTGTTGACAAATCAGAAAACGGAAAAGAGAAAAAGCGCGTTTTGGAATTACGAGAATTTGATTCGTTCTTAGATTTTTATGAATGGGGAATGGGTGGGGGGTGTCTCCTCTCTCTCTCTGGGGCTGTCTAGCAGTGCTGGACCAGAACGCGAGTTCAACACGGGGGCGACAGTTGAGAGAGAGAACAACAAAGAACGAAGAAGAAGAAGAAGGAATCAGAGAAAAAAGAAAAATAACCGAAATGAATTCAAACACCAAAACTCGCTTCTTTCCTTTCTACTTCACGATGGGGGATTTTTAGAGAGAGAAAAAGTCATTTTGAGAAAAGGACTTCTTCTTTTTTATAATTATTTTTTGCTCTTGTGAAAAATCGCCGCTAGTTCTTCCTTCCTCGGCGTGTATTAATTAATTAATTAAAACAAAGAAATTGGGGAAACGAGGGCGGCAATTTTGTATTACAGTTTTACAGCGGAAGAGGCGGTAAATCGTGAACGTCCGGCCACGGCCTGCTCTTTAATTATTATGTTGGGGTTAATTCGGGTTTAAGAAGTTAATTAATTATTCAAAGCTGTAATGAGTTTTATGAGGTTTGATTTGATCACGGTGGTGTCCACGTTATTAGTGGGAAAGGACATCTTAGGTGCTCGTCCGCTCATTGGATTTCAAATGTTTGGATTATTTTCCAGCTTGTGATAATTACATATTTATTACGACATATATACATATATATATATAGTTATCAAGTATAAAGGGTTACGAGTGTGATTATCCTAACAAAATTAAAGTGTTTAAATGCTTTTACCCTTGGTATACCCGTTACCATTTTGAAGTGATGAAACACACGAGACAAACGTGTTAAGAAATACGTTAATAAATTGTTGTGATGCTTCTTAATTTTGAATCACAATGACTATTTTGTAAAGGATCATGTTTCAAACTTTTATGTTTGGGTAAATGTTTTTCTATTACGATGATTAAATTTTATGTATAGTCTATTCTATTTTGTTTTACTTTATTGTATTATTAGGTGGATAGCGGTTCATGTGCGTAGAGACTTATCTGCTGTTTTACTCGTGGTTGTAGAATTCTCATTCATTAGTTGATTTCGTCATTTTCTTAGGTTTAGACAACCTCGATCAATCTATTACCTTTGGTTAGCAGATTTGGAAGAACATGTTTACACCCAAATTAATATTTTACTGGATAGTAATTGTCTTGGTGAATATTAATTAAATTCATGGTCCACGTCATACCGGCGAGCCCGAAATAATGAGTTTACAAGTGATGGCCCGCCAAAAAGTCATGCGAGCTGGACAGTCCGCGTACGAATGGACTCCGCGTAACAGACTTTGCGTACAAGAGGAGTTTAATTGCTGGGGGAACACCTCGCCCCGACTTAGTATCGTACCCCAACTTGTATATACAAGAGCACGTGCATGGCTTGTGGTCCTTTAATTACATAAGCATCTCGACGGCATCTTGATGGAATCTCGCCATCGACCTGGCAGCCTCGCCCCGACTTTGTGGATTGGCGCGGCCTCGCCAGTGTTTAATGAGAAAAGCATCTCGACGCTAGCTCGGGGGTACCTCACTACTAAATGCTTGTTTAATTAAAGGTGATGACATTATTGTCTTATCCTTGGTTGAATAAAGCAGAAGGGAAGGATATATAGTACGTGCATGGCAAGGGTTCTTATCCCATGCATAGTTATCCTTGATTGAATGGAAGGGCAATTACGTACGGCTTGCCTCCAATCAAATGGATGCATGAAGATGTGTTGAAGTAGGATTCAATCATCCTAAACTACGGAGTCCAAGTTTGCATGCGGAGTGGAGGAGACTTCGCCAAAGGATAATCACGGCCAACAAGTGATTAACATCGCCTACGCCACATTTATCGTTGAAGACTCCTACAAGTCTTTGACATGCTTTGGGCCAATACCTGTGGCCCTAAGTAATTCTATATAAAGAAGCTCCACGGCTTACAGAAATGACTCTACACAATTACTCAAACACAAATACAACCTTCAACCTTGTTGAAATTCTCGACCTAGTCGAACCTCAGACGCTCCCCGGAGCTTCCCTTTCGTTTCCCCGTACGCTCTCCGAAGCTTTCTCTTTGTTTTTTCCTCTCCTTCCCGATTGAAGCTCTGCTCGATCCTATGTCGAGTATCGATATTGTGACGCTCAGGCGGACTACTGTAAGTCCTTGCCCAGTACGCAAGGCGAATCTGAAGAACCCTGCGGTGGAGTTGGTGCTCTCTCCATCCTCAGTCGCTTGATTAGAAGCAGAAGGCTAAGCGCACCCCGCTACTACAACCACTACATTCCGCGTCCGCGCGGTGGCACGCCCGCAACAACTAAAAGAGACTTTGCACGCCCAGACTTACTGGTGTGGCCAAAACATTGGCACACCCGGTGGGACCAGGGTAGTCTCTGACGCCACCTTCATTGGGATCGACGAACAGAGATGCCATTTGATTTCCAAGATTTCCAAGAAAAATCAAGAGCCATTGAGAGAAAATATGTCGAACTAAGAGATGCTAGCCGCAAAAAACATGCCGAACGAATGGCTGCCATCCTCAAGCAACACGTAGAGGAAACGGCTGCTAGAGAGGCTGCTAAAGAAAAACAAACGATTGCTATAAAAGCTGCTGAAGAAAAGGCAAAAGCTGGTTGGGTTGCCTTTACAGAGAAATGGGATGCCATCCTCAAGCGACTTTGTGAGCCTGAGGCTGCTGAAAAAAACGAAAAGGCTTCACAATGCCTAAATGTGAAGCTTACAGTTGACGAGCATGTCCCTGCCAAAAAGATTGAACTGCCTAGCAGCCAATCTAATGGCGAAGATTTTCCTTTGGACGAGCCCACGTTCAAAGAAGAAATTCATTTGTCAATTAATGACAAAGAACCTGAGGTTGAGGCCGCAAAGATTTTGGATAATAATCCTGACCCGAAGACTGACGTTGTTCCTCAGGAAACAGAGGTTGAAGATAGGACAGAACAGTCCATCTTAGAAGATGAAATTGGTTCGAACATTGATGATGGCGAACCACAAATTCATATGAAAGGTGTCCAAGAAGCCAGCTTCCCTATGCAAGACATATATGTGGACACAGGTCAGATGCATGGGGGGCACGGCGTAACTCGCCTTCTTTCTTTAATCCACCATCATGATCAAGGGCATGATCAACTCAAGTTTTGTCCTATTACTGGACATTATCAAGAAACTGCCCCGGGTCATGACAAAATTAATTATACATGGTGTAGTGGTATACCTAGGCCAATCCGAGGCTTCACACTCCAATACAATTGGAGTCTATGCATGCAAGTTCAAAGGCCAAACTATGGCTTTAGTATTGTATGTGGAAAATATTTTTACACCCAGAATTGCAAGTTTATTATACATGGGTGTAAAGTCGAGTATTCTCAGGGTCATCTTACTCTAGTCTGCAGCAGGGACTTGGTGGCATATAAACATGATGCTCATGGATTTCATATATTTGCATTAGAGGCAGAGGTGGATTCGCTGGACTATGGTGACTCTAAATTTGATTTTGACACAGAGCCAATTTATGATGAATATGATGAAGACTATATGTTGGTGCGTCTGTCTCATAATCATATTTCACAAGAGTTCAATCCCAGTGAAGCTCTTGATATGGTCCTCTTCCATAAGCAATGCGTGGCTATACCTGATAAGACCATGCATTCTGACATGATAGTCAGTGACAAGGCAGATCTTTACACCATTTTGCCCGCCAGAATGCAATTGAAGATCATGCTTTGCCAAATAACAAAGATGCTTGGGGGGCAACAAGGCAGTCCCTACGAGCTACTTTCTTCAAATTTTCAGGTGGTTGACGCACAACATCTCTGCTCAACACTTGAAAATTTTCAACAGCGAGGTTCTCATGCCGGAAACATAACGGCGTCAAGGCTTGGAGTGAAGCATTGGTGGCCTCCCCCGTGGCCTTACGAAGGGTAACTAGTCATGCTATACTCTCTTCTTTTCTTTACTCTTAGTTTTACCTCAGTTTTTACTTTTGTTTGCTTTCATTTTTCTTTCTTTCTTGCATTGAAAAAGAAAATACAAAAAAATCAAATAGCAGAAAACACCAAAAAGAGATTATTGGTTTTGCTGAAATGCAAGACAACGTTTTTGCCTCCAAAAGGCTTGAACTTTATTTGAGGCCTATCCCTGAGGCCTGGAAACAATAACGCAGGCATTCCATATGCCTTGAATTGCTGCCAGTGAAGTCAAGCCAGAGAAGAAATTCCAATAGTTGCTGAAAGTTGCAACATCCACTACCGAACAGTCAACTTCGCCGATTCAGCTGGAACGATCCAGGACGACCTAGAAGACGAGCCATATATCAATGGAAAGCTCTGGATGTCTACTTTCCAGAGGATTTTACGGTTTGTCATTTCGCCATTCCTGGAGAGAGTTATGGCAGATCGAATGCAGGCGGGTCAGGATACCAGACAGTCCACCTCGCCGATTCAGGAAGAACTTCGCCGGTTCAGATGGAATGATCCAGGACGACCTAGCAGGTGAGCCATATATCAAAGGAAAGCTCTGGATGTCTACTTTCCAGAGGATTTTACGGTTCGTCATTTCGCCATTCCTGGAGAGAGTTATGATAGATTGAATGCAGGCGGGTCAGGATACCAGACAGTCCACCTCGCCGATTCAGGAAGAACTTCGCCGGTTCAGCTGGAATGATCCAGGACGACCTAGCAGGCGAGCCATATATCAATGTAAATCTCTGGATGTCTACTTTCCATAGGATTTTACGGTTCATCATTTCGCCATTCCTGGAGAGAGTTATGGTAGATTGAATGCAGGCGGGTCAGGATACCAGACAGTCCATCTCGCCGATTCAGGAAGAACTTCGCCGGTTCAGCTGGACTGATCCAGAACGACCTGGCAGGCGAGCCATATATCAACAGAAAGCCCTAGATGTCTACTTTCCATAGGATTTTAAGGTTTGTCATTTCGCCATTCCTGGAGAGAGTTATGGCAGTTTGAATGCAGACAGGTCAGGATACGCGCGAAGTTGCAATGTGTTTTTTCAATGTGTTTCATGACCTTGCAGCGAGCTTTCCTTTACTAGGGGGGCATACTAACAACTCATTCACTGGGGGGCATACTAAAGTTTTGATGTCCTTTATTCATCGAACAGACATCAAAACTGGGGGGCACATTATGGTAGATATGTGTTCTAGATATTTCAGACTTTAGACCCTTCTTGAGGTGTCTTAGTCATTATTTAGGCCAACACCTGTGGCCTCTAAAAAAAAAATTTCAAGGCTATGCGATCGTTCGCTGACATGGTCTTTTTGTTTGACTCTCATTGGTTCGCACTGGGGGGTAGCGAAGTCACTCCATGATCTGAATATCAAAAAGTTGGTTCGCCATCGACAAGAGCTCAAGCGGAGGTCATTTTTTTGAATCCAGTCAAAGTGGACATTTACTCAAGGTACATCCCTTCGAGGTACATCCATGGCGAGTCAACAAGTCCATGGCGAGTCAACAAGTTTTGGCCTCAAGGTACATCCCTTCGAGGTACATCCATGGCGAGTCAACGAGTCCATGGCGAGTCAACAAGTTTTGGCCGCAAGGTGCATCCATGCGAGGAACATCCTTTCAAGGACATTATCTAGTCGAGGTGCATGCATGGTACTATGTTCTCTGAATGGAGCAGGCGAAGCGCACGACATCATTCAAGTCCAAGTCATTTAATGTATGAACCGAGCCAATACCAGTGGTTTTGGGGCAGCATGAACATAAACCTCTTCAGTCATTCTTGACATTCATGACTTCGAGGCTGGGGGGCAATGTTTACACCCAAATTAATATTTTACTGGACAGTAATTGTCTTAGTGAATATTAATTAAATTCATGGTCCACGTCATACCGGCGAGCCCGAAATAATGGGTTTACAAGTGATGGCCCGCCAAAAAGTCATGCGAGCTAGACAGTCCGCGTATGAATGGACTCCGCGTAACAGACTTTACGTACAAGAGGAGTTTAATTGCTGGGGGAACACCTCGCCCCGACTTAGTATCGTACCCCAACTTGTATATACAAGAGCACGTGCATGGCTTGTGGTTCTTTAATTACATAAGCATCTCGACGGCATCTTGATGGAATCTCGCCATCGACCTGGCAGCCTCGCCCCGACTTTGTGGATTGGCGCGGCCTCGCTAGTGTTTAATGAGAAAAGCATCTCGACGCTAGCTCGGGGGTACCTCACTACTGAATGCTTGTTTAATTAAAGGTGAAGACATTATTGTCTTATCCTTGGTTGAATAAAGCAGAAGGGAAGGATATATAGTACGTGCATGGCAAGGGTTCTTATCCCATGCATAGTTATCCTTGATTGAATGGAAGGGCAATTACGTACGGCTTGCCTCCAATCAAATGGATGCATGAAGATGTGTTGAAGTAGGATTCAATCATCCTAAACTACGGAGTCCAAGTTTGCATGCGGAGTGGAGGAGACTTCGCCAAAGGATAATCACGGCCAACAAGTGATTAACATCGCCTACGCCGCATTTATCGTTGAAGACTCCTACAAGTCTTTGACATGCTTTGGGCCAATACCTGTGGCCCTAAGTAATTCTATATAAAGAAGCTCCACGGCTTACAGAAATGACTCTACACAATTACTCAAACACAAATACAACCTTCAACCTTGTTGAAATTCTCGACCTAGTCGAACCTCAGACGCTCCCCGGAGCTTCCCTTTCGTTTCCCCGTACGCTCTCCGGAGCTTTCTCTTTGTTTTTTCCTCTCCTTCCCGATTGAAGCTCTGCTCGATCCTATGTCGAGTATCGATATTGTGACGCTCAAGCGGACTACTGTAAGTCCTTGCCCAGTACGCAAGGCGAATCTGAAGAACCCTGCGGTGGAGTTGGTGCTCTCTCCATCCTCAGTCGCTTGATTAAAAGCAGAAGGCTAAGCGCACCCCGCTACTACAACCACTACATTCCGCGTCCGCGCGGTGGCACGCCCGCAACAACTAAAAGAGACTTTGCACGCCCAGACTTACTGGTGTGGCCAAAACAGAACAATCTTTTTGGATTTGATAACTTTGTTTGTCTACATTTGATGATATGATAATTCGATCATTTCAAACTATGATTTCTTTTATAATTTATATTATTGATATAATTACTTACGGAATGTATTTTCCATTGAAAAGTTTGTCACTTTCTCAAAAAACATATGAACATTGCAGACTTGAAAAAGTACACCATTCCTAAAAACTACATGATCAATTTGGGGAATTACAAAGATATGTAGAATTGTGGAAGAATTATTACTCGGTAGGGTAATATTGGAGGAAGGAGGAACAAAAGGAAATAAAACTACAAGAGCACATGGGACGTATGTGCTAGCAGGTTTTTTATGATGGGACCTTTTTGATGTCTCTCTAACTACGAATTTTTCGACTGCAGCTATCTTCCAACCACTACTTTTCACCACTTTGGTGTAAGTGATGTGTATGATCAGACAGTGTACAACTGTAGATTCTTCAATGATCCTCATGGAGTTGTGAGAACTTCGTATTCGTACCTCACTAGTGCAAGTAATAATTGAAAAATGAAGAGTAAATGAGTAATAACGGGTGAGAATTTTGTCTTACCACCCCACCAAACTTACGTACCAGATGAGTGACATACCCATCACAACCAATTTTGTTGTTGACAATATACAGTAATTGGCTACATGCTAGGGAAAAACATAATGACATTTTCATATTATCATAGTTTCAAATTGAACTTTCATTAAGTTCTCAAAAAAAAAAAAAAAATTGAACTCGAAAGAGTAGTTTCGTCAATGACTTTATCAAAGGGACTAGAACATTATGAAAGAGAAGAGTAAAGGAACACGGTGGTGGGGAGGTCGAATGCAGACCAACGACACGGCTTCTTCCATATGATAACGACCCGTCGTCGTCCTGCATCTTTCTTGATTCTGTATATTGCCAAAAGCTAACTTTGAAGGGTCGCAACTAACTTTTCAATGGGCAAAGCTTGACTCCATTTGTTACTTGTATGTCTGAAACCAGCAAGCCAACCAAGTTGAAGAATCAGCTTGACCTAATAGGACCACGGGAGACAGCCACTTGGTAATCATGCAACTCAATTTCTATCACCACCAGAAAAACAAATATCTGATCTTATGTACTCTCTCTGCCTCTGCAATTCCAAAATTGAGGAGAAAGAAAGAGCTTCTACAATCTAGGCAAGTTGAGCTAAACTTGGTCAAAATGTGCATAAAAGAAAGAGAGATACAGAGTTGATTATGCAGCACTACTCTTGAGGTCTTGATCAAACTTGGCATGTGAGTTTTGTATCACATCTCACTCCCTCCACTTGTGTGTAAAGTAACAAGAAAATGGGTTGTCAAAGATGTAAACTTGAGCTATTCAAATTTCCAAACAAAAACAAGCAAAGGAGCAATATCTTATGCTATTGTTCTTCAAGTACAACAAGGAAAATGATGGGGCATTCACATTATTGTTGTTTTCATCCATGAGAATACCTCATCCCTAATCTTGGAATGTTTTGGAAGTAACATGCAACTGTCCCCAGAATTTCTTCGAACCCTTCCTCCTTGTTTCCAGAATGAAAATGGCATCCTTTCTGGAAGGCCCAAAATCAGGCTCATATATCTGATCTGGGCTATTCAGATCAGCCCAATTATTTCCTTTATATCTGATCAATGCCTCTGCTACATCGTCTTTCTCTCAAAAGGCAGCGGCCTTTGGAGCCCTAACCCTAACCCTTATCCATAACTCCTATTATACAATTCTGGGTTTTATTGCAAGATTACATATTCATCATGGCGCTTCATTCATCCAGCTTCTGCTTAAATGTGAGTTGTGCTTGTGCTTTTTCCCTCTATATTGTCTACTCTGTGTTGATCTGTATGATTCCCCAGTTTTGAAAAGCTGGGTTGATATTGTTTAATCAAGTTACCATTTGGACCAATTAATGTATATCTAGCTGTAGAATGTCCTACGATTCATGCAAGAATGTTAATTTATGTTTCCTTTATCTCAAACAAGTGTTCTTTCGCTTCAATTTGATCAAGAAGCATGAGGTTTTGGGTAAAGATCAAGGCCGTATGTGTTAAATTTTTGAACTTTGAAAGAAGCCCACTTGGTTTCTGCATTTCCATGTCAAGATTGATTGTTAGATATCTAATGTATAGATTGGTTCATCAAATATGAAAGAAACAGGAGCAGAGTGCGTGAATTTGTTTTAGAATTGACTATAATCTCAATGACCACGATTGTTGAAATTTGATACTGGAAAGCAGTATAGAATATGTGAATTATCCTACAATGATTATCCTACAATGATTTTCGTATGTAATGTCTGGGTTCTTTTAGGATCCCAAGATTATGTTCGATATCTTTTGTGTTCGATTTTCTCATTATGCATTCTGAGTTGAGGTTATTGAGACTGATTTTTACCTTGATTTATAGGGAAATCTTTCGTTTAAGGAGTTTAATAGCTTGCCGTGTGCCTGTTACAATTCTGAGATGCTTCATCATCCGTCTTTACCATTGAGGAAATACAATTTAGTTGTAGCAAATACTCTTGACAGGGGGCATAGATTTCGATTTTCGCCTGGAGATGGTCATCTCAAATTGCAAACCACACAATCCAGTAAGTTTTTATTGCCTGGCCACTATAATCTTTATGTTTATCACGATTGTTAAGGTTTGACTCGTAATGACTCACCATGATATTATGATAGCTTCAGTGCAATGTAGCATCCAATTAAATACTCCTAATCCTGTCTTTTTCCAGTGCAGTATCCTCTTTTCCAGCCTCTGGTTTGCGATCATTAAAGCCATGCAGTGCAAAATGTGATGACTCAAAGGATAGCTCAGTTAGCGAAAATGTTATTTTGGATGCAGAAACCTTAATGCGGGATCTAGATATTGCCATTGCAGAGGAGAATTATGCTAAAGCAGCAGAAATTAGGGATAGACTCAGACTTCTGCGGGAAGATAGCATGACTTCTGTTTTAGCAGCAAATGCTCAATTTTACGAATCATTCAGAATAGGGGATCTGGCTGCAATGCAATCTCTTTGGGCCAAACGGGATCAAGTTTGCTGTGTACATCCAGGTGCACGTGGGATATATGGTTATGAAGATGTTATGACTAGCTGGGACTACGTATGGGCGAACTATGAATTTCCACTACAGATTGAGCTGAAGGATGTTAATGCTAATGTTAGAGGGGACATGGGGTTCGTTTCTTGTGTGGAATTGGTTAAGACAAAAGGTAGCAGTTGGGGAGGACAGTTTGTAACAAATGTGTTTGAGAGGATTGATGGTCAATGGTTTATCTCTGTTCATCATGCTTCGCCTATAGACTTGTGAAGTATACAGACTATAATAGATATACGATGTACGAGTTCCCTCTCAATTGCCATTTTGTCTCTGTTTTGGTTGGCGATTTTTGAACCGTTAAATGTACTATTCTTCACCATAAATGAATAGCAGATTATCTATCTTTAAGTTTCATTTGTATTCTGTAATAGGGCTACCAGTCTAGCCATTCTACTGCAGCTTTAATGAAAATCTGTTGAAGTTCCAAATGCGAACTAATATTGATTCATGAAAGTGAAGCTTAGTAATCTACATCATTTATCAAAGATGTTGAAGCTTAGTATCGGAGTTTTCTATTGACTGGCAAATTTTCCTTTACATATGGTAATGTCGGTACAGTAGTACAACCAGAACAGAATTACAGTGGTCATACTCAATGTCTGCAACAACAGGTACTCTGGTTAAAGTCTCCCTAAATCTGTTTTCAGTCGATTCACACAACAATGACGTGTTCACTATGAGAACTAGGAGTTCTTCTACTGCTTCATCATTTGTTTCAAGCCAGTTGCTGGTTGGTTGGACTTGAAAAACAAAACGCCTTCCATTGCACAAAACTAGACTCTCCCAACAGGGGAGTGAGGTGGATTTGGTGCATACTTTGATGGCCCTGTCACCTGCATTCCACTATTTCCATTTAAAATTGGCTCCTGAAAAGCTTTTGCTTCGGACATATCTGATGGCTTCCGGCCGCTAATTACAACAACACAGATGAAGAATGCTTGTAACAAAGAAATTGAAGTATTGAACTCGATCGAGTAGGTTCCATCCTTCTCTGGCGCCAATCTGAAGACTGCCCTGTTTTCCTGAGCTTCTCCCTGAAACAAAGTACGAAAACCAAAATGTAAATTCGCTATAGTAGCATTACTTAATGTGCAGGTAGACATGCTTAGCTGAAAACAATAAGGTAGTACCTCGGCAAAAAGTTCAAAATGATCTGAACTAGGAGAAGTTATGGACGTCTTCGAAATTTGACAGCACTTGTTCTGGTTTGAGAGAACACGCAATTTACAACCAACATCCCAACCTCCACAATCACAAGATCCACCAGATTTCCAACGCGCAATTAATGGCGAGGGCTCTCCTTTGTTTGGTGAGCTATGGACACCACCTGGAAGTATGACTACAATACTGTCTTCCCAGTTACAGATTGTCTTACGATCTGGTGAACACTTGGTGCAGTCCTTCTCCATAGCTTCTTCATTGCTCTCCTGTTTAACATCACTTAGATCTTTGCTAGGTATCTTGACAACAGCAGCAGCAAGCTCCCTATTTAGCATGAATTGTGGTGCTTCTTGACTCGCATGCTGTCTTAGCTGAACACTAAACAAAACAGACTCTCTTGTTATATGCTTGAAGTTCTGTCCATTAATATCAGACAGATCAGAGGTTGAAACCTTCATTTGACCAATAACATTGTATGCATAACCACAACTTTTGCCTTTACTTCCTTGACTCATCCAGCCACCACCTTTTTTCTTGATTTCATTCACACAGTAAAATGTAAAGTTCTGACCAAAATCATCTTTCTCAGATGAATTTTTCAGGGTTGCCACAAAACAGTTGGTGCTTCGGTCAACCAAAAATCTAAACAAAGGAACTCCATTCTTAATAGTTAACTGCAACAATGCTTGGACTGATGATACCTCACGCTTCTCCTTCTGTAGTGACTCACCAACACTAATGGGCCTAGAGACACAAGAATTACGACTTGCTTTCATAGGTTTAACAGCTTCAGCAGAATTGAGTGGATTTGCCTCCTTGTGCTTCAGTATTGGGTCTAGCAACCTTCTCAATGGGCTAGACCTACCTCTGTTATGACTACTTATTTTCTCTCCCTTTCGATTGTCTGAACAATCAGAAGTTTCATGTCTCACAGGGCCTGACTTGACAGTTATACATGTGGAAGTTGACTGTGGTGCAGCTGCATTTTCTTTGAAACTGAAACTTCTACCGAGCCGACCCAAGCTGAAGCTAAATCGGCGATTGGGTGATGGATTTCTGCTCTTTCTAGTTGACAGTTCAACGTCTTCTTGATCTGATGTTTTGGAAATATCAAGTGCAGAAGGCAGTGGGCATGAATGTGGAACTTCAGAATACTGTTCTTCATAGTCCATCTTGCTGGTAGAAAAGTCACCTGAGAAGCTAATCTTATGGGCGTCTGCCAAATGCACATCACAGGATGCTCTTGCTTTTGGAAGCTGGCATACTTTTGGAGAGCCACTTTGGGGCAATCCCTTTGGTGGAAGGAGATCAATGTTATTCTCTTCAACAGGACAAGGTTGATCAGCAAGATTTCTATCTAACTTTGGCAACTCCTCCACAATTTTCTCAGTTTTGTCATTGCAAGCAATCACCTTTCCCTTTGAACTCAGTAAGACATCATAACTTTGAGATTTTGAAGAATGAGATCCCATTTCTGAAGTGATCGTTTCATCAATCTTCTTTCTCTTGATATCCGACTCTTGCAACTCCTTTGTCTTCTTGGCCTGACTGTCACAACTGCTCACATCTTCCTTTTGACCAGATGAGACTCCATAACTTTTCAAAACTAGTGCAGCTTTCCTTTCTGAACTGATCCTCTGAGCTGAAATTTTTCCCTTTCCCTTATCAAGCATTAAATCCGAGTGGTTTCTACCAAAAGACCTGTAGGGGAAGGGTACCTTCTTCTGCCCATGAATGCCATTCTTAGAAGGGGTTTCACAGTCTTGGAAGCACACAACACTCTGAGCAGAAGGTTTGACACCCTGAGAAAGGACATCCTTTTGAGATGACTTGAGATTAGAAACACGCGAAGACTGTTGATCAGGACGTGAGCCGGGTCGAACTACACCAGTTGACGTAGATGCTGCAGCAATATTTTCCAAAGGTGTATTATGGCTATCTTCTCCTGGGGAATGCTTCTGCTTGTGCTTCCATTTTTCTAACTGAGACCAATCCAGAACTCCAAAATTCAAAACCTTTTCTTGCGGTTTTTCTCCTCTCTTGGGATGCTGAAGATAACCAGGCAAGTTTGACATGTGCTTCACAAGCTCATCAACTTTGGCACCTTTCTCCTTCCTACTCTGCCTATTCATATTTCCCAAATATTTTTGTTCTACTGAGACATGATCATCTCCATCTTGTCTCACTTTATGATGAGACTCATTTCCTGCCAAACCAACACCAGCTCTCACTCTCACCCTTTCAGGATGCTTTGTTCTCCGATTCGCTTGATGATGCACAACAGTGTCCTCTACCGTAAACTTGTTCTGCTGTTTTGAGCTATTCCCAACCTCCAAACCGATCCCCATATCCCCAGTAGGTTCTACAAAGTGATTCTGTTGACACACATCAGCATGCATTGTAGCTCTGCAGCTCCACAAGCAGCCAGCACATCATCACAATCTGTTCTATCAATTTGCACTCTTCCGTAACCTCAAATTCTGGCAAACGAAAATAAGATACCTATGAGTGTATGTGATTTTAAAGCAGAATAATCCAAATGCAGATAATAGTTATATGATGCGACATTCCAATTACAGTTCCCTCATGAAAAATGCTAATTAGCTGATAAATTTCATGTGAATATCTCTTCAAATAAGCTAACAATCCAAGATTAAACACAGGATGAACCACACAAATCAAATTGAATGCAAAAATCTCTATAGAACTAACTAAAACTCATACAAAACAAGCAATCACACACCAGAAAAACAAAAAATCCCCAATCTTTAAGCTCTGTTTGGCACAACAGAAAACAAAGGATTCTAGATCCATACGAATCAACCTAAAGCCTCATAGTTTCCACTCCATACATTTTCCTCAAGAAAATCAATCCTCCTCTTCCATTTTCGCTTAGACTAATTCCTGAGCAACCAAACGGAGCACAAATAACCTAGGCAGAAAAACGAAAATGCGCTAGGGATTTCGAGCTGTTACCTCGAAGTTTCTGGAACCGAGAGGAGAGCAAGTCCTCAATCAACAATGGATGAATCGTATTTTCTATTAGAGATCCGAAACGTAACAATCCAAGCGTGGTGGTGATTTGGTGACACGGCAAAACGTAAATTATAAGCAAAGCAAGGAACTTTTTACCGCCAAAAACCGCCTGTGGATTTTAACCGCCGTTTGTTGGAATCCGTGTCCCGAAACTACGTCGTTTTTGCTCTCGCCGGAGCCGGTGGTCCGGAACAAACAGAGGTTCAGAGAATGGAGACAATCTGCAACGCCACTAGGCACTGAGCTCTCTTTTGCTGACTGGTCAGACTGAGAAAGAGAAAGAGAGAGAGAGAGAATGGCGTTTGCGGTTGTGATCGGACGGTGGAGAGAGAAAAGCGGGATTAGGGAAGGGAGGGCTAAGATGCCGTCGGATCGAGGTAGGAGGAGGTGGGATGGTGGGGCCCTACAAGAAGACTTCTTTCCTTATCGGTGATCCCGACGGGGTTTGTGGGGCCCGAGATGTTGCCACATGTCTGACATCAGCGGACTGTGATTGGAGGTGGGGGGGACTTCAGGTGTGAGCTATTTAGGGTTAGATAAGGATTCCTCTTCGTTCATTTTTTGTTTTCATGTGGACTTACTGAGCTCTCTAAATTGACTTCATTCTTTGTCACTTTGCCTCGGTGTAAATTCACACACACACACTTATTCTTTTGTTCATTTCTTTGTCAATAAAAATGTAAAAAACGATATTGCGAATGTCAGAATCACAAGCTATTCTCAGTGTCTTTTATGTTTGTGATACCAATAGTTCATGTTAAAATTCGCCACTCGGTTCATCAAAAACAAATTTGTATTTAAACTACAATTAACATTAGCAACTCGAGCGTCGGAGTTTCACTCCTGGAGGCTCTAGGCGACTTGACCATCTGACTCGGTATTAAATCACTATTAACTCATTGTTAATAGTGGGTATTCATTGAGTTATCTTTTCAACAGCAGCCGCATCACACATGCACTCTTTCGACGATCATCCATATCTATATTCGAGCAGAACATGCTCAACAAGTATCAAGAAGGATAGATCATAAATGTGGAAGCAAACCTCCACTATCATAAAGCCACATGTTTAAAAAAATTTATCAAATTATTATGTTGTGCTTAAATTACCCTTAATGAATTGATTGAAATAATTCAATAAAAAAGTTATTATAGTAAAAAACAAAATAAGTAAACAAAAAAGGGTGCGTCTATTGCTACCTCACAAACCATTTTATTCATCCCACATGTTGATTTATTGAAATATTAAAATACTCTGATGCAAAATTACAGCAAGGAACAATAAGTTGTTACAAATTACAATTATTTTTTTTGTTTTTTATCTTTTTGTTTTAGATGAACACAACCTTTATAATCTCTAACCCAGATTTATCATCGGTCGTAAGTCTGAAGACACTAGCATTTAGCCTGAATATGAGGTAAACTGTTTGTATTTCTTTTTTTTTCTTTTTTTTCTTTGTTGGTGATTTGTCTATCTTTTTACTCATTATTTCCCGTATCGACTTTGTATCTAAATTCGCATGAACAACTATTGTATCGTGTATATGAATAACATATAGATCAGTTCAAGAACTCAAAAGTATGGAAGGCGTTGATACTAGAAATATATTTACAGACATTGTGCATCATGATATCATGATATCAACTGATACCATTGAGTTATTAGATTTGAGAGTTTTTTCTTGTTCTTTAACTGTGATTTATATTTTAATATGATTTTTTTTTTTGTTCAGTTGGTGATTTTACTTACCTTGAGCAAATTTGAATTTGACAAAATATATGTATGGTGAGAAAATAATGTAGGATAAACAAAGTAGAATTGAGAAAATGATATTTTAGGTATTGTTAATAGGTAAACAAAGTATATTTACAATTAAAATTATATAAGTGGGGTGAGCAAAGTGATTTATGGGGTGACAATAGACGCACCCAAAAAAATATAAAGAGATATTTGTGTAGAAAAATATGGGAAGCTAAAATTAATAATGGTTTGCCACATCAAAAACCATATAACTAAAATTAACAATCTATGATTTTTCCGTGCAAATGCACATGTAAAAGGCTAGTGAAACTTAAAGTGATGTATGTTGTTTAATATATTTTGTCGGTGAGTCGTGGTCTGGTTGGTTAGGTAGCCTAACCGACAACGTTGAGGTCATGGGTGTAAAACCTCATTGACATATGTAAGGGTGTGTGAGTTAGTTAATAAAATATTTTTAAACAAAAAAGGTTGTTTGATATATTTTACAATTAGGTTTCATTTGTTATTAATTAGGGAAAATGCCAATTTAGTATTAATTTAAACCCCTCATTTCTCATTCAAATGACAATCTTTTTCATTACCTCATTTCAATATAAGGTAATTTTTTTTATGCCCAAATGCACAGATCTTTACTAAAGTCTTAACAAACCATATTATTTTAAGACTATTTTGCCCTCACCCTTTAAACATGCATAGAGAGAGAAAATGAAAGAGAGAATACTTGGCCGAAATCTTACCGGACTCTGGTCACCGGCCGCTGGACTTCGGTCACCGAAATTTCCTCGACCGCCAGACTCTGGTCACTGGAATTTTCCGTGTAACTAATTACTTACCCACAATAACCAGTTATTGACCAGCTAATGACCCCTAATAACCAATTACTAACCCCCAGTAACCAATTACTAACTAGTTACTGTCACCTAGTAACCAGTTACTGACCCCCAATAACTGAGTTACTATCCCCAATAATTAGTTACTGACCCTCAATAATTAGTTACTGACCCACAATAATCTACTTATTTCAGCTTAATGTAATAAAACAAAAGAAATACTAGAAAATAATCAAGTTATTGATCTTAATAATTAAATTATTGACCTCCAATAACTTGATTACTGACTACAGCTACTAACCCTAAATAATAGTTACTGACCCCAGTAATCATGCCCAAATTGATATTTTCATATAGATAAGGCTCTAAATGCAAACAATTTCATCCAAATAAACAAAACATAAGTACACAAAATGCACATATGCAAAGAAACGTTGCTTTGATCTCGTAAAAAAAAAATTTACTTTGGACACCCAACCGAAATTTCGTCCTCCTCCAAAGCATAGACTCTCTTTGAGGCTCAGCCTACTCTTGTTGCTCCTTAGTTTAGCACTGCTTGATTCTCAGATCCTCCTTTATTTGCCTCGCTGACGAAGCTTGACCAATCGTCTTAAATTCCGGCACACCACTCGGATCTCGACCAGCCAATCGTTGAAGTCCTTCATCACCATGCGTTCGATGAACCACTGAATCTTCTTCTCCAGCGTCTGCTTGATCTTAGACAACTACGTTTTTTTCCAAGAAGACAACCAGATCTGGAGGTTATTGCGGAGGCGGCGGCCAAACAGGTCAGGGTCGTGGTAGAGGACGCCAACTAGTGAAGATGACAACATCTCCATCTCCTTGACCAGAGTTGATGGCGGCGGTTACCAGAGATGAGAAAGATAGAGATAGGAGCGCCGATCTGGTAGAGGCGGAGCCATGGGTGATGGCGTCGTCGTCGGTATAATTTGTCGGTGATGGCGTCATTGCTGACGAGAGAGAGAGAGAGAGAGAGAGAGAGAGAGAGAGAGAGAGAGAGAGAGAGAGAGAGAGAGAGAGAGAGAGAGAGGTGTAGTAAGTTTGAGATCTGGTGAGATAAATGAGATAGATAGGTTAGTTGAATGAGATAAGGATAGAATGGTATTTCACTTAAGAATCATTGAAATGGGCATGGACATAAGATTTTCATTCAAGTGGGCTTTAATTTGCCTTTTTTGTGCATTTAGACATTTTCCCTATTAATTATTGTTTAGAATAGGGTTGTGTGCATTTGCAGTTTTGTCTATTTTTACAGCCTAATTTTGAGCCTCGCAGATTGTCTTGAGAACTCTCAGGTTGCCATAAAAAGTCAGCCAACTATGCAAAATGTTTTTGGTATGAAAACCCGAAAAATCTGAACCGACTGTGTTTGGTTTGGGCTTTATAGGTTTAGTTTGCTAAAACAACTGGTTTAGTTTTCATTTTTTTTAGTCCGGACCGATCCAAAAATTGGCATACATTATATTATGGGATGCTCATTCTCTAACTTGACGAAGTGATGTCATCTTTTAATGAACGGATCTTGACTCATTTGTCTGAAAAAAAAAACCACATTATATGATTAACATGGTTTTGACAGTGCTGCTAAAAAAAACATTCAAGATGAAATGTTTGGTTGTGATAACATATATAATAAATTTTCAATATTGTACAGTGATGTGTAGAGATTCTTTGAGTTTCAAAGCATAGAAACAGATGTCCCACATACCTAAGACCAAGCAAATTGGGCATGTTTCTTTATGAATCCTCTCATTAACTTATAGTCCAAATGGATAAGTAATAATCAAAGCTTACATTAATCATAAAATTCTTAAGCTAGCTTTTGCATCTGGCCAAATCCATTTATTCCCAATGTCATCTCATTGTCTGTGGGAGAATTATCGTCTCTTTGTTTTGTCGATCATTGATTAAGGATGAACAAGGTAGACGGAGCCCTACTCCTATAATAATGATGGCAGGAGTGAAGCTCACACAAAATGGTGGTACAAAATGTTGAGAATTACTTGGATTCTTGCTTAATTTTCTGGGAATCTTTCATTACTTATTCTCTCTTTGTTGTCTATCTGTTTTTTGTGGCTTGTCCTTTTCATATTCCTACCCTCTTTTCTGGGTATTTTGGCCCTATTCCAATCTAGACCTGCATTATTCGACATTGCCTTTATCCCAAGGCAATGTGTTTGTGGGCGATCTCTCCACATTTTCTTTTTCTCTTTGTAATACTAAATCTCTGATTAAAGGCCAAAGACTAAAGAGCATATGTTAAAGTGAAAAGCTCAAATGAAAATAATATGGCCTGCAAAAGCTTCGTCTAACTTCGAGTGACTTGGCTTTTTAGGCTTTCAGCTTGTAGATTTGGCCACATTATGCATTTACCAAAAAAGATTAAAAAAGAAAAAAGAAAAAAAGAAGAGAAATATATCAGATCGATTGTACAAGATGGTCCATGAACACACTGGTCCATTCTTCCAAAAATCTAAATTGAGTGGGCTTGAAAACCTAGTTTCGGGCCAAGTTTCAAACAAAGCAAATTTAACAAACTAGCCCAACCGAAATTGTCTACATAAATGTCGTTTGGGGGGTAAACTATGTGGCACAAAGGAATCCGAAGACTAATTTGCATGTTCTTAGTTCCCCAAGAGAAACGAATCAAGCTGCGCAGCCTGCGCATGCTCAGAATAGGAATGTAAGACACTAGGACCTGGGCGCAGGGGTGAGTTTGTGAATTTTAGGAAACCAATTCTTATTCTCTCGAGCAGTTTTCTTATGATCTCTTATAGGCATATGTCAATCAAATTTACAATCTATGAGAAACTTTCTCAACCCTTAAAATGAAAAACTTGCAGTTATACTCGATCAGATACGTAATACGTTTTCATGTAACTTCTCTCGATTTGCATGTGTGCATTTTCTACTATCCCACATCCATTTCGGGTGCTTTTAATCAGTGGCGGATCTAGGATTTAAAGATTGGATGGGCTTCAACTTTGGCGGAAGGCCAAATTTTTATTTTATTTTTCCAATACAACCATGCAAAGTGTAGGAACTCAACCAGACCTTACAATTTCAGATTCTATATAAGAAGAAGTAGAAGAAGATTAGAAGGTTATACTTGAGGATTTTCAAAGATTTAAGAAGAGTAAATAACCCAACAACCCCAACAAATTAAAACAATGAAATTCAATTATCATACTTACAATCATGTATTAGATAGAGGAAGAAGAAGATTACAAGAGTTGGGTAACTGAGATTAAAGAGTAAAGCGGCTGAGAAATTAAGGAAGTGAGGGACAGAGAAATTAAAGATTGGAGGCAAATTGTTGAGCGGAGGAGAGATGTGCGACCAAAGCTGGGTGCAGAAATTTAAGGTAGAGAAGATTAAGGTGGAAATTGGATGAGATGGGTGCATGTATCACAAAAATAAAATATATATACATAGTTTTTTTTTCCAAATCCAAAAAAAGCCCTACCAAACCTTAAACTAGCTCCGCGCCTGCTTTTAACGTAAATGAAGAGAAGCATGAGAAATGACAAGCACAGCAAGTTCGGTTTTTCACTATTTCCTGGCAAAGATCCAAAGCCAAGGGACTGATCGATTATAACAGTTAGGTAGGGATTAGATCCCCCCGTGCGAACTCTCTTGCACCACACAGTCACACACACCCTTATCATCATCAATTAGACAATAATTGATCTCCCTTATCATCATCAATTAGACAATAATTGATCCTCTTCAAACACCGAAAGCTTTGCATTTTGCACCTCATCGATCTGAATCAGAAGCTAAGCTAATAAGCTTTCTCTCATAGAGATGGAGATGAAGCTCCAGCCACAGCCACACGTACTACGTACTATTGCCCTTCCCAGCACAGGGACACATCAAGCCAATGCTAACCTTGGCGCAGCTGCTCTGTCATGCAGGCATCCACGTCACCTTCGTCAACACCGAGCACAACCACCGCCACCTCAGCCAACGCGAATCCCTCTCCGCCCGCTTCCCTACTCTCCGCTTCCGCTAGCTCCATTTTCGACGGCCTCCCCTCCGATCATCCACGCTCCATTTCCCCTTATATTTTGGACATAGTCACGTCGTTGAGGTCCACCACTGCGCCGCTCCTGCATCGACTCCTGGTCTCCCTCGCCAGCAAAACCAACGATGACGTCGGCGTTGCAGCTGGTGATCAGCTGCCTCCTTTGAGCTGTGTGATAACGGACGGGCTCATGTGTTTCGCAATTGATGCGGCGGAGGAGGTTGGACTTCCGGTAATTGCCGTCCGCACCAGCAGCGCCTGCAGCGTCTGGTGTTACTTATGCCTCCCCAAGCTGATTGAAGAAGCTGAGCTGCCTTTTGAAGGTCAGTAACTGAGCTTGTTTTCTTTTTATTTCTCAGACGTCAACAATCGTTTTACATATTCCAAAGCTTTTATGAGTTCATCCTATCGCGGTTATTATCATCAACATGTTTTAACACATTTTGTAACAATTCGCGCTATAATATCCTCCCATTCAACAATGGTAATAAGTAAGATCTTAAGAACCGTACCTCTCACGTACTTATAGCTAGACTATTACTACTAAAATGTCGAAACGACAAGTCCTGTCATGAGTGTCATCTATAGTATTTGCCCTGAAGTATTTGTTCATTACGACAATGGATTTAGTCTATCAACAAAACTTATAGGATACCCAAACTTATATTGCTGGTTTAAAGTTGAGATTAAACGTTCCATAGAACATCGATGTTCAATGGCGGAGTCGGAGATTATAAATTAGGCATGTCATTATATGTTATTTACCTAAGGATGAACTTATTTGAACTAAGTCACTAACTATACGTACAAAACACACATATACAAGTTAAAATTTAGAAGGTGTCATAACCCTAGCTTGTTGGCCCTTAAGTAGCTCCGCCCTGATAGATGTTTACCTTATTGTAGACCGTAAGTGTGCGGAGAATGGTTTACCACGTGCAAGTTTTTGTTGAAATTTTTTTGTTAACTCTATGATAATAATGAGAGATTTATCTGTGAATGATTATAACTAATGAGATCCCGTCTAATGAGGACTTTTAAATTGAAGACTTTTCGGTTTATGGTTTAAAAGACCCATTTTTCGATTACATTTTGACATCTCATCCGTTCAGTTTTTAGGTTTATATAAATAGATAATTTATACAAATTTTCAGCCAAATTAGTGTTCGTTAAGATAACAAACTAGATCAAATTAATGGACGAACCAAATCTGTCAAATATAAACTGTTCAAGTTCGTAATTGATAAATCACACTTTATGAATGCCTTAACAATTTTCAATATAGCTAAAAATTTGGAGAAATGATATGCTCATAAATACCTATAAACTAAACGATCAAGATGTTGATATAAGATCGAAAAATGGGATAAGCCGAAAAGTGCTCAACAAGTCCTCAACTTAAAAGTCCTTATTAGAAAGTCCTCAACAAATGCTCAATTTAAAGGCCTTTCTAACTAATAATGAAGTGTTTATTAGTTTTGGAGAAAATATCCATATTTGTTAGATTAAAAGTAATTTTGAAAGACCTAAAATTACCCCTACAGTTAGATGGTATCTTAACACCGAATTGGCCACAAAAAGTAAACCTTGATTAGATTTAACTTATTTTGTTTCTAACTTCTATGTTGATGACATAAACTAAGGAAATTCACATTTTTAATTACTCTAACAGATGAAGACATGGATAAGACGGTATCCGGTGTTCCTGAGAAGGAATGTCTTTTGCGACGAAGAGATCTTCTAAGCATTTGTAGAATGCCAATTGACCACCCGGTATTCAAATTATTCATGGAAGAACACATAGCCCTAACTCGAGCTTCTGGTCTTATACTCAACACGTTCGAGGACCTAGAACCGTCAGTTCTCTCCCATATTGCCTCTAAATTTTCAAAAATTTACCCCATCGGACCATTGCATGCTCTCCTCAAATCCCGTGTCGTTGACGACAACCTATCTTCCTCCTCCACCGCAGCGGCCACCTCTTTGCGCCGAGAAGACCGTAGTTGCATGACGTGGTTGGACTCCCAAAGGCCTGGATCCGTTATTTTCGTTAGATACGGGAGCTTGGTGAAGCTAACTCGTGTTCAATTGCTCGAGTTCTGGCACGACTTGGTTAATAGCGGGTCCTATTTTCTATGGGCCATGCGCACGGATGTGCTAAGTGACGAAGGAGAGCACGCGAGTCACGTGACCCCCACGGAGTTGGAAATAGGTACAAAAGAACGTGGGTTTATCGTGGACTGGGCCCCGCAAGAAGAGGTTCTGGCCCATGAAGCTGATGGTGGGTTTCTGACCCATATCGGGTGGAATTCGACACTGGAGGCAATTTGGGCTGGAGTCCCAATGCTTTGCTGGCCCCAAGTAGCGGACCAGCAGGTGAATAGTAGATGGGTGGGGGAGGTTTGGAAGGTTGGGATTGATATGTGTGATAGATCGACGGTGGAGAAGATGATCAAAGCCTTGATGGGAGGTGAAGAAAGAGAGGTGTTTACAAGGTCGGTGGATCGGTTCTCAAAATTGGCCCGAGCTTCTGTTAGTGAAAGTGGATCTTCGATTCGTATCGTAACTTGGAGAAACTTATTCAAGACCTGAGAAACTTGTGATTTGATGCATGCATGACAGTATGAGGTTACCTTGCTAAGTTTGACATCATCATCAAATAGTTTATGTACTATAGTTTCAGGGTTGTACTAATACTGCATATGTCAAAGCTCAATGGATAAGAAAGGACATTGAGGCTATGGTAAGGAAGTTGTTCATGAAATCCAAGCAGGAGCTTCAAAGCTCAATGATGCAATCTCAAAAGTTGTTCGTGCTAGGGTTGGCAGAGGCGTGAATCTTCAACCCAGAACTTGGAGCTACAATAAAATTGGAGGGAATCCTTCCATTATTTTCTTCACATTCATTATTCTCTCTTGAAAATTCCAGATCGTCCTTCAGTAGAGGGTAATTAAAGAAATGTCTAACACATTATTGGCAAACTATAAAATCAAATAAGAGAAAACGGGGTCATACTTATACCCTTGAGCTTCCTGTTCATGATATTTAAGTACTCCGAACAAAAAATATTGAATACGATGACTAGACGATTAATAAAATTGAGAAAGATGAACTCGCAAGAAAAATGATACATAACAATACTAGTACTGAAAGTGAAGAACTCGTACAACCCTAATTAACTAGCTTGCAATATAAACAGGCAACCTCATTACACAGAGAAATCGAAAGTACTTAAGTAACTAGCTAGAAGTCTAGAACTAGTTTTAGAACGATATTGGAGGCTTGGAGCTACGAAAAGAAAGATGATCGAGCTAGTAGATGTGGCGGGGGTTGAGCAGATCCCTAGTGATGAACAAAGCCAAGATAGAGACGGTGACCACGATCCAGAAGTCGTTTGCCGGTAAAACGTAGAACAAGCGCAAGAGGTTGGTCAAGGTAAGAGACACCAGCGCCACCTTCATGTACACCCGGACCTCCGCGTGAGGGAAATCCTCCCGGAAGAAGCAGATCCGGTAGACACTGAATACCACAGCAAATGCCACTGCCTTGAGGAACTCGAAAACGAAGAGACGGGTGCTGCATGTTGCCTTCCGAGAAAAGTAGACGGCTTGAGGAGTGTTGGCTACGGTGATAAAGGAGCTGAAGTAGATGAAGTAGCAGAACAGCTTTGCCAATCTCCTGAAAAACGCCATTTTCTTTTGATCTGGAATATCTGGATGGAGTTTGAATGTTTGATCTCTCAACTCAGCTGGTATGATGTACGTACTTCTTATAGTGGGAGAGCATCTTGTGAATTTAGGTGAGGGTTAAAGAAACATTAATAACAATCACTGGTGAGGGAATTCAATTGGAGTAAAACAACACGCACAGCTAGCTTCAGAGAGGTGACTAAACTCTGAGAGGGAAAGAGAAGTAGTACTTTTTATCTTGCAGTTTTACATTGCATGAAAATGGAAACATGATCTTTTGAATTTAATTTCCTATATATTTTTTCAGTGACAATGAAGTTTCTATGTCTATGCTTGCTTTTAAGAACTTACTTCAAGGTCCTCCCTGTTTGATTTCTAGCTAGCTGGATCCGACTACACAGTCTTCATAATCATGACATCTGATTCAGAAATTTGATTATCACGGTCCAGTGATTTGATTCTCTTTCTGGTATTCATGGTATGCCAGAAACTCACTTTCTCTTTCGCAGAGAGATTTCAGCCAAACTAAGATTTATCTCTTTCTCCTTGGGACCAATGTAATGAGCCATTGTTTATGAATTCAAAGATCTCTCAAAGTTGATAAACAACAGAGGATTTTTTATTTCCTCTGCAGTCTGCACCAGTACGAGAGCTGAGTTTGGCAGTCTGCAGCGGACCAGAAGCCTACGATTTTCACCAACTTTGACTACTAATTTTCACTTTGGTTAAATTTGAAGTCCATCCAGCTTTTGTCTTCAACCTTGAAGTCCTACTGTCCTAGCTAGCAAGCTTGGACCCTTTCTCGGTTTCTCCATGCAACGATTGTGATGCCTGTCAAGACTAGGGATTTCTGGGTTTAACATTATGCTATTGAGGTATATATGACCATTATCAATCTAAGTAAAATGATATTCAAGTAATATATCAATACACAAAATCACCTGTGGTACGGTTGTAGACTTGTAGTGCAACATATCTATATATATGGTTAATTTGTCCCTCTATCGAACCCAATTATATATATACACAGAACTAACGTACGTGGGGATTGACTAAGATCAACAATCCTTCAGGTATTCTCACACTGAAATTAGAAGGAAAAGAAAGACAGAGCTACAAACTTCTTCGTGGGGATGTTGATTGGGTTGTCCGGATCAGAACTGTCATCTATGTTTGTAGAATTGCGCGACTAAAATCATGGACAACGGTAGATGACCAACACCGAAGGTATTATTTCAACGTGCTCAATATAGATTTACCATATATATATATGTGTGTTGAACCTGTTATGCTTACAATTCTAAGATTGAAGCATATATGACTGGGTATTTGTTACGTTTTATATGAGTACTTGAAAATTGAAATCAATCAGAGTGGAACGTATTATACCATTTATACGTACACATCCTCCATTATTCTTCATGTTTAATGAGATGTAGTTTGCAGTTTAGGGACTTTTACAGTTTACAATGTTTGTGGAATTAATGATCATTTTCGAAATATATGTGGAATTAGTAGTTTAGTACTACGCTAAATATCTGAAAATTGGAAAATGACCCAGTGGCATGCTTCATGTATCTCTTCTGACTTCTGTTATGATCGAGTTCGTATAATATAATTTTACACATTTTTCTTTTACGCTCAAAGTTCTGGCAACACAAGTATTAGTGATCGATACCTCTTCTTCCTCAAAGTTGAACCGAATACGTATGATAAAGTCTATATATGATTCCTAATCGAAAAAAAGTCTATACCTATCTGTATGTATTAAGCGAAGCGGGGGATTACTGTTCACGGAACAGTACCCAACCCTTATGAGTCATGCCCCTCTATTTGCATCGTTATTTCAGTTCTGTCCTTCCGTGTTGTCGTTCTCTACCGCTACCACCTGTTTCGGTTTAATCCTTCTGTTTTGTTTTTCACTGAGAGAGACACAGAGAAAGAAGAGGAAGAAGAGTAAGACAATAGACATCAGTGCCACCCTCTTTCAATTCATAATTCCAATTGTTGTATTGTCAGCTTAATAAAGTTGGATTATACAAATATGTACTGTTGCATCAATGAAAATCAGTATCAATGAAGTATGTAGAGTATACTGTTGCATCAATATTATCTGACCATTTCAATTAATTTGTTTAAGAGGTTTGAACTTTTTTGAAAAATTGCTGAACTAGAGAAATACTACCTAATTGGGATTTAGCTGACTCTTGCAAACAACATGCTCATGTATGTGCTGAGTGAAGTTGTACCTACATTCTGAGTAGCCATCAATTTGTCTTATGTGAAAGATCACTAAAGGTGGCGGAAATACAGTATGAGGCTGAAATTTTACTTCTCTTCATTGTCGGGCGAGCTCGGCTGATTTGAAAGGTGCACACGGAGCGAAGAGTGCAAAGGAAGAAGGGAAAGAAGTTGAAATCGGAGGATCCGGTCGAGTAATTAGACGTTTCTGAGAGATTAAGCTCTAGGTAAGATTGAATCTTGAGTGCGATTTGAGTTTTAAATTCCAGTGCATGCAATTCCAGGTGGTGCATATGAGTGTGTGTATGTGGATGTATCTGCGGGTGGTTTGGAATTTAGGTTGGGTTTGTAGGTTATTGTGACACGACCCACCCCGAATTTCACCCTGAAACCCGAAGTAAGTCGTGCGGGGACCACCTCCAAGGAAAATTTACTGAAAAGATTAAGAAAATCTCCCTTGCAGATGGACAACCCTAACTCAAAAATTCCAAGTTACACTCTTAATTCAACACGTCCAAACATCACATAATTAACTTTCAGAAATTCTACACATAAAATACAATAATCCCAAAGTATTCAGAGCTACTAAATACAAGCGGAAGCAAGAAAACACGAGTAGGTTAAACATGTAACCTACTGATGAAAACTGGCGGAAATACGGGTGACTATGCCTCGTCTCCTACTAGATCCAACCCGAACTCTGCAGACTGGACAATTTAAAACGAAAGGCCCAGGGGAAAATATTTAATAACGTTAGAGTGAGTGGACAAAAATAAAATAATAAATAAAATATTTATGTTTCCCCAAATTAATTTCTAAGGAAAAATCGAATGCATGCCGCAAGCGATAAAACTTTTATCTCAAAAAAAATATCGAGCCTCTCAGACTCTATAATATATGTATGTATTTACACTCGTCCATACTCCCTA
Organism: Fragaria x ananassa; assembly: GCA_034370585.1. Taxonomy (NCBI): domain Eukaryota; kingdom Viridiplantae; phylum Streptophyta; class Magnoliopsida; order Rosales; family Rosaceae; genus Fragaria; species Fragaria x ananassa. The sequence continues at coordinate 6,727,728 of CP139753.1, forward strand.
TATAAATTCATGGGTCCATATAGGGCTACTACACTCGCGTCCAACGCTCACGTCACGCCTTAATGCGGTGCTACACTACGCCATCAAGGTGGACAGACGGGTGTATAAATATGTGTCCATACCCCCTATATGAATTTAAACACTCAAATAAGGCTACTACGCTTACGTCCAACGCTCACGTCACACTATAATGTGGCTATATGCTACGCCATTAAGGTGGACATACACATATGGCTAGCTAGCATTTATATACATACTCTCTCATAAATACATATTTATATCTACCGAAAATCCCATTTTCGGTAACTCTCCAAGAGAAAATAACAATCGTCAAATTAAAATGACGTTAAATATTCCGCAACATTAATTGTTCAACCATGAACTATAGCATGCATTTATTTAAAATAAACGTCCACTCACAAATTAGGCCTAAGCCTGATGTCGATCTGGGGCCTCGTTTGCTCGAGCCTCCTCACGTCCTGTTCCAAATATAAAACTAATTTCTCAACCGAAAATCTAAAACGTACTCAAAAATAGGCAAAATAATTATGAGCCGTAACCACGCTCATTCTCGCCTAACTTCGATATTCTTAAATCGGAACGATCCGAACTTATATATCATACTCAACAGTCGTAAATACAACCTCCCCAAAATACGACTTAAATCCTACGGCCGGATTCTACATTAATTAACCGCCAAAAATACCAAACTTCGGAAATTCACAAACCTATCCAAATCTCATCCAAAAATTCCATAAATCACATCAATATACTCCCCTTAATATTCCACACTTAAAACCCTAAAAATCTCTTAACCGGCGGCTCCGCCGGCAGCGGCGGCCGAAGGCCAATTCTGGCGACCTCCAAAACCTATGAAATTTTGACAGAATAATCTCTTCATCATGCTCTACAACTTTTCTGACCAACACATCACCCAATTCCAAGCCTAACTAGGCTAATCAAACAAAAACATCCTAAAAGCCCTAGAAATTTCAACTCCACATTTCTCCTTACCTAGCTCAAGAGGGAGTGAGCTGATTGGAGGGGTTGCTGCATGGGAGGAGGGCTACAAAATCGTACCAAGCTTGCCCGGATTGGTGGCCGGAGGAGGGAGTTCCGGTTGCCGGAAGTTCGGGGCAGCCTAGCCTTTCGGGCGGCACCGCTCTCTCACGGCGGCGCTAGGGGGGCTGTCACCGGTCCTGGAAGATAGCTGGGTTGGAGACCGATCGATTGGGACCGGTGCGGCGGTCTGGGGCGGCCGGACGGCGGCGGACGGGCGGTCGGAATTCCGGGAGGGAGAGGTTCGGGTGTGGGAGCGGGAGAGGAGAGAGAGAATCGGGAGGGAGAGAGAGATTTTTGGGCTTAGCCCAACCGGTTCCAACCCACATATACCCAATCCAAATTTCAATACCCTAAAAATAATACCCAATAAAAATTACCTTTTACTAGCAAAAATTTACCATTTTTACCGTCGTCATATTTTCTCCCACGAATAATCCTCAGCACTAAAATCGACCCCGAAACCCCTCTAGGGACCAATTAAGCTATTAACTCAATGATCGAGACGGTAAAATTCTTATTATAATCAAGCTAGTAAATAAGGTAAAAATATAAGGGTCGGGATGTGACATATTGTGTGTTGTGTTCCATTTCTGTGGATGTTACATAGCTAATCTGTTTAGTTGGTTTTCATGTGTATAGCTAATCTGTTTGTGTTTTGTGTGATTGGGTGTAACTATTACTGCTACATACAATTACTTGCCAAACCTTACTTTAGTTATATGATTTCTAATGGCATACTTATTGAGGAGGGAACCGATTTTCATTTGTTGATGAGATTTGTGTGTTATGCACTATATGTTGTTTGTGTTGAAATCAGTGGATGAAATTGGTTCTTTGAGTTTTTTTTTTGTTAGTGTTTTGGTTAATATCGATGTTTGCATCCAATCTACATGTCTTTTCCTTCTAACTACTCTTTTGTTGAAGACCAATAAAAGCACGTAATGAGAAAGCAATATTGAGAGGGGATTTGCTCACTTATCATCACTCGGTCATCAATACAGCTGTAGCTACTGTGATGAAATTTGCTATGATGAATCAAATTAAAACTTTGTCAACATAGTTTTGACGAATCCTCTGACTACGCTTTACCTACTTTTATTTGTCTTAGACCTTTGTGTTTCTGGGTTTTAATTAAGGACTTGAACTCTACTACCAATAGTTGATTGTTTGATTTTTGATTCAAACAATAAGTTTTTGAATGGAAGTCCTTTTGCACGCGCGAAGCGCAGGCATCAAGGCTAGTAATAGATTAAGGTGTGCGATCTTGACCAAACTATTGCATCTTCAACTGCTTGCATCAAACAGATTCTATATGAATCCAAGGCTCTCATAAGCGACAACCTATATCTATTATCTATCGCTCATGAGCTGATCAGTTCTATTCAGCAGTTTGAAAGCTGACTGAATATTGGAATATTTCCAAACCAAACTTAAAAATTATCGGGTCAGGTACAGTGGCCGGACGCAGAGAGATATGTAAGTGGGGGCAAAAATATTGAGGAAGTAAGGAACCTCTAGAGACAGCTCATTGTCTATTTCTTCTTCCTCTCAGATCTCCAATTTTTAATCACAGATCTTGGTAAGCCACATATTTTGAATCATTCCGGTAACAACAAGACACAATTTTGGGACCTAAACTTTGTTTAATTAATGTGAGGTGGGAGATTCTTACACAATAGATGTATATTTATGCGTCAATATTTTGACTCATGACTGGGGGCAGATTTGACTAAATGCTGGGCATACATATGAAGCTGCTGGCCAAAAAAAAAAGTTCACTCACTCGCCCCCTCTGCGTCCGCCATTGGTCAGGTACGCAATACTATTTCGATATATAATACTTATTCGCATGTAATGTTTAGGATTAGTGTCCAAAATAATCACGTAACGCATGCATTTGGATTTTACCATTTCTACGTATGATCAACCGATCGAAGAAATTGTCAAAAATATAACCTTTCAACTCCGTAAAACTTTAGAGACATGACCAGAGGAAAAACGTAGCAGCTTATCTATAGCGGCTATATAATGTCCACCTTCTCCATGCATCAGTACCCACAAACCTACTAGCCAAGCCATAAGAATCGAAAGTAAAGTAGATCCATCAATTTAAGAAGCTTGTTAGCTCAATGGAGAAATCTCAATCTCACGTAGTGATCTTTCCATTTCCACTACAAGGCCACATCAAACCATTGCTATGCTTAGCAGAGCTTCTCTGCCATGCAGGCCTTCATGTCACCTTTGTCAACACCCGCCACAACCACAACCGCTTAGCCAACCTCCCTGCCCTCTCCGCCCGCTTCCCCACCCTCAATTTCGAGTCCATCTCGGACGGTCTCCCCCTTGAGCACCCGCGTACTTTGGGCAGCGAGTTGTTGATCGCATTGAAGACGTCGATTAAGCCTCATTTCAAGGAGCTACTCCAGTCACCCCTTAAGGCTAACGGTGTTGCGCTACCGGCGCCGACATGTATTATTACAGATGGACTTGTGACTTTTGCCTTTGATGTTGCAGAGGAGTTGGGGTTACCTATATTTAGTTATAATGTTCCATGTACTCGTTACATGTGGACTTGTCTTTGTCTCCCCAATCTCATAGAACAGGGCCAGCTTCCTTTCCCAGGTGACTAACGATCTTCTAGTTTATTTGAATCCGATCGAACCTATGCTTGCATACATGAACTGCATCTGATCTATATATTCGAGCCAGATGATTTTGGATACAATAGTAATTAGTTTACTCACTTGATTGAGTTTTAAACATATCGTATAATATCTTATGAACAGATGACGACATGAATGTGGAAATTACCGGCGTCCTGGGAATGGAAGGCCTTCTGCGACGTGTAGATTTACCTGGTTTTTGCAGAGTAAAACAGTCGAACCATCCTGGCCTTCAATTTGCCATCCACGAAACTCAGACACAAAAGCGAGCTTCGACTCTAATCCTCGACACCATTTACGAGCTTGACGCTCCATGTCTGTCTCATATGGCCAACATGTTCCCTAAAATCTACACTCTCGGTCCTCTCCACTCTCTCCTACATTCTCAAATCGGCGACGTCTCACGATCCTTAGCATCCCACGGCGGTCTTTGGAAGGGGGATCCGAATTGCATGACATGGCTCGACTCTCAGCCAACCAAATCGGTTCTCTATGTCAGCTTTGGAACCCTAGTGACCTTGACGGGCACCCAAATCATAGAGTTCTGGTATGGTTTGATCAACAGTGGGCATCCATTCCTGTGGGTTATACGGTCCGACATCACTTCGGGTTTAGGTGGAGACCCGATTCCTATGGAGCTTGAAATAGGGACCAAAGAGAGAGGGTACATAGTGAACTGGGTCTCACAAGAGGAAGTCTTGGCTCACAAGTCAGTGGGAGGGTTCTTGACACATAGCGGATGGAACTCGACCCTAGAGAGCATTGTAGCAGGAATTCCGATGATTTGTTGGCCTAATTTAGGGGATCATTACATCATTAGCAGAACAGTGAGTGAGAAGTGGAAGATTGGTCTTCAACTAAAAGAAAACTGTGACAGAAAGGAGATTGAAACCATGATAAGAATGTTGATGGAGTTTAAAAGGGGAGAGATCCAGAGCTCAATGGATGTAATTTCAAAAGTGGCTCGTGATAGTGTTGTGAAAGGCGGATCTTCAAACCATAATTTGGAGATGCTAATTCAAGACATTAGGAATATGCATACAAGACCACAGCAGTGAGCGGGTTAGGGTTAAGCTGGTTCCACGTTATTCCATCCTTATTGGGTAATTCTAAATTGGGTTTTATTCATTGTATTAATTTGTCCCTTGTTAATTTTGTATTTTTGGGGAAATTATTATTTGTATCCGAAACACCCACGTGTCTTATGTCTCTTTTTAATCTTATTGGTCTAAGTGTTTTATGAATATGAGTTATATGATTAGTCATGTACATGGAATAATTACTCTTATTTCTGATTGATGTATTTAATTACTTTTTTTTCCCACCCCTGCTAGTCTCCACATGAATATGAGTTATATGATTGGCCGGGTACAACACATGGCAGTGTCACGTGGTGTTCCAGGTACAAGGAATAATTACTCTTAATTTTGTATGGTTAGCCAAACACATGACTAGTGAATCACTGTACCATTTGTTAATTTGTAATTATTTTGTTTACTGGTTGTAATTATCATCAGAAACTGGGATATATCGACCTTCCACTATTTCTATCCGGGGAATCATCTTTTTAAAAATTTAACTAAAGCTCACCGGTTGTCAATCTATTTGGGAGAGCCATGCATATATATCATTTAATGAATAGTAAATGCCTTAATGATACTAATTTTAAAGATTTATTGCCCACATTAATGATAATCTTTTCCCAATGCCCATCTCAATTATTCATAAAGAAAAGACATTTATACCCACTGTTTTATTCCCACCACTCCTTTCTTATCTTCTTTCCCGATCACTTCTCACTAATCTCTTATCTCTCCTCTCTCTTCCTCTCTCTCACCTCGACAAACTTCCATGGTGGAAGACAGCGTCGCCACCGACGCCCTTGAGCAAAGAGCATCGGCACTACACCGTCACCATCTTCCTTGACGACCGGGCCTCTCTCTCTCTCTCTCTCTCTCTCTCTCTCTCTCTCATCCTCCACGAGATCTGAAGCCAGCCATGCCTCACCGAAGCAAGCCAATGCCGATCAAAGCCTCACCGACGTCGACCAATGCCTCGACATCGATGACTCTCTAACGAAGGATCTGCAAACCTCTCTCTCTCTCTCTCTAACTCTCACTCACAGATCCGTCGCTGGCGACCTCATCCTCGCCTCCACCATCTCCGACGAGCTTATCATCTCCTCTACCTAATCCCCGAAACCGAAGCACCAGAGCAACTCGCCACCGATGAGGTCAAATCCATGTCGATCTCCGACGAGGTCAAACCGCCATCGGTCGCCGCCGAATCTCAGCCCTCTAACTCGTCCACTACTCCATCCGTCCCGTAAGTCTCCGTCGCTTTCTCTCTCTCTTCCTCTTCTGCATTTGCTCTTTCTAATTTGAACTGACTTCGAAACTATGTTTACGATGAAGGCTGAGCTTGGTTGAGAAGTACGATATCTTGAGGAGTGTGTCCAAGATGAGGAGCTCAAGAAGTTGCTGGCGAACAAGGCCGAGCCGATCTGCTACGACGGATTTGAACCTTGTGTGTTGATTTTCTAGGGGTAGTAATTTTCTAGGGGTAGTAATTTTCAAAATATAAAAATTACTAGGGGTAGTATTTTTCTATTATTTGCTTGTGTGTTGATTTTTCTCTGGAGATAATAGATTGCAAGTTTACTACCCCCAGTAAAAGTTGAATGGAGGTAGTAAACTTTATTTTTTTGCATCTAAGTTGTTCTTCCTCTGTTTTAGTCTGTATTATGGCCTTGAAAATATTGTTTTGCAAGTTTACTACCCCCAGTAAAAGTTTAATGGAGGTAGTAAACTTTAGTTTTTCGAATCTAAATTGTTCTTCCTCTGTTTTAGTATGTATAATGGCATTGGAGCTACTGTTTTGCAAGGTTACTACCCCCAGTAAAAGTTTACTACACACCTAAGTTGATTTTTCTCCGTTTGAATATGAATTATGGCATTGGAGCTACTGTTTTGTAAGTTTACTACCCCCAGTAAAAGTTTACTAGGGGTAGTAAACTTTATTTTTTCGCATCTAAGTTGATTTTTCTCCTTTTCAATATGAATTATGGCATTAGAGTTACTGTTTTGCAAGTTTACTACCCCCAGTAAAAGTTTACTAGGGGTAGTAAATTTCATTTTTTTGCATCTAAGTTGATTTTTCTCCTTTTCAATGTGAATTATGGCATTTGAGTTACTGTTTTGCAAGTTTACTACCCCTAGCCCAGTAAAAGTTTACTAGGGGTAGTAAACTTCATTTTTTCGCATCTAAGTTGATTTTTCTCTTTTTTAATGTGAATTATGGCATTGGAGCTACTGTTTTGCAAGTTTACTATCCCAGTAAAAGTTTACTAGGGGTAGTAAACTTCATTTTTTCACATCTAAGTTGATTTTTCTCCTTTTCAATATGAATTATGGCATTTGAGCTACTGTTTTGCAAGTTTACTACCCCCAGTAAAAGTTTACTAGGGGTAGTAAATTTCATTTTTTCGCATCTAAGTTGATTTTTCTCTTTTTCAATGTGAATTATAGCATTGGAGTTGCTGTTTTGCAAGTTCACTGCCCCCAGTAAAAGTTTACTAGGGGTAGTAAACTTTATTTTTTCGCATCTAAGTTGATTTTTCTCTTTTTCAATATGAATTATGGCATTGGAGCTATTGTTTTGCAAAGTTTACGGTCCCCAGTAAAAGTTTACTAGGGGTAGTAAACTTCAGTTTTTGCCGGTATGCTTCCGGCAAGATCCGGTGGGTTATGGTGACATTTTTTTCAAAAAAATCCTGTGAGACTCCGGCGTCTCCGGCGATTTTCCCATCACCATCAATTTTCTGGCGACCGGTGACCGGAATCCGGCGGCCAGTGTCTGGTGACGGAAATCTGGCAACCGGTGTTCGGCGACCGGAATCCTGTGATCGGCGACCGGCGCTGGTGTCCGGTGTGCTTCCGGGAAAGTCTTCTATTCTTCTTTTTCTTTTTTTCTCTTTAAATAAAGGTTAAGGGTAAAAAAGTATTTTTAAAATATCATTTTATTATATTTTAATAAATATTTGTGTATTTGGGCTTAAAATAAGTACCTTGTATTCAAATGGGCTAATAAAAAAGATTATTATTGAAATGGGGTTTGACTTTTTCTATTGTGTGCAAATGATCTTTTTCCCTTTAATGAAATACTCTAATTGAACGGTGTGTGTCTATATATATATAGGGTTTAGGGTTTAATCGGTTTATATAGACACACACCGTTCAATTAGAGTATTTCATTAAAGGGAAAAAGACCATTTGCTCACAATAGAAAAAGTCAAACCCCATTTCAATAATAATCTTTTTTATTAGCCCATTTCAATATATATATCAGGGCCCTTCCAATAAGGGATCCATATTTTTTGTCATTTTTAGGGATAAGTCCACACCATTAGATTTGTTTTTTAATGAGCTTGGATGGCTGAGATTAAAACAAAAAATTTAACACTTATGTCAAACCTACACCGTTTAAGATTACGAAAAATAAATCTCTCATTTGGATGACTTAACGATCACCAAAATTTCTAAAAATTTGTAGAAATGATATACTCATATAGCCCAATGAACTGAACGGTGGAGATTTGATTTTGTGATTGAAAAGTTCGTCAAATGATCTATCCCTAGAAATGAACAAAAAAATGGATCTCTCATTGGAAGGGCCCTGTATATATATATATATATATATATATATATATATATATATATATATATATATATATATATTCCCCTTCTAGAGTGGGATCCCGTTTTGAAATTAAAGTGCGGGACTTCTTATTTCGCTCACTTTCAGGTCGTATTTCCACATCTCAACCGTACAATGTCTAAAACACAGTGTGTAGATTATTCATGCAAAGTTTCATCAAATTTGAAGATCATTTGGGTACCGAATTAGAATAAATAAATCAACCAAACAAAAGTTGTTCCAGGTTGTATTTCCACATCCTAACCGTACAATGTCTAAAACACAGTGTGTAGATCATTCATGCAAAGTTTCATCAAATTTGAAGATCATTTGGGTACCGAGTTAGATTAAATAAATCAACCGAACAAAAGTTGTCCAAACAGAACCGTTCGTGTAAATTACGATTACGAAAGCTCAAATGATCTTTAAATTTGATGAAACTTTGCAGGAATGATCTACACACTGTGTTTTAGACATTGTACGGTTGAGATGTGAAAATACGACTTGAAAGTGAGCGAAATAAGAAGCCCCGCACTTTAATTTCAAAGAGGGATCTCATTCTGGAAGGAGACTGTATATATATATATATAGGATTAATTACTGGTCACTCCATTAACTTTCATGCACTCGACAGTTTACTCCATTAACTTTCAATTTCAATCGATTACTCTATTAACTATCCAATGTCACACAATTAGGTCCATCCGTTAAGTGGTCGTCCAAATCAGTGGTTAAGTTGCTGACTGGACATATTTTTCAACTGAAAATTCCATTTAACACCCTAAACTAACTCTCTCTCTCTCTCTCTCTCCACAGTCATGTGTCCTCAATCTCTTCTCTCTCCTCCTCCACCTCCTCCGCAACCATAACACCACCACATCACTAGTTAGACCTTCAACAACACTGCAACAACAACACTAGCAACCAACCAACCACACCACCAGCAACCAACCACATCAACACTGTAATCAAACACACCCCGCAGCTCCTCGACATCTCTCTCCCGACGGCAGGCAAAAACTCAAACCCACCTACCCAACATCTCTCTTCCGAAGCCCAAAACTCAAACCCTCACAACAATTGATCTTCTCCCTTCGCCACCAACCAAACCCTAAACAACACCATGCACAAACCCTAAATCCTCTGTATCGATGGCCTGACAAGGTGGTGGATCGGAGCCTCCTGAACAATTGTCAACTGACGACGGACCAGACCTCGCCGGCCGGCCGCCGCACAATACCTCGCCTAGATCGATCCGAGTGGAATCAAGGTCCACTAATTCGGGCTTCTCCAATTTGAGCGGCCGGGTTCGACTACCACTTGCAAGCCCAATTTTTTTTTCCTTTTTGACAACCGCCGATGACGTCCAGACCGGAGTCCAAGTCAACCGACGGACCAGTCGCTGGGTCTCTGCGTCACTCGCTAAGATCAGATCGGATGACCGGTCACTGGTTGGTGGACGACGAACAGCTTCAACCGATGGATCTGAGTTGTGGACGACCAGTCCTCCAAAGCAGGTCCACCTATTTGTTTATCTGTTGCCAAAGAACCTTGGCGAGGAAGAGGAGGGTGATGAGAGAAACTGCGGAGAGAGAAAAATGGGAAGCCATGGCTAGCTGCTGATGGGTTTTAAAAATGAGAGAGAGAGAGAGAGAGAGAGAGAGAGTTAGTTTAAGGTGTTAAATGGAATTTCCAGTAGAAAAATATGTCCAGTCAGCAACTTAACCACTGATTTGGACGACCACTTAACGGATGGACCTAATTGTGTGACATTGGATAGTTAATGGAGTAATCGATTGAAATTGAAAGTTAATGGAGTAAACTGTCGAGCGTATGAAAGTTAATGGAGTGACCAGTAATTAATCCATATATATACACACACACACAAAGCTGTTCAGGTGCGGACGTCCGCACCAAAGTTTTTGGTGCGGATTTCCATTTTTTGCACCACTTCCCGATCGAATTTCCTCAAACTTCCCCTTCTAGACATATCTATATCATCTTGTGTAAATCATCTCTGTAAAATTTCAGACAATTTGGTGATCGTTAAGGCCCTCAAACTTGCGTTTTTCTGTTATATAATATACATGAACCGGACAGAATACATGCCGTCGATTTATTTTTCGATTTTGAGGGCCGGGCCTTAACGATCATCAAATTGGCTGAAATTTTGCAGAGATGATATACACAATATGATCTAGATATGTCTATAATGAAGTTTAAGGAAATTCGATCGGGAAGTGGTGCAAAAATAGAAATCCGCACCAAAACTTTGATACGAACGTCCGCACCTGATCAGCTTTATATATATATATATATATATATATATATTGGTGTCAATATCGGTGCTATTCGTGTGTTTCAATTTGGTGTCATTCCCCCAACAATTGTTTGCGCCTTTGGATTTCCATCCACCACTTCTCGATCTCCTGTCGTCTGTCGACCTCCATTGTCACTGAGCTAACCTACCACAATATATAGCTGGTTTTCTGATAAAGTGATGGAGCTAATCAAGCATATACCGTATTAATTGCTCCTAGCTAGTAGATTTAATTTGTTTTGTTTGTCTATCATCCTACCGATGTATAAATGTCTATCATCTAGAATATATAATGTGTACTCTGAATTATTTAGGATCGATGGGGCGGTGGCAAACCTAAGACCTTGAGGTGTTGAATTAATTGTTGAAACCATGGATGCTTAATTACCTTATAGAAAACAGTTGTTTGTAATACTCTGTAACGTACAATACATAAAGGTTTATGAAATGCGATTCCAATTTTAATTAACGGCTAACGTCTAGAGCTTTCATCGTACAAGATAAATGAGATAACTTTTTACATGGATGCACACGGGTAGCTGGTTTGGATTTTATAATAATAATTTATTTGTAATTTGAATATTTGATCAACAAAATGAGTGAAATATAATATAGTCGATCTCTGAAAATTTAGTTGAATCTCGAGAAATTAATTTCCAACAAGTAAGAACTATGTGACGAGGAAGCTAGTAATATTCAGCATTTGCATAGCGCGCGCATATATATAGCAAATTCCAAACTCATGCAATTTCTTTTGGGTTTTTTCCTACAACAAGTGAACAAACCACCCGACCCAGACCAGCCTAAGAGCGCATCAGCAGGGCATTTGGCTAATGAAAAAAAGATCGATATATACACTCGACTTACATTCATCTTGATCTTAAGTGATTAATTCAGTGAAAAAGGGATAACTAAGAAACTAAAATTGATGGAGATCGAGTGCATATTGATACCTCATGCATTTTCCTTGGGGTAAATTTCTTATTCACCGAACCACCCGATCGACTGTACCAGTTGTACTCTGAAAGATGATCAGTCTGCATTCTGCAGTGTACTAGACCATTTGGATTTTGCTTCATGTCCGCGCATGTTTGAAACTTTGAATGTTATCTACGTTTGGATTTTGTTTCAACTTTGAATTCCCTCTATCTCCTTCTACTGCAAAACATATCTTGTTCCAAATCTTCAATTGTAATATTAGATCATTAAGCTAGGATATCTGTGCCGGCGCTTCCACCATCGATTAGGGTTTAGGCAGCTGCTGGCTACTTTGCACAGAAGGCACGTATATATTTTGTGCGAAGCACGCATGTAAGACATAGCTAACCGAGGATGTCTTATGAAGGCCAATGGAGAAAAGGAAAAAGAGGGAGAAATAATTCCTATTTGAAAGTGTTCACTGTTAGAACCAATCCAATATCCGTTCAAAACAATATATATATCAACGAAATCAAAATGAAATTGAAAATAACAACAAAATAAAATAAACAACACTAACTTGATTGATCAGATAGAGGCTTGCCTTGCAATGGCCTAAGACAGAAATTCGTCCCCACTTGTGCTGCAGTTTCATACGTCTATCTAAAGGATACAACTATTTGGTTCAAGTTTTTGTACAAGAACTTGACCCTGGCGAATTTACTTTATATATGCTTCAGAAAAAATAGTTTTTGGGAAGGAAGAAGAAGAATGAGTCGATGATAAAAACGTACAACGACAGAAGTCGTCCTTATATAAAAGTCAATTCGAACAGGTATAATTGTTCGGACAGTTGTAACTGTTCGGATAATTATGTCTTTTGATATTTATCCGAATTAATAATTAAATTAAATAATATTAATTTCCAAAAATTAAATTCGGATTTAATCAACATATTAAATATATATATTATTTATTTCTATTAAAAAACCTAATAGAAAGCCCACCAAACCCATATTAGACCTATCATCAATTTAATAAGTCACATAAGTGTTTCTATATAAACACACACACATTTAATTTTTTGTACCGTACTCCATACGGATCCGTTAACGGAAGGGCAGTTACGTAATTTCTGATCGTTCACGGTAACTGCATGATTTCACTGCTGTACTGAGGGATAGAAAAGAGATTTCGCCCGAGATCAATCCCCCACGCGTCTCAACCCTTGGTCAACTATTTCGATAAGGCAGAGATATTGAATCTCGAACTTATTCGAAGAGAGTCCGGATCTGGAATCGGACACCCAGAGAGAATGATTAGCGACGAAGCTCATTGCGGCGAGGTCAGAGTCGAATCTAATCTGGTAGCCATCGCCGAAAACCCAATACAATCCGCCTCAGGTTCCTTCTCTTTCTAAATTGGTATTGCGAACCTTGCTTTGTTTGCCATTTTGCATCTTAGATTGCATATATGCCCAACTAATTCTACATTTGGAACCCTGGTCCTCGATAAACATATCATCTTGGATTGCTACTTTTGTTTATCTATTGTTCTTTTGATTTGATTTTAATGCCATTTGATCTTGGATGCTGCAACTGGATGGTAAGTTGCTAACTTATTGATTGAACTTAATGAAATTCTCATTATATATTAATCTTCAATGTTTAGGGTTCATATTTTATTCTTGCAGAGTTGTAGATTAATTGAACTGATTATGTTGGGTTCTTATGATAATGTTTATTGTTTTGCTCAACAGGCAGTAGGTAGACTGAACTGATGAGGAATGTTTCAGCTGAATAGGAAGATTGCATTGTTGATGATGTTGGACTCTGCTGCAGATATCATGCTATATGCACCTTGTGGGATCTTATTGATAATGCTTCAATCTATTCCATATTGTACAACATTAAGCAATGACTCTGTAGGTCAAGTGAAAGGTATATATATACTCACTTGGAAATCAAAAATGGTTACACTTACATGGATCTGTTATTAGACTATGCTCCTTCACATTGGTTGCATATGCATGTCCCAATTATCTGAATGTGAGGACCCCATTAATCCTTCGGTTAACTTGCTTCCCTAAGGAAATAGGTTAGGTAGTGAAAAAGGGTATAGATTATAGGTACCAGCAGTGCTCCAAGAGTGTTTCAGCACCTGCAAATGAATAATGAACCAAATTGACTAGTGATATTTCTAGAAACCTGATATTTAAACAAGTTTGTATGTCAGATCCCTTCAAATTACGTGATATTTTAACAAGTTTGTATGTCAAATTACCTGATATTATGGAAAAGAACAAATTCAGGTTCCTGGAGTAAGGGTAGTACAAAGATCGCGGAGGCTTGTTTTTCTTTAATTTTTGGAATAGGAAGATCATTTCTCTTTCATAACGTTCTTGTTGTCTTGTTAGATTCACTAAAGTTTGATAGGGGTCTCTTGTGTTTGGTGTGCTGTACGTGAGAAACATAATACAATTTGTATTTGGAAGGAAGGTGTTTGGGGATTTTGGTGCAGGGTAAATTTTGTAGAATTTCCAGAGTCACTGCCATATGTGCATTTACAGCTGGGGCTATGCTTCTCTTTAATATGGTATCTTACATTTGCCGTGGTTGCTTACGAATGAAAGATGGGATGAATCAAACTATTCTTTTCTTAGTTTATGGTAAAATTCTAGTCTCTGTCATTTGTTTCTTCATTAAAATGTTGACATTGAAAATCAGATCCAGTTCATCTCACTTCATTGTATTGTTTTCATTCAGGGCTATATGATTATCTTTGGATTAAACGCTCTTTAATGACAAACATGACAGAGTGATGGCTCTGTAACTGGAACTTGGAACTTCACCAATGCCAAATATATCATTGCTACACTGTCAAAAACAAGTATTTTACAGCTGGATGAGACCTTGGCATGAACATATATTTCACTGTTAGCCTTGTTTAAAACTTTTCTGATCGTTTTGATTCTTGTCATGGATTTTTTTGAGCTACATGAATGTTACTCAGGGAATGAGCTAAATGAATGATGCTTATTAAAAAGATATTGGATCCAGCGTATTGTAAATACATGTAGCAGCCTTCAAAACATCCTAAGGACCTCAGCTGCCACTTCAGCAAGGGCATGGAATTTGGAACCAGGTGGGTGTTTATAACAGTGGTCATCATCTGCCATGAACGCAGTCGTGCTTATTTCTGATAACTTTTCTTAACAATTGGTCACCATCTGTGTCTGATATCTGTGGTTCAATTTCCAAAGCTGAATTATACTGATATGAATCTTACAACATGTATTCGGATCAGCTTGGTACATCAGTAGTATGACTCCAAAACATATTGCGAACAGACATTGATGAATGGAAACTACAGCTTACTCTACATTACTAACTGGTGTTCCCAATCCAGATTTCTACAGGTGGTTGATTACATCATGATCCTTACTCAACATCTCATTTAAAGAATTAATGTATAATTCTTTTGTATTCTCATTGCGTTCTTTAACTCTGGGTTTTGTAACCAATTTTTTTTTATAAATCTATAATAGACATGAATCTCCAGCTTTAGCATCTCATATAAATTACGTACAATTTCCAGCTTTTCACAATCAAAGCAATTCATACTATTTTGACAGAGATCATCAATCATGGCTTCCTTGGTTAAAGTGCTGACCCTTAATTCCGTGGTGCCTTGGACGAGGTTAGCATGTAACAAATACATACATCACTAGTTTAGCAGACGAAGCATTACAACGTCGAGGACTTGGATTTATAGTTTTATACACCTAGTCATCGAGGCTTGATGTATAAATCTTTTTGATCTCCTAATACTTATTAAAACAGCATTTCAATGTCAAAATCTTTGGATAGCCGTAAGTTTATTACAAGAAGAATGACCAATTCAAATGGGATACACTACTGTGAAAATTACTGGTATTCAACTTTATTCGGCATGACAATGCAGCAACCCAAAACCACAATTACGTATCCTTCTGAATAGTAAATAAAACCATAATATGCACAGAATCTTTCATATCAGTTTTATAGTAACATGCCAAATATCAGGCTCTTAGTGAAATACCACCACAGTTTTACAAAAGGATGGTTAAATGATTTGCATTATGTCAAGACACAACTACATAAGCAAGAAGTTATCAATAATTCATCAAAGTACTGTGCTAGGTCATCTAAAACTCCCCAGTCCCCAAAGGCTTCTGTGCTATGTCCTCACCAAGCCTTCAAAAACAAAAACCACCCTGATTGTGGCTGTAACCTTAGACAGCAACATACCTTCCAATCAAAGATGAATTCAATAAACATAAAGAATCCCAAAAGCTGACAAAAAATTTAATTCACCCTATTCTCGTCCACCACTACGTACACCTTTATATTCTTCAACAATCCGTATACTTCTTTCTATCAAAATGAATGACAGCGAAAACCGCAAGCCAAGAGAACTTAATTTGGCCTTCTTTCCTTTGCCAGAACCAAGATACCGTGAGCATAGAGCAGGACCTTCCAATTCTCCTTGAAGAACTGTCTCCCACAAATGTAAAGTAGCTTCACATCTAGTTTTTGGTTTCATGCATTTCCTGCTGTAGTTCATCAGCAGAGGTATTAAAATGGTGAAGCTAGTCTATTCAATCACTATTTATGACAGAGTATCACAAGTCCATGAGATTTTTGGTGCCTAAGAAGACGATGAAGACTTAAAAACACAAATTAGTGCTTGTATATGACCAAAGAATGCCAAGAATAACATTATTTTGTTGCTTCTTGTGTCATAGAAACACCTTGCTCTTCAGTCCTCAGTATTTTGTGTCTGGAAAACGTTCATTTATGTCAAGAATAACAAGATCTATGGGGCTATTCTACTCATGAAACATGCATAATCTCTGACTTTCATATAAAGGATGGATGATACAAGTAATCAAAAAAATCACAAAATTATCAGTCACACAAATGAGAAGGATATTGCTTCGGCCTGGATCGGTTAATTTTTATCGCATAGCAAATTTATGTAAATTCCAATAGCATATTGTAGACCATAATCATATATGCAAAAGAATCGCAAGCAAAAAGTCTAAAACTTGAAATCAAGCAGCTAATTTCATGTGTATAAATTCCTCATCTGATACTCCTCCAAGTACACACCACATGTTACACAGCTCTTCAAATTCCAATTTCTCTAATCCCTATATGGCTACCGTCGCTAAAGAATTTGCAGTTTACCTAAACCACATATGCCTATGCTAAACTAAATGACACCATATGCACAACTCTGTTAGCAGAGTCGACCATCTATATCATTGTAAAAGGTAGAAGAAAAAAGATTGACAAACACAAACCCAACTATCAGTGTCTTCCATATTTTTTTTTATAAGCTACAGCTTACAAGCTGAATAAAATGATCTAAATTTCAAGACCAAGTGACTAGATATTTTACATATGTTTGATCTAGCTGTGGCAACTACAAATTCATTGAATCAAATTTGGATACAGCACCACAAAGAATACAACGATAGAAAGAACTTATAAGAGTTAAGACATATGGTAGCTATTAGATAAAGATCATACAGAACAAAGCCAGAGAAAAGTACTATAATGGCTTGCCATAGAACCTATCACTCTTGTGGGAAGAAGAAATCAAATCCTTTTTCATTATTGTAAACAAGAAAACAAAAGAGAAACAGAGGAAGGCATTTGATGTGCAAGACCTTAGATTGATATCAGATAGAGATAAAGAACAGTGTAAAACAGAGATTGCTCTGGATTAATGCTAATGACTTAATCAGAACAGTGTAAACAACAATTCAGTTCCAAGGGGAAGGGACAGTTGCGGCATCAAGGCAGATAATAAAATGACACCAAGCACAAATGAATTTTATGTGTAATAAATTCAACTGAAGTGTTGAAAACCCAAATGACAGCAAAGCATCACAATAATTTTCGATTGATACTGGAACAAGACAATTGCATTAGTTTTGCTCTAATTGAAAATGTGCAAAATTCTAGTTACTATGATCATGGGTGAAAATGATAATCATGCGTACAAGCTATGGTCCAACGCCTAAACAATACAGAGCCCTCACCAGCTAAATCTTTTCTGACTGTTGCCCATGAATAAAACTAGAACCATTGAAATGTAGCTACCAATGGAAATGGATCAACTGAGATCTCGTTATCTCAGCAAACTTCATGGGATTAACATCTGGATAGGCAGTTTGTTATTTCACCCGTCTTAGTGGACTTACATCTACGAGTCTAGATCAAGGAGTTTACATCACAACTATTACCAAATACTCTCGGGTTCGATTCTCTCTAAACTAAAAATGGAACCTATACGATTAATGTGAACTATCAAATAATGTACTAAGCTACGTATACATGTTATGGTATAGAGTTCAGACTATTTAATATGTCTACACTCTAGAGCAAGATTACAATGTACCTTTTTCACTGTCGTAGACACCTGAGTCGCTGCCATGTTTGGCTTTGTGAATGTTTCTAACTTCAATCGGAAACAGCAGAGAAAATGACTTCCCCTGAACCACATTCAACAAAAGAACAGACTCATCAGTTGGTGTGATCGACTCTAGTCTTATTCTGTACAAAAATGTATATCAAATAAATACATTTGTATCATATACCGGAATATTACATCTCCAAATCAATCTTTGCTTCGAGTTTCAACCCAGAAAACACCATGAAGATGCTCAGAAATACTCGAGAAATGTCTTGATCCTAACAAGAAATTGCCTTGCAAGTAAATAATAGTATTCAAAGTTTCTACCCAAGAACAATCCTATCAACTTTAGAGAAGCAAAATCCAACTTTGATTCCTGAAACCATCTTTGTCTAATGACTACCACCTAAGCTCATCCAGTCAACACTTCTCCTCACCCCCCACACACTGACCACCTACACTTATCCTAAGCCCAGTATATCTTTTGTAGCAAGGGGGAACTGTTATGAATGTGAATTCATGCGATGAACTGATAAAGAATGAAACCAGATTGTCAATAAACTAGTTGAGAGTAAACCAGATCATAGTAAAATCACACCAAAAAGTCCACATTTCAGCTGAAACCAAATTAAGCAAAAAGGCCAAGAAAAGATCACTACTTTACCTAAAATTAGCAGAAGAGAATACTATCCAATCCTCAGTTGCTGGGTTTATATAACCAAACAAAGAAAACAATAGGGTTGATATAAATGTAGGCAAAGCACTACTTCTTTACCTTCAGCCCAGTTTGCACTTTTTGTTTCAGCTAGTTGGTCCAACGCCACATTACTAGGAGCACAAAGCAAAGCCTGGAGAAAAGGGAAAATTTAGTGCGCAAGAGAGAGAGACAGAGAGGGAGGGAGAGGGGGTCTAGATCACAACTGATATCAAATACTCTCGGGTTCGATTCTCGCTAAACCCTAAAAATTCACATATGATAAACTAAGCCACACACATACACAGAACGCTATTAAATTGAAACAAGCTCAGCAAACATGTGTTCCTGACTCATGAATTCGAAGACGGCTGTTGATCAAATCTCAAAAACAGGGGACACAATGCTGCAACTCATTTATTACTTACCTCCGGATCTGGTTGCATGCAGTTTCCAGCTTCAACCCATTCATCGATTTCAAGCTCGTGAGCAAAAACGCCTCTTTCGTATCCGAAAATGTGCACCGCACTCTACTCCACCTTCAACCCGTTCTTCAGTAAATCGATTTCAAATGTTTTGAACATCGCCGCTAATTCTCCCTCTCGATGGCGGAGACGTGGCAAATCTCCCACTAGTGTCATATTTACCCCCCACTCCCCCTTCTTCTCACCTCACCGGCGATTCCATAAAAGCTACTGTACTACAGCGTAGTCCAGCGCTTTCCTTCTTTGTCAATGTGGGATTAATCCCAGACAGTGTTCCAACATTCACTTGGTCCAACCTCATGCATTTTGTACCAACCTGTTATGAGAGCAGACTTCTCTGTCCGCATCTTTGACTGTAAAGAGCTAGCTAGCTCGCTCTTAATTGGCTCTTTATATTCCCCCCTTCTCTTTCTTTTCAGACTCATTCCATCGATCACCAATGTACGCTAATCGATCAATTAGTCACATACTCATGAGTCCTAACTAGCTAGCTCCATCGATCTAAACCTCTCCAGAGATTACTCTCTTTTTCTTCAGCTTGATTGGAACCCAATTATCATAAACCATTAAGCTAGGCTATCAAGTTAATAGATTTTGATGCGTTTTCTTCTCTACCCTATGTCTTTCTTTTTCCAACTACCCCTCTTCCTCCGGAGTCCAGAACTAGGATCTGGTCCTTCTATGAAATACTTGATACATACCTGCCTCCTCCTCTCCTATCTTGAATTGCTCCTCAGCTCCTACCTTGCAATGAAACTTTGACCGTCCTGGCCGCGACCAGTGACCGAACCAGGATTTATAATCTGATATATAAACTACTAGTTCGAGAATAATTTTGTGATTTTTATGTTAACACAACATATTATTATTATTTTTAAAAAGCTAAACAACTATTTACATATATGTGAAGAAAAAAGTTAGTATATAATAGACAAATTATTCGTCCATACATAGAGCTATTAACTACATGTACAACATACTTTCAAAAATATTCCACCAAAGTTTATTATTTATTAAGTTTGTTATTGTTGTTTACGTACTCATGTGACTAAATCAAGATTTCCTTCATAGTAATTATGTCGTTAAAAATAGGTTTCATTCGTAGTAAGTAGACAACGAAATGTTTTGGGGGGGTTCACTTCATTAAACTTATCACTTTCTTTGTTGATTTCGAGCTGTTAGCTATCTAATATTGGCTATGGTGGAATCATAAGGGGGTCTGAACCCCTTCAGGCCTTCAAATGGTTCCGCCCCTAGCCGCGACGTAGGAGGTGGTCTTTCTACGTTCTTGTTCGAAAATCATTGTTACATGTAAAATATATAGCTGGCTCTCGGTTCTCATATCAAACGACTTCATATTTCATTTCTGGTTTGATTGCCCAACTTCGTTTAAGTCATAGTCCATTGATGAATAGTCCTTTGTAGTTTGTAATTTGGTGTTGTAAATTTGCAATGGCTAGTAACAAATCGTATAAAGGTGCTTGATGTTATGATCGCAATTCGGCCGGATTCTATTTCAAATTTTGAGTATTTTTGTTTATTAGATTGTGATTCATCCATATACTTGAATTTATCCATTGAATTTATTAAGATATAACGACAGAACAAGTTGGCTGAATTTGGTCATTTATATATACACTCCAGCCTTGGCCTGTTATAATAGCTTCTTCCCCTCAAGTGAGACGAATAGCTAGCTAGCTGCTCAAAAATGATCGATACTGTCCTACTTAAAAAGGCAGCAAATATAAAAGAAAAAGAAAATCATTAAGTTTACGTTCTTGAATTACTTCTATAAACATTACTAATTGTTGCATGTCCGTACACGCAAAAGAAGAACCAGCAATTTTTTGTTTTCTTTTATTTTTTTGGTTGAATATTTTTGTTTAAGAAGAGAAATATACTTTGTAAGATCCAAATTAATACATGAAAATTGGACAAATTGTGTAGCCGCTAGCTAATCCCTCGTAATCACCTCCAATTCTCCAAACGTAACGTCGCTTCCTTTCACCTCTTGTTCGTTTCTGTTGAGCCGTGCGATATAACTGCATGTCTACAAGAAAGCCTATCTACGCCCAAACTAAGCTCAACTTTCAAAAGCTCCGCAGAAATCAATCACCATGGATATGAACATGACGATGAACAATATGACGATGGATATGACTATGCAGATGAATTTCTACTGGGGCAGAAACGTCACTATCCTCTTCTCTAAGTGGCCTGGAAACGACCAACACAACCCAGGCATGTACATATTGGCTCTCTTCTTTGTGTTTGCCATGGCCTTTGCAATGGAAGCTTTGTCCGTCTGGCCGACTATCAAGCCCGGCGGAAGTGCGGTTGCGATAGGGCTGACTCAGGCTTCTCTTTACGCGATTCGCGTCAGCTTGGGTTACTTTGTGATGCTCGCAGTTATGTCCTACAACATTGGAATTTTCATAGCAGCCGTGGCTGGACACACGGTTGGATTGTTTGTAGCCAAGACTAGTGCTCTTGCCATGACCAAGCCTTCAGAGTTCGAACCTTCAACGAGCATTTGAACATAGCTATTTGATGAGTAGTTATAGTTTGTGAATAAATTAATTACATGTTTTAAAGAAATAATTTCACAATTTAAATCCTTCGTTTTATTATGCTTCAAGTAGAGCTGCTACCCTATAGGTAATATCATGGAATTATTATAGAAAATTACATTGTTTCGTTCCTTTATGTTTAATTTTATTTTCATTTCAAGTTTCCCATGTCAACTTTCTATGTTTTGCCTGTATTTGGGTGGTCTTTTATGGATGAGTTCACTCGAGCAGAACTACAATATTCACATGAGCATATATTCATGTGAGTTTTAGCTTTGTCAACAAGTTTGATTAGCGTTTCGTGTAGATAAATGAGATTACATGTGATACCTTAGTTTCCATGAACGAAACTAGACCTTAGTTCCCAACATTGTGTCCATCAATTACAAAGGATAATGGAAGGTCTCAAAATGACAGTGAAATAGGCCAATATTAGTACAACTTAACGGACCCATATATGCCAACGTACAATTAGGTTAGAACTTAGAACTTAAACTCTGTGAGCTAGCTAGCCTTCGTCGTTGTTGCCACAAGGCGCCATTTGGACCTCCGCTTGACACACAGAGACGTACCCAGCCAGATTATTCTCCCATTGCATGCACGAACACTACCAGATCGATCAAATTCGATTAGAAGAGACCACCGGCCAATTCAGCTCCACATATAAACCCCTTCCTTGATATATGTTATTATTGTTATAGATCAATGATGCGTGTTTTAAATTGGCCGATACGTGTCTGAAAAAATTCATTACATCTTATTTGTGAGCGTTCATCACTCACTTGTCCAGTTGTGTTGAATACAGTGCGTTTGTTTTCGTTGAACCTAGCTAGACATGGTATAAGTTCCAAACTGAACTTGTTTATTTGTATACCCTAAGTTCAAACTAAACTTGTAAGTAATTACTATTTTAAGTAAGGGTTAAAGCTGTGAGTCGATCGCAACGGTACGTCACAACACTAGAACATGTTTTGATATTTTCGACATTTTTCTTTCTTCCTCTCTTTTTATCTTTTGTGACAAATTATATACAAGTCATTGTGATCGATCTGTCATTATATATTCCTCACATTTCACATGCAATAAAGGTCAACTCGGACATGGTAATCATCTCATGAAATGCAATCTTCTAACTGTTGGAAGTATTTGTATGGGTTAGAGGATACCGATTTCCTAATTAATTAGGTCATCTTTTGCAATATATATAGTAATAGTGACCTAGAAATAATTAACCATACAACTTATGAATTTCATGATTAGAAGAACTTGATCAATGATGTTGGAGAAAACGTACTAGAATGAAGGGGGGTATCTGCATCCCTCAAACTCTCAAAGGACATAATGCACTTATATGCACGCAGACTTACAAATCTATAATATGCACATAATTTGAAGTGTTTTTAAGAATGATGCACTTTGAAGTGTTTCTTATCACTCAAATAGCCAAATGCACGCACACGTTGTTTTTAGCTCTTGAACCTCAAATACCATCGAGAATTGGCATCCACGTACAAATCGTTCAACTTATATTAAATTCCATAATGCATTTCAATGAATATATATAACCCTGGCCATTCCTTTCATTCAACTTTCACAACACCGATAACCTCCTTTATATTATTTTCTTTCTCCCACACAATAAAGGTACGAAGAAACAAACAAAAACCATGTGAAATAAAAGAACAGAAGAATTTGAGCTAGCTATATCAGAAGGCCACTCATCTCTTAACCCCCGTCATCAACTACAATGTCGTTGCTTTCCAGCTCCTCCCTTTACATTATACACACACATTTCTATCAAAAACCAAACTCTACCTTGTTCACTTTGTCCAAAGCCACCTGATCATCCTAGTTAACTCTCTTTCCTCTCTTAAGGCGGTATGTTGATGCCACCGATGGCGCCCATGCCGCCGATGGCTCCCATGCCACCGATGGCACCGATGCAGATGACTCCACCTTCGGGCGACCTGAGCAACACATCCATGATCATGAACAACAACCTCCACTGGGGCATCGACGCCACTATACTCTTCTCCGGCTGGCCAGGCCACCACCACCCCGGCATGTACGTCTTATCTCTCGTCTTCCTCTTCCTCCTCGCCATCGCCATCGAGGTTCTTTCAGTGGGGCCTACTCTGAAGCCAACCGCCACTCCTCTAGTCTCCGGCGTCACTCAGACGGGTATATATGCCCTGCGCACGGTTTTGGCATACTTGGTCATGTTATCTGTCATGTCCTTCAATATTGGAATCCTCATAGCCGTGGTGGCTGGCCACGCCCTAGGTTTCTTTGTCGTCAAGGTTCGTGCGCTTAACCACATCGCCGGCCAAGGCCAAGTCGACTCGAACGATCCGCTCAAAGTATGATCGACAATGAATCAGTGTGTCTTCTTCTTAATAAGGGCGTTGTGGTTTGTTTGTTATCTTTTGTATCATATTGCTCTTGACTCGCCTGGTTTTAATTGGTTTGTTTAAGCTTTGTTCTGTGCGACCTTTCTTTCGTCGTTGTTTCTATATATAGCCTTTTCTATTAAATTGTGCGTGCTTGTTGTGCTGTAGCAGTGTTGTATTTTAAGCTAGCTAGTTTCTTGAGGCTAGCTTGTATTGTATAATTGATTCTCAAAAAGAGGTTATATTGCATAGTTTTAAACTTTTATTGAACGTCTTGCACTCTTGCTTAGTGCTCAATAAAGCTATTGTTGGATTCTTCTTCTCGGATCTCTTACTTGAGTTACTTCAACGAGAACTCATTTTATGTTGAAGTCTAGAATGGCCACTTTTCATTTTCTTTTTCACGTAATAAAATCC
The DNA here is from genome assembly GCA_034370585.1 of Fragaria x ananassa. Classification (NCBI taxonomy): domain Eukaryota; kingdom Viridiplantae; phylum Streptophyta; class Magnoliopsida; order Rosales; family Rosaceae; genus Fragaria; species Fragaria x ananassa. The sequence goes on from CP139753.1 coordinate 6,752,407, forward strand.
GTACGTAATTATGAGCTGTGATCGAAATCGATTTATCTCAATTTGAAAAATACACGTATCCATAGTTCGTTATAGTATACACGTGTCATATAGTTCGTTATCTATATGATTACCAGTATAGTATGATTAGTATCAAAACCAAACATTGTTCTCATCGCTACTCTATAAACCACAATCTGGACTCCTCCGTTTTCTGTAAATTAGTGTTTAGAATCACCAATACGTAGTTAGCCCAGCTAAGTGCCTAAATTGAAGAAGCACCTTATATATATATATATAGTTGGCTGGAGTTACAATCTAAATTGTAACAACACGCATCACCATATTGAGTGAGGGAGGTAAAGGACGAATGGGGAAGTGCTATACGATTATGAATGCAGAAGATATGGCTGGTGTTTGCACCCGTAACTAGCTAGACTACTCTGACATCACTCTGTAAATTCAGCTTAACAGTGACTAGTTCGTAGGTTAATGTAAACTTTTATGATCAGGATTCATATAGAAGATAAGGGAGTAAGAAAACGAAAGGGGGCTCATAAGGACCCTTACAAATCAACCCCGTTTTGACCTCATTAACAATAGAGCTGCGTAATACAGTCACTTCTGATTTTCCGAAATTGTATATCCATTGTCCGTGGAGTATAGAACCTAGGAAGTGTGATTTTACTTGGTAGTTGGATCTCTGTTGTAGTCTACAATATCTCTGTTAGTCTTCCACCGTAATCAAAGGAACCCGTCTAATTAATCCACTGGTTCAGCAAATAGGCCAGAACAAAGACGAATGTGAAATTGAAAAGCATGGTAGTCCATCCTATCCGTCCAAGGACTGTGAGCAATCTGGCCCAGAATGAGGTTTGCGGGGCTGATGTTTGAGCGGCATTCCCCGCAACTTCACGAGAGGTGTCCGAAGTATCTCCATCCAAATCCTCCTCCTGATCACCATTCTTCTCGTTTACATCTGCAGCCTTATCTCCATTTTCTTCGGTTCCAACCTCTGAAATTTCCCCTGGCTTCTTGTCAAATAGTCCCTTGAATTGTTTCCGTTGCTTCTTCTCAACCTCCTGATATGCCAAGAAAAGACACAGATGATATTGCATGATCGAGAATTCTCACTGCAACTCAAACAATGAATTAAATTTATTCATGCTCAACCCACCTGTTCTTGCTGCTTCACTTTAAGAAGAGCAGCTGTTGCATCTGGTTCCGTCGACTTGTCAAGTTGTATCATCTAATAGCGTCCAAGATAGAAATAAAAAAGATGTATGATAAGAATGTATCATTCATCAAACAAGTAAAATACCACTGAGTTTAAACATTACCTTGTTGAAGTCACTCTTGGCTTCCTCAAAATCTCCAGCAGCCATGAAGGCCATTCCACGGCGGTAGAGAGCCTTAACATGACCAGGGTTTGCCTCTATAACCTAGAAAGATCAGATACATCACAAGCCAAGTCAAACAGATTAACTTGGCACTGCAATATCAACTATTTTGACCTCGTATACTGTATTATGTAATCAAGACATACCTTGTTGCATGTCTCAATGGCTTTTCTGCATTCCCCCATTTTAATGTAGCATGCAGCCACATTCAGATGTAGCAGATTCTTCAAACCAGAAACAAGCACAAATTATCAATCACTGATGTAGATTTGTAAAGCTATCATACATACAGGCTCTGTTGCTAAGTTAGAAATGATGAAGTGAAGATATTTCAATCAAGAATAGTTGGACAATATTCCCTTCAAGCACATACTAAATATATGGTAAGACACACAAAGTAGAGTGAAACACGCAAAGCAAGATGCTTACCCTCGTATTTGAAAATGTCTTCCCTTCTTCATCATCTTGTGGATTAACGTGATTAAATTCCCGAAGCACCTACATGGCCCAGCAGATTGGAATTAAGCTCAATGAACACGTTTTCAAGTATTTCTAATAGTTGGTGGTACTGCATCACCAGTTTTGGGGAAAAAACAAACTGAGCTGATGGCACTTGGATGCCAGTAATATAGCTCCTCAATAGATTGACCATGATATAAAGGGATATTAAAAGTTACTTCCTACAGCATATAAATTTACAGCAGGCAGCACACAACTTTGCAATGGGATCAAACAAATGACTGTTGTAAGAAATCATCCTTCTACATGCAATTATGCATCAGAAAATAGTGTCCAAAAGGAATCATGCAAAATATGCATACAGTACCTTGTCATACTTTGCCTTGGCAAGTTCAAATTTTCCTTCTTTAAATAGCCTGTTCCCCTAAAATGAAAATGACAACACAATTCTAAGTTCACATAATTTAGAGTTTGAGTAGCCCACTGAATTAATGGGATGCACTAATATAAAAATAATTCAAAACACTGAAACAACTTTGTATCTTCTGAACATGAATGTGCATGCATGAAAGGATACAAAACTTGGATCAGATAAGATTCTCCATTAATACACCCAGCAGCTGTTAGATGGTTATTTGTGGCGAAAATCAAATATTATTAATACATACTGTGTTTCTAATCTTCTCTGCTTCATCCATTATGCTTATAAAGTCCAAACCGGTCCAATCCTGCAATCGTATGAAAGTAAGGCATTAAACACTTGGCTTAGTGCAACTTGAAAGGAAGGACCTAAGAAAAAGAGCTCTCAAGAACATATGCAGATAATCGTGTCCAGATGACCATGAAATGAGATAAGCCTTAGCAGTGACATCAAATTCTAGAGCACCCACAGCTTCCATACAAGTCTACCTCTCTTCAGAACCACTAAACGTAAATGTCAAAGAGAACCATGCAGAGCCTTAGAGTTACTTTGAGTCAAAAGCTAATTCTCAAAACAAGGTTGATAATGAAACCTCAGATTAGATGGTATACCAAGATGATTACCTAATACTTCAATCATCAAATCATGCAAACTTTTTCATCACCCATTCTCAGACAAGATATTTTCATCTCATACTGAAGCAACCACTTGGACACACTTTAAATTCATACCAAAAAAATTAAATAATAGTCATAGATATAACAATCCTTATCATAAAAATTACATTAGTTAAAGATAAAACATTACAGAAAGAATAACTTTAGAAATTACCCTTGGCATCTCAAAACCAAGAAGCTCGATTTCCCATTGAATATGAGCCCCTTCAGGAACGTTAGCAGGCCTGGCGATATGGGGGAAAAACCAGTGACACATTTGAACTGGATGAACAAACGAATAATGACAAGAGACTTCCAATTTTGGCTTGCGTATTAATTTAGAGTATTGTTGACGGCAAATCATAATGAATTACAGAAGGCAAGCTCGAATTCAAAAGGTAACCTAGCGAACTTGTCATATGCATAATCAGGAGGACAGGTGACCAGAGCTATCTCACCAGGAAGCATCAAACGAACACACATTTCGAACCCCTCAGGCACCTTCATACACAAATAAATGTTTCAGTGCAATTAATTCCGCCCTAAATTTGTTGATATCTGAAACAAGGTTCCAGAACAATCTATGCCAATTGCATCGTGCAAATACATATATAGCAGTACCAGAAGAATGAAGATTAAAATCAAGCATAAATATTTCTCCCCAGAGATGGTGAAAAACTCACAAGGCCTTCACCAGAACAGAACTCCAAAGGCTGACCATTGTTGTCAACTCTCGTATCAAAGAAGACTGCCTTTTCCTCATTAAGAATCATGCCCTTGTAATGGACTTGTAGAAGGCTGTCGTGAAGAGGACAATCCATAGGAAACTCACCTGATTGTTCCAAAATATGATAAACATGTTACATTTGAGCCATTTTGTGTCTGAGTTTAATATATGCACATATTGGATTTTAGGAATATACACAAAAAGTACCACTTGGTATAAATCACAGTGAATTCGAAACAGGTGGCATGACGCCAACGGCAATCGCATATCATGTAGCATTTCATGACCCATATTTTTAATGAAATTTAATTTATTTGAAACGGGTTAAAATTCTAAAACCACACCTTCTCCATCACGAACACGCCTTTTAATCAGACGCCCATCTCCGAGCATGTCTCGAACCTTTTAATACATAACAATAGAGTTAGATCAGAACCTCAATACTTTTTAACCCACAGAAGAAAACTCCCTGTCAAATTACCTACACTATTATTTTGAGACTATGATTGAGAAATAAGAACTTTGCACACCTGAATAAAGTGGACAAGCTCCACCTCAAAATGAACTTCTTCAACACCATCTACCACAGGTAAGAAAGGAGATGAAGTCAAATACTGACTGCTGACATATATTATTGCCTTCTCTTGCCGTGCCATTGTACCAATTCCCATCTCAAGACCTTTAGGTATCTAGTTTGTATTTAAAGCACCATAGTTAGTAAAATGAAGTAGTCAAATGCAATTTTCTCCCACAGCCTGAAAATTGATCAGGCCTTTTCTCTTATTATTACAGAGTGAAATGTGAACCCATCACGTATGTCCAGTTAAGGTCAATTTTATTGTTTTTACACAGAAAATGAACGAGAAAAACCGAACATAGTAACAGCTGAAAGTTCACCAACCTCCGACTTTCCAAAGTTAAAGAAAAATGGTTCTTCTCGAGTACATGGAACAAGCACTTTCCCATCAGCAGTCTTTGCGGAAATCCTAAGAACGGTCATATACCCCTCTTTAAATAGTTTAAGCATATTCCAATTTGCAATACAATAAAACAGCGGAAGTACTAGTTGGGAACGGCGTAAAAAGGTTTATACCAGGCTTTTACTTCATATGGTTCCCTCGGAGATTCCCAACCCTGACCTTCGGTCATTACCTGCCGAGTGCAAACAGGGATTCCATTATGAAATAAAAGTTACAAACATGGAGCAAAGAAGGTAAAATAAAATTCATAATTTGTTGTCTAAAACATCACCTACCTAACATCCTCACTTCATTAGATCCTCTTTTTTTTCTATAAATCATATCATTTGACTTATCAAATTTGATCACTAATCTTATGATATCTAAACGTTCTTCCATCAACTTTTTGCCATGATGCAAAAGAGATCTATGCCCATGCAGCAGAGCTATAATTTTAAGAATACATATTATCGTGATAGACGCCAATGACAACCCAGTACAATTGTGGAAAAGCATTTTAGTTCATTAGAATGCGCATAACCAATTCAAATAAAATGCAACAATATATTATTTCCAATACCTTCTTCACAACCCCCAAGTCATCACTAATAACCTGAAAAAGAACGTAAAAGCCAAACAAGATCAGAGCCAATGTGAGGTCAGGAAGAAAGGTAAAAAGATAAAACCAATGTGTTAATCACCATCTAAATATCTAATCAATAGTTACATAAGCACACACAACTTTTCAACAGAAGAATCAGTAATATTCACGTTTGATATGGAATCAACATATGCTAGGTGGAGCTCTACAATGCTGTTAACATTATGGATATAAAATGGTGGTTTCTATTCGAAGGTCTTACCTTGGCTTTGAAGAAATCTATCATCTCAATCTCAAAATGAAGTTCATCATCCTTTGGGAAGTCTGTGGGAGCTGATAGTGGGCAATCATCCTCACCATAGTGCACTTGAGGTTTCATTTTCAACTGAGTCATTACACAAACAAACAATTACAGTCATATACAAAATGAACTATATACACAAGCACAAATAACATTTAACCAAATATGAAAAGGTTTATCTTCTTCAATATAGGATTTTCTACCCCATTAAGATGCTGTCTAACTTTTAGAAAGCACATTTGCCGGTTAGCACAACAACACAGCAGTACCAATTCAGTTTCAAATTCACCAATTTACACACACAGTCATTGCCAGACAAAAGAACTCATGAACAAAGATATTACCATTGCAATTTCACCCTTCTGCATTGTTGGAATTCCTTCTAGCAATCCAACTATCATCTTGCTCTTTCCCAAAACACTTCGGATGGGGATTCCCTTGCCTGTTGACAAATGATTATTAAACTCAATCAGTGGAATACAACATTCGCATTAAACTCAATCAGATAATTCCACAAAACTGAACACAATTTTGAAGGAAAATATCAAGATATCCTCTATTAATTGTGAAAATTTGCTTTCCTAACAGGCTAACACACAATTCAACTCACCGCCGTATTCCGATCTTGAAGATTGAACAATAACTCCATCCAATGTTCTAACAGTGAAATGATAAATGACCTACAAAACAAACAATCAAACTTAGCTTCCACAGTGTGCTTTCACACAGTTCAATTGCTATTTTAGCTTCAATAATCGCAATGTAAGCCCAACCTGATCACCATCAGAAGGTGTCGAATCACCTCCGCCAGGTCTGATCACTGCTTTCATCAAGCTTCCGGCCACTATTTTCATCCTCCTAAAACCAAAACAAAAACATCAAAATTCCAATAGCATTTCAAAATTTCCACAGATTCATTTCTAACTTGCTAAAATCGAAGCTACCTACCTCTTCTCGTCATCGGTTGGTTCTTTCTTCGGCTTCTCTGGCGCGGCGGCTTCAATCACAGCCATCTCCGATCAACGTCGCCGGAAGTTTTAGAACGATGAAATCCCTATCCGTACACGAAGCAAAGAGCTCCGGTTAGTTGAGGCAGTCGGAGTAGGAAGCTCCGGTAATCACAGAGCTTACCTGACTGATTGACTCAGAGAGTCGTCGATTCTGGAAGCTTCAGTTCCCTATTTTGATTTTCAATTTCAACGAACGGATCACTTGACTAAAATGGAGGATGGGGCAGTTGAGCACGAAAGAATTACCGTCGGTAATTCGTACCTTTATTTTACTATTTTACTTTGCAGGGCGCCATATGTCGAGCTTCCGGCGGCGTCCAACTTGTTTTGGCGTTAGTAGTGACAAGTGGCACCACGCTATTGAGAATTTGACACAAATTATTGGGTTTTTTTTTATAAAAAAAATACCCATTTACGTAAAATCAGCTAAACTAATGCCTAATTGAATAAAAAACACAATATGGTTGTTGGACCTTCCTCAAATGGTAAATTTTCGATTAAGTCTGCTACTTGGTTACAATATGATCAAGTTCAGGAACATGATCAAATACAGTTGCTAAACAAGTTATGGAAGCTAAATATCCAACCAAAAGTTAAGCTTTTTGGTTGGCTCTTGATCAGAGGCAGACTCAAAACAAGAGACAGGCTCTCCAGGTTTGGTTTTATTGATGATAACTCTTGCCCCCTTTGTAATAATAATAATGAAACAGCTAACCATCTTTTTGGTTATTGTAAATTTACTAAACAAGTTTGGAATCTTTCTCACATTAACTCCCCAGTTGATTGGGAAGAGGGTTACCTCAAAGTTTTTAAGGAACTCTTTATCTCTTAACCTTATGATGCTGATTTGTTTGCAAAAGTGATTACCATTTGTTGGCAGGTCTGGAAAGTTAGAAATGATACTGTTTTTAGAGGAGGTGTTCCTAATCCTCTATCAACTACCTTAGCTGCAGCTTCAATGATCTCATGTCATACTAGTCTTAGCGAAAGAGTTATGGGGGTGCATTCTCAAAACCAGTGTGCCACTATTAAGTGGCAAACTCCTCCTAACTCTTTTGTTAAAATTAACTTTGATGGATCAGTCACAAGTAACTCAGCTGCTTGTGGCTTTATAATTAGAGACGCTAATGGAAGACCGATCTCTGCTGCCTCCAATCGCATTGGTAGAGCTTCAGTTCCAATTGCTGAAGCCGTGGCTTTGAGAGACGGCTTACTCAAAGCAAAGGAGAAGAGTTTTACTAATGTTGAAGTTGAAGGAGATTCAAAGTTGGTGATAGATGCAGTGAATGGCCGCTTTGAACCACCTTGGAGATTGATCAAACTAGTGGAAGACATCAGAACTTTAGCTACTAGTTTTGATTCTATTACTTTTAGGCATGTGTTAAGGGAAGCTAACTTTGTAGCCGATGCTATAGCTAATCTTGGGCATGCTTGTAATTCTCCTATGTATTGGAATGATAGGATTCTTAGTGAGGTTTCGAGAGCCTTACTATTTGATATTGTAAACGTTGGTTGCCCTAGAGGCTTCTTAATGTAATTTATTTTCCCTTTCAAAAAAACACAATATGGTTGTTTACCTGTTATCCAAGAACAAGATTTGAAATTAAATCATTAGGGAATTCATTGTTGTTTACCTACTTGTTGTCGTGGCATCAACTCTATGCCTATGAATTTCATTCTTAAAATGTTCTCCATCAATATTTTGTTTGAGCAGGCACAGACATGTGATTTTTAGATCTGAGTCTATCTTTCAAAATTAGGCATTCAAAGTATAGTATTCATTTTATTTTATTTTCTCTTTTTAAGAAATACAAAAAAAATTTCACGAATTAAAACTATAAACTCAAAATCTATGGCTGCTCATTTTTCTAAAATAGCAACTAATGATATTAATATAATAGGTAAGATTTTATATTCTTTTTTCTCTTTTATAATCTAACACCACTCTAATTGGATGCTGTTAATTATTTTTGATTGTTTTTAACTAAACTAATGTAATCACACAAAGAGAAAAGAAAATTTTGGGCCCTTAAGGTTCTGGGCCATGAGTCCATTGACTATTAGGACTCTATTCAGGTACAAGTCTGTGTCAGAAAGTCATATATATAAATGACACTCACCGTTGAAATTATGCTACATTCAGTCTGAAATTATACTCTATATTGTTCTTTGGTCAAAAGTATAATATTAACCTGAGTTATGTTTAGGCTTAATAGTTCAAGAAAGTTGGGACTTGCATTTATCATGGATAATGGTCACATTGAACATATTCATGCAATGGAGGCTAATCGGTAATGGGCAAGAATGGGCAAGCGGGGAATTTTCAGCTCCCCCCATTGTATCAATGGGGGAGCGAGGGAAATGATAATGGCCCCGCTCCTCTTTGTCCCTCCCTATTTGTGGCAACAAAGGTGAAGCGTATATTAATAATGAGCATAAGAATAGTTTTAAGTGGACAAACAAGTTTGAAAATGATGTTCATATTAAAGATAGTGAAGACTATAGAGTAAGAGTATCATCTTTAAGTTTACGGTTATTAAAACTCACTTGTTTAAATGTAAATTTGTATTTGGAGAAGGGAAAATTTTAAGAACAGTACATGACAAACGGTCCGCTCTCAATTTCAGTGTTTCAAGTTTCAAAACAATCAAAATGATACATGACGTTTAAAAGCCGACACACTTTTAACACATGTCGTCAATAACACCGTTAACTCTATATAATTTCTCATTTTTCAAAATATGGTTTCGAGTTTTCTTCATTCTCTCTTTCTTTATATTATGTTTTTTTTTCTCTTTATATATATTTTTAATCTTGTAAATTCATACCATATATTCTCAAAGACTTTTGTTATTTTCCCCTTGTATGGTTTCTTTGTTTACTATTCGTTGTATTTGTAAGTTACTTGGTTTGGTTTTAATGAAAGACTCATATTCATCAACAACACACAAAAAACACTTTGTTGCTCATCCCAAACCAAGTAAAACTGGGACATAGCTTTCTCACTCTAAGTTTCCTTACTCAATACCCACCGATATATATTCAAACTCTTTCTTCCATAACTTACCAAATCAAATCATGTTCCAACTTCCTCCTATAGTCCTATCTTGATCACCATTTTTGTGTATGATGGGTTTGAACGGGGACTAAAAAGAGAGACAACAATACTTGTTTCTTTCTTATTTGCCTCTTCTTATTAATTATTAATTTTAATAATTTATTACTGCTAAATTAAGGAGCGATGGATTTGCCCAAAGTTTAATGAAAAACATGTTAGATAACAGAGAGACTGTAACGGTATGTACATATTTTTTATTGAGATTATAAGTTCATGTACCGTTATTAAGATTATACACCAAAATTAAAATGTTGACAATTTATCATATGTTGTTCTTAAAATTTTCTTTTTTTAGACATTAAGAATATTTCAACTCCCATGCAAGTATCATTGCGTCTCGCTTACCATTTTCATATATTTCTCCTAATCAATAGTATGACAATCGATTACCCATGAGTCAATATTGTCGACCCATGTTCTAGTCCGAGTGTCCAACCCGTCCAAGAGACATAAAAACACCACAAGATAAGACGAAATGCTAGCCGACCTAGGCTGCTCTAGCTACGTACATCGCCCAAACAAGTAGCAAGTAGCAACCATCATGCTTCACCATAACTCCACGCTTTTACTATCACGGATAGTTACTTTCTGGTACAAAATACAAACCAGTAATTCGTATTGGAGCCCCTCTTATGTCTATTGATAACTCGATCCGTTTCCAATTGACGGGTCTTAATCGGGTCAGGACGAGGCCACCGTCGAATTCCAAAACCTTTCACCAAAATGGCAAATAAAACATGCCTCGATTCTCCTGGGCAAAGCGTTAGTGCTTTCCAGGTTGCTCTGTATATCCAATATGGCCCACTGAGTCTAGTCCAATAAATATATCAGGTCCGTGTAATGGAACCAAACAAATACCAACATGACTTGATGTATCAGTGCTTCCACAGCCGATGACAAATACGTCTCATTCTTTTACATGGACACGGGCAACTACTTGCATAATTAGGCTCCAAAAATTGCAAACATGCCATATTAAGCAACCACATTGTCATTGTATCATTTCCTAAGACACATTGGTTTAAGGCTTAGACACTCGGCTTAGGCCGTTGCTAATATTTTTTTCTTTTTTGCCAATCTCACTAATCTTTACATTCTCGAAATTTATGGGAGTGTATATAGTCTACCACGGTTGAATGGTAACCGACAACATGTGGCCATGCACTTGACGTTTTAAAAGCCTCTGATGACCCCGGTTCCATCTGATTTTGGTTTCTTGATGTCAGTTTAGTGCGGTTTTGGTTGTCTCGTGCCTAAAAGTCCAACCCTAGTTGCATGGTACTTATAAGGCCTCATTTGGCTCATGTAAGGAAATGTAATTCCTTGAGCTTTTCTTTGGGAAGGGAAAGAGAGGGGAAATGACAATTCCTTAATACATTCAATTGCGATGTTTGGTAACATAAGAAAAATCATCCAGACAATTAGATTTTGAAATGAACCATTTTCTTTTATATTTTTCATTACTTCATGAAGGTGTTTTCGTTCATCTAACCTTCATAAACGCAATAAATGAACAACTTTACTTTTTTATTGGTTACTTTATGCGAAACAAACGATGCCCCTTACGCAGTTACGCAGTGGCGGAACTGTGTTTGGGTCTGGGAGGGTTTAGACCCCTGCCAACTTTTGCATACCTCTTTCATTAGCACTGCGTAACTGTGTTTGGGTCTGGGAGGGTTTAGAGCCCTACCAGCTTTTGCATACCTCTTTCATTAGCTAACTAAATTACCTTAACAATGACAATTATACTATATTTGAAGCCCCTTTAGATAACATTTTGGATATTCATTCTCTTTTGATATGATATTTTAGATATTCTTTCTCTTTTAATTTGATATTGGAACAAATAAATTCATTTAATCTTAACTTTGATACTTGATTGATATTCAAACATTGAATTTTGATACGTAAAAAGCTCAGAAAACATTACTTTAGGGTATCTCCAACAATAGCATGAAAACCCATGCTCATACTCAAAACTTAAAAAATCTTCTCTCCAACCATGAAAACCCAAACTCAAATATGGCTTCCTACTAATTAAGGAGTCGACCCAAAATGGGTCGAGTCTGAGGGAGGAAACCCATTTCACTTCGGCGCGGGACCCACTGGCTACAAACACACGTGAAGGGAGGGACACTCAAACTTGGACGCGTCAGACCATGTCTGTGTTGACAACGCGCGAAAGAGGACAAAGAAAAAGGGCTGGGAGCAGATGACGCGCCCGATATGTTTCTCATCCAATAGTTGGGAAACCCATGATGGTGTACAATTACATATATATTACACAGACCAAGTCAATTTCCTTGTATCCAAACAAAAAAAATCATTCAAATTTTTGTAAGATTTTTTCAAATTTTTGAGTATGAGTATGAGTTTTAACATAATGGTTGGAGATGAAATATGAGTTTGAATAGTAATAGGTTTAGATGAGTCAAAAAATGAGTTTGAGTATGAGTTTGAGAATGATTGTTGGAAATGCCCTTGTGTTAATAATTTGTTCATTTTACGTTTCAATTTGATGCTTACGATAACATAAAATAATTTTTATATTTAAATCCCGCGTAACTCTGCCTCTGCCTCTGCCCCTGCTCTTACGTATTCACTGAATCGAAGTTGTAATTAATCCAAACAAAGACACTGAGAGTGAGAACAAAAAAAAAAACAAAAGAATGCAATCACGCAAGAAAGGAGGCATCTGACCAAGTCAAACTGACAATCCAGCGAGATGTAACGCACGCATCCACTCACGCACCTCCTCCACCACTCAGGACACATCTACCGACTTCCCCCTCCAATTTTAGTACAATCCGTAACATTCCCCAGCCGCGTCTCTCGCGCGTGTAAGGCCCCAACCCAATAACAAGTAGTGCGCGCCATGTGATATTATTGAAACAGCCTTGCATGGCCCCTTCGCGACGTGCTTCGCCACCACCCCACGCCGGCAACCACTCCCCTTCTTCCCAAACCCCTCCGCTCAGTCGGTCAGTCCCACCATTCATTTCTTTAACCCCAAAAAAAAAAAAATCTTGATTTTTTTCGATAAAAAAAAAACTTGATTGATACGCAGAGTTCCCATAGCAGAAAATCTCAAAATAAAGCGCGCAATTGACGCTCATTGGCGAATGCCACGTGGAGAAAGCAGGCCACGCGTTGGTCCCACTAACGACCACTTCGCGACGGCTCATTCGGTGGTTGTGGTGCTTCTCTCTTAAGCAAAATCCCCATTTCCAGCTCCAGTTCCGTTTTGCCTAATAATTTTTAATTAACGACTAATTAATGCAGGATTAACAGGTTAACAACGACCCACGAGACTAAACAATCCAGCTTGCCGGACCTCGGGGAAACCAGAAAGTCTTTTTGTCAAGCAGCTTCTTCTAGAGCTACTGGCACTGCTACAAAGAAGTACTATACTAATTAACGTATCCCCTTCCTTTATTAATTTAATGATACAAGTAAAACCAATTAGGCACACTACCCAACAACATTAACTGCTCGACAAACAGCACAGCGGACAAGAATAAAAATATAAGAACACAGAATTTGCAAATACACCCTTTTATTATATCATAATAATACTGCTGGACATGGTGTGTGGCCAGGCTGGGAACCCAGAAATACACAATTTGAATTTCTGAACTTAAATTCACACCGATATTTCTAAAATATCCCAACCTAATATCCCATGAACAAAAACCACAAAAGGGACCCCACCACTTCTTAGCTCCTTTAGTCCAGCCAGAAGAGAACAGAGAAGGCTGGCTGCTTCTGCTTGTGCCTACTGCTGCAGCTTGGCACCAAACGAGGCAAGCATTTATTTTTCACCTAAAACCCCTAAAGCCCAGATAACATTTCCTTCATTCTTCTTCTTTGTTCCCACTTTCCAGCATTTCTTCCCTGTCCTGTCTTTTTCTCAAAACCCCTATTTTCTTTTGTCCTACACTTCCTAATACTATTAACCCTGTTACCTTTCCCCTTTACTTCTTCCTAAAACCTTGTTCAATTTTCCTTTGTCCCTAAACAACCCCCCTAAAAACCCAAACACACCCACAGAAGCTAGTAAGTCCACTCCTGAGGAAGCCTAATCTCATGGTTCACTGGTGCCTGTGGCCTCATCATGCTGCGATTCTGCTGAGCCATGGCAATTCTGTCATTCCGAAGCCGAAGAGCAAGTTCTGCAATATCCATTAAACCAAATCAGTAAAAACCCAAATGGTAAAATCACCGAATCAGTTAAATTAGGAGGACAAGTTTGTTACCATAGTCAGGAGTGTTTCTTCCACTGAAAGGGTAATGGACTTGAGCCTGTGACTGTGCGCACACTTCCTCAACGTTCAACTTCAATGCATGCGCTACCTTCGCTGGGACGAAAACCGTTGTGCAAGCTGTGTAAAAAACGCCCAAGAATAAGTGAATAACAGAATGTAAAGAGCCCACCAAAAAAATTTAAATCACAAGAAAGTCCACCAGACCAGATCTGGAATTTTCAGGGAAATTTATTTCTCTAGCACATCAGAACCACCCAGGCCATAAAAATTAAAGTTCCCCCCAAATATCTTAATGATGTTGACCAACTGGCTTCAATGAAGAAGAAAACAAAAGTTATTTGCTGGGTTTTTTAAATTTTTTTGAAAACGAAACAAAATTGTGGGTGGGGTAGAGAAAAGTGGACCGACCTTGTTTGGGTTGTTGTTTCTTGCCGCGAGCAAACTCAGCTGGGGCTCCGATTTGGCGGGGCAAGAACACACCAGTACCAGTAGACTCCTTGGCTGCTCCGACGACAACACCACCTCCGAATCTAGGCCCATTGGGCTGAAACTGTTGCCGTTGAGCTTGTTGCAGTGGAGGCCAAGCCGACGGAGAAACACCCAGAGACCCATTGTTGGTGTTCCTGACCCTGTTCTGGACCATCAGATGTTGGAATCGTTGGTTCGCCTGAGACTGAGCTATCGCCGCCGAGAGGTTGTTCTTCAGAATCTGTTGCTGTCTCAACCGCTCAAACTGCAACCAAAAATAGGCGAAAATTTAGGGACTGAAGCAGAAATGGCAAAAGTGCTGTTTCGAGAAGTCGAGTTCTTTTTACCTGCAAGTGCTTCTGGGAAATCGACTGCTGTTGGTGCTGGAGGTAGTACCCGAAATCAGAGACAGTGACCGGAGAGGTCTCTCTTGGAGCACCCAAGATGCCTCTGCCTTTTTGGTTGAAACGCATAGCTTCTTTCCGGATGCGCATCTTGGCCACTTCCCCTGCAGCCGCATGTAGCAGATCCCAAGTGGCCGGCGGCGACTGAGCGTTCGGGCTTCCCCGGCTCGAGCCATGTCCGCCGCAGCTGCAACCACTCCCGACCGCGCACAGAGTCGATTGCGGTGAGCCAGACGAAACCCACGGCTGAAAAAATGGTGAACATAACCAGAATCAGAATCGGCATGAAAACGCACCGTTTTAAAAAAAATATATTAAGCTTCAGTTGTTACCTTGGAGCTGTTGTTGGAGCCAAGAACCGAGTCATAGCGCTTGAACTCGTCGTCGAGAGAGGACTGAGCCAGGTGGCGAGTCAATCCAGCAAGATACTCCTCCTCGTCGCTCTCAGTCTCGCTGGACTCCACCGGGGAAGCCCCAAACGCAGAGTAAGGAAACTCGAAAGGAAAGAGAGCCGGCTTGGAGTCAGCATCAATGTCAGAGCCGAACGAGCTCATCCTCCGGCTACCGGAGCCAAACTTGGGGCTGATTTCGCCGTCGGAGTCGGTAAGAATCTCCTGGGGTAACCAAAACGCGGAGTGGTCGAACTCATCAGCCATGAGTGAATGAAGCAAAGAGAGTGATGGAGGTTTGCTGCTGGGTGAAGCTATAATAATAATAATAATAGCCTCAGTGTCCCAAGAGCCCAAAGCAAAAGAAGCAGAGCACTGTGGGGAGTGTAGAGAGGAACAACTATGGAGGAGGATGGTGGTGAATATAGAGAGGAAAGAAACGAGAGCCCCAAGGCCCCTTTTATTTCTCGCGCACACACCTCTTTCCTCTTTCTCTCTAATAATTAATTAATTAATGGTTAAGAAACAGTGACCGTGGAGGGGATTACATTTTCACGCGGAGAGAGTGGCGCGTGGGAACACGCGGAGACTCCCCAGAGGGGTTGAAATGTGGGGACCTACAGGGAGGAGGTGTCACGAGACCCACCCCATGTGAGTGGTTGATGTGAAAGAAATTCTGAAAAACCAGTGAAAGCGTGAAGCCGTGGCGGCCCACAGACAAGGTCTCTCCCTGAGCGGTTAAAACCCATTATTACCTTCCCTGAGTTCCATCAGAGGCTGTCCTCTGGAAAGAGCAAAAAGTAATTACTTGTTACTGCGAGAGAGTAACTGCCATTTGTACTCTAGGTTCAGTTCCACTTGGTAATTCCCCACATTGCCGTCCATGCAAGGCCCTCTGGTTCTTTGGATCCTCTGTATGACCAAAATACCCCTCTGGTTTCCGATAAGGTTTTGTGTACTTGTGAGTTGGTCACTTTCAGCTAAAGCCTGCTGCGGGAGGATCAAGCTTTGGCAGAAGGCGATCTTTGCGCAGAGAGAGACCCAATGGGGGAAATGGTTTTTACTGTGGGTTAAGGTAATAATGAAGAGCCGTCATTTCTTGGCTTGGGGTGATAAAGCTGGTAACTTTGTTCGAATCACGAGCCAAATCCTACGACTGCGTCAGGTGGTACCAAGGACTAAAATATTCATAATATCTTTAATATTTTTTTAAAATTTTCGTTTTTTACAACCACCGTTATTAATTTTCATATTTTTTTGATATTTTATATTTAGTTTACTTTTAGTCAAATATACAAATTTTGGTAAAATTTCCATCGATAATTGATATTTTTTCGATATATCTATCAAGATTTCCTTTTTTTTGAATCACCGATATTACTATGATTATCGACATTTTAGTCCTTCGATAGGAGGATGCCCAGCTGAATTGAAGATTGTGGTGTGTTCGTTTTGCTCTTCAGATCGCTTTGTTGTCCAGTAGGGGAATGGCAGCACTGGTTCAGTGGTAGGTAGAGGCGATGGCTGACCTTCGTGGGATGAGACCGATGGCCGAAGGCGAGGGTTTGGAGGCGAGATCGGGTGTTGATGTGCTCAGATCAGATTGGCATGCTCAGATCTGGTCAGGGGTAACCAGACCCGATCACAAGAGAGGAAGAGTTTCGTGGTTACGTCGGCGTGCTAGGGTTAAAGGGGAGGAGGGTCGTTCAGCCTTTGTTCATGGCAGTGAGTTGGCGGCTGGAGGTGGAACTGCTAGGGTTCTGCTTGTGGGATGGCGGAGCGGCGACATCTACAATATGAGATTTTATTTTGGGCTTGGTGGTAATTGGGTCAAGGCCTAGGCTTGGGCCTGGGCTCTGGACCAAGAGAAAGAGGCCAAGGAAGAATGTCAACGCATGAATATGATTTTTTATCCACTTTTGACTCATCTAGTGTGGGAGGAGGCAATGATGAACCATACACTTATGGCCAAAATCTGACAATGCCTTATTCAACTTATTCCATGCCTTACGGGGTGCAATCAACTGAATCAAGTGATACGTCATGGTTACAGTCTGATGTACAATCTTCCAATGATTATGGTTATGGTCAAGGTCAAGCGCTGCATAATCCTTACAACTTCCAATACGGAAATCCACAGTCAATCCCTCTTGACCCTTATGGTTGGCATGTAAGTCAATATATGCAAAACTACAAAGGTGAGGTATCATTTAATGACTACTCTTCACAATATACTGAAGACTCTACACAAAGAAACGATGAAGATAGTGAAAATTATGTACCTCATAGGTCTTCTATGTGGCTCTAAACCACTCATGTAATTCCATGTTGTATCATATGTATATAAGGCGTGATGACCTAGCCTCCCTTTGGG
Organism: Fragaria x ananassa; assembly: GCA_034370585.1. NCBI lineage: Eukaryota > Viridiplantae > Streptophyta > Magnoliopsida > Rosales > Rosaceae > Fragaria > Fragaria x ananassa. The sequence goes on from CP139753.1 coordinate 6,769,938, forward strand.
TATCCAGCCATCAAAAAAAAATTAGATGTATAAACTTTACAGTAAAAATTTAAGAATTATCATTGGTTCAGCACTTCAGCACGTAGTTATTCACCTTAAATAACTAAAACTCACTATGATTAATGTTTATTCAAGATTTTTTTGTCAATTATAATAGATAATTGAGATAACAAACATCTCTCAAAGTTTCATTTAAAATTTCCATGTTTTTCTACTAATTTCTGTCAATTTTCTCATTTTTTTCTGCAATCGATATTTCCTCGAAATTTCGATCGAAATATCGGTTTTTTAGACCGTCGAAATTTCCACGATCGGCGAAATTTTAGTCCTTGGGTGGTACTGATTTGTTCTCTCGATGGATTTGTAAAAATTAATTACCAACAGCAGTTACGCGCTAATCACATGAATTAAGATTAGGTGAATGGAGATGAACACAATCATTTGGAGGGTAATTAAGTTCATTTGGAGGGTAATTAAGTATATGGATGCTCAGTGTTTACAGCTCAAAATGATTGGTGATTAAGGATTCTTTTACCGGTTTCGTCATAACTCACTTACTAATCAGGCAATACCTTTGTACTTAAGGATGCATTTGGCTTAGTCTTCGCATTTAATCACATTAGTTCAAATAACGTGACTGAGGACTCACCATTTGTGTTCTCCTTTTAAACAAGTAACGTTATTTCCTTATTATTACGGTAGTCCAAGAAAGTTACGTTATTTTTTTATTATGATAGTTTCACCGTAATTGAATATTAATTTCTTTTCTCTTATCTTTTTCTTTTTTTCAACATAATGTCGTAAAATCTTTAAATTTAAATTTTGAATTTCAAAGTACCTAGGTTTTACTATATCATTAAAACCTTAATTGCGTCCATTTCGCCAACCTAGACAACGCAAATAAAATGTGATGAGCGTCACAAATCTCGTTGAATTGTTTTGTTTGTCAAACTAATAAAGAGTAATACTAGTCAAATAATATTCCACCGACTCTTTTACCGTCTCCATTTCCTTAAAATGAGTCGGTTGCCAATTTCTTAGTCCTCAAGTAAAAAAGATACAATATATTAGTCTTTGTGCACATAAAAAGTTAGCTAATGACAAATTTTACATACATATATATGTTGTTTGTGTGTCGTTTTACCCTGTTTATTTTTACTCAATTACCCAACTCATCCCTCCAATGATCGACTTGCTTCAATTCGAAGTTACCCCTACCGTACAAGTTTTAGGGGAAAAGCTTCTCATTTTGTAATGCACAAGTTGAAGTTATGTGTTGCAGACATGGATATTCCCTATGAGGCCAAGGAATATCGAATCATATATCTCCCTTTACACTCAAAAGCACACATTTGTGAGTTGGGACGGTGCCATGGACATACGCAATCCACGTTCGGTCAAAAAAGTGCCACATTTGTTACAACCCTAGGCACCTTTCCAACTCGTCCCACTTATCCTGAATCAATGTAGATGCAACTCTCTGGGATTCGTATCAAAATCCCAGAACTTCAAAACAAAGTGAATGAAAAAAGAAGCATATCCAGAAAAGGGCATTAGGGATTGATGGAATGGAGGTGCAACCATTCAGGGTTTCAAATCAACATCTTGACAAATCAAAAGTCCAGCTAGGTAGCCATGAGATATCCCTTAATATGGTAAAGGAATATGAATTATGTTTCTTATATTGTTCTTGATTAACGTTTGTAATCTATGCCTTCTGTCTCGAAGTAGGACTCTTTTTAGGTGTAGATATCATTATATATTTGACTCTAAATGCCAGTATGCCACCATTTGTCTTTTTACTATATATCCCAACTCAACGAAAACAAAAACAAGAACATATTATGTTCAACCAATTGAAAACTCTTTGTTATTTATCAGTATTGCCAAGAATGAAATTATATTCTCTATATCATATTGTTACTATAAGTCTACATATACGCACATACACACAAATATATAATAATTTAGAGGGTGACAAAAACGGATCGTCGAATTGTACCTCATAATTTCTATAAAAACTCTCAGGTGTAAATATTTTAGATATATATATATATATATAAATTTCTCTTTTTTATATTCTGCCAAATTATATTGTGTTACGTACGGTTACTGGTAATTAAACTAGACACCATGATCATCATACATAACCTAGTTACTTCGAATTCAACTTTGTATAAATTAGCATCAACATCAACAGAAATGTCAATAATTAACTGATCTCATGCAAACCAAACTTATTGATTCGACTATATTTGCCTATAATGGCTAATACACAGGCAAGATTTAGTCATTTTTACCGGTTTCATGCATGGTATTAGTTGATTCTCATTGATTAAACGATAAATAATTAAACGATTTTAATTTTTACTGAAAAATATCTCTCATTTAGTTATTATAATGTTATCATTTTTTGAACGCTCACACATGTTGTTTAATTAGTGTATATAATTTTCTTTACTTATGTTTGAAAACACGAAAGAACCGAACCAGGGGGTTCCATCATAACATTCTTGTGAAAACGATATATGTTACCATTGAGATGACTAAATTCAACCTAACTATGTCTTTGCTCGTTTTGAACGAACGAACTCCTTGCTAGCTACACCTGCAACGTGGAGACATGCGAAGAAGAAGAAGAAGAAGAAGAAGAAGAAGAATCTCAATCTCCGATGACATGGGGCTAATGCAAATCTCATGATTCGGCAGCTCCACCATCATCAACTCTCTCTTAATTTATCTATAACGTTGCCATGGTCAACCCATTTCTCTCCTCCCTTCTATTTGTTTCCACGACTGGGTTTGTTCACATCTCCTTACGGCGTGTCGTTTCTACTTGGCCAAGTAGTAGCGCCGGCGTCGGACGACTCAGATCATGAACTCCTTTTTAATAGTGTTTAGGGTTACCAACAAAATTAGTCACGAAACTTAAAGAAAACCAACGATTAACAAGTGTATGATTGAAGAGAATAATTATGAAGCTATTTGAAGGGACGTGCTTACTGGTTAGAGACAACTAAATAACAACACAAGAACTAGTGGATAAAGAAGTGAGCTAAGTACGTCCCAAATATGTCTAGTGACGGATCAATGATTCTCTCTCTCTCTCTCTCTCTCTTGGTATGTAGAAGAGCTAACTCTTGCTTGCTTTTTACAGGACTTGACAAATCCAAATGGACCGTTCACATGACTGATATCAAAACTTCGTAAGAAAATCTCTGGAGAAATCTATGAACCTCGAATTCGAAATTGACATGATAATCATTGTAAAGAATCATCTCTAGCTAGTATGGTTGCAAGCAACAGATCTATAAATTTTCTTTCAATGTAAAACGATGCACGTCGACTTGTTTCCTTTGTGCCTCGTGTCATAAGACCAATTTAGAACGAAAACAACTTGCTTCTCAATTGAGCTAAGGAGGCCCACGTATGAGTAGTGACAAATCGATAATTTTATAACTTAATTCTTTAGTGTAGAATAGATAATAAGAGATATAACATAAACTACTTAAAAGATATAAAAAATATATTATGAGTTGAACTCACAATCTTTTATTTATAAAAAAAAGAAGACTATATCACTAAATCAATTAATATTAAACGACAATAAGTTGTCAAGCACATCATACTCTAATTTGCATGTTTTATTGAAGTTAATTATCAAATTATTGCACCATCTACCATGAAAAAAAACGAATATATATTATATCACTTGTTTAAATGTGATCCACGACGATTTTGTTGAGCATGTTGTGGATTTTATCAAATCCCATCGTATCATGAACACACTTTAAACCAAGAAATATAAACACACTTTAGCTTCCTTTTGATTAATCTTTCATATCTTTGTATAATCGACGGAGCATGCTTGCCACATCTTTGTCCGATCAACTCTCGCACCCACCATTGCTTCTGAAAGCAACCTTAGTCCACTAATTTGGACACAGCACCATAACCATGTGCATACGAAGCTTATGATATAGGCAACCATGTGAGAAAACAGGTACATTACCAATAAGAACTTTAAGAAGTGCACCATTTTAACAAGTACACTAGATTTCGCACCTAAATTAGGTAACTGAATTTTTCTTTTTTGATGAGAAATGAAAAACTCATTAACAAGGGAAAAACTCAAATTACAAAACCTGCACCAAGTACCTATAGTCTAGTGGCAAAGTATCTCTTTATATGTGGGAGGTCATGAATTTGACTAATAATAGACTCATTGTAGTATCTCAGTTATTTAATTGATAAAAATATATATATAAAAACTTGCAAACACAACACCTAAAAACTACAAATAACAAAAAAACATAAGTCTCAAACTCGATCAAACTAAAAAAATATAAAAGAAAATCAACAACTCGCTATACTATGTATCGAAAAATACATAAATATACTCTTAACTTGGAAGAAATGAATAATTGCATGCTCGCGCCGTGGTTCCATTTGGCTCTTAGCCTCGAACCCAAACTTTAAACATGTGCTAATGAAACGGTACGTTGAATGCAATCTTCCATAGCTAAAAGCCTAAAACTAGGTTAGCCAATTTGTGGAGTTGAGGACGTGTGACAAAATTAGAATACAAGAACGAACAAGCTAGCATAAGAACAAAAAATACCCCCACTTTTGTATATTCAAATGAGGACATGTCTGAGTTGAAGTTTAGTTATTATTCGTTTTCTTGCTTAGCAAATTGCAAGGAACTGTCTCGTATTTTGAAATTGAATTATACTTTACTAAATAATTGGCATCCTCTATAGTGGAATATTACCCACATAGTCATGTATCATTTTTGGGATCATGTTTTCTAGTTTATATTGCGTTTGTATGTCCAATTGTCTATGTTTGTGTGCTTAATTGCTTATCTATCTTTTTGGTAAAGGTATGGTAGTGAATGAGATCCTTAACTTCATGAAAATGATCTTAAATGGGGTTTTTTTTAAGTGCTTTTTAGCAATATGTATAGTGCGATGCCCCGAAACTAAATGATAGAGAGTACCATCAGTACCATAGTTTTATCAAATACAAATAATATCATCTAACGCTACACTTTCCTTGTAACACATAACGGGGACATTCCATTTGCTTTCGACGTGTTATGGCCCCATAGCCTTGAGGGAGTCCAAAGTTGAATCTGGGTTTTATTTTGGTAGTGCGGACAAACTTGGAGAACAAAGAACACCATGGAAAACAATAATGTAGTGTGAACATATTCATGTATATCACACTTTTGTGGCTTCTGAAGTTATTACATCTATTTTGCCTACTTATTCTTCTAATCTTCCAAAGAAATCTACGAAACAAACATGTCATGACTTGAGAAAAGAAAAGAAAAGAACAGAAAAGAAAGCAGTGTGGAACTGTGGACTGTGATTGAAGCAGTGAGTGGAGTGCATGGTGGTGTGTGGGTATTAGCTAAGGTTGTAATATTAAGAAGGAAGGGATCTATGTTACTCCAATCATATAGTTAGGGTTTGAGTCATCCTTAAGCATACTGCTATGGCATTGTACTATCATTTCCTCTTTCGCCATGCCAATAGCATTACACCATTTTATTTGATCTTTGCCTTTACGTTTTCATCAACTTTTCTCCCCCGGCCCTTTCCTTATCCTCGTATCTCTCGACGGTGCATGATCTCTCTTGTGGTGAATCCTTTTTTATCATAATCTCCTTTTACTTACGTGAAAAAATTGTTCATGTTCGGGATTTTTTTTTTTTTTCGAATCTCGATCAACTAGCTCATTTGGTTCTAATCGAGTAATCGTCTATAAAATTTAAAGTCTGGTTGTTCGCGCGTTCATCTATTTGATGCTAATATATACAATGATGCACGTACGCACAAGAATCTATTTATCTCAAAAGGACATATATACATGCTGAAACAATGGTGGCTCTGGCTCTGTGGCTCATACTTCATTATTATTTTCATCTGTACTTCATAAATTAGAGCAGCAGCTTGATCCAAGCATGGTAAAGGCGCTTCACAATTACTTGTAAACTAAAACTCACTATTATTATTTTTTTCTTTCGGGGTGAATCTTTCTCTATAAAAGATCCTAAATGGAGAAACAAATTTAGCTCATCAAGTGAGCTAGTTCCTGTAACTTCTGTTTTGATCGATCATCTTTGGTCAAAAATATGGTGGGTGGCTGTGGCTCAGACTTCATCAATGTTCATCGACTGTACTTCAAACATGGGCAGTAGTAGTAGTTCGATGACTTCGATCCAAGCATGGATACGCATCCTCCATCATCAATCTAGCTCATAATGAACAAACAGTACGTGTATTTGGTAGGAAGGAAATTAAAGAGAGATCGAAAATCATCACAGAGTGTTGCAAATTATTAATCAAAGAGAATGACGCAGACTGTGCTTATTGCAGAATAACTACTACTACCACTCGATCAAGGAGAGTATTAAATCACATACATGATCGACCAATAAGTACAATGAATTCCTTTTGGTAAAGCTATATCATTTCATAAATACATAAACCAATAGATCGAATTACTTTCCCAACTTTCACTATCTGTTTATCCTCATCGATCCGTACAAAATTCCCAGATTAGTATTTCTGAGAGCAAGCTAGCTGTTCATCATGTGCAATATTGCTTAGCTTGACTAGTGTCGTATGGCAATGAGATGGGCTAGTTAATCAAATATTAAACTAGCTCCCAGTAATTAACTAGTTAATTAACAGAGATTAAGCTCTGTATGGAAGTTCAGCTGTGTTTAGGAAAGCATGCATGCAAACTGTAAAGTGTGGTGACTGGTGAGAATGTGCAAATTAGTCTCGAGGAAGACGGAGGCGGGTGAGTGAGAGAGAATAACGAGGAACATGTCACCTTGATTAGCGCTCAAAGCATGGGGTTTCTGTCTTAACCTTGTCGTTTGCCTTTTTTGATTTGCAGTTTTGTGTTTGTATGCGATCTGTCTCATAGCTCACTGAGTGAGAGTATAGAAGAGTTTGTGTGAGATTCTTCTTCCAATCAGTTTGACCACCTGTCTGTTCTTCTGCACTAGCAGCTATATAAGTATCCACACCACTTTGACCGATAAACCCTAGATTGATTAATTAAACCCCACCCTTCCCCTGCAGATCTGCATGCCATTGTCTCTCAGTGGAAACCAGACCACAACAATCTCAATCCTTAATTACAGTTAAAGATAAATCTCATTCTAATTATCCGTTAAATAACATCATTAATGGTTGGTTGCATCCGGGCCCCGGCAAGCTTTGTCACCAAATCTCAGTACAATCATTAGAATTTTTTTATGTTGGAAGCCAATAATTTTTTTTATGTTGGCAAGCAGTCCATCCCCGGATCCACCTTGTTCCTCCTATGAACATGTTGGCTTTTACAAATTGCTATTTGCATTGTCTAAAACTTGGACAATAATGGTGTGCCCACTGGTCACGGTTGCCCTTGTATAACCATTATTTTTCCCGATTATCTTAAGTGTGGATGCAAAAGTATTGAAGCACGAAAAATTTATTGGAAATTTATGATACATCCCTATTTTTCTTATTTTACCTGTGTTGATGGTCATCCCTCTTGTACTCATGATCACATCAATATTAACATTTTGAAATAAATTAATAACTAATCAGATAAACGAGACTGATGAAGACAATCACCATAATTTTCAAGCAACTCGCTCAACACCATCATGGCCGGGTTTAGGGAGGCGTCCAATAAGACACATACATATCGTAGCTTGCAGAGGCAAATTAACATAAACATAAACATTGTTAGGGCAACTGTTAATTTCGCCAAATACATGTGACCACAAATAAGGCTGATGGCATGGAGATTGAGCGACTGTTGATGACGACCACCACAGTCGTCACGCAACGGGTTCAAGACCACCGTGGGTTTACTGAGGCTCTCAATAAGTAAATAGAAAACCAGCATCAACAAAATCGTAGCTCGTAGAGGCATACATATTACAATGATCACTAAACGGTACATTGATAAATAAGATATTAGAAGACTCTTGGGGCGGTTGCCAATTTCGACAAATGTATGTGACCACAAATATGGCTAATGGAGATTAATTGAATTGTGGTGAAGAGGATTGATGAGGATAAGAAATACATATTTTATTTTTACTAATTGAAATAAGAGAAATGTTATTTACACATATTTAATCACTTAATACACATCTCTATATTTTTGAAAGTTTTTTAATTCCTCGTTTACCCTAATAATTAATATATGATACAGAAAAACAAATTGTTTTAATAAAAAAACTAAATTGTTCAATTCGTAAACATCAAACCCAGCAAATGGATAAAGTTTTCTTTGTTTTTCCTATTCTCATTATACATCCAGCATATCCTATTTTTAAAAGTCTATACACATATGGTGGTGAATATATAATATTATATATAAAACATTACCATAGTAATATTGGATAAGAAATACATATTTTATTTTTACTAATTGAAATAAATCATGAAAACAAACTATTACATAAAACCTCGTACACACTTCCTCTTTTTTGAAAAATCAATATGTATTAGTCACTATTTCATATAAAAATCAGATCATAACAATTCATTGCAACCATCGAATCTATATCACTCAAACAGTCATCTAACTCTCACACACAGCACCTAACTCTGATATTATAGACACCACAACAGTAACATTGGAAAACCTTTTAGCGAACGCGCACCCAAAAAACCCTATTTCGTGTCTCCATCCTCTCGTCCGGCTGCGCCGCTGTGCTGGGGAAGGCCACTGGCCCTCCCAGCATCTGATATGGTCGGCCGGACATGATGTCAATGTTGAGTTTGTACTGGAGGCCCGGTGGAAGAGTGGGTATATCATGTACTCATCATTCTCAGGTTATTTTGATTGCTGCAGCTTTGTTTTCGTCGATACAGGAGGAAAGAGAGGAGTTGGACGGCGAAGGGATGAGTGCGCCACCTCACGAAGGTGGGTGGGCGAGCTAGTGTTGGTGTTTCAACAGATTGGCACGTCGGCGGGGCTGGATGGTCTGCCTTTCATCGGATCTGGTTTGCATCTTCTCCAGATCTAGGACAGAATCAGATCTTGCATTGGATTTCATCCATGAAGGCCGGTGGGTGTGTGGGTGGCTATGCTTTCTCGTCAGGGTAGTGGGAGACCGATCCCCGCGGCGCGACGTTGGCTACGGTGGTGGTGTGGAGGGTTTCGTGCATGACTTTGAATCGAAATCTGTTTCTGGTGATTGGTGGTTGTACGGCAACCTTTGCGGTATTGTGCTGGAGTTGGGAGTTCGATCCCGACGTCGTGTCGTCGAGGGAGGTGGAGGATCGACGTTTCTGATGTGGCAGAAGGAATGCACTGGGATGGCGGCGAAGGGTTGATCAACCATGGCTATATGGGCCTAGTTTCTTCCACTTTGGGCTGGAAGGTGGTGGGCTCTCTATGCCTATGTGATTAGGCCTCAGGAACTGAGGGTCTAGGCTTGGACCTGGGCCTTGGCCTGGGTTTGGGTTGTAGGCCCACCTGAGGTAACTATGTTATTTGCTTTATTATTTACTGTTTTTAGCTATTTCGGGTTCTATGTTTATGGGCCCATGTCACCCTTGTGGTGTATTACTATCCCTTTGTGGATTTTACTGGCTTGGTCCAGAAGGGAGGACATGGTTCCTCAAACCGGTGTCAATCAATCCCATCTTTTTTCAGATTTGTGGTTACCCAACACCAAAATAACCCGTCAATTACCATTACAAACCTTCATGAGAGCGTCATTGGCTGTACGCTTAAAGTGCAATTTGGCACTTACCTATCAGATTATGGGTGCTCATGTGTGGGTTCATCACCCCCCATTTTCTTTGGTTCTGGTTCTGGTTCTTTGGTTTGGTTCTTGGTACTCTCTCGTCAGCCGCAGCTCATTCATGATTTGGGTTTCGATGGTGAATTGTATGGTGTTGTTTTAAGGGAGTTCTTACTCTGGGTTGTGGGTTTCCATAGGATTTGTGTATTGAGATTTGTTTGACATTAGTTAATCAGGCATCAACGCTCCGAATCAGTACTCCTCACCTCACGTGGTGTGTGTGGTAGATTTGTTAGTATTATTGCATTTCATTTTTCGGATGTAGGGCCTATGGTCCATAGTTTAGCGAGTTGTTTGTCTCCGTTCACTCTTTCTTGTTTGATTGAGTTGGAGACACATACTCTTTTGTTTTTAGCAGTTTTTTGGCTTTACATTTATAGGCTTTGTAATTGGGTGTATCCTTTTTTTAATGAATTATTCATTTCTCTCAAAAAAAAAAAAAAAAAAAACCTCCGATATTAGTGCAACCTATACAAGCATCAAATCTAAATCAGGTAACAACATCTAACTCAGAAGACTGACATACCATCAGGTCATGTAGTGTTCCCATAAGTAGCTGACTATGCTATCCAGTGTGTTTTTACCCACTATTGAAATGATTTATTTTTGTAGTATTATTATTTGACACCCCTTATATGCATTATCAAATTTTTCCCATACTTTTTTTTTTGGATAAGATTTTTTCCATACATATAAACTAAGTATGCGAAGCTATATCTGAAGATATCATGCTTTTGATAATAACTTGAGTTTAGTTTCTTCTAATATCCTCAATGCAGTTGCAAGGTTCAAGTGCTTAAGAGTTGGTTCTGTTTTCTTTCAAATTTTCATACATTATGTGTGCAGATACGTAATGACCACAACAACACAACATTAGATATATGATCCGAATTATTTATGTCTATATATATATATTTTTATTTTTATTTTTTATTATTATATAAAATTCAACAATAGTCAAACTAACCAATACGTCAGGAGTACTATCACTTATGGATCTACTAATCTAATAATAACAAGATTATACAAAGTTGTTTAAGCCAATCATCAGGTTGATCGTTAAATCGATCGTTTGATTAAGTATGAAGCTTATTGGAGATGCCCAATAAACCAAACACTGATAAATCACCTGAATTCAATCCTCTTCCCTAAGGTTAAATTATGATCGAGCAAAGATTGGAAAGATTGTATCAGAAAAAGATTAGAAACATCTAAACCCAAGGCCAGCGGTCTTTTATAGAGACTAAATCCATAACCAATGACAGAAATTAAAGCCAATACCAAGTGGACTGTGAAAGGCTTAAACTCAAACTTATGGGCTTGATGAGCAAAACAGAAAATGACTTGTGGGTCTGTTTTGGGCCTTTTGGGCCCTGAGTAATAAAAGTACATTAGCCGTGATTCCTCCTACATAATTATATGGAAAAATTTCAGTTTATTACCCTGAATTTTAGGTCTAAAATCAGTTGGATACCTCTTTTTTTTTTTAAATCAGTTTCATCCATAAATTTTCAAAATGACATCAATCTCGACTAAAATGACTAAAATAGTCATTGTTAATCTTTTTACCCTCTCTCTCTCTCTATTCTCGTAAAATCCATGAAACCCAAAACCATGCTCGCCGGGAGAGTGAGCAGCGACGGCGCCGTTTCGGAGGACGGCGAAGGGGAAGTCGTACTTGTGGTTGAAGGACTCGTCGGTCTAGTGGTACTCGCGGTTGATGAAGAAGTCGAGGTGGAGCTCATGCGCGCGGAGGTGAGTGACGGCGGAGCAGACCCATGAGTCGACATGAGGCCGAAGCGGTGGTGGTAGATGAATGAGAGGGAGAAGAGGTCGATGGGGTGGTGGGGCCGGAGGATGAGGGCACGGTCAACGAACTCTGCGAAGAAGTCACGGTTATCGGAGAGAGGGTCGTTTAGGGTGAAGTGCTTGTAGGAGAAGCGAAGGAAGCAGAGGCGGGGCCTCATTTGCGGGAGATGAGGGAGGTTTGGACGACGTCGAGGGTCGAGAAGAAGGTCAGGATGTGGAGGAGGATTTCGTCTAGGAGGTAGTTTAGGGTCTGGTTAGGGTTTCGATGAGCGATCGCGGTCGCTTCCATTAGATGGGGTTGGGCCAAAGGTCGTCGGAGGAGGTTAGGCCGAGGTTGATACCGATGACTTGGAGGAGGGTGGAGCAGTGGTGTCCAATGACTTTGGTGGCGGAGTTCAGGGACTGGAGGAGGCGGAGGAGGATTCTGGGAGTTGGTGACGTCATTTGAGGGTTTGTGATGAGAGAGTGGGTAAAAAAAATTAACAAGGGTTATTTTAGTCATTTTGATCGAGATTGATGTCATTTTGAAAATTTAAAGATGAAACTGATTTTAAAAAAAATGTATCAGACTGATTTTAAACCTAAAATTCAGGGTAATAAAATGAAATTTTTTCTAATTATATATTGACATAAACCCATGTTCTCAAATTGTCTTATTTTGCAGACATGCTCACATAGTCACATGGATTGCACTCATACACAATCAAGTGATAAAATTTTAATTAACTAATCAAGTTTACTTTCAAATCCTAGCTTCATGTCAAGATAAGCTGGTAATCAACTAATCAAGGAAGCATTGGATGTCTTGTTCAAAAAAAGAAGAAGAAGCAAGCATCGGATATGTGTGTGTATCATACGATAAGGACAAAGGAAACTTCACAGCAGCTTCCTTCAATGCTTAATTTCCATTTAATTACTTATGAGGTTTTGATAATCTCAATCTATTCAATGGTTTTGGAGTTCCTATCTTGAAAGCTAAATTTGGTTCACAGCTTCAAACCAATCAAGCCCGGCCGCTTGCTCCTTCCTAGAAGTATCCATCAGCTTCACTCAACCGAACTAGAGAAGGAGCTTTTCTCTACTAAATGATTTTTTGAAATAGAAATTTTATTAAATGATTTTTTGATTTGTAAATCAAACCTGATGCGAAGCTAAATGTCAACAAAAATATGGTTTTGTAATAATTGAACACCCCCTTGCGGGTAAGAATGATTCAAGCACAATTTCTTTTACCGTGTTCTTTTATTTGAATGTGACTATCCAATGGTCTATGATCTGTAAACGGAAAAGTCAACATTCCCTTTTCTCCATCTTTCTTCTCCTTTATATTCTGCTTCCTCTCTAAGCCATTATTCTTTAACCTTTGTGTCATTCTGATTAGCAACCCAACTGTTACATAAGGAGCAAGAAGGAAGGACGCTGACGGAACAGAAGAGAGATCAAGATCAGAAACAATGGTGAAGGATAGGAGGATTGGTGTGGCCGTGGACTTCTCCAAGAGCAGCAAGAACGCTCTTCAATGGGCTATTGACAACTTGGTCGACAAAGGTGACACCCTACACATCATCCATATCAACAGCAACAAACACGATGAGTCTCGCAATGTCCTCTGGGCCAAATCTGGTTCTCGTAAGTATATAAAGCCCTCAAGCTTTTATTATCTATTTGTAACTGAGATGCTAATATCGCCTAATTCTTGAATTATAAATCTCGAAGCCTGAAGGTTGTATCTGATCCGGGTACTTTTTACTGCAGCTCTTATTCCATTGTCTGAGTTTAGAGAGCTCGAGGTGATGAAAAAGTATGGTGTGCCAACTGATATGGAGGTGCTTGATATGCTTGACACTGTTTCTAGGCAGAAAGAGGTATATTTTGTTTAATTTTCTCCCCTGTTTTTTCTTGCACCTATCTAATCCAATCAGCCATCTGGGTTTTGATTACGAATCTTTTGCCTCTTTTATTGGTTTTGATAGGTGACCATTATTACAAAGGTGTACTGGGGAGATGCAAGGGAGAAGCTTCTTGAAGCAGTTGAGGATCTGAAACTAGACTCTTTGGTGATGGGAAGCAGAGGACTTGGTACCCTCAAAAGGTATGCAATGTTCTTGTTCTTTTAATTTTCCCTATGTAAGTTTCTTATAATTGACCTAAGATTCATCACCTCTTGTGATTGTTCAATATAGGATTGTACTTGGAAGTGTGAGCAACTATGTGATGACACAGGCTCCAATCCCTGTGACCATTGTCAAGGACTATCCCAATTGATGATCACAAACTTGGATTTAGGGCTCTCCATGATCGATCAAGGTATCATCAACCAACATTGGGGCATTTCTGAGCTTTTATGCTTTACTTGATCTTGGTGTCATCAAGTTGCTCAAATTATAATACCCAGATACTGTTAGTCTCTGTTTTGAAGAATAATGCATGCTATCTGGCTCCATTTAGATCTGCTTTTATGTATTAACATTTCTGTCTAGCGCTATCATTATGAGCAATTATGAGTTTTCCATTACATTCCTTTATGAGCCATGCCTCAATAATTATATTTCTTTCAGAATAAGTAATGCAATGTTTCTGGTAGAAAGTTATAATATCCTTCAAGTAAATTACCAAATACCAAAATCTTGACTCTGTGTTGAAGGTTTTTCAAAGTAAATTACCAAATACTATTACTTAGATTTCGATATTACAAGGGAGAGATATCGTGTTTAACCTCGCGTTACATTAAAACCATCTTTTGTAAGGCTTGTCATTTATTCAAAACTGATCGAACATATAATAGACATACATATGAGAACCAGTTTTATTATTGTTACATAATGAGACAAAAGATGGTTGCGAGTCATCTATGGCTTTGAACCAAAGCGGGTGCGGAAGAAAGCAATAAGCTTATCTCTAGGAGGCAGAACTTCCTTGATAACAGCATGGTTGACAAATTCATCACTCCATTCACATAGCTTGGGAAGTTTCTCCTTTGTTAAGAGCTCCATTCCGACAACCTCTTGAAAATCTCTAAGCCAGTAGCCTCCTATGAAGTCAGCAACAATGTCCACAAACCCAATCTCCTCTCCCCCGAAGAACTTCTTACCCTTGAGCTCATTTTCAAGCAGTTTCAGAGTCTCATAACCTTCTTCCACAGCCTTTTCACGATCCTCTGTGCCGACTGAGCATTTGAATATCGCAGGCATGCACTAAACACCAACAAACAGTTGATGATTTAGTTAAGGTGTTCGACAAATTGTCTCAAAGAAGCCAAGGCAAAATTGTTACGTCCCGACACTATACGTGTTCTAAGTAATGAAATGAGCGCAGACAATAGAATAGAGACATAAAGTGTTACCTTTTCCTCGACGAACCTGGCCCAAAAGCGAGCAGTTGCTCTTTGATAAGGGTCTTTAGGCAAAAGGGCAAAGCCCTCCCATGTCTCATCTATGTATTCAAGAATAATAGCAGACTCTGCTATTGGTTTTCCTTTGTGTACGAGCACGGGGATCTTCCTGTGAACTGGGTTGTATTTGAGAAGCAGATCACTCTTGTTTTGCAGGTCCTCTTCAAAGAATTCATATTCGACACCATTCAGCTTCAGAGCCATTTCCACTCTCTTACTGAAAGGGCTTCCCCAAACACCAAAAAGCTTCACTTCCTCTCCCATGATCGATAGTCTTGATATGAGTGACTTCCCTCCTCCTGGGTGTTCTTATAGAGAGGTACCAAAGACAGAGTTTGCTTGTCCTCTACGAAGTCTCTAGACTTTGGTCAGTAGTCAAAGCATATTAAAATGAAAATTTGAGCATCTAGAACACGGTTTTTTTTTTTTTTTTTTTTTTTTTACAATTTGTTATCTATCCGGCAACTGTTTCTTATGCTATTGTCACTGCTTTAGTCATCTACATCATTTTTTTTTCCATGTGAATCTGCTTTGGTCTATTCTATGGGGGTCTTAGTTGCAACTCCAAATAAGGTAAGAAAATTTCGGTGATTACAGAAATTTCGATCCTCTAAAATATAAAAATTTGTTTTCTTAGTCATCAATACGACATGTCCTTAATAGAACCGATCCGATTCTCTGAACAACTGGAATTTCGTACTTCTGTCGGATCCTCCCTATCTTGATCCGAGTTGAGTGCCTCTACAGGATAGACCTCAACGGGAAATATCGATTGTAGTAAAAAATGAGAAAATTGACAGAAATTTAAAAAAAAACAAGGAAATTTTAAATTAAACTTTAAGAGATGTTTGTTTTCTAAATTTGAAATGAAAACCTTGAATAAAGTGAAGTAAGTTAAGGTGAAAAGGTTAATGTTGAACTGTTAATAATTCTTAAAAGTTTACTTTAAATTTTTTTTTATTGTTGGAAACCTAAAGGGATGTTAGGTCATCACGCCTTATATACATATGATACATTTCACATAAAATTACGTGAATGCTTTAAAATCACGTAAAAGACCTATGAGGTATAAAATTTTCACCAGTATTAGTTGGAAATATCAGGATTTTTCAGAAATATCGAGAAATATCGGGAAATATAGAGAGTTTCGGACGAGAAATGCTTGGGAGGGAAAAAATATATCGCTAGGTGAAAAAAACGAAAATTTCGGCCGAAACTTTTGATTTTTTCTTCCTTGCTCTAAATTTACCAAATATACCTTCTTTTATTTTTATAAAATTTTATTTTCTGTTTTACCCCTTTCTAAAGGGTCTTGCTCTTGTTTTTTCTTCTCTAGTTTCTTGAAATTGCCTGATATCATTAGGGTATCAGAAATTTAGAGCAGATCTCTTTTCAATTAATTTTCAGTTAAAGAGATTCATCAACAAATTCAATCTTTTTCTACACAAGCTTTGCATAATCAGAAATTTACAGCTTCCATAATCAATTAAACTTTTTTTGAAATATCATATTAAATTATAAACCCAGCAACTCATCAAGTGTAATTGGCTGGGCTGATGATCAAATACAAGAAAACAATGAAACAATGGTTGGGTTGAGATTGCAATCAGAACATGATATGATATTGTTTTTGTTAATATCTATACATATCTCAGAGAAGGACCTCTCTCATGGATTTTCGAGTCCCATGAAGTCTTTGCTGATTGGTTTTTTATGAGTGGTTGATTCGGCCTTCTTCCTCTCCTAAGCAAACAAAGGTATTGAACAGACTCCAAGAAATGGCATCAATTCAACCTTCAGGCTAGGTCTTTCGCAATTATTTGCTGCAAGTTCAATTCGTACTTCTCTTTATTCAAAAAAGAAAATTTGTATTGTTTTTAATGGAGGGTAAACCAGGAAAAAAAATCTCACAAAAATAAAAGGAGGTATATTAAACAAATTTCAAATTTATTTACAAATTCGTTACTTTTATTTGTTTCATGATTGACTATCATCATAAATGAGATGTGTTAATAACACCACCATTTTTGTTATTAGAAAAGTGTTGAATATATCAAGAGTTTAGATTACTTAATAGCTATTGAGTCACTTAGGGGCGAATCCATACATAGGCGAGTCCAAACACTTGCCTATACGGATTATTTTTATTTATTTTTTAAATCTTTGATGATATAAGTTGGTTGTAGGCAAGCGATGTAAAAAGGATTAAAAAAAAGGCCAAACTAGTTTAATTAGAGAAGAAGACGACCACTTCCGATGAACGACTACATGTTCTTAGTTTCGGTTTTCGGCAGTTCGAAGATATTAAAAGTCAATGAGGTTAGTTAAAAAATTTGTCACCCTATATGATCATTTCAACTATTTTTAAAATAAGGTTATAAATCATTTTAAGATCTCAGTTGTGTTTTAGGATATTTCATATGTGTGTTTTGGTCTTATGTTATCATGATAAGTAGTTAGAATAAAATTATGTTCTTTATCACTACAATATTGGTACTTTGTAATTTCCTATATAAATAGCTTATATCAATGAATAAGATGATGATTCTCTATTCTCTTACCGGATTTCTTTATCTCTATTGTTTATACTCCATATCAAGTTGGTCATTTTTCAAAATTTCTCATATCAATCGTCACTCTTTTGACAATTTAACTGTATTAGCTAGAAAGCTATTATTCCTTAACGACAATTAAATGATCAAATTATTTGATATTGTACAAATTACACAATGTTAATCTTTCATCGAAAGAAACTAAAAACAGCAAATATGAATTTTCAGAATTACAATATATGCATATATTATATGCGAGGAGCTGTTCCCCTTACATAAAAGAAGCATAACCTTGAGTTTTATTTATGTACAATCCATATTCATTCAATCAGATATTTATTTACGTACAATATCCATATTCATTCGATCTGATATTTCTTCACGTTTCATGAAATGCGTATAAGCATGCACCATTTAGCACTTGGAAGTTGTAGCGCTTCCATAGTGAGAATGGAACACAGCGAGAAGCTTGTCTTTAGACGGCAGACAGTCCTTAACAGCATGGTGGCACACAAAGTGCTCGCTCCATTCACACAGCCTGGGAAATTTCTTTATGGTTAACAGCTCCACTCCCACAACTTCTTGGACAACTTTAAGCCAGTGGCTTATGAAGTTGGCAACAATGTCCACCAGTCCAATACAATCTCCTCCAAAGTACTTCTTATGCTTGAGCTCATCTTCAAGCAGTTGTAGAAGCTCACATGCTTCTTCCACGGCCTTCTCACGCTCCTCAGCAATACTCGCGCAAGCTTTCTTTAGCGCAGGAATACACTAAATACACAAACGATACAGCAAGTATCAATCAGTACGTAAGTTAATTAGTATGTTATGTCATCCAAATATATATTTCTCGACCTTTGCGTCTGATTCAGTACCTTACAATATGCATGTCATATATTAACACATGATAGATTTTCTCCGATATAGGGCAAGGAAACATTATGTTTAGGAAAGAAAATGGATCAAGAATACTAGTAGGTACCTTTTCATCGATGAACCTAGCCCAGAAGCGCGCCTTGGCCTTTTCACAAGGATCTTTAGGCAGTATGTTATAGCCCTTCTCTCGTCAATGTACTCCAGAATGACATGAGACTCTGCAATTACTTTCTCACCATGAACAAGCACGGGGATCTTCTTGTGAACAGGGTTGTACTTGAGGAGCGCAGGGCTCTTGTTGTTCAGGTCTTCTTCATAGTACTTGTGTTGGACACCTTTGAGTTTCAGAGCTATTTCCACCCTGCGACTATATGGGCTCCTCCAAGTTCCATACAGCTTCACTTCCTCCTCGGCCATATTTGATTACAGTACTAGTAACTAGTCTCGGCTTGGATAATTGGTTTGTCCTTCATGCATGGGTGTTTGAGCTCTATAAATAGGGATGAGAGGAAGGAGCGAGTTTCCTTGAGCTCTAAGGTTGTTCAATTGTCAACAATCATTCTTAAAATTTGCAGTTGGTGGAGTTTGGGTAGCTTCTCTTACAATCGTATCCATAGTTTACAATATCCATTACAAGTTCTGAATTCAAATCGATCTAGTGCGTAACCCTAAACAAAATTTTAGGGAATCACACTAGGTTTTATTTATGAAATACAATCAGCAAACATGATATGAGGAAATTAATTGGATAACATATTCTGGAGGTAACAACCAGCAGACATACAGTTAACTAAAATGGGAGAGATCGTCCAAGTGGATATACAAAATAAGTTTGGAATGAGTCGTTAACTTTTCGATCAGATAATCCCTCTGTATAACGTAAGCACCATCGAGAAACTTATCTGGAATTCTTATTCAACAGATCAGCATTCGCCATTGATGAGTCGACCTTGGCATGTTACTTGCATTTATATATATATATATATATATATATATATACAGTCCCCTTCCAGAGAGGGATCCCTCTTTGAAATTAAAGTGAGGGACTCCTTATTTCGCTCACTTTCAAGTCGTATTTCCACATCTTAACTGTATAATGTCTAAAACATAGTGTGTAGATCATTCCTGCAAAGTTTCATCAAATTTGAAGATCATTTGAGCTTCCGTAATCGTAATTTACACGAACGGTTCTGTTTGGACAACTTTTGTTCTGTTGATTTATTTAATCTAATTCGGTACCCAAATGATCTTCAAATTTGATGAAACTTTGCAGGAATGATCTACACACTGTGTTTTAGACATTGTACGGTTGAGATGTGGAAATACGACTTGAAAGTGAGCGAAATAAGGAGTCCCTCACTTTAATTTCAAAGAGGGATCCCTCTCTGGAAGGGGACTGTATATATATATATATATATATATATATATGGATTTTGCATAATAAGATTTACTTAAGTACTCAACATCCTAACCGTGTTTATGTATTGAAATTGGGTTTGTGATCAGTGACGGATCCAGGATAAAAATGCTAACAGAGCTAATCGTAACACGAAAAAAAATCAATGAAACTTGACTCAACGGTGCGAGAAATTTTTGAAACTTGGGAGTAACCAAAAACCCAAGCTTTGGTTAAATACTTTGATATAATATAAAGATGGATTACTTCATTAGTGGTGAGCAAGTTTACAGATTTGCAGACCAAAATTAGCAGAAACTATACAAACCACAAAGCAGAAATGCAGACCGAAGGGTTGGGTTTGTTTCAGTCTATGATAAATCCAGAAATGCAAAAACACAAAGCATAATAAATAAAATGGTTGGGTTCAAAAATCAGAATGATGCTAATACACAGATGCTTGATAGATATGCTTCAGTGTGGATTTATTCAAAATGGTAGATTCTTTGTTTCGAAAACACTGAGTTTATGTAAACTCAAAGTTGAATGCTTTGTGTAAAGGTTCTTGATATGGTCCCCAGATACTTCACAATCTTCTCACCTCCTTCATATGTTCAACTATGCATGTAGTGTTTTTTTTGGGTTTGAAATTGTCACCTGGGCTCCAGCCTAGGTAAGCCTAGGGCTGGATCCGCCCCTGTTTATGACCGATGAATAGATTAATTTGTAGCAAATTTGTACGCATAATTTTGAATTTAGAACATTTCAACTTAGTGATTCTCATTAGAAAGGCTCTCTCAATAAGAGTTTCAGTTCACCGAATATAATTAAATCAAGCTGATCATAACACAAAACCAAATAGATAGTTCTAGTCTAACAAGTGCACTCCTCCTATTCTTTTGATCATCTATACGAAGAGATCATAGCTCATCAAATCATGACGTACATGTCAAAACCACGGCAAGTAGTGCAGTATATGCATTGGGTCCCACCATTAGAATTTCATGATATGAAACTTTCATGTTATGGATTCGAACGCTGGTGTTGTTCAATGTTATTTGCTGAATTATAAATGTAGTTAAGGGAGGGGCTGCAATGCCCTGTTGGCTGGTGGACCCTAGATGATTAGTCATTGGGTCTAGGAAGCTTTTAGGATACTGCGAACAATCCGAAAGAAGGATGTCAAAAAAGAATTCATGACATGTAACTGTATCTAGACTCTCATTTTCCTATTGTGATTCATGAATATTTCCATGGGTCTGATTGGGCTTGGCTGCCTGGAAACTTGGCTTATATGTGCATATCAACAAGATAGACTGGGCCTTAATAGAGGGTTTGTGTGGAAACCGAAAATTGCATGTATTGACATATATAGTAAGATCCGGTTTCGCCATCTCGGCACCTCCAATTCATTGTAGGAACTAGGAGTCCTTCAAGAACATCGACGGATAGATCCTCAATGCCTTCAGAAAATGATAGTAATAACTCTGATAAATCAAAATTTCAAACCGTGAAAGTTGAAATTCAATTATATAAATGTTATTATGATTTTCTTTGTATGATGTTTCGAAGGATGATGATAGAACAATATTTTGATCAAAATGATCGGAGTCGAATTTGGTCACCAAGACTTTGTTAGAGAGATATGCCATATCACTAGACAAAATGCTAATTGATAATCATTTGAGTATTTGCAACCTGGTAGATCAAATTTTGAATCTAGGTATTCATGATCTTTTTGGAAAGGTACACGATTACACATGCATGAGCAAGAAGAGAGATGAGGTACAGTAAAGTGAAACAGACTTTAACCAGGAATCACACATCAATAGACTTTAACTTCTTAAAGCATCTCCAATGGTATGGTTAATTTTGACATCTGAGGCAATTTCTCCTCCAACCTAACTGTAAAATATTTGAAATAATTAATAATGGTAAATTCTTTTCGGACCATGCCATGCATCAAACGAAGCTTCAGCTTCAACCTTCAAGCTCAAGTTAGTCTTTCCCTCTTCGCTTATTCAATTTAGGAGTCAGCAGCAAACAAGGAACTTGATAATTCTTAGGAATCAAGTCAGCAATCAAAATATAGATACCATTTGTTTTGATTATTCTCCTCTACAGAACCAACAGATTATTCATCAATGGAAGCAACCGTACCCCCTCGATAATTAACTTAACTAATATATGCATGCATGCATCACTACAAAACTTAATCAACTCAGAATTAGTACTTGTCTGGTATAACAACAACGATCTAACAAAATTAATAGGATTATATACTCATAGTTAGCTGAAACTTGCATGAATATATTCAACTAAAATTGGAAGGCCAAGTGGGTGTGTCGTTGGCGTCAAATTTGGATTGATCGAGTCGTCACTCGTCAGCTACTTAATTTTCCATTTTTGCATGGGATGATATCTCTTTGTTTAACATTCAGAACCTGATTAGCTGCAATCAATCATGCATATATATTCCCATTTGGCACCATCATTGGCCAGCTTCCCTTCGAGTCGTTGTCATGTATGCTTCTATTAGCTTTGTTCTTATTATTTCTAATCACTAATTATCATTAGTGCAACTCCGGCCAATTTGTATTATGTGTGCGTACTAACCCCAAGTATCATATATATGATCATATATAGTCAATTAGTTGGCAATTTGGAAAGCTTTTGGTGCATGGATCTACGTACTACTAAGCCTTGAAACTGGTTTTCGATCATTTGCAGAAGTAGACAGGTAGTTCTCCCGACAACTTCCATGGAGGGACTCGAAACTCTCAAATCTTTTCGGTGTATCGGCTATGTTGGATTATGAAATTTGAAAGCGGGAACTTGGTTCTACTATGCTTGCTTCATTCCCATTATTCACACTTGTAGAAGCAGAATCTATCTTTAAGTAGAATCACAAGCAGCAGCCCAAGCTTTAATGGATACACAAGCTTTAACAAGGATCCATAAATCAACAATTCAAAGCAGAAAAACTCAAAAAAAGCAATATTGCATTACTCTTTCAAATATATATCTTTTGATGAGTCTATAGGAAGAAGCTTGCAATTGAAGCATTAGTCTTTCCCTCTACGTTTTTTCAAATTTTCTGTCAGTATCATGCAAGGTGCAAATGGTTGAGAGGAGCCTTTCTTTGTAAACATGCATTTCTGATCTGTTAGAACAACCTTCACATCATCATAATGAGTTCATATACAAGATGATTGGTACAGACAGACTAGGCAGAGTTATTACATGCTAAATATTAAGATTTATTGCAAACAAATTTGGTCATCTTCGTGAAAAATGCTTTAAATACTTGATCTGTATAGATGGCTACATACATATATAAATTAATCCTCTAAGATCTGACCTTAATATAATGAAAACCACTGTAACAAAAATCCTTGTTTAAGCACATTTTGAAGTTCCCAAAGAAAAGAAAAATTGCTGAAAGGCAAGCAGAAATGACACTCAAATCCTAATTAGATCATAAAAACATATTTGACACACTTTTGTAACACTTTGATCATTACTTTTGCATGTTAAGCAGACTTATAATTTGATTACAAAAGTGTAAAAGAAGTGTAATTTCTTTTATTTGATTAAATGGACTTTGTGATTTTGTACCACTAGTTTTAGTAAATGTCATTGATAAGTAGATCATACCATGGTGAGTTCTGGAATACACCGGGGAGTCCATGCTCCGGACATGTTTTATGACGTGTCGCTCGTTCATTGGCAGATTTTGGAGCGCGTGTTATACAGTCGACGGTAAATTGATCGAGCGCGATTTGTTTGGTTGGGTTGATCGTGTTGAAGAAGCTTCAATTGGGATACGGTTGGGTTTTCAGCCACAAAATCAGATCCATACAAGGAGTGAGAGAGAAGAGTCGTTTGATGTTGAAACGCATGAACACAACTCCCCAGCTGAATTGAAGGTAAGTGGTTTAAGGCTCAATTTCTCCTCTCCGATCGTTTTGTTTCGTCCTCTAGATCCCTTGTTCTTCATTTTTTTAGGATTTCTGTGTTGGATGTAAACGATTCCAACCAGTTTTTTGCTTTTGTTTTGATGAATTTTGTAATGTTTTTATGTTTGTTTTTTATTGTGTTGTGGTTTGCGCGATACTTGAATTTGATCTGCTTTATGTTTGATTTTCGATCTAGTTGAAAATAATATGAGGTAGCATCTGAACTAAATTGTAGAATCTTGAGCACCACAGCCTCCATTGCTCCTTTATTTCTTTCTCAGTTTACGGTTTGTTCGATGACCCTTTTTATTAGTTATATTCTCTATCTTAACGGCTGATCACAGAATCATATCAGTGTCATTCTCGCAGATATTTATGATGATTTAATATCTAGAAGGGTAAATTCCAGTGATGCGGAAAAGTTTGCAGAAGTTTGCCCTTGTCCCTGCAATGGGGTTGGATGGGGAGTCATATGGTGAGCCCTCCCTCTTATCATGTCTTACATAGTGCAGTAACCTAATAAAAATATTAGATCAGTATTTGCTTAGAGATGGACACAGAAGAATAGGTTATTTGCTTAAAGATAAATCTCAGAATAAGTTGTCTCTATGCTCTTATGAGAAATCTCATAAATAAGTGACAACTTACTTATGATGCTGTCCTCTACCCTGCAGGGGATTGATATCTTTCACATTTCTTTGTGCATCTGTATATCTTGGACTTGTCATCTTGTCCTGAGGTACAAGTTTTCTTTCATCCAATTGATTTTGCTTCTATATATCTGCTGATTATTTGTATAGATTGCATGTAAAGGCACCGATTAACTTGTATAGGTTCAGCCATGATGTAGTCAGTGACCATAGACAAAAATGCAATTATAACAAATAACATTTCTTTTCCATATCTTACGTTAATATTATTGGTTAATTAAAGATGAGGATAGTGGCGCCTGGTAAAGAGAAATAAAATATCTGCACCAAATTAAAGAAAAAGAAAAATTAAAACCTGATCCAAATATGCTCCCTAATGAAGATCATTGTGAAACGAGAACTGGATGGGTTGTCTTTGAGAAATTGTCTATAATTAGGAAGTAAGTAGATCCTTACATTAATAATACTCTTATACCGTCTTAATAGTTCACAGGTTCAAGGATGTCGGATCATAATCTTCTTGGGGCAACAGGGTGTGTCGGTTCTCAATTTTTATTTTATATATAAATCAATTTATGTTAACTGATATGGTTTGTATTGGCAACAATGTACCCATCCTTATTCATTTCACCCTACTCTCGTCATAGTTCCTGTACAGTAGTTTGTAGTGGTTAACATATTGTACACAAAACAAAAGGCTGTAAAGGTTATTAAAGAAGTTGAAATGAACCTCAAACTTCATGTGCGTTAGCTGCAACCCAGTTTTGAATATTTTCTAGTATAATCTGAAATTGATTAAGCATGTTTTTGAAAGTGTGTCCTCACTTGGTATATTTGTGAATTGTGACCAACAAAACAAATATGAACAGAATTAAGAAAGATGGAACGGAAGCAATTTGCAGGATCGTTCAGGATCTGAAACCCTTGATCCTCTACTTGACCGGGCCGGAATGAGGTTGAAGCCTCGTGTTCCTCGCAGATGAAGTTAGCAGGTGTTGTGGTTGTATGAATATCTGAAATCGCCCAGAAATTTTGATGCGGGAATCTGTATTTGCATGACATAACAATTTAACTTTGACTGTGGTTGTGCATTTTTCGCATTCATACTGGGAAAATATGTTTCGATGTGTTAAGACTTGTGTTGAATAACTGTTTACGGCCTTCCTTGTGTGGTGCCTATGTATGGGGTTATATCGAGATTCAAATATATTTGGCACGACGGCCTTTTATTGAATGTGAATAAGTAGAGTATATAATCAACAGGTTTGGATGTTCAACCCAATATATTAATAGTAGATTTAGTATCCGCGGGAGTTTGTAATTGAAGCTGAAGAATACTCGCCAACAATACACGTTGCTCATTCACTGTATATACATATCACAGTGAAAGTGGGGCTATTACAAAAACAACACTTCATTGTGTCATGTCTGAAATAATAAAATGCTTCAATAGTTATGGTTTGTAGGTTCAGAAATCGTAAGCTGGAGTAGTATAAAAGTTGAGGGCACAATCAGTTACAATTTGCAGTCCAAAATCTTGACTGAACTCGGGTTTGTGACTGAACTCGTAGTCTTGATGGACAAGCAGTCTCCTGCAACACTTCCCCTATGTCATGAGCCTCTTTTAAGGGCCTTGTTGATGACAGGACAATGTCAACCTCGACAAGCACGGACTATGTCAATATGGCGTATCGCCTTCTGATGGTTCCAGCACAGGTATGTCAGTTTTTTGGGTATTCTGGGTAGCTGATTTTCCAACTAGGAAGTTCACATTTTCCAAGACAATCAATGACCAAGTGCAAATAGTGTACAAGGCCAGCTGAAAATCCAAGAGTTACATGCAAGTATTAGTACCAAAACCACCAAGGACAATGAGTCTAAACTATGGATGTAGCAATCACGAAAAGCCATGTTAATAGTCAGATATGAATAATGATTGTCATATTCACATAACCATGATCAGGATCATGAAACCCCATAGAAGGAACTCAAGATCTGCAAAGAGTATGACATAGGAACAGTTGACCTTAGTTGATAAAATGTATAGCAACCTGTTATATAATATCTGATGTCTTATCACTCAATTTATTGCACAGCATAAGATGCACTACTAGGTACAGACTAACAACTAATATGCAGCAAATACAATATGTTCTGCAAGTGTATGCAAAGCTTCTATTTCTCAGTTTCTTATCTTCTCAGTTGCCATTTATTCCTTCAACAAACTAATAGTAATTTCTGATTCTTCACAACAACAGCAACAACAACGTACTAGCTTTGGAACCCATCCAGTAAACTAATATTAATTTAAGTTGGTCATGAAAGGGATGAACCCAGTTTCGAAACTGCCAATCAAGTGTCTCTGAACATTTGCTTCTTCCTTTTTACAACTAAAAAAGGAAAAACAAATTCACAAAGGGTTTATCAGAACATTCACATTATTCCCGTGTCCAGACTAGCATATGTGGCCGAGGATCACAAAGAGAGCTCACAACAGAAACAAACACATAGATACTCAGCAATTCAGATAATACCGAGACACGACAATCAAATACTATCAATAGGAAAAGAGACTTTGTACAGTTAATCATGATTGCATTACTAAGAGGTTAGCCGAAAGGAAATTTACAGACAAGAAAATGCAAAGTAACTCTCACCAACACATGCAAAGTAACCACATCTATTGATTCACTATGAGAGCGTATTATTTACATAATTGACTGATGCACATTAAGCATAACAAAAGATTAATCATCAACAAACAAGACCACAAGTTTCCAGCCGCCTGGAGTGAATAAGAGCAACCGCTTATACCAAATTGGTAGTAAGATTTTCCATAGTCACTTACAAGAAATATCAGGTCATAGTCACTTGCATCAAAAAATAGGGTGCGCATAGACTCTAAGATGACCTGCAGTCCCAGAGTTGCCATGCAGAAGCAAAAACAAGGATTCCCTGCATTTTTTTTTCAAGTTTCAGAGGTGAAGCATCATTAAGACAGATATCATAACTGTAGACAGAAAAAGAAAACGAGAAGACATGCAATGAAATGATTCAATCAAATCACTTCCCCATCCTGTTCCATTGATTCAATCAATCAAATCACTTCTCTTCTATCAGACCCATTGATTAAATTCTCCAAGTATTTCCTACTGCTCATACAACGCTCGCAAATTAAATAACAATAACATAAACTGAATCAAATAGAAGAGAAGGATATGGAATTTGGTACTTACCCGAATCAAGTGAGGAGTCGGTGGCTGTGTGGGGAATAATGAGCTGAGGTTGTGATTAAGGATTTCAAAAAAGGCAAATCTGAATTGGAATCGCAGGCTTCCATGCCTCGTATCCGCATAACCCATATTCAGAATCACCGATTGCCTTCCAAAACCCAAATAATAGGAGAGAATAGATAAATTGACGTCCAACCGCTGATGCTTCTCGGCGTGGAATCACTTAACAGTCGGCTGTGGGTGGTGGTGGTGGTGGTGGTGGTGGGGACCAGACGACTCCTTCCAGTTATAGATGATCTCAATACGCCGCCGCCTAATGCCGGATCCAACCCAGAAAACTTACCAACCCAGAAAACTTATCAAAGGGAAAACAATAACCAAATACACTTAAAACTGATACCGACGCGCCTAGCAACACCGTGATGGGTACTCCGGTTTATTTACTTTTTACCTTTGTCAGGAAACATGTCCGGAGCATCGACTCCCCGGTGTATTCCAGACGTCCCCTCATACCATTCATAACTTCAACTCTATATAGTTAGTTTGCTTAAAATAATACCATATGACCATAGCTTTGTTTTGTGTTTCCCAAGTGTGTTTAACCCCTAATCTGAATTCTGTATTCTTCGTCTCTGCTTCCAAACTCCAAACTAGACTGATTTTACTATATTGCCCCGGACCACATCTCAATGACCAAAATATGAAAGACAGATTAGCACATAAACTCTTCATACCATGCTTGAGTTTTACTTTTCTAACAATTAACAGTGACATTCTTTATTCGCATTGGATCCTGGGGTTAATTAAACAAAATATTTGAAGCTCCTGTAATGGTGATCAATGAACAAGATTAGCAAATTTAGGAAGAGAAGGGTAAAGCGGTCACTTAACACCAGAGCCAACACTGTTCTCAAAGCTTAGAACCCAAAAACAACATAATCAAGGATAAACTGGTAAAGACATCATTGAGTTAGATCCGTTGATTACACGACTCCCATAACTTTTCTTTATCATATAATTCAAAACCCTACTTAGAATTATTAATCCCGTCATCATTTTTGAAATCTTGTTTAAGCAAAGCAGACTTAGCAGAGTAACAGAGAGAGACGGAGTCACTCAAAGTTTACTGTTTGATTAAATGTTTTGGAAAGGACAAGAATACGCTCTTCCAAGTTCAAATATGGGTCTCACTCTCTCTGTTTCTCGCCGCTGTTCATGTGTTTGAGCAAGTCTGAGTTAATCATGACCAGCTTCTAGCTTCACATTTTCGCTTCATATAAATGAAGCACCAATCTTTTCCAGATTTTCTTCATAATTTCACCAGCTACCTTTCACTGTCAGACATGGTTGAGGCCTCATGGAAGCATCTTTCACTCACCAAGAGGAAAGTGAAGGAGCCCATCTACATAACCAGCACCAACAGCTCAAGCTTTGTCTGCCATTGGTGAGGATCAGAGGACCCAACACCCAGAACCCACTTTCCATTTTTGGGTTTTGCTTGTCCAAGTACATAAGAGGCCTTTATTCCAGAGCTCGAATCTCTAACTCTTGTTGCTTGGGGAGGCTGAGTTATGATGTTATGGTAGTAAACAACTCTGCATTTTGTGATTCAGTTGAAGAAGGGATAACTGCAATGGAGGGTTTGATTGAGAAAAGTGAGGGGCTTGATGAAGTTGTGGGTAAAGTTGAGACCTTTGGGGAGTTGATTGAGTTTGAGGAGAAGGGTCGTGAGAGCTGTTCAAGTTCAGATTTTTTGACATCTGAGACTACAGGGCATGAGGAGCAGAGTCACAGTAGCTCTGAGGAGTCATCTTCTTCACCCTCATTGGGTTGGCCTGTTCAGAAATCTGAGGCACCAGATTGTACCAGTGAGAATGGGACTGAAACCCATTTGGATGATAGGAAATTACAGAAACAAGGGTCTACAATATCAGGTATCGTCTCTACTTCTTAAGGCACATAAATTGCATGTTGTATTGTTGGTTTTGATATTGAGCTTGATTTTGGTTTATGGGATTGTAGAGACTGAGTTGATGAAGGAGAGGTTTGCGAAATTGCTGCTTGGAGAAGATATGTCAGGCTGTGGAAATGGGGTTTCTACAGCATTGGCTATATCGAATGCCATTACTAATCTTTGTGGTATGGAATTTTTAATGCACTATCTCAATGTCTTGAAATCCTAGCTTGTAGTGTTGATTTAATGTTTATATAATTTGTTCAATTCTGTAGCTACCCTATTTGGGCAACTTTGGAGAGTAGAACCTCTACCGCGGGAGAAGAAATTGATGTGGCGGAGGGAGATGGAATGGCTTCTTTGTGTGAGTGATCACATTGTGGAGTTGATACCTTCTTGGCAGACATTTCCAGATGGAAGCAAATTGGAGGTACAATCTGATTCCAGCATGAATTATTAGGAACATTTTAATTTCTCACCTTCTGCTTCCCTTCTTCTAATATGCATAAAAATGTAGCAATGTAATGTATATATTGTTTATAATTTTGTTACACTATAAAATGGTTGTTTTGAAATGATAATGCATGTTTATACTTTATGCTCATTACTGTTGATAATATTGTGATTGGCAAGTATAAAGTGTCCAACAACAAACCTTAATTACGGGGTACTAAATTCTTTGAAGTTGTTTTGACTTGTTACACCTCAATTCAGGTCATGACTTGCAGACCCCGGTCAGATCTTTATGTTAATCTCCCAGCCCTTCGCAAATTGGATAACATGCTTCTCGTAAGCTTCTCAAATACCTGTCTTACTCTATAAAGATCCAGTTTCATGTAATCCATTCTGACTTTAGCTAGCCTATCCTTGCAGGAGATATTAGATGGTTTTGACGATACAGAGTTCTGGTATGTTGATCAAGGAATTCTGGCTCCAGATGCTGATGGATCAACCTCCTTCCGAAGAGCATTTCAGCGCCAAGAAGAGAAGTGGTGGCTTCCTGTGCCCCGAGTTCCTCCTGGTGGACTCCATGAAACTACAAGAAAGCAGTTGCAGCACAAGCGTGATTGCACAAATCAAATACTTAAAGCTGCAATGGCGATCAATAGTATCACTTTAGCTGATACTGAAGTCCCTGAATCATATCTGGAAGCTCTTCCAAAGGTTTGAAACATTCTCAAGATTCCAGTTATATGGGCTTATTTAGTTTATTTTTTTTGGCAAATATATGTGCTTACTTGGATGTGGTTGTTAAGTTTATGTTATAACTTGGTTTCAGAATGGAAGAGCAAGCTTAGGGGATGTTATTTATCGATACATTTCATCGGATCAATTCTCCGCTGAATGTCTGCTCGATTGCCTTGATCTGTCCTCTGAACATCAAGCTATAGAGATTGCCAACAGAGTTGAGTCCTCAATCTACTTGTGGCGCCAAAAGACAAACTCAAAACCTAAAAATAACAATACCAGAAATGGTTCAAAGTCATCATGGGAAATGGTTAAGGAAATGATGGTGGTTGATGCAGATAAAAGAGAGTTACTTGCAGAAAGAGCAGAAAGTCTCTTAATTTGTTTGAAGCAACGGTTCCCCGGTCTTCCACAGACATCCCTTGATATGAGCAAGATACAGTACAATAAGGTTCCCAACTTTGTCCCAATTAAAATTTTCTTCTGATTTAGTCCTTCAATTATTCTTTTCTTCTTACTTAATTAATCAACCTTGATTTGTGTAGGATGTTGGGAAATCTATCTTGGAAAGCTATTCAAGGGTTCTTGAGAGCCTGGCATTCAACATCGTGGCACGCATTGATGATCTTCTTTATGTAGATGACTTGACAAGGCACTCCGATCAGTTCCCATCAAGGCACTCCGATCAATTCCCATCAAGGCACTCCGATCAATTCCCATCAATCTCCAAAGTTAGTATGATTTCACACAAGGCAACTCCTATTCCGTATTCATCAGTGCCCATCTCAAGCACTCCATATAAAACAGCTTATGCCACACCAAACTATTCACCTGCACAGCGAGCTAGCCCTTTCATGACCAATGCCAAGATTTCTCCTCAGCGTGGATTAGGCGTAAAGAAGGTTCTGACTGATTATCTTAGCATTGATACAAAAGGAAAGAACTACAGCAACTCGACTGAATCACCAGGTTCAGTCTCGGACACGATGCAAGCAACTCTTACATCTCAAATGCGACGAGGTTCTTTTGAGTCTTCAAGCGCATCAAGCAGCCCGGTGACTCAGGACTCAGACACACAAGAAAGGATCCACATTTAGGTTGT
Source organism: Fragaria x ananassa (assembly GCA_034370585.1). Lineage (NCBI taxonomy): Eukaryota > Viridiplantae > Streptophyta > Magnoliopsida > Rosales > Rosaceae > Fragaria > Fragaria x ananassa. The sequence goes on from CP139753.1 coordinate 6,801,883, forward strand.
TGGCTCTTGTTAGAACAAGATGTGTGTGATGGTGTTGAGTTGAGAGGTTCATATTTGTAATGCGCATTACTTGTATTTCCAGTTTTGAGTTTGTTCCCGAGTCACTGTCTGGCATGGGTCAAGCAGTGATTGTAAAGAGAGAACTAATTCCTACACTACTACTTTGGACAGAGTTTATGAAGTTCTGTTGCTTTCTCATGCAGCCTGTGGATTACATCAAGTTGGGTTTGCAACTCGGTGTTCAATATTTAATCTTTGGCGACGTGATCCCTCAGCAAGCTCAAGTGTAGCTCTAGCCCTGCATCTGTATGTCCATTTAGGTTGCACACCCCTGTACTTGCAACTAGACTTAGATCACAAGTGACCTGTGATCCCAAATCTCATCGCATTCAAGTATCAAATTTGATGCATGCTGTAAAGCTCGGTTCTTCTCTGCATCCATATCCTTATCTCGATCATCTCCTTCCTTCTAGCACGTTCAAGACGTGAGGCTGCACCCAAGTTGAAGTAAGTCTAAGATAATGGTGGAATCTAGCATCTAAGAAAGCTATGGACCTTTCAGCGTATAATGTTAAGGTTACACTCCTCAGTCCTCACTCCTCACTATATATATGTACTCACTCAGTCTCACACAGGCACACTCTTACTCTCTTAGGCCCTTCATCATCTAACAAAAGAAAGACCCTGTATCACTCATGATTTCAGCTATTGAGGGGGAGTACTGGAGGATAGGAAAAATATAAAAAATAATTGAGGGGGCATTCCGAGAATTGAACTCGGGACCTCTCGCACCCTAAGCGAGAATCATACCACTAGACCAAATGCCCGCTTTTGTTATTGCTCCCACAAAATATGAACAAATTCGTTTGAGTTTTATTAAGATCTCTTGGCAACTTCTTTCAATAGAACAAATTTCCAGTTAATGGAATTCAGCTCCATGAAGGCATGAACTGCAGGGAAGAAGCTCTTACAAATTGTCTCGCATTCAGTTTGATTACAAGAACATAGTTTTCTGGTTTAGTGGATCAAAAATGGTTTGTTCTGGAAGATCCATCTAGTGTGCCAGTTGGTTACACGTTTTGACAAGGAAGAGGTCCTTCCATGGTCGGTAATAGATTTATGAGCAGTTGAGGTGAGGTGTCTGAATAAGATAAGAGCTTCCAGGTTCTTCCCTGTCACTAATGGCTACACCTTAATAATGTCTATATTGAAGATGCCACCCCAAAATTGAGTAAAGTGAAACACCTAACCCCTCACACCAGTTTCTGCACCCAAAAGTGATGATTAAACATGCTGCTTGCTTCTAGTGCTAGCTCCATTACTACTCAGTGGGTGATTGGAGAAACCACATTTTATGTGCTTCTATTCAGCTATAAAAACCCTGTCTCATTGTAACATAACAACATTGTGGGATCATTCAGAGTATTAAAACTTGAGCATTCTGAAAAAAAAATAAATAAATAAATGGAGACACCAATCAAATTCATTTGCATTCTGGGATTGGTTGCAGTGGTTATCAGCTTCAATGTGGTTGATGCGGCAAGCGCATGTGGAAAGTCGACTCCAGATGAAGAGGCAATGAGCCTTGCCCCTTGTGCAATGGCTGCACAAGATGCAAAAGCTGCTGTTTCTGATGGTTGTTGCAAGCAAGTGAAGAGAATTGGAGCAAACCCTAGCTGTCTCTGCGCTGTTCTGCTCTCCGACACTGCCAAGAGCTCCGGTGTGAAGCCTGAAGTTGCCATTACCATTCCTAAACGCTGCAACTTCGCTAACCGCCCAGTTGGCTACAAGTGTGGAGGTAACTATACCTCATAAAATGTTGTGATGTTGTGACAATCATGTAATGTTATCACTGTCAATTTTCATACTCAAAAATACTGAACCCCCCTACTAACACAATGCTAATGTTGCAGCTTATACACTTCCCTGATTGGATCTAAAGTGGTGCAGAAGGCCATGTATTGGAGCTCTTGGCTACTAGCTAGTGTAACCAAGTATAGATTACTCCTTGTACTTTGACAAATAAAGCTAGTAGCTTGTATCATTTTACTGTATCTTAAATAACAAAATATGGAATTTCAGTATGAGGACTCTCAGTGTGCTTGAATAATTGTCCTCTCCTACTTTTGAGTTTTGACACATCTCATTTGCTCTTGATCTTGTACTCTAAACCTAAAATTGACAAGTGTTTTACAGTGCTCTAAAGTATGAAGACATTACAGAGACATTAGATTAGTTTAATGAAAAATACGCTCTGTATTAAAAAAATCACGCTGTTTAGTTGCTTAAAAAAGATCTTGGAATTGCAAAACCCATGGATGACAACAAGATTACAGACAAAGATTCATGGTAACATCAAAATCAGACCCAACTTTGAATCTTATGCTGCTCACATGACACACCTGCTATGCTTTCCTTTAACGACCGAAACTAACTACCACAGAAAGAAATATCCCACCAGACATGGGATAAGGACTGGTTTGAACTGTAGGTCATATATGGATACGGGAATAACCTCAACTGACAATCTCAAGGTCGGATAAGAAAATTGAAAGGACAGTTTAGAGGTCATGCAGCTCGACAGGTTGCCAAGATAATTATGATTCTGGGCCACACCGACTTTGAAGAGTGATTTGGTAGTTAGTAGTGCGTGGCACTTTCAAATTTGGGACCTCAGCTTTGAGGTGATCGAAGAAGAAGAAACTGTAGGGATAAGCATGGAGACGCAGGCAGTCCAGCCCAAGGCTTGTCTGGGCTGGAGCTCAGGTAAGATTTTGGGTCAGACCCAGTAAAAAAAATAAAAACCCTAAAACACTGTCGACTGTGCATATCCCTTAGTGACTGCAGTCAATAGCCATACGACTCAAACAAAGCGTCTCACTCTCAGATTGCCAGTCGCTTGCTGCGCTGCTCCGCGCCTCCTCCTGCTCAGTTGCTCCTCTAGTCCTCCTGCTCGGCTGCCTCCGCCTGCTGCGGTGCTCTACACCTACACCTGCTGCGTTGCTCCGCGCGTCTGCCTTCTCGACTGCTCCTCCAGTCCTCCTGCTCGGATGTCTACTCGGCTGCTCCTGGCCTCCTGCTCTGCGTCCAGTGGTCCAGGTGTGTATAATTGTATAACTTATACTCTATCGCTTGTGTGTTAATTGAATGAACTAGGCTGCTAGTATGCTTATTCAATTGAATTGTTGTCTTGTTAAGTTTTGTATTACTGAATTGCTAGAAATTTAATTTGGAATTACATAATGTTAGATGAACAAATTAATCGTGTCAAAAGGCCTAGATCAAAATATATCAGCACATGGTATAGCACATGGTATAGTAAAGTTCAATAGTCATCATGTTCAAGTTCATAAGCCTCTATAGGCACTTCAATTACTATTGGAATAACTAAAGAACCGTTTTCAGAGTCTCTTTTATTTGGGTCTCAGATAAACAAGTTTGTTAGTTTTTAATTGTGTTTCTTGTATTGTATTGTGTATAACTTTTGTTAATGTAAATGCGTTTAAGGGTAAAACTTGCTACGTCCTCTTATGTATGTATGTTCTTTTTCAATGAACCAAAATTTATCGCATTGTTGGTTAAATTTTTTTTTTGCGCTACATTTAGCCCATGTGAGATTTTTATCCTAGATTTGCCACTGGTAGCAGGTAGTAAAACTAAAAAAAATGGAAGAGTTGAAGTCATTCATCCAAGCCTTAACATTAGAAGTTCAACCTTACAAAGATAAGCATAAACTGTAGTTACTACATATCCAAATCTCCAACTACATTTCATGATAGTAGTTGTTGAGAAATGGAGGATACTAAAAGGAACATTTTACATTAGAGACAGAGCTAGAGAGGGAGAAAAAGAGAAACAGTACTACTACATCTTTCTTTACAGTGACCCTAAAGAAGATGCATGCATATATAAACTGTGGTTTCATACGGATCGCTGTGTGACGGGGGAGAAAGAAAAGAAACCAGCTTCTACAACGATCTGCTGCTGCTACTAAACTACTTCCTATTATGCCTGCAAGGAGTTCAAACAGAAAACTATTTCGTTACATCAAACTTCAAACTACAAAGGCATCAAAACATGGAACAATGTTCTGTTAGCAGGAAGGAAATGAATTTATTCAAGACAGAATTCATCATGTTTAGATAGGAAGGAATATTTGCAAACAGAAACCTATTTTGTTACATGAACTTCAGACTAGGAAAGACACCAAAACATGGAACAAAGTTCCATTGGCAGGAAGGAAATGATTTTATTCAAGACATCTTTCCTTTTTTTTTTTTTAATCAAAATTCATGCGTTTATGTAAAGGAGTTCATCACGGCGTTTAACCACCAAAGCTAATGAATGATGTTTATTGAGCAATATTCGTTCAGAAAGAAAGATAGAATTGAAATTTTTACTTCAAAGAATGACAGAAATAGAACTAATAACTTTGGTTAAAAAAGAAATAAGCATCCCAAACCAGAGACTCAGATTCTATAAAGAATCACCGAACTTGTAGTTCAGGCAATTTTAAAGACAACCAAGGGTAACAAAGCAGATGCCAAAGAAGAAAATATCTCGATCTCGAGTTCCTATAAATGTTGAAAATTTACCTGGATGAGAATGGCAAGAGACTTCTTAATAATAGAGAGACCCTACAAATGGAGAAAGTTGGCAGAAAAGGAAATGTCAGAACAATACAGCTTGATTCCGAAAAATCTTGTTCATGCATCACCACAATGAACAATTACAGGTTCTTACCTTGCCACCAGTTTCCTCTGCAAGCAGTGCCATCATCGTCGGTCCCATCTTTCTTGTACTGAAGCAAACACAAAACAAATCATCAAGTTAGACACAATGGAATTTCTGCGGCATTACTGAATGAGAAATTTCTGTATTTGCAGCAGCCTATAGTCGAGAACTGTTTCAGCGGTAAAAGATAGTAAAAAAAAAGAAAGAAAGAAACTCTCACCGTAGAGTTAGAAGAGTCCTGGCTATTCTGGGGCTGATGATAGATGTCTTGACCACCGTAGTAGATTGATGAACTGAGATGACATGGTTGTTGCGATCTCTGATCATAATAGTATGAACTGTCCTTGATCTGTGTGCTCTGACCCTCAACTGCTTTGACATTAGAGTAATCACCAGCGCAGACAGAAAGAAACCATGAATTATCACAGACACAAATAAAGCCAAGCATTACTGAATCTACAAAACTGAAACAGGACCAGGTATGCCTCACTAGCTATTTGACAAAAATCAAAAACTAAATACATAGTCTTCTATAATCACAACAATGGGAGCAAGACAGGCCTAGTAAAAGATTATATTTCCGAATTCCGATTTGTAACAATAAGCTAGAAAAGCCATGCAAAAAACCTGGCTGTGTTGAGTTGAAGTGCAACGGCTGATCAGTGTACTTTTTCCTAGTGAGCTCAGAACGCAGTGATTCCCTGCTTAGCACCTAGATCAACGCCAAAACAAACCTTTCTCAGAATCTAGTACAACATGAAATAAACAAATGTATACAATCACACAGAAATGGTAAAAACAACATACATGCACCACCATTGCATAAATAATTCAAGCCGTCATTGCAAATCTTGTTTTAACAATTCAGATAAGAAGTAAAAAAGGGAAAATTCACTTGTATACCATGATTGAGAACCTTCACTAGATTTGAAGGGAAACATGGATAAACCCCATGAAGATTTTAGAATAACAAAAACAAATAATACAATCCAACAAAGGCTATGGTTTTCACCAATATCCAATCCAAAACAGTCATAAGATTCAAACCCCATTACCAAAAGAAAACAGAACAGAGCAAACCTCTACAAATCCTCGAATGCAGGGGACATCAATCACACGACCAAATTGAATAGAATCAAACATTACAATCAAAATATGCACCAAAAACATAAACCAATACCTTCGGGGAGTTCAAGGGAGGAGCGAAAATGGCTCCGAAAATCCCAGATGAAGAGGAGGAGGACGAGTCTTTGGACCCGAACAGCTCAGAAGTGAAGGAAGAAGAAGAAGACGACTCAGCTGGCTTTCTTCCCTCCATGTTTTTTTTGTCTCTCTGATAATCCTCACAATCCCCAAACCTCTCTGTATCTCTCTCTGTGTTTTGTGCCCTGAACAGAGTGTTTAGGTGGGTTTATATAGAGAAGCACAGAAAGCACTGTCACGAGAAGGAAGCTTAATAAATATGAAACGGCCCCTGGAAATGGGTCGGCTGGAAAACAAAAACAAAAACGAAACGTCGATACACAGAAACACAGCGAAAAGAAAAACAGAGAGCCAAGAGGGAAGGACACGTGAAAAATCAAAGGGCATCGAGAAAAAACGAAACCGTTGCTCCCACCCAATTTATAAGCCAAAAACGACGCCTACCCAATTCAAACTTTTATTTTTATTTTTCCATTTAAATTTTATTTTTCTCAATCAGACTTGAAAATCTCGTACTGTGATTCTCTTTTCTCTCGTGTCCCGCCTAAGATCTCTCCTCTGTTTCCTCTATTTTTTCGTTCTTCTTTTTACGGCTCTGTTTCTGGTTCTTCAACCTGTCCGGGAGTGTTCCAGATTGCCGCCACGTGGAGAGATGGGTCCTCTGTTTATGTACCAATGTATTACTGCCACGAGTACCTCTGGTGGATAATAACCACACCCTGCCCTACTTGACCCTATTTTTCTGACTTTCTATGCCCTTTTGTTTTGGACACGAAAATGGGGTGTGAGGTACATGGTTTATTGAGTTTGAGACTTAAGAGAACCAAACCTATGTAGCCTTATCTTTTTATCTTGTCGGACCAAAATAGAGATGGGTCTTCTCCTAACCTGCCCATCCTCTTTTACTTTCTATGATTTTGAAAGTTGGAAACTCAAAGATAAAATAATGATCACGTAAATTTCTACACAGTTTAGTCAGTTATGTTATTAAAGAAAAATTGTTAAAACATGTGATAAGTTATGTAACTTGCATAATTTATGGACCGGTTTCATATATTAATCTTAGATTCGATTTGATTTGCCTAATATGCATGTTGTGATCGTCTTGTTAGTTAGGATAATTATTGAATCAAATGATTTAATCAGTCTGACAAGGCTGATACGTTACTATGTTTGGATTTAGTTTCTGAACAGATGATGTTTGTTATATGTTGACAGGTAATGTTTTGACATGTACACGTGTTATTTTGTTTTATCTTTTTTTTTTTAAGTCGTGTCAGATCACGAATTAAGGTATTTTATAAAGAGTAATTTCTTTTGTTAAACTGTTACTATATCAATTTAAAGCGTTGTGTTGTCAACTTATCTAATTAATGATTTATTGTTATATGCTTTATGTTAGTTAGTAGACAACTGTGTTCATATACGCTATCAAGTTAATAAGTTTTGGTTCGTATTACAATTGATCAGTTGACAAATAATGGTGTCAGAAAATAACAATGATTTATGAGAATCATTAATAATAGTTGGTCTGAGCTTGGTATACGTGATAATTCACACTACATGTTGAGTAGCAGTGTAACAATGTGACGGTGTGTTGTGTAATAATTAATTCATTATCTAGCGGTTTACTTTACTGTAGTCACACATCATACTATGTTGTGAGAAGATTATATTACATAACGATACCGTCATTCACTATAGAGACAAACTTTTGATAAAGTAGTTATTTTACGTTAATTACTGACATTATGTAAAGTTGTTACTCTTTGTAAATTATTTATTGTTGAATGCTTCTTATTAACAGACGATATGTTATGATTGTAGGTACATGTTGTGTTATTTGAAGAAATTTACTTAGTATTTGCCACAATCGAACATGTTATACATTGTGTGAACATCTAAAGTTCAATAACAAATCGAGACAATTATCAGAAGAAGAAGGAAGTTTGATGTTGTTGATCAAAAGTCTTATAAATTATTTCACACACATTGGTTAAACGCATTTAATGTCAAATAAGTAGTTTTGTATCAAATTCTACCGATAAATTAGTTGATATATTACGTCAAACACTTTCACGTTAACAATATCGTTTAAGCAACATTCTATGTGATTCGATCAATGTTTTGGACAAGAGATCGAGTTTAAAGCTCATAAACAATGAGTCAAATTTCTTTGAATCCAAATTTGTATGTCGGTGTTAAAGACAAGGTTTTCAGTGGTTTGAATTTGTGATCGGAAATTAGTTGATAATGAAGATTAAGGGGCAAAGGGCAAAGTGCCCGACTCATACATAGGACAATAGAGTGAATTGACATATATAGCAGGGGGCGTTTAGCACCACTGAGGATCGCCGCATGGCGCACGTGTGTTCAATTTTGTGCCACGTGGAACAATCCACACCATACAAACCTTTTTCACTTGCATTAATTTTGTGTTTCTAAATAAAATAAAAATAAACCTTGATGCATGAAATTCGTTCTATATTTTACATTAACACAAGTTAACATATTAAGCACGTTATTTAACCACTAAAAAAATCAAAATGAAGTGAAAACCCAAGGCCCCATAATGCCATAACATTGTTTCCTCATCATAAACCACTAACATACTGTTGCATTCAACTCGCTCATCTTCTCGGCTCAAAAACACTAATCTCCCCTAAACCTAACTGGACATGTCTCCCAAGCTCGAACCCTCCAAGGTTGTCGAAGTCTACATCCGCGTCACCGGAGGTGAGATAGTTCCGACAGTTTTCTCGCTCTCAAGAGCACAAGTTCATAAATCCAGAAATCCAAAATTGCTTGGTTATGAATTTTTTCAAACCATGGCAGCAACCATTCAGCTCCACTGCTCTAATGTCTTTTGCAACGACAACCCTAATAAATCTAGTCCTTTCATTCATTTCCAAAAGCCAAAGAATGAGGCTCTATTATTCGTCCCCAAACCCAATCAGGTAAGACGTGACCTTTCATTTTTCGGCAATAGAAGCAACGGCATTGGTGGAGGAGATGGTGGGAGTCATTGCGGTTGAAGACACACAAATGACAATAAATATTAAAAATGTACCCTCAATTTTCTCTGGCCCTTTATATTTTTGATTCAATCACAAAAAGCCCATATTCGGAGAACCTCTTCTTCAATTTTGAGAGCGGCATACTCTCCCCACATTTCCTACTTCCACATTTTACCTTGATTGATAAATTTAATTTTTACTCATTCCATGTGTTTTAACCATGTTTATCAGCTTTTTTACTTAAATTTTCAGTCTAATCACTCTAATGTGACCCTACTACTAAGGAATTAGGAACTTTGAAGAGAATGAGCACTCTCGTTTTAAAGTGTATTTTATTTGTTTTATTTACTTTATGGAAACATCAATTTTACGGGTCATAGTAAATTATAGGAAATTAATATAACATAAGAAAAATAAGAAAATAAATCTAGACGAAGAAGGTGGTATGATAAAATCGAATCAAATATGGAATTAATATTAACCTTTCTATTACCTGTTATAGGTGTCTCACTGACTTCCCAAAAACAAAAACTCTCTCATGAACATATGAGAAAATGAGATTCCGACACATACATCTCGTCATGTCATTATACGAGATAATGAGGTGGTGACCAAAACCAATTAATAAATTCCATCTCAAATACGATTTTACCAAATCCTCATGTTGGATTTGATAATTAAACCTCATAGATTTCTAGTCTTCAGGTTAGGCAGGTTTTGTGAAAAAGGCCATCTCAATTTCCATATAAATACAACTTTACTGGATAACAAGTGCTTATCTTGCTTATCTTTGTTTGTTTCCTTCGATCTTTTGTCATTCGCTTTCTTACTTGTCCAACTATATTACTGTGTGGATACAACAATTTCCACCTGTGCATCGTTGAATTCAAGTTTTTATTTTTCTTGGCATGCAAGATGAAATTGGAAGCACTAAATTTTTTTGTTGACAAGAAAAAGAAAAACCTCTTACAATATCATTTTCTTGTGCTGTTTGCCTGCTTATTGCATCGTAATTTTATTTATTAGAGCTTCTAATAGGCATTTTATATATTACAAACAGTGACCAATGTTCAACAAAATTTCATCATTAACGTAAAAAAAACATGTAATTTTGTACTTAATGGCAACAAAATATTTCTGCATGTCTTGTCTTATCAACGCATACACTGTACACTGTGTACATATCAAAGTAAAATACTTCAAGATTTGTTGAGATCTAAAACTATAAAAAGATAAATTCAGTTTACTACCCTAAATCTTTAGTCTAAAATCAATCAAATACCTCATCATCTTCTTTTTTAATCGGTTTCATCCCTAAACTTTCAAAATGACATCAATCTTAACCAAAATGACTAAAATAGCCATTGTTACGGTTTTACTTAATCTTTTTACTCTTTTTTTTTTCTCTCTCTCTCTCTCTCTCTCTCTCTCTCTCTCTCTCTCTCTCTCTCTCTCTCTTCAAGGGCGGCGACAAGGGTTTGGTGTCCTCCTTGACATCAGGTCGAGGATCAGCGGCCCGTGTTAGATCGCAACGGCGACATTAGGCAACCTCGAAGCTTCTCTAGGACGCTGCAGCTCTTGGGTGGCGGTGTTCGAAGTGGAGAGGAGAGGGAGTTTTTTGACCGTGTGAAGGTGGGGTGTTGTGGTTTTCCATTGGAGGTGGGTTCGGATCTGATCTGGAACCTTAAACTTCGATTTTGAAGCTCTGTTTGTGGGAGGGCGGCAACCCAGTTTTTGGCTGCTGGTTGTGGTGGCGGTTCTAGATTGGATATGGTGTGAGAGAGAGAGAGAGTAAAAAGAGTAAAAAGATTAAGTAAAACAGTAACAAAGACTATTTTAGTCATTTTGGTCGAGATTGATATCATTTTAAAAGTTTACGGATAAAACTGATTAAAAAAAAATATCAGACTGATTTTAGACTAAAAATTAAAAATAATAAACTGAATTTATCTCATAAAGTTACACATCTAAGTTTATCCAGAGTCTCCTAAAACTTAATCCATCTTATCCATACACCTTGTAACCCCAACATATACATATATATATATATATATATATATATATATATATATATATATATATCTTATGACAGATACTGAAGCTGGGTTATCATAAACGTGAGAGCTTTTATATATATTATCACAAGTCTCACTTAATTTCCATCACAAAATAGTGAAATACAGTATGCTTGCTTGTGCGTTTTCGATTAATATCTAATCAAAAAGGGTCCCTCGGGCTTCAAGTTAGTCAAAAAGCCCGAAAGGCTCTGTTCTTTCATAATCTAATTAGGGATAAGAATCATAAGAGATGTGGATCAGATCTTAACAACACCACCAGGCACCAGCTTATGATTAATATACAGACCCGAATTAAGAAGATAGAAGAAGAAGAAGAAGAAGAAGAAGAAGAAGAAGAAGAAGAAGAACTTTGCGGCGGAGAACAATCGATCGCAGAACGCATGCCCTTTCTTTCTCTGAACCTATCAGTTTCGGACGGCAAGGATAAGAACCAAGGCCAGAAGAAAGTGCAAGAATCCAAAAGATCCACGTTAACAACATGAGGACGATGGATGCATGATATCACTTTGCCCTAAGCCCTAGCGAGGCCCTAGCGAGGCCCGCGTGTGCTTTTTCACTACCCTCCAAATTTTTGGGATTTGGCTACACACTATATTATGCAATGTTTCAGTGCTGCAAGGGTGCGTTCAATTTTGTTCCTTTGGAAATTGTGTTGTTTCAAGAGAAGACGGAGAAAAACGTGAACCAAACTCTTGGCAGAGCAGAAGGGTTGTGGAGTTTGGGAATTCGGATGCTCTAGCTGTTATGGTTTTCATGACATGATTAGTGAAGCAGTGATATGTCGTAGCGGATCAATTTGAGAACGTAGTTTTAACAAGTTTAAAGTTTATTTGTTTGGATATAGTAGCTCATAGGAAAATTTCGAATTTAGAAGTGATGTGAGATGAGATAAAAGAAGCTTAACATGCACATAGATGGTCGAATTATATGAGATTGAGGAGCTAGCTAGTTGCGTCCCTAACTCCACAGTAACAGATAATTAAACAAGAACGATGTAAGAACCATGTAATTAAGAATTTCAATCATCACATTTCCTAATATTGATTTCGAATTCGTAACAAGTTCTTATTCTTCCGCTTCAAATCTCGTATGTGAAGGTTAATAAGTCGATTTCATATTCCAAGTGACCATCATTGTGTTTCATTCCAGAAGTAAACAACATGATCCTAAGTTCTAACATTATCAAGTAATTTATACTAAAATCAACAATCAACACTCTTGACATTGCCAATAACATGAATTTTTATTAATGAGAATCCCTCATTATGTCCTCTCTCTCTCTCTCTCTCTCTCTCTCTCTCTCTCTCTCTCTCTCTCTCGGAAATGCACTACAAATCAATATCTCCTCTACAATTTCTTCTCTTTTCAATCCCATCCCTCCGCCCATGCTTATGTACATTTAGTTGATCTATTGTTAATCTTTAATGCAACATCATGACAAGCTATTCGAAATTAGACTTTTATCACTTTATTCCGTAATTCCTAAAGAAAAACTTTCATACAATAACACTAACATTTTTGAAGCATAGAGAACGAAATTTCATCAGAAAAGCAAAGATGCTTTCGAATGTCTTGCTCATCATGACATTGTAGAAGTTTATAGTACTTGAAGCATTTCACCATTCAATTATGAGCATTTATATCAAAACATATTCCTCATCATTCATAACTTTGTGAACTCATGACTCAATTCCAAGTCATTATGTTTCCTACCTAGACAATGACAAGCCATGCTATTGTTATTCTTTTTATTTTTCGGTACACTAAAACAGGGAATGGTTTGATATTGTGCTTTTCATTACTTTTTGCTACTAATATAATGGAAGAGAGGGGAAAGAAAAAAAAAGAAAAATTAAAAGAATAACAAGACATAGAGAGGAGTACGTTGTTCTAATAAACATAGAGAGAGAAGTTAGAAAAAGGGAAAAATGAAAGACAAGACCACAAGTTATATATCGAACTTTCATTCATATTTGGGCCTTGTTTAGATTTGGACCGATATGTTTCTAAGGCTCTCCCAAAAAAAAACCCAAAAAAAAAGGAAAAAAGGAAGAAAAAAAATGTATTGTATTTATGTGAGAAATGATTTTCCACAATATTTCTTAAAGTTGTGGTAGATTCATTGAATCATAACTTTATCTAAAGTGATCGAATATCAATAATTCAATATTGTTGAAAGAATTTACATTCTTATCATTCATAATATGTCTTAACCGAATCTTTACCTTATTAGACTAGAATATATGTTAGATATCAAACCATGATTTACAAAGATTCTATATATAATGCTTATATAAAGGCTATGATATCAATGAGATGAGTAGACATTTATTCTCGTCTTCACATACTCTTTATCATATTATCAGACTTGGTGCTCTAACCAAGAGATAATAGGCCAACCATCTTGAAATCTAAAACCTTTGAAAACCCAAAACTTTCCCCAAACCCTAATCTGCCAGTTTTGTTTTTCCTGATTTTCGGCCGGATTTTCCTCTGTCCACGGCCATAATTTCATATCCAAAGAAAACCCTCGACGTCCTGGTTCCAAGCCCACTGATCTCACCCCAAGAACCGGCCAGAATGTTCATGAACCGGCCGTTGGAAGTTTCCAAACCGCCACCGCCTCTAACCACTGGTTTACCACCTTCCCGTGCTCCGATCGACCTGATTTTTGGATAAAAGCTTCCTCTTTCAGTGGTGCTCCTCCTGTCAAAATTTCAGCTCCAAAATCGAAGCAGAAGTAGGTGAAAAATTGTTTCTCCTCTCAGAAGCCTCTATAAACCAAAGATTTCTAGATTGCTCGTCTTCCAAAGAAAGCCATAAAGGTTCCCAACCCTCGGTCGAAGCCTGCAATCGACTCAAATTTATCAGAGTTAAATTTTTAATTAAGGTTACTGTTTTCCGAATTTCAATTCATAGTTCGGGCTTAGTAGCATTTCCATCTATCCCTTCTCTATGACAGGATTGAGTTTTGGGGGGGGGGGGGGGGAGGGGGAAGAGAGTAGGGTTTGAGAGTTTTGTTGGGGCTCCCATCCTCTATTAAACTTTATGACTGTGACATACGCGTCACCATATATTTTTGACTGCGATTACGTGTCGCTGCGACAGTTATGAGCGCCGCCTACAAGGGAAGAATCGATTGTGACTGCGATTATGTGTCCCCTCCTTTTTTTGCATCGATTTTATGACCACATCATTGGTTCACTAATTCCAATCCCCTTGTGACTGCGATTATGCCGCAAGCTGCCAAGACTTGCCACACCCCTGCGTGTTACTAGGTGCTATTGAGCTTCGTTGAGCTTTGATCGCACCCTTGTGCGCTGCTGCGCGCCGATCAAGCCTCGGACAAGCCCATGCATGCCTCTACAGTGCCGCGCCATAATATAGGGCCCCAACATGTCCCGCGCGCGGACAGGCCCTCGGCTACGTGCTGCCAAGCCACTGTGAGCCCTTAGCGGGCCTTTGCCGTCTGCCAGCGCTGCGAGCGCACTGCTAGTGCACTTTTTGTGTTGCTGCCACATGCTGTGACTTCATGAAAGTGATTTTCATGCCATGTAATTGTACTCATTTAGGTTCCAACTTAGTTTAAATTCCAAATTAACCCCTCTATGTTTAATTAGAGTGTTCGCCTTGTCTTGATCCAAGACTAATTAATTTCATATATTTGTGTAGATGTCTCGTGACGAAATTGAGTGTCTAGCTGACAGTAGGACACCCACACTATTCTAAGGAATATGCTGTTATTTACAGACTTTGTACTTCACGTATCCTCAGTGACAACCATGATTGGTTCCTCGCCTTTTATTCATGACATATGTGATGCACAGTTCTTGTTGCCAAATAGAACAATGATACATGTCACTGATGCGCTCTACGCGCCTAAGGGTAATCAGACCTTACTATCATTTAGGGACATTTATGCCAACGGATTTCACCTGGAAACGTTTGAAGAAAATAAACAAGAGTTTTTGTTTATTACCTCTAATGACTGCGGCCATAAAAGCATCTTAGAAAAGCTCATGAGTCAAACTAGCGGTTTGTATCTTACAACCATCAGGATCATCGAATCCTTTGTAGTTTCTCATGACTTTTGTGACTCTGACTCATACAAGCTTTGACATGATCGTTTGGGATATCCGAGACGTGACATGATGATCCGAATTCTCAAGAATTCACATGGACATCCATTTTTTCGAGCACTGAAGCGTGTTGGAGCTTCTCCTTCCACAAAATAGGTAATGCGGCTGTGCATGATACACCTTCCATAGGCTCGGCATCGAGGGCCATTTCCGAGACTCCAAATGATTCTATGGCTATCTCTAATGCTCACTGCTTGTTTTGCAAAGCTTGTTCACTAGCCAAATTGAATGCAAGACCATCTTTTGCTAATGATTCTAAACAAAATATTCCATTCCTACAAAGGATCCAAAGTGATATTTTTGGACCTATCAAACCAGAGTGCGGACCATTTCAATATTTCATGGTTCTGGTTGATGCATCAACGCGTTGGTCACATGTTGCTTAATCCACAAGAAAAGCTGCATTTGCTAAACTCCTAGCTCAAATTATTAAGCTCCGGGCTCACCACCCTGATCATCCAATCAAGTCTATTCGATTAGACAATGCTGAAGAGTTTACGTCTAAGTCTTTTGACGACTATTGCATTTCTATCGGGATTAAAGTAGAACATCTTGTACCCCATGTGCATACACAAACCAGTCTTGCAGAAGCTACAATTAAGCGCTTACAATTGATTGCACGGGCCTTAGTGATGCGCACCAACTTGCATGTATATGCCTGGGGTTATGCAATTTTGCATGCAATTGTACTTAGTCGTTTTAGACCCACTGTAACCCAACCATTTAGTGCGTACAAGTTGATAATTGGATATAAACCTGACATTTCACACTTACGCATATATGGTTGCGCGGTTTATGTGCCTATTACGCCTCAATTGCGTACTAAGATGGGTCCTCAAAGACGATTAGGTATTTAGGTTGTCTATCAACATCCTATGATTGTTCGCTATTTAAAACCTTTGACAGGAGATCTATTTATTGCGATATTCACAGATTGTCATTTTGACGAGACATTCTTCCCCCCGTTAGGGGAAGACATATCTGTTTCCTTTCTAATTGAACGTCGAGAATTAACGTGGTCTAACCCCATTATGTCTCGTTATGATCCCTGCACTTCTGACAGTGATTTAGAAGTTTAGCGTATTTTCGATCTTGGTAGTATTGCATATTCAATGCCTGACTCATTTACTAATATCGTGAAAGTGACAAGATCAATTATATCTGCTGCAAATGTTCCTGCAAGATTAGAAATCCCCACAAGAGGAACTTTACCAGCCGCACCCGGGCTCGTCAATGACGTCTTAGATGCGTCGGACGCTCATGGTGGTTGTGTGGCCGCGGCCTCTGCTCCCACCAAGAAGAGGGGGAGACCTGTTGGTTCAACAAATACTGTGCCTAAAAAAAGGCGTGACAGTAAAACACTAAATGAACCACTCATCGTCAGCACTGTGAATCTTTCACATGAGATTGTCTCTGACTATAGTTATGTCTACTAATCAATGTTAGCGTATCTAGGGGATGCCTCAGATCCAATGTTAATGTTGGAGAAAAAAGAAATCTCATTAATGCTTACTGATGCGCACGGTATGATGGAAAGAATTTTCATGACTATTGATGACGCTTTTGCTTATTCTGTTGCTCAAGTGATTATCGACGACGATGAGATTGAACCATGCTCTGTTGCAGAATGTCAACGTCGAGTAGATTGGGCAAAATGGAAGGAAGTAATCCAGGCTGAACTAGACTCTCTGCGAAAAAACAAGTTTTCGGTCCGGTAGTGGTATGCCCACCGAATGTGAAGCCTGTTAGACATAAATGAGTCTTTGTTCGGAAGCGGAATGAGAAACATGAAGTCATGCGCTATAAAACGCGACTCGTGGCGCAAGGATTTTCTCAATGCCTTGGAATTGACTACGAGGAGACATATTCTCCTGTTATGGACGTCATTACTTTTCGCTACTTAGTCAGTTTAGTAGTGTCCGAAAAACTGAGCATGCAGCTTATGGATGTGGTTACTGTATATCTCTATGGGGATCTTGATTCAGAGATATATATGAAAGTGTCTGATGGACTTTCACTACCCAAGTCAAGTGACTCTAAGCCACGGAGTGCCTTTGCATTAAAGTTACAGCGTTCACTATATGGATTGAAACAATCCAGACGAATGTGGTATAATTGTCTACTTGATTGTGAAGAGATATAAGAATGACAATCTTTGCCCATGCGTGTTCATTAAAAGAACAAGTACCAGATTTGCTATAATAGCTGTCTATGTTGATGACATGAATATCATCGGTAATCTCAAGAAAATATAAAATAATAATAGTTACAACTCGATAATCGATTCTTTCTTGTGATTCTACATATTCTCTTAACAATCAATTTTTCCTTCTATTATGAAAACATGGACTTCATATCAATCTGTCCTAAAACAAAACTTTGGTAGAATAACATCAAATCCGGAAAAGCAACGGTGCCTCTGATTTTTGAAATGCCTTGTTCATCACATTGCACAACTTCAAACCACTTGTGAAGGTGCATGTCACATTTGAATTATGAACATTCGTATCAACGTTTTCGTCATCAGTCTATCAGTATGTGCATTCATGACTCAACTCCAGTCATTCATGCCTCTGCTTTCTCTTTTTTACTTGCTCGTAGCACAGATTAAGACATGCAGTGATTTGAGATTGTATTAATTAGGTTTTGCCACATTCGACCTCGAATAATGCAGAAAAGAGAGACTAAAAAGAGAGAGAAGGAAATCAAACCAGAATGGGCCTAGTTCAGACCAAAATGGGCCTACGAAATGACTTGCTGTCATCACGGATTGTATTCTTCTCCTTTACAATGAACTCACCACAGGGTGAAGCCGTTACAAAAATTATTTTCGAGGTTTGTGCAAATTATAAATATTACTAAGACGAAAATATTTTCTGAAGTTCTGAAAATATTTTCTGAAGTTCTGAAAATATTCCACATAGTCTTTTATCAAGATTTGGGAGTCCAATTTTCCAGACCTCGTCTCAAATATGTTTTGATTCACGTACTTACGAAGTACATAAAGGATGTGTAAACATAAACAGTAAAATTGGAGCTCACTACACTGGCCTTCTAAAGTGGTATCTTATTCTTGGGTTAAGTAAAATGATCTCAACAGATATTTGTTCAACTAAGTGAAATCACTGAAATGTTACCAAACTAGGTTATACATTATGATTTTGAGTATGACCTAGTTCAACGTATTTGTATCAAAAATTGCTCAACTTGTGATATTGATAAAACATCTTATATTTTATAAGTTATGTTGTCAAATTACCGTTTATAAAAGTTTTTTCCGACTATAGTAATTATAAAAGGCGAACGAAAATAAGAAGAATATGATTGTTTTCATGAGGTTTAAATTAAAACTATCTCAAACTTTAAACTAGCTAATTGGTATTTAATTTATAAGAAACTCAGAATTATTAAAACAATTATCTATTTGAATTGAATGGAGGTCCTGCTTTTATGTGTGTTAATCTACTCCATGAGTTAATAGAATCATAACACATTGCAACTTATGATGAGGGGTATGTAAAGGTTCGTTTTTAGCGAAAGAGGAGAACAACTACCAAGTCATCCCGTTGAAGAAATTTTAGCCTAGTCATTTTCAGTCATCCAGTTGAAAATTTTATAGGATTAATTACAAAACACCACCCAAGTTATGATGTTATTTTCATTTTCATACCTAATTATCAAAAACTTACATTTTCATACCCGAAGTTTTATTTCGTTAGCATTTTGATATCCTAACTACTAACACCGTTAAATTTTTAAGGTATTTTGGTCATTTCAATAAATATATATCATTTTTTACATTTACTTTAACAAAATAATTTATTTTTTGAGGTTATCAAATACAAATAGAAAAAAAAAACTTAAGCAAAAATATTCAAAAAGAAAAAAAAACTCCAAAATTAAACATGTTTATATAAAATTTAATAAAATCTTCCGTCGATATATATTAGATATTTTCTCGATATAATTTACCTTAATTATATATATATATATTTTGTTAAACATGGACTCCAAAAATATATATACATACAAGAGTACAAAGATTTGTTTTTGCTAAAGTAAATTTGTTTTATTTGTATTTGATAACTTTAAAAAAAAATTATTTTGTTAAAGTAAATGTAAAAAAATGATATATTTATACAAATAATGAAAATACCCTTAAAATTTAATGGTTAGTGATCTGGGTATTAAAATGCTATCAGAATGACACTTCGGGTATGAAAATGCAAGTTTTTGATAGTTAAGTATGAAAATGAAAATAACATCATAATTTAGGTGGTATTTGGTTATTAATCCAATTCTATGTGTTCATGGCTTCTGCATATGGACTCAACACTAGGAACAATGGGTAATCAGAGACCAAATTAGTTTTTTTTTTTTTTTCATTATGATCAGCATCAGTTCATCTGGGAAGCTAGGATAGTTTCAGAAAAGATTGGAGTATAAATAAACTCAACCAGAGCAAAATTCCAGTTCCATCAGCATCAGAATTTCCACTGATATAGTTACGTACTCAACCTTCATTAATAATAGGATTAATTACAAAATACCACCCGAACTATAATGCTATTTTCATTTTCATACTTAACTATCAAAAACTTGCATTTTCATACCCGAAGTTTCATTCCGTTAGCATTTTGATACTCTTACCGCTAACACCGTTAAATTTTGAGGGCATTTTCGTCATTTTAATAAATATATCATTTTTTACATTTACTTTAACAAATTAATTTATTTTTTGAGGTTATCAAATACAAATAAAACAATTTACTTTAGCAAAAATATTCAAAAAAAACCTCCAAAATTAAATATTTATTTTTGTAATAATGGTGATAAAGGTTAGTAGAACTACTCTTATATGTATATATATTTTTGGAGTTACATGTTAAGCAAAACAAAACAAAACAAATTAAAATATATAATTAAAATAAATTATATCAAGAAAATATTGAATATAAACATGTTTAATCTATTTTTGGTTAAATATACCATGTTTATATAAAATATGAAATGCCAAAAATGCCCTCAAAATTTAACGGTGTTAGTGGTCAGAGTATCAAAATGCTAACGGAATGAAACTTCGGGTATGAAAATGCAAGTTTTTGATAGTTAGGTATGAAAATAAAAATAGTATCGTAATTCGGGTGGTGTTTTGTAATTAATCCTTAATAATAGCCAATATCACAGGGGATAAGTAAAACCCAGGAAAGGGAAAAACATTAAGAAGGCAAATATAGGTATATACAAAGTTGAGAGAAGAAGAGAAAGCAAAAGAAGCCAAAGAAAAAGACTCCTGCTTAATTTAGCTTCAAATTATGTTGCTTCCAAGGAAGACATTTGAGGCTACTGCAAGAACCAGTCCAACTACTTTTGCATTCACCTCCAGCTCCATCACAACACTCGCAAGCTATCCCAAGGGATCCAAAAACCTTTGAATATCCTGCAACACAGAACATAATCTCAATCAGTTCTACAAATCAACTTGGCAGAAACAGTGATTTTGGGTTGCTTAATCAAAGACATATAGTTCTTACCTTGCTGTGAAAAGAGGGAAAGTGGCCTAGCATCAACAGTTAAAGACTTCTCAGAAGCACAAGCAACTAGAAGAAGCACCAAAGCTAGCAAAGAGCTGATTGAATTGGAGACACCCATATCTGATCTAGGTTACTTCGGAGTAGTGGATGATTTAGAACTATATAAATATCAGATCATAGAAATATATACAAGATAAACAACAACGGTTTCCCTATATTATATAAGCAAATAGTTACATGTCCTTGTCAATCTAGAAGGAAGGTGGGCTGTTTCTGTTTATATTGGTTAAGTGTGGCCTTTTCTGCTGGATGAAATTGATATGTATGGAAATTATGGGCTTCTAGTGTAGAGGCTGGGCAACACATAATTATACACCACACGCTTCTCAAGTTTCCTACGTCTCCACGGGGTGAGATATCTGAAATTGCATAGAAGCTTCTCTCTCAATCAGTATCTGAAGTCTTTGAGTCGGTGAGTCAAATTGGGACCCTTTCTATTTTAACCTCTAGAACACCATTCCATGTAATCTTTGGATCTTTGTGTTTCACACAGTTCATATTTTGCATTATTATCATCATGGCCTTGTTAGAAAGTGATAGGAAGTGGAATTATTACGTGTTCCTGAGAGTTGTTGCAATTAAACTTTCCAGGAAAATACCCATGCAAAAACAACTGTTTATAGCTTTCTGCTTCAAGTGTTGCGAATACACTAACAATTGACTAGAGGAAAACTGAGGAAACCTTTGCCGGAAGAGTGTTTTTCATAAAAGTAGAAAAGGAAACTAAAGGATAATAATTTAAGACATGGAACCCAGATAGAAAGACTAGAGATCATAACTTGGAAACTGAAATCCTACAGAACATGATATATACTTGAAGGCTTGAAGCGCCTGATATAAGCCAAAGATCTTTACATTAGTTGAACACCCATTTACAAAGTTACATCAGGGACCAGAACCCATATAAGTTTGTTGAAAGCTAACTGATTAATACATCAACAACAGAGCTCACACAAAAGAGATCAATCTAAAAGCAAACTACTACACTTGTAAGTTCTCTCAGATAGGGTCTGACAGTTCTAGATAAAGTCCGAACCACTCCCGGGTTGCTCCAAGTCAGGGTGTATCCTGCTTCCTGGACCCTGTGGGCGCCTGTAACAGATAGAAAGAGCAAGATTGAGAAAATATTAGATCTCAAGATGAAACCAGTAAAGGTTGAACACTTCTACAATTCCATCAGTTTTGCTAAAAGGTGAAATGGGATTCAATGAACCACCAACTGAATGTAATTGTGATGTCCATAAAGAATTTTCTATTTCATATACCTTGCAAAATCTGGATCAAAATCAGGAATACCAGGAGGCCCATATGGATCGAACCGAGCACCTGGAGGAATGCTGTTCCAAAATAGGTTTAACCAAACTTAGAACGGTATTACAAGTTTAACATTTGCATGAGATGAGAAGAGAGTACAAAATTACTCACAATGGTCTTTCAGCACCAAACTGAGGATCAGGAATACCCCTGTTCCAATAACACCTATAGTTAGAACAGTAACATTAACTATACCATATCATGTATAGAGATAAGAGTCTAAAAAACTCACGGTAGTCCTCCAGGAAACCCTGGAAACCCAGGTTGTCCAACACCCCCAAATCTACGATCATTGGGTCCTATTTTCACATGACAATAAACTTAGTCCCAGACTTAACAAGATTGTTTTCCTTCACACTGAAAGTTAAGAAGATCACATACCTACAAACATGCTTCCATCGTCAAAACCACCCCTGAAAGATAAATAACAAAATGTGTTCAATATGGAACAGTTCAAATGGGAATCAATTTTAAAGACCAGACACACAATCATTTGGAGGGTAAAATACCTGGAAGGCATTCCAGCACCAGGTCCAGGATAAAGATCGCCACCACCCACTGGAAACCTCGCAGGGCCAGTGCCAGTCCCAGGATAAAGATCATCACCACCACCTGGATGCCTTCCAGCACCAGGCCCAGTGTAAAAATCCTCATCACCACCGCCGACATTAACAGGTTGATATCCAACTCTGCAAAGCAAGCCAGGATTTAGAGAAAACTACACATTTTGGAATCTATGGGCATGATACATAAAGCATGTTATCCCAAAAAAAACCGTCAACAGAAACTTTTTCATGGGTACAAACAATGCAGAACTGAACTATCTATGAAAAATTGAAAATACAGTAAAAACTGCAATTTCTCAAAACTTATATCTGATCAATGGGGTATCATTTTTGGTGCACTATACCACAATAGTGTGTGAATGTGCAAATGGATGTGGAAGCAGATCTGAACCAGCACCAAACCGAGGCTCATTTACTGATATTATAGTGACATCTTAACTACCAACTAACAATGACATCTTAACTACCAACTAACAAAACCGATTAAAACAATAAAAGCTTGCTGATATTATATTGACATCTAAACTACCAACTAACAAAACCGATTACCACGATAAAAGCAGGCATGTTCAGCACATTCAGGCAATAACCATGGTATGCGAATTTGGATATCTACAGATAACTGTTCTAAGTCAGTCTTACTACCAGCCTAGCTCATCTAATCCATCTTGCAACCAGATAAAACGAAACATGTCTAAACTCACAAAACGCAAAATGTTACAAAATGGAACAAAATTTACCTTGTCGGTTTGGGTGTGGAACTCTCCTCCAATTTCGAAAAAAACTAGAGTATCAAGAGTATCAAGATTCTTCACCAAGCTGTCCAAATTCTTAAACTGTGCAGAGTAATTACTCCCCTCATTTTCTTGCACATGATCACCAACACTGCAAATTTGTAAAAAACACCCAAAACCCAAACAAGAACCAAGATTTCAAACACCACCCAAATGTCAAAAAAAAAAAAAAAACACAAAATCACGTGAAAAACCTTACTTGAATTCACAATGAATATTCTGAGAAGCCCCATCAGCCACAGCATCCACACTCAATGTTCCATTAATAACAAGACACTTCACCACAATCTTCTTCGAACCCTTCTCCGGGTTCGAATACACGAACGCGTACTCGTTCTCCAGTTCGTTCCAATTCTCAATACCCACTTCCTCTGCAAAACCCCCACCCAAGAATCCACATTTAATCAGGGGCTTTAGGGTTTTAGGGACAGAATAGGGATTAGTGTAATTCAAAGGGGTGAGTGACATACCAGTTGATGTCGAGGAGAGGGCAGTTTCGGAAAAGGCGGAGCGGCCGGCGGCGATTAAGTGGTAGCCGGAGGCGACGAAGGAAGCGTGGACGGCGAAGGCGACCTTGTCGTTGGGGTTGCGGAAAGATGGGCGTGCGGCTCGGATGACCGCCATTACCGACTTTTTGTTTGCCATTGCCTCTGCTTCTGAATTGTGGGGATTTGTAGAGAGATTTTTTACTGGGTTGTTTCTTGCGAGAGAGAAGATGAGTGCTTTCGGGAATTTGAAGAAGGCTTTGAGATATATATACAGTTTCCTAATCGGCCACGACCCAAGTGGGCTTCTTTTTGGATTAGGATCTGAGTAAACTAGAAAGCTAACCGACTACGCCCAATCTCTATGCAAATACGTCCTTCCCATTGCATATTTACTTGCTTAAGAAATCGGCTAGTTATGTCCTTCCTCTCTGTCAACAGATGATCTTGGCCTAGCCGGAATGTGAGCGGAGCTTGGAGGTCGTATGGGTATACGGCGGACTGTATCGGAGGTGAGTGGATCTCGGAGATCAGGCGGGTCGGGTCGATCATCTTGATCGGATGTTGTTTGCAGGTTTGACGACAGAGGTGTTATGAATCAGGAGAGCAGCAGTGCCGAGTATCCCAAACCATAGGATGACATCAGGCAGGCGTGCTTGGCACGTGAGTGTTTTAGTGCTTAAGCCCATGTTCTAGGCCCATTTATGTCTAGGATGACTGTATCTCGACTATATAATGTAACTCTGAAACCCTAGTTGGGGATATTGAATGGAAGCTTTTATTTTCATCTTGCCGTTTTCTTTATTTTCTTAGCTTTCTTAGTTTAGGGTTTCCAGATCCCTAACATCTGGTATCAGAGCCCTTGCTCTGGGCCTCATGGCTAAAAACAAGGATGTAGGTGCTAACCAGCCTACTGCTAGTTCTCAAAATGGTGCTCTTGCCGCTTCCAGGCTAGAACTAAGCACTCAGACGGAGCGCATTGCGACTCAGATTGGGAAACTTCAGGCCTCACTGGATGCTTTTAGATCTGAAATGAGAGCAGAAATTCGAGCTCTGAAGGAGTCCTTTCGAGTTCGAGCTCTGAAGGAGTCCTCTGCAGCTGGTGTGGAAACAACAGTTTCTACTCCTCTCACACTCAGAACTATTCAACCAGTGGGTTGCTCTACTGCTCCTGAGGGTTTCCAAGACTCATCCGCGTCTACACAAGCTATGGTGAGCTAGTCTTCGAGCTCCCAAGGAGGATCACCACCGTTCTCATTTGCTCCGCCGCGCCCACCTGACTCCCAACCACTCTCAGTTCCCAATCTCTCAAAGCCTCGCATCAAGCAAGCCTCCGGAGAGACGATTCCAGCCACTGGAGGAGTGAAGAAGCGCAAGTGCCTGAAGCACAATAAGCCCTTGATGCGCAAGCCCTCGTTCAAGACGACTATTGTGCCTTCTCTGCTTGACAACACTGTGTCGGCCCAAGTGAACAACACCCAGGCATCCTTCTGTTCAGGTACAACTTCAGGTGAAGATGGGAGAGAAGGCCATGCACTCCACCTGCTCGATGAAATGCCCAAGTCAAAGTGGTTGGGTAGTGCAAGAAATGCTGATTCTGCTCTTTCGAGTATTCGAGACAAATGTGGGGGACCTGCTATTGATGAGATTTTGAGTTTGAATTACGGTATCTCTACTGTTATGCTATCTGAAAGCAGTGGTGAGGATAGTTTTGCTGTTGATTCTGTGATTGCTGCTAAATTGGATGGTATTGATGTGAACTGTGCTACTAAGAAGGGAGAGAGTTTTGATCAGAAGATTGTGATCAATGATGGAGATGGTAGAAAGCTCCATGAGTTGGAGGGTATCAATGTTAAGCAAAATAATCAGGGAC
Organism: Fragaria x ananassa; assembly: GCA_034370585.1. Lineage (NCBI taxonomy): Eukaryota > Viridiplantae > Streptophyta > Magnoliopsida > Rosales > Rosaceae > Fragaria > Fragaria x ananassa. The sequence goes on from CP139753.1 coordinate 6,827,680, forward strand.
TGAATTTGGGAGTGAAAAGAAGAGAATACCGTATTCTCCACCTGTTTGATAAAATGCCAAAGTCGAGTGGCTTGTGTTATGCAGGAAGGACCAATTCTGCTCTTTTGAGTACTCGAGACAAAGATTATGAAGCTGATGATGATGGCCCTGGAGTTGAACAACAACTTGCTGTGGTGTGTCGATATTGTGAATTGGGTCAATTTGAGAAGGCAAAGAGGATACTGATTGATGTGATTAAGCGCTGTATTAGGTCAACCATGATTACTGACAACAAATCAGTGAATGGAAATGTTTATGTGGAAGATAGCCATGAGAATTTGTTTCTACTAGTTCATCATCTACATTTGGAGCTTTTTGAGAATGATGATAGTGGTGCGGCCATTTTGGAAGGTCTCAAGTATAAATGCATTGTTGATGATCATGAGAAAGTTGTGATAATGTCAGACGTTCCTCTGGTTGATGTGTATGACCTCACAATCCAGCTTATTATAGTGCTTGATTCCTTTGGGTGGAGAGAGGTCCTGAGCTTGGGTATTTTATTGGGAGATAGAAAGAGAATTTTCAATTGTGTGTATGAGGACACTGATAACTCAATTCAACGAATAGAATGGGTGTTTGAGAAGAAGAAATGCCACAGGGATATCGGCTATGAATTTACCGACCAGAACACTAATGTGAATGAGAAGAGGCTTTCTTATTTTGGCATAGTTCCTGTCATCATCGAAGTAGGATTCCGCTTCTGCCCAGAAATGCATCATTTCAGCCTCGCTACTGCAAATTTCAGCGTTGGTATTGAGACTATTAGCAGTGTATGGGGGTTTCAAACACAACAACTTGGGCAACTCATGATGTTAATGAGCAATCTGGAGTTATCTTCTGTGAGGTGCTCTGCTGATCCCCTTCTTTCAAGAGATCATGACATCTTCTGCATGAGAAATATAAATGCTCCAGAACAGATTATGGAAGTGTTGGCATCAGCACCAAGTGATCAAGCTATGAAGGAGTTGTTTACAAATATTAGAATGCATGATTGTTCACTTGATCCCCAGAGCCTAACACTCGGATTTGAGTTGCTGTTTGCAAGTATGAGTTTCACAAAAGTAGCTTGCATGGAAATGTTTGGCTATATTTTAAACCAAGGAATGAATCATAATAATATGATTGCTTTGGGAGCTCTGAATCAAAGCTACAAGCTATATGACCTGGTCATCAAATTTTCTTTGCAGCTCAACCATGCTCAGGCTTATGCAGTATTGAATAATTATGGTAATGGGGATGTGTAGAAACCTGGTGCTATTAATCAGCTTGCTATTTTGAGTACTCAGGTATTAATGATCACTTTTGAGGATAAGCTATCTTGCAAATGGTCGCTTGAGCCCCAGCTCTCCAAAATTGTTCTTCTCACATGCAGGTATGAAAGTGACATAAGCAGAAATAATAATGTTGTTGTTTTACTGCCTTTGAGCCTGTCTGTGTGGTTTCAATGGTTTCCACAAATCATTTTAGACAATGAAATTACTCCTGCAATACTTTTGTGTGTATTTGCTATCAATTTGGGAAAGGGTCAGAGATATCAGATTACTCTTGGAATGGCGGCATTGAAGTTGTGCCCTCTTTATGTGTTTGTTGTTCACTCTAGCAGTACTGGGGGTTTGGCCTTTGCTAGTTTATTGTCCAGAATGCCATTGAAGAAGCATGAATCTGCATTGCTGCATATTTTGGTGGAAAGGGAGGGAAATTTGACTGTAGTGCTTGCATCTTCTACTGAGAAGGATTGTAGAGGCTGTATGAAGAATGGTACCAAGACGTTATTGGATAAGAGGAAGCCATCCCATCAGAAGGCTACTGTAAAAACTGAAAAAGTGCAGGCAAATGAGTCTTTTGATGAATGGGTTGAGAGAAATTGTACAGAAAATTGTATGACAAATGCAAAGCTTTACATCATAATCCACACAGAAGTGATCAATGTAGAGGAACTTGGCCGCAAGACAAGGTTGACAAAACTGATTCATTACCTTATGAAATTGGGGAAGAATTTTATGTTGGACCCTGGTGATGATCACAGTTTTCTTGCAACCAACCAACTTGCTACCTCAGGTTTGTCTCCTCCTTATGTTGTTGGTGACATCAATAGTTGCATCACTTGCATGTTGGTTGCTGGTGAGGTATACAAACCTACTTCTATTGACCAATTTTATGTTTGGAGTGAACCTGTGGTTATGATCATTTCTGAAGACTACTTGTGGACCATTTCTCATCAACCTACAGACAATATCCTTACTGGTGTTGATATAGTAGCCACATGCGCAATTATTATCAGTGCAATGGTACTATTCGGAACTTGTGCTCAATTGCTTTCTTATTGCAAGTCAAGGATCAAGGAGGATCTCAGGGAATGCGCTCAAGTCTTTGAAATCAAGAGTCAAACGGAGAGTATGGATTATTCAGTGAGCCTGCCACAAGAGAAAAGATGCTCTAGTTCCATTATTTATGAAGTAAGTTGCACTGTGGGGTATGTTGTAATTCTACAGGAGAAACAACTCTATGCTCTCATAAATGACACTTACTTGGTTGGTAACTTGGGTGATGGAGCATGGACACCAGCTAGGCTACTGACAGCCACAGTTCAAGTTTTTCAAGCTTGGCTATTTGCAGGGAAAGCTTTCTCATTGCTCACCTCTCTCATTCTTGGTACACCGTTCATGTCAGTCACAAACTTGAGGACAAGTTTGTTTTGCAGAGGGTAGCTATGTTATGAATCAGGAGAGCAGCAGTGCCGAGTATCCCAAACCATAGGATGACATCAGGTAGGCGTGCTTGGCACGTGAGTGTTTTAGTGCTTAAGCCCATGTTCTAGGCCCATTTATGTCTAGGATGACTGTATCTCGACTATATAATGTAACTCTGAAAATCTAGTTGGAGATATTGAATAGAAGCTTTTATTTTCATCTTGCCGTTTTCTTTATTTTCTTAGCTTTCTTAGTTTAGGGTTTCCAGATCCCTAACAAGAGGCTTGTTTTCTGATCGGTGCTCGACGTTTCTTCTGTGAGGCGGTGGTCGATGGCGGGCTGCAGATGTGTCGTCGGATGGTCGACGATGACGACATGGGCGACAACGTCTTGCTGTTGCTCCGGCAACAAGGGTGGTGAGGCTAAGTCGTTCAGGCTTGGGCTTTTGGTTAGCAGAAGTTAGGCTAGGGCTTTTTTTTGGGCCCTGGTTTAGTTTCTATTTTACCTAATTTACTTTTTAAATTTAGACTCGACTGTTTGCGGGTCTAACATATTTTTTTTTATTGCTGGGTTCGACCTTTAATTAGGATTTTTGATGTTCTGGGGTAGCGGCCTCAGCTTAGGGTGATCCCAGATGTAATCAAATAATGATAGGTTGTGGATTTGTCTACTTTTTGTGTCTTGATGGTTGGTTACTTGTCTTGTTTGCTACCACAGAAGATTGTCATAATGTTTTATCTCATGGTTTTTAGCATACAAATTGCTTAGTGTCTACTAGGTAAGTCTACTAGGTAGTTTTGTAAGATAAACCCAAGATGCGGATTATGCTCATGTTGTTGTACTTATTCTAGGTCTTCTGCACTATATATCATTGTAGTATCCTTTGAATGAGGTAAGAACCATATTTTCGAGACAATGAGAGAGTGCAAGGACCTAAGGTTAGGGGTGGCACTTCCGAGCCGAAAACTGAAAAAAACCGAGCTGAAACGTAAAAACCGGGTCGAAAAAAAATATGGCCGAACCAAATCAGTTCGGTTTGGGTTTCGATTTCAGCTTTGCAGAAACCGAACTAGACCGAAAATCGAAGTCAACCTGGTCAATGACGTCGTTTTGGTTTTTTTTTTAAACTCTAATGATTATTGAGTAATGAGAGACAAAGACTCTCAGTCCCTCTCAGTCTACGCCTGCTCTCGACCTCTCCTCTAGTCCTCCTTTTTTTCTTTGTCGCCTCCTGCCCTCCTCTCCTCCCTAATTTGATCTCATCTCCGCGCTCCGCCACCAGACTCCAATTCTCCAATCTCTCCTCTCCTCTCCTCTCCTCTCGGTCTGACCATCACAATGAAGAGGGGTAAATTGAACCCATCAAAGCAGAGTTCCTCAAAATCGTTTGGCTCAACTGGTTGTGGTCGTGGTCGTGGTGCTGCGATCAGTGCGATGAACAAATCGTCCTCATCTTCTCAGGTATGTTTTTCTTTTCAGAATGTCCTCATCATCTCTACTGTATATGAACTTTGGAAAATCTTAAGTATTTGTAGAAAAATCCGTTTGCTGCGATTCCAGTTCTCAAATAATCTTTAGGTTGTCTGTTACAATTGTTATGAAGATACCAACTTGAAATTCTTAGCCGAGCTATACTGTTTTTAGCCAAAAAGTTCTGCTGGTCAGGAACTTAAGATTCAGGAAGTTAGCAGTTTTTCTCTACTGTATCTGAACTTTGGAAAATCATAAGTATTTGTAGAAAAAATATTTTGCTGCGATTCCAGTTCTCAAATAATCTTTAGGTTTTCTATTAAAATTGTTATGAAGAGATTAACTTGAAATTATTAGCCTAGCTATAATGTTTTTAGCCAAAAAAGTCTGCTGGTCAGGAACTGAGGATTCAGGAAGTTAGCAGTTTTTCTCTACTGTATATGAACTTTGGAAAATCATAAGTATTTGTAGATAATTTCTTTTGCTAATATTCCAGTTCTCAAATAATCTTTAGGTTGTCTGTTAAAATTGTTATGAAGAGACCAACTTGAAACCAATAGCCTAGCTATACTGTTTTTAGCCAACAATGTATGATGGTCAGGAACTCAGGAAGTTAGCAGTTTTTCTCTACTGTATATGAACTTTGGAAAATCATAAGTATTTGTAGAAAATTTCTTTTGCTGCGATTCCAGTTCTCAAATAATCTTTAGGTTGTCTTTTACAATTGTTATGAAGATACCAACCTGAAATTTTTAGCCGAGCTATACTGTTTTTGGTCAAAAAGGTCTGCTGGTCACTGTCAGGAAGTTAGCAGTTTTTCTCTTGCTTTATTTGGTCTGTAATACTTAACTTGTTTAAATTGGTTTTATTTTTTATTTTTTATGCAAATGCAAGTTGATAGTGTTCGTGAATCGGCAACTCCGACACTGGTTTCTTGTTTTGTGATGTATAAACTGTTAACATTGGACTCTATTTGTATTTTGTAATTTATGGACTTTTGAGTTTTATCACATGGAAGTATGGAGTATGAACTATATGAAGTATGAATTTTATAATTTATGTTTAAGATGTATGGATTTTAACTATGGACATTCAAACTATTTTTAATGTTTTCATTGCTTTAGTATACATTTGGTATTTTGGTTAGTGGTTATATTGATACATAGTTTTGAAGTGTTAAAAGCAAGAAAGGTGAATGAGCTGTTAATTTTTTTGTTACAGTTAAATCATGGTCAGAAAATTTTACAGTCTATACAAAGTTTTGTAAAAAAAAAAAACGAAACCGAACCGGACCGTTGGTTTGATTTGGTTTTCGGTTTGACATTTTTAAAAATGGAAAACCAGGTCGAACTTTATTTTCGGTTTGGTTTTCGGTTTAGGCTAAAAACCGAACCGAATCAAACCAAACCCACTCCACTTAAGGTTTTATAGATAATTGGATATTCTGTAACCTCTCATAAAGATAAAATTTTTAAGTTCAAATCTCTAATTGTAGTTGCATACCTTATTAGACAAACTTAACAAATCAAGTTATATTAAATTCCTTCTTTATTTACTCTGATTTACCGTAAATAAAATATTCCAGATTAAAATCTCATAATTCTTTAATTACTTATTCTGCATATATTGGTAAGTTGTCGATACTAGATGTAAACTAATGATAAAGTCCAATTTAGTCTTACATTCTCTCGATTGAACTATCATAAGTTTACTCAACAAGAATACCACTGTAATCAGATGTAGTAATCAATTCTTTAGTGCGCACAAGAGAATCATGATGCTTTAAAGTTTAATTCAAAACTCTGTCAAAAAATAACCACATCATAGAACTAGGAAGGGAGCTTATGTTCAACGGAACACAAAACCTTCATAACTACTAATGCTGCAACTGTGATCCACATGAGTTACCAAACAAAAGATATGTCTGTAGTGTACAAAAGCCTCTATGTATATCAAAGAATTAAATTCAGTTTACCCCCCAAATCTTTGGTGTCAAAATCAGTTTAGTCCTGCAACTTTTTTTAAAATCAGTTCGCCCCCTCAACTTTCGTAAACACATGAGTTTAAAATCAGTTCGCCCCCTCAACTTTTTTTAAAATCAGTTCGCCCCCTCAAAATCAGTTCAAAATTTGGACCAAACTGGACCAAACTGATGTGTTTACAAAAGTTGAGGGGGCGAACTGATTTTAAAAAAAGTTGCAGGACTGAACTGATTTTGACACCAAAGATTTGGGAGGTAAACTGAATTTAATTCTATATCAAAACTTTATGCCTTGTACTTTGGTCCTCCAAATGGTTTTTAATGATAAAACCTCAAGGAAAACACAAGCTTCCAACGAAACTTGACAGATGTCATATGTTGTCTCTGCAATATGAGCACAACCGAAATCAAATACCTATTTACATTTAAAACACATAATGCTTTCGTCGACAATGATACTGTTGCAACAAAATATAAACAGAATATCATGGAATTCTAATCATGAAGTCCTTATTAGAAAACTTCATCATAAAGCATATAACCCGAAGCCAATTAATCATCAATCAATAGAAGTCAATAACTCCCATTAAGGGTATGAATTGTCCTGAAGAGAATTCTAATCTTAATATTGCCTTGAAAATTCAATGACAACATACACACATTCTGTACATGCTTAACAGCTAAATCCTTTTGGCACAAGTCCACAAAAACAATTTAATCTAATATCTGATAATGCACTTTCATGAAAACAACAACTGAACAAAAAATGCAAGGGAAGAACTCTAGATCAATGAGAAAGAAACCAATACTCCCACTAAACCAAGGAATTCAGAACACCCTTTCAAGAACATGCATGAAAACCACTTTTATTCAGTGTAAAATGAATTACTAAACACATCACAGATTCATAATTCATCCATATCCAAAATCTGTAAGATTTGAAAATTGTATAGGCTGTTAAAGAAAATATCTAGAATATCATGTTCTCATAAAAGTTATTAGCTTCTGAAAGTGAAACCTTACTCCCACTTTCCCGTATATGATCAGTCATATGACAATGGAAAATAGTGTAACTACAGTTTAATAGATACGGTCAATTCTAAAAACACATGCACACATGCAACAACACTTTTATAGTAATTCACATGTAAGTGTCAAATACTTTCCCATTTAAAAATAAATAAATTTAAGTCTGCAACAAGAGAAAGACTCTGTTTTGGTAAACAAATTTACTAGATGCAAACCACATAGTTTTATAAAGAATTAAAATTTGTTTAGTCTTTGTGGTTTGATGTCGACATCTATTTAGTCTTTATGATTTTATTTTAATTTGAATAGTCTTTAATGTCATAATTTTTCATCCAAATAATCCTTATGGTTTTATTTTAATCTGAATAGTCCTTAAAGTCATGATTTTTCATCCAAATATTCCTTATGATTTTATTTTAATCTGAATAGTCATTCTGACAATTTTCTCAATTAAAGGTCATAAAGACTATTTGGATGAAAAATCATGACTTTAAGGACTATTCAAATTAAAATAAAACCATAAAGACTATTTGGATAAAAAATCATGATTTTAAGGACTATTTAGATTAAAATATAAAACCATAAGGACTAAACATATGTCAACTTTAAACCACAAGGACTATACAATATTTTACCCTTTTATAAATTATAAATTCTCATGCAACCAAAATGCCATTAGGATAAAAGATGGTGATGTAATTTCAATTCCAAATTTTCATGTCAACCAGATATCATGTTATGAATGTTCTCCTAATGAGAATTTTCTTTACTCAGCCAATTAGGGGATTTAAGCCATATTTCTAACTTGAAAAAAAAAAAAAAATATGCGATAACAGACATGTCAAAAAACATGACAGTAATTTCTTGAGTAGAAAATTTTCATACTACATATAATGAACACCACTTAGGATCACATCAAACATGTGAATGATTCAAACCAAGAGATTAATGCTCTAAGTACTTACAAAACTTTCTATGGTAAGTTGAACTTAAACCATACCACTTAACATCCATTCTGATTTCTTTTTCTTCCTTGGAATGCAGTTTGCTATGTCTCACAGGCAATGAGAAAATAACCAAGGACTTAGCAAACAAAATAGAAATAGAGTGATCACATCAACCAAGATGTACTGTAATAAGCCCCTTTAAACAATGCCAAGCAACACCAATTTGTGCCAAGAAGACATGGCATTCCGAAGTTTCCTATTCACAAAACCAAAAAGGACAAAAATGGTATTTTTGCTAAGATCAGTCAACTCATGTATGGCAAGAAGAAAAGATCTAAGCAAACCAAATACATTTCCATCAATTTTGTGATGTGCTGTATGCACAAGTTAAATCCATGTAAAGTTTAAACCTTCTTTAAGAGATACAGTCATATAGTCAAAAAATTAATATGCACAACACAAGTTTTTTGATCTTATAACTTTTATAATCAATGAGAGATCCTAGTGGCGGTTTGTTTTGTGCAACATGTACCACTAAGACACCCCAAGGATCAAAGACTAAAGTTGATTCTTGTAGTTCATCAGAGCACAAGGCTTGATAAAACATACTAACTATGCTCATCGTAAAATTTAATGAAAATTTAACAAGACTCATTTTGGGAGACATCTTTTATCTTGTTAACTAAATTTTACACAAGCAATTTGTAACAACAAGTACACAATGATTATCAACATATGCAAGATATTCCATATCATATAAAAGAATGTAACTATAATTATTGACATATGATCATCACAAAATATCCTTATCTAAAATAACAAGGCAGCATGCTTTAATTAAATTCATGTACGTCCCTGATACACTTTTAGTATGATCACTTGATAATCAATTGTAAAAGTTTTCAAGAGTTCTTGAAAGCGTACCTTAATTAGTTGTACGTCATATCAAATTAGCAACAGATGCATAGATATAACTCGTATAGCATCCACGCAATATTTGTAACCTGATTTCCTAGAAGATTATTTAGTAGCTACAAAATACAACTATGTCAAAAATACAATTATTTTTTTGAAATATATCACTTATGAGAAAATTGAATAACAAGACGTAGTTAATTTGTTCAAGTTCTTCTTTGTAAGATAAAAATATTTGTTCAAGTTCTTCTTTGTAAGATAAAAATTGAAATCAGACACTAACACTTTATGCTAACTTGATTTATTGCACAGCGGAAATTAAATATGACAATTGTTCAGGTCCCAGAATTTAACCAAATAAAATTATTAAGTTCTTTATCACTCATTATGCAATTTGAGCATATATGTCTCCACGAAACCACAAATCTATGATATCCTGGAGATCCCTTATGCCTAAAACTTGGAAACTGAATTTTCAATGCAACATAATTATCAAGGCAAAATGTTAGATTCCAATGTAATGTGGCTGTAATCACTACTCAAGTACTAAAAAAATAAACTGAACTTGGAAGGAAATTCGAATGAAAAATTCTTATCTGGAGTTGCTTACTCCCGCTTTAGTATATTTCAAGGGAAACATTGGCTTGTTTATTGGCTAAGCAAATCTTTAATATATGTGGCCAAATCTGGAAAAGGAGATCTACAAAACTGCAAGAGTTTTTTTTGCAAAAACCCAATGCCATAATTACGGAGCAATATACCAAAGTACAAGATTGACCGAGTCTTTTGGATTTTCTTTGAAGTTTTGGTTCCCTAGCCTCTTCCTTCGTTCCTTCCCGGTGACCGAGTAGAACCCGATTTTGATTTTCCTCGCATCAAAAGAAACACGCATGCATTAGAAACGATCAAAACACAACGATCTATATATTTGTGAAGGTGCATCTGATACCACATGTAACCTTAAACTTAAAAACCATTAGATCACTTCACAAATAATATAGATACAATTGTATAAAAGTAAGAATAAAAAGTAAATGATAAATAGATCATGAACCTTTTAGACTTTATGGCCACTTGATCCGGCCTAAGTCTTCTGCACCGCATCTTATTGTAGTATTCTTTGAATGGCATGGGGTAAGAAATGTATTTTTTAGACAACGAGAAAATGCAGGGACCTAAACTTCTATAGAGAATTGGATATTCTGTAGCCTCCCATAAATGTAACATTTTAAGTCAAAATCCCTAATTGTAGTTGCATACTTTATTAGACAAACTTGACAAATCAAGTCATATTAGATTCCTCCTTTATTTACTATGATATTCCATAAATAAAACATTCTGAATTAAAGTCTCATAATTCTCTAATTACTTGTTCTCCATGTATTGGTAAGTTGTCGATACTAGATGTAAACTAATGATAAAGTCCAATTTAGTCTTACAATAGGTATGGCATGACAATTTTGTCTATCATACCATATAGTATAACATGCCTATTATAAATATGTCTAATTGTATGACAAATATGAGCTTTTGAAAGGGTAAATGATTATTACATGGTCATTTAGCTGTTTTTTCAATAAATGATAGTTACACATTATGTGAGGCATACTATACCATATGGTATACTAGAATTTCAGCTTACAATAGATGCATATATGAGAGTTTATTTCTGTTCCGTTTTTCTTTACATTCGAATCATCGAAGGCACTTATAATGTGGCTTCAGAATCATATTCGACGATCGATTTATCACTCTCTTTACAGTAACATTACCTCAAATCAACAATTTACATACACAAGACAAAACTAGCTAGCTAGCTACTGACACTGGCTACTTCGGAACTAGCAACCTCTGGCTTTTTATGTCTCGCAGTGGCTCTTATGTAACAGAAAATCGCCACCAAGAAAGTGGTGGCAAGCCCTCCGAGAATCACACCGCCTCCGGCCATTGACCTGTCCCCATGGTGGTGCTTTTTGAGGTGGATCTTCTGCTCTAGTATACTCACACTCTCTTCAGTCTCTGATATCTGAGCTTCTTTTGGAGATTGCTCATTGCTCGGGCTTAATGCAGGTGCATACTGGTGCTTCCCCATCTTCCTAATCATAGGTGCTTGTGCACTATATGGACTTGAAGCTGAAGCCATTGTCAAACTCACACAAGCGCTTGCCAAGATGAACCAAATGAGAAGAAACTGAGCCATTTTGAGGGAATAGGGTTGTTGAGGAATGAAGATGAGCTTGTGTTTCTGAGGCAGTGGGGAGGGTGATGATGAAGATGGTAGCTTTGGGAGCTGTATATATAGGGGCTTGAGATTTTGAACAGAAGGATGGTGCTGTAGATCCTATATTCGTGTGCCTCGATCAGAAATTTCCCGAGTGTCGGATTCTGTGAATTATATAATCACTCTTTGTACTTTGAATTAATGGGGCTGTCTGTCAATGGGAGAGATGAAGGGGGATTACACGAGCAAGCAGTAGAATAATACGAATACAACTAAGAAGGGAACAAGATCACCAACATGTTTATATGTTAAGTTGTTATATGAGATTAAGTTGGATTAGTACAAGTAATGTCAGATTAGATTAACAAAGGCCAGCTCCAGTTCCCATAAATCTCAGGAATAGAGAAGATGGTCAGAAGCTGCAGGCATGCTCCCATTGATCCTCATTTCTTGGGGTGGCAAAAGCAATAATCTTCAATCCCAAATTCCCAATTATCACAAGGGGAGTGATCAAACATTGATTTAGTAGGTCTAGGTAGCTATACCATCTGGGTGACAGCTTCATCTTTGTCTCCTAGAAGCAAGAGTTATAAGAAAAATATAGAAATTGGTAAAAACAAAATTAAAGAAAACTTCCTAAATTCTAAATTCTTGTTGTTAACTAAGTAGGTTCAATGTGGATTCGGTGTTAACCTAAAGATTAACAGAAGGTGCATGATGTCTGCTGTGAACATCTTAAGAACATCACAAGTCTTTTAGCATTATGTTGAGAATGCTTGCACAGAACATGCTAGCCAAAGAGAGATATGCTTGCTATTTCTGAAATCCTACATTCATGTATTGGCCTTGCATACTGAAGGAGCATGTTTAAACATCCACCTATATATGGAGCCCTGGAATCTGCATACTGAAACTACGAAGGTAACACAAATGACATGGTTATATCATATGCTAGTACATAGTACATACCATCCTCGAATATATGTAGCTAGCTAGATTACATATCACCTTATATGGGATATTTCCATTGAGTTAGGTGACCATTGACAGCATCATGGAATCTCTAACCTATGCATTATGGTAGTGTTTGGGAAATCAAAGACATAGGTCACATGGCGCAGGTTCACCACATTTTAAGCTAACAAGCAACAACTACTCCTGCATGCATTACTGTGTAGCTTCTGCTGCAATCTTTGATTTCTTTTTTGGTTACATATTTAGAGCAATTGTTTAGCGGAATAGAATAGACGGAGATATATAGAGAGATCCAATCATGCAAGCAATAATAGGTAGTTTTGAGCTATAGAGAGAGAAGAGATCGACCAGAGCATTAGCAGGGTGTCCCATTTGGAATACAAGCCTCTGTTAATTACTGTCTCTATATGTAGTTATGCATCATATATGGGTCTGTGCTTGCATTCAACAGGGTCGCTAGCTGCTTATATTTTTTTTTTATAAGAAGGAATTGTTTACAAGAATTGGCTGGAGATACTGTGCCAGAAAATCGATTCATAGTTAAACTAAGTAGCTAGGGAAGAATAGATTAGCAGATTGCACGTGCCCAGAGGCTCGATCGATCCTAACTGTCAAGAACACCCGAGAAGCCCAGCTATCTAGTCTCATCTGGGGTTGTCTAACTGTAACCTTAGTGTTTACACCCAAATTAATATTTTACTGGACAGTAATTGTCTTAGTGAATATTAATTAAATTCATGGTCCACGTCATACTGGCGAGCCCGAATAATGTTGGGTTTAAAGGTGGGTTGCCTCGCTTGCAATATCACGCGAGTTGGACGTATGAGAAGATGTGTGATACAAGGAGGCACGTATAATTAAGGAGTCTTCTCCTTGAGTTGTGTTCGGTTCCGCGAAGCGAGATGCCTTCGCCAAGAAACAAAGGAAGAGAGTTCGCATGCAAATGTAGAACTGAACAACATTGGCTCCGCATGATTCTCTAATTGCATAAGATACGGCTCGCATGTGAAGTGTGGAGTTCGCATGCTACAAACAAAGTTTGCATGAGATGTATATACATTGGACGTGATAGTTATCAAGTAGCCAGCTTTGCTCATTTGATAATTACTCATTATCAAGTTTGCGGAACAGAAGGATAAGAAGGCTAGCTAGTTGCATCCTTAATTGCATTCAACAAGGAGTCTATTTGCATGCGAAGTATAAGGCGGGGCGAGATGCTCGCCAGGAAATAAGAAGAGAATTCGCGTGAAAGAAGGAAAAGATGGCGCACCCCGCCTGGAATACAAAACAATGAGGCGAGCTCGAGATACATGCGAGTTGGAAGGACTTCACGTTTAGACATGTTTAATTGCAAAGGAGGTTATCCAAGTTAACCGGTCAACTGTTTAATTGCTTGGTGGAGGAGGCTTCCCTAGAAGTCCATACATATGCGGAGCAGAGACTTCGCCTAGGAATCCTGGACATGAAGGATTATCTTATCTATATACATATAGATGAGTATATATCTGCATATATCACTTTGCTATTAGTGCATGGAGGGAAGTAATCAAGTGAGGATGGAACCATCCTAAGTTATGTGTGATCCATGCATACGTCCGTGAGAAGAATGTATTTTAAACCAACTCTATTACCTTCAAGAAGAGCAACGACAAAGAATTGATAAGGATAATCACGTCCAGCAAAGTGATTAACATCGTCTGCACCACGTTTATCGTTGAAGACTCCTACAAGTCTTTGACATGCTTTGGGCCAATATCTGTGGCCCTAAGTAATTCTATATAAAGAAGCTCCACGGCTTACAGAACGACACACAACAACAATTACTCAAATACAACACAAAATAACTTTCAACCTAGTTGAAAATCCTCTCGACCTCGTCGAAACCTTCAGCGCTCCCAGGAGCCGATATCCCTTCGAAGCCTCTTCGAAGCCCTGTTTCTAAGCGCCTCGCCGCCTAGAACCCTTCAGAGCTCTCCGGAACTCACCCCGATCCTCGGAAACTTCCCTATTGTTGCTCTGCTCACCCCGCCGTGAGTATCGATCGCTTGTGCTGTAAATTCCTCATTTGAGGTGGCACCTGGAACTCCGCTCGCCTGATCAAGAAGTCAAGCCTGCGCACTCAATCAACCTTTTCCTCGTCCGCGAGGTGGCACGCCCGCAACTCTCCATCCTCTTTGGATCGCTATTTATCTCGGCTCAGCACGCTGAGGATCGTGGGCCAAAACATTGGCACGCCCAGTGGGACCAGGAGCATAAGCGAGACACCATAGGGAAACCAGGGTGGTCTTTGACGTCACCTTCGTTGGGGTCAGAGAAAGAAAACAAGATACGATAATGGATTGGCATGACAATTCGAGGGTTGCGGTTATTGATAAACATCTTGCGTCCTTCGATGAAATAATGGATGCTTTCCAAAGGAGGCTTGATGAAATGATAGCAGCAGCCATCAGCAAACACCAAGCCGAACAGGCGGTTGCCAGGGAGTTTGTTGAAGCAAGTGTTCCTCAGAAAAAGGAGCATGAAGATAGGACAGAACAGTCCATTTTAGAAGAAGAAGTTGGTTCAAACACTAATGATGGTGGCGACCCGCAAGTTCACATGGGAGGCGAACCACAACTTCCTGTGATGGCGAACTGCAGCTGCCAAGACACCGACTGCCCCATGCGGGATGTATACGTGGACACAGGTCAGATGCATGGGGGGCACGATGTAACTCGCCTTCTCTCTTTAATCCACCACCATGATCAAGGGCATGATCAACTCAAATTTTGTCCTATTACTGGACATTATCAAGAAGCTGCCCCAGGTCATGACAAACTTAATTATACATGGTGTGGTGGTATACCTAGGCCAATCCGAGGCTTCACACTCCAATACAATTGGAGTCTATGCATGCAAGTTCAAAGGCCAAACTATGGCTTTAGTTTTGTATGTGGAAAACGTTTTTACACCCAGAATTGCAAGTTTATTATACATGGGTGTAAAGTCGAGTATTCTCAGGGTCATCTCACTCTAGTCTGCAGCAGGGACTTGGTGGCATATAAACATGATGCTCATGGATTTCATATATTTGCATTTCAGGCAGAGGTGGATTCGCTGGACTATGGTGACTCTAAATTTGATTTTGACACAGAGCCAATTTATGATGAATATGATGAAGACTATATGTTGGTGCGTCTGTCTCATAATCATATTTCACAAGAGTTCAATCCCAGTGAAGCTCTTGATATGGTCCTCTTCCATAAGCAATGCATGGCTATACCTGATACAACCATGCATTCTGACATGATAGTCGGTGACAAGGCAGATCTTTACACCATTTTGTCCGCCAGAATGCAATTGAAGATCATGCTTTGCCAAATAACAAAGATGCTTGGGGGGCAACAAGGCAGTCCCTACGAGCTACTTTCTTCAAATTTTCAGGTGGTTGACGCACAACATCTCTGCTCAACATTTGAAAATTTTCAACAGCGAGGTTCTCATGCCGGAAACATAACGGCATCGAGGCTTGGAGTGAAGCATTGGTGGCCTCCCCCGTGGCCTTACGAAGGATAACTAGCCATGCTATACTCTCTTCTTTTCTTTACTCTTAGCTTTACTTCAGTTTTTACTTCTGTTTTCTTTCATTTTTTCTTTCTTTCTCGCATTGAAAAAAAAAAAAAAAAATCAAATAGCAGAAAACAGCAAAAAGAGATCCTTGGTTTTGCTGAAATGCAAGACAACGTTTTTGCCTCCAAAAGGCTTGAACTTTATTTGAGGCCTATCCCTGAGGCCTGGAAACAATACCGCAGACATTCCATATGCCTTGAATTGCTGCCAGCGAAGTCAAGCCAGAGAAGAAATTCCAATAGTTGCTGAAAGTTGCAACATCCACTACCGAACAGTCAACTTCGCCGATTCAGCTGGAATGATCCAGGACGACCTAGAAGGCGAGCCATATATCAATGGAAAGCTCTGGATGTCTACTTTCCAGAGGAGTTTACGGTTCGTCATTTCGCCATTCCTGGAGAGAGTTATGGCAGATTGAATGCAGGCGGGTCAGGATACCAGACAGTCCACCTCGCCGATTCAAGAAGAACTTCGCTGGTTCAGCTGGAACGATCCAGGGCGACCTAGAAGGCGAGCCATATATCAATGGAAAGCTCTAGATGTCTACTTTCCAGAGGATTTTATGGTTCGTCATTTCGCCATTCCTGGAGAGAGTTATGGCAGGTCGAATGCAGGCGGGTCAGGATACCAGACAGTTCACCTCGCCGATTCGGCTGGAATGATCCAGGAAGAACTTCGCCGGTTCAGCTGGAATGATCCAGGACGACCTAGAAGGCGAGCCATATATCAATGGAAAGTTCTGGATGTCTACTTTCCAGAGGAGTTTACGGTTTGTCATTTCGCCATTCCTGTAGAGAGTTATGGCAGATTGA
Source organism: Fragaria x ananassa (assembly GCA_034370585.1). NCBI lineage: Eukaryota > Viridiplantae > Streptophyta > Magnoliopsida > Rosales > Rosaceae > Fragaria > Fragaria x ananassa. The sequence continues at coordinate 6,844,368 of CP139753.1, forward strand.
ATGCAGGCGGGTCAGGATACCAGACAGTCCACCTCGCCGATTCAAGAAGAACTTCGCTGGTTCAGCTGGAACGATCCAGGGCGACCTAGAAGGCGAGCCATATATCAATGGAAAGCTCTAGATGTCTACTTTCCAGAGGATTTTACGGTTCGTCATTTCGCCATTCCTAGAGAGAGTTATGGCAGGTCGAATGCAGGCGGGTCAGGATACCAAACAGTTCACCTCGCCGATTCGGCTGGAATGATCCAGGAAGAACTTCGCCGGTTCAGCTGGAATGATCCAGGACGACCTAGCAGGCGAGCCATATATAAATGGAAAGCTCTGGATGTCTACTTTCCAGAGGATTTTACGGTTTATCATTTCGCCATTCCTGGAAAGAGTTATGGCAGGTCGAATGCAGGCAGGTCAGGATACCAGACAGTCCGCCTCGCCGATCAACCTGGAATGATCTAGGAAGAACCAGTTGGCGAGCCATATATTAATGGAAAGCTCTGGATGTCTACTTTCCATAGGATTTTACGGTTTGTCATTTCGCCATTCCTGGAGAGAGTTATGGCAGTTTGAATGCAGACAGGTCAGGATACGCGCGAAGTTGCAATGTGTTTTTTCAAGGTGTTTCATGACCTTGCAGCGAGCTTTCCTTTACTGGGGGGGCATACTAACAACTCCTTCACTGGGGGGGCATACTAAAGTTTTGATGTCCTTTATTCGTCGAACAGACATCAAAACTGGGGGGCACATTAGGGTAGATATGTGTTCCAGATGTTTCAGACTTTAGACCCTTCTTGAGTTGTCTTGGTCATTATTTAGGCCAACACCTGTGGCCTCTAAAAAAAAAAAAATTCAAGGCTATGCGATCGTTCGCTGACATGGTCTTTTTGTTTGACTCTCATTGGTTCGCACTGGGGGGCAGCGAAGTCACTCCATGATCTGAATATCAAAAAGTTGGTTCGCCATCGCCAAGAGCTCAAGCGGAGGTCATTTTTTTGAATCCAGTCAAAGTGCACGTTTACTCAAGGTACATCCCCTCGAGGTACATCCATGGCGAGTCAACAAGTCTATGGCGAGTCAACAAGTTCATGGCGAGTCAACCAGTCCATGGCGAGTCAACAAGTTTTGGCCGCAAGGTGCATCCATGCGAGGAACATCCTCTCGAGGACATTATCTAGTCGAGGTGCATGCATGGTACTATGTTCTCTGAGTGGAGCAGGTGAAGCATACGGCATCATTCATAGTCATTCAAGTCCAAGGTACCTATGTTAAGTTTATGGTCATCAATTGATTAATATGGTACTGGGCGAATCGTACAGCAACTTCGCTACAATGCTTTGTTACCGGGTACTTGAGTTTTAGAGCCTATTCACAGGCTTGTTTACTCACAGTCATTTGATGTATGAACCGAGCCAATACCAGTGGCTTTGGGGCAGCATGAAACATAAACCTCTTCAGTCATTCTTGACATTCATGACTTCGAGGCTGGGGGGCAATGTTTACACCCAAATTAATATTTTACTGGACAGTAATTGTCTTAGTGAATATTAATTAAATTCATGGTCCACGTCATACTGGCGAGCCCGAATAATGTTGGGTTTAAAGGTGGGTTGCCTCGCTTGCAATATCACGCGAGTTGGACGTATGAGAAGATGTGTGATACAAGGAGGCACGTATAATTAAGGAGTCTTCTCCTTGAGTTGTGTTCGGTTCCGCGAAGCGAGATGCCTTCGCCAAGAAACAAAGGAAGAGAGTTCGCATGCAAATGTAGAACTGAACAACATTGGCTCCGCATGATTCTCTAATTGCATAAGATACGGCTCGCATGTGAAGTGTGGAGTTCGCATGCTACAGACAAAGTTTGCATGAGATGTATATACATTGGACGTGATAGTTATCAAGTAGCCAGCTTTGCTCATTTGATAATTACTCATTATCAAGTTTGTGGAACAGAAGGATAAGAAGGCTAGCTAGTTGCATCCTTAATTGCATTCAACAAGGAGTCTATTTGCATGCGAAGTATAAGGCGGGGCGAGATGCTCGCCAGGAAATAAGAAGAGAATTCGCGTGAAAGAAGGAAAAGATGGCGCACCCCGCCTGGAATACAAAACAATGAGGCGAGCTCGAGATACATGCGAGTTGGAAGGACTTCACGTTTAGACATGTTTAATTGCAAAGGAGGTTATCCAAGTTGACCGGTCAACTGTTTAATTGCTTGGTGGAGGAGGCTTCCCTAGAAGTCCATACATATGCGGAGCAGAGACTTCGCCTAGGAATCCTGGACATGAAGGATTATCTTATCTATATACATATAGATAAGTATATATCTGCATATATCACTTTGCTATTAGTGCATGGAGAGAAGTAATCAAGTGAGGATGGAACCATCCTAAGTTATGTGTGATCCATGCATACGTCCGTGAGAAGAATGTATTTTAAACCAACTCTATTACCTTCAAGAAGAGCAACGACAAAGAATTGATAAGGATAATCACGTCCAGCAAAGTGATTAACATCGTCTGCACCACGTTTATCGTTGAAGACTCCTACAAGTCTTTGACATGCTTTGGGCCAATATCTGTGGCCCTAAGTAATTCTATATAAAGAAGCTCCACGGCTTACAGAACGACACACAACAACAATTACTCAAATACAACACAAAATAACTTTCAACCTAGTTGAAAATCCTCTCGACCTCGTCGAAACCTTCAGCGCTCCCAGGAGCCGATATCCCTTCGAAGCCTCTTCGAAGCCCTGTTTCTAAGCGCCTCGCCGCCTAGAACCCTTCAGAGCTCTCCGGAACTCACCCCGATCCTCGGAAACTTCCCTATTGTTGCTCTGCTCACCCCGCCGTGAGTATCGATCGCTTGTGCTGTAAATTCCTCATTTGAGGTGGCACCTGGAACTCCGCTCGCCTGATCAAGAAGTCAAGCCTGCGCACTCAATCAACCTTTTCCTCGTCCGCGAGGTGGCACGCCCGCAACTCTCCATCCTCTTTGGATCGCTATTTACCTCGGCTCAGCACGCTGAGGATCGTGGGCCAAAACACTTAGTCTCACGTTATATATATTTACTGACCATGCATGAGCCAGACACTGTTGTCTGTTTTAGCTAGTTAGCTGCCGCTGCTCTTCTTCCACAAGCTATATACTTCTGGTTCAACTTAATTTCTGTCTGAATCTGCAGCCTCTTGCGCGCGGTTTCTTTAAAGCGTGCAATGAACTAACTTGTACGTACTGAAGATAATATATATAGATGTCTACATGTATACAATTCCTTGTACGTTTAGCTAGAAAGAGTGAACTATATATATGTTTCAATTTGTACAAGTTAATTTGGATCGATGCAAGCACTGAGCTTTTTATGTAGGGCATGCACGGATGAGGGCTTATCCAAAAGACTTATAACCACGGGCAAGCTTCACATCATTGTTCTTTCTTTTGTTTTTATTTTTATTTTTTATTTATACGAGCTTCACACCATTGTTGCTGTCTTGCTGATGCATACTAATATATATCCTTCTGGAGCAAGTTTTGTATGCAAACTATATACTGTAGGTATATATCACACGAAACCCTCATGATTCTTGGTATGAAAACTATATACTGTTGGTATTATTTGCCATAAAAAATGGGAATAAATTATTGCTAAGAGTAAAACAACTGATAGGAATATCACATTTCAGGAAAGTTAATTTATAAAGGGTTGTGAAATCCTGATGGGAACATTGATTACGGGAAGAACGAAAGTAAAGAAACACAAGTAACTAAGAAGATTTCATATTCATTTCATAGCCATAACTGGGGAAGAGATTACATCTTAAAGAAGAAGAGAACCGATACAGACAAAAGATAGTGCTGCTACTTGGCTTTCTGCTACTCAGGTGGTCCTTAAAATTATGTTGGGTGTCCATAGTAATTACTGCATAGAGAACAAAGTGTAGTTGATCCATCTTGGGTTACTGGTAATGAAGGATTAAGAAATGTAATCGCAACAAATCCACACACCTTAAATTAAAATTCACACACTCTTTTTCTTTTTTAATTAATACATTCACAAAAAGATAAAAGTTTAAGTCACTAAAAGATAAAATTTAAGTTATCAAAAAAAGAAAAATTGTGTGTGGATTTCAATTTAAGGTATGTAGATTCACAACCCTTTATAAACAGTTTATGATATTTTGGAGAAAACTAATCGCATATATAGACAAAATGTGTGGGAAAGAATCGAATTTTCAATAATATGTCGTTGAGTTTTATGAGTTGAGATTTACACCATTAAGGTTGTCCCTTTTTGACTGTCAATTTTAAATTTTGGTTTCGGGTAGTTTAAATTTTGGTTTCAATTTTAAACTATGGATTCGTCTATTTTGGACTTTAGTTGTTGAATACTTAAACATGAGGATATATAATTGTATATTAAATTGATCTTATTAGCGGGAATTTGATTTGGCTTCAACACGGTAGAGATTTTTGATGTCCACCTATACGTGGTGTATGCTTGTATATAATGGAAAACTCTCTTATCTTTAAAAAAAAAAAAAGTAGGTACAGATGGGGCGAAACTAATTTAAGATGTAACAACTACCTATTTCGAATTCATTTGTTTATATTAGTTCAGCTTGCGGAATTTAATCGAAGTTCATCCTTGACACAAAATAATTTTCTTTCCATTCCATCAAATTATCATTATGTATATTTGGAATCTACTCTTAAATCGTTGTCTGTGTCAATCAAATGAGCAATTTTATCAGATGTAGAAAATTTGGCCTATGCATCCCCGTATGTCCGTGACCATTTCAGACAACTGGAAAACAACTCGAAAATCTCACTATAACTTTTTGTTATGAAATACGTCCATGAACAACAAAACATGCATGCTTGCTGCTTAAAGAATGGCTTCTATATATATGTTCAGCTTCATGACTTCATCCACACTGAGCTTTGATTCCTTTGAATACTAAACTAAAGCCTAAATGTAACAAAAGTTTCAAAACGACCTGAATCATATAAAGGATTTTCATTATCCTATCATATACGTATGTATGTACGTATATAGCTATATAGCCCAGTTTTTTGTCATTTGTAAATGGTCGATCGACCTCCTTCTATATGGAGTTGGTTATCATTGAACGACATGGAATTAATCTATAAGCTTCTAGCTTCTGGTAGTGTATGGGAAATCAGAAACAAGGGCAATATATGGCAAAGGGGTTCAGTATATGTTAAGCTAACAAGCAACTCCTCCATGTATTGTTGTTTAGCTTCATCTGCAATATTTGATTTCACCTCCAGAATACAGAGAAATTAATGTTCAGATAGAAATAGAACAGATATGAAAATAGATAAAAGAGATGCCCATGCAAGAAGAGATCGACCAGAGAATGAATAGCTAGCAAGGTCGTGTCCCATTCGGATTACAAGGGTTTCTCGATCTGTCGGTTACTGTCTCTAACTATATGCATCATTTTCCTTCATTCATTATGATGCTGCTGCTTCATTTTATATGGGATTGTTAATTAGCTGGAGATACTGTGCCAGCAAATAGATTGATGGTCAAACCCGTGAGGAAAATAGATGAGCAGTTTGCCCGTACGTGCACAGAGAGGCTCCTCAATGTAAGTAACACCCCAGCTAGCACAAGACACCACAGCCAGCAGTGAGCCAGTGACAGATCTAAATTCTCAACTATGAAGTATTTCTACTCAAAACAATCTAATTTTCTAGTCTGTTTAGGCTAGCAACAATCGGTTGGACATCAATCACCTCATGTTTGCATGTCTTAATATGTATAGTGATCGATCACATCACATCTTAATTTGTATGTATAACGTATCTTATGGTAGTCATTGAAACATCATAAAATCGATCTATATATAACCTATGACTTATGGTAGTCTTTGGGAAATCAGGACATAGGTCACCAGCCTGCCGCAGCTTCCAGCATTCCAGCTTCCAGCTTCCAGCTCACAGTCGAATATCTAGTCAATTTGAACACTGAAATTAGGCATGTACACAAAACGGCAGATTCCGTAAGAAGCTCCATAACGAGTAATTTTTAATCTTCAATTTTTGATTCAGCTTCGTATCTATTATGTGTCACGCATGCATGGATGAAATATAATCGCTCTACAAGCTAGCTTCCCACCATTCTGGCATGGAGCAAGTTTTGTATGTTCGATTTCATGCACATGAAACTCATGATTCTTAACATGAAAATTATAGAAGTAATCTCTTATTTCAAAATAAACTATATATAGAGGTCGATCATCTGCCATAAATCTTGGGAATACAGTACTATTGGCATTTGGCAATGATTATAGAATTTAGTGAAATGCCTTATCCTTAAAAAGTGAATTTATAAATGAGATCTCAGAGAAAACTAAAAGTAAATAGAACAAACCGTTTAGGGACTCCATTTCTGATAAAATGATTTATCAAGAAAGTATGCACAAGGTAGCAGAACATAGATATGTAATCTGAGCAGAATTAAGATATGTTGCTGTAATATTTGATTTGGTCTAGTTTGCATAAGTTGATCAAAATTCATCGTTTCAAACATAATTCTTGATTTCCTATTCTATCAAATAATCAATTATTTGAATCTAGCTACTTTTAATTTGTTGTCTATGTTAATCAAATGACCCACAATACCGGATCAAGAAGAGAATGACTTGATTCCATGGTCATTTCAGAAAACTGAAAACAACTCATAATTTCCTTACTAAATGTTGTAATGAATGTATATTCTATCTAAGTTATGCTTCAAAATGACTTTTATGTATTATGTACATGCAGCTCATCTATCGATTGAGGATTTATTTATTTTTTGTAATGTTAAAAGACTGTTACAATGAGAAACTTATAGAGCAATCAGCTTCAAAGAGATCAAAATTGATAACCGAACTTAAAGCCGGGAGAAACCCCACCTCCCAATAGTGCGTACTCGAAAGCTTGTGGCCTAGAATAGCCAAAGCATTAGGAGCAACATTAGTTTCATGAAGAATATGCTGAAATCTTATGTCTTGAAAGGAGCAGGAAATCTGCTTATTGATGTTATGGATAATTTGAACTTTCCATTGATATAGTTGATGATCAGCGAGGAATCACCTTCCACTACCAAATCTTGGATCCTCATGTCTTTTTGATGTCATGGATAATTTAAACTTTCCATTGATATAGTTGATGATCAGCGAGGAATCACATTCCACTACCAAATCTTGGATTCTCATGTCTTCTTAATGTCATGAATAATTTGAACTTTCAGTTGATAATCAGCGAGGATTCACCTTCCACTACCAAATTTTAGATCCTCAAATCTTTAGCTTTAATAAAACTGTCTCTAAAAGCAATGGCCCCTACAATGGGAACAGTTTTTGAATACAAAACTATGAAGGTAACGCTTCTGCGATCTAGCGCACTTTTATTTCTTCTTTGGTACGGGGAGCAATAAATTGTTCTGTAGAATATATTAGAATCGGTATATGTTGGAGATCGATGTAGAGATCGACCAGAGCATGAACAGAGTGTCCAATTTGTATTCCAGAGGTTTCTCTGTCAGTTTACTCTCTGTATGAGTATGTCATTTGATTCATTTGGTTGCAGCTTCATTTTATAAGCAGGGATTAATTGTTAATTTGGAAGAATTAGCTGGGAGATACTGTGCCAGCAAATGGGTTCATAGTCAAACCCAGTGAGGAAAGTAGATTAGAGTTTGCACGTACGTTCACAGATCCTCCTCACTGTAACACAGTAAGTAATTACTAATCAGTACGTAATACCCCAGCTATAGCAAAAGATAGACCAGACGAGTACCAGCCAGCAGTGGCAGGTCTAAACTCGCAAGTAATTCGTCGGGAACAACCTCTTTGGGTGGCTTCAATCACCTACAGATACAAAGACTGTAAGCGAAATGCCAGTATGAAATGCAACTTCACTGAGGTGTATCATGGAGGCATTAGTATTCATGAAAACCTCATTTGATTTTGATGAACATAATTTTACAAAGATTGTGGAAAGACTGCAACAGCTACAAGACTCGGATATAGAGGCGATTGCAGATATGTTCAAAAATTCGGATTCTATAGAAGTGCATGTTAATGCTAAAGAACCCTTTCTACTATAACGAGGCTTGCTCCACCTGGACTTGCTACTAAAATTTGTAGTCCAAGTTTTATACCAAGATTGCTTCGGCATGCTATGGAGGACTCTAAATGGAAATCAGTTCTCATCACCAGCTCATTATCGGTTCGTATAGAAGCTTTGAGAATAAATGCTTGTATTAGTGACATGCTGGTACGTACCGAAGATTTTTATTTTTTTTGGCTGAAAGATGAGTGAGAGAGGAATGACCTCTAACACTCTTATGTATTAAAAAAGAAAAGAGAGAAACAACAAGAGAGGGGGATTAGACCAAAACCTCTCATAACAAAATAACAACGAAACAAAACTATGAAAACCGAAATTGGGGAAGACCCATAAGGTCACTACTACAATATGACAAAATAAAAGGAAGAGCTGAATCCCACCAAATCAGTTGTGTTAATGACGTACCGTGATTAGCCAGAACATCTGCAACCTTATTCCCTTCACGAAAAATATTAGAAGATCGAAAGGTCATCTCTGATATGCAACGTAAACAATTAATTAAGCCAACGGACACGTAGATTCCAAGGAACAAGCAAAGGAGACCGTAGATAGTCTAACACAAGTGACGAGTCAACCTCTAACCAAATGTGCTTCCAGTCACGTACCCAAGCAAGCTCAATAGCAACGATAACTGTCATCACCTCTGCTGCTACTGAACTAGGAATGTCAATGTTGGAAGAAAAAGCACCAAGAACATGACCTTTAAAGTCACGAAAAACAGCACCAAAACCTCCAACACCCTCTGCATGCTTCCAAGCACCATCCGAATTAATCTTCACCCACCCAATTACTGGAGGATGCCAAACAACCTCAATAACTCTCGGAGCTCTTCCCAATCGACACTCTGCACCCAAACTCTTTATTATCCGTAAATCCTGAACTGAATTAGGCATTGGACCATTTGCAAGCTGACTAGCCGCTCTAATGTGCCCCAAAATGAGATGACAAGTTGAAGCCACGGAGAACGACTTACCATCAAATCTGGTCTTATTTCTCGCATGCCATACAAACCATAAAATCGATGTAAAACAGATCAACCAAAGCTCCTTAAGCTGCAAGCTACGACCCATACTCAGACCTTTGTGAAATAAATCCACAATTGTATGTGGAGTAACCCCCAGATCAAAAAGAGATAAGAAATAAGACCATATAGCAGCTGTAAAGGGACAATGCAAGAAAATATGTTGTAAGGACTCAGTACATGCACCACAAAGCTCACATCTTGAAACCCAAGTCACTCCTCGACGTTGTAAAAGCTCATCGCAAATTATTCTCCCTTTCAAAATCTTCCAAGCATGTAAAGACATTCTAGGCAAAATAAATCTAGACCATAAGGACTTACCCCAAGGCATGGAGGGAGATAGATGCCGTAGAAATTGGTAAGCATGCTTTGCTGTCAAATCTCCTGTAGACGAAGGCATCCAAATAAGAGTGTCCTCCATCAAAGCATTAGTAGCAAGAGGGACCTGTTCAATTTTATTACACAAAGCTGGAAAGTGAAGTTGAAGTAGATCAGGAAGCACCCAAGAACCATCAACAATAAAATCAGAAACCAAATCCTTGATCCCTTGCAGACCATCATGAGCACCAAAATAATCAACAATAGGTCTTCCCATAAAATTATCATGCCAAAAAGAGATATTGTCTCCTGAGCCTATCAACCATTGAGAATTTTCTTTGACAACACCCCAAAAAGGACAAACTCCAGGCCATATAGAAGAGGAGGCATAAGAGCGACGTTGAGAAAATCTGTTCCTGATAAAAGAACATCCCTTTGATGGACATGAAAATATCTCCCAACAACGCTTTAGTAAAATGGATCTATTAAGAACCACAAGTTGCTTCAAACCTAAGCCACCCTCATCCACAGGAACACAACAAGATTTCCATGTTACTAAAGGAATCCCACATTTATCAATTGAACCAGATCATAGAAAATTACGACACCATACCTCAATACGACGTAGCAAACAAACCGGCCACTCATACACTTGGAATGTATAAACGAACATACTGTAAATCACTGCTTTAATAAGTTGAAGTCTTCCAGCCATAGACAAAAATGAGCCCATCCAACTTGACAATTTAAGTCTGATTTTATCCACAATCGGTTGAAAATGTAATACTCGTGGCTTGCCTTTAAAAATAGGAGCCCCCAAGTAAGTGAAAGGGGTTGAACCCAATGGAATTCTCAAGAGGCTTGAAATAGAATGTCTTCGCTGATAAATATGTTTTCCAATGAACACTTGCGACTTGCTCTTATTAACTACCTGGCCAGATACACTTCCGTAGTTCTCCAAAAAACTCAAAAGTCTTTGTAGATTGCGTTTATCACCCCGACAAAAAACAATGATATCATCTGCGAATAATACATGTGAGGGAGCAATAGTGCCTCTAGGAGAAGAAATACGATGAAGCTGCCCATTAGAAACCATCATAGAAATACCACAACTTGGAACTTCTTCAGCCAAGCAAAATAATAAGGGAGAGAGAGGGTCACCTTGACGAACACCTCTACCACAAGAGAAATAACCCACCTGCCGTCCATTAAAGAGAATAGAAAATTTTGCTGACTGAAGTAAGACACACACCCAATGAACAAAAGTATGATTGAAACCAAAAGCTTGCAGTACATGTAGCAAAAAATCCCAAGATAGGGTATCAAAGGCCTTCGTAATGTCAACCTTGACTGCTACATTACCACCAAAACCTTTGGAGTCCAACACGTTAAAACTCTCTGAAGTTGTGAGGATGCAATCTGAAATGTTTCTACCTGGAACAAAAGCATGTTGTTGAGGGGAGATAAGACGCGTTGCTACTGAAGACAACCGAAGAGCAAGAATCTTTGGAATAATTTTGTACACAAAATTAGTGAGAGCAATAGGACGGAATTGCTTGATTGAATCGGCATGCTCCTCTTTTGGAATCAAAATGATAAGCCCAGAATTAAATGATGCCGATAGCTGACCATTAACAAAAAAATATTGCACTGCATTCACCACATCAGCACCAACAATATCCCAACAAGAAGCAAAAAAATGTCCATTGAAACCATCCGGACCTGGAGCACTATCAAGATCCATTGCTTTTACTGCCTTCAATATCTCTTCAGAAGAAGGGATCGTAGTCAGAAAATTGTTTTCCTCCTCTGTGACCATAGAAGGAATAATACTGTCCACTAAACCACTGTCATCATAATCCACATGTTTTGCAAAAAGATCCATGTAATAATCAACAATATGAGTTTGAATAACCTGGGGATCATCCATTACCTGATCACCATCTCGTAAAATTGTAATTGAGGAGCGACAACGACGAACCCTACACATAGCATGAAAAAAAGAAGAGTTACGATCCCCTTCAGCTAACCAACACACCCTTGATTTCTCACTCCAGAAAGTTTCTTGCAACCGAAGAGAGTCATTCAAATTTGCTTGTAGTTCAGTCTCCTTTGCAAAATCAGCTTCTGAACCTCCTGACCTTGCAATTTCATTCTGAATATCCTCTAAAACCTTAAAATCTTCTTTGACTCGATGATGAACATCTCCAAAAACTTCCCAATTCCAAATACGAAGAGCTTTCCACAACACTCGCAATTTATGTTGAATACTTGAAAGAGGGCAGCTTAGGGAATTTATAGCAGACCAACAGTTGTAAACAAAATCTTTGAACTGCTCATGCTCCAACCACATCTTTTGAAACCGGAAAAGACTTTGACAAGGCCCAAAAAATTTGGAAAAAGACATTACAATAGGGTGGTGATCCGAGCAAGTCCGAGGCAAAGTAAAACAATCAAACTGATCCCAGGCATCCAACCACTCCAAGCTAGCAAGACTACGATCTAGGCGTAACTCCACATTTCCACAAAGTCTGCGCCTGCGTACCCATGTAAACTCTGCACCTTTAGTGTCAACATGAACAAGCTCACATACATCTGACATCACTTGAAACTTCTCACAAGAACGCTTATAGACTGGACCGCCACCTTTCTTTTCATGCATACCAAGCACTGCGTTAAAATCTCCAAAAACTAACCATGGACCATTAACAAAGCGACCCTTAACGTCAGTGATATCCTCCCATAACTTTTGACGACCCACAACAGTAGTGCGAGCATATACTCACTACCACAAAAACAGCTTTAAACAACGCCTATCAGACGACGTATAACAATAAACCGTCGTGTGACTAATTTTTAACTTTTTAGATGTCAGTTTTTGAATAAATCGTCGTGTGAATGTGTAAAAATTTGAGCCCAGATTGCAAGGTGACCAACATGTAAGAATGATACGACGTTTTGTAATAAAAATGTGGTGTGAGTGTATGTTTTTGCAGCAAAACCATGTCAGCCAATATTTCCCTCCAATTTTCTCCCCAAATTTAGCCCCAAACTTAGAGAGGGAACATGAATTTTGATGGAGGCAATGCCAAAACTTAAAATTTCAGGCATCAGACCACATTTATAGGTTTTACGTTGTGTGATTTAGTGTCGAAATGAATGCCAACTTCAATCTGCCCATACCTTCCCCTTTACTTTTTAGCCCAAAATTAAATTCTCCCCCCAACACTTAAACAAAAACAAAAAAGTTAAAAGCTAAAACCTCGACAAACACACTCACAAAACCAAAAAACAAACACTCACAGCACCAGAAACCTCGACAACTCTCGACAGCTCTTGAGCAAAAACCCAAAATATTCGTAAAAACCCAAAATATTCACACCTTCGTCTGCCTCGTCTATCTCTTTACCGAAAACCTCAACCCACATCTCTCTCGACCCCCATCTCTCTCAGCCTCGTCTACCTCAACGGAGACGACGAGGAAGCTGTCGGCGTTGCCTGACCTAGCCCTAGCTTCTCTCTAGATTCGTCTCTAGCCTGGTAAGCTCTATCCCTTACATCTCTCATAAATCGATTTCGATGAATTCAAGGTTTCAATTTTGATGCAGGTGACTTGGACAGTTGGATTGAGACAACTACAATACCATTTGGAGATTTGATTTTCTGACGATTATTTCTCTTATGGTAATTGTTGGAATCAAAATTGCTGGGTTTTGGGTTTTGGGATTTAGGATTTGGGAATTCGGTTTTGGGTATTTGAGTTTTAGGATTTCACTAGATCTGTTGCTGGGTTTTGGGTAATAAGGCTTTTAGGTTTTGTGCTATAAGGATTGTAGTTCTTTTCTGGGTTACTGCTTTGATGAGTAGTTGTTCTTCATGATTTTTGTTTTTATTAATTGTTCTCAATATGATTACTCTCACCTTTATGCAGAAATGACAGAGTTTTTCTTTGTGGACATGACCACATTTGTAGATGACTACTTCACAAATCCAAAAGAGCATGTCTATGACTGGAGAGGCGTCATTCCTTGAGAGGATTACCTCTCAAAACTCTTCAAGGTATGCAACCACAATTAATACATTATTAAAAGGATTATTGTTTTCTTTTAAATATCCAACCTAATACATTGTTGTTTCTTAAATGGGATATATATGATGCATATATGAAATTTAGTGATCTGTTTAAATGTTGTTTAGGAGATGGAAGGAAAACAAATGAGCAAAAAATGGAATATATTTGTTTGAATTTAGCAGTTTAGTATGGGTAATGGGACTATGTTCTATAGTTTTATGGATGTTTAGTGGGTTAATTTAGTGGAATTGAGTCTCTTAAACTGTTTTATCTACTATAATATAGTGGAAGCTGGTTATATATATATATATATATATATCATGTAGTATGTCAGCTTTATTGGATGATCTAGGTTGTTATCTAGAATCTTCACAATTATTCTTTATTCTTGGTAGTTGATAGCAATACAGCAAAGGGGAATTTTCTATATCTGATTTGTTTGTTGGTATGTGATATTGCCTTCGATCTATCAGCTATTCCCTAACTTCTTTTTTGTGGTTTGTCTTGCCATTCTGGATTACAGTGAGTAGGAGTTTTAGAAGTATGGTCATTAGCAGCTTCAAGTGATGGATCGTCTGTACAATTTCTGCAATGCTGAGGTAGCCTTAACCTCTATGCCATTTATCTACTTGTCCAAGTTAATTGCTAAATAAAGTGGAACCTTGGTAGTGTTGTAGAGCATTAGACTTCTCAGATAACTAATAATGCGAATTTCCTACTGCCCTATCATTTGCTATCTACCTTTCTCTTAAGTTTGTGGACTTTTGTTTCCATTGCCAATATTGTTTATTTTCTGGTGTCTTTATGCATTATATGCAGCTTTTATGCTGAACCATTTCTCCATGCTTGAAAAACTATGTGGTAATCTATTTCTCTTACACTCTTAGATATAGTACATGTCATTTGCTATGTTTGATGTCATTTGTAGCCTTAGTGTTTACTTTATGCAGTTGGTTTTGATTTGATGCAAGTATGTTGGGCATTGTTGAACAAAACGTCTCCTACCATTTTGTCTAATATAAGTTCTCTTTCTTGATTATTGAAACAGACAATGGAGCTATAAAGAACAACTAATGAATTGATATTCCTAGCCTACTCAAACATGTCAAAGAACAAAAAGATGCTAAGGGCTAAAGAGATGACATCAAAAGGACTGCGTATAGTTTCTAAGGCAATTTTAGATGAAAGAGATTTAGTTTTGATGCGTGGAATGAACAAATGCACAAATTTTTGACTTGGAAAGATCGGTTACAAATAGCAATAGATGTTGCACAAGGTCAGCAAGTAATTGATCATCGTTGTCCTTTACTTGCACTCATTTTTCTTCTCTTTTGTTTTCTTTTGTTTAGGGACTTTGTTGATAAATGATGTCTCAATTGTATATGGAATTTTGTAGGACTGGAATATTTGCACTATGGTTGCAAGCCGTCCATAATCCACAGGGATGTCAAGTTGACAAATATCCTGCTGAATGAATATCTTCAAGCTAAACTATCAGATTTTGGCCTATCCAAGAGTTTTCCAACTAATGATGGCAGTCATGTATCAACTCTTGTTGTTGGCACTCCAGGGTACCTTGATCTTGAGTAAGCATTTTTTGTTTATATCTTATCCATTATATATATCATTACAGTTATTGAAACATTACAGGAACACATATTAATTAATCGACTAGAAAAAGATGAGTAATGAAGTTATGAAGAAGAATGAGGGACTTAAAAAGTCAAAATAGATAGTTTGGCAAATATTGTACTGGCCGTCTTGATATCCAATCCCTTGTATGTGAAATTTTTGGATAGATTGCTGGAATTATAGTCTGACATGGTATGCAAGCCTTAGTTGAAGACGGTTCTGCATTTGAAACTTGGAATCCTTAGTTATTTGTTGGCTTGAAGGTAGACTAGGGGCTGTTCCTAGTATATCCTTGTGCATGCATTTTTATGATTAAGCAGTGATTGTGGAACTAAAGGAGTATTTGGCAGCAAAACTGGCTCGAACTAAGCAGAGCTATGAAACTGAATCAATAAGAGTTTCGATGGAGATCATGGCTAACAATTCCATTGCTATGCTAACTCCCTCAATTAGGTAGCATGTATCTTGCAATACCAGAGGTTTGCACTGATGCTTCTGTGGATGTTATATGCACTTATTTAGAGACTAAATTTTTAGTCTATCTATATATGCCATTGCATTTGTATTTGAAGACTTGGATTTTGTTTATTAATCAAAATGTAAACTTCTAGTTGGCATTGTTGAACAGTATCAAGCATGACTGTTAAACAAGCATTTGGCAAAGCTTATTTAGTTGGGAAAGGCAGTTGCTCATTGTGTGGCATTGCTGACTATGAAGTTGGAGGATCAAGATTTTTGTGGAAGGCAATTACTCCTCAGCAAGAACAACTAGCTGAATAGAAAAACAACTGATGAAGTATTGCTAAAGAGTTAAGACAGTGTAGTTGCAAGAACACAAGAAACCTTCAGTTATACTTATGGGGAGAATAATTAGATAAAAGAGATGTATGGAATGAGATCAAATGATCTCCAAATTCATGTATGAGTATTTGAGAGATGTTACTTGTATGATATATTTTACAGGCCATCAACTTGAATTCATATAATGAGATTGAAATTAATGTGTGCACTGAATATTTTTATTGAAATTATTTTTTTATAAATATAAAACTGGATTATAGCAAAAGAAATAATAATATATATAATTGGAAAGAAATTAAACCAAAAAATTCCATTAAAACCGACTTCTAAGTCTATATCAAATAACAGTTTTAACAATAATCGTTGTATGGCTACCAATTACACAACTGTTACACAGAATAACCGTGGTGTGAGTGTATGTCACACGACAAATAATATGTCGATATGCTGTCGACATATGTCGACATCCTATGGCTGTCGATAGATGTCGACAGCAATCAAATGACGTTTCTACAAAGTATCAGACGGCACGCAAAAAGACAACGGTAACTTGGACAATCAGACGACGTTTTTTGGCCGTGGTCTGATGCTATTTTTGTAGTAGTGACTGCTGTGATAAAACAGTTAGTTGAGTCAAACATCACCTGCAAGGATACTTGTTGATCAGAGCTATATAATACTCGAATCCACAGAACAAGAGAAATCTTGCAGAGAACCCATAAATTAGGTAGTTGAGAACCACGATCGTTGGCACCGATAAACTGCATGCCCAGATTACGCCAAAAAGAAGCAGGAATAGACTCCAAAGCTACGAATGGCTCTGCTATACATAAAATTTCCGGACTATGAGAACGAACAAACTCCTTCAAAGCATTTTGAGTAGGGTCATTGGCAATACCCCTCAAATTCCAATAAAAGATCTTCATTGAGAAATAGTTTTTGTACGCTGAACATAAGCCTCTCGACTCTCTGTACGAACTGCCTTCCTTGAAGATTTACGACGACCCACCACCTCAATGAACTCAGAGGCTTCCCGTTCGGTTTCCTCATACCAACTGTCAATAGGGGCAGAGGAATTAGCTGCTCTAGTTCCAGAGTCCGAGTCTGAGGTCTCTTCACTTGTGTCACCAACTTGTTTCTCTACATTGCCCTCATCACCTCCTCTTTGGTTTGTCCTCAGGGCCATGTCAGAATGAACAATGGGAGCAGCGTGTTGATTCACAGCTCGCTCAACCACATTCCTAGCTCCATTGGCATCATACACCACCTGCGCAACCACATGTTGCTCAACCCCAGCTTGCATGACAACATTCATATCTATTACCGGAGGTACCACCTCTTGCTCCATAGGTTGCACAATGATAGTTTGCTCAACAAGTGCAGCTTGTTCACCCGCAACCACTTCTTGACCCACCATAGCATCCACAACTTGATCAACCATATGACCACCGTGGTGCATATCCACCGCAGGCGTAGGGGATTTGCTTGCAAAAGATGGACCTTCACCACCATCTTGAGAATCATTGTTGCCTGAAACAACAACTAAATGCTTCTTCCCCTTATCAACTGGCACAAACACTTGCTTGGTTTTACGCCGCCGACGCCTGGGCTTGCGGGAGCGACCACGGACTGGCTCCAGCACTACACTTGCCTCCCCGGTCTTCCGCAAAAGTTTGCATGCTGTCACCATATGCCCAACATTACCACAATGAGAGCATAAATCCGGAAGGCGTTCATACTCCACCTCCACTATCACAGACTCCCCATTATTACGACGAACAGCTAATTCACGAGGAGGATCATATGATAAATCAATGTCCACTAGAACCCTTGCAAACAGCCCGAATTTCCTCTCTAAAGTGTTCTGATCAGTTTTCACCGGAACCCCAATGCCATGTGCAATTTCAAAGAGAGTGCGAGGCTCCCAGAACTCAAGTCCTAGATCCCAAAGATTCACCCATACCTGAGCGTTCGTGTTCTTTTGACTCGCCGGGGAGAAGTTTGGTGTCCATTGCATGAAACGCAACACCCCTGGCTTAAGAGCAATTGATCCCTTTTCCCAAACCTTTGAACGAAAAGCCTCTGAGGTAAAGTTGAAGGTGTAGTACCCTTTTCCCATCGGAATGATTCTCCAACTTCCAATATCACCCCACAACAATCCCAATTTACGGGAGAGATCAGATGGAGTATATGGCTTCTCATTCGACGCTAGATAGACGCGACCCAGTAGCATGTTCCTGCACTTCTCCAAACCAGATTGGTACCCTTCCTTTGAGATTGTGACAGTAGTCTTCCCATCCTGAATCTCTGGGAGAGGCAAACTAGAGATTGGAATCACTGGCGAGGCGACCGCAGACGCGTACGGTCTAGGAGGAGCGGTTGTACAACCATCGAGAAAAAACCATGGACAGATCGGGCGTGTCGCAGACATAGCTCAGGGAATAATTGACGGCTCAAAACAATTATGCAAGATTTAAACAGAGAAAAACCCTAAGACGGTGAAACCCTAGAAAAGCCATCATTCAGGGTCCTTCTTATTATTATTTGTTAAGGGAAAAAAGAGTAACGTACTGAAGATAGTATATAGATGTCTAGATGTATACAATTCCTTGTATGTTTAGCTAGAAAGAGTGAGCTATGTTTCAATTTATAGACGTTAATTTGGATGTGGTACGTATCAAGCATTGAGCTTTTATGCATGTAGGCCGGGTATATATGGTGTATGGATGAGGGCTCATCCAAAAGACTTATAATCGATGGGCAAGCTTCAACATTATTTTTATTTTTATTTTGTATTATATATAGGGCCTTCTAATGGGAGATTCATATTTTTATCCATTTATAAAGATATGTCATTTAACAAACTTTTTGATCATAAAATCAAATCTCTCATTTTCAATTCGTTGGGTTATATGAGTAGATCATTTATATATACATACTATCGAGCTTCACACCACACCATTGGTGCCGGCTTTCTGATGCACACTAATATACATCCTTCTTGAGCAAGTTTTGTATGCATAGGCATCGCTGGAAACCCTCATGATTCTTGGCATGAAAACTTTGTAGGTATTATCTCTGCCATAAAGAATAGGGATAAAGGTTAGAGTAAAAAAATATTATGGGAATATGATATTTAAAAAAATTAATTTATAAACGGTTTGTGAGATTTTGGGGAAAACTAATCAAATATATAGACGAACTGTTTGGGAAAGAATTGCCCCAGTTTCCGAGAAGATGTCGTTGAGTTTTATGTAGGAGAGATTTACACCATGAAAGTTCTTAATTTGTACAGATTTTCAAATTTATGAAGTTCAAATTTAAATTTTGGTTTGTGGTGGGCAAGGATTTGACTATATGAATCATGCATTTCTTTTTATTTGACTTTAGTAGTTGAATAATTTAGGATGGTGATGTATATTGAGTGGATCTTATTAGCAGCAATTTGATTTGCATTCATTTGGCTTCAACAAGGTGAAGATTTTTGCTGTAATGTGTAATCATTAAAAAATGAAGGTCCTAGAGGGAGGAGTGAATAAGCCCTTAACAAGTTTTTTTCATATAAGATCGTTTTAGGGATAGCAAGGGTTATAACTATCCTGATTAACAATTAATATACAATGATAATAAATAAAAGTTGCAGTAAAATAATAATAAACATTAAGATATTTTTACTCGCAAAAACTTTGCAACCAGGGAGAAAAACTGTGTGCCCCTAACTTTTGAGGGACAAACTTTTCCACTATGTAAAACTCACTTCTTAAAAGATTATAGTTTAAGGATACATCAATGACTTGATATCCTGCCTAAACTATCCACTAGTCTAGATCTATTCATTCTCTCTTGTTTTTAAGTACCTTACTCCTTACAAGATTACAGTATAAGATACAACAACGACTCGCTATCTTACATAGTCTCAAACTAGTCTAAATCTACCTCTCTTGTCTCTAAGTGGTTACACATGAAGGTATAGAAAGTTTCAACTCAGAACTCAGCAATCACTTAATTGATTCTTCTTGAACACTTCTAAGAAGTTTCACTATCAAAAACTCAGATATCCTAAACTGATTCTTTCATGAACCCAGCTATCTCAGCGGGATACATCAAAACTCAGTTATCCTCAGCTAATTCTTTCATGAACAATTCCAGGGTTGCTGCACTACCAACTGATCTCATGGTATGCAGAATGCAATGAGTTTATGAGAAAATGTTTTGTTCAGCTCTAAGGTTTATAACCACAAAAGAAAGACTTAAAGATTAATGAACAATACAAAGGAAAACCAAAATCCAACAATGCAAATGTAAAAACTACATTTTGACAACCATTGAGCAAAGACAACCTTGCTTAATATATATAGGCTCATGGAGTGCTCTAACAAGAGAGATACACAAGCCAACAACCATTGAGCAAATACAACCTTGCTTAATATATATAGGCTCATGGAGTGCTCTAACAAGAGAGATACACAAGCCAATGAGATGTCATAAGAGGGCAGACACGAGGGTAAAAGCAAGGAAGGAGTTTTAGACTTTTGTTCTTGGCTAAACTTTGAAAGGGAGAGGACATATACATCTATCCTAGGCTAAGAAAGAAAGAAACAAAATAATCATAAACAATGTTTGATTTAAAAGCAAGAGATAAAGGTTTTGCAAACTTTTTCCCAAACGCATAATATCATATTGGTTTTGTAAATCACTTTTTCTCTTATATCAAACAAAGACAGCTGCAAATATTGGTTTGTGTATCACAAACACAGCAAACCACAGCTGAAGCCTAAGAGCTAAATCATGAGTCACAAGTTGAGACAAAAGCATCAAACCCAAAACTAAATTAAACACAAAGGCAAAGCCTTTATCCTAGTTGTCAATTTGAAATTCAAATAAGGATCTCAGATAACAAAACAAAAGATAGAAAAGCTGGAAACCCAGATTTTTAGGATGGCAAGAGATGATGATATCCTCAGTCAGTGAAAAACCATGAAATGCATATGCATGATTTTACCTGAGTTTCATGAGTTCATTTTGGTTCTTCTACTTCTTCAACTTGTTCTTCAGATGTGTAAGACCAATCTCCCAATTGTTTTAGGTTTCATATGTTGTGTTTTGTTCTATATAAAGATTGCCAACAACCTTATACCTTCAAAAAAATAAAATAGTATGCATAAATGGCAATTGTTTGTTATTGCTTCCCATAGATTATAGGTTTTGTTATTTAACTTATTTCCCTTTTCGCTAGAGCAATTCCGACTATAGGTATGAAGATGAATGAGCAAGAAATGTGTAATGAGTGTGTTATCCTACGTGATTATTTGATCTTATTTGTCCTCTATATATAAGGCAGTGGATCGATTCATGATGTATCATTTCCTTTTATTGAATGAAATATATTTAGATAAAAAAAAATGGCAAACTAATTTGATATCTAACTACCCATTTCATTTATTTGTTGATATTAGTTTAACTCACAGAATTTGATCGAAATTCATCCTTGACACACAAGTATTCTTTCCAATTCCATCAAATTATCATTATCTACATTTGGAATCTACTCTTAAATTGTTGTCTGTTTCAATCAAAAGACAAATTTTATCGGCTGTAGAAAAATTGGTTTGTACATGTCCATCATGATCATTTCAGTCAACTGAAACAACTCAAAAATCTTACTAGCTAGAAACTTGGTTTTGAAATACTTCAGTGAATAGCATAACATGCTTGCTGAAAGAATGACTTCTATATGTTTTCAGCTTTATGACTTCATCCACTGAGCTTTGAATACTAAACTAGCTATGAAGTAACAAAACGACCAGCTGGATCATATATATGATTTTTCAAGATACTAGCTAGTACAGTAGTACGTATATGTATGTGTAATTAATGTACGTATACAGCCCAGTTTTATTTGTCATTTGTACATGGTCTCCTTCTATATATTTGGAGTTGATTATATATCATTGAACGACATGGAATCTATAAGCTTCTAGTTTCTGGTAGTGTATGGGAAATCAGAAACAAGAGGCACATGGCAAAGGGGTTCATCATATATATATATATATGTTAAAGCTAACAAGCAACTGCTGCATGCATGCATTATTGTTTAGCTTCGATTCACCTGCAAACTTTGATTTCACTGAATACAGAGAAAATAATGTTCAGACAGATGAAAATATAAGGAGATGTTCATGAAAGAAGAGATCGACCAGAGCACGAGCAGGGTGACCCAACCGGATTACAAAGGTTTCTCGATCTATGGATCAGTTACTGTCTCTAGTATATGCATCATATATTCATTCATTCTAATGCTGCTTCATTTTATAAGGGATTGTTAATTAGTTTAGAAGAACTAGCTGGCATGGGGATACTGTGTGCCAGCAAATGGATTGATGGATAAATCCAGTGAGGAAAATAGATGACCAGTTTGCCCTTCCGTGCACAGAGGCTCCTCACTCTAAGTAACACCTCAGCTAGCACAAGGCACCACACCAGTGGCACCCAGCAATGGCAGATCTAAATTCTGAACTCAATTTGAAGTAATTCTAGTCAGAACTAATTTTTCAGACTCTTTCGGTGGCTTCGTTACACATATTGGAATTCGGAAATGGCTAAATCTAGGAAGCATATCCAACCACAGAGATAGAGAGAGAAAAAAAAAAAACACAACATAATGTTGTACACATTCGCTCATTCTTCTCAGGTGATATTTCTTAATGGAAAGAAAATACTGCTACGCAGATAGACATATAAAAAAAAGACATGCACCAGCCGGGAATCGAACCCGGGTCTGTACCGTGGCAGGGTACTATTCTACCACTAGACCACTGGTGCTTATTGATGTAGAACTTCGTATTCTTAAATAGAATTTTACTAAACCCTCATCTAAGCTAGGAAGCTAACAGCCACAAAACTTCATCTTCTAAAGCCCCAATTCCTGTTGAACTGAATCACCCTAATCCAAAAATGTCAATCCTCTCCTTCTCCAAATCCCTAGCCTCCCCTCTCTTCCTCCACCCACCCCTCCTCTTTCTCAAACCCTCCCCCCAAAAGCCCACCCTCATCCGCATGGGCGGCGGCCCCAGAACCTTCCCCGGCGGCGTCTCCAAGTGGCAGTGGAAGCGCATGCAGGCCAAGAAAGCCAAGCAGCTCCTCAAGGCCCGCCTCACCCGCGAGCGCCAAATCTACGAGATGCGCAAGCGCGCCGAGCTCAAGGCCGCCGTCTCCGACCTCGAGCGTCCCTGGGAGCCCGTCGAGAGGCCTCCCAGCCTCTTCTCCGTCTCCGCCGACGAGCAGGTCAAGGTCCTCGCCGATCGCTTCCAGCGCCCCGGTGGGTTCGACCTGTGGACCGAGAGGGACGGGCCGGAGCTGTTTCGGACCATGGAGGACTTGCCGTCGGCGAGGTTTTTCCCCAAGGGAGTGGTGCATAGTGTGAGGCCGTATAGGAGGATCGGGTCTGAGGAGTTGGAGGAGGGTTTTGGAGGTGTGAGGGAGTTGGTGGATGGGCTTAAGGAGAGCTCCAATCGGCAGGGTTCGAATTCGAGAACTTATAATGGTAAATTGAGGAGGAAAGGGAAAGGGAAAGGGAGTAGAGGAAATGCAGATGTTTCGGGTGAGTTGAATTCCGAGGGAGGTGATGTTGATAGGAAACAGAGAGGACAGGGTAATGGGGTGCGCGGTGGCGAAAATGGGGGTGTTAGGAGAAATGGTGGTTTGGAGCCTGATAGGAGGTCTTCCCGTAGGTATAATTCGAGAGGAGGTGGTGTTGAGAGGAGACAGAGAGGACAGGGTGGTGTAATGCGGGGCGGGGAAAGTAGGGAGGGTAGGAGAAAGGGTGCGGTGAGATTGAGTGGTTCAGAGTCTGAAGTGTTCGATATGAGGTTGAGGGAAGACGGGAGTTATGAGTTTCAGTAGTTTGATGGCTGGACATGACTTTGTATAATCATAAGAAGTGATGCAGAATGAAATATGGAAATGCTAAGTGGACGTTCCTGAGGACTTGAAATGGCAATGAAGAGCCAGTTTTAGTAATGCTCAGCTCAGACCAATGAGGCATATGATTCAGGAACAGGTCAGGCAAAGAGCTATCATTCTCCCAAATTGTATGTGAAAATTTATGTTTTGTAGTCACTATATGCTGAAATAGTTGATGAAAAATAGTATTCCAAATCAAAGTGTATCTAACAATAATTTTATTGAGTAATTGATGATACATCCGTCGTATGAATATGGTAGCATGTTCTGCGTGTGCTCTTAGTGTAAATTTGAGTACTGATATGAAGAACACTTGACTTAAACCTCAAAACAAAAGTGGACACTTGTTCCAGAATCACTCTATCATATAGGATACTAGCGTAGAGATTAAAGATGATGTTTAATATGTACTTCATAAGATGGGGTGGTTACACCATTCACATACTCCACCAACCGCACACACGCACACACATATACTGGCCAACTATAGAAGCTAAATGAACATGCAGCTAACTTAAAACTGCAGTTCAAATATCAGAGCTTAATAAAAGAGTAACCATTGGTGTGCTCTTTAGAAAAACAAAGTTGGTAACAAGCTAAGTATGCCACAGATGCAATAGATGTTAAGAATTCCCTTCTTGCTTTTCATCAAATTTGTAGCAAGCATGCTTCTTCACCATTGACTGAAAGACACATACATTGAAACACACACACCCAAAAAAAATGAAAAGAAAGAAGTGTATACCAAAATGGAGTATGTGTAGCCCTAAACCAGTCGATTTCAATCCACCATTTCGCTAAATGCAGTATCAACTTTGCACTTGCTGTCCACTTCTAAGTAGCTAAAGCGGAGTGTAAGAGCGATAGTGAAGTACCAGAACACCTCCCCTAAATTTAACCTAAAATCACTTCATCCTATAAGATGATTCATCATAGAAGATAGATAACATGTACTTTAAGGGTTGGTCTGATGCTCAATTTGCATACATGGCAAATGTATTAACCACACATCCACACGGGTATACTGAAACTCGTGCTGCTTAATTGTGACTACAGTTCAAATTTTATATCTTAGGACATTAATCCTTTGATGTGCTCTCGAGAAAAAAGGTTAAAAGCTAGAGTGGATGATGATTGATGAACCACAGAAGCTGTACATATTTGCAGCTCCCTTCCTTGCTTTTCAGGGTCTGAAGCAACCACATCTTGAATCATTTCCATTAAAAGAAAATCTGCAGTGGTTTAACAAAAATGGAATTATTGTCTGTTGGTATGCCTACCTTGCACACTGACATTGGCCTACAGGGTGTTTCAATGAACACCAACACCTTGAAGATCTGGCTGTAAAGTATTCTTTTTCAGCTGTATTGCTAGAAAGTAGTGAATTTATGCGGGCCTCTTCACTCCAGTTGGGGCAGGAAAAGATTTGTGATAAATTTGAACAGGCTTCTCATGCTTTCGGGCCACCCCATTTCCTTTTGCCTAATGTTTTTCGCTTACCAACTGTCTTTGAAGAAATGCAATGCATAAATGTTGATTTGATCAATTACTTTAGATGATCGAGCCATTTTGGAACTGATTATCAGCAGGTAACTGGTGTTGGTTCAGTAGTGGAATTGTGTTGGTCCTGGTAGGTAGTGCAGGTTGGTGTTTCATGAATGGAGTAGAAAGTGCTGACTCACTCTTTTTGAAAAGCTCCACTTTAGTTTATCACATCTACCTTGCAGATCATAGAGCCTGAAACATTAGTGCATATCAATCACCTTATGACTGGTTTATTTGCTGTCACATATGATATATATGGTGTTGACTAAACTATTTGTACTTTTTAGCCACACAAACCTGTATGTAAATCCAGTTGTACATATGCATATATCCTGTTCTTGGTTGAACTGCACACCTCATAATTCAAATTATCAGGAAGACCATCCTTATCCATCTTGATCTCTTCATTCTACGTCTGTTGCGAGCAAACTTTCATGGAATATTAGGTTTTTCTCCACTCTAAATATGATGCTTCTTATCTCTATTTTGTCCAGTTTTAAAGATTTGATATCTTCTTGATCATCCTGCACCCCCCAATCATGTCCAGAAGCACTATAAGACACTCCTATTATTAGCATTTCAGTTTGATTATGAAGTTTGCTAAGTCTATCACCTCCACACAATTGTGAACTACAAAACACAAATATAGGTTTAGTGGAGTGTTACAGTCATTCTTCATGCCACTCAAATCAAATCCATTTGAGTGGATTCTATCTGTATCTCAGAATTTTCTCTAATCGATTGAGGATTAGCTCGCTGACTTTGATGTTAAGTTTGTACTTTAGTAGATTATACATTGGTTTGACTCGGATTAAGTACTGATTACGTATGTTATTGTCCTTTGACCATAACTTTCCCCCAAACAGTTTGTTCAGATGAACTTCAAATGAAATTGACATCATCCATCATAAGCTTTTGAAATGCTATTGGAGTATATGAACAAAGCCCCATTTATGATTATTTTGGATTTTTCCAGATTTTCAGATTATATTAATCCGTGAAATGTTATCCCACCAGATAGTGTGGATGGATTAGGTTTTTGGTTTCAAAAGTTCCCAACTAATAAGGTTATGTGAATTTCACTTTTCTATTGGAGAGTTGGTGTTGTTGGAAGTAATAAGTGTCAAACAGCGACAAACGTGACTCGTGGCCCCAAATTCCTTATGATAACTGAAAAAACCTCAAACTTGAAATAACCAAACTAAAGCCATGACCCCTGAAAGAACTAATCCGGGCTCATTAGAGACGCAAATGGAGAGGGACTCATTCGGGTACCATGTTAAACAGCGACAAGTGTAACCGGTGGATCATCTGTATATCGATACTTTCCTGACTTTACCACCTAAAAGGTGTTGGGTTTTAACCACAAAAGGTCTTGGTACAATTAAGAATGATCCACCAACTTATAAGTTTTATTTTATTTGTTACTTTTTCAATATGAGATCTCTCCTCTCCAACAATAAGGATTAAGAAGTGAGAAGAGGTATCGAAAAAGGTTCTTGATATATTTGTGTTGCCATTGGTGTATTCAAACATTATATGCTTGAAGCATTTGAGATTAAGCTATGCTAAATTTGGCAATTATAGCCAAATGCAGAACAAGAAGAAGGAGTTACCTGTCTTTTACCAATAGCCTGCTAAATATTTTGATGGTGATATTAATATTCTTAGCTTTGTCCTGGTTTTTTTTGTGCCTCAATTAAACTAAACTTCTAGCTTAGATGCTCTTAAGCTTCAATTGGTTTTCAACATTCCCCCTCCCGTTGCAGAACTTACAGATGTTTAAATGCAAAACCAAAAATCCAAAACCATCGGAAAAAA
Source organism: Fragaria x ananassa (assembly GCA_034370585.1). Taxonomy (NCBI): domain Eukaryota; kingdom Viridiplantae; phylum Streptophyta; class Magnoliopsida; order Rosales; family Rosaceae; genus Fragaria; species Fragaria x ananassa. The sequence continues at coordinate 6,871,678 of CP139753.1, forward strand.
CTAAGGGAATTCCTGAAGGGGGCTTGGTTTTTATCCCCCAATTTAAATGCATTACTGTTGTAATGGAGATATAGTTCCTCACCTGGAGGGACTTCCACTTTGGTCATTTTAATCACAAATAATTGATTCATAGAGGTACGCACTGTTTAAACTTTGAATCACGTCAACCAAAATTTTGGTTCTTGTATCCTAGCTTGAATCTGTCTTTCTTTCTGTAGCAACAATGGTAAATTTACCCAAGAATCCTACATGTACTCGAAGACGAGTCTCTATCAATTTGCATGCCGTCAAGTATGAACATGTAAATGTGCTAAGGGATAATCCATGTAAAATGTGTGGTACAGTTCACAGAGGGAGCATATTTACCTGTACAGTGTACATCAGTTGCTAAAAGAACAGAGAACCTCACAGACAAACCTAACAATTAGTTACAAGACATTATAGTGCGCATGCATGATTTATGTGCTAATATTCTTATTTTGCTAGGACCATCGAATATATCCCTTGAAAGTTTGGACTTTACTTGCTCAAGCTCCTTCAGCGGAAACATGTAAAACAAGCACAAACAAATGAAACAATGATGGTTTCTCAAATAAACAGCCACTTTCGGCTGAAAAATATCTGATGGAAAATAGTGGATGGTAAACATGCATGATAAAGGCCTTATATGAAGGCAGCTAAATGAGCTAAATTCTCAGAAGCCTCAAATTCACACACCTTCACATGAACGGTCTATGAGGAATCTATTTTTTAGTGTTCGTCTCAAGCTCCAGAAATCTGAAATGCATCCCTACATATCTATAGCAATCCCACTGACAAAGGGAGAACTGTTCATTTGACAGCTGCAGAAACAGAAACAAATAAAGAATTGAAACACATGGTGCTTTGAACTTGAAACAAAGTATTACTTACCATCATCAAAGTTCATAATGCAAGTAATTGTCCCCCACTAATCTGCACAAAGATAAAAATTACTATATAGCATTGCTAATTTGGTTTGTGGCAAAATAAAACTGCATATTTAAAACTAGACATTCATCATGAAAACTAGGCTGCTTATTGCCTAATTCTGGTGAGTGAATCAATGATGAAATGGAAGCTGGCATGGCCACCATTTGGGTTTTGAATTAATCCCTTTTGATTACTAGAATACTATCAGCAGTTGATTTCAACCACAAGCGAACTAAATTGCTTTACTTAATCACATAGTGGTTTGAATCTGATTAACGATTTAATGATTGTTTAGATGCTAAACATCAACCACTTCTTTAAATTAGTAGATGGGCACGATTTCATTGGTCACAGTGTCACACTCACAGTACTTCAGACACCTTCAAGATCTTTTTATAATTACCTCTCATGAGTGAGAGAAAAATGTGATTAATTAATTTGGCATATTTTGCATATGACATATAATCACCTTATTTAGTTTTCTTCTTCCAAAGAGACGATTTCATATTATGAAAGTAGTATAGCTTTAGTATTGCTTCGTTCTTGCGGACAAAACTAAGAGATAGAAACTAGAAAAGGAAACAGCATCTTACGCGCGCAATCTCCATTACAATTCAGGAGAATCAGCAGTAACCTGCGCTAACCAGAAGATAGAACTCTAAGTTATGTGGATGGAACTCGGAGCATTTCATAAGATTCTTATACCAATTGGACGACTAAGAAAAACACGAATATTTCTGTTAACCAACAACTGGAGCATTTTCAGAAATAAATTGACACTACTAGGAAAAAAGGCTTAAGAGACGAAATTTTTCAAATTCGTCGCTTAAGTAATAACTTAAGAGATGAAATTATTTTTCGTCTCTTAAGTGAGCACTTATGAGACGAAACTGGTTTCCTCTCTTAAGTTCTCACTTATGCGACGAATTTTTATTTCGTAGCATAAGTTCGTCACTTATGCGACGAATTTTTCAATTTCGTCGCATAGGTCATTTCGCCAAAAAAATTGAATTTTGAATCATTCCGCCAAAATTTTCCCTCCGCTTTTCTTCTTCTTCCTTCTTCTTCTTCTTCTTCTTCTTCTTCACCACCACACTTCTTCTTCTTCTTCTAAACCACCACCACCCTCCTCCGGTTCTTCTTCTTCTAAACTACCACCACTCCCCCCTCTTCTTCTTCTTCACCACCACCACCCCCCTCTTCTTCTTCTTCTTCTTCACCACCACCACCCCCCCCCCCTCCTCCGGTTCTTCTTCTTCTTCTTCTTCTTCTTCTTCTTCTTCTTCACCACCACCCCCCCCCCCTCCGGTTCTTCTTCTTCTTCTCTTCTTCTTCTTCTTCCTCCACCACCACCTCCTTCGGCGAGATCGATCCGGCAAAACAAAAAAACAAAATAAAACTAAAAAACAAAATAAAATAAAAACTGCAAAATAAAATAAAAACTGCAAAAAATGAAAATCAAATCAAATTAAATTAATTAATTTTTTTATATATTGAAAACACTTAAGTGACGAAATATTTCGTCGCTTAAGTTCGAAACGTTCGTCGCATAAGTCTATGCGACGAATCTTTTTTCATCTCTTAGGAGGCACTTATGCGACGAAATATTTGTTCGTCGCTTAAGTAGAGGAACCTAAGCGACGAAAATACATGTTTCGTCGCTTAGATACCTATGCGACACCACCTATGCGACGACTCTTAAGCGACGAAATTTTCGTCGCTTAAGTACTTATGCGACGAAATTTCACTCTTAAACGACGAAACCATTTCGTCACATAAGTCATAACTTCTAGTAGTGTGATCACTCTTGCAGTCTTGCTGTACCGCATAGAATGTCTAAATCAATAAATTCTTTCTGCAACATTGACTTGCAATAGTGTAAATCTTACCAAGAATATTGTTAGATGCTATTTGTGTGATGATTGATGAATATCGAGAGATAAGGGATTTAGATGATGAGTGATGTGTTTATTATGAGATGAATACTGAAAGTTTTGAATTCATTACCTCGTTCCCCCATACATTATGCGATGATTGATATGTTTGGTACAAACTCACGATTTAAGCTTCAGCTTATTACAGAAATGCTGTACGTTCTATATACAAACCATTTCACTTTCATCAGAAAAAGATTATAACTGGATAGTTACTATCTGATACCTGCACCAGGTACAATGATGGGGCTAAATTGAATTCATCCATGCTTTATGCTCAAGACTATTCCAAAATTGTGATGTGAAGAGGTTCAAAATCACGGAGCAATATATCGATAATCAATCCACCCAGCTATGTGATCGATAAATATTAAATCGTATTGCTTGTTGGAACTTGAGTGGTATTAATCTCATATTGAAGAAGCATATTAAATGTGTGAGTCTTTAAATAGAAACACTCAGGTGACTCATTAAATAGATGATAGGACTAATATGGGTTTAGTAGACTTTCTATTGGGGTTTTTAATAGAAATAAATATATATATATATATATATATATTTAATAAAAGTCAATGATTGGGTCTTAGGCTCTGTTAATTAAATCCGAATTTAATTTTTAGAAATTAATATCATTTAATTTAATTATTAATTCGGATAAATATCAAAAGACATAACTGTCCGAATAGTTACAACTGTTCGAGCAGCTGTGTCTGTCCGAACAGTTAGACCTGTTCGAATGGACTTTTATATAAGGACGAATTCTGTCGTTGTTTGGATCATCGAATCATTCTTCTTCCTCCTCTCTAAAACTATTTCTTCTGAAGCACAAAAGTAAATTCTTCAGGGTCAAGTTCTTGTGCAAGAACTTGAACTAGATAGTTGTATCCTCTAGATAGACGTCCGAATCTGCAGCACAAGCGGGGACGAATTTCTGTCATAGGTCACTGCAAGGCATGTCTCTACCTGATCAATCAAGTTAGTGTTATTCGTTTTATTTTGTTGTAATTTTTCCAAATTTGTTTTAATTTCGTTGTTATATATATATATATATATATATATATATATATATATATATATATATATATATATATACTGTTTGAACGGATATTGGATTGGTTTTAACATTGCTACGAATAAATGTTGGTCAATAGATGAATGCGGCTTTGCATCACTAGATTCGCTACTAACTATGTTAAGAGCGCTATATTAATCTTAATTATTTTTCGTTTTATTTAATACAAGGGTTAAAATACAACTTTTACGTCATAACCATTAATGAAATCGTAAAATACAAGAATCACATCGTGCCTAAACCCTATATTTTAAGAATATGTAAAATAATATCACGAGTAACTTGTAGATTCTAAAAAGCATTATTTAGCGAATAGTTTATCATTAGTTATATCATCTGTTTTACAATTTAACGACATATTGAATAGATAATGCTCAGGAGCTATATATTATCAAAAAAACTATTAGTCACCAGGTTATTTATGATCATCACTAACAAGTTTACCCTAAATTTTGTTTTCTTTTAACAAATAAGATGCCAATTCCATTATCCTTGATCCCTAAATGGCTCGTACGTAACACAAATTATATATGATATTCTACGAGAACTGTTTTCATGATTGGCAAACTGAATGAATGGGAATTGAAATCCAGTAAACTCTGTGTTGAAAATATTAATCACGAGGCTAATTCGTTGAAAAGATTAATCACGTGGCTAATTCGAATCGGTTCATTTAGTAGCAGCTAGAGAATGTTTAGACTAGTTATATAAGGGAAAGTGGTCCATTAACTCTTGCATTGTCATGATTGCAGCTTTCTCATGAAATCCATTAGCTTTAAATAGTTATTTGATTAAACTAACAATGTGGATCAACACTATACTAATAAAAATCTAGCGCCATTCACTTATGCTATGCTTAGCCAAACTAGTCATAGCCCATATAATGTGGAAATGACCTCATGACTACGTTATATTCAGAATGAGCTATAATTAGCGGATTTGTTGGTGATATACATAAAATTAAAGCGGGGCACCATGTAAACACGAGGGTGGTGGGTTTTGAAAAATTTACTTAGAAAGACAGATTTGCATATATATATATATATATATATATATATATATATATATATATATATATATATATATATATATATATAGACATTAAGTGTTGTAACGAATGTAAGAAAGAACACAGATTTACGTGGTTCACTATCGAGATCCCCAAATAGCTGGTACCCCCGGATGGCTGGTTCAAGGCATATACTAACATTGAGATATCAATTTCACATCAGGAATATAAGACATTGTTTGTGGGTTTATAAAGGTTTGAGTCACTTCATCTAATGTCAATTGGTTTTAGATGTGAATCTCATACTACTTTATCATGGTATTAGAGCGGGTCACTCATGTTCATGTGTGAAGTTCAATGACCACACGAACTCTACGTCACCCAAATGTTGTCCACGTGTTAGGCTTGAAATTTCATCACACGTGTGGGCGTGTGTTGAGATATCAATCCCACATCGGGAAGATGCGACCTTGCATATGAGTTTATAAGGGTTTAAGTCATTTCATCAATTACTAATTGGTGTTGGATGTGAACCTCACACTACTTTATAAACATGCCCGGTCCTGGCCCAGTGCGCTAGCACTGGGGCCCAAAGCTGAAGGGGCATTTTTTTTCCATTTGTTATATATATATATATAGGTGTAATTAATATAATAAAAATATAAAACCACAATTATACGGTTCCACGAAACCTGTTGTCGTTCAAGTACTCTATTCTCCTCATTCTTTGCGTCTTCTTTATTTCTCAAAGAAAAATCTTCTTTTTAGTCTCTTCTTCTCTCTCAAACTCTTAATCTTCTGATTCTTCTCCCAAATTCAAATACACATTGCAGCAATAAAGGAGCTCGATTGGAGATTGATGTTTTTCGGAACCAAATTTTTTTTGTCTGCTCTCTTTATAAATAACTCATGATCCTTAGAAATTTTTCATCCTCTCTCAATTTCACATCTCCTCTCACAATCCAGTTTTTAAAGACTGAAAATAAGGTTAATTACTATGAATATACATATTTGAATTCTTCTTTTTGGGTTGAAAAATGTTGCTTCGAATCTCCCTTCTTCTTTTTTTCCTTTCTGACATTACACTTGACTAGGTTTGGAACCTCGAAAAATTGTTTTTTTTTTAATTTTTTTTCAAAAAAAAAAAATGTTTATACGAGGGGGCACATTTTTTTCCCCACACTAGGCCTTGGATCCTTCAGGACCGACCCTGTTTATCAATAGCATAATTTTCCATATTAACAATCTTTAACAATTTTGTTTTAATAAAAGACCGGTGTGATTTCCCTCAAGCATTCATTAACGATACTGTTGAATATAAAAGAGGGGCGTGGAGCCTAAACTCATGATTACAATAAGCATTTAGAAGTCCAAAACTATTATCGAGAATTTCTACAAAATACATGTATTCTAACAAGCATTCGCTAGCATACTATTTTAATGATGACTCCATTTACTTTACCACAACGGTGACATAATGGTAATATATGGAAAAATCACTACTCTTATTATAATTGTTAAAAGAATTATTTTTAACATATTACAACAAATTGTTCAATTATTTTAACAATATGTATCTCTATATATAACTCTTAGAATTTGAGTTGCTTTTAAATGTAAAAAGCATGAAACTTATACTCACAAATCGTCTGATGAGCACATTTTGGATTGTCGCAAACTCAGAGAGAAAAGATTTTCTGAGTGTTAAGATTTTAGTTTCACAATGTAGATAATAATCAAATTAGAAAAAAAATTATCACGGATTATAATCATTAAAATGAGCATCTACTTGGAGTGATCTAACTCTTAAAAGTATAGATAACAAGTTCGTAAGGGAAAAAAAGCCCTGAATGCTATATGTCAATATTATTTCTGGTCGGCAAACAAACGAGTTTTGTATTTACTATTGATTAATTTGATTTAGTATGCTCGAAAACCACTTTTCTGACTATGGAACTTTGGTCCCATAATTCTTGTAGATGCCATTCCTATGGGATTAATAAACGTAGTGATCGAGTCTTAGTTGAAATGGACTGGATGAACATTTTCCACTTTCAAAATTTCGATCACTATAATGTTCTTTTCTCTCTATCTTTTTTCACAGTATGTTAGTAGAGGCTGAGACTTCTCTAGATCTCGGTCCCTACCTTGGAAGGTTTCAACAGCGAATCTCAAAAAAGTGTGCTGCGAAATCGAACCTCCTCTCCAATATATCCTCTCTATATAAAGAGAACCAAAGTAAAAGCTTTTCCTCACCTCCAACTCTCCAACTCACTTCTGTGTTGCTTTCTGTCTTATAAGAAATCAGGAATCACTAGCTAGCAAAGCTTTTCTCATCCTTTCACTTCTGTGATCAATACTCTCACTCGATCACTAGTATTGCTTCCGATCGAGGGATTGATCTAAAATGGATGAGAGAAGGGGATCGACAAAATCGAGCAAGGAGGCAGCTGAAAATCAGGAGAAATGGGTTTATGATTCTTCTGTGGATCATAAAGGAAATGTTCCTCTCCGAGCTTCAACTGGTGTTTGGAAAGCCTCTCTCTTTATTGTGGGTAAGGAGTTAAAACAATCTGGTTATTTCCTTGGGCTTCTTTTAGTTGCTGAGAAAGCTAGCTAAATAATTTCATGCATGCTGCTCTAATATTGCTCTTCTTGAGCTTATATAGTCATGCAGTTGAAGCATACATATTATTGGAAGGTGGAGTCATGCATCAATTATGTTCATGCAGCATTCATATATGCATTTACTCAACAACTATACCTCATGGATTACATGAACCCTAACTATGCATACGCAACTATGCATGCAAGCTTCTATCATCTTTCTCGGTATGCATGAGATTGATTGTTCTAAAAATTATATATCTTGGTGAAAGAATCAGTGCCCTCATCATCAGTAAGCGAGTTCATATGGGAGGAACCTGTCCAGCACTAATTTGCTTGTGAGATGATCGATCTATGCTCTATTCCCCCATTAAGAGAACCAACAAAGCTCACTCTACCTAGTGCTATATATTGTTCATGCTAGCTATAATATGTGTGTTTGTATGAGCGATAATATTCATTCAGTCATTGTTCTTAGAATATCAATTTTGGTACCGATACTTGTAAAATGATAACAAAATATGTCGCGTTTGTGTTTTTATTCTTCTTATCTGGTTACCAAGTATGAAATTTGGTGGCGAAAGAAGATCAGACAAGTGGATAGGTGAAGGGCCGTGATTTAGACGTAGCTAACTAGGTCATATAATTGATTCCTAATTTTGTGGTGGCCGGCCTGTATCTGTGACATCAGTTTCCATAGTTGTTCCGAAGCGATTGCATACGAAACATGATAATCTTGATCATATATTTTCTTTTTTTGAACGAAGCACTATGGCACTATTACAGGTAAAGCACAATATGCACTATCTTTCTTCATTTCCAGCAGTATTTCATTGGTTGGATTTCTTCGGCCTAAAAGATTGAATGACATACCCACCTGGCTTTGCCTTTTGAGTTATATACTGATCGATCTTCTACTATACAGTTTTTAACTAATTGATTTTTGATCTTATTATTTGTGCAGCAATTGAGTTTAGTGAGAGGCTGAGTTACTTTGGAATAGCAACCAGTTTAATTATTTACCTCACCAAAGTAATTCACGAAGACCTCAAGAGTGCAGCAAAGAGTGTCAACTACTGGTCTGGTGTGACAACATTGATTCCACTCTTTGGAGGCTTCATAGCTGATGCTTATTTGGGTCGCTTCTCAACTGTTCTGGTCTCATCCATCATTTACCTCCTGGTAATAACTAAATTCATTGCCCATTTTAAGACAAATAATTAACAGGCATCTAGGGCAATACGTTCACAAAGAGAATTACAATTTCAAGCTGTTGAATTCAAGGAATTGTATGTGCAATCATTATACATTGTGTTTCTACTACATTTCTAGCATCTGCGATCATTCTACAGACAATGAAGTCAGATAAGGAATTTGAAGTTTTCAACCTGAGCTCAAACAAATATGTTAATTAACACTTACAATTAAGGATCCAAAAAATACTAGAATATAATTTTCACTAGTGTCATGGCTAGATTACATTATCCCTGATCGGTTATTGATTTCTTATGTAACACAGGGTTTGATTCTTCTAACCATGTCCTGGTTTGTACCAAGCCTAAAGCCTTGTGGCACACAACCATGTCTTGAACCAAGAAAAATCCATGAAGTGGTATTCTTTCTAGCCATATACATGATTTCCATAGGAACTGGAGGCCATAAACCATCTTTGGAGAGCTTTGGAGCTGACCAATTCGATGATGATCACAGTGAAGAAAGAAAGCAAAAGATGTCATACTTCAATTGGTGGAACTTTGGACTTTGCTGTGGTCTTTTACTTGGGGTGACTCTGGTTGTCTACGTACAAGACCATGTCAGTTGGGGTATTGCAGATATAGTTCTCACGGCAGTCATGGCTACCTCACTGGTTATCTTCATTGTTGGCCGGCCGTATTACCGTTATCAAAGACCGACAGGGAGCCCCTTGACACCAATGCTGCAGGTTCTTGTAGCAGCCATTTCAAAGAGAAAGCTGCCATACCCTTCTGATACTGCTCAATTATATGAAATTTCCCAGTCTGAGAAGGTCCATGGGAGGCTTTTGTGCCACACCAACAAGCTCAAGTAAGTGAAATGCTACATCTTTTGTTACCTGATTAGCATTTTTCATATAAGTTAAGCTGTGCCAAACTGACCCTAGATAAAAAACGTTTTGATAGTTTGATACTTTTGATGCCAGACTGATTGGTGAAAGATTCTTACTATCTAATGAGAATAGTTTGATTATTAACTTTCTAATGATGTTATGTGAATTAGATTTCTTGACAAGGCTGCCATCGTAAGCAGAGAAGGTTCAGCTGAGAAGCAAAATCCTTGGACTCTTGCAACTGTGACAAAGGTCGAGGAGATGAAACTAGTCCTTAACATTATCCCCATTTGGCTAGCCACCCTACCATTTGGAATTTGTGTAGCACAAGCCTCCACATTCTTCATCAAACAAGGTGTGGCCATGAACCGAAGCATCAGCAACAGTTTCGAGCTCCCCCCTGCCTCAATCTACTCTCTCGCAGCCATCGGAATGATCATATCCGTCACGTTCTACGAGAAAATCCTAGTCCCTGTAATGCGGAGAACAACGGGAAATGAGAGGGGGATCAACATCCTCCAGAGAATCGGAATCGGAATGCTCTTTTTAATTGGCACAATGGTAGCAGCTGCCTTGGTGGAGAAGAAAAGACTAGGGATTGTCGAGAAAGACCCTTTAAAGGGATCACATTCCATGAGTGTGTTCTGGTTAGCACCACAGTTTGTGATCATTGGATTTGGAGATGGGTTTACTCTTGTGGGTCTGCAAGAGTATTTCTACGACCAAGTCCCGGACTCCATGAGAAGCTTAGGAATTGCGTTTTACCTAAGTGTAATTGGAGCTGGGAATTTTCTTAGTAGCCTCTTGATCACGGCCATTGATCACATCACTGAGAAGAGAGGGAAGAGTTGGTTTGGTAAGGATTTGAATAGTAGTCGTTTGGACAAGTTTTACTGGCTCTTGGCTTGTATGACTGCAGCAAATTGGTGCGTCTATGTCTTCCTGGCTCGGCGTTACTCTTACAAGAATGTGCAGAAGGTAGCTGTGGCTGATTGCTATGACGGTGAAGTGGAAAATGGAGGTTCATTGGCATAATTAGATACTGTAGGGTTGATATATGCAGTGTGTCTAAAGAACAATGTAACTATTCAAATTGATTTGAAAAGAATCCTATTTCTTAATGAATGCAATGTAATCCACTTTACCGACAATACTACGGTAATAAAAAATGAAATCGTTATGCAATCTTTAACATTTTCTCACTTAACTCAATTCACATAGATAAATTTTATATAAATCGCATACCTACTGCTGTGTAATTTCTAAGTCATTAACCTTACCTATGCCCTATGGTACTACCTCAAATGTTTATATTACATCCAATAGTAATCCCATTTTCTTTTGTTTTGTCATCTTACTATTTCATTAAGGGTCCTTTACCAAGTTATAAATAAAAGCGACAACCTAATGATGATAGAAAAAGGTCCCTAAATAATCTATAGCATTAGAGTGACAAAATTTGATGCCTTCTTTACAACGATTGAATATAGAACTCGATGCCATCTCTATGATAGCAACAAATGAACTTGAAAGCACTATGGAAAGTGTTCTTCCCCATATTCTCTCTTAATTCTATACAAATTATCCTATTCAAGAATAAATGGACCACAACAACAAATCTTGAGGCTCGATTTGGTCTATTTCTTCATTATATGATAAAGCCTACGTTCCTTTTATACTTTGATTATTGCTTCTTAGACATGAAGTGATTCGAAATGTTTGATTGATGCTATCAAATCTCCCTCCAATTGCAACATCTAGAGCATTTACCCTATAGTTGCAAAGATCAAGAACTCTCCCTCTTTCCGGCAACGTTTTGTTTTGTCTTGGATCTCAAGGAAAGCAAATTCGGGGGCGGATCACCTTGCCTCGCTTACGGTGCAGAGAATGTGCCAGGACGTCTAGATTGACTGTCCCCCATCCTCCCTTGTTGGTATTCTCTCGAGAGATGGGTTGTCTTTCCCTCCATCTTCATGATTCCCTTTTGGTAGTGCTTTGGCCACGATCCTCAGCGTGTGGAGCCGAGGTGAATAGCGAACAAAGAGAATGGGGGAGTGTTGCTGGCGTGCCACCTCGCGGACAAGGAAAGGTCTTGACTGCGTGCGCTTGACTTCTTGATCAGGCGGAAGGAGTTCCAGGTGCCACCTCAGATGAGGAATTTACGAGCACAAGGCGGTCGATACTCACGGCGGCGTGAGCAGAGCAACTATAGGGAAGATTCCAAGGAATCAGGATGAGTCCGAAGGGCTCTGAAGAATTCTAGGCGGCGGTGCGCTTAGAATCGGGATGTTGAGAGAGCTCACTTCAACGGGGAAGCGAAAACAAAGCTCCTGGAAGCGTTGGAAATTCAACTAGGTCGAGAGTTTCAACAAGGTTGAAGGTTGTTTGTTCTGTTGTTTTGATTGAGTTGTGGGAGAGAGTTTGTTGTCATTGTAGAGAGCCTTCGAGCCTTTATATAGTGAGAGCCGTTTCTGCCGCGAAAGAAAGACAATCAGAAGCGTGTTGGACTCTGCAACGTGAAGCATAAGGACATTATTCCTCCCATGCAGACCAATCCTTATGTGACTGTTAGTACATAGCTAAAATATTTGGCTGAGCCGAGAATAAGGCCCAATTACCCGGTCACCGAAGATCATTCCAGACAAGATAAGCCCATCACGGATATCCAAGGAGTGAAGGGCCGGTAACAAACCGCTTGCCAAAATCACTCTAGCGGCAAAACACCCCCAAAGGGGGAGACACCACAAAGACTAGAAAAGTAGTCCCACATTGGAGACTAAGGCCAAAGTACCCAACCTTGGCCTATAAAACAAGCACAAGCTACCATAAAAGGTACACACTTCTCTCTCTCACACTCCTCTACCTTGCAAGTGCTCAAAGCTAACTTAAGCATCGGACAGTCGAAGACTGGGCCACCCCAGTCCCGACTACTTGACGCTGTCACTTGTGTAGGTTCCGAGTACAAGACCAAGGAATTCTACCTCGCTCCGACTCGCAACTCATTCCCGGCTCAGGACGAAGCAGGTAGAAACAATTTGCGCTAGAAGGAGGGTCCCTATCTTGTGGAACTCCCATTTGACTCGGCACCATGGTGGAAATCATTGATGACCCTACGGGCACTCAAGCAGAGGAGGAACTTTTCCAACCCGGCGACACATCCCTTCTCCAAAGCAGCGATGCAGCCCCCATTAGCCATCCCAACCCCGCCACAGCCCTTGAAATCCTCAAGCGAGACTTCCATTCGTTCCGCGAGCAAGTGACGAAAGCGAATGCAGAAGCTGAAGCGTACCGGGTACGCATCGCTGAGTTGGAGAAAGAGCAATTCTTGCTCCGCGCCACGTTAGAGCATCGTAACGTGTACAACGACAGCCTGGACCGCGCGGCGCAAGTTGCCGGAACCCCGGACGCCCTTCCTAGTCAAGGCCAGACTGGTTCCATGCTCCCGGGAGGGCCTAGCCAGATCATATACGTATCTCATCCCCTTACCCACCCCTCATTTCCACTACCAGCCCCCCAACCATCTCCAATCCCCAATGACTCCCCCCCTGCCACATCAGCCTAATCCATCTGCCCAGCCTATCTCCACTTCAACCACCGCTAACTCCCCTAACCCACCTCTCGACATGCCAACCCGCCTACTGCTCCAACTCAGCCAAACAGTCACGCAGTTAGCCTCGCGGATTGAAGGCGTCGAGAGTCGCGGGGCCCAACGACCCTTGTTCTCTGGCTATGGACATCGTCCAAGCCCCTTCACACCCCGAGTGCAGATGGATAAGCAGCCTCTGGGAACCAAGCCATTCAAGATGGACAAATATAAAGGCAAAGGGGACCCTCATCTCCACCTCAAGACATTCTTCTCACTTTGTAGCTCCGCTGGCTATAGTGACGCAATAGCCTGCCACGCCTTCCAAGAGACCCTCTCTGACGAGGCTCTCAATTGGTTCCTCAATCTGCCGCCCAACTCCATTGACAACTTCGACCAACTCTCGGAATGCTTCCTCAGCCGTTTCATGCTACACACCAGCATTTATCGCAGTGTAGATGCCTTGTTCCACATCAAGCAGAAAGACGGCGAGGGCCTCCATGAACTGCTGTCCCGATGGCAATCTGCCACAACGAGATGCCACAACTTGGAACCTCGTGTGGTGGAGCAAGCTTTCCGTCAGACCCTACTCCCTGGCAATTTCCTAATGGAGATCAATAGGAACTCTCCAGGATCCTACGATGCCTTGATAGACCTGGCTATGCAGTGGGCCCGCGCTGAATTCGCCACTTTCGGCCGTTCCGCTCCCGCCACGTTAGCACTTCCCGCCCCGCCACCAGATGAGCACTTTGACCGTCGGCAAGATAAAGGGCAGTCACGTGGATCCTCCCGAGACCAGGGACGCGGCTCCGATCGTCGCCATGGGGGACAGAGAAACCGCAACCACCCATGCAAAAGGGACCAGAGCCCTCCACAACAGCGCCGTTCCGCCCTGCCACCTCATTACGAGGTCCACACTACCCTGACCACCACATATGAGGACATATGGGCCAGGCACAAAGATCTCATTCCCCACCTCCTAAAAGCAGGTATCCAAAAAAGCCCCGGCGAACAACCGACAACAGGTACTGTGCCTATCATGATGATAACGGCCACACAACAGAGCAGTGTCATGGCCTCCGCAATGCAATCGAGCATTTGGTACAGAATGGGCAACTCCACCAATATTGTGCTCTTGCCACAGGCGCTAACGCCATTGAAATACATGGCCAGATCCTAACCCTGCATGGTGGAGCCCCACGGTTCCCCCCACGCAAGCCTTCTATAAAACGGTAATACACGACACCCTCAGAAATCCTAGACATCCAACGCGGTGTCACGATCACCCCAACAGCGTGGGATCAAGTGACATTTCACAGCGATGAGGATACCATAAAATGCCACCACTGTGAACCATTCATAATCAATGTGCAGGTGGATCATTACAGGTGCCACAGAGCTTTAGTGGACACAGGGGCCGCCGTAAGCGTCATGTTTTCTGATTGCTACAAAAGACTCCACTGAGACCGAACTAAGCTGTACAATAACCATGACCCTCTTGTCAGCTTCTCTGGCGAGACAGTGCAACCGTTAGGCTCAGACCGCCTAACCGTGTTAGTGGGAACAACTCCTTGCCGCTCTTTCATTACGGCCCGCTTCCTCATTGTCGATTGCCCCTCATCCTATAATCTCATCTTAGGCCGGGACATCCTCTGGGGACTGCAGTGCTTCATAGCAGGCCACATGCTTCTTATGAAAATCCCTACCCCAGGCGGCACCCTGACAATCCAAGGGGATCGGGCAGCCATTGAGAATTGTCATCTCAACGCCATCCAACAGAGACAAGGAGCCTATGAGATGTTCCCTCTCAGCCCCTTGGAGCCCATAAATGACCCACGGGACGACCCAGAGAGGAGAGGGAAAGAGAGCCCCGCGACCTAGTCCTACAACAAAAACCTCGTCCCCCACCCCTGGAACACTCACCACCAATTTTAACCTTGGCTTTCAAAAGCCGTTGTATATGCACTATAGCCCAGTAGCGGCTCCAACATTGTACACTTCGCCCGCTAGCGGCTAAATTTAAGTGCAATGAAGTCTTTTGTCACTCCAACATGCTACACTTCGCCCCCACAACGTAGGGCCACAAACATACAAAAGTAAACAACAGTCAGACAAACACAAAGGCTACACATAACGCCAAAACATCAACCTGGACTCCCAGGCAAATTAGTATAAACTAATTACAATGGCTAACCACGCCACTTACATTATTCAAATCCACAGTCAGTCCTACAACTTTCAAAATGCCCAAGTACATTTCACTCTCCCCCAGCGGATGAGTCGCCAGATTTGTTAACACTCCCCTTCGACCCGCCACTACGGCCACGAACCTGGCTCACATTCCCCACCATCCTCTGTCCAACCAGCTGCCTCGACTGGTCCGGGACAAAAAGGAAGGCCTCACAGCTGCGGCAGGGCGCATAAGTGAACTGCCAGGAACTCCCTCAGGACCAAAGCGCCCCCTCACTGGAGCCTTCTAAGCTTCAAGGCCCGCACGTGCCAACAACCCCGTAGCCCGAGGATCGCGAGACGGGACGGCAGAAGAAGCCACCTGCGACGCCACTACTTGGGTAGGTATAGACCCCTCGGGGATGGTGGCTCTTACAGATGACGCAGTCCCAATTGTAAGAGGTCGCGGGTCGCCCGCAGCTGGCATCCCCTTCTGTCCAGCAGACGTTACACGCCACGCCTCATGCTGTTTCGCCAGAGACCGCGAGATCTCAGCTTGCTTCCTCTGTTCAGGCGTCATTTGTTCCCACACCCCCTTGGCAGCATTCTTCTCTGCGTACCACTTGCGCATGGCAGCCTCGTCAATCCTAGTCGGCTCAAGTCATATTGCCCTTTATTATATGCACCCTTCAGCTGCTGTTTATACGCTTCGCCCTCCCGGAATAGCCTCAGCCCTGCCGCGGCAGCCCGCTCACACTTTGCCTTCCAGGACACCTCCAGCTCTGCAAGTCCCTGCGTCAGCTTCTCCCCCTCAGCTTCCAAAGACGCTACCTTAGTAGCCGCCACTTCCCCAGCCACCACCTGTTCATCCTTCCTCCTTATATCTTCTTTCAGCTCCGCCACCTGGGCCTGAAAGACAGCAGCGTTCTGCTCCGCCTGCACTAGCTGCTCCTAAAGGCCCCGATTACATTCCTCAGCCTCCCTCAACTGCTGACTCTTCGCCTCAGCATCGCCCTGCCAATGGGAAGCCGCTCGCTCGCTCGCAGCATACATCAACAATGTAGCCTGCAGTCACACAACAACGCATAAACCCCAAGCTCAAAGTAGTGGAACACAAAAGCGTGCAGACACGTACCCGAGTCAATTTCTCCTTAGCGAGAGCCATGCCCGCCGGCAGATCCACCTCCTCCAACACGTGCATATCGCGAGCGCGGTGACGCATGTCATATGTCATTTGAGCTAAGTATGGTTGCGCGTCCCCTGTCCCTTTTAAGGCTTGGGAAACCTCAGCTAAGCTTGCCGATCCCCCGGACTGACTGTCCCTCCGCAACCTCTTAGACTGGCCCTGGCGAGCCGGCTCCGCTCTCCCCTTCCTCTTCCGAGTCCGAGCCGCACCAGCCTCTTCCTCACGGTCCGCAACCTCCTCCGTGACAGGTTCTTCCCCCTACGCCTCGTCAGATTCACCCTCGTGATCACCCTCTACTTGCGCCTCCTCCAACTCCACCTCTTAGAAGCCTAAACCCATCGCTTCCCCCACCAGTGGAGGCACATAGGCGTAATCCTCATCTGTCAGGTTCAACCTAAAAAAATCTTCACAATCACCCAGCTCTACCTCCCTTCCCTCCCCCGTCTCCAAGTTAATGTCATACTGCTTGGCATGGTCAGCCTCAGCTAGCAGCCCATCCAGCACGTCCTCGTCCGACACCTTGTCGTAAGGACCTTCCTTCTTCCGTGAACTCCCGTCGCGTGGCATTGTCACTGCAACAAACAAACAACAGTCAGGCAATGACTCGCAAGCCTAAATCAGAGAAAGCAACCACTAAAATACAGACCCAGAACCCGGGCATAGCCGAAGTGGTTGTATATGCCAAGGCGGCATATCCGATACGAGCTCCTACATTCAAATGCCCATATCACCCGGCGAATCTGCCGCTCCATCAGCTCAGTGAGATTATACTCTTGCGACACTGTACAAAACTAGTTGTCAACAGTGACAGAGCAGACAAAAAAAAAACAAAAAAAAAACACAAGGCACAAGAGCACGGTACCTATTTTCTGGAAACTTCTCGGGACCCGGAAAGGATTCCCGTGCCACTTCTGCCACTGCCCCCCAACAAGAAAACACTTGCGCCTCCAAGTCTCACTTGTTGAGGTGGGCAAGTCTTCCACCAGGACCTTAAACTTCCCACGTGACTTCATCATCACGCAGCCCCGGCTGCCCTTTTTCGCGCACCACCCCATGTGCCAGCACGCGTTGAACTCTTCACAATTTGGGAACTCCTGCTTCAGCAGGCGAAATAACACGCCTGTTCCCAAAATCTGCTTCAGCATGTTCGGGGTAACTTGCCCCGGGGCGACATGCAGACACGCCAAGGTGTACTGCACAAACGGGGGTAGCGGGAACATCAACCCGCATCTCAGTTGGTACTCGTATACCAACGTAAAGTTACCCGGGGAGTCCCAAAACTTCACCCCCCCCCTACCAAGCGGCCGTAACAAAACCTCCTCTGAAATACTACAATTCTGCCGAAGCGCTTCAAGCTCTGACGATGTCATACTCTCGCCAGGAGGTTCCCAAAACGAATCATCCACCTCTCGAGATCTCGCCATGATATATTCCTCTACCTCCTGCAAGAGAAGGTTACACGAGGACACATGAGACCCGGCATCCTTCACATGAATGTTTTCCCCCAAGTCAAGGGCAGTCTCTGCCATAAGATTATCCAAGCCCTCCTTCATCCGGTGCAAAGTGTCCGAATCCGAACTAGACGAACTAGAGACCACCACAATCTCTTCGCTGGACACCCACACCGGATCTGCCATACCCCGCTACCTTAACCCTAACCAGCCCGACAAAAAATCTCTCACCCTAGAATTCCTACCAACATCACAAACATGTGAACAATCCCACTCACCCCAGATAACCCAAAACAACAACACCATCACATACAAAAATCCAAAGACAAAGAAGGCAACAAATTCATACCTTGAAACAGCAGATTTGCGTAGTGGCAGTGAAGCTGGTTGCAAACAGCCGAGCGCTCGCACCCTCTCGATCGAGGATGAAATTGGACGTTTCCCAGTCTGAAGTTTATAGAATTACCGAAACCCTAAAACGTAAAATGCGGCTCACCCAGTTTTCGGTTTCGAAATCACGCACTCCCCCCTCCAGTTCTCCCCAACCCTATATATAGACATTTCCCCAGACCCCACAAACCTCTACGGACAAGGCAACACCACGTCGCCCTCGTTTGTCGCAAAAAAAAAAAGAAAAAAAAGGGGGGACGCTAAGACATCCCGCCACGCCGCTAGAGTCTCGCCATCTTGCGCGGACTTACTCGCTCAGCATCGGCCCGCCACTCGAGAGTCTTGCCAACTAGCACGGACTGACTCGCCCATCAACGGCCCGCCACGCCGCGAGAGTCTCGCTATCTCGCGCGGACTTACTCTCTCAGCAACGGCACGCCGCTCGAGAGCCTCGCCAACTAGCACGGACTGACTAGCCCATCAACGGCCCGCCACACCGCGAGAGTCTCGCCATCTCGCGCGGACTTACTCGCTCAGCATCGGCCTGCCACTCGAGAGTCTCGCCAACTAGCGCGGACTGACTCGCCCATCAACGGCCCGCCACGCCGCGAGAGTCTCGCCATCTCGAGCGGACTTACTCTCTCAGCAACGGCCCGCCGCTCGAGATTCTCACCAACTAGCGCGGACTGACTCGCCCATCAACGGCCCGCCACACCGCGAGAGTCTCGTCATCTAGCGCGGACTTACTCGCCCAGCATCGACCTGCCGCTCGAGAGTCTCGCCAACTAGCGCAGACTGACTCGTCCATCAGTGAGAGTCTAGCCAACTAGCGCGGACTAACTTGCCCATCAGCGAACTTACTCAAATGCGCGCACTACATCGCCCCATAGCGGCACGCAACGCCAATAGCGCGTTTCCTCTCGCCAACTAAACTCGGAACTTCACCCTCGTCACCTCGTGACCCTCGCGTGGGGACTTGGGGACTTGGCACCATGCCTCCAGCACCCGGGTAAAACTTATTCTCGGCATCTATAAAATAACTGCCCACCCAAGAGCTCTCTCGGACTGGGGACTTGTTAGTACATAGCCAAAATACTTGGTTGAGCCGAGAATAATGCCCAATTACCCGGTCACCGAAGATCATTCCAGACAAGATAAGCCCCTCACGGATATCCAAGGAGTGAAGGGCCGGTAACAAACCGCTTGCCAAAATCACCCTAGCGGCAAAACACCCCCAAAGGGGGAGACACCACAAAGACTAGCAAGTAGTCCCACATTGAAGACTAAGGCCACAGTGTCCAACCTTGGCCTATAAAACAAGCACAAGCTACCATAAAAGGTACACACTTCTCTCTCTCACACTCCTCTACCTTGCAAGTGCTCAAAGCTAACTTAAGCATCGGAGAGTCGAAAACTGGGCCACCCCAGTCCCGACTACTTGACACTGTCACTTGTGCAGGTTCCGAGTACAAGACCAAGGAATTCTACCTCGCTCCGACTCGCGACTCCTTCCCGGCTCGGGACGAAGCAGGTAGAAACAGTGACACATATCCAATTCGCACAGTCCGCATAGGATAAGGTCTGGACTCTCATGCGAAGTGGAATTAAAAGTAATCCTTATCCCGCGGGGTATCACAGTCCATGTACAAAACTAACTCGCTCGAACCGCGGACTCTGTAGCTCACTTCCACCTCGCGGGCTATTGCAGCTCGCGGGCCAAAAAAGAAGACTTTTTTTTAATTAATAAGGGTCACAGGGATTTGCCCAAAGCGTGTCAAAGACTGTAAAAAATCCAAAACGATTATAAGCATTCGCGCGGACTGTGTGAATTTACCTCGCGAACCAGCGAATCAGTTCGCCAGCGCCTAGATGTATTCCGCCTCGCCTAAGCGAAGTGAACAAGTAAGTCATTCTGGGCGAAGGCATTCCGCGCGAACTGTGTATGTTCCGCGTGAAGCGCGCGAGATCGACACTCCGCGCGAAGTTATTCCGCGCGCGAGATTCGTTAGTCCGCGCGGAGTTTTTCCACGAACGGACTTTGCAATCATCTCGCGTGGTCTTGCTGGCGGGCCATTATTATAAACTTTAAATAACTTGGGCTCGCCGGCTGACATAGACCAAGAATTTAATTAATATTCACATAGACAATTATTGTCCAGTAAAATATCAATTTGGGCGTAAACAGATAGCTTCAGCTAACTGGAATTTTCTATTGCTACTCTCTATCTATTGGATTTCGGCTTTTTCTTTATCATGCAAATGTTCAATAGTTCAGCAGTCCTTATTATACATTTAAAAAGTATAACACAATGTACAATTTGAGATTGTTGGGAAACAGAACATTACCTACGTATATTCACTACAAAAATTCAGGGCTTTTACCGTCTAAAATTTACGGCGTGCATTTATAGCATGCCGTAAATATAATGTTACGTAGAGTTATTTACAGCGTGCTTTGTAAGTGCACCGTAAATGAGATTGTGTCTTAAGTTATTTACGGCTTGCAAATTTGTATTACTGTTTTTCTTTACGTATTTGGTTTTTTTTATTTCTCTAGTCTTGCTTGACAATAACTATGAAAATCTTGTTTGCAGATTTTGTCTGACTCTGGGGTGTGTCCCTTGTTCTTCTTTGGCCATGTGCCTTGTTTATTAGACCAGCGTTTCGTCCAACAACAAAAAAGTGAGTGCAACAACCTCACAAAATCCATCACTACCATTTCAATTTCATTTCCATATTCCATATCCACAATAGTCTAATTTCTCAAAGAAAATCGACAAGTGATTTTATATATCTACAAACTCCTCATGATACCAAATGTACCCACCGAGCCACACTCGGCACGCCTTGATTAACCGCAAATGTCATGTAATAGCCCGGCGGAGCCACCATCCCGTTCGGCGGCGCAACACAACTGATCTTGTAGCGTCCGTCGCCGTCCGCCACCGAGGGCGTAACGGGTAACTTGACCTGACGTTGACCTTGCGAAAAAGAATGTGTGGCAAAGGGTGCACTCCCCAAATTAACCTCCACAATTCCCACCACCGATAGTGGCACCGACACCAACACATCAAAACGCTCGCCGTAACGTACCGTCTCCGGAACTTCCTCGATCACGGGCCGGAGGTTGGCCCGGTCCGGACCCAAGTACTCCGGGGAAAAAGCCTCGAGTCTCAACTCGGTCGGAAACTCAGCATTAAACTTGTAGAAGTAATGAGGATTACTTCCCGCGATTAAAACCCGCCCGTCCGGTAACAAGTTCGCCGTGGAGTGATACATTCTCGGCACCGTTCCCGGGTTCAACGTCATGAACCGCAACCCGACCGGCTGATCTGGTCGGTAAAGAAGCGGGTACAAACACGGGTCCGAAGCTAGCTCAAACCCCTGGGTCCCAGCCTGAGCTCCGTTGATCACCAAAACCTCACCCGTCGGAAGCATCACCATGTCCCCCATGATCCGCCCGAACGGCATGTCCTCCATCTCCCAAACCGGGTCGGGCGAAGTGGCAACGATCCGGCCGCAGCTGCCGTGGGCCGGAGTCTCGGTGTTCTTCTGTATAAACGCGCCGTACTGGGCCCCACCGCAGACGACGATCACGGCCGTGGAGTAGTCCCCCTCAAGCGCCAGCATTGCCGAAGAACCCGCTGAGGGGTAGTTACGGGGCCCGCCATCCAACGGTGGATATTCTCTGGCGACTTTATCGGTGACGTGATTGTACGATACGGCTTTGTTGTTGGCGAAGATGAAGAGATGGCCGTTAGGGAGGAGATGGACGTAAGGGTATAAGTTGTCCATCTGGGTATCCTCCACGTCAGCAAGAAACTTCAGCTCGACGACGCCGTTTCGCGGCGGGTAATACTCCACCGTGTTGGCGCCTCTGCCGCCGACGATGATGACTGACCCGTCGGGGAGGATCTGATTGGTGGCGTACCACCTCCCGTCGGTGAGCTCCACGTCATCGAGCTCGACCCAGTCGCAGGAGCCGGCGGCGTCGCAGGGGTGGAGCTTGCGGATTTTGCGGACTCCGTCGAGGTCGCCGCCGGTTTGGAGGAGAGTGCCGTCGGGAAGGAACTGGCCGGAGGAGCACCAGGTGTCGGTGAGGATCATGAGGGGGCGGATTTGGTTGGTGTTGGGGTCGAACTGGACGGAGTGGGCGTAGCAGTCGTGTTTGAGGACGGCGTCGTTTGGGTCGTTGCGGCAGTGGCCGCGGCGGAGCATTTTGCGGGAGGGGCCGATGTTGGTGCGGTCAAGGAGGACGACGGTGTTGAAGCGGGTGACGGCGGTGTGCATGGAGGCGATGCCGGCGTCTGCGACGAGGAGGTCCCACGTGCCGGGGAGGTCGGAATGCGAGAAGGGAGGCCATGGTGGATGACAGGGAGAAAAGGGCGTGTTACTGGTGTGAGGTCGAAGCTTCTACTTAAAGAAATTGAAGGTAAGGATTTACTATAGGAAAGTGTAGAAGACGACGAACAACAAGTGCGTCAATGCGATCCTTTTGATCGGGGTTCCGACTTGTAACTGCTACAAACAGACGAGTGTGACGGTAGGAAACTAAGCAATGTACGTTATAGTTTTCTAGTTGGGTGAGGTGTTGAATTTCATTATTTCAAACTCTAGAAAGCTGGTGATGTGAAGACTGATAAATCAAAATTATTACCTAAACTATTTAAGATATCATTACGCGTAATATTCGAAAATACAGCACTGAAACTTCTAACCCGATCAATATGGTTCACAAAATAAACTAATCTGACTACTGTTGACTCCAAAGCTAGATTTAACGAGAGCAAGAACACGCTCTAGTGATTGAAGAACATTTTAAGATCAGCCCACAAGGGACCGCCACGTGGCAAGTGTCTTGGCGTTATTTGCCTATTTCCGTTTCCAGTCTTGTTTGTTTCTTCTGTTGTCTTATGACGATGACCTTAATATGTCATGTTTTAAACACTGTGATGTTAACGGGAACATAGAGAGAGTAATAGTAATTAGCATACGTAATTAAGCAGTAAACTCTGTTTTGATTGGATTAATCATTTCATCTGGATTTGCTGTATGTGCCAATTCTGCCGGTGACAAATCCATAATAATTGTGAACCCACCGAACCATCAGAACTTCAAAAGAAACCTTAGGGACGACGATGGGGTTTCTTAAAATATGATGAACTTTTCAAAGGAGAGGGACATATCACCAGTCAAATGAATAATAACAATAATACACGACAAGAAAGGCTGCATTATAATATTTTGGCATAGGGTAGTTCATTTACATAAGTTTGCTCAAATTAAAATCATGGATTAATTATAAAACATCGTCTAAATTATGATGTAATTTTCATTTTTATATCTAACTATCAAAAATTTGTATTTTCATACCCGAAATTTTATTTCGTTAGCATTTTGATACCTTAACCGCTAACACCGTTAAATTTTAAAGGCATTTTTGTCATTTCATATTTTATATAAACATGGTATATTTAACCTAAAAAAGATTAAACATGTTTATATAAAATTTGATAAAATTTTCTCGATATAATTTATTTTAATTATATATTGTAATTTATTTTATTTTGTTTTGTTTAACATGTAACTCTAAAAATACATATACATACAAGAGTTCTACTAACTTTTATCAATATTGTTGTAAAAATAAATATTTAATTTTGGAGTTTTTTTTTTGAATATTTTTGCTAAAGTAAATTGTTTTCTTTGTATTTGATAACCTCAAAAAATAAATTATTTTGTTTAAAGTAAATGTAAAAAATAATATATTTATTGAAATGATGAAAATACCCTTAAAATTTAACGGCGTTAGAAACTTCAAGTATGAAAATGTAAGTTTTTTATAGTTATGTATGAAAATAAAAATAACATCATAGTTTAGGTGGTGTTTTGTAATTAATTATAAAACTATTTAAAGGGCATTATATATCTTTCAATAATTAGAGCTACATGATCGAAAAATGTTAGGTGTTTATCCTTTCTCCAATGAGAGGATGTCAATTGCTCGACACTTTGGTGATAAGAGCCTTAGTCGTAGCCATATAACAAGTGCATCCAAGTCCAACCAAAATTCGATCGATAAATCCTATTGACCCTATCAGCAGTTCAGAACATGCAGAGTTTAGAACATCATTTTCAGTACGTAATCATCAGTATAATCGATAAATACATATATAGCTAGCTAGTTCATTCTCCGGCTGAATTGTAAGAACCAAATTGCAAGTCTGTAATTAAATTAAAGATCGGATGTTCTGGCATGCATGGTTCCCTAAACGGCATGATTATATGTTTATATGTTTGCATACAATCATACATGAACTTGAGTCTATTGGTATGAAACTGAGGAACAAAATCACCATATATGTGCCTGGCACTAGCTGGAATCGTCGAATCGAAGCACAAGTTAATGAGTAAGAGAAATGAAGCTTTGTACTATCGCTTTGCCGGCCAAGTTGGTCTGGATGGAATCATATTCTATATGGTAAACGGGGGCGGCTTCTGTCTCAAGTTTGTATCTATATTTCGCGGCCAAAAGTCCCCTAAGTCGACATAGAATACTATTAATATAACCAGTTGTCGATCTGTTAGGTGAAATAATATCACAAATCAACCATAGTAATTCTAACTACACTCACTTAGCTACCATAAATGTGAAGGAAGCAGACGATTACAACTTAACTGTTCTCCTGTTTTCAGCGCGACCTCTATATATCACTAGTCATAAGCAAGGCTAACGCATTTATGCATGTCATAGCAAAACCCAGAACACGGCCGGCCACAATGAATTGATGAACAGCAAGAAGATGGAATTACAGCTATACGTACGTGGCCGCAAAAACCTAGAGGAAGGAGAACATTGCTATGGATCTGCTTCTGATCTCTTTGCACGGAACATTGTTGACAATAATTCAAGAATCATTGGGATTGGTATTGAGGCTCAGTTGGGACCAATTAGGCACTTACCATGCTACTGCTGCTAGTGCTTTCCTTATCATCCCACTCTAATATGCATCATGAATTCATGATCATGCATCCATTGCAATTGAGCATTCCCGTACTTCTTCTTTTTTTCTGGGCCTATAATAATTTACAAAAGAGACTAGTCTTTTGGAATCGCCCAATCAAGCACAGCCCTTCCAGGCTTCCACAAATAGAAAGACAAGCCCAAAGTATTCGAAAGAGGATTTCATGTTTGGATTTTAGAACCCTGCAGTTTGCTCCATCGCGATTTTCTTGTGCTAATAAGGTCTCCAAAATTGATACATACCTTAAATTTAGTAAAAGAGAGGGGTTGTAGAGAAGGTTTGTAGTCAGTTCTATGCAAAATGGCCGAAGCGCATAATGTCACTCGAGTATTAAGATTTGATGATGGCTCATGTCACTTGGTAATTTCTATGTGCTTCAGCAATGTATGATAATCACATACAAAACATGTTCTCAATTGGGCATACTGCAAGGGTCTGGGTCCAAACAATTACTATCCCATTTAATGCCTAAAACTCATTATGGCTCATCTATTAGGTCTGGTTTTTTTTTTTCCGATTGACTGAAAAAACCAACAGAATTACATAATAAAACCTCTAGTAACGCCTTCTCCCACTGATCCAAATGGAATGTTGGGTACACAGAAAAGGGAAGACAATTAAACCAAACTAGTGGAGTAGAAGTATTATGACCTACGAAAGTGATCATATCTGCTACAAAGTTAACTTCTCTATGAACATGTCTAAAAATACAACACTGCAGTTGAGAAGCAAGCCAAGATATATCCTGAACCAAAGATGTAATACACCATGGAACATTGGCTTGGCCAGACAAGCTGTCAATTAAAACCTTGTTATCACCTTTAACGAGGATTTTAGGAAACTACTGAAGATAAACCGAATGTAAACTTTCTCGTAAAGCTGTATCTACTAGGTCTTTGATGCAGAAGACAATGGCAGAGTGTGTTCAGTGTTGCCCTTAAATGTTTAATTCTGTATTAAAAAGAAACAAACAAAACTCTTGAGCTTTCATGGGTACTTGACTAGTTAACCATATCTACTGCAATTTATTCAAGGTATTCCTATTCAATACTACTATCTATTCAAGGTATTACTATCTCATATTCTCACTACTCTCGGCTTGCTCCAAGAAACTAGGAGCGTTCGCTCACCTATTGCTTTCTTCAAAACCCTAGCGCCGCTACCCAATTTTCACACACTTTCTCCACAAACTCTACCTATCAAATCGTCCTCTTGTTTCCACACAGAAAGTTTCGCCGCTTCCTTGGCTTTGGCTGCTAGCGGGTCTGCTGCAGACCTTAGCAAGATTAGGGGTGGTCTAGTCCGTTGGTCCTCCCAAGCCTTTCTACTAGGTCGACCTTTAACCAGGCGTCCTGTGGATCAAACTTCCTTCATCAATCACTTCCATCGGACTTGGATTGTCAATCATCATTTCCGGATTCAAGAAAGAGCAGAGAATATTTTTATGATTTCTTTTCAAACTGCCTTTGATCGCAACAAGGTTCTTAAGGGAGGAGTCTGGTGCTATGAACTTGCTCCTGTGTGTTTGGAGCCCTATGATGGTATTCTTCCCTTAGCGGAGGTTCTGATGCGCCATGTGTGAATTTGGACTAGGGTTTTGGGTATACCACCTGCTTTTGAAGAACCCGACAATCTCAAGTTGGTTGGCAATCTCCTTGTTGGATTTGTCGACTATGATAAGAAGGAATTCATGCGGGGTAAGGTGCGTATTATATTTACTCATGATATATCAAAACCTATTTTGATTGAACGCAATGTATTCCTATCCAAGGGAGTCAAACCATTGTTGAAATTCGAGCATGAACACCTGCAACGACGTTGCTCTGTTTGTTGGCTTGTCACTAGGTGTGAGGAGCGTCCGACTCTTAACCCGGTGGCTCAAACTCTAAATTTCCCTCATTCAGCCCCTCCACCTGGTTATGCCTTTGCTGCTAAATCTCCAGGTCCTTTGGTAGAGGCTGCCTCTGCACAGCCAAAGAAGAAGGAGAAGAAGAAGCCGGTACGTAATTCGGCGCTTGGAGTCAGTAGAGGCAACAACTTTGCCATCTGAGAATGCATGTATTGAGATTGGATTGCAAGGACCTATTCTGCAAGATAGCTCTTTGATAAGTGATGATGGCGGAGAACTAGGGATGACAGTTGTCCCTACTTCGGCCTCTCCTTAGGCGGCAGTAGCTGCTTCCTCCAAGAAGAGAGAACGGCAAGGGCATTATATTGCTTCTCCCAAGAAAATCAAAACCATTCTTGGGGGAAAAGTTCCTATGTTGCATGCTGAATCTCTAGGGCTGGCAAAGTCTGATCTTGACTTAACCCTGGTCTTCCTGAAGAAGAAGAAGAAGAAGAAGAAGAAGAAGAAGAAGAAGAAGAAGAAGAAGAAGAAGAAGAAGAAGAAGAAGAAGAAGAAGAAGAAGAAGAAGAAGAAGAAGAAGAAGAAGAAGAAGAAGAAGAAGAAGAAGAAGAAGAAGAAGAAGAAGAAGAAGAAGAAGAAGAAGAAGAAGAAGAAGAAGAAGAAGAAGAAGAAGAAGAAGAAGAAGGTTGGTAGGCCTCTTGGTACTCTTAACAAAGTACCAAAGCCTGCGAAGGAATCGGTTGCTCCACCTCAACGTATCTCAACCCCAAAGTTTGGCCAGGGGAGATGCTAGCCCTAATAACAAGGGTAAAGAGGTAGTTTAATTTCCTTGTTTCTTACCTAGATATCTGATAGAACATTATTCTTATTTAGGTTTATGTTATACTTTGTTGTACACCAATTGAGGTTCATAGGCAACGGTTATTACCACTACATAGAATTTAAATAGGAGTTGGAAGTTAGATGTGTTAGGCTTAACTGAGCGCATTTGTTTATAATGAGGGCTACTTGTCTCTTTGTTAGTGATTGTTGTCAATTAGACTTATTAGTCGCAAGTAGACAAATTGATATAAGCTTCTTCTAGTCCGTTAATGAAATTGTATATTTGATAAGTGCGTTTTACGCCATGTTCTTAATGTATTTTCACCCCCATTTATACTTTGTTTGTGCCTTAGTATAGTCGTTTTTACTTATTTTAGAGTCAAGAGGGTTTTTCTGTAGAGTTGCGGCTACTAGCCGTTTTTATACAGAAAATTGCACTTAAATGATGAAAACCGTTTTTGGACTATCACTTGGACGTTTTATTATGATTCGTTATTTTGTTACCTTGTCAGTTTTGATGTATTTTGTTTAAATGTGCAGAAGACAGGTAAATACGCTTAACATATCGAGAATCATGATGAACGGACTCATGAATGACAACAAGTGAGGCCACGGAAAAGAGGAAACACTTTTGGACATTGTTTTGCTCTCGGACAGAATCTGCCAGAAAACGTACATCAACTTCAAAAATTCATATCTGGAGTTCCAGGAGGAGTTAAAAGGCGTGCCACATATGGAATCAAAGCTGTGTGTGTCTACTTTTCAACCCCATTTGGATCGCAGAAATCTAAGTTTAGACGAAGGAGTTATGAGCAAAACAGTGGACAGAGGTCAGGCTGCAAAACTGGGCAGAAACTGCCTAAGTTGTCTAACGAGTTTTGGGAGATGATTCTTCAACAAAAGGCTTCCAAAATTTGTCAAGAGACGTATCAAGACCTTAATGAAGTGTTAGGAAGCTGGACAAAAGAACAAAATACGAAGAAAATACGAAGAAGCATCAAGGCAGCCATATTTTGGTTAAGTGTAAGGTTTCCCGGTCAAACCGGGAAAGCTGCCTTGCCGGACCTATCATTGGTTTTGGCTGCCATCAAAGCCCAAGATTTCGTACATGAGGCCTACATGGATCCATAAACATGTAGGAAGGTCCAAAAAGTCAGAAGAAGGAGTCCAAATTCGGATAAGAAGCTGCATTAAAGAAGGAATCATGGAGCAACTAGGAAACCTATTTGTAATAGGACAAGGTTTCCTTGCCGATTCAGCTAGGGTTTTCTCCCTTAGTTTCTGTATAAATAGGGTTGTTGTATGTATAGTTTAGGGGTCTTTTATCTGCCTTAAGTTTATAGCTAGCCTAAACTCTACCTAAAAACCCTCCACACACAGAAAATACACAAACACAGCCGCCATCCCTTTGCCGCAACACAGCCTTTGCCGACTGCATCCATCCACTTTGCCGACTGCCTCCCACCATCCTAGCCTATCTAAATAGGTAGGTTAGAGATGGATACATCAAGGTTATGTATGTATATTATCTGTGTAAGAACAATGATTTTATTGATATATATTTTCTGGATTTTTAGGTTTTATATGATGCATGTGTTTATGACTCTTCTTTGTGATTTGATATGAACATGTTTGTCATGTAACGAATTAGTATGCATGCTAGGATTAAGAATCTGTTAGGATACGAAATTTAGGTTATTAACAAGTGTTAAATTGATTAGTTATCACCTGAGCATGAAGTCGAACCTTAGGTTGATTTGGTGGCCACAAGTTGACTATTAGGGGGGTGTCTAATAAGCCGTAATACTTAGACTAAATTTAGGCCGATAGGAAACTTTTAGTTCTAAGTGTTGCCAAGGGTTGTTAGGGTGAATAACTTGCATAGGTTCGAGGATGGGTGACGCCATTGCTAACGAGTATGTCTCCAACCGACTCAAGAACGGTAAGTGAATTCTTGTTTGTTTTAGGCCAATAGGAAATCTCAAACATGGGTGTCACATATGTCTAGATTCAGGCCGATAGGAAGTTTCTTGTACAACTTGAGAGAGTCTTAGAGGTTGGAATTAGTTTACACTTGTGAAAACTTATATGAAGTAACTTGATTGTTTCTTAAGACTACTTGTTTACTAATCGGTGTTTTGTCTTGTTATTTGCTTAAACGGTAAAGTGACCATGTTTGTAAATATTTGTTTTGTTTATTTTCTGTTTTAATCCATATTGCCGAACCAAACCCCCATATTATTCTTTATGTATATATTTGTGTGAATATTGCTAACTAATTTGTTTTGCAGAAATAAGTTCTTCCCTAGTGTCCCCGGCCTAGAACGATACCCTACTTGCATATACTACTACGATAGGGTTTATTATTGATTAACGTCTTAATTTGACAGGTCAATATTCTCTCTAAAAAAAAGTATTACTATCTCATATTTTGATATCGATGATAGTTTTGTTAGATTAAATTATGGACTTGTCATTATCTGTATTTAATGTCAACCAGATCAAAACTTATCACTAATAACAGATGTATGTCCAATACATGCAATGCTAGTTAGATACCAATTTAGTAAAGTGTATCATAGTCTTTTTTCATTTTCTCTTTTTTTGTTTTTTGTTTTGTTTTTGCGGATGAGTATATCTAGTCTTACTTGGTTAAGGATTCATGATGCTGGTATTCAGTTTTACATTAGGATTATTGTTGTAATTCCTTGTTAATTAAGGAATACCTTTACGAGAGGATTCTTAGGTTTAACGATCACTATAAATAAAGGATGTTGGTCCTTGCTTTCTCTACATTAAAACATTCAGCCATAGGCGAACCAACTCACGCCCATGTCTCTTCATTAAGTATGTCGTATAATTGTTGTGTTACTTGTTCATTAAGATGTTTAGTTTGTAATCGTGTTTGTGCACATATGTGAACATGATTTTGTAGATTGGTCATTCAATTTTATTTAACATGTGGTATTAGAGTTCTAGGTTTTTACATGTAAAATCCTTCATAATCATAAAGAAATCATCTTTATGATTAACCATGAATGATTTATGTATGCAAAAACCTAACTCTCTAATACCACTTATAAAATTTAACTGGATAAGCAATCTATACGATTTATGCATCGCATAGTACGTTCCTAAAAATATGATAGTTTGGCGAAATGAATTCCATTAATACAAAACAGATTACATATACAAGAGTAATCGTAACTAACTAAAAAACTATCCTACAATTATGAATAACATTAGAAAACATATATACACATATAAGCACAAACTTAATTGAGAAGATACAGCTGATCTTTTGAATATTTTCCTTACAGTCCCTAGACCGTACCCTTAAGATTTTGCAGCTCGCTTTTGTCTATGTCTTCTCTGGTGGATTCTCACATTATATTTGCAGAGTTTTCTCTGGATTTTAGGGGTGATTTAAGACATGCTATTGGCTCGAGTATGGTACGCCTTTAATTTGTCCTATTCTTTTAAGCAAGAATATTCAACTGAAAAACAAATACTATTGACATAGTTATTCTTTCACCAAATATAGCACACAAAATATGCATCATGAAATCATCCAAATTATTAACTCTGCTCTGTATTGTCATGTCTGTTTTTAAATTATTACAGTTCACAGAAAGCTTTTTTGAATTGACGTACAAGGAACATTTACTTACTGAAATGGCATATATAAATGTACACAATGAATTAAATGATGAGACACTGAAGCTAGCTAGTTAGCTATTCTTTGTTTGATGATTAAATCATTTTCTGCTAAACACTGGTGACTGGTTCTTGCATTGGAAGCCCAGGTCCTGCGAAAACATGAGTATTGCTAAAGGATTTTCAACAAAGATCTTTCAAGTGTTTAGGGTTCTTGCTATTAGTCAATCCCTGTAAAATATGTTTGGACCTAATATAATCTATATTAAGAAACAATTGAAAGATACATTTCTGTTTAATAGGAAATTTATTAGGAGAATATTTCTTGTTATTAGATGAGAGTATATCACTCATCTGATTAGAAATCCATTATGTTGATTGTGATATGATAACACCAAAACTCCTTTGATGGAGTACTCAGCTAGAATCACTCGCTTATGGGAAGAGGTTTTCTAGCTTTATATACAGGTGCTTTAGAGTCCCTATTCACTCAGTAAGAAACATTCGGTTCTGCCCCATAGAAAGAAGTTGAAATCTGAGTCGAATAGAAGACTCAAGGTGTGTTACAGCAAGGTGCCAAGGTGTTGGGATTGCAGAAGCTGTTCAATCCTGTTGCTGTGTTTTGCTGCTCTAAGCGCTATGGCTAGGATGGATCAAAATGGTGAGTACATTTCTAAAACTGATAAAGATGGTGAGCTCTTGTTTCATGTTTCAGTAATGCATTGATCATTGTGTTGTGTTTATATGCTTGTGAAATGATCTTGGATGCTCATTAAATTTTACAATTGGTATCAGAGCACTTTTCACAAAATTATAAACCATTTGGAAGATCGATTCATAAAACCTTGAAATAAGATGTTCTTCAGTTCTATGTTTAGTTTTTATTTTGCAAAACGTTTTTGGGATATCAGGTTTTTTGCTTAATAATGATAACAAATAAAAAAAAAAAACCTTAAAGCCCGTTTTGTGTGACGCGCGGCCCAAATGGCCCATACCCAATTCAGAAAACACCTTCGTTTAAGAAGGATTTTAGATCGTTATTCCATGACGAAAAATTTTCTGGGTTCTGGTATGATGAACGCGCTGGGTCTCAACGACTCAAAGTGGATTCAAAAACCACATCATGCAACTCGGATTCAGAAGATCTTTGGGGCATACAAGTTTTGGGTTTTCAAAATTGCTTCCGCTAAATTGATACAAGGATTGCAGATGCAAAGGTTAGGCTTTTCTATAATCATACTTTTCAATTCAAGCTTTATTTTTCAGAATTTAGATTAAAGCAAGAACCCTAGAGCACTCCCGGTGTGCGCATAAGATTAGCGTATACGAATCGAACCGGAAGAAATTTAAATTTCAATTGGTTGTGTTCTGGATTGAATTGAGATTTTTTGTGATTGTTTTTGGATGGTTATGCTTGATAATTTGCGTTCTGTTATCTCATATTTGTTGTTGTATGATGATTATGATGATATGTTGATTGAAATGAATACTTGAGTTAATGTTCATGATATATTATGCATATCAATCATGTTTTCATTCAACGAAAATTGCAGATTAGGCAAAGCCTCTTTTCAGATGTAAACTTGAATTGAGTTTTAGGTAAAAACTTTGCTTAGATCACAGGTTAATTGTAAATAAAGATGGACATGTTGCACAAAGCAATTCTCTATAGTTATTTGCATAAAACATTAAGTTGAAGAAGGTCTGTAATTTTGTGTTTTGTTGTTAAACCTTGCTTTATAATGTCTCCTAAAGGAGTGTAAAATGGCATGATTTAGTAACCAAACAGTTTTACACATAGTTGGTAAATTCATATTCGGATACTTAAAGACTCTTCTACTGTCATAAAGATGTTGAGTGTCTTTTTGGATAAATTGAATTAGCTAAATATGAGGTAAAAATTCAGAAAACTTAAGAATATATTGTCTAGTGCTATAAAAGTGTTGATATATATATTGAATTCAGTTTTGGGGTGTTCAGCAATATGATTATGTTTATGTATTGCTGCATATATGATGTTTTGTTTTCAAATGTTTTGTGTGTGTGATGAACTGCTATAGAAATATATATACACAGAACTATGAAACGTCTTGGTTGAATTAAAATTTTGAAACTTAAACTTATAGACTTTTATTTTCTTTTGCTCATTAGGTAACATGTACATGAACCTCAATGATGTTCTCGTGCTCACTGGAACAAACTTTAGAGCTTGGAAAGACTCTGTGGAGCGCTATATGCTTATGCAGCCAAATATAGACCTAGTTTTCACTGAGGACCAACCTGAGCCTGTAACTGAAAATAGTTCCCCTGAGCAGATCAGGGCTTCTAAGGCCTGGTGGAGGTCAAATAGGATGGCCAAGAATTCCATAAGAAACTCTATGTCTGATACTGTTAGGGGTAGCATAAAGGAACCTGAGTTAGCCACTGAGTATATGGAAGCCATTGAGAAGAAGTTCAAGGAGAATGAGAAGGCAGAGGCTTCTAGGCTGACTAGGAGCTTCTATGACCTGAAGTATAATGGGTCTGGGGGAGTTAGAGAGCATCTGTTGAAGCTGATCAACATTAATGCTCGGCTCAGAGAAATGTGGATGGGTGTGAATGATGCTCAAGTGGTACACACAGCACTGCATTCCTTGCCAAACAGCTTTAGTGCACTTAAGACCAGTTACACTGCCCAAAAGGGTGACTGGACTGTGGATGAGATGATATCCATTTGTGTGGGGGAAGAAGAGAAATTTATGAAGGAGGGAGGATACACACCTACTGTGAACTTGGTAGGAAAGTCAAAGAAGAACAAAAACAAGCTTCAGGCCACCAAAACTATTGCTAAGCCATCTAGTAACACTGCAGCTCCTAAAGAAACCCATGCTTTTAAGTTCAAGTGCTACTTTTGTAAAAAGGTAGGACACATTAAGAAGGACTGCTCAGGATTCAAAGCTTGGCTAGAGAAAAAGGGTATGATTTTCTTAAGTACTTCAGAAACTTTTTCTTTTGAAGTAAATTTTGTCAATATTGAACCCCATAGTTATTATTTAGATTCTGGTTCACCCTTACATATTACGAATTCTCTACAGGGATTCACAGAGAGGAGGGCACCAAGAAATGAGGAAACAAATGTCTGTGTGGGAAATGGCATGAGAGTTGCAGTGAAGGCTATAGGAACCTTGAAACTAGATTTAGGTTCTGAAAAATTTCTTGTTTTGGATAATGTTTACTATATTCCCTCTATTAAGAGGAATTTGCTTTCTGTTTCTCGTTTGGTTAAGACTGGTTGTTGTTTTTACATTGATTCAGATGGAATAAAAATTTCTAAAGGTTCCTTAACGTATGGTTCTGGTGTTATTGAGAACGATTATATGCGTTTAAATTGTTCACTGCCTCAACGAGTTATTTCACTTGTTGAAAACATTAATAGCACATCAAGTATTACAGGAGTTAAAAGAACCTTATTCAATGAAAAATCAGCTTACTTGTGGCATAGGAGACTAGGCCACATTTCAAGAGAAAGACTGCAAACTTTAGTAAAGAATAAAACACTTCCAGAACTAGATTTTTCTGATCTACAAGATTGTATTGAATGTTTTAAGGGTAAAATGACAAAATCAAGAAATAAAAAGGCTGGCAGAAGTGAGAAACTGCTAGAATTAATTCACACAGACATATGTGGTCCATTCAAGCATAAAACAATATGTGGAAATGTTTATTTCATTACTTTCATAGACGATTTTTCCAGATACTGTTACATTTACCTATTAGCAGCAAAATCACAGTCTCTTGAGGCATTCAAAATTTTCAAAACAGAAGTTGAGCATCAGCTTGACATGAAAATAAAGACTGTGAGGTCTAATAGGGGGGGTGAATTCTATGGTAGGTACACTGAGAAAGGACAACATAAAGGTCCATTTGCATTATATCTACAAGATGTAGGTATAACGGCTCAGTATTCCACACCATATAATCCTCAACAGAATGGTGTTGCAGAAAGGAAAAATAGGACTCTATTGAATATTGGTGAGAAGTATGATGTGTACTTCTGGTTTGCCGAAAATGCTTTGGGGAGAAGCCTTAAAGACTGCAAATTATCTTTGCAATAGGTCCCCAAGTAAAGCAGTACAGAAAACACCTTTTGAATCATGGTGTGACAGGCAACCTAGTTTACATCATTGCCATGTATGGGGCTGTAAAGCTGAGGCAAGGCTTTATAATCCAAACTTAGGAAAGCTTGAATCTAGGTCTGTATCTTGTCATTTTATAGGTTATTGTGAAAAATCTAAGGGTTACAAACTCTATGCTCCTCATCATTCACCTAGAATATTTGAAACTCATCAGGTTAAATTTCTGGGGGAGAATATTTGCAATACAAGATTTGAAGATTTAACTGATGATTTTGAGGAAATTGCAGAAAATGAGGTTTTAAGAATTCACACGCCAAACCTTAGAACTAACACACTAGTTTCTGACCTTACAGAAGATGAAACTCATTTTGATGCTCATCATGCAGTAGTTAATGATGCAGACATGAATGATGCAATAGGTGGTGATTTAGAACTTGAAAATGAAAATGTAGAAATGGCTGAACCTACACCAGAACCAGTACAAGAACCAACTCAAAACATCCCACAACCTGAACCTCAAGCACCACAAATTGTTGTTCAACCCAGAAGGTCACAGAGAGTCAGAAAACCTACTTTTGGGGGAGAAGATGACATATATGAGGTTTACCTGCATGAAGCTGAAACTACACTTGCAGATGATAATGATCCCAAATCTTTTAAACAAGCTGTAGAAAGTGGAGAGCATGAAAAATGGAAAGAAGCTATGGATGCAGAGCTTGAATCCATGTATAAAAATAAAGTGTGGGATCTTGTGAAGCCAGATCTAAATCAAAATGCTATAGGCAGTAAGTGGGTGTTCAAAACTAAAAGAGATGCCAAGGGAAACATTGAAAGACATAAAGCTAGACTTGTAGCCAAAGGTTTTACACAAAAAGAAGGTATAGATTATACAGAAACTTTTGCACCAGTTTCAGCTAAAGACTCATTCAGAATCATAATGGCTCTTGTGGCTCATTATGATATGGAGTTACATCAAATGGATGTTAAAACAGCCTTCCTAAATGGAGATTTGGAGGAAGTGATATACATGTCACAACCAGAAGGCTACATTGAACCTGGAAAAGAAAATTTAGTCTGTAAACTTAAGAAATCTATATATGGACTCAAACAAGCATCTAGGCAGTGGTATAGAAAATTTGATTCTATAATTTCATCTTTTGGTTTTACTGAAAATTTAGTTGATGAATGTGTTTATCTTAAAGCTGTTGGAAACCAATTTATTTTTCTTATCCTATATGTAGATGACATTCTCCTAGCTAGCAGCAATATTAAATTGCTGAAAGACACCAAAAGTTTTCTATCAAAAAATTTTGATATGAAAGATATGGGAGAAGCTTCTTACGTATTGGGAATTGAGATTAAGAGAAATAGATCACAAGGCATGTTGGGATTATCTCAGCAAGCTTACATTTCAAAGATTCTTCAGAGGTTTGAGATGTCTAAGTGTGGTTATGGGGAGGTTCCAATATCTAAAGGAGATAAACTTAACAAGGATCAGTGTCCTAAAACTAGCGTTGAGAAAAGGAAAATGGAATCTATACCATATGCTAGCTTGGTAGGCAGCCTTATGTATGCACAAGTGTGTACTAGGCCAGATTTATCTTTTGCTGTGGGTATGTTAACCAGGTTTCAATCTGACCCTGGACATAAGCATTGGGTAGCTGGTAAAAAGGTATTGAGATATCTACAGAGAACTAAGAGTCATATGCTTGTGTATAAGCGTGTTAAAAAACTTGAACTTGTAGGCTATACGGATTCAGACTTTGCAAGCAACTACCCTGCATCAATGAAGTCTACTTGTGGTTACATATACATGTTGGCAGGTGGTGCTGTGGCTTGGAAAACAATGAAACAATCTTTGATAGCCACGTCCACCATGCAAGCAGAACTAATAGCTTTATATGAGGGTGTATGTGAGGGTCTATGGATCAGAAATTTCTTCTTGGAAACCAAAGTGCTGAGTAACATTGTGAGTGGAAAGTTGATGGTTCATTGTGACAATGAAGCTGCTGTCTTCTTTAGTAAGAATAGCAAGAGGTCTAATAACTCCAAACATATAGACTTGAAGTACTACAGTGTGAGAAAGAGAGTGAAGAATGGTGAGGTTGACATAGTTGTTATTAAAACAGAAGAACAACTTGCTGATCCATTTACCAAGGCACTGTCAGTATCAGTTTTCAAGAAACACACTGAAGCAATGGGAGTTCTATCAGATTTTAATTTTTGAGTCTAGTGGGAGCAAAAGTTTAATAAATGTGTTTTGGTTTCTGGTTTTAATTTTTATTTGGATAAGTAGTTCAAATTCAACAACAATATGTATTCCTTGTTTTGATTCATGAATAAAGTTGAGGTATTTCAGACATATTGTGTTGTTTTGCAGCATATTTTCAAATTTTATTGCTGTGAATTTGTTGATTGTCAGGTGGATGGTTATATGCATATATTCAGTTAAGTAGCAAACATATCATCCATTGATGTTAAGTAAATAATGTTTGCGTTATGACTTTGATGTTCAAAGTTTTCAGTTGGACTGTGGTCAAGTAACTATTACATTGTGATATACATTGATACTTGATCTTCATCATATCTGTGTTATGGTTCATGTGAAATTTAGAAGTTAATATGTGTAATCTGGAACAAGTATGTTTACATAGGCATGTTTATTTCCAGGTTCACTATTACCTGCTATAGTTTTGACAGAACTGAATGGATCTTAAGCTCTTATAAATTTCAGTGCACACTTCAGCTATTTTCAGATATATGTTTTCATACAATTGTTATATAGACAATATTGGTCCAAGTGGGAGATTGTAAAATATGTTTGGACCTAATATAATCTATATTAAGAAACAATTGAAAGATACATTTCTGTTTAATAGGAAATTTATTAGGAGAATATTTCTTGTTATTAGATGAGAGTATATCACTCATCTGATTAGAAATCCATTATGTTGATTGTGATATGATAACACCAAAACTCCTTTGATGGAGTACTCAGCTAGAATCACTCGCTTATGGGAAGAGGTTTTCTAGCTTTATATACAGGTGCTTTAGAGTCCCTATTCACTCAGTAAGAAACATTCGGTTCTGCCCCATAGAAAGAAGTTGAAATCTGAGTCGAATAGAAGACTCAAGGTGTGTTACAGCAAGGTGCCAAGGTGTTGGGATTGCAGAAGCTGTTCAATCATGTTGCTGTGTTTTGCTGCTCTAAGCGCTATGGCTAGGATGGATCAAAATGGTGAGTACATTTCTAAAACTGATAAAGATGGTGAGCTCTTGTTTCATGTTTCAGTAATGCATTGATCATTGTGTTGTGTTTATATGCTTGTGAAATGATCTTGGATGCTCATTAAATTTTACAATCCCTACGGACTGCACATGTGTGATCATTCAGACGCAGACGAACATAAATTTCAAAGGAAGCAGTCGACAGTGTCTAAGAACTTTCAGGCATAAATGAATTGAGCTAGCAACCACTGAGATTGAGTACATGAGTATGATGACTTGCCTTTATAAATATAGCCGCAGTCTGATACGATTGATGTCTAGCATTGAATAGCTAGCTGGTATGCATTTAAATGTGAAAAGATATACGAACACTCTTTTATCAAATAAAACAAGATGTTTCCTACATGCAAGATGATATTGATAGTCTGATCCTTTTATAAAAATGAAAAATAAAAATACTATATTCAAATTTACGAACGAAAAATTTTATTAACACATCCTTGAATGTTGGATATACATTATATTTTTATACAAATTAGATAAGACTTTGTAGGTACATAATATTACTAAAACAGACATTTATATCAAAAGTAAATAAACCTAGTTGAAAAAAAAATCTCGCTCAAGACTATTATTCTCTTCTACGAGAACAACGTATGTGAATATATCAAGCTCTAATCAGAAATAGCTAGCAACAATCATAGTTTCAAGCAAAAACTAAGGATAACGTAATGAATTCAGTGATATTTCTTAACCCATAAAAGAGGTATGACTTTTTTATCTTTGATTAAAATTGATCTACTACAAAATTAAGATTTTAGGATTTATTGTTTGATTAGATAGTACAAATTGAAGTTACAACTCTCTTTTTTACCGTTCACATATGTTAGGTCGTTCAAAAGCATTTATGTTTGAACACCAAATTAGAACTTGTGTACAAATTCCATCACCGCAGTGTGTTTCTAGCTCCCACACCCATGCATCACGCTGCATATTAAGCCTCTTTCGATTTGCATGTTATCTGAATCACAAACGAATTTCTCCAGTTAATTAATCTTTTTTTATTTATTAATTCGGCCTGGTCATTGCTTAATTCAAAGACTACTAACCTCTAAAATTCTGCTAAAATTAATGTATTTTGATTATAAGATGACCCCAAAACCATGAGCTCATCATTGAGTTGGGATATTTGAAATTATGTTGAAGTATAAATGCTCATACGAGGTTGAGAAAAGTTCTATAAGTCTCATGTGAAGTTGCTAGCTAGCTAATTCTTGGAGTTTGCACACAATTGTGTGATTGACGTTAATTAATAACCTGTTTGGATGCAGGTGAATTTCTGAAAATTTAATTAAAACTAATGAATTTTCAATTTCTTATAATTGTTTCCCCCGTTTAGATTCTTATCTCATGGAATTAGTAATTTCCACGGAAAACTAATTGTGGAATTTAGGAGCTTTGGGAGCTTAAATTTCTGACTTGAATTCCTTAAAAAATAAGTGTCATTTATCAATTCCCTTAATTGCGGTTAGTCTAAATACAAATTATTGTCATTTTAAAACTCTACATCATGAAATTCAAACAATGTAATTCTCAATTAATGAAATTTAAATTCATAAAATTATAATTTACATGATTTTAAAATTTTTATAAAAATTAAAATTATTTTATCTAAACATATCGTAAAGAATTCATTGAATTAATTAAACATATGACATAAGGTTTTTCTTTTTCTCGTGCAGACTTGCTTAAAAGTAACGAGTATACTAAAGACTCAATGATGTAATAGTTGGTTTTTGTCTAGATAGGTTTGTCTGGACTTACCAGTGGCTGTTATAAACTATGACCTTGATCTATTAAAGTTACACTGCGTTTACAAACAAATGACCCAAAAACAAAGTCTTCCCGGACATCTTCGTCCGAAGAAAACTGCTGATCACTGAATCAAAGACCACCATCATGAAGTTTAGGGTAAACAATAACCATGAATCTGATACGAGTAAGTATACACAATTTTAATTTCAATTTCAATTTTGAAATTTATAAACACTAACCTTGTATCAGGCCCGAAACGAAACGAACAATAATTGTTGATTCTCAGTCTGCATCCGTAAGTAACCCATCCATAATTCCTAACTCAAGAAACGAAAATTGCATATGAGTGTGTAATATTTTAATTAAATTTCTCAGACAATCTCGAATTTCTTTAATGACATTTGTATTATCAAAACTATTTCTTTTTAGTGGTCAATAATTATTTTCAAAATTTCCTTAATAACATTTGTATATCAAAAAATTTGGAAATTCACTTAGACGACAAATTTTCATGTATTCGTCACCTAACTACTTATTTGGTTCACTGAGATGACTAAAATTATGTATTCGTCACCTAACTTCTACTTAATATTTGGCGGTTGGAGACTTCCGCCAATTTTTTGGGCCAAATTTCGTAAACCCACTCTCAAACCCACTCTTAGACTGCCCGAGTCCTATACTCCTCTAAACCACGACGTCTCCTCCTCCACATCGCCGTCTCCTCCTCCTCCACATCACCATCTCCTCCTCCGATTCGAAGCCGTCTCCTCCTCCGATTCCAAGCCGTCTCCTCCTCCGATTCCAAGCCGTCTCCTCCTCCAATTCCAAGTCGTCTCCTCCACCACATCGCCGTCTCCTCCTCCGATTCCAAGCCGTCTCCTCCTCCGATTCGATGCCGCCGACTAGTGGGAAGAGGAAGAGACAGGCGGAACAGTCTCAGCGACTGTTACAGGAGGTAGCCCAGCAATATTGACGCCCCACAGAGGTCCCCTCGCGGCCTATGACGCCTCCGTCAAGTTTGGCACCTCCTCTCCCTCCACCACTGCCCGATGTCGATGAACCTTCCTCAGATGATCATCGGACTGGCCAGTCATCTGGTAAGATCAATGTTCGACGTAAACCGCGTCCTGAAAATGGTAATTTTCCTCACCCGTACTCATCTGCCTCTTAATTTTCCTCACCCGTAATTTACCATTAGTGATGATGGAAATAGTGGTTTCTATTTCCTGATATTGGTTTGGATCTTGGTTTCTGGTTTCTTGTAGTTGATGATGATGAAAACAATGGTTGGTTTCTGAGTATTGTTGGTTTAATCGAATACTTTCCCTTGAGTCGTACCGAATCTTAGCTTAAGCTCAGTCATGAAAACACCATTTGGTGAAAACCATTCGCATCTCAATCTGAATTAAGCCAAATCCTGATGCATGGCTTGATTTGGTTACACAGCTAAGGGTCCAAAGCTATTAAGTTCTTTGGTATATGAGAATGCATGAAGACTAGATTTAGCTTAAATAATGATGATTTGGTTTTGGGTTTGGTAAAGCTTTGTAGCTATTTGTTGGTTTCTGGCTCTCTTTTTTTTGGTGTTTTGGGTGTGCTGTTTTCTCCCTATCTTTGTTGGTGAAGGGTGTTCCTTTTAGCTAATTTTCATTTTCTTTTGACAAGTTTTCGGGGTTTTCTTTTGTTTGTTCTTACTTTGATTGGTGCTCTGCTTGTGTTTTGCTGTTTTGAGGACAATGCTTTGCTCTGTGGGATTGAGCTAGTAATCAGGATGAGTGACTTGTTTGTTATAGCTGAAGAAAAGGGTTTGTTTCTTTTAGAAATGTTATTGGGATTGGTATTGACTTCTGAAGTCTCTAGTCGATTGATTTGTTTGCCTAGTTAGTCTTGCATTGATTTGTTCCTATTTCCATGAAAGGTTTTGCTTTGATTTAGGCCTGCTGATGTTGCATGTAATGGAAAACTCTCTCTTTTACCTTTAATTTTACTGAAATATGATAATGGATGGCAAGTTTTTGGGTCAGGTTCTATGGATTTCCAAGTTGTTTGCTGCAAATCTTGTATGTTAATTCATAGTGGTTACATATGACTGTTTTGGAATAAAAGAAACTGAAAAGCTTTCATGTTATGGTAAGTAAAAATTGATGATGGAGTTGCCCATCTGTTTTGTATTTGTGTTAGAACCGAACATAGTGTCAAGCGAATCTTATTCATGATGTAAGTTATAATGAACGTGATTAAATGTTGCATAGTATTCCCTCAAATGTTCCATTTAACTTGCATTTAGTTTGAGCAGAGAGTTTCCAAGTGTGCCAAGAATTTGCATATTTCTTTCACAGGTTTCTGCATATTTCTTTTGGATTCTGCATATTTCATAGGTTTTTTCAATCGGCGTACAGTTTCCTTCTATAAATTTTCCACATATATTCAATATATATATATATATATATATATATATAATATTGCATGCATATGCGATCATTTACATTGACTTGAATAATCAAATCTCCAATTTTTCGCAGCACCTCCCCCTAAAACCAAGAAAATGGTGGTAAAAGGCTTAAAAGTGGAGAACATAGTCAAGAGGACTGGACGAAAAACTAAAGTAACGTGGGACGATTTCTGCCATGGTCCGAACAGTAAAGAGTTAAGCAGCATGTTGACACACGATGTCGGCCACATTATACGGGACGAAATTTCCATGGTGGCTGCAACTTGGGGTGACACTATCGAAGATGAGCAGAAGAAGCTGCCCACTGAACTCTTTGTAAGGACTTTTTCTGTTTTTCACTCAATACTTAATTAGTTGTAGAATTATGAGATAAATAATGTTGTTCATTTTTTAACAGATCTTTATGAGTTTGATGTTGATGATAAGCTCATGTGGAAGTGGTTGGATGACAAGGCTAAAAATGCTTACAAAAACTGGAAGTGCACTATAAATACAATTAGAAAGGAAAACCCGGGGAAGATCCCAGAAGAGTTTGAACACCGGCTGGACGAGTGGAACTGGCTCCTCAAACACTTCGAGTCTGATGGATTCACGGTAATAATTAACTGTTGCTAGTGATGAAAGTTTGTTGGTTTATTCAAA
This sequence comes from Fragaria x ananassa, assembly GCA_034370585.1. Lineage (NCBI taxonomy): Eukaryota > Viridiplantae > Streptophyta > Magnoliopsida > Rosales > Rosaceae > Fragaria > Fragaria x ananassa. The sequence goes on from CP139753.1 coordinate 6,915,721, forward strand.
AGTATTAGTTTCTCCTTTATTAATTTATAGTGTTCATTTTGTGTATTTATACATGTATGTGTAGCTGCCAGTGTGGTAGTTGATGCATTTGTTGTTCTGCCTCGTTTTGCCTTTGTTGTTCTAACCATGTGATTTTTGGAAAACCAGTTTGCTGGTTCTTATTTTTTTTCTAGGGGTTTTGCAGTCTGCTTACACACACACACACACACACACACATATATATATATATATATATATATATATATATATTTATTTATTTATGTCACCAATTATTGATGATTAAGTTTGATGTTACTAACCAAAGTGTTAATATGATGAAATTACAGAGAATATCGACTGCAAACAAGAGTAACCGGGACAAGAAGACATTGCACCACCACACCGGAGCAAGGCTTTTCATCTACAATGCCAAAGAATTGAAGGACAAGGGTGAACATCTATATTTTATTAAAAGTTACTCACAGGCGTATGACTCAGCTCACAACCAGAAAGCAGCTGAAAATGAAGTAAGACATTTACATCCTGCCTTTAAATTACTTCCTGCCTTTGAATTACTTCTTGTTTTTTTTTTTTTGCATGATACTCATTAGTTAACTTGCATTACTTCCTGCCTACTGCATGGGTAACTTGTAATATATAATAATGTATGCCATAAACAAAAACCATAATACTTTTCTAATTTTGGCAGTGCATAGTGCATCTCAGACTAAGTTTCTTGATACCTTGAAATATGTAGGTTGATTAACATGTGGTGGTAATCAATATAGATGGGTTAATAATGCTAGATGAGAGCTTATGATTAATGACTTTCAACAATATAGATATTACTGCCTCAAACCTCTATTCTTCATATTAATTGTTTTTGTAAAACATATACTTCTTTTGTTAGGCTAAACTGATAGAGAAAGTTGATGAGATCCGTGACAATGTGAGGAAGGAACACCCTGGCATTCCGGAAGAAGATATTGATCTTCATTTTGACCAACAAACTCAGGCGATTGTGTTTGAAAAAGCATTTGGACATAAAAACATGAACGAGATCCGGGGTATGGGACTAGTAGGCAGTTATGGTTTGAGTCAAGGGCCCGATAAGATCTGCACTTCACGTTCCCAACGAGCTGAACTTGTTGACACTGCCCTAGAGGAAGCCCGAAAGGCCAAGGAGGAAGCCTGGAAAGCCAATGAGGAAGCCCGGAAAGCCAAGGAAGAGAACAAACAAATCATGACACGTCTTCACAATGTGAGCAATTTCTCTTCACCAAATTCGGCTTATGCCAGCTGGCAGTCCCACCGCAGGAGCATGATGGTGACGGAGGCATTGATTCAATTGATACTTCATAGTCATTAGCTAGTTCATTTTCCAGTATATATATTTTGTATGATCAAGTACTACTCTTGATGAGTTTGTATATAAACTTGATTATATATATATATAAATTTTTGTTATTGTCCAGGTGTTTTGTCCAGGTTTTTTTTTGTTAAAACCCTAAATGTGATTTTTACTGCCTAAATTTAATAAAAATAAATACCACTAAGGTGACGAAAGCTACACTTATGTGGCCTTAGCCCGAGCAAAATGGGTGACGAAAGTTTAACTTTCGTCAGTTAAGTAGAGGGGTGACGAAAACATTTTCATTAGCTAAGTAGAGGGGTGACGAAAATATTTTCGTCACCTGAGTAGAGGAGTGAAGAAAATAGTTTCGTCACCTGACTTTAGGAGTGACAAACATATTTTCGTCAGCTCAATAGAAGGGTGACGAAAATATTTTCGTCAATTTAGTAGATGGGTAACGAAAATGGTTTCGTCATCTTAGTAACGACTAAGATGACGAAAATAATATTTTCGTCACCTAAATTCTCTAATCACCGGTCTTAGATGACGACTTTGAGGTGACGAAAATTTCGTCAGCTAAGTGTTTACATGACGACAAAAGCTCTGAGGTGACAAAAAAATTTCGTCAGCTAAGAGCTTTTTTGTAGTAGTGTTGATCTCCAACACCCGTCTCTCCAAATTTCAGATATGTTTTTCACTCTCCTACCAAACTGAAGCTTTTTCAACACTTTTGTTCCCAGAGTTACCCCAAGTTCATCTGCCTTTGGCTACAAAAATTTCACCAAAAATGTGTGGATCACGCGTTAACGGGTCCTGATGGAGAAATAAACAACAACCCAACCAATGCTTAACACATCTACCCGACAAATGTTGTACATGGAGAATTTGTACATTCTAGAACTCACCCAAAAACAATGAGAAAAGTTGTTTGTCTACTATAATTTCAAAATAGACTATAAAACTGTTGTAATCAATTATAAACTAAACGATTAAAAACCCAATTTGTATACTTTCATCATTGGTTATGGAGTCACATTTGGACACAATTTTTCTTATATGTACTTTACTGTATAGGTAGATGAATAACTGTCGAAGTTTTCCTATGATTCCAATAAAATAAAAAAATAATGAAGTTTACACTTAACGCTCCAAGTTTTCTAGAATTTGAAATCTTAACTTGATATTTTTTTTTTGTTAGTAGTTAACTTACATTTTTGGTTTAGAATTGTGAAATACAAAATTAGTGAACATGAATTTTAGTTTAATTTTCCGACAATAAGGAGTATGAACTTAGCCTAATATTCGTATAAAATACAAATTAAATCAACTAATAGTATACTGATGAGATGCAAAGCTCCATTCCTCAAATCTCAACATCTACCCAACAATTACTTTAAAAAAAAATATATATATATTCCCAACAAGTACATAGCTTAGGTAGCTAACACGTACGTGGTAATCGATGCCTCTATTACCCAGCAGTGAACACATCATCTTACTATAGACTAGCTGTAACTACAACTTGCAAGATCTATGCATCTAGGTGCTCATTGCCTCTTGCCTGATTGTTCCGTTCAATTAAAATTAGGTTTCGCAGAGACTCCGCGGACGTCTGCCCCCAACACTAATGCTATGTTGAGCTACCTTACCTTGCTAGATCAAAGCTTCTACAAGCTTGTCTGCTCGAATCGAGGAACATCGGACGGTCCTATATACGTAGGCACTCGTTAGCCTACAGAGAAGCATACAGCAGGGAATTGGGGTTAGGGTTATTCAGTTTTGTAGCTATCGTTCTCGGTAGTGACGGTACAGTAGTGCAGACTGCAGTTGCTGCATATCATATGAGATCCCTCGCTTCACGCAATTTGCTGATGCCACTACAGTCCTTTCTTTCATCACTCTTCTACTTCCTCGTGAACATAAACTAGCTTGTACTCGCAGTTTTAGTTTAGATTAGAGTATAAAATTTGGAATCATTTGTTGCTCTGAGCAAGAAAATTAATGTTATAACTGAAAGTACTACTGGGAAGCTAGCTCTAGCTAGTTGGAGTATCAGTTGTAGTGAAAGCTTCACTGTGCGTACGGCGGGAGTTTGTAAGACTAGTCATTCTGCAAGTTTTTGAACTCCGTTCCGTCGAGGCAAAAATTAACGATTACTGGTGCAGACTGAGACTCCGGCGAGACGTGTCTGTAACTCTCAGATTGCTTGCTCTTTGAAGCAAAAGATTTGGTTTTCTGCGAACGTTAGCATGGCGGTGTCACCTGGACGTCTCCATCAATCTAATCTTAACAGTTCATACGTTAGTTGCGTATCACCCCACGTAGATCAATCTACTCGAACAACTTCCCTGTTCTCATTATTTCGTATCGTGATGATTGTGATCGAGTTGTGGGTTAACTTACAGCAAATCGACTTTGAGAATTATGGACTGTGGAGTGAGGAGGACCCTTTCCCAATCCATTTCGAACCAAATTGCATCTGTTCCGATCAGGGATTTCTGTTCTCGTTTGAGTACTGAAAGGGGTTTCATGCATGTATACGTTCTGTTCCTATTTACATGTATACTAGTTATACCATCTTGCTTGATTTGATGTATTAAGAAATTACGTGTAAGAGGGTCTAATAATTAGATGGTGTGTTTTATATATGTTACAAGGATTCTTATTGTTCAAAAAATGACAACCTTTCGATCTCATGAATGTCACTCCGCGAATGAACCGATCCCTAGCCTTGTTCGAAATCGAAAAATAAAAACTGATCCCTTGTTCCAAACTTTTTTCAGTGAAAGGGGAGCCAGCTCACTAACCGATTGTGGTGGGCCTGCATGAATCCAAGTAACGTATGGATCCATGCCGATTACAATGTAAGAACAGTCAGACTTGGGTAGCTTAAAATTTTTCATCTTGTAAACTTATAGACAGCTGCAGTCGAGCATCAATATTACTCTCTTAAAAATTGACATTTTTAACAAACGTCGTATAAATCCCGTATGTATCAATAATGGACTTGTGATTGTCATGTTTCGAACTTCAATGAAGTTCCGATTTCCGATCTTGCCAACCTCTTTGGTCACTCATTCCAAACCTAAGCTACAGGCTTAGTTGAAGTTTATGTGTATGAAATCCTACTAAAGTTGTCCACATTATATTCATCACTCGTACAAAGGATTCGATCCTTGATATTTAGCAATTGGAAAATTAAGAAACGTAACATTTGTTGGTGCGATAGGACGTGCGAATTAATGGATGACACAAACAATGCACACACATATGCTAACTTTGCAACAGTAGTTTTCCTTAAACGAGAGCTCAATACATACGAGACGTGACTCAGAATAAGACATTTTTTCAACAATTGAGTATGAATGGTTCAATAATTTCTCTTTATACTTGACGAGAACTTTATATAATTTGTAATTTGGTGTTGAGCTTTAATAAAGATGTTTTCCACCTATAAAAGGAAAAACTTGAAGAAAAAGGTCCATTAACTTGGAGTAAATTACCTCACCAACGCTCTCACCTGCCTAGCATCAATTATATATATGTAGTACAAGAGCATCATTAACCTAGCTATACTGGTGATTATGGGACCTCTTAGTGTGCAGCACTGCAGCCTAATCTATCTGTTAGACCAAACCATGATCTCATGATGAAGCTAGATCGGAGATTATGGGGCCTTCAATATGCCTAACACGTATAGATCCTTACTATTTAATCAAAAGGGGTCAAAGGGTTCGCCTTCAAAAGTATAAAGAACATTTCAATCTCCGAGATGAGGAATTTGGCTCCTGCTTCTTTGTTTTCCTAAATGCGACTCCCTGCCCTAGTTAGTAGGGCAAACTCAAATGGTGTTTACGTTCGTGTGTAATAGAACTTCTAATCAGCATGCAACTTTAAAATAATTACATACCTCTTTTGGCTGATGCTTTAGAATCCCTTTAAACTCGAGTAGGTAAATTATTATATAGTTTATTTACCTTTTGATTGCCTATCTGAAATCCAAAAAGTGTGTTAAAAGGAGCGTGCTTTTGTTTCAAAATTAGTGGCCACATCGGTAATTAGTAGGGTTGTCACTCGGTCGGTTCGAATCGGTAATGAATATTACCAACTTCAAAACCAAAGCTTTCGGTAATGAAATATGACTTTCAATTACCAAACCAAAAACTTCGGTATGAGATAAATCTTACCAACTTCGGATGTCGGTTTTTCGGTATTACCAAACTTCACAACAAATATATTTTCAAAATATAACAAAACAATACAAAACTATAAAATTTAAATATCACTTGAGTTTCTAGAGTCTGATAATACATATACAAAAGATAGTCATTTCAGTACACATTATCGAGTATGGTTTAATTTTCTACCGAAATAGTCAGGATGTAAATGTTTCCAAATTTTTATATGAACAAGTTATGTGTCATCTATGTGAAAGTATGTGTGTGGAAGAGTCGACCAAAATAAGTCACATAAGGGCAGTAAAAGCTTTTTCGTGTAATAAGTGACGTTAAATTATGGTTAACCGCTTTGATCAAGACCCGAGCATTATTGAGTACAATTGAATTTTCTATCATAATTGTATTATACTATAATGATCACATCAGACGGTCGAATTTTAATTTTGTGAATTGTAATCATTGAAACCACAACAGGTCTGGTAATGTGGTATAACTTATTTAGTAAGTTATATGCATATGTACATCTTTGTGAACCAACTACAAAGAGGAAGCAAAATTTTCTAAAACCTTGTGAACTATGATGTGATCAATATAGTGAAATACGACTATGGTAGAAAAATTAGGTATTTTTGATAATTTTTTGGTTTTGATCAAGACGGCTAACCCTATTTACCCTTGTGCTTCCTATGGAGAGCCTTATCATCAAGAGAGGTAAAAACATTCCTAAATTTTTACATGGGTGGTTACATGTCATCTAAGTGGGTTTGTCTCTGTGTGTGTGTGATGGATAGACTAAAACGGGTAGGTAAGAGCGTTTTTATATAACAAGTAACATTGAATTAAAGTTGATCGCTTTAATTGAGACCCGAATGCTACTAAGTATAGTTGAATTTTTTTATTCATTGTCTTTTTTTTACTAAATGGTATATACAATTGAAAACGTGAGATAAGATTATTAGTCTGTGTGTTTTTAGAAATATAAGTCTTTAAGTAATTAGAATTTCGGTAAATTCGGTATTTACCAAAAACCAAACCAACTTTTTTGGTATTTCTCGGTTTCGGTTTTTTTGATTTCGATTACCAAAATTCGGTTTACCAAATCATAAATTTTTGGTCGGTTTTCGATCGGTTTGGTATTTACCAAACCAAGTGGTAGCCCTAGTAATTAGTGAAAGATAACCCGTGAACAAACAAATTAGGAAGAAGAAGAAGTTACAACCGATGATAGGAAGTGGTAATTCTGAGAACTATATATCTACTAAGTAACTTACTCAGTAATCTTTGACATCTCTACTTAATCATTCGAAGTAGCAAAAGTTAAATAAAATGAAAATAAAGAGAAAATCTGGAGACTCCACTACCTATCATAAAGCTGGTTGTTGAAGTTAAAATTTGAGTTTGCTTAGTTTCTATTATTTGTTTTTTTTTCTTTCTTAAATTGCATGTATTGATCGAACTAGCTAAGCTTGTATGCAGGTCTTTTTTTGGATAGTACTTCTATCACTTACTTTGGTTCTTTCGTTGCGTATATATATTGAAAACTTACTTCTTAATTAATACGAAACTCACTTGCATTTTGGCTATCTTTGTGTAGTAAATATTGACGGTGTATATTAAAGAGTTAACATGATCATCTTAGAGCTACGTAACTTAAAATTAAGACATTTTTTTTGCTTTAACCTCAATTTATTAAAAAGAAAAAAAATAAATACAACATAGTAGGAGGGAGTTAACTCAATCCCTGTCAAAGACAAAAACAAATCTATTATTCATAACAAAACAACAAAAATTAATTAACATAAACGAAAAGTAGGAAGCCCTTAACCAATCATTATTACAAAGATAAATAATACAATTTGGGAGCAATTCCCACCATGTTAAACCTAAAGTTTTTATCCCTTCATTTGCCAATGCATTTGTAATTCTGTTATCTTCTCGAAATATATGAGAATAATGAAAGTTCATATGAGAAATTCGGTATACAATTGTTTCATTTTACACTTAGTTGCTAAGGCACTAAAGTGAGAGAGCAAAGGAAATTAAGAACCAGCTCTGAGTTTACTTCCAACCATATATACTTCCACTCCCGTACCCAAACTAATTCAATAACTTTGATAACAACCATAACTTCAGCAGCAACGTAGCTTTGAATGTCCAAGTTAGAGCAAAAAACACCCATAACTTTGTCACTGTAATCAAGAAATACCCCGCCATGATCAGTTTTGTTCGAAGTTCTTTTTCATATCCCATCGGTAATCAGCTTAATACACCCATACGGATGAGGGTGTCAGCTAACTTCGATTATCCCAACTTTCTTCAAAGCCATAAGCTTCTCAGTCAAATTAAACATGCATATCCATTCAGTGGCTAACTTACTTGATGAAATAACATGACCTAAAATAAGAGAACATACACGTGTAGAATATTCCGCCATGAGATCTTCATATTTAATCTTGTTTCTTAAACTCCAAATAATTCGTAGAATAGTAACAAAACATGCTGACCATGGTTCCCTTAATTGAGACGTTAACCACTATATTATTGTAAAAACTGATTGGATAATTAAGTAACTAATTGTTGTAAAAATTCAAAAAAGAAGAAGAAGAAGCTAGAAAACCTCCTCTGCCAAGAAAAACTGAAGACAACCTCGTGAAGTGAGAGTACTGAGAAAAAGGGAGAGTGAGAAAGGGTTTAAGCAGATGAGTGTGGAGAAATGCAAAAATTCTTCAGCCTTTCATTCACAAACACTGTAAAAACTCTGTTCCCGCGTTCTCACGTGCGTCATCACCACCCAATTACAAGAATAAATACAAAACCTATTTAAAAAAATTTATTTTCCAAAAATTCCACAAAACAACCAAAACAAAATAAAAACCCACAGAAAAAACTACTAAATCATCATAAAACGACAACCCCCCAAACCTGTCAGAAATATCTCTGCGCAGCGACTAGTGACTTCAATTATTACCGCTTATAGCCGGTGCTCTTCCGGTTCCTCGAAACCCTATGCACTCTCTCTCTCCCTCTCTCCTACCCCTCTCTCCTACCCCTCTCTCACTCTCACCAGAAAGAAAGTGACTAACTTAGATTTTGTTTGCGTCCAAAATCTGTGCTCCAGCTAGAGAGATTTCCCTACATAAAAGAAGAGCTTTGTGTCTTTCCATACCCACCATACTCAATTCACGTATCAGAACTCTCTCTCTCTCTGCCATACTAGCCTCTCATTTCGTTCACTTCACTGTTCATTATCTTCTTCAATCCTTTCCTTCTTCCTTTCATTTCAATCCATGGCTGAGGGTTTTGAGCCCTACCATGTTCCTCAACAGAGCAGGAGAGATAAGCTCCGGTTCTTGCCGGGTCAACCCCACCCGGTCTGTGTAGAGCCCGGACCTCACCACCTTCACGGTTGTGCTGCTGCTACTGCTTTCTATGATCCGACCTCAATCTCACTCCTCTCCTCATCAGATTTGCTCTCGTGCCCCAAAGAAGAGAGCCACGTGAATCTGATGCCTTACATGAACTCTTCGCAACCTTCCTCGTCTTTACATAACTTTCGTCCTCCCTACTTGGATCCTCAACCTTCGAGTTTCACCAACTCTGTCCAAGATATTAACAGTCTCAACAACTTGTTTCTTTATCCGAGCCAACAGAGTCATCATCATCATCAACTGAGAGGAGACTTCCACAATGAACAAGGACTGTTCAGACCGGAACCGTTGTCTTTGTCTCTTTCTTCACAACCTATTGAGGTCCATAATCTGCAGAGGTACGGCTATTCGGGCATTAACGACGGTGGTCACGGGTCAAGAAGTCCGGTCCCAACTCCTCTGGGGCCGTTTACCGGCTACGCTTCCATTTTGAAGGGATCGAGGTTCTTGAAGCCAGCTCAGCAGTTGCTAGAGGAATTCTGTGATGTGGGCAGCTCTAGTCGTGATATTTATGCTGTTTTTAGTAGAACTATGACAGACGAGTCTTCCTCGTTTTTGGATGATCCTCCAATTGAGAGCTTGGACGATCCGGCTAATGTTGGCGGTGCCGACGGAGGTGAGAGTCGGAGAAAGAAGTCAAGGTTGATTTCCATGCTGGACGAGGTATGTAGGGCTCTAATTTTGTTTTTGTAAATTTAGATTAGTTGTGTTAATTCTTTTGGGTTTATGTTAATTTCATGTTTATGTGTTTTTAGTTGCTGGTGCATTAGATTCTTGCATTAAAGGGTCTATGTGTTTGAGAAATCAGGTCTTTTTGGAAAAGGTGATAGGAGGGAATATATGCACTGAGATTATTGCTTAATGGTTATAAAGCATCTGACAACTCCATAGAATGAGTTCCTTAATAGATGACAATTCCAGAATAGGAGAGGGAATCCATGGAAAAGCATGTAAAGCATAATAGTTTCCCAAATTTGAAGATGGGATAGATCAATAAGAGTTTTGTGCTTATGAAATGTGATAATTCCTCCTTGTGCATTGAGTAGATGCAGTTAAAATCTGAATTTTGTATGCATAGTCCATTAACCTGCTTAGTTGGATCTGCAAATTTACTTTGCCTAAAGTTTTACAAGTTTTAAGTTTATTTGCATTCGTAACCAGGTTCAGAGTTTGGCTTACACCTTAGATTGTTGCACATAAACTTAATTAATTGTGTACTAATTTGACAGTGTCATTTGACTGCGTTTAGTTTGAGTTTTTAGCTCATGACCCAAAAAGAAAATATGAAGAAGAATTCATCAATTCATTATATTTTAACCATGGGTTGAATTTTTTTTAAAATTTTATTATGGGGATTTAAAACTCAATCTTTACATCTTGAGGGATGATTGTACTAGCTTTGAAGTGTTTTTAATAAATTATTGTGCTTAATTCCGACATCTCAAAGCGAAATTCAAGAGGAGAACTTACTGAGTTATACATTGCAATCTACCAGTTTACATATTGACTTTGCATTGCAGATTTATCTATACATTTCTAAATGCTTCTATTTATTGAGTACTATTTATTTGTTGTTTTTAATCTTTGTCCTAGGTTTACAGGAGGTACAAGCAATACTGTCACCAGATGCAGGCAGTGGTGACCTCATTTGAGTATGTTGCTGGGCTTGGAAATGCAGCTCCGTATGCAAACTTAGCAATAAAGGCCATGACTAGACACTTTAAGTGTTTGAAAAATGCAATTACTGATCAGCTTCAATATTCAAGATCAAGTAGGGATTCTATTACATATGTGAGCTGTGACAAAGATGAAGCTATTCCAATGCTCCGTAATACTACTCGAGGCATGTATGGTCACAGATCTTTCCAAAGCACAGAGTTTTGTGAGCCCCAGCCTGTTTGGCGACCTCAAAGGGGGCTTCCTGAACGTGCAGTTACTGTTCTTAGATCCTGGTTGTTCGAACACTTCTTGCATCCGTAAGTATAAAATTACTTGGACGTTATAACATTCACTATAGCTTGTTATCTGGCTACAAGTGTCTGTTTGTATCGGCCTCATTCTTGTCTGTTTTACGCTGCAGTTACCCTACCGATACAGATAAAATTTCACTGGCTAAACAAACTGGACTATCACGGAGCCAGGTGTGTGCCTGTTTTATATGATTAGTTTCTAACAAGATTTAAATGTTGTCATCAGCTGAATTCAATCTTTGATCAGTCAAGCCGTTGTGTTGATAGTTCCTATTGTAAATTAGGTTTCAAATTGGTTCATTAATGCTAGAGTAAGGGTCTGGAAACCAATGGTGGAAGAGATACACATGCTAGAAACCCGGCAAGCTCATCGAAATGCTGAAAGGTCAGATGATCATCATGATCATTTACCTTCCACAAAATCAGTTGCACCTGAGAATCCTTCAACATCCACTTATAGAGCTCGAGACACAGCATCTAAGCGCCCAAGAAATGAGTTTCCAGATGTTACAGTTGCAAGTACCCATCAACAATTAAACATGTCCTACAATAACTTGCCAAACCATCTGCATCATGTTGGTCAGGTTGGTGGGAGTGCTAGTGATGTGTCGCTAACGCTTGGACTTCATCACCAAAATAATGGTATCGGATTGACAGAGCCACCCTATGCTATCATTAATACACCTCAACGCTTCGGCCTTGGCCTTGAGGGAAGTAGCGATGGGTACACAATGGGCGGCTTTGATGCACAAAATCGGCATTTTGGAAGGGATGTCATGGGAGGGCAACTTTTGCGTGATTTTGTGGGATGAAATATTGAAGAATATGAGAATCTGGACATCATGGATTTGGGTATTTATTATTATACTAACAAATTGCAATCAGATGTCATTTGTCAAAATTAAAACCAGGATCCAAATGGTAAAAAAGAGTGAATATGATTTGCCTAGCTATTCCTGTTGGTGTTTTGGTATCGCACCCCCCATTGTGTAAATTCCGGATAATATTCCGAGAACGTAAATGTTTGGTGTTAGAATTCTTTATGTTAACTAATGTCTATATGCAAACTAGGGATTAGACATGGCCTTTGATCAGGACATTGTGCTTCGATCCGACATGAATGATCTGCCCTAAGTTTGTAGGGTTTGCCTTCATCTCGTTACTATATGTTGAGGACTTGAAAGCCACAAAATCTGTCCATTTTTAACTAGTCCCAATGACCAAATACAGAATTAAAGTTATGTCCTTTGTAGACTGACCCAGAAAAGAGAGACTAGCAAAAGCTAGGATGTAACTTGGAGTTATCGATTGTGGTCAATCCGGTGAGGATATTAGTGTTTCTATCTTCCTGCTTGGCTAAGTTTGGTAACTAGGTGTTCAAGTATACGCTGGAAAGTGAGTTCCTTTCTTCCTCCTTAGATTTAAACTTTCATCTTATATTTTACGTACTCAGTAATTGCGGGCCATGCAACTATTCCAGAGCCTACCAAGGTGAGGATGCTAATATAAGTTGCTACATAAGTGTGTATATATAGTGTACCAACCTCCAAATAAAATGGGCAGGCCAGTTTTATTTTTAAGGGTTTGAACATATTTACTGCGCGTGCTGCACAGTAAAAATGGCGATCAGGAAAAAGCAGAAAGAAGAGCAAGAGGTGCCTTGCTGGTTAAATGAGAAATAATTAACAAGGATGCGTGTTTTCCATTTTTGATAATTCATTTCCCTGGCATCAGCTCTAGCTACTTGATTTGAGCTTAAATATTTGTTGAAGTTGAGCTTGTGCTTGTAAAATTCGTTTACTTTTTCTATCTCGTTTTATAAATGTGCCGAGTTGAGATTGATCGAGTTTAAGAAAACAAAGTGATGGAGATCAATCTTGATGCCTCGACAAAACTTTCGATTCATGAGAGCTAGCTTTGAGCATTTGGTCATTTGATTTGACTAGGTTCATTTACATCCTATAGCGATTACCAGATAATTTAGCATACTAGCATGCATGACAAGATAATCCACCAACTAGTAGCATGACACAGAAGAATCACCAACCAGTGATCGATGGAACCAGAATGACATGCACGGTCCCAGAATGACGAACCCAACCAGCAAAAGGAGTGATCGACCATCTTATTCTCCTAACCACCATTTGGTCTGCCAACCATCAAAGTATACAACAGCCAAGACGCATCGCATCGATCGGTTGAAAGACACCATATCAATTGCTAGGGAGTTTGATTCACATAACAAGTTCAGGTGGGCTTCTTCTCTGCTGACGGTAAAAACTGGTTTTGGAATTCGTTTCCAACCTGCCTTGGCTCCTCTAAAGTGAGATATCAAAACTATCATTGAGCAACACAAACGTAAATACTTTTCTTCACCCAGCAAGAACAATTATCTATTGGTAGCACTAAAAACAGAGCAGAGAAAATTAGATTGTGACTTGACAAATGCATGTTTTAGACGAGCTCCACGAGGACAGAACCAAATTTGCAGGTATTTACAATGTGTTTGAACTTCAGACCAAAAAAACAGAAAAAACAACGTGTTTGAACGGAAATAGTTGTTTCAGGGAAAAGAAAAGGACCCAAGACTGGTATGTCCGAACAAATTATTCTTTCACACTTGCATCTTAAGTTCTTAGTTACCAACTCTATTGCTACTGGAATATGCACGTACGTTGTTCTAAATTTCCGATGTAACATCTCTTACGCTGCTTGTCTCTTGACATGGTCTAAGATATATACTTATCGAATATCATTCTCTACTACTCTCCCGTCAAACACTCATATTGATCTCCAATGTAAAAACAAGTTTCATATTCGGAAAAAAAAAAAGATCAACATATTGATGGATAAATTTCATTACCTTTTGAATTATATAAATTTTCAAAGCCGAACACCATTTCGTATATATTGTTAGGAAAAAACAGATACAACTTTTTTTATTTTATCATTAATCCGTTATGGTCGTTATGATTTCGATCCATTGAATTTTTCCGCTTTGCCTGAAAACACAAGAGCATCTTGTCAAAGAAGAAAAAAGAGAAAAAGAAAAATCGATAGTATCCTTTAGGCTACATAATCAAAGTACCTTGTAACATTCGATAAAACCCCAAACTATGTGAAGCACTTCAGTTAGGAAAGTGGTAAATATCGTCCAAAGCACGCAGAAAATTGTTCCACAAGTGAGGCGTGTCCACAGTCGGCAGAACCGGTCTAAACCACAAAAATAAACAAGACTTTAGATTTGTGTTTAGTCCAACACTCTTCCTCCTCTTCCTTCCTCTTTTAGGGTTTTCAGTCTCTCCCTCCCAAGATTTTTCCTACTCCTTGTCCCCCACTTTCCCCAAATTCAACCCCCCTATAAGAGATGCCCATGCCCTCCAAACCCATATGAAATCATCAACACACAAGGCCCAAAAGATTGAAACTTTCATACTAGAGGGTCATGAGTATGGAAGCTCGTGTTGGAGTTGTAGAAGGAGGGCAGAGAACTCTGAATTCAGCTCTCAATCAGCAAACCAAGCAGTCCCTCAATCCCCAGTCCCAGGTTGGCACCCTCAATCAGCTCTTGGCTGGTGGGATTGCTGGTGCCTTTAGCAAAACCTGTACCGCTCCACTTGCTCGCCTCACCATCCTCTTTCAGGTTCAATTTTTTTTGTCTTTTTGAGATTTCGGATTCGTGTTCATGTAATTGGTATTGTTTTGTGAGTTGGGTTTTGTTTGGTTTTTGGTTTTAAGCATTATTTGAAGTTTCTGCCTTTGCTTAATTTGGGCTGTGGAGCGTAAAGGTTTAATTTTTGAGCTAGTTTCTTGTAGGAAAGTGAGGTAAAGGCTGTGTTCAAGCAATGGCTTGTGTTCGGGGTTGTCTTGGTTCATGAATTGTTCCTCTACAGTTGAAAACTGAAGTAAAGGTTTTCGCTTTTCAATTGACCTGCTTATGATAGAGATTGGAACGGAGGGAAATTTAGTTTGTGTGCAGGATGAATATGAATGCGTTTCGTGTTATGGAGAACTTCTGTTCAAGTGTGCAGTTATTGCTGTCTTTGTTAAGGAGAACCAATGATGAATATGATTTTGATCATTCATTGGCTTTGTGTTTCGCAATGATGTTTGTGTGAAAATGTAGGGTGGATGATGCAGCACTTGTAAGGATTCTTGGATGCAAAGAAAGATAGTTGGAGAGAGTATAAGTAAGGAGAAATGGAGTAGAGATTTTAGAGAGAATAGAAAAGATAGACAAATAGAATGAGGAACAGTTGGCAGAGATAAACAGAGATTTATCTTTGATCAGAGAAAAACTTTATTAACACAAAAGGAGTAAAAGATAGGTGAAAAAAAGTAGAGTAATACAAAACGCCATAAAACATAATAAAGAAGAACAGTTTTGCTGTCCAAAATTATAGCATAAAAAGAACTCTTAGTCAGGGTGATGAGTGAAAAGCTATCTGGCGGTGATGAAATAAACTTAATGCTGGCTGTCATTCTGAAGGTTGGAATGATAAATGACCCAAAGGGGAATCAAATTATATTGTACCTGTATGGAATTTTATTGCAATTTTTTTGTTTTCAGTAGTTGCGTACTGTTTCTTCTAAATGATAGTTGGCTGACAATCATTTACTTCTTTTAGGTGCAAGGAATGCATTCTGATGTTTCAGCATTGAGTAAGGCGAGCATATGGCGAGAGGCTACACGTATTGTCAATGAGGAAGGTTTTAGAGCATTTTGGAGAGGCAATCTCGTTACTATTGCTCATCGTCTTCCATATTCTTCAGTCAGCTTCTATGCTTATGAACGCTTCAAGAAAGTTAGTAAATAGATGTTTTTGTCAAATTTTATGCTGTTAAAGTAGACTGATACCTTGGCTTTGCAGCTTGCTTCGATATCATCTGACCCCATATTCATATTGCAGTTGTTGCATTCAACTTTTGGTGAAGATCTTAGGGGTAATGCAACTACCGATATGTGTGTACACTTTCTCGGTGGTGGGATGGCTGGTATAACAGCTGCCTCAGCTACATATCCACTAGATCTTGTGAGGACACGTCTATCAGCTCAGGTAATTTTGACATATTTGTCTGAGTTATCATAAGAAAATATCTATCTGTTCTCAATTTTCGTGTGGTTGTTGATTACTTTATTTCAATCATTTAGTTTTTAACTGTCCACCCTTATAACTTCTTTTAGTTTGATTATTATCAGTATTCAATTTTTGTAGAAAAATGTAGTATACTACAGAGGCATCGGACATGCATTTCATACAATTTGCAGAGAAGAAAGATTTTTGGGATTGTATAAAGGACTTGGAGCAACTCTATTGGTATGCTTCATATGTATCTCAGCATTCTGTACTGTTTTTTTTTATATTTATTTTTTTATTTTTTTATAATACTAAATATCAATTATTACTTGTGACACAGGGTGTTGGACCCAGCATAGCAATCAGTTTCTCCGTTTATGAGGCTTTGAGGTCTTTTTGGCAGTCTGAAAGGTGAAGATTCATGATTGGACAATGCGTTAAATTGATGCTGAATTTTGGAGTCTTGCCTAACTTTCCTTTGCTGCGATTTGAGTTGTAACTTTAGTTTCAATTCCTTTGATATCAGGCCCAATGATTCTACAGTCATGGTGAGTCTTGCTTGCGGCAGTCTTTCAGGCATTGCGTCATCAACAGGTAAGCGATCTGTGACTACTTGATGCATGTTTACACTTTTACATATAAAGTTCACGAGTTCAAGACTTTATTGGTACAATTTTCCTATTACACTGTTATGTCTATTAATGGTCTTCTTAAATCGCTTACGTGTAGTTGATTAAACCTATGTCTAAATGCTCCTATATATAATTATATCCTTGCCAAAAAAGAAAAAAAAACTGCGGGTGGTGTACAGTAGACTATCTGTTTCTACTCTGTAAAGCTTTTGGTATTTCAAAAGATGTTTTTAGGGTATGGTCGAAAAGGATTCAGATTTATTCTCCTTCTGCTTGATTATCTTTTGCTCTTTGCTGTTTCAGCAACATTCCCTCTAGATCTGGTGAGGCGAAGAATGCAATTAGAAGGGGCCGGTGGTCGGGCCCGTGTCTATAACACTGGCATATTAGGAACTTTTAGGCACATAATCCGGAACGAAGGCCTGCGTGGCTTGTACAGAGGAATTCTGCCAGAATATTACAAGGTTGTTCCCAGTGTAGGCATTGTCTTCATGACGTACGAGACATTGAAAATGTTTCTGTCACGCATCCACACAAGTGACTAGTTGCCTCTTCACCTTTTGTTATCCACCATCTGTTGTGCCATGGAATCTCGTTGAGTTAGTTTTCTTGTAGTTGGTTGAAGACAGAAGATAGATTGAAGACTAATTCTTTTTTTGGTAGTTGAGAGATTTGATGGTGGTAAATTTTGCGGTTGCTGCCATAAAACCATATTTTCCTTGTATAGGTAGTTAGCTGCTTGAGTGGTATCATGTTTCCCCTTTGGAAATATTAGGTAGTAACCTTTATAAGTATTCGTAGGTGAGAGGTATACCATCAGAACAGTTTGGTTGTTGCAGGTTCTATTTATCTTCTAGTTTTTATTTCTAATTTATTTTGTTCTGTAGACACAACATATTGTTTGAGGAATGACATCATATAGTTATGGCATTTTACTAGTATCATATTGATGCTATTTCAGAAAAGCCATGTAAAAAAACAAAGCGAGGTTTATATATTTATACCTGGAATTGCGAGGGATTTCTTCTTCTCATATTGTCTCAATTACCAGTCTGTGGATGCTTAATCTTGTTATTACATATTCCCAAGGTATGAGAACTTGAGAAGTAATGAACCTCCAATAGTTTGCATCAGTAGTTTTAACATTTCTCCTTATCTGTTGGATCCGCCTACTTCTATCATCTAACCAGATTTTGGTTGCTTTTGGGTGTTGAAAATATAAGAGAGAAACTACAGAAAATCAGAAGGGTTGAACAGTATTTCCGGATGTGTACTTCAACTATTTACAGATGATCATTTTAAAGTAATTTTTTGTTGCAAGATAATATACTGTGATCTTGGAGTCTTCAAATTTTTTCTGCAAAGAATCAGCATTTACACTAAACTATAGGTTAGGTTCACTTTTACTTGGATACCAATTGGTAGTGTAGATTTACTAATATATTTGTTGTTGCAATGCATATTGAATATATGCCATTACATAAATTAAATTAAATTATGTTCATATATATATATATATATATATATATATATATATATATATATCTCGGCTGCGGGCGTCCGCACCAACGGTTTTGGTACGGATTTCCATTTTTGCACCACTTTCCAATCGAATTTCCTCATCTCCACCGTTTAGTATCTAGATAATATTGTGTAGACCATCTTTGCAAAATTTCAGCCAATTTGGTGATCGTAAAGGCCCTCAAACTCAAGTTTTTTTTTTATGAACACAACCGGACAAAATTCAGTCTGTCCATTTGTTTTTCTAGTTTGAGGGCCTTAACGATCACCAAATTGGCTGAAATTTTGCAGAGATGATCTACACAATATTATCTAGATACTAGACGGTGGAGATGAGGAAATTCGATAGGAAAGTAGTGCAAAAATGGAAATCCGCACAAAAAATTGGTGCGGATGTTCGCAGCTGAGAAAATCCGTATATATATATATATATATATATATATATATATACAGGAATTCTCAGATGCGGACATCCGCATCAAAGTTTTGGTGCAGATTTCCATTTTTGCACCACTTTTCGATCGAATTTTCTCATCTCTACCGTCTAGTATCGAGATAATATTGTGTAGATCATCTTTCCAATATTTTAGCCAATTTGGTGATCGTTAAGGCTCTCAAACTCGAAAAACAAAAGGACGGACTGAATTCTGTCCGGTTGTGTTCATATCAGAAAAACTCGAGTTTAAGGGCCTTAACGATCACCAAATTGAAGGGATGTATAAATATATATATATATATATATATATATATATATGTTCCTTTTCAGAGCAGTGTCCCGCTTTGAAATTAAACTGTGGACCTCCTTATTTCACTCACTTTTAGGTCGTATTTCCACACTTTGTTCTAGACATTGTATGATTGAGATGTGAAAATGCAACCTGAAAGTGAGCGAAATAAGGAGGTCCACGCTTTAATTTCAAAGCGGGACACTACTCTAAAATAGAACTGTATATATATATATATAATATATATAGAGAGATTTTCTCAGCTGCGGACATCCGCACCGATTTTTTGGTGCGGATTTTCATTTTTGCACCACTTTCCTATCGAATTTCCTCATCTCCACCGTCTAGTATCTAGATAATGTTGTGTAGATCATCTCTGCAAAATTTCAGCTAATTTGGTGATCGTTAAGGCCCTCAAAATCGAAAAACAAATCGACGGCCTGTATTATGTCCGGTTCAGTATATAACAGAAAAATGCAAGTTTGAGGGCCTCAACTATCACCAAATTGGCTGAAATTTTGCAGAGATGATCTACACAAGATGGTCTAGATATGTCTAGAAGGAAGTTTGAGGAAATTCGATCGGGAAGTGATGCAAAAATGGAAATCCGCACCAAAAACTTTGGTGCGAACGTCCGCAGCCGAGAAGGCATGTATATATATATACACACACACACACACACACATAGAGCTTCTCAGTTGCGGACGTCCGCATTTATTCTTACGGTGCAGATTTCTATTTTACACTCATTTTTCAATCGAATTTTCACATCTCCCCCGTCTAATATTTAGATACTGATGTATAGATCATCTGTGCAAAATTTCAGCCAACTTGGTTTTCATTGAGGCACTCAAAACTGCGTTTTTCTGTTATAAACATGAACGGTTCAAGTTCGACAGAATTATGTTCATTCATTGGTTTAATCGAGTTTGAATGCCTTAATTATAACCAAATTGGCTGAAATTTTGCAAAGATGATTTATACATTAGTATCTAAAGATTAGACAGTGGAGATGTGAAAATTCGATTGAAAAGTGAGTGTAAAGTGAAAATCCGCACCGTAAGAATAAATGCGGATATCCGCACCTGAGAAAGTCTGTACATTTATATATATATATATATATATATATATATATATATATGATTTTTCTCAACTACAAACGTCCGCACCAATGATTTAGGTGCGGATTTTCATTTTGCACCACTTTTTGATCGAATTTCCTCATCTCCACCGTCTAGTATCTAGATATATTGTGTAGATCATCTCTGCAAAATTTCAGCCAATTTAGTAATAGTTAAGGCTCTCAAAATTACGTCTTTCTGTTATAAACATGAATGGTTCATGTTTGATAGAATTCAGTCCGTCCATTTGTTTTTCGAGTTTGAGGGCCTTAATGATTACCAAATTGGCTGAAATTTTACAGAGATGATTTACACAATATTATCTAGATACTCGACGGTGGAGATGAGGAAATTAGATAAAAAAATGGTGCAAAAATGAAAATCCGCACCAAAACCATTAGTGAGGATGTTTGTAACCAAGAAGCCCTGTAAAAATATATATATATATATACACACACACACACACACACAGACTTTCTCAGGTGCGGATGTCCGCATTTATTCTTACTGTGCGGATTTCCACTTTACACTCACTTTTCAATCGAATTTTCATATTTTCACTATGTAGTCTTTAGATACTAATGTATAGATCATCTCTGCAAATTTTCAGTCAATTTAGTTATCATTAAGGCACTCAAACTCGATTAAACCAATGGATGAACATAATTTTGTTGATCTTGAACCGTTCATGTTTATAACAGAAAAACGCAGTTTTGAGTGCCTCAATGATAACCAAATTAGCTGAAATTTTGCAGAGATGATCTATACATTAGTATCTAAATACTATATATATATATATATATATACAATGCTGATCAGGTTATCGTTAAGGCCCTCAAAATCGAAAAACAAATCGACGGCCTGTATTTTGTCCAGTTCAGGTATATAACAGAAAAACACAAGTTTGAGGGCCTTAACTATCGCCAAATTGGATGAAATTTTGCAGAGATGATCTACACAAGATGATCTAGATATGTCTAGAAGGAAGTTTGAGGAAATTCGATCGGGAAGTGGTGCAAAAAATGGAAATCCGCACCAAAAATGATCAGCTGTGTGTATATATATATACACACAGGGCTCTTCTAATGAGGGATCCATTTTTTGTTCATTTATAGGGATAGGGTATTTGAGAAACTTCCCGATCACTAAATTACATCTCTACCGTTCAGTTTGTAGGTGTATATGAATAGATCAAATCTGCAAATTTGGTGAACGTTAAGTCATCCAAATGTTTGATTTATTTTTAATGATCTTGAATGGTGTAGGTTTGACATAAGTGTTAAGTTTTTTGTTTTAATCTCAGCCATCCAAGCCCATTAAAAAATAGATATAATGGTGTGGACCTATCTCTATAAATAAACAAAAAAATGCATCACTTATTGGAAGGACCCTGTATATATGTATATACACGGAGCCGTTCTAAAGAGGACGTCTGCATAACCCTTAAAGTGCGGACGTCCCTCCGTTCCCCACCGTACGTTGCCAGCGAGGGTGCGCCTCCACTCCAGCAGACTCCAGCAGCGTCCCCGACCATTTTCCCTCCCCGGCGAGTCCGCCGAATTCCAGTTTTCCTGCCAGATTGACTTTGTTTGAAGTTTTGGGTGATCTGGCCGGAAAACTGGAATTCGGCGGACTCGCCGAGGAGGGAAAGTGGTCGGGGACGCTGATAGAGTCCGCTGGAGTGGAGGCGCGCCCTCGCCGGCGCCGTACGGTGGCGAACAGAGGGACGTCAGTATTTTAAGGGCTGTGCGGACGTCTGCCTCTGATCCCTACTATATATATATATATATATATATATATATATATATATATATATATGATTTTTCTTAGCAGCGGACGTCCGCACCAATGGTTTGGTGCGGATTTTCATTTTTTCACCACTTTTCGATCGACTTTCCTCATCTCCACCGTCTAGTATCTAGATAATATTGTGTAGATCATCTCTGCAAAATTTCAGCCAATTTGGTAATCGTTAAGGCCCTCAAACTTGAAAAACAAATAGACAGACTGAATTCTGTCCGGTTCATGTTTATACCAGAAAAACACAATTTTGAGGGCCTTAACGATTACCAAATTGGCTGAAATTTTGCAGAGATGATCTACACAATATTATCTAGATACTACACGATGGAGATGAGGAAATTCGATCGAAAAGTGGTGCAAAAATGAAAATCTGCACTAAAACCATTGGTGCGGACGTCCGCAGCTGAGACGGGCTATGTGTGTGTGTGTGTATATATATATATATATATATATATATATATTCTTGACCAATAGCTATGAGAGAAAAGCCTTGGAATAGAGAAAGATGCTATTAGCCGATAGAGTTTTTAATCTTGATTCAATTCTCCTATGCTTTACCTTCAAGTTCCTCCCTGCATTGCTCATCATGCTTATGTAAGACTACAATTACTCACAAGAATTCTCACCATTTTCTTTACTGTTCTATTGTGTGGATCTGCAATTCAGATTGGAATAAGAATACTTCAGTGCATTAAGTGTTATCCAAATCATTTTCATGGTCCAAGAGTACTAGAGAAGATGGTGATGCTGGGAATTTGTCATTTGTTAATATGATCTAAAGAACATTTACAGCAATATTCCATATATGCATTTCATTTAGAGAAATTAGAACTAGTCCATACATCACAGCAAGAGTTCTAGAGAAGCTCCTACTACAAGTTACAAGTGAAAAAGTAACCAGATATGGCATCTATCCTTATGTCGGAATAGAGTCTGCAGATTTAGGCGATCAAAATCTCGAGGGACCATCATGACTAATTCCCGTTTTAGCCATACACATCCAATAAAAATACTCAATCCTTGCAAATTGTTTTGAGCTATTTGAGCCAGAATACCATCCCCTGCCAACCAATGATAGCAAATGCTAGTACCAACATTGCCAATTTGTCATTGCTCCAGAAAGTTCTTAGTGATTAACCTACCCTTGATCGCATGTCGATCACGTCAGCTTGGTATAACATTTCCGACATGATAAGGGAGCTATGATAGTTGAAGATTCTAAATTTGATATCTCGAATCCCCACTCTGCACTTCTTTACTGGTTGGTCTGTAACATGCTAGCTAGTGGAATGGCACCTCTATGTTTTTGCTTCTGTCAAAGATTTTCTTCTCCACTGCAAGATGTGGTTGTGCACAAACAACTTTGTTTATGGAATTATGGGATTGATCTGCTTACTAAATGACTAAGCCAGCAGCATAGGGAGTTTGGTAAACTTAACATCAAAGTTCACTAAACACTGATATTGCGTTTTTCACTGATTCAAATTGCTACTGATTATGCCCATAACAGTGAAACTTACTTCAATCCCAAGCTGGTCCTTGGTTGTTTTGCATCCTGTGGCGCCAATAATGAATATGTTTATTTTATTTTTTATTTTATTTTATTATGGGGACCAATAATGAATATGTTGATATTCTGTCTTCTACATGGTTCATAATGAATATGTTCATATTATGTCTTCTACATGGTTCAGTATGAATATGGGATTGCCTTAGTAATCAACCCCTCAAGATATAGAAGCTAAGTTCCCGTGGCCTCTAGATGTCATTCTTAGAAGTCACTGCAACTTAACAAGCTGCTTCTCTGAGCTGGGGGATAATAAATCACTATTTCTGAATAGCCCTCTAGCAAGGGAATAAAATGCTATTTAAAAGCTGATTGAGACCATTGCACCATGTAAATGTGGTGGCATAGCTTTCCTTTTCACAGTTCATCTTCTTTAAAAGAGAACTAGAATTAGAGAATTAGAATAACACTTCACCACTGTTGATGATGAGTAGGTGTATGAACAAAGCTTTCCTCGATAATTAGAATAACACTTCACCACTGTTGGACTACATTAGTATATTACAAGCTGGTATTTCGGGTTTTTATCCTTTATTTTGTTGAGAATCTTTCATTATAACAAAGGCAAGATCTCTTAACATCCAGAAAAGCAGTCAAGCCATAACCTGTGTCTTTGAAAGCTAAAAATGTCCCTACAATATCATTGATTCATTGGTCATGCGAGAACAGAATCGATCGTGTTGGTGCTGCACACCTTATCACTGTGCTTTATGCACCCTCATTGCATTTTATAATCATCTTCACTTTAAGAACACTATAAATACTGAATGCTCTTATAAGATTAGGCTCACACACTCCTTGATAAGAACACTAAAAATCCTGAAGGCTCTTACAGCTGTTCTTCATTATGTTGATATTATTGCGTCAGGATCGGGTAATCTGCATCCTGAGGTTTAGATCTGCTCATATGTTTGTTGTATCTAGCCCTTGGGATGCGGATTACCTTGTCCTCACTGGCAATGCAATACTTGTCAAGAATCATGAAGCTAAACTACTTGATGCACCTTGTTGATTCTCGTATGCTCTTTATTATCTGTGTGTGCATTTTCAGTTCATAATAACAATAGAGAAGGGACTCCAGCATGATGATCAATTGATCAAGTTTTGGGTTCGTGGACTCAGGTAAATCACCATTCTCTATCGGTAATCATTTTCACCTTTTCATGTGCTGTGACATCCTCTGGACTACAACCACATATATATCATCACCACATGAAAAAATTGGTTATAATTTACTTTGGCGGCTTGGAAATCCAATCCAAGGCCATCTCGGAGTTTTGTCTTGGTTCCTTGTGCGATTAGAGATTGAATCAAAGTTAGACAGTGGTCCTGAGGCTGTACAAAGGCTACAAGAAATATTCTATTTCAGGAATGGGCAAGAATCTAATGGCATATCTTTTATTGCTGATGTTTTCACAAACAGATCAAGGAAAACCTGCTTTTTCATTGCTAATACAATGAGCAAGTCTTTTTTTATTGTGAAGATCACTATGATTCTATGAAGGGCATACCTGACATTCATGACAAGCAGACATGCTAGGTGAATATCTACTTTAGTTTATCCAGATGAAATAGAATCACAGTACTTATCAGAACAATTTTACAAACTAGATTTCTATTTAAGGAAAGGACACTTGCTCCATGATGTTCAAGCTAAGGTAGCAGGATGTGATGGGATGAAATTACTGATTCTATATTCTTATGAGTGAAGAGACACACATTGTATTGTACAATACAATATTTTGAAGTTGATTGAAAACTTAGCTTCTGTCATACCATGTTCCTTCCTCTTTATATAACATTTCTGATCCACATAAAAGAAAAAGAAAACAAATTCCAAGGCATATGATCAATGCTGATACTAAATATATTCTAATTGGAAATGAAAAGTACCCTAACTAATCTGATAAGCTTCCATTTTGCAGAACCCCAATAGCCTCTTCCCTGCTTTCACAAGAGTCTGTGCCATCTTTGAATATGAGAAACTCCATCATCTCCACATGGAAGAAAATGAAACTTCTGCACAAATGCGTGATGCAAGATCCAAAGTCTTTGCCCACAACACAGTGCCAGGCGGGACCATAAGCTTCATCAAATTTCTGCTCAGGACAATTGAAAGCTTGGTGAGCTAATCATTCCTTCTGCAAGATCTTTAGGACCATTCAACCACTTTTTGTCAAATTGATTAAGCAAATAAGCATGTGATCAAATAAAGTTGTTAAATGGAATTTTAATCCCATATTACTAATTGATTGAATCATTGATCATATGAAATTAAAGTGAAAGTTACAACAGTTAAAGCCTTCTGCATTGCCACTTATAGCAAATGAGAAGGACCCATTTCTACTTTGAGAAGGTGTTTTTCCAGAAAGAAAGTAAGAGACTATCTACTTTTTCCAGACAGAAGCACAGGGGGGATTCAGCTCTAAAGCTTACCCTAATACTAGTCCCTGACCTTCACTATACAAACGAAAAAAAAATTTAATTATAAAACTAGCACTCTAAACCCTTTTGATTAGTTTAACTAAGCAGCTTTCTTGAACTAAAAGATTTAAACTTTTGTCCTAACATAAAGGAACTCATACCACTTTAAACAGACTAATTTAAGCCTAAAGTGATAGCTGAAATATGTTACTTGGGGAAGATTATCCAAATTTATGATTTGAAATTGGTTTACTAGTTCCTTCCAGAATAAAGGCCACCATGCCATGCTGCAATTTTAGCCTTTGGATCCTTGTCCCTGCATTTCTTTTTGAAAAGGAAACCCTTTTCTAACCTTTGCCTTGAACCACAGAATAAAACTTTTTGATCAAACTCTGTCAATCTGTGATGACTTTATTAATTTCAGCCGAGAAAAGATATGATGACAATCACAAACCAACTTTGTAATCCTTCTTATTCTACTGTTTAGAGGAGATGTATTCATAATTTCATATATGCAAAGCCAAATGAAGATAATTTAATACAAAGGGTATAATCTAACAGACCTGCTTGATATAATGAGCAATGGATCGACAATCAGAAACTTCATGTAGATCAAGAGCCTTGTAAGCCAATTCCATGGCATGACTCTGCATGAGAGTTGGCATATCTGTTTCGCGCACAACAGCTTTTCCTTCCAGCATTTTTGTGACAGATACGCAGAGGATGATGCGTTCTTAGTTCTTGCAAAAGTTAAGGTGCTGCCGAAGATTCTAATTAGCCTATGTATCAAATTATGAAGAATTTAGAGGGTGGAGGTTTAATGTTGCCATGATGTCATTTTTGTGTCTCAAAAAAAATCCAATTTTGGCATATAGAGAAAGATTGCTTGCATTAGGAAAATAGGAAGTGTTAAAATCATAACAGTTGCATTAAAAATATCATTGGTAAAACTTGTAGAAGAGTTGCAACCACAAGTGTTCATTCTTTGAAGGTCTGAAGTGGTCCAAAACTATACCATAGATGACCAAACTTTTCAGTCAAACAGCTAGAACCCTTGAAAGTTAAGATTCAAATTCTCAAGCACTAGTGGAGCACACTGCTTCAGATCCCACATCAACAAGCATCACAGCCAGTGATTGCAACCCATTACAAATTTACAATAAAGTTGTGAAATTTATAACAGTAAGGAATAAAAGATGAACAATAATTGCAAAATTTAGTATACACAAAAAACCAGAAGCAAAAACTTCATGAATCCATGAATTCCATTGATCTGTTCTATCACCTTTTCAGTGATACAAAATTTGTACATTGATCTCTCTTCTCCTTCAGAACTAGCCCTACCCCTAATTCTGATACATTCTACATTGCCAACCCTTGAAAAAGAAACAGAATTTCTCCTAAACCCAAAACCCCAATCAGGGTTTTACCCCAGAAAACACCTAGTTTTCACTTTTCACATTCCCAATGTTACCCCTCACAGAATGAGAAAATTTACCAAAAGACCCTATGTTAATAATTAAGTTAAAAAAGTAAGATGAAAAATCAGACCGAGTTTCTGGACCGGAGCAAGAAGACACTGAGTTCTTGACCCGGGCACTGATCCGGGTTGATCAGATGAAACGACTCCGAGTCCGCGCTCCCGATCACGTGCTCGTAATTCGCCCTCATGTACATAACCGGGCCGTCCGAGTCCGACGTGCCCGACCCGAACCCGAACCCGGCGGGTAGAGCCCCGGCCCCGACGGTGGTGGACTCCATGGTCTTGAGCATGAGGCGGACTTTGTCGCCGGCTTTCCTCCGGGCGGCGAACCCGAGCTTGCGGCCGTTGCAGTGGAGGGACCAGACGGGGACGGAGCGGAGGGGACACGTGGCGAGATCGGAGCGGTCGTCGCACTCGAGGGTGATCCGGACCAACCCGAACCGCATTTCCTTGACGAGCTGGTGGGTCAAGATCGAGAGCTCCAGGAGGAGCGCGGGTCGGGTCGAGAGGCGGTCGTGCTGGACGCAGAACCACACGTGGCCTCGGCGGTGCCCGAAGATGGTCCCGATCACCATCGACTTCGACGGCCTGGGCTGCGCGACGGAGGAGGTCACCGACGCGGCGGAGGGGGAGGAAGGGTCGGAGTCTTGGGCGGCGGCTGCGGAGGAGGAGTCAAGGTCGGCGTCGGGGATGTCGTCGCGGAGGGAGGTGCTGAGGCGTTTCTTGGTGGGGGTGGCGGCGGAGGAGGAGGTGGCGGAGGGGGCGAAGCAGGGGAGGAGGAATCGACGGAGGGCATCGATCTTGGTCATCTTTCTTGTTTTTCTTGGTTTCTTTCTTTTCTGGGTTTGAAGGGAATTGAATTGGGTTGGTTTCTTGGGATTTGAAAAAGGGGTTTAGGGTTTAAGAGGGAAGAAGAAGACTAGAGAGAGAGGGAGGGGTGTGGGTTGGGTACGATCTGAGAGGGGTTTTATATATAAACAGAGATGAGAGCGCGGGAAAAAGTGAGAGACAGCAGTTGCAGTTAGTTTTTCTTCTTTTTGGCAGAGAACACCTCGCCAAATTGCGACACGTGTGGTGCAGTCTACCAAAATTGTCCTATCACTATGTGATATTGTGATACATCTCTGTTGGTTTTTGTTTGTTACCTTCTTGGTACATCTAGTGATCTAGTCACATTGGTGTTTATCCGCATAGTTTCAGAAAAAAGCATGATCTTAATAGGCGATTAGTGTGTTAGCAAGTATGATCAAGTAACGGTGTTTTGTTTTATGGACAATACATTGACACCAGATATTTCCTGTTTTGTTATTCTATATTTTATGATTCAATATTTTGGCAAATATATAAATATTTTGCCGACTGTTATTATTCAATTACTCTCAAACTCGATCAAATTATAAAGAGTGAGAGGAGACGACAACTCGTTTAGTTATAGATCAGAGGTCCGACATCCTAATTTAGAAGTGCAACACCATTAATCGCCCGTGCTAGCTAACTTTGTCATCATACTTTGCCTTCAACAGCCGTGAGGTTAAGAAAAATACTAATCAGAGCGTTGATACCTAAACCAACTAAATCTCAAAGCATAATTATATGAAAACTCACAACCTGTATGAAGAACTCCCTCGAAACAACATCATACAATCAAACATTAATACACAAGCCATGAATGAGCTGGGGAGGATTAAACCAAAGAACCAAAACCATATTAAATGGAGGGTGATGAAGCCACGTGTGAGTACCCATAATTGAATAGGTAAGTGTGAAATTGCAATTTAAGTGTGCAATCGAACAAGCTCTGATGAATGTGTACAATGGTAGTTGATGAGTTATTTTGGTGTTGGCTGACTAATAATCTGAAAACATTGGGATTTTTTAACAACGATGTGAGAAACCGTCTTCTACGGAACTGGAGGTAGCTAGTATTATCCACGATGGGCAAATGAGATAGAGAAAACCCTTCTAGTGAAGACCCTTAAATTGAGGATTTGATGAAGATTTTTCGGCTTATCCCACCTTTCGATCTTATATATATCTACATTTTGACCGTTCAGTTTATAAGTATTTATGAGTAGATCATTTCTTCAAATTTTCAACTATATTGAAAATTGTTAAGACATTCATAAGTGTGATTTATTAATTATGAACTTGAACAGTTCATATTTGACAGATACGGTTCGTCCATTAATTTGATCTAGTTTGTTGTCTTAACGAATACCAATTTGGGTGAAAATTTGTAGAAATGATCTACTCATATAAACCTAAAAATTGAACGGATAAGATGTCAAAATGTAATCGAAAATTAGGTCTTTAATTTAAACCATAAACGAAAAGTCTTCACCAAGTCCTCAACTTAAAGGTCCTCACTAGAAGGG
Source organism: Fragaria x ananassa (assembly GCA_034370585.1). Lineage (NCBI taxonomy): Eukaryota > Viridiplantae > Streptophyta > Magnoliopsida > Rosales > Rosaceae > Fragaria > Fragaria x ananassa. The sequence goes on from CP139753.1 coordinate 6,945,359, forward strand.
CTCACATGAGATAAATACCTCATGTGGGGTCATAATCAAGTCTCAGGCCTGTTGCCCGAATAACCACTAACTTCGGCCCGTACATCTCCGTTCTATATATCCGTCTGCACTACCTCTGATGCAACAATCTTCCAACACTAAGAGGGACAAGTACCAGATCTACTTGATTCCATCTTCGAGCCACATCATGCACAATGTACCGCACACCTTGTTGGTCGGCTTGCCTCGACTGGCCTTAATGTTGTGGCACAACCAAACGAGAGCAAGAGACCACCACAAACTTTAGATTTCGCGTGTAAGGCACGTTCCCTTGGAAAAGAAAAAAGAGTTGTTTTTTTTTTTTTACTTGGAAAAACAATTTGATGTATGTCATATAACGTAACCTAGTTTATGACATGGAATATTGAACATCAACACGTCAAATGCACTGTAGAATTCTAGATAAAATCTCGTGTTCTAGAAAACTTAATCCAGTTTACAACGATCAAAATTGAGGGTGCAGTTTCTATTCGAAGATTGAAAAAAAAAAAAAAAAAAAAATCCTATACTTGAGGGAGATAGTGTAAATAACCCTTATTCTAACGTTCCTCTTTTGATTGCTCTCGGCATTGGTTTGCAGAATCGATGAGAACACCAGCCACCCCATTTTGAGTGTTTCACTGTTTTTCTTCATCACAAGTAGATGGGATTCTAGAACCGTCATCACCATCGACATCGGACAGAAAATGGCGTGCAATGAATTCGAAAAACAACAAGTTCAAGATCCCAAGAGCAGCAATGATGTAATAGTAGTAATCAAGCCTGTTCTTGTTCAGGTCATTACCACCCAGCCATGATGTATTGCCATTCAAACTAGTCACTTTCTTGACAATGGTAACAATAATGGAGGTGCCGTAGCTTGCAATGGATAAGCTGAGAAAGAAGGCCGCTCCGGCAAAAGTCCTCATGCTCTTTGGCCATTGTGTTGTAAGCAACTCCAATAAGGCAATGGCTGCAAATGCCTCGATCAAACCTGCCAAGGCAAACTGTGGCACAAGCAATGCAACAGTTATAGGTGACTGGAAAGATCTGTTTTCCAAAGCAGACTTTCTGCGCTTCATTTCGGTGAGTCCAGCCACCACCATGCACAGAATTGACATCACAATCCCAACCCTGAATCTTGTCTCCATTGTCAATCTTCCGGTCTCATCGTTTTTCCTTTTCTTAATCCAGGGAATGTACATGCTTTCGTAGATGATGATCCATATCGAAAGTGCAATCATCGGTACGAGACCAATCCAGGCTGGTGGCATCTCGAAATTGTTTCCAATCTTTCTGTTTGTTTGGATCGCTTGAAAGGTCCCAAATGATGGCATTTGCTGCATTCCTATGAAAGCACCAATTCCACTTACCCAAACAGGGAACAAAGATATGACGCATTTGAGTTGCTCAACTTGTTGCACACTGCAGAGTCTCCAACCAGTTCTAGGGTTGCCACTGCTATCCAATTCATCTGGATCTACAATTAGAGCAGCCTTATCAAGAAACTTGAACCTCTCTGTGTGAGCAAGCATTTGCTCCGACTCTTGTCCAATTAAAGGAGCATCATAAAGGGACTGCCCTGAAGTCCTTGTACTAAACTTACGAAAAGAAGCTACAATTACCTTCATTATGTCCCCAAAGGTGCTTCCTTGAGGCTTAACACGAACGTACAATTTTCGGCCAAGCAAGAATATCAGTATGGACAAGGCAAAGCATCCAGCTGGTATAGCAAAACCCAGAACCCAGCTGATATTAGTTTGTATGTAGACCACTCCGGTCAGAGCTACGATGAGAGCAAGGGTGAACAAAAAGTACCACCAATTGCAAAAGCTATCTAGCTGCGCTCTTCCCTTCTCCGTTGTGGTGTCAAATTGATCAGCTCCAAAGGCAATGTTGCATGGTCTGAGGCCTCCAGATCCAATAACGAGCAATCCCAGACCAGAATAGAGGACCAACTTCTGCCATGCGTTGGGTTGTTCGCAATGCGCTTGTCCATTGCAGGCAGGACAGGAGGAGTTAGTTCATGTAAACTTGCAGTTAATGTCAAGGCCACCATACCCTGTCAGATTGAAAGAAAAAGTGTTCATAGAATCCTTTAGTTAATGTTACGAATTTGGACCCTGAATCATAATGAAGAGTAGACTCTTACCATGAGGGATGCTATAGAGCTATATAGAAGAGTGGAGAACTTCCCCAAGTGACTATCAGCAAGGTAAGCACCAATTAGAGGTGCAACGTTGCATGAACCAGACCAGATATTGTATACATTAGCTGAATCTACATTTTCCAAGTTATACTTGGTCTGCAGATACAGCACCAGATTTGCCACCAAACTCATGGAAGCCAACTTCTCAAACGTCTCATTCCCTTCAGAGTTCAAACACACGAGACTAAATTTCTTAGCAAACATGAATGCAAGAGCAGGGGTTCAATGACTTCAATTCCCCATATATAAAATCATACAGAAAACAAAACGAAAACATGAACAAAATTGCAAGACATTCCATGAATAAGACTCACCAAGGATGTATCTGACGGCTTTCCATCCTCCGAGCGGTCGGGGAGGAGGGGATGAAGAATGCAATGTCGCATGCTCCAAATCTTTCTCTCCTATACTACTACAACCTTCTTCCATCTCTCTTTAAAATTTCTCCGAGTTTGTTGAACTGGGAACTTGAGCTTTTCCCTATATTTGCGCAACTTTCAGAACTTATTATAACCGTTTGCTCTTCAATTCAGGCAAAACGCATGTAGGAGAGAGAGGGATTATAGAAGGATTCTAAGCTATTTATTAAGTCTTTAACAAATTTCAGTTCCCAAATTCAGGAGAGTTAACCTGAACTACTGAAGATCACACGTACCAAATGAAACTCTTGTTATCCTTCAACTCCAAAGTGAGCATTTTCTGGACTGATTGCCAACCAAGAAGTTTAAACAAGCCACTCAAACAAACTCTTCGACATGCAATGGAATGTAAAGGAGAAGCACGTTTAGCACATCACTGCATCAGAGAAACGTCTCTTCTGAACCAGAGTGATGGTTTGAATGACCACAAAAGAACCTCACTAGCAACAGGTGCCAATTTGTACCATTCACATTTGCACAGGACAAATCCATGGAACCAATGTTTCGTCCTCTGCATAATCCATAAATGCAGCCATTCTAATAGGAATGTAATGGCAGACTTTCTGCTGAAAATTTTCCAGAATACACAAAAGCATTGAAACAAATCTTATCCTCCGAGGGGAACAAGTTTGGGAGGGACTGAAATCCTAATTCAGGATTCTGTGCTTAATGATACAAGGCACCATCTAGACATTGAATGAACGACGTGTCACTCAGATATCCTCTCCCATTAAAACTCATCTAGTTATTGCACCCCACTCCATCTAGCCCAGTCTACGAACTGCATTCCACCATACACGTTGTTGGCAAATCGTACACCAACAGTGAAAGCCAATGCCACAGGTGGGATCTGCTTTGCCAAAGGCGATGTCTCTACCAAGCGTTCAAGTCCATTGATTATCTGATAGCGGGTGTTTGAAGAGACGGCAAGGAAAACACCTGATAGTTTGGGGACAAAAGCAAGACCAATTATTGAACTTGTATATATTCATGACAACTCAAAATAGAACACATGTTAACCAGAACCATGTGATACTGAAAAAAGATGAGGAGTGATTAAGTAATGCATACCCCAAAGAGCTGCACTCTTGATTAGAGGTGGCACTGGTATGTCTTCTTCTGATTTCTTAATGCTCCTGACATTTAGAAAATGACTTGGTCAGGAACGATACAAATGTAGAAAGCTACTGAGATTGCTATCAGTATGTCTACCACAACAGAATCACGCTTAGCATGTTTTCATAGAAGCATACCGCTTAGCAGTCATAATTAAGTTTGCAATTCCTTGGCCAATAATACCACATCCGAAACCAACTGCCCCATATAAGATCCCCTGAATAACAGGAAGATTGGATCAACAATTTGGATGAACCAAGACACACAAGATCATATTTTGAAGACACGTGTAAATCTTACCTTGAAAAAATAAGTTGCAATTCTCTGTTTTACAGAATATCCAAATCCTGATCTTTCAGCTTCAAACACACTGCATAAGATGCCCACTTTAGAAATTGAAAAAATAACAATATTTTCTAAAGCTGCAAACCAAATGCGACCAACAATTCCGAATGGACAAGAAAGAAATTATGAGATCACTAATATGAAGGTTAATGATTGTTTGTATGTGAGCTATTGACCTGCTAGGAAGAGCTCCATAAGCATGTTGCATGAGTCCAAGGAACCCTTTTGATAGTGATGGTTGCCCAATACGAGCATAGGGTGCCAACATTCCAACCAAAGCAACATTAACCACTACCCCAACCAAAAGGTCTGCAACGTACAACTCAAATTCGGCCCAAAAATCTTTTCCCCTCTTTTGAACTTCAGCAAATGTAGCGCAACAAGAATCAATGACTATCTGTATGCAGCATTTAGTGAATGATGATTACTATATTATACTGGAACATGTGGCAATCGCTATACAGTGTTTATAGAGACTTAAAACACATAGGAATCTATGATTAACACACAGAACTGGAGATTCAAAATACCACATAAGCGTTCACTATGCATCTGACCACATCTGGGATAGCTTATCATAGGGATTAAGAGAGCAGGACATGCATGTGGAGCGGACGTAGCTTATAATTCTTGGGGATCTAAGACAAAACTAATCACCTATTAGACTTGATTATACTTTTCCCTTTAATCATAGATACTAAATACATTTCTCTTTCCATAACTAAATATAAAACCATCTTATGTCCACCATGCCACCATGTAACTGGAATTGGATTTATGAATTTTGTATTACATTAATAGGATTAACCTACACGAATGATGTATAAGTATACAAATAATCAAAACAAACCTCTGTTCCAATTTTGAAAAGAAAAGATGGGTCAGCTAGCATACGATCTCGAAGCATAGAGCATGACTTCATTGCAAAGCCAAGAGGCCAGGCTGACCCCTGCAATTAAACAGTAAACCAAATGAGGAGAAATAAACACGCGTTCACAAGACATTCATACAGGATTTAGGAAAAGAAACGTAGCATAAATATACCTGCAAATCCAGATATCTAAGGAGAAGCACTTTGCGAATTCCCACATTCTTGGCAGCCTCTAACATATCAAGGGGAAGACTAGCCCCTCGAGCCTCAGTCTCTTTCATAACTTCTTCAAATTTCAGAATTGGCCCAAACTCTTCATCTCCGTCTTCCCCATCATCATTACCACCGCCACCACCTCCTCCGCCTCCTCCATCTCCTCTTCCATTAGAATGCTTCCCATTACCACCACTACCATCAAGCACAACTCCATTACCATCATAATCAGGCTTTGAACCGCCCTCATTCTCCAAATTCCTAGCATCCTTCCCTAGAGCAGTACCACCTCCCTCATTCGAAACTGTGACTGCACCCAAGCTGAATTGCCTTCCACCCCGAGGCTCTAACATACTCATGACCAAACTATTCCACTCTTTCTTCACTGAAATCAAATTCAGCCCATTTCTAAAGCTTCTACTCCCACAAAAGGTCGGTAAAGCTACCTCCTTTGCCATACTCCTAAACCTAACACTATCTAAACCCAAATTCTGACTACAAATCTTCCTCAAAACCACCTCGTTCCGCCTGGAAACAACAGTCGATACTCCAAAACTTGAAGAACAACCAGACATTTTTCTTTCAAGATCTTAAAAACTTCTCAAGTAAATAATACAAGCTCGGAATTTTCGACGAATTAGGTGATTGCCACCGACCCTTATCAACCTATGCAATCAAAAACAAACAAATCCACATTCATGCTTCTACTCAACCAAACTAACTACAAGTCTACAACCACAAACTAGTCATACATATGCAGAAAGGCCAGAAACATAGAATTAGTCAAACACACACCAAAGACAAAACACAAAAACAGCTTTCAATTGCAGAACACATCAAAAGGATGATCTGACAGCACAGAATGGAAATTACTAAAGACCCTTGTGAAGTTCATACCTTAGCAAACAAAGCTTGGTTGAGTGGGAAATGAGGGAAAGTGTGAAGCTTTGTTGGGTTGGAGATGAAGATTGAGGTAAAGAATGAGGCTTTCAAGTTTCAAATACTGAAGATTCACAAAGTTGAAACGAGTGCTGAATAATTTGGAGGGTAGTGAGTCAAGGAGTGAGGGAGGCGGAGACGCGAAAAAGGGACGTTTGAGATTTTTTGGGTCCTTTTTTCCTTTTTCTTTTCTTTCAGTTGGTGGAGGCTGGTTCAGTTAATACTCTGGGTTTTTGCCACGTGCGGAATTTACGGTTTGTGAAATGTGTGATTTGGGGGATTAGGGTTTTGCTTTTTTTACTGTTTGTGAATTCCACACACTTTAAATTGAAATCTATATATTTTTTTTGTTTTTTATGGATTTCAATTTGGAGTGTGTAAAATTCATTTTAGGGTATGAAATGAGAGCCCTCTGTAATCTATGGCAAAAATTAATATACATTTGTGGCATAATAAAACGTGTTATACTTGCCTTGTGGTATCAAGTGTCATTTTGGGTATCAAATTAATATGTTGATACCTCCTTGTGGCATAATATTCGATTGTGTGGTCGGATTAATATTTGATTGTCAGCATAATAGAAAAACTAATTTAATAGTTTTATGACATTGCTTTATCTTTTCCATATACCATCATTGTTGTGAAGCAAATAGAGTTATTGATGTGACACTCTTTGCTATTAGGTGTGTGTTTGTAGACATTGTAGGTGCAATTACTCTTGTATTTCATGAGTTTCTCTTGTGTTGTTTTGTATTATGGGGTTCAGGCACAATGTTTTCCTACCCCTCTTGTGTATTAATTTGTTTCATTAATCAAGGTGTGATAACTGTCTTATTAACCAAGACTGATCCATTGGCAAACCCAAAGACCAATTCGTTGGCAAAAACCAAGTCTGAATCTACTCATAAAGTCTGATTCGTCAGCAAATCCCCACCAAACCATTGTTGCAGCTTGTTGTAACAAATATCATTTAATTTTCGTTGTTTAAGCACCTTAAGAGGAATCTTAGGTTTGGTAAAAGAATCCAGCCAGTTGCTTGGAGCAAAAGTCAGGAAAGCGGGAAGCATCAAGTCAAGACGGTTACGTTGAACCCAGAAGCGTTGGCACGCTAGCACAAAAAATCACGCCCGAACAAAGGGTGATCAAAGGAAGATGTGCTTGGCAATTACCTTGACAAATCTTGTGCATAGAAGCTAACTCGAAAACTTTTGTAGCGCATCGATTTGCGACAATACTGCTTTGAGATATTGACTTTGAGAACATTATGATCATTTATCGTAATCAAAAGGTTTTGAACTGTACAACATACCAACAAAATAAAACTCATCTCACTCACCTTTAAACCAGATACGCGATCCGCTTCCAGGTTAATATTGGTAACCGGCAGGATGAAAATGAAAATTATATTAATTGAACTACCGATTGCATCATCATCCGATGCCCGATTCTTTCATGTCTACGAGAGTGTGAATATTTAAATCTCAAAATTTAATTCAAGTTATGTTCACCAACATGTGTGTTCTTTACGTATTCACCTATTGCAATAGGTTTGTGAAGTATCACATGATATCATGTTTGTTACATTATATTCTCTAACATAATATATGCGTTACGAAGTAACAAACTATTCCGTCTATCTTTTGATTAATAACTAAATTAAAAAAACGTACGGTTTCCTCTAAATCTCTCAATGCATGAAATTATGTAAAATATTAAATAAAAAATCAATATACAATTCCAACTAAAATTTTCAGAAGCAATTTTGTCCAATGATGTAAGTTTTTTTTTATTAGAAAGTATTTTGCATAACATATATACTAGTCGAAAATGTGTTCTCCTCATCTTTTATTCAATTGTTTCTTCTAAGAGAAAAGAAAACTGCTCTAAAGTGATTTCTATTGTTATCCTTTTACTTTTTATCCTCTATCTAAACATATTTATTTTTATAAGCAATTTAATAATTCAAGGGCAGTGAGTTTCAGGAATTTTCTGAAACTCGCCTTCATACTCGTGCAATGCGCAGGTAAACGATGCGCTTCAAATTTACATAGAAACATGGACAAATTGGAGAATGGAGTATGGAGTACAATAGAAGAAGAAGAAGAACAGATATGTCAGCGTTACAAACTAAATTTTTTATACCGTGAACTGATCAAGAGGGACTACAATAAAGATGTGTTGTTATTTCTGATGTTCATTCTTCTTGCTTCCATCTATCATTCTATGATTTTATCGATCACCAATTATCCTTTCTCTTTTATACAAACTATGTGGGGGTGGTTATGTATCCACTACTCTCCATAATCCCACATCTCTTTAAGTAATTATCTGATACATTCTTTTTTTGTAATTTGTCTTTTAATACAATAACCCTAGGCTCTTCTTTATTTTACAAAATAAACCTAATAGGGATAGTTTTGGCAGCTCACATTTTAATCCTGGTGGCTTTATAGTAGTAATAAAGATAAAGATTTAACCATAGGGTGATGTTACGTTTTTTTTGCTATTAACACATCTCATTTATTTTCTTATCCACACATTTCAATTTTATTTACAAATTTATCATTTGAATTTGATTGAATTTGATTCATGATTGACTCTCATAATAGATGAGATGTAGTGTTATCCGCCTTAACCATAAGCAAAAATCCAAATTCGCTTAATTAATACTGAACACACACCTATAAATAATGTCTTGGTTTTGGCCTTCCGTAATCAAATTTGCTTTATTGGGCGGCAGTCATGGACTCATGGTGAACCTGCAGAACTACCGGTTAGACAAGCAACCGTGTTTCACTCATCAGCACTTGGGCTCCAGAACAATCCAAGTCCTCTTCATGGTCCCTCTCAAGCTTTTGCAGTAGAAGTTTTTCATACGAGTCATGCCACTTGTTTTCTCATTGGTTAAAGATTTCGCCTTTCCGAATGCATATTTTCTTTTACTGTTATTATTTTGTTTGATTATCTCTTCGATGATTATGATTTAGTATTCCTCATTCAGGAAGCCACATTAGGGTTTAGAATCATCGATCTATTTTTTCATAATCTTGTTAATATAATGTGCATTTACTGTTGATATATATATATATATAGGGCCCTTCCAATGAGGGATCTCTTTTTTTGACATATATGAAGATGAGAGATTATACCAACTTTTCGATTATATTTTTAAATCTCTACCGTTCAGTTTGTTGGTCCTTATATATAGATCAATTCTGCAAATTTTCAGCCAATTTGGTGATCGTTAAGATGTCGAACAAGATTAAATCAATGAACGAACCAAATCTGCCAGACCTGAACCGTTCATGCTTATAATTAAAAATCATAGTTTTGAATGTCTTAACGATCACCAAAATTTCTGAAAATTTGCAGAAGTGATCTACTCATATATAACTACATATTGAACGGTGGAAATGTGATTTTGTGATCAAAAAGTTGGTGTAATCCCCCATCCCTCATATATGTCAAAAAAAGGGATCCCTCATTAGAAGGGCCCCTATATATATATATATATATATATATATCCCACATTGGGATATGAGACATTGCCAGACTACAGAAAGGAACCTCTAAGTTGTTGGAGTCACAGTACTCCTTTATTCAATTGAAATTCACGGGTGATATTACAATATTACATATTCTAGAATTGCATATCTTTAATTTTGGATACATAAACTATATTTTAATTTATAGTATAAGACGTTCTTGATAATCAAACTTTTAGCCAATCCTTCTGAATTAGAAGCTCCAGAATCCTACTCATTTGGAATTAGAAGCTCCACAACCTTACTCATGGCTGGCCTTGCATTGCGGTCTTCATGCACACAAAGTAGAGCAACTTTCATCAATCTTTCAAGCTTCTTGTTGTTGAATTCGTGGTGTAGTCTAGGATCAATCACATCCTCAAGCCCTTCTCTGATGATTTTTTCAATCACACATTGTACTACTTGGTTGTGTTCTTTGTTCTTTGGGAGGGGACTAGCCTGGGGCGTAAGTAGAATAGAAGCACTCTTTCCAGTCAGTAGTTCTAACAAAACAATCCCGTAGCTGTAGACATCTACCTTTGCATCAATCTTCAGATTCATCATCCACTCTGGAGCCATGTAACCTCTGGTGCCGCGAGCTCTTGAAAACCCAGTGTCATCAGGAATGTCTTTGAACAACTTTGACATGCCAAAGTCTGCCACTTTTGGTTCAAGTTGGTCATCTAAAAGAATGTTCTGAGGCTTTACATCACAGTGGAGCACCCATTCCAAGCACTCCTCGTGCAAATATGACAAACCCTTTGCAGTTCCTAATGCAATGTTGTATCGCTGCTCCAATCCTAATTCCACATCTGAGAACAAGATTTTATCCAAGGATCCATTCTCATGGTACTCATACACCAATAGCTTATGTTCATTCTCAGCACAGAAACCCCAAAGCTTAACCAAGTTTCTGTGGTTGATATTCCCTATAACACTAACCTCTGCCCAAAACTCTGCATCTCCTTGCACGATGCCTTCTAGTCTCTTCACAGCAACAACTCTTCCATCGCCAAGAACCCCTTTATAAACTGCTCCAAAACCGCCTTTTCCTATCTCCTGTGTGAAATCCTTGGTTGCTCTTTTCAGTTCTGCATAGGTGAAACGTTTGATTTCCATGACTAATTCCATGTAACCAATGCTCACATAGTCCTCACCAGCATGCTTTCGCAACACGCACCACCATGTCAAGCCAATGCAGATGGCTTCAAATATTGCAAAAGAAGTTACAAAGCCAATCAGGTACTTAATATACTGATTGCTCTTTTTCACTCGAGGACCACTACTTTTATAAGCAACTTCTGCCCTGGAACAGTTCAACTCATATGTCTCTGGCTGGAGTACTTGAGGACTCAGTGAAGCTTTCAAAATCTTAATATGGATGATGCTGGGAGTACTTGGCACACGAAATCCATTAAGAAGAAAGTTCTTAGGGTAACACTGTCCAAATCCGTCTAGTGCAAATCCAAACCCTTTGCACCTTGTATCATTCAGGCATGTATTCCTGCATTCTTCGAAAGAGATTCCCATATGATAGGTGTCCAAATCAGATCCGTAGTAATCTGTGTAAGGAAGCTCCATGAAGTCCAACTTTTTTGAGTCATGAGACAAATTGTATGGAGGTGAGCAGCCTTTGGACCAGTCTGAAGGATCAGTCAGGGAAAAACCAGGAGGGCAAGTACAAGTTGGTTCTGGTTTGTAAGTGCAAATACCATACTCACCACATAAGCCATGAACCCGGCAATAATCAATTTCAGGCAACCATGAGACTTTCCAAAGTCCAGTTGATTCATCTAGACTGTACATTCTTATGAGGCCATCATAATCCAAGGTTAGACGGCGCTTTGGACCAACCCCATAGTCAGATGCTTTGAACTTTAAATTGTCACTTGATACAAATTTTCCTCGTTCATCCAATACTGCTACTCTAGAGCTATTGTAAGGTGATCTGCCACTACCAAAAACAGACACATCCATCTTTGGCCAATAAACACTTGACACTAGAGGGCTATCGTGGGTGAGGTACAACACATTATTACCATCAAATTTGAAATTATAGTAACCAGACAAGTATGTACCTCGACTTCTCATGGACACCAAGGTTTTGCTCTTGTCAAATTGCTGCGATGGTAAAAGTGTGTCTGTGGGAGAATCAAAACTCTGCCAGATGATCCTCTCTGCTTGGTTGAGCAGTACCAAATTTCCGGTTTCAAGAAGTCGAAGGTGAAACTCCATGCTTGCATTAGATAAAGTGTTAGTTGACCATACTGTTGAACCAACTCCATCAGTCAAGACCAGGTTGCCATTTCTCTGGAGGCTTAATTTTGACTGTCTTACACCGACAGGTGTGTCTCTGTTAGCCATCCAGACAACTGTTTTGTGGACAGTGTTGGTGTACCATACTGAATAGCAAGAGGCATTGGTGCTGATGTTGTAAAATCCACTAGAGAAAGTTCCTTTTGGTGAAACCAAGACACTCTCTTCCTCGACTTCCAAGGAGCTCCCTTGCCTTAAGCTTTGCAGCCCTAGTGACCGTGTTTGGAAAGAAGCAACTGTTGCGGCAAAAAGTAGAAGAATGAGAAATTTAGGAACTTCCATGTTATGTTTTCAATATTGCTTTTGGCCTTCAGATGAGTCCAGTGCCTATGTAGACTATAAGCAGGTTTGTCTCTCTATCCATTTTCTTGGAATTTTATGCACAAGTTTCTCGAAATATGCCAAAATTTCCATGCATTATGTGTATGAGATTCAATGACTCGTTCATAAGTCTTCACTTCCATTGTGTGGTATGGGATGAAGATAAAGACCTGTGTCTATTGACTCCAGTTCTAAAGACCTGGCCTTCATGCATTGACTTCTAGTCAACCCAATTTTTTTTTTAATTTGGTGAAAATAATTTTCTTATTTGATATTTTACAATCAGATCGATGTGATATTTCTAATAGCATCTAACTTTTTCAAATGCAGCAGCAGTTCTTAGTTTATACTTCTGATGCAAGAAAAGACATCTATAACTGAATTGGAATATAATTACTTCATGAGATGGCTGAACAACCTGATGCCCCAAGTTGGGGAATCTGACCATCAAGTAATATAAGTTTTACCTAGGGCTGCCACTCGGTCGGTTCGAATCGGTAATAGGTGTTACCAACTTCAAAACCAAAATTTTCGGTAATGAAATATGACTTTCAATTACCAAACCAAAAACTTCGGTATGAGATAAATCTTACCAACTTCGGATGTCGGTTTTTCGGTATTACCAAACTTCACAACAAATATTTTTTCAAAATATAACAAAACAATAAAAAACTATAAAATTTAAATATCACTTGAGTTTCTAGAGTCTGATAATACATATAGAAAATATAGTCATTTCAGTACACATTATCGAGTATGGTTTAATTTTCTACCGAAATAGTCAGGATGTAAATGTTTCCAAATTTTTATATGAACAAGTTATGTGTCATCTATGTGAAAGTATGTGTGTGGAAGAGTTGACCAAAATAAGTCACATAAGGGCAGTAAAAGCTTTTTCGTGTAATAAGTGACGTTAAATTATGGTTGACCGCTTTAATCAAGACCCGAGCATTATTGAGTGCAATTGAATTTTCTATCATAATTGTATTATACTATAATGATCACATCAGATGGTCAAATTTTAATTTTGTGAATTGTAATAATTGGAACCACAACATGCCTGGTAATGTGGTATAACTTATTTAGTAAGTTATATGCATATGTACATCTTTGTGAACTAACTACAAAGAGGAAGCAAGATTTTCAAAAACCTTGTGAACTATGATGTGATCAATATAGTGAAATACGACTATGGTAGAAATATTAGGTATTTTTGATAATGTTTTGGCCTTGATCAAGACGGCTAACCCTATTTACGCTTGTGTTTCTTATGGGGAGCCCTATCATCAAGAGAGGTAAAAATATTTCTAAATTTTTACATGGGCGGTTACATGTCATCTAAGTGGGTTTGTCTATGTGTGTGTGTGATGAATCGACTAAGACGGGTACGTAAGAGCGTTTTTATATAACAAGTAACATTGAATTAAAGTTGATCGTTTTAATTGAGACCCGAATGCTACCAAGTATAGTTGAATTTTTCTATTCATTGTCTTGTTTTTTACTAAATGGTATATACAATTGAAAACGTGAGATAAGATTATTAGTCTGTATGTTTTTAGAAATATATATAAGTCTTTAAATAATTAGAATTTCGGTAAATTCGGTATTTACCAAAAACCAAACCAACTTTTTCAGTATTTCTTGGTTTCAGTTTTTTTGATTTCGATTACCAAAATTCGGTTTACCAAATCATAAATTTTCGGTCGGTTTTCGATCGGTTTGGTATTTACCAAACCAAGTGGCAGCCCTAGTTTTACCCCAGACAAAGTGTCTATCTTATCTTTAACATAAGACAACTACTAGTTTTATTAGAATGAGTCTTTTATCTTCAGCTGATTGCTGGAGTCGTAAATATTGATACATTATTGTAGGAAGCTCAAAAAAGCTAAATACAACCATAGCATACAGTTAATTAGGCAGTTTTCATTATATGATCTTCCATTCTTCATCATTCTCTTCACTCATCATTCTCAAGTAGAAGCTCTACAACCTTGCTCATGGCAGGTCTTGCGCTGCGGTCTTCTTGCACACACAGAAGAGCAACCTTCATCAGTCTTTCGAGCTTGTTCCTGTTAAAATTATGATGGAGTCTAGGATCAATCACTTCCTTAAGCCCTTCGACTCTGATCTTTTCAGTCACACATTGTACCAGTTGGTTGTGCTCAGTGTACTCTTGTGCAAAAGCTGTAAGCAGAATAGATGCACTCTTTCCACTCAGTAGCTCCAACAAAACAATCCCATAGCTGTAGACATCTGCCTTTGAATCAATTTTCAGGTTCACCATCCACTCTGGAGCCATATAACCTCTGGTACCTCGAACTCTCGAAAATCCAATGCCTGCATCATCATTGTCAAGTTTGAATAACTTTGACATGCCAAAATCTGCTACCTTAGGTTCAAGATGCTCATCTAACAGTATGTTTTGAGGCTTTACATCACAGTGGAGTACCCATTCCAGACACTCCTCATGTAGATATGACAAACCCTTTGCAGTGCCTAATGCAATATTGTATCTCTGCTCCAAATCTAATTCAACATCTGAGAACAAGAGTTTATCCAAGAATCCGTTCTCCATGTACTCATACACCAAGAGCTTATGATCATTAGCAGCACAGAAACCATATAGTTTAACCAAGTTCATATGATTGATATTCCCTATGACACTAACCTCTGCCCAAAACTCTGCATCTCCTTGCACAATGCCTTCTAGTCTCTTCACAGCTACAACTCTTTCACCATCCAGAACCCCTTTATAGACTGTTCCGAACCCTCCTTCTCCTATCTCATGTTTGAAGTTATTGGTTGCTTTCTTCAGTTCTGCATAGGTGAAACGTTTGAATCCTACAGCATTTATGGCTAATGCCATATACCCCATGTTCACCATTTCCTCATGAGATTGCTTACGGAAAACAAACCACCATGTCAAGCTGATGCATATTGCTTCAATTACCCCAAAGAACTCAAAAATCCAACAAGGTATTTCATGTACTGGTTTCCATTGCCCTTTTCTGTTTCAAGATCAGTACTTACATGAAACCGTACCGCTGAACAGTTCAAATCATGTGTCTCTAGTCTGGTTTGTACTGCACCAGGATTCAGAAAACCTTTTGGAATCTTAACATGGATGATGCTCTTAACATCCGATAGACGATATCCATTGAGCAGAAGACTCTTAGGGTAACACTCTCCTTTCCCGTCCAGTGCAAATCCGAATCCCAAGCATTTTGAATCCACCAGACATGAATTCCTGCATGCTTCAAAAGAGATTCCAAGAGTGTAGCTTACCATGTCATATCCATAGTAATCTGTGTAAGGAAGCTCCAGGAAATCCAGCTTGCTTGTATCTTGAGTCAAATTGAAGGGAGGTGAGCAGCCTTTGGACCAATCTGAGGGATCATTTAGGAAAAACCCTGAAGGGCAGGTACAAGTAGGTTCTGGTTTGTATGTGCAAATACCATATTCACCGCACAAGCCTTGAACCCGGCATGCATCAACACCATCAGGCAACCATGAGAGTTCCCACATCCCTGTCGGTTCACCAAGACTGTACAATCTTAAGATGCCATCATAATCCATAGTTAAACGCCTCTTTGGACCAACCCCATAGTCAGATGCTTTGAACTGCATGTTGTCACTAGATATAAATTGTCCGGCCACATCCAAAATTGCCACCCTGGAGCTGTTGTAAGGATTTCTACCACTCTCAAAAACACTTGGAATAATCCGAGGCCAATAAACACTAGAAAGTTGAGGGCCATTGTAGATGAGAAACAAGACACTGTTATCATCGAACTTGAAGTTATAGAATCCAGATAAGTATGTACCTTGGCTTCTCATGGATACCAAGGTCGTGTTCTTGGTGAGTGGCTGTGTTGGTAGAAGTGTGTCTGTGGGAGAATCAAAACTCTGCCAGATTACCCTCTTGGCTTGATTCCTCAGCACCAAATTTCCTGTATCAAGAAGAACAACTTCTGTGTCTTCGTTAGAGATTGTGTTGGTTGACCACACAAGTGAACCAAGTGCATCTGTCAAAACCAGGTTGCCATTTGCATGGAGGGTGAGCTTAGAGCCTCTTTTGCTAACAGGCCTGTCTCGGTTAGCCATCCAGTGACCCGTACCTGAATAGAGTCCTAAGAGTCGATGGACTCAGGGCCCGAAGCCTTAAGGGGTCTAAAATTTTATTTTCTCTTTGTGTGATCACATTAGTTTAGTTAAAAACAATAAAAAATAATTAAGAACATCCAATTAGGGTGGTGTTAAATTACAAAAGAGAAAAATAAAGATAAAATCTTACCCTTATATTACTATTATTAGTTGTTATTTTAGAAAAAAATGAGGAGTCTAAGAAAGAGATTTGTTGTATTAATAAGATTTTTAATATAAATAGAATTTATAATTTTTTTGTGGTTAGATTTTGAGTTTATAGTTTTAGTTTGTGAAAATTTTTGTGTTTTTTAAAAAGAGAAAATAAAATTGAATGAATACTATATTTTGAGGGCCCAAATTTGAAAGTTCGACTCAGGTCTAAAAATCTCAGGTCCGGGCCTGCATCCAGACAACTGTTTTATTGACACTTTTGGTGAACCAAATTGAATAACAGGAGGCATTGGCACCAACTTTGTAAAATCCACTGGTAAATGTTCCATCTGGTGAAACCAAGACGTTGCTCTCCTCCTCAGCTTTCAAGGAGTTCCCTCTCCTTAAGCTTGGCATCCCTTGTAACTGTTCTTGACTCTGAGAAAATGTTGCTGCAAATAGCAAAATGAGGAGAAATGTGAGAACTTTCATTGTGGATATTTGGAAAATGCTTTAGCTTTGGGAAATAAATGATGGACAATGTAGGCTTATAACGTAGCCTTCTTTCTGTGTGAATTCAGACTATAGTATCTTCTAGTTGGTCCTATAAGATAGCCTTCTTGCTGTTTGAATGAGATTATAACTACTCTCTTCTATTTGGTCTTTTGTGCAGAAGTGCAGAACCTTTCTTCACGTATGTATAACTTACTTGAGCTTTACCAGATCATAGGCATTTTTTATTTTGTTCCACGTATCTATAGTTGAAGACTTGAAGTTTCTTTAATACTGCTCTTTCCATGAATTATAACAAACTTATGAGATTCAATAACTGAGTCAAGGAATATAAAAGATGGAAGTCTTTTCCTTCCTTTGTTTAGACTTTGAGGACCTGTTTTTAAAGACCTGAGTTGTCTTTCTCAACTTTGTACCCCTGCAATGGGGTGGGGTGGAAATTTTAATCTTATGACTCGGAAACAAAACATCTAGAGATTCTTCCAAAGATTCTTGCCCTTCGATTGTCTTCAATTGCATCTCATATTGTGTCTCCTCAGCAACATGCTTTTGTTGTTGGCAGAAACATATCAGACTGTATCTTGGTGACTTCTGAGTGTTTCAATCTTTTGGACTCAAAATGTTATGGTGGAAATGTAGCAATTAAAGCAGATATCACCAAGGCGTTTGATACACTCTCATGGGACTTTCTTTTACATGTTCTCCAAGCCTTCGGTTTTCATGAAAGTTTTGTGCAATGGGTCCGAGCTTTATTATTATCTGCCAGGCTTTCTTTGCTCATTAATGGTAGAACCTATGGTTATTTTTCTTGTGGGCGAGGTGTGAGGCAAGGTGACCCACTCTCTCCCTTACTGTTTTGTTTGGCGGAGGAGGTTCTAAGCCGTGGTATTTCAATGCTTGTATCTTCTGGACAGGTGAAACGTATCCACTCTCCTAGAGGTACTCTGTCTCCTTCTCATGTATTGTTTGCAGATGATATTATTGTTTTCTGTAGGGGGAATCGTCAAAATTTATTGAGGGTAATGAGTTTTTTTGATGAATATGGTAGAGTTTCTGGCCAGATTATTAACAAGGACAAGTCCCAAGTTTTTATTGGGAAACATATGCATCGCCGTCGTCACTCTATCTATGATTGCTTGGGTATTCCTTTAGGTACTGCTCCATTCATGTACTTGGGTGCCCCAATCTTTCATGGAAAGCCTCGTGTTGCTCATTTTCAAGCTATTGTTGACAAAGTCAGATTAAAACTTTCAAGTTGGGTGGGTTCATTTTTATCTATGGCTGGGCGTCTCCAACTTATAAAGTCTGTAATATATAGCATGTTTGTCTACACATTTCAAGTGTATGAATGGCCAGTGTCCTTATTAAGAAAAGTTGAGAGATGGTGTCGAAACTTCCTTTGGTCTGGTGATATTGATAAACGTGGAATTCCTCTGGTCTCTTGGACGTCTTGTTGTGCGCCAATTGATGAAGGAGGTTTGGGGCTTAAGAAACTTGATGTGCTAAATAGCTCTCTTTTGCTCAAACGTTGTTGGGAAATTTTTACCTCATCTTCTGAAGGTTGTTGCTTTATTCGAAATCGTTTTTCAAAGCGTCGTTCTTATGCTCCATCTTCTATATGGCCTGGAGTGCGCAAGTTTTGGGGGTTGGTGCAGAATAACACTCGGTGGCTGATTGGTACAGATGACAAAATCTCTTTTTGGAGGGACAATTTTTTGGGCAGACCTCTCATTGAATTTTTTGGTAATCATGGTGCTCTGAATGATAATTCTTCCTTGATCTCAGACTATATTGATAATGGTTCTTGGGTTTTGCCTCCTCTTTTACAACTCAACCTTCCGGCAGTGTGCAATTTGATCTGTCAAGTTCCCATTTCCATAAATCCTTCAACGGAGGACAAATTGATTTGGCAAGCTTCTTCTACCGGTGAACTTACTGCTAAGCAGGCCTTTCTCTTTCTGCAACAAGCATCTCGGGTAGTGCCATGGGGTAAGCCTTTATGGTCTAAATTTATTTTGCCTCGTATGTCTTTGCATGCTTGGAAGGTTATGAGAGGTACAGTAATTTCAGATGATCTTTTGCAACGTAGAGGAGTAGCATTGGCTTCACGGTGTGTTTTTTGTGGTAATAGTACTGAATCTCTAGATCACATCTTTCTCCATTGTTCTTTTGCTGCATTAGTGTGGAATCACTTCATGTACATTTTTGAAATTGGACTTGTTCCAAACACAATTGCTGAGGTTTTTAGTGTGGGTTTAGCCATGGACAGAAGTCCTCAGCTTAAAGAACTTTGGTTAATATGTTTCACTTCTATTCTCTGGTATATCTGGCATGCAAGAAATCAGATCAGGTTTGAGAGCAGGATATTTTCAGTTGCTGGGGTTTGTCGCCTAGTTTCAGGGCATATCCAAGCTTCTAGTAGATTAGCAACTGGTCACATGCATAACACAATTCGTGATTTGTGTATCTTGAAAAGTTTTGGTGCTTGTTGTCGATCGAGGCGTATTCCTAGAATGGTTGAGGTCATTTGGCATCCCCCTTCCATTGGATGGATTAAGATAAATTCAGATGGTGCTTGGAAGCATGAAGAGGGTATTGGAGGTTTCGGCGCTGTTTTTCGCGATTATAAAGGTCATTTTGTTGGAGCTTTTGCTTCCAATATTGATATTCCTAGTTCCGTTGCGGCAGAGGTAATGACAGTGATCACAGCTATAGAGCTTGCTTGGGTTCGTGATTGGAAGCACGTTTGGTTGGAGGTAGATTCTTCTACTGTACTCGACTATATACGTACTCCTTCACTTGTGCCTTGGCAACTTCGAGTTAGGTGGTTGAATTGCCTATACAGGATCTCTACAATGACTTTTAAATCTTCTCACATTTTCAGAGAAGGAAATAGGGTAGTAGATGCTCTAGCTAATCATGGAACATCTCTGTTTGAGCAGATATGGTGGGATGTGCCTCCTCCATTTATCTTGTCCTATTATGAGCGAGATTTTTTGGGTATGCCAAATTTTAGGCTTTTGTAATTCATTTGTTTTTCTTATATTGTTTTTCTCTCTTGGTATTAAATGTTTTTATACTAGCTATATGGCTGGCATTGGCCTAGTCCTCCGACTTATTGTATTTTTTTCTTATTTTTTCAATAAATTTTCGTAGGGGGACGATATTTTGTCTCTCTACGCTTACCCAAAAAAAAAAACATCTAGATATCTCACTTAGTTAAGGGAAAATGCCCATTTAATACTAATTGTAGGGACTTATTGCCCATTCCAATGAAAATCTGTTTACTGTGCCCAATTACACAAATCTTAAGAAAAAGACTAAAATATCCTTAACCTTATTAGTAACCCTCTCACCTCTCACCGATCAAATCTATATCAATTTCTCTCTCTCTCTCTCTCTCTCTCTCTCTCTCTCTCTCTCTCTCTTCTCTCTCTCTCTCTCTCTCTCTCTCTCTCTCTCTCTCTCTCTCTCAAGCTCGGCCGTTTTGCTTCTTCTCCGATCCGGCCACAGTCTCTCTCTCAAGCTCCGCCGTTTTGCTTCTTCTCCGATCCGGCCACAGAGTTCGCAGATCTATGTAGCTGTCGTGATCCTCGACGATCTGCGCTAGGAGAAGAAGGAGAAAGATCTCCTTGGATCCATGAAGCTGTCCCGCCGCCGATCGACTCCTCCGGCCAATAATACGACCACTGATCCACCGACGACGTCGTTTAGCTGTCCCGAGTTCCGCAACCGTCACCGGCGAGTACTGTAACCGTCACCGGTTGGTTAATCTGTTTCCACCATTTGTTCATTTCAACCGCCTCTCCCAGATCTGCAAGACCCTAGGGCTTGAGTACGAAGAGACTTGAGTACGAAGAGAAGGTCATGCCGTTGATCGGGAATGACTTGGCGGTGGTGGCGCAGTTCAACGACGATCGGCTCCAGCTTTGAATTCTCTATCTCTCTCTCTCTCTCGTTTTTCACTTTTCTCTTTTTTTTTGCTTTTTCTGTTATTGTGAATTTTGGTTGGATTTCTGTGTTTTACTTGTTGAATGTATTGGTTATTAGGGGATTATTGGGGGTCAGTAACCGATTATTGGGGGTCAGTAACTGAGTTTATTGGGTCAGTAACTGAATTTCTAGGGTCAGTAACTGAGTTACTGGGGGTCAGTAACTGAGTTTATTGGGTCAGTAACTGGATTTCTGGGGTCAGTAACCGAGTTACTGGGGGTCAGTAACCGAGTTCAGGCGATCGGTCACCGGAGTAACCGAGTTACTAAGGGTCAGTAACTGAGTTTATTTGGTCAGTAACTGAATTTCTGGGGTCAGTAACCGAGTTACTGGGGGTCAATAACCGAGTTCAGGCGATCGGTCACCGGAGTAACCGAGTTACAAAGGGTCAGTAACTGAATTTCTGGGGTCATTAACCGAGTTACTGGGGGTCAATAACCGGGTTCCGGCGATCGGTCGCCGGAGTAACCGAGTTACTGGGGGTCAGTAACTGAGTCCGGAGTCCGGCGGCCAGTGACCGGAGTCCGCCGGCCGGTGTCCGGTGACCGGAGTCCGCCGGCCGGTGTCCGGTGACCGGAGTCCGGCGGCCGGTGTCCGGTGACCGGAGTCCGGCGGCCGGTGTCCGGTGACCGGAGTCCGGCGGCCGGTGTCCGGTGACCGGAGTCCGGCGGCCGGTGTCCGGTGACCAGAGCGGCTGCCGGAGATCCGATGAGTTGCCGGCAAAGTCTTTTCTCTCTCTCTTACACTTTCTCTCTCTAAGCATATATATATAAGGACCAAGGGTAAAAATGTCTTTAAAATATTATTTTATTATGAATTTAATAAAGATTTGTGTATTTGGGCACAAATAAGTCTCTTTTTCATTTAATTGGGGTCAAGAATCTTATTATCATTGGAATGGGCTTTAGTTTTTAAATATTTGGGCATTAGGGCATTTTCCCTTTAGTTAAAAATACTAAACGATAACGAAAAAACTAAGGGATGCACTAACTTTTCTGTAGGAGGAACATTGGATTCATCTTCACATTCTAGAAATTTTTTTATTACTGAATCCATTGTTGGTCATTGAAGCTTAGCCCTTCAATGTAATTAGGTTATTTAGAGAAAAAGAAATACACAGAAACTTAAAAGTAACAAAATTGTTTCATTGGATTTTTTTTTCTTCAGCTGAAATGCTGGAACTATAGTTACTGCTACACAGATTTTATCACACTGTAAAAACTTATAGCTTTTATTCTCTGTTCTTCACTTCATCATGTACCTTTCACTCAAGTAGAAGCTCCACCACCTAACTCATGGCAGGTCGTGCATTTCGATCTTCTTGTACGCTCATAAGAGCAACCTTCATCAATCTTTCGAGCTTCTTTTTGTTGATATCATGATGAAGTCGAGGATCTATCACTTCCTTAAGCCCTTCTACTCTGATCTTTTCAGTCACACATTGTACTAGTTGGCTGTGTTCAATGTACTCTCGTGCAAAAGCTGAAAGCAGAACAGAAGCACTCTTTCCACTCAGTACCTCCAACAGAACAATGCCATAGCTGTAGACATCTGCCTTTGCATCAATTTTCAGATTCACCATCCACTCTGGAGCCATATAACCTCTGGTGCCACGAACTTTCGAAAATCCAACACCTTCATCATGAATGTCTTTGACCAACTTAGACATGCCAAAATCTGCCACCTTAGGTTCAAGATAGTCGTCTAACAGTATATTTTGAGGCTTTACATCACAGTGGAGTACCCATTTGCGGTGCCTAATGCAATCTTGTACCGCTTTTCCAATCCAAGTTCAACATCTGAGAACAAGAGTTTATCAAATGATCCATTTATGTCTCCTTTAATTGTTCCTCAACACCAAGTTTCCTGTTTCAAGAAGCTGAAGTTCCATGACTTCCTTAGAGAATGTGTTGGTTGACCACATGACTGAACCTTGTGCATCAGTCAAAACCAGGTTGCCATTTCCATGGAGGGTTAGCTTCGAGCCTCTTTTGTTGACAGGATTATCTCGGTTAGCCATCCAGACAACTGTTTTATTGACAGTATTGGTGAACCAAACAGGAGGCATTGGCGCCCACTTTGTAAAATCCACTAGAAAAGGTTCCACTTGGTGAAACCAAGAAGTTGCTCTCTTCCTCAACTCTCAAGAAGTTCCGTTGCTTTAAGCTTGGCAACCCTTCTAACTGTGCTCGACTCCTAGCAAAGGTTACTGCAAATAGCAAAAGAAGAATATACTCGGAAATATTCATGGTGGATTCTTTTGAAAATGCTTTAGGCCTGGAGATATGGCAGTTGGCCAATCTAGGCTTATAAGGTAGATTTCTTTGCAATCTGGATGAGATTATACAGATGGCTTTCTTCAGGTATCCAAAAGAAATTGAGTTTTTCCAGATCACAATAGAATTAATGTTACATACTTGCATTATTAATTATGATAAACTGTTCTATTAATTTTCTTTCCATTAATTTATGAGATTCAATGACTCGGTCATGTTTGCCATGTCTGTTTTAAACATGCTTTCCATAACGAATGTACGTAGCATCCAAAACATTTGGAAATTTATATCTTATGAGTTATGACTCAGATACAAAGCATCCAGAAATAGCATTCAGTAATTTATTTATTTTCCAGAAGAAAACAAATACATAATGGCAAATCCAACAGGATGCAGTTCAAGTAAAATTTTACAGATGCACTTGTAGGCTTGCAGGCAAATCTATTTATTTTACAGATGCGCATTACATTCATCTTCACATTCTAGCAAATCTTGTACTACTGAATCCATTGTTGGTCTTTTGTTCCTATCTTCTTCCAGACAAGAAATACCAATCTTAACCATCTTTTCTGCTTGTTTCCTGCTGAACTGCCCTTTTAATCTTGGATCCAACATATCCTCTATCCATGAATTTTCTCCACATTGAATCTTCCTTTTCACTATCCTCACACACCTAGTCAGCTCTGCCTCTTGCTCCTCGGTATCCTCCGCTGCCCAATTTGAAAGACGAATACCCTTCACCAGTTCTAGAATCACCACCCCATAACTGTAAACATCCACTTTGGCAGTGATTGGAAGGTTCAGTGCCCACTCCGGGGCCATATACCCTTTTGTTCCTCTAATTCGAGAGAACATTGAGCTCTGGCTTCCTCTCTGAGTCAACTTTGCTAGCCCAAAATCTGCAATCTTTGCCTCATAGTTACTGTCCAAAAGTATATTTTCAGGCTTCACATCACAATGGATAACCCATTCTAGACACTCATGGTGAAGATATGCCAAACCCTTTGCTACCCCTATTGCAACTTTAAACCTTTCTTGCCATCCAAGAAATTTTGGGGGGAACAAATGCTTGTCTAGTGATCCATTTTCAATAAACTCTGACACCAGGAGTCTGTGTTTATCTTCTGAACAGAATCCCCATATTCTCACTAGGTTCATGTGATTGATTTTACCAATTGTGCTTACTTCTGCCCAGAACACATCTTCAGCTTGATAAATGTCTGCCAATTTCTTCACAGCAACCACTCTTTCATCTTCCAAAACACCCTTAAACACGAGAGCCTATTCAGCGCTCACGGGTGCGCGGCGCACCCGGATGTCTAATAGCGCGTGGAAGCTAAACCACGTTAGCTTCGACTGGTTTTGTTTCGTCTTAGTTTCTCCTCTCGCAACTCCCCCAATAACACAGCCATCTTCTAACGTCTAATTTGTTACACAGCCATCGACGACCCAAGAGCTTCGAGGTATGTCGATTCAGGTCGTCTCCTCTTCAATCCTTTGCCTATTTCATCGATCGTACTCGACTCCCCCATCCAAACATTCCACCTCAATCTTGATCACATCCGAATCCAGCAAGTCGTCCGACGATCCCGACCGCTGGGCGGGTTGGTGCCCATCTCTCTCGCCTCAACTCTCTTTGCCAACTCTGGGTTCTGGGTCTGTTCTTCTTTTTCTTTGGAGAAGAAGATCTGGGTTCCTTCATTCTCTACTCAATTCGCTTTGGATTGTCTTACTTTTTCAAATTGCTGCATTTTTTTTTGTTCAATTTCTGCTTTCCCGTTTGGATACTGCAAAATCGGTATTTTATGATTCCAATGCCAGAGTACTGTGTTTGGATAAATAGGGTTTTTTTTTTTTTTTTTGATTGAGAATAAATAGGGTTTAGGCGATGTCTTCCAACAATGAAGGCTACATAATTCACTCAAATCATATTTTATTTACATTTTTGTTTCTATACAAGTATGTATTTGGTTTTCCCCTCTTCTAAGTGGCATATAGGTGTGCGGTTTATTCGGGAGGTTTTCACTAGTTTCAGAGATTATCCGATTGTTATTTTTGTTTCTATAATTAGTGAAGTCAGTCAATCTTTGTCAATGTGTTGCTTCTAGTGTTTATTTAACTTTACAGATGTTAGAGAGTGTAATGGAGAAATTTGGTGCAACCATAAGTTCATTTACTCATTTGGACACGGAGTTCTTCCATATGATGGAAATAACAAAATCCTGTAAGTCTTTGGATAGCATTGAACGTGCAGTTCTAAGAAATGGCGTTGGCATGAAAGCAAAGCTCTCATGGGCTGTTTTGCATTCACTACTTCATCCTGGAAATTCTGCATACCATCGAAATGCGTATGTCTGGTTAGGCGACCTGCTTATTGCTGAAATTAGTGATGAAAGGAATTCAAGTATATGGTCCAATATCAAAAACATGCAGCAGAAAATATTCCTTGCTGGTGTTCATGATTCTGCAGTCGCTTCAGATGTTCCTATACCCATTTGGCTTATGTGTGGTCTTCTTCTGTAGTCAAAGCACACATCATCAGATGGGGTTTTTTATTTGTTCTTGAAAGGCTTCTCATGAGGTGTAAAATTTTGTTAAATGAAACTAAAACCGAGCCTTCACACGACAGTGATATTGGGAGCGTACACACGGATAATCGTCTTGAGAAAGCTAATGCAGTGATAGACATCATGAGTAGTGCCTTGTTCTAGGTTTTTCAGATAAATGAGACAGATCGCATGTATATTTTGAAGGTAATTGCTTAAGGATTATCTTGACTAGATCTATGCATGTGGTCTTTAAATTTTAGACATGCATGGTCACAATTTAGGGAGATGCAACCGAAAAAGGCTGCTAATAAGCCAACAATTTTAGACTTCTTGACCTCAATACTCGAGCAATTCATATGCTGTAGTTACTATTGGAAGTCATTAGAGAAATGATGTTGTGCACGAGAACCCATAGTATTTGTTTATTAGGTATTTGTTAAGGCTATATGAAATTAGTAGAAATTGACGAGGCTTCAGATTTTGACATTATTTTGTTGAAAAAATAAAGGTTTATGAACTGTTCTGACGGGTACCGTTTTTTGTCAAAAAAAGAAATGAAAAACAACATATTTTCAGTATTGTTTGGTCCTCGATAAAAGCGGTCAACCTTAGTTACGTTTATGCTTCTCTATGGAGAGCGCTACCAAAAATAAAACTTTAGGCGACGAAATTGAAAAAACCGGGCGACAATTTTTTTTTCGTCGCCTAAGAGGGAACTTAGGCGACGAAAAAAAAAAATCGTCCCCTAAAGAAAAAAAATTGTCGCCTAAAGTTCAACTTTAAGCGACGAAATAAAATATTATCGCCTAAGGCTAAATTTTGTCGCCTAATATAGAAATTAGGGCGACGAAACAATATTTCGTCGCCTAAGATATTTAAATCGTCGCCTAAGTTTTTATTCTTCGGCGACAACTATATTGTGTCGTAGCCTAAATGTTTTTAATCCTTAGGCGACGAAACTCAAATATATCGTCGCCTAAGTATTTTATTTTTTTATTTTTTCTTGGCTGACGAACGGTGAAATACGTTAACCCGTGAAAAATGAAGATATTCCGGTAAAATTTCGGTGCCGGTTGTTCCGGTTAACGAATTTTTCTCTTATTCCTACCTAGTTGTAGCCCTATCCCGGGTATTTATTTTTTACCAAATTTTTATAGCTCCGTAAGATTCTCATCGAGTGGAAACTATTCTCAGTTGAAGATCCGGCCAGATTACGTGATTTGGAGGGTCGAATAGCCGTTTCCGTCCGTTTAGAGGTTTGACCGCGCCGATTGACCGGACGGATCGAGCCCTAATCGTTGTCCGATGGAGCTGAATTTTTTCCCACCCACGTAATTCGTTATGCTGGTAATATCTGACGGTCGGTTTTCAGTTCCTCTTCTCTGATCACCAAACTCACGATATATGTACTAATGTTGTATAACTTTTTTATACGTGTTGAGTTTAAGTTTCATTTTGAAGACAACGTATACGTAGAGGCCTCAAACGCAAAAAAGTCGTGAAATAAGATATGACCAGAATAGTGAAATACGTCAACCCGTGAAAAATGAAGATATTCCAGTAAAGTTTCGGTGCCGGTTGTTCCGGTCAACGAATTTTTCTCTTATTCCTACCTAGTGGTAGCCCTATTCCGGGTATTTATTTTTTACCAAATTTTTATAGCCCCGTAAGAGACTCGTCGATTGGAAACTATTCTCAGTTGAAGGTCCGGCCAGATTACGTGATTTGGAGGGTTGAATAGCCGTTTCCGTCCGTTTAGGGGTTTGACCGCGCCGATTGACCGGACGGATCAAGCCCTTATCGTTTTCCGATGGAGCTGAATTTTTGCCCACCCACGTAATTCATTATGCTGGTCATATCTGACGGACGGTTTTCAGTTCCTCTTCTCCGATCACCAAACTCACTATATATGTACTAATGTTGTATAACTTTTTTATACGTGTTGAGTTTAAGTTTCGTTTTGAAGACAACGTATACGTAGAGGCCTCAAACGCAAAAAAGTCGTGAAATAAGATATGACCAGAATAGTGAAATACGTCAACCCATGAAAAATGAAGATATTCCAGTAAAGTTTCGGTGCCGGTTGTTCCGGTCAACGAATTTTTCTCTTATTCCTACCTAGTGGTAGCCCTATTCCGGGTATTTATTTTTTACCAAATTTTTATAGCCCCATAAGAGTCTCGTCGATTGGAAACTATTCTCAGTTGAAGGTCCGGCCAGATTACGTGATTTGGAGGGTTGAATAGCCGTTTCCGTCCGTTTAGGGGTTTGACCGCGCCGATTGACCGGACGGATCAAGCCCTTATCGTTTTCCGATGGAGCTGAATTTTTGCCCACCCACGTAATTCATTATGCTGGTCATATCTGACGGACGGTTTTCCGTTCCTCTTCTCCAATCACCAAACTCACTATATATGTACTAATGTTGTATAACTTTTTTATACGTGTTGAGTTTAAGTTTCGTTTTGAAGACAACGTATACGTAGAGGCCTCAAACGCAAAAAAGTCGTGAAATAAGATATGACCAGAATAGTGAAATACGTCAACCCGTGAAAAATGAAGATATTCCAGTAAAGTTTCGGTGCCGGTTGTTCCGGTCAACGAATTTTTCTCTTATTCCTACCTAGTGGTAGCCCTATTCCGGGTATTTATTTTTTACCAAATTTTTATAGCCCCGTAAGAGTCTCATCGATTGGAAACTATTCTCAGTTGAAGGTCCGGCCAGATTACTTGATTTGGAGGGTTGAATAGCCGTTTCCGTCCGTTTAGGGGTTTGACCGCGCCGATTGACCGGACGGATCAAGCCCTTATCGTTTTCCGATGGAGCTGAATTTTTGCCCACCCACGTAATTCATTATGATGGTCATATCTGACGGACGGTTTTCAGTTCCTCTTCTCGGATCACCAAACTCACTATATATGTACTAATGTTGTATAACTTTTTTATACAAGTGTTGAGTTTAAGTTTCGTTTTGAAGACAACGTATACGTAGAGGTCTCAAACGTAAAAAGTCATGAAATAAGATATGACCGGAATAGTGAAATACGTCAACCCGTGAAAAATGAAGATATTCCAGTAAAATTTCGGTGCCGGTTGTTCCGGTCAACAAATTTTTCTCTTATTCCTACCTAGTGGTAGCCCTATTCCGGGTATTTATTTTTTACCAAATTTTTATAGCCCCATAAGAGTCTCGTCGATTGGAAACTATTCTCAGTTGAAGGTCCGGCCAGATTACGTGATTTGGAGGGTCGAATAGCCGTTTCCGTCCGTTTAGGGGTTTGACCGCGCCGATTGACCGGACGGATCGAGCCCTTATCGTTTTCCGATGGAGCTGAATTTTTGTCCACCCACGTAATTCGTTATGCTGGTCATATCTGACGGTCGGTTTTCAGTTCCTCTTCTCCGATCACCAAACTCACTATATATGTACTAATGTTGTATAACTTTTTTATAGTGTTTAAGTTTCGTTTTGAAGACAACGTATACGTAGAGGCCTCAAACGCAAAAAAGTCGTGAAATAAGATATGACTGGAATAGTGAAATACGTCAACCCGTGAAAAATGAAGATATTCTAGTAAAATTTCGGTGCCGGTTGTTCCGGTCAACGAATTTTTCTCTTATTCCTACCTAGTGGTAGCCCTATTCCGGGTATTTATTTTTTACCAAATTTTTATAGCCCCGTAAGAGTCTCGTCGATCGGAAACTATTCTCAGTTGAAGGTCCGGCCAGATTACGTGATTTGGAGGGTCGAATAGCCGTTTCCGTCCGTTTAGGGGTCTGACCGCGCCGATTGACCGGACGGATCGAGCCCTTATCGTTTTCCGATGGAGCTGAATTTTTGCCCACCCACGTAATTCATTATGCTGGTCATATCTGACGGACGGTTTTCAGTTCCTCTTCTCCGATCACCAAACTCACTATATATGTACTAATGTTGTATAACTTTTTTATACAAGTGTTGAGTTTAAGTTTCGTTTTGAAGACAACGTATACGTAGAGGCCTCAAACGTAAAAAACTCATGAAATAAGATATGACCGGAATAGTGAAATACGGCAACCCGTGAAAAATGAAGATATTCCAGTAAAATTTCGGTGCCGGTTGTTCCGGTCAACAAATTTTTCTCTTATTCCTACCTAGTGGTAGCCCTATTCCGGGTATTTATTTTTTACCAAATTTTTATAGCCCCGTAAGAGTCTTGTCGATTGGAAACTATTCTCAGTTGAAGGTCCGGCCAGATTACGTGATTTGGAGGGTTGAATAGCCGTTTCCGTCCGTTTAGGGGTTTGACCGCGCCGATTGACCGGACTGATCGAGCTCTTATCTTTGTCCGATGGAGCTGAATTTTTTCCCACCCATGTAATTTGTTATGCTGGTCATATCTGACGGTCGGTTTTTAGTTCCTCTTCTCCGATCACCAAACTCACGATATTCTGAATTTTATGATAGAACTCTTGGCCGACGATTTTCTTCATCTTGGGTGACGAGATTTATAGTGAAGAACATCGTCGCCCAAGAAGGGTCTTAGGCGACGATTTTCATAGTTTTGGGCGACGAGATTTATATTGAAGAACATCGTCGACGAGATTTTCTTCATCTTAGGCGACGACTTCAAAAAATCGTCGCCCAAGATTATCTTAGGCGACGATTTTATAAAAGGCAAAAATTCAGAACCCTAGCCATTCGCGCAGCCGCTCACAATTCCAAGCCCTCTCTTTCTCTCCCTCTCTCCGACTCCGAAAATCCACTGAAACCCTCTCTCTCTCCCTCTCCTAAAATCATAAAATGAAAAATTGACCGTCATGTGACCATTATAATGAAGCACGGCCATGGTAAAATATTCAACTGGATTCGGCAACGTTCGGGGCTCGATCAAAGCTGTCAAGTGTCAACCTTAATTCATCGTCACTTATCACACATAAACACTCTTCCCTACCTCTCCGTGACCTAGTTTGGTCAAAACTTCCTCACAGTAAACTCTCACATAGATAGACGTAACCACCCATATAAAAATTTGGAGACGTTTATGTCCTGACGATAGGGCTCTCCATAGGGAATATTAAGCGTAAAAAAAGTTGACCGCTTGTATCGGGATCCAGATGTTACCCAAAGTACGTGATTTTTCAACTATAGCCGTATTTCATTATTCCGTTCACATCTTATTTCACAAGATTTTTGAAAATTTTTCTTTTTCTGTATAGTTGGTTCACAAAGTTATATACTTATATATAACCTACTAAACAAGTTATGCCACATTAGTAGACACATTGTGATTCAGCTATAGTAAAACAAGGCTAAAATTCACAAAATGAAAATTCGTCCGTCTGATATGATCGTTATAGTAAAACAAGGCTATGATATAAAATTCAACTGGATTCGGCAATGTCCGGGGCTCGATCCAAGCGGTCAACCATAATCCATTGTCACTTATAACACAGAAACTCTCATACCTACCACTCCGTGACCTAGTTTGGTCGATTTTTCCACATGTTAAATTCTCACATAAATGAGATGTAACCACACATGTCAAAATTTGGAGACGTTTACCTCCCGAAGATAAGCCTCCCATAGAGAAGATTAAGCGTAAAAAGGGTTGACCGCTTTTCTCGGCACCCAAACATTACCCGAAATATGTGATTTTTCAACCATAGCCGTATTTCACTATTCCGATCACATCTTATTTCATAAGATTTTTGAAAATTTTTCTTCCTCTCTATAGTTGGTTCACTTTGCATTAAATGTAATTTTAGTATAATGTTGTAAACTTTTATTGCATTTATTAAAAAAGATTTGTTATTAAATATGAAAGATTTCTCATAATAATTTCATTTCATTCGTATTCAATTTTTATGAATATTTGTTTAATTACTAAACCTGAGTAATATCGTGGAAAAGTAGTAAAATTTGGGCACATAGGCGACAAATTTGTTAATTTTCGTCGTTCAAGTAGCCTAAATTTTGGGGGCAATCTTTCATTTAAAATTTTGTGAATTTTAGCCATTAGAACCACAACGTGCCTAGTAATGTGTTATTACTTGTTTAATAGGTTATATGTAAATGTACATTTTTGTGAATCAACTATACGGAGGAAGCAATATTTTCAAAAAGCTTATGAAATATGATGTGATATGGATGGTGAAATATAACTATGGTTGAAAAATCACATATTTCCTGTAACGTTTCGTCCCTCATAGAAGCGGTCAACTCTATTTAATATACTTTACCAAAAACTATTAGTAAATTAGTTCCACGTGTCGATTCATGAGTGGGCTGCCGCATGAACCACGTGGTGCTTTAGCCGCACCTAAGACTTTCTCTATGGTCAAAGGTCAGTAAAGTAACCCCGGTGGTCACACACAAAACTGACCTTTGACCATAGAGAAAGTCTTAAAGGGAGCGTAACCACCGGACTTCCTCGAGAGCTCATCAGTCCATAGACTTCTGTCTATGCCAACAATAGCTGGCAAACAGGGGTGATGAAAAAGTACACAAAAGACAAGTTGGGCTTGAAACATAATCGACTTAAAAGTTTCAGTGATAAAACTTTTGAAGAATCAAATTCCTCACCTTTATAAAGAAACATACACAAATGCAATCACAAATACCAACTCAAACACACCGCACATGAACTTTTCATACATACCATATTTAGCCGTTCACTGTTTGGGTATCTAGACACTGCATCAGAAATAGAATTCTTCATAAGCTCCCCAATGCCTGTCAATCCAAGCTTAATACAGATATAAATGGCTTCAGACGCATCCGCCATTGTGAGAAGAGCCACAAGAGGCTGAATCTCATCATCACTATACTCTGTGCCTCCTGTAGCTATGCTTGCTTCGTTACTTTGATGCAAAACATAGTCAAAAAGCACCAAAAACAGATTTCGCCTTTCATTTTTTGATATTGCTAGTGAATACTGCATGGCAGAAACATATTATTATGGCTTGGAATTAGATAACTTGGCAGGTAGAACGAAACAATATAGAATCATATTGAAATGTATGCATAACTTAGCATAACTTGACTGAAGAGATATGCTAGCATCTGGAAAATCCAATTCAAAAATACTAAAATAATGCTCACAGCCAACATTGAAATGTATTCCAAATGTATCATGAACATTACTGGATCCTGTAAAACAACCAATATCCTATATGTACCTGTAGTGACGATATTGAAATAGCGGTTTAACCCGTGGACGAAATGTGCTCGCTGGAGACTCATCCCTGAAATTTAACACTTAAAACATTCAGAACACTAGTTTGATCAAACGTCATTATGATGCCACAGTTATAACTTCAGATAAGTGTCAGTAACTAATAAGCCTCAGAAAACAGGGATAAACAATAGATTAGCTTTAATGGACAGCGCGGTGTACACCCTAGCGGTGTACAGCGCGGAGTGAAAATCAAAATATATGAAGGAAACTGAAATCTAACCTTGTAGCCGGACGCACAAGAAACTGCCGATTTGAGTGAATTATGTAGCCTTCATTGTTGGAAGACATCGCCTAAACCCTATTTATCCAAACAGAGTACTCTGGCATTGGAATCATGAAATACCGATTTTGCAGTATCCAAACGGGAAAGAAGAAATTGAACAAAAAAAAATGCAGCTATTTGAAAAAGTAAGACAATCCAAAGCGAATTGAGTAGAGAATGAAGGAACCCAGATCTTCTTCTCCAAAGAAAAAGAAGGACAGACCCAGAACCCAGAGTTGGAGACCTCGACGGCGTCCTCTGCTTCGCCTAGAAACTGGACGAACCAAAGCAGGGTACAATGGTGGCTCCAATGGTGGAAAACTCTGAAGCATCTTCTGGAATCAAAGCAGGGTACAATATTGATGATTGATGCAGAGTTGCAGACCCTCTCTCTTCCCTTATCTCCCCTCACTCGCCTACTAAACGTCCTTCAAACGCCAACTAACGGCCTTAATAAAAAATTGATCCACGCGTCAATTTGGACGGTGGAGATTCCGGGTGCATATGTACACGGGTGCGCTGAATAAGAAGCCCCTCTTCCCAGCTCTTCCTTGAACTTTTTGGTCGCCTTCTTGAGCTCAGCATACCGAAACATTCTAAACTGACTCGAAATCACATGATACCCATCTTCGATAGGAGCTCTAGCACCTTGTCTTCTGAAAAGTAACCACCAACCTGAAAGTATGAAGAGAATTTCAACTGCACCAGCTGCAGTAGCAAACCAATACAGATATATCCATCTTACCCTATTATTAGTATTCTCATACATCGAAGCAGAAACCATTTTCCGGCCTCAGCACTCTTACATGTATCCAAGGCATTGAGCTTTTTGACTAGTGATGGTACTTCCACACTTGCAGGCATTCTCAAGTATATATTGCCCTCAAAATCTGGAGACTTGAAGCCATTGAAGAGAGCACTTTTTATGTAACACCTCCCAGCCCCATTTAGCCTATAGCTAAATGCCTCACACCGGCAATCCCTCAAACAGAGCTCTCTGCAATCATCAAATGAAACAGGTTTACTATAATTGAGATCAAATCCATAAAAATCTACTTGCGGAATCCGCACAAATTTCTCTTCTTGGGACTTCGAGCATGTACGCTTGAACTTAGGCTTGCAGCCCAGCCTCAAGTTTCTTGCATCGGCTACTTCATAGCCAGGAGGGCATGAACACTTTGGCCCTGGTGTATAAATACAAATCCCATTTTGCCCACATATCCCATGAACCTTACAGAGTTCCACCATAGCTTGCCATGTGATTTTCCACAAACCTGTTGAACTATCAAGACTGTAAAGTCTTAGATTTCCATCATAATCCATCGTCAACCGCCTTTTCACTCTCAAACCCATGTCAAAAGCACTAAATTGCAATTCATCACTAGACGAAAAACTACCAAGTTCATCTAACACAGCAACTCTACTACTATTGTAAGCAGTTCTACCATTCTGAAACACACTATAATCAAGGTCAGGCCAGTGCAAGCTTGAAATATCAGGACCATCATACATCAACTTCAGAACATTATCATTATCAAAATAGAAACTAAAATAGCCCGTACTAAAATCCAATGTTTTCAAATGCGAAAGCGAAGGCAAAGGCGACTAGGGGTCGCCTCGCTAAGGCGAAGCCTCAAGGCGAAAAAAGATCGCCTTTCCAACAAATATTAAATATATATATATTACATTAATAAAAATAGATTCTTATAGATAACATACTTCAAAATAGCATAAAACTCATTGTTTAGTTCTTTATATGTTCCAAATAAGATGTCAATGACACAAAAGAGTTCAAACATAGACTCAAACTACATCAATGCAAAGAGAACTACACTTCAATCATCATCATCATACTCAAATCCAGTCACACCCACAGGAATATCATCACAATCATCGATGTTGAATGCATTAGTATGAGGAGGCAAAGTAAGGTCTTCTATCTCATCTTCATCATCTCTAAGTAATGCAGCAATTTTTTTCATTTTCTGCTTGTTTCTTCCTTTACCTAAAGAGAAAGCTTGGAATTAAAAATGGAAGGATACATATATTATTCTAAACAACTAAATAACATGTAGATTAGTAAGAAACTACTTACTTGGGCCTTCATCACTCTTTCTTTTGTTACTTTTATTAGTGGAAGGTGGGTAAGGAGGCTCATCAAGTCCCATATCTTCATCCAACACAAGCTCATCATCCATGACCGGCTCATCTAATGGCTCCACAGAAATAGGAACTCGAGTTGAAAGATTGTGTTCATAACAATCAATTGGCACATTCCTTATAGCATCCACCTCAAATACATCCTCTTCAAGCCAAGAAAGATCACCTGGGAGAATTGGATCTTCCACCTCTGAAATCCATTCATCATCGGAATCAATTTCCTCCACTAATATAGGATCAAGCTTCTTTGATCTTCTTCTAATGTTTCTCTCCCTTAATAAAGAGTTGTACTTCACATAAACCAATGCATTTAATCTTTTGTGTTCAAGCCTATTCCTTTTCTTTATGTGAATCTGAAACCAACATAAGAATAAACTTAGACGTATGCAACTTATTATATAGTTGATAACAATCAAACACATGACCTTACCGACTCAAAGGTGCTCCAATTCCTCTCACATCCAGATGCACTACAAGTCAAGCTAAGGACACGGACTGCAAACTTCATCAACTCAGGTGTTTCCCCTCCAAAACGCTCCCACCAACTTGCTGCAAAAAATAAAAACAGCATTATTATCATCTACAAAGACTCAAGTATAGACATTTGTATTATAAAAATAACATACGACGCATTACCTGGATTTCTTATCTTTCTAGAGTGTATGGCAATCGGAGTTCCAAACTCTCCAAGGCATTTGTCAAACATCTCCAATTGGAGATCAGCTTTCAAGCGATCATCAAAAGACATCATCTGATCCATACATTCATACAATCCCCTCTTCACTTCCATAACAGTAGAGAAGTTTTCCTCATAATGCAATTGAGGGTTTAGGTAGTAACCGGCAGCATGTAAAGGCTGATGGAGTTGAGGAGTCCACCTTGCATCAATTTTATTCCAAATTGGTTGATAGTGTCTTAGGTTCTTCTTCAAACTATATGTAATCTTCTCTTTGGCAG
Organism: Fragaria x ananassa; assembly: GCA_034370585.1. Classification (NCBI taxonomy): domain Eukaryota; kingdom Viridiplantae; phylum Streptophyta; class Magnoliopsida; order Rosales; family Rosaceae; genus Fragaria; species Fragaria x ananassa. Next base: position 6,981,877 of record CP139753.1, read on the forward strand.
CATCCATCAATTCATATATGTACCCCATAGCAGGCCTTACTTCGGAATCAACCTCCCTCAAGACACACACTAATGGCAACACACCCTTCACACAAAAAGCAACATCACTCCAAAAGTTCTTCTCAAAAAGAACAATGGCACGAACCTGTATTGCTTCATGGCTTTTAACAAAAGGGCCTTCAGCCCACTGCTTGCTATTAAACATCATTTGAAGAGGCTGCTTCTGCTTATAGATGCTTTGAAGAGTGAGAAAGGCAGTTGCAAAGCGAGTCACAGCTGGTCGGATTATCTCCTTGTTGCTTGTGAATTCCCTCATCAAAGAAAGGACCCATGTGTGACCATAGAGAAACTTAACCACTTGCTTAGCACTTTTAATTGATTTCTCAAAGATCGCCATTTTGCTAATATCTTCAAGCATAAGATCAATACAATGCGCTGCACATGGCGTCCACCACAACCTTTCTCGTCTTTGCATAAGCCTAAGTCCCGCATTCTTATAATTGGATGCATTATCGGTGACTACTTGAATCACATTCTCTTCCCCAACTTCTCTCACCACATCATCCAAATATTTTAACATCAAAGATCCATTTTTCACACTACCGGATGCATCAATGGACTTCAAAAAGAAAGTACCAGCCGGACTATTCACAAGAAAATTAAGAAGCACCCTACCCTTTCCATCGGTCCAACCATCCGACATAATGGAACATCCATATTTCTCCCAAGCTTGCTTATGCTCTAACAAATACCTATCAATGTCTTCAACTTCTTCCCTAAGAATCCAAGTTCTTAATTCATGCATAGAAGGAGGCTTAAATCCTACACCATACTTAGCAATGCCCTCTACCATAGCTAACCAAAATGGATCATTAACCGTATTGAAAGGAAGCACTCTAGAAAACATAAAACGGCCAACCATCCGACAAACATCTTTCCTTAACTCTTTTCTGTAAGCCTCATTCAATACAGTTTGCTTAGGCTCCGAAGCCACATATTTATCAATCGGTCCTATAACTTTTGGTTGGGCAGCGGTACTCCCACATTCTGAACTTAATTGGTGTTCAACAACATTACTCTCACCACCAATACCTGCCCCTATCTCACGCAAAATAATAGTTCTCTTATTTTTATCATCTTTAGCATCCTTAAGAGCTACTTGAAATTCTTTCTTTACATCTTTAGGGACTTTATTACAAGCTTTCATGCCACCCGAAATGCCTGCTAAATGATGCTTAAGCCTAGAGATAGTGCCACTACATACTTGATTACAAAAAACACATCTAAAATATTTCTCCCCATCCGTTTTCTTTGTATACTTCCAGGCCTTATCTCTTCCATCTTCCCCTTTCCCACTCATCACTAATATAATTACCAACACAATCACACACAAACAACAAAAACCCAGCAAATTAACATAACCATTTACACAAGACTAAGAAAAACTAACAAGATAACTAACCTGCTGATAGAGACCAGATCGGGTAGAGAGAGTGAGAGACTGAGTTTGTTGACAAGCGGCTGAGAGAGTGAGAGAGACTGAGCTGCGGGAACGTGATAGCGCAAGCAGCAGAGAGAGTGAGAGAGGCTGAGAGGAAAGACAGAACAAGACCAAATCGATTACTAGGTCAAATGGATCCCAAATTGGCTTAAAGAAGGACAGAACACGACCAAACAACGTCGTGGCTTAAAAGAGAAGACCAAAACGGCGTCGTTTTGACGGGAACCAAAAAAAAAAAACAGAAGTCTTCGTCTTCTTCCTCCAGCGCGCCCCGCTTCGTTTTCTGCAACCGCCTCCGCAGCCCCGGGCGTCGCCTTTCCAGCAGCGCGTTGGCGTTTGATCCGGCGAGGCTTTTCACCCCCGCCCCGCACTGAAGCGCGCATCGGCGACGCCTCGGCGTCGCCTTTGAAAACATTGCTAAAATCCCCTCTTCCCAAATTAGAAATCAACTTATTGCTCTTTCTAAAGTGTTGGTTTGGGAGCAGAGTATCAGTAGGAAAATCAAAGCTTTGCCACAGAATTTTACCACTAGGGTCCTTCAGAACAAGGTTGTCAGAATCCAAAAGGTCAGCTCTATCTGCAACAGTACTAGTACTCGAGTTGGTGCTGCTCTTCCAGATGATGGCTCCATCTACATCAGTCAAGACCATCGAGCCATCTCCACTCAGATGGACTCTAGACCCCAAGCCATTGACTGGCTTGTCCCTGTTGGCCATCCAAACAATGGTCCTGTCTTTCGAGCCTGTGAACCAGACTGAGAACCAGTAGGCATTTGTGCCAACACCATGAAATCCACACGTGAAGGTTCCGTCTGGTGAGGTTAGGAAATCTGAATCATCCTCCACAGAAAGAGAGGAGCCTCTCTTGAGACTAGTTAGGGTTTTTGAGGTTGCAAAACAAAGGAGACATAGAATGGTGACTGGAAAAGCTTTGGACCTCATTTCTGCTGAAGAGGTTTTACGTTTCGTGAACTACTGACTGTGCTTATATACTAGAAGGAGGAGGAGAAAAGTCATCAATGCTTAGTAATCCTGTTGTTTTCATACAAGAAAATGAAACTTATTCCCTGCACCCCTGGGACAGGTGCACCACTCATCACAGCCGTCTAATTTGCCACGTGTTGCCTCAGTAGAAGCTTGGAAGGTTGAAAAAGACTCCCATACCGCTGAGCCGTGGAGGAGATGTGGCAAATGAGAAGTGGAGGGTGGAAGATAAGATGCTTGATTGGGGTGGTCGTGATGATGCAAAACTGTTGATTCTAGCTACTGTTCTTCTTCTTTATATGTTCAATTAATGTTGCTGAAATGAAAGCAGATGAAAGGTTACGTAGAGAGTTGCAGGCAGATGTTGAAGAGGAATGTCAGAAGCTTGGTCCAGTGGACTCGGTCAAGGTCTGTGAGAATCATCCTCAGGGTGTTGTTTTGGTAAGATTGAAGGATAGGAAGGATGCTCAAAAGTGCATAGAGTTGATGAACGGAAGATGGTTTGGTTTTTTGCCGGGTGCACATGTCCCAGTGGTGCACCGAATAGACTCCCAAAAGAAAAAATGGTCAGTAATCCTGTTGTTTTGTTTTCATACAAGAAAAACTTGTAGAGGGTCTCACGTGTTATTGTAATCCATGCATGCATAAATTAGATTCTTTTGATGAGGTACTTAATGTGTAGCACGCCTTAGGTTGAAGCAGAAGGCTTCCAAAGTATGTACTTGATCCGAAGTGATTAAGATTCTCAAAGATCTTCCATTCTTGTCAGGCCCGCTCACTTGCGGGATAAGTTTTACGGGATAGAACATGATGGACTTTTTGCAGCCGTCAGATCTTAAGTGAAACGATCTGATGGACATAAGTGCATATACCAATAAAATCCGGATTACTTTACCCGACAGCAGATCACTTCACTCTCTCCCTCTCTCTCAAAGATTCAGGCTTAGTTTCTGGGTTTCGTTTATCTTTGGCCTAGGTTGAATTTATTTTCCAAGTCTTGCATTGCTCAAGGTGATGATCTTGGGTATGTTTTCCAACATAGCCAGCCTATTCATCCAAAAAAGAAAACTCAATTGCTGCAGTAGAGTACCATTCATGCTATTTCCAAAACAAAATCAACCCATCTCCCCCAAATATCCCGAATTGAAGACCCCAGCTTCAAAACCTCAATTTTTTACCAAATTGAAACCAACCCATTTCAAGATTCAAATATGTATGTCCCAAATAGAGAAACCCCACCTCCGAGGCTCCGAATACTCGACCATAATGGAGGACACCCACCTGTAGATCCCAATCTCAGATCAACCCATCTTCATTGTGTGGAGTCTTTGTGAGAGAGAGACAGACGAGATTAGCTGCAGGTTAAAGAAAATCTCTCAAGTTATTGCCTCTTGGAACTCATCAACTCTTCTGGCCAATCAAAGTATATAAGGTTGCAATTGCATCAAGGTCTTCCCCTCCGAACTGAGAGAGAGAGAGGTTCTAGGGAGGAAGAAGATGCGAGAGATTCAGACTCAGAGTTTTTGGTCGTAGAGACAAAATCGGGACATGGGTCTACGTATTGTGTTTTAATGTATATGCACTTGTGTCCATCAGATGGTTTCATTTAAGATCTGACGGCCGAAAAGAGTTCATCCCGTTCTATCCCGAAAAACTTATCCCGCATGTGAGCGGGCCTGCCATTCTTGTTATATATTAAAAAGGTTTCAAGCGTTCCGAGGTGATTTGTGATCAGATCACATAATGATCTTAGCAGAGTTTAATGTTATGTGCTATATTTCACCAGATAGATGCTGTGATTGTTCTTTCATTTTCTACAGTCTGGCCTTTCGATTCAAGTGCGATATAATGTTAGGTAATAGTCGAGCGGTTGCTTAGAAGACCAATATACCTTAGTTTTGAAAAGCATGTTAATTGGCAAGGAAGAAAATGACATAACATAACGATACTAGGGAGGAATTTTTGTGTTTTTGTCTAAAAAAGAAAATTTCGGTGATTATGGAAATTTCAACCGTCCAAAATATGGAAATTTCAATAAAAATTTTAGGAAAATATCGATTAGACATGGGTTTATATTGACTACCTAGTCAAGAAATTAACTGGTAACGACTGGTGCACCCAAAAATTAGAGGAATTGTCCAATAAAGTCCAGATACCATTCCATTTTCACATTTCTGATCTTGTTTTCTTCGGGTCTTTTGTCTTTGGAGTGAGAAAGACGTAATCTAGAGGAAAAGGAACAGCAATTTCAATGTGGTGAAAATGGAAAGAATCACAAGCTTACATGAAAATGAGACCTCTTATGTCATGTTATACATTTACAATACGAATCAAACAATGCTGAGGGCCTTTCTGGTATACTCTTTCATGAGCAGGAAGAGTCACTCTCATCAAGGCAAACCTTTCTGGTATGCCAAATCACATGATGTCGTGTTTCAAATGTCCCAAAAGCAATCAAATTGACAAACATGAAAGAAATTTCTTGTGGGGGACTGATATGAAACAAGCCCCGGTAGCATGGAAGGAAGTTTGCAAACCAAAGATGTTAGGAGGGCTAGGAATAAGGCCTTCTGTTTTTTCAATAATGCTGCAATTGCAAAATTAGCTTGGAAAATTATCACTGATAAAGACAATTGGTGGGTGCAGGTAACTACAAGGAAGTACTTGAGGAAAAATTCTTTTTTCCAAGCAAAGAAGAAATTAGAAAAATTCTTTAGCTTGGAATGGAATTTTGGATACAAGAGATCTAATCATGAAAGGTATGAGATGGATTTTGGGAAATGGTGAGTCCATAAAATTCTGGACTTTCAGTTGGGTTTTTGACTTTCCCTTAATTAACTTGATTCCTGAGCATATGAGGAATAATATTAATATTGAGGAAAATATCAGTGATTATATTAATCTAGGTAGCTGGGACAAACAGAATAGCTGAGGTCCCAACTCAATGATGAAATAGTGAAGGAAATCTTGGGAATCCCCATACCACTTAATCCTTTTGACGATGAGTTTATTTGGGGACCTGCTTCTCATGGGAGGTTCACAATTAAATCTGCTACTTGGCTTCAACTGCATGACAATTAGAAGTTTAAGCGACTTGAGCTCATTAAGAAGCTTTGGTCCTTGAATGTTCAACCAAAGATTAAATTCTTTGGATGGCTTGTACTTATAGGCAGACTTAAGACCAGAGATAGACTCTCTCGGTTTGGACTAATCCAAGATAATACTTGCCCTCTTTGTAATGAAGATAATGAAACTCTTGATCATTTGTTTAGTGTGTGCAGGTACACTAAGAAAGTTTGGAACTCGGCTAATATGTTGCCCCCAATTGATTGGGATGAAGGATTCTTCAATGTGCTCAATAGTTGGTTCATTGATAGTCCTTTTGATAAAGAATTATTTGGAAAAATTACTGTGTTGGCAGATATGGAGAGCAAGGAATGACACTATCTTTAGGGGTAAAAACCCCAGTCCTAGATCCATACCTGCCATTACTGCCTATGATCAAAATGTTGGCCCTGATTCTGATACACAGACTGTTGCTATGCCAAGTAATATGAGCACAAATATGATTAGGTGGACACCACCCCTTTCTAATTGGGTTAAAATAAACTTTGATGGTTCTGTCCAGAACAAGGCTGCAGCTGGAGGTTTTGTTTTAAGATCTGATGATGGAAAACCTCTTGTTTCTGCTGGCTTCAACTCTGGTACTGCCAGTGTTCCTCTTGCTGAAGCGCTGAAGTTTAGAAACAGCTTACTTTGCGATAAGGAGAAAGGTGTGTTGAAGGTCGAAGTGGAGGGCGATTCAAAACTCATTATTGACATTGTGAATGGAGTTTGTGATCCCCCTTGGAGGCTTTTGAAAGTTGTTAAGGACATCAAATTGCTAAGTTGTAACTTTGAGTCCATTAGGTTCAAGCATGTTTTTAGGGAGGCCAATTTTGTGGCCAATGCTTTGGCAAATCTAGGGCATAGAGTTGAGATTAGTAGATTTTGGGTGGAGTGTGTTTCCCTAGAAGCCTCACTTGCTCTTGTGTTTGATTCTGTAAACTTTGGGTGTCATCGAACCTCTATTTAATTTAAATTTTTTTTTATCAAAAAACAAAAAACAAATGCTGAGGGCTAGCCCTAAGCCTCGAGTCTCAGATTTTAAAACTCATAGAAAATAGAGATAATGCCCATTAGCTCTAATTTTTAAAAAATTATTCTCACTGACAAAATCAGATTTTAAAATTCTCAAAAGTCAACTTAAACAGCAGAAAGACAAATATACCCTTAATGAATTAAATAAACTATAATAGACAATTATAAGACCAGAAAAACAATTATACCCTTAATGAATTAAATAAATTACAATAGACCATGATAAGAGTCTATTATAAAATAAAGTTTTTATAACCAAATTCCCACGACCAATGACATTGACCGAACTCCGGCAACCTTTGACCGGGCTCCGGGGACAGTTGACCGTGCTTCAGGGACGGTTGACCGGGCACCAGGGGCCGTTGATCAAGCTCCAGAGACCGTTGTGCTTTAGTCACTTATAACAGGTCCCTATTGGGGGCAGTTGGACTTTGAGGACAGTTGACCGAACTTCGGAGACAGTTGTGTTTTAGTCACTTATAACAGGTCCCTATTGGGGGCAATATGCCTATTTATTAGGGTCAGTAGGACCTCCTATTGGGGCAGTATGACCACCTACTGGGGACGTGACAGTAAAATATCCTACTGGGGGCAGTAGGACCTCCTATTGAGGGCAGTACGACCCTTGAACTTAAGATATAAGATATATATGTATTAATAAAAGTTTTGAAATGGAAGAAGTGGAGTCTATAATATTCTATAAGATGTAAGACTGAGAAGATAACTTCTACCTAAATCTACACCAAAAGAATGAAAACAAGTGACTCTTGACACCCTAATTGAAGGACAATATGACATACACAAAGAGCATAATATTCCTCCACTAGAATGTCCTACTGCCCCTAGTAGGATGTATGACCACCTACTAGGGGCAGTATGACATCCTACTGAAGGCAGTATGACCACCTACTGGGGTCAGTAGGGGCAGTATGACCTCCTACTAGGGTCAATAAAGGTTCGTCGAGGGGTCTAATGGGAGAAGTATGGGATTCGTCAGGGGGTCTATTAGGGGCAATAGGGGGTTCGTTGGGAGGTCTATTGGGGGCAGTAGGGGTCTATTGAGAGCAGTAAGGGGTTCGTAGGGGTATATTGGGGGTAGTAGGAGGTTCGTTGGGGGTCTATTAGGGGCAGTACGAGGTCTATTGGGGGCAATAAGGGAATGTGTCGGGTGGTCTATTGGGGGCAATAAGGGGTCTATCAAGGGCAGTAAACATCTATTCCCCTCAATAGATCTCATCCCAACATGAAAATTACATTACAAAAATACAAAAGACCTACTTTAATCATTGTACAAAATTACAATATCATTTCACCCTCATTATTATCCTCATTACCCCAACCATATAGATTCCCTCCTTTGTCACAAAGAACATCCAATAAGGAACTGCATATTCACTTCATCACCCACATGGCCAATAGCATTGTAGTAAAGCCTCAACCTCGCAATATCTATAATCACATTTCAACACCAATAACAATGATTAAAACGAAACATGCTATGCTAATTTATTCATTTCAAACATATGTGAATAGCTCTGGTTCATCTAGAGTACCATAAATATCATAGACATCATAAATGTCTTGAAATTACTGAAATGAGGTTCAGACACTATACCAATGACCAAAAGAACCACCCCATCAATCTGTCTCTGCTGAAGTACAACTTCTTTGCTAACCCCATATCCATCCACCACCTGTTTAATGGAACTATGTCATTAGATCAAACCTACAGAGGTGTCCATTTACTTCAGAAGCATCCCATTAGGCGGCAAAGTTAAAAAGAAGCGTCTGTGTTAAATATTACCATCTACTCATTATGGAACATTTCATACCTGCTTTGATAGAGCTACGCTTGTATACCCAAGCCTATTGTACTCCACCATGAATTGGAAAACCCCATAAATATCTGGAACCTTGAATGCTATAAAATAATGACCCTGCAATTGCCAAATGATTGTAAGAAAAGGGTGTTCACAGAAAGTCTGTAGCTAAATGATATGCATTACCTTCTTATCAGTTGATAAGGTTTTCAGAACGTAGGGACTCATCATATAAAACTGCACTTGGACATCATCGGCAACATATGGTTCCCAACTTATTCCATGCCATTCATAAATCTCAACCGAATATTCCTTCAATTGTGATTTCAGTATCAGATGCCAAAAAGTATACTTTCGGTTTGTGGAGTTTGACTAAAACAGTAAAAAAATTACCATCGTTGTTGACATTGAAACCAGAGTTCTTGGCATACCATCGCTGTTGTCATCTTCACCAATTCCTCGCCACCACAGCCCGAGCTTAGTCCACAACACGCCTCCCCCAGTCCACATCCCAAGCCCGAATGCACTGGAAATCAACCCTAAACTACCGGAAACCGAAGTCGGCAGAGTAATCCCCCTCCAGACCAAGCCGGGAGGCACAGTGGCGTTCGAAGGCGATCCAGATTGCTGCGGTTGAGAAACGATCTGTGAGCCACTGGCAGCATCGGAGGTGACGGCGGAGGCGGAGGGGTGTGATTTCTGTGGTCGCGGAGGAGCGGTTGGAAGAGCGGAGGAACATTCATGGCGTTGGTGACGGTGAGAGAGAGAGAGACGATGAAGGAGAGTGAATAGTTGAGAGATATGATAGGGGTAATTTAGTCAGGAAATAAACATAAAGTTAAAATTTTTGTGAGTGGGAATAGATCTCTAAAGTATTTAGGGTCGATGAGAATTTCATAATATGTTTTTGTTAGTGAAAAAAAAACATTTAAAATTAGAATTAGTGAGAATTTTTTCTAGAAAATAATCAAAACAATAGGGAAAAAACAGCGACATTCGTCTCAAAACAAACACTTCTTCAAGCATTTTTTTTTTGCTTCTCACGAGGTATCCCCAGACGTTTGTCCAGGACTAATCCTCCGAGGTACTGTCGGGCGCAAAGCGGGGACCTCTCCCAAGAAAGTTTTCTGCATCCATAAGGGCTCGAACCCGAGACCACTTGTTTAAGCGGCCAGAGCCCTTTCCACTCTGACCAACCTTCGTTGGTTTCTTCAAGCATTTTGAAACCTTGGCAACATATGCACATTTCGTCATTCTTTTAATGACAGAAATGGAATTACTACATGAACTATTTTGATACAAGTATCACCACCTCCCCACACTCCTCCAATCAAAGAATACCTGTACAAACAAATTACTATATACAAAGTACAGTCAAGCAGTCAAAGAAAGTCATCAACGAACTCTACGCTTAAATTTTTTTACATTCCTAAGGAGGGTATTGTTGTTCCTCTCATTTCAAAAGAGCCATCCGCTGCGACCTTGAATAACCTTGCCTATTGTTGAGTGTTCGAAGTCTGTAGTCGAAACTGGTCAAGGAGAATGGTGGGTTGAGTAACCATGTCACCCATAAGCTCATCTACCTGCCACGCAATATATGATTATAATATGGAAAACAAAGAAAACCAATTTCATAGGGTAATTTGCGTAATTTATAAAGATATAGGCGTAATTTGCCCCAAACTCCCCTTTGGAAGTATTTTTAAGTTTACGTTGCTCTGTTGTTATAATCATCTTGGGTTTCTAATCAGCTTACACATTAGTCTATTAACAGACCCATCAAGCTTTTATTACTGCACTCTACGTTGCATACACATCTAAGGTTATGAATTTTCAATGACCAAGCTGATTCTCTACTATTTGAATAACACATCGTGGAGAAAAGGATAACTTTAAGATGTCAAAAAGAATAAAGATCATGTTTTTCCTGTAAGTTTAGTCTGTGTAAAATTTGAAGAATTCAAGTAATGCCAACCATGTATGCAATTTGAGAAAAATGAGACGAGAGATTAAGATACTCACACCCCCGTGTCTCCCGAAAACTAGAGCAGATCAAAATATTGTCTCCAATGAATCCGGCATCTCTGTATGTCCTGCAACCATGAGAAAGAAAACAAGCAAGTTTGTTATTGGTTGTATGATAAAACCACAAGTGCCCCCGCTAAAGACTATCAAAATATGTATATGTTTGCGCGTCAATTAAAGTCCAAGAATCAGTTGACCATATTTCATGAGACATGTATGCATTATGCATGCACAAGAAAAGAATGGCTCTCAACTGTTTCCCGAAAGAAGAACCATTTGAGAGAGAGAGTTTGTAAATTACCAAAAAAGCTAAGGACAAAATGGTAATTACAAAGTCACTCAGACCGGATGACAGTAGTGTAAATAAACTAAAAAGCGGGAGGTAAAATTCTAATTCAGAGGCTGATGTTAGGGCTGTAATTATGACGAAAGTAATGACAGAATCGTCATTTCTACAGGTACGATGGTAAATTCATGATTAAACGGAAAATAGGGACAAAAAGATAAGATCAGGGGTTCCTTATGAACAGTGTTTGCTAGCTAGTACATTTTTAAAAATTTTTTTATTATTTAAACCTCAATGAAACGAGGGTAATTTATTGAAAAGTAAAAAGATAAATACACCATAATAGGAGAGACCCAACTCCACTCTTATTAAAAGCAAAAAAGAAACCTATAAAACAACAAAACAACAAAAGTTAACAGAAACGAAAGGTGGGAAAACCCAACCAATCGTTATTGCAAAGAGAAATAACAAAATTTGGGGGCAAGTCTCATCACGTCAAACCTGAAGACTTTATCCATTCATTTGCCAACGAGGGTAATTTATTGAAAAGTAAAAAGATAAATACACCATAATAGGAGAGACCCAACTCCACTCTTATTAAAAGCAAAAAAGAAACCTATAAAACAACAAAAGTTAACAGAAACGAAAGGTGGGAAAACCCAACCAATCGTTATTGCAAAGAGAAATAACAAAATTTGGGGGCAAGTCTCATCACGTCAAACCTGAAGACTTTATCCATTCATTTGCCAATGTATCTGCAATTCTGTTACCTTCTCAAAATATATGAGAAGAGTGAAAGTTCATCTGAGAAATTTGGTACAAGCAATTGCTTCACTCTACACTTAGTTGTCAAGACACTAGTGGGAGAGCGAAGGAAACTATGAACTAGCTCTGAGTCTACTTCCAACCATATATGCTTCCACTCCTGTACCTAAGCTAATTCAATAGCCTTGATAACAATCATAACTTCAGCAGCAATAGAGCTTGGAATGTCCAAGTTAGAGCAAAAAGAACCTGCCATAACCAGCTTTGTTCGAACTATTTTTCCATGCCCCATCAGTGTTCAGCTTCATACACCCATACGGAGGAGGGTGCTAGTTAACTTCGACTACTCTTGGAGCATGTCGGGGCCGACACTTGTTGGAGAGGAGAGATCTCACATTGGAAAAATGACAAAGAAAATATAACTCATAAGTGGGTGGGTCATTCCTAATTGTATTGAGATCTTTTGTGATTAAAACCCAACACCTTAAAAGTGGTTAAGTTGAGACAGTATCGGTACACGGATGATCCACGGGCCATGCTTGTCGTTGTTTGACAACACTGAACCCCAACTTTCTTCAAAACCACAAGCTCCTCAGTAGAATTAAACATGCATCTAGTGGCTGACTTACTTGATGAAATAACATGACCTGAAATGAGGGAACATACACGTGTAGCATCCACCCGAAGACCTTCATATTTAATCTTGTTCCTTGAACTCCAAATAAACCATAGAGTAGTAACAAACATGCTGACCACAATTCCCTTAATTGAGGACTCCGAGTAGATCTTAGGCCAAGGTTCAACATATGCAAAACTGAATTGGGAGAGTCAGTGATGCCAAAATTAGATGTCATGTAATGCTAAATCATAGAAGCAAAAGGACAAAAAAGAAATATATGATCAATTGACTCACTTTGCTGCCGACAAAGAACACAACATGAAGCTAGTGACACCCCTCTTTTTTGAAGAAAATCATCAGAAAGAACTCTACCCTTTAAGCCCTTCTACTCTGATCTTTTCAGTCACACATTGTACCAGTTGGTTGTGTTCAATGTACGCTTGTGCAAAAGCTGAAAGCAGAACAGAAGCACTCTTTCCACTCAGTATCTCCAATAGAACAATGCCATAGCTGTAGACATCTGCCTTTGCATCAATTTTCAGATTCACCATCCACTCTGGAGCCATATATATAACCTCTGGTGCCACGAACTTTCGAAAATCCAACTCCTTCATCATGAATGTCTTTGAACAACTTAGACATGCCAAAATCTGCCACCTTAGGTTCAAGATAGTTGTCTAACAGTATATTTTGAGGCTTTACATCACAGTGGAGTACCCATTTGCGGTGCCTAATGCAATCTTGTACCGCTTTTCCAATCCAAGTTCAACATCTGAGAACAAGAATTCATCCAAGGATCCATTTCTGTCTCCTTTAATTGTTCCTCAACACCAAGTTTCTTGTTTCAAGAAGCTGAAGTTCCATGACTTCCTTAGCGAATGTGTTGGTTGACCACATGACTGAACCTTGTGCATCAGTCAAAACCAGGTTGCCATTTCCATGGAGGGTTAGCTTCGAGCCTCTTTTGTTGACAGGATTATCTCGGTTAGCCATCCAGACAACTGTTTTATTGACAGTATTGGTGAACCAAATTGCATAACAGGAGGCATTGGCGCCAACTTTGTAAAATCCACTAGAAAAGGTTCCACTTGGTGAAACCAAGAAGTTCCGTTGCTTTAAGCTTGGCAACCCTTCTAACTGTGCTCGACTCCTAGCAAAGGTTGCAGCAAATAGCAATAGAAGAATATACTTGGAAATATTCATGGTGGATTCTTTTGAAAATGCTTTAGCCCTGGAGATATGGCAGTTGGCCAATCTAGGCTTATAAGGTAGATTTCTTTGCAATCTGGATGAGATTATACAAATGGTGATATAAAACAAAAATGGGCCAAATTTAGACAGAAAAAAATAAAAGTAACGAAGCGGCGAATAATAAAAAAAAATGTGAAGATCGGTAATTCTCAAATCATGAGGTTACTAGCCGCTTGAATATTCAAGAGGATGTTGTTTTGGACTTTTCGGGTTTGTCATGCAAAATATGTTAAATATAATTTGGAGTAACATTTGACCAGAACATCTGTTTAGGATGCATGATACCTTTCCGGAATGGGAATAACAAAATCTACAAAACTCATTTTAGAGAACCTTATCAGATTTAAGCCAGAAGATGTCTTCTTGTTGAGATATCAATCCCACATCGGGAATATGAGATCTTGCCTGTGGGTTTATAAATGTTTGGGCCACTTCACTCATAGCCAATTGGTTTTGGATGTGAACCCCATACTATTTTATCATGGTATCAAAACGGGTTACCCACGTCCACGTGTGAAGCCCAAAGGACACACGCACTCCACGTCACCTCAAATGTTGTCCACATGTTAGGCTTGAAAATTTGTCACACGTGCGGGGGTGTGTTGAGATATCAATCTCACATCGAGAATATGAGACATTGCCTATGGGTTTATAAGGGTTTGAGCCACTCCACCCATAACCAATTGGTTTTAGATATGAACCCCAAACTACTTATCACTTCTTAACTGTCCGATTCAGCATTTAGTATTATTTTAGGTTTTTAGTTTATTTTGGATTTTGTTTTCTTTTAACCTATGAGCTTTGGTTGTTAGTTGTCTTAGGGTTTAGTTTCTCCTATATAAAGACCTTTAATTGGTTGTAGTCGTCAGCTTTCATATTAATAAACTTTTGAGTTATCTCAAATTCTTCTATCTCTCGTGGATTTGAGAAAATCGATTTGTGGATTCAAGTCACCGTTGGTGGATTCTAACATTATATTTCCGCTGCATCAATTGGTAATCAGAGCAGGTCTATTCCTGTGGTTATCAATCTGTATCCATGGTTGATCAAGTTCCTGTTACATGCCAACCTCAACGACGTTGGTCATAGAGTATCTATCCAAAATTAAAGAGGAATATCGAACACACCAAGAGGTTCGCCCTAGCTAGGTTAGCCTCATCAATTCAATTCAAAAAGAAGAAGAAGAAGAAGAAGAAGAAGAAGAAGAAGAATTAAAGAGGAACATACCAAGGAGCAGGTCTATTTCTGTGGTTATCAATCTGTATTCATGGTTGATCAAGTTCCTGTTACATGCCAACCTCAATGACGTTGGTCGTAGAGTATCTATCCAAAATTAAAGAGGAACACACCAAGGGATTGTGGTTATCAATCTGTATTCATGGTTGATCAAGTTCCTGTTACATGCCAACCTCAACAACGTTGGTCGTAGAGTATCTATCCAAAATTAAAGAGGAACACACCAAGGGATTCGCCCTAGCTAGGTTAGCCTCATCAATTCAATTCAAGAAGAAGAAGAAGAAGAAAAAGACGAATTAAAGAGGAACATACCAAGGGATTCGCCATTAAAGAGGAACATACCAAGGGATTCGCCCTAGGTTAGCCTCATCAATTCAATTCAAGAAGAAGAAGAAGAAGATGAAAGATAGCATGGAACGTTGGGTATTCACATCGCCAGATTATGACGACTTTCAACAACATGTTTCATCAAAGACAATGTATGGTCAGCAATAATTAACAGCAGCCTACAAGAGAATTTTGTAGCAAGTAAGGTTGTTGATTACCTTCAATTACCGATAGTCAAGCTGAACGATCCATATTGCATTGATGGTCATGCACATGTAATAAAGGTTTGTAAAGTTCCCATCTATATAGGAGAATTTTAGAACGATGATCGATGTTACTTGTCATGTGATTGACATGGACGACGTTAATGTGTTTTTTGGAAAACCATGGCATGAAAACGTCAATGTTGGTTATTGCAAAGATGGTACATATTTATTCAGGAAGAAGTTGCGCAAGACCATGCATCCTGAGGTGTGTGAAAATAATGATGAAGAAGTCACTTTGGAGATTAAAGAAGAAATTGTTCTTGTTGAAGAAACCTTGCAGCCTCTGATATATCAATCAGAAACAATTGTGATTCAAGGTTGCAATATTCATGAGTGCCGAGAAGAATTTGTTCAAGTTGCATATGACAAACTCATCTATGGTGTTGGGTTCATGGTTGTGTCATTTGAGTTCGTAGAAGAGCACGCTTACAAACCACATGTTCAATTGTTTAATTTATTATTAAGTTTCTCTTCTACAAGTTTTTGTTTTGCATTCAAGTTGAACTCGAGGTCGAGTTCTTTCGTAGTGAAGGAGACTAATGTTGAACAAGAATGTGCCAAATGACCCAAATTTAGACAGAAAAAAATAAAAGTAAGAAAGCGGTGAATAATAAAAAAGAATGATTTGAAGATCGGTAATTCTCGTATCATGAGGTTGCTAGCCATTGGAATATTCAAAAATATGTTGTTTTGGACTTTTCGGGTTTGTCGCGCAAAATCTGTTAAATCTGATTTGGAGTAACTTTTGGTCAGAACGTCCATTTAGGATGCATGATACCTTTCTGGAATGGGAATGACGAAATCTACAAGACTCACTTTAGTGACCCCTATCAGATTTAAGCAAGAAGATGTCGTCTTAACTGTCTGATTTGGCGTTTAGTATTATTTTAGGTTTTTAGTTTATTTTGGATTTTGTTTTCTTTTAACCTATGGGCTTTTAGGTTTGATTGTTAGTTACCCTAGGGTTTAGTTTATCCTATATAAGAACCCTTAATCGGTTGTAGTCGTCAGCTTTCATATTAATAAACTTTTGAGTTATCTCAAATTTTTATAGTGGATACCAAATTATCTCTCGTGGATTCGAGAAAATCGACTTATGGATTCAAGTCACCGTTGGTGGATTCCAACCTTATATTTCCGCTGCATCAGATGGCTTTTTTCAGGTATCCAAAAGAAATTGAGTTTTTCCAGATCACAATAGAATTAATGTTACATACTTGCATTATTATGATCAACTGTTCTATTAATTTTCTTTCCATTAATTTATGAGATTCAATGACTCGGTCATGTTTGCCAGGTCTGTTTTAAACATGCTTTCCATAATGAATGTACGTAGCATCCAAAACATTTGCAAATTTATATCTTATGAGTTATGACTTGGCTACAAAGCATCCAGAAATAAGCATTCAGTAATTTATTTATTTTCCAGAAGAAAACAAATACATAATGGCAAATCCTACAGGATGCAGTTCAAGTAAAATTTTACAGATGCACTTGTAGGCTTGCAGGCAAATCTATTTATTTTACAGATGCACATTACATTCATCTTCACATTCTAGCAAATCTTGTACTACTGAATCCATTGTTGGTCTTTTGTTCCTATCTTCTTCCAGACAAGAAATACCAATCTTAACCATCTTTTCTGCTTGTTTCCTGCTGAACTGCCCTTTTAATCTTGGATCCAACATATCCTCTATCCATGAATTTTCTCCACATTGAATCTTCCTTTTCACTATCCTCACACACCTAGTCAGCTCTGCCTCTTGCTCCTCGGTATCCTCCGCTGCCCAATTTGAAAGTCGAATACCCTTCACCAGTTCTAGAATCACCACCCCATAACTGTAAACATCCACTTTGGCAGTGATTGGAAGGTTCAGTGCCCACTCCGGGGCCATATACCCTTTTGTTCCTCTAATTCGAGAGAACATTGAGCTCTGGCTTCCTCTCTGAGTCAACTTTGCTAGCCCAAAATCTGCAATCTTTGCCTCATAGTTACTGTCCAAAAGTATATTTTCAGGCTTCACATCACAATGGATAACCCATTCTAGACACTCATGGTGAAGATATGCCAAACCCTTTGCTACCCCTATTGCAACTTTAAACCTTTCTTGCCATCCAAGAAATTTTGGGGGGAACAAATGCTTGTCTAGTGATCCATTTTCAATAAACTCTGACACCAGGAGTCTGTGTTTATCTTCTGAACAGAATCCCCATATTCTCACTAGGTTCATGTGATTGATTTTACCAATTGTGCGTACTTCTGCCCAGAACACCTCTTCACCTTGATAAACGTCTGCCAATTTCTTCACAGCAACTACTCTTTCATCTTCCAGAACACCCTTAAACACAGCCCCAGAAGCCCCTCTTCCCAGCTCTTCCTTGAACTTTTTGGTCGCCTTCTTGAGCTCAGCATACCGAAACATTCTAAACTGACTCGAAATCACATGATACCCATCTTCGATAGGAGCTCTAGCACCTTGTCTTCTGAAAAGTAACCACCAACCTGAAAGTATGAAGAGAATTTCAACTGCACCAGCTGCAGTAGCAAACCAATACAGATATATCCATCTTACCCTTTTATTAGTATTCTCATACATCGAAGCAGAACCCATTTTCCGGGCCTCAGCACTCTTACATGTATCCAAGGCATTGAGTTTGTTGACTAGTGATGGTACTTCCACACTTGCAGGCATTCTCAAGTATATACTTCCCACAAAATCTGGAGACTTGTAGCCATTGAAGAGAGCACTTTTTGTGTAACACCTCCCTTCCCCATTTAGCCTATAGCTAAATGCCTCACACCGGCAATCCCCCAAGCAGAGCTCTCTGCAATCATCAAATGAAACATGTTCACTAAAATTGAGATCAAATCCATAAAAATCTACTTGCGGAATCTGCACAAATTTCTCTTCTTGGGACTTCGAGCATGTACGCTTGAACTTTGGCTTGCAGCCCAACTTCAAGTTTCTTGCATCGGCTACTTCATAGCCAGGAGGGCATGAACACTTTGGCTCTGGTGTATAAATACAAATCCCATTTTGCCCACACATCCCATGAACTTTACAGAGTTCCACCAAAGCTTGCCATGTGATTATCCACAAACCTGTTGAACTATCAAGACTGTAAAGTCTTAGATTTCCATCATAATCCATCGTCAACCGCCTTTTCACTCTCAAACCCATGTCAAAAGCACTAAATTGCAACTCATCACTAGACGAAAAACTACCAAGTTCATCTAACACAGCAACTCTACTACTATTGTAAGCATTTCTACCATTCTGAAACACACTATAATCAAGGTCAGGCCAGTACAAGCTTGAAATATCAGGACCATCATACATCAACTTCAGAACATTATCATTATCAAAATAGAAACTAAAATAGCCCGTACTAAAATCCCCTCTTCCCAAATTAGAAATCAACTTATTGCTCTTTCGAACGTGTTGGTTTGGGAGCAAAGTATCAGTAGGAAAATCAAAGCTTTGCCACAGAATTTTATCACTAGGGTCCTTCAGAACAAGGTTGCCAGAATCCAAAAGCTCAGCTCTATCTGCAACAGTACTAGTACTCGAGTTGGTGCTGCTCTTCCAGATGATGGCTCCATCTACATCAGTCAAGACCATCGAGCCATCTCCACTCAGATGGACTCTAGACCCCAAGCCATTGACTGGCTTGTCCCTGTTGGCCATCCAAACAATGGTCCTGTCTTTCGAGCCTGTGAACCAAACTGAGAACCAGTAAGCATTTGTGCCAGCCCCATGAAATCCACACGTGAAAGACTTGTCTGGTGAGGTTAGGAAATCTGAATCATCCTCCACCGAAAGAGAGGAGCCTCTCTTGAGACTAGTTGGGGTTTTTGAGGTTGCAAAACATAGGAGACATAGAATGGTGACTGGAAAAGCTTTGGACCTCATTTCGGCTCAAGGGATTTTGCGTCTGTGAACTGCTTGCTGTGCTTATATACTAGAAGGAGGAGGAGAAAAGTCATCAATGGTTAGTAATCCTGTTGTTTTCATACAAGAAAAACTTGTAGAGGGTCTCACGTGTTATTAGATCCATTCATGCATAGATTAGATTCTTTTGATGAGGTACTTAATGTGTGGCACGCATTAGGTTGAAGCAGAAGGCTCCAAAGTATGTACTTGATCCGAAGTGATTAAGATTCTCAAAGATCTTCCATTCTTGTTGTATATTAACAAGGTTTCAAGAGTTCCGAGGTGAAATGTGATCAGATCACACAATGATCTTAGCAGAGTTTAATGTTATGTGCTATATTTCACCAGATAGATGCTGGTTTCCACATGGTGATCGTTCTTTCATTTTCTACAGTCTGGTCTTTCGATTCAAGTGCCGTTCTTATTTTTCTAGACGGTTACCGATCTCTGAAAAAAAAAAAAAAAATCAATCAAATTTAAGATCGTATCATATTATCAAATAACTTAAAAACGAATAGTTAGTTAATGATACAAATGTTCTTTCAAACTTAATTAAAGGATATCAAACTTGCAATATAATGTTAGGTAATAGTCGAGAGGTTGCGACCAATAAACCTTTCTAGTTTTGAAAAGCATATTAATTGGCAAGGAAGAAAATGACATTACGTAATGATACTAGGTAAGAATTTTTGTGGTTTGGTCAATGTAATACTAACATGAATGTGTTTCACCCTTATTGTTCATTGGAATATAGGTGAAGTGGAGAAGGGAGACTTCACTCTCAACAAGAACCCTGCCAATACCATTAGACATGGGTTTATATTGACTGGTAGCAACTGCTGCACCCAAAAATTAATGGAATTGTCCTATAAAGTCCAGATACCATCCCATTTTCACATTTCTTGTCTGATCTTGTTTTCTTCGGGTCTTTCATCTTTAGAGTGAGAAAGACGTAATCTAGAGGAATATGAACAGCAATTTCAATGTGGTGAAAATGGAAAGAATGACATGCTCTACATGAAAATGAGACCTCTTATGTCATGTTATACATTTACAGTACGAATCAAACAATGCTGAGGGCCAGCCCTAGGCCTCAAGTCTCTCATTTTAAAACTCATAATAGGGAAAAAAACAAAAAACAAAATAATAATCAAAATAACAAGAAAAAAACAGCGACATTCACCTCAAAACAAACACTTCTTCAAGCATTTTGAAACCTTGGCAACAGATGAACATTTCATCATTCTTTTAATGACAGAAATGGAATTACTACATCAACTGTTTGGATACAAGTATCACCACCTCCCCACACTCCTCCAATCAAAGAATACCTGTACAAACAAATTATTATATACAATGTACAGTCAAGCAGTCAAAGAAAGTCATCAACGAACTCTATGCTTAAATTTTTTTAAATTCCTAAGGAGGGCATTGTTCCTCGCATTTCAAAAGAGCCATCCGCTGCGACCTTGAATAACCTTGCCTATTGTTGAGTATACCAATGTATGTTCGAAGTCTATACCGGTCGGAACTGGTCAGGGAGAATGGTGGGTTGAGTATGAGGGATGGTGCTTCCACTAGAAGGAATACCAAGAGACGCACAGCTTTTGAATAAAATATTGCTGCACTATCCATGTCACCCATAAGCTCATCTACCTGCCATGCAATATATGATTATAACATGGAAAACAAAGAAAACCAATTTCATAGGGTAATTTGCGTAATTTATAAAGATATAGGCCTAATTTGCCCCAAACTCCCCTTTGGAAGTATTTTTAAGATTATGATGCTCTGTTGTTATAATCATCTTGGGTTTCTAATCAGCTTACACATTAGTCTATTAACAGACCCATCTAGCTTTTATTACTGCACTCTGTTGCATACACATCTAAGGTTATGAATTTTCAATGACCAAGCTGATTCTCTACTATTTGAATAAGACAGCATGGAGAAAAGGAAAAGTAGTCGGAAAGAAAAGAATCATTGCATCAAAGTGTCATTGGCTTAAAAAGAAAAACGAATTTCAGACACATGGCAATGAGTGTATCAACTGGTAACCCAAACTCGCAGAATTTTGGCCCAAAACTTTAAGATGTCAAAAAGGATAAAGATCATGTTTTTCCTGTAAGTTTAATCTGCGTAAAATTTGAAGAATTCAAGTAATGCCAACCATGTATGCAATTTGAGGAAAATGAGATGAGAGATTAAGATACTCACACCCCCGTGTCTCCCGAAAACTAGAGCAGATTGAAATATTGTCTCCATTGCATCTGGCATCTCTCTATGTCCTGCAACCATGAGAAAGAAAACAAGCAAGTTTGTTATCGGTTGTATGATAAAACCACGAATGCCCCCGCTTCTCAACATATTTGGGAAAGACTATCAAAATATGTATATGTTTGCGCGTCAATTAAAGTCCAAAATCAGTTGACCATATTTCATGAGACATGTATGCATTATGCATGCACAAGAAAAGAATGACTCTCAACTGTTTCCCGAAAGAAGAACCATTAGAACTAGCTCAGTTAGAAAGTCACTAATCTCCAGGTTATAACTATGCAAAAGTAGCAAAACAATGATTGATATTAAGGGTGCCAACCATTAAGAGCCAATGCCACATGACAAAGAAGAAACAGCCAAGAAAACATGTGAAAATGAAATCCATACCTGGATCAATGGCCTTTGCTAGATCTTCTGCATGCTCAACCTCCCGGAGAAATTCCCTCTCAATCTGTGCGGAAAGATCTTCCAGCCCTTGAGAGTTGACAGCTTCAAGGCATTCCTCAGCATCAGGACTACCATGCTTCTTGCTCGTGCTCCTCCTAATTCTTGTAATTTCTTGGCTTGGACTTCCTTCCATTGCCGAGGCAGCTTGTGTGTGGCATATGTTAAGTGCTTGCTTCCAAATAGCAAGAATTACAAGCTGAATTGAGAATGCTTCTAGTTGCTTGCCCGCCTCAATCTTTATAAAATAAAAAATAAAATAAAATTTAAAAAAATCAAAATAGAGAATGTCATGATTGAATACACATGCAATATAAACAAAAACAAAGCAGTGAAAATACTCTGTCTGCGTATGGCATTTCTAACTACACATTGAAGAAAGGAAAGCGTAAAACAGTTCAATGCACAGGAAGAAACACATGATTTACCTTTTCATGAACTAATTCAGTAATAGCAGACACACACTGCTGCAACGAATTAAGCCTTGTCATGCAGTGTGATGATGGTTGCTCCAAAGCATCAGCCATATCAGTTGATCCTAGTGATGTCCCTGGAGCAGAACTCTGACTATCCAAGCTTCCTATGACACACATGTTATTACTAGCTGCACCAATGATTGGCACTGGGGCACTTGTCGAGGTGGTTAGAGATTCTTGCGGGAGACCCTCAGATTTGTATGATGAGTGGCCTGGCTTTGAAGGAGTTGCTGAAGTAGATGACACATCAACTGGGGGTCCCAAGACAAGTACATAATCTTGATCAATCAATTCCATTGAATCCCCAAGTGCTGATGAAAACAAAATAATGAATACTTTCAGACATGTTTAAATGCAACCATATACAGAAATGACAAGGAACATAGGAGAAGTATACCTCTTGAACGAGCATTCACTGATTTTTGGTCCACGGATCCTAGATGGTTATATAGATTTCTATCTAATGGTTTATGGCTGTCAAATCTGAGAGTAGAATGTTCCTTACGTGTTGCAGTGCCATATCTGAAAGATGTGCTTGGTGATGCTTCTCGTCTGTCAGCTTTCATATCAAGAGAAAATCCATAAGTGGACTTCATCGAGGGCCTTCTACTTGAATAAGAAGGGCTCCCCTCAGGACCACTAGAATCATCATCCAACAGGAAAGGCATACAATCCTCCTGAGAACTTTCTTCCATGTTCCTCATGGCACTGGTATCATACATAGGAAATCCGACTCCCATCCTTGAACCCCTCCTATTCCTGCATCACAGAGGATCCTCTTAAAACGTGTGAAACATATCAAGTCACAACCAGAAAGACAAAATTCCATGCTTCACTTACCTTGATGCATTCTCTAGGGGCTTCTGAGCAAGATATGGGTGATTAAAGAATTCTTCAAATGTTAATCGTTCCACTGTAAATACAATGTCAAAGAAAAGAGTCATTACTATCAAGTCAAAATTCATTAACGAATTCTAGGAGCTCAGTAGAATTCATTTATTCATCAACATCAATTTTGATTTGCTAAACATATGTGGTTAGCCACATCAATTCCCATGATTCTTTATATCATATACTGTATTCCCTATTGTAAATATTGGATGCTTTTCCACAACTTCATCCAGTATTAGTTTGGTCTTCCTCTAGAACCGTCCAATTAACCTGAACTTATTTGTGTATCTAGTGGTTCATTAAATATCAATACTATCTCAACATAATTGCTTGTCCTGCCATTAATAGGTGTTGCCACCAGTTTTTGCCTGCTACAAACATTTTAAATTCCTCTTTTCACTCAATCCGATCATTGATCTCAACATACAAGAAGCAAAAGGGAAATCTTCCCAGCTATCCTATGTTATTCATTCCAAATTTGTGTTGTCGAGTAAATGGAGGTGCTTTAGCTTATAATTAAGACCAGTCAAATTAGATGAAACTACACAAGCACAACTATGAGTACATGCATCCATCCAGATCATGCATTATGAAGATGAAGATGGATTGCTCATCCCAACGACGTCAAAACAAAAGAGGCTCATAGGGTAGCAAAAATTATATCATATATGACTTGCTTCCATCTCTCTCACTCCACTGAGAAATCTGGAACTCTGGGAGTATAAAAAAATGAAAGAAATTCAAGCATGAAGCATTTTGATCCATTTTATTTATTTCCCTAGGCATGTTTAACACATCAAAACTCAATTTTACTACGCAGACTGAAGTACCTGGATTGCGGCGTAACAATTTCTGACATAAATCCTTGCACTCTGAACTCAAATTGTTGCTATCTGAAGGAAACTGCAACTCAGTTGATTTAACAATGTTCTGAAGCAACTGCCAACACAAGAGAAAAATAAGGAAAATTTATAGCTTTGGTATATTACTACTTTGGCCCAAGCAGAGGATTAGTACTCATCCTAGGCCCACATTAAACGCTTCATGTTTGACAGGGAAACAGGAAAGGGGGAAATGTTTTGTAATCAAACCTGTATTTGATTGTTTCCTGTGAATGGGGTTTTACCGGTCACAAGCTGAAATAAAATTGCACCAACACTCCAGAGATCTGCCTGCGTATTCAGTTTAAAGTTAACAGAAATCATCTTGTGCAAGTTGGCTATCACTTGAGAAGAGAAAATTTCACCTTTGCATCGTACTTTTGGAGTTGCATTATCTCCGGAGCCATGTAAAGTGGCGAACCACACAAAGTTTCAGCAAGGCTGCGAGGTTGCAGTGATCTGTCCACACAGAAAAAGAAAGGATAATCTCTGTTTTAAATAGATGAAACACAAGGTTGCTGAAATCAAAGGCAAAAGGATGTAGACCAAATTACCGTGCGAATCCAAAATCTGCAATCTTCAAAACGGAATTGTTGTCATTGGTGGACAGCAAGAGATTCTGTTCCAAGAATGATAAACATTACAAATGGAATGACATACCTACCAAACCTTTCTGCAGAGACAAAGATTTCTACATATCAAACAATATCCTATGGTATCTCTAGACATCAATTTATTTATACAGTACGGGATGGTGTACTAAGTAGCTGATCTCAGGCTAAAAAAAATTTGTTCTGGTGTCTACGCTAAAATTAGTGGGAATGTTTAAACCCTAATTGTACGAGTGTTCTATTTTACAACTGAGACCAGGTACTTATTTAGCTCCTAACAAAAACAAGTTGGTATACTTATATGTACGAGTATATATAGTGCTCACATCTTACCTAGCCATGTAGCATGTTTTGTTAGCAAGTCATGCACCAAAATACTTAATCAGGTGGAATTTTCTGATTACGTGATCCAAATTAAAGTCTGACAACATACCATGACAGATTATTTGGTAAGAGATGGTCAACTAACTTAACAGTAATCATTTTGTTGACAATATACACACTAAGCTAAAGCACCATTGCAAATAAAAGTTCTACTCTCTTAACAGTTATAGAACAATCAAAACTAATCAGATAATAAACATACCTGTGGCTTTAGATCTCGATGTATAAGATTATTGTCGCGAAGCATTTGTAGACCAGCCACTGTAAGTAACACAATCACTTTAACATCAGCACATTACATAAAATAAAGAAAGACTTGAATAAGCAAATAGAAAAATTCGAGGCAAACCTAGCTGCTGCATGAAGTGCTTTGCAAGAGCTTCAGGTACTTTTCCATGGAGTTGAATGTACATAGAAAGATCACCTCCTCTACAATACTCCAGTACAAGATTTATCTTCCCAGGTACCTATTTGAAGAGAATGTTAGACAACCTTACGAGGGGAAAGAAGTCAGAGAAACAGCTTGAAAGAGATCAACGACAGCTAATAGGACTTATCTTTCTTCAACCCAAAATAGAAACAAAGTATAACAGGGCTGGTCCTATTTGTCTTCCAATTGCCGATTCAGTAAACTCCTATCTCAAGACCACTAAGGCAGACATTCATCTTAGTTTCTATGTTTCTATCAAAGCAAAGTTAACACTTAGTACCCTGCACCTGGGGAAACCGTTTTGAGTCCAATACTCACATTTCTACCAAACCCTCAATCTGGAAAAGAAGTCAAATTTTACATTCTTATAGAATGCCATAAGAAATGCAAACATTTCAATGAACCATCAATGCCCTATTTTCCGCTATTAAATACCGAAACTCCTTAACTTTAACTGCCAAACTTTCCTGCTATCACCTTCAACAGCTCAACTAGCTCATACGAAGACTTTTCTTAAGTTTGAATTTTCCAAATTCCCCGACTAAAACTAACTACACATGTTTTCATTTCATTACTCATGCCCTCCATAATTTCCAGCTCAACAACCTAAAACAATAATCAAAATTCAAATCCAACCAACCTCGATTATATCATGCAAGCGAATAATATTGGGATGATTAATCTTCTTCAAGATGAAGATCTCCGACATTAAGCTCTCCTGCAACTTCTTGTTCAGCCGGCCCGTCGCAATCTCCTTGATCGCCACCTCCGTCCCATGGACGCGGTGCCGCGCGTGCCACACCACCGAGAACGAACCCGACCCGATTTGCCGCCCCACTATATAGTCCCCAACCACCCGTCCTCCCCTCCTGGACGCCTGAGCCATTTTCTCTACTCAAACCCTAAGCTCCGAACCCGAAATTGAAGCTCCGAGACCTCGAATTTAGATCTTCGGTGGACTCTGGGTTGAATTTGATTAGAGAGAAAATGGGAAGAGATTTTGATGGAAGGAATTTTGAGCTTGTTTAATGGAGATGATTGTTAAGAAGAAAATGATTTAAGCTAATTTGTTTTCGTTGGGGCGATGATTAATCGCGATTAGGAGATAATAATTGAGATTAGTGGGGATAGCGTCCAAGTACAGGGAGGGAATTAGAGAGGATTGAAAACGATTGAGGAAGAGTGGAGCTACAAGGAGAGAGGGGATATTGTGTGGTTGGGTGCATGGTGGACTGTGCATGTGGCGTGCACTGCAACTGGGGTGGCGTGGGGGGATTGGTCGGGGTTATTTCGTTTTGGTGAGGTAGGGGGTGTTGGGATGGACCAGGTCCAATAATGTCATGTACTTTGGAGGACGTCAGGCGATTATTGGTTGACAATTTTGGACGACGTAGGTTTTTTGGGGATAAAAAAAATTCTTTCAGTTACAGTACTGAATTTACACCTCTATGCAGCAGTAGAAATTCTCAACTTCATAATAAATTATTATAATTTTATGTCAGTTCACTCAGAAAATCATAAGACAAATGCAAAAAACTTTATGTTTATATCAAAATTATTCTTATTTTTATAAGCGTGCAATACTCATAAAATTCATGTATTGGTGTTCTTAATAGTCGGACGAATTATACTTTACAAATACGCACATAAACTATACGAAGTATGTGTATACTGAATTTGATTAAGAAGTCTTCTTGAAATTCAACTAAAAAAGATAATGATGAATTCAATTAGTAAACACGTAAAACTGAATTACTTTACCTGTTTGATTATATGAATTATGATCCTTTTTTTTTCTTTTTGAGAATGGAATTATGATTGTTTAAAAATAAAGAAATTCATAGTAAATCCTAAAAATTGTTACTCACTGTAACATTTACGTCATTGACATTACCGTCAATGGGGTGATATTCTCAGACTCCTAGCACAGCACAGCCTCCAGGAGTGTTGGTCCTTCCTGCTTCCTTACCATTGAATATGTCTATATATACACTTAAATATTGCTTTATCAAGTTGTCTGTGTGGTGTAGTTGGTTATCACGTTAGTCTCACACACTAAAGGTCCCCAGTTCGAACCTTGGCTCAGACAATTATTTCATTTCTTTTTTCTCTTACCTTTTTTTGTTTCTGTTTCAGTCGACTGGAGAACCAAAACCAAAAGATCAGTGCTTCTTTCCTTGGCGTCTCCGTGTCATTTAGACCAGATCACACACCACCATCCCTTCTTTCTCCGACGATTCTCTTTTCTAACGTTTCGCGCTCTCTCTCTCTACGAAACGTCTGCGTTTTAGCAAAGCTAGGGTTCCGAACACCACCAAAAATGGATTGGGGCAACGTCACGGCGGAGGATCTGGTCGACGCCCTCCGCGAAGTTGACTGGTCGTCTCCGCCGCGCCCTTTCTCCGAATTCTTCTCCAGGTTCACCGTCCCCAGATCCTCCTCCAAATGGAACAGCCGCCTCAAATGCAATCTCTACTAGTACCTTCCTCATCTCTCTCTCTCTCTCTCTCTCTCTCTCTCTCTCTCTCTCTCTTCATTTGAATCTTCAATTCGATTAGATATTTTTGATGCTGAATATGATGATCAATCGGTGATTCAAGTTTGTATCTGTCTGAAGTGATTGGATTAGAGGTTTTGTGATTTAATGTGTTTTGATAACTGTGTGTGGTTTTGCAGCTACAGAACCAACTACTTCCTTTTGATTGTTACGATTCTCGGTGAGCTAAGCATTAAAGCATAACTTTAATCTCGTGGCTTCTGTATGTGTGTGTGGAGATAGATGATCTTAACGTTTCGTTTTTCGACTGCAGCTTTGGCTTTTCTAACGAGGCCTCTTGCGATTGTGGCTGCCTTTCTGACGGCACTCAGCATTGCTTTTCTGAATGACAGGTAATACACCTGATTCTACTGTGTTTTTCGCGACTTGCTTATGGGCATTACCCCGAATGTGGATCTGCTTCATGTACAGTCCTTGCTGTTTTCTAGTGTGCATTGATTAGACATGCTTATCGGTATCATTTGTCAATGTGTATGCCAATTTAAAGAGTAACTATCACAACCTTGGTGTTGTATTTGGTAATTGATTTATATCTGCTTCCGCATATTATGAATAACTGATCTTTGTAGAATCACCATGTGAGTCAGTTTTGGTTCTGTATTTTGAAGTGTTAAATTGAACTTATTGATCTGTTCAGAAACATTAGATGGCAAAAATAGTTACTTAAATAGATGAGGAAGCATGTAATGAAAAAAATGGTGCCTTGCTGTAAGGTGTTCATAACTTGTAGCTTGGGGAGTTGATTTATCTAAAAAGATGTCACTAAAATTCTGGAATTTCGGTTAGGATCATATTTTTCCTGGAATGCTTCATTCACCAAGCTGTACTAGTCTCCCCACATGCATAACACCAGTCCGGAGATTTTCTTGTAACACATTAAACAAACAAATTATTTCTTTTTTGGCCTGAAATTTATGTGATTGTTGGTATGCCAAAACTGTGAGGGTTCTTTCTTCTTCTTCTTCTTTTCATGTCTTCCCTCTCCTGAATGGAGCGTGACCACCCATGGTTGAGAAAGCATCTTTCTTTTCATTTATTTTTAACACGCCTTTTTTTTTTACAACTTTACCCTTGTTTTGCCAGTAGTTTTGGCAAGTAGACCAGTTTGAGGGATTGATATAGTTGATGCCTTATACACTTAGTGGTGGTCATCTTTCAGTTTATCCAGAATATCGTAGTTAAGTATTATTGCTACAGCTTTGCAGGTACTTTTAGTGAGAAAGTAACAAGATCTGTGAGGCAATTCTCTCCACATTTAGCTGCAAAGATGAGACCTCCTCTTACGTGAGTTTGTTTTCTTATTGTTGGATCTGTTATCTATGTGTTCACTGTGGTTGCTTTTTTAATTGTTTAGTTATTTCCAGGCCTGTAATTCGTGGGCGTCCATCAGCCAAGAGAGCGATATTCATTTGTGGTCGGCCTCGTTGGGTGTTTGTCTTGATATTCTCTTCTGGTAATTGAACCTTGAAGGCAAATTCATGTTTTCTTTATTTGTTTTAGAGTATTTATAGAAAGCTATTTGGGATTTAAATAACGTTGATAAGTATTAACTTCTTTTTGTAGTGAGTTTCATTCTGTGGTTTGTTTCCTGTGGCCTCTTAATTGTCTCATGGGCACTTTCCTTTGGACTTCTTGGTATGTTACTTACACGAAAGTAATTTCAGAAAGTTTCATTTATTTGACTGGCATGTTGTGCACCTTTCTGATTGACTTCCTCTCTTCTCAGCTACATTACTGCATGCAAGCTTCAGGACACCCAACTTGAAAGCACGTCTGAACACATTCCGCGAGGAATTTCGTCAAGTTTGGCGCAACTATAGTGAGCTGTAACTTACCTGGAATTTCTATAATGTGAGTGAATGTTGCTGCTGCTGCCTTGATGCTACTAGTTATTGTGCTTATGATGGTTTGTAGTCCTATACTTGCTGTTAATGATATACTTTTCTAGTTTGCAGCTGCTAATGTATTCACTGAAATAAATGTCCAAGTAGTGATGATGAATTAACGTAGTTTTATGTCTGGATTCTTGCAGCAACAGTCTTCGCTTCTGTTAGGGATCGTGCTATTGATTGTGAATCTCATACAAGTTGTGATTTGGAGCTTGAGCTTCACTACAGCTGCTATAAAATAATCTTGGCTGGACTGGAATTCCTAGGTAAAAGCTGCCTACCTCTGAAGATCACCAGCGGGAAGTGAATCATCATGAACTCCTGTTTCTGTAAAGCAAATTGTTCCTTTTCACAATCCATATTTTTAGGAAACATTGAAGGATCTTATGTGCTGTAGTGTTTAACATTCTTAGAATATATGGGATTATGGACGGTGTTTTTAAGTCCCTCTGCTTGTCGTAACTTTTTATGTTGCTTTGAATAGAAGGTAGTGATTTAGCTGCATAATTTTTACATTCCCTGGTTTGAAATGTTACTGTACATGGGTTTAAATTTTATTTCTATGATAGAAAGGCTTTTGGTATGTTTTGTATAGTCATTTGATGTGCATAGACTCTATGTTGACCCGGTGCTTTCTTTCTTGGGGAAATTTGATTTCCTTTGCTTAGTGCTTGGCTTTGTTTTACAAAAATGCTAGAAGTTTATTTTCACTATCCCAGAATAAAGTTTCTGTCTAAAGGAATAGTACTACATCCTTCGTATGTGAAAAGCAAGATGGTGCCTTTCTTTCACCTTCCCTTTTGATAGACTTTCATTGGCCAAAATCAGGATTCCTACTTTCACCTCTTTTTCTTTGCGTCGAAATCTTTGCTTTTGCTTCTTGGGGAGGTAGGCGTGTTATATGCTTATAACTTCTATAGGACAATACAGGTTGGTAATCAATCTATTAGCATACGTCTTTGGATGCTTGGTGTTTGCTTCAAAACAAGCCAGCCAACCTGTTGCGTTCGCATAATGATGTGAAGCAACTTCCTTCACATATTCCAAACCTTTTGCATGAAGTTGGCACTTGATTGGTTCGTCCAATAGGTTTGGTCCTAATAATAATTTCAATCGGTCTTTTGCAAAGAATATCAAGGGCGCAACACCATTGGTGAAGAAAAGAAAATAAGGTAACTTTTGTTGCAAGATTTGAAGTCTTTTACTTGTTTATTAGGGGGGTGTATTCAATCTTAAGTCTATAGGATTTTTATGTATTTCAAAAGTCTATAGGTATTCAATTTAGATTTCAAAATGTCTTTAAAAATCTGCTGGTATTCAATTAAAACTAATTATAGCATCTTCTACAACATTGATAAATTAAAAAAAATTAGAGATTTATCAATTTTAAATAAATCTTTGCTCCACCAGTATACTTATGAAGTTGATAAATTTAAAAATTGATAAACAAAATTGATAAATAAATAGCTAAGTTTTCTCTAATAGCTACAGAAAAACTTTCAAAATGAATTGATAAATATAACTTTCATCCAAATTTATCAACTATTTTATTAATCATCGTTGAAGATGCTCTTAAATATCCGTCATTATTTTGGGGAATTGGAAAGTTGATCGACTTTCAAGGATTTTACTGTTTGCCTGACTTTGTAGGATTCTCGGGTGCTTGGTATAAAGACCAAACCCTTAAAGAAATCTGACCCCTACACATAAGATTTTCACAGATTGTCTCCAAAGATGAAACATCAAACGACCCTGATGAAGACGAACCCCCTAACAAACCATGACCTCAATGTTTCTCCTTTGATAATAACAGAGGTACTTTCTCATTATGATTTGCTCTTTTAGCTAGGTTATGGATTTTTCGACGATGATGGAATTGATGGCTAGAGCTTTTACTTTTTGTATATGTTCACCAATTGCATGTTAATTAATCTTTCAAGCAATTTTTTTTTTTATGTTTTCATATCCTCCAAATTACATGATATAGACTTTACAAATATGTTAATAGATTTTGTTGGTTACCTCCATATAGTGGCGGATCCATGATTTAAAGATGGGGTGAACTTCAACTTTGGCCGATGGCAAAAAAAAAATTTCCTAGTACAAGCATATGTAGGAGCTCAACCAGACCTTACAATTTTAGATTCTATATAAGAAAAAGAAGATTAAAAGGTCATACTTGAGGATTTTCAGAATTTTAAGAAGAGTAAATAACCCAACAACCTAAGCAAATTGAACCAATGAAATTCAATTATCATACTTACAATCATGTATTAAATAGAGGAAGAAGATGATTATAAAAGTTGGGTAAATGAGATTAAAGAGTAAAGCAGCTAAGAAATTGAGGAAGTGAGGGACTGAGAAATTGAAGATTGGAGGCAAATCATTTAAGAGGAGGAAAGATGTGCGACCAAAGATGGGTGCAAAAATTGAAGGTAGGGAAGATTAGGGTGAAAATTGGGTGGAATGGGTGCATATATCACAAAACATAAAATATATATACACTAAAAAGTTGTCCGCACGTTACAGCGAGTTGTATAAACTTAATGTTATAATGTAGTAGAAACCGATTTCAACTGATGACTTGAATTTAGATATAAGATAGCTTTATTCTTGAGAAATTGATATAAGGCCTGGTTCTAAAAATATGAACATCAAAATAGTTTGGTCATTTCAGTATAAAGTAATCATTTCATTGTTTTTCTCATATAACAACTTTATATTCTCATATAAAGAGCGAGGTTAATGTTATTTTTCTTGTCAAGCTTATTACCATGAATTAAAATTTGTTTAGTCCTTGTGATCGACATTTATTTAATCCTTGTGGTTTTATTTTAATATGAATAGTCTTTAAAATCATAATTTTTCATCCAAATAGTCCTTATGGTTTTATTTTAATATGGATAGTCTTTAAAGTCACAATTTTTCATCCAAATAGTTCTTATGGTTTTATTTTAATCTGAATAGTCCTCAAAGTCATAATTTTTCATCTAAATAGTCATTCCAACAATTCTCAGTTAAAGGTCATAAGAACTATTTAGATGAAAAATCATGACTTTAAGAACTATTCAGATTAAAATAAAACCATAAGAATTATTTAAATGAAAAATCGTGACTTTAAGAACATTTTTCTGTAGAAGAAGTTCCATCTCTTGAGCCTATAGAGTTTAGAAAAAGAAGCACCAATTTCTTGTGAGAAAACTCATATTACAGAAGAATTCAAAAAAACAACTTTTTAGAAATAAACGGACAAAAAATTATGGAATGACCTCATGTCGTGGTATAACCCGAACTTCTATAAATGTGTCAATGAATAATCATACTTCAAATCATCTAAAGTGCTATGTCCTTTCTCAGATAATTTTAGTGCAGTAGCCGGACCTGCACCCCATATTTCTTCATATTAGCCAATTGTTTTTTCCTGCAATTAATTAACAGATTTAGAAAGCAAAAATGAGATTAAGACTCATAATCAGCTCAGATTCTCGGTTATCCCACTCAAACTGTGGTGATATAAATAACACAACATCTAGTATCTACATAAAATACATTTATAACACAAATTTATACAACTGTCAGGCTCAAAAAAGTCACCTCTTCTTCTACTTCTTTTTCTTCTCCTTGTCAGTTTTTGCTCTCACATTTTCATTGTCATCATCTACTAAGAACAATAAAGCAATTTGGTCATACAATCAACACATTCGCACAATCACACACAGATCATTATTTTCAAATCACATATTTACTTTATTAGCAACCAAATAACAGAAAACAAACTTTCAAAAAGCATATAAGAAAAGAATCAAAATAGAACACTCACAGCTACACTTAGACCTTAGAGAACCCACTGAAGGTGTTGGAGATGAGGAACCCTCTATCTATGATAAAGAAAAATAGAGAAAAACTTCAGGGATCTGTAAACAACATGTGGTTATAAAATAGCATGAGAGCTTCATCTTCATTGAAAGAGTATATCTAAACACATTTATTAACATAATCAACAACAACTCGTTGTGCTGCAAGACAAATAAGACCCCGAGTTACCATTTTAAATACATGTAGGAAGCAATACACAAAATCATCTACCCATCTTTTTCTCAAACCTGAAAGCATATCATCATCATCTTTGATGCCCATAATAGCTCCATGGGCCACTATCCAATTCACAGACTGCCCAAAAAGAAAAAGAAAAAGGTAAACATTTGGGTCCCATTAACATGAACAACAACCTAAAAATAAAATAATTAACAAATTAAATATCACAAAATTCCATGAATCCAAAATATAAAGTTAAACCTTTTCAGTAGAGACAGTAATGGAAATCAAAATATTGAAATTGAACAAACATCTTACTTTACAAATCCAGAATGCAAGCAATAGAAAGGATCAGACTTTATCAAAGAGACATGCGCTTTTTGCCGAAATCGCCGTTTCGATTGATGAATATATCCTGAAATTGAGTGAACATCAAAACAGAAAAAATAACACAGAATCGCGGGGGTTTGACGATTGATTTCCAGAACCTAGTTATTTCTCCATGTCATTCCTTTTCTCTCTCAGTCTGAGGTCAAACACAGATAAAGATGCAAAAAATGAGATTAAGGGAGTAAGAGAAAGAGGAATGATAATAATAATTCTAACTCGAAAACAAAAGGGGTAATACCAATTTCAGATTCCGAGCTTGATAAAACTTCCTCCTAACAAATAGAAATCGACCACAAAATGGAACGAAAGCGAAAGAGAGGAAATGAAGCGGTGATCGTGTTTCAGAGAGAGAGAAAAGGATAAAAGAGATGAGAAAAATGAGGTCTGAAGATCGGTCTGGAAGCTTCCGGAGGAGTCTGCAAGAGAAAAAGTGGAGGGCAAATGAGTAATTACAACAACCAAGAGTGAGGGTAGAACTGTCAGAGCACTGCTCACGGAAACAGTAAAAACACTTTACACGTGTACAGTAAGACGGTTCGACGGAAAATAACATATAGCACTAGAGAGTTGCCTAAACGTTGCAGCGGGACTTTAACATAAATCTCCAATATCATCTTCAACTCTTCCTCTTATGTGATATCTCCATTGAATCACCATGCAGACTAGGATGGAGTCGGTCCCAACAGTTCGGTTTTTAGGCATTACCGAAAATCAAAATCGAAGTTTCGGTTTTCTATTTTTTAGAACCGAAACTGATAAAAATATATAAAAGACCGCACTCGTCAGTTAACCTAACATCGGTTCGGTTTCGGTGCGGTTTCGGTTACAAAATCTATTATTCATAATATTTTTTAACACTTAACCAAATAACATAAAAATAAAAATATCAAAGTTGTAAACTATTAACACTTCAAATAAGTTAATCTAATGAGTTTAAATAAGTAATCCAAATGAAAATGATAGCTAAAATTTATACATAATTTATTTGAAGCCTCAAATATTTATATATAACAAAAGATAAAACTACATGAAAAGAATTTCGGTTAGACTTAAACACTTAAAAGACATAATCATGTGTGTGAAATTTTACTATTTGTAACTCATAACCGATAAGAACATGATACATAATGTAGAATTAAGTATTAATAATAAATATATGTAAAATGAATATATGTCGGTTCGGTTCGGTTTAATCGGTTTTTAAGATGCACAGAACCGCAAACCGACACCGCACTACTCGATTTATGTTGTTTCCGGAACCAATTGCCTCGGTTTCATACTGTTTCGGTTACTAGGTGTCGGTTCGGTACGATTTTAACCGTTTTTGATTATTTCGGTGCCTAAAAGTCCACTCCTAATGGAGACACCGAAGGGAATCTAAGATCTACAGAACCAAAGCAGCTTGTAAGAAGCTAATACAATTTCCTGTCATATAGTCGTTCTTCAAATGTTGAAAAAAAAAAAAAATCTCTTCTTGAGGACTTTGCCTTTCCATGCTCGGTAACTGTAAAACATATCAAAATTGAAGAATTAGTGATTATATTCAAAGTTAATGACTATGTTAAGCGCTTATTGTATATAAACTAAGCATATAATAATTGTATATAAATACGTATATTTACATCGTCATTTGATGTATTTTCATAAATCGATGTCCTTTGAATTTCCAATCCATGTTCATCTTCAATGGTATGATCATCTTGAAAGATGTGTTCCTGGAATAATATCTTCCTTGAAGATGGTGGATTTCGACATGGCATATCTGTGATTTGTACCATAAAATTTAATATCTGAAACTTAAAAAGGCAAATAAAAGACGAATAAAAAAGACCCCTACTGACAAATAAGAAACTACTTAAAATATAATAAAGAGATCATGAATAAATAAATAAAAAAGATAATTCAAAGTACTTGAATAATCACATATATAAATGCATAGTTCAATTAGTGATGTCTAATCTCCATGTTGTAGAAATGATGCAAAATTGCAAATCCTAGACTTGAGAATAATAAAAGGTCGGTATAGAGTGGTATATGATTAATTCATGCATTAGTTGGGAAAAAAAATGAAAAAGGTAATTAACTTCGCCACCAATATTGATTGATACATATTTTTACTTAGAAATGAAATAGTCATATACCTGAATCCAAACAGGTTGCAGTACACAGAGGCTTGTAGTTCCCTAAATTTGCTCTACCTGAGTTCAAAAGAGCTAAATATTGTAATAGTTCCCTCTTATCTGAATTTGCAAAATGGCAAAAAAAAAACCTTATTGATCAAAGAATTTGACACGGCTACAATGAAAAATAAGCAACTACATATTAGTATCACAATGGGGGTGAAAAACAAAAAAACAAATGTTGATACCGATGTGAGGAATAAACTTTTACAATCAAATTCATATTATATCACTGATAAGTCGGATGCAAAATATATCTTCATAATACAAATTCTATTTTAATAAAGTAGCATTGATTCATCACTCCAACTTATACTACACAAAAGACTCAGATTATAACTTTACCAATAAAATTGACTGAAGACATCAAACGATATTTACTGCATAAACCAAATGCCATCCAAAAACTTACCAACTCAACAAACATTAACTCGAAACAAAATTCATGATAAAAGTAGGGATGGGACAAAATGTTAGAGTCAGCAGATCGGGTGAAGCTCTTAAGGTTGGAAAAATTCTATCAAAATAAGTATAAGTAAACTAAGCATAAGTAACGCATGTGGATTGGCCCGATCTGAGATAATAAAAGAGTGTCTCAGTTCTTCCACTATAAACTAAGCGTAAATAATGCATGTGCATATAATATCAATTCAGTGGTATTGTATATATACACCATTGATGTCTTTGTTCTTCTGTTGGGTTCTCAAATCCTACAAATCGAAAAATAGTCTGATTAAGATGCCACAGTATTGTTCAAGTTTATATCAGTCTGTTGTTAATTGGGGGACACAGTTTACCTGATTTTTATTCAGACCAGACATAACGAAACTGGTAGTGTAAATTTACTATGGAATGATAGAATAATGTTTTAGTGTGGGAATTTTGTTTGGAATGAATAAATGAATGCTCCCATTTCCATGTTTAGACACAATATATGAATGCCTGTGTTCAACACCAATCCAAACGGGATGCAACTCTTTTACTCCTATTGATAATGCTAACAAAGGATTATGGCTTATTAATATTTTATTAACATTCGAATGAATGTTAACTCTTAGGGCAGATGGCTAATCAGTTGAGTTGCACAGTCTAGTGGGAGCAACTATTCTGGTTATTTTGCAGAGAGATGGAAACAAACTCTATAACTAAAAACATCAATCAAAAACTTTAATCGATTAGAGAAGAGAAAAACCAGTGTTCTAAAAGGCGCCGCCTAGCCCCGCCTAGGCGTCGCCTAGGCTATAGGCGGAGCCAAACCGCCTTGATTTTGGGCAAGTCGTTGCACCCAGGCGATTCATCGCCCAGTGACCGCCCAGGCGACGGCGAGGCGAGCGAGGCGAGGGAGGCGAGGGTGAGGCGAGTAAATATAAATATAAATATAGTCATATAGTTTCTGATACTTGGCGGAAGAGGCTGAAAACGCTGGCCTATACGAACAAGCTAGTATCGGAGATCCCAGCTAGGCCTCAGGCGCCTCTCCGGCCTTCGAACGCCGTCGTCAAGCACCACGGCAAAGACATTATCAAGAAATCTCAGCGCAAGAACAGGTTCCTCTTCTCCTTCCCCGGCCTCTTCGCCCCCATCGCCGGAGGTAAGATCGGCGACCTCAAGGGTTTGGGCACCAAGAGCCCCATTCTCTACCTTCATTTCCCTCAGGTACTTCTAATTTCTTAATTTTCAAATTTGGCTTTATTTGATTTCTGAGAATAATTGAGCTTTTTTTTTCTTTTCTTTTTTTGGGCAGGGTCGGATGAAGCTGTTTGGGAGCATTGTGTTTCCGAAGAACAAGTATTTGACTCTGCAATTTCCTAGAGGCGGAAAGAGTGTCATGTGTGAGGACTACTTTGATAATATGGTACTTTTCTTTCACTATCAAGAATTTTTCAGCTCTAAACATGCATGTGTGCGCTTATAGTGGCATTTTAGATGTATGCTATCAGTTGATTTGGAACAACATTGAGAGACGAGCAGCATAGAGTGTTGAGGAAATTGGCAATGTCCGGATTAGCTGTTGTTTCAATTAGGTGCAATATGTCGGGCATTGAGTTCATTTTGTAATTTTTAACTTATGGGTCTAGATCAGATAACTAAATCCAACATAGTGTCTTCTAGGTGTATCTCTTACTACCCTTTGCCCACTAAGTCCTATAGAACTGATTATTAGTTTGTAAGAGAGCTGCAGAGCTGATATCTTCTCACACATTGCAGTCACTCCATGTTGTAGGGTTTGCAGGCCTTAAGTTTTTCTAACATTATGCATTTTCTGTTTTCTAAGCTTCTCTACCAACAATCATCTATTGCTTGCGTGTGGGCATTTGTGCTTATTGTATGTAACACTATTTACACATCATATAAGCAGTAAAGTTTCATGTCGCAGATTGTATTTTCTGATACTTGGTGGATTAGGACAGACTTAATCAGCATTCCTTTTCTAAATTACTCATATAGTCATATTAAACTATTTTTGAATTTTATATTTATTAATTAAATTGAAAAAAAGTAAATCGCCTAATCCCCGCCTAGTCCGGATTTGACAAATGACATGCTTGGAGATGAATTGGGATTTGATAGTAGCCCTCCACCTAGAAGAAGTGCTAGGCTTCAAGAAGGGAACTTGGTGAAGAACTTGAAGAATCCGATGAAAAGGATGGCGGTGAGATGGATTTTGAGTTTGAGTCCGACACCGAAGGCATTAATGAAGGATATATATGGAGAAGAAGAAGAAGAAGTGGTTTCTTAGGTTTGCATGTTATTTTGGTTACATTGGCTATGTTGAATTATGCATTAAATTCTAGACTTGAATGCTTGAGACAATTTACTAGTTTGCATTTGATTAATGTTGTGAACTTGTGAATTGTGAATTGTGATGATGGTTGTGTTGAATATTTGATCATTAGCTATGTTGAACATTGTTGATTAGTTTGATTATGATGATATTCTAAATTTACAGGTTGGTTTGCTCATTTTTAGAGTAAGGTTATGTTAAATTTTTTTCTAATTTATCATATTAAAACCATTTTTAAATATTATATAATTTATTTTTATTAATTAAAAATATAAAAAAAGTAGATCGCCTAGTCCATCACCTAGTCCCGCCTAGGCTAGCTATCCAGGCTCTAGGCTACGGGTCATCGCCCGCCTAGTGCCTAGCGCCTTTTAGAACATTGAGAAAAACTATAAACATGAATTGAAGACCAACCACCCAGTCATTGCTCTTTGAATTTCAAATATGCAGATCATTGTTCTCAACATATATATGATCTCTAGTGAAGGGGCATCTGTTGAGACAGCTGTCACATCTAATCCTTGTGTAGAAGATTTAAAAGACAATTGTTTGGCAAGAGATAAGTCTAGGAGGGAGATTAAGAGGCCTAACAAATTCCAATAACAATAGAGTTGTTAGTCTTGGAAATCTCTAAGTTGGTTATTTCATGCTTGGGACTTGTCTCCAACATTTATTGGTATTTAAGTCCTTGTTTTCTCTTTATATGTAAGCTGTAAAGAATGGAAGAGTCAATTTTTGGAGAGGTGAATTACTGATAAAACATACCTTGTTCAAGATTCTGTTCCTTTTTCCCTCTGTTTGCCTTTATCCTTATTCTCAATTGCTAAACCACATCAAGTGGTATCAAAGCCGCAAGGCTTGGGGTTTCCAACAGCATCCTGATGGTTTGTGGTGGACGCCGTGGTGGGAGCGGTCATCAAGGATGCGACCCCCGTGATGTCAAGAATGAAGAATTAAGGAGAAAAGTGCAACAATTGACAGAGCGATTGGAACGTTTTGAAACCAAGAGTCGTGAGGAAATTGAGTCGACCTCCAACGATGGCGATGGAAATCCCTTCTTTCACTTTCGTGCTCCGCATGATGAGCCAGGTGGAGAGGGCAGGTATGATCGGGCTAGTCAGTTCGATATGAAGGTGGAGATTCCTGAGTTCGAAAGGAAGATCAAACCTGAGGTGTTTATTGATTGGCTAACCACGGTGGAAAGGGTCTTTGACTATAAAGAGATGCCAAACCATCGAAAGGTGAAGCTTGTTGCTGTCAAGTTAACAAAAAATGCATCAGCTTGGTGGGAGCAATTGAACATGAGGAGGCTGAGGATGGGAAAATCAAGAATCACTACCTGGGAGAAAATGAAGAAGGCTTTGAAAAGAAAGTTTCTACCAGACAACTATCTTCAAGAATGGTTCTCAAAATTATACAATTTTCCACAAGGAAACAAATCGATGGATGAGTACACTGAGGAATTTGATTTGCTCATGGTTCGTTGCGGTATTGATGAACTGGAAGAGCAAACTATTGCCCGTTATTTGGGAGGGTTACAGAAGGAGATTCATGATGTGGTAACATTGCGGCCTTATTGGTCTTATGATGATGTCTACAAGCTTGCAGTCAAAGTAGAGAAGTAATTGAAGCAGAAGGCTAGTCGTACAACAAGTGGATTTGGTCCTTGCAACCCTATTAGAAAGGAACAGCCTTTTGTATCTGTCCGAGAACCAGAGAAGCCAATTCTACGGCATTTTGAGAAGGGAGTAGATGGTAAGAGGGATGGCAGTTCTAGTTCTATTCGGTCAACCGGTTTTGGCAACTGAATGGTGAAATGTTTAAAGTGCTCAGGTTTGGGGCATGTGCAAGCTGATTGTCCAAATAAGAATTTTGTCAACTTTGCAAGTGAGGCTCTGGTTTCAGATGACTCAATCAAAGAAGATGATGCTCCTATATATGATGAATACAATGATGATGATGATGATGATGATGACAGTGTTATATGGAGTGATCATGGAGAGGCCTTAGTCATTCAGCGAAGCATGAATGCTTCAAGAGTTGAGGATGATGACTAGTTGCGCCACAACATTTTTCATACTCGATGCACTGCCAATGAGAAGATATGCAATGTAATCATCGATGGTGGAAGTTCAGAAAATGTCATGTCACAAGAAATGGTTGGCAAGCTAAGGTTGAGGGTCGAGAAACTCCCAACTTCATACAAGCTTGCTTGGTTCAAGAAAGGAAGTGAGGTAAATGTTGATAAACGTTGTTTAGTTTCATTTTCTATTGGCAAATTGTATCAAGACAAACTGTGGTGTGATGTGGTACCTATGGATGAATGTCACTTACTGTTAGGAAGGTCATGGCAGTATGATCGAAAAGCTTTCCATGATGGGTACAATAACACTTATACTTTTGTGAAGGATGGTGTTAAGGTGATTTTAGGGCCTTCAAGAAGTGATCAGACAGTAGCCAAGTGCAACACCCAAGAGAGGACTACCTTCCTTACCATGATAGAATTTGTAGAAGAGATTCAAGGAGAGGCTCAAGTGTATGCGTTGGTGGTGCAAGAGGTGAATGTTGGAAGTCCAATTCCTCAACAGCTTGAACCTTTATTCGAAGAATTCTCTGATGTTATACCTGAGTAGTTACCAAAAGGCTTACCACCTATGAGGGATGTACAACACCAAATCGACTTCATTCCAGGATCCAATTTACTGAACAAAGCTGCTTACCGTATGAGCCCAGCCGAGCATATTGAGCTACAAAGACAAGTCAAAGAGTTAGTTGAGAAAGGACTGATCCGAGAAAGCATGAGCCCATGTGCAGTGCCGGCCTTTTTGACACCAAAGAAGGATGGGACTTGGAGGATGTGTGTGGATAGTAGAGCTATCAATAAAATCACAATAAAGTA
Organism: Fragaria x ananassa; assembly: GCA_034370585.1. Lineage (NCBI taxonomy): Eukaryota > Viridiplantae > Streptophyta > Magnoliopsida > Rosales > Rosaceae > Fragaria > Fragaria x ananassa. The sequence goes on from CP139753.1 coordinate 7,024,163, forward strand.
TCGGTTCCCTATCCCTCGTCTAGATGATATGTTCGATATGCTAAGTGGCTCTCAAGTGTTTTCCAAGATTGACTTGCGGAGTGGGTACCATCAAATAAGGGTCAGACCAGGAGATGAATGGAAGACGACCTTCAAAACTAGAGATGAGTTGTATGAATGGCTTGTCATGCCCTTTGGATTATCAAACGCACACAGCACTTTCATGCGCCTCATGAATCAATTATTTCGACCATATATTGATAAGTTTCTGGTTATTTACTTCGATGATATTTTGGTGTATAGTTTGAATGAAGAACAACATGTTGAACATCTCAGACAAGTGATGCAAGTCCTTTGAGAACAAAAGTTAGATGCCAATCTTAAGAAGTGTGACTTCTTAACTGATAGCTTGGTGTTTCTCGGTTATGTTGTTTCAAAAGATGGGATTAAAGTTAATCCAAGCAAGGTGGTTGCCATACGAAGTTGGCCTACTCCTACTAATATCTCTGAGGTACGAAGCTTCCATGGATTAACTTCTTTTTATAGGAGGTTCATTCCACATTTTAGCTCCATTATAGCCCCCATCACTGATTGCTTAAAGAAATGTGATTTTGAGTGGGGTAAAGAAGCTGCTGAAAGCTTTGAGTTGGTGAAAGAGAGAATGACTACTGCCCCTGTGTTAGCAATGCTAGATTTTGAGAAGGTGTTTTCATTAGATTGTGATGCTTCTCACAAAGGTATAGGAGCTGTTCTCAGTCAAGAAGGAAAACCAATTGCCTTCTTTAGTGAGAAGCTCAATGAAGCAAAGCGACGCTACTCAACTTATGATGTAGAGTTTTATGCTATCGTCCAAGCCTTGCGACATTGGTGACATTATTTGATTCACAGAGAGTTCATTTTATTTTCAGATCATGAGGCTTTGAAGTACATAAATGGCCAACATAAGCTTAATGCTAGACATGCCAAATGGGTGGCTTACTTGCAGGAATTTACCTTTTCAATTCGTCACAAATCTGGCATCCAAAATGAAGTTACTGATGCTTTGAGTAGAATGTCAATTTTGCTAAGTACTATGCAGGCCTCAGTTATTGGGTTTGATGTCCTAAAAGCTCAGTATGCCGAAGATCCTGATTTTGGAAAGAGTTGGAAAGAATGTCATGAAGGGAAGGCTTCCAAATTCTTGTTGCATGATGGGTACTTATTTTATGGCAATTGTTTGTGCATACCAAGGTGTTCTTTATGTACTGTTATAATCTCTGAATTGCATGATGGAGGCTTGAGAGGACACTTTGGGCGCGACAAGACTTTGGGGTTAGTTGCAGCAAAATTTTATTGGCCTGGAATGCATAGGGATGTTACTAAGCATGTGGAGAGGTGTCGAGTATGTCATATAGCCAAAAGTAAGTCTCAAAACACAAGGTTCTATACTCCATTGCCGGTTCCCGAATCACCTTGGGAAGATGTCTATGGACTTTATTTTAGGGCTGACAAAGACAAGACGTGGGGTTGATTCTATTCTTGTGGTGGTAGATAGATTTTCCAAGATGGCACATTTTCTTCCCTGCTCCAAAACCTTCGATGCAACTCATGTGGCTCAGTTGTATTTCAAAGAAGTTGTCAAACTTCATGGGGTTCCGAAGTCTATTACCTCTGATTGTGACTCTAAGTTCATCAGCCATTTTTGGAGGACACTATGGGGTAAAATGGGAACTCATCTTAAATTCAGTAGTTCTCATCACCCTCAAACCGATGGTCAAACGAAGGTGGTGAATCAGTCTCTTGGAAATCTATTAAGAAGCCTTGTTGGAGAAGAAAAGCATAAATGGGACCTCACTTTGTCTCAAGCTGAGTTTGCTTACAACATGTCCAAGAATAGAACAACAGGAAAGTGTCCTTTTGAAATAGTCTATGGAGTGATTCCAAATAGTCCCCTTGATCTACTTCCTCTGCCAATTTCAAACAGACTTAGTGGTGATGCTGAAGACATGGCAGAACACATCAAGGAGTTACACTCACAAGTCAAGAAGAGGTTGGAGGAGAGTAATCAGAAGTACAAAGTAGAAGCGGATAAACATCGAAGATATATGGAGTTCAAAGAAGGAGACTTGGTGTGGATTAATCTTCGTAAGGAAAGGTTTCCAAGAGGGAAGTATGGAAAGCTTAATGCTAGAGTTGATGGTCCTTTTCGGGTGCTTAAGCGTATAGGTGAGAATTCTTACCAGATTGAGTTACCTAGAGATATGGAGGTTTCAGCAACTTTCAATGTTGCTGATTTGCAACCTTATTATGAGTCTGTTAGCTCGCAGAGCTTTGACTTGAGGGTGAGTCATTTCAAACAAGGGGAGACTGGTGAGGGGGCATCTGTTAAGACAGCTGGCACATCTAATCCTTGTGTAGAAGATTTAAAAGACTATTGTTTGGCAAGAGACAGGTCTAGGAGGGAGATTAAGAGGCCTAACAAATTCCAATAACAATAGAGCTATTAGCCTTGAAAATCTCTAAGTTGGTTATTTCATGCTTGGGACTTGTCTCCAGCATTTATTGGTATTTAAGTCCTTGTTTTCTCTTTATATGTAAGCTGTAGAGAATGGAAGAGTCAGTTTTTGGAGAGATGAATTACTGATAAAACATATATTGTTCAAGGTTATGTTCCTTTTTCCCTATGTTTGCCTTTATCCTTATTCTCAATTGCTAAACCACATCAGTCTCGGAAACATCAGATGCAAAATTGAACATATTTAATGAATATCAATTCAATTGTTTTAAAGTTTACAAATCTTTTACTCATTCAGTTGATTTTCTATTCACCACCTTAATCATTCTGGAAGATTAACATGATCATACTTTGATAAAGGTCAAAGAGGCAAAGATATAAAAACAAATTGCTAGAGATGAAAGTGATATATTGAACTCCCATTTATCTAGATAAGTTTACACTACTTCATCAATATCACAGTGTACATATTGCACAAATCCATGTCATGAGTTGAAGAGGAGACGAAGATACTAACCTGGAATTCTTAGAGCTGATATTTGGAAAGAATTTGGATTCTTGTACGCACACCTACAATTTATAAATAAAAACCCAGACAAATCCCTACTCTTCTCCTTTCTCCTCCCCTCTATCTCCTCGATTGTTGTTGAAATTTTTGGAATTGCTCTCTCTAAAACGAAAACGCAATCACATAAATGATCGAAATAGGTTTCAAGATCAAAAGCTTTAATCGATTACAGAAAATAAAAACCAAAAACATGATTTTAAAACCAATCTTGTAGTAGTCGAAGAGTAAGCGTAGATACTCACATCAAATTCTCGTAGCCAAAATCTGGAAACAAATTGGATTCGGTTATTCACCACACACATTCTTTATAGATACAAACCTAGACAAATCCATGCTCCACTCCTTTCTCCTCCTCTCTCTCTCACCATGATCTGGAAACGAATTGGATTCGGTTACTCAGCACACCCTTTATAGATACTAACCCAGACAAATCTCTCCTCCTCTCCTTTCTCCTCCTTCTCTCTCTCTCTCACTCACCTCGATCGTTGTCCAAATTTTTGGAATTTCTCGCTAAACGGAAGACTAAGAAAGATAGTCGGTGCTCTTGTCGAAATTGCTCTCTGAAAGATGTCGGTGCTCTCTTCTAATAATCAGCAGTAGTCAAAATTTTTGGATTTGCTCTTTCAAAATGTCGGTGCTCTATAAAAATGTCGAAATTCTTGGAATCCTTGAACCTTCTAGTATCCTCAACAGACCAATATGAACCGACCAACAGTAGCAGGGGCAGTGCAGGTCCCACACCGAGGCCCAACAATGTCGACGTGAACAGTAAAATCACTGTACACGTGAACAAGAACCGACCCGACGGAAAATAGTATACGTTAAATAATAATAGTTTTTTTTTCCAAATCCAAATTCCTCAGTTGAGCTCAAGCCCTACCAAACCATAAGCTAGCTCCGCGCCTGCCTCCATACCTCATGTTAATAGATTTGTGTTGGTTAGTAAACAACATGAATAATTCTGTGCTTGATCAATAACAGATAGCCTTAAGCATATCTTTAGCATATAGACAAAACCTAAATGACTTCATCAACTGCTTAAAAGTCATATTGAGAAATAATCTGAACAAAAATAGGAACACCTAATAGATGATTTAGATCTGATTATGACTGATTTAATTTCATTATATATGATCATGAAAGGAGTAGTATGCATAAGTAAACATAAGTAATACTCCGTTTACTACTAAAAGTAGGATGCTACACCCCATACTTTAAGGTAAACATTAGTAATGACTAACCTCTGCACGATAGAGTAGCATAAAGAAATTCAAGTAAAAGACATCGCATTCTTTCCATATTTGCAGATATATATAGTTGCACAGGAGTAGCAATGAGTTATGTGAGAATAGAAAATGAAACAGCCAAGATCAGATCGTCCGCCAATGACACATTTTGATAGAAAAAACCAATCTATTTTAGATGAAGAAGACTTCTTGGCCTGTAATCTAGTTGGACAAATAACTATAAACTGGTAACGAAAACTTCTTAATTGGCCTGTTTAATATGCAAATCTTTTCATTAGAGAGACATGTATATGATAATAGTTGTACTGTGATGTTTAGTTGTATCTTACTGACATCTTTCTCTGTCTGTAGTTCACCAGTACTGCCAAGTCTTCACATTTGGGTAACAATTGGACAAACGTGACAAGGCATTTTAGGTACTTCGACTTGCCCCTAATCATTTAGTTACTGTAAAGTGTGAATCATTTTATTTTCCTCTTATTTCTTTTCTGGCTTTGTTTACTTTTATGTGATTTCAACTGTTCTAAACTTGCTGGAAATGATATTATAGGGATTGATGTTTTTTTGTTGGCTGTGGCAAGAAAATTATATGATTGTATTCTTCAATAGATCAAATCTTGTAATATATAAGAGATAAAACAAAAAAAAACAGACGAGGTTTGTTTTTCTGTATTTAAATGTTTTTTTTCCTTATCATGAATGCTTTCTTATTGTTTGTTCTTTGCTTTTGTAGTACTTTTAAAATATGAAACCAAAGTTAAACAATACTTGAAACCAAAATTATATATACAAACTAATGAAAGCTTCATTGCCTATGATCTTGTAACTTGGATCCCAGACTTGAAGTTCCTTTTCCGGATCTTCTTAAAGATGCAGATATAAATGCATTGGTCTTGTGCATTGTCTGGTTGAATGACAAGAATGCATTGGCTGTATTCAATGATCCTGCTCGAGCCGCAACTGCAATGAGGAGGCTCTATCATGGGGATATGGCATGTTGCTCTGTGTGTGGCTTCATCTGGTTCTAATGCTTGGGGTGGAGTGGGAATAGCCAAGGAAGGAGCCCATATATACATCACTGAAGGGTAATGCATGGAAGAAGGCTATAATTCGGAAGAGTTCTCTGGTGGTTTTGTAGATGTACATGCATCTGTGTGCAAAAAAGATTTATCGTTAAAATGCCGGATCATCTTCTGTATTGCCTACAGTAGAGGACTATCGATAGCAGACTACTGCTAGTTTAATTTCGATGGTGAAGTCCAATGCTAGTGGTTCAACTCATCAAATGCAAGCGGTCCTACTTCAGTGGGGAAGCTTGAAGGAAATATTGCAGAAACATCTGAAGTGGTAGATGACTGGGAGAAGGCTTATGAATAAGATAATGGTTAATAGGTCCTAATAGGTTTGTTTATAGGACTTGGAAATGGGGGATTGATAGGAAGTGCCCTTCCCCTTTCTTTTGTTATTTGGGTAAATTCTATTCAAACCCCAAATAATTGTTCTGTTAGCTGCATTACATTTTAGATTGGCTGCAGTCAAATTTGGTTGTGCTCTAGTTTTAACCAGTGTGGTTGCCTCCCATATAGTTGTGGAGGCCTGGAGGGTGTTGTTTATGCTGTATGGGATTACATGTATCATGAATCATGATTGTATTGAAGTCTAGCTTTGTGGTATAAGAGCATTTGGTTTTTCATTCTATCGTTTGTGTTTTGGTAGATTTTTCTTTTATGTATTGTTATTGCAACAATCTATGGACTTCAAAAAGTCTAAAGAAATATGGATAAATCAATCTAATAAAATCTGATCAACTCTACATAGAATCAAAACAATCCATAGAATTAGCATAATCTATGGATTATTAAAAGTCTGCTATTTTAAAATCTGGATTGAATACACCCCCTTTAGTTTGATAACTTTGATTGGTATTCTCTGTTTGATTCATTATGCTTTCTTTAAAGTATACATCAATCATACTGCTGGTTACTTTGCTCATACCTTTTTGATAATCTAAATATTTGATTATCGCGCATAGAGGCCATCTGGCTCTCAAGAACAAAGCTGGAAGCATCGATCGGCAAAGTAAAGTAGCATAGTAATGACCTCTTCCGAAACCAAAACCATCAAATATCAGTGGGAGGCCTTCTCCTACATTACACCTACAGTCTGGCTCCATGTTATTTTCGTCCTTTTGGACAGAGGCGGAGCCAGGATTATATATTAAGGAGAACCGAGTTATAAAGTGAAAATATATAGTATTCAAAAATTAAATAACTGTATATGAATATATACAATATCAAAAGGTAATTAACTTTTGTGTATTGGACAGTTCAAAAAAAAGTTACTAAACTGAAAACAAAATATGAAATTTAGAATTCATTAAATACATATATAGAGAAATAACTGAAATAAGTTAATCAATTATAAAGTATTTGTACATAATAGAATGATAAAAAAGAAATTATTCATTATGGTGAGTTGATTAAATATGATATGGCAAGAGTTGATTAAGGTAAGAGAAATAAATTGGATAAATTAAACTTAGTAACAAAAAATGGTGTTTATAGTTTAATAGGAAAGGAATGGGGGCCAACCCTCTAAATTAGAAAGTTTTTACATCTAATTATGTCAAATTCCTTGATTAGTAAAGCCTAATACACAAGTTCAAAAAAATTAAGGGGGTGCCGGTCTCAATATAGTTCCGCCAGTGCTTTTGGAGCACATGGTTAATGTGCATCACTGTGTCTCCGTCTCCATGTTTCAGTCCCTGTCCCTCTAACAGATTCCACAGGAGAGTAATATATATGCACCAGAGTTGCAGAAAGGAGAGTAGTACTAGCACTACTGAGCGGTTAAGAGATGAAGCAATACCTGAACTTGGTAGAAGGTATAGCGATGGTGTCGGGTTTGATGGTGTTGGTGGGTCTGATATGTTGCTGCCTCAGCACCAACCCCAGCCAACGCGGCAGTTTACACGCCGGAAATGCCAGCTGCAGCTGCGATGGTGGTTATGCCGGTGTTTGATCATTATGAAAGTTCTTATTTGATACAGTGTTAGCCCTCAGCTTGCTTTCTTCTTACTCTTCTCTTAATTTAAACATGATATATATAGAGCTTCTCGTTGCTTGATACTTAAGCATATCTTCCTATCAAAAAAATACTTAAGCATATCTTGTAATCAGTTGATACTCGACACTGTAATGTTTAGTCTCATGGAGGTATGGCCTTATGTGACAGGACGGATAATTTTGGAATACGTATAATGATTGATGCCGCTATGTAGAAATACATAGAGTATTACACCCTACTCTTCTGCATTCCCAGTTTTTGTGATTGGTGCTTAGGTTATGGCTCTTACCCTTCCCGGTTTACAGAATCTTTTTCTCCGACTTCAACATCATATATTTAGGAAAATTTCAGCGTTCCATTCTTGAGCTTCAACTGATTTGTTTGCCGGAATTGCCTCTCAAATAGTGCATCTTCCTATCTAGTGCTAGATTACACACACGTAGTAAAATGGTTACTAATCTCAGCTCATTTCAAAGCCAAAATAAATTTACAGAGACCATGTACTCCTCAGGATCTCAATACTATACGAAATCGTACTTCTAAATCACTCTGCAAATCTGCAATATCTCTGTTTGCCGGAATAACCTATGTTGATCGGTTTAACCGATTAACTAAACTACATATATTCCTTCAGGCTGCCATTCCAATCATGTCACACCTATACAAAAATATTACTTACGTAAGTAACTCTGTATCATGTATATAATCATACATTATAATATCCTCACGAAATAACGCCACCTGTTAACCTTAAATGTTCCTCGATCATTTTTTTTTTTTTGAATAGAGGAAATGTTCCACGATCATATGACAAATTATTCTCGTCCATATGCATATAGATACTCGTCAGCTGTCAAAGATCCCTAAGAGAAAGTCCACGTACTTTGGTACGTGGATTTGCGTAATCGCGTTTGCCTTCTTATTGACTTGACTAAATAATTTTGCGCGTGCTTCCAAACACCTGTTCATGATTTGAAACTTCAAACTTAATCCTAATATTTGTGAGTTTTCATTCTGAAATGTAAACGGTTTGATTTTTTTTTTTTTTGATGAGAAATTAAACGGTTTGATTGATCCCGAGTAGTATAAACGAAGATAGAAGGGCATATATCCAGCAGATAGATAGCAAAGATGGAAACATTCCAAATTGTGCTGATAGTTGGGTTTGTCTGCATAGCTGCACTCTCTGTTTTGAGTTTGTTGTGTAGAGGCCGTATGGGCTATGGTGGTGGTGGTGGTGGAATTTCCGGTGGTAGACATCATCATCATCATGGTGGGATTGCAGCTGGTTTTGGCACTGGAACCACCACTGAGTTTGGTGGGGGAGCGGGCTTAGGAGGCGGTGGAGGAGGAGGAGGTTGTGGTGGTGGCGGTGGCGGTGGAGGAGGAGGAGGGGGTGGCAGTGCATGCTAAAAGCCAGTCATTTCCTTTTCTTCTTCAAGCTTGTGTAAAGTAATTTCATCGCCACATAGCCACTAGTTTTAAGAAGATAGTTCTGATGAGATGGATAGCAAGGCATATGATGGTTAGTAATGTTTGTGTGTCTATATATATGTGTTTGTATATTTGCTTGTATCATGCTAATAAATCAGGGGAGTTTTATCAATTTATGTATCACTCGTTCTTTTAGCTGTGACTAAACAGTTTGATATGTGAATGGGTGTATATTGAATGATTTCAATTGTACAAAACTATGCCATAATATACAAGTTCCAGAAGCTATTCTAGGTAAGGAATAAAACCAGATCCTACAATCACTCAATCATGCCAGCAACGAATCAGCAACATATTTTCTTCCTTTAACACTCCCCCTCAAGTTGGAGTGTGTATGTCAATAACACCCAACTTGCTAAGATGCATGTGAAAAATTGGTGCTCGCAAGGGCTTTGTGAATAAATCTGCAATCTGTTCTCCAGTTTGCACATATGCTGGCTTGATTTCACCTTTTTGAATCCTCTCACGAACTGTATGACAATCAAGTTCTATATGCTTCGTACGTTCGTGATAAACCGGGTTTGCAGCGATATGTAGAGCCGCTTGGTTGTCACAAAACAGCCTTGCCGGTGCCGAATGTGGTACACGCAAATCCTTCAACAGGTACCTCAGCCAAGTTAGTTCACATGTAACTGAGGCCATTGAACGATATTCAGCTTCAGCAGAGGACCTTGACACCGTGACTTGTTTTTTACTTTTCCATGACACAAGTGATCCACCAAGGAAAATACAATACCCGGTGACTGACCGGCGTGTAACAGGACACCTTGCCCAGTCAGCATCACAATATCCAATCAAATGCAATTGGCTGTTTGAAGGAAATAAGAGACCTTGTCCTGGAGCTGCCTTCAAGTATTGAAGAAGTCGAAGGGCTGCCTTGAAATGGTGTAGCTTGGGGTCTTGCATAAATTGGCTAAGAGTGTTCACAGAGTATGTGATATCTGGCCGGGTGATGGTGAGATAAATTAATTTCCCAATCAACCGCCTATACCGAGTAGGATCTTTGAGGCTATCACTCCCTTTTTCTGTCAGTACCAAATCTGGTTCCATAGGCACTTTTGCTGGTTTTGCTCCAAGTAAGCCAGCTTCCTCCAAGATATCTAAAGTGTACTTTCGCTGACAAACAGAGATTCCAGCTTTTGAGCGTGCCACCTCAATGCCAAGGAAGTATTTGAGAGTTCCAAGATCTTTGATTTTAAAACAACTGTTGAGGAAGACTTTGAGATCATTGATAGCCTTCTCATTGTTCCCTGTTATGACCATATCATCAACATACAACAACACCACAGTGATGAAATCTCCACGAACCTGTGTGAATAAAGAATAATCAGCTCGGGATTGTTGAAAACCAATTGCTTGGATAGCTGAAGAAAAACGTTGGAACCAGCTGCGGGACGCTTGTTTCAGCCCGTAAAGCGACTTGTGGAGTCGACAAACTTCATTCTCCCCCTGTCGACGGTAACCAGGTGGAGGAAGCATGTATACTTCCTCAAGGAGGTCACCATGAAGGAAGGCATTCTGGACATCCATCTGGTGTAAAGGCCAATGGCGAACCGCAGCCACAGACAGGAGACAACGGACAGTGATCAGTTTGGCAACCGGAGCAAAAGTGTCTTTATAATCGATGCCCTCACGTTGAGTGTAACCTTTGGCAACAAGGCGAGCTTTGTAGCGCTCGATTGAACCATCAGCATGATATTTGATCTTGAAAACCCATTTGCATCCAATGGGTCGCTGACCAGGAGGAAGGGGAACCATGGACCATGTGTTATTATCCTCAAGTGCCCGAATCTCAGAATGCATTGCTTCAACCCACTGAGGATCATGACTGGCCTGTGTATAATTCGCTGGCTCCACCAACTTAGATATATTATGCACAAAAGAGCAGTAAGCACCAGACAACCCAGAATAAGAGACATACCTTTGCAACGGATAGCGGGTGCCAGACGTGGAGGAAGAGGCGTCAGGGCCGAGCAGAGCAGCATGGTGAGTCTGGTAGTCACGAAGATAAGAAGGGGGATGGTGGGAGCGAGTAGAACGACGAACAGGGGCAGTAGGTTGGGGTGACGGGGGCTGAACTGGGGACGGTGGTGGTGGTGATGACTGAGGGAAAGGGGATGGCAGAGGCGAAGGTGAGGGCGGAGGAGAAGAGACATGGGGAAGAGGAGAGGAAGGCTGTTGGGGCACCGGATCGGCCGACGGGGAAAGGGCGGCGTCAGGTGGGGGGGACGACGCCATAGAAGCTGGGTCCGGCGACGAGGAGGAGATGGGTGTAGGCGGGGTCGGGTGAGGAAGAGAAGTGAGGAGGGGAGGATTGGGGCTGATAGATGAGGGATAAGATGGTGAAGAAGCGGGCTGAGAGGATTGGGCCAAGGAATGGACTGGGTCAGCAACAGGTAAAACGGGAAAGTCTTCTTGATCTTCAAGAGGAAATTTGGTGAAGGGAAATATATGTTCATGGAATGTGACATCTCTGGATGTAAAAAACTTGTGGGTGTCAAGATCATATAATCGATAGCCTTTTTGGCCACTGGGGTATCCAATAAAAATGCAACGACGTGCACGTGTATCAAATTTATGAGTGGGAGTGAGGTTTGTAGCATAACATAAAGAACCAAAAGTTCGGAGATGAGAATAGCTTGGTGGTGTATTGTGTAAGAGCTCATATGGAGATTTGTGAGAAAGTAAAGGAGTGGGAAGACGATTTATGAGATAGCAAGCGGTTTGAATACTCTCACCCCAAAATTGTAGCGGTAAATTGGCTTGAAATCGAAGAGCTCGGGCCACATTCAAAAGATGGCGATGTTTGCGCTCTACTACCCCATTTTGTTGAGGTGTATATACGCAGGTGTGTTGGAAAATGGTACCATGTTCTGCAAAGAAAGCACGCAAGGATGTGAACTCACCCCCATTGTCAGCACGCAAAATTTTGATGTCACGATGAAATTGCGTTTTGACCCATGAGAAGAATGATTTCAATAAAGGTTGAGTATTGGATTTGAAGCTCATAAGATGTACCCAAGTGAAACGAGTGAAATCATCAACGATGGTTAAGAAATAACGAGCCCCAGAATGTGTGTGAGTTTTGTGCGGCCCCCAAATGTCACAATGAATTAAATCAAAAGGTGCAACTGTTTTTATTGAACTAGAAGGAAAAGACAACCGAGTTTGTTTTGCTAAGGGACAAATGTCACAAATGTGATGAGGATTAAACATAATTTCTGGAATAACTTTAGAGAGATGATGGAAAGGTGCGGTAGATGGATGCCCAAGACGTTGGTGCCATAGGTTGGAGATGCGGGAGATATGATTGGCAAGTTGAGGGTTCTGTTGGGGTGTGAGGTAATAGAGCCCATTAAAATGCTTGCCCAGGCCAATCGTCCTCTTCGTATCCACGTCCTGCACAACACAAAAATCCGGACAAAAGATTACAATACATCTCAAGGAACGTGTCAACTTACTCACAGAAATCAAGTTGACACGAAATTTAGGAACATGCAAAACTCCATCAAGAGATAATTCTTGTGACAATTTAATAGACCCAGTACTTTCAATTGCAGCTTGTCCTCCATTAGGTAAACCAATAAAATCATGGGTTGTTCTTATCTTATTGTGAGTGGGTGACAAATATGATACGTGATCAGTTGCTCCACTATCCACAATCCAACATAATGTCGAATGAATATCACTGTTTATCTCTTTGCAATTGGGTGTGAATATACCTGTCGCATTTGCGAATGGTTGATTATTACCGTTCTTTTCGTGCAACATGGCCATGATCTGCTTGTATTCATCAGCTGTAAGGGTTGGGCTTTCATTTGTGGGTTCCTTCTTCAACTCAATGTTGTGGGCTGTTCCTCTTTTGTTTTTGGGCTGCACGTTCTTGCCATGCCATTTATGGCCCACTGGAAACCCTCTCAGGTAGAAGCAGCGATCCACCAAATGAGTGTCTTCCTCACAATATGTGCACTTCAATGGTTTGCGGAAGAAGGAGGACTTTGGTGGATTTGATGTCCTTGTAGTCTGCATAGCATGAGATGTTTGTGGGATATCTCGACGAGCTGCCGCCTCCATCTGCCTCTCATGTTGAAGGATCAAACCATGAACCTTCCTTGTATTTGGAAGTGGACTCATCATCAGGATTGACCCGCGAATAGTCGAGTAAGATTCATTCAACCCCATGAGGAACTGCATGACTCTCTCTTTCTCCTCCCGGTCAAACAAGATCTGCATAGCATCACAACTACAAGCAAGAGGTTCCTGGTAAGAGGATAATTCATCCCAAAGGGCTTTGAGTTTAGTGTAATAGATAGAAACAGATTGCTGGCCTTGGCGACATTCAGCAATCTCTTGCCGAATTTGATAAATCCTTGAGTCATCTCCTTGAGAGAATAAATCATGAAGATCTCTCCACACCCCAAATGCCGTATCTGAGAAGATCACTCCACGCGCGATGTTTGGTTGAATCGAATGAACGATCCACGACAATACCATGTCGTTGCAGCACTTCCACATAGGGAACCTTGGATCGGTGCGTGGAGGTGGTTTGATTGTACCATCAATCAGTCCTATCTTGTTCTTGGCGCTGAGGCTAAGGCACATAGCTCGGCTCCATTCTCCATAGTTGTTTCCGTCCAGCAGTGTACTAACCAGTTTGAGCCCTGGTGTATCTGATGGGTGTAAGATCAAAGGGTTGGGTGTGTCAAAATCATTCACATCTTTGCCTTTAGATGAAGGAATGAGTTCGGTGTTTTGTGGTTCTGGGGTTTCAATGACCTCAGCCATGGTGTTTGTGGTTGTTTGTGGCAAAAGTAGTGGGTTGTATGTGGCGGAAGTAGTGGGTTAGAGACACCAGAATCGGTGCTCTGATACCATAAACAGTTTGATATGTGAATGGGTGTATATTGAATGATTTCAATTGTACAAAACTATGCCATAATATACAAGTTCCAGAAGCTATTCTAGGTAAGGAATAAAACCAGATCCTACAATCACTCAATCATGCCAGCAACGAATCAGCAACATATTTTCTTCCTTTAACAGTGACCTAGTAAAGTTCATCCTCCTTTCCTTGTTCTGTTCTCTTTCTAGTTCAATCGTTTCATATAGGTAATAAAAACAAACAAAAGCGAGTTTTATTCATTCATTATTCAAAATGAAGATTATGAGCATATCAGATACGAGGTTTTAACTAACCCACGAACAAAATTCACACATGGTCAACAAGGTGAAATTCCTCATGTCTAAGACTCCAAGTCCATTTAAAAAAAAAAAGAAAAAAAAAAGACCAACTCCAATTATCCATTACTGCAACAAGTCTAATCACACCAACAGGTGCAACATACTGCTCAAGTTCTTATTTGCAGTTAATTTTTTTTGCTCTAGATAGATTTGACCATTAGACCTACGAGACTACCACCTTCCGGACCATACTCCAGCGTCACTTGAACTGGACTACTGGAGCTTAGCACATTACCAGGACTAATGAGAGTTTGAATTCAAATTGCTAATGAAAACCATAATATCGCTATCAAATGCTATTGGAACCTACATAGCTGAGGCTCAGAGAAAAAATAATAATAACAACTCCTGATACAAAATCCATAGGGTACTTGAATTTGGTTCCCGATGCTCTCAGTACCAAACTGTGCGAATGAACTAACCTTGCCTTATGTTTGAAGGTAAATCTCAGAACCCCTCAATAATTCAAGAGCAAAGCTAAAATTTAGAGGAAGCCGCATACTTGAGAACTGACTTTAGGTACCAAAGCTACGGTCCCCAGTGTCACCCAGTCCAGGGATTATAAACCTGAAATCAGTACCAGAAGAAATGAAAATATATTCAACCTGTTTGCCAAATACATCAAAGAGAGGTACTTACCCTTTATCATTTACAGTAGGATCAATAATCCCAGTGTAGACATGAAGCCTGTCCAGTGTAGAAAATAAAAAAAAACACCAAGTTAAGGAATGCTAAGGTTTTGTCCAAACTGTACTCGGTGATAAATAATATTATTACCCAGGAAATTTCTCGCTCAGCTTTTGAAGGGCCGGAGGAGCAGCTACAGCAGATATCTGTGACGGAAAATTATTCACTGGATGCATAAACTATATAAGACAACTATAGTAAACATAAGGAATCCCATCACAATACTCACCACTTTGATTTGCTTATTGGCAAGCCCATGCTCCTTTAATAGGTCCACAGCGGCCACTATTGTGCCACCTGGAATGAAAATGAGAGAGAGAGAGAATCGAGTCAACTCGAGATAACAATTCAATGCAAACTGCAATAGTTTTTGCTAAAGTATGAACACACATGAATTGATCAGTTATGATGCATCTTTTATTCAAACCAATTGAACACCAACACGAGTATGGTATCAATACCTGTTGCTAGCATCGGATCAAACAGAAATACTCGAGATCCGTCAGGAAATTTTTCAGGTAGCCTACCACATATTTGACAAGATTTGTTAGAAGGGTCGCACGTAGAGTCATTTAGAAGGAATGAGATATAGAAGAAAAAGGCAAAACAAGACTAGTTCAGAACTGAGATGTATACTTAAATCATGCATAATATGAAAATGAGAAATACTTTCAAAGCATTACAACATCCACACAAAAGAAGCTCTTAAGTATTTGGGGATTCAAACAAGGAATGCTTACTTGTTAAGATATACTGTTGACAGAAGTGTTTCCTCGTCTCGGGCCGTTCCTCAAGTGTAAAGCAAGTAAAGGACATCAGCCAATATCACTTGCACAAAAAACGAAGAAACTTGAACTTCATGTATGCAACACAG
This sequence comes from Fragaria x ananassa, assembly GCA_034370585.1. NCBI lineage: Eukaryota > Viridiplantae > Streptophyta > Magnoliopsida > Rosales > Rosaceae > Fragaria > Fragaria x ananassa. Next base: position 7,039,813 of record CP139753.1, read on the forward strand.
GAGCTTTTCTTACCAAGATGATATGTTTTTGTTGCTGGCAAGACAGATGATGCATGTTCCATAAGAGCAAGACCAGCTCTCAGTATTGGAACGACCTGCAAAACTAAAATAATAAAATATCAATACATCACACTCAGATGTTAGACTATGGCCCAGTGAAGTACTTGACTACGCTTTTATAATCTATGAATCCAATACTCAATTAAGCATGAATACTCAAGTTTTTTCCGCCTAATCTTTTTCGATCGATAACATAGCTAAACCATTTAGTTTGTCTTGTGACATATATAGTTGAGCAAAGATAAAATTTGATCAACTTTAACTTTGAAAAGCCTCTCTCAGCACATGCAACAATAACATGTATAGTTAACAAAAGTTTTTAAGCAATCCAAGCATTTGGTTCCTCATTCAAACTTGTTCTTCATTCAAATACCTTGTTCTTCATTCAAATCTGATTTCGCATTCAGACCTTGTTCTTCATTCAAATATGGTTCCTCATTCAAACTTGGACTTGCTTCTGCATGCGCATTCTCATTCTCATCGGTAGAAGTTTGTGTTTGTTTAATACTTGATTTTAAATAATTACGAATAGATCATGCTTGAAGTTTCTTTAACAGCAAAAGTGTCAATTAAGCATGAATACTCAAGTTTTTCCGCCGAATCTTTTTCAATCGATAACATAACTAAACCATTTAGTTTGTCTTGTGACATAATTGATCGAAGATAAAATTTGATCAACTTTAACTTTGAAAAGCCTCTCTCAACACATGCAACAATAACATGTATAGTTAACAAAGTTTTTAAGCAATCCAAGCATTTGGTTCCTCATTCAAACTTTGTTCTTCATTCAAATCTGATTCCGCATTCAAACCTTGTTCTTCATTCAAATATGGTTCCTCATTCAAACTTGGACTTGCTTTTGCATTCTCATTCTCATCGGTAGAAGTTTGTGCTTGTTTAATACTTGACTTTAAATAATTACGAATAGATCCTGATTGAAGTTTCTTTAATGCCTCTCTTGTCTGCTTCTCTTTTCTTTTTTTAGCCCCAGAAGGATACTTCCTAATTGGAGCTATATAACACCCTGCAAAAGATAATCCTACAGAATTTTAGGCATAAACAAAGACAAACAGAATTTTAGGCATAAACAAATGCATGAAATCAAACATTCAATGATTCAAAATACTCAAACCAAAACTTATCTCACAATCAGTCTTTTGAATTGAAATCAAAACTCTTCTCATTCTCAATTTCAAGTTTTTCAACTATGAAATTGCAAAAACTATGAGATTTGACTCATTGGAGGAGGAGGGTGCACTTACCTGACTTTTGTCAGAGAGAACTCAGACTTAAAGAAATCAAAAGTTGTTGGCCTGTTACAAGGAGACCTTGATATGAGAAACTGAGAAAGACAACAAGACGCGTGCGCCGTGCGGGCGTGTGGCAGTCGAATGAGTCGATGACTCAATCAAAGAGAAAGAAAGTTGCAGAAGATAGAAGTTTGCGTAGGTTTATAATAGATGTTTAGTATGCCATTATACACACACACACACACACAGTTCCTATCTAGAGCGAAGCTTCACTTTGAAATTAACGTGTACAGTTCCTTATTTGACTTGTTTTGTCGGTCATATTTTTATATCTCTACTGTTTAGTTTGTAGAACCTAATGCATAAATCATTTATGCAAAGTTTCGTCCAAATTGATGATCGTTAAGGTATGAATGATCTATGCATTATGTTCTACAAACTAAACGGTGGAGATGTGAAAATATGACCGAAAAATGAGTCAAATAAATACCTTTATACTTTAATCTCAAAACAAAACTTCGTTCTGAATATGAACTGATATATATATGTTTGGATTTTTTTTAGGCCCTTAAATTTGAGGGCCCAAAGCATAGGCTTGTTGAGATTTAGCCCAAGACGGGTTCTGCTCATAGTCGGACTCCGTGTGACATTATTTTCATACATATGTCAAATCTAAATGTACCTTTCACATGATTCCAAGTGGTATTCGCGTTTCTAACATTTTTTTTTCCAATACATCATTCCATATTGGATTGATTGTTACTATAATGTTATGATGAACAATGAACAAATGAAAGATATTAAATTCAAATATGTGTTGCATGATACAATAACCATTAAAATCCTAGTAATGACATATTTAGATTATGTTAAATACACAGAATATTACTTGAGAAAAATCATATTTATATTTGATGCCATGAATTTGGATTAGATTTAACAAATGAAAAAAAAAACCCTAAAAAGGAATATGAGCTTGGAAATAATTAGATTCAATGCACTCTATATGGGACCCGGCATATATTTATTAGGGAGGTTATATTCATCAAGATTTCCATAAACTTTGAACATACTATTTATCCCTGTAATCATTGGTTCTTTCAATGGCATAGTTACACTTGGATGCAGCTCATACCAGTCTCACACACCACACAAATCCTCAGTCCACAGTTACGCTGTTCAACTCTTTCACTCCCTTTTCACGTAAACAGCGATCTCAGTTTTAACAAGTGTTCACGTTAATCAAATCCACACCGTCGTTTCCCACAGAAAAATTGCACCACCCACCACCAGAATAGCACAAAAGATTTTGCCACACAGGACGTGGCTTCTCGTGCTCGTTTTTCTCCGGAACAGACTACTCCACTCAGTTAGTTTCACTCTCGAAATTTTGTTTTTGTTTATTTTTGTTTTGTTTTATTACCCTTATTGTCCTTGGTTGGATCTTCATCTCAGCTATTTATATACCCCTCACTCGTTTCGGTTTCTCTTATTGCTCTCTCTCTCTCTCACACATCTCTCTCCCCTATATATCTGGGATTTATTTTCACTACGTATACAAAACCAGGTTGAGTCCAAACTTGTCAGCATGGAAGCTATTGATCCTACGCGAGCTTTTGTCAAGAATGTTAAGCGTGTCATCGTCAAGGTTATCATCGATCGTATTCATTGTCCCTAACATTTGCATTCTGTGTTTTCTGGGCTCGTTCGTCATATTTGGTTGTGTCTTGTGATAGACATGTAGATTCTTGGTTTCTGATGAGCTCTGTTTATTGTTATTATTTATACTGTGCAGGGAATAAGTTTATATATTTATTGCCTATATAAGGATTTGTTTATATCTATATCATGATTGGTTGCAATTTGTTAGGAGTTGGGACCTAGATAGTGATGACAACATGAGAATCCTGGCCGGAAATTATAAAAAGGATTTTGGATTTATAAGAAATAGGAAGGGACAAAAAAGTTGAGCTTCCCCAATTTCTGCAGAGTAATTTCTGACTTGTGGGAGTGAAATAATAGTATTATACGCAATTAATAAATGCCTTTGTCAATTACAGGTTTAGTCAGGAGGTGAAAGTTTTGAGCTTTTTGTTTGGTGGCTCTCAGTTTTGCAGTTTTGGATTTTTTTTGTCTGTCATATTTTGGATCCACAGGTTCTGGCTTATTCCCAGAGTTTCTGGGAAAAACAGCATTTTCAGAAAGTTTGTGTGTTGGGGTAGTTTCATATTTTGCAAAGATTCATTTTTCCCCAATTTTTGCAATTTTATCCGAGAATACCCAGTTACTGATGAAAATTGATTTTTACCCAGTTACTGATGAAGATTGATTCATGATATCGCAGGTTGGAACTGCTGTGGTCACTCGTGGTGATGGAAGACTGGCATTGGGCAGACTAGGCGCTCTCTGTGAGCAGGTGTGTAATTTTAATTTGTTTATGCATTCATTGTGAGAGGAAGAGTATAAGAAATGGTGTCTGCAAGTTTCAGTATGATTGAATTGGCTTATATGTACAGTTGTAATGTGACTGATGATTACATGTTTTGATTGTCATACTTGCAGCTCAAAGATATAAATTCTCAGGGATATGAGGTTATTTTGGTGACCTCAGGAGCTGTTGGGCTGGGCCGTCAAAGGCTGAGATACAGGAGACTGGCAAATAGCAGGTTCGTACATCATTTTCTTTCAGAAGGATGGAGAATGTTTAGTTTTGATTCTGAATGTTTTTGGCATCAAATTGAGCGACTTGAAAAGAATGTTACTTGTTTTGTAGCTTTGCTGATCTCCAAAACCCACAAAATGATTTCGATGGAAAGGCTTGTGCAGCTGTTGGACAGAGTAGTCTCATGGCTCTTTATGATGCCATGTTTGCCCAGGTGAAACTTAATCTTCTTGCAATTTTGTATAGATTACAACAATGAGTATGTTCAGTTTGTCGATTGATTTGCAGTTACTCTGTAAACTAATTTTGTTGTGTGGAAAGTACTAATATGGAACTCCTTAACCTGCAGCTTGATGTGACTTCTTCTCAGCTTCTCGTGACAGATAGTGTTTTCAGGGATGAAGCTTTCAGAAAGCAGCTGTCTGACACTGTGAAGTCCTTGTTAAGACTGAGGGTTATTCCTATATTCAACGAAAATGATGCTGTTAGTACTAGGAAAGCCCCTTATGAGGTATGCAACTACTTGTTCCTGTACTCTTTCAGTTGAATTTGTTTAGACAAGCAACTATTTTGCACCCTTTTGCACTCTGTAACAAAAACTTGCGAAAATTCCTTTACAATGACATTGCACCACTGTTAGCACTCTGCATGGCGGTAGAGATGCACCACTCCCATTTGTTTGTGACCTCATCTTCTGGATCTGGAAGTGATCTAATATCATAATTTCATCTCGGTTGTCACTTCCATATACTTTCTCCTCTCAGTCCATCTATCTCTTTAACGAAAATCAGAAAATAAAATGTTTTCATACAGGCTCTTAACTATTCTTTATTGGCAATAAGGATTGCTTCTAAGTGGAAGTTTTCTTGCAGGACTCTTCTGGTATATTTTGGGACAATGATAGTTTGGCTGGTCTATTGGCCCTGGAACTGAAGGCTGATCTTCTTGTGTTGCTAAGTGATGTAGAGGGCCTCTATGACGGTCCTCCCTCTGACCCAAAGTCAAGGTTAATTCGCACATATGTTAAAGAAAAACATCATGGAGAAATAACATTTGGAGACAAGTCAAGGGTGGGCAGAGGGGGTATGACCGCTAAAGTCAATGCTGCTGTGTGTGCTGCTTATGGTGGAATCCCTGTTGTTATCACTAGGTGAATTTTAGCTTATGGTTATATAGGATATATCTCTTTTAACATATTCATCTGCTGCACAACCTTGAATTATCATATTTTATTGAACTCTCCAGTTTCTCACTCACATCATACACATATACAAATAAATTTGATTCAATAAATTTTTACTTGAAAATCATGTAGTAAAGTGAAGTTAAAAGAATGAACTGTTTCTCTTCAAAGAATGATTATATATCAACTGTTTCTGGGTTTCTTTAGCAACAATTTTTTCTTTAACTTCAATGTAGTTTTCCTTTAACATCCCTGTTTTTTTTTTTTTTTCTTTCCCTAAAACAGCGGCTATGCTAATGATAACATTATCAAAGTGCTTCAAGGAGAAAGAATCGGTACTGTCTTTCATCAAGACGCACATTTGTGGACTCTGGTTAAAGAAGAAGGTGCACGCGACATGGCTGTTTTAGCACGTGAATCTTCTAGAAAGCTTCGGGTACTTGACTCTAATAGTTTGTTTTAATTTTTTGGGTTTTGTTCTTAATTGTGAAGCTTGATATTGTTAGTGGTTTCTCATGTAGAATAACTTTTCATCCAGGCGAGCTCCTGGCTTTTGAAGTCCCTCTTGATTATTTCTTTACTTAGGTACAAAGTAAAGAATTCATAGAGTAATTCAGCAAATGATGCAAATTATTTTTATTGCAGACTCTAAGCTCTGAGGACAGGAGGAAAATACTGCTTGATGTAGCTGATGCCTTGGAGGCAAATGAAAGTGAAATTTTAGCTGAAAATGAAGCTGATATCACAGCTGCACAGGAAGCTGGATATGATAGGGCACTAATATCTCGATTGGCCCTAAAGCCTGGGAAGGCATGTATCTTACTGCTCTCTTAGTTAAAGTACTGTTTGATCTCTTAATTCTATATAAAATATTATTTTTAATATCTACAGATTTCTTCACTTGCAAAATCTATGCGTCAGCTTGCGGACATGGACGAGCCCATTGGCCAAGTCTTGCAGAAAACAGAGGTCAGGATACCTTTTCTAGTTCTTATGACTCAGAAATTAATGAACACATTGTGATACTGATTTTAGAATTTTATACACCTAGAAGATAGGTATAGAAGTTCTTATTTTACACATCTAAAGCATCTTGTGGTCCTGCTCGTATCTGATTTTCGACCATGACACACAAGATTAAAGAGAATGTATATTGTTCAAACTACATGGAAGTTAAATCTATTACTTTAAGATACACTTCTCCCTTTTCTCTTGCATGCAGGTTGCAGACGGACTCATCTTAGAGAAAGTGACATGTCCCTTGGGTGTTCTTTTGGTTGTTTTTGAGTCCCGACCTGATGCCCTTGTTCAGGTAGACATAAAGTACCATTATATTGTAAATTCCTGCATCTTAAAACATCTATGCACAGGTGGAAAACTTATTAGTAATCAGTACATTTCCGATGGACTATCTGTAGTTAGAAATGTACTATTTGTAGTCACTTCACAACCTTATTGGTTAGCAATAATAGTAAAGTACTGCAGGCAGGGCGTCTACTCCTTAATGATAAGTGAATTGAGTGACAAAGTGACATACTTTCCCTGATCCTTTAACTGAACCATGAACCTTCCATACAAACTTGTGCATTTCGTTTTTGGCACACTCTTGTTCTTGCAGCTTCGTTTCTTTGTCAGATGAGGCTGTACAACCCTACAAACTTGTGCTTGAATTTGTTTTGCTCTGTTCATGTAGTATTTTCTATTTAATGACCATTACCTTCTCATATGAATAAACAGATTGCTTCATTAGCAATTCAAAGTCGGAATGGTCTTCTGCTTAAAGGTGGGAAAGAAGCCAAGAGGTCAAATGCTATCTTGCACAAGGTTTGAGAATCTAGAGTCTGGCACTCTATTAGCACATCAGCACACTTTTAAATGTTCTGGCGCTGTTTTCTCTGCTAAGTGTCCTGAATTTAGATTGTTTTTGGTAGTTTGACATTTTTCTCTTTGCAGGTCATCACCAAAGCAATCCCAGATACTGTTGGTGGCGATCTTATTGGACTTGTAACTTCAAGAGATGAAATTCCTGATCTGCTGAGGGTTAGTACGAATATGTCAATTTTTGGTGCCATTTTCTTATATGATTAAACCTAATATATTTGTTGTGTTATAGCTCGATGATGTGATAGATCTTGTCATCCCTAGAGGCAGTAACAAACTCGTTTCTCAAATCAAGGAGTCGACAAAGATACCTGTTCTTGGTCATGCTGGTAAGATGAATAGGATATCCATTATCCGTACACCCTATTATAAATAACTAGCTAGAGTTTCAACACGATACTGTTCTGTTATTCTATTTTCATTTCATGCAGATGGGATCTGCCATGTTTACATTGATAAGTCAGCTGATTTGGACATGGCAAAGCGCATTGTTCATGACGCAAAGGCAGATTATCCTGCTGCCTGTAATGCAATGGTATCTCCATTTCCAACTACAACATGATCATAGTATATGAATCTAACCTGTCAATGCATATGAATTTGACATTCCATGTGCCACACGTCTTGATATTATACTTTTTCTCTGTATTTCTTTGTTTGTAGGAAACACTTCTTGTACACCAGGATTTGTTTAACAATGGTCAGCTTAATGAGATAATCACACAACTCAAAGAATCAGGTATGACACCATGTATGGATTATATCCCAACATGTTGTACAAATTATATGATGTCTCTGACAACTGACATGTCACTTCTACTTCCCATATTTCATATTCACAAAATAGATTTTGTTGGCGTTATCAAACCTTCACCTAAAATTTGACAAGCAGGAATGTATGGACATTAATTACATAGGAGATGTACTGGAAGAAGTTTAGCTGAACCACATTGTGATTAGTAGGTCGAGGACTTTTAGGCCCAAGTTGAAATATGGCAAATGTTGGGGTATTGTAGCTGGTAGATTTTGACACTGATTTGATCCTCTGCTCTAGCCGAGAAGAGGAAGGCCAAAATCTGGGCTTGATCTGGTGAAAGAAGAAAAAGAACTGGTTTAAAGTTTGACATGAATGTTGTGGTTGTGACTGACTATAATCAGATTTCTAGCCAGTCATTAAGAATGAAATTTCAATGTGATGAATTTGTTCGTGAGCTGATATTTAACTTGTAGATGCTGACTTATTGACTTTGTTTCTATTCCAATGCGTACAATTTTGCTTGCACTTTTTACTTATTCTCTTCCTGATACTAGTGAACTTGAAAAAATAGCACTTAATGGCACCCACTCTCTTGGTTGCAGGTGTTACTTTATATGGTGGACCGAACGGAGCAGTGTTGTTAAATCTTTTAGAGACAAGCACATTGCATCATGAGTACAGTTCAATGGCTTGCACAGTTGAAATTGTTGATGATGTGTATGCTGCTGTTGACCACATTCATATGCATGGAAGGTCAATCCGTTTCTCATATTTCATCTCTATCCCCCTTTTAATTTCTATACAGATTAAAAAAATTCAGTTACTTCATTATTCTAACTTTTTCACCTCCTCTCTTTCCCCCATTATCTCTTTTGCAGTGGTCACACTGAATGCATTGTTGCAGAAGATCACGAAGTTGCTGAATATTTCTTAAGCCAAGTTGACAGGTAAGCAGGCTTCATGCATATATGTAAATCATCATACAGTTGAAGTATGAGACAAAGTAGAACATATCTTAATGATTTGTTGAATCATATTATCAAGTTCCACATCTTGATGGGTATTACTTTTTGCATCAACAGCGCTGCAGTATTTCATAATGCAAGTACACGATTCTGCGACGGAGCTCGCTTTGGTCTTGGTGCAGAGGTTAGTAATCGGCGTGCAAACCTGGTTTTGAGTATCAACTTTTTTCTTTTTCCCCCCTCATCCTTGATTCGAGTATTGTCTGAACAGGTTGGGATAAGTACAAGCAGGATTCATGCTCGAGGTCCTGTAGGAGTTGAAGGACTGCTAACATCAAGATGGTATGAAATTGTAATTCTGCCTTATCTTCTGGTTTATATGCTCAATACTTTTTATATACTGATAAACTCATATAGATTTGCCCATCTCTATTTGTTTATGGCAATTAATTTGCCTAGAATGTAGTTGGCAACAGATGATAACTATTACATGACAAACTCTTTGGTGTTATGAATTCTTGGGCCCTTAGAGCATGATAAAGATGGTTGCATGATCATGTTTCCTTTTTGTAACAAAATGCAGGACTCTGAGGGGGAAAGGGCAGATTGTGGATGGCGATAAAGGGGTCGAGTACACTCACAAGAATTTACTTAAAGCTTTTTAGAACACAGTTGCATTCCAAGTGTTAACCTCGTCGACCTCATGCGTAGCTGCAGTCTGTTTTTTTCTTTTAGTGTATTAGTAGTACCAAGTATCGTTGCTCCCCAGAGTCCAGATACCATTTTTTTCAGATAAATTCAGTCTTATCCCTTTGCCAGATTTTGATTTCCTGGATAATATAAGGGGCCTCATATAATCACCTTTTTTTCCTGTGAGAATATACTTGTAATCCTCCTACTGATGAATGAGTTTATCATAGGTGTTGGCAATGCTTATGAGCTTCTCTTTTGCCAATTTCTCTCGTACCAAAACCTACTCTTTTGGCCTTGGGTAGGCATATTTCCTAAGTTGAGCATTGCTTTGGCCACCATATGCCACGCCATTGGATCGAGGAGCATGATTTTGCTTCTTCAAGAATATGAGGCCAACCATGATCCACAGGGTTCCAAAATGACCAGAAGGTCGTCCAAGAACGAAACTTATTCAAAGCCTCATTATTTTAGCACTACTCAAACAAGAATTTAAAGAAGAAAAAAAACAAGAATTTAAAGAACATTATCTATTGATTATGATATGAGCAATGAAATGCAAAAAGAAGTATTAAGAAAAGTGGTGAAGTAATATAACATCATGGTGTTCTACGTGTTAATGGTGTGCTGCCACTTACCAGTAACAAAATTATTTGACTATTTGGAGTAGAAATTGAAGAACTTAAATCAGTTGTGAACCTTATGCTACCAGAGTTCCATGTGTAGGCAAGTCATCTAGATGAAACGAAAATATACAAAATTAGGATTTAGAAGCAAACAGGTACTACATACCTATATCCTCTAGATGAAACGCAAGCAAGCCATTGTTGAAGAACCTTCTTCAAGCCAGAATGAACAAGTTCAATAGGACATGCAACAGAGATGTAATTAAGTGAATCAAATACTGAGATTACTCACATGCACAGAGAATAAATGATGAAGATTGATGGGAACAAAACCAAAAACTGTTGATCGATTACTTTGATAGACCAGAGACAGAGAAGTTGGATGGCTTTTCTAGGGACAGAATATAAACCATCCCTTCTTTATGAGAAATTGCAAATGCTCACTTGCTCTAATGTCTCGCAATATCTCCATATCTTAAACCATGGCAAGTGGCATAATGGTCAAGAGTCAGGTGGGGAACTCCAAACACAGCTTCGACTCACAAAGTTGTCGAAGTGGCTAGACATTGCTACAATGCATAGTTGGAACGTTTCACATACGGAGAGATTCATTTATGAGCTTAAGATGCCTGTGGGATACCTTAACACTGTCAAAAAAATCTGTGTATCTTGCAGTGTTTCAAGTTTCAAAGTTCTGTCCAGTCCTATATGATTGACGGTACATTCATTGGCAAAAATAAAGTCTCTTGTCAACAAAGTTCTAGTCGGAGTTGCGATTGCTCTAGTGAAACCATTACAAATTTGATACTGGGGTACAATTTCTTCCATGTACCCCAGTATGAATTAAATGGGGTACAAAAGTTCTCTGGATGAATTAAAGAGGCTTCATTTGTTAATCATCGGTCTCAAATTTCACCATCCCACTCGTCAAGGCTTTTATACGGACCACAGCTCTCATGGATTGCAAAATCAGCACGGAGGAGCCTTTGCTGCATTATGCAAAAGCCAGATATGTTAGTAGTTAGTAGACAAGTTCTATGTATGACAAAAAAATATGTACACCACCAGTGTTGATGAATGTTACATGTGTTATGTATATAAAGGCGTATATACCTGGTGAATTTCTGAGAATTTTGAGAAAAGCTCTGGAGGTATGCACCAGTCAAATAAACATTGATTTTCCTTGATCCTTGATTCGTTTACGCTTTTTGGAAGAACACTATGTCCACTCTGAATACCCCAACGAAGTGCTACTTGTACTGGTGATTTCTGAAGTTTTTCAGCAATTTCCACCAATAGTGGTTCCTTCAATATTTCCCCCTTCACGCAAGTCCCTGGAGAACCGAGAGGAGAATATGCCTGAAAGGAAAATATCGGAGACTGATGACTAATGGCCTAGTTTAACAGTTTGGTAACACAACATGTGTCGAAAATCTTACTGATAAATGAATGCCAGTTGATTTGCACAAATTGTGGATAGAATGTTGTTGCCAGACAGGATGACACTCAACTTGATCTACTGCAGGTGGAACTTTTGCATAACTAAGGAGGTTTTGCAGCTTCTTTGTGGAGAAATTCCTCACACCAATTGCACGTGCCTGACCGGATGCGTACAGGCCTTCCATTGCATTCCATGTCTCTGGAAGGCACAATGGAGCCATGACTTCCGGAGTCAAACCCTTTGAGCCGGGCTTTGTACGAATCGGCCAGTGAATCTGTTAAAGGTATTTCCATAAAATGATTCTGCATTCTTCATTATCACAAGATCATAAGTTCCCGTTTAAAGTTCCAGATGCTTACAAGGTATAGATCGATATAGTCAAGCTGTAGGTCTTCTAAAGACTTGCTTAGTGCCGTAGAGACATCTTCTGGTGCATGGTCACTGCACCTGTAGATGTCAAAAAGAGTTGAAAGAAGCAATCCATTGGATATTGCTAACGCTTTATATAATTGCTCAAGAAGTTACAAACAACATAATCAAGAGCATGTATGCTAGTTATTCAGCAGCAGATGACCATATACCATAGCTTAGATGTTATAAAGATTTCACTGCGATGCACTACACCTGTAGAAAATAGTTCCTTCAGAGCGACCCCTATCTGCTCGGTATCAATAGTTCAATAGCACAAGTGCTCGTGCACAAACACATGAAAAACCAGCATAATGGGCATACAAAGGAAGAAAATGTCACGAAGTGTTACAAATTGATGAAGTATTACCTCTTTTTCATTACCATAAACTGATGCACAGTCAATATGCCTTAGCCATTCTGCATAACCAGGAAAAGTCTCCAGCATAAATATTTCCCTAAAACACACCCTACACCTAACCATGTAAGCTTCTACTTCAAGGAACCTGTATCAAGAATGTACCTTCACTGAGGCAATGACAGCTTGCCCGACCACACCTGGTTCAGCATGCCATGTTCCAAGGCCAACCGATGGAATCTTAGCTCCAGTGTTCAGATCAAAATGCAGATTCTCGGAATCTTTATCGTTACTCATGTTTTACGTACTGAAAATGTGAACAGAACCAGGATCAAGCATAAGTTCAGCTTATTTGATTTGAAAAGTGAGAGTAACGCATAAGGCGATCACAGATAAAAAGAATTCTCAAACAAAAGTTGATGAAGGGAGGAAGATGCGGTTTACCTATTTGGATCAATTGTTGGAAGACACTGCAGGATACGTATTGTTAAGAGGCAATCACCAATGTAATCTGACCTAAACACAAACCGGCTTGCTAGTTTTCTCACCTCCAAAATTTTCTCGGAGTTTGATGATGAGGCATGAGCATGGTGAACTTTTTACTTGTTTTGACAGTCTTTTACGGAAGAAAAGATGGATCTTTTACTACTCCTAAACCACAAAATAACATTAACTATGAATTAAAAGGAAAAAAAAAATAGAATACAAATTACAAAAAGTGAGGAAAAATAAAAGAGAGATAAAAACCAAAGAAATGCATGTTGTATAAGTACGAAAATTATACAGCGCACCCGGGTGCGCCTCGCACCCGGGTGATCTCACCGTTCACTCACCCATGCCCGGCCCCACCCGGCGTCTCACCGGCGATCTCGCCGTTCAATTTCCGGGTGCGCCGAATACGCTCTCGTATAAGTATGCGAAATGCATAAAGACCACATGGTGCGAACAGAATGCCAATTGGTCATGCTGGTTATTACTGTTAAACTTGAAGAGGGAGACATATTCTACATATAGTAGGCCATGAATTTGCAAGAAGATTTTAACTATTTCAAGTCCTGCTTACAAGTACAGTAAGATAAAACTGGCCCACGATTGCATTGATCCAGCTCATTCTTGATTGCACTGATGCGGCTCATTCTTTTGCATATATTTCTATGGCCAACATATACAGCATAACTGAATTGAATTCTGGCAAGCAACTGCCCAAACTCACACCAGACCTTAAAATGGATCTGTAGTTGCTCCTCTCGATGAAGCCAGGAAACTTTCTTATCAAACCAACAAGGGAAAACTACTTATTATTTGAAATTCTTAAAAGCACCATCCATTGAAACCATTTCCAAGTCTTTAGTTAAGGCTTCCCAAGGGACTCACATGATATAAAATATCTCAACACTGGTTCACTGGTTTCAATCTACTATTCCTATCTTGTTCCTTCTGCACTGATTTGCAATCCTACTATCTCTCTATCCGACACGTGAAAGCAACAATCACTCTTCAATAAAACCCTTTAGGTTCTTCAACCACAGCAAGTACTCTCTGTAGTCTTTGTTCTTCATATACTCCTGCAGAAACTTGGTTATGCTCGACTTAATCCCTCGAATCTCCAGATATTTCTGGAAGGCCTTCTGAAAGCTCTTATCCAAGTCACTGATGAAGAAAACAAAAAACACTTTGTATCAGACCATGAACCAACTGAATAAAACCATACATAACAGAACGGGAAAAAACAAACACTTCCATGACAAGCTTACCTAAAATTAGGCCCTTCATATGCGATCCGCTTCGAACCTTCTGAATCCTCTGGCTGCCTGATCAACAAGCTATCGATGCAAATCTCATCAGTAAAGGCAGTGAGCCCAAACTCCAGCTCCTTCCCATTTCCTTTCGAAACACTCACAACCATCGGAATCCCAGTGTCCTCATCCTCCTCCTCCTCATCATCATCATCATTGCCCTCGGTGGGAGAAACATTAGGAACGTCAACCGCCACTTTAATGATTTCTCCGTCAAATTCTCTTTGGAGCATTATGGTTTGCTCTCCAGCATTGTCTACTATTTCAAAAGGAAACTCATCTGCAACCTCACCTATCTAGTATGTGTCACATTACACAAACCCATTACTCAATCACACAGAAAATCCAGTTCATAATGCAAAAGATACCAACTTTATAGCAAAGAACAGAAAACCCATTACTCAATTACAGAATATTCAAACCTTAATGCATTGAAAACCCACTAAATCATAACAAAGATGGCTAATTTACACCGGAAATGAAATTCGGAAAAACTGAAATTAGGTACTGACCTGATGATCTTGTATGTCCTCTTCAGCGACCCTGATCTCAGACTCGAGAACTCCGATCAGAGTGTCGTCGGCTGCGAGTTTCACGGCGGTGGCGGTAGAGAAACGCCGAAATGGAACAGAGCATTGTCGGGTGATCTTCTCAGTGCCGAAGTTGGGGACGGTGGAGGTGCGGCTGTGGCAGGTTCTTACAGATCCAACGGTGCGGAGGGCGAGGGGGAATAAGGAGTGGGATTGCCTGCGAAGCATTGACGAGAACAAAGCCATTTTAGGGTTTTAGGAGGAGATGCGTTTTGAGGTTTGGTTGGGGTTTTACAGAGGTTTCGAGGTCAGCAATATTGGGCCTATGGATTTTACAGAAATGCTCTTATTTCCCGGCATCGTAAGGTGGGTTACAAATGAGCCCAACATAAATTAGAAGTTGAAAGTTGAATACAGAAATTGAAATTCATCAGGGGGAAATCCACGTAAGGAGAGTTACAAAGGTGGTATTTACAGATTACAATGGTACTTAGTGTAAAATATGAGAAAAATGTAAAATTTCTGAGTAAATGTCTATCAGTAATCACACTTAAGCTCGATAAAATTTCTAGGGCTCAAGGCTTTAATTCTCATATGTTGGGATTTCGTGCCTTATTTGGTGGTCCTATGTCCCTCTATGTACCTCTCTCGCCAGGGTCTATGATACCTCTTATATTATGGTGTGTTATTTGAAACATCTAAGAGAGTATCTTTAGTACACGGCGTGTATCTTCACATACATACATGGATGGTCAGGATTAGAAGAAATAATATAGAAACATGGTGGTCAAACATATGAATTGTTATGAACGGTTAAGATTGTGTCGTGTAAATACACGTCGTGGATACAAGAATTTTCAAACATCTAAATGAATATAATGATAAAATGTCTTAATAAGTGCAGTTTTCCAACGTCTGCTCTGCGGCGGTTACAAACTCTTGCGGTTGTCGTCCTTCATCAAATAATGTTTTTGGCGGCTCCGTTCGGCTGCAAGCTTCCTCGGCTATCGTCGTCAGACGGGTAGAATAGATATTTGGCCATCTCCTCATCTGATGCTGCAGCTTATTCTCAATATCTTTCTGTTGTCTATCCACAGTGGGAGACCTTAGGGGGAATGAGATGAAGCCATGATGGAGACACTTACAACCGTTGTGCAATCATTGTCCGCGGAGTCCTTGCAGCGGAGCAGGGCGGTTCTTTCGGTCGTTGCTGGTCTTTCCACCCGTGGTTGCCGAGCGATCAAATCTTCATCGTTGGACTTTCAACGTGCAACATAGAGGAAAGACTATGTACTTGTATTTGTATACTGATGTTCTTCGTGAATTTAACATTTTCAGTACATCACCATTGTAAAGCATGTGCAGTTGCCTTTGATGCAACCACTGTTATTCAATACGTTTTAGAATACATTACATTTGTTGGGATCCCTGTTATTATTACGGGACATTCTCCTGTTTTACAATGTAATTTGGGGTTAACGCACCATGTCCCCCTATGTATTCTCTTGTTTCTTTAATCGAGGCGTGAGGGTCGCTGCACCGGTCCTTCTTCAAAAAAAAGGAAAATTTTAATAAGAGTACATGACATATGAGCCACTGAGAATTAAAGTTACTAACTTTATAAAACATCATAATGGTACATGAGGATGATAATCCTACACATTTTTAGTACTCAATAACATCATTAACCCTTGTGCCATTATCAATTTTTTAAAAGGAAATTTAGTCTTTCTACACACAATCTCTCTCTTGATCTATCTCCATCTACCCACAAGTCTTATCCCTCTCTTTCTCTTCTCCAACGACCCACAACCCAATTTCTCCCTCTCTATCCAAACCCAGATTTTGGAAGGGTCAGGCTTGATTCAGTAACTATGATCAAGTCAATTCGATTTTTTAGGGAGGTGAGACAGTTATAGTTTTTGGATTTGATTTCCGAATCCGAGATCACTTGAGAGGTCTATGCTTGAAGACGATGACAAGGGTTCGGTCTCCCCTTGCTCGCCTTATTGATAGTCAAAGCTTTCGACCTTGAATCGTCAACATCGTCGCACCATGCTTCAGACCAGAACCTCATAAAATCTTCATCAAAAATCTTTACACCAGAAATTCCTCTACCATTTATATTCACTATTGATGCAGAATTCAAGTATATGTATCAATCTAATTAGTGTTTGGAGAAGATGATAAATGGTTTGGTCACTTCAGTGCATGGGTGCAGAACAATGAGGCCACGAATTGGGCCCTCATCTCCATTCTCTCTTTTTTTTTTTTTCATTATCACTACTAAAGAGACGAATTTGGCCTTATGAAATTGACGGAATCAGATAGACTAATGGTCAAACTGACGGTATGTATAGATGTTGAGTCAGATTTTGATTTATGTATCATTGTGATGTTTTATGAAATATATTCCTCTTAATTCTCAGTGGCTCATACACCATGTACTCTTGTTAAAATTTTCCTAAGACAAAATGTCCTGATAAGTTGCATATTGTCATTTAAGTGTTCAATTGAACCCACAATTTTTTTTGATAACATTGATATATATCAAGCTTGTTTTTAAACTTCAACAAACTCGGGATGCAATATAAAAAAAACTTGTAGAATGTGATTGTGGGAAAATATTCAAAATCATGTACTCTTGTTAAAATTTTCCCAAGACAAAATGTCTTGATAAGTTGCGTGTTGTCATTTAAGTGTTTAATTGAACCCACAAAATTTTTGATAACATTGATACATATCAAGCTTGTTTTTAAACTTCAACAAACTCGGGATGCAATATAAAAAAACTTGTAGAATGTGATTGTGGTAAAATATTCAAAATCAAATGTAAAAAAACAAGGTGGGTTATAAACACAATTTCTGTCCAGAAAATACTGCGAGAAGCAACTTATTAGTGGTATTCTCGACAAATCAATTGCTTTGTTCCACACAATCCGTGAGTACCTTCATATAGCCATCAGGGAGTATATGATTTCTTTTTCTTCTTCAAGTTCTTCTTTTTGTTGAAGTTCTTCTTCTCCTTCAAGTTAGACTTCCATGAATTCCATAATTTCACCATCGTGTCGGGCGTGACCCCTCGATACTTAAGATATTGGAACATCTCCTCTAGATCTGGGCTAACAAAGTACCTGGTAAAAACAAATAATATAGGTCACATGATAAACATGAACAACAGTATCAGCTAGCATCACAAGTTCACAACTAATTAATCTTTACGTACTCTCCGTTGATTTTGGTGGCTTTTGGAATGCCATAGTCTCGTCTTCGTCTTCAACACAATCGTTGTCAGTATCATAAGTATCATCATCATCATTGTCTTTTCTGAGTCGGAACTTTGTAAATTTTTGGCCATCTCCTTTAACATCGAATGCCTCATCCAAATAAAACTTGACGTCTGAAGCCTCTACTTTCTGGGAAGTGTGAAATTAAACAAAGTCAAAACTCGATCCTCAACACTGATCGACCTCCCTACTTTGCAGTATAGAAGAACAAAAAAAAAACCAACAAATGCTGGACACTTGCGCGATATTTTCCTTTTTTAAAATCGTACACATATCCTGTGGAATCAGGACAGGTGACAGTCCACGACGCACCTCCTTTCAGGTATTCCGGTGGTTCCGGTGCTGGAGAAGTTTTTTTTGTTCTTCAGCAAAAAAGCAATGGAAGCTATTGAAAGAGAATCCGCGGTCAAAGGACCTTGCAGGTCCGAGGGTGCGGACGGCGAGGGAAGCTACTGTTGAAGGCTTGCGAAACAAGGACGACAACAGAGCCATCTTCAGGTTTGAGCTGAAAACGTGTTAGGGTTATCTCTATTTAACAGAGACGACTTCATAAATAGGGTTTTAAGGTTTGCATGGGATTAAGGAATGGCTTGGGACACAGAAATTTGGGCTTTAGAAAAGAGACCCGACATTGGAGAAGAAAAAAAAAAGATACAATAACAATAAGAGTAATGTTATAAACCAAGAATGAGATAGAGAGAAAAGAAAAGAACAAAATGTATGAGAAGGAAGAAGTGTCATTTTCATTCTCATTAGGCTCTTTTATATAAGAGTATGATTTATATCGTAAGGACATAACTAATAAGTATTTATAAAGATATCCACATATATTATAATATTTACAAGACTCCTCATTGGATGTCCACCAATGAATGATATGGTGTTGGACGCGCTTATTTGTTGTCTCGTTAAAAACATTGCGAGGTAATAAAAATCATGTGGGAAAAAATAACCCTGGTCGAAGGAGGAAAAGAGTGCAACACACATATGTCCTAGATAGCATACTTCTGGATGCTCCCTCTGATGAGATTCTTCCCCTGATTGTTGAAGCTTCATGTACCGTAAATAACGGTTTCTTTTGTCTATCACTGAAGTGAGATTTTTTTCGTTTTGCATACAGGGGCTTATCCCAATATTTTCATACCTGCAAAGTGAAAGCAATACCAACAAAGCTATACAATTTAATAGGTCTTACCTCATTTAGAAATATTTGAAACAACCTCACATGTTTAAATTCATACATTATGTAATAACTAAGCAGTAGAAACTAATTAACACATTATTATATATGGTTCAAAACCATTAGAAGATCAGCATAGCATATCTAGCCACTCATATCAATATCTTCGTTTATTGATACATCTCGTATATGCTCTTCAAGAGATTTGAGCAATTCATAACTTTGAGAAAGTTAGAATATGTAGCAACATAATCCTAATTCGGTTTTGTAGTCCAATCATAATACTCATTGAGGCAATTTTGATCACGTTAACTATAACAAAATAAGTATATATGAGCTAGGTTTATACTATCGATTGCATGAGTTAACTTTAGTTTAACAGCTCAGCATAACGAGATATGCTCGCCTTTGGGCCTCCCTCTCATGGCTTTCTTCTTGGGTTCAAACCCAAGACACATCTCACTAATGAGAGTTGTGTTTGCATGTATAAGACACATTACGTCATTTCCCTTAGGTGATGAGGAATCTCTCATTCAGACTCTCTCAAGTATTCATGAATCGATTTACATTCGAATCATTTATGTAGTTGGATCCTTTAAGGATTTGATAAACGATACGCTTATAATGAATCTTTACTATTGAGATTTTGCTTTTAACAAAGTATTTTCATATCCTCATAATATACGATGACAACTGCCGTAAGTTTCTCATCAATAAATATATGTAACACTATACTTACAAAAAATTATCACGTATAAGGAAAGATATTCGTAATCCCCATGTCTCTTGTAGACATTGTGCCATAGTGATTTATTTTCACTGTGATTAATACCATTTTGTATCACGTAGGGTTAAAGGTCTAAATATCTCATCACATTTCATATATTCAGTTCATTGGAATTGCCTCTATCCAATTTGGTCAATAATATGTTTTGTCGACATTCATAATGAAATGTGGTATTGCATCATACAGTCCTTAACGATCTTTGGTACCTACCATATGTAAATTTTCATCGATGATCATCATTCATAGATCCCACACATTCTTATATGCATGCATTAGCTACTATGAGCTTATTAATATTGGGTACCCCTGCCACTTCTAGCGCAAATATTGTCACTTCTACGACAAACATCTCTCATAGATAAATTATATTTAGCGAATGTGAATCTATATTCATAATATCATAAAACACTATAGGACATGTATAATCTTCCATTTTCAGAAGCTTGAAACTTTAGACCTGGTGGATACATTAGACCTGGTGGATACATTCCACTCCAAATTCACGCCGTTATTCAAATGACAGTATAGTCTTTTCTCTCCCCCTAACGGCGGGAAGATTGTCTTATTATGACCATGCATAAAAATGCGTTTAAATGACTATCACTTCATTTCGAGTGAAGATGTTCATTGGCTGGTGGTGAACCCACACCAAGTTTAAGGTCAAAAATATTAAATTCATGAGTATCAACCATATTGATGTATTGTTGTATCACCAAGATATCATCATCTGATGGTGTACTTTAACCTTTGTATGTGTAATACTGTAGCTGTCATATTAGGAACTCGGAGATTTTTAATGACATTCTCGTCATGAGAACCATGTCACTTAGATACTCATTTTCCCCACAAAGCAAATGGGGGCAAAGTTATTTTTGTTAATATGGTCGGTCTCAGGAATTTTACCCAAGTAAATTTTCTTCCCGCTAGCATATAATTTTGTCATCAATAGTTTTTATTAAGTCACTAGCTGTGATATTCCTCAAGCTCAAAATGAGACAATAGGTAAATATTCCACAACAATTCATGTTGTTCTTCAAGAACAATCTTTATCCCTTTCATAACAAGAGAAGTGTCTCATTAAAGTGACAAAACAAAACAAAAATATGCAGCAAATAAACAATTTGTTATGAGTAGCGTTAGCTATCAGACATCAAAAATTGTTACTGATTTCAAGCAACACTGTAGGTAAAATATGATGTAACTAGTCATACCAAAATAATTAATTTGGTTCAATGAACTTCTGGTTCATGACACTATGTGTCTCACTATATTGTAGAATTTAACACACGTAATAGGCGACATAGCGAGATACTGTCCGTTTTGGATCTCGCTCGCTCTACAATTTTGTGCTTGAGTTGTCAACCCAAAATTAGTCTCACTATTGAGAGGTATGTTTGCAACACATCTCCTCCCCTCCTTTGGGCGATGTGGGATCTCAATACATATTCTAGAACCAAATTAAAGCCACTTCTTGTAAAGAGGGGATATTATGTGTTTTTCCGAAGCCATCAATCATATATGTAATCGAATCTTCAAGTTTAAATTTATAATGTTAGAACTTCAAGTTCTCAGATTTCATATGTTGAACTTCTAGTTCAAATAAATTTGGTGCTGGAAACTTCAGGTTCCAGATAACTAAACTGAAACTTCAAGTTTATTAATTTAATTTACATACTCAGCTTCGGGCTTGAGCTTTTACCATTAGAACTTATGTTCTATAATTCAGTAATTTGAACTTCTGGTTCAAAAATATGACATTTGAAATTCATATGTTCGTGCTATAAAGTTGCTGACCCGTATGAGTAACAATAAAATTTAGAAGAGGAAAATAATTAACAAACTCTAAAATGGTAAGGAACAAGGATAAATAAAATGTGAGAATAGAAACTTATAGTTCAATTGGTGAAGAAGTACAAGAACTTCTGGTCTAGTTACCTTCACGAATATGATAATCTTGTTTCTCTCCTCTAATTTCACAATAACATTGTATCAAAATAAATTGGAGCTTCATGCTCTCATATAATTAGGGATCACAAGATAATCATATTGTATAGCTCTAAGGAGCTTCTGGTCCTTGTTGATTACATAAGTTTTGAGAAACTTCATTTCAATAATTTGACAATATCACTTTCAAAGAACTTCATACCCTCATATAGTTTGATCAAGAAACTCCAGGTTTCGATCAATTTTGATTACAAAACCGAATAAGATTAAGAAAAATAAAACATACTTGAATTTCATAATCTCATACCATAATATTACTTCTTCAATATATGTGGGCCGAATTAGTTCTTTCTCATGACCTGCACAATGAGTGTATTTGCAATGGGTACATGCAGAGCTTAAATAGCTCAGTGTTTCCTCCGATTCTCATAAATATGCATAAGGACTATCTTTCAACAAGATGAGTAATCGAGAAAAAATTGTCGGTTGTCAGATTTCTGACAAAAACATCTTGTGATACTCTAGACAACATCACAAAAGATGTCCGGTAGAGGAAAGACAACAATATATGTGCCCTTTTCTATATAAACCTCTAATCTTTCCACTCAAGTATAAGGCAAGGAAGTCTCAGCCTACAAAGGACCGAGAAACATGGTCAAAGGGGAACACCTCTTATGTACATCCTTTATGTCCATAGCGTTACCATGACACACTCATATTACTCGTGAGGAACTTCATACCCTTTATAGTTAGATAAAAAACTTCAGGTCTCGATTATCGAGTTTACTGTAATTCATAAAACGAAATATATTGTGAAATGAATAAATTAAATTCATATAATGAAATGGACAAATACATACCTTATTTCATTCAATAAATATGATATTATAAAAACAATAAGTTTCATGAAAGACCAGTACCACAACAAATAGGCTGTAAAAATCAATTACTAGACCTGAACTGATTATGATAAAACAAGAAATAGAGGTTATCAATGGCCATAAAAAAAAATCCAAAACTAGTCATGTTAACTGTAACTACCAGATCCTCGTATTCAAAAATTAGTCATGTTAACTGTAAATTCAAAAAATCTCGTATTCAAAAATAGTCATGTTAACTGTCAAAGAATTTGAAACGGCTACATCATTAATTCAATATGTACTAATTGCAATAATAAACATATTAATCATATGGAAATATGTGTTACATATTAAGCATATTAAATATATTTAATTGTATTTATAATCGAATTCTAAACAAATTAACGGTTGGTCAATTGTACATGCAGCAATAATGTATATAATAACATAACATAATATATATCATGTGAAACAATGGATGATAGACACATGAGAATCCAAATTTTACATAGTGTGGTTACTATAGCCACATCTATAGCCATCTATAGCCATATCAGGTTATATATCAGAAGACGTATATGCGTCTATTCATGGCTCTTGGTAGAACAATGATTCTTAATATCGTATATTGAACATATGTTCAAAAGTTTCACAAAATTATCCACAGAAATGCATGGAATTGCATCATGATATTGCAAAACTCATCCAAACAAATGGGAATAAGAACCATAGATTATTGATCTAAATCAATAATATACAAACCACATATAATCTCATAGATCATGGTTCATGGTTTTAAGCAATAATCTTGCATCATAGACCACATCGATCATCATGGATCCAATTATGCTGTTTAGAATTTCATGTTCATAAGAAAGAAATATCAATATCGAAACTTTATGTTCGAATCTTGTGAACAATGTATCACATGTACATGCACAAAACTTCAGGTTTATGCAAACAATTAGAATTACAAATCTAATGTAATATTTGAACTTCAGGTTCATAATCTCGAAAGATTTCAGGTTCGAGTATTATTAGTGAAACTTCTGGCTCACTAATATAAGCAATTGTAAACATAGAATTGAGCAATATAAACAAAATATATGTGTAGACAAGATATAATCAAAATAGAAATGAACTCATAAATCGTGAGTATGAATAATAAGCAACAAAAGTTGCACCAATATCTCATAGATCATCATGGAGTTTATGTAACGGAATGAGCGATATCGTGCTGATAACGTGTTATAAACCAAGAATGAGATAGAGAGAAAAGAGAAGAACAAAATATATGAGGAGGAAGAAGTGTCTCTTTCATTCTCATTAGGCTCTCTTATATAAGAGTATGATTTACATAATAAGGACATAACTAATGAGTATTTATAAAGACATCCACATATATTATAATATTTACAACAAGTAATATATTTTCAGCAATTTTCAAATAAACTGCAAGAGATGTTTACAAGTTTGTGATAAAGGGGAAACTTTTAATGAGAACCTTATCATGAGATCAAGTGAGGACTCTTGAATAAACAGTTAAATGATGTGTATATTGAAATTTGAAAATATCAACTAAAACTTAACACTCATCCAACTGTTGTGATCAAATCGGTTTCGGGGACTTTACGATGACCATCATCCCTAGTTCCATACCCAGAAACATAAAAATCCAAAGCAGTTGAAGAAAATGTGCAGGCCGACTTCCTAGATTTCACCATCCCACAATTCCTCAATACTCCTATAAGGACCAAAAGTGTCATGAACAAATGAAGTCCCTCTTACCAGTCTAGCCTGCAAACATCAAAATCAATGTAATAGTTAGGACTTAGGAGCAAAGACCGAAAAAGACAATTCCTCCAGAAAAAATAAAAATAAAATACCCAGTTAAAGACGCAAGAATAACTGTGAACAAGGTCTAGAAAGTTTTAGCAAGAGTAACATAGTAGTGCAATGTGTTTACGGGTTTTAATCCAGGTGAAGCGGCAATATTTTTGATGGTGAGGACTCGCTGGGGAGGTTATAAGATTAACATCATTGAGTACTTGCCTGCTCAATTTGAGAAAGCTTGGTGAACAAGTCCTCTGGGATAGACCACCCAAAGACATCAAAGTTCTGCTTGATCCTTTCGTCATTTGTACTCTTTGGAAGAACACTGTGACCCTTTTGCAGTCCCCATCGAAGAGCAACTTGTGCAGCAGTTTTGCCTAGTTTCTCTGCAACCATGTTCAGAATAGGATTCTCGAGGACGTCACTTTTGATCCATGTTGTGCCTGGAGAACCAAGGGGTGAATATCCCTGAAAGATAAATTCACAGATCTTTCAGCTAACTCAGAAGTCTAAGCAGTGTTTAGCGTTTACCAATTAAACATAGGTAAACTAGTAGGATGAATGAAGATAGTAGACATAGAAATTGTTCTTCAATCTTGCATACTCACAGAAACATGAACTCCATTGGATTTACAGAATGAATGTAGCTTGGCCTGCTGCCATGAAGGATGGCACTCCACTTGGTTAACAGCAGGAGGAACACGTGCCACATCCAGCAAATCTGACAGCTTCTTTGTAGAGAAATTGCTCACACCAATAGCTCGAGCCTTACCCAGATCAAACAGAGATTCCATTGCCCTCCATGTGGCAGAAATATCTGCTTGCATAAGGTTTTCGGGACTAAAATCTACTGAACCCTTCTTCAACCATACTGGCCAATGCATCTTCATATTGTCAGAAGGGAAATAGTTACATTTGAAGAATGTCCACAAGATGCATGGTATGACGAAATACACGAAATAACTAATTCATGATTAAGTTGATGATGATGATGCCAGCTATTTATAATTTGACATGATATCTAGATAGGGCAACATAGCCAGACTGAAAGGAATAATGCACACATTGTTCCACTATGCTGAAATAACTTGAGAATAAGCTTTGAAATCATAATACTTACAAGGTACAAGTCGACATAGTCCAGCTGCAAGTCTCTCAAAGTCTTTCCAATGCCACTGTTACATCTTCTGGGGCATGATCAGTGCACCTGAAAATCATATATTTCTTTCAGAAATTAAGAGTCTACCTATTGTAAAGGAACCTTAAGGTTTTAACTAAGCGTCTAAGCTGAAAACAGCTCACATCTTATGGTAGAACCATTTTATATTTTCAGTATAAATCCATGGTCATAAATGAAAATACAGAAAGAAAAAAAAATGCGCATACATCATAACACAACAATACTCGATTAAAAATGAAACACACCAGAGTTTGGAAGTAATCCACAACTCCTCGCGCTTCACCACACCATCTTCAAACAACTTCTTCAGAACCAGGCCAATCTACAAGAAATCCAAAATTACATTTTCATCACAATAAAACAACCAGAAGTACAATTGAACAGGCAAAAAATGCCCGGATCGCAATCAATTAGGTCCAAAAATTTACACTTAAAACCTAGTGATACAAATTAACGAAAATAAAGCTATAACTTTGAAGCAATTCGGCAACAAAACAATTGGAATTACCTCCTTCTCATTTCCATAGCGTTGAGAACAATCAATATGGAGGTACCCTGCCTGCAATTAGTACAATCACATGCTTCAGCTTAGTATTAAATTAGCCAAATCAAAAGCGATTCAATCGATCAAGACTAATCAGAATTCAAATTGGAGAATGTGTAAGACCTTAACGGCGGTGGCGACGGCGTCGCCGACGACGCCAGGGCTGGATTGCCAGGTCCCTAAGCCCAACGAGGGGATCTTGGCTCCGGTGTTCAGCTCAAAGAATTGAATTTCGTGCGCCATTGAGAGTGAGAGAGAGAGGGGTTGGGTGAGGCCTCTGTGGGAGATCTTTATATACACTACCAGAAATTTCACTTTGGGCGTCGTCCTGTTAACAAATTTCGTCGGCCAAGAACTTGGGCGACGACACGTCGTCGGCCAAGACGTCGTCGCCAGAAGTGCGTCGGCCAAGAACTTGGGCGACGAAAGTTCATCTCGTCGTCGCCTAAGAGTAATTCTTAGGCGACGATACGAATTTCGTCGCCTAAAATATATTTCTAGTCGCCCAAAAATATTCGTCGCCCAAGATTTAACACCTTGGCCGACGAAAATTTTTTCGTCGCTTAAGATGTTATAAACTTGGGCGACGAAATTTTTTTCGTCGGCCAAGACGTCGTCGCCAGAAGTGCATCGGCTAAGAACTTGGGCGACGATACTTTTTTTTCGTCGTCTTATATGGTAAGTCATTGCCCGACGATTTAGCAATTTCGTCGCCTAAGATATATTTAAATTTTTTTACTTTTTATAGATGATATTTTTCCTTTATTTTTTTAGTTTCTCGTCGACGATTTTTCGTTGATGAACACATATCATTGAATTGAATCATACATTTCAAACCACAACACATCCTATTTACAAGTACCATATCCTTTGCGTTATTCATTGTTATGATTACACCGATACAATCTTGAATCATTACATAAACATATTACATAAACACATTGTTTCACGACTGATACAATCTTGTTTGAATCAAATCAAAGATGCAAACTTTCTTTGAATCAAATCAAGGGGCTTTTAACCTGCATACAAAAATAGAAACAAACTCTAGTACAAGAATTTCAGAAAGCGAAATGGATCTGGGAAATGGATTGGGTTGCAGACTTGCAGATGAACGTCGGATCTGGGAAGCGGAAGCGGAATCGATCGATTGAGAGCGAAATGGATTCGGCGTCGGATCGGGGAAGCGGAGTCGATCGAGAGACATAAAATTTCAGAAACAGAAAAGCAGAGAAAGAGAGAGAGAATGATGAGAGTTCCGACTTTCTGCCTTTTAAACCCTATATATCATGCGAAGTTATAGGGTTTAGGGTTTAGTTAAGTAAAAGCATGTAAACCAAGTGAAGTTGAGTTAAGAGGGAAAGAGGAAGAAGACCTTGATGGCGGTGGCAACGGCTTCACCGACCAAGCCGGGGTTGGACTGCCAGGTCCCTAAGCCCAAAGACGGCATCTTGGCTCCAGTGTTCAACTCAAAGAAGCGAAGGTCGTTCGCCATTTTCAAGTTTCAGAGAGCTGGACGGAGAAGGAAGCCTGAGAGAGTGATCAAGCTGGAGTTGAATTTAGAGAGGAAAGCAAAACTTGATCATGGGTAATGTTCTAGGACAGTGTAGGCGCGATTATTGAAGACAAAGTGATAGTTCTGAGTGGCCAACAGGGTGACACCTGTGGCCTAACAGTTGCTTTTTCACCGAAAAGGAAAAAAGAAGGAGAAGGAAGAAGAATATATTTTGCTGCCGGAAATCAAAGTTTAAATGGATATTTCACTCGGGGAATCAAAGTTTGGGATCTGCTTGGATTTAACTGATGCCTGATGCTGTGGTAAAATTTGGAGAGACTCGAAATTCATGCGCTGATTTGTTTTGTCTTTGTTGGAATACTCATGGATCTCCGTCTGATTGTTGACTGGGTTGATGCGTTACTAACTTGATAATATATACCTCACTCTTAATAAAAAGAAATACGCTTGGATGTTAATCAAAAAGAAAAGCTTATATTTGTACGATAGTCTGATTTAGTATTGAGAAATCAGACCATGATTAGGTGGTTAGTTCCCATAACGATGGAGAGTGTAGATATGAGAAAAGGTCCAGATTAAGGAGATTGAACAAGCAATTCTTCCACAATCACAATACCAACAGGTTAATATTCAAGATATACTACTGATGCAGATTTCAGAGGTTACAGATAAGTGGTTTTATGAATTAGGTATCAACCATTAACACCAGTAGTATATCTGTATAATGTACTCGAGCATGCACTTGAGAGTCAAGAGTGTTTCTGACATCAGCTTGAGCTCACAACTTTTCATCCCAGAGTTCTTCCAGGGTCTTATATGCACCAAGAGTCTCATGTACAAAACCAGTACCTTGAACAAACTTCTCCTGCATGATCATCCAAAACGAAAGTTTACTCAATATTTCAATCAGATGCACCGATAAAGACAACTTTAGAAGGTGCTATCAGACCCTTCCACATTTTACTCATATACCAAATGACAAGCACATACAAAAACTAAAGAAATTCAACATCTGGGAAAACAAGAAGGCAAAGAAGGGTAAGAGGACAAGGCACTTGCCTGGTTAATTTCAGAAAACTTGGCAAGCATGTGTTCGGGTATAGACCAATCAAAAAGATCAAAATTTTCCTGAATCCTTGTCTGCTTTGAGCTTTTAGGCACTAGACTGTGACCCATTTGCGAGCCCCATTGAAGAACCACTTGAGCAGGAGTCTTGCCCAATTCTTCTGCCACCATTTTCACAATTGCATGCTCAAGGACCTTCTTCTTTCCCAATGGTGAATATGCCTGGAACAACATATACATCTGTCTTCAGCACTACTGAGATTTGGAACACAAAACTGGAACTAGTACCTAGTGCTGTTCCGAAAGCCTTCAATGTCATCATAGCACGTCTACAACATAACAAGATTATTTTTCAAGATCAAGTTATTACTATGCAGAAGTTCAAATAATGACTTCAGCATATACTCACAGTTAAGTGAACTCCTTTAGATTGACAGAAAGCATGTAGCATAGGTTGCTGCCATTGAGGGTGCAACTCCACTTGATTAACAGCAGGAGGTATCCGTGCCACCTCTAACAGATCGCCGAGCTTCTTTGAAGAGAAATTGCTGACTCCAATAGCCCTGGCCTTGCCTGAATCATAGAGTGCCTCCATTGCTTTCCAAGTAGCAGGTATATTAGGTGGAGTAAGCTTTCCATTTTTGATGCTGACTGGCCAGTGGATCTACCAAAAACTTAATCAGATATCAACAGCGGATAGGCAACCAAAATATATTTATGCACAGATGTGAAGCATAAGTATGAAGAACTAATTTCTGGGTGACATCTTCTAGGAACATGTACAAAAGGGTAAAGCTTTAGATTTGGTTCACATACAAGATAAAGATCCAGATAGTCAAGTTGCAAGTCTTGCAAAGTTTTATTAAATGCGTTTGGCACATCTTCTGGTTCATGATCAGTACACCTGCACATTATTACAAGGATTCCTAGTTATAATCATTCCAACTCAGGAATTGGATAGTAAAACAATCAACAGCCAGCTAAGTTGAAAACTTCATTCCACAATAAATTGGAAGACTAAATAATAAGTGGAAACAAACCAGAGTTTGGAAGTGATCCATAAATCCTCGCGCTTCACCAACCCATCATCAAACAGCTTCTTCAGAGCATCACCAATCTACATACACCACAAAAGCAGCAATTGGCATCATGAAATTTTGAAGAAATGATTATTCATCAAAAAGAAAGTGTGGTGTCACCTCCTTCTCGTTGCCATACATTTGGGCACAATCAATATGACGATACCCAACCTGCACACAATTCAGAGGCTAGATGAGCAACTCAGAAGAACTCAATTTAGTGATTGGTATTGAAGGATGAGAATACCTTAATGGCAGTGGTGAAGATGTCGAGGGTGAGATGAGGTTCGGTTCGGAATGTTCCTAAGCCGACCGAAGGTATCTTGGCGCCTGTGTTGAGCACAAAATACCGAATTGGGTTTGCCATTGTCTCTCACTCTGTGCCGTAATTTCCAACTAATACTCTAATACCAACCAACTGGTAAAATGAGAAGAAAGGTAAGCACTTGAGTAAACCCAGATGGGGAATCTCTTGGAAAAAGTTAAAGACCGGAGCTCTATTATAGTGGCTTAATTGTTAATGAGAATGATCACTGAGTTTCAAGTGCCGTGCCAAACAGAAGCGAAGTGCCAAACAGGGTGAGTTCTGGAATGTATGCAGTACATTCTATACTTCTGCTGTCTGAAGTAGGTGTCAACCATCGATCGGCCCGTGTAATTAAATATCTCTGTCAGCTCCGTTATCCCTGTTAGCGCGTGAGGTATGACCTCCAGTATTTTTTACCTCAAACAGTTTGAGCTTCCTTCCAATTCGCGGATCTCAACTATATTAGCTTTGAAGTTCAGAGATGCTGAACATGATAAGACCAACTGCTTCTTCTCCTGTTTCTCATTCTTATCGGTACTGTTACAAAACACGTTCCCTTCACCCTCATACGCCCCAGATCTTCCTCACCCTTCCAAAACCCACCACATTCAGCTCAACACAAACCCTAAACTCCTCCCCTGCGCCTCCAAGCTCAAAACTTTACCCACTTGAGCAGAAACCCTAAACAGCCCAGATCTCAGAAATTGAACTGTGACTAAGAAAGTGAGCTGGGAATTGATGAAGTAGGGTAAAGCTTGAAGCTTTAGTGAGGTGAGAGTGACATGATACCCAGAAGCACCGATTTGACTGTGAAAGATGTAAGCTTGTGGAAGCAGAAGCTCAAAGTACTTGTTGGGTGTGCTTTGTGGAGCTGAGAGAGAGAGAGAGAGAGAGAGAGAGAGAAAGAGAGAGAGAGAGAGAGAGAGAGTTTGGGTAAGAAGAAGCTTTATTGGGTCCCGGATCAATCTCCAGGATACAAAGATAAACAGTAAGAGAGGAACAAAATGAACCGTAACTCTCTCTCTTGTGATATGCAGACTTAATTAAAAAATAAATTGTTCACGCGAGACGCGCCAAGCGCGCGTGACTCATCTCAAAAGTTAAAAGACAGCCGCGGTACTCCGACTACTGCGTATATAGCAGACGTCCCCAACAGAAGCTTTCTATAAAACAGAGACTATGAGGGTTTTTTTTTTCTTTTCTTTTTTTTCTGTTTTAAATAGTGGACCATCCTGCCCGATTGACCCTACAGAGGCCCAGACCGCCTAGACGCAGCCCGACTCCTCCTGGCCCACATAAATTTTTCTTCTCTTTTTTTTTTACCCTCGTCTTCTTCGTCCCGCTCAAAACAACATGGTCACACCCAGAAATCAAGAAAGCTTGCCTCCACCACCCAATACCCATTTCTCCGTGCCACCGACTTCACAGGGTCCTCCAATGGAGGCAAACAAGCGTCCAAGAACAATATGAAACAGAATGGATTGAAAGTGAAATCGCAGCTGAAAGAGTGAAAAAATTACTGTATTCTCTTCCTTCTTCTGTGTTATTGTTCAGGTAATGTATGTAATTTTGCACCAATAGGTTAGTTATGCAGCATGGTAGAATCGGATTAATGTGTATAGGGACTTCTGTATATGGATTCTTTTTTTTTTTCTTTTTTTTTTTAAGTTAAGAACAAGTTTTGTGAGTTTATACCGAATGTTACATTCGCCACTAGCAAAAGACTAGGGCAGTACGAATTGTATAATATCTCTAATTTTAGGAATTCTGGTGAAGAATGTCGGCAACAATGGATTGTGCTCCTCTGAATAACAGCATTTGGCTTTTCCTATATATAACAGGAGTTTCCAAAGCGGTTCCCTTGCTACGCTGTTAAGTGTTGACAATTGACAATGAGATTTGATCTTCTTCTTTTACTTGTAAGTTAGAGAGGAAGGATTGTTCTTTTAGTTGTTGGCAAATTGGCGTTCGAGCAAGTCAGAGATTTTGACCGGTGATGAGTGTCTTTCCTAGTAGTGAATGGATCTTCTGGTCTCTGAGGATTCCCTTCTTTATGGGCTGGTGAAACTTCTTGATTCACTTGATTTGTTATGGTAGAAAACAGATCATGAAAGAATATTTTCTGTGTGATCATGGAAGAGTATTTGCTATTTGTGTGTATTGGGGTCTGTTTGTATAATTGATGCTGCACCTCCGTTGGGACTGTTAAATTTAGTTAGAGCATCCAACCCAAAACTGAGAGGTCCCTGGTTTTATATACAAGATGAAAAAGTTATTATGTATGATATAGAATTTTACATTCTCAAGCTGAACGACTTTGTAGGTTGCAGATGTTAAGGATCAACTTGTCTGCCTGTCAGTGTTTATTACGTGATCTATGGAAAAACATGTTTTAGTATATTCCCATATTGTGCTTATACTTGTGGCATATAGACCAATTCTGTGGGGTCAAACCTTAAGATCTATCTGAATCTATCATATGAGCTAACAAAAATTTTCAGCAGAATTGGCAATTCACCCTTCTGCAATGAAAATCAATCTACAACCAGATAAACTAAGCGATGAAAGCATGAAGAAGAACTAAATGTGTCTAACATCCACGAGATGCTGACTACTCTCCATCCCAGAGTTCCTCAATGGTCTTGTAAAAACCGTGAGTCTTGTGGACGAATGCAGTCCCTTTAAGCAGCCTCTCCTGCAAGCAAAGAGGTAATACTTACATGGTCAAATTACCAAAGACGATCATAAGAGTTGCAACTGATAAATGATTTTCGACACTGAACATGCTCAATGTCACAATTGTCACCAATTTGAAAAGACTAAAAATTTCATTCATAGATCATTTTTTAAGCGCAAAAGAACAGACACAAAGGTGCTAGCAAATCAAACTTCCTTATAGGGGCACTTCATATACAATGATAAACAAACACAACACTAGATCAAAATAACAGTTTAAATAAAATAAAAGAAAAGAAGGGCATGAAGGAAAGACACTTGCCTGCTCGATCTTGGAAAAATTGGCAAACAAGTCATCAGGTATAGACCAATCGAAAATACTGAAATTTTCTTGAATCCTCTTCTGATGTGTACTCTTAGGCACTAAACTGTGACCCATTTGTAGCCCCCACCGAAGAACTACTTGTGCAGGAGTCTTCCCCAATTTTTCTGCCACCATATTCACAATAGAAAGCTCAAGGACCTTTGTCCTTCCCAAAGGCGCATATCACTGCAATAACATCATCATCATCATCACAATTGCAACCAGCACTCAGTAACTACTCTATGCTGAGTCTGGAAATCACAAAACTGAAAAACTAGGCCCTGTCATCAGAGTTACACTAGATATTGCTCAATATCGAGATACTACAAACCATAAGAACAGAATATGACTTTATATCAGCTTACTCACAGTTAAATGAATTCCCTTTGATTTACAGAAGTTATGCAATTCAACTTGCTGCCATTGAGGGTGCAATTAACCGCTGGAGGTATTCGTGATACCTCTAACAGATATCCAAGCTTCTTTGCAGAAAAATTGCTGACTCCAATAGCCCTGGCCTTGCCTGAATCATAGAGTGCCTCCATTGCTTTCTATGTACTCGGTATATTAGGTGTGGTAAAGTTTTCAGGATCAGAA
Source organism: Fragaria x ananassa (assembly GCA_034370585.1). Lineage (NCBI taxonomy): Eukaryota > Viridiplantae > Streptophyta > Magnoliopsida > Rosales > Rosaceae > Fragaria > Fragaria x ananassa. The sequence goes on from CP139753.1 coordinate 7,073,639, forward strand.
CCGACTGACCCCTTTTTCATACTGACCGGCCAATGCATCTAACACAGTTTTATGACAGTCATAACAAATAAAAAACTATTAATCCTAACTTTAATAGCACCACAGAACTAACTAAATATCCTAGTGTCTCGAATTAGTGTACAGGATGTGACTAAATATCCTAGAGCATCAAAAGATTAATTGAACAATGACTGCCTTGCTCACATTTATTGGTATAAATTCAATGGTGTAAAACTTAGAAGTTGTCCACATACAAGATAAAGATTCAGATAATCAAGTTGCAAATCTTGCAAAGTTTTATCAAAGGCTTTTGGTACATCTTCTGGTTCATGATCAGTACACCTGCACATAATCACAATCCTAAGTCCTAACCCATATAATATTCCAGCTCCCATAACGACAGAAATTCCAAGTTTCTGAGGGAAAACAAACCAGAATTTCGAAGTGATCCATAAGACTATCCCATCATTAGAGAGCTTCTTCAAAGCATCACCAATCTACAACAAACCAGAAACTTCTCTCAAAATTTAAACCAACAGTAAATCAGGAATTACTCGTAAAATTTACAAGAATAAATGTTTGAAATTCTGGCGCTTACTTCCTTCTCATTGCCGTACATTTGGGCACAATCAATATGGCGATATCCCATCTGCTAAGGAAAAGGAACGAACCCAAATTAGTGTCAGCATTTCCTCAAAGCAATTAGCATTGAAGCTTTAGTGGTGATGAAACAGAGGGTGATACCTTAACTGCAGAGGTGAGGACGTCGCCGACGAGATGAGTATCGGAGCGATAAGTGCCTAAGCCTACAGAAGGCATCTTGGCGCCGGTGTTCAACTCAAAAAACCGAATTGCAGAACCCATTTTCTTCCCTGCGTTCTTTGGCTCCAAAGTGAACGCCTGCTCAGATATGCCAATCTTGTTTCCCTTCCATAGAGAGACACTTGGCATTCCACTCTTTTGTTATATTTTCTGCTTCTTCTCTTTTCACAAAAATGATAGATGTTGTTCACTATGGACTATGGTCTGTACCAATGTATGTGTACTATAAAAATTGATAAATACAAGGCTGTAGTAGCTGGTCTAGTATTTTTTTAGTATACTATAAATTGACTTTAAATTCTGGGATGTGTAGACATTGTGTGGATTACTGGATTTTTGGTCCAGACACAACTGTGCAAAATCAGTTCTGGTCTTCTGGATAACTAATGCATTTGATATTTCAGTGAAATTTTTTAGAAATTCCATGAATTTCTGGATGAGTACAGAGGTGCCAGAACTTCTGGATTCACCCATCTGAATTGTGTTGGTACAAGAATTGTTGGCTATCCCTTTATGATCAAAACACAAGGATACATGCTACATGTCGTATCCTGGTAGCAAGGACTACTCAAGTGAAGAATGAAGAACCTGACAGATTTCATGTGCATCAGTTAGTTCATGCATGTGCATCACATTCATTCACTAAGGATGGCAGCCGTGCTTGCCATCCCGATTACACGGATACCCCTGCTGTATCTGTTCTATCTTCTGGGTCTGTCCATGTGCTTATTCAAATGTGCTTGCTTCAGTTTTCTAAGTGTTTGAATTTCAAATACCTTTTAGCAAAACATTAGTCTTTCATACTTGAGCTCCAAGTTAGTCTAGGGTGGTGTGGCAAACCAACCCGTGACCACATAACTTGAGCCTTTGGGAACCAGCTGGATTTTGGTGATTCAAAAAACCAAGTTGACAGCTGCCTATATGTTGCACCGCCCAAGCTATCAGCTGTCCTAAGTGTCCTTTTAGGAAAATTGGTTTTGTAGAGTCTTTATGGTTGACTAAATCTAGCCTAGTTTTCCCAAAACCTTTTGTCTTATCCTTTTGGCTTTAGTCTTTCCTAGGAAAGTCTATTCTCAGCTTTTGTCTTGTGAATGGAGGGATCCCTAGGGTACTATCTGTCCTAGTCTCCAGAAAAGCAGCTTAAAGTCCAAAAGAATCTTGTTGATGTGGCAAACGTGCTTGTTTCCTCATAGCTGTGCACTTTGCCTATAAATAGAGAGCAAGACCTCTCTTGCTCCTTGGTTGTTGAAAATTGTCATTTGCATTTTCTCCCTTTGAGTCTTAGCGTTATTGCTTCCTTGCTCCTTTGCTCTAAGTCTTCCTTGTTGATTATAAATCTTAGAGCTGAGCATCAAAACATTTTCAAAACCCATTTCATTGTTCATGCATACCTTGAAGGTGTCTAGGTGATGCAACCCGGTGAAGTCTTCATAAAGAATTAGCTAAAGGTGTTAGCTAAGTTCGTGTGAAGCAAGGTGTAAGCTGTCTTTGAGAATTAGCTAAAGGTGTTAGTTGAATTCTGCATAGAAGCTTAGATTCGCGCTATGTGTAAAACACTTGAGTGACGAGAGAGCAAGTTCAGTTGTGTGCTAGTAGTTAGACTAGGCAGGATGGCTAGGTGTTGTGCCATCCTCTGAGTTGTGAGTCTTGTAAGAAGTGTCTTTACAATAGTGGAATCGTTTGTCTCTCAAGAGTTAGAGGCACGCAGTTTTTCTCCCTGAGTGCAGGGTTTCTGCGTATAAAAAACGTACTGGTGTTATATCTTTTACTTTCAGTACTTGCCTTTTTATTTACACAACTTAGTCTCACAGCAAACAGGATAGCACAATCTTTGCTATCCTTGTGCGCGGGATAGAGCAAAAAAGTTGTCAGGGCCTATTCACCCCCCCCTCTAGGACCTTCAAGTGGTATCAGAGCGGGTCGCTAGCCTAGCTAGTGAGATCCCTCTGTGTCCCGAGAATGGACCGTGGTAGAGGCCCTACCCCTGTGAATACTCCACCATTCTTTGATGGAACGGATTATTCCCAGTGGAAGGTAATGATGACCGCTTTCCTTATCTCCCAAGATGATGGGAGACAATGGACTATGGTCGAAGAGGGTTGGAAACACCCTATGAAACCCATGAATGAGGGTTCTGCCGTATTAATGCAGAAACCCAAATCTGAATGGGATGATATTGAAAAAGGTGATTTTAGGATGAACACCAAAGCTCTCAACAGCTTGTTTTCTGCACTATCTGAAAAAGAGCGGAGAAGGATCATCACTTGTCCTACCGCTAAGAATGCTTGGGATACTTTATCCACTACCTATGAGGGTAACACTAGGGTAAAGGCTCAGAAACTTCAGAGCCTGTTCCTTGAGTTTGAGGAAATGTCTATGCGTGAGGATGAGAGTATAGATGAGTTTCATGGTCGCCTTCTTAGTATCACGAACCAGTGTCAAGGATTGGAAGACCCCATTCCCTCCCATAGGATTGTCAAAAAATTCCTTCGTGCTCTTCCGTCTAGTTATGAGGCTAAGCAAATTGCCATAGAGGAAGCCCAGAATCTAGACACCTATTCCTTAGATGAGTTGGTAGGAAACTTGAAAGTTTTCGAGTCTAAGAGAAAGAAGTCTAGGAAGGAAAAGACCATAGCCTTATCCACTGTCAATGAGGTAGATGAGAAAGAAAAGGAACCGGAGGTTCTTGAGGATAGTTTGGATGAGATTGCCTACCTAACTAAACAGTTTGATAAGTTTCTTAGGAAGAGAAGGTCTTTCCCTGTTGGTCGTTATCCCTCCCGAGGATCAGCTTCTAGGAATCCCAAACCTAGTGATACCACAGGCGATAGGACTCCCAAGCCTAAAACCTTTCAGAAAAGTGATAAGTGCTATGAGTGTGGTGGTGTCGGACATAGATCTGTTGAATGTCCAAGTAGGAAGAATAAATCCCACAGAGCTTTTAAGGTGTCTTGGAGTGATAGTGATTCCGAGCAATTCTCCGATCATGATGATGAGGATATAGCTCTTGTTGCCTCTATTGAGTTAGATGAGTTCCTTGAGGATGATGACTGTGATATCTCCATGCACAATAAGTGTTCTAGGTTAGTGTCTGCCTCTAAGTCCATGCTTGCAAAAATTGAAGCTCTCTCTAATGAGCTTTCGGAATGCAAGGAGACCAATGAAGGGATGCATGAGAAGTTGCTATCCCTCAAGTCAAAATGGAAGACAGAAAAGGTTTGTCTAGAGGACCAAGTATTGTCTCTGCAAACTAGTCTAGATTCTCAGACCAAACTAGTTTCTACTCTAACCTCTGAAAAGTCAGATCTTGAGAAAGCCCTAATTGATTCACGTCAACAATTTGAGAAGTTCTCTTTTGGGTCCGAAAAGCTGACTAAGATTTGTGGTTTGGGTAAGTCCGATAGGGACAAGTCTGGTCTAGGGTTTGTATCTGGAAGTTGCTCTAGTCAGGGTAACAAGACCGTGTTTGTCAAGAGCAAAGAGCCCTTGAATCCAACTTCCTTAGAGCCTACTAGGTCACAACGTTTTGTTCCCACTTGTCATTATTGTGGAGTAACTGGACACATCCGTCCTCGTTGTAGGAAGCTTAGATTCAGTCAGCAAAACTCTAGGAAGTCACAGAAGAAGGAGAGTATCACTACTTTTCAGTCAACTCTTGAGGACTCCCTTAAGGAGCTATCTAGGATAGCACAGAGTCTTGCCATCCCAAAGCCAAAAATCCCAGCTAGGAATCCTCCTGCTAGGAGAAGAGCCAACCCTAAGGTAGGAAAGGCTAGGAGAAATTTTGAGACAAATTCTCTTGATAAACATGTTAGAGGCCATGATTTTGATGATGACGATCTGTCATGTTTTGTTACAAGGGTCAGCTTCCATCCTAAACCTCAGGATAGGATAGTAGCCATCTGCAATGTCGCCCTTACTGCTCTTTCAACTAGGAAGCCCGACTCTTGGTATGTTGATAGTGGTTGCTCTAGGCACATGACTGGAGACCGAAAGTGGTTCTCATCCATGGATGAGACATATCCATCAGGCAGTGTTGTGTTTGGGGATGGTGCCAAGACTAAGATCATAGGCAAAGGGACAGTTAGTACTCCTGGTCTCCCATGTCTGAAGAATGTTCTTCTTGTCAGAGGTCTAGAAGTCAGTCTGTTGAGTGTCAGTCAGATTGTGGATGAACATGACTCTGTCACTTTTGACAAGTCAAGATGTCTCATCTTAGATGGGAAAGGTAGGAGTATCATGAGAGGTGATAGGACTAGAGATCAATGTTATTGTATCTCTGCCCATGAGAAGTTCACTCCCCAAATCTGTTTTCGATCTCAAGTTGCCGAGGACCTTCTTGATCTATGGCATAGACGTATGTGTCATCTCAACCATCAAGACATTGTCAAGCTCTCTGCAAAATCCGGGGTAAGAGGACTACCTAAGCTCACAGGTAAGTCCCCAGGTATGTGTGGGGATTGCAAGATGGGTAAGCTAACCCGTACCTCTCATCCTTCACTCTCTGCTAAACCTACTTCCAAAGTTTTACAATTAGTGCATCTTGATTTAGTAGGTCCCATTGACACCGAAAGTGTTGGTGGTAGGAAGTATGTGCTTGTTATTGTTGATGATTTCTCTAGGTTTACTTGGGTAAAATTTTTGGCAAGTAAAGATGAAACTTTTGAGAAATATTTTAGCTTTGCTAAACAAGTCACAAATGAGAAGTCACATGAGAGGTTGCATATTGTTAGGATCAGATCCGATCATGGCACTGAATTTGAAAATGCCAATTTTGCTGATTATTGTGATGAATATGGTGTGCACCATGAGTTCTCTGCTCCTATCACTCCCCAACACAATGGGATAGTTGAAAGGAAGAATAGAGCATTGGTTGAAATGGGTAGAGTAATGCTAAACTCAGCTGAACTCGCTCACTCTTTTTGGGCTGAGGCTGTTAACAATGCTTGTTACACTTTGAATAGGGTTATCTTTAGGCCTGGAACCTTCAAGACTCCTTACGAGTTATGGAAGGGAAGGATACCTAATATATCACATCTCAAGGTGTTTGGGAGTCCTTGTTACATTTATAAGGATAGAGAATATCTGACCAAATTTGATGCTAAATGTGATAAAGGTATTTTTCTTGGTTATGCCTTGAACAGTCGTGCTTATCGTGTGTACAACAAAATATCTTGCAAAATTATGGAAACCATAAATGTTGCTATTGATGATTCTCTTGTTTGCTGTCACGGTTCTCCTCATGTTCCTATGCAGGAACAAGAGCCAACTCAGAGTCTAGCTCTCAAAGACAAACCTTCCACATCTGAAGTGGAAGAAGAGGTAAGTGACCCTGATCTTCCGGCTGAGATCCTCACTGATGGGATAGATGCAACCTTAGCTATCCAGAAGCCTCACAGAACTGGTAAGCGCCAAGTTCAGAAAGATCACAATTCCTCCGACATCATTGGTAAGCTTGATGAGCCAAGAAAGACAAGGGGTAAGTCTGCTCAGTTGGTAAGCAACTTTACTATGCTTAGAAGTTTTCTAGCTCTTTTCAAAAGTGAGATCAATGAGATCACTTGTTATGGTTTTGTGTCCACTATTGAGCCCAAGAATGTGAAAGAGGCCTTGTTAGATGTTGAGTGGATAGGTGCTATGCAAGAAGAGCTTAATCAATTTGAGAGGAGTAGAGTGTGGCATTTAGTTCCTAGGCCAAGTGATAAGAATGTCATAGGAACCAAATGGGTGTTCAAGAATAAGTCTGATGAGAAGGGAGTGATAACCCGTAACAAAGCCCGATTGGTTGTGCAGGGTTATTCCCAAATTGAGGGGTTAGACTTTGATGAAACCTTTGCCCCTGTTGCTAGGTTAGAATCTGTGCGTCTCCTTCTAGCCATAGCATGTCATTCGAAATTCACTCTATATCAAATGGATGTAAAGAGTGCCTTTCTGAATGGTATCCTCAAGGAGGAAGTCTATGTGGCACAACCCCCAGGATTTCAGAGTGTCAGCCATCCCAACCATGTGTATAGGTTAGATAAGGCCCTCTATGGTCTTAAGCAAGCCCCTAGGGCTTGGTATGAGAGACTCTCTACACATTTGACTGAGAACGGGTATGTGAGAGGTTCTATTGACAAGACTATGTTTGTCAAGTGTACCTCTAAGGACATTATCATTGCCCAAGTGTATGTGGATGACATTGTGTTTGGATCCACATCCGAGACCCTAGTGAAAGAATTTACCACTCTCATGACTAAGGAGTTTGAAATGAGTTTGTGTGGTAAGCTTAGTTATTTCCTAGGTTTGCAAGTGTCTCAAGGTAAGGATGGACTATTCATCTCTCAATCGAAGTATGCCAAGGAACTTATCAAGAAGTTCGGGATGGAAACCTCCACTGCTGTCCAAAATCCAATGGGGACAAGTTGCAAAATCAGTGCTGATCTTGAAGGGATAGATGCTGATCCAACTCTCTACAGGAGTATGATTGGTAGTCTGCTATATCTCACGGCCAGCAGGCCAGATATTGCTTTCAGCGTTGGGGTGTGCGCTAGGTATCAAGCCAACCCCAATGAGTCTCATGTTAAGGCGGTAAAACGTATCATTAAATATATCAAGTATACTTCTGATTATGGCATCAAGTATACTTTTGATACTAACGTTGAGATTGCAGGATACTCGGACTCCGATTGGGCCGGAGATGCTAATGACCGGAAAAGCACTTCCGGGGGCTGTTTCTTTGTTGGGAACAACTTGGTATCGTGGCACAGCAAGAAACAGAACTGTGTTTCGCTGTCCACCGCTCAGGCCGAATACATTGCAGCCGGCAGTTGTTGCACTCAGCTGCTTTGGATGAAGCAAATGCTCTCTGACTACGGATTCAAGCAAGGTATGCTATCCTTATTTTGTGATAATACCTCTGCCATCAATATCTCTAAGAATCCTGTGTTGCATTCTAGGACAAAGCATATAGAAATAAGGTATCATTTCATAAGGAACCTAGTTGAAGAGAAACTGCTTGAATTGTCTTTTATTCCAACTGAGCAACAACTAGCCGATTTGTTCACAAAACCACTTGACAATGCTCGTTTCACCAGCCTTCGTCAGGCCATTGGTGTGGGTAACAATGATTGATTTTTCTCCCCTGTACCTAAGTATGTAGTGTAGGGTTTATTGTTCCATGGAAAATCAAAAAAAAAATTTATAATTGTTGTTGTGGTTCTTATGGTCTCCTCAAGTTTAGGATGCCTAAGTTTGTTGCTATCCCAGGATATGTTTTGGTTGATCTTAACCTAAGGATGTGTCTAGGGTTTTCATTAGCTTCCCTTACTCTAATCTTTGCATGACTATGTGTATCTACACACTCTTCTGTGGTCTGGTTATTATGACAAATAGAAGAACTATATGTCTCACTTTAAGCTTCTCTAAGTGGTGTGCAATATGGTGAGCTATATACTTGAGATAAGTAAGTGCAGTGAAGTTGTTCCAAGCTAGTCTCAAAGTATACATTCCTTGGTCGTGACAAACGATATAAGGGTGGGAAGAAACGAGACTAGTTTGAGGTTGAAGTTGGTTGATAAAAATATTATTTACCAAACTAATCTCAAAGTATACATTCCTTGGTCGTGACGAACGATATAAGGGTGGGCAGAAATGAGGTTGGTTTGACGTCTTTGAAGAAAGGTTGGAACTTCACAAATATAACAAACTGTGTAAGCTAGCCAGTTCTCACATCAGTGAGGATTGCTGAGTTATGATCTATCCTTCTATGGGTTTGGAAAACTATCCTTGACGTGTCCTTGTTACACGTGTTGCCCTAAAATCAACTGGTTTGGGAGTCAACGACAATGTTTTCTCGTTATATAAACCTATGAGGACGACCTTTCAGCTAGGCCTTCAAAATGAAAATAAATAACAGTGCTGAAAATGTTCTCTAGAGATATAAGGAGGGAAGAGACCTCTGGTCTCAGGTTCTTTGTGATATCTCACTGCTTATCTCAGTTGATGTAATCATATGCTCCATTGAGATTGCTTTTCACACACACACTCCTTCTGATATATGTCATGATATATGGACCATGTAATTTTGTTAGTCATATGGTCATGTGTAGTATTGTGTGAGTAGGTGAGGTTAATAGAAACCCTAGTGTCCATGCTTTGTGTGTTTATGCACCACATATCCTAAAACATTGGGATTCGGTCTTTCTCTATTTTTTTTGCTCAAAGTGTTAAATTTGTTAGTTTCTTTTTCAAATTTATGCACTTTCTAAGGGGGAGTAAAATCAAAAATTGGGACACTCACGGGTTTACACATGTTTAAGCTTTTTGTTGCTTGTGTTGGTATGTGAACCTTGCTTTTGCTAGGATGGCAGTTGCCTTTTGTATCTCTTATGTTGTTTGCAGTCCTAGGATTTTTTGAGTTTCTATGAGGACTTCTAGGCTTATAAGAGGGCTTTGCTTTCGGTTCTGAGATGGGCTAGGCCTATTCTCCCATGGACTCTTGTGAGGGTCAGCTTTTGAGAAAAAGAGGGGGAGACTTCCCACAGCCGTTGGGGGGTTTGCAATTCTCAAGACAGCTACGTCTAATCAGGGTTGCTTTTTGCATGCCTATTAACAACTGGTTTCTCCTTCCACTCTTTCATCTTCTTCACCAGTCACTTCGCTTCCTCATCTCTCTCTCACCAATTCTCATCTCTGTTTCTTCACCCTCATTCCTCTCCTCCATTCCCATGGCTGAACCAAACCAAAACTCTGCTGCAAAAGAAACCGGGTCAGTGACCTCTCCAATGGTTTCTTCTTCGCTCCGAGCGAATTCTGATCCCTTGCTTACTGCTTCTCAAGTGTTGAGAGCTTTCTCCTCCTCTCCGAGTTCTACTCCCATCTCCTCCGCTGTCGCTACTCCTTCCCTTGTCCCTGTACAAGTGGATTCCACTATCGTTGCACCTCATCCATCCACCAAAGAGGTTGAAGCCTCCATTGCTGCAACTTTGAATGAAATTAGGAAGAGAAAGGGCACCATTCATGCTGGGTCTGCTCGGGCCAAGAAGATCAAGCCTTCTGGCATGGGTCGCACTCAAGGGATACTCGATGCCCCTGCATCCCGCTCCCAGGGATTTGCCAAGTCCGGACCTTCCTCCACCGGCGCCGCCCCCAAATCTGCGAAGGATCCACTTCCCAAGGTTGGAAAACAGCCCAAATTTCCAATTCTTGATGACGATGATGAAGAAGAAGAGCCTATGGAGCTCTCTGGTTCCTCCAGTTCTGATCCGGAATTTCGCGCTCCTCGCCGTCGTATCACCAGGAACTCTGGCAAGCCAATCGCCGGTTCTTCTAAGTCTGGATCGAAGGATTCCTCTGGACCTTCCAAACCTTCCAAAGCCAAGCCTATTGGAGCCCAGGATGGGAGACCCTCGTTGCCTCTTAAGAAAAGGATGTTTGAGGTAACTGATATCCCCTCTAAATCCCATTTCCGTTCCAATAAAGCCATGTCCGTCTTCTCTTCTGTCACTATCAGTAGACCCATTATCTATGAGAAGCCATTTGATTTTGCAAACATTCCTCCAGCAGTTAAGCTTTTTGTTGATAGGCTAGGGTGGGTCAAAGCTTTGGAGTCTTTTCCTAGGGTCAACATCTCTTTAGTTCAGGAATTCTATGCTAACTTCCCTGAGAATGTCCCTGCTGAGATTAAGCTTAGGTCCACTGATCCCATTATGGTTTGGGTGAGGGGAGTGGAAGTTGATATCCGGCCAGCTAGGATACGTGAGGTCTTATCCCTCCCGATTACTGAGAAGCATACCATGACTAAGGTTTTTCAATACAGGGATTCAACAACCATAGATCACCTTGCCTCTCTCATGTACTACCCTCCTCCTACTGAGCCTCTCTCATATCCTTTTCTCTCCAGTAGCCTCATGCCTGAGTGGTACAAGTTTATGACCTTTGTAGCTAGGTCTCTTCTCACTCCCACAACCCAAACCAGCAAGATCACTCACCTGCAAGCTGTTTTGATTGCCTACTTCTGTGACAAAACCAAACCTCTCCTTCCAGCCGAGTACTATATCTTTCAGGCTATCCGACGCGCTGCTATCCCTCAGCGTCTCTCTGTCTCCAGCTCTATTGTTTTTCCGGCTGTGATTACTCTTCTCTGCATCAAGAGCAATGTTCCATTCCATGGAGATGATGCTCTTGCTCTGCCTGTCAACCCTGTTGACCGCGTCACAATTGCCAAATCCGCTGCTCAGTCTGGGTTATATGTTGAGTCTTTGGAGCAGACCTTGCTGAAAAAGGAGATCAAGCTCATTGTGGACAAGGCAATGCAGGAGGCAGTCATTGGCTTTAGGGATTATGTTGGACATCAGTTCTACACCTTCAAGCAGGAGATGCCTGCGATCTTAAGGGAGTTTGAGCGCAGCAGAGATGATGATGCATCTGGTTCTTCCACTGCTTCTTCTCAGGATCCACATGCCTCCTCTGATCCTGATGATGAGGAGAGTGAAAGTGATGATGATGTGATCCGCAGGGAGTCCAGTGATGATGAGGATGCTTCTATTTAGGTTTTCTGTTGTGGTTTTTCTGCATTAATGTTGTTTTTATCCATTCTCGGATGTAGGTTATTTTATGTTGAACATCGGTTTCTCTGTTTCCCTTTGGCATTCACTGCCAAAAAGGGGGAGAACTAATTGTAGGGCTTATGTTGTCAAAACTCTGAATTATGTATGAATGCTGTGTGGTTATTTTCTTGACTTATGTTGTTTGCTGGTTATGCTATTCTGTTGGTTATGATGCATGACTGTCTTGGTATCCCACAGCTTGTGTTTCATAAGAGTTTTTTGGCCCTCCATACCTTCACTTGTTCTTGAGATGTTTGTGCAGGTGTTTAGTCTATCCTTGTGTTTAGAACCAGCACAACCTTTGAAGGTGTGTTTTGATCAGGAATGCCAAAGGGGGAGATTGTTGGTACAAGAATTGTTGGCTATCCCTTTATGATCAAAACACAAGGATACATGCTACATGTCGTATCCTGGTAGCAAGGACTACTCAAGTGAAGAATGAAGAACCTGACAGATTTCATGTGCATCAGTTAGTTCATGCATGTGCATCACATTCATTCACTAAGGATGGCAGCCGTGCTTGCCATCCCGATTACACGGATACCCCTGCTGTATCTGTTCTATCTTCTGGGTCTGTCCATGTGCTTATTCAAATGTGCTTGCTTCAGTTTTCTAAGTGTTTGAATTTCAAATACCTTTTAGCAAAACATTAGTCTTTCATACTTGAGCTCCAAGTTAGTCTAGGGTGGTGTGGCAAACCAACCCGTGACCACATAACTTGAGCCTTTGGGAACCAGCTGGATTTTGGTGATTCAAAAAACCAAGTTGACAGCTGCCTATATGTTGCACCGCCCAAGCTATCAGCTGTCCTAAGTGTCCTTTTAGGAAAAGTGGTTTTGTAGAGTCTTTATGGTTGACTAAATCTAGCCTAGTTTTCCCAAAACCTTTTGTCTTATCCTTTTGGCTTTAGTCTTTCCTAGGAAAGTCTATTCTCAGCTTTTGTCTTGTGAATGGAGGGATCCCTAGGGTACTATCTGTCCTAGTCTCCAGAAAAGCAGCTTAAAGTCCAAAAGAATCTTGTTGATGTGGCAAACGTGCTTGTTTCCTCATAGCTGTGCACTTTGCCTATAAATAGAGAGCAAGACCTCTCTTGCTCCTTGGTTGTTGAAAATTGTCATTTGCATTTTCTCCCTTTGAGTCTTAGCGTTATTGCTTCCTTGCTCCTTTGCTCTAAGTCTTCCTTGTTGATTATAAATCTTAGAGCTGAGCATCAAAACATTTTCAAAACCCATTTCATTGTTCATGCATACCTTGAAGGTGTCTAGGTGATGCAACCCGGTGAAGTCTTCATAAAGAATTAGCTAAAGGTGTTAGCTAAGTTCGTGTGAAGCAAGGTGTAAGCTGTCTTTGAGAATTAGCTAAAGGTGTTAGTTGAATTCTGCATAGAAGCTTAGATTCGCGCTATGTGTAAAACACTTGAGTGACGAGAGAGCAAGTTCAGTTGTGTGCTAGTAGTTAGACTAGGCAGGATGGCTAGGTGTTGTGCCATCCTCTGAGTTGTGAGTCTTGTAAGAAGTGTCTTTACAATAGTGGAATCGTTTGTCTCTCAAGAGTTAGAGGCACGCAGTTTTTCTCCCTGGGTGCAGGGTTTCTGCGTATAAAAAACGTACTGGTGTTATATCTTTTACTTTCAGTACTTGCCTTTTTATTTACACAACTTAGTCTCACAGCAAACAGGATAGCACAATCTTTGCTATCCTTGTGCGCGGGATAGAGCAAAAAAGTTGTCAGGGCCTATTCACCCCCCCCCCCCCCTCTAGGACCTTCAAATTGAGACATTGGCACTCAAACGAGTGAAACTACAAGCAAAAGGGCTAAAGAAGGCACGAAGGAAAGGCAAATGTTTCTGTTACATCTAGCATGCTCACAACTCTCCATCCCAAAGCTCCTCAATGTTCTTGTAGAAACCGTGAGTCTCATTGACAAATCCAGTGCCTTTAAGCAGCCTCTCCTGCAAAGAATATAGAATATTTCAATGAGAAAACATCGCAAATGTATAATTACCAGAGTTGCAATACCAAGTGATCCGGATTCCACAATATAAACAACACATAGATTTGTGGCTCGTCACCATTATAAGCACCAATGAACAGAAACACTGAACAAGAAAGTAATGCAGACAAGATGCATACCTGCTTTAGATCAGAAAACTTTGAAATCAAGTCCTCGGGTATGGACCAATCATAAACATCAAAATTCTCTTTGATCCTGACCTCCTTTGTACTCTTAGGCAGCACACTGTGACCTGATTGTAGCCCCCAACGGAGAGCCACTTGTGCAGGGGTCTTGCCCAGCTTCTCTGCTACCAATGCCAGGACTGGATTCTTAAGCACATCTCCCTTCATACCACTTGTACCTGGTGATCCCAAAGGTGAATATCCCTGTAATGAGAATTTCATTAAATTATCATACAAGCAATCAAATCCGCAGCAGGTGCATTTGAAAAACCAAAACAAGAAAACTTTGCTATGTATCAGGCTATCAGAACACTCCCAGTTAAGTGGACTCCCTTAGATTTGCAGAATTCTTTTAGCTTTGGCTGCTGCCATTGGGGGTGCAATTCCACTTGGTTAACAGCAGGAGGTATGCGTGCCACCGATAGAAGATCTCCAAGCTTTTTGGTGGAAAAATTGCTAACTCCTATAGCCTTGGCCTTGCCAGAATCGTACAGTGCTTCCATTGCTTTCCAAGTACTTGGTAGATTAGGTTGGGAAAGGTTTTCAGGCTTAAAGCCAACTGAGCCCTTTTTCATGCTGACTGGCCAGTGAATCTACAAACAGTTTACGAAAATTAGTGGCAAATAGAAGAAGATAATATAAGTCTATGAAAATAGTGAGACTTGCAAGATTCCTGTTTGTGCTTAATGTCCTGACTTTCCAGATAAAGACAAACCCCCTAGTCACATAATCAAATCTGCCTAACAAGAAAATGCTATACTTTCACTCTGTTTAGATGGTTTAACATATCAAGTTCATACATTGATGGATTGGACTTGTTTGACTGCACGATCTAGATTCACTCTCCACGAAACATAACATGACAGTAATGACACTATCTGACAAGACGATATAACCGAGCAGTTAACATGTTTTACGTACCAGATACAGATCGAGATAATCGGTTTGCAAGTCCTGCAGAGAGCTATCTAGTGCCTTTGGCACATCTTCTGGTGCATGTTTACTACACCTGCAAAGTTTAAGCACATAATTTCAAATGTTCAAGCTTCGACCTTTCTCACTTACACAATCACCAAAAACTAAACCCTTCCAATGACATAATAAAATACCAAGAGTGTATTAAGTTCATAAGCTAACCATAGTTTCGAAGTAATCCACAAATCCTCACGCTTCACTACACCATCATCATAAAGCTTTTTAAGAGCAGAACCAATCTACACACAATCCAGTATTGAACTTTGAGCATATAAATCACAGAATTAAATCAAAATTCGATGAAATATCAAATTCTGAATACCTCTTTTTCGTTGCCATAAATTTGAGCACAATCAATATGCCTATACCCAACCTGCATTAACCATTTGAATCATTCACACACAGACAAAAAAAAACACACTGCATTTTTGTAACACCTTGATGGCGGTGGTGACAGCATCACCAACGACACCGGGCTCGGCCTGCCACGTCCCCAAACCGACGGCCGGAATCTTGGCTCCGGTGTTCAGCTCAAAGAATCGAATTTTTTCCAGAGTGAATCTACTAAAAAACTGACTGAGAATATAGAAACCTCGTAAAACGCTAATGTATATATAGATATCAGACATGTCACGTTAAACTGTTGGGTTTGACTAGGGCTGCCACTTGGTTTGGTAAATACCAAACCGATCGAAAACCGACCGAAAATTTATGATTTGGTAAACCGAATTTTGGTAATCGAAATCAAAAAAACCGAAACCGAGAAATACCGAAAAAGTTGGTTTGGTTTTTGGTAAATACCGAATTTACCGAAATTCTAATTATTTAAAGACTTACATTTCTAAAAACACACAGACTAATAATCGTATCTCACGTTTTCAATTGTATATACCATTTAGTAAAAAACAAGACAATGAATAGAAAAATTCAACTATACTTGGTAGCATTCGGGTCTCAATTAAAGCGATCAACTTTAATTCAATGTTACTTGTTATATAAAAACGCTCTTACCTACCCATCTTAGTCGATTCATCACACACACACACACATAGACAAACCCACTTAGATGACATGTAACCGCCCATGTAAAAATTTAGGAATGTTTTTACCTCTCTTGATGATAGGACTCCCCATATGAAGCACAAGCGTAAATAGAGTTAGCCGCCTTGATCAAGGCCAAAACATTATCAAAAATACATAATTTTTCTACCATAGTCGTATTTCACTATATTGTTCACAACATAGTTCACAAGGTTTTTGAAAATTTTGCTTCCTTTTTGTAGTTGGTTCACAAAGATGTACATATGCATATAACTTACTAAATAAGTTATACCATATTACCAGGCATATTGTGGTTCCAATGATTACAATTCATAAAATTAAAATTCGACCGTTTGATGTGATCATTATAATATAATACAATTATGATAGAAACTTCAATTGTACTCAATAATGCTCGGGTCTTGATCAAAGCGGTCAACCATAATTTAACGTCACTCATTGCACGAAAAAGCTTTTACTGCCCTTATGTGACTTATTTTGGTGGACATACTTTCACATAGATGACACATAACTTGTTCATATAAAAATTTGGAAACATTTACATCCTGACTATTTCGGTAGAAAATTAAACCATACTCGATAATGTGTACTGAAATGACTATCTTTTGTATATGTATTATCATACTCTAGAAACTCAAGTGATATTTAAATTTTATAGTTTTGTATCGTTTTGTTATATTTTGAAAATATATTTGTTATGAAGTTTGGTAATACCGAAAAACCGACATCCGAAGTTGGTAAGATTTATCTCATACCGAAGTTTTTGGTTTGGTAATTGAAAGTCATATTTCATTACCGAAAACTTTGGTTTTGAAGTTGGTAACGCCCATTACCGATTCGAACCGACCGAGTGGCAGCCCTAGGTTTGACTGGTCATTTCATAGCGTGGTAAATTCTGTAAATAAGGGCGGAACTGGGGGCCAGGAGTGGAGAGACGTTGATATGGGGACGGCCATTAACGAACTTGCCTTTTGGAAATAATCAGAATGAGGTTACCTATATTAATGTTGAATCGTTGATCCTAGGTATATTCTTTGAATCATTGCAATCAACCTGATGGAACTCGGATCCTCTCCTCGTGGGAGAAGCCCTCGTATCTTCGCATGAAATCATCTCGATCATTCAATTTTAATATACGGTCGTGATTTCTCATATTTTATTTACATTCAATGTATGAGTGCGGTTATTGAAACCTCTAAATATGTTTAGTATATATCTCATGTTCTCTGCACCTCTATTTTACTTTTAAATATAATAGTTTGTTCATTAGACCTCCATTCAAATTTCTATAATAACTTTGTTTATATAATTCACATATATTTCAATATATGTCTCATTACACCTTTTATCCATTCACTATACCTCCCATCATAAAAAACTCATTATCTCCAAAATAAATAAAAAATTACTCATTATATTTACTTTTCACTCTAAATGTTTTAATTAAAATTTCATTCTTTAATTTAAGAACATAAATCTCATAAAAATCAAATAACACAAGGTATCAGATTTCAAAAACTTATTTTTACTCCACAAGAAAATGCTCTAATATGAATTAACTTTTCATTTTCTATTTTACCTGTCATTTAATGATCGATGATAACCATTTTTTCTCTATCTAAGTTCTCCTCTCTCTCTCTCTCTCTCTCTCTCTCTCTCTCTCTCTCTCTCTCTCTTTATGTAACTCATAATAGATTATTTCAATAATTATTTAATTTTTCTAAAACAATTTTTTCATACAAATTACTCCACCTTGTATATTTTTTCAACATGTATGATGATATAAATTTATGTCACATGATCGATATTAATCATAGTTTAGCTCTTATTAAATATGTAAATGAGTAATAATATATATGTAATAAAATTAGAATATTAAAATATATAAGAAAAATAATAAAAAATACAATATATTATTGAATTGGAAAGTCTAGAGTGAATAAATCTATTACTTATTTTAATATTATTATTGTTCTTAATAGTCATTATGTAAGATGAGTTATCCGTCATTCAATAACTCACAATAAAGTGAGGTCAAATGAGCAAATTTGGAGGTCTCAATAGCCTCACTCTTAATGTATGCATGCACCTGTGTATCGGCAAGGTTGTATTTAATCTAATAACTTAGTGGTCCTTTTGTAATGATATTGGGCCCAATTTTTTGGCGAAGTGCGGAGAGAATTGGTTCCAACAATATTGATCGGATTTCGTTTGTTGTACGTATACAAAAAAGTTCGATAACGAGATCTCCGAGGGTTAATAAGAAGCTTTGTCATATGATTGCTACTTAGTTCACTTGAAGTGAGAAAAAAAAAGTATATATTCTTTGAAACTTATAAGAAGCATTCTTTTTCCAATCTAAACCTGTGACTTTCTTGTATTAGTCTGTCATTGTTAAGTTTTCAATTGTTTAAGACATATACGCTTCTTTCATTATTTTTTAAGTTTAGCATTTAAGTCTCACCTAACATATCTTTTGTCTTTGTTCCAATTCTTTCTTTTTGTTTTCAGTTTGTCACCTTATATATCTTTTGCGGAAAATGCTTGATAGCATAAAAATCTTTACCGAAATTATTTCTCAAATGATGTGGTAGTGCTGCTTCATTTCCTATATGTACATGAATTTCTAAATTTTTTTTTTCTTATTTCATTGCAATTCAAAAAACATTGATCGGGAATTTACATAAAATTAAAAAAAAGATTTACTTCTTCATATTCATGAACTTGCATTGATGTGTTGTTGACAAACAATTTGCTTATGTATAAAGCTTCAGAATTGCATAGCAACAATTTGAATTGTACGTATTGGATACCCACAGTCAGTATTAAGATCATGTGAAAGCATTGAGATGATACAATAGCTTCACAGCTTTAAACAGCGATCAATATGGGGATCTCAAATCGATCCAATGGAATTTTAATGATTATATCACATATAGCAACCAATTGATCCATAAAGGGTATATAGAAGAAAGAAATAGTGAATTAGGGTTCTTAGTCATGGTTAGAAGATAAGTGAATTAGGGTATGTATATGAGATAGAGAAAGAAAAGGCTTGATTAATGGTGGGTATCAAACGCCTCTGCAATAGTGAATTAGGGTTCTTAGTTGTGTTTCTTTTTCTTTATTCTATTTGATTTGAACCTCTTTTTTATTTATTTATTTGGATAATTAAAGAAATTATTTCATTAAATTAGTCAAAATCTACGTCACCAGTACTATTGATAAACAATAGTGTTGATGTGGCTTTTGTCACATCATTTTGGATTATTCTGTAGGAAAAATGCTCATTTAATGCTAATTAATTTAAATCTTTTATTTTTTATTCTAATGATAATCTTTTTTATAAATATATTTTAATATAAGGTAACATTTTTTTATGCTCAAATACATAAATCTTTATTAATGTCATAATAAAAAAATAATTTATGTATATTTTTAAGACAAGTTTACCCTCATTACTTTAATATGTATAGAGAGAGAAAGTGGAAGAGAAAAAATACTTGGCCGAAACCTCACCGGACTCCGGTCACCAGCCACCAGACTCCAGTTGCTGGTGGCCGGATTCCAGTTGGCGGCCACCGAATTTTGGTCACCGGCATGCCATTCGCCGGATTAAGGCCACCGGTTGCCGAAAATTTCTTTGATCACCATTATTGACCCCCAATAACTCATATTTTCTCTGGTTGCTAGATTTCGATCCCCGGTAACTCAGATACTGACCCCCACTAACTCGGATTTTTTCCGGTCACCAGTAACTCAGTTACTGACTCTCAATAATCGGGTTAGTGACCCTCAATAATCAGTTACTGACAATCAATAATCGACTTATTTCAACTTAATAATACCATAAAGGAAGAAATATCAGAAAAAACTGACCCCAATAATCGAGTTATTCACCCCAATAACTTAGTTATAGACCCCAGCTCAGAGATATTACTAACTTTAATCCCATTCGTCCTTGGCACCTCATGTTCAGACTTATCAGTAGCATCATGTGCCTCCCGCTCAGAGACATTACTAACCTTAGCCACATCCGTCCTTGGCACCCCCAGTTCAGACCCATTAGTAACATCATTAGCCTCATTCACCATTTGTGCCTCTAAATTGGTATCAGACCCGGCTCTTTCCCTCCAGAGCAAACCAAAAATTTCACCGTCAACTCCGTCGCGACGGCGCAGTACGCCGCCCTCATGGAGACCGTGATCGGCACCCCTTGCCCGCGGTCCAAAACCTCGATCGACTCCAAGGAATCGAGGATGATTTCGGTGACGGCAGTGCAATCCAATATTTTAGACTCGATTACTCGGAGAAGGAGAGCCTTCTTCAACTGCCCGTCGTCGTCGGAGATCTGCAACACGACGAGGACTTGCTTGTCGCAGTTGCTCGTCGTCGGAGATTGGAGCAAGAGAGACGTCAGTCGTCGTGGTCTGATGGTTGTCGTCTAGATCTTCATCATCTAAATCGAAGCATCGGCGTCCTCGATGTCGAGGCTTCGTCAGTGTCGGCATCGCCATTGAAGATGAGAGAGAGAGAGAGAGAGAGTACATCGGGAAGCTAGGTTGGGTTATAGATATTAGATTAAGGGTAACGTTGTCTTTTTTATAAGAATAATCGGAATGAACTCATGTAAAAAAAATTCATTTGAATGAGCTATTGGATCCTTATTTATTAATAAATTGACATTTTCCTTATTATGTAAAATATTTTGGTGACCGTAGGCTGTGGCACTACTCATCTTTTGCTCCTTTATTCCGACTCTTTTTTTAGCATTTGGGATTTTGGGTGTCGCTTTGTATATATTTTGCTACTTGTTCCCTTGAATGGATTATATTATTCCAAAAAAGTTGTTTTTTGTGTGTGTTTGTAGTTAGTGGAGTATCGCATCATTTCGCACCCAACAAAGTCGGTTTTGTTTTACTCTCGAGGAAAGTGAGGGTGACAAACACAAATATCCAAGGAGGGATGCCTTGACTCTATCCCTTTCTTCTTAATTTGTTGTCATTGTCTACGTACGTGCAATGATGGTGATCGAAATTTGTTTAACTAATTGCTTCTCTCTGTGTAGTTGAAAGTTGAAGCGTCATTGTCCTGAACGGCTTGCTTGTATAGGTATAATACTATGGGAGAGGTTCTAATGAGGACCACTAAGTTAAGGACTAGTTGAAGACTTTCTCATTAATCGTTTATTACACCCACTTTTCAATTACATTTTTCCATCTCAATCGTTCAAATTTTAGGTCTATATAAGTAGATGAGAGTAGTTCTAATGAGGACCACTAAGTTAAGGACTAGTTAAGGACTTTTTCGTTTCACCCATTTTTCGATCGCATATTCACATCTCGACCGTCTAGTTTGTAGATATATATATGAGTGATCATCTCTACAAATTTTCATCCAAATTGAAAATCGTTAAGGCAATCATAAATATGATTTACCAATTATAAACTTGAACGGCTCTTGTTTGACAGATTTGGATTGTCCATTGATTTGATTTAGTTCGATCCCTTAATGATCACCAATTTTGCTGAAAATTTGTAGAAGTGATCTACTTATATAGACCTAAAATTTGAACGATTGAGATGGAAAAATGTGATTAAAAAGTGGGTGTAATAAACGATTAATGAGAAAATCCTCAACTAGTCCTTAACTTAGTGGTCCTCATTAGAACCCCTCCCATAAGTAGATCACTTCTACAAATTTTCAGCAAAATTGGTGATCATTAAGGGATCGAACTAAATCAAATCAATGGACAATCCAAATCTGTCAAACAAGAGCCGTTCAAGTTTATAATTGGTAAATCATATTTATGATTGCCTTAACGATTTTCAATTTGGATGAAAATTTGTAGAGATGATCACTCATATATATATCTACAAACTAAACGGTCGAGATGTGAATATGCGATCGAAAAATGGGTGAAACGAAAAAGTTCTTAACTAGTCTTTAACTTAGTGGTCCTCATTAGAACTATTCCTTATTAGTAAATGGGTTAGCTACGCTCGTCTCTTATTAGTAAATGGGTTAGCTACGCTGCATCAGGATTTACAGAACTAGCACCTGATGATGAAATGATACATGGTTCATGATGTTTGATGGTTTGATACATAACTAATCATCTATATAAAATTTTGAGAAATTATAAGGACAATATGATATAAACTAAGATCATATAATAAGTAATAATCGGCCAATACATTAACTTGATCATGAGACTAAAATTGAATTATACTTTATGCTAGCTTTAAACAAGATGTTTTAGAAATTACCAACATGACTATATAACAGTATTAGAAAGTAGTCAAAGTACCGACATGCTATGAGATCACACATGAATGAAAGAAAATGGAACGAGAGGACAATGAGTGAGTGATACGTAATTAACTTTTACGGACAAAACAAACAATATTTAATCTCTATCTCAATAATACATATGAAAGAAAATAAAACGAAAGGACAATGAATGATACTATATAAATGACCAAAATTCAAAATGGGTTTTGGCTCAATAGTTGGAGATGCATCTTTATCAGATTCTTTATTTTAGTTTTTGAGCTATTAAAGAGCGTGTTTAGCATTTTAGGTATTTTAAGAACTTCAGTAGATTAGTTAAAAAAAGCTCGGTAAAACCAGGTTTTAGGGTTTCAAAAAGAAATTCCTTTGTTCGACGGCGTGTCTATTAACCACGACGTCGGACGAGATCTTGTTGATGGTCGTTAGGAGGCCATGGCGTGTAGGTTGGTGGTGGTTAAGCGAGGTGGGAGGCTCCCTATGATGCGGTCTGAGATGTTGTTTTGGTGAATTTGAGTTGTCAAAGATTTCGTACAGACGAAGATGTTCGGTTGTCGTTCATGAGCAGTGGTTGGGCCAGTTTTGGAGGGATGGTGAGTGAAGCATCGGCTCGATGAAAGGGGGAGAACGGGGCAGCGGCAGCTTGCCGGTTTGTGTGGGTCTCCTTACCTCGCTTTCGATTATGATTTTGGTGGGTGGATCGGTTGTCTCTCCGTGGTGGTTGCTGACAAGGTGTTCTTTGGTCAACAAGGGGTGAAGGATATGTTATTATGTTCCATGCAACAGCTTTGAACGGTCATTATATGGGTCTTTTCCTTGAGATCCAATGGGTCTAGAGGCCTGGCTCTCTTTGGGCTGGGTATGTTTTTCTCTTCTTCTTTTCTGGTTTTGTTAGTTTTTTTTTCTTTAGATTTTAGTTTGATTTGGTTGGTCCAGTTGTCCCTCATTTTTAAGTGAGAGTTTAGACCTCCTCTTTGAGCGAGAGTTTAGGGTTTATTCTTTAGGGTTTTGGTGTCGTTGGTCGTGTTGTTTGGTTTACCATGGTTATGGTGTCGTTTTCAAGGATTATTTTAAGGTCGGTTTGTTCTTGTTGTCAATGTAATATAGAAGTTACATGTGCATATATGCTGGTAGTTTTGACATATAGTGTTTAAAAAAGTTGTTTCTTCTTGAGGTTAACTGTAAAGATATATCGAGGCTTTTGGAATATATGTTAGGTAATTACGGTTGAACCCTTTTTCAGTTCTCATCCACAATAATCATTGGTGTTTTCGAGTAGGGTGACGAGTGAATAATTTATTTCCACCACCGATATCTCTCATGGTTGGTTGTAATCTTGGATTTTATTATACAAAGTTTACCTTTGTTAAAAAAAAATAAGTAGCCAAAGTTGAGCTATTATGATTTTTGGCTATCTCGCTAGCTAAATATAAAGAGCGAGATGAGACAATCTATAATTTAATTCTTTTCTTTCAAGATATTTTATATGATATAGAAATACATATATTTTATTTAATTATTTGAAGAATAATGTTAATTTAATATTAGCTAAGTAGTAGAGAGCATTGATGTATACGTATCTCTAAACTCAAAAATTGATAAATTTAATACTAGTCTGCTGAAGCTAGTAAAATTGATAAAATAAAAAATAAAAAAAACTAAACTCACTCTCTAAAATGGTTAATAAGCCAATTTAGAGAGTTTGCTAAAGTTGCTATAAAGTCGACATTTTAGTTAATTTGACTAAGATTTAACTCAAAAATTACTAATATTAGTAAAAATGCTCTTAGATAAATTGAAAAATGAGTTTGGGTAGGGTTTTTTGAGACACCCTTAGTAGTTTTCATGAGCATAAGTGATAACCAAAGTGAGTGTCAAATACATAGTTAACGTATCATATGTCACAAGTAAATATCGATTGAGGTAAAGTTTAAATATCGTTTGTTTGTTTTGTATGTAAAGTTAATTAGTTATTAACCACGTAGTGTGACAAAGTTGGTCGAGCTGCTTAATATAAAAATCACATGTTAGTATCAACTCTCATTAGTTTGGGGTCAACATGTTTGAGGAGCCTTTGGGTACTTGCAACGAAAGAGTTTTGTGGAAATACTCTTATGGACATAGGTATGAATGTTGACTGGATGTGTGTTCGAAAAATGGATGAGTCATCGTTGGGTTATAAGAAATTGTACTACACATACTAATACCGAGATGTTTTGTGTTAAAACATCATATCCGATTTCCATTGGGTGTCTACAGTGTGAGGGGCATACCCGTGTGTGCCTGTGGGGCCCATTGACCGTTTTGTGTGTTATTACTTATTAACTTGCTAACTTAACCGCGGTAGTTACCGACCTCACTCTCAATTTTTTATTTAAAAAAAAAAGAGAAAATACCCATTTAATACTAATTATAGAGACTAATTGCTCATTCCAATGAAAATCTGTTTACTATGCCCAGTTACACAAATTTTAAGACAAAGACTAAAATATCCTTAACTCTATTAATAACCATCTCATCTCTCCTCTCACCCACCGATCAGATCTCTCTCTCTCTCTCTCTCTCTCTCTCTCTCTCTCTCTCTCTCTCTCTCTCTCTCTCTCTCTCTTAAGCTCTGCCGTACTGCTTCTTCTTCGATCCGTTCTGCTTCTTCTCCGATCCAGCCACAGAGTTCGCCTGGATCTACGTCGCGTCCTCAACTATCTGGTCTAGGAGAAGAAGGAGAAAGATCTCCTTGGATCCATGAAGTTGTCCCGCCGCCGATCGACTCCTCCTTCTCTTCTTCCATGAAGCTGTCCCGCCGCCCTCGACTCCGCCACCGTTAATGGATTCTCATTCGATACCAGAAATCCAATTGTTTCGTCTTCTTACAGAAGCTCTACCTTACCGAAGCCGAATCTGACGGTGCTGGAGGCTCAGACTAGGGTCTGCACTGGCCCCACACAGACCAAGCCGCTCGGTGAGGACCAAGCCTTCAAGGTGCTTGACACTATTCTCTTATTTGCCACCGGAGAACTGAAAGATGAGGAGCCAGTCTCCAGGGCTCAGCTCGGCGCGTTCTTCACCGCCATGATGATCCGAGCCAATTGCTTCCCGAAGGCGACGCAGTGGAGCGAAGGCGAGAGCCGAGCGATGAACCAGTACTGGCCGCTTCTGGTAAGGTCTTGTTATGCTGAATCATCCGTGCTTCATGGTGCTGAATGGATGCCACCCAAGGTAAGCTTTCTGCTCTGGGAACCTTATTGATCGAAAAATGGATATGAGCTCTTGTTGACTGCGTTTATGTGTTTCTGGGGACTTTTTAAGGGTTAGAAACCGAGTTTCTATAACATTTGGAGCCAATAAGTCGATTACTGGGGATCAGTAACTGAGTTACTGAGGATTATTGGGGGTCAATAACCGATTATTAGGGGTTAGTAACTGAGTTTTTTGGGTCAGTAACTGAATTTCTGGGGTCAGTAACTGAGTTTTTTAGGTCAGAAACTGAGTTCCGGTGATCGGTCGCCGAGGTAACCAAGTTACTCGAGGTTAGTAACTGAGTTTATTTGGTCAGTGACTGAATTTCTGGGGTCAGTAACCGGGTTCCGGCGATCGGTCGCCTGAGTAACCGAGTTACTGGGGGTCAGTAACTGAGTCCGGCGACCGGAGTTCAGCGGCCGGTGTCCGGTGACTGGAGTCCGGCGACCGGTGACCGGAGTCCGACTGCCGGAGATCCGATGAGCTGCCGACAAAGTCTTTTCTCTCTCTCTCTCTTACACTTTCTCTCTCTAAGCATATATATAAGGACCAAGGGTAAAAATGTCTTAAAAATATTATTTTATTATGAATTTAATAAAGATTTATGTATTTATTAAATAAGTCTCTTTTTCATTTAATTGGGGTCAAAAATCTTATTATCATTAGAATGAGCTTTAGTTTTTAAATATTTAGACATTAAGTCATTTTTTTAAAAAAAATTAGTTAGTTACGTAGTTGATTAACACGTACGAATTAGTAACTCTGAAACATCATATACTCTAAAAACAAATATAAATAAAATTAAAAAAACAACCGTCCTCTCGACTTTCCCAGATGACAGAAAGCAAAAAGAAAAAGGGAAGTCGACGTAGGAAGTGTCAGTTGGCGAACCTCACCGTCACAAGGTAAATGAGGAAGGACTAAGTAGAGAGAGAGACTCCACCGGACACCTCTCTTTCCAGCCATTTTTGTTCTTTCCCAAATTAAGCACACACAATCCACACACCCACTAGGGTTTTCTTCTTCATTTCATTTCCTTCCAAAACCAAATCCCACAACAACACACACTGCCCGGAGATCTTCCCAAACTGACCGGAATCCAACTCATCGCAGCCCTCTCACTCATTTGAATCTCCGGTTTGGTTGAAAGTTTCTGAAATGAATGAGACTGGGGGAGAGGTAGCTGGATTGTGAAGCCTAGGGTTTTTGCATTGGGGCCCTTTGATCGGAGAAAGGGCCCTCGGAAGTTGTTCCGTTCAGAAATGAAGGAGTTGATAGGTAGACCAGGGTCGGTTACTGGGTTACTACTCAGAATCGGCCAATTCGGGTTCGCTTCCGCCGCCATCGGAGTTATGCTCTCCGCCGATCGCTTCGCCACATTCACCGCCTTCTGGTACTTTCCCTTTCTTTTTTTTTTTTTTTTCTTTTTTTCAATTTTAGTTTTTCTCTGACTTTATTTTTTGTTGGTGAAAGATAGCTATTTGATTATGAGAATGATGCTTTGCAATTTGATAAGTCCTGGTTTGCCGCATTTGGTTGTAAATATTATGATTTTCTTAATCTCCTGGTTTTCGGGTTTGCTTGGACTGAATGCTTAACTACATGTGGTTGAAATAGAAATTCAAACCGTACTAACTAGTGTTGTTGATGCAACTAAATAGTAGAAACTATAAATAGGTCGGGGCGGAGAGGTTTCATCTGATTTATTTGCTTCACTTAGGATGAGATTAATGTATATATAAACTGCCTTGTTGATATGTAAATGCAGAAATCGTCGACCGTTGAGTGATTTACAGATATATTTCCTTGGTGTTTTGAAATGTGATGCCTTGTTTCGTTGCATCTTCTTCCTGCCCTGGCACCTGCGGCCAAATTAATCTTAGGTTTGCCCTGTCGTTAACACCCTGTGTTTAAAGACTCTGAAAGTGATGGTGATTTGACATTTTTGTTTTTGCTACATGTTTGTTTTGCAATGCTGATCGATTATTGCTTATGGTTGCTTATGTTTAACTACTCTGTAGAAATGCTAAGTTAATCTCTGTCTTCTGGTTCAGCTATTTGATTGCGTCAATGGGGCTTCAAGTGCTATGGAGCTTTGGGCTTGCTTGTCTTGATATTTATGCGTTGAGATTAAAGAGAGACCTCCAAAATCCAATCCTAGTTAGCCTATTTGTTGTTGGTGATTGGGTACGTCTCTTGATTTTATACTCTATTCATTTAACGTTCCAAGCATCTTTTAATATTTTGTATAAATTCTGTCTTGCTTAGGAATCAGATATATGCCCGCGTATTTGCTAATTGTGGCAGATATTGTATCTTGGGCATGTTTGGGAGTTCCTCAATATGAAACTCTTTTATCTGTTGTACTTCAGACAAATTCAAAATCCAAGCTTCCTATTAGTTCACTCAGCAGCTCCTTGATGAAACAATTAAGTTCTCCAAGATGCACTTACAAAATGCTTCTTTGACACAAAAATTACTTTTTATTTAATTCGACCAACTCTATCAAGCATTTTAGGTACCACCTAAAGCATTACCAACCACACATTTCTTGTAGTCAAAAGGTTTTGCATTGTCCGAGTGATTTTTCAAGTAGATTGGTTTCTACTCTGGACAGCCAGAAGTTCTACTTTCTGGCACTATTCAGTTACAGCAACTGAAAAAGGCATTACATGGTAGAAATTAGGTGACTGTTGTCCTGTTTTGAGTTTGGTAAAGTTATAAATCATCAATAAAATTGGTACACGACTTCTGTCCTGATCGTGGGTGAGGAATGCATGCATACATTGTTGATATCATTCTCTCAAGCTGAATGTGTATGTGCATTGGCTGAAGAGCTACATACTGTAGCATTTCTTTGTCATTGATTTGGGGACGGAACATTACTTTTTCCTCTTTCTAGTGAAATCACGAATTATTGCTATTTGCATGCTATTTTCTTTTTAATTTGATGACTGAACTTTTATCTTTCCTGATGGAAAGAATTTTGGGGGTTTTTGTTTTATTATGTTGTTTGGATCACTACTTTATTGCTAGTCTGTTTTATAATTAGATGGTTAATCTCCATCTCTCCTGATGGAAGATTTTAGGTTGGATATTTGGTTTATTTAGTTATGTGGGCATATTTGATGTTGACTTCTTCCTATCAAATGAATTAATAAACATTTCAAATTGTACAGGTAACATCTACTTTATCACTTGCTGCTGCAAGCGCTTCAGCCGGAATAGTAATCCTTTATTCAAAGGACACTGACTTCTGCACTTCAAAATGGGATATACCATGCCAGAAGTTCCAGATATCGGTGGCTTTTGCTTTCCTTACCTGGGCCTTTATTGCCATATCTTCTCATGTGATGTTTTGGATCCTGTTAGCTTCGGTTTAGAGATTCTTGTTGTTTTTTTCCTCCTCTGGCCTGCTGCTGACATACATGTAAGTTACAGCCTTCATTTGTTTTCAATGTAAATGAAAATTTTTTCTGTAACATGCCTTGTCTTTTCTGGGGCAGCTTTCAGAATCCTGGTATTTGAGTTTCTTTCTGTCCAGTCATGTTGCTTCAGCACCTGTATCACAGCTTAATCTACCTTATCATTTCTAGTTCGTCAAACCTTCAGGATCTACATGGAGTTTACTTAAACTACATGCTGATTAGTCTGTTATTATACCACTAGGGAGTTTAACCGCCCTACATTGAGCTGATGCGCATGGGGTTACCCTTCAAGCCTACAAGGCTAGGCTAAATGATTTTGATTCCCGAAAATTGCTAATAGAAACTTGTGGATACATTGAACTAATAGGCTTCATTAAGTGCACCAATTGGTAAAACTGATTCGTGCATCAAAGTACTGGACTTGTCTTTGAGATTTGTATATGAATAGACCAAATTTGATAGTGCTATTTAAGAAAACGTTGGCTCAGTGTAGTTCTGTAGTCATCTTGTAGGTTTGCTCTTAATTCTCTTCTCCTTTTCATACCTTGTTCCAAATTTTAGAGGTCATATAATTTAGGTCGATGGTTATCAATTGGATGTGAAGAATGTAGATGGTTACTGTGAAATGTAGAATAATAAAGAAGGTTCTAGTAAATTGAAGCTGTAAACTTCTTCCCCAGCTACCCTTAGGTCTGTGATCCAACTTGGCGGAAGTAGTTCCGTACTTAATTCAAATCTACTTGGGGTCTATTGCCTGTAAACCCTTGTTAGTCCAGCTGTGTCAAAACTGAATAGACTGTTAGGCTGTACAGACTAGAACTTTGTCTCCAATTTATGCAGCTTTTGCTATGCTTAAACTGGCATGAAGACTAACAGGATGCTTCTGTGACACAAAACATTAATAACGGCATATTCAGTCTCTTATCGTTGGATGACTTGGATGATTGGCTTGGACATTCTCTTGAAAGTTTAAACCTTTGCACAGGTGCAATGCTCTTTACTCATTCATGAATCGTTACTTGATTGTGATGAACAAAAATCTGATATGCTGTAATGCGTATCAGTCTTTGCAAGTTTTGCACGAGTATGTTCCCTTGTCCACTTAAAATTTCAAGACCCGAGACCCTACTATGTTTAGCAACCCATTACAATGTAACTCCTCAATTTCCAGTTCCAGAGGATTTTTCTTGGTTTCAATAATATTTAGTTCTAATTCAATAATATTTATATTATTTAACTTGACAATAGGATTGTGTTAGAAACCATAAGTAGTATGGTTTACTAGTTAAATCGACGGTCCAAGATGTACCTCAAGGGCTTCCATTCACCAAATAAGTTAGAACCAGTTATATTTCTGAGTTTTGAGATAGTGAAGCATATACCAAAATGATTTTGGACAAAAACATAAATATATAATAGGATGTGATGTGCTGAAATTGTTGTTTGCGACTAGACCTGAGTTGGTGAAACCTCATTTGTAACGATACTAATGATGTACTCGATTTCATCAGCAACTTCTTTCATCGAGGGTCAATTTTGCCTCCTCTCATCCAAGCATGCAGCAGCCGGAGAGCCTAATGCCTTCATAGTCTCCAGTTCTATTGTGCCAGCCTCATCCTTAAGCTTAGGGTCAATAGCATCATTTAGTCTCTTCCCTTAAAATGTTCTTAACATAAATCACCAAGTTCACGTCGTCCTCTTGTCTGTTGAAATCAGTAGCTTTCTTACCAGTCAACAGCTCTAGCAGCACAACTCCGAAGCTATAGACATCACTCTTGTCAGTCAATTGAAAGTTCAAGTAATAGTCGGGGTCCAGGTACCCCAGGGTTCCCTGAGCACATGTTGTGATGTGACTTGATTCAGTCACGGCCAACCTCGACAGACCGAAATCGGCAACCTTAGCATTAAGCTTTTCATCGAGTAAAATGTTGCTCGACTTCATGTCACGGTGGTAGATCTTCGGCTCAACTGAATCGTGCAGATAAGCAAGTCCTTCAGCTGTTTGATGAGCAATTGTGAGCCTTGTAGCCCAAGTCAGCGGTACCCTTTTGGTGGCACTTTGGTAGCTTCCATGGAGATGATAAAAAAGGGTACCATTTGAGACATACTCATAGATTAAAAGGGGTTGTTCAAGCTCGAGACAACAACCCATTAACCGGACTAGGCTTCTGTGGTTTACTTGGCAAAGAATACGAACTTCATTGAGAATTTGATCCATGCCCTTAGTGTTTCCAGCCCTGGCTTTCTTGACTGCTGTGACAGTTCCATCGGCAAGTGTGGCTTTGAAGACATCTCCGAAGCCACCGGAGCCAAAAAGGTTGTCTTTGGAGAAGTTGTAGGTTGCTTTTGTGATTTCTTTCCCTGTGAAAATCTTGGCAGATTTTCCAGGACTATTGTTGGCATTTAGTATGTCTTCTCTGAACTTCGTCAAGCTACACTGTGCTGATCTTGCAACGTTTCGATCACGTCGCTTGATTATAAGGCAGATGATCCTCCAATTAGCATAGCAAGCACAGCCGACCCTAATAAGAAGATATATAGTAGTACATCATAACCAAAATTGAACACTTCAAAATTAAAGAAAAGGATCTATCCAGCTCTTGTAGGATTATGCATACCTCCAATTACTGGGGCTAGAGACTTTTTCCTTTTGCATCCTCTCAACTTTTTACACTTGCCGTCTATAAAAAAAGACGATCAAGTTTATGATATGCTATTATATAGGTAAATGATAATGCACACATAATAATATGATTCAGAGATATGCATACATACTTTGACATATTCCATTGATGGGATCCCATTTGAACCCAGGCTTGCATAAGAACTTCATCTGTTTGGCACTAGACGGAGCCGGGAAGCACACGGAGTTGCCAAACCCCCACAATCTACTTGTAACTTGCATCCTGGCTCTTCCGGCAACGCCCATTGAATCTCAACCCCAAGCTGAGGTCACCTGCTCACATCTAACGTAGTGTCCAGATTCACAAAACTCACATACGCAACACAACGTTCCTTTCTAACCCAAATTTTGTTGGCATTTTGAGATCCACCAGTTTTGAATGAACAACATAATGACAACTTCCCACAAGCTGACGCTGCCATCGGGTTGCGCCCAGTTTTGTTACAACATTTCCAAAATGAAAATAAGTTATCATCGTGCTTATATGTAAAAATGTTTTTGTTTTCATATAGAAGATAATTATATATTGATACTGAAGCAACTGCTAGTAAAATGTCACAACATACCTAACGTAGTCGTGGCATATGCTATTGGAGGAGCAGTTTAAGTTGGTGGTGAACACTAACGGCTTGCGGTTGTGCACCATAATATTGCTAATTTGAGGAGTCGAAAAGAAACCACACTAACATTCCTCATTGGAGTTGGAAGTGAAGTTCTGAAAGGAAAATGGTGCAAGTTAGGCTTGTTAATTACTGCAGTCCTATGCATTTGTTTATTGTATTTTGTATAATTTATGCTTCATGGCAGTACTTTGTTTCTCGTATACTGAAATCTTGGTGTCATATTAATCTCGTATATATGGAAAGGTGTGAGTGTTTAAGGTTTCCATGGAAGGAGGAAATGTTTACGGCGAAGATCCTTGGGTTCAGAAATGAATAGTATTATGTGTGGAATTGGTAACCTCAGGCTCGTGGACAGATTTTCAGCAATATTGTTTATAGTATCACTGATATTGTTCATTTAGGGAGGAAGTTTGGATGTCACTCTTTTGATACTATTTGGTAAAAATCGTTATCTCTAGCACCAGGAACTCTAATTCTACTTTAATTAGCGACGGATTCAGAAATTTATCGATCATCTACATTTTTGAAAATTAAACTATCCCTAGTTTCATCATATCCCTAATGTCACTACGCTCTTGTCAAACACATGGTGATCGAGCAAGAGAAAAAGAGACATGACGGGTTCAGGCTTATGCAAACACACAATTGATGGGATCAATTAATCACATTCATGTCTATCTCTTGCCCTAACAACATTTGCCCCTGCATGTTGCTGGAAATCCTGATCAAAAGTAAATGCAGAGTTGCAGACATGTTGCTGATCCTACTGTTTTGGCCACAATCCTCAGCGCGCAGGCACTACCAGAAAATGGGTCTTGGGCGACGAAACAAAAAAAACCGGGCGACGATTTTTTTTTTCGTCGCCTAATAGGGAACTTAGGCGACGATTTTTTTTTTCGTCGCCTAAGGAAAAAAAATCGTCGCCTAAGTTTACTCTTAGGTGACGAAAAAAAAATCGTCGCCTAAAAATAAATTTCGTCGGCCAAAATATAAACTAGGGCGACGAAACAGTATTTCGTCGCCTAAGATATTTATATTGTCGCCTAAATTTTTATCCTTAGGCGACGAAACTCAAATATTTCGTCGCCCAAGATTTTTTAATTCTTAGGCGACGAAACTCAAATATTTCGTCGCCCAAGATTCTTCTATATATTGGAAGGCCGGGATAGAAGAATGAAAACTTTGAAAATTTGAAACATAAATTTCTCTAGTTCTTCAAATCGTTCGGTGTTGTGGAAATCTGTCCATACATAGTTTGTGGAGCTACTCCCAGGTACGTACATATGCATATGCACATATATATATGCATATGTATATATTGATTTTCAGTTTCATTTGAGTTGAATTAATGATATATATATATGCATAGAGTTTGTTCCAAGCTGAGTAAGGGGTTGTTCTGTCATAGATATGGTTCACAGGTTTGTCTAACTGGATCTCAAGATCACAAACTGACCACTCTTCTCGGTAAAGGGGTCGATAGGGGTTCGCCTCCGTGATCACAAACGAGTCCTGCCTGGTTCCTGTAGGGGGTTCGCCCTCCGTGACATTGACACTTGCCTTCTAAAACCACGGAATCCGCTCGAACTAGATATATATAATTAATAATTATATATGTTGTATTACATTAATATATATATATAAAAGATATGTTCATTAAATATTGATATATATATATGTGCTATTTTCAGGATATGGATAAGAGTTGGATTTCTCTTCCAAGATATCACAGAAAATATGCTGAAGGAGTTTGGGATTTTATGCAATATGCGCAGGCCAATGCTGACGGGAGTGGCATGTTCTATTGCCCGTGCAAGATGTGTAAGTGTCGCAGTGATATGCATCGATTTCCGTTAGATATAGTATGGGACCACCTGAAGAGTAACGGATTCTGGGAACGTTACACATGTTGGATATATCACGGTGAAACCTCATCACGCCCGCATGATCATGGACAGTTTTATCAGACGGGCAGTACATCCAACGATCCAACAACGGCCTTCATCAACGACATGTTTCCTCATGACAGCGGTGTATGCCCTGAACGACAGGACATTCTGCAGGCGCCGATGCAGGCCGTCCCTAGAGGTGTCAACAATGCCGGTATAGCCAAGTACAACAGACTTATTGCTTTCCAACAGACCCCTCTGTGCCCAGGTCATGAGAAGACCGTTCTTCAGTGTGTGATGGAGGTGATGCATATCAAGGTTGACACAAAATCGACAGTGACGGCTGTTGATAGGTATCTACAGTACGCTGCTTCGCT
The DNA here is from genome assembly GCA_034370585.1 of Fragaria x ananassa. Lineage (NCBI taxonomy): Eukaryota > Viridiplantae > Streptophyta > Magnoliopsida > Rosales > Rosaceae > Fragaria > Fragaria x ananassa. Next base: position 7,107,792 of record CP139753.1, read on the forward strand.
CCTGCCCGAAGGTCATCGTCATCCCACCACGCATCATAAGGTCCGTCGTATCTTGAGAGATCTCGGGCTTTCCTACATCAAGATCCATGCATGCAGATATGACTGCGTTCTATTCTGGGGTAAAGATGCAGACGGTAATAACCTTGAAGGCCTTCATCGTTGTTCGGTATGTGGGACCGACAGGTATAAGCGGACTCCCGCAGGTAACAGGAAACCTGTTAAGGTACTTCGCTATTTCCCGTTGAGGGATAGGCTGGAGCGGTTGTACATGTCTTCAAAGACGGCCGAAGCTATGAGATGGCACGCTGTGAGGGAGGTGCATGACGAAGACCTCATGGTACACCCTGCTGACGGGGAGGCGTGGAAGCATATAGACAGGGAGTTTCCTCATTTTGCTTCAGAGGTGAGGAATGTGAGGCTCGGGCTGTCATCCGACGGGTTCAACCCTTTTGGGACCATGAGTCTTTCGTACAGTATATGGCCGGTCATTTTGGTGCCTTACAACCTTCCTCCATGGATGTGCATGAAGAAGGAATACAACATGTTGACCTTGTTGATTCCGGGGCCCGGTTATCCAGGTACTACTTTCCCTTCATATTGTATATATTGTTGTTGGTTCAATTTTTTCTCCATTTATTGTTTTTGTTCTATATTGTTGGTCATAGATAGTCGTTATCTGAATTTGTTGTGGTTGTTGTTGTTGTTATCCAGGGAAGTGTCTAGATGGACTGAATTTTTGTAATAAATTATTTATAAATTTATAAATTTGTGTTATTTTTAATTAAATTTTAGTATTACAAAAATTTAAAGAAATGCCGAAAAAAAAATTCCAACAAAAATTAAAAAAACATGATTTATATATTTTAAAAAATTATTTAATTATTTTAAAAATAATTTTAAATATATCTTAGGCGACGAAATTTCTAAATCGTCGGTCAAGGACTTACCATCTTAGGCGACGAAAAAAAAATATCGTCGCCTAAGATGTTGTGATCTTAGGCGACGATATTTTTTTTCGTCGCCCAATATTATAAGATATTAAGCGACGAAAAATGTTTTCGTCGGCCAAGGTGTTAAATCTTGGGCGACGACTATTTTTTGGGCGACGAGAAGTATATTTTAGGCGACGAAATTCGTATCGTCACCTAAGAATTACTCTTGGGCGACGACGGAATCAATTTTCGTCGCCCAAGTTCTTGACCGACGCGGTTCTGGCGGCGACGTTTTGGCCGACGACATGTCGTCGCCTAAGTTCTTAGGCGACGAAATTTTTTAACAGGGCGACGATTTTTTTTGGTCGCCCAAGATCTTTTTTCTGGTAGTGAGGCGAGAGGTAACTAGAGAACAAAGAAAAGGAGATGTTGTGAGCTTGCCACCTCGCGGACGAGGAAAAGGTTGAGTGCACGAGATCTTGACTTCTGATCAAGCGGAAGGGGTTTCCAGGTGCCATCTCAGATGAGGAATTACGAGCACAAGGCGATCGATACTCACAGCGGGACGTGAGCAGAGCAACTATAGGGAATCAGGGAAATCGGGGGCAAGTCCAGGAGGGCTCTGAACTAAGACGCAGACGCACTTAGAGTTAGGGTTTCGAGGTAGCTCAAAGGGTAACTGGTTTACAGTTTTTCTGTGTTGTTTGTAAGGAGATTGTGTGTAGTTGTATTGAGTTGTCGACCCCTTTATATAGTAGTTTGACTTGCGGCAGAAGAAAAATAGCTTAAAATCCAAGTTGGACTCCGAAATCCTAATCCCACAAAGACACGGTTTCGTTCGCGCGGACCAACCAACTTATGACACATGTTCAGTTTGCACACTCCACATGAGCTACTGTTTCCATCTCGCGGGCCTTAAAAGGGCCACATGGATTGGCCTGAAGCATGTTAAAGACTTGTAAAAGTCTTCAACGATTAACGTGGTGCACGTGGATTCCGCCTATCACTTCTCGTGAGGTCTCCTACGCGAGCCAGTTCGCCTGCTCACCTCGATGTACTCCGCCTAGCCTAGGGCTCCATTGTTACGCGAAGTATCACTTCACCTCGCCTACTCGAAGTCAACTAGTAATTCCGCGCGAAGTCCATTCCGTGCGCGAGCTCTGCAATTCGAGCGAAGTCCATTTTCGCTCGTGAACTGTGTAGTTCAGTTCTCGTGGTCTCACTAGCGAGCCATTACTCGTAAACTTAAAGAACTTGGGCTCGCCGGAATGACATGGACAAAGAAATTAATTAATATTCACATAGACATTTACTGTCCTGTAAAATATTAATTTGGGCATAAACATTGCCCCCAGCCTCGAAGTCATGAATGTCAAGAATGTCAAGAATGACTGAAGAAGTTTATGTTCATGCTGCTCTAAAGCCACTGGTGTTGGCCCGGGCCATACATACAATAAGTGTATTATAGCGAAGCTGCTGTACGGTTCGCCTAGTACCATATGCAATGATAAACTTGACATAACAAGACACCTTGGATTTGAACTTCGCATGCATTTGCCTGCATTCCTCCTGCATTTGCCTGCTCTACTCTTGGCGATGGCAAACCAACTTTGTGATAAACATAGAATGACAATAGCCATGGACTTTGTTGCCCCCCCAGCGCGAATCAAAGAGAAGCAAACAAAATGGTCGACGAACAGCCGCATAAAGATGGTGAACTAACTTTGAAAATTTGAAGGCCACAAGAATTGGCCTAAATAAGGACTAAGACACTTGAAGAAGATCTAAAGTCTGAAATAACTGAAACACATATCCACCCCAATGTGCCCCCAGTTTTGATATATGTTCGCCTAGGCTTGAGAAGAATGAAGGACATCAAAACTTTAGCATGCCCCCCAGGGAAGGAGTTGTGGTACCGTGCATCCTTGAAAATGGCAAACACCGAGAAAGGTTGTGGATCAGCCTTGAGTAGATCCTGGTCTATGAATAAAGGTACACCAAACTTCTATGGATGCCCCCCAGTGAGGAAAGCATGCTACGAGATCATGAAAACACATTGAAAATGCACATTGCAAATCCACGCGTATCCTGACATTACTACATTCAAACTGCCATAAGTCTCTCTAGGAATGTCAGAATGACGAACTGTAAAATCCTCTGGAAAATAGACATTCAGGGCTTTCGGTCGGTATAAGGCACGTCAGCTACTTCCTCTTGGATCATTCTAGTTGAGTCCGTGAAGTTCACTGTCCAGTAGTGGCTGCTGCAAGTTGTATTGCCTCTCAGACGTGACTTCGCTAGCAGCAATTCAAGATATTTAGAATGCAAATAGTCATCAAGCCTCAAGGATAGGTTTCGAAGTAAAGTTCAAGTCTGATATAGGCAAGAACGTCGTCTTGCATCTCAGCAAAACCAAAGATCTCTTTTTGTGTTTTTTGCTATTTGATTTTTTTTGTATTTTTCTTTTTTCAAAGCGAGAAATAAAGAAAACAAAAGAAACGAACGTAAGAGCTGAATTAAAAACTAGGAGCGAAGAAAAGAAGGGATCATAGCTTGATTCATTATCCCTCGTTAGGCCACGGGGGAGGCCACCAATGCTTCACTCCAAGCTTCGACGTCGTCATGTTTCCAACGTGAGACTGTCGTTGTTGAAAATTTTTAAGTGTTTGGTAGAGTTGTTCCACATCAATAACTTGAAAATTTGGGTAAAATATTTCGTAGGGTACGTCTCGTTGCCCCCCACGTATCCTTGTCTGTTGACCAAGCATGATCTTCAACTGCATTTTCGTGGATCCTATGATGTTGAGATATGCCTTATGGCCAACTATCATGTCATAATGCGTGGTCTTATCGGGAATAGCCACACATTGATTATGGAAGAGAACCATTTGCTGGTGTCTTTTCACCATATCAAGAGCTTTACTGGGATTGAACACTTGTGGCATATGATTATGAGATAAACACACCAACATATAGTCTTCATCGTATTCATCATAAATTGGCTCTGTGTCAAAATCACATGCATAATCAACAAAGGTTGGCGGCTCGACCTTCTTTGCAACTATAGGCATACATGGGACATGTACGTACTTTGCGCATTAACCAAAGTCCCCTTTAGGCCTCTGAACTTGCATGCAGAGACTCCAAGTATATTGGAATGTGAAACCGCGGATTGGCCTAGGGATACCACCAAACCATATAGTTAAGCTTATCTTGACCACGGTTTGGCGAAGCGGACTGAGTCATCTCGTTGGTGAACATAATATTGGCGAGACGAATTATTGGGAGAAACGAACCTCGCTAGTCTTGACGTCCCGCGTGTGCAGGCTAAAGAGGAAACTCAAAAAGCTCTGGTCCATCTTCATTTTGCTTGTCATGACTTAGGGCAGTGTCTCGATAACGTCTAGTAATTGGACAAAACTGGAGTAGATCATGCCCTTGATCATGGTGGTTAAATAAAGAAGGCAGGCGAGCTCCGCCTTGCCCCCCATACGGCTGACCTGTGTCCTCATATACGTCTCACATAGGAAAGCTCGCTCCTGGGTGATAGTCGCATATTTGTGCGACTTTTATCATGCTAATTATTCCTATTACTTAGTTATTTTGTTATGTTTTCTTGTTTTTAATTAACTTTATTTGTTTTTAGGCATTTTGAAGTCAAACAATGAAAAGGAGATAATTGGGCTTAATAAGGATTCATAAATCCTAGTTAGATTAGGGGATGGACGGGAGACCTTAGGTTAATTAACCTATTTAAGAAGAGTATAGAGGCGGAGCACAGAGGAGAGAAGAAAAGAAAAAGAGGGAGAGAAGAAAAGAGGAACCAGAGAGAATTCGACCGGTCTCTTGGCCAATCAAGTTTTTCTTCTTCACCTTTAGTTCATCTTCCATGGATTCTCTAATGTTCTTATTCAAGACTATGTGTATCTAAAATTCTTGATAGTTAGGGGCTGATCAAAGTCCTAGATATGTCTTCGATTTTGAACCCCAATTGATTTATAATTCTAGATGAGAATTTCGTCACTGATTGTTCATTGATAATTCTATTGCATAATTCATTAGGTCGACACTTTGATGCATGTTTTAAGGTTTATTATTTTGAATGTGTATATGACCGACATATCGTTGCATATTCTATGAGAGATAACAAGTTCTTTGCAGGTACTTGTGTGAAGTAATTCCTCGGTAATCTAAGGCTACCGACATTGACCTTAGATTCTTTGTTGTTACTCAAACATTCTTAGAAATTCATGATTTCAGTTATTTTGGTCTAGATACCGACATTTCATAGATCAATTAATTGGTAATATAGTTGTTCTGGCGTGATCTGTAAGGGGGGAGGATCATCCAGATGCAGGGGTTGTCTTCAAGCTCCCTTAACCTGTCAATAAAGGAGAGAACATCATCAGAGGAAAGACTGGGTGCTCCGGCCTTCGACCCTCTGATGCCTAAGTCAGTGAACAGATGCAAGTGATAAGGGAGTGAAGATGGAGAGTTAGAGAAAAAGGGGGGAGAGTGTTATTTATATGGGTATGGTGGATACACCCTAAAAATACCACTTTGCCCTTGCTTAGATGGTGTATTACCATTATGCCCTCAAGAGATAGTGTAGGTTTCTTGGGCTCAGCTAAGGCCCAAGCCCGTTTTATGTAGCGGCACGCATCTTCTTAGGCGAGTACGACTGATGTTGTACTATGTACTAACAAGTCCCCAAGTCCACGGTCAAGAGACTCTCTTGGGTGGGGACTTTATCTTATAAAATATCAGGAGTACGAGTCTCTTACTAGTGGCGACATAACCAGTTCCCAGTCCCCCAAGTCCCCATGCAAGGGAGGGGATGGACCGGCTCCCTCTGAGTGGGGTATGCCATGTATCGCTATATATGATTGAGACACCGGGTTGTTGCTCCCATGTAGTGTTTGGAGATGGCAGGGTGATCGAGGGTCGAAGTTGAGGTACCGCTGGCGAGCATCTCGCGAGGGCCACGGGTACCGGCATATTGGTATGTCTTGGCGTTTTAGTAGTCTTTGATATGTACCAGCTATATGCTCGAGCTAGCTGAGTTATTCCAGCATATGTTCGAGGGGGAGATTGTGGTGGCATATTTTGTGGTCGCCTCTAAGTGAGTGCTAGAGTGCCTACATACCCGTTTATGGGATCAAACCAGACGTAGTTCACCATTTCACCATCGAGGCAAGTGTGCCGTCGAGGAGTGGCCAGGAGTGCCGCTAAGGCATGACGATGGGTGCCGCTAGGGCATAATGATGTTGCCGATAGGGCTTGTGTAGAGCTGTCAAAAAGCTCGCTAGGGGGCGTAGCCAAGATGCCGATGGGAGGCGGGTGGTGCTAAAGTGTATCGAGAGCATGTGATGTGGCGTGGCACAATTACTCGGGCATTAGAGGCATGGTGCCAAGTCCCCCAGTCCCCACGGGAGGGTCGTGAGGTGACGGGGGTGAAGAGTCGAGTTAAGTTAACGAGATGAACCACGCTAATGGTGTGGCCGGCCGCTACGGGGCGACACTGTTTGCGCTAATTGGCGAACCGTGCTAGTGGCGTTGCAGGCTGCTACGGGGCGAGAGAGTTCTCGCCAAGTGGCGAGAGGAAACGCGCTAAAGGCGTTGCAAGCCGCTGCCCTGGCGAGTCAGTCTGCGCTTGGCTGACGAGACTGTCGCAGCGTGGCGGGCCGCTGCCCTGGCGAGTCAGTCTGCGCTTGATTAGGGACTGTAGCTATATGGCGAGTCAGTGCGCGCTTGATTTGCGACTGTCGCTATTGAGCGTTGCGGGCCGCTACAGGGAGAGAGAGTTCGCGTCAAGTGGCAAGAGGAAACGCGCTAAAGGCGTTGCGTGCCGTTACGGGGCGAGAGAGTTTACGTCAAATGGCGAGAGGAAACGCGCTAAAGGCCTTGCTAGCCGCTGCCCTGGCGAGTCAGTCCGCACTTGGCTAGCCCGACTGTCGCAGCGTGGCGGGCCGCTACCCTGGTGAGTCAGTCCGCGCTTGGTTGGGGACTATTGCTATGTGGCGAGTCAGTGCGCGCTTGATTGGTGACTATCGCTATTGAGCGTTGCGGGCCGCTGTGTGGAGAGTCAGTTCGCGCTTGGCTGGCGAGACTGTCGCAGCATGGCGGGCCGCTGCCCTGGCGAGTCAGTCCGCGCTTGGTTGGGGACTGTCGCTATATGGCGAGTCAGTGTGCGCTTGATTGGCGACTGTCGCTATTGAGCGTTGCGGGCTGCTGTGTGGCAAGTCAGTTCACGCTTGGCTGGCGAGACTGTCGCAGCGTGGCAGGCCGCTGCCCTGCCGAGTCAGTCCGTGCTTGGTTGGGGACTGTCGCTATGTGGCGAGTCAGTGTGTGCTTGATTGGCGGCTGTCGCTATTAAGAGTTGCGGGCCGCTGTGTGGCAAGTCATTTCACGCTTGGCTAGCGAGACTGTCGCAGCGTGGTGGGCCGCTGCCCTGGCGAGTCATTTCGCGCTTGGCTGGCGAGACTGTGGCAGCGTGGTGGGCCGCTGCCCTAGCGAGTCAGTCCGCGCTTGGTTGTGGATTGTCACTATGTGGTGGGCCAATGTCTATGTATGGGGTTGGGGATAGCTGGAGGGGGGAGTTCATGTTTTGCAAACTGAAAATTGGGCGAGCTGCAATTTATGTTTTAGGGTTTCGGTGGTTCTACAAACCTCAAATTGGGAAGCGTCCCACTTCACCCTCGATCGAGTGGGCGCGAGCGCTTGGCTGTTTGCAACCAGCTTCATTGCCACTACACGGATCCACTGTTTCACGGTATGAATTGGTGGCGTTCTTTGTCTTTGGATTTGTATGTGGTTGTGGAATTGTTCACATGTTTGTGATGTTGGTAGGAATGCTAGGGTGAGAGGTTTGTTGTCGGGTTGGTTAGGATTAAGGGATCTTCCTGTCTCGTCCCGAGGTCCCGAGCCGGGAAAGGGTGGTAGGACAGGTCGCGCTAGTCAGTGTGTGTAGCTAGAGGATGCATGTTTGACTGCTGGCTATTTACACATGCTGTGTGTGTAACTTGTGATTGATAGAGATAGATGTACATCAATGTTTGGTTTGTAATTATGTGAAGCAAGTGTATGTGGTTTGTACATGGTTTACAAGTATGTGTTTAGCATGTACATGAGAATATATTATGATGCATGTGATATGCTATTTGTATGATAACAATTTAATTGAAGTGTGAAGTGAGACTTATCTGGAGCCGCGTAGTGCAGCTATAGTCATTGTAGAAATATTGGAGTTGCGCGGGGACTCTGGCAAGACCTGTAGAGTCCGCGAGGAATGGCGAGGACAAGAGAAGTCTGCGGAGTCTGGCGTGGCAAGCGGTGTCTATGGTGAGAAATGGATGGTCCTGGGAGGGATGAGAAAAGGAAGGCGGATGTGTGTAAATCAGTCTTGGGAGAGGCACTGAGACCCTGGAGGGGGGCCCGGGAGCTCGGGGGGCCATGTGGGAAGGGCTCCCGGAGCTCTAGGTGGAGCCACTTGTTTCTTGTCACGGGATCCTTGGTCGGGACTATATCTTGTGTCGGGACCAGACGCCGTGTCGGGAAGGTTTTTTTTTTTTTTTGTGCATCCTTCTGTCGAGATAGAGGAGTCCCGGGAGGTCAGGATGAAGAGCTGTGTGGGGGTGTTCGCCAGGGGAACTACTAGGGATGTCCCTATGCGAGGTTTAAGAACTCTGGCGAGACCAGGGAATGTCGCGAGGAGCTGGTGAGGCGAGACCAGGGGAGTCCGCAAGGGCTGGAGAGGTCAGCGGAGTCCGCGAGGACTGCGGGGACAGCGGATTCCGCGTGGACTGGCGAGGAAAGTGGAGTCCGCGGGGACTGGTGAGGACAGCGGAGTCCGCAGGGACTGGTGAGGTCAGCAGAGTCCGCGCGGACTGGCTTGACCAACGGAGTCCGCTAGGGGGTCCACGACAATGTGAGTCCGCGAAGGGATGGCGAGACCTGCGGAGTCCGTGAATGGATGACGGGACCTGCAGAGTTCGCGCTTGGCTGGCGGGACCTGGGTGGGCGTCCCCGGGAGAGAAATATCAAGTGGGCGCCAAAATCAAAGGCAATTGTTTCTACATGCTTCGTCCCGAGGTCCCGAGCCGGGAAGGGGTGCCAAAAGCGAAGGCGTGTCCCGGGGGGGGGAGGGTGCCGAGATTGGGGTCGCGAGACCAAGAGCGCTTTCCCGCTTTGGCTGAGGTAAGCTGGGTGTCTAGATCCATTCTTCTGGGTGCTGCTCTCCGACGCGTGTGCCTTGGCCGGAGGTTGGGGCGGCCACGCTGGATTCTTTTAAAGACAGTGTGCATGATGGCTGTGAAGGTGAGCTACCTTGCTGTGGTACGCCCAAGCGAAGGAGAGAGAGAAAGTCAGATCTACTTTCTCTCTCCTCGGGATTTCTAGGCAGATGATGGCCATGTTGAGCGCTGTGAGGGTCTCCACTTGAGGACACCCTCCTTCTAGCGCCAATTGTTCTGGCGTGATCTCTGAGGGGGAGGATAATCCAGATGCAGGGGTTGTCTTCAAGCTCCCTTAACCAGTCAATCAAGGAGAGAACATCATCAGAGGGAAGACCGGGTGCTCCGGCGTTCGACCCTCCGATGCCTAAGTCAGTGAGCAGATGTAGGTGATAAGGGAGTAAGATAGAGAGTTAGAGAATGAGGGGGGAGAGTGGTATTTATAAGGGTATGGTGGATGCACCCTAAAAATACCATTTTGTCTTTGCTTAGAGGGTGTATTACCATTATGCCCTCAAGAGATAGTGTAGGTTTCTTGGGCTCATCTAACGCCCAAACCCGTTTTATGTGGCGGCACGAGTCTTCTTAGGTGAGTACGACTGATGTTGTACTATGTACTAACAATAGTTAAGTCGATAAGACATTTCACTTAACATGGCATGTAAGAGAACGTAATACGGTTAATGACCTAACGACATTGGCTTAACTGTGAGTGCATTCATCTATAATCCTTGACATTGTTTTGGAGTGATTGAAGCATATCTAGTGGTGGAGAGAAGTTCATAACTATTGTTTCTCTCATATTTACATCCATATTCACTTTTAGTATTCTGTTTTCAACAATAGTACTCCTGTATTATTTATGTTTGTTCACCACTTCGAATACCCTCAAAATTTGTGTGGTAGTCCGCCACTGTGTCTAGTTACTGTGTATTTAATTTTGTAATTTTTGGTTGAGTCTAGATTAGTTAATTAATTCGGTTTCTGCTCCTAAGTCGAATATGCCAGATTTCTGGTTTACGTGTCTGTTTGTGTTTCTTGTGTCTTTAAGTCTTAGTTTCACCAATCATCTGCGGGTAATGACCCCTATTTGTCATTTACTACCTCGATATAATTGATTTGATAATAGGGTATCTTTGTAGGTGCTTTTGCGCCCATCAAATTTTGGCGCCGTTGCCGGGGATTGTTTAATTCTAAGTCTTAAAAGTGTCTTTTGTTTTTTGTTTTGCCTTGTTTACTTTATTTTTCTTTTGAGTCTTACATTCTTTACTGTGTGCATGCAAGAGCTTCTTGTATGCAAACTCGTTGCTCTACAAGCTCTGAACCACTGTTATTTGATCCAGAGATTGAGAGAGCAACAAAACTAAACAAGAAACAACAGAGACTACAGGTAAACACGAGCAACAGTGGTGGTGAGGATTCTGAGCCTGAACACCATTCTGATTTAGAGACGGAGTTTGAGGAAGAGCAACGTGTTCCAATGTCTCCACCATCACCAGGACCAATGGCTGCGAAACTTAAGGAGTCCTTTATTCCGGGCACAGGTGCAGCAAATTCACCAGTTGTGCTACCAGACGATTTGGGGGCTTACTCAATTCCCCCATCTCTGATTTCGAATCTACCACACTTTAGAGGCACTCATTCTGAAGATCCATAAGACCATCTTAATGAGTTTACAACACTGTGCATAATACAGAAGTCAACGACGATGGATGAGAATGTTGTGAAACTTATTATGTTTTCTTTTTCCTTGAAAGAGTAAGCAAAGACATGGTACAACTCACTGGCTTCCCAATCTATTGACTCATGGGACAATATGTGAGCTGCATTCATGAAGGAATTCTATTCAGCCTCTCGCACCAAGAATTTAAAGAAGCAGATCAGTACATTTAGGCAAAGAGATGGAGATGAATTACATGAAGCGTGGAGTCAATTTAAGGGTTTACTACGTCAATGCCCCCATCACAAGTTTGATCTCAACACTCAAATGGAGTACTTCTATGAAGGACTTGATTCACTCAACAGGCAAAAACTTGATTCGACTTATGGAGGAAATTGGTGGAACCAGACTGGAGCTGAAGCTAAGGAAATTGTGGAGAATCAAGCAAAGAATTCAAAACAGTTTCAGTCTAGAAACCGATCTATGGGTGCCAACAGAAGATCCTTGAATGCCATTACCATAGATGGAGCCATAGAGAAGAGATTGAGTTCTATGGAGAGTGACATTGCCTTAATTGCTAGTGCTATGAAGGTGAATAAGAAAGCAACCGTTGCTGCATCTCAAGTGGTGTGTACTATTTGTGTAGCTAAGAACCACCTTGCAGAAGATTGTTCTAAGTGCAGAGCAGTTGAGGAAGCCACCAAAGATGAGGACGTGAATTTTGTGTATAGGCAGCCCAACACATATAATGGGAATAAAGATCATCCCTTCCTCAGCTACCGAAGCAACAATGTGCTCAATCCTCATACTAATCCACCTAGATTCCAACAAAGACAATCTAGAGAGGATGGGCAGCAATTTGGCCAAAGACGTGTGCCTCAACAACAACATGCTCCAGCTCAAACATCAACAGGAACTTTAACTTTGGAAGCTATTATGCAACAAATGATGTTTGATAGCATAAAGGAAAGAGAGGAAAGTAGTGCCTTTTTTCAAGAGATCAAGTCCACCTCTCAGCAACAAGGGAAGACAATTGACTTGTTAGAGCGCCAAGTGAGCCAAATCCAACAAACTCTTGCTCAAGTCAACCCAGGACATCTTCCAAGCAACACTCTTCCTAATCCTAAGGGTCAGCATGAAGTTAATGTAATGGTTTTAAAAAGTGGGAAGGAGGTGGATGCAGTTCCAGTGGTCAAGAAGCCAAGAAGGAAGTGAGAAGAGCATGTATTAGAGCAGATTATGCCTGAGGAGCCTTCACAAGTCAGTCTAGGTGCCCCAACTCAATCCGTTAAGGAACTCTCTCAACCTGTTGAGAATGCACTTGAAACAAAAATTGAGTCAAGACCGAAACCAGCCATGGTATGTCCCTTAACCTCACCTTTGATTATCACTAATATGCCATTTCCTGGCAGGTTACAGAAACGAGTGAAGGAGGAAAAGGACAAGGAGATCCTAGACGTCTTCAAGAAGGTTGGGGTGAATATTCCATTGTTGGATGTGATCAAGCAAATTCCTCAGTATGCAAAATTCCTCAAGGACTTATGCACTAAAAAGAGAAAATTCAAAGGAACTGAAACTGTTGCCTTGAGTGAGAGGGTGTCTGTTGTGCTGCAAAGAAAGCTGCCACCAAAGTTAGGTGATCCGGGATGTTTCACTATTCCATGCATTATTGGTGATCACAGGTTTGTTGGTGCTCTTCTTGATTTATGTGCTTCCATAAATTTAATGTCATATGTTGTGTATGATAGAATGAATATGAGAAAACTTTTACCTACTGGAATAACCATTAAACTTGCTGATCGATCTAACTGTTACCCTAGAGGTATTGTAGAAGATGTGTTAGTGCAGGTTGGTGATTTGATTTTGCTAGTGGATTTCTTTATATTAGAGATGGAAGGCGAACATGTGCCCTCTGAGATACCATTGATTCTTGGTAGACCATTCTTAAGAACAGCTCGTACCAAAATTGATTGTTATGAAGGTGCACTTAGCATGGAAGTAGCTGGAGAAAAGATCCAGTTCAACATCTTTGAATCCCTCAAGCACCCAAATATTGATGATATGTACTCTTGTTGTTCAATTGATGCTTTTGAGAGTTTTATGCCGGAGTTCATTCAGTACTCATTGAGGGACGACCCCATGCGAAAAATCATCGAAATGACTGGTAAAAAGAAGGTTACAACACAACCGGTTAAATCCGTTGAGGAAGTTCCTCAACCTGTCGAATTTGAGCATGTATTTGAGATTGCTTCAGCTGAAGACCTTGAGATGGAAGAGGAGTAAGTGTTTAGTGAAATCTCAACTACATATAGATTCTCAGTAGATATATCTTAACTTATACTTCTTGTATCAATTATAAGCATTCTATTTCACTTGGTTTTAGCAAGATACATTTTCTAGCTTTGTGCTATAAAACTTAAGAGGGTATCATATGGCCAGCTCAATGGAATGTGGAGTACTGCTATAAACTTTGGAAGTAGAAGAATTTGTCCCCCAATATATAGACGCAACCATTATTTTCTGTGCATCAGATGAACATGATTCCTAAGGAGAGTGATTATGATCTAACATCTGTGCTAAAAGACATTTCTAAGGAGGAGTTTAACCTCTTTTTTATTTCCTTTGGATGACTCGGAAGCACAAGTAAATGCCATAATCTATGGAAGTTTTTAGATCCAAAGCGATTCGATTTTGTTAATTTAGTCAGCACAAAATCTTGATTAAAAAGAGTTTTGCGTCTTCCAAAAGATTTCCCATGAGATTTTTTATTCTGTCGGTTAAAAAAGGTGTCGGATTCAAATGCGACGGGTTACCCAAATCTGTTCTGAAACGGAATTGCTAACCCCCGGCCCTTTCTAAACAAACTATAAAACAATAGTATTTAGTTGAGATGTACTATTCAAACTGATAACTTACATATTAAAAATTAAAGTGTACGTGTGTGTTCTGAATCATTTTCTCAAAAATAATAGTTCAATCGTATATGTTAAGAATTATAGTCATTTTGACCAAAAACAAAAGAAGGATGAGTTGCGGATGCAGCGACGAAACTTGCAATACGGAGGTTGTGCTCTCAGGAATGGGCCAATAGGCCTCTAACCTCCTTAATCGCAGTCTTGAGAAACGATCTACTTGGTTCTCCATAAGCTGGCTGCGGGCGTTTCCCTTCTTTCTTTACTAGCTTATGTCGTTGTTTGTTTGTTGTCCTTAGCCATTCATAATTATTTATATATGGGTACCCTCATGCATCGGTATGAAGGACATATAGTTTTAACTGTCTATGTTGTATATATATGTAGATGCATATCTTATACTGTAGACGTTCCGGTTATAAGTGCGTGCAGATCAAAAAACGCAAAGAAATGAAGATAGCTAGTTACAAACAAGTGAAACAACTCAACTTGAATTAACAGCTACTAAATATGGCCCTTCGGCCGTCACAAATTCACGCACGACTTTACCCAGCCAAGCATTACAATCAACATGCATTTACATTTGACATTTCCATTACATTCTTTCACATAATCCACACTAACAAATTACAACAAACCAAGTTGAAGTTAAGGCATATGGCCCCCTTTGGGTTTTTGGTTTTCCATACCCCTTAATGCTTCAAACTTGCAACCCCCAGATATAAAGTTGAAAATAAAAATCTAAACAGCAAGTACAATCATCACTTCACCCACAGCCATATATATTTGACCAGGTTGCACACCTTCAGCTTTCTTCAGGCATGCAACTCACCAACCATGAGCTCATGATGATCGCCATCATATAGCAACTCGAAGACGAACAGGAGATTGAACACCAGAAGACATCATAACATGAGCAGTAGTAGAAGAAAAAGGCGCAGAATTAATCCCACTATAATCTGACATAAACCGCTGAATATCGGAATTCTGGAACCGGCCCGAATCTCCGGGAAGCCGGATATAGGCAGCAGAAGGCGACTCGCTGAACCATGATGAGCTTAAAACACCACCTGCAGCTTGTCTATTGTTGTTCTTGTATTCCACTATTGCTCTATACACAAATGGAATCAAACCCTCCATCTAATGCAACTTTGGTTTCTTGAATCAACGAAAGAGCTCTTTTAGGGTTGAGGACTCAGCTTTAGGGTTTTAGCTTGGTTGTTCAGGAATAATGGAGGAGGTGAGAAATGACAAATGGATTTAAAAAGGGTTAGAGATGGCCATGGATCGGTGACGTGTAGTGAATGAAGTTTGGAGTCCAGCACTTGAAGCCAAGCCACGCAAGACTTGAACGCAAACCCGCACGACGACTTTGAAAGCTCCATCCAAACCATAGCATAATCTTTCATATTACATCTCACCAAATCTCTATATTATCCTCTATTTTACCAGTTTTTGTCAATTATTCTATTAAGAAGGTTGTAGTTTGGTTTCAATGGTTTCAAACTTTCTATGAGCTTTCTGAGGAAGATTGAGTCTCTCATCAAACTAGTGGCGCCATTGGCCTCCACCAATGTTTGTCAAGCTGTCTTGATCGACTATATTTTAAATGTGTTTGATCACATTTGATTTTCAAAGTAAGTTATTTGATGGAGGAATTAACAATGATTTTAGGAGGCGTCACGCCTAATTAAGAATGTGATACAAAACCATATTATAGCTGGATGTCTACGCTAAAATAAGATTATTTATACACCATGATTATCTATAATTCTTCATCTAAGAAAAGGTTAAGTGAAACCATCTCCTGCCATATGGCTGCCTCTAGTTTTATATGTTACCGCCCCTCCTTAAGAAACATGGATTGGACTGAGTCGACCAAATCTGTATATGAGAACAAATGACATATCCTCGCATGCACTAAACAGTTAGTCGTTCTGTTCACCTTTTTAGTTAGTCTGTTTATTCGTCCAAAAAAATTAGAAGCTTCAGGCGATCGAATTAGCTCATTTGTACGGACTGAATGTATGTCAAATACTCTAAAGTTTAAGCATTAACTGTCAACAATCTATGAAAATGACCTGAAATTAGTCCTTCTAACTTTTTGGTAAAATATGACGATAATTCAAGAAATTATAAGACTGAGAAGATGTAAATGAGGAAAAGTACGTATTAAATCGACATTATCTAACTCTACATTTGTGACTGTTTGGCTATCATAATCAATATATATCAACAATCTTATTGAGAATTTTCGTTCAAATTGAAAATTGGCATTCTTCAACCATAGATATCTCTATTTAATTGGATGAATCATATTGTACATAGAGCTTTTGCTTCATCACTCTAACTTCTTCATATGTGTCTCTGTCGCACATGAAGTCATTGCCTGCATCATCGACCAATCCCACGACTGAAAATCAATCTTCAATCTCCGTCGACCATGTCGTTTTCTTTTCCCATTTGAATTTGTAGCTTCAAGGCAGTCATCGAAAGCACTCCAAACCCTAAGCAAAAGAAAACTAAGCTTCAATGGAGCATTTATATATATATATATATATATATATATATATATATATATATATATATCTGGAGGCGACACCAGGCTTCTAATACAACACTGTCAACGTTTCAATTGATGTGGTTAATACTACCCCTTTTGAACTCGATCATCAAATGCAACGAACAATGAGAAAAAGATAAGCTCCACTTGGATTGAAAACTGGTTCTGGCAACATCAGTGCTTAGGTTCATGTCAACTTCTTGGATTTTAAATCCGATCATAGTGGTTTTTAAATTGACAATTATCAAGTTTCCGGATTTAGAATTATTTGTTCTAGAATCTCTGGATATGTAAGAGGCGAGGAGATTATGCGAACAGCCTGTGCAATCTTCTCTTCCAAGTATAATAGAGAATAAAGTGACACCACTGTTTTGATCTCTAAATGGGATAAATTAATCTCAACGAGAATATATAGGAGGAAAATATGTGTCTGATAGACTATAGCCTTCACTGTGATGAGCCAGACGACTTGTAGCACACAAGACAACGAAGGGTCAATGGACATTCTAGCATTTGCTCCATAATTTTTATGAGATCGAACTTTTTTGAGAGATCCATTTTGAAAATATAATGACATCCTCTAAGACCATCATTGGGCCTCAAGAGATTTTAACTCAGCCTCTAATATGTGTTGTATCATAATAATCTTGGGCCTCGACTGATGGGCTGCCTCAAACTTAAACTATGTGGATCTTGCGGCCCAATAGGATTACAAGTGATTGACAGGTCTGAAAGATGGCTTGACAGGTCTTGGCTGCTTCCGACTATCACGAGGTAGCTTGTATGTCGGGCTACGTGTGTGTGTATTTCGCAGTTGATTCCACCATGGCTTGTAGGCCTACATGTAAGAACAAATATGGACTTGTCACATGTAATCATAATCATAATATAATATGATGATTCAACATAATATCAAATCTACTTCTACATGGAAACAAATATAAGATCAAATCTAGTTGATAATGGTTATATATGTGTATTAAATCATTATGGTAAGAAATCTTATTCCTTGTCTAGAAGAAAGACTGTATAATCAGTATTGTATCTGGTATCTAATTAGGATACTTGGTGACTAAGATATCCTTAAGGGAATGAATTTTAGGGCTATGTGTTCCTATATAAATAGATGGGTTTGGTCCTTGTTATCTCCACCGTTTACAAGTGTAAGTTTCGTCCATTGAGAAGCTTAAGTTGATGACTAACATAAGGCCTAGCCTAATACTTTGTGATTTCAGGTTAGTTACAATGGAAGGATGTGTTGTTCATGCTGATGGTACTTTTGTGTTAATCTCTTAATCACTTGTTGTACTTGTTAAGCATGTGTATTAGGTTGAGAGCATATTGAAACTGGTTTTACATTACAAAGAAAGTGTTACTTGAGGAAAAAAAATCTTACATAAGAAAATAGACAAATAAAATATAACTTATAAATGGATGAATCATACTTAATTGTACCGAGACATTTTGTGATTAAAACTCAACACCTTTAAAGTTGTTAATTTGGGACAGTATCAGTACAATGGTGATTTACGGACCACGTTTGTTTCTGTTCTAATTTATTTATGCTTGGTAACATAATGTACGTATTAGTCATGCTAGTGGAAGTATCTACAAGTCCCGAAGCCTCCAATTAAGAAGAATTTCTTAGTTGAAGAGTTATAAACATGTCACCAAGTGTAAATGACGCCCCAGCGCTTAGAAAGAGAGACTGTCAGTTCTTCCTTAATTAGTTTAGGATTGTAGTTCAATGATCGTTCATTTTGATTTTAATCAGTTTAATTGTGACTCCAATTTATAGGTTTTACCTGGTTGTCCTGGAATTCTTACCTAAGTTTCTGTTAGACTAGCTGCGAGACTTGCAAAATCTACATTATCAAGTCCTTTTATTATTGCGTGCAGTGTTTATCATATGCTCCTCTTGAATCTAAATAGCACACTTAATTTGACTGCAAATTCAGATAGCGAAGGTGTAATATAAATATATAATGATATAACCATACTTTACCAGTTTGCCTTGGGCTGGTGACCCTGCCGATCGAAGCCAAAGCTCTCTGCTATTGCATGCTATCATTTAGTCGACCTTTTAAACATATGTTTTATGACAATATGAGCTTATCAATAAACCAATATATATCTCCAAACCTCTTATTAGAATAGACTGTCATGTGCCCGGCTAAGCTAAATTCTTGAAATTTTAAGCTATACATGTCTAGCCCTCGTACCAATCATCACGACCCTAGCCTATTCCTTCACAATTCCTAGTGTGGTCTCTTCCACATGCTCTCTCCACTAACTGATGAAAGCTTCAAGTAGCAGTCATTTGTTTTTTTCCAGTTCCTGGACCATAATCATATGATTACCACTTGAAACATACTTTGAAAGGCCATGAACCTCCCACTATGCAGACCAAATATGGTGAACTTCATTGATCGACCAAGCTAGAACCTCCTCTAGTACGTACCCTTTGATATAAACAAGCTGAGGTTGAGGTTAGGATTTAGAAGACGATCGAGATGGTGACTTTTTATAAGTGGGGCGCACGCGTGCTCAAATATTGCCCGCTCTACTGGGGAAGCAAAGCAGTAGTTACTTGTCTTGTTCAGGAATAGTATTCTACTGCAGAAATGCAAATCATTTTGTTTTGTTCGTCTTTGTAAAAGCATGAATACCAGGTAGTACTGCGCTCCATGTAGACTTGTACAGGCTCTATTACTTCTTATCTTTTCTCTCTTTCGATATGATTTATGGTCCCGGAACCAAAAGAACATGTATATATATGCAGCTTTTGTGTAATGAATAAAGTGAGGGTTTACAGGAAAAGGGGTGAGAGAGACGAATGACAATTGAGCAAGCTCATCGATGGTGGAAATGGAAACTCAGAGATACAAAATTGATACTCAGCTAGCTCAATCATGATATATCGGGGGCAGTTATTCAGTTAGTTGCAAAAGTTTGATGAAACTACTGCATGGACTCGTGGGTTTGGGGTTAGGATCTTTTATTCACCAGGGGAACTGCAATAATAGAGGTAGGCATGGTAACAGGTGAGCTAATTAAGAATTGATTTTCCTGCCATTTTAGGTTTTTAGCCATCCAGAAAGAAAGGCTTGGGATTTCTCGACTTTTGGAATAACCTTACCTCTATTATTATTGGGCATATATATATATGCAAGCCTTCAAGCAGCTGTGCTAGCTCTATTATTAGTGACGGCAACCTTCATATCTCATTCTCAGGAAGGAAAAATTATTAAGAATATCGATCAATCGGGTAAATACTTGATTAACATCCTCCCAAAATTCGATCATCGACAAATCACAGTAACAGAACATCAAAACATTCCATATATATGTTGATCAGTTCAATAATTTACCATCGTTCTCATCCACTTGCAGCTTAATTTGTTTCTTTCAATGACATAGATTCATGGACGATCTGAATTTCTTGTTTGGCACTTGGTTAAGATCCAATACAATAAAGACGGAACAAAACGAATCGAAGAAGAAAAAGAAAAGAAGCAAAGAGGTATGGCGTGTCTCCCCGACAAAGCACCCTTTGTCTCAGTCGACTACTGTGCAAATAATTCCTGCAAAAATAGACCGTCTATGGTTTTCACTTCCACTACTCCTCCATATAGAAATCAAGAGGGAAAGATTCGATTAGGGTTTTGGCTAATAAGTTGAGAAAAGGAAAGTGCCCTTTCTCTGTTGAACGCTCCTTTTGGTCTGGTGCCCTCATCTACACTCCACCTCCGTACTACTACTGCAATACGCTTTGTTTTTACACTTTGTTCATTGCAGATTGCAGCATTGGGGCTTGTGCATCGATGCTGAACCAGTTCTGTCATTTTGCAAACCATAATATATTAGCTGGGGTCGAGTACTAATAGTCCAATTGGAGGCAGCTGGGGGTCCAAAATATAAATGGTAGCGTATGAAAAATGAATAATAAAATTATATTATGCTTTTTAAAGATAAAAAAGGAAAATATAAGAATAACCATTTCAAATTTGATATAAGTTTGAAACAGTTGTTCATTTCCGTTAATTTATTGGTGATCTATCAATTATTGTTAACAAGAAATGACTACAATTAAGGTAAATTATATATGAAGCTTAATTAGACTGTTTAGAAATCAAGGGGGTTTATTAATGATTTTGAACAAAAAAATAATTACAATTAAGCTAAAACATGAAGTTTAATTAGACTGTTTAGGAATGTTTGGGGGGGGGGGGGGGGGGGGGGGGGGGTCTGTCTGGACCCTCTCAGACCTACACTAAACTCCGCTCCTGATTGGAGGTGCATAGCTGCAGTGTGTGTGTGTGTGTGTGGGTTAACAAGCGTTGAAGCCAACAAAATGAAAAAGAGTTTTCAAGCGATGAATTTGCTCCTCATGAATCTCCTCTAGCTATCATCCTCCCTACATCACATAATGATACTGCTTTCAAGTTTCAACCAACAAAAAAACCCTAACCTGATGCAAAACAAACAAACCCGCATCATGACCTCATCCGGATTCTAACGAAAACAGAACATAAAGCTAAAACACAAAACCACGAGTTCTTTGGTTTCCTTTTCTCGCTTCTGTGTAAACCCTAATCTCTTACAGTTTAAACCATGATCGAAAATAATTGATTACAAGATGTATAATTGCATGTATGAGACCCACGTACGTGTTTGTACTAATTATATTGCCGTCCGACCAATAAGTTGTCGACCAGTTCTATTTCTCTGTTATTGAATTGTCGGTCGACGTTCGTAAGTATCAGATCAGTTATAATATATATCCAGAGTTCCAGACTTCGTTTTCCTTTATACTGTTGTACGTTTACAATTTCTGTTTTCATTTCTTCCGTGATGTTAGCTCAATAGAGCAGTTACCAATGGCCCAGAAAGTTACTATGTTTTGATGTGAGATTTTTATAAACTAAGTAACTAGCTAGATAGAAGTCGTTCTTGATCGTCATAAGCAATTTGGCTGCTGTGACTTGATCAAATGTGTCGGCAGTAGTCTATTGGCTACAAGTTGTCATCAGGAGGCTTAATTAGCTAACTTGTAATAAGTAATGATAAGCAAAACTAATCGATTATTGAATCCATGGCATTATCTGTTCATACATTTCGGCTCCTGAAAGAAACCCTGAAGTTCACGTCGTTGGTTTGTTACCCATGTCACGATTTATAATATTGATGGATAACTACACTTTACTTACCCTTAGAAATTTTACCCCCTTTGCGTGACCTTTGTAACCAAGTATATGATATATATATATATATACACACACACTGATAATCCAAATTTTTCATAACCAAGCTATAGCTAGATACACTTCAGTCACCTTCATCGATCCTTATTTATGTTAACTATAACCTTATGCCAAGTCATCTTGAGCTTTAGTAGAAGTTTGTTTAATAATGAAAGGAATATATGTTTTTTAAACCCTGCAGATCTGACCTACATGGTTTGATACTGTATACACAGCCTTACTTTTGCAATTGTACTGTGAAAGTGGTTTATATAACTGAAAAATTGGTAATATTGTGAATGTGGTGAATTGTTTGCAATGGTAAACAAGCTAGTTATCATCAAAGTGGTAGCTTTAAGTTTATTCCATTTACTCTGCTACATCAGATTGGTACTCCATACGTTCATTTATATGATTCGGGTCTTCCTCAGCTCAAACTCTCCCCCAGGTTAATCGATCAGATCGAACACCAAACAAATGACCTGATATTTCCATATAAAATTTTCACAGAGCTGACTCCATAGTAGCTACCAATCCAATTATTTGAGCTTGATTAAGAAATTAGCTGCTGGTCGGTCCAATTATTGTCGCTAATGTAGCTGCCATGAGCCCATGACATATGAGAGATGACACTTCAAAAACCGAACAATTGTCTTTTTTAATCAAATTCGACATTGTTTTCGTGTTTGCACATAAACTGCCACTTCGTGTCATTGCATCTATACACTGGTACCATCCAACCAAACTTATAAACAAATCACACAACCAATAGCTACGACATATATGATATATGTGGTGAAGTCAACACTTAACTGCTTCAGAATACGTCAAGGGCAACCACCTCGTGTCTATTAAGTGAGTCTAATTGAAATTTAAATATCCATTATTTGGAGTTTTTACGAAGTAGCTAACCTTTTATATATCTCAGACGCAATCATGCAACTTAATCAATCGGTTTACTTGTAGCTAAGTCAACTTTATCGACTTTGGAAGGGTTTCTACGTATATAAACTTTATAAAACTTGGACTACTTATTTGTATTCTATGCATTGATAAGGTAACTATCTTGCGTTGATAAGGTAACTATCTTTCTGTCATTGTTGATCAAATGCTGATCTTTTTTTTTTTCGGATAGAATCAAATATGTTTATTTTTTGCTCATCTATAATAGTCTGTTGGGTGACAGAACACTCAATCTACTCCGAAGAAAACTGCTAAATACAATCAAATTGTGATCTTACACATATGTACGTTCTTTCAAGTTACTTTGTTGATAAGTTTGTGATTTATGAGTTTAGAATAAAAATCAAGTTACAAATAAAAAATCTACATGCATCTCATTACACATACAAAATAATGATACAAAATCTGAATATAATCGGACGCGACACCGCGCGGCCTCATGTACTACGACCTATGTGAAACACATAATGATAACATACGAACTAATAGCTCACACGTACACAAACTCCACTAGCTCCTGTTGATGGAGACATCCCCAAAATTCATAAACCATTTGGTGGGCAACAATCAAAGCATGTCTTAGCTTTTCTCTTAAATCATTCATGATCGAACTTTACTTATAAAAACACATATGGTTATCATTAAAGCATGCATATATGATAATTACCATATGGAACTCACTGTTTCTTGTCCTGATCGCGAAACCTTTGTCTGCAGCAACACTGCACTACTCTCAAAGACTCTGACCTAGCTAGACACTGTAGTTCATCTTTATTTTTCTCAAGTTTAATTGTTCATTATTTTTTAATGTTTAAATAATAGGCGCAACAGTGCGGCCCACGTCACAAAACCCGCCAAAAGGCGCGAGTTACCTACGCGCTTACCTTCGAACCCCTTCAATTCTCTAATTAATTAACACATAATTAATAGAGTACCAGATCACGGGCCCTCCTCCGGCCCATTTAAAACAACAGTTCGGTGGGCCCTCAGTCCCACTTCCTGATCCACCAAAGCATATTATACAATCTGACTTTGGAAAAGTTTCAAATCCGCCCCCAAAGAAAAAAAAAAACGTGACCGGTTCTCCGGTGGCGGCAATAACTTGCTTGCTATATAAACACTGATCCCGACCCCTCCCTTCTCTGGCAACCAGTGAAGAAGACGTTGTGTCGTTTCGAGGAGCTTGGGAGCTTTTGGTGTGCGGTAAAAGCCAATTTGCCTCTTTACAAACTTCACCTTATACAGAGTGATAGCGTCATGGAAGGTAACGAGTACGAAATTGTAGAGGTAAAAGACAACAGCTTTGTCATTTCTTGGAGCATTTCTTGATCATGGGTTTTATGCCCTCGAAAAGACGGATGATTAGACAATATTAGGTCCTCTGCGGCAGCCGAGGCTGACTTGGGTTGTTGGGTCAAGTTGATGACACTTTTTTCGTTTTGTTTGCCTTTTATTTTGCAGAGATTATGAACACTGCAAGTTTGGTGGTGAATTCGGGGTTTGTTTAGGTGGTTTTTCATTAAGTTTATTTTAGTGAGTGAGTGAGAGAGAGGAGAGAGCAGAGAGTTTAGTGATGGAATTGTTTTCAACTGGTCCTCCGATCAAGAGAAGAGCGGGGCTACGGATTAAGCAGGCGGGTCGAGCTTCGTACAGGGGCAGTTAGGGAGTGTTTTCTTTGTGTTTTTTGTGGGTTTTGAACTTGTGTTTGTTAGTTTAATTTGAGCGTGTTTGAGATTCAGTGAGAGAGAAAGAGAGAGTTAAAGAAAGAGAGATGGGGACTAGTGCTCTGAGGCAGTTATTGAAGAGCCTCTGCGGCAATTCGCTCTGGAATTATGGGGTCTTTTGGAAGCTGAAGCATCAGACCGATTTGTGAGTTGTCTTTCTCAGCCATTCTCTCTGGTTAATAATTTTGCAATTTTGTACTAATTGCATTGTGATTGGCATAATCTGGATTCAGAAATTAAGTTTTTTATGAAAATGCTTTAACAGTTTTCAGCTTCGAAGTTTTCTCTATGATGATGATGATCAAGATGTTTGTTTTACCTGTTACATTATTTTTTTTAAATCGCATCGCCATTAGATTCCTGACTGCGAAACATGGTCCAAGATTGTGTTTTTCATCTTCTAGAATCATAAACGAAACATAAAATCTACAATTCATGAAAAGCAGCTTTATCCTAGGCTTGAGTCTTAACAACAAAATGGTTTAATTAGTCCGAGCATATTGTGTATGCCATGTGTGTTGAAGCTACTGGTGATCCCCAGAATGATACCTTTTAGCTTTGTTGTTATCTGAAGGATTTTGAGATGGGAGGATGGGTACTGTCACCAACCGAAGCCAAGAGGTACTATGGATCATGCAACAGATAATATCTTCTTCGGCAAGGCGAATGAAATATCTTTTAAGAAGTGTGGAACAAGCATACATGAAGGTGGATCTGCGGGATATTCAATTGGACTTGCGGTGGCTGATATGTCACATCTTCAGTACACATTCGGAAAGGGGTACGAATTTATTTTGACCCTTATCTTTGTAATTTCTTCTCAAAGACTTCTATAAACATGCTTAAAATATGTATGAAAATATGAAGAAGTGGCAATATTTTCCAAAAAAGTTTGTGTTTGGTAAGTTCTTCTTGGAGCCTCAAGAATTTTGATCTTAGAGAAGTTTACTTCATGTCACTTTCATCATTTACCTCCATCAGTCCGTAATTCTTTGGTTGTGGGAGATCACCTTTACTAGTGTGGTTGTCCACAAACTCTCTCTCCTGAGTCTTGGCAAACACATTGATGTATACAGTGCACTTATAAAATTTGACCCATTGTAATTGACCCTACCTTGCATAAATTTCATTTCTTAGATACCAGCAAGCTATACAATGCCTTAAAATTCAGGTTCTCATATTTTTGAAAATTTGCATTTGGTTCACTGTAGATTTGAATGATTTCTCAGGGTTGTCGGTGGGGTTGCAAGTACAGGAAACCATAGCTGGGTGCTTCTCGATGGTTTGCTCACCAGCGAATCTGACTCTAACGTAGTTTCAGATGTGAGTTTAAGTAGAATAAATTTGTAATAATTCTGCATGTACTGAATGTTTATTTGAAAGATGGCTACTTTTACTTGCAGTGTCCAGATGAATGGTTGCTTCAGTTTGCATTGGGTGTCAAGGTATCTTGTTTGGCACATTAGAAATGATAATAATTACTTCAAAGTAATTGAAAATCTGCTGACCTATTTTTTTTTTTTTTTTTTATGCAGACAATTCTGCTTGTACCTGTACTTCCACATGGAGTTTTGCAATTTGGCTCTATGGAAACGGTGCCTGCTCATTCTAAACTTACTCTAAATTTCTTGCATTGGTTCTGAGTGTCACATCCTTTTCTTGATAATCAATAAGCTACTCATGCTGGATGTACCTGGGATGTTGCTCTTCCCTCTTTGGGAAAGTAATTACTTTGTGTTGCTTGTCTGTCTGATTTTATATCGCAGTGTATACGTGTCTCTTTGAGAGCACCAACATCAGTCTGATTGTAAATAATCTTATATGTTCCTTTCTTATCCGATCAATATTTCAGGTTGCTGAAGATCTGGCAGTAGTTGCTTTCATGAAAGATAGATTCAATGCTATTCACAATGTCATGGGAAAAGCTGTATCTTCTAACATAGTTAGGAGCATTCAAGCTCCATATTCTCGGTCACAATCATCTGGTTTAATGGAGAACACATATGAGTCATCAACTGTTGGCATTAACCCACTGAAAGTTGAAAGGTCAGAAGATTTTGGTGACCTCAGACAGAATAACACAATACCGACTTTGGAGCAGTTCGTGCAACTGTCAACCATTGAAAGTCCACTTTTTGGAATAGATCCATCCGTTCTTAATAATGCAGGTGAATTTGAGGTTGGTGGTATGGCAGTATGTTCCACTGGAGAACCAAAAACAGCCAATCAGTCTTCAGACACTAGTCTGCTGGATATGCTGGAAAATCAGATATTTGGGTTGTCTTGTCAGGAGGAAGAACATGTTGCCTTATCTCAGAATGGCAGTTATAGTTTTGGAGTTTTTGGAGAATCCTTTGATGGTTTCAATTCTTACATCGCTGGAAGTGAAGCAGAACAACTGTTCAAATTCAATAATGATACAGATCACAACAATATTAATAATTTCTTTGAATTTCCCGAAACTAGCGAGCTACACAAAGCACTTGGAACGTCTTTCCAGATACAAACCGATGAACAGTTATGGGATTTATCCATCACCATTGATGATACATGTAGCAGCTCTGGTGTGCAGAAAAATCTTGTCAGCAGCACTAACCCACCATGGTTTTCCAACGGATGTGATGCTGAGAACCTGTTGGAAGCTTCATTAGCCAAAGATGACACATCATCTAGCATATCTGATGGTATTAAATCATGTACAACCTCATCAAGACAATATTCCTCTTATAAACAATTGAAAGCAGAAGAGGGTGCCTTGATGGAATGTGAACCAGTGATATGGAGCCATACATCTGCTTTGCCTGCCAGGTGCAACACCTCATCTTCTTTCACAGGCATGATGAACACTGTGGTTGACAATCAGCAGGAAGAGAAACGATACAATCCTACTCAGCCTAAAAAGGAACAAAAGTTGTCCGGCACCAATCCAAGAAGGGCCAAACCTGGCAATAGTCCGAAGCTAAGACCAAGAGATAGACAACTGATTCAGGATCGTGTCAAGGAACTTCGAGAACTTGTGCCAAATGGTGCCAAGGTTTGTACTGTTTTACATTTAGTAATTATTGTTCGGCACTTTTGCAGTACATGGTTGCATATCTTTTTCTAACTAGGTATTCTTCATCTGTGGTAAGTACAGTGCAGCATTGACGGCCTATTGGACCAAACAATAAAACACATGATGTACTTAAGAAGCATGACTGACCAGGCTGAGAAATTGAAGTCCTATGCACATAAAGATCAAGAGGTATGCAAAGTTCATTCGTAGGTGTCTTTTTTTTCTTCTTTTTTTTTTTTCAAAAGCAAGGATACCTTGCCATATGAATTTTGGGAATCTGATATTTCAGAAACTGTTTTCAACTACTTTATAGTTTTAGCAACCATGACTATAACAGTACAAATTGTTAACAAAATGCCTGTACAAGAGAAACAGTTCATGTTCATAGTTTTTCTTCTCTCGAGCCTTTACCAAGATTGTAAAATCATACAAGAAACTAAACCTGAGTTTCACTGAACAGTCATCACATACACCACTGTAGTCCCCAGAACTTGAAATCTGCATTGAGAGCATGAAACTATTATGGTATATGTTTAACAGCATTGCAAAGTGATACAGCTTCTGTGAGGACTTGCATTGTTTTTGCAAATTTTCTTCAAAGAGCTTGCAGTATATCCTTTACTTTTACCAAATTATCTGTTGCATTTCAAGTTTCTGACTTGGTCTGAGATGATGCTGCAGAGGCCTCATTGCAATAACACAAATAAGACCCTAAGCGGTTCCTCAAATGGGACAAGCAGGGCTTTTGAACTTGGGAGTGAACTCCAGACTAGTCCCATTGTAGTAGAAGATCTTGAACACCCCGGCCATATGCTCATAGAGGTCTGTACATTACAATTCAGTCTTTGTAAAACATCGAACCAAAACCTCTGTAGATTAAATCTCACCCGACTGTGATTCCGACTGAACATTGCAGATGCTATGTGATGAACACGGGCTCTTCCTAGAAATCGCCCAAGCTTTAAGACGGTTGGAGTTGACAGTGTTGAAAGGTGTGATGGAAACCCGCTCAAACAACTTGTGGGCACATTTTGTTGTTGAGGTATATTTTTGTGACGCTGCCTTATGTGAAATATATTTGAAGCTTATTTCTCCTTTTTGAAAATATTCCCACAATATGTTCAGGTTCCCAGAGGTTTCCATAGAATGGATGTGTTTTGGCCTCTTCTACATCTACTGCAACGCAGAAAAAGTTCCCTATCAAGCAAGATCTGAAACTCTATGGAAGACCGGATAATAAAGATAAGACCATGGAAATATCTACTACAATGAATATGAATCACTACAAGTACTTATAAGTTTGTGTACAAACTGAGAGATTTATTTGTTATTTGTTATAAGCTTCTAAAAACTACCAACAATAATGGAATACAAAGCTCTTAAGCACGTACTGAAAACAAAATGTTACACTCTGCGCAAACAAGACCAAGTGTGCATCTAAGAACGCAGCCTACATCTCTAGCAGTTCAATCCTAACTGTCATCCTCTTGCCTCTTCTGTAAATGAACATCACTTAATTGGGTATTTCCGCCAGCAATAGCGTGTGCCACCAGCCACATGCGATATGCTTAGGTAGGCAGCCATCAACAGAAACTCGACAAGGAATATTCCTATCCACAGAATCGCCCAGACCAAGCTTGCATTCAAACAGAAATAGAGAGGCTTTCAGCAAGAACATATGCCGATAAGATTGAGACTTAATACTTGATAACAGAACTTAGGAACCATACCTGCCCATACTTGTTCCATCCCCAGCTAAATAAATCACCATCTTCTGCAAACAAATAAATGAAGAAGTATTCACACCAGACTGAGTTCTTGGAACTATTTCGAAACCAAATGAGCTAAAGAGCAATTATTTTGGTCTCTTTCGCCTTACCCGTTACTATAGTACTATGGCGTGCTCCACAGGAAACTGCTGTGGCATGCTTGTTTTCCAGACTTGAAGAGTTCAGAAGCCTAGGTAGAGTCTAAACTAGCATACGAGTTAGTCAGTTCACACAAAATTCCTCTGTTATCTTTAAAGGATAATACAAATAAGAAAACATTGCATATGCACCGAAGCCAAGAGCAAAAAGCATCCTAGTCGGAACACTATACCGATACCTCCGTTCTAGATTAATAAGTGAAAAACTGTGGATCCTATTCTTACCTCAGCTTCCTCAACACCTGTTCCCAATTGTCCAAACTGATTCCCCCCAAAAGCATATACACAGCCATCAACAGATATACAGAGAGTATGCCATAGTCCAGCAGCTACACTTTTCACTCCGGTATCCATTAACGACTCCACACGAATAACTTTTAGCTGATCTTTTGTATTCCCTTGCCCACACTGTACAAAAGAAAAAACTTTAAACAATAATTATAATATGTATGCCATTCAGATATAAACTATAGGGATCAGCTTGATTAAATTAAGGAAGCAAAGAAAGAAATAAGTAAAATACTAGTCCAATTGAACAGCTAATCAGTAGCATTCCCAACTCTATTAAAACTTAATGAGTGTGCTATAGAACACATTCACTCAATGAAAGACATATTGATCAGCTAGCAAGCTTACCTGTCCATACAGGCCCCAGCCAAACGTAAGTAGTGCGCCAGCATCTGCAAATTGTAAGATCATCAATGATGGAGAAATAAAATGGAGACAATTGCATAAAACTTGATTGTCAACAAATTAAAAGAACGAATAGAACAACCAAGATTGATCCCGCGGCTGCATTTTTAGCCAAATTTAGTAAGTAGAGAAGCATAAATCATTTTTGAGTTTTGAAACAGATGACCTTCGTCCCAAATCCATGAATTATTTCTTGTTCTTATTGTAAAAAAATTAAAAACTTGAGCAATACTAGTATAACACCATCCATGAAATGCAGACCTGTTATTACTGCACTATGTCGACCTCCACAAGCAATTTCCTTCACATAACTGCCAGGAAATTTTGAACTTTGAGATACTGCAGAAAACCTGTCCTTCCCAGAAGCAGATTGATCGATGCAGGGTATGAGATGAGGAGAAGAGACCATCTTCATCCGAGAACCCAAACCTAGCTGTCCTTCGCCTCCATAGCCCCAACCCCAAACCTGTCCCATATCTGAAACTTCGGTTAAAATTACGATCCATCAGGTGTCTTGCTTTACATCAAAAATCTTCCAAAGCGTCGAACTTCCTACAACCTACAAAACTATATCGTGTAACCACACAGAAATAGCAACTAACCCAAAAATTGGAAGCATAAGGCGCATTGCCTCTGATCTCGTGGAATTACCTGATAATGCTAAAGTGTGCCGTCCACCAGCAGCAACAGTAGTGATCCTCACTCCAAGACCCATTGTAACAAGACAAGGCAATGCCATGAAGAGTTCATCACCGGCTGTTGAGCTTTCCGGTTCTAATTTAACTGATGAAGTTTTCCTTCGCTTTGCAACTTCCCCTCCGGCCCTTTTGCTGTCAATATGAGATTCCGTCTCACAGCTAAAATTATAATCTCGGGACAATGATCTTCCTGCCCAACATAATGAAGTCTTAAAATCACATTGATTCAGTAAAAAAACAAAATGGAATATACTCCCCCACTGCTTCTCTAAGAAAATCTCTGTTTCAAAAATACCTTGTTCAGCTGGTAATGAACTTGGTTTCCCAGTAGTTGTAGCATCCTTCTCAATACTTCCCATCAAAGCCATATCATGGAATACCTTTCCCGAGGGAACACACTCTTTCCACCCCCATGTATATACCTCACCACTCTCTGTATGTTAACAAAAAATACAGACCTTATTCAGATTCTACTCCTATCCGATGGGAAACCATAAATTGCTAATAATGCAACAGATACAAAGAAGTCACATCAATCAATTCAACAACTCAAATCCTCTCATTTCTAACACTAAAATTCTGCTGACAAATATCCAATATAAAACATGATCCAACAATCCATAAAGCAGGGGAACATCACAACAAAATTGTACCTGTAACAGAAACACAATGGGCCCAACCAGCCGCGGCCTTGACCACCGGGACTTCAGTTGGGAGAGGAAAAATCCCCGGAGTCTCCTTCACAAATGCACAACAACCACCAATCGCCACACCATATATAAAAGAATCCAAAATCAATCTCAAAAGTCTAAATTCATAACTTATTCGTGCAAATGACAAGATCACAGAAGTACCCCATTCTTCCCCGCAACCAGGTAGCTCTGTCCTCCTTCGTCCGCCGAGCCCCAGGTCATCAGTTTCCCACTCTCTAATCAATTAACACAAACATTTTTCAGCAAAAAAATGGAATAGTTTTGAAATGAAAGACTACAAACCAAGCCACAGTCAGCCAAGATCTGGAGAATCAAACCTGAAATGGCCATAGCGAAACCACAACCGCCACCGCAGACGTCCTTCCAGGAATCTCCACCGTCCATCGGATCCGGAAACTGTACCGGCTCCAGAGACAGCATCGGAGACTTTTCCGGTGAAACTCCGGGTAAATATCCCGACATATAAACCAAAGCTTCTCTACGGTTCTCCATCTTCATGCCTTCGTTACCGTTCATCGGAGTTTTCGCTCAGTTTGAATTTCCGTTTACTAAAAAGCAACGTTCCTTCAGTTCTGGAGTTTCAGTAAGTCACATTGTCCGGAGGCGAATCATTTTACAGGATACAAGGAGTGCCACTAGGATGACACGTGGAAGATTCTGGGCCGCGAGTTTGGAGTACTAATTGACCCAATTTTTTAAGCACGGTTGGAAGCGTAGGAACTTTCTGGATGAGAGAAGGACCATTTGCCGACTTATAAAGCACGTGAGGCGAGCTCTAGTGGAGTGCCGCGTGGCTATAATTTAGTCATTTTTGTCTGAGGGTTGCAAGAAGCTTCACCAGGGCAGGACGCGTGGCAGGCGGGTGGTCGTTAAGATTGTTAACATCGACGGTCGGAAGGGTGCCAGGTGTAAATCAGCTCTTCTTAATTTTTCACCTGCTAATCTTGCCGACTCCGATGACCATTCACAAAGAAGAAGAACAATTAATCGTTAATCTTCATCTTCATCTTATTAAATTACATGCCCAAGGTTAATTCACTTTTTTTTTTCTTGATTCACTTAGCAGTGATTTTACAGGCACTAGGGTTGCATTGGTGAACTTAGAAATATGAATTAGTGACCGGGCTGTATTGAATTTTGAGGTTTTAAGTTCAGCTTTTTAATGAGTTAATTGTTATGTAATTTTGTTTTGAAGAAAAAAAAAAGGAAATTATCTTGAAAGAAAATGGATCAACACAGTATAGTGAATTAGATAGTCGTTGTAAATTTTTTATAATGTTGTAAATATTATAATATATGTGGATGTCCTTGTAAATACTTATTAGTTATGTCATTAAGATGTAAATCATACTTCTATATATAATGAAGTCTAATGAGAATGAAAGTGACATTTCTTCCTCCTTTTTCATTATGTTCTATTTTTTCTCTTTATCTCATTCTTAGTTTATAACACGTTATCAGCACGATATCGCTCATTTCGTTACATAAACTCCATAATAATCTATGAGATATTAGTGCAACTTTTGTTGCTTATTATTCATACTCACGATCTATGAGTTCACTTCTATTTTGATTATATCTTGTCTACATATATACTTTATTTATATTGCTCAATTTTATGTTTACAATTGCTTATATTAGTGAGCCAGAAGTTTCACTAATAATACTCGAATCAGAAATTTTTCGAGATTATGAACCTGAAGTTCAAATATTACATTAGACTTGCAATTCTAATTGTTTGCATAAACTTGAAGTTTTGTGCATGTACATGTGATCAATTTGTTCACAAGATTTAAACATGAAGTTTCGATATTAATATTTCTTTCTTATGAACATGAAATTCTAAACAACATAATTGGATCCATGATGATCGATGTGGTCTATGATGCAAGATTATTGCTTAAAACCATGAACCTTGATCTACGAGATTATAGGTGGTTTGTATATTATTGATTTAGATAAATAATCTATAGATCTTATTCCCATTTGTTTGGATGAGTTTTGCAATATCATGGTGTAATTCCATGAATTTCTGTGGATAATTTTATGAAACTTTTGAACACATGTTCAATATGCGATATTGAGAATCATTGTTCTACCAAGAGTCATGAATAGATGCATATGCGTCTTCTGATATATAACCTGATATAGCTATAAATGTAGCTATAGTAACCACATTATGTAAAATTTGGATTCTCAAGTATCTATCATCCATTGTTTCATATGATATATATTATGTTATGTTATTACATATAATTGCTACATATATATATATATATATATATATATATATATATATATTGGTATAATGTTGACCAACCGTTAATTTGTTTAGAATTTTATTATAAATACAATTAAATATATTTAATATGTTTAATATGGGAGACACATTTCCATATGATTAATATGTTTATTATTGCAATTAGTACATATATATTGAATTAATGATGCAACCGTTTCAAATTCTTTGACAGTTAACATGACTAATTTTTGAATACGAAATTTTTGAATTTACAGTTAACATGACTAATTTTTGAATACGAGGATCTGGTAGTTACAGTTAACATGACTAGTTTTGGGTTTTTATGGCCATTGATAACCTCTATTTCTTGTTTTATCATAATCAGTACATGTTTAGTAATTGATTTTTTACAGCCTATTTGTTGTGGTACTGGTCTTTCATGAAACTTATTGTTTCCATAATATCAGATTTATTGAAGGGACTAAGGTCGTATTTGTCCATTTCATTATATGAATTTAATTTATTCATTTCACGATATATTTTCATTTTATGAATTACAGTACGTGAACTCAATAATTGAGACCCGAAGTTTTTTTATCCAACTATAGAGGGTCCGAAGTTTCTCACGAGTAATATGAGTGTGTCATGGTAACACCATGGACATAAATGATGGACATAAGATGTGTTTCCCCGTGACCATGTTTCTCGATTCTTTGTAGGCTGAGACTTCCTCGCCTTATACTTGAGTGGAAAAATTAGAGGTTCATATAGAAAATGGCACATATATTGTTGTATTTCCTCTACCGGGCATTTTTTGTGATGTTGTCCAAAGTATCTGACTATTGGCAAGATGTTTTTTCAGAAATCTGACTACCGACAATTTTTTCTCAATTACTCATCTTGTTGAAAGATAGTCCTTATGTATAGAATCAGAAGAAACACTTAGCTATTTAAGTTTTGCATATACTCATTGCAAATACACTCATTGAGCAGGTCATGAGAAAAAATATGACTAATTCGGCCCACATATATTGAAGAAGTAATATTATGATATCAGATTATGGAATTTAAGTATGTTTTATTTTTCTTAACCTTATCCGTTTTTGTAACTAAAATTGATCGAAACCTGGAGTTTCTTGACCAAACTATATGAGGGCTTGAAGTTTTTTGAAAGTGATATTGTCAAATTATTGAAATGAAGTTTCTCAAAACTTATGTAATCAACAAAGACCAGAAGCTCCTTAGAGCTATACAATATGGTTTTCTTGTGATCCCTCATTATATGAGAGTATGAAGCTCTAATTTATTTTGATACGATGTTATTGTGAAATTAGAGGAGAGAAACAAGATTATCATATTCGTGAAGGAAACTAAACCAGAAGTTCTTGTTCTTGTTCACCAATGAAACTATAAGTTTCCATTCTCACATTTTACTTATCCTTGTTCCTTACCATTTTAGAGTTTGTTAATTATTTTCTTCTTCTAAATTTTATTGTTACTCATACGGGCCAACAACTTTATAACACGAACATATGCATTTCAAATGTCATGTTTTTGAACCAGAAGTTCAAATTATTGAATTATAGAACATAAGTTCTAATGGTAAAAACTCAAGCCTGAAGCTGAGTACGTAAATTAAATTAGTAAATTTGAAGTTTCAGTTTAGTTATCTGGAACCTAAAGTTTCCAACACCAAATTTATTTGAACTAAAAGTTCAACATATGAAATCTGAGAACTTGAAGTTCTAACATCATAAATTTGAACTTCAAGATTCGATTACACATATGATTGATGGCTTCGAAAGAGTACATAATATCCCTTTTTACAAGAAGTGACTTCAATATGGTTCTAGAATATATATTGAGATTCCACATCGCCCAAAGGAAGGGAGAAGATGTGTGGCAAACATACATGCCCATAGTGAGACTAATTTTGGGTTGAGAACTCAAGCACAGAATTATAGAGCTAGCGAGATCCAAAGCGGACAATATCTCGCAATGTAGCGTATTACGTGTGTTAAATTCTACAATATAGTGAGACACATAATGTCATGAACCAGAAGTTCATTAAACAAAATTAATTATTTTGGCATGACTAGTTACATCATATTTTACCTACAGTGTAGTTTGAAATCAGTAACAACTTTTGATGTCTGCTAGCTAACGCTACTCATAGGAAATTGTTTATTTGTTGGATATATATTTTTTCTTTTTTGGTTTGTCACTTTAATGAGACACTTCTCTTGTTATGAAAGGGAGAAAGATTGTTCTTGAAGAACAACATGGATTGTTGTGGAATATTTACATATTGTCTCATTTTGAGCTTGAGAAATATCACAGCTAGTAACTTAATAAAAACTATTAATGACAAAGTTATATGCTGGTAGAAAAAAATTTACTTGGGTAAAATTCCTGAGATCAACCATATTAACAAAAATAACCCTGTCCCCGTTTGATTTGTGGGAAGAATGAGTATCTAAGTAACAAAGTTCTCCTGACGAGAATGTCATTAAAAATGTCTGAGTTCCTAATATAGCGGCTACTGTATTACACATATAAATGTTAAAGTACACCATCCGAGGATGATATATTAGCGATACAACAATTCATCAATATGGTTGATACTCATGAATTTAATATTTTTGACCTTAAAGTTGGTTTGGGTTCGCTACCAGCCAATGAACATCTTCACTTTAAAGGAAGTGATAGTTATTTAAACGCATTTTTATGCATGGTCAGAATAAGACAGTCTTCTCGATGTTAGGAGGAGAGAAAAAACTACAGTCATTTGAATAACGACGTGAATTTGGAGTGTAATGTATCCACCAGGTCTAAAGTTTTAAAATCCTGAAAATGGAAGATTATACATGTCCTATAATGTTTTATGGTATTATGAATATAGATCCACATTCACTAAATATAATTCATCTATGAGAGATGTTTGTCGTAGAAGTGACAATATTTGCCCTAAAAGTGGCATGAGTACCCAATATTAATAAGCTCATAGTAACTAATGCATACATATAAGAATGTGTGAAATCTATGAATGATGATCATCTATGAAAATTTATATATGGTAGCTATCAAATACTGTTAAGGACTGTATAATGCAATACTACATCTCATTATGAATGTCGACAAAAGCATATTATTAGCCAAATTAGATAGAGGTAATTCAAATTAAACCGAATATCTAAAACGTGATGAGATACTTAGACCTTTAACGCTACATGATACAAAAAGAGTATTAATCACAGTGAACATAAATTACTATGGCACAATGTCTTATACGTGATAATTTTCTGTAAGTACAGTGTTACATATATTTATTGATGAGAGACTTACGGTAATTGTTATCGTATATTATGAGGATATTAAAAGACTTTGTTAAAAGCAAAATCCCAAAAGTAAAGCGTCATTATAAGCGTATCGTTTATCAAATCCTTAAAGGATCCAACTACATGATTGATTCGAACGCAAATCGATCCATGAATACTTAAGAGAGTCTGAATGTGAGATTCCTCATCATCTAAGGGAAATGACGTAATGTGCCTTATACATGCAAACACAACTCTCATTAGTGAGATGTATTTTGGGTTTGAACCCCAGAAGAAAGCCATGAGGGGGAGGCCCAAAGGCGAGCATATCTCATTATGCTGGGCTGTTAAACTAAAGTTAACTCATACAATCGATAGTCTAAAACTAGCTCATATATACTTATTTTTTTTATAGTTAACGTGATCAAAATTGTCTCAATGAGTATCATGATTGGACTACAAAACAGAATTCGGATTATGTTGCTACATATTCTAACTTTCGTGAAGTTATGAATTACTCAAAGCTCTTGAAGAGCATATACGAGATGTATTAATAAACGAAGATATTGATATGAGTGGCTAGATATGCCATGCTAATCTTCTAATAGTTTTGAATCATACATAGTAATGTGTTAATTAGCTTCTACTACTGCTTAGTTATTACATAATGTATGAATTTGAACATGTGAGATTGTTTCTAACATTACTACATGATGTAAGATCTATTAAATTATATAGCTCTGCTGGTATTGCTTTCACTTTGCAGTTATGAAAATCTTGTGATGAGCCCCTTTATGCAAAACGAACAAGATTTCACTTCAGTGATAGACAAATCAAACCGCTATTTACTGTACATGAAACTTGTAACAATCAGGGGGAAAATCTAATTAGGAGGAGCATCTAGAAGTATGTTACCTAGGACATATGCGCGTTGCACTTTTTTTGTCCTTCAACCAGGGTCATTTTTTCCCACAGGGTTTTTATTACCTGTCAAGGTTTTTAACGAGACAATACTAAGCGCGTCTAACATCATATATTATTAATGGACATCTAAGGGGGAGTGTTGGAAATATTATAATATATGTGGATGTCCTTGTAAATACTCATTAGCTATGTCCTTAAGATGTAAATCATACTTCTATATAAATGAGTCTAATAAGAATGAAAGTGACACTTCTTCCTTCTTCATTCTGTTCTCTCTTTTCTCTTTTTCTCATTCTTAGTTTATAACATATAATATATAAGTTGATTTAGATGGTGATTTATTGACGAGTTATGTACTGATTTTACATATGTAATTTTTCTTGTTTTTATTTATAAAAAAAAAAGTACTGATTTTACATTAGATGATTAATGTATTTAATTAAGCGACAGGTAAATTCAGCTTAAAGCTGACATCCAAAATGTGGTGTAAACTGTAAAAAATAAAATCATTCTTGAACGTAAAATCCTCCAAATTACACATCTTTCGACTTTTGCCAACAGTGTGTTTTTACTGTTAGGTAAAAGTTTTATCAAACATAAATGTGAACAAATAATATTAGGGACTAGTTATCCACAGAAGAACAAATTAAAGAATGTTGGCAAGTGCAGATCATGTATATCTTCTTGTAATTAAGGATCATCACTTTGCTAGAAACCGCTCACTGAAAATCCTCCATCAACATTAACAACTTGTCCATTGATGTAAGAAGCAGCAGGAAGGCAGAGGAATGAGACCAAGGAAGAAATTTCATTAGGTTCAGCAACGCGGCGAATTGGAGTTCGACCTATTAATTTTCTGAAATCCTCAGAATGATCATCCTGACGCAAATTAACGAAGTTTAAGATGTTAGATTGATATATACAGCTTTCAAAATACGAATGGTAAGGTCAATAAAATCTATGAAACTGTAGTTTGATTTGGAGGAAATATTTACATTTCCAACTTTAACACCGGTGTTGACAGCCCATGGCGCTACAGTGTTTGTTCGAATTTTGTCTCTTGCCCACTCACACGCCAAGTTCTTTGAAATCTGGATAACAGCACCTACAAAATAGCAATGGAAAACGATTAGTTAATTAAGCTCATGCAATTAAGTTAACAACAGATAATATATTTTGTTTAATTAACTAATTAAGAAATTAATGCATGAATGACTCACTCTTTGTTGCTGCATAAGCAGATAGTCTAGGTAGAGCAATGGAACCAGCTATGGAGGCGATAAATACAACACTGGCATTTTCTGAGGCCTTCAAGAGAGGGTATGAAAGTTGACACAGATGGTAAGAAGATTCAACATTGCTACCCATCATACTTGATAGATCTTCCAA
Source organism: Fragaria x ananassa (assembly GCA_034370585.1). Taxonomy (NCBI): domain Eukaryota; kingdom Viridiplantae; phylum Streptophyta; class Magnoliopsida; order Rosales; family Rosaceae; genus Fragaria; species Fragaria x ananassa. The sequence goes on from CP139753.1 coordinate 7,146,978, forward strand.
AGTGTAGTCTTCTGTTCTTCTCAGGGTACCTGAAGCAGCATTATTTACCTACAAATATACATGATTAAATGAAATGTTATTTTCACTTTCCGTCTCATTTTGGAAGTGTTATAAAGTTAGAAAGGAACATATAACAAGATCGATGTACTTACAAGGATGTTAAGCTTGCCATCAAAGACAGACGAGACAGTTTTGATGAGCTCCTCCCTTTGAGATTTGGACGTGAGGTCACAAACTGAGCCACTAACTTTAAATCCCTTGCTCTTCCATTCTTGAACCCTCTCGTCGATCTGTTCTTGGTTGCGAGAACAGGTATGCACGTACAGTTGCCCCAAGACCAGCTAGCTCTTCCACAATGGCATATCTAAAATCATACGAACAAGTTCATATGTAAGTCCAGGAACCAAATCATACGGAGGATTCTGATGAACAAGCTTGTGAAACTTGAATTATAACCTACGAAAATGATCGACGGCGATCGAGAAGAGAGAACTCACCCGATGCCTTTAGTTCCTCCGGTAACAAGGGCAGTCATACCCTTTAGAGACCATCTTTGGCTGTCGAACCCTGCCATTGAATTGTTTGAACGTTCAAGTGGTTTTGGTTAACAGGTAGGGAAAGAAATTAAGCTGTATGAGTATGAGTAATAATAATGCAGAACTTATAAACTCAAAGGTGTGGATGTTGAGAGATGAGCTATGAAAGCTGTGTTTATACAGGGTTTCTGGGAGACACCGATATTGACGTTGACATAGAACAGATGAAATATTAAAATCATCTAACAAGAACAAGAAATGATCAAACAGCGTTTTTGCCATCCTGGGCTGAGTCAACTATAGTGATTTTCAAATGTCAATTCAATAATATTGAATTAGGGAGTAATATATAGAACCATGCATGCACTATATATGTCAAATATTTATATATACATAGACGACGGTTGAACTTGTTCATATATTTGATACGATATAGGAGGAGGAACATAAATTGGACTCTCTCTTTACGTGACAATGTATTTAATTACTATACGGCAAAAATGTCATCGTGCTTAATTGATCCAGTTGATGTTATTCTAATCCATGATCATTTGACCTACATATTTGATAGTTTAAAAACATACACCAAAAAATATTTCAAGGGCGTGGTGCTGCACGGTGACCTCTTTGGAGCTTATTGTTCTACAGTGCTAGTATCCGTTGCTTCAATTTCTTTAGCTTAATTTGAGATCCCGTTTGCAACTAGTTTGGTTATCTACTTAATTATCTTTCTACGTACTGCCATTGATCATGTACCTCTACTTTCAAATGAAGCAAGAATTCTATTCTATTTCTGTCTTGATCTATCTTTGTAACTTCAATTTTTTCTTAACCATCTTCTCAGTAACTCAAATCAGGACTTTCATTTGCTTATGCATATGGTTGAATAATAATGTACAACCATGCCTGTTGTTAGTGCGGTTGGGTTACCTCCACAAAGTCAGCTCTACCCTGTTGTGATCTATACCCATACCTTACATTATACGACCTTGAATTGTCAGCTGCAACTGCAAACGTAATAGCTATAAGAGAATCTAAGTAAAATTCACAAGAACATTTTAAACATAGTCAAAAAGATAGAACCTTGACGTGTTAGGGTTCTGTATTTCCACCAACAACAGCAATGTATTGAATTGACGATCCCTAATCCATATAAAGTTTGACTCGGCCAAATATATAGGAGTGGCCAATACGCTGTTTGATCCTTTCATATTCATGTATGATCAATTTAAAATTCTGGTATTTCAAGACCGTTGATCAGCAAGAAAGCTATATATATACCCACGGCTTTCATAGATTACAGTCATCCACATTTCTGCTCATTAATCCTTTCTTATAACACACGAAATTATAAGCAGCTAGCTAGTTTAATTTGTTGCCTAAATTATTTCCAGTACACGTACGCGTACTACTAAACACACACAAGCAGAAAGAGCAATGGCAGGTTTCAACAGCCAAAGATGGTCTCTGAAGGGAATGACCGCCCTCGTCACTGGTGGAACTAAAGGCATTGGGTTAGTTAACGCTTCTTGATCTTCATGTTCACTAGTTCGTTGATGGGTATCTTTTTTGGTTGATTTCAGAACTAACCATATCATTTTTTTTCTGCATGCTTTAATTAGATATGCCATCGTGGAAGAGCTAGCCGGACTAGGGGCGACAGTGCATACCTGTGCTCGTAATCAAGAACAGATCGACGAGAGGGTTCGAGAATGGAAGAGCAAGGGTTTTAAAGTGAGTGGCTCGGTGTGTGACCTCACATCCAAATCTCAAAGAGAGGAACTCATGAGAACTGTTTCCTCTAAGTTTGACGGCAAACTTAACATCCTCGTAAGCTTCACTGGCTTCATTATCTCATTTATCTGCTGTAATTAATCTACCTCTTTAAACCAAATGTACATGGAATGAATTACTTATGCTGCTATTGTATGTGTAATTTGTGTATACAGGTAAATAATGCAGCAACAGTCACGCTAAGAAGTACTACAGAATATGCTCTGGAAGATTTGTCAAGTATGATGAGCACAAATGTTGAATCCCCCTATCATCTTTGTCAACTTGCATACCCTCTCCTCAAGGCCTCCGGCAATGGAAGCATCGTCTTCATTGCCTCCATTGCTGGTTTAAAATCTCTACCTAGACTATCTGCCTATGCAGCAACGAAAAGTGCCGTCATTCAGATTTCAAAGAACTTGGCGTGTGAATGGGCTAAAGACGGCATTCGAACAAACACTGTAGCACCTTGGGCAGTTAACACCGGAGTTAAAGTCGAAAACGTAAGCATTTCCTCCCAAACCTGCAACTTCATGAATAAAACTTAACCTAGGTCTTATACTGTGTTAATGACTTTGAGATTACCTAACATTTTAAACTCCAGGATGACCACTCTGACGACTTCAGACGTCTAATAGGTCGAACTCCCATCCGTCGTGTTGCAGAACCTAATGAAATCTCATCGCTGGTCACTTTTCTCTGCCTTCCCGCTGCTTCTTACATCAACGGACAAGTTGTTAGTGTGGATGGAGGATTTACCGTCAGCGGTTTCTAGGAAACTGATTATAGGACTGCCAATTAGTCAATCTTACATTTTCAATAGCAACAATTCCATACATTCTTTATTCTTTTCTGTGAATCACCAGCTCCACAATCAGTTAATAGTGGAGCTACTGGAGCACTTGTTAACAATAAATGTACTTTGAAAGTCTCGGTATTTATTTGACTGAGTTTAGGAACTACTTTACTTTGTAACAAAATTGTGAGATTACGTTCTCTACAATATTGAGAAGCATATCATACATTTATATTATATTTTTAAATTTACAAATTAAATCTCATGCATTTATTGTGATGGATTTCTTTTGACTACCACATTTGCCCTGCCATCAATTAACAGACTAAAGCTAGCAAAAATAAAAACTCTCTCATGTGAAAAGCATGGGCCAAGAGCAATTGTTCTGTAATAAAACAAATATAATAAAGCTGAAATAGAAGGAAAGAAAAAATATAACTTCAAATAATCTCCTTGCCTTTCACACTAGGGCTTGGGAGTGCTGCAGGTGGAGTTAAATGAGTCATATCCTCTTAGTTAGCAATTCTTCTAGGTTTTCCATTTTTTGAGCCAATGGGGCGCCCTTTTATCTTCTTCTGAGCTTCAGTTGGCACAAGAGCTAGCTCAATTGAATCCGACGTTAGGCCCAAGGTCTTGGCTGAGAGGGCAGCTAGGAAGTCAGGCTGCTTGAGTCTCTTGGTATGCACCTAAGCTTCATGTGCCTACAATAAGTCTATCAAGACCTTCAACTTCTTGGGGGAGGTCTCAGGTGATGAAGGTATGCCTCTTTTGCATCCCTCTCCAACAGTCATGTCATCTTCATGTTCATACTCCAGTGAAGTCTGGTCAGAAGAATGATCAGGATCATTCACTGGTATAATAGCAAGGGCATCATCTTCAGGTTCACACGCCGACTTCTTGAGAATAGTAGGGCACTTGTGCGTCTTCTCTCTTTTTTTTTTATCAAAGATTGAGACAGCCATTGGTGAAGAAGGCATCCTTAAGCCATGAAATTTGAAGGCTCCATGCATCAGAGCTTTGGATGCAAAACTGATCATAGGGGCAGGTTGACATGATGTCTGCAAGAGACTGACCTGCAATGTTGTAGCTAGAGTTCGCTCGACATTTGCCATTCTCATGGAACACCAAGCTACAAGCGTCACAAATACTCAAACAATTCTCAAAGTAAAAATCATTTTGTTCCTCAGCATATGTTGCTAGCTTGATGGTTTTGGAGGTAAGAATAGGATCAGATAGTTTCTTCTCAACCCTAATCCTAACCTTCTTAGATCTCATGAAAAGTTTGTCATCATATTCAATATAACGACAAGCAACAAATGCAATACCAGGAAAATTTTCAGGGATCTCATACTTTGGTGGAATATTTTTAGCATTATAAGTCCTAAGGCATGACAACTTCTATAGAATAATAGAATGAACATTGTGAGATTATTAATTGCATTATCATGATATGTTTATCTAAATGAAATGGTTACATAAACAATGCAATACATTTGAATTATCTTGTACAACAAGATAATAGAGATAGGCTAATATTGTGGTATTTCTGTGGAACTCAAACTCTTTGATGGTTAAGAGTTTGAGCTATCCAAATTCCAGTATAAAAGGGGTCCTTGTGCACACTCTAATCATCACCAAATATTAGTCTCTCTCCATCAGAGCTTTGGTACTTGAGTGCTGCGCAGAAGATCTCTTTTGGAAGCTCCTTGCCGCCACACTTCATCTCGATGGCTGCCCTAAACATTGAGCAAGGTACTACTTCTGTTCCTTGTGTATATATCAGTACATGTACATGTATGTTGCAATATGTTTGGCCTTGATCTGATGCTTGTATCTGAGATATTGTTTATATATACATGTTTATGATAAGTGTTTTGTCTTGGTGGTTTTAGTTTAACAAAACTGATTATAGGGGCAGGTTGACATGATGTTTGCATGAGACTGACCTGCAATGTTGTAGCTAGAGTTCGCTCGACATTTGCCATTCTCATGGAACACCAAGTTACAAGCGTCACAAATACTCAAACAATTCTCAAAGTAAAAATCATTTTGTTCCTCAGCATCTGTTGCTAGCTTGATGGTTTTGGAGGTAAGAATAGGATCATATAGTTTCTTCTCAACCCTAACCCCAACCTTCTTAGATCTCATGAAAAGTTCATCATATTCAACATAACGACAAGCAACAAATGCAATACCAGGAAAATTTTCAGGAATCTCATACTTTGGTGGAATATTTTGAATATGTACCCAGAAGAATAAAGAGTCCATGGTGAGGCTCTTGATTGACTTGACGCCATCATATAGTTCAATCACAATTGGTATCTGCTGGTACCACCAAGGTCCTCCTCGAAGGACTTTGTTTCTGTTCTTGATGAGATCGAAGCTGATGATAAAGATATTGTTTGGACGTTTTTGGATTTGAAATTTTCGCTCCAGGATCCACACCCTTCCACAGAACCGCTTAAGTTCCATTAGGCTTGGAGGGGTTGAGTTTAGCGGCTTCGCTATCAAGAAAGACTGTGCAGCACCACGTTTAGGAGCAGAGATGCGGTGAGAGAGATCCACAACCTTGGAATTTGCTAGTGCCAAGGACGCAGCAAAGGACTTGGTGGCATCCTCGATCGATGCAGATTGGATTGATGATGAGGAAGCAAAGGACTTGCTCGACGTTTACAGAGAAGAAGTTGTAGAGGACGAGTGGTTTGGAGTTGGTGATGGAGATAACGAGGGAGGAATGAGTTCAGGGAGTTTGAGAGCCATGGGAAGCAACGAGATCGGAGTTGGAGGAGTTGTGGGATTTGGTGAAGAAGGGTTAGGGTTTGGGAGCAAAGCGGCGCTCTTAGGGTTTAGGGAGATAGGTTAGCATACACTTAATTTACGGTAAATGATACAACTGATTTAATGAGTTTCAATTTACTTATGTTTGACCGAAGAATGGAATTTCAAAGTCAATCTTAAAATTAAGTGAGAAGATTGGAAGAGGAAGGTTTTACGATATGTGAGATACGGAAAAATCAAATCCACCAACCGCCGGGTTGTTACCATCTTGAGACCTCTAACCGTATCTATAAATTGAGGTAAAATCGAGACAATATGAGCGAAACATAAGTTCTTAGAAGGTATTTTAAAAGTTTACATGCCATTATTTGATGGTTGAGCTTTCAAGTGATGGATAAGCATGTAGATTTAGAAAGGAAAATGCTTTAGACCCCAAATTTTTCTACCAAATCTTGTATACAAAATTATGTGGCAGCTGACATGTCTTTAGTTTTTGCCTTCTCTATTCCACCGAGGCTTACAAAAGTAATTTAATAGTTTACATATTTAATTAAAATAATTAAAAAGGAAAGATTAGAGATAAATTATCTTCACAATTGTCTCCCACTCTCCCTTCTTATCTTCCGTTCAAATGAGCCATGGCCCCAGAAAAAAACTGCTCAAGAATTTCTTCTTTTATTTAAACTCTTATGTATGATATACATATAATCATCCAAATAAAACAATACATATAATTATATTTATGAACATAAAATTTTCCAGGTTCTGAACTTCTGATAAACAAAGAAAAGGAAAAGGATTGCTAGCTAGAGCATTTGATTATCGATCTTTTTTTTCTTTTTTTTAAGTAAAGGGCTGGTTAATAGGCACAAAAGCACCTACAAAGATACCCTATTATCAAATCAATTATATCAATGTAGTAAACGGCAAATAGGGGTCATTACCCGCAGAGGATTGGTGATACTAAGACTTAAACACACAAGAAACACAAACAGACGCGTAAACCAGAAATCTGGCAGACTCGACCTAGGAGCAGAAACCTAATTAATTAGCTAATATAGACTCAACCAAAAATTATGAAATTAAATACACAGTAACTAGACACGGTGGCGGAGTACCACACAAATTTTGAGGGTATTCGGAGTTGTTTTGATTGGTTATCAAAAATAGATAAAACAGAAGTACTGCTGAAAACAGAATATTAAAAAGTGAATATGGATGTAAATATGAGAGAAACAATAGCTAGGAACTTCTCTCCACCACTAGATATGCTTCAATCACCCCAAAACAATGTCAATGACTAAAGATGAATGCACTCACAGTTAAGCCAATGTCGTTAGGTCATTAACTGTATTACGTTCTCTTACTTGCCATGTTAAGTGAAATGTCGGTATCGACTTAACTATATTCCCAATTAATTGATCTATGAAATGTCGGTATCTAGATCAAAATAACTGAAATCATGAAGATCTAAGAATGTTTGAGTAGCAACAAAGAATCTAAGGTCAATGTCGGTAGCCTTAGATTACCAAGGAATTACTTCACACAAGTACCTGCAAAGAACTTGTTATCTCTTATAGAATATGCAATGATATGTCGGTCATAAACACATTCAAGATAATAAACCCTAAAACATACATCAAAGTGTCGACCCAATGAAACATGCAATAGAATTATCAATGAACAATCAGTGAAGAAATTCTCATCTAGAATTATATAAATCAATTGGGGTTCAAAATCGAAAACATATCTAGGGCTTTGATCAGCCCCTAACTATCAAGGAGTTTAGTTACACATAGTCTTAAATGAAAACATTAGAGAATCCATGGAAGATGAAATAAGGGTGAAGAAGAAAAACTTGATTGGCCGAGAGACCGGTCGAATTCTCCTTGGTTCCTCTTTTCTTCTCTCCCTCTTTTCTCTTTCTTTTCTTCTCTTCTGTCCTCTCTTTTTCGTTTTTTTTTCCTTTCTCTGCTGTGATTAGGGTTATAAAACCCTCAAAACTCGTCCATGGGCTTCCCAATGTGGTCTGGGCCTCAAAACAGAAGTTTTGGTCCAAATCAGAAATTCGGGCAGACTGACCTTCGGTCATTTAAACGGTCATAACTTCTTCTCCAAAATAGGTATTGACGATCTGTAAAAAGTTCTGGAAAGTAGACTCTTGTAGTTTTCCATTGATATATGACACATCTCCTAGATCGTTGTGAGCTGATCACAATCTTCTGTCGAAGTTGACTGACAATTTCTGGCATATTTTCTGATTTCTTTCCTTGCATGACATGGATTCCTTTTCCTTCAAGATTTCTTCTCTTTTGGGCTCCTCGGCTTTATTTATGACATTATAAGCGTAGCACTTTGTGCTTCTATCACAAAACACCTAAAAACAAATAAAGTTAATTAAAAATAGGAAAACATCACAAAATAACTAAGTAATAAGAATAATTAACATGATAAAAGTCGCACAAATATGCGACTATCAAAATACCCCACACTTAGCTTTTGCTAGTCCTCGAGCAAAACACTAAACTAAAACTCTGAAAAGACTCAACAATAGCACAGACTACAAAACTCTAATGTCCTTAACACTTTGTCTCAAAAACCTCCCTAACATTGCAACACCAAGATCACATGATAATTCAGTTCAATCCACGGAATTTCAAAGGTTAATGTCAATACATGACACACATGTAACATGTAGGACGAAGACATAATCATGGTGAATATAAAGCTGTAGCATGCAGTAAACAAGTTAAGATTCAACCTCACATGATATGCTATAAGTGTTTCTCTCAACATATGTCTAAGGTTTTCACTCAACTCAATTACTTGCCAAATGGACCGAACCATATGCTTAGCTCTTGTGACTTATCTCCACAGATCAAAGGCTGCCTATCTTGAGGATCAAAAAGGACTTTATAAGGTTGTAATGGGGTTAAGCTCATAGGTTTATAGAACAAAAAGGATATAGAATTCAAACAAGTTCTAAAACCTAGTAGAGCATCAATGAAGAGGCTTTTTCGAACTTTACAACCATTGAAACATCTTCACCAATAAATTCTTCCAAATATATCACCATTGTGGCCGAATTTCATCTTGTTGGGCATTCACCTCATTCTTTCCATCTACAGTTAACTTGGGGTATCAAGCTAGACATCACAAATGAACAAATATATTTTTTTTCTCGTCGATTTTTTTTTTCTTTTTTTCTTTTAGTACAACACAACTAGCTTGATAGCCCACCCTTATTCCTTTGCTTCATCTTCACAATCTTCCACCTTGGTCTTCATGTATATGCCTCATGTACAGCTCTACTAAGTTCTAGAACAAAGGTAGAGATATAACTATTCTAAGGTTCAAGGTTAAGGTTGTGCGGGTGATGACAAAAAGACCATAATGTAAGATCAAAGTGGTTAAGTAAGGGGTGCACATCTTGTGTACACAACATATGGGTCACAGGCTATATATGGTAATAGTGGTAGCTCCTAAGTGCCTTTATCACTTCCCCAATCAAGATATATAATGACTATAAGCTTTGACAAGCACAAGAGCAAGTTCTAGTAATCTCTAGAGTCCATTAACTTAATCTGCGGCAAGCAATTGACACACAACAAAGAAAGCATGTAAAATCACATTTAGGCTCAATCACTCACAGGTTAATGAATCTCAACCAAGTTTAAGCATGCTGAGAGATCTGTACCATGTTAACTCGTTTCTACATCCACTACATATTAACACATGCACCATATATCAAGATTAACCAAAGAAATTCAAATAACGTAGTCACATGTTTCACTCTTAGTCACAAGTTTAGAAGATATAAGCACATCATAGACTAGTTAAGGGCCCTAAGACTCAAACAAGACTAAAAACAGTTGTTTTTTTTTTTTTTAGCTAAACATAGACGCTAAAGATATCATATAAACCCCACCCCACACTTGAAATTTGCATTGTCCTCAATGTAAAACGAAACCAAAGCATGCAATACATCAAACAAGTATGACGCATAATACATATGACATCACAAAAACACACTAAACATGAAGAAAAATAACACAGGAGAAAGAATGAAGAATGCAAATCTGGAATCCAAGCTTCTCCATTAACATGGGTTGCCTCCCAAGTAGCGCTAAGTTAACGTCATCAGCCAGACGACACTCATAATCATTGCTCCACTGGCACTAGATCGCGGAGCTGTACTTCTTCCACATCTCTCACCTCTGCAGGCTCATAAAACGGTTTGAGCCTATGTCCGTTCACTTTGAATGTGTTCCCATTCTTCGGATTTTGTACCTCGACTGCACCATGAGCAAACACATTAAGTATAACAAAATGCCCACTCCACCTAGAACGAAGTTTACCTGGAAATAATCGTAGACGTGAATTGAAAAGCAAGACTTTTTGTCCAACAACAAAAGATCTGCTTTTAATCATCTTATCATGAAACATCTTGGTTTTCTCCTTGTAGATTCTATTGGACTCATAGGCATTGTTGCGAAAGGTGGTCATCTCCTGATCATCCTTGTGTATGGCTATCTGGTTGTACCCTGAATAACCATCCAAAAAACAATAATATGCATGACCTGCCAACCTTTCCAACATCTGATCAATGAATGGGAGGGGGAAGTGATCTTTGCGTGTGGTGGCATTGAGCTTGCGGTAGTCAATACACACTCTCCATCCCATTTGCACACATTGAGGCACCAACACGTTCTCATCATTCTTTACCACTGTAATTCCTGAACGTTTGGGAACTACCTGCACAGGACTAACCCACTTGCTGTCAGAAATAGCATAAATTATACCTGCATCGCGGAGTTTAATCACTTCTTTCTTGACAACTTCCAACATGGGAGGGTTCAGTCGACGTTGAGCTTCTCTTGTTGGCTTAACTCCCTCCTCCAAATGTATCCTGTGAGTACACAAAGTGGGGCATATTCCCTTGATATCTGCTACTGTCCATCCAATTGCTTGCTTGTACTCCCTAAGAATAGACAATAGCTTATCTTCTTGCAACTGTGAGAGCTTTGAAGAAATTATGACCGGTAAAGTTTCACCGTCTCCGAGAAAAACATACTTCAAATGCTCAGGTAGAGGTTTGAGCTCTAACTCGGGTGCTTTCTGAATAGATGGGGCAAGCACATTAGTTGAAACCGGAAGAGGAATGAGTTTAGGAGACTTACCTGTCATGTACGGCAAAGATTCAAATGCCTCCTCCATTGCATAATACTCCTCTTCCATCTCAAGGTCTTCCGCTGAAGCAATCTCAAATACATGCTCAAATTCGACAGGTTGAGGAATTTCCTCAATGGATTTAACCGGTTGTGCTGAAACCTTCTTTTTACCAGCCATTTCGATGACTTTTCGCATAGGGTCATCCCCCAATGAGTACTGAATGAACTCCTGCATAAAACTCTCAAAAGCATCAATAGAACAACAAGAGTACAAATCATCAATATTTGGGTGCTTGAGGGATTCAAAGATGTTGAACTGGATCTTTTCTCCAGCTACTTCCATGCTAAGTGCACCTTCATAACAATCAATTTTGGTACGAGCTGTTCTTAAGAATGGTCTACCAAGAATCAATGGTATCTCATAGGGCATCTATTCACCTTCCATCTCTAATACAAAGAAATCCGCTGGAAAAATCAAATCATCAACCTGCACTAACACATCTTCTATAATACCTCTAGGGTAACAGTTAGATCGATCAGCAAGTTTAATGGTTATCCCAGTAGGTAAAAGTTCTCCCATATTCATTCTATCATACACGGCATATGGCATTAAATTTATGGAGGCACCTAAATCAAGAAGAGCACTAGCAAACCTGTGATCACCAATAGTGCATGGAATAGTGAAACGTCCCGGATCATCTAACTTTGGTGGCAACTTTCTTTGCAGCACAGCGGACACCCTCTCACTCAAGGCAACTGTTTCGGTTCCTTTGAATTTTCTCTTTGTAGTGCACAAGTCCTTGAGGAATTTTGCATACTGAGGAATCTGCTTGATCACATCCAACAATGGAATATTCACCCCAACCTTCTTGAAGACGTCTAGGATCTCCTTGTCCTTTTCCTCCTTCACTTGTTTCTGTAACCTGCCAGGAAAAGGCACATTAGTGATAACCAAAGGTGAGGGGGTTAAGGGACATACCATGGCTGGTTTCGGTCTTGACTCAATTTTTGTTCCAGGTGCATTCTCAACAGGTTGAGAGAGTTCCTTAATGGATTGAGTTGGGGCGCCTAGACCGACTTTTGATGGCTCCTTAGGCACAATCTGCTCTAATACAGGCTCTTCCCACTTTCTTCTTGGCTTCTTAACCACTGGAACTGCATCCACCACCTTCCCACTTTTCAGAACCATTGCATTGACTTCATGTTGACCCTTAGGATTAGGAAGAGTGTTGCTGGGAAGACGTCCTGGGTTGACTTGAGCAAGAGTTTGTTGGATTTGGCTCACTTGGCGCTCTAACAAGTCAATTGCCTTCCCTTGTTGCTGAGTGGTGGACTTGATCTCTTGGCGGAAGGCACTGCTTTCCTCTCTTTCCTTTTTGCTATCAAACATCATTTGTTGCATCATAGCTTCCAAAGTTAAAGTTCCTGTTGATGTCTGAGCTGGAGCTTGTTGTTGTTGAGGCACACGTCTTTGGCCAAATTGCTGCCCATCCCCAACAGGTTGTCTTTGTTGGAATCCAGGTGGAGTAGATGGAGGATTGAGCACATTATTGCTTCGGTAGCTAAGGAAGGGATGATCTCTATTCCCATTATATGTGTTGGGCTGCCGATAAACAAAATTCAAATCCTCCTCTTGGGTGTCTTCCTCAACTGCTCTGCACTTAGGACAATCTTCTGCAAAGTGGTTCTTAGCTGAACAAATAGTACACACCACTTGAGATGCAGCAACAGTTACCTTCTTATTCACCTTCATAGCACTAGCAATTAAAGCAATGTCATTCTCCATGGAACTCAATCTCTTCTCTATGGCTCCATCTATGGTAATGGCATTCAAGGATCTTCTGCTGGCTCCCATAGATCGGTCTCTGGACTGAAACTGTCTTGAATTCTCTGCTTGATTCTCCACAATTTCCTTAGCTTCAGCTCCAGTCTGATTCCACCAATTTCCTCCACAAGCCGAATCAAGTTTTTGCCTGTTGAGTGAATCAAGTCCTTCATAGAAGTACTCCATTTGAGTGTTGAGATCAAACTTGTGATGGGGGCATTGGCGTAGTAGACCCTTGAATTGACTCCACGCTTCATGTAATTCATCTCCATCTCTCTGCCTGAATGTACTGATCTGCTTCTTTAAATTCTTGGTGCGAGAGGCTGAATAGAATTCCTTCATAAATGCAGCACACATATTGTCCCATGAGTCAATAGATTGGGAAGCCAATGAGTTGTACCATGCCTTTGCTTGCTCTTTCAAGGAAAAAGAAAACAGAATAAGTTTCACAACATTCTCATCCACCGCCGTTGACTTCTGTATTCTGCACAGTGCTGTAAACTCATTAAGATGGTCTTGTGGGTCTTCAGTTTGAGTGCCTCTAAAGTGTGGTAGATTCGAAATCAGAGATGGGGGAATTGAGTAAGCCCCTAAATCGTCTGGTAGCACAATTGGTGAATCTGCTGCACCTGTTCCCGGAATAAAGGACTTCTTAAGTTTCGCAGCCATTGGTCTTGGTGATGGTGGAGATGTTGGAATATGTTGCTCTTCCAGTTCCTCGATCTCTGAATCAGAATGATGTTCAGGCTCAGAATTCTCACCACCACTGTTTCGTTTTGCTGCTCTCTCAATCTCTTGATCAAATAACAGTGGTACAGAGCTTGTAGAGTGACGAGTATGCATACACAATGCTTCTGCACACAAGTATAGACGTAAGACTCAAAAGAAAAATAAAGTAAACAAAGCAAAACTAAAAACAAAAGACACTTTTAAGACTTAGAATTTAACAATCCCCGGCGATACGGCGCCAAAATTTGATAGACACAAAAGCACCTACAAAGATACCCTATTATCAAATCAATTATATCAATGTAGTAAACGGCAAATAGGGGTCATTACCCGCAGAGGATTGGTGATACTAAGACTTAAACACACAAGAAACACAAACAGACGCGTAAACCAGAAATCTGGCAGACTCGACCTAGGAGCAGAAACCTAATTAATTAGCTAATATAGACTCAACCAAAAATTATGAAATTAAATACACAGTAACTAGACACGGTGACGGACTACCACACAAATTTTGAGGGTATTCGGAGTTGTTTTGATTGGTGATCAAAAATAGATAAAACAGAAGTACTGCTGAAAACAGAATATTAAAAAGTGAATATGGATGTAAATATGAGAGAAACAATAGCTAGGAACTTCTCTCCACCACTAGATATGCTTCAATCACCCCAAAACAATGTCAATGACTAAAGATGAATGCACTCACAGTTAAGCCAATGTCGTTAGGTCATTAACTGTATTACGTTCTCTTACTTGCCATGTTAAGTGAAATGTCGGTATCGACTTAACTATATTCCCAATTAATTGATCTATGAAATGTCGGTATCTAGATCAAAATAACTGAAATCATGAAGATCTAAGAATGTTTGAGTAGCAACAAAGAATCTAAGGTCAATGTCGGTAGCCTTAGATTACCAAGGAATTACTTCACACAAGTACCTGCAAAGAACTTGTTATCTCTTATAGAATATGCAATGATATGTCGGTCATAAACACATTCAAGATAATAAACCCTAAAACATACATCAAAGTGTCGACCCAATGAAACATGCAATAGAATTATCAATGAACAATCAGTGAAGAAATTCTCATCTAGAATTATATAAATCAATTGGGGTTCAAAATCGAAAACATATCTAGGGCTTTGATCAGCCCCTAACTATCAAGGAGTTTAGTTACACATAGTCTTAAATGAAAACATTAGAGAATCCATGGAAGATGAAATAAGGGTGAAGAAGAAAAACTTGATTGGCCGAGAGACCGGTCGAATTCTCCTTGGTTCCTCTTTTCTTCTCTCCCTCTTTTCTCTTTCTTTTCTTCTCTTCTGTCCTCTCTTTTTCGTTTTTTTTCCTTTCTCTGCTGTGATTAGGGTTATAAAACCCTCAAAACTCGTCCATGGGCTTGCCAATGTGGTCTGGGCCTCAAAACAGAAGTTTTGGTCCAAATCAGAAATTCGGGCAGACTGACCTTCGGTCATTTAAACGGTCATAACTTCTTCTCCAAAATAGGTATTGACGATCTGTAAAAAGTTCTGGAAAGTAGACTCTTGTAGCTTTCCATTGATATATGACACATCTCCTAGATCGTTGTGAGCTGATCACAATCTTCTGTCAAAGTTGACTGACAATTTTTGGCATATTTTCTGATTTCTTTCCTTGCATGACATGGATTCCTTTTCCTTCAAGATTTCTTCTCTTTTGGGCTCCTCGGCTTTATTTATGACATTATAAGCGTAGCACTTTGTGCTTCTATCACAAAACACCTAAAAACAAATAAAGTTAATTAAAAATAGGAAAACATCACAAAATAACTAAGTAATAAGAATAATTAACATGATAAAAGTCGCACAAATATCACTGGTGCGGCTTTTATTATCGATCTTTTATAGGTGAACAAATGATAATACGAACTCTTGCCGCCTTCTTTAGCTCCCTTCTTTATTCCTTTGAGGGGTTCCCAAATCATCAAAATCAATCATATTAAGTCTAATCCATGAGTTCCTTGATCAAATCACCCAACCAACATAAGAATTTTGAAGCAATAGCTAGAATATTAACCAATTAATTATAATTATATCTCAAATACATAAATTCAATAGTTATGTAGAATCAGATTCCAATCAAATTGATTGAATTAGAAGACAACTAGGATTAGGAAACTCCTAGAATCATGGTTGATCTGTTTAATTTCCTTACAAGATTCTGGGTTTATTAATTTATATTTATATTTATGAATATATATATATATATATATATATATATATATATATTTTTGAATATATGTGGAAAATATAGTGTGTGTCAATATATGATGTTTGGTATTTATATTTGGTATATATTTTTAGTGTCTCTAGCATCGCTTATTTAGAAAAGATGAATGCGAAGGTGATACAAACAAGCCCTTCATTTCTCTATAATCGAATCGATGATTTACCAGAGATATAGTTATATGTGTCATTCATTTATATATATAAATCTGTATGAAACATGTTTTTTAATGGATCTGTACGCAGTATGTATAATTACACGTTATTGTTATCATAAGTCTCATAAAAGACAAATATCTATACTCACCAAAGTTAGCAAACCAATATATACGTCTTTTGTTTCTAATATTAACGCTCTTTAATTTTAGAGTGCGCTTCAAATTAAAACTTCTCATTGCTGTCAAAGCAATGAGAATGAGTAAAGGTCGTCAAAGGATGTAAAATTAAAGATGGAAAAAGATGAAACAGGACGATCTAGCTTTTCATCAAGAAGGCCAGCGAGCTTTGCACCCTCTGTGGAGCAGAGATTACAATAATCTCTTCTCCCATCATGTTTGCGATAAAGACTAATTTCACCATTGAGTTCACTATGTTATGAGCCATGAATCTAATGTTGGGCTTATCAGATCATTTACCAATTCCTATATATATCTTGGTCTTATATGTTTGAATACTTGTAATCCTTTTACTGATTATTACTTTTTTGAAACAGACAATCTTAATCTTTAATTTGTTTAGCCAAACATTCATAGTATTTTCAAGCACAAATAGCTAGTAGTTAAGTTATAGCTATAAATTTATAGTGATATTTAAATTTGTTTAAACAAGATTATTATAGTGATATTTAAATTTGTTTGTTCAAGCTTAAGTAATACTAAAAATTGTGAAAAACTTGCACAAAACCCTTGATGCATGTGCATGGTTACCCCTAAGTGAAGGGTTATCTTTTAATTCAAGTAATATTAAGTTCTTGAATCAGTTGCTTACTCCAATGCCAAACGTGACTATATAAATTACTATCATATGAGCCCCTTTTTTTGTCACAAATGTTAACCGACACAATTAGAAAGAAAACGCAGAAAAGTGGGAGATAGAATAAGATCATTTATAGCCAGCCAGCTATGGCATTGAGAAAGAACCATTTAACAATTGCCTATGCATGCCAATTAGTTAACTCCAGAAATTAAGTCAGCTAATCATACCTTGCGTTCTGTACCGGTACCTTACATCTTCAGTAATCTCTCGCCATTTAGTATATACTTATTTTGTCAGCAAGAAATATGATTCGCACACCCACCCAACATTTTCCCATTATCCCAATTAGCCAACCATCTAAATGTTTAACGTGCGTGGTTCTTTTATTCTTTATATGCTTCCACAACTGAGACAAAGTTTGACTAGCTCGGCCTAAACAGAGCATGCAATTACGCTGTTTGATCTTTTTTTCTTCATAAAATCATGTAAATCCATGATTTCGATCGTTAATGTCAATATCGGTGTACGACAGGAATGCACTATATATACACAGCTTTCTCTGCTTAGTAGTCCTACACAGTTTTCTCTGCTTATTACTCAAACACTGCTTTCTCTGCTTATTATACATACAGCTTTCTCTGCCCATAAACAGCTTTCTCAATCTGATTGTTACTTATACACAACATTTTCCTTCCCCTGAACCACAGAAGCTAAATCATATACCAATGGCAGGTTTCAATAGTCAAAGATGGTCTTTGAAGGGTAAGACTGCCCTTGTCACCGGTGGAACTAAAGGCATTGGGTCAGTTCTCTCATCTATCTTGTTAATTACTAGGATAAAACTTGTATTCTTGTACATGGTTGTCGATTAACTAAGAATGGTATAAATTTTCGATCGTGTGGATTAGATATGCCATCGTAGAAGAGCTAGCAGGACTTGGGGCAACAGTCCATACTTGTGCTCGTGACCAAGAACTGCTCGACGAGAGGGTTCGTAAATGGAAGAACAAGGGATTCAAAGTGAGTGGTTCAGTTTGTGACCTAACGTCTAAATCTCAAAGGGAGGAACTCATGAAGACCGTTTCATCTGTCTTTGACGGCAAACTCAACATCCTTGTAAGTTCCACCTTTTCAGAATTCAGAACCTCGCGTTCTTTCTTAATCTGTTGATTAATGTTATATCTGAACTCTAACAATGTCGTTCATTCTGCTACAGGTAAACAATGCGGCAACCGTGACGCTGAGAAATACTACAGAATATGCATTGGAAGATTTGTCAAGCATGATGAGTACGAATGTTGAATCTCCCTACCATCTTTGTCAGCTTTCTTATCCTCTCTTGAAGGCCTCAGAAAATGGAAGTATCGTCTTCATCGCCTCCATTGCCGGTATTAAAGCTCTACCAAGATTATCTGCCTATGCAGCAACGAAAAGTGCCGTCATCCAGATTTCGAAGAACTTGGCCTGTGAATGGGCAAAAGATGGCATTCGAACGAACACTGTAGCACCATGGGCTGTAAACACCGGGGTTAAAGTTGAAAATGTAAGCTTCCCCTCCAGACCTTATTCTTTAAAATAGAACATAACCTAGCTCTATTATGTTCTATTAGCTAGTTTATAATTGTTTGGAGATATCTTACGTTTAAACTGTCTGTTTCAACAGGATGATCATTCTGATGATTTCAGACGGCTAATAGGTCGAACTCCGATTCGTCGCGTTGCTCAGCCTAATGAAATATCGTCACTAGTCACTTTTCTTTGCCTTCCTGCTGCTTCTTACATCAATGGACAAGTTGTTAGTGTTGATGGAGGATTTACAGTTTGCGGTTTCTAGGAATTAGCCCATCGTATAGACAGGCAATTACTACGTACCTGCAGTTTTATTTTCATCTGTTCTTCATTCTTGGGTGAAATCCAGCAGCTCAGTTCAATTGCAAATGCTGTACTATTTTCGTTGGTCAATTATATGTAATTTACCATTTACAACTTGGGCAATAAGCTATATAACTTTTGGGCAATTATAAGTGTTTTTATTTGAGAATTTCAGAAACAATAAAAGGGTGGCTATGAATTGCTATCAGAAGTCTGTATCTTGAACGTTTACTTTGTCAGAATGATTTTGGTAATCATGTATTAGTTGGATTCAAGTTGAACTATACCTGCTAAAATATTGAGATATTCAACATGTGAATAGTATGTGGAAAATTATTTATGGTAACGTTGACCCTTCTAAAACAATTGATCGATCTAAATGTGAGAATAGAATCAAGAAGCTAGCTAGCATGCTTGCACATAGGGAAATGCTCAACGGGTCAAGTCATGGAATAATTAGAATAAGAACTGTTTTAATTCTGGTTTCGTACAAGCACAAGCACCTGGTCTGATTTACAGAAAAGCATTTGCCACGGGAAAGTGTTTTTCACTGCATTTCCAAGCATGCATGCATATTCCAAGCGATACTTTGCAAAAGCACTTCGTATAGAAGCATACCAAATATATATACCTCAATTATCTTGGTCGAGTTCAAAGACTAAAATAATAGCTAGCGATCAAAACAATACTATTAAGTCTAATAACAGACTTAATAATCAGAAGGAAAAATCTACATATTAATTAGCAAATTACAGCACGTACACGTTCATACGTAGTTGAAAATCAGAACAGCCTTCCTTTCATATATAGATTTGTGAAGAAGAATATGATCGAGCTAACCGCTAACGTACTGTCAAGAACTGGAACTAGAGCAATGTACGTATACATGCATGACTTAACTTCAGCATCGTGTGTTCATTCTTTTAAACAAGTTAAATTATGAGGTTTTGAAGAACTGTATATTTAGTAACAAGAGTGGAATTGAGTACGTAGCAGCTGGTAAAATCATGAACTGCAAGTAGCTAGGCTCAGCCCTCAGATCTGTTGGGTCTTTGTTGGCAATTTACAATGGATTAGTAAGACTTGTTATAGGAGATAGCAATATTCGACTTGTCTTTCTTTTGTTTTAGTAAGATACTAACAATATTTTTTGTGACTAATTAATTGAAGTCTCTTCCTTGTAATTGCTTACTTAAAGTCTATAGGTTTACAAAAAACTATTTTTAGAATCGTATTTCTCTGAGTAATCCGAACTTGTCCATATCATTCATAAGTTGACAAATTTGGTAACCACTGGATAAGACTTTCACTTGTCAATATCATTCATACGTTGACTAGTTTTGTTCATATGTAGGGAAATGCAATTCGGTGAGGTAAGCAAAAACAGATCAAAAACTTATCTTTTAATTTATAGCACACAAAATTACAAGGACTTGTTTACTTTGTAACTGTTTGCACAAACCTTATTGACCAACAAAAATGTGGAACATGAACAAAAGCAGTGAGTATGAGATAGGTTATTGATTTGGCAACCTATATTTTGAGCTATACTAGAAGCCGCTAACTGTAAATCCTCCATCAATACTAACAACTTGTCCAGTGATGTATGATGCAGCAGGAAGGCAAAGGAAAGTCACCAAGGATGAAATTTCATTAGGCTCTGCAACTCGACGGATGGGAGTTCGACCTATTAAGCGTCTAAAGTCAGCAGAATGCTCATCCTGATGCAAAATGAAACTTATCATGTTAGATTGCTCTCGATCAAACTAGTATGTCCTATAACACAACGTCAATTTCAAACTAAGTTGTAGGATTTGGACTACGAGATACTCACATTATCAGGTTTAGCCCCGGTGTTGACAGCCCATGGTGCTACGGTGTTTGCTCGAATACTGTCTTGTGCCCATTCACATGCCAAATTCTTCGAAATCTGGATGATGGCGCTTTTCGTTGCCGCGTAGGCAGATAATCTAGGCAGAGCTTTTATGCCGGCGATGGAGGCAATGAATACAATGCTTCCATTGCCTGAGGCCTTCAAGAGAGGATGTGCAAGTTGACAAAGATGGTAAGGAGATTCCACATTGGTACTCATCATGCTTGAAAAATCTTCCAAACTATAGTCTGTAGTAGTTCTGAGCGTGACTGTTGCTGCATTATTTACCTGCACATAGCAGCGTTGATCCAAATTAATTACTTTCACCACAAGAAAAGAAGCTGTCAGCTGGTACACTTAACCATATTGTTCTCTTTAAGACAATAAACTTACCAGAATGTTAAGCTTTCCATCGAAAACAGAGGAGACAGTCTCCAACAGCTCCTCCCTTTGGGATTTAGAGGTCAGGTCACAAACTGAGCCACTCACTTTGAATCCCTTACTCTCCCATTCTTGAATCCTCTCTTTAAGCAGTGCCTCGTTACGAGCGCAGGTATGTACAGTGGCGCCAAGTCCCGCTAGCTCCTCCACAATTGCGTACCTAATGCATATAGCCAATAATACCTTAGTTACCGCAAATCAAATATGAATTAGGAAATAACAGAAACAATGTAGAAAGTAATGTAATTTTACCCGATGCCTTTCGTTCCACCAGTTACAAGAGCGGTCTTGCCCTTTAGAGACCATCTTTCACTGTTAAATCCTTTCCCAGCCATGTCTTGCTTACTCTGCAACTTTTTGTGCCTTGATGACTTTAACAGGCAAAAATATAAGTATGACAGATTGAGCAGATAGAATCAATAATTAGGTAGATGATTGGTCTATAGGAAAGCTGTGCATATATATATAGAAAATGTTGGGAGGAAATATCGTTGGGCTGAGTCAAGTTTCTTGCAAGTAGTTGGTGGTTGTGAGCTTGACCAAAAAAAAAAAAAGTTGGTGTGAGTTATTTTCAGTTGAGTATATCATATATACAAATAAGAATTATAAGAAACACGTCGAGAACTTAATTAAACGCTTGACTTTGATATATTTAATTCCGATCAAATCAAGAACGGGGGAATTTAGTACACGGAGAAATATAGCGAGGTACCTTGATTCAGGGGTGGTTGTCCGTTTGATAAAAAAGAACGATCAAGGGCACTAAAATGCAATCTATCTTGACTTTGTGAAGGTGATGCTGGTGAGAATGTGAAACTCATACGCATTAGTATTGGGTGCATTTGACTGCGTATTGGTTTGTGCATTTAAACAAGCACTTGGTGTGCAATAGATGGAACCAACCGAGTAGAGTCTACGGTCTACCATTGGACCTGGTCTGATGAAAGACTGGACTTACAAGAATGAAGTGGCTGCCAATTTTGTATTACTGCTGTACAGTGTTCATATATACGGACATTATCACTACAATGTTGATAGCCCTCGAGTACGTGCTACATCTCCAAAGCTTGAAGCATCATCCTCCAAGCTTTCATTTGACACAAGCCAAGTCTTCCCACAATCCCACCAGCTAGTTTTTTTTTTTTTAATAAAATTTTTTACATATCCAAAATATTTGGATTATGATTCATATTTAAAGTAATTTTATTTATATTATAAACCCTATTTTTGAAATTTACATTTTTTTTTCTTGAATCTTGAAATTTACATTTTCTTCTGGGTATAATTTTTTAGTAGTAATTAAAATACCTTTTTCTTGAAAACTTCAATTTTTGGTATGTATTTACTTATTTCTTTCACTCTCAATACATTATATGATATTATATGTATATATACAGTTATAAAAAACTTGACTGGCCCCTTTGTGTTCACATGCATTTCCGTTCCTTTCATTGCAGTAAAAGATGAAGGTTCTGACTCAACACACTCTTCATTCAGAGATTAATTTGTTTTGGGCCCACTAGAACTCAGGGCCTTGCCAGTCACTCTTTTTTCCAATCGCAAAGCTTGGCAAACCGAGAAAGTTGTTGAATCTTGAAGCCAAACCTTCGCTCTTTGTTCTATATTTTTTTCACTACTAATTAAGAACGAAAATAATCGATAACAAGGGGGAGAGTAAATCCCTGAAACTCACACATGCATACAGCTCAACTATCTTCCCATCTGTGTTGATCTTAACAATCAACTGGCATGGTAAACATTCATCAAACTTATGACCTCTATAAGTAGCCTAATTTGTGGAGAAATTTTTATACGCTACTGGAGAACCACGTGACAGTCTGACGTGGTCCTACATTCCAATCAAATTTAGACGTGTGGATTTTTTACAACTAAAATATAAATTAATATTTTCTATTTTTTGTGAAATGACATTCATGGGTAAGATTTATGGTTTCGAGTTTAGGGTTAGGGTATAGGGTATATGGTTTAGGATATAAGGTTTAGGGTTTGAGGTTTAGGGCTTTGGGTTTAGTATTTAAAAAACAACAAAAAAACTCAAAATGGTCTTTAACAAAATAGCTGAAATAATTTTTCATGAAAAAAAATCTACATATCTAAATTTGATTGGAATGTAGAACCACGTCAAATTGACACGTGGTAACACTGAAAAATCTCTTCAATATGTGAACCTAGAAAATTTAGTCTGTGTTAGAGTTCACATGATTGTAGTGTTTTATAAACTCTTACACGTTATGGGTGCTCGCCAAGCTGTTTAGTGGTGTAACAACGGGCCGCCCGCTCTGTAAGGTTGGATTTGCGAGTTGTTTAGGCGAAGACCTATGTCACGTGGCTCTTAGAGAGGAGGGCAATGCGTGAGGCTGGTTTCACAAGGATAACGGGTTTGTGCTCTACCGACCCATGTTTCTTGGTGGGCTGACCCGGTTGAACCACTACATTTTTTCTTTTCCTTCTTTCAATTTCAGATCATTAAAAGGAAACCAAGCATAGCCCAAAGGCTAAACTGAAAGGAGAACTAGGTCGATCATCATAATCGAGAGAAACTAAACAAGACGTCAATCCAACATTGCTAATTTGCTTGTATTATGTATGTTAAATCCAACGCATGATAGATTCTGAAACGACATTGTCTTAACGCAAACACAAGATTAACAAATCGAAAGTTGACATGATCATCTGGAAGGAATATAACATGTAAGATACATCCACTGCTAAAACCCAACATTCTATTTGGATTTTGCATAACTACAGCCATCAACCAAGTTCAAATGCTTACAACAATGTGAAAGGAATTAGCTTGACAATTAGTAACATAAATGACGTTTATCCACAAGTTGATATTTTAAAATGCCAATTTGTGACCCAAATGCACGTACCCGGACAAATCCAGGTACATACATACATACATACCAATGATCTTGATATATAGCTAGGCAGACAAAGGTATTTGCAGAACGAATAATGAAATGATTGATAATATGATTGATGGATGACCATCCATAATAAAAGGGCGCTACGTTTAATTGAAAAAATCATACAGTGAAATTAATATGAAATGGTCATTTTAATATATGCATAGTAACCGTATGTAATCCATGTTTTTTTCTTTCTTGTTGCCAGTAGCAGTAAGACTCCATATATATCGTGCTAGCTAGCTAGGGCAGAAGCATGAAACATGGATGAATATTTGCCTTCTTTGCCGTTTAAGTTTCTGCAGATGAGAAATACTT
Source organism: Fragaria x ananassa (assembly GCA_034370585.1). Taxonomy (NCBI): domain Eukaryota; kingdom Viridiplantae; phylum Streptophyta; class Magnoliopsida; order Rosales; family Rosaceae; genus Fragaria; species Fragaria x ananassa. The sequence continues at coordinate 7,171,261 of CP139753.1, forward strand.
GTTTAAATTGGCAATCAGTGTCACCTAAAGTTGCACTAGACTAGACCAACAATCAAGGAGGGTCCTCGGTATCTCTCTCTCGCATAAGGCAACATAATATGTTGATGGTGATATACAACCAAATACCTCATACACTAATCATATATCTTGATTAATTTGTATACGAATAATGGCCCCTTATTCATGGATCAGAATTAGTATAGCATCAAAAAATAATTAGTATAGTAGAAATCTCTCAAGTCCGTCTATTGGTTTGAAAAACTGTAGTCTTGTAGCTCCTTAATTAACTATCATCAAATGTTAAAAATTTCATCGAGAAAAGTCACATATATGTTCGCTTCTTGTTCGTTGCAAGCCACACACTGAGATCATCCGCCGGACTAGGCAGATTCAAAAGAGTAACCATATAGTCCATAGGAATTAGGAAATGTCTTCAATTTGATTTGGCCATTTGATTTATGGCAAATCATAAGAGAGAATTAAATTATGGGTTTGGATTTAGTGTCCATAAAATTGCATCAGATGAGGCTTTTGTTGAGTTCTAGCTCCCACATTGAAAATTGGGGATGTTGTTTTATAAGTTTAATTATAAGGTTTTGAGTCGCTTTATTTATTATAAATTGATTTTAAATGTATATACAATCTAGTTCCGGTCTTGATTGTAAGTGATAAGAGAACGCACAGGCTACAAATTGTGCTATGTGAAAAATTACTATTTAATAGTATATATGACCAACCTCATCAAAACTTCGGAAATCAGTAATATTTGAAAAAAAGGTGAAATTTTATAAGTAGTACGTGATCTAATCATGATGAATTAAGGAGGTTTGCAAACTCATTATTACGGCGAAACTGTCAAAGGAATTATAAAAGAAAATGACTTTTGTACGTATATTGCGGATTATTTTCTATAACAATTTAATTTTATATATTTATTTTCAATAATACTATCTACTACTCGAGATGCGTGTTCTTTAGGTTACTATTAAAGTTCCTATTGCACCTAAACTTGTCTTCATTTTGTTTTAAAAACAATAAGTTCGAAAGACAATGACATTACCCACAGTACTCTATAATAATTTAAACAGAAATCATGTTTGGAATAGGTATATGTCAATTTGTGTTGCAAGGAGACAGAAATGCAAGTACAGGCTTTCCTTTAGGGATGAAAATTAAGCTTATGATATATACCAAGTCCCAACAGTGGAAGCAGTGAAAAGTAATCTCTTCTAACTGTGAATAGGTAATTTTAAGAGATTATGTTGTAGACAGAAATCCTAGCCTTCATGCTCTCATGGTCGGGTATTCGAACAACTATCAACTATATACTGATGTACATATATATCCAGGATGAATTTGACACAAGTAGTTAACAACTGCCATATATGTATTGTTGAAGAAAGAAGTCTTATCAGTTATCTCCGGCCTCTATTATTTTCCAATCACTTGATCAGTGTCTAATCACACACAAGAGCTTCCAATATATTTGTTAACTTTCACCATCATTTTCATTAGTCTTTGCAAAACTGTCCGCTCTTCTCCTTCCTCGCCTCTCTTTCTGCGTTGTTTTATATATTTGAAAGAACCATGCATGAGGGCCTAAATAAAGATATGTCTAATTAAAGAGCTCATAGATAAACAAGTTGAGAATGAGGACATTAATTCCGTAGAATCTCTCTGGATAGGACAATCTCACTAGGGTATTCTATCATTAAGGAAGAGTCTTGGTCCTTCTCTGAATTTGTTTAGCATAAAAGGCAATGTAATTATCCTTTCATTTTTGTCGAACACATTGGAATTAAAGGAATTCCAGTTTTGAAAATGAATAAGCAGATGCATTTCGATCTTCAAGTTTTGATCTAATTAGCACCTGCAGCCATGTGACCCAGTGCATTTTAAATCAATCTACTCGATCTATTGGCAGATTATTTGTATAGAGAAGAAACCGTATGGTATACAACGGCATGTCGATCTCTGTTACAATTCTAAACTCAAGTCCTCAAAAAATTTACTAAATTGTAAATTGCTTATATTACCTGTCTCTCTCTCTCTCTCACTCGTTAGTTACTCAATAATAATTTACATTTCTACTGAGAGATCAATCATATTTATCTCAGTCGATCACTCTGTACAAATACATGTGATTTTGGCCTCCATACGTGACCATGTCATTCAAGACCTCAGTATTATCACTATGATGTAATTAAAACCTTGGAGTTATAAAAGAAACGAAAAACAAAAAAACAAAAAAGTCAATTGGCTGTGACTCAGGACCATCTTGGATTGGCCATTTACATGAAGGCTATTTCAGAATTTCTCGACACATACTTAAGATCGACTAGACCCGTATCACAACAGTACATTGATTTTTATTTTTTTTACCCGTATCAAAAAAAAACAAAAAACAAAAAACAGTACATTGATTTCTGGCATGGAAATTTCGTTATCATTGACCAACTTTATTGACATCGAAGACTTGTATACCTTTGTTTTATTAACTCTAATTTTTAGGTGGAAATGAAGATCGAGCTGATAATTAAGCAACCAACTAGAACCTGTATAAGAAGGTAACAACATAATGCAGCAGCCTTGGGATTGCAGATACACTACAATTCTGGAATTTGATGCTTTGATGGTGGTTCAAGAGTGAAGTATATATTTCATCTTTTCACCCATGTAAGTGTAATCTGGCAACACATTTGTTAGCCAAAACTAAACCACATTTATTGGCCACATCTAAAAACGCGCTATTGTGTGTTTGTAAAAAAACTCTAAAAACTATGAATTGTCCATTGTTATAGGCTCGCTTATTAGCGAGCAGGAAGTGATCGATGTAAATCATGGAATGTAATGAAGGGTGCTACCTCTGTAAACAAGACAGTTGATAAAGTATGTAATATACAGTTTCTAGCTTGAGATTGCTGCAATCCGTTTGCTTTGAATCAAAACATAAATTATGTTGTACGATGATATTAATGTATCAGTTCTTGAAAGCTTTAACAATTGGATTATCCAAATTTGTGGGTTTGCATCCTAGCTGACACATCGATGGATGAAATGGGAAAAAGTGTGCAACAAGATTTGCTAGTGTTATTTGAAACAATTAACTCGATCTAGCAACTCACAAATGACATGCCAAATAACCCTAGGCCTTGATACAATATCAATTTGAGCTCATGAACCATGAGCATGCATAAAGATGAAAGCATGCTGCCATTTTTTTAATTATTTTTTATGAATACTTACTTTCTCATTCTTCTAGCATTTCCTCCTTTGGGTCCTATATTATGTTAAAGCAAATTAAGCTAAAAAAAAAAGAGAGGTACTGAGTTGACTGTTGTCTTTGGACGTTTACGTACGTGTGTTCTAGATAGATGTTGTTCTTCATACTCGCCAGAAGTTCAACGACGGACGGCTTCCTGTCAACCCTGAAGACTAGCTATACCAAAAATATTCAGCACACGTGTATGTATATGAAATCGACCATAAGAGCTAGAGGAGAAAACAGTAAATATAAAATTGTGAAGGCAGCTGGCAAAATTGGCATGCAGCTAGGGTTTTTGAACTGCAAAATGGATGTTTTTACTTTCGTGTAGAAAGAAAGTTACGGCAGATAGATCAAGGATCCGGAGAGGCCCTTCATTTGGTGAATTACATAATTTACATACATTATTTGATGGATTAATATGCATTGATTTTAAATTTTGAACCATTTAGTTATTAATTAAGCTAGCTCTATTATGAAAAATAATTAGTACCCAGAAGTAGCTAAATTAGAAGTCACTTGACTCTTTCATGCAGGTTCATGTTGTTCGATCGGTTTATGTCTGTCATACTACGTTTGTCTATACAGCAGTAGTTGGCATTACCAAAAGATTTTACATTTGACTAATTGTTGCATAGTTGATTGACTTGATTCTTATAGAAGAATTTAAAGAATGACAAGTTTAGAGTATTGAACTGAAGGTGAGAAATAGATAAAAACCCGTTTTATGAACATCCAAGGTAAAATATATTTGAGTAGGTAATTGTTGTTAGAGCTATACGTTCGATCATTCAAGTATATGCATTTTGTTGTCCTTTTTCCATGCTTCAAGCATATGAACCAGCAAAACTAAAGGCACGCGCGGGTGGTAAAACCGTATATAAACAGTTAATGTCTTCGGTATTATGTAAATGTAATCATATGTCTTGACTTGAGGTTACAAGTTAATTACATCTAATCTAAGTAGAAATGAGGAGGAATAATTGAAGCATCTTGTTAGCACTAGCTCTTTTGTTTGGGAGATTTCAGTCAGATTGTTTCAGTTTGTCTGTAAGCACCCTCACCTTACAAGAGGGTCTAAGCAGGACCCACATCTGTGAACATATTATTAAGCCTTTGCTTCTCCCTCTCAAGAGAAATACAGAGAGAATAATAATCATACCCTCCTCATTTCATCAGTGAATACTGACTGCTGAAATCCAACCACAAAAGCTTCAAAAAAAGATAGCAAGAGGTAGAGTACCCCCCACTTTATACCTTCCAAACAACTCTCCTAAGCAACCTTACTTCCTCAGATCAATCCATGTACTTTAACTCTCTTGCAGCTAGCTTAAATACATAGACCTCAATTTCTCTCTCACCCTGCACAGTAGATTCGGATTCGATTAGATCAACTTCAAAGCCTGGCAGCTGGTATTGCACTAATGGAGCAAGCACGGTACTGGATGTGGGCAAAGCGCAAGCACAGTAGTCTGATGAGTGCTTCTCATGAAGTTCAGGTGCCTTCTTCCCACAACGAATCGTCGTGGGAAGAACAAGCTTTTGCAGAAGATGCAGCGGGGACTCTCGGAGGTTGCATATGGCCACCGAGATCTTATTCCTGCAGCTTCTGCAGGAGAGAGTTTCGTTCGGCTCAAGCTCTTGGCGGCCACATGAATGTTCACAGGAGAGACAGAGCTAGACTCAAGCAGTCACCGAATGAACAAAATGTCGAAACTACCCATCATCATCATGGCCTTCCTGATCAAGATCATCAGGATATTTCTGTCCAAATCAATCCCTTCTCATCGACTCTGGGCACTTTTCATCAATACCCATCTCATCATCAAGTTTGTGCCTTGGTTTATAACCCCAATAATCCTAATTCGAATCCTCTCTCATATCCATCTAGGGTTTCGGCTCAATTACCAGGTAAAGATCAAATCTGTGGTCAAGAGCAAATTACCTTGAATATCCCAACCTCTAGGTCATCCTCTGTATCATATCCTCCGTCCAGGTCAATCTTGACTGGCAATAGATATTATAATAACTCTGTTGCAAGAAATACAGAAGCTGCAGAGAAGATCTCAAGAATTGTGGAATCTGGGTCGTGTAGGGCTAATAAGGGTGGTGACTATGTCACAACTGATTTGTCTGTGAGTCTGAATTTGGTCGTCCGCTGTGCTCGTCCATCTGTGTCAGCTGGTTGTGATGAAGATGAAGCTATAATCAGTTGCAAGAGAAGAAGAATAATGGAGGAGAAGCCATCATCCAAAGACTCTTTACCTTTCTTCCTAAAATCCGAGGGGTTTGAAGTACTAAGCCGCCCCAGCTCCATCGAAGAGTTGGATCTTGAGCTCAGGCTCGGTGATCGTCCTAAGGTAATCAAAGTAGATTAATAGCAGAATCTGATTGATCATCAACTGCTGATATATAGACATATATATTACATGACCTTCTGTTAATTTGATCATACATGTCGTTTTGAGTTCTTCCTTTTATATTTAATATTGCCTTTGATCTCAAGGCCAAGGCCTCTATGCTTGATTTGTTTGATCTTTTGGCTTTCTTGGAGTGCTTTATTATGAATTTGTAGGGTGTAACAATGATCATATGAGAGTCATAGAATGAAAGGAAATGAAACAAATGGCCTCTGTTGATAATCACAATAGATATGCATCTCAGTTTAATCTTATGAGTTGTATATATATAGCACTGTAATAGATTGTTGGTTCTTTAGCCAGATCATTACTAATGACGCTCCTGGAAATGTAAGTTGATATCAAGATTTCAAAACTTCCAAATTGATTCATTGTCTTCTTGTTTTGATTCATGCTCAGTTCTAGGAAAGAGAAGTCTATACTTTCATGAGTAAACAGTTTCGTGGATTAAGATTTGCATAGTTTTTGTTTTTGTTTTTTTGTTTTTTTTAAGATCCACATGTCCACACAGGCACACACCATGCTAGCTCAAATTACCCAGCTTCACATTACATTTGTATATAGCATATGCTTGTTGAAAATTACTGTTGATAGGGAGAAAGACTCAAGTATACGTTGTAAATCGAGTGAAAAATATCATCTGAACTACTATGTATCTGGTGTTTTATGTAGACAACTAGTAATACAAACTGAACAAGAGTCTAAACGCATAAGTGGCGAGTTAATAATTTCGAGGACTTAATTAGCATAGTAATTTCTTCAAGAATTGCCAGAGAGATGAGAGAAAGAGATCGAAGATTTAGGCAATGAGCTTGGTTAACTAGCTAGGAGTGCCAGATATTTCTGGTATCTCAAATTGTCTGTGTGTCAAACGGAAAACGCACATTCAAACCAAAGTTGAGAGATGGTTAATTGATCAGATGATCGACAAGGCCAGTGTGTATTGCTTTGCTAATCTCTAGAAAAAGAGAGGGGAATTGAAGATTTAGGCAATGAGATTAACTATGAGTATATATGACTGTGGGTTTTGAAGGGTGAAGGAACTGACGAAGACTTGCATGGAATATCGTAACTGGTGACTCTTTTTCCCATTCAGTACCTCACTGACATTCCATCCGATAGAGTCATATATAGAGACAACTAAACTTAACCCCCCAATAACTACTGAGTAATGAGATTTTCAAAGCCACATAAAGTCAGATACTTCCCAACATCGATTATCTTTTCTCTTGTATTATTATCATCACCATTTCAGATCTCTTACTCCCCTCTGCTAAAATCCATCTGCTTGTGTTATCTCTCTCGCTTTTTCTCCCTCTTCTCAAATCTGTCCAAAATTGCCACCAACTCTATGGAATCAACCTAATTAAGTATTCACACTCTCATTATAATACCAAGTTTATATAACCAAAAAGAGAATATTATCCCCTCACCACCTGTAGTAGGCTGCTATCTAAGCATCTTTCGTTTCGATCTTCTTGTGTATCTATAATTCAGTTACAATACCCATCAGTCATGCACAAAACCCTAGTTGGCCAGTTATAGATTTTAAAATAAAAGTTTAAACGATTCCCATATGTATAAACCCTAACCCTAGTTACAGGCACATATCTAGGGCTCGTTTAAAGTGTGGAACTAATCTGATAGAAGACTAAAGGTTAATGTAGTATTAACCAACTGGACTCTGATGAGTTCACAGGGAACCGATCGAAATTGGCTGGGCAAGGAATTCAAGACATACCCAACAAATTATTTCCCAGAAATGGTTATGAATTGAAGATTGAGGGCATTTCGATGTGGGTCTTTGTTTTCTACGATGAATGTGAAAATGAAACTGAATTGAATAAAACAAGGGTGAAGGTTCTGTGACTGTATATATACAAGTACAATTAGCTGTATAGGACCAGTTTAGGGAAAGCGGGATTGTTTGCTTCGGCTTCTACGAAGTACTACATGTTTGTAAAATGGTTGAGAGGGTTTGTCGTGCTGAAGAGGTATGAGTTGGATTGGCCTGAGACTTATAAGAGAAGTTTTTAGAGGCAGTGGTTCACATGGGGAAACAGATGTCGTTTTGGAACTACTATTTCTGGGGAGTAATATAGAATAGAGTGAGGGAATGAGAGATATTATTCTGATCATCTTGCGTGGGATTATTCTCTCTTATAGGGAGTAGTTTTGCCAAATCCAAGAGGGAGTCCAATAATATTGTTAGTTTAAAAAGAATGAGAATTGTGAAGAATAAGTGCTGGGAAAAATTAGGTAAGGTAGGTGTGTTGGGAGCCATTGTTTATAGTTGTTTTGCCAACTCAATGAGTATTTTTGTATGGGAGGGAGTTCCATCTCTCACGAGATGAACTAGCTTCAAGTCCAACTTCACGAGCTCTCTGTTGCTATTCTTGTATCTTTGTCCCATGCGCAATATTACTCTTTATAAGTAAAACCCAAATCAATTTGTACCAAGGAAAAAGATTGTAGCAAGAGCATCTCGAATATATAACTACCATAAATCCTTGATCATACTCGCACCTAAAGATTGCAGCATTTCAGCCCATATTATTACATTAGCCCAGATAGTCAATTGGAATTTTCACAGATTGTTACATTAGCCCACATTTTTCCAATTTGTTACACAAAAACACCACTCCATTACTCCACTCGAGTCCCATCGCCATTTGTCTAACCCAAGTACTTAGACTTGGCTTGTTTTGCCTTCTACGGAGGAGTCACACTCTCAAAGCGCATGCAGTCTCTGATCTGGACCTGTACCACGCTATCAACTCCCTCGCTGCCATTGATGATCTCGCAACATTGTCTACGCGGAGCCTGCTCAATCAAGTCATAACCTAAGTTAACTTCCAAAGATTTACTTTGTTATGTCATCACATCGATCGAGAGTGAAAATAAAAAACAAGATGCAATCGAACAAGACATCCGTAATATATGCTTACCTTGTTCCACAAGTCAGGGCTAAACTTGGAAGCTGAAACGTTGAAAAACTCAACAGCCAAGGCAGAGGTGCAATTACAATGCCCACATTCTCGATTATTGCTCGACCAAGGCAAGTACCTATGATATGTAGTTAAGGTCTCAGCCCGACCAACGTTCTCAACCCGATCCAATAAGTACACCAACGGACTCTCACAGTGATCATAGCTCAAGGTTCGGGTATTAAACGTGAAAGGTCCTCCTTGCCGACTTCCCCATGTTTGGAATGTCTGCAATGCCGTTTCTAGCTGCTTAGCGGTCACTAACAACGGATATAACATCACAGTGTAGCCCCATGACACTGAAACCGACCAATTACGCCTCAAGTCATAGCAAAAATTGTGTTGCAGGGTCCGACCCGGATCCGCTTTATTCCCGCCAATTAGCCTCTTTAAGGACTCCATGCTGGTTTGGCTCGGAAATATGGGTTGCACATCGTCCAGGTGGTGAAGTGAGACTAACGGAGCCACCGGGTGTGCCGCTAGCAAACCATACGGATGCCCTCGTATATCCATCTGGTGAAACCCTAGCTCTTTTGTTAAGGGTACCCCAATCTCACTCATACAACCCTGGATCTTTGAATCTGAGCCGTAAAATTCATGATATCGATTAAGACACCCGTCCAAAATCCTAACGAGCTCAACCGCCAATGAGTAGCTTATAGCAAACCCAGCACCGCCGTAGGCCGTAGAGTACGAGTGTACCATATCTTGTTCCACACTCTCGGAGTTACCGCCGATGTAGTACATCTGATTGTGGTCGTATTTCGCTAACACCGTAACTAAGTTCTCGGTGAAAAACACCGTGTCATCGTCTCCCATAACAAACCACCTTATGTTCTCCAACCCTAACTCAAAACTCTCCTTCACGATTCTCGCTATACGAATCGCAGACCGTGAGCCGTACCAGCAGGTGTAATTGAACCGTGTCGTGTCACCGGAGACTTTGTACGGTGGCAAGGTCTCGGTCCACGTCATGTTGGGGAAGGGTTTCTGATCAAACCAAACGAATCCGCGGGTGATGTTAGGCTTCCACCATAGCTCAATGTATTGTTTGCGTGTGTTCCATGAATTGACGGAGCCACCGATGCCAAAGAGAATGTGGGATATGTTTGTCTTTTTGAAACCATCCACTTTGCCGTAGTTGAAGTAATTGGCGTCTATTTTCTGGTTTAGAGAAATATAAGAAAGGGGATGGTTAGAGAAGGCAAAGTAGATGATGAGTGAAATTGAAGCGATGGAGCAACAAAGAGCGAGAGTGATAATAGAGAAACCATTATTGGGGAAATCTAGAAATTTCCAGAATTTCAAGTAATTTTGAATGGTTTCTGATCTTGCTTTTGCCGAAGACATAGTCTCTCTCAATTTGCTGTCCAAGTTAGAAATTGAAAATGATATCAAACATAGAGGACGAGGATTTTGACATCTTATGGGAAAGCTAACGTAAGAACATGCAGCTACAAGCTTGATTGTTGGATACTAATAGTTGCAAAAGCAGTTGCAGTCAACCTGCAAAGAACAGAATATACAAGTATACTAATAATGTAAATGAGATGTCTAAAGTACCAAACACTATTAGTTAAGTAATCTTTGCTTCAAAAGAAGCAAACTTAATATAAATTGACCAAACTAACGTCTTGTATGAATCTTCCACTAATTAACCAAGTAATTAATGGAAAAAAAATCTTAAAAGCATAGGACTTGGAACAATTAACCTACTACATGTACACCAAGTTTTTCTTCGGTTTGGTTTATATCAAACTGTGTGTCTATGCATCCCCCTCCCAATTAAATTGCATGTTGTTGTTTCTTCTAGCTAGGAAAGTGATTTTATTGATGCTTGATGCAATTTTTAACACAACATAATATGGTTCTGACGTTGACTATTGCTTGACGCCTTGACACAAATAGCATGAATGCATGATTAATATATAAATGAGTCAAACTAACCCGAATATATATGAGAAAATAAACCAATTCAACTAATATATATGAGAAAATAATCATTGCACTACTAGAAAAAAATCATCTCACACTGATTTTATTCTCACATACTACTGTAATCTCACAGATATTTGTGACAAAAGCTTAAATATACAGAAAACCATGTGGATAAGGATTTTCTAGACCCATGTTACATTATACAACAATAATAGCTACAAAAATCTGTGTCAAATACTAATTCACACGGATAACAGTGTACATTATATTAATTATTTTCACGGATATCTATGACAAAAGACTAACTATACAGAAAATCGTATAGAAAAAGATTTTCTAGGCCCACATTACATTTTACAACAATAATAGCCACAAAAATCTGTATCAAATACTAATTCACACGGATATCAGTGTATATTATATTAATTATTTTCACGGATATCTATAAGTATTGTAATGTACACAGATATCTGTAGCAGCAAAAAGTTAGTATAATTGAAAATAATTATATATTTGCATATATATGAACAAACTTACACAAATATCCGTAAATAAAAGCTAATAGAGACATATATTCATGTGTAATGTGAATTACACTTTCAACCGTGTAAAGTATAGACACGGATATCTGTGTGAAATATAAATTAGACACAAACTTTCGTAAGAAAAACCTAATAATTTTTAACTGATATTAATATAATATTTACTGTTTTCCGTAACAAATGATATTTGTTACTGATATGTGTGTGAAATGCGAAACACACAGTTGTTGGTGTGAATGGTAAACAATGTTATCTATCTTTCTCTATCTTTCTTCCTCACGAAAACCTGTTTTCTCTTTCTCCCTCCTACCTCATGAAAACCTAGATCTGTAATACCAAAAACCTAGATTGGGAATCCATGGAAGGTGGAGGCCAAAGAAGATGGCAAAATCGACTACGACAAGCTCATAGACCAGTTCGGTTGCCAGTGGATCGATTCCTCTCTTGTTGACCGTATCCGCCGTCTCACGGTATGCCTAGGTTAAAATTTTTTGTACCCGATTAAAAATTGCGTATGTTTCTTTCTCACTCTTGCTCTCGCTCCCAAAGCCGCATCCCTCTCCTAGTCTCCTTCAATCTCACAGAAGTCTGAAACCCTATATCCTCTCTCTTTCTCTCTCTCTCTCTCTCTCTCTCTCTCCACATATCTCTAGAGCATGAATCTGCAAAGATTTGTTTGTGCTCATCTCAGGGTGGTCTTGGTGGACTGGACAGAGTCATGGCCGGAGGACACAGCCTGGCCTTGACTCATCGGAGGAAGGCGAAGAAGATGGTGACTACGGTATATTGTGAGTCCACCCCGGTGGTCGGAGATCAATTATAGAGGAGAGAGTCCTCCAGATCCATTGTGTCTCTCCTCCAGAATTCTCATCTATGCTTTTCTCTCTTCTCTGTGAGGATGATCGATGCTTGATTTATGGATTTTGGCCTTCCAGGATCTGATTGGGTGGGGTTTTGGCTTGGTTCTCTAGATTTTGATGCATGGGTTGTCAATACGTTCGGGAGAGATTTGGTAAACAATATTCAGCAGGTAATTTCATGTTGTTTAACCTGTAGACTTTACACTAATATACATAAGCTTAGACTTTTAACACTGCTGATATAGTGTAGTGCATTACTAAACTTTGAAAACAAGCCCATATATGTTCTAGATAACCTCTCTTTTCTTTGTTTGCTTTCTCCGTGGAATATCTACGAGCACTACCAGAACAAGCACTTTAGCCGACGAAAAATTTTCGTCGGCCTGTAAAAAAAATTCGTCGGCTAAGACCTTAGCCGACGAGCCTTCGTCGGCTATAGTGTCGTCGGGAAAAGGCCGTCTGTGATGACTTTAGCCGACGAAATTTTTTTTTCGTCGGCTATAGTCCCACTTTAGCCCACGAAAAAAATGTCGTCGGCTATAGTCCAGGCTTTAGCCGACGAATACTTCGTCGGCTAAAGTGCGTAATAAATAATAAAAAATAACTATAGCCGACGAAATATTTTATATTTCGTCGGCTAAACCTTATAAAAAAATTAAAAAATTACTATAGCCGATGAAATATTAGGTTATTCGTCGGCTAAACCTTATTAAAAAATTAAAAAACACTATAGCCGACAAAATATTAGGTTATTCGTCGGCTAAACCTTGTAAAAAAAAATTAAAAAAAGAATTATAGCTGACGAAATATGCTAAACCTTGTAAAAAAATTTAAAAAATAACTATAGCCGACGAAATATTTTATATTTCGTCGGCTAAACCTTATAAAAAAATTAAAAAATAACTATAGCCGACGAAAACATGCCATAATTCGTCGGCTAAACCTTATAAAAAAAAATTAAAAAATATTGTAGCCGACGAATATAGTGTTTAAATATTGTCGGCTAAAGTTGCTGGGTTTTGAAAAAAAAAACTGCAGAAACTTTCGGCCTAAAAATTTCAAAGCTCAACGTTATTTACATCAATTAGACTAATCATTACTGATCATGTATAGGTGTGTGGTTCATGCACTGTCACTTGGAGCTACATACTGGCTGGGGTTTGAAGACTGCATTTGTTGTAGAAAATGGGAAAAGCTGTGATCAATCTGTCCTGCCTCCACCTGCAGACCTTCCACCTTGTTAATTAGTTCCTTCTACCGGAGTTGTCCGGGGAACAAAGACTCTTGTTTAAGGCCTTTTGGCTGACAATTCTTGCAAACATCTGCAAAATGTAAACATAAATTTTATGCCATGTAAATAACTTACTCATCAAAAAACGGAACACAGATGCAACTGCATTCACTCTTGCTTTCAAGTTTCGAGTGACTTCAACCGTGAGAGGTAAAACAGGTTTATTCCTCTCAACTCCATTAATCACCTAAAATAGCACGACAGTAGAATTTTAGCAGACGAAATTCTTTATTTTTGTCAGCTAAACTCTTTTAAAAATTTTGGTTGACCGCTAAAAAATTTTGGTTGAAAATTTTAAAAATTTTTCGACTTTATCCGACGACTTTTCATATATTTTCGTCAGCTAAAGTTCTTTGAAAATTTTGGTTGACCGCCAAAAAATTTTGGTTGAAATTTTGAAAATTTTTCGACTTTAGCCGAGAACTTTTCATATATTTTCGTCGGCTAAAGTCTTTTGAAAATTTCGTCGGCTAAATGTACCAATTTCGTCGGCTAAACTTTTGAAATTTGTCGGCTAAACCTTCTAAACTCGCCGGCTAAACTTTATAAATTCGTCGGCTAAACCTTTGAAATTCGTCGGCTAAAAGTATTTTTATACATTTGGCATGTTGTGATTGTGATGATCAAACTTGAGAAACAAAAATCCAACCGTCAGATTTGACCATCATGATAAAATACATGAATGGAAAAAAATTCAACTTGATCCGAAAAGAATAAGGGCTCGATCCGGACGGTCAATCTCGTAAGTCAAACCCCTAAACGCACGGAAAAGGTCGTTCGACCGTCTAAATTACGTATTTTGGCCGGACCTCCAACTGAAAATAGTTTTAAACCGATGACACGCAACAAGTTGTATAAAAATTTTATGCAAAATAACCACCGAATATAGGGCTACTCATAGGGGGAAAAAATGAAAAATTGCATTGACCGCAAGTATCGGCACCGAATATTTACCGAAATAGTGTGATTTTTCAACCGTGGATGTATTTCAACATTCTCGTCATATTTTATTTCATGACATTTTGGCGTTTGAAGGTTTTACGTATAGTTTGTTTTTAAAACAGAATATTTACATAACACTTGGTAAATAAGTTATACAACATTAGTACGCATGTTGTGATTGTGATGATCAAACTTGAGAAAAGGAAATCCGACGGTCAGATCTAACCATCATGATAAAATACATGTATGGAAAAAAATTCAACTTGATCTGACAAGGTTAAGTGCTCGATCCGGACGGTCAATCCCGTAAGTCAAACCCCTAAACGCACGAAAAAGGTCTTCGACCGTCTAAATTACGTATTTTGGCCGGACCTCCAACTGAAAATTGTTTTAAACCGATGACACGCAACAAGTCGTATACAAATTTTACTCAAAATAACCACCAAATATAGGGCTATAGCAGGTAATAGAAAAATTTTAGGGTTTAGCCGACGAATACCCTAACGTATTCATCGGCTATAGTATGTAATTAAAAAATAAAAAAATAACTATAGCCGACGAAATATTAAGTTATTCGTCGGTAAAAACCATCTTAGCCGATGAGTATTTAGTCGGCTATAGTTATTTTTTTTAAATTTTTTGACTTTAGCCGACGAAAATATATGAAAAGTCGTCGGCTAAACTTTGGTTTACCGCCTAAAAAATTTTGAAATTTTTTGACCTTAGCCGACGACTTTTCATATATTTTCGTCGGCTAAAGTCTATAAATTCACGAAAACACTCATATCTCCCCCTATATTACGTAGTTTGGTCAAATCTTCCACACAAAAAACTCTCACGTAGATGAGACGCAACTGCCCATATAAAAATTTTGAGACATTTACCTTCCAACGATAGGGCTCCCCATAAACCCGAATAACGGAAAATAGTAGACACGTTGTGATTCCGATGACTAAAATTCACAAACCAAAATTCAACCGTCAGATATGATCATTATGACGAAAGATGTGTATGATAAAAAATTCAACTAGATTCGACAAAGTTAAGGGCTCGATCGAAACGGTCAACTCTAATCAAAAATAAGAAAACTGCATTTTGAAGCCCTAAACTGACTCGGATGGCCAAAAAAGCCTGTACCTCATGGCATTAGCAATGATTTTGACTCGTAGCGCCGTTACGCTTCCAGAAATGTATCACAATAGTCAATCGGACACCAAACGCCAAATCTGCAGCATAGTGAATAATAAGGGTAAGTCAACTATCGGCACCGAGACTTTACCGGAATACCGTCATTTTTCAACCATAGACGTATTTCACCATTCTGGTCATATCTTATTTCACGACTTTTTTGCGTTTGAAGGTTCTACGTATAGTTTTTTTTTCAGATGAGTTGTTGTCTAAATCTGTAAATATAAGACACTTTAGCCGACGAAATTATATTTTTCGTCGGCTAAACTTTTAAAAATTTCGTCGGCTAAACACTTAAAAATTTCATCGGCTAAACTTTTGAAAATTTCGTCGGCTAAATTTCATAGACTATAGCCGACGAAAAAAATTATTCAGCCGACGAAATATTAATTTCGTCTGCTAAAGTGAAAATTTTTAATTAGCCGACAAAGGAAAATTTCGTCGGCTAAAGTCTACTTTAGCTGATTAAAAAAAAAATTCGTCAGCCTGGTTTTTTTTTTTCGTCGGCTAAAGCCTTTCTTCTGGTCGGCTAAAGTACCAATTTGTGTATGTTGTTTTACCAATAGGTTCCATTTGATGATTGTGATTTAATAATTCTATGGAGTATACTACAGTTTAAAACGATTTCTTGCCATAATGAAAACTGAAGTTATGGATTGAACTAATTGTCAATGACTTGGGTAGCATCATGCCTAAACATGTATAATGTTTGTAGATTCATCTTCTGTTAGTATTGTGGTATCAAAAAACACATTATACAATTGTATATAATTGTGGTGCACTCCAATTTTAGCACTTAATTTTTCTTTTGTGTCCATATGTCGTGTGTGAAATTGAATATGGTTGCTGATAACTAGCATATCTAAATAACTATTCTCATTCAACTGGTACATAAATGAAATCTGACTGTAAGTTATCATTTGTTCTAGTTCATTTGTATTTATTATTTATGTCTTAACGACAACTATTTGATGAGTATGTTTGGGATCAGCTTGACAAGATGCCTATGACCGGGAGGAGGGTTCTGATTCATGTGTAAGGTAAACTTATTTGGTGTGAACACAGTTTGAGCTTTTGATTCATGGTAAACTTTATTTAGTGTTCAATATATATAAATGATTTACATTCTTTATGCCAATCAAGATTCATGTTTGATTGAGGAATATATATGAATGATTTTAGATCTGTTGAGTTTTTCCTTATCAGTATTTTTCTAAAAGATTTGACTTTCTAATATTTTAACTAGCACTAACACCAGAACTTCATTTATATCATGCAGCTTCAGAAAATGCACAATTTCTACAAACTTATCTAATAAAAAGGTACTTATTATTGTCTGTGATTTATGTGGTATCTTGGTGAGTTATTTGCTTCTTATTATTGCTCTTGGTTCTAATTACTGCTTCAATTTCTGTATGTACGTTGTTCATGTTTATTAACCCTTGAAAAAAAGTGAGTATCCCTAACATTTTATATATGATAGTTTAGTCATTTGAGTATGACATTTACAGATGTAATTGCTATGTAAATATTTAGATCTTTACATGTTGAGATGTATTCATAAGATCTTTTGCAATTGGTACATACATACTAAGATCATAAAGAATCTGTTAATAAGATACTTCAATAAGGTGAATTCATTTTTTCTGTGTGTAGCGCCTCTTTGTTTTGCTATCTTTGCATATCTCTCCATTAGTGATAGAGGCATATTGGAATTTACTTCTATAATATTTATTTGTATCTTATACCAATCAAATGACATGCTTGCTACTTTAATCAAATTTTTATTTAGAAATTCGAGGTTGGATAATTGATATTTTCTCTAGACAAAACAAAATAATTGGATAATTAGATGTTAATTTCATCTCCATTCTATGTTAGATGTGTTTGAATTTGAATGCAGATTCTACTCATTCTAGCAAATCTATAATATTCCAGCTGATACATGAAATTGATTGATATCCTCAGAGTAATGTATTTTTGTAAGGAAGTTGTGTCCATATCAGAGACTAATATTTTGCTATGTGCGCATATATGCAATGTGTTTGCAGATGCATGTGTCTCATGGATGAGTGGGTTCAAAAAAACCCAACTGCTTATACTTCTTTGGATGACTTCCTTCTATGTGTGGATAAAGATGTAGCCCAAGGCATGTTGAATGACACCAAGATGGCAAACTACGCTGCTATTGGAGTGGTTAATCAAATCATCGATTTGGCAAATAGTAATCCTAATTCTGGTGATGGCGGTTCCCATTGAGTTTCAATCAATCTGGTCCTTTATTACCACAAGTCTGCAACCCCTACAACGAAGATATATCTAATTGGACTTGTGCTCCTATTGAATAACTAACAAGTCTTCCTATCTAACATTTAATATTTTACCAATTTATGAGTCTATGTTGTGTTACACTATGAATCAGCATTATATGAAAGCAAGTGACTTCAAGCTTTATGTTTCAACTATATATGCAAGAATGGAGGAGTTGAAGCTCAAGGAAGCTGAGCATTAATTGAAAGATGACAAAGTCAAGCAAGTAAACACATGTTGGTGGAGATGCTGACAAAGCAGGTGTTGGGTTACCACTCTACATCTTTTGAGTTTCCTAATCTCTTTCAAATGTTGAACGATTTTAAGCTAGTTAATTTCATTCAATGTTCTTGTTTCTCTTTACTTGGCTTTGCAACTTTTATAATATCATTCAAGTACACTATTATTTGTATCTTCAGTGGGTTGTAAAGAATTCACATGTATTGTTGAAATGTTCAGTAAAAACATTTGATTGTAGATGAATTTCTTAAATATTTTGCAGAATAATTTTTTTTTTGAATTCCCATCACTTTTCCACACTGAAATCAGTGTCAAATGTTTTTCCCACAGAATTGGGTTAGATAATGGTTTAGGGTATTTCTCACAGATATCCGTGTGAGTTAAGAAGTTGTTCACACAGATTATATTACATTAAGATCAATTATGGTAGTGGATATGTAATAGGGCTCATGTCAACAATTCACACAGACTTTTTTATCCGTGTGTAATGAGCATTAGCTCCCTGCAAACAGCACGGATATACAATTCATGAGTGTAGCGTGACTAATAACTTTCTCACACGGATGTCTATGTGAGATATCTATATTTCACACTGATTTAAATCTGTGTGAAGCTTCCATTTTGCTAGTAGTGTTGGTTTGCCAGCCCCAATTCAACTAATATAATTATAATTAAAGAACTTCAATGACGCATGCATCTCTCAAAATAGTTGCAATATATGCTCAACATTTATACTCAGGCGAGAGGTTAATTCCCATATACAGCTACCTGCTAATGGATTATCTATCAACCTGGCCTGGACTACAATCTAGATGCTGGGCTAGCTAGTTAACAAGGTCAGGCTGGCCGGTCAGTATAGGGCTAATTTGACATGCATATATGTTCATGGGGCTGGTCCTAAATTAATCCAAGGTGCAGAAAGAATCGTACAATATACTGAAGGTGCACAACTAGGTAAAACTAATGGATCATTGCACAAACACTAACATAATCACAGATTTGTCTGTGGTTACAGACATGTATATGGTACATACAACTGAAGGGGGAGCAACATGCAGCAGGGGTCGAAGAACCAACAAAACACAGAAACAGAAAATTCTCTCTCTATAAATTTTCTCAACACAGCCAGAATTTTGAGAGTCCACCGACCCCCATCTCTTCCTCCATCCCCACCCACTCAATCCCACCCATCCCCACCCTCTACATGCAAGCCCTTTCCTTCATCCTCCCCTCTTTTCTCCACCAATCTCACCCATTTTCAATCTCTTTTCTCCTCCAATCCGTTTTGCCCTTATGGGGTTTCACTTGATGAGAACAGCTTTCATCTTCTCTGCTTGTACCTCATCTCCGCCTCTTATTCTCTCCATTCATACATCCCAATCATGCTAACTCTTTATCAATTTTCTTCTGATCTCGTCCAGATCTACTTTCGAAATTGTCTTCTTGTTCTATTTAGATGGTATTGGCTGCTAGTACTTCCCAATTTGCATTGTTCTCCACCATTAAGCGAACTTACGCCCGTTGGCGGATTTTCGTTCTATAAAGGCGTGTGGCTTCGATTACTTTGCAATCACACTCTGCTATGTTAATTGGTGTTTATTAGGCGTCATTGAGCCCTTTTTTCCCAATCGGTGTGGAAGGATGCAAGATGGTGTCACTGTGGCTGGTCCTCTTCAAGCAATAGCATGGAGGTGGCGGTGGCGGTGGCGGTAAATTTCTCGACGTGGAGCAGCTGAAATCTTGGCGGCTGCTAGTTAGTATGCTAGGGTTTTTGTGTTTCAATTGTGGGCTAACTTGTATTTGGGTCAAGTTTTTTGGTTGTTTTATTTATTTTTTACTAGGTCTATGTGTCTTATTTGCTGGGCCAATGTGTCTCTATGCTGGGTTATGTAGTGTATCTCTTGGAACATATAATACAAATTAATTAGCATTCATACCTTTCGACCAAAAAAAAAAACATGCAGCAGGGGTGGTGTGTTATGGAAAATTTGCCTGGACACTAAAGGCATGCATATCTGCATAGCAGAATTTTCCAGATAACCACTAGTAATTAGTAAATTAATGATTAGCATATTCATCTTACAGAAAAACATCTCTTATAATCAAGAGTTTGATACCATGTTAGATCACTGTTATATTCATGGACGGAGGAAGCTTACATTCATTTAGCTAGCTGGAATGATTTTGCAGCGCGCCCAAATATCAAACCAAAAAAAGAAAAGAGCAACACGTACATGCACCTACCGAAAGAAACAACCCCTGTATATAGTACGTATCGATCTGACAGACAAACCTAATTGAGTGCACATCCAACATGTTTCTCATGCGTCAATAAGCACGAAAGAAAACAAAGTAAAGAAAGGAAGAAGAGGCGCAGAGAAAGGAAAACCGAGCAATCATATTGTCTACATCTTAATTTTACTGCTTGATCATGTTTTTCATTTAGAATTATGCTTTTACACTTAAACGATTATACTTCTAATGATGACCAGATTACTACGACCTACTGCGAAAAAGTACGAAGCATAATTAATCACAACGCGAGCGGCGATAGGAGCAAGAATTACAAACCCAAGAACGTAACGTAGGTAGAAAAGTGGGTGAAAAAACTTAACCTTGCTCCTCTCCTTGTAAATAATCGCAATTTTCGTGAGTAAATAACTGCTGATTCGCTTAAGAAAATTCTCTGGTGCTAAAATTTGTCTCGGGTGGTTCGGGTCCTAACCGGAGCTCCAAGTCCAGCTCCACAAATTTTCCACCGCCATTTGATACTACTGGTTCTTCGAGAAACAAAGGAAGCTGCAGCTGTGCTTGAACATCTTCCGAACTACTGATTTTTCCCTCGGAACAAGCCAGAATTTCATGATTTTCTGATCTAGTAGAGGAAGGGCATGAAGGCTTTCTTGAAATCATGTTGGTTTCCTTCCTGTCCAGTTGCAACAAAGTTTTCTCCTCGGATTATTAGCACGAAGAGGATCATGATAAGCAGAAGTTGAGGGGCATTTCACCGCATCCGAAGAAGAGACTTGGTTTTGGTCTTCCGAGGACTGTCTGATGATCCGGGCTCGATCTCTTCGATGAATGTTCATGCATGTGTCCCCCAAGAGCTTGTGCATTAGAGAAACCTCGCTTGCAGAAGGTACATGCATAGGACTTTGCCTGCCCCAAACCACTGATCTGATCGTTGGAGGTCCATTTACTCCGATTGAATTTTTCGACAGTATCATTCCCCTCCATGCTTTGATAATGGAAGGGGAAGAACAGTAAGAGGAGAAGGGGAGGTCAATTGAGAAGAACAATATCTATGGGACTACTACTAACTACTAGAGGAGTTACATATGCATGGAGATATAGTATTTTATGTTTTAGTCAAAGGAATTCTAGTTCTCACTAGTTTATTTGTTCACGGAGATGTGATATATAATACAGTTTTGTTTGAGGGAGTTTTGTTGTTTTTGGTTTATGAATTTTATTTCGGTGTTTCTAAATATATCTAGCAAATTTCTTAGTAAATTTCTTCAGTATTGGGGTAGATTATATTCTGAAACCATGCCAGACGGTTGATATCATATAGCTAGATCGCTAACTACTAATTTCGTTGTTATTTTTTTGTGAGAGATTTTAGTTGATGAGTCCCCCTCTCTTGATGCTTCTCTTCTTCTTTTCTAATGTATTAGAGTGTTAGGGAGGTCACTCCCCTCTCTCTCACTCATCTTTCAGCAAAACAAAAATAACATTTTGTTTAGGTTACAAAACAGAATAATCTTCATTATTGGTGAGTCATGGCCTGGTTGATCGATGGATCAGTTTCAATCGGTTTTAAGTAGAATTTTAGAAAAGTTACTTTTGTTGCGGATACTGTTGCTGATGAAGGCTAGGCCACCGAATTCCTAATGACCATACTTAACATGATTGTATATTGAACTCGACGTACTTTTAGGATTTTATAATGTAAACTCGATCGGGTGCGTCAAAATATTTTACTTTGCAACTTTACGTTTCTTTTAAACAAAATGTAACAAAAGAATTGATAACACGAGAAATTCAGCTGGGTTACATGTATGTTCCATCTTGCTATGGAGTTTGGTGGAGAGAATGGAAATCCGAACCCTAGCCTCTTTGGCTGTTAAGATCAGACATGCTTGTGAAGAAGTCGCGTTTAAACGTATGTGAAGGGATCTTTTCAGATAGATAGATAAACGTACAAGTGTACAACTTTCATAATTTTTTGCTTAATTAATTAAACAATCTGACTCTTACACACCAAACAGTCACCTTATTGGCCAAAGCCGTCTTGAGAAAAACAGAACAGACCAACATATATAACATGTAACATGCAGAAAGGAGTTTAACAGACAAACCCAATATATTACTCAGGGTTATCAGGTCTATATATATGTAACAATGTAAGCAAAGAGTCCAGACTCCAGAGATTCCGTCTGAAAGTCGTTCATAAAGAGAAAGGTAAAAAAATGGGATCAAACTCAGGGCTACTCAGCCCACTACAACCCATGTCCGCCACAACCAAATGTTCAAGAAATGGTGAGGACTGACCCTTTTCAGGTGCCTGAAAGATACATCAGAGACGAAAAGGATGTTGCAAACGATGCCGATTTGTGCTCTCAGCTCTCCTCTGAGGTTCCCACCCTCGATTTTTCACTCCTCTCAAATGGGAACAAAGAGGAGCTTCACAGGCTCGACCAGGCTTGCAAGGAATGGGGTTTTTTTCAGGTATTTCATGCAATACCTTGCATGCAACTCTTGAAAGTAGAGAAGTTTCATATTGAGAGAGTTAGAGATTAGTTCAATTAGAACTAACCTAATTCAAGTTGACTTTAGAAGCTACAACTATTGGTGTGCTACCATGTACTTTTGGTCTCATTCTTTTTTTCTCATTTTTCTGGTATCCTTCCTTTTTCTGCTGGTGTTGCAGCTTGTCTCTCTATTGCTATAACAAGTTGGTGCCTCGGTGCTGCTGCCACAGTTGTGGCTGTGGCTGAGTTTGCTCTATCTTTTCCTATACGATTCTCATTGTATCTATATATACTTGTTATTAAATCTTGTAAAGTTTTTGTTTAGCCACGATCCTCAGCGTGCGGAGCGGAGGTGAATAGCGAACAAAGAGAAGGGGGAGTGTTGCGGGCGTGCCACCTCACGGACGAGGAAAAGGTTGTATGCGTGCGCTTGACTTCTTGATCAGGCGGAAGAGGTTTCCAGGTGCCACCTCAGATGAGAAATTTACGAGCACAAGGCTGTCAATACTCACGACGGCGCGAGCAGGGCAACTATATGGGAGATTCAGAGGAATCGGGGTGAGTCCAGGAGGGCTCTGTAACTAAGGTGGCGGTGCACTTAGTTAGGTTTAGGGTTTCGAGGTAGCTCGAAGGGAACTGGGTTGCAGTTTGTTTGTATTTGTGTTTGAGTAATTGTGTTGAGAGAGAGTTCATAGGTTCGCTTCAACGGGGAAGCGGAAACAAAGCTCCTGGGAGCGTCTGGAGGTTTCAACTGGGTTGAAGATTGTATTGTATTTTGTTTGAATAAGTTATGAGAGAACGAGATCGTAAACCCTAGACCTCTTTATATAGTGGGAGCTTGACTTGCAGCAGAAGAATTATGAGCAATCCTTGTGACACATGTCCAGTTCGCACACTCCGCATAAGACACCACTACCATGTTGCTCAATTATAGACTCCTATGCGAATTAGAATTATGAGCAATCCTTATCCCACGGGGTGCCACAGTCCATGTAGAAAACTAATTTCGCGCGGGCCACGGATTCAAACCACCTCGTAGGCTTTTCTAGCTCGCAGGCCAAAATAAGGCTTTTTATATTAAAAGTGCCACATGGATTGACCCGAAGCATGTTAAAGACTGGTAAAAGTCTAAAACAATTATTGTAATACGTGCGGACTCCTCGAGAAGTCTCTCACGCGAACTAGCAAACCAGTTGGCTAGCTCGCCTAGATGCATTCCGCCTCGCCTAAGTGAAGTCAACAAGTAATTCCGCGCAAGTCACTCAGCGCGCGAGCTATGTGTTCCACGCGAAGCGCGCAAGCACACGAGATCCCCACTCTGGGCGAAGTCATTAAGCGCGCGAGCTTTGTTTTATGCCTGAAGGCGCGTGAGATCTGTAGTCCACGCAAAGCCATTCCGCCCGCGGACCATGTAATTCATCTCACGTGGTCTCACTACCAGAAGAAAGGCTTTAGCCGACGAAAAAAAAAACCCAGGCCGACGAATTTTTTTTTCGTCGGCTAATTAAAAATCTTCGTCGGCTATGATCAACTTTAGCCGACGAAATAAAAATTTCGTCGGCTAAATAATTTTTTTCGTCGGCTATAGTCTGTGAACTTTAGCCGACGAAATTTTCAAAAGTTTAGCCGACGAAATTTTTGAAACTTTAGCCGACGAAATTTTTAGAGTTTAGCCGACGAAATTTTTAAAAGTTTAGCCGACGAAAAATATAATTTCGTCGGCTAAAGTGTCTTATATTTACAAATTTTGATGCAATATGGTCCTACGCAAAAAGGGGTGTAACTTTTGATCCGTCCGTCAGAAATTGCTGAAATTTTGACAGCAGCTCCGCAGGCCCAAATCCAAGCTAACTTACTTTCGGGGCCTATCCGACCGTCGGATCTAGCGATCCGAGGCTTTTTATGTAATTTTCTGTTTTTAGGGTTTGGTCTTTTTCTTTTAAAACTGCGGTCAACCCTATTTACCGTTATTATTCCCTATGGGGAGCCCTATCGTCAGAAGGCAAATGTCTCAAAATTTTTACATAGGCGGTTGCGTCTCATCTACGTGAAAGTTTTTCGTGTGGAAGGTTTGACCAAACTACGTAATATAGAGGGAGATATGAGCGTTTTCGTGAATTTATAGACTTTAGCTGACGAAAATATATGAAACGTCGTCGGCTAAGGTCAAAAAATTTCAAAATTTTTTAGGCGGTAAACCAAAGTTGGAGGAAAATTTTCAAAGGACTTTAGCCGACGAAAATATATGTAAAGTCGTCGGCTAAGATGGTTTTTGCCGACGAATAACCTAATATTTCGTCGGCTATAGTTATTTTTTAATTTTTTAATTACATACTATAGCCGACGAATACGTTAGGGTATTCGTCGGCTAAACCCTAAAATTTTTCTATTACCTACTATAGCCCTATATTCGGTGGTTATTTTGCGTAAAATTTTTATACGAATTGTTGCGTGTCATCGGTTTAAAACTATTTTCAGTCGGAGGTCCGGCCAAAATACGTAATTTAGACGGTCGAACGACTTTTTCCGTGCGTTTAGGGGTTTGACTTACGAGATTGACCGTCCGGATCGAGCCCTTATTCTTTTCGGATCAAGTTGAATTTTTTCCCATACATGTATTTTATCGTGATGGTCAGATCTGACGGTCGGATTTCTGTTTCTCAAGTTTGATCATCAGAATCACAACATGCATACTAATGTTGTATAACTTGTTTACCAAGTGTTATGTAAATGTTCCGTTTCAAAAACAAACTATACATAAAACCTTCAAACGCTAAAAAGTCATGAGATAAGATATGACGAGAATATTGAAATACATCCACAGTTGAAAAATCACACTATTCCGGTAAATATTCGGTGCCGATAGTTGCGGTCAATGCAATTTTTCATTTTTTCCCCCTATGAGTAGCCCTATATTCGGTGGTTATTTTGCGTAAAATTTTTATACAACTTGTTGCGTGTCATCGGTTTAAAACTATTTTCAGTTGGAGGTCCGGCCAAAATACGTAATTTAGACGGTCGAACGACCTTTTCCGTGCGTTTAGGGGTTTGACTTACGAGATTGACCGTCCGGATCGAGCCCTTATTCTTTTCGGATCAAGTTGAATTTTTTCCCATACATGTATTTTATCATGATGGTCAGATCTGACGGTTGGATTTCTGTTTCTCAAGTTTGATCATCACAATCACAACATGCCAAATGTATAAAAATACTTTTAGCCGACGAATTTCAAAGGTTTAGCCGACGAATTTCTAAGTTTTAGCCGACGAAATTGGTACCTTTAGCCGACGAAATTTTCAAAGGACTTTAGCCGACGAAAAATATGAAAAGTCGTCGGCTAAAGTCGAAAAATTTTCGAAATTTTCGACCAAAATTTTTTGGCGGTCAACCAAAATTTTCAAAGGACTTTAGCCGACGAAAATATATGAAAACTCGTCGGCTAAAGTCGAAAAATTTTCAAAATTTTCAACCAAAATTTTTGGCGGTAAACCAAAATTTTCATAAGAGTTTAGCCACGAAAATAAATAATTTCGTCGGCTAAAGTTCTTTATATAGGCGAAGATGGATGGTAAGTCGTCTATTATCTGCTGCTCCAGCCCCGATCCGTCCTCTCCTTCACCGGTTGGCCTCCTCGAGCCCTCCCTCCTCCTCCTGGTACTCAAGCCTCAAGCCTTCCCTCATCCTCAAGTACATTTCAACCCAAAGAAGGAGGTGTCCGATCTCTCTTGGGTTTCGACTGCATTTTACGATTTGTTGTTATGTATTGATGATGTGCGTCACTTGTTGTCTTTGAATTTGCGGAAGAGTTGTCTTTATGTGTTTGCTAGTTCAAGGCATTCACTCTCACATTTATTCTCTAGGACAAGTGACGATTGCTTATGGTTTTCTGCTCATAGTTTGGAAGATCTCTCAATCATATTAATTCATGTTTCTGAAATTTAGTCCTTGTTCTCAATCAAAATTTAATGGGGTACTAAGGAGATGAGGTCATTTGCATTTGTTGTGAATTTTCTGCAGTTTTTTTTTTCAAAACCCAGCAACTTTAGCCGACGATATTCAAACACTATATTTGTCGGCTATAGTATTTTTTTAATTTTTTTTATAAGGTTTAGCCGACGAATAACCTAATATTTCGTCGGCTATAGTTATTTTTAAATTTTTTTATAAGATTTAGCCGACGAAATATTTTATATTTCGTCGGCTATAGTTATTTTTAATTTTTTTTATAAGGTTTAGCCGACGAATAACCTAATATTTCGTCGGCTATAGTTATTTTTTGAATTTTTTTTATAAGGTTTAGCCGACGAATAACCTAATATTTCGTCGGCTATAGTTATTTTTTTAATTTTTTTTATAAGGTTTAGCCGACGAAATATTTTATATTTCGTCGGCTATAGTTATTTTTTGTTATTTATTACGCACTTTAGCCGACGAATATTTCGTCGGCTAAAGTCTGGGACTATAGCTGACGACATATTTTTTGTCGGCTAAAGTGGGACTATAGCCGACGAAAAAAAAAATTTCGTCGGCTAAAGTCATCACAGACGGCTCTTTCCCGACGACACTATAGCCGACGAAGGCTCGTCGGCTAAGGTCTTAGCCGACAAATTTTTTTAACAGGCCGACGAAAATTTTTCGTCGGCTAAAGTGCCTGTTCTGGTAGTGTCTTGCTGACGGGCCATTATTTGTAAACTTAAAGAAACTTGGGCTCGCCGGTATGACATGGACCAAGAATTTAATTAATATTCACATAGACATTTACTGTCCAGTAAAATATTAATTTGAGCCTCGAAGTCATGAATGTCAAGAATGACTGAAGAGGGTTATGTTCATGCTGCTTCAAAGCCACTGGATATTGGCTCGGGTCATCAGATGGGTGTAAGTAGACAGGCCTGTGAATAGGCCTTGAAACTCAAGCACCCAATAAAGCATTGTAGCGAAGTTATTGTATGGCTTGCCTAGTGCCATATTAAACTGATAAACTTGGCACTTTGGACTTAGACTTCAAATGCATTCGTCTGCTCTTCTTAGAAGACATACACACACCGCGAGCGAATGTAGCTCAAATGGATATAACTTAACTTAAGCAAACGTTTGCGTTGACTAGACTCCAAAAAATAGCCATTCGCGAGCTATTGGGGCAGGCGAACCAACTTTTTGATAATCATGGAGTGACATTGACCATATACTTCGCTGCCCTCAAGTACAAACTCATGAGAGGCAAACAAAAGAGTTGGCGAACGGCCACATAATGCTGGCGAGCCAACTTTGGAAACTTGGAGACCATTGGGATTGGCCTAAATAATGACCAAGACACTTTAAGAAGGTCTAAAGTCTGAAATAACTGAAACACATATCCACCACAATGTGCCCCCTAGTTTTGATGTCTGTTCGCCGATGTTGAGGAGAATGAAAGACATCAAAACTTTAGTATACCCCCCAGGGAAGGAATGGTGGTACCGATGCCCCCCTGGGAAGGAGTGGGCTACGAGGTCATGAAAACACTTTGAAAAAGCAACGTACGAATCCGCGCGTATCCTGACCTGTCTGCATTCAAACTGTCATAAGTCTCTCCAGGAATGTCGGAATGACGAACCATAAAATCCTATGGAAAGTAGACATCCAGGGCTTTCTGTTGATATATAGAGCGCTAGCTAGTTCTTACTGGATCAGTCCAGTTTAATCATCGAAGTCGACTGTTCAGTAGGGGGTTTTGCAACTTTCAGCATTGCAATCTGTCTTGACTTCGCTGGCAGCAATTCAAGGCATATGGAATGCCTATTGTCGTCAAGACTCAGGGATAAGCTTCCAAGTAAAGTTCAAGCCTGATATAGGCAAGAACATTGTCCTGCATTTCAACAAGACCAAGGATCTCTTTTTGTGTTTTTGGCTATTTGATTTTTTTGTATTTTCTTTTTTTTCAATGCGAGAAAGAAAGAAATTGAAAAAAAAATGGAAGTAAAGCTGAATTAAAAACAAGAGGTAGGAGCTTGATTAGGTACCCCTCGTTAGGCCACGGGGGATTCCACCAATGCTTCACTCCAAGTCTCGACGTCGTCATGTTTCCAACGTGAGACTGTCGCTGTTGAACATTTCCAAGTGTTGAGCAGAGTTGGTCCGTGTCAACAACTTGAAAATTTAGGCAAGGTATTTCGTAGGATACATCTCGTTGCCCCTACGCATCTTTGTTGTTTGACCAAACATGATCTTCAACTGCATTCTCGTGGATCGAATGATGTTGAGATCTCCCTTATTGCCCACTATCATGTCATAATACATGGTCTTATCAGGAATAGCCACGTATTGGTCAGGGAAGAGAACCATTGGCCTGTCTCTTTTCGCCATATCAATAGTGTCACTAGGATTGAACTCTTGTGGCATATGAGTATGAGACAGACGTACCAACATATAGTTTTCATCGTATTCATCATAAGTTGGCTCTGTGTCAAAATCAAATGCAGAATCAACAAATGTCAGTGGCTCGACCTTCTTTGCAACCATTGGCATGCATGGGACATGTACGTACTTTGCCCATAAACCAAAGTCCCCTTTGGGCCTCTGAACTTGCATGGAGAGACTCTAATCATATTTCAATATGAAACCGCGGATTGGTCAAGGGATATCACCAAACCATATATAGTTAGGCGTATCATGATCTAGGATTAGCGAAGCGGATTGAGTCATCTCACTGGTGGACATTAGATTGACGAGATGAACATTTAGGAAGAGCGGACCCCGCCAGCCTTGGCGCCTGGCGTGTGCAGGCTGAAGCGAAAACTCAAGAGGCTCTGGTCCAGCTTCACTTCACTTGTCATGACTTGGTAAGAAAAGCAGGCGATCTGCGCCTTGCCCCCCATGCAGCTGACCTGTGTCCGCATATACATCTTGCATGGGAAAGTTGGAGCCTGTGTCAAATTTCATGCAAACTTGTGGTTCGCCATCATCATTAGTGCGCAAACTACTTTCTGCTTCTAAGATGAACTATTCTGTCCTATCTTCCAATTCATTTTTCTGAGGAGCACCGTGCGAGATGAGATTATTATTTATAATCTTGTCGGTCTCAACCTCAGGCTTTTTGTCATTGATTGACAAAGTAACTTCTTTTTTGGACGTAGGTTCATCCAAAGGAAAATCTTCACCACTAGATTGGTTGCTAGACAGTTCAATCTGTTTAGCAGGGTTAATGAGTTTGTTATGACTAGGCGCCCAAAGGGCTCTGTTTTGCTTGACCTGTTCAGTTAGGTCAGCGACACTTTGTTGTGTGGCCAGACCTTTCATCTGACCTTTGAGTTCTGCAAACATCTGGAGGATTTGTTCCATAGAATGAGCAGATCCCATGTCTTGGGTTGGTTGAGAGCCTACCATGGCGCGGAATCGCAAGTTTTCTTAGCTTCCATATGATGTCTCCCTTGTACTCCCTATCCCACCGGGCGTGCCAATGTTTTGGCCATGATCATTAGCGTGCGGAGCGGAGGTAAATAACGAACAAAGAGAATGGTGAGTGTTGCGGGCATGCCACCTCGCGGACGAGAAAAGGGTTGTATGTGTGCGCTTGACTTCTTGATCAAGCGGAAGGGGTTTCCAGGTGCCACCTCAGATGAGGAATTTACGAGCACAAGGTGGTCGATACTCATGGCGGCATGAGCAGAGCAACTATAGGGGAGATTCAGAGGAATCAGGGTAAGTCTAGGAGGGCTCTGTAACTAAGGTGGCGGTGCACTTAGTTAGGTTTAGGGTTTCGAGGTAGCTCGCAGAGAACTAGGTTACAGTTTGTTTGTATTTGTGTTTGAGTAATTGTGTTGAGAGAGAGTTTATAGGTTCGCTTTAACGGGGAAGCAGAAACAAAGCTCCGGGGAGCGTCTGGAGGTTTCAACTGGGTTGAAGATTGTATTGTATTTTGTTTGAATAAGTTGTGAGAGAGGGAGATTGTAAACCCTAGACCTCTTTATATAGTGGGAGCTTGACTTGCAGCAGAAGAAAGATAATTATAAAACCCAAGTCGGACTCTGCAACGTAAAGCACAAGGGCACTATTCCACCCATGCGGACCAACATTCTTGTGACACATGTCCAGTTCGCACACTCCGCATAGGACACTGCTACCATGTTGCTCAATTATAGACTCTCATGCGAATTAGAGTTGGGAGCAATCCTTATCCTGGGGGGTGCCACAGTCCATGTAGAAAACTAATTTTGTGTGGGCCGCGGATTCAAACCACCTCACGGGCTTTTCTAGCTCGCGGGCCTAAATTAGGTTTTTTATATTAAAAGGGCCACAGGGATTGGCCCGAAGCATGTCAAAAACTGGTAAAAGTCTAAAACGATTATTGTGATGCGTGAGGACTCCTCGCGAAGTCTCTCACGTGAACTAACGAATCAGTTCACCAGCTCGCCTAGATGCATTCCGCCTCGCCTAAACGAAGTCAACAAGTAATTCCGTGAAGCGCACGAGCACACGAGATCCCCACTCCGCGCGAAGTCATTCCGTGCGCGAGCTTTGTTTTATGCCTGAAGGCGCACGAGATCTGTAGTCCACGCGGAGCCATTCCGCGTGTGTTAGGTGCCTAAGTCTAAGCGCGCGAGATCTGTAGTCCGCACGGAGTCATTCCGTGCGCGAACCATGTAATTCATCTCTCGTAGTCTTGCTGGCGGGCCATTATTTGTAAACTTAAAAAAACTTGGGCTCGCCGTTATGACATGGACCAAGAATTTAATTAATATTTACATAGACATTTACTGTCCAGTAAAATATTAATTTGGGCGTAAACAGTTTTCATCAAGAAATATAGAAGAAAAACTTCTACAATCTGTGTGCTTAGATTTCTTCATGGTATCAGAGCAGGAACTTTAGTGTCTTAGCTCTGTTGCTCTTATTCTTGTTCTTTCAAAGAGATAGTTCTCTTAGATTTCTCAAGCTATAGATGGCTGAGATTAGTTCTGGTATTAATTATTTTGGTGATAATATCAATTCAAATACTTCTAGTGTTTCTGATGTTGAGATGAATCTGAATCACCGTCTCAGTTCGGTTTTGTTGAATAACAACTATCTAGGTTAGGCTAGAGCAATTACTCTTGCTCTTGGAGGAAAGTCCAAGTTAGGCTATGTTAATGGATCCATACAGAAGCCAGATGTTGGTTCTTCCTCCTATGATTCTTGGCTTTCCAAGGATCAATTGGTTATGTCTTGGTTGCTCAATTCTATGGAGAGCAAACTTTTAAAAAATTTCAGTTTCTCTGAGTCTTCTAAGCATCTCTGGGATCAACTTAAAGAGATGTATGAGAATCAAAACAATGATGTTCGAGTGTTTCAACTCAAGCGAGACATTTCAGATTTATAACAAGAGGGTAAATCCTTTATGCAACATCTTGGTGGTCTCACAAGCATGTGAAATGAGTTTGATGTTTATAGACTTCATACCACAGATGCTGCAATCTTGTTGAAAAGAGCTGAGGAAGACAAGATATTTTAGCTTCTTGCTAGTCTAAGCTCAAACTATGAAGATTTGAGAAGCCATATCCTTATGAATGCGGAGCTGCCGACTTTCACATGTGTATGTGCAATCATTCAAAGAGAAGAGGTCCGAAGAAAAGTGATGAACATAGAGATCAAGCTAACTTTTTTGGAAACTAGAGCCTATGTTTCAGACAGTAGGTAGGTTGAAGAAAATACTTACAAAGGGAGAAGACATGTTTCAAAATATAGTTACTGTGAAGGTATGAGACATGTCAAGGATAGATGTTGGATCCTCCATCCTGAGCTAAAGCCAAAGCATTTAAAAGAGAACAAAGGCGGTCACAAAAGTTGGAACGGTTCATCACATAGAGCAAACCTTGCAACCTCTTCCTCTTAGGGCAATTCATCTACCTTGATTAATGAGTTCGCTGCTTTCCTCAATAAAAGACAAATGCATAGTGGAAGGGAAGAAGCTTGTGAATCAAAGATAGGAGACCACACTGCTCTCCTTGGAAAGTTTGATGGGTTCCTTGCAGAAGCTGATTGTGTTTCACAAGAAGATGTTTCAGGTATGTTAAAGTCTTTCTCTACTGCTTTGAATGTTTATTCTATAAATGATTATTGGATTATAGACTCAGGGGCCATAGGTCACATGACAAACAAAATTCAAAATTTGCATGATTTCAAAAAATTGTACATCCCTTCCAAAGTTTCTGTAGCAAATGGCAAAGGGATTTCTGTTTTAGGAAAAAGAAAAATCAAAAGTTTGTCTGATCATACTGAGTCAGTTGCTCTTTATGTTCATTCGTTTCCTTTTCAATTTCTTTTTGTTGGAAAGATCATACATACTCTAAGATGTCTAGTAATCTTCTCTCCTTACGATGTTATATTTCAGGATTTCATCACCAAGAGGACGATTGGTAAAAGTTTCTTTTTAAATGGACTTTACTATATGCCAAAGGTCTTTTTTGCTCCCCAAGTCTTCCAAGTCAGCTCAAGCTTAGTTCAATATCAACATCTATGGCATAAGCATTTGGCTTATCCATCAGAAAAAGTGATATATGTTTTGTTTCCAAATATGTGTAAGACAAATGATCAATGTGATGTGTGGCATTTGTCTAAGTCTTCTAGGTTGCCTTTTTCTTCTTCCTTATCTAGGTCTAGTAATCCTTTCGAAATCATCCATTCAGATATTTGGGGTCCAGTCCTTGATTCCTATGATGGATTCAAATATTTTGTAACTTTTGTTGATGATTTTACAAGGATTAATTGGTTGTATCTTCTTAAATTCAAAAGTGAAGTTCTTTATCTCTTCAATGACTTTCATAAACTTGTCAACACCCAATTTTCATCTCATATTCAAATTTTAAGATCTGATAATGGCTCTGAATATATGTCCAATAACATGTCATAATACTTGAGCACAAATGTAATTCTACATCAGACTATCTGTGTTGGTACGCCTCAGGAAAAATAGAATTGCTGAGAGAAAAAATCGAGATCTTTTGAAGAAAACAAGAGCTCTGATGTTTCAAATGAATGTACCTAAGAAGTTTTGGTCTCAAAGTGTGCTCACTGCCACTTACCTCATCAATCGGCTGCCTAATAGATTGCTTGGTGGTAAGTCTCCCCTTGAAGTGTTGAAAGAAAGGAAGATCGACATCTCTCACCCGAAAGTGTTTGGCTGCGTGTGCTTCGTTCACATACAAGCTAATAAAAGAGGGAAACTTGATCCTCGAGCTGAAAAATATGTGTTTCTAGGGTATTCATCCACTCAAAAAGGATACAAATGCTACAGCCCCTCCTCTAACAAGATCATTATTTCCAGGGATGTTAGATTTGATGAGAATAGTCATTTCTTTGCTAGGAATTCAGATGGTTATAGTCAAGGGGAGTCTTTGTTTGATTTGTTTCCAACTCCAATCCTCCTACTGCAGTTTAAGAAGCTCAAGACGCAAATACTGATCCTGAGTGTGATCTGATGTACAACCTGTTGTTGACTAAGTTCAATCTAGTCCAATGGCTATTCGAAGGAATCTCTCACGAGCAAGCGGACCTCCAGCAAAGCTTAAGGATTATGTGACTTACACAGCAAGGTATCCAATGACAGCCTTTATTTCTTACAATAAATTTTCTACTTCTCATGTTTCGTTCCTTAGCTCTCTTGATGCTGCTCATGAGTCTCAAAGCTTTGATGAAGCAAATCAGTATGAAGTGTGGAAACAATCTATGGTAGATGAAATTCAAGCTCTTGATGAGAACAAAATATGGAATGTGGTTAAGATTCCTCAGGGAAGATGGCAGTATGTAGTAGATGGGTTTATAAGACCAAGTTTCACTCAGATTGTATTGTAGAAAGACATAAGGCTCGATTGGTAGCTCGAGTTTTCACTCAAACATATGGAGTTGATTACAAAGAAACCTTCGCTCCTTTTGCAAAAATGAGTACTGTTAGAGTTCTTCTTTCGGTTGCTGTGAATCATGGTTGGCCTCTCTTTCAAATGGATGTGAAGAATATTTTTCTACATAGTGAGCTTGAAGAAGAGGTTTATATGCAATTGCCTCCTGGTCATTCTTAGTTTTCTAATCCTAGTACGGTATGCAAACTTCACAAAGCCATTTATGGCTTTAAACAATCTCCTCGAGCTTGATATGCCAAGATCAGTTCTATGCTTGAAGAAGTTGGTTTTCATAACAGCAATGCAGAGTCCTCATTATTTGTTCGAATTGGTTCAACAAGTAAGTTTATGGTGCTTATCTATGTTGATGATTTAATTATGACAGGTGATAACCTATAAGAGATTAATGTTCTCAAGCAATCTCTTCGTCACAAATTTGCAATTAAGGATCTGGGGTGTCTTAAGTACTTCCTTGATATAGAAATGGCTGCTTCTCACAGAGGGTTGTTTTTAAATCAAAGAAAGTATGTTCTTGATATGTTGAAAGAGTTAGAGTTTTGGGATAGCAAACCAGCTAGCACTCCCATGGATAGCAAGCTTCAGTTTGAAACTTCAAGTGTTTTTCTCTCTGATGTGACATCTTATCAAAGGTTGGTTGGTAAGTTAATTTATCTTACAATCACTCGTCCAGACATTACCTATGCTGTGAGTATTGTTAGTTAGGTTATGCAAGCTCCTACTGAAGCTCATATTCACATTGTTAAGAGAATTCTTCGTTATCTTAAAGGCTCTACTAGTAGAGGTATTCTGTTGAAAAATCATGGCAATACTCACATCATGGGGTATCCTGATGCAAATTGGGCTGGTAACTCACTTGATCGAAAGTCTACTACTGGTTTTTGCACCTTTGTTGGGGGAAATCTAGTTACATGGAAGAGTAAGAAACAAACGGTTGTGGCTCGTTCTAGCGCATAAGCTGAATATAAGGCAATGGCTGCTACTGTTTGTGAGCTTATTTGGCTGAAGGGTTTACTCTCTGATTTGGGATCTCCTTGTAGTCAACCAATCTCTCTCTATTAAGATAATCATGCTGCCATGCACATTGCTTCTAATCTTGTTTTTCATGAAAGGACCAAGCACATCGAAGTTGATTGTTATTAAATTCAAGCTCAAGTTCAATCCAAGCTCATTGTTACTCATTACACTCGCAGCTATGATCAGCTCGCCGATATCTTCACCAAGTCTCTTTCAACATCCTATTTCCATAGTATTTTGAGCAAGCTTGGCTCAATGAATCCTCTTGATCCCGCTTGAGGGGGAGTATTGAGAGAGTTAGAGATTAGTTCTAATTGAACTAATCTAGTTCAAGTTGACTTTAGAAGCTACAGTTATTGGTGTGTTACCATGTACTTCTGGTCTCCTTCCTTTTTTCTTCTTTTTCTGCCGGTGTTGCAGCTTGTCTCTCTGTTGCTGCAACAAGTTGGTGCCTCGGTGCTAGTGCCATAGTTGTGGCTGTGGCTGTGGCTGAGTTTAGAAGCTACAGTTATTGGTGTGTTACCATGTACTTCTGGTCTCCTTCCTTTTTTCTTCTTTTTCTGCCGGTGTTGCAGCTTGTCTCTCTGTTGCTGCAACAAGTTGGTGCCTCGGTGCTAGTGCCATAGTTGTGGCTGTGGCTGTGGCTGAGTTTAGAAGCTACAGTTATTGGTGTGTTACCATGTACTTCTGGTCTCCTTCCTTTTTTCTTCTTTTTCTGCCGGTGTTGCAGCTTGTCTCTCTGTTGCTGCAACAAGTTGGTGCCTCGGTGCTAGTGCCATAGTTGTGGCTGTGGCTGTGGCTGAGTTTAGAAGCTACAGTTATTGGTGTGTTACCATGTACTTCTGGTCTCCTTCCTTTTTTCTTCTTTTTCTGCCGGTGTTGCAGCTTGTCTCTCTGTTGCTGCAACAAGTTGGTGCCTCGGTGCTAGTGCCATAGTTGTGGTTGTGGCTGTGGCTGAGTTTGCTTTAGCTTTCCCTATATAATTATCATTGTATCTATATATACTTGTTATTAAATATTATAAAGTTTTCATCAAGAAATATAGAAGAAAAGCTTTTGCAATCTTTGTGCTTAGATTTCTTCATTTCATATTGATCCAATTTTTGATTCTTGTAGATGGTGAATCATGGAGTAGCAATAGAATTTACCAGGGCATGGAGGATTCAGCGAAGAAGTTCTTCGACCTTCCATTGGAAGAGAAGAATAAAATTGCTATGCCACCAAATGACATGCAAGGCTATGGCCATTCCCATGCGAATCAGATCCTGGATTGGTCTGACAAACTTGTTCTTGTTGTTTATCCACAACAATATAGAAAGCTCGATGTTTGGCCACCAAGTCCATTCAGGTATGTCCCGATGGGTCAGTCCCTCCTTAATTGAAGAAGAAACTAATGTGGTGTTTTACTGCATAAGAAAAGCATTTGTTGTTGTAGCCTTGGTGACCCATTTAACAAAAATTATTCTTATTCAATGAAAACAAGGCTGGTTGTTATAGGAACAGCAAAGTGGGTGTAGTGATCTTTGAAAGGTAAGAAACAAAGCAATAAGCTTAGGGTGGTGGTGGCAGCAATCTTTGAAAAATGGAGGAGACATGCATTGATGAGCAAGCAAGCATTAAATCATAAAACGAGGAAGAAAGCTTGACATTGCTTTTATCAAGACTCACCCCGAATTTCACTCTAAAACCCGAAGTAAGTCTTGTGGGGACCACCTCCAAGAAAAATTTACCGAAAGACTCGACAAACCTCCCTTGAAAATGGACAACCCTAATTCAGAAAATTACAGAACTACCCTCTTAACAACAATAAACCATCCTCCAAATCAACCCATAATTATCCAAATAAAATATTATATAAATAATATTCCGAGAGTATTCAGAGCTACTAAAAATCAACGGAAGCAGAAAACAAAACCTAGTAGATTAAACAAATAACCTATTGGTGAAAAGTAGCTGAGAGATGGGTGACTATGCCTCGTCGTCTCCTTCTAGACTCAACCCGAACTCTGCAAACTGGATATTTTTAAAACGAATGGCTCATGGGAAAACATTCGGAAACGTTAGAGTGAGTGGACAAAAATAAATAAAAATAAACATCAGCACTTATGTTTTCCCGATTTAAAATTCAAAGAAAACGAATGCATGCTTCAAATGAGAAATCATTTATCTCATAAATATCGAGCATCTTCAGCTCAAAAAAATATATATCAATATACGTATGTATCTACACATGCCCATACTCCCAATATAAATTAATGCATGATTGCGACCAACGCTCACGTCACGTCTTAATGCGGTGCTACACTACATCATTGAGGTGGACAGACATGTGTATAAATATGTGTCCAGATCCCCTATATGAATGAAACACTCATACATGGCTACTACACTTACGTCCAACGCTTACGTCACACTATAATGTAGTTATATATATCACATTAAGGTGGACAGGCACATATGGCTAGCTAGCATTTATATACACTCTCTCCTCACGAATATATTTATAATCTACCGAAAATCCCATTTTCGGTAACTTTCCACAATAAGTGAAATCGTCAAATAAAAATGACGTCAAAGACTTCAACAAAATAATTTACTCAACAGTAAACAATTGCATTCATTTTAATTAAAACAAAAGTCCACTCACAAATTAGGCCTAAGTCTGATGTCGGTCAGAGGTCTATTCCGCTCGAGTCTCCTCACGTCTTGTTCCAAAAACATAATTAAATCATTAATTAAAATACCGACGCTTAAAGAAAAATATGCATAATTAAATATGAGCTTCGCGCGCTCAACCATATCTATCGCCCTAAATCTTAATTTGGCCGCAAATTAAATTTCACCACAATTACCGACATCCTGAAAATCACTATCCACCGTCCTAACCATAAATAATCCAATGGCGGAATTCTAACTTATTAATCCACAAAAAATACCAAACTTTAAAAATTCACAAACATATCCAAAACTTCTCCAAAAATTCTAAAATTCACACCATTAAATTCCCCTTAAAATTTCACATTAAAAACCCTTTTTTCAATGGCGGCCGGCGGCCAGCTCCGGCGACCTCCAGTGCCTACCAAATTTTTACAGCACCTTCCTCTCAATCTCCTCTACAACTTTCCTAACTAGCAGCCTAACTATGCCTATCGAACGGAAACATAAATAAAGCCCTAGAATTTCAAACACCAAAATCTCCTTACCCAAGCCGAATCAGGATGAAACCTTCTGAGTGATCGAAGCACGGGAAGAGAGTTTTCTAACGAGCCAAGGATCGCAAACTATGGCGGCCGGAGGAGAGAGTTCCGGCGAGAAAACCACCACGGCAGCCGGGACTTACGGGCTCGGCTGCTCCTTCATAGCGGCGATAGGGGCTCGGCCACAGCCCAGGAAGGAAGAGGAGGTGATGAGGGTCTAAATGGGACTAGTCTGACGGTCCTTGTCAACCGGATAGCGACGGACGGCCGAGAAGAGAATCTGGTAGAGAGAAGCTCGGGAAAAGAGAGAGAGAGAGAGTCGGGAGGAAGAGAGAGAAGTGAGGGGAGAGAAATGATTTGGGCCTCCCCCAAACCGGTCCAACATCTTAATACCCACACCAAAAATGAACCCAACTCTAAAAATTTAACACCCTAAAAATAATACCCTGATAAAAATTACATTTTACTAGCCAAAATTTACTATTTTTATCGTCGTCACATTTTTTCTTTTGAAATAATCGTCCCCCAAAACCTCTCTGGGAACCCATTAAACTATAAACTTAATGACAAAGATGGTAAAACTCTTATTACCACTATTCTAATAAATAAAGTACAATTTAAGGGTCGGGGCATGACAGCTTTCTTGTGCATGTTATGTAGCATGAAATTGCATGCAGCCCATTGCCTATATAAGGCACCAAATATTGCACCAAGAGAACCAACCAAGGATGAGACACAAACTAGCTAGAGAGATTGTGTGATAGTACTAGTATGATCCTTATTTGAGAGTTTAATGAGAAGAAAATTCCTCTTGAGAGAGAAATGTGTTACCACTTTAGTTAGTCTAGAGTGAGTGTTTCTTGTAATGCTATTATTTAGTAAAGTGGAAGAAAGTACCACTGCTGCTCGTAGGACGTAG
Organism: Fragaria x ananassa; assembly: GCA_034370585.1. Classification (NCBI taxonomy): domain Eukaryota; kingdom Viridiplantae; phylum Streptophyta; class Magnoliopsida; order Rosales; family Rosaceae; genus Fragaria; species Fragaria x ananassa. Next base: position 7,211,002 of record CP139753.1, read on the forward strand.
GCACATTTGTCGAACCTTGTTAAATATTGTGTCTTCTTTTTGTTGTTATTTCCGCAAACCACACGAGAAGTGAAAAAGTTAGATCTTGAGATAACCAATTATATGTCTGCCTTATATTAGCCAGCCACTTCTCTCCCAACAAACCTTAAACGTATAAACATTGCTAGTTTTGTACATTATATCTTTTTTCTTGGTCGAAATTTTGTGCATTATATCATTGGACTTGTATCCATCAGTATCTGCAATAATAATTCTGGGAAATGGTTGGGAACTGTTTATTCATTTGATTATTATTTAACTATTTTTAGCGTTTTAGAGTACTTGATAATCTGATTTGGTTGACTTTTTCTAAGAGAATATTGGTCTAAAGGGACTTGATGAATGAACCGTTGTAATCACTAAAATGATTTAACATGGTGGTAGACAGGGTGTGGAATAAGAGCATTTCGATCGAGTTGTCTTCCATATTCTTCCTATTAAGCTAGAAATTATTGCTTGTCACTCAAATATATGCATCAAACTTGATTCACGAAAGAGCATTGGCACTATTGATGTAGCACCCAATTGAAACATTGTTCTTGAGCATTAGATAGAGTACATCAACACAGCAGAACTTGGGTTACCAACCTCTTCTATATCTACCACAAAAATAAAAGAAACACCCGGTTGACTCTAAACTAGTTTATAACTGATGTAATGGCCGGTAAAGGGAAGCTATTGACACATACTCTAGTGAACTGAGACGAATTGGAGAGGAGCTTCTGAGGTCTATCTCTAATAATGGGGATGGAGAAGGATGCACTCCTTGACTTGCATCAAGAGTTGGTACAACCTATGCTCTGTGGCATACTATCCTCCCTGCTCCATGCCTGATAGAGTATTGGGTCTCAGTCCACATTCAGACAAAGGCAGCTTGGCCATACTTATGCAAGAAGAAGATGTAGTGGGACTCCAAATCAAACACAAAGGGAAATGGGTGCCGATCAATCCATTGGCAAATGCTTTCATTGTGAATGTTGGTGATATTATTGAGGTAACAGAGCATCAAATGCCATCTTCTTTAACTAAGACTGAGTATCCTACATGTACTGGGTTTAAGCAGTGTAATGATTGACGAGTAACTTTCATAGTTTACGATTGTGCTTTGTGAAATATGACAGATATGGAGTAATGGGAAGTACAAGAGCATTGAACACAGAGTGGTAACAAACGAAAGCACGGCGAGAATTTCTTATTCAACCTTTTATATACCACATGGAGATGTTGATATTGAACCCCTTGATCAAATGGTACTCGAGTCTCCAGGGTCCCTTCCATTGTACAAGAAAGTCACTTATGGATATTATCTGAAGCAAACCCAGAAGATGAAAAAACAAGGGAAAGCACATGTCCACGACAAAAAAAAGAAAAAGAAAAAAAAAAGGTTGCCAAGATTGCAAGTTAAAGCAGATTTTTGTAACGAAGCATGTTGTCTTTCGTCGTACAAGCACATACTGCATTTGAATGTGGCATTGGACCTTATACAGAGAATTAGTGTTGTTAGTAGAGACCAACAATATGCCTACTACTAGTATGTGAAGGTCTCTGGGGATGGATTTGATGCATTGATTCCAGCCTTTGCCAGAAAATATGAATAATTCAACATTCATATACAAATTATGGATTGAAAGTTGGTATGAAATGTTCAGTTTTATCTGAAAACCAAAATGTTATATCGAGTCTGTAATAAAAACTTGGAAAATATATATTTTGTTGGTCATCAGGCCCAAACCTGAGATGAGGCCCAAGAGGCGGCTGCCTCAGGCACAAAAAATTTGGAGGCACCAATTTTCTTTTCCCTTCTTTCTCCACATCTGCTTTGACGTCGTTCTTTTCCACTTCATTCTTTTCATCTCCGAACTTCCAAACTGCAGCCGTCCATCCACCTTACATCGAAGCAAAGATGGTAGGAGCTGTGGTCGACGGGTGATGCAGAGTGCACGGCGTGATTGGGTTATGACGTAGCTAGATTAGATCAGAGGTTTCATATTAGATTTCGGGTGCTCAGAACTGATCCAAAGGTGGAGGATGATTGGAAAGGTCGGCGCTCCTTGCTAGACGATTGTGGATGATAGAGAGTTGGGGCAACGTCTAGCAATTGGGTGGTGTTGCGGTGGAGTTGATGTCGGTGCGACGACAATGGATCTGCAAGAAGGTGGTGCTGCTGCTATTGTGGTTTACTATATTCTTCCCACTACCAATTATTGAGCTCATAGTTTTGAATCAAAAATAATAATAATAATAAATTCTTTAGGGCACCATATTGTTAGAACTCGTCTCAGGTCTTAAAATCTCAAATCTGACCCTGTCATATAGTTGCTGGCAATAGTACTCGTAGTATAGTACTAGAGTAATCCAAAAGCCAAGTATGCCTCACTGTTTTGACACTCGACAGAGATCAAGACTGTTTTGTGGCCTTATTAGTTATTTAGTACATCACTTGCCACACTGTTTTAAATCGAATATTTCATAATAAATGGGTTGCAGGCCTCCTCCAACTTGAAAAGTTTACATATAAGCACCCTGGTACCCACTACAATGATTGGCAGCTCAATTATATTTCATCTACTGGACTTGCATATTTGGACAGCATCTTTGAAGTAAGCATCAACCAGAAGCATTCAGATTACTAGCATCAAAAAAGCAATGTTAGGAAACTCGTAACAGACAAGTGATCAGTCCAGTTCCTAGTCTTTTTTTTTATGTACCTGCATCAGCTGCAAAGCACAACAAGGTGCTTATATTTATGGAATTTCCATATCACTTGAGCAACATAAAACCTTTTCTTCATAGGTCGTAGGTACTTAAATCGATTACACTTTCCAGTTCCCTTTTCCATGGCCTCTCAACAGCAGAAGCTTCACTTTGCGTTGTTTCCGTTTATGGCTCCAGGCCACATGATCCCATTGATAGACATTGCTAAATTGCTTGCGCAAGAAGGCATGATCATCACCATATTCACCACCCCACATAATGCAGCTCGCTTCAAAGCAGTTATTGACCGTGCCACAGAATCCAGGCTCCAAATCCGAGTAATCCAGCTGAAATTCTCATGTGAAGAAGTCGGATTACCTCTAACGTCTGAGAACTTTGACATGGTACATTCACACGACATGACCTTCAACTTCTTTGCTGCAATCGCCATTCTACAACCTCAAGTGGAAAAACTGTTTGCGGAGCTAACTCCGAGACCAAACTGCATAATCTCGGACATGTCTTTGCCATGGACAATCAACATCTCCCGCTCGTTTCACATTCCCAGGATCTCTTTCAGTGGAACATGTTGCTTCTGTTTCTTGTGCCTCCGCAATGTGCGCATATCCAATGTTCTTGCGAGTACAGCCTCAGAAGTGGACTATTTTGTTGTGCCTAACGTGCCTGATCGAATCGAGATGAACAAATCTCAGCTACCAGCGCCTCTAACTCCAAAAATGATTGATTTTAGTAGAGAAATGATTGCCGCTGAGTACGATTCTTACGGCACAATTATGAACACTTTTGAAGAGTTGGAGCAAGCGTATGTGGAAGACTACAAGAAGGCAAGAAATGGTAAAGTGTGGTGTGTTGGCCCTGTTTCACTCTGCAACAAAGATGACTTGGACAAAGCACAAAGGGGTCACGAGGCCTCGGTTGATGAACAGCACTGCTTGAACTGGCTTGACTCTCAGCAACCAGGTTCTGTACTTTATGCTTGTCTTGGAACTCTATGCAATGGCGTCACTGAGCAATGGATAGAGCTTGGACTAGGGTTGGAGGCATCAAAGAAACCTTTCATTTGGGTTTTGAAAGAAGGGTTTCGATCCGAAGAATTGGAAAGGTAGATTGCAGAAAGTGGTTTCGAGGAAAGAACCAAGGAAATGACTCTTGATTCGGGGTTGGGCTCCGCAGACACTGCTATTGTCACACCCTGCCATTGGGGGGTTCTTGACACATTGTGGTTGGAACTCAACACTAGAAGGCATATGTGCTGGCCTGCCTATGATCACATGGCCTTTGTTTGCAGACCAATTCCTCAATGAAAAACTAGTATAACAGGTTCTAAAGATTGTTGTGAGGGTTGGAGTGGAATATCCAATGAAGTGGGGTGTTGGTGAAGAAGGAAAGTGTGAAGGATGTAATAGACAAGTTGATGGATGGAGACGAAAGCGAAACGAGAAGAGATCGAGCCAGAGAGCTTTCGAAAATGGCTAAAAAAACAGTGGAAGAAGGCGGATCTTCCCACCGTAACATAGCACTACTAATCGAAGACCTCATTCAACAAGGAAGTTCCACAGAGAAATACTAAGAAGCCAACAGTGTTATGTTCTGAAAGTGGGGCGGAGGTTTCCACGATTTTTCCCGTGGTGGCACAACTTGAAAGCTAAATCTTGAAATGGCTAATTTAAGGTGATTAATTATAAAATATCCATGAATTATGATGTTATTTTTATTTTCATACTTAATTATCAAAAATTTATATTTTCATACATCAGATTTCATTCTGTAAGCATTTTGATACCTTGATTACTAACATTGTTAAATTTTGAAGGTATTTTCGTTGACGTTGCCTATAAAATAGGTGGTTTGTTAAGGAATTTCAAAATCTTTGTAGGGGTTGTGGCCCTCTCTAGCGCTAAAGAAGTTCCGCCATTGGTTCCCGACCAGTATATTGGGTTTGATCTCAGTCATTTTATGTATCAACTGTGTTATTGGAGTGGACGTCTATAAAGGGTTAAAATTAGTACAAAATAAATTTTTTCCCTTCATTGAAACTTATTGTTTTTAAACTCACGAGTTCAAATCTCACAAACTTCTTCAAAAAGTGAAAGGATCAGAAAAAGATAAATAAAAAGTTTCTTTTTTGATCACAAAGAACGTTAGTTTTTATATGGAAAATAATTTTTACCTTTAATAAGGTCTAAAATTTATAACCTTAATCTTAGGTAACATGCTATGTCACCTAGACACATCACAAAATAAAAAAAAAATATACTATGTCGTACTTAAGCAAAAAATTATACTATGTCGTACTTAAGCAAAAATATAATATTATATTTCCAAATCCAATTGCTCTAGATTATTTTATTTTTTTATTAAGAGAAAAAAATTGATTTGTATTTCTTTTATAATTAATATATATATATATATATTTCTAGTATTTTCTTTCTGTTTTTTTTCATCACTATCATGCTTTTTTTTTCATCACTATTTTCTTTCTGCTTTTTTTTTCATCACTAAAGCCTTTCTTCTGATAGTGTACACACACACATGTATATATATAATTCGTCCAAAATATATATAATTCATCCAAAATAAAGTACATATAATCGTAATCATCCAAAAGAAATTTGATAGAGATTTTTCTATTTTTTATTTTATTTTAAAAATTTGATACATAATATGGCTTATATATAGATATTGTAATTTTAAAATACGTACAAAAATAAAATATTAAAATAAAACTAAATTTCAATTCAAAAAGATAGAAGGAAATTTTAATAAATTTACGAAATTGATTTATGGTATAAAAGCCTAATTTGGTATGATTATTAACTTGATCATTATTATTAATAAATTAGCTAAATTTGGTATATATGCATCCATATTAAAAGGGTAAGAAAATATTCCATATTAGTATGTAGCATCTATTAATTAATAAGGTTAAGATTATATTTTTACCTAAGAATGAAATGACATGATTTATTAAATTGATGATGTGTCTATGTAACATAACATCCCATATAGGATTAAAGTCATAAATCTTAGGCCTTATTAAGCCCCTCTAACACTACCCTTTTTATATACCGGTCACAACTTGAGAGTGGTACATGTACAACAACATGAACATGATCTGCCCCTGGGGGCTATTCTGTAAAACTACCTAATAGAACTATTTAGTAGACCTAGTAGACATTAAACAGTCTTTATGCTGAAGATCATGAGATCAAGCGCTATTATCAATCTTTCATGGTAATAAACGGGCAAAGCAACCACCTATCGTGACACAAAAAGAAAGGGACAAGTTCTTAACCTATCTTATTTGACTACTTCCGGAACCACCTTACGCAGAGGGGAAACCTCAGAACATCAAAATTAAGAGCCGAAGCCAATAACTAAAAAAATGTTCTAGACCCGTAAAACAGCCCTAGCTAGTCTAAACTATAAAAGCAATAATAAAAATAAAAATAAACAAAACCAAGCCCAAAAAGGGAAACCCAGCCCAATCTCTAAAAATCCACAAAGCCCACAGACGATGTCCAGTCTAAGAAGAAGACCAGGAATTGAGCCGCACCCGGCCGTCAATTTCGCCTCCCCGCTACCGGAAACGGACCACCATCCCGACACCAACGTCATCCGAACAACGACGCACATCGCCGATCGACAATGTCACGATCCCAAGTCCACCTGACTCTAGAAGCTCTACCCCGAGCTACACCCGAATCTGACCACCATCTGTAGCCACCAATCAAATTCCGATCTCAGCAATCAAACACAAACCGCCAACCTCAGATCACCGCCAGACCTAGATCCGCCTTAGTAGCCGCTCTTGCCCACTGTCCACAGCCACGACTTCAGAAGCCAAAGAAGAAGAGATAGAAACAATCCCCGTTTCTATGAAACTCATCCGGCAGAACCAGGGGCATCGTCGAGGCCAGAGACCTTCGCCGGCGACGAGATGCAGCCGGACAAGCGCACGATCGAAAACGGTCTTCTCTCGGTCTCTTAGGGTTTTTTTTTTTTAAAGTTAATATATAATAAATAATTATTATACAGCATCGAAATTCGAAAATGGTTAAACCCGTCATAGGTATTAAAAAAATTTGTGTCGTTGAGAAATTCTCAAATTTCTTTCTTTAAATTCCCGATTATGCTAGGTGGGGGTCAGCATCTAAAACTAAATAAGGAACAAAATCCAAAACTCCCACTGGGGGAAGGTGGCGGTGGAGTTACATTATATAATTTTGAATTTATTCCATATATGCTGCGTTTAGTACAAAACAAAACAGCTGAGACCAAACTAATCAAAACCGATCAGTCCTATATAAGCTTAGTTCTGAGGGTGCGTGTCCAAGGTACGTTTAATCCAAGGAAGAAACAGAAGAAATGGAATCAAAGTCAGCTCTTTATGCCCCATCAGAGCCCCTCCCAAATGTTCAAGAAATGGTGAAGACCGACCCTTCTCAGGTACCGGCAAATTACATCAGGAATGAAACAGACATTGCAAATGATGCAGCCTTCTGTCCTCATCTTTCTTCTGAGGTTCCCATCATTGATCTTTCTCTGCTCTCAAAAGGACACCAAGAGGAGCTTACCAAGCTGGATCAGGCTTGCAAGGAATGGGGTTTCTTTCTGGTATTTCATGCACCTCTTAAAGTTTTAAACAATTTCAGTTTGACGTAGATTTTCGATGAGATCGAATTAACTGGATTGGATATGCAGGTGGTGAATCATGGAGTGGCAACAGAAGTGACCAAGGGCTTGAAGGAAGCGGCGGAGAAGTTCTTTGAACTTCCATTAGAAGAGAAGAACAAAATTGCTATCCCATCGAATGACATACAAGGCTATGGACATACCCAGGTGGACCGCAAGGTGCTGGACTGGTCTGACAAGCTTGTTCTTCTCGTTTACCCACATCAGTACAGAAAGCTCGATTTTTGGCCACCAATTCCATTCAAGTATGTTCCTAAACTTAAAGAATAATAAAACAATTAAAATTACACACACACAGATTACATAGGTTTCATACATGAATTATTTCAAAGACTCGTTCAGACCTTAATCTACATCGATATTCTCTAAGTTTGTATGCAAAATCGTTGGTCCGACCAAATTGAAAATTATTTATTCATTTGATGGCTATCATTTGCATTTTGGTTTGATCAAGTATATTGGTTTGAGTACCAAAACGTAACCTGTACATTTATAGTTGACTGGTTCCAAAGAGAATTCTTGTTGTCGAGGAAATAAGTGAATGAACTTCTAGTGAGTAGTGACTGAATTACAACTTGTGGTGGTAATGCGTAGCATATATATCTCTTACATAAGCGTGACTCCTCTATATATATATATATATATATATATATATATATATATATATATATATATATATATATATATATATATATATATATAAACACATCAGCCCTGATCAGCGTATGTGCTCCATTTTTTGATTGATGCTTTCTTCGGTGGAGTGATTGTTAATTTTACAAAACTGTCAGCCTGTGAATCGGGAGTAGAACCATTTTCGAATATTACATATTTACATATATTTGCTCTAGGTTTTCCAGATTCTGATTTTGAAAAGATTTTCTCTTTTGTGAGTCAATCATCATGCACCATATATATTTGGTTTGCTAAAGATGATCAGCACCTTCAATGTGTGTTAGCTACCAAGATTGTCTTATTCTCCAAATGAAGTCAGAATTATTTGAAATCATGTGATTTATTTGATCTGATTTTGTGCATCCTGTAATTACGTACATGTAATTATTGTGTGCAACCTGTCATCTGATATATATGGACCGTAGTCTTTTAATTCATTCAATAAACGATAATCAATTTCTACATTGTGTGAGGAACATATAAAAGCATTGTTCTTCAAATCTTCAGCCATAAAAGCACTTCACAGTGTCACATTGTGTTTACCTTAGCTGAGTTAGCTCGTATGCAGCACAAAATGGTTATGAACACTAGACTGTAGTCTTGTAATTCATTCAATAAGTGAGAATCAATTCTACAATGTGTGAGGAATACAAGCGTTGTTCTTCAGAAATAAAAACACTTTCACTCTGTCTCATTGTGTTTACATTAGCGTTTGTGTAGCACAAAAAGGTTATGAACACTGGTTGACTAAAAATTTGTTTATGAATGGTGAAGGGATGTTATTGAGACATACTCTGGTGAAGTTAGGAGAGTTGCAGAGGAGCTTATCAGGTCTCTATCTGTAATCATGGGGATGGAGAAGGATGCTCTCCTCGGACTACACCAAGAGTTGGTCCAACCTCTGTCTGTGGCTTACTATCCTCAGTGCTCAATGCCTGACAAAGTGCTTGGTCTAAGTGCGCACTCAGACAAAGGGACCTTGGCCATAGTTATGCAGGAAGATGATGTGACGGGACTACAGATCAAACACAATGGAAAATGGGTACCGATCAACCCAATTCATGATGCCTTTGTTGTGAATGTTGGAGATATTATTGAGGTATCACATCTTTCTCACCGTTGCCTTTTGTTCTAAAAAAATTAAATTATTGTTTTTGAGGAGTTCCTCAAGCTCCTTATAACAGTGAAGTCATGATTTTGCCTTATCACAGATGTGGAGTAATGGGAAGTATAAGAGCATTGAACACAGAGTTGTGACAAATGACAGCAAGGCAAGGATCTCTTATTCTACTTTCTTTTTACCTCATCAAAATGCTGAAATTGAACCTCTTAACCAAATGGTGCTCGAGTCGCCCGGTTCCCTTCCACTGTACAAGAAAGTCACCTATGGGGACTATCTAAGGAAAACCAAGGATATGAAATCTGAAGGGAAGACGCATGTCAGTGAAGTTGCCAAGGTAGAAAGTTAGAGCAGCTAGCAGCAGAGGACAAGAGAAATCATCTAAATCAAGTCTGCTTGATCATGACTTTAATAAACGGACTGGTTAATATATGACAAGCATGGTGATTATAAGTAATAAGAAAGTAAGAATTGCATTTTACTGCGTGCATCAGAGGCTAATTACTGGCCTAGCTATATGGATCCTTGAGAAACAATCATATAACTCCAGGTATTCTCCAGGTTATCATGAAACTTCAAGAAAAGCCAAAACTAAACAGCAGGAATCTCTTTTTGAGAATGAAGCAGCAGGAATCTTAGCTTATGGACGAAAGTAATGTGGTACCAGTTAGTTTATATACATCGGAATCCATCACTCTTGGCTTACTGGACAAAGTGAGAAAACGAAATATATAATCCTTGAACACATTGGATTAAGCTAACTCAACTGTGGAAAAGAACTCCAACCAAACTCAAATCCTAAACAGAGAGCATATGTATACGTGATAGAGGTACACACTGAACTTGCAAAGGAAACTGGACGTTGATGGGAAATTGGGAAGCATAAATGTTTCAATGGTGGCTTCACGTTAGAAGTGTTCTCTGTGTTTTCAAGTAGCCAAAGCCAAATTATAGGAAATAAGCTTGGTGGTATGTACTTCTTTGTCGAGAAAGAAACAAAGCCTTTGCTGTTTATATGTGTCCACTACTTGTAGCAGGCATTCCAGAGAGTGTATGTATCAAAGCAATTCCAAGTAAACTTCACACTTAAAACACAGAAGCAGGAATCTTAGCTTATAAACAAGTAATCAAGCAAATATTAATTTACAAGTAAACCTACTGGATTTACAAGCCATTGGTACATGGCCGTAATTGATTAAAACTGCAGAGCACAAACCAAATGGACGGCTAAACAGGAGCATTGCATAGGATGACCAGACAAAGGAATCACTCGTAACCAAGCGCTCACATGTCAAGATTGCAAGTTTACAGCGTCCTACTCACAAGCATGATTTTGCTACAAGCCATGCAAGAGATGAACCTTCACTACATAATGCCTCATAGCATGCATATAGCTTCAAACTAGTGTATAAGTACCGACCTGAGAATGAATAAGTTTCCCTTCCATCAGACACTTACTTTTATGCACTTCTATCATTTGAAGCTTGAGAGAGTCGAAACGCGAACATACGTGGGTCCAAGCACAGAAGTAGCTCTTTCTGGCATATCTTTGCCTGCACCAAATGTTCAAGAAATGGTGAGGAATGACCCTTTTCATGTCCCTCAAAGATACTTCAGAAGTGAAGTTGACAAGCCAAATTAAGGATGGAGATACATGTCCTGATCTTTCTTCTGAGCAGGTTCCTATCATTGATTTTTCTCTCATCTCAAAAGGGCACGGACCAGGCTTACCAACAATGTGTAAGAAATTTTGAAGAACAAGACATTATATCAAGCTGAACTTAGAGTATGTATATGACCAGTATGAATTCAAGCATTGGAGGTGAGTTAAAGACTGAGCATAATCATATTAGTCAAGAAATCAGTTTTAAGACAGTTATAAAGTTTTATCTGATTTTAGTTTTTGAATTAAAGAGCAGTTAGAAGGATATGACAGTTTCTTGATGGAAGAAACTGTCATTGTATAACTGGTCTATATAGTCAGATTTGGTCCCTGCTGATACACAATCGTATTCTCATAAAAAGTCCCATTAACTTAGAGAATAATAACGGTGGAATCAGGAGAAGATCATCTTGACGACTTCAGTTCTTGTAACGAGATAAAAAGGGTCAAGTGCATTAACAAGTAGATACAATGTACTCCAAGCGCGCTAACCGAAGATAAGACGAGCACCAAGACGAACATAGATCAAGATGGATCACTCAAGTTATTCATGTAAGTTATATAAATTCCAGATTTCAGTAAGGATAGATAATGTTGTTGCTATCCCGAAAACACAGGAAGTTCAAGTTCATGTATTCATTATGAAATAGATTTCATTAAGTATCGAATTAAGATCTTTCAATTGGTATCAGAGCAATCTATCTTCATGTGAATTACATGTTCTGTGTTTCTTTAGAATCCTGGGATCTTACCAATAATCCGCATACAGTTTTTATCAAGTAAATTTCAAAAGTTATCCCGATGTGCATATGTGTGCATAATATAAACTTGATGTGATACAAATGATCTCATGTTGAATCAATGAAGCGCATGACATATATTTACCAGTATCATTATATCTGTTATTTATTTTTGATTAAGTTACTGCATATATACACTTACTGTGTTTTAGAACTACCAAAGTGCATCAGGATTTCAGGAAATATACTTTTAGAATGTCTGCTATATATTTCTGTGATTTATATAGTTTGTGTGTTCTTGTAAAAGTTCATGCATTCTGCAGATCTAGGATTGATACTCTATGTGCAATCCTAAATGCAGTAGACTGGATTCAATATCATAAACTGATATCATGACTTGATATGATATAGATACAGTAAATGTTCCTACAGTAGAAGTTTCATTTAGAATTATGTGTTTTTTTTGGTAATTAATCCGCATATAGTTATTTTATTTTAGGTTTTGAATGTAAGTATGTATATAAAGTTGAAACCTGAACTGTTAAGGTGTCTATAATTCAAGTTTAGTTTTACATCATATGTATGAATTGACTACATTTACATGCCATATATATTAATGACATGTTTTAAATGAGATTGCATTAGATGTCTATATGTATGCACTCAAGAACTTAAAACTGATCTGCTGTATACAAATTTTCTTATTCATATGCCACCAAAGTGGGAAATGGAAAAGAGATTTTACAGAAATAAGTAGATCATAAGAATAATATTAGACAGATTAAGTTTCACTTATTACATGCTACCAAAGTAGCTTAGTACACCAGAAACTATCTATTCATTTAGTCTAATATATATGTAGAGATCACATCATAAAACTTAAAATTAATTGATATTAATTTCCAAAGAAATGTATCAAGTATTTGGTTTGTGATTGTGCATATAACAGAACTTGGAACATTCAGATTTCACTAGATATGTGTACACCACAAAGGTAGTCAGAGTCTCGAAAATGTTTGAGTTTTCATATTCTTTTATATGATTTGGTATGAATGGTTATTCAAATCATGAATTTTCATTCGTTTGGGATATTCAGAACATTCTAGCTAGTATCATGATACACTAGAAATTTTAAACTGATCAATTTGAAGTGCAATTTACCATGATCACATTGAGGAGAAAGATTCACCAGGAGCATTGTTTACAGTTGCAAGGATAGAAAGAAGCAAGAACAAGAGGCCAGCAATTTTGTGTTAAGGAAAATATGGCTGAGATTCAGTGGGAGACAATTGAATGTATCTGTACCAGTGGTCATATGAGAAAAAGTTTCTAGCTACTCCATCTTAAGGACAGGAAGGAAATAGAAAATTTCCAGGACGATGAAGTCAGTGATTTCAAGTAAATGGTTTAGTAATATTGATAAGCATCAGGAGCAAATAAGTTGTTCAATAAAATGCTGAGCGAGACTTCTTCTCATCACCAACAAATGATGAGTCTGGCTATTTTGTAATGGGCAACTAGAGGATGCAGTTAAAGTTCAGTGTTGCATTGTGCAAGACATGTGTTTGAAAACGTGACAGAATACAGTACATTTCCTTGGACTTCTATGTATGATCAGTGAAGTTGTGCAATTTTGGGCTTAAAGATGAAGTTCTAGTACTGTTTAACCAAGTGAGAACAGCTCATGGTGTTTTCAATGAATTCACTGCTGCAACAGTTCCTAGAGTTTGTTGACGACATGATCACAGTCTTCTTTCAAGATGTCAAGTTATGAGGATTTTTGATAAAATGCCATAGAGAAATCTCTGAGTTGGAAGTCATTGTTTGGGAACATGTTTTCAGAATAGTTTACAGGAAGAAGGCCAGAAAATTGTGTATTTTTATGCAAAGGATAAGAGATTATCTCAGATCGGATCAGACTGAAACTGCGTTGTTTTAGCAGTATTGAAGCTTGGGGCTGCCGATAATTGCTCAAGCAAAAGGATAAGGATTTGGTTCTAATAGTTCAATTTAAAAGTGAGGTCTGACTAAAGTGGTGAGTATTTGAAAGACATATAAAGCGAGGATGGTATAAAGATCTGACAGGACTTATTATATTTACAAGGATATGTGTCAGTGGAGCCATGAACAAAATAGACCTTCAGAAGAATAGAAAAGCATGTCAGAGGAACATAAATCTCTCGAAGAAAACCGGAAAGAAGATCAGATCCACAGTCGAAGAAGACGAGGTCACCATTGAAGTAATAGGATGTTAATTTGATCAAGTTGAAGCGACTTCAGTCCGAATCAAGACAAGAAGGGAGTCGACTATTACAGGTAGTACTAGGTCTACGTGGATGCTGATTTGTATACATGTATGATGCTAATGTTTTCGTTGGCAAGGTTGGTAGTTTCAGGTAAGATTGGTGGGCAGATGTTTAATGCATACCAGGTGCTTGATGAAAGATCTGACCCAAATCTAAGCTGTGAGGATTACCTCAAATGGATATGTATAAGGAGGTTGATGTAATGGAAACATTGACAGAGTTTTGGAAATATGAAGGTGAAGGGTGGCCACAATGTAGGATGATGCGTAATTGAGGACATGGAAATATGCATTAAGAATGATAAGGTACAGTGCTTCAGACCCTTGTTCTTATTGCTATTTTGACATGTTTTCTTATGATTGTGCCATCCTTGTTTATCATTGTATATATACCACATTGAAGCTATATAGATTCTACACATTTCCCTTGCTTAAGATAAGAGTTCGACAATTATTGGTTCTGCTTTAGAGATCAACATGCAAGTTTGTAATTCGTTGATTGAGATGCATTAAAATGTGAGTGGACATTGGCTGCGCTAAGCAAGTTTGATGAGGTAATATAAAGATATTTGTTTGGCATGGAACTTGATGATTTCAGGATATGTATGAATAGACTGCTTAGATTGACGGCCTGACTTTGTAATTTGGATGGTTGAGAGCACAGTATTATGATACAGAATAGGGCTATCAAGTTTTGGGAATCACCAAGCAGGTTTGGAGATTTACAGGGATACTAGCATGGTCTTGTCTCCTCCCTGTATTTTGGGCATTTATTAACGGAAGAAAATTTATATGGTTATGGATTAAGCAATTAAGGGAATTAGAAACTCTGACATCTGCAATACCAAAATTTCTAGTGGGAGAAGAATTGAAGACTACTGTGAACGGTGTATGTGAAATAATGCAGATGAAGTGCAAAATGAAATATTAGAGCAGTACAAGGAATGCCAGATATAGTAGCACCAGAAAATACAAAAATACAAGTTGCAGCGCCAACATTAAGGTCTGGGAGAGAAAGGAAATTTGGAATCCCAGATGACCTCTGTGGGAGACAGAAAGTTTCCAATCCCAGATAGTCAGCATTAAGAAGGTCTGGGAGAAAAAGAAAGTCTGCAATCCAAGAATGGTAGTACCAGAAAGGTCTGGGAGAGAAGGAAGGTCTACGATCCTATATGTCTACAGAATATTAAGGTCTGGGAGTGAAAGTAAGGCTGAAATCCCAATGACTTATGTTTACCACATCATTTAATCACGCAATACAGTCAGTTAATAGTGATAAATGGATGGAAAGCAAGGCTAAAAATGGAGTGTGGACTTCGGTGAATAAAGTTGATATATGCAAACCTATAGGCTGCAAATGGGTTTTCAAGACCAAGACAGATGCAGATGGGAAATTGAAAGATACATTGCCAGGTTAGTTGCATATTTTGTTTTGGAATTGTGATCAGTTTGGGAAATTTGATTTGTTTAGCTACTGCATTGGAATCATTGTTTTGTTGAATTGGATGAGCACGATGCATAAAAGATCAAGTTATAAATATTGCAGCATAAGAAGTGCAGATTTGGCCTGTTTGACTCTTTGGACAAGTGGGAGTTTGTGAACTCAGTGACACTAGGAGGATGCAATAGGGATACAACTATAGCATTATGAAGAACTCCATGAGTGTGCCTAGTCACTGAATGGTTCAGGAATTGGTTCATATATCTAAAGTTAAGATGAAGTACTGTTCTGTATTGAGAATCGTTATTTTGAGAAAGTTTTTGATATGACAAGATGAGAAAATATGAACAAGTTTTAGTAAGGATCAAGGACAATCATGTATGCCAAATACAATATTATTATGGTCAGTATTACCTCACAGATTTAGCATGCAAAACTGCAAAAGAGGAAGAGGCATCTACATCTTAAGGGAGACAAATTGCAAAAGGTCAGTATTTAAGCAAAATAAAGTGAACTAATAGCATTTGCTATATGCTTTGATTTTATTCCCTCAGGATGGATTAAACATTGTAGTTCATTCATGTTCATATATTTCATGTATTGTTTGCTGCATAATCAAGTTGTACAACTATAGATGCTATTAATGTAATAGCAATTTTGCAGTCAAATGATTCTCAAGTATGAAATAATTTCAGTCTTCAATTTTATATTGAAATTTTGTTAGGGCCATTTATATGCTTATATTGCAGATGATTACTTAAGTTTAAGCATATATGTGTTACTGTGTTTTGGGGTAATTCATGTGGTTTTATTTGCTGCATTGTGATCTTGGAATGATGGTGATTTTCTAATTCACCAAGCCATCCTTAGGTTCATTGTAGTTAAATATAGCTGACAGAATTTTGAAACAGATTATTAATGTGAATTGAATTCAAGTGCGCACACTACAGCTACTGTGTTATATATGTATATGAGTTTTGAACAATGTCTAGTTCAGTGGGAGATTGTAAGAAATTTTGAAGAACAAGACATTATATCAAGCTGAACTTAGAGTATGTATATGACCAGTATGAATTCAAGCATTGGAGGTGAGTTAAAGACTGAGCATAATCATATTAGTCAAGAAATCAGTTTTAAGACAGTTATAAAGTTTTATCTGATTTTAGTTTTTGAATTAAAGAGCAGTTAGAAGGATATGACAGTTTCTTGATGGAAGAAACTGTCATTGTATAACTGGTCTATATAGTCAGATTTGGTCCCTGCTGATACACAATCGTATTCTCATAAAAAGTCCCATTAACTTAGAGAATAATAACGGTGGAATCAGGAGAAGATCATCTTGACGACTTCAGTTCTTGTAACGAGATAAAAAGGGTCAAGTGCGTTAACAAGTAGATACAATGTACTCCAAGCGCGCTAACCGAAGATAAGACGAGCACCAAGACGAACATAGATCAAGATGGATCACTCAAGTTATTCATGTAAGTTATATAAATTCCAGATTTCAGTAGGATAGATAATGTTGTTGCTATCCCGAAAACACAGGAAGTTCAAGTTCATGTATTCGTTATGAAATAGATTTCATTAAGTATCGAATTAAGATCTTTCACAATGGGGATACTTTCAGGTACTTCGTCAATCATACAAATTGTATATGAAACTGTCAAATGTTACTGACACACAAAATGTAACTGAAACGTATGTGAGTATCCGCAGATAGTAAATAATGAAGTGGCAAGAGAAGTGATGGAGTTGATGAAGGATTATGCAGCAGAGTTTTTCGAGCTTCCTTGGAAGAGAAGTGATGAGGTAGTCTGGGGTTCACATCCAAAACCAATTGACAATGGGTGGAGTAGTCAAACCCTTTATAAACCAACAGATAAGCTCATATTTTCTCGATATGAGATTTATATCTCAACACGCCCCCGCACATATGACTAATTTTCAAGCTTAACGTTGACAACATTTAGGGTGATGTGGAGTTCGTGTGACCGTTACGTATTTACACGTGGATGTAGGTAAACCGCTCTGATACTATAATAAATTAGTCTGGGTCTCATCATACATTGTCAATTGGTTTTAGATGTGAACTCTAGACTACTTTATCAATAAGAACAAAATTGTTATGCCAAAAGATGAAATGCAAGGCTGTGGCCACGCCTTTGTGGTTTCTGAAGACCAGATACTAGAATGGTCCGACAGACTTGTACTTGCCGTTCACCCACCCAAGTATAGAAATACCAAGATCTGGCCACCCACACCGTTCAAGTAAGTTCCTAAAGATTTACTTTTTACCTTGACTGTTATTAATTACTAAACCTAATACAACTAATTGGCTTCAAATTTGTTGAGAAATATTTATATATTGGTGAAGGGAGGCAATTGAGATATACCAACGAAGGTAAGAAAATTGGAGAGGAGGTCCTAAAGTGTATGTCTTTGATTATGGGAATGGAGAAGGATGCTGTTCTTAGACATCACCGAGAGTTGGTGCAAGCCTTGTCCATCGGCTACTATCCTCCATGCTCTATGCCTGATAAGGTACTAGGGTTGACTCCACATTCGGACATAAGCACCATCACCGTATTTATGCAAGACAATAGTGTTATCGGACTTCAGTTTAAACATGACGGAAAATGAGTTCTGGTCACTCCAACTCCCGATGCTCTTCTTGTGAACACAGCAGATAATCTTGAGGTAACAGATAAATATAACATAATCTCATCTTGTTCCGGAAGACTGTAACAGTGTGTTTCATATCTCAATTGCATGATATATTGTTATTGACTTATTACCGTGACAAATAATGAGTAATGGGAAGTACAAAGGCGTTGATAGAGTTGTAACAACAAAAACCAAGGCAAGGATGTCCTATGCATCTTTTCTTTTTTTTCCACATCACGATGTGGAAATCGAACCATTGGAACATATAGTACAGGAATCGCCAGGTTGCGTTAAGAAGTATAAGATGGTGTCATATGGAGATTATCAGACACAAGCTTTGAAGTATAAAATTGATGGGAAGGCACATATTGAGTTTGCAAAGATCAAAAGTTAAGCAACATGTTTTGGCCCACGTCCTCAGCAAGGGTAGAGAGGGAACAAAAGGTAAAAATGGTGTGTGCGGGGCGTGCCACCTCACGGATGAGGAAAGAGAACGGTGCGCGTCCTGACTTCTTGACCAGGCGAATGAGGGCTCCGGTGTCACCTGATGAGGAAATATTTCCGAGCTTACTCTTCTAATCACCTGTCGATCGATACTCACTGTGAGAGCGAGCAGAGCAACAATTGGGAAATCGGAGACGAGTCCTGACGGGCTCCGGGATCTAAAGCGGGATGCGCTTAGAACGTTAGGGTTTCGAGAAGACTCGAAGGTTTCGACTGTGTACGTCTGTTTGAGAGAGATTTTGTGATTGATTGATCCTTTTTCTGTAAGCTGTAAAGCTTCTTTATATACTCATCCGTAAACAACTCGTGGAGACTCACTCACAATCCAATGCGGACTCTGCAATTAGAATCCCACAAGGATACGTTTAACTTGCCAGTCATGCGCTCCGTGCAACACGTGTCAAACCTATCTCGCTTAGGTTTCGTTCCCTGCCTCGCTGCACTTCATTTGTCGTGTAGTAAGCGAACTCAAACACTAAGCAAACTTATCCCGAGGGCGTTATTAGTCATTCCCAACCCATCCTCGCAAGAACTATAGAGTCCCATGCGAACTGGAGATAAGGATCCCGCAAGGACACCGATTCTCGCGAGGTATCAGAATCTTCTGGATAAAATCCACGTCACGTGCTGCCAAACCTCGCCACCCTTCGTGGGCTAAAAAGGCCACAGGCGTTGGCCCAAATGATATCCAAGCCTTTCTCGAGTCTTGGACCAAAAACGCCCACTGGGCTCAAACATTGCCCCCTAGGCCTTGAGCTTAATCTATTTCGCAACGGATAAGCGAAAAGGCCTAATTAAGCTTTTTATGGGAACTCGTATTTCAAAAGGTGCTGACGCTTCGGCGCTATCGCTTCCCTTCATCATTACGGCTTTTCGAATTTTGAAACGCGCTGACGTTTCGGTCGTCATTGCGTCTTCTCGTTGCGACCATTGATTGAAAGGGACGTTACGGTTCGTCTCCTTTATAAACCTCGACGCGGGTCCCCACATCTCACCATCACTTTCAAAACAATCTCCGCCTTCTGCAAACAGCCAAACTCCAGCACCAAACAAACTTTAACCAGAAACCATGCCTCCCAAACCCTTTGCCAATGACCCAAACCTGAGCCTTACGGCGGCGACCTCTTGGTCGACCAACCTTGCTCGCCGTTTCGCCACCAACCCGCCTCAAGGAACACCAATCTATTTCCTTGACACAGGGGCGGCTCTGCTTGGCCCGACTCCTTCAAAGCCCCTGTCCGACGCCGACCTTAACCATTACCACTCCTCCGTGCGTCGGCCAATCTTGGCCCAACGGCGCGAACCGGGAAACTTTTCTACCTGGCAAGCTCGCTCTCATGTAAATGTCCGGGTCGGGGAATGGCCCAGCGCCACCGCGGAGGATCGAGCGTGGTACGAGGAGCGCCTCTAGACCGATCAGACGATCTGGGAAGCCACCGGCATTCATGAGGCCATCGCTTTGAGTTTCTCGCTGCCCCCTCACACCGATCGAGCGCCTATCGCTGCCATGGCTTGCTTGTGGAACAGCGCCACCAACACCTTCGACTTCCCTTTCGGGCAGATGGGCATTACTCTGCTGGACATCCTTGCCATCACTGGGCTGCCGATCCACGCGAAGCCGTATGTGCCAGGCGACTTTACGTCGACCGAGTTCACATACGCCTGCAATTTGGGAGTCCGCCGCGCCCTGAGAATTTCATACGGGGCATGGCGGAAATTTTACATGGGCCACGCGGAGTCGCATGAAGGAGGCATCGCTTTCTTGGAGTACTAGCTTGACAAGTTTATCTTCTGTGGCAGCGCTCACAAACCAACCGGGAGATGGACCAAGTTGGCCGAAGCGCTGTACAATGGGGTTGAAGTCGGGTTAGGGCAACCCGTATTAGGCGCACTCTACCGGACTCTGCATCTGCTGTCGCTGAGGCCTTTCCACCTTTCTGGCGGCCCTCTGTGGATCCTGGACCTGTGGACGCAGCTTTACTTTCCGCTCTTTCGGCGAGCCCCGGTGGAATTCTTGCCCGAAGATCAGCTGCTTGGCTTCGCGGTGTGCAGGAATGATGCGAATCGGACCCCTCTGTCCTTCTTCGCTAGCCTGTCCATCCTCTACAACCACATCGAGCCACCTCCGACCATGGATATGATGGTTCGCCGGCGCCACCCTGAGGTCCTATCGACGGGTTTCTTCCCCCGCCAAGACTCTGACAACGATGCGAGGACTGCCTTTGTAAGAGCAACCTCATGCTGCGACCTCCAGCTCGCCGAGGATGAGCAAGGCTTCGAGCTGTATGCCCCCAACCACTTCGCGAGGCAACTTGGTTTTCATCAAGGGATTCCTTACCCGCTTCTCCATTCGGTCAACAAGTACACCTCGTGGAGGAAAATTGGCGAGTCTGACCGGGTCACCCCGCTGCAGAATATCTACCCTCTTTCTCCCAACCTGCTGGAGATCGAACCCTCGCTGGGTACTGACCCCGCTTACCTCGCTTGGTGGCGGTCCCTGTCTGACAATCATTGGGAGTTCCCGGACGACGCTGTCTTCGCTGCCATATTTCGTCCTCTTCACGATACTTTGGGTGAATCAGACCGTACCATCCTCGATGGCCAGCGCGACCATGCGGAAAGGGGTTCAGGGGCTGCGACAAGAACTAGGCTCGCGCTCCCGCCAGTCCCTGCTGCTCGCCGCCAGACGGGGATCGCCATTCGAGAACGCGATCCCACACCTTCGGTATGTCACCTAATGTGTAAATTTTGAACTCCTTTTGACATATCGATAAAATGCTCCTCTCTAACCCTCTTGTTCTCTTCTCAGTCTGCCCCCCGCCGGAGAAACGTTGACAGGTCCGAAGTTACCAGAGGAAAGGCACCTGTCCGGAGGGAAACAGTGGCGGGCCACGACAGCGAGACTGCTCCTGTCGTTCCTCGGCCAACGAGCGGCGAGAGCTCGCGGAAGCGTCCTATCGAGGACGAAGAGGATCTGCTGGAGGATGTGCAGTACCAGCGAGAGTATGGCTTGGTAAGCGACCCGGTAAGTGGACCACTTTGAATTAAATTTTCCCAAGCCAGTCAACAACTCGCTAACTTTGCTTTTGACAGGTTCGCCGCACTCGACCTCGCCTCGCTGTCGTTGAAGAGGCGCCCGCGATAACGGATGTTCCATCTCCAGAACCATTCGACGTGGACTTGGCCCTCCAGAGGGTTACTGAGGCAAGCGCGGAGATGGAACTCGAGGTAATTGCCGAAGCCGGCGAAGAGATGGTCATTGAGGAATTTGCTGTGGCAGGCGCGGAAACGGTTGCCGAAGAATCTGCTGAATCCAGCGAGGAGGTGATCTTTGGAGAGACTATCGAAGCGGCTGCGGAGGAGACTACTACGGTCATCGAGGGGGCTGACAAGGCTAGTGAGGAAGTTATACAACCCTCCTCTCCAAACGCCGCTTCTGGCGAAGCTGGTCCAATCCCAGAACCAATCTTGGCTCTGGTTGAAAATGCAGCTCTCAACCAGTCCAAACAAGTCTCTGATCCTACTGCCCCCTTGCCGTCTCCACCCGAAGGCCTCCAACTGGTACTTTGGGTTCCTCCTCTGCGATTGGGCCGTGCGGGTCACACCGGTGAAGTGCCTTCGGTGGTCCCAACAAAGGATCCTACTGCCCCCTTGGTGGAGACAGAGACAGCTCGATGCACTCCGCCGCCCTCTCCAGAGATTGAAGCGGCTGCCGAAGTTGAACCAGTCACTCCGGTCCCAACAAGGAAACCTAGTGAGGAGTCTTCTTCCTTTAGTACCCGGGCCGCTCGTCTTTGGGCCCGAACTACTCCGCCTACTGACCCAGAACCCATCCGCCTAGCTCGGTCTTTCCTTCATGGGTTGTTTCATCACGGCTCTCGCCCGAACGTCTTTGATTTGGTAGGACGTATTCGCGAGGCCCATGAAGCTCTGGATCGACATCTTGCTAGCGGCAATCCTGTTCTGGACCAAGCGCTGGAGTTGGCCGATGCTGTCGAGTCGCAGGCTCGCCGAGTCTTGGATATCGGTGCTCAATCAGCCTCCCGTGAGCAGGCTCGCCGCAACTTAGACAATCAGATGGCAAACCTCTTGGCCGAGCTTGGTGAAGCTGGCATTCCGGGAGCGTCTTCAGAGAACCCAAGTGCTGGCCATGCTCGGCGAGTGGAAGCCTTGGAGGCTCAGATAGCAGAGCTGCAGGCTCAGCTTGCTCGGGCTCGCCAAGACTTGGCCCGCGCTTTGGAAGTGGAAGCTCGTTTGCAGGCCGCGGAGGAGGCCCAGGAGGCTTTGGACTCGGCCATGGCTGCTGCTGAAGAAGTTCAAGCCCAAGCCTATGAAGAAGAAATAGCCTTAGAAGGCATGCTCTTAGATTTGTATAGGGTTTGTAGGCGTGCTTAAGTTTAGCTTGTATTTGCCCCCTTGTGTACGAACTTTAAAGATAATATCAAAGTTGAATTTTTCCCGCTCTTCGCCAACTGTTCTGTAATGACTTGTCAGGAAAAAATCCTTTTTCGAGATTTAGCGACGGTTTCCAATGTAACTACTCGCTCGGAACGCGGGCAATCATTATTGAAAAACGCGTCTGACCTTATCTCCAAAGCCCGTATCTCGGAGCAAATATTACATGGGGGACAACTGTCAAACGCACAATCGCCCCTTCCGCCTATAAAAAGAAACGCTTGGCCGGGGTGAAGTATCAGTGAAGTCTCTGCCCCCTCACCATGATTTCTTATTCCCTTCTGTTCATCCTTCTGTCCCTGCTTAGAGCAAAGCCCTCAACCATATATTCCCCTCCTTTGCTGATTCTGAAAATCTACTCTCAGGCCTAGAGTGATTCTGGAAATCTACTCTCAGGCCAAGCCTTTGTTCGGCCTGACCAAAGGTTGGGTACCCTCTGCCTGGCGCCTGCTGTTCTATCAGCGCGTGAGGCTCTGCCGGTCCTTCAAACGGAAGACTGGTGGTAGCATGAGGGATCCTGACCCGCTGGACCTGTAGCTTTCCAACACTTTCTGTTGGGTCCAGGCCGGCGTCAGGGTTTTGGCTGGTCTAAAGCTGCGAGGCGTTCGTCAACTTTGAGCGAAGGACGCCGCGGCAGACTTTTCTTTAGCCAAGCGAGACGGGACGAGGCTTCCAGTATTTGTAGATCTATGTTTTTTTTTTTGAAATGTAAACATAGTCTAATTTACCTTTTCTGATCAATGTAAATGCTTTGGCCGCAAAGCCATAATTCGAAACATGTATTGAGCAAAGTGAAAAGGCAAAAATGAAATGAATGTATTTTTTAGGCCTCTGGAATAGGCCCCAATCTTGTACTAGTCTTTGTGTTTAGACTTTGCACGTTTACAGAGAATGAAGAAAACAAATAGAACCTTTTAGGGCCTCTGGAATAGGCCCCAATCTAATACAGGCCTTTTTAGGCTGGTACGTTACAATGTATTCTATTAGTCTTCTGTCCCGAGTTGCCCCCTAGTGTTAGGCGGCGGAGCGAGTACGCGATGGCGCGTAGCACTATTGACTGTGGTGGCGGGAGCTGGTGGAGGTGTAGGATCCTCGCGCTCCCAGACCCCTGCAATGTGGCGCTTGAGGAAGCGGCCATTAATAGGGTTGCGATGAATAGTACCGTCCAAGTCGCGCAAATGGTATGCCCCCTTGGGAAGGATTCGGTGAATAATAAATGGTCCATCCCAGCGAGCGGACCACTTGCCCCGACCATCTGTTTTGTCTCCTATTGGGAGGACTGTTCGCCACACTTTCTGGCCTTCAGCATAGCTGTGCCCGCGCGTGATTTTGTCATAGGAGCGGGCGATGCGCTGTTTCTCTAGGACGAGGTTGTTGAAAGCGGCGACCCGGTGTTCGTCTAGATCTTCAAGCTCCTGCCACATGGCTTGGACGTAATCCTCGCCAAGTAGTTGATGCTGTTCTTGGACGCGGAGCGAAGCGATATTGATCTCAAGGGGAAGGACGGCGTCGTGACCGTACATGAGAGCGTACGGTGTGGTATCTGTTGGGCCTCGCTTGGAAGTGCGGTAGGCCCACAAAGTGTGGTAGAGCTCCTGGTGCCAGACGCGAGGGTTCAACTCCAACATCTTGCGGAGGATGCCAAGGATGACCTTATTACTAGCTTCCGCTTGGCCATTGGACTAAGCATAGTATGGTGTGGAGTGTAGAAGCTTGATGCCGTAATCGTTTAAGTACGTAACAACTGAATCGGCCATGAAAGCTGCCCCCCTGTCCGTAACGATGCACTCCGGGATACCAAAGCGTGAGATGATGTTGCGAAAAATGAAGTTGCGCACCGAGTTAGCAGAGGCGACTTTGAGTGGTTCGGCCTCGACCCATTTGGTAAAGAAGTCGGTGGCAACGATAATGAACTTGTGCTGCTCAGAGGAATGGGGATGAATGATGCCCACGAAATCCATTGCCCATCCGCGACACGGCCAAGGTTTGATGATAGGCTGCAATGGGATGTTAGGAATATGTTGCACTGGTCCGTGAGCTTGGCAGTCTTGGCAACCTCTGGCGAAGGCAATACAGTCTTTCAGAATGGTTGGCCAATAGTAGCCATGGCGGCGGATCAGCCATCGCATTTTGGGCCCGGCCTGGTGCGAGCCGCAAACTCCGCAATGGACTTCGCGCATGAGACGTTTAGCTTCGTTCCCATATACACAGCGGAAGTCGTTGCCATCTTCCCCACGTCGCCGGAGTTCGCCATTGCATAATACAAAGTTTAAGGCGAGGAAGCGGATTTGCCTGGAATGAGCAGCGTCGTTAGGGTTCTGGAGGTAGGCGATGAATGGTAGCCGCCAATCCTCGTCGATAGGGTCTAAGGCTGCAACTTCTGGGATGGCGTCCCGAAATTGCCCCCTGGCGATGAAAGAGGGAAGAGTGCGGCGTTCGACCTTGAGCAGGCGTTCGCGCACTCCGTCTCTCAGGCTAAGGCCAGACGCTATTTGGGCGAGCTCGTTGGCAGCAAAGTTAAATTCGCGTGGTATGTGCTCGATGTACACGTCGTCGAATCGATCCAGTACCTCGAATGCCTTGCGCAGGTATGGCTCAATTGATAAACTTAAACATTTGAACTTTTCCACAAGCTGGTTAACGACCAACAAAGAATCGCCAAAGATCTGGACCTCGCGGACTCCTAAGTCCAACAAAATCTCTAAGCCGATGATTAGTGCTTCGTACTCGGCCTGGTTATTGGTGCATTTGAAGTCGAGCTGGAACGAATAGGAGAAACGATCTCCAGCGGGATTAGTGATGGCTATCCCGGCTCCGGCTGCTATGTCAGTCCGTGAACCATCGAAGTATAGGGTCCAGGGGGCGAGCGTCACTGTGGCGAAGTCCAACTCGCGAAACGCTGTGAGCTCTGATGGTGGGTGATGAGTAAGAAAATCCGCTATTGCCTGTCCTTTTACTGCCTTTTGCGGAACATATTGCAACGAGAATTCGGACATGGCGAGGATCCACTTGCCGATGCGTCCCCGCAAGATAGGGCGAGAAAGCATATATTTGACCAAGTCGGATTGAGCAATGACGACCGTGGTAAAGGCAAGCATGTAATGGCGCAGCTTGCATCCTGCAAAGTAGAGGGCAAGACATAACTTTTCCATGGGGGAGTAGCGTGTCTCACAGTCCGTTAAAACTCTGCTGAGGTAATAGACGGCATGTTCTACCCCGTGTTCATCATCCTGGGCCAGGAGTCCACCGATGGATAGATCGGCGGCTGCGATGTAAAGTTTAAGCGGGGCGCCGTCGCGAGGCGGGATCAGGACAGGTGGAGTCGTAAGGTAGTCTTTGATTCGATCGAAGGCCTGTTGATGTTGCGGTTCCCATACGAACTCGGTTGCCCCCTGGAGCTTAAGTAAAGGGGAAAAGGGTTGGACCTTCCCTGCCGCGTTTGATATGAAGCGGCGGAGAAAGTTGATTCGCCCTAGTAGCTGTTGTAGCTCCTTCTTGGTAGTGGGAGGCGAAGCGGTGATGACCGCCTGTGCTTTGTCCTTTGGGATCTCGATGCCTCTTTGATGTACGAGGAAGCCAAGGAAATCACCGGCCTCTGCGAAGAAAACGCACTTGGCGGGATTCATCTTGAGGTTATGTCTGCGCATCCGTGTGAACACCTGCCGGAGGTCTTCCACGTGGGTTGCTCGCGATTTGGTTTTGACTACCACATCGTCGATGTAGACTTCGATCAACTTGCCCAAGATGTCGTGGAAGATGAGGTTCATGGCGCGCTGGTACGTTGCCCCCGCGTTCTTAAGGCCGAAGGGCATGACGACATATTCGAACGCGCCAGCAAAACCAGGGCAACGGAAGGCGGTCTTGTGTCGATCCTCCTCGGCGACGGGGATCTGATGGTACCCGGCCGTGCCGTCCATAAAGGATAACACCTCGTGCCCTGCGGCGGCATCAATAAGTAGGTCAGCCACAGGCATGGGGTATATGTCCTTTGGTGTTGCGTTGTTTAGATCTCGGTAATCAACACAGACACGCATCTTGCCATTTTTCTTGCGGACGGGAACGACGTTCGACAACCACTCGTTATACTTCGCCACGCGAATGATACCCGATCGGTGCATGCTTTCGATTTCTTCTTTAACCACGATCTGGGTTTCAGTTCGCATGAAGCGGCCGTCTTGCCGGACTGGACGCCGGTCGGGATAGGTTGGTAGCCGGTGACAGACCAAGTCCGGGGATAAGCCGGGCATGTCTTCGTATTTGTCGGCGAAGCAATCCTTGTACTCGCGCAATAGGTCAAGGAGGGCTTCCTTTTCTTCCTCCGCCAACTTTGCACTGATGGAAATAAGTAAGGGCTTTTCTGCAGTCCCTACATCAACTTGTAAAGTGGGGTCGCGGACTTGAGGTGGAGTGTCGTCCAAGGCAGCAGGGGCTAACTGAATGACTTCTTCCTTGG
Organism: Fragaria x ananassa; assembly: GCA_034370585.1. Taxonomy (NCBI): domain Eukaryota; kingdom Viridiplantae; phylum Streptophyta; class Magnoliopsida; order Rosales; family Rosaceae; genus Fragaria; species Fragaria x ananassa. The sequence continues at coordinate 7,238,471 of CP139753.1, forward strand.
TATCGGAATAATCCACCACTTCATCGACATATTCCATAGTCGCGACCTTGTCGTAGGCTTCGCGTTCTGCCCAGTACGAAAGGAGTCTTTCGCACAAGGACTCGCCAGCCTCGCGTGCCTCCTCGGAAAGGGCACTATCCATCAAAATGGGGTGTGAGAGTTGCGATGGTGTGAGGACGTTGCAGATCGTCCTTCGCCTGGGTAAGTCCCCATCGCGTTAGATTGGAGGCCGTTACTCCGTATGGGCGGCCCTTGTGATCGACGCCTTGAACATCCAACGGGCCCAAGTCTGTATTATAGTATCGGGCATCGTTGAGGTTGGCGGAAATGGAGAAAGGCCGCGGGTCGGCCTTGATGATGACTGACTCGCGTTTCTCGGTGTCCCAGATCATGAGTTCTTGGTGCATGGAGGAAGGCACGCAAAAACTTCTGTGGATCCAGTCGCGGCCGAGGATCATGCTGTAAGAGGAAACGCACTCGGCAACGAAAAAGGTATAAACCCGTGATGCTGGCCCGACCTTGACCCGTAGGAACAGCAAACCTAGGGTCCTGGACACCTGTCCTGTAAAGTTTTTCACCGTTAAGGACGTGGTCTGGACCATCGAGCGCGGAATGTCGAGGAGACCCATGGTGCGGGTTGTGACGACATTAACCGCGGCACCGGTGTCGATCATGACCTTGTTGATCAGTTTCCCTTGGACCTCTGCTGTGATATACAGTGGTCGCATGTGGGTGGCCATGTCCAGGGTTGGCGTAGAAAAGGTCATGGTTGGCCTTGGTGCGAAGCTACTCGAACTTTCCTCTTGCGGAGTGCCATTGGCTGGGGCCAGTACGGGGCCCATTTCGCTGCTGCTGCATGGCGGGGGTACGTTGCTGTCGTCCTCGCTGATGGTAGTGATATCTGCCGCGCTGCAGGTCGTGTTTGGTGGAAGAGCGTATCGTTCCGAAATGAAGAAAACCATCCCGACCTGAAAAGAGAATTGTTCGGAAACTGGGATCAGAGGTGTGTCAATGATCCCGTATTCCCCTTCGAGCACTGCAAAGGCATCTGCTTCGCGGCTAAGCCCTTCATCAGCATCCCATCCGGAGACTTCCACCATATTGCAAGTGAATGATTCAGCCTGCTCTTCGTCTTGCTCTTCCTCTAGGTTGAGCCGAGGTTCTGAATGTGCCTCGTCGGCTTCCTCATTCTCGCGGAAACGTTGGGCCATCTGTTCGGCGAGGTTAGGGCTGGAGGGTGCCGGTGTCTCTGCTGGTGGCTCTGAAGCCTGAGTTTGCCGCGGACGCCATACTGGCTTGGGTGAAGGCTGATGATCCCTAGCTGGCTGTCTGTCTGCTGCCGCAGGAGCCTTACCTTTGTCTTCTTTCCCTAACTGCTGCAGGGCAGATACTCGGGGAACCATCCTAGTCTCGGGTTCCGGGGTACGCCGTGGCCGAGGCTGTTGTGGCGATGGTGGCTCCCTTCTGGCGTCAGCCTCTGTATCTCGACGCTCTTGTCGTCGTGAGGGCTGAGACGGCTCACGTTTAGACTCTGAGTCCGGAGTCATGAACAACTTACGCCTAGGGCCGGTAGGCGGAGCCTTGCTTTGTTCGGGCTCCGGTGACGGCCTACGCCGGGGAAGCTGCTGATCCCTCCTCCTGTCAGGCTCCGGTGATGGATTGGGCCTAGCAGGCTGAGGATCCCTCCTCCTGTCAGGCGCGGGTGACGGCCTGCGTCTGGAAGGCTGCTGGTCCCTTCTCCTTTCAGGTGCTGGGGATGGCCTGCGTCTACGAGGCTGCGGCTCCCTTCTTTGTTCAGGTGGTGGTGATTGCCTGCGCCTGGGAGGTTGCGAATCCGGCCTTGGTGGAACCGTGAGTCGGCAGAAAACATTTGGCTTAGGCGCAGGATCGTCACTGAACTGCTCGCAGATTCTTGGAGGTGCGACTGGCGGCATCTGAAGGACTGCGCGCAGACCTTCTGCTTCCCGCCACATCCGCTCAGGCGTCTGCGCGAGCTGCGAGGGGCGTATAGCGCCCTCGTCGACAGCCCGTAAGGCGCGTAGGATGCTGCCGTACCGCTTCTGGAGCTTGCGCTTCTTGGACTTGCTGATGGTCACTGCCTTGCCCCCTTGCTGCGTGTACCAGATCCCTTCCTTGATCGCTGATTTGGATGTCGGGGGAATGTAAGGGTTGGTCAAGACGCCGTCACGAGGGCTTGGGGTGCCGCTGTTGTGACTCTCGCTGCTGGATTCTGAAATGTCCATCTCGCTTGCGGTAGGGGATGGAGGTATCGCTGCTGCCCAATGAGCGGCGACGTACGTTTCAAGGCGCGCTACCATTTTCTCCAGCTCTTCGCGAGTCCTGGGGCTTGTAGGCTGGGAACCTTTTACGGGGAGCGGTTTATCGTCCCTCATGATTGCTTTGCCCTTATCCTTGTATGAGGAACGGTCTGGTTCGAGTCTTGCGACCAACTGTCGAGCTGGGTCGTTTGTGCTCCTCGTCTGGTTATCTGGGAGCATGTAGTTGTTCGCCGGCCGTTTGCGGTTTCGGCCTGGCGGATCGGATGGTCCTGCATTTGGTGACAGGTCTAGAGTGATCATTCGCTGGCCAACGCGAGGCCAAGCGAAACCAGCAGTTGCGATTGTAAAACCGCCCTCGTCCTTGAAGCAAATGTATCCGAGGTCAAGCCAGTCTTGGATTTGGTCTCGGAGCTGGCGACATTCGCAGGTCCTGTGCCCCCAACTGTCATGGAAACTGCAATGGACGCGTCCGTCCCTATACTCGCTGTATGGCAAGGAGCGGAGTGTGACGAGTCCAGCCTCTCTGAGATCTTCTAAGACCTCGTGTGCCAGACTTTCATTGTAGGTGTACTGGCGGCGCGGCTGGCGGGTATTATCGTCTCCTTCCTCGCGGCCCCTTTTAGGCGCGCGACGTCGCTCGTCTTCCTGGGCCTGGTCAGCCCAGTTGACCTCGACCATGCCTACTACGGGCGGGAAAGGGTCTACATCAACCAATGAGGCCGTGCTACCCGGTGCCTTCATCCTCAGCTCGCCTGAGTTTAACCAAGTCTGCAGCTGGTCTCGGAGCTTGACACAATCTTTGGTGTCATGATTGTATACGTTGTGGAAGGCACAGTATTTCTTGTCCTTCAGCTCCTCCTTAGGCGGAATTTTGTGGTCCAGGCGCACGTACTTCGCCTCGATTAGGTCATTGAAGACCAAATGGGCGTTCTTGGCGTCGTAAGTGTACGACTCGTATTCTGGTTTGGTCCAGGCAAAGGACTGGATGGTGATCGGCTCGCGGGTCATCTTCAGGTTCTTCAGTTTGTGAGCCACTTGCTTGCCAGTCAGCTCTACCGCGCCAATGTCGTCCAAGTCCTGATCTGCATGGGCTGGCTCCGGCCTTTGATAGTAGGGATCGTGAGCAGGGGTTTGCATGCTGAGTGCCCCCACGATCCGGTTCTTTCCTGGTACATAGGTTCCCTTGGAAGCGTTGGCCTTATCGTCCAGTTCGTTCAGGATGAGCTCGTAGCTGCCAACCTTGTTGATTAGGTCACCCATGGAACTGAAACGCTCTCCATGGTGCTTCAGCCGCTGGCGGTGCTCCAGACCCCGGATAGCCAATTTGATGGCTTCCTGCTCAGGCAGCAAGTAATCGCATTTGGCCTGCTGGATCTTGAAACGCTGGAGGAAAGACACTCCGGACTCCATGATCTGCTGGCTCATCTGCGTGAGGGAGTCGAGGCCAACTTCGGGCTCAATTGTGCCGTATGTCTCCCGGAAGAGACGTTCCATGGTGGGCCAGTCTGGAATTGACCCCGGCTTCAGTCTGGAATACCAGGTGAAAGCGGCTCCGGACAGAGAAGTCCCGAAGAGCTTGAGTTTCAGCATATCATCATTCCCGTATTGGCCGCATTGGACCTTGAAACGGGCCATGTGAGTTGCTGCGTCTTCCCTTGTCTCCCCAGAGAATGTGGTGAAGACGATGTTCTTGAACCCGTGGGGGAAGGGATATTGTGCCACGCTATCTGGATAGGGGTCACGGTAGTGCAAGCTAGCATCACCCTTTCCGGTGTGCTCCTTGACAATGCTTGAGATGAGTTGGCGCCAGTCGGCCGCCGTTACTGGTGTAGAATCTGCCCCCTGGTCATGGCCATGCCATGCGGAGAAACTAGGGGCCTGTCCGACGTTCTTATGAGTCGAACTGGAATAAGCCACGATCGGGTCGTCTGGTGTCCCCATTCCTTGCGGCGCAAGAGCATCGGGGCCCTTGAGTGTGATCCTAGGGCTGCATGGCGAGGGTAGACGGGGTGGTGTCCTTGATGAGCTGGCCCCAAATGTGAATTGGGGAGCCTTCTGGGCTCCGACCCTCGGATTTGCCCTAGGACGCTCATTTGGCGGGATATACCTCGAGCCCTCCGCTGCGCTTGAACTGGTGGAGTTCACAGCGTGATTCTTCGGCGCTTGGGCCCGAATCCAGTCTTCCATCTGCAGGACTCTTGTACTCAGGGTATCATGTCGCTCTTTGTAGTCTTCGAGCTTTTCCATGCTGTTCTTGCTCCCGAAGAAGGAAGCGTCCTGCTGTTGCTGCAGCTTGGTGTCATGGTCGTTCAGACGATGGGTTTGGGCTTCTAGGGCCTTTGTGAAGGCCACCTTGCTCTGATCCAGTTCAGTCTGGATCCTTTGCAGAGAGCCGGTCATTATGTCCTTGTCCTCCCTGATCGTGCCAACCACATAGTTGAACTCCTCGCTGAGCTTGGCGTGGTTCTCCTGGTTTGCGAGCCAGATCTCCTTGTCCTTAGCGACCTGCGCAGAGAGGCCCTGGACAATTTGCTGAGTTTCTTCAGCCTTTAAGCCGCACTCTCTCCTGAGCGCGCCGATCTCATTCTTGAAATCGTTCCTTAGTTCTTCAAACATTCTGCGGACCTCCCCTGTGGACAGAGCAGGTCCCGCTTCTGGGATTGGTTGTGAGTTTGCCATTGTGGACTTAGTAAGGTCGGGGTTGCCGAACCGATTGAGAATCTCTTCTTTAGCGAGAGATCTGCAAGCCGCGCTGTTATGGGGCTTGTATTGTGGAGCCTTATGTTTCAAACAAGAAAGCGAAGGTCTCCGGTATGGGGAGTCGTCGAACTTCCCAATGATTGCTGGAAAAATAAACTCCCTGTCCCACTGGGCGTGCCAATGTTTTGGCCCACGTCCTCAGCAAGGGTAGAGAGGGAACAAAAGGTAAAAATGGTGTGTGCGGGGCGTGCCACCTCACGGATGAGGAAAGAGAACGGTGCGCGTCCTGACTTCTTGACCAGGCGAATGAGGGCTCCGGTGTCACCTGATGAGGAAATATTTCCGAGCTTACTCTTCTAATCACCTGTCGATCGATACTCACTGTGAGAGCGAGCAGAGCAACAATTGGGAAATCGGAGACGAGTCCTGACGGGCTCCGGGATCTAAAGCGGGATGCGCTTAGAACGTTAGGGTTTCGAGAAGACTCGAAGGTTTCGACTGTGTACGTCTGTTTGAGAGAGATTTTGTGATTGATTGATCCTTTTTCTGTAAGCTGTAAAGCTTCTTTATATACTCATCCGTAAACAACTCGTGGAGACTCACTCACAATCCAATGCGGACTCTGCAATTAGAATCCCACAAGGATACGTTTAACTTGCCAGTCATGCGCTCCGTGCAACACGTGTCAAACCTATCTCGCTTAGGTTTCGTTCCCTGCCTCGCTGCACTTCATTTGTCGTGTAGTAAGCGAACTCAAACACTAAGCAAACTTATCCCGAGGGCGTTATTAGTCATTCCCAACCCATCCTCGCAAGAACTATAGAGTCCCATGCGAACTGGAGATAAGGATCCCGCAAGGACACCGATTCTCGCGAGGTATCAGAATCTTCTGGATAAAATCCACGTCACGTGCTGCCAAACCTCGCCACCCTTCGTGGGCTAAAAAGGCCACAGGCGTTGGCCCAAATGATATCCAAGCCTTTCTCGAGTCTTGGACCAAAAACGCCCACTGGGCTCAAACATTGCCCCCTAGGCCTTGAGCTTAATCTATTTCGCAACGGATAAGCGAAAAGGCCTAATTAAGCTTTTTATGGGAACTCGTATTTCAAAAGGTGCTGACGCTTCGGCGCTATCGCTTCCCTTCATCATTACGGCTTTTCGAATTTTGAAACGCGCTGACGTTTCGGTCGTCATTGCGTCTTCTCGTTGCGACCATTGATTGAAAGGGACGTTACGGTTCGTCTCCTTTATAAACCTCGACGCGGGTCCCCACATCTCACCATCACTTTCAAAACAATCTCCGCCTTCTGCAAACAGCCAAACTCCAGCACCAAACAAACTTTAACCAGAAACCATGCCTCCCAAACCCTTTGCCAATGACCCAAACCTGAGCCTTACGGCGGCGACCTCTTGGTCGACCAACCTTGCTCGCCGTTTCGCCACCAACCCGCCTCAAGGAACACCAATCTATTTCCTTGACACAGGGGCGGCTCTGCTTGGCCCGACTCCTTCAAAGCCCCTGTCCGACGCCGACCTTAACCATTACCACTCCTCCGTGCGTCGGCCAATCTTGGCCCAACGGCGCGAACCGGGAAACTTTTCTACCTGGCAAGCTCGCTCTCATGTAAATGTCCGGGTCGGGGAATGGCCCAGCGCCACCGCGGAGGATCGAGCGTGGTACGAGGAGCGCCTCTAGACCGATCAGACGATCTGGGAAGCCACCGGCATTCATGAGGCCATCGCTTTGAGTTTCTCGCTGCCCCCTCACACCGATCGAGCGCCTATCGCTGCCATGGCTTGCTTGTGGAACAGCGCCACCAACACCTTCGACTTCCCTTTCGGGCAGATGGGCATTACTCTGCTGGACATCCTTGCCATCACTGGGCTGCCGATCCACGCGAAGCCGTATGTGCCAGGCGACTTTACGTCGACCGAGTTCACATACGCCTGCAATTTGGGAGTCCGCCGCGCCCTGAGAATTTCATACGGGGCATGGCGGAAATTTTACATGGGCCACGCGGAGTCGCATGAAGGAGGCATCGCTTTCTTGGAGTACTAGCTTGACAAGTTTATCTTCTGTGGCAGCGCTCACAAACCAACCGGGAGATGGACCAAGTTGGCCGAAGCGCTGTACAATGGGGTTGAAGTCGGGTTAGGGCAACCCGTATTAGGCGCACTCTACCGGACTCTGCATCTGCTGTCGCTGAGGCCTTTCCACCTTTCTGGCGGCCCTCTGTGGATCCTGGACCTGTGGACGCAGCTTTACTTTCCGCTCTTTCGGCGAGCCCCGGTGGAATTCTTGCCCGAAGATCAGCTGCTTGGCTTCGCGGTGTGCAGGAATGATGCGAATCGGACCCCTCTGTCCTTCTTCGCTAGCCTGTCCATCCTCTACAACCACATCGAGCCACCTCCGACCATGGATATGATGGTTCGCCGGCGCCACCCTGAGGTCCTATCGACGGGTTTCTTCCCCCGCCAAGACTCTGACAACGATGCGAGGACTGCCTTTGTAAGAGCAACCTCATGCTGCGACCTCCAGCTCGCCGAGGATGAGCAAGGCTTCGAGCTGTATGCCCCCAACCACTTCGCGAGGCAACTTGGTTTTCATCAAGGGATTCCTTACCCGCTTCTCCATTCGGTCAACAAGTACACCTCGTGGAGGAAAATTGGCGAGTCTGACCGGGTCACCCCGCTGCAGAATATCTACCCTCTTTCTCCCAACCTGCTGGAGATCGAACCCTCGCTGGGTACTGACCCCGCTTACCTCGCTTGGTGGCGGTCCCTGTCTGACAATCATTGGGAGTTCCCGGACGACGCTGTCTTCGCTGCCATATTTCGTCCTCTTCACGATACTTTGGGTGAATCAGACCGTACCATCCTCGATGGCCAGCGCGACCATGCGGAAAGGGGTTCAGGGGCTGCGACAAGAACTAGGCTCGCGCTCCCGCCAGTCCCTGCTGCTCGCCGCCAGACGGGGATCGCCATTCGAGAACGCGATCCCACACCTTCGGTATGTCACCTAATGTGTAAATTTTGAACTCCTTTTGACATATCGATAAAATGCTCCTCTCTAACCCTCTTGTTCTCTTCTCAGTCTGCCCCCCGCCGGAGAAACGTTGACAGGTCCGAAGTTACCAGAGGAAAGGCACCTGTCCGGAGGGAAACAGTGGCGGGCCACGACAGCGAGACTGCTCCTGTCGTTCCTCGGCCAACGAGCGGCGAGAGCTCGCGGAAGCGTCCTATCGAGGACGAAGAGGATCTGCTGGAGGATGTGCAGTACCAGCGAGAGTATGGCTTGGTAAGCGACCCGGTAAGTGGACCACTTTGAATTAAATTTTCCCAAGCCAGTCAACAACTCGCTAACTTTGCTTTTGACAGGTTCGCCGCACTCGACCTCGCCTCGCTGTCGTTGAAGAGGCGCCCGCGATAACGGATGTTCCATCTCCAGAACCATTCGACGTGGACTTGGCCCTCCAGAGGGTTACTGAGGCAAGCGCGGAGATGGAACTCGAGGTAATTGCCGAAGCCGGCGAAGAGATGGTCATTGAGGAATTTGCTGTGGCAGGCGCGGAAACGGTTGCCGAAGAATCTGCTGAATCCAGCGAGGAGGTGATCTTTGGAGAGACTATCGAAGCGGCTGCGGAGGAGACTACTACGGTCATCGAGGGGGCTGACAAGGCTAGTGAGGAAGTTATACAACCCTCCTCTCCAAACGCCGCTTCTGGCGAAGCTGGTCCAATCCCAGAACCAATCTTGGCTCTGGTTGAAAATGCAGCTCTCAACCAGTCCAAACAAGTCTCTGATCCTACTGCCCCCTTGCCGTCTCCACCCGAAGGCCTCCAACTGGTACTTTGGGTTCCTCCTCTGCGATTGGGCCGTGCGGGTCACACCGGTGAAGTGCCTTCGGTGGTCCCAACAAAGGATCCTACTGCCCCCTTGGTGGAGACAGAGACAGCTCGATGCACTCCGCCGCCCTCTCCAGAGATTGAAGCGGCTGCCGAAGTTGAACCAGTCACTCCGGTCCCAACAAGGAAACCTAGTGAGGAGTCTTCTTCCTTTAGTACCCGGGCCGCTCGTCTTTGGGCCCGAACTACTCCGCCTACTGACCCAGAACCCATCCGCCTAGCTCGGTCTTTCCTTCATGGGTTGTTTCATCACGGCTCTCGCCCGAACGTCTTTGATTTGGTAGGACGTATTCGCGAGGCCCATGAAGCTCTGGATCGACATCTTGCTAGCGGCAATCCTGTTCTGGACCAAGCGCTGGAGTTGGCCGATGCTGTCGAGTCGCAGGCTCGCCGAGTCTTGGATATCGGTGCTCAATCAGCCTCCCGTGAGCAGGCTCGCCGCAACTTAGACAATCAGATGGCAAACCTTGGGGAATTTGGAGACCTAGAAAATTCATATAGCTTATTACCATAACTTTTGGAAGTTCTAGAATTTAGAAAATTATTTAGAAAATTGATATTTCAGTTGGTGAAATCTGGGTCTTTTAATCTTCATCGTGTTATCATAGCCGTTGATTGTAGTTACATACAAGAAAGGAGAGGTCTTGAGGCTTCGTCTTGAACCGACCTTGGGGAATTCTCATTCTCTCTACACAGAAGGGAGGTCAGTGCCTCTCTTTTCAAAAAAGGCAAGCTGACTCGTCCCTCTCCACTCACCGACAGTCGGAGATTCATTCATCTTCCAGGAAAACTGAAGGTATAAAGTTGTTGGTAACTCTTATGTGGAACAAAATACAATATATAAAGCATAAAACAATCGAGATATTGGTCTTTCATAACTGAAAACAAGTTGAAGAAGTTGAAGAACCAACATGATCTCATGGAACTCAATTAAAATTATACATGTGCATTTCATGGTTTTTTATAGAAGATAAAAGTATCACTTGTCATCCTAAAAACCTAAGTTTCTAGCTTTTTGATTTTTTGTTCTGTTGTCTTATGTTTAAGTTTCTTTACCCTTATGACATTAATCTTATGTCTAAGGGAGATCCTAATTTGAATTTCAAATTGACAACTAGAATATATAAATATCTTGCCTTTGTGGTCAATTCAGTTTTAAGTTTGATGCCTTTGTGTCAACCCGTGACTCAAGGTTTAAGCGTCCTAAGGCTACAGCTGTGTTTGTGATACACAAACCAATATAGCAGTTGTTTTTATATGTCATCTCCCTTTCAGAGTTTGGCAAATGACAAAAGTTCAAAACTTCTTCCTTTCTTTGGCCCTCGTGCCTACCTACTTGTGGCATCTCTTTGGCTTGTGTGTGTCTCTCTCTCTCTTGTTAGAGCACTCCATCAGCCTATATATATTGAGCAATGTTGTTTTTACTCCTCTTGTTAGAGCACTCCATCAGCCTATATATATATATATTGAGCAATGTTGTTTTTACTCCTCTTGTTAGAGCACTCCATCAGCCTATATATATATATATATATATATATTGAGCAATGTTGTTTTTACTCAATGGTTGTCAAAATGTAGTTTTTACATTTGCATTGTTGGGTTTTGGTTTTTCTTTTGCATTGTTCATTAGTCTCTAAGTCTTCATTTTATGATTATAAACCTTAGAGCTGAACAAAATATTTTCTCACAAACTAATTGCATTCTACATACCATGAGATCAGTTGGTAGTGTAGCAACCTCGGAAGTGTTCATGAAAGTTCTGATGTATCCCGCTGAGGTAGCTGGGTTCATGAAAGAATCAGTTTAGGATAGCTAAATTTCTGAGAGTGAAACTTCTTAGAAGTGTTCAAGAAGAATCAGTTAAGTGATAGCTGAGTTCTGAGTTGAAACTTCTTATACCTTCATGTATAGCTACTTAGAGACAATAAAGGTAGATCTAGACTAGTTTGAGACTAGGTAGGATAGCAAGTCATTGATGTATCTTATAATGTAATCTTGTAAGGAGTGAGATACTCGGAAATAAGAGAAGGTATAGATCTAGACTAGTGAGTAGTTTAGGTAGGAGAGCAAGTCGTTCATGTATCCCTAGACTATAATCTTATAATAAGTGAGTTTTACATAGTGGAAATGTTTGCCCTTAAGATTTAGGACAAATAGTTTTTCTCTCTGATTACAGGGTTTCTATGAGTAAAAAACATCTTGATGTTCATTATTATTTTACTGTAACTTTTATTTATTATCATTATGTATTTGTTATTCATGATAACTACAACTCTTGCTATTTCTAAGAACAAATTTATACGAAAAAAAGTTATTAAGAGCTTATTCATCCCCTCCCCTCTCTAGGACCTTTAAAAACTCGAGAAAGAGGGGAGAAAGGGAACTGAATGTAGATGGGTACAGGCTCCAGAAGCTTGTAGAGATTGAGACCGAATTACGAGACGAAGTACCTACAATATGGAAGCCTGTCGTTAAACTGGTCACGACGGTAAGCTGGGCATTCATGATTATATATGAAATTTGAAGCTTTTAATATGGTAATTGAATCCGTTAGGTATCAAATATGGGATTCAAATTTGGGTTGTTTTGCTTGGGATTTGTCTCAGATCATGAGTCTTACACGTTTGCCTTTAGATATTTGGTATTGGACTTTCACATATATAATGGTTGTTTGTGTGTTGATTGACATATCCAGAAAGGTAATAGATATTAACTTGAGAAATGGAAACAAGGATATGATTGCTGAAAATCTTGGAAAAGTGACCATAGTAAAATTAAAGAACATGGTATAGCTTGAAGAGATAAGTAGGAGATTTTTATTTTTCTTGTAAATCTAGATCATTTTAAATTAAATTTGGGGTTAGGGCGTTACAGTTACATCATAAAGAAAACATAACGTTACTATATTAAAAGAAACAAAAGATTCTAAACGGAGAGTCATCGAATTAGCTTGATGAAAAACTCGAACCAAATGTGTTACAGACATTGGCTAAAAAGCCATGAATCCCAGGCGGTATAGGACCAGCCCATCTCCCCGAAAAACCAGAAGCCAATGCCAAGTTTGCGACCTTGTGAGCCATATAATTAGCATTCCAATACACATGTACAAAGAAATAACAAGGAATAGCTATAAGACACAGTTTAATGTCCTCGACTATTTGCCAAACCCTGAGTTATTAGAATCACTATGTACTATGAGCAGCCTGAACAAACTTCAAACAATCTAATTCCAAAACAACCGGACTAAGCTGGAACTCAACAGCTAACTAGCAAGCCACACGGCCTGTCGTTGCCTTCACAATCCATCGAGATGCCATATGCTCAAATTTATAACATACATCACCCAATATTGTACATATAGAATCTCTCGCAATCACTCCAACATCGCCACACCTCGAGGCAATATCAAAAGAATCGTCTAAGTTGGCTATCAACTAGCCAGCCGGAGGGGGAGTACCGGCTCTTGGCAGATGCTTGAGGTCGTGCCGAGTGTAATAGTAGAACAACTTAAGCTATGTGTTTTGAAAACAGGTTGACTACGCAAACGCACATTATCAACCCAGAGCCTCTGATTCCTTTCCTTCCAAACCATCCAAAGTGCATCTAGTAGCGAGTAAGCTTCCTTGGAAAGTTGTTGAGCACGCACACTAAATCAATCCAACATCGACATAGAAGGAAGGGTGCCTCTAAATACCTGTCGTAGTTCCGGAAAAGACTTAACAAAGTCCTTCTCAAAGCAACAATCCTTGTTCACATGACCATTAGTTTCATCTTCTGAACTACAGAAGAAACAATCATTCCTAACACACTCGTTTCGTCCTCAGTGAGGAAGCAGTACATTGAACCATCCAAAGTGCATCTAGTAGTAGCAAGAAAGCTTCCTTGGAAAGCTGTTAAGCACACACATTGAACCAATCCAACATCGACATAGAAGAAAGGGTGCCTCTAAATACATGTCGTAGTTCCGGAAAAGACTTAACAAAGTCCTTCACAAAGCAACAATTATTGTTCACATGACCAATAGTCTTATTCTCTGAATTACAGAAGAAACAATCATTCTCAACACACTCGTTCGGTCCTAGTGAGGAAGCAGTAAGGAGAATTAAATTTCTTAGAAAATGAGTAAGATGTGCAAAACATTTTAAAATCTAATTTCAGCATATCAATATTAATTGGTAGTCCAATTAGCTCTCCAAATTTTCAATCAAATTTCTAAAGATCTGAAGTTTCGAGCTTGTCACCAATGCACCATCTTTCATCAGGTCGTGGCAGAACGCATATGTTCTTTATCAAGGTTTGGGATCCCTCCGCTCTCGGTCCAAACCCGAAGATGTTGAGTGAGTTCCAAATTTCTTTCTCGGGCCATGTCACTCCCCCAATGATTTAGCTCCCACATTAGAAGCAATAGAATACAAAAATAGTGGCCTAAACGTGGAATATTCTGTCTCCCGTAAAATCTTGTCTTCTCAATTAGTTGGGTCGTCCACTAGTTTACTTACCACCAGTCCCTCACTCCCAAAAAGCCTTCACTAAGCTGTAAAGTACCACAACCCATAATATTCCCAAACCCACAAACGACATGTCGTCTTTCTTCCCCTGCTATTCGCCGGAGCAGTCAAACCCGACGACACTCAATACGTGCGCCATTGCGTACCACATAGCCCCGTTTATTTTAATTTTCAATTCTTCAATTTTCCTAAATTCAGTAAGCACCACGCTTTAACGAACAACGCGCTCCTTCATAAAAAGCTCTGCTCTTCTCTCTTTGTCACTTTCGTCTCTCTCTCTCTCTCTCTCTCTCTCTCTCTCTGGCTTCTTCTTCACTTTCAAAATCTCTCACTCTCCGATCTCAGCTCAACCCCATTCGATTCCAACCCCGTTAGCTCTAATTTAACTTCGCCGGATTCAATTCCTCCATCAAAGCAAGAATCTTTGCCTCTCTCTTTTTTCCCCCAATTTCAGGAAATTAGGGTTTTCAGCTATCTCATCTCCCATGGCTTCCACGGGCCCCTCCTACTGGTGCTACACGTGCAGCCGCATGATCCGGGTCCGGGTCCGGGCCCAAGACTCGATCTTTTGCCCCGACTGCGGCGCCGGGTTCATCGAAGAGATCCACACCCCGACCCGATCTCCTCTCAACCACCCATTTCCGGCCGCCGCTATGTTCCTCGACACCACGCCGGTATCGCAGAGCCCGAGCCCGAGGCTGCGGCGGAGCCAGAGAAGCAGCCGCGACCGATCTCCTTTCAACCCGGTCATTGTCCTCCGCGGCCCGCCTGATTCCGGAGCCCCGGCTACGGAGACCGACCCGGGGACGTTTGAGCTTTACTACGACGACGGAGCCGGGTTGGGGCTTCGGCCGCTGCCGTCGAGCATGTCGGATTTCTTGATGGGGTCGGGTTTCGACCGGTTGCTTCATCAGTTGACTCAATTGGAGAACGGCGTTGGGAGATTGGACCACCCACCGGCGTCGAAGGCCGCGATCGAGTCGATGCCGGTGATTAAGATTGAGGACTGCCACGTCACGACGGAGTCGCACTGCGCGGTGTGTAAGGAGGCGTTTGAGCTTAATTCGGAGGCGCGTGAGATGCCCTGTAAGCACATTTACCATAATGATTGTATCTTTCCTTGGCTTTCGATTCGGAATTCGTGCCCGGTGTGTCGTCATCAGCTGCCGAGTGACGTCCGCGGCGGGGGTGGGAGCGGCAGTGGGAGGCCCTCGCTGGAGACTGCTCTGATTGGAGAGGAAGAGACTGTGGGATTGACTATATGGAGGTTGCCGGGAGGCGGATTCGCTGTGGGGAGGTTCACCGGAGGGAGAAGAGCTGCGGAGCGTGAGCTTCCGGTGGTGTACACTGAGATGGATGGTGGGTTCAATACGGCTGGTGGTGCTCCGAGGAGGATTTCGTGGGCTTCGAGTGGAAGAAGGACGAGGGAGAGTGGTGGTTTTGCTAGAGCTTTTCGGAATTTCTTCTCATTTTTCGGGAGGCGTAGGAGCTCATCATCTTCAAGGTCGAGCTCGGAGTTTGGTTTAGGAAGAAGAAGTCGGAGCATTAGTGTGTTTAGTAGAGCGTCGTCGCGGAGGCGGAATCAGGGCTGGGCTTTTGAAGATGATGAGAACTGATGGAGGTTTAGCTTCTTTTTAAGTTTTGAGCAATGCGTTTGATTGGAATTCTGCTAATGTCTGTACATTTATGGTTTCTTTGCTGTAAATAGCAATACAGGTCACTAAGACCGGAGAGTTTTTGAATTGTGACTGTTAAAGAGGTGGAAATTTTGAATTGTTAGGACTACTTTTCGATTTTCCGAAGATCTGGAAGGAGAAGGAGAAGTAAGCTTAAGATGTTAGAAGCTTTGTGGTGGGCGGGCCTTGTAGAAGCCTTTGTGTTGTTGCTTGTATCATTTAAGGCCTCTCTCTTGTTGCAGACAAGCAGTGAATTAACGTAGAAGCTGATTGCTGCTTTTGGTCCATTGTTGTTTTAGAATTGTTCTTATTCAATCTAAAGTGATTAATTTCTCTCTTCATGGATGCATTGTTTGATTTGAGATGCCAATCTCTCAGCTACAATGCTCCAGTGCTCTGCATCTTTGTGTCATTTGATGGTGTGATATGACAATGTTTGACTCAAGAATCACTCACTTGTAGTGTTCTAAAATGCTCTGCATCTTTTATGTTCTTTATAGATGCATGTGAAATTGCATTTTCAACTGAATCAAAACAAATCAATCATTCTTGGTTTATGTTCTTAGCATGTGAAATTGCATTTTCAACCAAAACAAAACAAAACAAAACAATGATTCCAAGAGTTTTTGCTCAATTGTTTAGCTAGGTTATTGTTGTGCATTTGGTTACGAGTTGCAAGTTCATTGATAGCCGTAAAGGATGCAGTGATCTAGTTTGTTCCTAGTATAAATGCTGTTCCTTTTTTTTTCCTATACATAATTTTTTTGGTAGTGCGGGTCTGGAATAATGTGACAACAGTTTTTTCAATCACTTCAGGCAATTGGGTAATGTCATTTCAAGAATATCTTCATGCTTAAGATGAAGCAAAGGTTTCTTGCTTTTCTTCCTTTGTATCACCGCCACTCATGTCATGTCATGTCATATCAGGAATCTCTTCCTAGCTAAGATGAAGCAGCTTCATTGATATTACTGCCCCATTTGGTTATGTCATTCAGGAAATCTTCTGGATTCTAAGATGAAGCAACAAAGTAAATAAAATTTACTGCTCTGGATCATATGCTGTGGAGGATAGATTCTGAGGGTGCAGCTTGATAAGTCATCAAACCGAGCACTAGTTTTTGTATAATATGTGGAAAGCTTGAACAATTTAAGGTCTACTCAACCAGCAAAACCATGTCCGGGAAACTTCAAATGTTCTAGGTTTGAACATGGTCTGAGGGTTATATTGATGCTAATGGATGTAGATTTGTTGTCCCAGCCTCCTACTAGGTGCTTAGGCCCAAAGAACTGAACAAGGGTGACCAGCAACTTAGCAAGTAGATGTTGACTGGATTAGGATTTGGGACCCAAGCCTTATCTTTGAAACCACAGAAATCTTTGAGTTCTGATGTGGCCTAATGACCCTATCCATTTGAAGAGAAATATCTGTAGTTGCTGAATACAAAACATAACCATGTCATTTATATTCCCAACTCAAACCCTTCCTACCCCAGAAATTGAAACAAACAGATTTCGTGTAAATGGCTTCAATGTCTTCTTCACCTCTGACTATGCTTTCTGCAGAAACACTGAAGCAACCAACATTAGTTGGTAGCCCCTTTGGAGGGTCAAGATCATGGAAGAGGACTGAGAAGAACAAGAAGCGATCATTGACAGTAGTTGCAGTGGTTGGAGATGTATCTGCTGATAGCACACCATACTTGATTGGTGGTGCTGCTCTTGTGGCTCTGGTTGGAACTGCCTTCCCGTTCCTCTTCTCCCGCAAGGACATGTAATCACATCCTGCCTTACATAATTTCATTGCTAAACATGATTCCATTTTTATGCTTCTTTGAAAATTAACTTTGGAAAGTTGAAGCTTCATGCTTGAATGTTGTGTTTTCTGTTGTGTTATAGATGTCCTGAATGCGATGGGGCAGGGTTCGTTCGGAAGTCGGGGTTCACCTTGAGAGCCAATGCAGCACGGAAAGACCAGGCTCAGATTGTATGTGCTAATTGCCAAGGCCTTGGCAAGCTCAACCAAATTGACAAATCTTAGAGAGTTAGATCTCTCTTCCCCCTTTAGTCCTTTAAACATTTCCACCTCCTTACTCGTCGAAGTGTAATTTTTACATGATCGAATTTATTTCTATCCCTAAGGATCTGCCATGTTTCACTCTGATAATTATAAAGATGCAGTACTTATCTTTGCTCGGATAGTCACGAGCTAAGAGTGTTGTTAAAGACTTAAAAGTTAACCCTGCCAACTACCAATTTACATCAAAAGAATAATGCCACAATCTGCTATTTTGATTGTTTAGATTGTTGATAATGCTATTGGAATACGAGTTGCAGTTAGGGAAGTTCTATGATTCAATAATGTATCGATAGCTAGATCGTAGACAAACTCCTGCAAATCAATCACCTTGCAGTGGCAGAGCCAGTAACAATCCTTGGAGGAATTCTGCCTTTAAACAAAATTACAGATATTCTCCAGAATTATACCAGGACTATAGCATAGAGGCTCCTGAGCTTCCGGAGATTCGATCATCCCAGGGAAAATGCTAGTAAGAAACTGACATGTATTCGGTCATCAGTAACATGTGAGAAAACTTTGCAGTGTCTGTGTTCATAATAGTTTTCAAAATTTGCAGTGTTCAGGATGCCCAGTAGATTTTACCTGGTCACTAACCGACCAATTATACTGTGCTCAATCACTCGAGGATTGAAAACAAAATAATTCTGTTTAAACATTATCCTCCCCCCATTATTAAATTTACATCTAAAAAGTGAGCGTGAATTTCATAGTCATAAACGTGGAAATTCTATTTTTGGAAGAAAACAAAGTTTACACCTTCGAGGCCACATTGGGTATCCAGAAATCGAAGCAAGAAACAAGAACCCACAAAATATCGACCTGATTAGAAAGAGAAAGCTAAAACATTGTTTGTATTTTTGTATTTTTGTATTTTACTCGATCCGATACATTGTATGTTTTGGTTTTTACTGGGAAGATGGATGAGACTGATGATGATCGTCTCTGACAAAAACGGGTCTGATTACTATAGGACACAGAGAGAGCCCTGAAAGTCGGATCATGTAGGATTAGGTCTTTGTTTCTTTTGGTCCTCATCAAAACCCAAATCCTCTTCTCTCCAGCGTCAAGAAACAACACACACGTGTAACGTCTTGGTTCTCCAAGGTTTTCACAGCCACATACCTATAGCAACATGCACGCTGTCACCTGCGTAAAACGTGGCTTCATAATTTAACCTCTTCGTCCTATGAAACTTTTGTCTCCTCTGCAGCATCAGCATCATCTTTGTTTCTAAAGTTACACTGTTCTTTCTGTTTCTGGTTAATTAGAGAGAGTTTTAGTCTTTCTGTGTTGAGGTGGATCAAAGAAGGAGTAGAATGAGCAGTTGGACGAAGCTGGATGAGGATCTTGGACGGGAGCACGGGGACGAAGATTTTTTAACAGATGATGAAGAGAACCAAGCACACACACACAACTATGAGCCTTCGAATTTGGATGCCGAAACTGAATCTGAAATAGGCAGACCTGCCTCACAAACCGAATCTCGTGATGATGGCATTGCCATTAGTGCATCTGACAGTAATGCATGGCCTCAGAGCTACTGGTATGGTAACTACTGTTTCCATCAACCTGACAATAATTCTTCTTTGTGTTCATAACTTTGTTGATTTTGCTTCGAATCGCGATATTAGTAGGGAAGATTCAGTGTATGACACATATATGCATGAATTGGAAGCTAAATATTGTGAGGGGAGGGACACAAAATCATTAGGCAGTTTGGAAAGTGCATCAATGGAAGGAGCTTTAGTCCTTGGTTTTTTTTCTTACTGTCATCAATGGCATCGATAACTGCTTCATTTTAATTTTATATATATATATATATATATATATATATTGAGAGGAAATTTCGTTGTGGAGACTTGTGCTAATCTAGGCCACCCTAGGACCGAAGTTGTTTTGTTCTCCCTCCCTAGTGAGCCTTCCTTGGCTTTCAATTTCATCAGTTTGGGCCAACTTTGTAGTTTAGGTTTCTGTTTGTGTTTCAATTCTTTTGGCTCTTGCAATAGCATGATATAATCATACAAGAATAACGTATATAAAGTTGTATCTCAATCTTTTTGCTTGATTGAATATGTGCAGGCAGTCCATGGATATGTACACCAATGTCATGACTCCTAGTTCCCTTCCCTCCTTTATAAAACAAGGGGCGAGTTTCAGCTCCTTGTCTCCGTCTGCTAAATGGCAACCTGATAATAATTCTTCACAGCTGATCAGTAGCAGATTACTTGCCTCCGAGGCAAGTTTAGAAAAAGAAGGACTTGCGGTCTCAACTCCCCCAGCTCTCTCCGCAAGAAATTCTGTCGCTGAATTGCCACCACCGAAGGAACATAGTTGTTCATTTTCACAAGCTGTACTCAATGGTAGCCTTTCTTTTCTTCCTATTTATTTTTCCCTTTGAAGTTGAAGTTATTATGTAGCCATGTTGTGTTGTACCTTACCCTCTGCCTGACTGACGCACTCAAATAACAACACTGGAACTGCATAATCACTTGCATGTTTTATTCAAATAAGCTCATATGATACCGTTGCTATCATTTATATGCAGGAATCAATCTCTTGTGTGGGATGGGACTTCTTACCACACCATATGCAATAAAAGAAGGAGGATGGTTGAGCCTCATTGTGCTTGCATTGTTTAGTGTGATATGTTGCTATACTGGAATTTTATTAATGCGATGCTTAGAAAGCTATCCTGGACTCCGGACCTATCCAGATATTGGTCAGGCTGCTTTTGGCTATACTGGCCGTTTATTCCTATCTGTAAGTTTACATCACAAAGTGGATGATACTCTTGTTCCTCTATTTTGACGCAACACTGACTTGGTTTTGGGCAGTGCAGATAATTTTGTATCTAGAACTATATGTAAGTGCAAGAAACTCTCACTTTCTTCCATTCCTTTTGATTTGTTACTCATTCCTTTCATTATACTTGCATTGCAAGTAAAGTTGGATAACTCTGTTTGATTAGGGTGCTTGTGTGGAGTTTTTGACGTTGATGGGCGATAACATAGCAGCATTATTCCCGAACGCACACATAGCATTTGCAGGAATCCATCTTGATAGTCATGAAATTTTTGTCATCACAGCAACTCTTGTAGTTCTTCCAACTGTATGGCTTCGAAATCTCAGTTTGCTCTCTTACCTTTCAGGTTTCATATCTCGATCACTTAACTTGACATAATTTTATTATATAGGTTGGACATCTAATTAAATCTTACAAACTCTTAACCATTGTTTTCAGTTGGAGGAGTGGCTACTACGATTTTTGTGGCCATTTTAATGGTATGGGTTGGGGCTGTGAACCAAGTTGGCTTTCATCACAGAGGATCCGCCTTAAAACTTTCAGGGTTACCTGTCACAGTTGGTATATATGGTTTCTGCTACGCCGGTCATTCAGTATTCCCAAATATCTACACATCCATGAGAAATCCATCTCAATTTCCAGCAGCTCTAATGGCCAGGTAAACATATATACTAACATCGTCTCAAAACCTTATCCATTTCAGTTTGTCCGCAATTCAAATATGGGTACAAAATGGATTGCTTGCTGAAAGAAGAAAAAAAAAATTATGCTCAAAATCCTTAAGAAAATGTGTGATTGCTTTAGTAATCTATCTTTTCTGATGTGATGCAGTACGACATTTTGCTTGTTCATGTATACTACGGTAGCAATATGTGGCTACCTAATGTTTGGAGACTCGATCAAGTCTCAGTTCACTCTAAACATGCCCGAAGAATTTGTTGCTTCAAAAATTGCAATCTGGACAACAGTATGATATGAGTTTTGGTTATTATTCATAAAATAGTTTCTCTAACTACATCCAAATCCAACTGGGTAATGACGTTTTCAATTACAAACTCAGGTTTTGAACACAATGACAAAGTTTGCCATCACAATAACGCCCGTGGCTCTGAGTGTAGAGGAACTCTTTCCGAAAGCTTTGATGGGATCTCATTTTGCTTGCCCTCACAAGAACAGTGCTAGTCGCATCAACATTGGTCGTTGCATTGAGCTTTCCATTCTTTGGTTAGAATTCTACACTACAACATTATGCTTATATTCGATTGCCAAGCAAAAGATACTAATACATAGCAAACAATCTGGTGCAGGTTCAGTGATGGCATTGATGGGATCCTTACTTGCAATGCTAGTGGTAAGTGACTAATTTTTTCGTATGTGTCCACAGAAAGTTTGTAGTAAGTTACATCAATGGAACTAAATCAATATCCTTCTCCTAATGATCTTTGGCAGGCTATCATCTTCCCATGCATCTGTAATCTCATCCTACACAAAGGTAGATTAACTAACTGGCAGGTAATGATCTATATTCGATCTTCGCCTTTGAGTTATTGGTCAGAAAGCTCGCAGCTTCTGTTATAATAGAATGCCTCTTCCTCACAATGCTTCTTGTTCTAATTTTCAGATTACATCTTGCATTCTCATTATAATGGTGGGGGTGACATGCTCTATTATTGGCACATATTCATCGGTAACAAAAATAGCTAACGCAATGGAGTAAAATTGAACAGTACCTTATAGTTTTTTTTTTCTACTTGGAAATGGCTTGATTGAGTGCCATACTGTATTTGGTCATTTCATCTATGGCTCGCGAGCAAAACAGTGAAGGGTGCTATTAAGATTGAAGCAATTGGATCAATTGTAATAACAACACAAAAATCTTGTCCTAAAAGAGTTGAGCATAACATGTGCAACCGCCGGACCGTTAGGGTTAGAACACTCGACATAACATTGGTTGCCTCACCACCGGCATTGGATGTGACATCACCACATGAGAACCTAACGATGCATCCAAAGAGAATAGACCACTCTTCAATTATTTTAAAAAAAAAAACACTCTCTTCGTATTCAAGTTAGCTGACCACACCATTAATAGTCCGAACTCCGAAGGGTGAACTTCTTCTTTTTTGTTTAACATACTAACACGAATATGATCACAATTTTAGTAAGGTTTGCAAATGCAACATTTTTTTGTTGTTGAATCGAGCCTAGGGGCGGAGAAATATATTCATCATAAACTAAACTAAAGCAAAAATGTCTATTTAATACTGGTTTTAGCCTCTAATTGTCTATTCCAATGACAATTTTTTTATAAGCCCATTTGAATATAAAGTAATCTTTTATGCCTAAATAAACAAATATTTACTTAAACTTTTAATAAACAATATTATTTTAGGGTTATTTTTTCCTCAACCCTTAAACATGCATAAAAAGAGAAATGGAGGAGAGAGAAGATTTGGCCAAAAAACCTCACCGGACTCTGGTCACAGGAATCTCGCCGGATTTGTTTTTTTAAATGTCACTGAAATCCACCAGATCATATCAAAAGCCCGCATCATTGCTTAAGATTTATTGAGGGGCAGTAATGATGAAAAATGTTTTACTAGGGGTCAATAAACTTCTACTGAGGTCAATAAAAACTTATTTAGAGACAGTAATGATGACAAATGTTTTACTATGGGTCAATAAACTTCTACTGAGGTCAATAAAAACTTATTTAGAGGCAGTAATTAATGATGAAAAATGTTTTGTTGGGGAGCAATAAAAGGTAGAGTAGATGTGTGATGACCTAACAAGGCAGGCAAGCTAGTAGGTGCATCTGTCCCACATCGCCCGGGAGAGATAGGTTGCTATGCTTATATGTGCAGAGCTAGCACCTTACATTGAGACGCATTTTGAGGTGAAACCTCAAGAGCAAAATCGTGAGGGTCGTTGGGCCGGGCTGTTACAAGATGAATAGAAGAATCCAGGTGAAGTAGATGTCTAAAAAATATATATGAGAAGAGAAGAACATAAGGTCACTTGATGCACATAAGTGAGATATGAAGAAACTAAACCCAGTTTCTGATGCACTACGAATCATTTGACAACTATTTGGGTTTACAATAGATCCATATCTCACTTACCTCACTTACTTGGATATCCATGCCTCACTTACAATAGATCCATGCCTCACTTACCTCAATTACCTGGAAATCCATTTCAAAACAACTGTCCGAGCATAGGTGAGAGATCTTAAGTCTGGAACGAGCGGCGGCTAAGGTGATGCGCTTGAGCTTCGCTAGGCTGGAGGGGAAGAGATCGGCAAGGTAGATGCACACCAATGTGAAGGGTGCATAACTGTGCACGATCGTTGTCAGATCGAATGATTGTGATTGTCGAAACCTTGAAGCTTTAGCTCAGAAGGTGTCGATAGGACGATTGCCGCTTCGAAAACTCGATCTACGTCACTGGATCGGCACCAAAAGCGACGACAATGACACGACGTTGTCGCCTTCGACTCCAATAACCGCACTACTCTTCTGTTTATCGCTAGCTTGGGATTAGAGGTGTGCGTGTGTGTAGTTGTTGTCGGAGGTCGGAGCGGACCTGGATCAGAGGTTGACGACGGAAAGGAGAGAGAGAGAGAGAGAGAGAGAGAGAGAGAGAGAGAGAGAGAGAGAGAGAGAGAGAGAGAGAGAGAGAGTTGAGTAAGGTAGTTGAATAGAGAGGACATAATCATATTTTTCTTAATATTACTTAGAATGGACTTTTGATTTATTTTTATTTTTTCAAATAGAATGGGTCTGACTTTTCTGTTTTTATGCAAATAGGTATTTTTCCTAAACTAAACATGTAACAAAATAATGTTAGTGCCAATGTACGTTCAACCTTCTAGGGCTATTGCCCCCACATGATTATAATTTCTTGAAGATGACCAAAATTAAGCAACTTAAGTACATTTTATGAGTAATTTCAACTACTTTACCCACATAGAGTTCTTAGTAAACTCTACTAATATATATAATCCACTCTAAACAAAAATCCTGGGTGCGCCACCATCTGACCTCAAGTAAAGAAAAGAGAAACACAATTTCCTAACAATCAAAATTTTGTGTTAGCACTTTTTGTCATTTCACATAATCACCAATCGATAGATATATAACTTATTAATTGAGATTTGATATTTTCTTAAATATGAGTTACCTGTATATCTAGGGTCCTACGAGTGCTAGTACACCTGAAAGGCTGAAATCATGGTAGTACAAGATTGAGCCCCCTAAAGATATTCCCATATCTGAATTTGTCCGAAGTGCCCTTGTTTTGCAGGACAAGAAAAAGATAGACTCTCCCTTGTATGGGGCCTTTTGGGGCACTTGCATGTAGCAATTTGGTAGCTGTCCAATTCATAGCCTCACACTCCCTTCTCGATAAGAAGAGTCATCGACTCACCAGTAGTGTCATGTGCTGTTGTAACCTTCCCTTTAAACTAAGCTCTCATCTGAGCTGCAACCAACACCACCACCATACTTTGAGCACGAGGGTGCCATCATTATCGTATTCAACTCAATTCTTCCCAAAGTAAATGCAAAGGATGAAGAACAAGAACCCACAAACCCGAAAAATCTAGCATATTTTACACGGAAGTGAGGAAATAGGGAAATGCATACTCGAGTCAACATCGAGTATGAATCTTGTGAAACTTTTTAATCGAAACACAAGCCTTTCGGATTTGACTCATTGCCTTGGATCCTTTAAATACGTGAACACACATGACATCGAAAAAGATATTCGGTTACTGAATTTCAATACTCTGAAACAGTATAAAATACAACTGTTGAGATGCATTCGCGACACGACATTACAAACCGTGTCGTTTGACTCCTCCTTATAATGGATCTCACCGTCTTATATCTTTCCTGAGCAGGAAACCTGAGAAAATACAAGATTCTCTGCAGAGAGACCGAGTCTTCTATATCAGAGAGCATTCAAGACATTCAGACTCTTCACTGTGTCCCTTCAATATTAGACACTCCCACATTGCACTCATTAATTCTCAAATCTCATCTTCTTCTTCTACATTGTGCTTCTACTATTAAACCCGCCATGAAACCTTGCATTCCCTGCAACTCCAAACCAAACCCATGTCTAAACTTCCACTATTTCCTCCTACTTCTCTCTCTCACTTCCACTACACTCTGTTCGTCTCAGAGCCCAACGCTCATTTTGCCCCTCAAAACCCAGGAAATTCCATCTGGGTCCTTCCCCAAGTCCCCAAACAAGCTCCCATTTCACCACAATGTGACCCTCACCGTCTCCGTCACCGTCGGCACGCCTCCCCAGAACGTCTCCATGGTCATCGACACCGGCAGCGAGCTCTCCTGGCTCAACTGCAACAGGACCCGAAACTTCACTTTCGACCCGACCCGGTCCAGTTCCTACAAGCCCATCCCCTGCTCCTCCCCCACATGCACGACCCGGACCCGGGACCTATCCATACCCGCTTCCTGCGACTCCAACAAGCTCTGCCACGCCACGCTCACCTACGCCGACTTCTCGTCGTCGGAGGGGAGCCTCGCAGCCGACGCGTTCTCCATCGGAAGCTCCTCCGGGAATTCGGGTCTGGTTTTCGGGTGCATGGACTCGATATTCGACCCAAACTCCGAAGAGGACTCCAAGAACACCGGGTTGATGGGCATGAACCGCGGGTCGCTCTCTTTCGTTTCGCAGATGGAGTTTCCGAAATTCTCGTACTGCATCTCGGAATCCGATTTCTCGGGGGTCTTGCTTCTCGGGGACGCCAATTTCTCGTGGGTCGCACCGTTGAACTACACGCCGTTGATCCAAATCTCGACGCCGTTGCCGTACTTCGACCGCGTCGCCTACACCGTCCAGCTTGAAGGCATCAAAGTCGCGAACAAGCTACTCCCAATACCCAAGTCCGACTTCGAACCCGACCATACCGGGGCGGGTCAGACCATGGTCGATTCGGGCACCCAGTTCACTTTCCTTCTCGGGCCGGTTTACACCGCGCTCCGAACCGAGTTCCTGAACCAAACCGCCCACATTCTCCGGGTCTATGAGGACCCGAACTTCGTCTTCCAAGGAGCGATGGATTTATGTTACCGGGTCTGGTTGAACCAATCCAAACTGCCGCAGCTACCTTCGGTGACGCTAATGTTTCGGGGCGCCGAGATGAAAGTAACGGGTAAACAGTTACTGTATCGGGTACGGGGCGAGGTGAGGGGGAATGATTCGCTGTGGTGCTTCACATTTGGGAACTCTGACCTTTTGGGTGTGGAGGCGTTTGTGATTGGTCATCATCATCAGCAGAACGTGTGGATGGAATTTGACCTGCATAACTCTCGGATCGGATTGGCTGAGGTGCAGTGTGATTTGGCGGGTCAGAAATTTGGGCTCACTGTATAGTGTACCTTCTCCCTGACCCGTTCCAGAGGGGTTGTTATGATAGTGTGGAGCTAAGGACCAAGGTAGTTACAGTGGTCCTAACTATATCATCGTCATTATTTTGTGGGCCCATGCATCTTGGGTTGGTTAGATGTGCGGACGTTTTGAGCATAGTAGATTATTTGGTGTTTAAGTAGATTAGTATATTTAGAATAAGAGTGCTGCAAAAATTTATTTATTTTGCCAATTTATGTGTAGTGAGAGATGAGTTTTGTGATATAATATATAATTATTTAAATAAACCGTTAAATGTATTAACGGTTTATTTATATAATTCTTTTGTATGCTAGGTTTGTGAGATTTTACTTGCAAATTATTTATAGATGTATATTTTCTATCATTACCTTAGTACTAAAGATCTGAAGTGCATCGTATGTGCATTCAGTATTAGGAACTTAGTCTTATGCCTAATTTCTATGCTAGATTTCATAGTTTTAGGCTTATTTATTTTCTAAATACGTGTGTAATTATATATGAGATAATGCTAGAATACCACGTCTTCTAACTTGCTGTTGATAACAAGAGAATATATGTATCCGTAATTTGCTCTTGATAACAATAAAATATATGTATCCGTGTCATTTTGACATTTGAAATTAAAATGAAACAATCTTTATTATTTAAAAAATATATATCTGAAGTGCATTATCTGAATTGTGGTTGCGGTTGTCTATGACTATGTTCACTCAACTCATTTTTGTTAAAACTTGTGGTATTGCTTAGAGAAGTTGATATACTTCTTTGAGGAACGGTCAATTTCAGCATTGAGTTTGGTTGGCATTTTAATAGGAAATGACTAGTGAGCAACCAACATGATCAATGGTTGGCAGCGTAAAAGAACTTCATTATTGGTACTTGGCCGGATTCATAACTTGGTATGTTTTTCCGACCACCGGTGGTCCATCACCACCTAAATCTGTGAGGTCTTGCAGCCACTATCATTTTCTACGAGTATCTTAAGGTGAAGAACTATATACCTGTCTATTACAACTACGTACGTATAATAACGGAGAATGACGTGCTGAAGGAGTTTAATCTAATATAACGTTATTTTAAATTTACCAATATGTAAAATATGTTAAACAACAAGTGCAATAGATCTCCATAACTGAACCATAAAAGTTTGACAAATGAACTAGAATCCGAAGTGCTTGCCACTTAATAGTGGTTCTCGGGTTTTGAAGTTGCACACTGTAGTCGGTTATACGTAAAATAACCTCCCAAATCTGTAAACCAGCAAGAAATTCACCTTGAGCGAGACATCCGAGGTCGTCCTAAGGTTGTCCATCATGAGCAGGATGGGCCGGGCTCAGCCTCGATGACAATAAGGGGTCGGGATCGATCACAAAAGGAGAAGAAGAGGTCTATGCGTGAAGTAACAGCAAGTCAATTGTCCCACATCAATTAGCAGATAGAAAGAGAATCCACACTGAGCCATAAATGTAGCCCAGCCACCAGCTTGTCTGGTAATATTAATTATGATAGTAATTACACTTCAAATATAAAGACTGACTTTGTCATCGGAGGAGAAAAGACTGGAAACCCTCGGTCCTCCTTTCACTCGCAAGTTATCGCAAAAAAGGACTTAGCATCAAGTCATCAACAGGAAACGTTTTCAGTTACAGCAACCTCATTCGGGATTGTACGTTAACACACTGTAAGAACGTCTATCATGAGTAACATAGCTCGAAGACAATGAAGTTGTTGTCATGTATTTTAGATTTAATGGTCGTGCGACATCATTTGATTCCTTTCAACCTTAAGTTTGATGAAAAAAAAAAAATTTCAAAACTGAATGTTGATTGATCTGCTATATAGGAATGTTGCTTTCCAAATAATGTTGGCAAATTAGACATTGTAGAAGAAGATCAAGTTCCATTGACATCAAAGCTGTTAAAATTGAACGAGTGACAGCTAACACCCATAACAATATGGTGTAACATCTTCCTTCATTTTCCTTTATTAACAAGTTTAACGGTAGGAGGTTGAAGGCTACCAGGTAACCGTGCCCATATATAGTCCAACATTCTTTCTTCACACTCAATAAGACATAAACACCCATGCACTGTATGTGAAGCTGTGAATGCTTTCACCTGTATGAAAGGGGCAGTTCAGGAAGTTCCAAGTCATACCGTTAGAGAAACAAATTAGTTTATATAATCTGGCTTGATCAGCACTCTAAAGTAAAGCCTGACCAGCAGCTCTAGTCTGGTTTCAAACATTTAATTGTTTGCTGAAGACATAGATCTAGTCATACCAATCACCTAATTAACACATGCATTCTAAGCCTGCTCTTCTTGATCAACCTATAAAATGCTTCATAAATCTGCTCTTTTCTCATCCAACAACTCCAGTTCAGCAATCTAGCTAATTGAGATCAGAGAAAGAAAACATGGGTTCTAGTCATCCTTCATCACCAGCATTGTTAATGGCTATGGTTTTCTTTTCAGTTTGCGCGTTCTTTTGTGTATTGCCGGAGCTAGCAGTGGCAAAACATGCAGGGATTACCAGGCACTACAAGTTCAATGTGTGTACTCCATCCATTTCATTTACGATATGGTGAAATAGATTGACAGGTTTATTTGGTAACATTTTTAGTTGATTGTTTTGTGCAGATCATGTCTCAAAGTGTGACAAGACTTTGTAAAACGAAGAGCATTACAACCGTGAATGGGCAGTTTCCGGGGCCTAGAATCATAGCAAGGGAAGGCGACAGGCTAGTGATCAAGGTGGTCAATCATGTTCAGAACAATGTCACACTTCACTGGTATGTGTTAGTTTGATATACATTATTAGCTCATTCCCCCTCTATCGAGTTTTCGCTTCCAATGCTAAGTATAGGTTGACATTTTGATGACAGGCATGGAATCAGGCAATTAAGGAGTGGATGGGCAGATGGACCTTCATATATAACTCAATGCCCAATTCAGACAGGGCAGAGTTATGTGTATAACTTCACCATCACTGGCCAGAGAGGCACATTGTGGTGGCATGCCCACATCTCTTGGCTTAGGGCAACCCTCTATGGACCTATTGTCATTCTCCCTAAAAAACATGTACCTTACCCATTCTCCCAACCCTTCAAAGAAGTCCCCATCATATTCGGTAAGTAGTAATTTGATAAGAAAAAACCCAACTACATTAAGAGTGAAAGATCAGCAAGTAATTGATAATGAAACTTGTTTTGAACTTGCAGGAGAATGGTGGAAAGCGGACACAGAAACAGTGATCAACCAAGCCATACAAACAGGGTCAGGCCCAAATGTCTCTGATGCCTACACTATTAATGGTCTTCCAGGGCCTTTGTATAGCTGCTCCGCCAAAGGTAATGACTTGTAATCACTATAAAAAGTTAAAAAAACCGAAAAGTGTAACATTTCCTTCATCACATCAGTGGTTTTAACTTTTAACATTGTTCAGTTTGAAATTAGAGGAGTTTGTAGATTGGAAAATAAGATCACCATGTACATTTTTTCAATTCACAGATACATACAAGCTCAAGGTGAAGCCGGGGAAGACCTATCTGCTTCGTTTGATCAACGCCGCACTAAACAATGAGCTGTTCTTCAGCATTGCTAATCACACTTTCACTGTGGTTGAAGCCGATGCAGTGTATGTGAAGCCTTTTAGTACCAAAGTTGTTCTCATCACACCAGGACAGACCACCAATGTCATTTTGAGGACCAAATCCAAGTCCCCAAATGCCACATTTGTCATGGCAGCTAGGCCTTATGTCTCCGGCCCAGCTGCCTTTGACAACACTACTACCACAGGTCTACTCGAATATGAAACTTCTGTCTCAAGCAACCGCAACAAAAACAAGAACAAGAAGCTGCTTCTTCTCACACCAATGCTTCCAAAGCTC
The DNA here is from genome assembly GCA_034370585.1 of Fragaria x ananassa. Taxonomy (NCBI): domain Eukaryota; kingdom Viridiplantae; phylum Streptophyta; class Magnoliopsida; order Rosales; family Rosaceae; genus Fragaria; species Fragaria x ananassa. Next base: position 7,268,728 of record CP139753.1, read on the forward strand.
AATGACACAATGTTTTCAATGAACTACAACAAGAAAATCCGCAGCTTGGCCAATCCCAAATTCCCATCTGCAAATGTCCCGAAAACCGTGGACAAAAACTTCTTCTTCACAGTTGGTCTGGGACTAAGTCCATGCTCAAAGAACCAAAACGGCTCAGGCCCAAACAATACCAGGGTCGCGGCGGCAATCAACAATGTGTCATTTGTGCAACCTAGTACTGCCCTTCTTCAAGCACACTTCTTCAACAAAACGAAGGGTGTGTACACCACAGATTTCCCAGCCAGCCCATTAGTCAAATTCAACTACACAGGTATTCCACCAAGCAACATTGCTGTGAGCACTGGGACTAAGGTTGTGGTTCTGCCATTCAATACTATAGTGGAGCTTGTTCTGCAAGACACTAGCATTATTGGAGCAGAGAGCCACCCACTTCACCTCCATGGATTCAATTTCTTCGTGGTGGGGTTTGGATTTGGAAATTTCGATCCAAAAAATGACCCGAAAAAGTACAACCTTGTTGATCCTGCTGAGAGGAACACTATTGGTGTGCCCTCTGGTGGGTGGGTTGCCCTACGCTTCCTCGTTGATAATCCAGGTAATTACTTATATGCCAAGCAACTGATATTTTCTTGTCCGATATGTTATATTGTTAGATATTAGTCCAGCTTTTCTCGAACATAATGTTTTAGCTTAATACAAGCATTCTGATGTAGTTTCTTTCTTTCTCTGGTGATGCAATAGGCGTTTGGTTTATGCACTGCCACCTAGAAGTGCACACCAGCTGGGGATTGAAGATGGCGTGGGTTGTCATGGACGGAAAGGGGCGCCACCAAAATCTGCCTCCACCTCCCTCAGATCTTCCCAAATGTTAAGATCACAATTTGATCATAGATTTTGTTTGGTTTTGTTCTCATTTCATATTGTTTTGTCTTGTTGCTCCTCAAAATACATAGGGTTGTGACTAGAAAGGTTTCCAAGGCTTTCTTAGGCCAAGATAGTTTGTTGTTCTAGTGATGTTTCCCATCCTATAAAAGAACTGGGTGGGAGTTTTGACTTGTAATGCCAGTGATTCTTGCACTGAATGAAATACATAGAATACCTGTTTTTGACGAGTACTGTCTATACAACTCTGATTTAATGTCATTTATGCTCATATTTATAACAAAGGCTTGACTCTCGTCTAACTTCCTTCCATTAACTTAAATAGAAGTTCATCACAAAGTGGTCAAATTGGTAAGTACTTCTCAAACTTTTCTGAACTATTTACAACCATGATGATTCTCGGCAGGATTTGGCTCAGTTTGTATGGCAACAACAACAACAACGTTTCAACATTCCAAGTCCACACTTGATAAGAGACTCAGAATCATTTACCCTACTTGTCATTTGTGTTCCTCGATCAACTGTTGGAAGTCATTAGTACCTCATGTGAAGATTAGAGATAATTATGAGTGTCCGAATTGTACGTCTATATTATTTTTAGCAAGTAAATTTCTTTTACGTTTACGTCAGTAAAATCACGTAGAGATTGCGTTAAACTAAAAACCAAAAACTGTGCATGTGTCTTGCCATGAAACAATCAAACTACCCTATTAATTTTGAGATCAGAAGTTTAAATTTCATTGATATATGTAGGGTGTGTGAGTTATTTAATAAATTTTTTTTTTTAAATAAAAAATCAGACCATCCTAACCATCCTATTAAAAAGATCACATTAAATACAAACAACAATCACTTCATCTTCGACCAGAATACATCGCACTCTAATCTGTGACATTCCTTGGATGAGACTCCATCTATCATTTTCCTTTCCTTATGCAGATTCTAACCGAAATTAGGCCAGCAATCAACCTCTTTCTGTTGCTTGGGTTTAGTTATTTAATGTGTCCCTATAGATTTTGTTCCTTTCCATTAACGTACATATTACCCAAAAAAGGGTCCTATGTGTAGTACCAGAAATTCTCAAGGACAATCTCGTAAATTGACACCTCAACCGGTAACACTCTAGATCAACAAACTTCGTCACTACCCTCCAAAACTCTCCTCATTTTTTTTCCAGCTGAATAAGAAAACGACACCCCCACACCACCGGGAGTCGCCGTTGTTTTGGCGCCGGTGCCTCCGCCTCCGACGAAATCTCCGTCCTCTCACCAAAATAATGGCGCGAAGCGTCGGGTTCTCTCTGCCGGTGACCGTCGTCGTTGTCGCCATCGGCTACATCTACTTTGCCACCGTCTTCGTTTTCGTAGACCGTTGGTTCGGCCTGTGGTCTTCGCCGGGGTTAATGAACGCCGCCATTTTCACCGCCGTGGCCTCCATGTGCGTCTATAATTATACCGTATCCGTATTCCGAGATCCGGGTCGGGTCCCCTCCACGTACATGCCCGATGTCGAAGATTCCGAAAACCCTATCCACGAGATCAAGCGCAAGGTATTCAAATTCACATTCTTCAATTTCAAGTTCATTTCTTTTTGTGTTGATTTTCTATGATTGATTTTGCTCAAGATTTTGTTGATGGCATTTTTTTTCTTTTTTCTTTTGTATATGAAACGCTGATCAAATTTAGCTATGTTATGTTTTGGTGAATTGGATTTGGCTAGAGCAAAATTCAAGGTGTTTTGTGTTGGATTGAATAGTTAGAATTATGGTGAGAATTAAACTTTAGCTGAGCTGATTCGGGTGAGGGGATCAGCAGAGTAATGTGTTTGAGTGTGTGTTTGTAGCGGATTTGCTTCAAAGTTATATGCTTTAGGTCTTCATAACAAATTGTGATCACATAGAAAGAATCATAGCCATTATTATGGATTTAAAAGGAAGTGAAATGAGCATTTGCTCCTCAAATGGTACAAATCTTTGAACTTTTTTTAAGTTATGGAAAGATTCCAAATACGCCTAGGAAAGTGTGGTGGATGAGCAAGTAGATAAGTGGGAACAAATCTCTTCTCTAATGTTTGCAATGCTCAAGGGGACATGTGATTCCTGGTTCCAAAACTTGTCGGTTTCGGGTCTTTAATAGCATTGTCTTGTGTCAGCTTCTATTTTTGATGGAAAGATAAGATACATAATTGAGATTATTGTCGTGATCTTTGATATCCCGCATGAATGTGAAACTGCTATGTTGGAATCAGAGCCAGTTGTATAGGGTTGCTCAACCTCATCCCTCTATCACTTCCACTTGGATATGCATGTTCAGTTGATCTGACGACCGTACAATGCCGTTTTGTTAAATGAGTGGGGTTTGATTGGTAGTGAAGTGAACATTTGTTCCTCAAACAGTAGAAATCTTTGAACTTTTGTAACTAATGGCAAAGCTGCCTAGAAAAGTATAGTCGATGAGCAAGTACATAGGTGGGATCAAACCTCTTCTTTAATGTTTGCTGAGCTCTAGGGACATGATTCCTAGTTCCAACGTTTGTCGTTTTAGGGTCTTTAAATAGAATCGTCTTGTGTCAGCTTCTATTTTTGATGGAAAGATGAGAGACATGATTGAGATTATTGTCGTGATCTTTGATCTCCCATATGAATGTGAATATGCTATGTTGGAAACAAAACCAGTCGGCGTTTGTTTATCCTTCTTCTCTCTATCACTTCTACTTGGATATGTATGTTCAATTGTTCTGACAACAGTACAATGCCGTTGGGATAAATGGGTGGGGTTTGATCGGTAGTGAAGTGAACAGTTGTTCCTCAAACAGCAGAAATCTTTGGACATTTGTAAGTTATGGTAAAGATGATAAATATGCTAAGAAATGTGTAGTCAATTAGCAACTAAATAAGTGGGATCAAACCTCTGTTTTAATGTTTGCTAAGCTCTGGGGGACATGTGATTTCTAGTTCCAACACTTGTCATTTCTAGATCTCTATATAGCATTGTCTTGTGTCTGTCAATATTTGATGAAAAGATGAGATTCATGATGAAGATTATTGTCATGATCTTTGATCTCCCAAGCTGCTATTTTGGAATCAAAACCAGTCGAATAGGGTTTTCTCACCCTTCTTTCTCTATCACTTCCTCGTGGATATGCATTTTCAGTTGTTCTGACAGCGGTGCAATGCCGTTTTGTTAAACGAGTGGGGCCAATGCATATGTGTGTCAGTATGCTTCAATGCTGATATATTCAGGGTAGATCACATAGATGCCTAAAACTAAAGTGAAAAGTTATATTTGGAAAACTAACCAGATCTATCCTATTTATTTACTTCCAGTTTTTAGTTTTGATATCCTGTTACTCGGACTTGGCTGTCTGTTCAGTCAGTCTGCAGCAGAAAATGCCAAGTATTTATAACTCACGTCTTTCAGTATCTTCCAAGTCTAATACACTAACTGTAAAGATCACAAAAACATATAGACTACAAGTGGAGCACTTAGGAGCTCTAAGGTATTTTTACTATGTAGAAGAGAGGATACAAGTTACTAGAGTCTGGCATAGGAAGTTAGCTATCAATTGGAGGTAGTTTCCTTAAGGGAGGATGGGTAACCTCCTTCAATATGAGTCAAGGATCCCTTGTACCATAGCCACGCTGGCCAGTAAATGACCTTGGTCCAACCATACATAAAATTGGCTAGGGGTAACACACTTCATTTACAGAAATGGGCTATGGCCGATCACACAGTAAACTCACTTCTAACTTTCGACCTCTGATCCTATCATTAGTTCATCTAGTTAGTCTATTTCACGTAAAGTGTCAACTTTTCTTAGGTAGCTCATTAATGTACTTTGAGATGTTTAGTGCTATCCACCATTTGGGTGAATGGATCATAGAAACGGAAATTTTATTTTCTTCTGGATAGCATGCACTATGCAGTTGTGCAGCTAGACAGCACCTATGTTGCCACATGTACCATCCAGTTGTGCTTGACTGTTCTTTTGTGATACCAATTTATCGCTAAATACGGTGTCTTTTATTTATGTTAAAAATATATTTGGGTTAGTCTTATATTATATTCTATTATATATATATATATATATATATATATATATATATATATATCAATTAATTTCTATAGGTGAGCATTTGGAAATAGACATATTATGTTTATAAACCAAATTGCTTTTTTATTATGATTTATTTCATTTGATAGAGGTTTCGGCTGAAGTGACTGTTCAGTATTATTGTTATCATTCCCCAAAAGAAAAAGAAACAAAAAGATGCAGTTTGGAGCTATTCTTAAGAACATATAATCTCGCATGGCATAGGTTATACCAAAGTGTGATTCTTTTCCTGTAGTGCAAAGTGTGATTCTTTTCCTGCAGTACTCTTGCAAACTGTTGATGAATACTGGGTGGAATACTTTTGCAGGGAGGGGATTTGAGATATTGCCAAAAGTGTTCTCATTATAAGCCAGCTCGCGCACATCATTGTCGTGTATGCAAGAGATGCGTTTTACGAATGGTATGCTTATCTGTGTCCTTAATTTTCTTTGATGTTCTGGATAATGTGTTAAAGCTCTTCCTCTTGGTTGCCAGGACCATCATTGCATATGGATCAATAATTGCGTTGGCCATACAAACTATAAGGTCTTCTTCGTGTTCGTTGTGTATGCTGTTATAGCATGCCTCTATTCCCTGGTAAACTGCTTATTTTCTATGACTTGGTCATTTTACTTTTATTCTTACTGTGCAGTAAATATTTTACTGTTTTTTTGTGTGGGGGATTGGGTTGGGTCAATATTCAACATATTTACTGCCAGGTAATATCTATTCTTATATTACAAGCTATGCGTTTTGAGCTTATCTTTTCAGTGACAACATGATACATTTAAGATGTTAAATACTGTTTTCTAATTTGTTCTCATTATATTCAACGTTGGTTGTGCGCTTACAATTTTTCAGGTGTTGCTATTGGGTAGTCTAGCTAATGATTTTGAAAAGGATGAGGAGCAAAGTGCAGACTCATATACAACTGTATATGTAAGGTTACACTTTATATGTTTTAGCCATGCATTCACTACCGTTTGCTCATGTTTGTGTCTTATATTTGTTTTCAGATCATTTCTGGGTTATTGCTGTTTCCCTTGTGTGTGGCACTGAGTGTGCTTTTAGGTTGGCATATCTACCTCATTTTGCAAAACAAGACCACGATTGAGGTTATTTAGAAATTTCTAAGTTGTCTATCATTTTATTATGATCAGTTGAAAAATTTATTCCAAGATTAATTGCAATGTATCTTGGAAGAAATTTCACAATGGTTCAGCTGTTTGGTTGCAACTTGATTGAGAAATCTGCACCACTAATTCATTGGTATTTATATCTTTTTCTACAGTACCATGAAGGGGTAAGAGCTATGTGGCTTGCTGAGAAAGGGGGACAAATCTATTCGCATCCATATGATCTTGGTGCCTATCAAAATTTGTCAACGGTATTTCCTTACTCTTATCCCTTTGCTCATCAAAGTATATGTGTTCTGTTATTAAATGAAGGGACTGCTCTTTTGATTAGTATTACCTGATATAAGTTCGTGTTTCCCAATAAATCTTATGAAAACATCATCGGTATTTGTTGTTAAGAATTTGTAATTTCTGCACTGCTGTCCCCCAAAAATTACCCCAAATTGCGTAAAAGTTCCAGCAAATGTCATTTCATTCTTAAAGGCATTAGCTTTCAGTAAATTCTATTTTATATATTTGTATATATTTCTTGCATCTTTGGAGTGGAATGTTATCTCTTATGGAACACGAATTCATCTCTTATGTTGGGAATCCATTACATTATAGTCATGTTTAACTGTTGTAGGTACTGGGTCCACATATCTTTAGTTGGTTACTCCCAACATCAGGACATATTGGTTCAGGACTTCGCTTCCGTACAGCCTACGATTACCCTTCCAGTGGTTCGACATCAAAATGAAATTTTCCCTTTCCATCATCTTGGGTTTGCATTGGTGGGAACGAGGCTTACCTTGTGTGAAGGATTATGTAGGGTTTGCTGTCGCGATGATGTCTGCCAGTCCTTTTCAAATGTCCTCCTAGGAGTCACTCCAAAACAAGAAAAAGGCTTTTTCTATGTCTCTTACTAATGCAAATCATGGTCTTGGAGCTCCTAAAACTGTTTCCCTTCAAGTCACATGATGTTACGGAAGCAATGGAGTATAGGGTCCCTGTCAATAGCCAAAACCTAGTCAGTCTTTGAGAAACTAGACACCAGATATTTATCCTTTTGTTCGGGTAGTTACTCCAAAATTATAGTTTTACACTTGACAAAATGGTCTTAGCTGGTAGGTTTGTACATATAGAGGGAATCACTATCCCTGCTTAACGTTATGTTGTAGAGGAGACAGAGGGGTGTTTGTGTACCTTGAAAGAGTTGTAATCCTTTGTATTTTTTGTAACATGGAAGAAGGAAATGATGGTTCACTTTTTTGTTTTCTGAATGCTTCTTTTCAATTAGCATTATTCTTCTCAATTAAAAAAGAAATAGCATTATAAAGTCTGAGGATCAAACCAAACTGTCATCTCTGATATATGTTTTGCCCAACTTCGACAGAAATGACTAATAGTAATTTTGTGGTTTTCGGTGCACCTTGTGTGACTATTCTATAGCATGGTCAGCTGTTCACATGCTTGTGAACAATGAATTTTTATTTTTTTTTAAGATAGGTAATTTAAATTTTTCTAGATAGGTTATATCTCGGCAAAGAATTTTTTGTCCTCTATTTTTGACTTTTCTTCTGTCTCCTAAATCTTCCGGATCAATCTTGCCTCTTCAAACATCATTTATTTTTATTTCTCATGTCTCTCTGTTTTTGTATCTCAGATAATATCGCCGCTTTCACTATTGTTTTGTTTTGTGCCTAATTAATTAATTTAACTATATACATTTGTTGGTCGACTATTCATAAACATGTGAACAACGTGAAAACACTGTTTATTAACAACAGTGAACCTTTTTTTTTTGGGTTTTGAAACAGGTTAATTTAGATTTTTGGGTTTTTTTTCTGCCTCATGAATCTTCCGGATCGATCTTGTCTTTTCAAACCTTTTTTATTTTTATTTCTCTCGTCTCTCTGTTTTTGCATCTCCGAGATTATCGTCGTTTCATTTTATCTCTTTCACTATTGTTCTGTTTTGTGCCTATTTAACTATATACATTTGTTGGTCGACTATTCATAAGCATGTAAACAATGTGAAAACACTGTTCATTAACAACCGTGAATTTTTTATTTATTTTTTGTTCTGAAACAGGTAATTTAGATTTTTCTAGATATACTCTTTCTTGGCAAAGAATTTTTTGCCCTCCATTTTTGACTTTTCTTCTACCTCCTGAATCTTCCAGATCGATCTTGCCTCTTCAAACATTCTTTATTTTTATTTCTCTCGTCTCTCTGTTTTTGCATCTCAGAGAATATCATCGCTTTGTTTCATCTCTTTCACTATTGTTCCGTTTTGTGCCTATTTAACTATATACATTTGTTAGTCAACTGTTCATAAGCATATGAGCAATGTGAAAACACTGTTTATTAACAACCGTGAATTTTTTATTTATTTTTTGTTCTGAAATAGGTGATTTAGTTTTTTCTAGATAGACTTTCGCTCGGCAAAGAATTTTTTGCCCTCTATTTTTTGAATTTTCTTCTGCCTCCTGAATCTTCCGGATCGATCTTACCTCTTCAGACCTCCTTTATTTATATTTCTCATGTCTCTCTGTTTTTGCATCTCAGAGAATATCGTCGATTCGTTTCATCTCTTTCACTATTGTTCTATTTTATGTCTATATACTATTGTTTGGTTAACTGTTCATAAACACTATGAACAATGTGTAGACCTTTTTACCTTGCTGATGGCTGTGTAATTCTGTATTTACCCTTCGTTTCAACTCTAGGTATAATTTTTTATTTTTTTCCGCCACTTCTCGCTCGCTCTCTCTCGCTCAACATTTCTCCATCTTTCTCACACTCTCTAGGCTCTTCTCGAAATAGCTCCAATATTTCTCACAAAAGCAGAAGAGTCTAGAGATATTAATATATTACCGCGATAATTTATGTGTGATGCTATTAACACACTCATTTTTGCTATTAACACATCATATATATAGCGACAAACAATCATCAATTAAATTCAAGTGACAAATTTGTAAATAACATAAAAATGTGTGGATAGAAAAATATATGAGGTGTGTTAATAACAAAAATGAGTGTATTAAAAGCAATACCCTTTAATCTATTACCCCCGCTGTTTCACGAAACTATTTTTGTCATTTTATCTTCTGCTTTGTATACTTACAAATCAAAATAATTGGAGCATTTATATTTTTAGTAAAAATGTATAACACAAGACTAGATGTTTTGTTATATAAAAATTATTTTTATAATAGCTCTTATACATATATGAAATATGTATAATATGGATATTATACGGCTCCATCCACTCTAGTGGATAAATAAGAAACAGTTTTCGGGCCATGCTTGACAGTTGACACGCCACCATAAGTACAGTCCTATACAATTGAGGAAATATCTGGATGACCTGCTGTTCTTAGGATTTTTTTTTCAACTTCATTACACATATGTTCATAGTTACGTCCCACATTATATAGATTATAAGGACAGCCATTAGTCCGCAAGAATTTTTTTTATTTATTATTTATTTTTGATATCAAAGACGAATATAAATAAATTCATGTAAGCTTTTCAGACATGTGAATATATTTCTAGGAATATATTTTTTTTATAAGAGGATTTTGATAACTAATTTTTGTCTTTCCTTTTTACTTTAATTAGTGTACATGTATTGTCAAAATTTATTACTTGTTAGGGTCAACACATTTAAAAGATGAGTTATATTGTTACTGTAGTCGGTAGTCGATAAATACATCTCCTAGCCCGCAATGCTACGAAACCTAACATGAGGCAGATCGAACAGGCCTCATGCTGGATGCTATAGCAGTCTGGGCCGAGATGGGAAAACTCCACAGAAGGCCAAAATAAACAGAACATAACAGCATACTTGTCCCACATCGAATAACATGTAAGAAATAAGCCAACACGAGGCTATAAATACAGTTGAAGTCAACCAAAATGGTAAGAAACACCTCATAGCATTTAATACTTACATATCAATACTGACTTTATCATCGGAGAGATAAAGACCGGAAAGTCCCGGTCGGTCTCCTTTTACAGACAAGAAGAAACATATCCAAAGACGGATCACGTGTAATAGTTTCTACGAGGTCTATGAGATCCAGCAGAAACAGTTACAAAGAATAACGAGGTTCTTCAAATAGTCCTAGTGGTAAAAAGTCATGATGATTTAGATTAAAATTAAGTTACAACAACTATAACGAATAAAAATGGAGTTGAAAAATTGAAGAATTAATCTCTTGTTAGTTACAAATGAAACTTGGTCATAGTAATAGTAAATTACTACAGTAAATTTCATGTTTACGTTAGTAAGACAGGACCACGTGGACAGGACATGGCTCTGTATCCCACTCAGCATTTTTATTTCCTTTATTTAGGCCCATTCTTCTACTCCCATCCTTACCCACGCGACGTGTAGGAAAACAGCTAAACGCGCCACACCGCACCCATAACGTTCTCTTCGCGTGTCTCTTACGCGCCACTCTGAAAGCTTGCAAAAATCTTAAAAGAGCGCCGAGCAGTTAATATAAATTTATAGTAATCCTCGGAGCACTTTGTTCTTCCATGATTGTAATTGAGCTGAGTTGAGCTGAGGTTGTTCTCTCTCAAGTTCTTCGCGTTCATGGAGATGGAAGCTGAATACAAACAAAGCCCAACTGAGATTGTCAGGTTTTCTTATCTGGGTTTCTCTCTTTTGCTTCTTTCAATGTCGTTTGACTCGTTCTGAAGATCAATCTTTGAAATTCAGAACGAGCTGAATTTGATCCCAAATGCGTTGAATTTTGTTTATTTAATCTGTTTCAGCAGCATGTAGCTTATTTTGGAGCTTATTGTGCTCATATGACTGAGCTTAATGTGAAGTGCTATTTTACACCAAATACAAGTGATCAGTTATTTGAGTTGGGGTCACTTGGATCTCCAACTCAGATTCGGTCACTGGTTTCAAGTACAGTATTAGTTATTTTCTTAATGATTCTTGGTCACTATTTCAAGAAACAAAATCAAATGTTTTCAAGCTGAGTGATTGAGTGGTCTCATCAGTGTCAATTTTACTTTACTTTTTTCTTCTTCTTTTTTGGGTCAAGTGTCAATTTACTATACTGTTTGGTGGATTGTGGGTTTAGTTTTTGGATTACCATGTTGTTTAAAGTTTAAAGCTTCATTTATTTGTTTCAAGCCCAGAGCAAAAAGGATTGAGTTTGTTTCTGTTTCAATCTGTGGCTTTGCTTTGAGTTTTTTGCTTTTATGCCCTCATTTATCCTGATGGCTTCCTTACTAGCTTGCTCCTTTTATTGATCAGTTTCATAAACTTAATACTTGGTGTTTCAAATTGCACTTCATTTTTGGCTTGATTAAGCTTAATCTTAGAGCTGGGAGGAATTGAGCCTTGTTGACTTGACCCTGCCCCTCTAACTATTCTTGTTAAAATGCTAATGAACCTGTACTAGTAATTCATATCTTGTTTGCTAAAATGGTTGGTGATTGCAGCCTTTTCTCATTCTTATTATGTTGATTTCTTTGCGCAGCTACCCTGTAATTGAAGTTGGAAAGACGATCAAGAAACGAAAATTGCAGGCCGAGCAATTGGGCTTGCCTACACCCAAGCATAAATGCTGGGACCTCAACTTTCCTTCAGATGGACCTGTCTCCATGTTTGATGAAATTCCTGTCCAAGTACAGAACATGGAGAGACACATAGTCAATGGAGGAATAGAGGGAGGAGTCCTCAATGACGGGTCTGGACTTGGATCAGGAAAAGGTAGCAATAGTTTTGCTGGAGATTATTGTGATTCTGCAATGTCGGTTTATAGAGAAGCTGAACCAAACCCTGCATATGCAAAGAGCGTATGTGATAGGCCTTCCACTTCATCTGTGAATTGCAATGTCAATATTTTTAAAGACACCGACAGCAGTTTGGACAATGTGTCAGCTATGGAAGCAAATTATGGCGAAGGGGAACTGGAATTCGTGAATATGGAAGTGTATCAACTTATTCAGAACCTCGAAGAGCAGCTCCAAGAATATGGAGGCGAGGCAAATTACATCTGCTCAGTATATGGAGAGCACTTCATTGAGGAGTGTACAGATAAGGAAGTTGAAGATATTATCTACTCCAATTCTTTAAACCCTCATGCATATATACTTTCATCGGGAAGGTGGAGTGTAAATCAAGGTAGTGGAACGTTTTGTAGAGAAATTTACTGTCTGACTATTTGTGTAAAGTCGGTCTATCTTACTGAGTAAAGTTTTCATTGTTGGCTAATTTGCAGAGGCTCAATCAGGCAGCAGCAGGAAGCCAACCATCGATCAAGAATTTGAGCAGTACTTTTCATCGCTTATGCTGTAGTGCTCATTCCTGGGATGTGAGCAGAAATTTTCTACAGTTTTTATTATAGATATATCTCTGTTGTGACTTTTACTTGAATAATGTAATCAATCAATATGTTCAGTAAATCTGAAATGAAAATGAGGTTACTTCACATAGCTTCATAATTCAAAATGCCAAAAAAATAAACCATTTATGTTCAAAATTACACCAGGAAATATCTACAAAGAGCAGTTCTTCTCTCTTTCTTTGGTAAAAAGAGAAAATCCGTAATTATTTCTCTCCAGCATATTTAGTTTTTAAGTTAATAGAAAAAACTCGATCACAAGAATAAAAAGGCCGCCAATCCGGACGTCACGGTCAGTCAAAACTCAAAATCAACACTGGGGAAGATCTGCCGGTGGTGGAGGTAGCTTCTGATTTGGTTGTGGCCCATCTTGAACGATCCATGCCATTTTGAGCCCCCAGCTTGTATGAATTTCCAAATGGCAGTGCATAAACCAAACCCCTAAAAACAGAATATGTAAATGAAGAGTAGGATAATGTACACTACATGTTTTAATTAGCTCATATATTATGTTATGTTATTAGATTGTGACTTTACGTGTTTGGAGATCATACCTGGATTATCGGCCAAGAAACGAATGACAGCCCAACCACCAGCCGGAACACCTACAGTGTTCCTTTCAACAGGGTCCACCGGATTGAACTTGGCAGGATCTTTGTTCTGATCAAAGTTTCCAAAACCTTGTCCAACTACATAGAAATTAAACCCATGAAGATGAAGCGGGTGGCTCTCGGCACCAAGAATGCTTGTGTCTTGCAACACCAGCTCCACAGTTGTGTTAAATGGTATCACCACAGCCCTCGTTGAATTGATCACATTAGTGTTGTTTGGTGGAGTTCCTGTGTAGTTAAATTGCACAATTGGGTTGCTAGGAAAATCAGTTCTGTAAGTGACATTGGACTGTGCAAAGAAGTGTGATTGAAGCATGGCTACTGATGGCATTGCAAACGACACATTGTTGATCGCCGCTGCGAATTTCTGGCCATTTGGTCCTTGACATGTCGTGTTTTTGGGGCATGGGCTTGTTCCAAGTCCTACAGTGAAGAAAAATTTCCTATCCACTGTTTGGGGGACTTTGGCAGGGTATTTAGCACTGTCCAAGCTACGATACTTGCGAGCCAAGTTTTGGACAAATTGAGTAACATTGACAAACTTGGTGCCATTGATGGGTGGGAGGCTTGGTTTGAGGAGGGGAAGAGTTTTGATGGAAGAGGGAGTACCAGAACTGCTTAGTGGGTGCTCATATTCGAGGATTCCAGCCGCAGTGGTGTTGTCGAGGGTGCCAGCACCGGTGAAGTATGGCCTAGTGAGGATGAGGAAAGTGGCATTGGGGAAATTGGGCTTGGTTTTGAGGAGGACACCGGTGGTTTGGCCAGGGGTGATGAGAAGTATGTCAGTGGTGAAAGGTTTGACATAAGTAGCATCGGCACACACCACAGTTAGGGAATGATTTGCTACACTGAAGAATAGCTCGTCGTTGAGTGCAGCGTTGATCAATCGCAGGTGATATGTCTTCCCAGGTTTCACCTTTAACTTGAATACATCTGCAAAAAACCACATTAAAGGCACATTAATATATTTGTTACGTAGTATATTATGTTGTTAAACTGTGAATTTGGATCACACTTACTCAATCTCATGTCAGATGGAAACATGTTACCTAATAGTTGTACACTTATGTTTGATGGTTATAATTGTTTTCAAAGTACTATTGAGTAGGTTGATCGAGATATTGTTTCTATTCTCGACAACATAACATGCTAGACATCTTATCGTAAAACATGACATAGGTGAATATACTCATACCATTAGATGAACAGTTGTACATGGGTCCTGGAAGCCCATTCAGAGTGTATGCATCTGAAACGTTAGGTCCTCCTCCAGTCTGAAGAGCCTGGCTAATCACAGTCTCAGGGTCTGCTTTAAACCACTCTCCTGTAAACCCAAATTTTGAAAAATGAATCAAACAAGTTCAACATTTAAATCATTGCTTGTTTGAACCCAAAATTAAAGTTCAACATCATTGATTAATGACTTACGTACCAAGAATAATGGGGATTTCCTTGTAGGGTTTCACAAAAGGGTAAGATTCATTTCTTCTTGGGAGAAGGATGATGGGTCCATAAAGGGTAGATCTCAACCATGAAATGTGAGCATGATACCACAGAGTACCTCTCTGGCCTATGATGGTGAAATTGTGAGTGTATGACTGGCCAGTTTGGATAGGACACTGTGTAATGTAAGCCGGACCATCTGCCCAACCACTTCTAAGTTGCCTAATTCCATGCCTGTTTTCCCATACAAAACAAACACAAATGTGAATCAGTACTAGTTCAAGTTCTGCTTCTTTAAACAATGTGGCATCTGCTACTTATGTAAATAGATTCCTTAATCATACCAGTGAATGGTAACATTCTCTTTGATATGGTTCACCACTTTAACGAGAACTCGATCACCTTCCCTTGCCACTAGTCTTGGTCCTGGGAATTTTCCATTCACAGTTATGATCTTCCTTGTGCTGCACAACCTTGTGACATTGTGGTACTGAATCTGTACGCCATGTAGCAACATTCCAAGTTAGAAAAGTCGACAAGCTAAGTTTCAATATTATGTAAGGCAATATTCTTCACACTCCAAAGATCATAGTGAACTTAATTAAAGCGCAGAGTAACTTGAAATCGGTGAAGCACACAGATATAAAAAATAAAAATAAAAATGTACATTGAAAGTGTAGTGTCTTGTTTTGCCTTCAGCAAGCTCTGGCATCAGAGCTGCTGCAACACATAAACCAAAGAGCCATGCCGCAATTGCCGGAAAATGCAGATAACCCATTGCTTTCTCTCTCGCTCTCTCAGTTCGAGCTAGATACTTTTAGTTGGGGGCTGAAGTGAGAGAGCAATGAGAGAGTTGGAATGTTATGCAGAGAGTGCTGTAAGGTGAGCTTAATATAGGTAGTTCTCAAGGAGTAAATTAATTCATACAATTGGAGGATGGTGATGGTCTCCTTGAATTGTCTGCTCCGCTTTGCTGTTGGTCGAGCTTAATTTTCGAGTGCCAATTAAGTCATATTCCTTCTGTTTTTTTCATCCACATTAATTCTGATTACCACAACACAATAACTCATTTTCTCCAAAGTTCATCTGGTGAAGAAAGGACTAATTGTCCTGATTATATGGTTAAAAAGTCTATTACTATTATTAAAGTTGTAGTAACCAAATTAGCTAGCTTAGAATCGTTATCTAATCAACCTGTCACAATAGGATTTGCCATGCATAATCTTTCATGTTACTTAATTTTGGTACGGAACATAATTAACCAAAACAATGAAACAAACAATCCTTCAAATAATTAGAAGTAGAAAGATGTCGATGTTAATCAGTCATATTAGTTCTATCACTCTATGAAGTATTTATGAATTCCCCAAGAAATAATTTGACCACAAAATAATTACTGATGAACTGCACATTTCATCAACCAACACATAGCTCATCACATTCACACATTCTTATTGGACGCCTTTCTTCTCTTATCACCCTATATATCAAATGCAAGCACGTATATAGAGAATAATTCATACTTAATTTGAGTACAATTCCGCACATTTTAGAAGAATATATAACTTGTTCCCACAGTATATATGAATGGCAGAACTAAATATTATTTGATAGTTTGATACAATAATGCTAGCAAACTTGTTGTTAACAAACTTGTTGAATTGCACATGAATGTGTTGTTAACAAACTTGTTGCATAATAATATTGGACATATTATTTATTTAGCATGTACATCTTAAATGTTTGCAATTGATGATTGTCAAACTCAAACCTGTTTCAATCTATACAGATAATCGCTTTATGAATACCTAAACTCCAACTCTTCTCCCCTCCAATAAAAGAAGGCCCTACAGTCCAACACCAATCCCCAGCATCATCAATCCTTGAAGCTAGCTAGTCATGATTAAATCGATCTGTTAGTGAATTGTAATTGCATCCATAACCAATAATTCTAGTTAACACTCGTATAAGTGTCGTACTTAGAAACCACTGAAACTTAATTAACTTTGCTTATTTGTGGAGCTAGCTAGCTGAGGTGGTAGTTGCAGAAAACTAAGTAGCGGTCTTCTTTTACGTATGCTCAAGTTGAAGCTCAGTTCGTTTTCGTATTTCCTTAATTTATTCGCAATCTATATTCGGGTCTCTTCCACACACCCCCCCCCCCCCCCCCCCCCCCCCCAAAAAAAAACTATTCTATCTTCGAAACTAAGAAATTTTGTTTCTTTTCCATCACCAACTCATTGCTTGCAGAGGTGCACGACCTTCACTGTTTTGCAAGTTCTTCATGAACAACAACGTTCTCGATAATCTGAAAGACGTTCTTTGGAGATGTTGGTGTAGAATCTAAATGTCCAATTTGCTGGGAATTTGGAAAGTGATGCTCCATCTGATCTGATCTGTGAGAGTGACTAGTATCTGTTTAACTTGATGTTAAGCTCAACTGGTTTCATCATTAGAAAATGATGTGGACGATGTGGTCAATAGAACTCGTTGTGTGGTCAATACAAGATCCAGGGAGGAGATTGCATCAAATCAGAAATATTAGGGAGGGGATTGCATCAAATCATTATTAGGTAATGAAGAGCTAGCTAAGTCTAGGACCAAAGTTAAGATAATCATATTAAATAGTGTTTGCTATTCCAACTTAAAGAGTGTACAACTTAATTGATGTTGCACATATTCTAAGTGTAAACTTATTATTTTAGGTTCGGTTATTGACTTATTGTCATATATCAGCATTCGGTATTCAGTTTTGATACAAATATTCTGAAATATTTAAAAAAGGAAATTTGAAGAATAGTACATGATAAATTGTTTACTCCTAATTTTAGTGTTTCAAGTTTCAAAACAATCATAAAGATACATGACATCACATTTTTAGTACATGACGTCAGTAACGCCGTTAACTCTATTTAATTTCTTAATTTTCAAAAAATGATTTCAGGTTTTCTTCATTCTCTATTTTCTTTATATTTGTTTTACTATTTTGCTATTTATATACTTTTTAAAATTTTGTTAACCCAGACCATAATTTTAATGACTCTGTTGTCTGCAAGTAGACCACTTTATTCCATTTTTTGTTTTAATTTTAGTCTTCCCAAAATTGTTGTTTTGTTACTAGTTCAGCAATGAGAATTTGATCTTTTGTGCTAAAAAAAAGGCTTTGCTGCTCCCTAAAATAATTTATTACTAGTTCAACAATGAGAATTAGATCTTTTTTATTTATTTCTTCCTAGTAATTATAATTTTAATAATTTATTACTACTAAATTAGGGATTGACGGATTTGTCCCTCAAATTTTAACTGAAAGCACACAAGATAACGGAAAACATAACAACATGTATATATTTTTTGTTGAGATTAGAAGTTCATGTACTTTTATGATTGTTTTGAAACTTAAAACACCAAAATTATGAGTGAATCATTTGTCATGTATTGTTCTTAAAAATTTTCCTATTTAAAATCTCTAACTTCACTCCTTGTTGAGTTGTAGTCATACACATTAATTGTCATTAATATTGGAGTAAGATGCACCGACAATCCCTCAATTTTTGTGTATCGGTGAGCTTGATACTCAGACACACAAAGCTATCAATGTGATACCTAGAGTCTTATATTGGCATATTGCCAATTTACCATCAATGACATACCTCTGTCAAATTTCTATGATGATTCAGTTAAAAATGGTAGAGTTAATCAATTTTCTTTATTGTCTTTACTTTTATTGACTGAAATATCAATAACATATCCAAACCGACAATAATATCATTAAAAGATATAAAAAAAAACCTCAATGGTAGTGTTTACGCCTAAATTAATATTTTACTGGACAGTAAATGTCTATGTGAATATTAATTAATTTCTTGGTTCATGTCATACCGGCGAGCCCAAATTCTTTAAGTTTACAAATAATGGCCCGCCAGCAAGACCACACGAGCTGAATTACAAAGTCTACGCGCGGAATGACTTCGCGCGGACTACAGATCTCGCGCGCATAGGGACTTCGCGTAAAACACATAACTCGCGTGGAATAACTTCGCGCGAAGTAGGGAGCCCGCGCGCTTCGCGCAGAACATACAGCTCACGCGCGGAATGTCTTCGCACTGGAATACTTATGGACACTTCGCTTAGGCGAGGCGGAATACATCTAGGCGAGCTGGCGAACTGGTTCGCTAGTTTTTGTGAGAGACTTTGAGAGAAAGCCATATGCGGAGTCCGCGCGCACACATTAATCGTTGAAGAATTTTTACAAGTCTTTGACACGCTTTGAGCCAATCCCTGTTGCCCTAGCCTTATTAATTAAAAAGCCTTCTTTAGGCCCGCGAGATGGCTTGAGTCCGCGGTCCGCGCAAGATTAGTTTTCTAAATGGACTATGACACCCCGTGGGATAAGGATGCTCTTCATTTTAGTTCACATAGGACTCTACAGTTGAGTAACACGGTAGCAATGTCCTATGCGGAGTGTGCGAACTGGACATGTGTCACAAGAAGGTTGGTCCGCATGGGTGGAATAGTGCCCTTATACTTTACGTTGCAGTCCGACTAAACATCTATGATTATCTATCTTCTGCCACAAGTCAAGCTCCACTATATAAAGAGGCTCGAAGGCTTACAGAAAACTTTCTCTCTCTCTCTACACAATTACTCAAACACAATACAAATTTTCAACCTTGTTGAAACCTCCAACGCTCCCCGGAGCTTTGCCTTCGCTTCCCTGTTGAAGCAAAACACCCCCGATCACCTTTGAAGCTATTAAATGGGAAATGCTTCACATCAATGGGCGACCTGATCAACAAAGTCGGCATTTATGAGCTGATACTCAATGAAATGGATGAGAAGGTTAATGCCTCCAAGGGGACATACGTACACGTACGACGTGAAAAACGAATACACGTACGACGTGAAAAACGCGTACGACCAATCCCGAATACGAGTCGTACACGTACGACGTGAAAAACGCCCATTTTGTCTTTAATGAATTGATCGAGGCGAAGTACATGTGCTTAGATCACAAGATTTCATCTGAAGAGGAGCTGAAGGACAAGAAGTATTGTGCATTCCATAACGTCCACAATCACGACACCAAAGACTGTGTCAAGCTCCGCGACCAGCTACAGACCTGGCTGAACTCTAGCGCCTTGAAACTACAGACACCAGGGAGTTCGGCCTCTCAGGTGGATGTAGATCCTTTTCCAGCCGTGGTCAGTATGGTCGAAGTGAATTGGAACGACCACCCAGAGGAGAACAGTCGCCACTACGCGCCAAAGCCAAGCCCCGTGGCCTCCCCCGTGGCCTAACGACGGGTACCTCATCAAGCTCTAACCCCTTGCTTTTCTATGCTCCTAGCTTCTAATTCAGCCTTTACTTCTGTTTGTTCTTTCAGTTTCTTTCTTTCTCATATTGAAAAAAAAAATCAAATAGCAAAAAACACAAAAAGAGATCCTTGGTCTTGCTGAAATGCAGGACAATGTTCTTGCCTATATCAAGTTTGAACTCTACTTGAGGCCTATCCCAGAGGACTAGAGACAATACAGCAGGCAATCCATATGCCTTGAATTACTACCAACGAAGTCCAGACAGAGAAAAAATTCTAATAGTTGCTAAAAGTTGCAACAACCACTACTGAACAGTCAACTTCGCCGATTAAACTGGACTGATTCAGGAAGAACCAACTGGTGCGCCTTATATCAACAGAAAGCCCTAGATATCTATTTTCTAGAGGATTTTACGATTCGTCATTCTGACCTTCCTGGAGAGACTTATGGTAGTTTGAATGCAGAAAGGTCAGGATACGCGCGGATTCGCACGTTGCTTTTTCAAAGTGTTTTCATGACCTCGTAGCCCGCCTTTCCTCACTGGGGGGCATCGGTACCACCACTCTTTTCCTGAGGGGCATGCTAAAGTTTTGATATCTTTCATTCTTCTCAACATTGGCGAACAAACATCAAAACTGGGGGGGCACATTGGGGTGGATATGTGTTCCAGTTATTTCAGACTTTAGACCTTCTTCAAGTGTCTTAGTCATTATTTAGGCCAATTCATGTGGTCTCCAAGTTTTCAAAGATGGCTCGCCAGCATTATTTGGTCGTTCGCCAACTCTTTTGTCTGCCTCTTATGGATTTGCACTGGGGGGCAGCGAAGTGCTTGGCCTCTAAAATATTTTCATCTGCCGTTCGCCGACACTTTTGTTTGACTCTCACTGGTTCGCACTGGGGGGCAGCGAAGCGCGTGGAAATTGGTTCGCCATCTTTATGCGGCCGCTCGCCGACATTTTTGTTTGCCTTTCATTGGTTCGCACTTAGGGGCAGCGAAGTATATGGCCAATGTCACTCCATGATTATCAAAAAGTTGGTTCGCCTGCCCCAAGAGCTCGCGAAGGGCTATTTTTAGAATCTAGTCAAAGAAAACATTTGCTCAAGGTACATCCCTTGAAGATACATTTGCTCGCGGGATATGCAATGTACTATGTCTTCTAAGTAGAGCAGGCGAATGCAGAAGTAGTGCAGGCGAAGTTCAAGTCCAAGGTGCCTAGGTGAGCCGTACAGCAGCTTCGCTACAATGCCTTGTTGGGTGCTTGGGTTTCAAGGCCTATTCACAAGCTTGTCTACTCACACTCATCTTATGACCTGAGCCAATACAGTGGGTTTGGAGCAGCATGAACATAAGCCTCTTCAGTCATTCTTAACATTCATGACTTCGAGGCTGGGGAGTAATGTTTACGCCCAAATTAATATTTTACTGGACAGTAAATGTCTATGTGAATATTAATTAATTTATTGGTTCATGTCATACCAGCGAGCCCAAGTTCTTTAAGTTTACAAATAATGGCCCGCCAGCAAGACCACGCGAGCTGAATTACAAAGTCTGCACGCGAAATGACTTCGCGCGAACTACAAATCTCGCGCGCATTGAGACTTCGCGTAAAACACATAACTCACGCGGAGTAAGGAGCCCGCGCGCTTCACGCGGAACACACAGCTCACGCGCGGAATGCCTTCATGCTGGAATACTTATGAACATTTCGCTTAGGCGAGGCTGAATACATCTAGGCGAGCTGGTGAACTGGTTAGCTAGTTCGCGTGAGAGACTTCACGAGGAAGCCACATGCGGAGTCCGTGCGCACACATTAATCGTTGAAGAATTTTTACAAGTCTTTGACACGCTTTGAGCCAATCCATGTGGCCCTAATTAATTAAAAAGTCTTCTTTAGGCCCGTGAGATGGCTTGAGTCCGCGGTCCGCGCAAGATTAGTTTTCTACATGGACTATGACACCCCGCGGGATAAGGATGCTATTCATTTCAGTTCGCATAGGACTCTACAATTGAGCAACACGGTAGCAGTGTCCTATGCGGAGTGTGCGAACTGGACATGTCACAAAAAGGTTGCTCCGCATGAGTGGAATAGTGCCCTTATATTTTACGTTGCAGAGTCCGACTAAACATCTATGATTATCTATCTTCTGCCACAAGTCGAGCTCCACTATATAAAGAGGCTCGAAGGCTTACAGAAAACTCTCTCTCTCTCTCTCTCTCTACACAATTACTCAAACACAATACAAACTTTCAACCTGAAACCTCCAACGCTCCCCGGAGCTTTGTCTTCGCTTCCCTGTTGAAGCAAAACACCCTTGATCACCTTTGATTTCCCTATAATTGCTCTGCTCGCTCCGCCATGAGTATCGATCGCCTTGTGCTCGTAAATTCCTCATCTGAGGTGGCACCTGGAACCCTCTTCTGCCTGATCAAGAAGTCAAGATCTCGCAATCAACCTTTTCCTCGTCCGCGAGGTGACACGCCTGCAACTCTCCCCCTTTTTTTGTTCGTTATTCACCTCTGCTCCGCACGGCGAGGATCGTGGCCAAAACAGGTAGAATTAATTGATTTACACAAATGGCAGAAGAACTAATCAATCTTTTATTGTCTTTATTTTTAGGAAAATTTTAAAAACATTACATGATAAATTGTCAATTTCTAATTTTGATGTTTCAATCATAACTGTACATGACGTTAGAAGCATGACATATTTTTTGTACATGACGTCAGTAACGCGGTTAACTTTATGTAATTTCTTAATTTTCAAAGGGTAATTTCAGGTTTTCTTCATTCTTTATTTTCTTAATATTTGTTTCACTCTTTTGCTATTTGTATACTTTTTTTAAATTTTGTTAACCTAGACCATAATCTTAATAACTTTGTTGTCTGCAAATAGATCACTCTATTCCATTTTTTGTTTTAATTTTGGTCCTCTAGAAATAGTTGTTTTGTTACTAGTTCAGCAATGAGAATTGGATCTTCTGTGCTAAAAAAAGATTTTGCTGCTCCTTAAAAAATTTATTACTAGTTCAATAATGAGAATTAGATCTTTTTTATTTATCTCTTCTTAGTAATTATTAATTTTAATAATTTATTACTGCTAAATTAGGGAGTGGTGGATTTGTTCCTCAAATTTTAACGGAAAACACACAAAATAACGGAAGACATAATGTACATATTTTTAGTTGAGATTAGAAGTTCATGTACCTTTATGATTGTTTTGAAACTTGAAATACCAAAATTAGAAGTAGACCATTCGTTATGTACTGTTTTTAAAATTTTCACTTATTTTTAATAAGGTCCGGATCAATGGACTCCTTATTTTACACATCTTTTTACACCGATTTTTAGCCACTAGATTTAAGTAATTTCAATGGTCATGATTAATTCCATTTATGATGTGGCAAATGACATAGAAATAGTTTTCTTTTCTAAATAAAAAAAATTAGATAATTAGAAAATGAAACGTCATCCTCTTCCTCTTCACGCAGAAAAGAAAACATATCTTCATCCTCCCTCTAACTGTATATTCTCCAGTTAAGTTGATTGCAAAACCCTATACGATCGATTGTTTAGAACTTCAAATGGCGACAAAAAAAAACCACAAAATCAATCTTCTTCATCTATCTATATATTACGTACCCTATATATGTATATTCTAAACCTAGATGGCTAGATCAAATGAATTATGATAGGTTATGCTTTGGGGTAAAAGAAAGAATGGGGCACACATATGGAAAGCCATTGAAGACCCAAGAAGAATATATATATATATATATATATATATATATATATATATATATATATATATATATATATATATATATATATATATATATATATATATATATATATATATATATATATATACTGCAGTTGCTAATATTAATTTGATGGAATGAAAGGGACTGGGGGATGATGGATTTAATGGTTCAACTCATGCAAAAAACAGAATTGATGCTAAAAGGAGATCGAGAGCAAGAACTCTCATGAATATTTCCAGAAGAAGAAGATGTCCATCACAAGATGAAGACGTTTCGATCATCATCTTCTTCTTCTTTGTTTTTTTCTTATAAATTTAATTTTGTTCTAGGATATTCTGTAATTTTCTAGATATTCCTTATATGTGTTTTGGTCTTATGCCAATAGGATATGAAGTTTGACTATATCTATGTATTTATTATCCTTACCATATTGGTATTGTGTAATTCCCTATATAAAAGGCTCTTATCAATGAATAAGATGATGATTTCTCTATTCTCAAATCTCTCTCACTTCATCACGTTATCAGCACGTGGCTCAACCTTTAAGCTACTAGTTTTTCCCAAACCCTAAACATCAAAACTGAAGATTCTTGGCCCTGTCTCGGCCGCCACCGCTGCTACCACCGCCGTCGTCAGCCTACTGCCACTTCCCGGCTGTCTGCCTCGTCGTTTTCTTCAATCCGATCAAGCATCCAAGTTTTTTACGGTATGTTTATTTTACAACCCTAAAATTCTTCAAAGTTCAATAACCTCGGGGGAAATAAAGTGTTTTCTCTCCCTCTTCTACTCAATTATATGCTTAGGTCGGTGTATTTGCAGGTTTAAAATACCGGTTGTCCTCCCCGAGTCCAAAGTTGTGTTTGATCAACTTTGGTTATTTCTTTTTGAAGGTGTGTTTGATCACCTTCACACAAGTTTTTTGGGTCGTGTTTGATCGACTCCGGACACTTAGGATTGTGTATGATCAACCCTACAGAGACAAACCAAAAACAAAAGCATTGTATTGGTTCTTCTTGTCTCTACATGGTTCGTATTGATTTACATCTACCTTGAAAACATGGCATCAAAGCCGTCTTTAGTCTCTCCTTTAGAGGAGGTGACGTACGGCGCCGTGACTCTCACGGAGGGTTACTAACGTGCTTTCTGGTTCAAGTATTTTACCCTATAGCGGATTTTCCATCATCAATTGTTCAACTAGGCTCATCCAAGTTAGTATGATGTATTAGAATTGTCCGAAATTAAGGAGCTAGTGGTTTTAAGTATGCCTCGCACTACCGACCCTCCATGGACATGCCTGGTCATACTTAATTGGGAGTTACCGAAAACTTTTGATTTTGGATCTCTCTTACACTATTACTCCAATTGCCGTCTTGTAAAAGACGTTAAAGACTTGGCAAAACCGGATCACCATCGAATTCTCTAGATTCTCTGGACTTGGATTTGATCATTAACACGTTCATGTGGCTGAGCATATGCCTACATGCCACCAGCAAGCTTCAAAAGCTTCGCTAATGCCAAATCTACGAAAAACTGTAATTTGTCCTCCCTGGACAGTAACTTCGTTTGAGCTTTGTGAACAGCTCCGGACGAACCAGATAGTGAGCTTTATATCATTAGAAAACTCTACGAGTCTAGTCTTCAGAACATTTTACGGTTCAAAGGTCATTCTGTGCGAGACTTTTTCAGCACTCTCGGGATTGTTGTTATTTTTAGCCTTTTCATTCCTTCTAAATGGCTCGATATTGACCTAATTACTCATATATCTACTCTCTTTTGTAGGTATGTCTCTTGAAGAGATCGAGTGCCTCGCGGATAGTGGATCAACCCACACCGTTCTAAGGAACCGGCAACTATTCCTTGAGTTAGTGCCATGTAAATCATCTGTGACGACAATGATTAAATCTTCTCCTGTGATCCACGGGCATGGAACTGCTTGCTTCTTTCTTCCTGGCACTATGATCCATGTCACGGACGCTCTTTATACCCCAAAAGGGCACCGAACCCTATTGAGCTTTAAGGACATTCGCGCTAATGGCTTTCACTTGGAAACTCATTGTGAAGATGAAACTGAGTTCTTGTGTATCACTTCTCATGAATACGGACGTAAACGTATATTAGAGAAACTCATGAGTCAATATAGTGGTCTTTACCTTACTACGATTTGGATTATTGAATCCCATGTAGTCGCCAAACTGGATCTTTGGTACTCTGACTCATACAAGCTTTGGCATGATCGACTTGATCATCCCGGAAGGGACATGATGATCCAAATTATGCGTAATTCTCATGGACATCCCTTCTTCAGATCAAAATGAAAATATTTGGGAAATGATGTCATCCCGTGTCATTTTGCATCACGGCCCAAAGGGGACTTTGACGTCTCCCGGGCTCTGCACCAACTTCCTGGCTGCCGCTCGACCGATCCCTCAAGTAATTGAGGCACACCGTTCTTCCCTTGATGTGTCGTTGACTCTTTCAAACACTCATCATTTTTTTTTTTTGAAAGCATGCTCTTTAGCGAAAGTAGTATCGAGACCGTCTTACGTAAAAATAACACTGAGAACATCTCATTTCTACATCGTATCCAAGGTGATATTTGTGGACCCATCCATCCTGAATGTGGACCATTTCGATACTTTATGGTCCTGGTTGATGCTTCAACGCGTTGGTCTCATGTCACGCTCTTGTCCACACGTAATGTTGCATTTTCAAAACTCCTAGTAAAAATTATTAAACTTCGGGCTCACCACCCAGATTATCCAATTAAATTAATTTGACTGGATAACGCTGGAGAATTTACATCAAAGACTTTTGATGACTATTGCATGTCTATCGGGATTGAAGTTGAGCATCCTATACCCCATGTTCACACGCAAAACGATCTCATTGAAGCTACGATTAAGCGACTTTAGCTTATTGCTCGAGCATTGGTAATGCGCACCAACCTCCCAATTGCATCATAGGGCTATGCAATATTGCATACAGCCTTACTTATTCGTTTCAGACCCACTACTAAACAATCATTTAGTGCGTACCAGTTTGTTACTGGATATGGGCCTGACATTTTGCATCTACGCATTTTCGGTTGTTCAGTTTATGTGCCAATTACGTCTCCACTACGTTCTAAGATGGGTCCTCAGAGACGATTGGGTATCTATGTTGGTTATGAATCTCCAATGATTTTCAGATACCTCGAGCCATTAATAGGTGATCTCTTTACCGCAAAGTTTGCAAATTGTCACTTTGATGAGACATTTTTCCCGTCGTTAGGGGGAGATACGAACAAATGTGTTCATGTGGAATGACAGGAATTGTCGTGGTTTGTCCTCACTCTGTCTCATTATGATCCCTGCACCTCACAGACTGACAGTGAAGTGAAACGTATTCTCGAACTTCAGAAAGTAGCAGATACGATACCTGACTCTTTCTCTGAGATTGCGAAAGTGACAAGATCAGATATACCAGCTGCAAATGTTCCTGCAAGGCTCAAAGTCCCTAAAAAGGGCATGGCCATCCCCGGGAACGTCGCCGGCCGTACCACCCACGGTGGGGTGATGGAGGCCATGGCTCCCCAAAGGAAAAGAGGGAGGCCATTTGGTTCGGTTGATACGCGTCCGAGAAAGAAACATACCGACAAGGCACAAGTCAATCCTTTGATCACCGATATTGAGAATCTTTCTCACAAGATCATCTTTGATTATAGTTATATCCACGAATTGATATTAGAATCCCTGGGAGACGCCTCAGGGTCAATGTCAACATCAGAGAACATAGAGATCTCCATGTGTTATGATAACACTTATGAATTGATGAACCGGTCATCAACCTATGTCGATGATATATTTGCTTATTCTGTGGCTCATGAAATCATTGAACAAGATGACATCGAACCACGCTCTGTTGCAGAATGCCAAAAAAGAGCAGATTGGCATAAATGGAAAGATGCAATCCAGGTAGAATTAGACTCTCTAACAATGAGACAGGTCTTCAGCTCAGTAGTGCTAACTCCGCCGAGTGTAAAGCTTGTTGGACATATATAAATGAGTCTTTATTAGAAAGCTTAATGAGAAGAATGAGGTACTTCGATATAAGGCTCGCCTTGTGGCGCAAGGTTTCTCACAACGCCCTGGGATTGATTACGAGGAGACTTACTCTCCGGTCATGGACATCATAACTTTCCGCTACTTAGTCAATTTGGTAGTGTCCGAAAAACTTGACATGCAGCTCATAGATGTGGTTACAGCATATCTCTATGGGGATCTAGATTCAGAGATATATATATATGAAAGTGTCATATGGCATTACGTTACCTAAATCAAGTGACTCTAAACCACGGAGTGCGTATGCTATAAGGTTGCAACGCTCACTTTACGGATTAAAGTAATCCGGGAAAATGTAGTATACTGGTCTAAGTGACTATTTAATTAGGGAGGGATATAAAAACAATGAACTATGCTCGTGCGTGTTCATAAAGAAGACAAGTTCTAGATTTGCAATAGTGGCTGTCTATGTCGATGACATGAACATTATCGGTACTCTTGATGAAATCAAAGAGACCACAACTTATCTAGAATCTGAGTTTGAGATGAAAGATCTTGGGAAGACTCGATTTTGCCAAGGTCTTGAACTAGAGCAACGAGCCTGTGGAATTCTTATCCACCAGTCTGCATATGTTCAAAAGATGCTCAGGCGATTGAATATGGACAAGATGCACCATGTTAGCACTCCCATGATTGGTCGAAGTCTAGATATAACTAAAGATATCAATTCCGTCCAAAAGGGGACGACGAAGAGGTCTTGGGCGCAGAGGTTCCATACTTTAGTGCAATAGGCGTATTATTGTACTTGGCTCAATGGAATCGACCAGACATTGCATTCTCAGTCAACTTGTTAGCTAGATTTAGCTCAACGCCAACCCAACGTCATTGGATCGGAGTCAAGAACATCTTTCGATATCTTAAGGGTACCATTGACTTGGGACTGTTCTTTCCCTACACTGATTCAAGAAGGACAGAAGATGGTTCTATGGCTCAAGGAAGGCACGGCACCAATCCACCAAGGGACCAGACTGTCGCCATGGATGCCGCCGGTACGGCTGTTGGACACGGGTCCAATGCTGTGCACACCACCGCCGTCTTGTCCTATGCCAAGACACCCAACAATACGTTGGTGGGTTTCGCCGACGCTGGATATTTATCTGATCCTCATAAATGACGTTCTCAAACTGGTTATGTGTTCACCATTGGAAATACAGCTATATCTTGGAGGTCTACTAAGCAGACTATAGGGGCGACATCTTCAAATCATGCAGAGATTATAGCTTTGCATGAAGCTGTTCAGAAATGTGTTTGGTTAAGATCAATCATTAAACACAATAGAAGGACTAGTGGATTAAATTCTACAACTGATAGACCTACATGCATTTATGAGAACAATGCAGCTTGTATTGAGCAAATGAACTTAGGTTACATCAAGGGTGATAATACAAAGCACATTTCGCCTAAGTTCTTCTACAACCGACAGCAACAGGCGTTTCTCAACATTCAAACCAAGTTAGTTCTGAAGGAAACGCAGCAGACTTATTTACTAAGTCTTTACCTAAGTTTACATTTGAGAAACATGTGAAAATATAAGCATGCGTCGGCTATCAAGTCTCTCTGAATAGTGTTCACATCAGGGGGAGTATCATCTCAATGAATTAGGCTGGTGCGTTGTACTCTTTTTCTCCTACGATCAAAGTTCAGTTTTTCTCTCACAGAGTTTTTGTGACTTGACGAGGTTTTTGACGAGACAACAGATCAGCGCGCGGCACAAGGGGTAGTGTTCTAAGATATTCTGTAATCTTCTAGATATTCCTTATGTGTGTATTGGCTTTATACCAATAGGATATGTAATTTGACTAGATTTATATATTTATTATTCTTACCATATTGGTATTGTGTAATTCCTTATATAAAGGGCTAATATCAATGAATAAGATGATGATTTCTCTATTCTCAAATCTCTCTCACTTCATCAAATTTTTATTTATTAAATTTATCTATTAATTTTGGTGTATTTTCTCACCAAAAATAATTGTTTCCATGTCATTTTGCCGCATCATAAATAAAATTAATCTTGGCCATTGAAATCAGTTAAATCTAATAGCTAAAAATCGGTGTAAAAATATGTGTAAAATACGATGTCTTTTGATTCAGACCCTTTTTAATGATAGCAAGACTCCAAGGGCACGTTTGTTACAAAGAAATGAAAAAATTGTCTAACCCATGTTTGGTGGAAGTGACTAAAAATAACACTACCAGACCTGCAAAACTAGCAAAATTACAAACAATGTGGTTAATTAACACCACTATGTAAAAGCCGGCAACCCAAAATGCAAATTCATCAAACTCCATCAGCTCATAGGCAACAAGTAATCCATAATTAACCTGCAAGAAAATGGCACAGGCTGCTTCTCAAACTTAATGCAAATGTAATAATGTCCTTGTCCAAAGAACCTCTGACCAGGCGCAGCCACAACAACAATACACAATAGGGTTAATGGAAATTAATATAATCCCAATTGGGATTAAGAACACAATCTTTTATTCTTCTTTTTATCAGAAAACTTGATGCATCTGGGACCGAAGGAGATGGAGCGCCGAAGTATGGAAGCGACAGATTTGATGGCAAGGAAGAGTCCAATAACGACGTTGAGCCAGGGGAAGGCAACAACGTAGCAGGAGAAGGAGACGATGGTTGAAGGAAACGACGTGGCAAGGGAAGAAGGCGACGGTGTTGTGATGACTGGCTGAAGGAGACGGTGCTGCGATGACGGGCTGAAGGCGACGGTGCTGCATTGACAGGTTGTAGGTGTCAGTGTTGCAATGACGGGTTAAAGCTGACGGTGTTGCGATGACGGGTTGAAGGCGACTAGAATTTTGTTGAATGTGCAGCGTGAGAAGGAGGATTACACAATCTTATGAATGTTGGTGTCTCTAGCTATGGTAGAAGGTGTTGGAAGGATATAGGGACTCTATACTTCTATAGTCCATTAAATTAGTCTTTGGTTGTTCCCATACATAACTATGTAAGCCAGCACTACCAGAAATTTCATTTTGGGCGATTAAAAAAAATCGTCGCCCTGTTAACAAATTTCGTCAGCCAAGAACTTGGGCGACGACAGGTCGTCGGCCAAAACGCCGTCGCCAGAACTGCGTCGGCCAAGAACTTGGGCGACGACAGTTCATACCGTCGTCGCCTAAGAGTAATTCTTAGGCGACGATACTAATTTCGTCGCCTAAAATATATTTCTCGTCGCCCAAAAATATTCGTCGCCTAAGATTTAACACCTTGGCCGACGAAAAATTGTTTCGTCGCTTAAGATGTTATAACCTGGGGCGACGAAATTTTTTTCGTCGGCCAAGACATCGTCGCCAGAAGTGCGTCGGCCAAGAACTTGGGCGACGATACTTTTTTTCGTCGTCTTATACGGTAAGTCCTTGCCCGACGATTTAGCAATTTCGTCGCCTAAGATATATTTAAATTTTTTTACACTTAGGCTTAGATGATATTTTTCCTTTAATTATTTTAGTTCAACTTTGATATTGAAATTACGTAGGTTGTAAAGAGCAGAAGAAACAAACAAATCAAATAATATTTTTCATTGATGAACACAGATAATTTTGAATTGAATCATACATTTCAAACCACAACACATCCTATTTACAAGTACCATATCCTTTGCGTTATACAATCTTGAATCATTACATAAACACATTACATAAACACATTACATAAAATAGAAACAAACTCTAGTACAAGAATTTCAGAAAGCGGAATGGATCTGGGAAATGGATTGGGTTGCAGACTTGCAGATGGACGTCGGATCAGGGAAGCGGAAGCGGAATCGATCGATTGAGAGCGAAACCCCTTCAGAAACAGAAAAGCAGAGAGAGAGAGAGAATGGTTAGGGTTCCGAATCTCTGCCTTTTATAATCGTGTTCTTGGGCGACGATTTTACAAAAATCGTCGGCCTGTTTTTTCAAAATCGTTGGCCAAGATAATCTTGGGCCACGAACTTCGAAAATCGTCGCCCAAGATACTATACTTGGGCGACGATTTTCTTTACTATAAATCTCGTCGCCCAAGATAAAGAAAATCGTCGGCCAAGAGTTATCTTGGCCGACGATTTTTGACGTCGTCGCCTAAGATACTATACTTGGGCGACGATGTTCTTCACTATAAATCTCGTCGCCCAAGATAAAGATAATCGTCGGGCAAGAGTTCTATCATAAAATTCAGAATATCGTGATTTTGGTGATCGGAGAAGAGGAACTGAAAACCGACCGTCAGATATGACCAGTATAACAAATTACGTGGGTGGGAAAAAATTCAGCTCCATCGGACAAAGACAAGGGCTCGATCCGTCCGGTCAATCGGCGCGGTCAAACCCCTAAACGGACGGAAACGGCTATTCGACCCTCCAAATCACGTAATCTAGCCGGACCTTCAACTGAGAATAGTTTCCAATCGACGAGACGCTTATGGGGCTATAAAAATTTGGTAAAAAATCCTGTACCCGGGATAGGGCTACCACTAGGTAGAAATAAGAGAAATTCGTTGACCGGAACAACCGGCACCGAAATTTTACCGGAATATCTTTTTATTTTTCACGGGTTGACGTATTTCACTGTTCCGGTCATATCTTATTTCACGACTTTTTTGCGTTTGAGGCCTCTACGTATACGTTGTCTTCAAAACGAAACTTAAACTCAACACTTGTATAAAAAAGTTATACAACATTAGTACATATAACGTGAGTTTGGTGATCGGAGAAGAGGAACTGAAAACCGAAACGTCAGAAATGACCAGCATAACGAATTACGTGGGTGGGCAAAAATTCAGCTCCATCGGACAACGACAAGGGCTCGATCCGTCCGGTCAATCGGCGCGGTCAAACCCCTAAACGGACGGAAACGGCTATTCAACCCTCCAAATCACGTAATCTGGCCGGACCTTCAACTGAGAATAGTTTCCAATCGACGAGACGCTGACGGGGCTATAAAAATAAAAAACAGTACCTTACAATTTAAATGTGCTTTATTTATTTTAATTATTCGGATTACTCTTGGCCGACGAAAGTAGGGTAATTCGTCGGCCAAGATAATACTTGGGCGACGATATTTGTTAAATTCGTCGCCCAAGAGTAAAAATAAAAAATTCTGTACAATGAAATTTAAATGTGTTTTATTTTATTTTAATTATTCGGATTACTCTTGGCCGACGAAAGTAGGGTAATTCGTCGGCCAAGATAATACTTGGGCGACGATATTTGTTAAATTCGTCGCCCAAGAGTAAAATAAAAAATCTTGTACAATGAAATTTAAATGTGTTTTATTTTATTTTAATTATTCGGATTACTCTTGGCCGACGAAAGTAGGGTAATTCGTCGGCCAAGTAAAAATAAAAAAATAAAATACTTAGGCGACGATATATTTGAGTTTCGTCGCCTAAGGATTAAAAAACTTAGGCGACGATATAAATATCTTAGGCGACGAAATATTGTTTCGTCGCCCTAGTTTCTATATTAGGCGACGAAATTTAGCCTTAGGCAACGATTTTTTTTTTCGTCGCCTAAAGTTGAACTTTAGGCGACGATTTTTTTTCCTTGGGCGACGATTTTTTTTGTTTCGTCGCCCAAGACTCATTTTCTGGTAGTGCAGTCTAATTTCCCTAGTCTTATGTAACAAACATGCCTAAGTGTTACACAAATAGCTTGGTGAGTTCGGGAATCAAACTCATCGGTACAAGATTTGAGGGACTGTTCACTGTTGTGATGCATTTTCTTAATTTGGTCCAAATAGGCTTGACCAAGTATGATGTGATATTTTCTTGATAAAAAAAAAAGTATGATGATATTTTAAGCATTCTCAAACATACATACAAGTGAACCAAACCAGTCATTGAGTTTTGCCAAATACTAAAGAGTTGCATCCCATCATCTTTCCTTTACTGCTACTTATTTTCAGATTCACATAATACAGCAAAGAAAAAGGAATGGCCAGAATAGATGAAAACAACAATGGCACAACCTTACCTTTCCTCTCAATTCTCTACCAGATACCAATCACCAAAAAAAACAGTTGTTATTTTGAGGTACTTGCAAGTCTGCATTTTGGGGTTCCCTTTTAGGGTAATCGATTTCAACCCCAAACCTTTTTATTCATCCGAAAATGACCCACTTGAGGTCTACAGTTCTCCCTCCACACCCACTCCGATTTATCCCCGCAACATCCCCCATAACCAAAAAAAGGAAAACTTCATTTCGGGAATAAGCCAACCCGAAATAGAAGAAAACAGAAGTGGAAATCAAAACAAAACTTAGTAATATATCAACAAAATCAAACCATATCGTGTAATGATTATTCGAACTGCCTATGCGCAAACTTGAGTTCTCGGCGCCATAGTG
Source organism: Fragaria x ananassa (assembly GCA_034370585.1). Taxonomy (NCBI): domain Eukaryota; kingdom Viridiplantae; phylum Streptophyta; class Magnoliopsida; order Rosales; family Rosaceae; genus Fragaria; species Fragaria x ananassa. The sequence continues at coordinate 7,302,780 of CP139753.1, forward strand.
AAAAGTGAATCGAGATCAGGTGGCTGGAAGTAGCCGTTCTTCGGCGGGTCCCTCTTGGTTTGATCCCCCGCGGCTTTCTTCCTCGGCGCCGGCGGACACATTAACGCTTCCGGTATCCGACACTCGCGGCGCTTCGGCGTCATGCAATCCTCGTCGCGACGCTCCATTATCAGCCGTCCGATTAATGAGCTCCAAAATTCCAAAGCTTCTATTGTCCGTCGATCGGAGACTGTAGTGTTTTGGGGGAGGAAGAGGGAGAGGCGCGGTTTATTATGAAGGAGGAGTTTCAGGAATTTGAAAAATAGGAATGTGTGGTAGGGTGCATGACAGCTAAGGGTGAGCAGACGGTGGTGCGACGTGGCGGGAGATTAGTGGAGGGTCAAGTCCACGTGGTATTGCTGGTACAGAGTGGTTTATTGTTTTTTCCTTAATTTTGTTGCTTTTGAATTTGGTGAGGCGCCAATTTTGGGTCCGTTTTACGCGGGAAATTAAATTGTTTTGAATGTTAGGCGTGCAGTCGTTCTCTGAAATTATGTCACAGATATGAGTTCCATCTGCTAAAATGGGCCATCTGACACTGAATTACTTTTCTGAATATGGGCCGATTTACAAAAAGATTCTGGATTAAGATGGGTTTGATCTGGAAGTTCGGGACAATACAGCCCAAATTAAATAAATGTACCGTAAAAGAAATGTTCACAATGTTGTCGGTCGATCACTCAATTTTCACCCTCTATCGTTTTTTGTTTCTGCATGGAAGATTAATATATATGCATGATTGCATGAGTACAAAGATTTGGTATAACTCTGTTTTAAAAAAATTCAGTTTCTATCTGAACTTTTTGATTTTATAGTGTTGGTAAATCAAAGAAAAACAGTTTTTTTTTTTTTAAATTACTAGTCATTAGCAGCAGCTATTAGAAACAATCTAAATGTTACTTTTAGAATCAACTATTATAAAAATATTATTTATTTATTTATTTTGACTTTACAGTAATTTTAAAATTAATATTTACCAAATACAAAACCGTTTTAATTCATAATTGATTATTTTTGCAATACAACAAAAAATCAATTTTTTTTAAGTCACAACAATACCAAACTAGCCCTCAACCCCTTCTCGAACCAGTCTTAAATTATTATTTTTTCTTGAAGAAGTTAAGTCGAATTCTATACCTTTGCAAGTTTAATTCTAGCTTGTTCTTTTTCAAATGATGATTAGTACGTTACACATTAGGGTATCTGTTTAGATTGTTTCGTGGTTTTTGAACCAATTTGATGTTGTAGGACAACTCATTAATGTCATAGCCCTATATGGGGTGAGTTGTTTGAAGTTGTAAGTTTTCTACCGATCACTACCAGAAAATGAGTCTTGGGCGACGAAATGAAAAAAACCGGGCGACGATTTTTTTTTTCGTCGCCTAAGAGAAAACTTGGCCGACGAAAAAATAAATCGTCGCCCAAGGAAAAAAAATTGTCGCCTAAGGATAAATTTCGTCGCCTAATAAAGAAATTAGGGCGACGAAACAATATTTCGTCGCCTAAAAAATATATATCGTCGCCTAAGTTTTTTAATCCTTAGGCGACGAAACTCAAATATATCGTCGCCTAAGTATTTTATTTTTTTATTTTTACTTGGCCGACGAATTACACTAATTTCGTCGGCCAAGAGTAATCCGAATAATTAAAATAAAATAAAACACATTTAAATTTTATTGTACAGGATTTTTTATTTTTACTCTTGGGCGACGAATTTCACCGTTCCGGTCATATCTTATTTCACGACTTTTTTGCGTTTGAGGCCTCTACGTATATGTTGTCTTCAAAACGAAACTTAAACTCAACACTTATATAAAAACGTTATACAACATTAGTACATATAACGTGAGTTTGGTGATCGGAGAAGAGGAACTGAAAACCTAAGGTCAGATATGACCAACATAACTAATTACGTAGGTGGGAAAAAATTCAGCTCCATCTGACAAAGATAAGGGCTCGATCCGTCCGGTCAATCGGCGCGGTCAAACCCCTAAACGGACGGAAACGGCTATTCGACCCTCCAAATCACGTAATCTGGCCGGACCTTCAACTGAGAATAGTTTCCAATCGACAAGACGCTTACGGGGCTATAAAAATTTGGTAAAAAATAAATACCCGGGATAGGGCTACCATTAGGTAGAAATAAGAGAAATTCGTTGACCGGAACAACCGGCACAAAAATTTTACCGGAATATCTTAATTTTTCACGGGTTGACGTATTTCACCGTTCCGGTCATATCTTATTTCACGACTTTTTTGCGTTTGAGGCTTCTACGTATACGTTGTCTTCAAAACGACACTTAAACTCAACACTTGTATAAAAAAGTTATACAACATTAGTACATATAACGTGAGTTTGGTGATCGGGAAGAGGAACTGAAAACCTACTGTCAGATATAACCAGCATAATGAATTATGTAGGTGGGAAAAAATTCAGCTCCATCGGACAAAGATAAGGGCTAGATCCGTCCGGTCAATAGGCGCCGTCAAACCCCTAAACGGACATAAACGACTATTCGACCCTCCAAATCAAGTAATCTGGCCGGACCTTCAACTGAGAATAGTTTCCAATCGACAAGATGCTTACGGGGCTATAAAAATTTGGTAAAAAATAAATACCCGGGATAGGGCTACCACTAGGTAGAAATAAGAGAAATTCGTTGACCGGAACAACCGGCACAGAAATTTTACCGGAATATCTTAATTTTTCACGGGTTGACGTATTTCACCGTTCCGGTCATATCTTATTTCACAATTTTTTTGCGTTTGAGGCTTCTACGTATACGTTGTCTTCAAAACGACACTTAAACTCAACACTTATATAAAAAAGTTATACAATATTAGTACATATAACGTGAGTTTGGTGATCGGGAAGAGGAACTGAAAACCTACCGTCAAATATGACCAGCATAACAAATTACGTAGGTGGGAAAAAATTCAGCTCCATCGGACAAAGATAAGGGCTCGATCCGTCAGGTCAATCGGCGCTGTCAAACCCCTAAAGGGACGGAAACGGCTATTCGACCCTCCAAATCAAGTAATCTGGCCGGACCTTCAACTGAGAATAGTTTCCAATCGACGAGACGCTTACGGGATATAAAAATTTGGTAAAAAACATTAACTTACAATTTAAATGTGCTTTATTTATTTTAATTATTCGGATTATCTTGGCCGACGAAATTAGGGTAATTCGTCGGCCAAGATAATTCGAATAATTAAAATAAAATAAAACACATTTAAATTTCATTGTACAGGATTTTTTATTTTTACTCTTGGGCGACGAATTTCACCAATATCGTCGCCCAAATATTATCTTGGCCGACGAATTACCCTAATTTCGTCGGCCAAGAGTAATCCGAATAATTAAAATAAAATAAAACACATTTAAATTTCATTGTAAAGGATTTTTTATTTTTACTCTTGGGCGACGAATTTAACAAATATCGTCGCCCAAGTACTTTCTTGGCCGACGAATTACCCTAATTTCGTCGGCCAAGATAATCCGAATAATTAAAATAAATAAAGCACATTTAAATTGTAATGTAATGTTTTTTACCAAATTAATATATCCCCGTAAGCGTCTCGTCGATTGAAAACTATTCTCAGTTGAAGGTCCGGCCATATTACTTGATTTGGAGGGTCGAAGAGCCGTTTCCGTCCGTTTAGGGGTTTGACCGCGCCGATTGACCGGACGGATCGAGCCCTTATCTTTGTCCAATGGAGCTGAATTTTTTCTCACCTATGTAATTCGTTATGCTGGTCATATCTGACAGTAGGTTTTCAGTTCCTCTTCTCCGATCACCAAACTCACGTTATATGTACTAATGTTGTATAACTTTTTTATATAAGTCTTGAGTTTAAGTGTCGTTTTGAATACAACGTATACGTAGATGCCTCAAACGCAAAAAAGTCGTGAAATAAGATATGACCAGAACGGTGAAATACGTCAACCCGTGAAAAATGAAGATATTCCGGTAAAATTTCTGTGCCGGTTGTTCCGGTCAACGAATTTCTCTTATTTCTACCTAGTGGTAGCCCTATCCCGGGTATTTATTTTTTACCAAATTTTTAGGGTCCCGTAAAAGTCTCGTCGATTGGAAACTATTCTCAGTTGAAGGTCCGGCCAGATTACGTGATTTGGAGAGTCGAATAGCCGTTTCCGTCCGTTTAGGGGTTTGACCGCACCGATTGACCGGACGGATCGAGCCCTTATGTTTATCAGATGGAGCTGAATTTTTTCCCACCCACGTAATTTGTTATGCTGGTCATATCTGACGGTGGGTTTTCAGTTCCTCTTCTCCGATCACCAAAATCACGATATTCTGAATTTTATGATAGAAATCTTGGCCGACGATTTTCTTCATCTTGGGCGACGAGATTTATAGTGAAGAACATCGTCGCCCAAGTAGACTATCTTGGCCGACGATTTTCAAAAAACAGGGCGACGATTTTTGAATTCGTCAGCCAAGATTATCTTGGCCGACAATTTTTAAAAAACAGGGCGACGATTTTTACAGAATCGTCGCCCAAGAACGCCAGTATAAAAGACAAAAATTCGGAACCCTAACCATTTCTTCAGCCGCCAAGCCCTCTCTCTCTCTCTCTCCGAAAATCCTCTCTCTGCCCTCTCTCTCTCCCTCTCTCCGACCCCGACCCCGACCCCGACCCCAATTCGGAACCCCGACGCCGACCCACAATTTAAGGTATAACCCTAAAACCCTAAATTGGTTTTAATTGTTGTTGTTGTTGTGATAATTGTAAATTGTTGTTGTTGTTGTTGTGATAATTGTAAATTGTAAATTGTTGTTGTTGTTGTTGTGATAATTGTAAATTGTTGTTGTGATAATTGTAAATTTTAAATTGTTGTTGTTGTTGTTGTGATAATTGTAAATTGTTGTTGTGATAATTGTAAATTGTTGTTGTTGTGATAATTGTAAATTGTGATGTAAATTATGGTAAATTGTGATGTAAATGATAATTGTAAAATATTAGGGTTTACGGTTTAGGGTTTAGGGTTTAGGATTTGTGGAAATAATTTGTAAATATATTGTAAATGATTAAATAATTTTTGATTAAATAATTAAATAATATAAATTATAATTGTAAATATATTGTGGGCATTTTGTAAAAAATAATGGATTATTTTTTAGTAAGGATGTAAATATTCGTAAATTAATTTTTGTGATGTAATAATTGCGAATTAATGTAAATAATTTGTTATGTGAATAAAAAAAATAATAAATCCTATAATAACTATTAATTTTTATTTGTGCTATTATTGTTGATAAATTTTTCGAAATTTATGGTTATTTTTTGTTAAATTAATTATAAGACGGTAAAATATTTTTAAAAAATTTATGTTTATTTTAAACATGATGGCCATGAGGAGAACTTCTGGACAACGTTCGGGTGCGAGGAGCCAAGACGACTCGGACGGTACCTTAAACAACCCGTCGGAATCACCGTCGATCGGGTTTCCGTGGCAATTGACGGCCCGATATGCGGCGCTTAGGGGTGGCACGAGCGGCTCGGGTGCTGGTGGGCAGTCGGGTCCCGCAGCGACGGCTCCTCGTCATCCAGAGATACTTCGCCGGTCGCGATCCCGCAGCGACGCCCCCACACAGTCGTCCCCGACCGACTGTGATGGCGGGTCATCCGGGGTCCCTATGGTGCCGTCCGGCCTCTTCCTTCCTCCGACGATACTGGCGATACCTCGCGTCGATGAGGAGGGTCGACCGATTCAGGAGCAGCTCCCGCATGTGGCACCGCACGAGGCCTATATCTACAGGGAGTTTCCCACGCCTCTTCATCCCGTGAGGGTCTCCGAGCAGGCGGACGGAGACGAATCCGTCGGCTCAGCCTCATCCTCAGGTAATTTATTATTACTTTTTTGTCGATTTTAATTTTTTTTTGTAAAAATGTATTATTAATATTAAATTTGATTCACAATGTCACAGCCGCCGGAACGAGAAAGCGGTACAGGAGAGGCACCGTCAGCAACAAGGGACTCGATAGGGCTGTCGAGTCCGCTGGACGGATCGCCATCCCGTTTTCCAACGGGAAACCGGTGGACGCCGCGTTGGGAAATCGGTACAGGCGCGCCGCGGGAGGCACCATCCGCTCCAGACTCCCTATGTTGTGGGGAGTCTGGAGCCAGGTTCCTGATGGAGTGAAGGAGATGCTCCATCAGTCGATGTCGGTGAGTTTACTCGATCAATTACTATTTTTTTAACTAATAAATTATTTAATTATCGAAAAAAATACTAACAAGTGGTAATGCAGCAATGGTTTGTGGTTCCCTAGGAGGGACGTGACTGGGCGGACAAGGCCCATAGGGAGAGGTACCTCTATTTAATAATTTATTAAATTTTATTTTTTTAATAATATATTTAATATTTTTTTTGTATATGTAGGTTCAAGGAGTGGAAGCACGACCTCCGGTTACACTGGAAGCAGTACGGGAGCGACCGTTCGGGTACCCCGAAGGAGTTCGAGTATCGGGAGTACGAGTGGCGGTGGCTTCTTGTCACGCAGTTCAACGACCCTCACAAACAGGTAATTCGTAAACAAATTTGAATTAATTTAATTAGTGAATTAATTATAATTGTATGTTTTTAAATATTTACTAACGATAATTTTTTTTTGAAGCACCTCGCCCGGGTGAACGCTGAGAACCGGCAACAGAACACAACCAACCATCGTGCCGGTTCGAGGCCGTTTTCGGCCATCATGGACGACGTGCGGCGAGAGCGGCCAGAGGAGAACCCCTATGTGGGGACCTTTCAGAGGGCATATCCTCATTCTGAGGAGGATCTTGTAAGTTCCTTATATTTTCTAATTTTTAATTTTAATTACATTTTATTAAATGTATATTAATATATTTTTATAATATATCCAATTAGGCGAGGGGGAGGGAGGCGGAGCAAGAGGTTATGAGAGGCATGGTGAACGACACATGGCCGGGCACGGCAGAGGATGACATGTCAGAGGCCATGTCCAGGATCGACACTTCAGATCCTACCGTTGGGGCGCGGATTATGGCCACTGCCTTCGCGCAACGTTCCAACACCTACTACTGCCGGGGTATGGGAGACGCTGGAAAGGGGATCTTGAAGACGACGCCAGGATTTCAGCGCAAGGGAGCCGCCGGAGCCTCAAGCAGCAACAGTCGGCTACAAGATCAGTTCGAAAGTCTACAGTCTGAGCTGGAAGCCCAAAGAGCGAGGGAGTCTGAGCTGGAAGCCCAAAGAGCGAGGGAGATGGCGGCGATGGCGGAATCATATGCGGCTTCCACGGCTGCGCATATGGAGCTGCTGAATGAAGTCACCACTGCCAACCAGGCGGCTATGGGACAGTGGATGACTGCCTGCATCGCTGCACATGCGGCCGGACTTGATTTTCCGCCCATGCCTACGCCTATACCATTACCTCAGTGGCCCCAGCCTCAGCAGCAGCCTCCTCAGCCTGACCAGCCGCCGCCTCAGCCTCAGGACCCTCCGAACGGAAATGATGAGTTAGATTTCGAGTTTCTCTATAGGCAGATGGACTGAATTTTTGTAATAAATTATTTATAAATTTATAAATTTGTGTTATTTTTAATTAAATTTTAGTATTAGAAAAATTTAAAGAAATGCCGAAAAAAAAAATTCCAGGAAAAATTTATATATTTAAAAAAATTATTTAATTATTTAAAAAAAAAATTTAAATATATCTTAGGCGACGAAATTTATAAATCGTCGGTCAAGGACTTACCATATAAGACGACGAAAAAAAAATATCGTCGCCTAAGATGTAGTGATCTTAGGCGACGAAATATTTATTTTCGTCGCCCAAGGTTATAAGATCTTAAGCGACGAAAATTTTTTTCGTCGGCCAAGGTGTTAAATCTTGGGCGACGAATATTTGTTGGGTGACGAGAAGTATATTTTAAGCGACGAAATTCGTATCGTCGCCTAAGAATTACTCTTAGGCGACGACGTAATGAATTTTCGTCGCCCAAGTTCTTGACCGACGCACTTCTGGCGACGATGTTTTGGCCGACGACATGTCGTCGCCTAAGTACTTAGGCGACGAAATTTTTTAACAGGGCGACGATTTTTTTTCGTCGCCCAAGATCTATTTTCTGGTAGTGGATTGACGCCCTTCTTTATAAAAAACAAGTCTCATTGTCTCAACATACCGGCTAATATATGGAGCAGTACCAAAGCACGAAGAAAAGAGCTAGGTGTGGGATGGCTTGACGCCTTGACCAGTTAACAATCTTTATTTTTAATTTTTGTTCTGCAGTGTGATTAAACATTTTAATTATAGAAAAGATCTGGTTTCTCTTGGTTCGTCCTAATAAAATCCAACAAGGATCTTTGACAATGAATGAAATATCTAAATCATGCGTCTTCAATACAACTGTGAGTGAATAGAGAGAGGAGCAAATAAGAAGAATCACATGTTTCTTGGTGATTTATATTCGGTTGGTTCTCAAATTCTAAGTTCCCACAGCAAGACCACCACCACTGGTAAAGGGAATTTTTTTCGACTTCTTCGTGGGGAAGCTGCCCCTGCTCCATCACGACGATTAGGACATGTCCCCCAGTGACCCCTCCACCTCCTTCTCTTCCTTGTCTCAACCCTAACCCCGGTTCAAAGTAGTTACAGCGTCGCTTCTCCGATCTAACGTCGACAGCTCCAACCCCGACACACCCTCACGTGTCCCGGGGGTTGACTTTCGCAACCCACGTCCGACCAAAGATTTGGTTGCTTGGTCTCTCTTAACCTGCGCCCACTCGCTAAACGACGCCGTTGCATCTCTTTCCGATTGTCTGACAGTCAACGGCTCCGTTTGTTTGGACGCGGAGGTGGGTAGGGTCGGAGCAGACCGCCGTGCATGCCACCGCTAGAGGTTATTAGTGTTTTTTTTTTTTTTCCTTTAGGGCTAGCTCGCAAAGTCAAAGCCGCGCGCATGCTTCCAAACGTAACCTGCCCTTGTTCTGAAGCAACCCATGCACTCGGGGTCTGGTTCGATCTTGTGCTTCAAGATAAGCTTGTAAAATAGTAGAGCCTCCATGGCCGTGGTGATGGTGGTTGAATAATGTTGTCTCTACTCTCTAGGGTTTTAAATTTCTGTTGTCTGTTTCCGGGACGACTTATCGTGTGCTTCCGTGAGATGGGCTTGTGGTGCATTGTCAACGCTCCCTCGTTGTATCGCTTGGTTAATTTCTTGTTGAATTTCTGTGACATGAAAAATAACGTGTTTGATGAATTGGAAATTCTTGTATGCACGACGTGTATTTACATGACACAATTTTAACCGTTCATAACAATTCATATGTTTGACCACCATGTTTCTATATTATTTTTTCTAATCCTTCACATCCATGTATGTATGTGAAGATAAAACGCCGTGTACTAAAGATACTTTCTTGATGAATTGTCTAAGAAATATAAAGTCTAACATAAACAACTGTTAATTTTTCATCGTATTTATACTACATTGTCATTGTAAATGATGATAAGTTTTGGCGATTTAATTGAATCTATATTCGAGATAGATAGTTTCGTAACTTCATCTCCCACAATTGTAACTTCATCTCCCACAATTGATTAAGAGATCACTCTTCATCATTGTAATATGCTAATTTAGCTTTTATATAGTGGCAAGAATAAATGTCCTTTCCTCTTCTAAGAAAGATCAAGGCATGCAATCTTGTATCTCTAATCTCTATGGACCACGATAGTATAGTTGTTTAGGCAATATAGGCACTGATCGAGTTAGTGTATACAACGCCAGTATGAACTGCAAAAAAAATGTGTCTTGAAATCTCAGTAATGTTAGCGTAGTGATATGGAAATTATGCCATTTAGAGGAGAATAGAAAAGGCTTAATTTACTTCTGGAAATTGATTTTGGTTGGTGGCTTTGCTTCTTTTTAATATATAACAAACATGCTTAAATTAGTTTCCTCTACAAGTATACATTGTAGGCTCTAATCTTTGCAATATTCCTTGAACCTGCTTTAATAGTTTCAGACTATCTAATCTCATCGGCAATCATTCATATATCCCTTGATTACATTCTACTAATGGAGTAAGAAGATAGCTTTAGTTTTTATGAGCTACAAAATCAAGAATCTTTATAATATATAACTTGTACTTAATATTTATATATATACGAAAAAAAATGTCTACTAAAAAAAGAACATAAAGTGTGTGATGAGTTGTTCTGGATTAACAAATTAAGAGTTCATCTTCAATATCATTTCCTTTCTATATTCTTTCATTTGGAAGAGAATAATGTCTAGCTGAACAGTTATGAAAAAGCCATGATCTTTGGATATTTGTTGAGCGAGTGGTAAGTTCTATAGTTCATGTATATATATGATCATTTTTCATAACTGGACGGCTAGACATTGTGATCCCCAGTTCCCCAAGTATATTAACAATTCAGAAAGGAAACGATTATAAAGATCGATCAACTCTTTGATTTGTTTATCCAAAGTGTGAGAATTGAGATAGACCAACTCTTATAAACTGATGAAAAGGGTATAGTTTTATTGATTATTTAGTGGTTGACTCTTGCTACTCTGGTTGAAATGGGTCAGGTATAGCTTTGGTCCACAATATAACAAGACAAACACACCCTTAAATGAATATCAGAGAATTATACAGCAAATCATGTAAAACAACTCGAGCTGTTCTTCAATGTGAATGAAATTTTTACCTTGGCACAAACGCAAACCAGAAGAAAGAGGTGCTGGTGGTGGCCATAGGGTTTAGTTTACCAAATACCTTACTGTTTGACGGGGAATGCAATTCTTAGTTTTAAGTCAAAGTAGGGTTAGAAATCCATACAAAACCAACACAGCTCTCCCTTTCCTCCTCCTCTTACTTTAAAAGTCAAGAGGGAAACACGTAGAGGTGATAACCTCCTCTTCATCTGCTCCACCTTTTCCCTTTCTAATTCTCCATTAAGAGTCGTCTTTCTCTTCCTAGCTATCCAACTCATTTCCTCGAAACCTTTTCTTCTTCTTCTTCTTCTTCTTCTTTTTCTGCGAGCATTAATGGAGGAAGCAATGAGTACTAATTGGACGGTTGGTTTCGAAGAGGAGCTTGTGAGGGAGCTTTTGGACAACCAGTCTCCGTTCTTTGTGTTACCAGAGGAGGCTATAGAGTATCCCCAAATGAGTGTTTCAGGCAAAGAGGGACTTAACCGGTTTGTGCAGAACGTCTATTCTGGACCAACAATCCATGATATCGAGACCGCTTTGTCTGTCACAACTGGGATTACAGTCCAACCCCAAGAACTATCACAAGCCAGGTCTGTAATTATCTGCATTTCTTTTATATCACTTTTCCTGGGCAAGTAATGAAGAATTGTGATTAGGTTTTGCATATAAAACTTGATGAATATGCATTGTATGATATGTGTCTTGTTTTCAAGCGCAGGCTTTCAATATTGGAGAGGGGTTTGAGTAAGGTTGAGCACAAGTATACTCTGAAGATCAAAAGTTGTGACACTGGAATGGCTGATGATGGATATAAATGGAGAAAGTATGGACAGAAATCCATCAAGAATAGCCCAAATCCTAGGTAAACAACTTTCACTAGCTATCTCCTTCTTCCCTTACTGATTGAACTTGTTAGATGTTATGTAATGTTCAACATATTCATGGAGCAAAGTCTTTCAGCCAGCTACTGATGAAAGTGTAATACTCTTCCTCACACTCTTATAAAATAAAAATGTATACGCTGATTACGCTCTGCGTTTTGAATATTGTGCATTTGTGAAAACTAGTGAAAAAAGATCTTGAAAATAAATGCGTAATAACGTTGTATTTTGTGTATGTAAGAAAGAAAAGAATGATACATAAAAAAATTGTTGTTCTTGTATTTTTAGAGTTCTGGTGAGTTCAAGACCAGATGGAATAATAGTTTCTTCAATTGTTTAGTTTAGACAAGGGACCTAAACCATTGACCTTTGCTTTGAAAGCCTAGCATCCTTAGCTAACCACTTCACTATTATATATATTATGCTTCTAATACAACTATAATACCAATTAAGCAGATCCTGAAACAATGCTCTCCTAATCCAACCACCCTAGCCTATTGATCTTTCCTCAAGTACCCCGAAGAATATTATCCTAGAACCGTAGCCTAAATAAGGTCCAAGCCATTAAACAAGGTTTAAAGTAGGCATATTGCTGCAATATTGATACAAGTATTTTTCTTCAGTCGATTCAATTTTCTGTACAAATTCTTACCAAGCTTTTGTTTCTGGATTTTGTGTTGGAAAACAAATAGGAGCTACTACAGGTGCACAAACCCAAGATGCAGTGCAAAGAAGCAAGTGGAGAGGTCAAGTGAAGATCCAGACACACTCATCATCACCTATGAAGGCCTCCACCTTCACTTTGCATATCCATTTTTCCACCTAACCCAGGCCCAGAACCCGAATCCACCGACGAAAAAACCCAAGAAGAAAACCTCACCAGCACAACCCGAGGACCACCACGAGCAAGTAGCTCAAGAAAGCTCGCGTAGCCTTACTCCAGACCCGGAACCTGATCTGCATCCCGGCGGCACATATGCGGACCAACCACCTCAAGAGTTCGTAGAAGAAGAGAGGGGGTCACAAGGGTTGCTTGAAGATGTGGTGCCATTTATGATTAGGAAACCTTCAAGTGCTTCTTCAAATTCTTCTTGTTGCTCTTACCGTTCACCTCCAACCTCCCCTTCATCTTATTCATGGCCTAGCTATTTTGATGTTGGGATCAATCATAGCATTGGATGATGAATCCATACATTTAGTTGTTAAAGCTAAATAATCCTAGTGTTTCTATATATACATATGTCATATATACAATAATGATCTTTAATGTATGTGTTACAATCCAATATTGTAGAATGTGCCGTAAACATAGGAAGAAGGCCTTGGTACGAGTATATATGCTAGTTATTTATTATTTAATTTGAAATTGAAAAGGTAACCATTTCCTCTATATTTTCCAATATTCTTCTTAAACTTTCCAAACTAGTTTCAATTGATCTTGGTCAACATTTTTGTTTCAATATGTGAACATGACGCCATGCCAATCCATGACACACCAACACGACTAATTAATAAAGACATTAAACCTACCAAATCTGTAAACCCTCGCTCAAAAAGAAAAAATAACAAAACAAAAAACAAGAAAAATATATCCAAACCTAGGCCCAAAAAAGAGCCCGGGCCACATCCCCATAACCGAAGCACAAACACAAGAGGTTGGAGTAGAATTACCTCAACCCATTTGGCCCTTGCCACGCTACCATCAACTTATCCCGCTGTACCACCGAAAATCCATCCACGAACCCTTAAGAGCAAAGTCGAACTTGAAAAACATCCAAGTCGTCCCTGACATTCTTCTAGACAAACCATCGATCCTTCTAAATCCATTGTGTACGACTGGCTCTCCGACCGTCGACATAACCCAACAAGGAAACGAGCCGATCCATTTTTAATGTATGGTTGCTCTAAACAACAATGCACTTCGTCATGCCCCAAATCGACAAAGGCTAATAAAAGATCTCTCCGAATTCCTGTCTTCCAAGCTTGGACCATGTCCATTATTCATGAAATCATGTCCGACCACACCCATTAGACGTCGACACGACCAAAGATCAGCACCAACACCTTGGCGCAGTCGAACAAGGCATAAGATTTTGTTTTTGCTTTTGCGAAGCCCTATATCCTACTTTTATAAAGCGAATAGAGAGAAATGATCGAGACAACCTTTTTCTAGTTCATTCATATGAACATATCTGACGGAGATGTATAATTTTCTAGCCCTGAGTAATTTGATTGCTCTAAATTTCAAACATATTGTAATTTTATTTTTTAAATGAAGTTATCTTGACTAAAATTAAAATTAAATGATCAGGTGAAAAAAAAATAGGGGACGCTCAAACTAAGCATAAAAAGATATGTGAAGTGACAAATATAACCTCCTCCAAGCCCCTCCCGTCTGGCTTTAGGGTTTAATCAAGGACAATCACGTAATTTCTAAATCAAAATGACGAAGCGCTTCTGGTTCCAGTTATGAAACAAATTCTCTTTTTCTCCGGCCCTTTTCTCACTCTCCTCATTCCGGGGTAACCCCCGCCTCTCTCTCTCTCTCTCTCTCTCTCTCTCCTTCACAAAACCTCTATCTCTCTCTCCACGATTCTCAGCACCATGATTTTCTCCAGCGGCGGACGCCTCCTCTCTCGCTCGGCTCGCTCCGCGTTCCAGAAGGTGAGCTACACCTACCAAACGAAGAAATCACCTCTCTTTTATTCGAATTTGTTCTCGAAATTTCTTCGTTTTTTTGGTTGATGAAGTTGATTTTGTGCTGTGTAGAATCTAATTTTGGTTAATAATAATGGAAACGCTGCGTTTCGGCACCAACCGCCGACGCCGCTCGCCGGCAATGCTGGCATTACCGACGGGTTAGGGCTTCTGAGGAGTTATTTAACTTACCACGGAGCTGGGAAGCAGCTCGTTTCGAATACGTACTTGTCCAATTTGAAATCGGCTCTTGCAAACCCTAGGATGCGTCGCCTCTTCTCCAGCGAAAGGCCTGGCAAGAAAAGTAAGACGTTTTTCTGCTCAAAAGTTAGAAAAGAGGTTTTCTCTTTGTATTTGATTGTGTAGTTATGTTTGTGTTATTACTAATGGCTGTTGTTTAGATTATGAAAATTACTATCCGAAAGATAAGAAGGGAATTCCGAAAGGCGGTCAGAAATCCGGGTCGAAAGGTGTGTCATATTTCCTTTTTTCAGCTATGTGTGTTTTGAACATTACTTTACTCTGCCTCATGAGTTTCGGTTTTTGTTTTTCAGATGGCGCTGGTGATCAGGGGAGTAAGCAGGACAATTTTTTGAAGCAGATTCAGATTCAAGATTTGATCGCTCCCTTATTGTTCACGGGATTTGTTTTGATATCATTACTGCCACAACAACAAAAGCAGGCAATCACTACTCTTAGAGCAATAGCTTTATTAGTTCTGAATAGATTGATAGGTCGCTTAAGGTCATTGTGTTTGTGCATAACAGTTTGTTCTGTTTCGGCTTGTTATTACGTTCTTGTTGTTGGCACTAGAGAAATGTTGTTGCATTATTCACCATGACTCTTGAGGATTTGTGTGTTGGGGCTTATAGTGATTTAACGGTGTGCATACATTCTAGACTGTTGTCGTTTTGTTGTATTTGTGCCGAAAGGGAGGAACCAAAGTACAAAGAACAAATATACAGTAGTGCTTTTTGAAGTCTCTGTGTGGCAACTAACTTCATGTCAATCATGTGCTGAAAAACTAGACATTCACTGCTATTAAATGTTAAGTCCCCTGAAAAATTGATTTGAGCATCATTTGATGCTGTATTATGTATGTGATGAAGTATTTTGATCTTAATACTATGCATTTCTCTCTGCAATCATGGAGCCATCGTACCTTCACTCTAAATTTTTTTGCTTATATTGTCAGTTTTGTTTACCTTATGCATGCTGAAGCATTATGGTATTTTCTCAGATAAGTTTCCAAGAATTTAAAAACACGCTACTTGAACCTGGGTTGGTGGATCACATTGAAGTGGCAAATAAATCAGTTGCAAAAGTGTACGTGAGGAGCTCCCCACGCACTAAAGATGAAACTAGTGAAGACTATGTTAAGGGACCTGATGACAGTTCTTCCGGAGGAGTTTCGAGCAAGTACAAGTACTATTTTAACATCGGGAGTGTTGACTCTTTTGAGGAAAAATTGGAGGAAGCCCAAGAAGCCCTAGGGGTTGACCGTCATGATTTTGTTCCTGTAATTTATGTAGCGCAAGTTAATTGGTTTGGAGAGCTGATGAAGTATGCGCCAACAATCTTGCTTCTGGGAGTTCTTTGGTTCATGGGGCGAAAAATGCCTGGCATTGGTGGACCAGGTGGATCAGGTGGTAAAGGAATATTCAATATAGGAAAAGCACAGATCACGAAATTGGATAATAATGCCAAAAACAAGGTAAAGTATGCATTTCAAGTACTTCTGTTTGTCTTCCCGAGGTCTCTTGTCATCGTCATGAGTGAAACTTAAACTCAATTATGTACAACAATTATATTATGTTCCTTTCTGGTTCAGGTTTTCTTTAAAGATGTAGCTGGCTGTGATGAGGCTAAGCAAGAAATTATGGAATTTGTGCACTTCCTCAAGAACCCTAAGAAATACGAGGAATTGGGAGCAAAAATTCCAAAAGGTGCCCTACTTGTTGGCCCTCCTGGAACTGGAAAAACTCTTATTGCAAAGGCAACAGCAGCTGAATCTGGGGTGCCATTTCTCTCTATGGCTGGTTCGGATTTTATGGAAATGTTTGTTGGTGTTGGGCCATCAAGGGTTCGGAGTTTATTTCAAGAGGCAAGACAATGTGCACCCAGTATAATATTTATTGATGAGATTGATGCAATTGGCCGGGCAAGAGGGCGTGGAGGCTTTTCAGGTGGCAATGATGAGCGAGAAAGCACTCTCAATCAGTTGCTTGTAGAAATGGATGGTTTTGGAACAACTTCTGGAGTTGTTGTCCTGGCTGGGACCAATAGGCCTGATATTCTGGATAAAGCACTCTTGAGGCCTGGTCGGTTTGACCGTCAAATTACTATTGATAAACCAGACATTAAAGGTCGTAACCAGATATTTCAGATATACCTGAAAAAACTCAAACTGGATCATGAACCGTCCCATTACTCAGAGAGACTTGCTGCTCTGACTCCTGGATTTGCTGGAGCAGATATAGCTAATGTCTGCAATGAAGCTGCCTTGATTGCAGCAAGGAATGAGAGTGCAAAGATCGCATTGAAACATTTTGAGGCAGCTATTGATCGTGTAATTGGTGGTCTTGAAAAGAAGAATAAGGTATCTACTGAAACTGCATGCTAAAATTTGTTGTTATTAGCTTAGCTCCTTTTCGATTCATATAGTAATAGCCAAGTATTGGAACCGTTTGGTATGGACCTGAAAAACTACCTAACAGGTGTTAGAGACAAATGTCTATATTCTTTTATCTAGATTGTAACGTTTACTGGATTCTTTATGTAGGTAATAAGCAAGCTGGAAAGACGGACTGTTGCTTACCATGAAGCTGGCCATGCTGTGGCTGGTTGGTTTTTGGAACATGCAGAACCTTTGCTCAAAGTAACTATTGTTCCACGCGGCACTGCAGCATTGGGGTTTGCTCAATATGTTCCCAATGAAAACCTGCTTATGACCAAAGAGCAGCTTTTTGATATGACATGCATGACCCTTGGTGGTCGAGCTTCTGAGCAGGTGAATTACTGTCTATTTTTTCCCTAATCAGCCAGTTTAGTAAAAACAAATCTTAAAGAATGGTGCTTATTAGAGTCTCCTTAGGGAGACTGAATGTATTAGGATTTAGCTTTAAATTTTGAAGGGTATACATGCTTTAGCGTGGTTGTCTCTCATTGAAGTATATAATGAATGGAGTTAAACTTAGTAGTTTAAATTTCCTAAAATGTCACCTTGATACTAACAAACCATAAACTGCTGAAGTTCTAATAGTACATGCCAAATGTATATGATGTCTTCTTTTTCGTAAAACCATTTTCCTATATGCCAACTAATGAACTCAGTTTCATGCAATGTCGAGTATTTTGTGACTAAAATTTGTTTGTCCTAGTCTTGTACAATAAAAGCTGTTTCTTAAAAAAAAAAAAAAAAAAAATTGTCTGTTCTAGTCTGTTCTCAATTGATTTGCTTGTCATGAAATGACCAAGCATATGTGCTGTGGACTCAAAAGTTGAAGTTTAATAAACTACATGGAGGTTAGTATCTCTCAGAAGTGAAGTGGCGAAAGCTCTTTCTTATTGAATTTGTGGACATGTCTGTTATTTGTTCATGATAATATGAATAGAAAAAATGCCTAAAATCTGTGATGTGCATGCTAGTTTGCTACTTAGAACAGGCAAAAGCTTGTGACTGGGTCTGCATGATAACTAATCAGCCACTATATCTAGTAGTTGTGTTATGCCTTCAATTTAATTCGAACTCAAAAGCCATTGTTATCAATTGTTAGATTCGTCAACTGACTTCTGATTTGAGTAATTAAGTTACACAATGTGATTTTAACATTTACTGTTGGAGTAGGTTTTGTTGGGGAAGATTTCAACTGGAGCGCAGAACGACTTGGAGAAAGTGACCAAAATGACATATGCCCAAGTTGCAATATATGGCTTCAGCGACAAAGTGGGCCTTCTTTCTTTTCCTCAAAATAATGAATTTGAGATGATGAAGCCTTACAGTAGCAAGACTGGTGCAATAATCGACAGTGAAGTTAGAGAATGGGTGGCTAAAGCATATACCCGCACTATTGAGCTGATACAGGAGCACAAGGAGCATGTAGGACAGATTGCAGAGCTGTTGCTGGAAAAGGAGGTTCTACACCAAGAAGACTTGGTCCGAGTTTTGGGAGAGCGCCCATGGAAGTCAGAGGAGCCCACGAATTATGATAAATTTAAGCAAGGGTTCCAAGAAGATGATAAGGAGGCTAAACAGACAACGACTAAGGGTAAGAATGTGAACGACGGTCAGTCACCACCTCCTCAACCTGATCCTGCGCCTGCATAGTGATTAATTCATTTATATAAAATGAAGTTCTGTACCTCCTGATTAGAGGCTGCCTCTTCATTCTAACTGATTGTAGAAGTTTGTACATGCAAAGGTGTCATTTGTTTCAAGAATCAATATCCATCTATACTTTCTTGTTCTTTGGAAATAGAGTTGGTATTTCACGGTCAGTTCCTTGAAGTATATCTTTCAGATTTCATCTTGAAAACACTTCTTTGGTGTTTGCCGTTAGAATGCTTATGAAATCTTCACAAGGTAATGCCTTCTGTATGCATTTCCTTAAACACATCGCCCATGACTCCATCGATGCCTGAAGTTTACTGTTCATGACGGGATATCACCTTATTCAATCCCGAAGAATCCATCGTTGACAGTATTGTGCTTTCGGGTCCATGGCTTGAAAGTGAAGACATAGCTAGGTGGCTAAGTAAGCCCTAGATCTTGACTTGGGACGCAAGGTAGGTATGCATATAGTACAAGAAGGAAATGACTGATAATTAAAGCAAAGCAAAGCACAAGTATCATTCGATCATGGAGGAGTGATGGACGGTGGTACCATATTTTGTCTTTCTCGTTCAAATCAAGGGAAAGAAGCTTGGGGTTGTCATTTTCAAGCATCTATGGTGAAGTGAATTCTGACTATAGGGCTTAATTTGTTGCTTTCTTCTCCTTCTCTTTATTTTAGTGGGTTTTCCGACAAATGCTGCCCACACGCTCCTTTACAAAATATTCATTTGGAACCCAGACTCCTCCTTTACATGTAGGTCGATCGTGATCGATGAATTGAACTCATTTAAAATGCACACAGCTGGTTCGACAATGTACCTTTCAGCTGAAGTAAAAGAGAATTTGAGTTTTGGTGGCAAACTTCTGGTAATCAATATAAGCTGCGCACCTCGTTGCTGTAATATTCCCAAACATCCATTATTCTCTTCAGGCTTTTACTATCTACAAGTAAAAGACGACCCTTCACTCCCGTAACCCCAAACCTATTATACTAGGGTCTCTCACTGCTCTCTCAACTCAAATATCCTCATCATTTCTATTCTGAGTTTGATTCCGCTGTTGATCGATCCGTATATAAGTCCTTAACTAGCTACTAATTAACACCCTCCCCTTAGTTTGATAGCAGCAGCCAGCAAGAAGCAGTCAGATTGATCTACCTTCTGAGTAAATAAACAAAATTAACCAGTGATATATCGAGGAATAACTTCTTTCATCTATATACTAAGCTAAACAAAGAGAAGGTGACAATGAACTTGAGGGTGAATTGTACTGGCATTTGCTTTTTGATAGTACTTATGAGTTGGATACATGGCACTCCATCTATGTATGCTTGCATTATAGCTGTACTGTAATACAGGATACAATTCGAGAATGATTGGAGGCAGTGAATTGATTGGTTACCTAGATCTAGAGAATCATGAATGGACAAACCAACTTTCACTTTAATTTGGCCAAAAAACTAAAGAGGTATTGTCAAAATCCCAACATTAATGGCCTCCTTGTTGGAAAGCAAACAAGTCTAGCTAGTAGTACTGATCGATCATCCCTAGTCATTACCGATACATATATAATTTGTCGGGGGCTTAACCAGTGCAGGTTTGGAAGTTTTATACTTCAGGAAGGCCAGGGTGTGACTGAATCTTCAGAGAACGTTCTACTTTCGAGAGAGAGTAGAAACTTATTTTCCGATCAGTACTGTCCAACATGTCTAGTACGTAGTACTGATCATCACCACAACTTAGATAGACAGTTGTTCTCCTCCAAATAATTGAGAATTGCCGTGATGGGATGGAGAACAGTATAATGTACGTGGATAACTTAGCATTCCTTGTGATTAGGGTAATGATAACATGGTCGATATTTTCCAACATATATATCAACTGATCAATGTGGTTCTAGAATCTAGATGTGCACATCAAACATAATGTGGATTTAGCTCCCAATTATACATGTTGATCCAATCTGCAGTATTATTTTCGATCTGTGACACACAAACAGTCCTATATCCAAAGCATTATTAGAAGTTAAATGGCATGGTGGAGATATTCGTTGTTATGCATTATCTTAAGATTTTGGTGCCATGCACAAAATAATTAGCAGTTGCACAAAATAAAACATATATTTGATACATGATTATGAAAACTATGACCTACCAACCCCAACTAGCGAAGTTGGGGGAAGTACTGCTCTCATTATAATTGGTGGATTAATTAAACATAAGTGTGGATCTAACTCCTCTTTCATAGTCGTTATATGTTTATGTTTAATTAATTAAGCAAAGAACACCTTCGATTTGATAGTGTAAGGTATCAATATTTCTTTGCATGAAGTACAAAATGTACAATATATAGCTCAATCATTTGTTAATTTTGAGATAAGATGCAATCCTCCACCCAACTCAATAATCAACCTGCAGATAGGTGTTTAGGGTTTAGAATGATCTGAATCAAAATCTTAAGTGATCTAGTTTTCGTGAATTGGTTTCTATGTGGAGCTACAGTTGACATATCTCTCATTTGAGGTTCCTAATCACAGTAAGCTACAATTGGTTTCGCTACTCTCATATGTTAGACTATAAGCTTTAATTAGTTACTAGTTTGTGCTTACTTAAGCTAATTACAATTAGTCTGTTTAGTTAATTAACTTATTCTGAGCAGTGTTGGCTCTACACGTGTTTATCACGTGCTTATCTTTCAACTATATATAAGCTTGTAACCTCAGATTCTTCGGTTAATCTAGATCATTCATTTGCAGCCTTATCTTCTTCTCTCTAAGCTTTCTCTCTAGCTTTTATGGTACCAGAGCCTTGGTTTTGATCCAGGGAAGCTTCGACGCCATTGCAGCGGTTCTTCTTCTTCTTCTTTCTTCTTGTCTTCACTCTCTCTCTCCTCAGCAGCTAAGTGTCTTCCCTAAGCTCTTTTTCATCTTTCGAATAGCAAATTGTTGACGAAGCATATTTGATTCCTTGCTGTTTGAGTCGATTATGATGTATCGAAGCTTTGGATTTTCATTCTGATTCTATTGATGTTAGTTTTATTCATCAATTTTGTCTAAATCGTTCTAGATCTGATTTGGAGCAGTTAAACCCTAGCTATTCGCTGTGATTCAATATCTTGTGATCTTTCATTCTTTCATTTTCTCGTGTCAATAGCCTTTGAGTTTTCCGTTTTTTTTTCTTTATCAAACCCTAGCTTGTCGTTTCAGTGCTATAGTCATGGATGCTTCATCTTATATCTCTACTCATACTACTGTTTTGCTTCCTAATATAATGTTGGATGAGTCTACCTATCCGGCATGGCTTTACAGAATGGAGATGTTTCTTGATAGTCTACATCTATTTGGTTTTATTGATGGCTCAATCCCTAGTCCTCCACAGTTAGTTACATCCTCTGATGGCACCACTTCTCTTTCTCCTGAGTATGTGAAATGGAAAACTCAGGATAGAAATATTATGAATATGCTTGGCCAAACTTTGGGTCCTGTTGCCACAAACTGTGCTACTGGTAGTAAATCTGCACAGGAGCTTTGGAGTAGACTTAAGACTAAGTTTGCAGATTCTAATAAGCAAAACATCCTGCAACTGAAATCCAATCTTCAGAACATTAAGAAAGGTTCTGATGATATAGAGACCTATTTGGATAAAATCAAGGCTGCTAAGGATGCTCTAGAAACTGTTGGTGTGACAGTTGATGATGATGATATTGTGATTACAGTGCTTAATGGTTTGCCTCATGAGTATGCTGCAATTAAGACTGTCATTCGATCTCAGTTTACTTGCTCGCCACTTCATCAGCTTAAGACTCTGTTGAAGTCTGCTGAATTGGATATTAGCAATGAGTCTCACAGCATTCAAACTCTTCTTACTGCCATGCTTGCTAATTGCAAAGTTGCCACTGCTTCTGATCAGAGTTCCTCAAGTTCTATTACTTCATCAGCTTCTACAAGCGCTACTGCTGCATCTCTTACTCCTATTACTACCTCTAATGCTGCATCACTCACTCCTATACTGCCTACTCCACCTATTCCACCTGTTTTTGCTACTTCATCTTTTACTTCCACTCCTCCTATCCTTCCTACACCTTCATATCCACCAGGATTTTCAAATACTCAATCAATGCCTTCATATTCCTATCCCACTCCTCACCCATATATGCCATTTACTCATGTTCCTTTTGGATACTCTCCTAATCCTTCTTATAACATGTTCAATAGTCCCTCTGGTCCTACTGGATTTTATGCTGGTGCAAACACAGGAGGTAGAGGTTCTTATGGTTCTGGTAATCCTCGTTTTAACAATGGTGGTAGAGGACGAGGCTCACATAATGGAGGACGTGGTTTTAGAAACAATGGTGGTAATGCAGGTCCATCTATCATTTGTCAGTGGTGCAACATACCTGGACATTCTACAAAGACTTGTAGGTCTCTTCCTACTGTTCAAAACAACTCCGGCAACAACTTCAGTGCAACTCCTCAAGGTGCCTGTCAGTATTGTAATCAATATAATCAATATGGTCATACTGTTGATGGCTGTTTCTTCATCATTGGCTTTCCAGACAGACAAATTGAGCAAGGAAATGCCACCACTGCAATGCTAGCTTCTGCCACCATGACTCCTCAGTTTTGGCTTGCTGATACTGGAGCCACAAATCATATGACCAACAATATGGAGCATCTGAATAATATCACTTCTTACCCTACAACTGATGGTGTTCAGATTGGTAATGGTGAAAAATTGCACATTACTCATTCTGGTGATACAAAATTGGGGTATTTGAAAGTTGATGATGTTTTAGTCATCCCTGATATTGCTGCTAATTTACTCTCTATCTACCAGTTGTGTAAGCAAAACAACTGTTTGGTCTGGTTTGAC
The DNA here is from genome assembly GCA_034370585.1 of Fragaria x ananassa. Taxonomy (NCBI): domain Eukaryota; kingdom Viridiplantae; phylum Streptophyta; class Magnoliopsida; order Rosales; family Rosaceae; genus Fragaria; species Fragaria x ananassa. The sequence continues at coordinate 7,326,320 of CP139753.1, forward strand.
GAGTTTATGTGTGTGATACAGGATAAGGTGCAGGGCAAGGTTGTGTACAAGGGACTGAGTGAGCATGGTCTATATCCTCTTCCATTTCAGCTTCCATTGATCAACAACAACAAAAACAAGTTTTTTTTCTCAGTCCAACAGTTCTACTTCAGCAATTTCTTCTGGTGTCTCTAGCCCTCAGAATTGCACTGCTTTCATTGGACAGAAAGTTCAACAATCGTTATGGCATAAACGTTTTGGTCATCCCACAAATGATGTTGTCAAACTGATGCTTCAGAAGAGCAAGCTAGGATCAGTTTCTGATATAGACACATATGTGTGTGAGCCATGTCTTTTAGGCAAGTTTCATAAACTTCCCTTTCCCGTTTCTACCTCTAGCAGTGCAGCTCCTTTTGATTTAGTTCATTCTGATGTATGGGGGCCTTCGCCTTATGTTTCCATTGATGGTTTTAGATACTTTGTTTTGTTCATCGATGATTGTACCAAGTTCACTTGGATTTTCCCTATGAAATACAAAAGTGAAGTACTGTCTTACTTCAAGTCTTTGTGTGCCATGGTGTCTACTCAATTTCATTCTGTTGTTAAAGTGCTAAGAAGTGATGGTGGTGGTGAATATGTCAATGAAAAGTTTAAGGAATTTGTTTCTCAGAATGGAATCATTCATCAGATCTCTTGTCCTTACACACCAGAGCAAAATGGTGTTTCAGAGAGGAAGAATAGGCATATCAGGGAAACTGCAGTTACCATGTTGCAGCAAGCTTCACTTCCAGATCAGTTTTGGTTTCATGCTTGTGCTACTGCCACTTTTCTAATTAACAGAATGCCATCTAAAACAATTCAGCTGAAATCTCCTTATGAGTGTTTATATCAGAAGCTTCCTTCAATTGATATGCTAAGGGTGTTTGGTTGTGCTTGCTATCCTCTAATAACACCCTATAGATCTAACAAGCTTAAACCTAAGACTGTTAGGTGTGTGTTTGTTGGCTTTGCTGCCGGATATAAAGGTTTTGTATGCTACAATCCTACTCTCAGAAAATATGTCATTTCCAGACATGTATTCTTTGATGAAACTACCTTTCCTTATGCTGTGAGTAAAGATAAAAATGCAATGAGCAAGGTTACAGCTTCAACTTCAAGTCTTCAGCCTACATATTTGCATCCTCTTACTGTTGTTACACCATGCTCAACTTCAACTCAGTCCCCAACAATGCCAATTCCTGCACCTACTTCAACTCAGTCCAACTCTTCAGGTCAGCATCCTACTGATTCAACTCATGTTCATGCTATTATTTCAGATGCTGATACAACTGGTGATTCTCCTACTTGTAATGAGCCTCCACATGTTAGCGCTGCATGCGACTTTGTTGACAATGATCATGTTCTTCATGTATCTCCATCTACAAACCCTTGTGATATTTTCTCATCCAATAGCAACACTTGTGTTCTTTTTAACGATGCTGATGGGGTCATTTCTCTTGCATCCACTCCTGGTCATGGTGACATTTCAGTTGTTCTTAACAGTGCTAAATCTTCTCTTTCTAGTACTGTATCAGATGTTAATATTCTGCATCCAGTTGAAGGTATGGCACCTTCATGTCAAAATGATCATGTCATGCTAACTCGTGCCAAGAGGGGTATTTCTAAGAAAAAATGTTTTATTTCCCTTAATCATATTTCTTCTGATCCTAGTGCTACTGAACCTGCAAACTATAAAGATGCTCTCAAAATTCCAGAATGGAAGGCAGCAATGGATGAGGAATACAGTGCTCTTATGAACCAAAAAACCTGGACTCTTGTTCCTCTTCCAGATGGTAAAAATCTAGTCTCTTGCAAATGGTTGTTTAAGGTTAAAAGAAATGCAAATGGCAGTATTGCAAGACATAAGGCTAGGTTGGTTGCTAGAGGTTTTAGCCAAGAATATGGGGTGGATTATGAGGAAACTTTCTCTCCTGTTGTTAGGCACACAACAGTAAGGCTTATTTTGTGTCTTGCTGCATATTACTCTTGGAATCTTCATCAACTTGATGTAAAAAATGCCTTCTTGCATGGATTATTATCTGAAGAAGTTTATATGACACAGCCTGGTGGTTATGTGAACCAACATGCACCAAATTTTGTCTGCAAACTTAACAAATCTCTCTATGGTTTAAAGCAGGCTCCTCGTGCGTGGAATGAAAGATTCACCAATTTTCTTCCTTCACTTGGTTTTACAGCTTCTTATTCAGATCCGAGCTTGTTTGTTTTGCACTCTCAGATTGGTCATGTTTTCTTTTTACTCTATGTGGATGACATTATTATTACTGGATCATGTGAATCTCTCATTCAGGATGTGAAGTCTGCTTTGCAAAAAGAGTTTGATATGAAGGACTTAGGCAAATTGCACTTCTTTCTTGGTCTTGAGATTGAGTACAGATCAGATGGGCTGTTTGTTTCACAGCAAAAATATGCAAAAGATCTTGTGCATAAGTCTGGTATGGATGACTGCTTTTCTCACTCTACTCCATGTAAGTCTGGACTGAAATTACTAATAAATGATGGTGAGCCTTTGCAAAGTCATGATGTTACTCTTTTCAGAAGTCTAGTTGGGTGTTTGCAGTATCTTACATTCACCAGACCTGATATTGCATATGCTACAAATTCAGTGTGCCAATTTCTTCATTGCCCTACTGATATGCATTTTCAGGCTGCTAGAAGAATTATTAGCTATGTCAAGGGCACTGTATCACAGGGGATCTTTTTCAGGAAGGGTGTCATGCCTAAAGCTACAACTGATTTTTCTCTTCTTTTACATGCCTATTGTGATGCTGACTGGGCAGGAGATCCCAATGACAGGAAATCTACTACAGGCTTTGTTATATTGCTCACTGATTCTCACATATCTTGGTGTTCTAAGAAGCAAAATGCTGTTTCAAGGTCCTCTACTGAAGCTGAGTATAAGAGTATGGCTGATACCACTTCTGAGGTCCTTTGGTTGATTCATTTGCTTAATGATCTTCAGCTTAAGCCTACAGAGATTCCAACACTGTTTTGTGATAATATTTCAGCTCTGGCCTTGGCTACAAATCCTGTGTTTCATTCAAAGCTTAAGCACATTGAGGTTGATGTGCATTTCACAAGAAATCAAGTTAAGGCAGGTCATCTACAACTTCAGTTTGTTACTTCAAAAAATCAACTTGCTGATCTCTTTACAAAAGGCCTTTGTTATCCTCAACATGCTCATCTGTGCAGCAACTTGATGCTTCTTCCCTCCCATCAAGTTGAGGAAGGGTGTTAGACTATAAGCTTTAATTAGTTACTAGTTTGTGCTTACTTAAGCTAATTACAATTAGTCTGTTTAGTTAATTAGCTTATTCTGAGCAGTGTTGGCTCTACACGTGTTTATCACGTGCTTATCTTTCAGCTATATATAAGCTTGTAACCTCAGATTCTTCGGTTAATCTAGATCATTCATTTGCAGCCTTATCTTCTTCTCTCTAAGCTTTCTCTCTAGCTTTTATCATAATTCTGAGTGAATTCACAATAAAGAAAATATAGTTCAGAGATATTGAACCATTGATATGTTCTGTAAATCTTACTCTGAAGTGTGATATTATTTCTTCTTACAGGACCGATAATACAACTCTTATTGTTATTTTTCTCTCTCTATAAATATGATATCAGATGAGAAAACAAGGTATATATGTATTAACACAGATCTCTCTGATCCTACAATCAAGCCTGACACTCATCTTATCCGCCATGATTCTCCTAAACTCTCTCAATCCTAATCCCTTAATAGAATTATCTGTGTTCATTGCTATTGATATTTGTAATCAATTGTATTTACTGTATTCCAAAACCTAGAGAGACAAGGATAGCTCCTATATATGTACGTACATATTGTAACATTGTTGATTAAAGAAAATCACTTTTTACAATATGCATATAGATGGGAACGTCCCTAAGCTGTTGGCCAGTCTCTGTCATATTTTATGCAGGCGTTCAAATAAACTAATAAAGACAAGTGGTTTTAGCTAATTAAGAACAAAAATAGGCACCTCAATCACACTCGACCCAGATTGGATTGTAATTATGCTGCTCTTGCAATTGGCTATATATATATATATAATACGTAGAACATACCACTCAATTCAGTGTAAACTGAATTCCTTCATCCATATTAAACTATGGGTTATACTAATTTTCCATTTTCTTATGTAATTAAATTAATAATGAACCACGTACTGTGGAAGGCTTCTCTACTAATGGTACAAAACTTGCATATCATCTGTAAAGTAGTACAGCTTGAAGCTGGTAGTCATTTTATTTTTGATCTCTTGAACTTGAACTGTTCTTTTGTTGTTTGTTTCATCAATTTTGTAACTAATAACCAAAGGCTTTTGACTGATCTTAATTCACTTGTTTTGGCAGTTTGGCCCTAGCTAGTTATCTCTTATCACTAGAATTTTCGTGCATAATCTCACCCCCGTTTTTGATTTTTCCACAACTGTAACACCTCGTTCATCTAATCTTACTCAATGAAGTTGAACATCCACAATGCAGTATCATTTCTCAAAATCTAACTCGAGTAAATGAAGTTGAAATCCACAATGCTAATTATTAATGGAGAAAGAAGAAAGAAACTAAATATCTAATATACTTGACTTGTGGAATATACCCGAATATATTCAAACATTAGGCGGCATAAAAGAAAATTAACCAACCTAAGTTTAGCCAAGTAGAAATATCTAAACTGCAGGCACACAAGATATTTATAGGATGCATGCCATGCAGCATTATTAGGTTGATGATTTGTTCATATATATACAATATGTACTAATCTGATTTCTCAAAATGTACAAAGTACAAAATGTCTTTGCTGAATTGATCTTGTGAACCATATATGCTGACTTTATGCAGAAAGTTAAACAAGTACTCCTCAGCTTCATATATAAAACCAAATCATAAACCAGTAAAATATTTCTGGTATGGCAATTTAAATTTGAGGTTCTCCTCATTTGACAGATCATGATATTTACAACTCTCCGTTGCTGTAGCTTTCCCCATAACAACCTCACCAACCGGAGGCTTAGGGCTCTGAATAATAATGATAGAATATGAATCAGAGAAGTAAGGAAATAACCAAGACGAGAGTCGTGGTCACAGCCAGCCCAGGTATTTGAAATAATTGAGGGGAATAGGGTCAGAAATGGATCTTTCATAAGAGAGACCCATCGATCAAGCAAAGAGTGGTATATGTAACCATCTCTCCTGTATTATTTTAAGGATATGGTGAATGGGAAAGGATGACTAAACAAGGGTCTACCCATTTTCCATTTTCGAATTCCTTCCCTTTTCATCTGCTTCTTTTGTAGTTTTGCTTGTTCTTCATGACTAGGGCTCCAATCATTTCCTCACTGTAGATAAAATATAGCAAGCTGCTGTGTCATTTGCTCTATATTATGGGGTCATTTGCTTAGTGGCGGCACTGCCTTCAATGGTATATAATACAGTGCTAATGACTGGATCCAAAAGGAAATGACATTTTAATTTGGAGCCAGCTGGTAACGATCGACCATGTTTTTATGGTGTCTGGGTACATCATTTTATGATTTTATCTGCGTAGGAAGTATGAACAAGGTGAAGGAGCTACCAAATGAACTTCGACTTTCAACTGCTCGACTCTAGAGAGTAGAGACCAAGTTATATTTGTTATATTTCATCAGACACATTTCTAATGATTCATAAAGATAAAAGGATCAAAGAAACATCTCAACTATAACCAAATAAGTTGAGTTTGTAAGGTCAAAAAACCTCTCATCCCCTCTCTCGTCTCTTTTATCATAGAGAAAAGGTTAATTTGTATATTACCAAAACAATTATTGAGCTTAAAACGAGTCAACGTTGTATATCAAATTAGCAAATTCTTTCGCCCAAGTATATCCATAAGATTTCTTGAGGAAGTGATAAAAAAAAAAAACCATTTGAGTCTACTCGAATTCAAGAACATGTACTAAACCTTAATCAGTAAACCTTTAAATACTGTGGAATACATGGGTCTCGATGCTAGCTCCTTGCTCCCTGGAGTACAAATGCATATATGATGTTGGAGACTTGAATACAAACTTCTCAAATAAGAATTTCAATACAAACGTCAAACATTCACAGAACTTTGGAATTTTAATCATTAGGAATCGCCAATAAAAATGTATATCGAGTCAAGTTTAGTTGAGATATATATCTGTACATACAGATGCACTTGCAAATGAAATCAGTAAAGCCAACATAGGAAACGTTTTATTGATGTCATGCATCATAATATTTAGGATTAGAATTTGAAAGAAGCAAGAAGGATCTATATCACAAATCATGATATATAATCTTTGCGTTGGCAACTGACTAAGTTATTGGATGTAAAGTAATGCCCAAATAATTAAGACGTGAAGCTGCATCATTGCAATGACACATATATTATTTAAAGACTGCTTCGACCAATTATTCATACACAAATTGTATAAGATAGATAGCACAGCAATCATATATACCACATCATTTAAAATTGAATATGACATATTGACATGCCCACCCCCAATTATGGAGCTAGGTTATTAATCTCTGGTATGTAATTCACAGCAAATTATATTGAAGATACAGACATATATCTAGCTAGCTAGCTAATTAAGCTTCATCCACAGTCCTTATATTGATTTAAAATGCTTAATCGATTGATGTAGTAGAGCTAGTGTTGAATATTTTGTGCAATATTTGATCCGCAAAATATGAACCCAGAAAACCATGCCAGTGCGTGTTCTGCTTGTAAATGATGATGTAGGGTGCGTTTGGTGCAGCTGTGACTTATAAGAAAAGCTGACTTATACTTATTTCTGAGAAAAAGTGACTGAAAAGTAAAAGTAGTCTGAGTGTTTGGTAAACTGACTTATTACAGGTGCTGTGAGTGTTAAAAGCAGTGGAAGTGTTTGGTAAATTGGAAACTAAAAGTGCTTCTAGTTTACATAATGACCAATTTAGACATGAAACAAAAATTAAGTAATTATACAATTCTTTTGATGGTTTTGTTAACTTTACAAAAATTAAGAATTTCTGGTAGCACGTGCACTCATCAAACTCTGAGCAATTTTGTTTCTTATTGCTTCCATTTCTTATGCAACATAACCATGATCATCTTCTTGTTCATCATCATCCATCTCCATCTCACTTGATATGTCACCTAAATTTTCTTCAATGACAAAATGACTATCTTGATTTGAATGTCTCCTTATATAATTATGAAGAGTCATGGTTGCAATGAGAATCTTCACTTGCTTCGCAAATGAAAAACCTTCCATATTCCTTAACAATCTTCACATACTATGTTGTTCAAAGTTATCATTAATTTAATTTTTATAGATATTCCTTAACTTCCTGTATTTCTTCCCCATTTTGATTTTCCTTTGTTTCTTCCCTTTCCTATACTCTAGAATGAAGTAATAGAAAGGGAAGAAATGAATGAGGGTGAAGCCTTGTGACAACATACACAAAGAAAAATAATATCAAAGAAAAATAATATCATTGTACCACAAAGAATGTCAACAGCTGATTGTGGCTTTTGTGACCACAAAGAATGCACTTATACTATAAACCAGTTTATTTTCAGTAGGCCAGAAGTGAACTCTAAGCTTAAGAATCACTCACTTTAGCCTTGTCCAACACATAATAATAGGGACAACCATTTGCTAGGTAATCATGTATGTAGTTGTCTTCTACCTTCATGTCACCAGAATTTTAGTATGCATCTCCGCTTACATGCATTTGATGCTCCAAAGTTCATAAATAATGGAAAAAGGATGTCGGGTACTCACAGGTCACAAGAAGCCAACAAGATCAACTTCTAAAAAGCAAGGAATCAGACCAGCAAAGGTTGCTTGCCTAAGTTGTAGAGAAAGCCAATTCAAATGCTCGTGCATTAAAAATTTTCCAATGATCCAACCATGTATGTATCTCTGCTGTGGTTGGCAGATCAACGAGTTCTCTAAGCTAGTATCCCTCAGAAGAATGCTATCTCTGTCTGCCAAGGCAGGCATATCACAGAATATCCTTCCTCAGCCAACAGGCTTATTCAAAACGTCTCCAACAAGTACATATGTCATTATGCATTCAGCATTCTGCAATATGAAATGAAGATCTATATGATTATAGGATCAAACCGAGTCTTTATGCAAACTGAGTTTATATTAGTCTTTATGCAAACCGAATCTCAAATACATATGCCAAACCGAGTCATTATGCAAACTAAAATCAACGATTATGATTATAAGAACTCAGACCCATACCTCAAAATCAAAGATAATTGATTATAAGAACCCAAACCCATACCTCAAATCAAAGATAATGATTATAAGAACCAAACCCATACCTCAAAACCCTGAGGGAGAGATAGTTCATCAAAACCCAGAAAAACTGTAACAAGGCACACAGATATTGCTAAGGGTGCGTTTGATTAGCTACGAACAAGGGGGAGAATCGAAGTTGCTTACCTTGGAACCCTAGTTTCTCAAATTCGCTGAGATAGTCGCAGATCCGAGCTTGGAGACGAACCGAGAATGGAGGCGTGCGTCTTCTTTGGTTTTATGGCAGGTACTCGTGTAATTTCTTTGATAAGAGAGGGGCACCCAACGTCATTCGAAAACTTTCATTAAACTCGCGAAAAAAAGACGCGGTCGACTTATAAGAGGAAGTTGCTCTACCCCAACTTCTCCTTTTTCCCCCAAAATCACTTATACTTTAAAAAAAAGTAACTTGTTTTATCCTTACCAAACACTAAAATGTGCCATATTTATAAGTAAAGTGACTTAAAAGCTGCACCAAACGCAGCCGTAATAGCTTGCTTTGATTGCTGTTCGTTTTTTTCCTGGGCATGGAAAATGTGTATAGCTTAAATATGATTCTGCAAGTTAGCTAGAGATACCACAACTGCATAGATATATACGTGAAAGTTAATCAAGTACATTTTCAACCAAAATTTTGATAAAGAAATAAACCAAATTTACTTAGTCAGATGTAAATGAACACCTTCAAGGCTTCAATGATTGAACAAATGCATAAAATATCAGTTTTTTGATTGACCTACATATAATTGGTCTTGAGACTTTGAATTGCCTTGTTGAACTTCCCTTCTTTCCCAAAAAAAATAAATAAAGTGAATGCCATATGCAATGACATGTACGTGTGGATGCTCGCTCGTTTGATTTTCATCCGATGACAATATGTTAGGGATACAATGGATATACAGAGGATTTAGACATCTGCATGACTTTATTTATTATCAATTGATTTTTTACGTGAATTTCATACTACTTTATCATTTAACAATTTTTTTCTCTCTAAATAATGTGTTTGTAAGTATCACATTTCACTGTTGATATTCAATATGGAACGACAGTAACAAACTCTATAATTTGGCGATTTCAGTACTGAAAAAACCAAGTTATTCATGTTTTTTTTAAGTGAATCGGACTGTCCTATTCCTATATATGCTGATTTTTGTCCTTTCGGAGCTCATTTTAGCTAGCTGGTCATTGTTGGATAGAACATGTTCCAGAAGGATCCAGATTATAGGATCCAAAACAAGCTATAAGACATGTTAGCTTGCAACCATATTCTTGAAACAAATTTTAGTACCATTTTCAGAAACTCATTTTCGATCTCAATAATATATGTATGTAAAAGTAGAGTTATTATTGTTGCGGTTAACTTAGTTTTGGTGTAACTGGTCCAAACGAGAATGTGAATCCTCCCTATGCATGTAATAGGGAGATGAAGACGAAGATTATTCTCTCAAATTGTTGAGGGCACCTTATACATCTTTTTTTATATATTAAAGTTTTGTTTAAAAAGAAAAAAATTATTAATAAATCACTATACATATGTACGTAAGGTTTGAACAATTAAACACCTTAACCAATCAAGCCACTACTCAACCAATCAAGAATTAAAGTTACATGTAAGTTGTTTTTCTTATAGTTCTTTGATTGTTTGGACTTTTTTATTTCTTCTCCTAGATTAGCCATCAGATTTTCTCACGGCATTTTAGCTAAGCATGTCCACACGCATAGCTAGCCTATATATACCTCCCTGGCTGGAGTTAATTCTTGATTTAAGACTAATTCACATCATAAAAGATAGATAATGTAATGGCTGGCATCCACTCCTTTTGGATGGAGTTAGTCACCATTAGTTGGTCCAGCTTTCCAAACAAGGGTCTTTATGGAATTAGGAAAATTTGTAAGGGATAATTTGGACCTGAAAACTCTGAAAGGTTAGAGTATGGTTGTGGCAAAGCTGGAAATTTCTGGACAAATAGAGGGGAGTCCACAAAAATACAACATCCTGTTCAACTTTTCCAACCCTTCAGAAAATCCTGCTTTCTTCCCTGTTACCTTCTTCCCCCCATTTTATTATTGTTTACTTTAATGGATTTTTTTTAAGATGAAAAAAATGAGTTGGTAACCATTAAAAAAATTTAGAAACTCGTGGGAATTAAGCCAGTCTTTGCCTATATAAACCCACCTCTGCCTCTGTCATTCCTCCTCCCACTCCTTCATTTCTTCAATACCTTAAGCAAAGAGCATTTCTTTCTCTCTTCAGAGTTCTCTTCTTGCAAGAAAGAAACTCTCCTTCAGTTTCTTTCTCTCTCCCTCCCTTGTTGGGTATTCACATTCTTAATTTGGTGAGTTTCATGGTCATAGAAATGTTACTGCATTTCCACTCCTTATTACAGAGATTTTGAGTTTTGATCATCTGCAGAAATCTGTGATCATATCAGATTGCCAAGATCATCTTTTTCTTCTTCATCTAAATTAAATATCATTATCTAGCTTTAGTTCTACTCGGAAAGACCCTTCAATGAGTTATACTTGCTCCCTAAAGTTATGATACAAAAGGGCTTTATAAAACACATGAAACTTTGTCTAAAGCTTAGGCTTACTTTGATTGTAGCTTTAAGCAGTAATTTAAGTTTTTAAAGTAATCACAAGGCCACAACTTTTAGGTGAATATATATTAGAGTTTAGATAACACCAATCAAACCAGTTGGTCCACCTCTTCTTGATTCAATTTATTGTGGATTGTCCATTCAGAAACTAGGAAAGCCTTATCATCCTACCTAGCTTCTTGGTGCTGGCCTCAGAATCAGCTTGTCCACCTTTGCATACCCTTTACCTCTTTTGTTGTCAATCTGAGTCAATAAGGGCCACTAATTTCTTTTGCAATGAAAAAAAAAAAAATTCAGTTTCAGCCTCAAGTTAAACTTAATATATGCTTGTTCAGGTTGAAGCTATCATGCAACTTAGTATTCACTTCTTTTTGCTATCTTCTGAAGGTTTTGATCAAATGGAGTTCCATGAAGACCGTTATATGCAGGCTCAGAGGCCAAAATATGATTGCCTTCTATTTGGTAAGACTTTTCGTTATGGCAATTTTATTTCAAAAACTGAATTTACCTTGGAAAGTTGCGTCTTAAACACTAGTTCGAACTTATTTGCAGATCTAGATGATACCCTTTATCCCCTAAGTACAGGTGTTGCTACTGCTTGCCGCATCAACATAGAAGGTAACTAGTTTCTGCAAGTATAAGTTCAGAGACTTCTTATTCTAGAAATGCATATATTTGATCCCTTGTTTTCTCTTTTATTGTAGATTATATGGTTGAAAAGCTTGGCATTGAGAGGAGCATCATCCCTGAATTGGGTAACCTGCTGTACAAGAATTATGGAACTACAATGGCTGGACTTAGGGTACTGTTTAATATTTCCCCCCATTTTCTTTAGGAATTTCTTTTAAATTGCTAAGAAGCTGTTTAATGACATGTATATTTTGGGTTTTTTTTTTTGCAGGCAATTGGCTATGACTTTGACTATGATGAATACCACAGGTGAGAAAAGCCTTTCTATTTGACATTCTTTGGCATCTTTCTTGTGTTTTTGGTCCTGGAGTGTTATTAACCTGTGGGTTTTCTATGCAACAGTTTTGTCCATGGGAGATTACCTTATGAGAACATAAAACCAGACCCTGTTTTGAGGAGTCTTTTGCTCAACCTGCCTTACAGGAAAATTGTAAGCACCTAATCATTTAATATCCTAGTAAGGCCAAAAGGTTTAAACTTTCTTGTAACTAATTCTGTTTTCTATGTGGAACAGATATTCACAAATGCAGACAAGGTCCATGCTGCTAAAGCATTAAGCAGGCTTGGATTAGAAGACTGTTTTGAGGGAATTCTCTGCTTTGAGACCCTCAACCCTATTCACAAAAGCACTGTTTCTGATGATGAAGATGACATTGAGTTTGTGGGATTAAGCACTGCTCAAGTCCCTCCCACAACAACTACTAGTAGCTCTGAGATTTTTGACATCATTGCCCATTTTGCCCAAGCAAACCCCTCTTCAAAATTACCCAAAACCCCAATTGTGTGCAAGCCATCAGAAGCTGCCGTAGAAAAAGCCCTCAAGATAGCCAACATTAATCCTCAGAGAACAGTAAGTTATATGTTTCTCTCTTATGGTTTTACTTGAATATCATCTACCACCTTACCATCATATTTACTTATATTTTTAACTTTTGGATGGTTCAGCTGTTCTTTGAAGATAGTGTCAGGAACATACAAGCTGGCAAAAGAGTGGGTCTTCACACTGTGCTGGTAAGTCACTGGAAGCATTATAATTTTTATACCACAAATTATTGGCATAATTAGATAGGATAGGACTGATAATAACATATACAATCAAGGATTTGGTCACTAACTGATGGTTTTAATTTTATTCAATGTACAGGTTGGCACATCCCAGAGAGTTAAAGGTGCTGACTTTGCATTAGAAAGCATCCATAATCTGAGGGAGGCACTACCAGAGCTCTGGGAAGCTGATAGGAAATCTGAAGTTGGTTACCCTGGAAAAGTTGCAGTGGAAACTTCAGTCACAGCTTAGAGTATTAATTTATGCCAACATGCACTAGTTTGATTGAGGAAGAAAAGAAAATCATGTTTTTTTTGGGGTCTCCAATCCCATTTGTCTCATTTCATGATTACATATCATTTATAATAAAATTTATATTTCATCTTTGTCCAACTTCAATAATAGATCTTAAAAATGAGATAGTTCACAATAGGAGCATGAATTGCTGATATATCTAACTTAATAAAGTCTAACAAACGACTTTATAAAAGTCTCATCGCCTACAACACGACACGACATAAGAGTTATAGTTGATACGTTAGAGTATAGAATTGGTAGACCATGAGTTAGAGGTATGTTATGAACTTGAATGGATCTAAGTCAATAAAATGTACGGACGACTTCACATAAAAACTAATCATGCAAAACACGATATGAAATTTGTGTTATGAAAATGAATGGAAGATTCAGTCATTATGTTAAGATGTTAACGTGGACGTTGTATTAACGTCTATCTTACATCTTTGCCTCTATCAATGGAAGCATAATCTAATAACAATTACAATTATTAGAACCTATAACATCATGCTAATCACGCTGAGTTATATAATAACACCAAGATTAGTTGTAGGTAAATAACTCGACACTTGTACCGAAAGGGGCATACATGAGTATCCCCATTTGATAATTCAAGTGCGTAGCATAATTGATGCGCTAGAAACAGTGTGAAAAGGATATGTCCTAGATCACAGGTGTTTATCATATGTAGTTTGAGGTGTTAAGCTTACTGATGACAATGAAATATGGAGCCATTCGACACTACTAGACACTTGGGTTGACATCATTGACTGAAAATCACATGAAATTCTTGAATTAACTAATAGCTCGAAAGAAAATTGCAATAGGTTTTTTGTCTTGTTTAGTGAGTAGTGTGTATCAAGCATGATTACTTGGTAGTTGGGAAAGAAATCCAGTTTCTAGAATCCTTTCGGCTAAAATTTGAGATGATGTTTAAAAGTGCCACCAGTTTTAACTTCTAATATTTAAGAGTCTTCTGAAAGTGTTTTAAACAGAGTTTATAATAATGACCTTATAAGTAAGGGTTTTATAATGAATGATCAGATAAATGTAATAAATTTAGATATATTTTCAAATTTTAAAATACATGTTATCCAACAATTCAACCTTATTATAATGACGGTCCTTTTAGAAGTATCTTGACATTGTTCCATTAGCTTATGTTGTGCAAACATCACAAGCTAACATGTTTTTAGCGATTAACATACAACCTAATCTAAATGCATTGTAATGATTAGAATTCTGTGCAATATAAGCCTTACAAACAGAGCTTCTGAGTTGTGGACATGGTTTTTTTTTTCCTTTCTATTTTTCAGTATATTTTGCTGGAGTGAATAGAACCCACATAGCAGGTAGATGATAGATCCATCATGTCATAATCAAGGCATCGTGGTAAATAGTTGAGACTTAAAACTCACATAGTAACTAGGTAACATTAACATGATGAGGGTAAAAACATTAACATGATGAGGGTAACAATTCGGAAGTGTCAGAGATAAGGTTTTAGGTGATAGGCGAAGAATGAACCAGCAAAAGTTGAAGCTTTTTTCCTTCCACACAAGCTCTCTGGTTCAAAGAAGTTGGGAGTTGGGCAGCAGATTTAGTGGGTTTATGGAAATTGGTCCGCACAACTAGACAGTGTTGGTGGTTTGATCATCAGAGATGGCAACGGTGGCAGCTGCACCACGTGTCCAGTCGGTGATATCAGATAATAATTACAATAAGGTCCGTCAATGTCATAAATTGAGTCGGGTGGCAGTTCCAGAAAGGTCTAGTCTTTCTTCTTCTGAGAATCCGAGTTCATTGTTCTCTGCTTCATCTTTATCTTTGAGCGTTGGAAAGAGGGTCAGCAAGGGTTTTAGGAGAGGAGTGGCTATAACGGCGATGGCGGATTCGGGTACAAGCACAGTCCTTGTTACTGGAGCTGGTGGTAGAACTGGTACTCTTTTTGTTTCTCATTCTCTCTTGGTTGGATTCAATAGATAAAAGATTGAATCTTTTTATATTAATTGTTAAATTCATGATGGGTTCAGTTGTTTATGTAGTTTTGCAGTGAAAGTTAGATTCTTTAATGTTTTATTTGCTGGGTTAGTGATACTGAGTCACTAGTCAATATATTATAGAGCTTTGTTCTTGTTTGTAGCTGCAACTGAGAATGTTGTTTATGGGGTGGAATTTGTAGGGAACCAATCAGATTCATGAAGTGCAACAGTGTAGGAATAGAAACTAGAAGTCTAGAAAACAAATGCAATTAGGACTAAAATCAAGTTATTTTCTGCATTTTGTATATAATTGAGGTGTTGCTCAGATATATGTCCATGAAAGTGGGATATGATCTTTTGTTGTTGTTTCTGTTAAGGAAGAGATTGTGAATGAAATGTGTTGTTGGTTGCATTTTTACAGGCCAGATAGTTTATAAGAAGTTGAAGGAGAGGTCTGATCAGTATGTTGCTAGGGGTCTGGTTAGAACAGAAGAGAGCAAAGCCAAAATTGGTGGGGCAGATGATCTTTATGTTGGAGATATAACAGTTGCCGACAGCATTGTACCTGCAATCCAAGGTATCGATGCCCTCGTGATCCTTACAAGTGCCGTGCCAAAGATGAAACCTGGTTTTGATCCAAGTAAGGGTGAGAGGCCTGAGTTCTACTTTGAAGATGGGCAATTTCCTGAACAGGTAAATTTTCAACCATTGTTAAGACCAGAATCTTGGTAAGTAGGAAGTTGTTGGAACAGCTGGCCGTAACCATTTTTATCCTCCTTTTAATTAATACATGGTTTTGCATCTTAGGTTGATTGGCTTGGACAGAAAAATCAAATTGATGCTGGTAAGTTTTTTTTTTTTTTTTCTCTCTTTCCACTTGTTATTTGTATATGGTCACCATTATGTGAACTTTGATTGTGTATAATCAACATTTACAGCTAAGGCTGCTGGAGTGAAGCAAATTGTATTGGTTGGGTCTATGGGTGGAACTGATTTGAATAACCCCCTAAACAGTTTGGGTAATGGAAATATTTTGGTTAGTAATCCATGTCTATATTTAAATTACCCCTTTTCTCTGGTATCCGTCTAGCCTAATGTTTGTGGAACTGCAAGTTCATTCTCCTTATATGATAATCATAAAAGTATGACCCAAATGTCTACTAAACAGATTTGGAAGAGGAAGGCTGAGCAGTACTTGGCTGACTCTGGTATTCCGTACACAATCATAAGGTTGGTCCAGTTATAATCCTCAAGCACAGTACTCTTAGAGTCTTAGTTAATGGATCTTGTAAAGTCATTGGCTGGCTTTTGTTATAATGATATGTTTTTTGAGAACAAACCTCACAGCTGAAAGATTGTGAGAACTTCTGAGTACTCTTAGTAACCCTGAGTACGAGTACCTACATTCCACTGAGTTCTACACTCTAATCTTCACCAAAATTGTTAGAGAACTTCTGAAATGCCCACAAAATACTTTGTTGTTATGATCCCTCATAGCTTAGAATGCTGAAGATTAGTTGCTTGGACCAAAGACAGAAAGCTAGATTCAGTTTCCCTACAAGTTTCACTGTGATAGAATTACTTTGGGATACACATACCAGTCAATTATATTCAAATCACCAATTTTGTTTTTGAAGAACCAAATCACCATCTTTTGTTAGGCAGTAATGATGGAACTAGTCACTAAATGATCATATATTCTCATAATTCTCTTTGAATAGTGAATTAACTTGGAGCTTTTTGGCTGATCAGGGCTGGAGGCTTGCAAGACAAAGAAGGTGGCACCCGTGAACTTCTTATTGGGAAGGATGACGAACTTCTGAAGACAGAGACAAGAACCATTGCCAGGGCCGATGTCGCAGAAATCTGCGTTCAGGTATACATGTGTTGTCAAAATGAACAATTTTCTAATTTCCTGTGAAGCCACCCATTTGTGGTCACTGGTGGATTGGTGGTGCATTCTACTCTTTTGCTTACTTTTCCATGCCCTTTTATTTTGTCTCAGGCATTGCAATTTGAGGAGGCCAAAAACAAGGCATTTGATTTAGCCTCAAAGCCTGAGGGAACGGGAACACCTACCAAAGATTTCAAAGCTCTCTTCTCCCAAATCACCACTCGTTTTTGATCACTCATTGTCCCAACTTCTGCTTAAGTGTTGTGTTAGATCATCTCTCTGCCATCTTGATATAATCCCTGAAAACAAGATGTATTTGAGATGTACTCTCTGTTTTTGTTGGGAAAGAACAGTGGCTAGTATATGAGCCATGTCAGTGAAGCAAATCATAAAGTTGTATTCAAGGGGTTTCATGACATTCATCCCCCAAGGCTTCTATAAGTCGCATCTTTATCGGGTGCCCTGCACTTCTAATAATCTAGACTTGATGTATGACTCCTTAAAAATTTCAGCTATGCTGGTGTTATAAGGAAATTTGGTTTACCACCGCTTATGTTCAAGAGATCAATTATATTACGTACCAACAAACCTGCTTATAGCCTTCTTTTTCTTTTTATTTAATTCAAACCTTGACTTAATAATTAACTAATAGGTCACAATTCACTTGTTATATATTGTTTTTTCTCGTATGTTTACAGCTATCTCTGTAAATAAGACTCGTAAATATTGTGAGTCGAATTCATCACGGAAATAAGACTCGTAAATATTATGAGTTGAATTCAACACGGAAGAGGTTTTTTTTTTCTCGTATGTTTACATCTGTAAAAGAAGACTTGTAAATATTGTAAGTCGAATTTATCAGCAGATTTTTTTTCAAGTAAATTTTTTTTTGTCGAATTATTCAAGTAAACTGTTCATGTGTACTTGAACATACAGAACGACGTCGTCGACGTGAACATATAAATAACGTAAAGTTGGCTCCAATTCTCAAACGCAGCTGAAAATGGCGGTTGTGAACTACCATCAACCTCTAGTTCTAGCATTTCAGCCCCAATCCCAAAACCCTAACTTCAATTCCCTCAAAATTCACCGAACCCAATTCAATACTTCGATTTCCCGACGATACCCAGTAACCAATTGCTCGAATGGAGTCTCAGACTCCGACCCCAACAGTCCACAAGGTACTACTCTTTAAACCCTAACCCTAACTTCAATTTCACCAACTTCAATTCCAGCAACAAATTGAAATCATTCAACTTTGGATTGTAATCAGATGAGGAAGTGAACAGTTTGGGAGTCAAAGCAGCATTATCGATGCTCAAATTCTACAAAAGTAAGTTTTTTTTGTTTTCCAAAAATTCGGGAATGATGAGTTTGAGCAAAGTATTGATAAGTTGAGCAATTTTGGTGTGGAAAACAGGGGAGATATCGCCGTTGATGCCGAATAGTTGCCGGTACGTTCCGACGTGCAGTGAGTACTCCATGGAAGCTTACAAGAGATATGGGGTTGCAAAAGGCACAGTCTTGACTGCTTGGCGCCTCTGCCGCTGCAATCCTCTGGGTAGTTTCTTTCTTCTTTGATTTTCTTGGCATTTAGTTGATTCTGGGTCTTTGACTGTTTTTCTTGGCAGGTGGTTCTGGTTATGATCCTCCTAGATGGTTCAATGAGACAAAATTGCCTGAAGAATAAGAGGAACTTGTTTGTTCTGCTATGAAATTTTGGTGTTCTATGTTATAAGCAGTGTGTGCTATAGTGCATAAAGATGAGACTATAGTTGCCTTGTTTTGTAGGCAGCAGAATGATTATGTAGTCACTACTGTCTAATCCATGATATATAATACAAGCATTGGTAGAAGATTCTTTTCTATTGTGGTACCAAATCAAAAGCAACGAGGATGATTGATTGATTGATTGGCAATATCAGTTAGTGGGTCTCATTGTGCAATGAAGAAAGTTCAAGAAACAGCTTTGCTCCAGATGTCTACTGAACACTAGAACTAAGTCAACTAACATCGAAAGGGATGCTTCTTGTAGAAACATGAGCATGTATTAAACAAACTCAAAGAAAACGAAAAAGGGTATTTTATCTAGCTGAAATCAGAATACCCCTAGCGGAGTAAAAGTACATCACTATTGTCAACTAGTGAAAAGAAGCGTTGCATGTCTACTATTGAACATCAAACAGCGTAACAATAATCAAAATCAAAGATGAAACCAACTACCACATTTACTGCAAAATTATCAATGAAGTCATCGAATTGTGAAGAGCACAAAAGGATTAACACAACTACCTTGACTCAACCCGGATTCCCCTTGAACAGCTAAGAAGCAGATTACAAGCACTAATAATGTGGCTTTCAAGCTCCTTCTGAAGGTTTCCAAGCAGAAAGGGCAAATATGGTCCTTCCCTTCCATCCCTGCAACAACCAGCGCCCATCTTCATCAATAACAAAATCCTTGTGGTAACTAGTTTTCACTTTCCAAGCCGCATGCTTCACAAGTTCTCTGTCAAAAGGTATTTGCACAAACCCAGCCCTCAAGTTGCGGACCTGCCACTGTTTGTAGGATTCTGGCCTTTCCACTCTTTCACATCCCTCACAAGCTATGACATTCAAAGCCTCCCTGCCAATTATCTCTTTCTCAATCAACATCCTCTCCCGGTCCTCTCGGGGTACAACTGTTTCAAGCATGTCAAACATTGAAGAAAAATGAAACAAAGCCTCTCGGAACCTGGTGACAAAGAAGGGGGCGTTGTACGCTCCATTGATAACTCCATGGATGAAAATGTCTGGACTAATTCTCCTTATCAATTTAAGAACCCTATTTCGAGCACTGTCCACAGCCACAGTTTCATCAAGCAAGTTCTTACCCCGATACAAACAGTTCACAACAAGAAACTCATCCCTCTCAATTTTGAGTTCCTCAAGTGTAATGTTTTCCCATTTCTTTGCAATAGCATTGTACTCAAATGGGACGTGGAATGTCTCAGCATAAGCTGCCAAGCGACGTCCTGTTTCCTCAACTCCTTCAGCTGGCCGGAATCCTGGTTGTGGAAATTCAATTCCAGTAATCCGAAGCTTTGGGGGTCCACCCTCCCTCATTGCAATCCTCTGAATAAGAGTAGGCCACTGGAAACCATAATGGATACCAAAATCTATGACATGGACTCTCATCGTGTTTTGAGATAAAGTCATTATGGACTTGTTTGAGACAAAATTAGACATCTTCTTAAATGGGCATGCAGCAAGAAAAAGATGGTAAGCTTTCAAGACATCAGCAGCAGGTGTTCTTTTGCTAACAAAGCCTTTATAAATCTGGCTACCAGTACCAGCCAAGCGAGCCTCAAGGCCATCAGCAAAGCAATGAGCCAGTCTCTGAGTCCCATCTCCAAAAGGCGAAGAATGCAGCCTCACCTTCTTTAGCAGATAATTTGCAGTCCTATGATCATCAGCTGCAACTGCCTGTGCAACAGTAATAAGGAGACTTCTCAAATCCACAACATCCTTTTTGTTGCCACTTTGTTTCTTACCGCGACCTTTTCCTCCATTTGATCCTTTGGATTTCTCACTCTGTGGCACACTTTTGATCATTCCATTCTGCAACTCCTCGCGTTTAGATATTAAGTGCTCTTTACCAGGCCCTAAGCTACAAAGCAAAATCTTATCAAACATCTCCGATCGCAGAGTAGATTCAGTAGAAACTGCCGGTTGCTTGCTACTCCTATTATCTTCCCCATCCTCATCATCCTCCCTATATGGTTTCTTCCTCCCCCTATACCCACCTGGAGAATTCTCACCTTCATCCTTTTTCTCAACTTTGACAACTTGCTCTTCCGTCCCAACCTTTGAAGCTTGAGCCAACAACCAATTCGCATCAAGATCAACAACCAAATTTGTCTGACCAGGAAGAAACCTACTAGCCTCTTGGACCCCCTTATTGAACTGCCAAACAGATTGACTCTCAGTACTGAAATCAGGGACGTGACAACTGCTACTAGGAGAGTGCACCAGCTCATCCAGGCTACTGACCCTAGTTGAAGTGCCATACGATGAATGGGAAATGTTATAAGGTGGAAGACCTTGAAATTGAGACATGTACCCACCCGGACTTTGAATCACGGAACTATCACTGAAATAGCTACCACTATTACTACTACTACTAGTAATATAGTTGCTGCCGTTTCCAGAGAAACCACTGTTACTACTACTAGAAGTAATATAGTTGCTGCCCTTTCCAGAGAAACCACTGTTACTACTACTAGAAGAAACATAGTTGCTGCCGTTTCCAGAGAAACCTTCATCTGGGATCTCACCATATAGAATGGAAAATTCATGGTTTACCTCTGGGGAAGGGGGGTATTTCTTTCCAAGGACATCGTAGAACGACTTCTCAGCTGCTTGAAGTTCCAAAGACTCTTGAAGCATGCAAGTCTTATCCTCCATGTCTTCTTCCATTAGCATCTGGTTAATGTACTTCAAGACTTCATCTGAAAAGTCACAATCTTCCTCCTCATGATTCAAACTTGAGACAGACGATAAATCATTCGGGGTTACATCGGGTGTAGGGTAATTTAACTCCCTATAATCGCTACCTACCAAAGGATGACTACCAAATGGGGATTGGGGCACAATGTTCGGATGTGAAAGAAAGGAAAAAGGCCGGTTGCTCAATCGAAATCCATTTAAAGAATCTGTGAAACTCCTCAGACGCGGATCCATTGTCATCAACTTTGTAATCTCAACACACAAATCCTGAATCCAACTCCAAATATCAGTACAGTTTTCCAAAAGCAGCAAACTTTCTACTGCAAATTACATCCCTCCTTCAACCCTATAAAAACCATTAAAATACAAGCATGAAAATCAAAACCTCCCCAGGTACACATCTAAAACCATAGACCCTTCAGAGATCCACAAGCAATTGAGTCTTAAACTAAATTTAATCATGAACTTCAACTTTATATTCTCCACACATAAACCAAATTCCAAAAGCACTTGGCATCTTTATCAAAAGCTGCAGAATTTCCTTACAAATTAAGTTTTCTTCTTCAACCCTTTATAATATTAAAGATTCAAGATTCAAAAGCCAAAAAAAGCTTCTCAAACCAAATTAACGATTGAAAATTTCAGAACATAAACATAGAAAGAGACTGGAATATATCTATAAAAATCTAAAGGGCATTATCTAATTCAACACCAAGGTCAACTACAAACAGAGACAAAAATGAACAAGACAGCAACACAGTAATACTCAGGAACAGAAACCTCAAACATAGTAAAAGCTCGTACCTTTGAGTTGCCTGAGCTCACTGAGGGAGAGAGAGTCAGAACTGGGAACAGAGATGAAGCAGAGAAATGGAAATCAGAGGTGGTCTCGGTTGTTTCAAGTTTGTCTTTACCGGGTTAATTGGACGAAAGGCAGCCGTTGATTTTGGGAGACCGTTCAGATGTCACCGGGTATAGCCGGTCCTTCTGAATCGACAATCCTCTTCGTTTTGTCTTCCTATCTATAGTGGTCGTCCGACTTCAACCCCATGACACGTGGCAAAACAACCCCCTTTTGCAAGACCATCTCTCTTTCTTTGTGTTTTTGTCTGAAAGGAACAATGAATCTCAGTCGTTGACCGTTCGGACCTTCTCTCACTTTCACGTCCATGGTTCTGAGTTTGATTTGATGCTAATCCACCTTCACTAATTTCAGTAGTTTTGTCCATGTAATGCTACACTGAGAGGGTATTCAGTGCATCGTTAATTTGCTACGGTATTTCTTTAGTGGTCAACGACAAAATTTAAAATTATATGAGTATGATCGGGTGACTAACGCAAACTCAACGTAATTTATGTTATATAAATCATGAATTTTAAAGGCCAACGGTAAACAATAACGGAATTTACGTCTTCGAAACTTTTAGTGACAATGGGAGTATGTGGAAACGTTTGGCATGTAGCCCTGCTCACTATCCAACTTTAAGAAATAGGAATCAATCAATAGAGTCTAGAATACCCACCCTTTAGAAATGTGTCACCTTAAAACTTTGTTGATTCTAGTAGGAATCCCATTCCTTCACTCTTACCAAATATATTACATACATAGATCAATGAGAGAATCCCATCCATGCTCATAATGTTACAGAATCGCTCAACAATGGAAAAGATGGAACTGGAAGGCAGAAGAATAAGAACACTGGGAGGGCATCTCCCAAAAGCAGAAAGGACCACCGACATAAGAATGAAATTTTGAGCAGGACCACAAAAATTTCTTAACCAAAATTACTATTCAGATTGAGAGTGACAGACTCGATGGCACTTCAATAAACGAGCACGTTGCACTTGAATCGTGAAAGTTGACTCGTTCTTTTGGGTTTTGGGTTTTTCCACCAACAATGAAATGATGGAGAAAATGAAATAGAAAACTCAAACTTTGAAGAATGGTGTTTGATTGTCATTGGTCACAAACATGTTTGGCCAAACGCACAAGACTATGTTTCCAGTAGAAATGGAATCCTCTCTCCAATCTGGATTTAAAGACATAATCTAATATTTAATCATGGATCTTACAAGGTTGTGCTTATATTAAGAGCTGACCTGACCTAATACTTAATGCCATGGATGATTCTAGTTACAATTAGCCTTAAAATACTAGTTAAAAAACTAGTCAAACGAGACACATGCTCTTGTTATGTACTAGATTAGTAATTCATGTGTTTAGTACAGTTTGTACATCTTGACGCGGGAAGCGTGAACACGATAATAAGCGGTTCCATCAAGCGTCGAAAATCATTGGAGATAACATTGAAATCCATCAATGGCAGCCTTCACAAGACTAGAGTTTCTCGAATCCACGAGAAGTTTATGGAATCCACCAAGAATTTGAGAAAACTCAAAAATTTTATTAAGATGAAAATATTGCTCTAATACAAAACATGATGGAGCTTATATAGGCATCCATACTAAAAATTACAATCATAATCTAACATTGAAACCTAAGAATCCAAATTAAAAAAGAAACAAATAACCCTAAATAAAATAATCCTAAAAAAAAACTACCCTAAAAATACTAAATCACAAATTAGACAGTTAAGATGACATCTCTTGGCTTAAATCTGAAAGGGGTCACTTAAGTTAGTCTTGTAGATTTCGTCGTTCCCATTCTGGAAAAATATCATACGTCCCAAACAGACGTTTTAACCAAAAGTAACTCCAAATCAGATTTAATAGATTTTACGCAACAAACCCGAAAAGTTCAAAACATTTTCTTGAATATTTTAACAGCTAACAACCTCATGATACAAATCATTCTTTTTTATTACTCACCGCTTCTTGATTTTTATTTTTTTCTGTCTAAATTTGACTCATTCTCGTATAACTTGACATATAGAATCCAATAATAATTGGTAAAATCTGTCTAGAGGATAGACAAAATTGACTTGCTGGAGAATAAAATCTCTGACATATAGAATCCAATAATAATTGGTAAAATCTGTGTGCTGCATGTGATGTGATCGTTCCTGGTACATGTTATCAATATCACACTTCCATTGCAAGAATGAAAAAGAAAAAGAACGAAAATAACCCTCAAAGACGTGAAAATTCAATGAAGGGATTGAATCAACTGTCTGAGCATGTTCTCGTTGCAGAATCAATGATTTACAAAACACACAAGACGTTATACTGGGAAAGAAGAGCTAGATTGGTGTCTTGTGAATCGAGTAGCATATTACATTAGGACCATTTACATGACAATTTTCCTATCTGTCAGCTTTTTACATACAATTTACGAAATCGCGAGATAGCAAGTTCTAAAATTAAGCTTTATTTACCTGCTCCATTCCAGTTATCAAGCCGCTACTCTGAGCTGTTGCTTAGCTTGCCGTTGAGACCAGTAGGCATGTGCAGGTAGGACTCTGTCCAAAAGCTCCTGAGGAACTGGTTCTCCTCTCCTTTGCTGAGGTGAGATCCTTGCTGTGTGCACCAATGTTTTCCACTTGTCCTGCACCATTCCCAAACCATTTAGAAATTCCACCCAACTACTTCGAGACCAAAGCCAGTATTCAGGGTGCACACGCTGTTTAACTACTCAAATTTGAAAAAGCCTTGATCCAACTAATCGAAGTTTAAAAAAGATTTTGCATATTCACAGAATGATACAAACAAAACAAAAAAACTTAAAATTTAGTAGGTGGGGGGAAGCCATTTTATCTTCGTATAACTTGCAGTCAGGAAGTTTCACCCATAAATTATGGGGAAAAAGAGAAAACATTTCTACTCTATGTAAACCAAAGCGCACGCTCACCTTCAAATCCACATAAGTTCGATGTTTTGCATTATCAAAAGCACGCATTTTAACATCACGCCACCTGCAAAGCAAGAAAGTAGACGCGTTGTACAACTAAACATTCATCAACCCTAGCAAAAAGGACTAAGCAAACCAACCTTCCAGTTCCAAGTTTCTCAACAGCCTGAACCAATGCTTCTACTTCTGAAACAGAGAAAGGTCTCCTCATCCGGCGTTGTACATATGCTGAATGCCCAGATCTCCTATGAAAAGGAACCACAGCCAGTGGCTTTGCGGTAATTGGTGGAACTGCAACCAGAGCTTGGGATACTGGTGGAGATTTGTCAATTGAAGTACTAGCAGGAGGGGGTACTGCTTTTAAGTCTTTGTCAACACTGCTGCCCAAATTGATTACCAGAGGATTCAGAGAGATATTTGAAGTCCTTGGTCGTGAGACCAAAGACGAATGCCTGTAAACAGAAGATGATGCCATATATATTAGCCTTCAAAAGAGGGGAAAGAACCATTAGTACTAAATATTTGATCATTTCACTAGCTACTTATATTATTACCTAATTAACTCCTGTCGTCTGCCAGATACAGAGGAAGGATCATCGCCGCATTGAGAATACATAAGCTTTGTATGTTTGGGCTCCAAGGAGAAACCCAAATTGTCAAGCTTGTCATCATGCGAAATCCCAGTCTGAAGTAATGTTTTGTTGTCATCTCTGACCTTCTTTCCCTGAAGCAGCATACCAACATGTAGTCCATCTCCAAGTATAGAAGTTACCGCCTCCATTACTGTCCTCTACACAAAAATTACCTATTAGATATATCACCAATTAAATTGGAATATGATAATCTAACTTCCTTGATATACTTCGTTACCAAATCCTAAATTAATGAAGAGAACAACAATCTGTGCAAGAAATGGAAAGAAAATGCCTTAACACTCATCATACTATTGTGGCTAAAGTACAAATCCAGGAAAAGATATGCAACAACCAGTAATTTCTGAGCCCATGAGCTCAAGGTGAAAACATACCTTCAAAGAACCGACAGTTGCAGTTGCGGGAATTTCAAAGAAAAACTCGGGAACTTTTAAGGATTTAATACTAAGCCTCACTGATTAACAAAAGGAAGTGTATAAGAAACTTTAGACTAAATGACAAATTGAAGAATGACGGCAGAACAGGTCCTCACATACACTCTTACCATTACGATCACTGGACTTGAGAGGTTCTCGACCTGTTGCTGAGGATGACCGTCCACTTGCTGCATGTAATAGTTTGATTATTCAAACAAACATAATATCCCCAAAACCTAAAGCCTAAGTGTAGATGAAGAGAGCATATAAGATACGAAAGCACACAGCAATCAACGTCAAACCTGCATTACAGTTGCCACCGTCCTCTCTGTTGTCAGGAGAACTAACTATGTTTTCACAGTTACAGCCTCTATCAGACTTAGCAAATGGCTTCTGGTTAAAGAACTTTCTCTTCTTAAAAGGATAAATCTTCTGTGATCTTTGATGTGCGTAACAAGGTCTCCCATTATGGTAAACTTTCCCATCTAAAAGCATTAATTCAACATCAAAGCTATATATCATAAAGAACATAACTATCTAGGAAGGTGTAATAAATACACCAGAAGTACTCTAGTGAACAAGTGGTAATCATAGCTGTTTGAATAGCACCTATACTCTACTTGAAACAAAAGTGGATTGTAAAGCCAATTACCAGTTCTATGAAAACCCCCAATCTTCATATCTGGAGCTATTCTCCAGCGCTTGGATGCCGACATATTCTTTATTTTCCTATCACCAACATTTGGTTTGTGCTCAAACTCCTCTACGATGGTACAGGGTTGGACATACCCAACAGAATTTTCGTCATCATCTCTACTAATTACTTTAACACAATGGCAGAGGAAAGAACCATGAATTTTGCAGTCCCCTGAGAAAGGCTCCTTTACATCATGTTCAGAATTGACCAGTTCATGAGGGTTTCCTTTCATTTCTATCAAATCTTCTGAACAGACTAAAACATGGGCATTTGCATCCTTTATGTTTGTATCCTTTGAAGGTTCAGCCTCTAGTTTCCTCTTTCGTACAGCATGTGCGTTCTCTTCCTCATCAATCAAATCCCCAGATAAGGGACAGTCACTGATTACTTTGTTAGAATAGCTTCCACAAGAAGAACTGCTATCAACTGCACCCAACTTTTTAGCAAAACAAACCTTCCCCGAGTGATCATTACTTTTTGATGTTGTGCTCATCTCAAAACTGAAGTTTTCTTGCGGATGTGAGAACTGATTCAGAGTATGACTTTGTTGGTGACCTTGCACCCCACAGGCACGTTGAGAGGCTTCTTCTTCCCAGCTTCCCAACTCACACGGTTCTTCCTTCAATGAGTTTCCTTCAGTCTGTTGCTTCCCTATGATATCATCAACCATGTAATGAGGATCCTTTCCACAAGAAGCATTACTAGGTAGAGGATTTTCACTCTCCAAAAGTTTACCCGCTACACTAGCCAAAATCTCAAATGCATGAGTCTGATTGTCTTCAATTTTCTTCCTTATAGGTCCCTTTCCCTAAACCAAGGATAACAGAATGAGATCAACAGTTACTACTTAGGCACAAAAGAAAAGTTACCATGAAACCGTAAGATGGTTCATTGGAGCTTTTATTTACCCTAGCTGATCTAGAAGCTCGAGGAACCTCAGGCATTTGGTAGCCATTGAAGCCATAATCCACCTTCCTCTGTGGTACCATATCTCAGAGATTCATCACATGTAGAAAAAGTCATCAGCTAAACTTAACAAGCTTCTTTATGTTCCAAGGACGACTGAATCGAGAACCTGTCCAAAGAAAGAAAAATATTACAAACAGATTATTACCCTTTCTAATTATTAAATGATACTCATCCTACGAAGAGCACTACATGATGCACATATGATCCTAGTTTTTTCATGCTTTTCAGCAGTTACACCAATTGGTGAAGAACAATAAATTTTTAAGCAAAATTTCCACGAGTAACAAGAGTACAACAACTATGCCGATTCAATGCAGCATAGGAAAACTCAACACACACTGAACAACAGGAGATCATGATTAAACAAATTCCCAAAATTTTCTGGGTAACCAAATGCTGCCTTCCTGTTGGATCATTTCCTTCGCAATTTCATACAACACCCAACAATTTCTCTTCATTTCATCAAGTAAATGAGAAAAAAAGATATCCAGTACCACTTTCACATCAACGTAAGTAGTGAGAGAACAAAATAGGAATGAAATTTAGCCGAAGGTATCAATGATTAAACAAAGGGATATCAAATGCACAGGTGAGTGGAACAGTAAATGTTCGGTGTCAAACCAGACAAGAAGGCTTACAGTTAATTGGAGAACCACAAATTCATCCCATTGTAGAAAACAATATATGCCAACCTGAACCTAGATTGTACCCTTCAATTTCTGCAAAACAAAACTAAACAAAATCACACTTTCTTATGTCACAAAAACAATTTAAATATACATATTATCAACAATCTATATTATTCATAAAACAACAAGTAAAAAACATTAAACCCTGGCAGAACATAGAAACGGCAGATCCCAAACACCTCATGGTCATGGAGACCAAACCTGACTCCACCCATTTTTTAATCCAGGCCGCCATACAGTTAACTACTTAAACATTAATAATATCTATATATAAATGTTTCACATAATTCATAAACTTTGAAGAAAATGGTGGAATTTCAATTTCCCCAGAAAGGTGAGTGGACATGAAAATGACAGATGAATTAAAGATCAAAACTTGAAATTTTTTTTTTGAGGAAGAAAATTGAAAAGAAACAAAAGCAAAAAAAGAAAAAAGAATCAAAATTTACATTGTACGAAAAATTGCTAATAACAAAATCTGGGTTCTCATTTTTGATGAACAAAGCAAGTACCTTTGAACGAAGAACACAGAAATCTCAGCCTGAAAAAAAAAACAGAGAGAATTTCATATGTTTTTTTTTAATTATCAAGAGGGAGAGAAAAAAGACAGTGATTTGTTGTTGTTTAGATTAGAGAGAATCTTAAAAATTCCTCACCTATGAAAATGGGTTGTGTCTGATCACCAAAAACCCACTGAAAACCACCCAAACTGGTTTCTTAAACCCCCAACTGTTTATAGAGTTTGAAACCTCCTCCTCATCCTCATAATTGAGTTTGCCGGTAACTTTACCGGTTACACTAGTTAACAAAACCACTTGGACCAGTTCCTGCGTCTTAGACACATCACTTCTGTACTCGACACGTGTAGGTTTCTCCACTCTTGGGGGTTAATCTTATCTCGTTCACAGAAAATAGTAAAACCTCATTTTGGGTAATGAAAGGTCTCCTTGGTCGTCTCTTTTGGGGTAAATTGGAAAATGTATTTGACTGTACCGTACACGAGTCGGAGGAATTTATACTGTCTCGAACTACTACGTGTCTATGGTGAGATGAATATGTTCACTCTTAATCGAGCAGTCCGTGATTGTGAAGTGTTTTCATCTTATTAACCAGGCTCGGCATATTGACTCTGAAATGCAGTCACCGTCCTCATTACATCGAAATATTAGCTACGGTTAATAAAATTTAAGCAAAACAAGGTCGTATTACTCACACACCGCATCAACATTGTTTAATCCAATGCAATTGCAGTTCTGGGTACAAAACTGCCCTCTTTTAAACCTATCAACCCGCTTCTATTACCATATGTATGTGTATGTGTGTGTGTATATATATGGAAAGTTAGAGTTTTTACCCTAGCCGCATCTCCTACTTTCTGACTTTCACATCTCTTTCTTGACTTTTCTTCTCTCACCCTAGCCACATCTCTTTCTTCCCTCACTCTACGGTCTCTACTCTCTACCTCTCTCTTCTCTCAATCTCTCCACTGTCTTCTTAATCTTCTCTTATTCTCTCTTTGAAAGATGAATTAGAGTTTCCAGTTTCGTTCAAATTGAATTAGGGTATGGAAATTGATTTGGGGTTTTTGTGTTTTACAGATTATGGAAGGGCACTCATTGAATGGTATGTCGTCCTTCACGCTCTCGTCCTCACCTTCTGAAATCATCGGAACTAGTCAAACCACCCCTTCACCAAGTCCTCCACCTCCACTGGTAGCTCCTCCACCGGTTCCACCTCTTCTTCTTATTCCAGAAGAAGGTTCAAACAAGAGGAAGAACAACTCAATGGTGTGGGATCATTTTGTCAAGATGAAGAATGTAGATGAGAGTATGAGGAGGTTTAATTATGTAATGCGGTTTGAAACAAACTGCACCGAGTTGCACCGAAAATGCAGTTTAACAGAAAATTCAGTTTGCATTATTTAAAAACAGTTGCAGTCTACAAAATTAGAACACCGAAAATACAGTCTGCACTACGGTTTCGGCCTTAAACCGCACCACACCGCACCGCGCCCGCTCTTATTATTAACCACGATCTCAAACACACACGTGTAAACTCTCACTTACAAAATAATTACGTCACAACATCACTCCGAGCTTTAATGTTCCAATCAAGCCTCATGGAGCAAATATTTTGGCAATATATGATTGCTAATGTACCCTCTTCAGAATTCATGTCTTGGAATTATAGGAGTAAATTCATAACGTGAATGTTGCATTGTACTGATCGTAGGGACTTTAAACTATAATGTAAAGACCAATCAAATGGAATTAATGGTTGCCAAAATTATCAAAACCCTTGTGACCATTCTTGATAAAAGTTAAAGACATGTCCCTCTTCTCATTGGGGTTTGTTGGAAGGAAGTTGTGACATGAAGCTAATTTCTCATCCAAATTTAGCCACAAAGTGCACATACAATGACCCCTATTCTAATCCCAAAAATAAGTACCAACCAAACCAAACCCTACCCACATTACTACATCACAATGGTATGAGGTCCCTGACCCCATGAGAGAGAAAGAGAGAGACAGAGCAAACATAGTAACAAAGGCAAAGAACGATAAGCTACGAGGGATAAGGGTGGTGGTGGTTTAGTTTGTGGTCAGAGAGAAAGTAGATGAGGGAGGACCAAGTGAAAAGCAATGTCTGAAAATGAGACTGAAAGCAAAAGCAGGAGCACAATTGGTCCACCACGACTTTCCCACATCGAGTGCATCAGGCAGCTCCAAACCCATGCTTCTCTGAAAAACCGCTTTGCCAAGAAATTTGGAAGAAGCTACAGTCTCACAAGTGCCACCATCATACCAAAAGAGCTATAGAATTCTCAAGACTAAAACACAAGCTAGACATTCAACTGCTTTCATATATGATCTTTAGGCAACACAAATGTCATAGCAAGCCACAAACGAAGCCTATCAGAATTAGAATTCCACCGTGATGTCGACTCTGAAGGAGAGCCGAGATGAAAAACAAATAAATAAATCAGCGAAAATATTATACAGGCAAGCACAATCACATTAATAACACCTTCAGGCAGCCAAATTCTCGTATTGCCAGGGGTTGAACTCTATTGATTTGACGTCGATTGCTTCAATGTTGTCCGAGTCATCTATTGCAGCCCGGTGTTCGGTGTATTTGCCATTGTATTGGTAAACTTGCAAGTCATCCCATGTTGTGGGACAGATCTCATCTGTTTTGTCAAACCATCTTGGAGTGAACTCATGACCCTTTTCTTCTCTATTTTTCTTTTCAGCTCTCTGCCTCTCCTCCAGACTGGAAGAAAAAAGAGAGTAGGTAGGCAGGTGTAAGATGTTTCTTTATCCTGGTTTTCTTGAGAAAGAGTGCTAAATCATATAGTTCAGCATCTGTGTGGTGGATTCTTGCCAACCTTTACAACTGAATTTTGTTTATCTTCCTTACTATAGTGTGTTGTGTGTGTCTGTAGTGTGTTTGAGAGAGAGAGAGAGATAGGAGACCTGCTCTTTTCAAAGCCAGCTTTGGTTAAATCTCCCTGCTCCAGCGCATATCTATCAGGACGCAACCGAGAATCTGACGCCAGTAACTTCTTAGGAGCAGTGTCGAAGCTGTTTATTTTATGTGCAAAATATGTGTACTGGAATTTGTCATTTTCTGGAACTTTAGCAACTCTCCAAGACTGATGAAACAATTGAAGAAAATATATCAGCTTGATAAAAGGAAGTAACAAAACCAAAATAAAAAATAAAAACACACACACACACACACTTCTGTTTCTTAGGTCAGCCGAAATGAGCAACTATACAGGTTTTCCCCTATAAGATTCTATGAAGTTTACGGTGAAGCTTGGGTAAGAAACCAACCTCTTTAAGTTCAGTGCCAGGAAGTGGTTCACCTTCTGTGTCACAGGGTTGATAACTCATGGCCTCATTCCACTTTCCAGTCATCAATATCTTGGGTTCCTCAGTAGAATTATAAACATATCCATCAACTTCATAGCGACCAGCTCTGTACATGTTAATGAACATGAGGATAAGTACGAACTCACCATAAATCTGACACTAGTTGATATCTAAAGATTAAGTCCTTAAACCAAAACTATTTCATTATCCCAAAATACTTCATTTTTTAAGGAATTCCAAAATACGTCAATTAGCAACACAAGATCTTTCCCAACTAGTTGTGATCCTCTATTACTGGATTTCCTCCCCTACCGCTGATATGTTTAACATCTTACAGTTACCAACTGTTTGTAATCACTGGATCCCACGCATCTATTATACCGAATCAGATATTGAGATCCCACTAGATGCATTTGACTGGCAAATGATAAAGCACAGTTTTGCTGCATCTTTATGGATAATTGTTCATGAAAGGCAACTCAGATTACAACATCAAGACGGTTAACGGTTTTAAGATTTTAGGACTTCTCACTTACTAGACATCAAGGTAGCTTTTGACCTGAAACTTTACTTGAATCACCAGAATAACCTCCCACAAGATGCTACTAAATAAACACTCATTATGCTACTTCAAGAAAAAGGTAGTC
Organism: Fragaria x ananassa; assembly: GCA_034370585.1. Lineage (NCBI taxonomy): Eukaryota > Viridiplantae > Streptophyta > Magnoliopsida > Rosales > Rosaceae > Fragaria > Fragaria x ananassa. Next base: position 7,359,439 of record CP139753.1, read on the forward strand.
ATACCCAAACCAGCCGCATGGTTGAAAATTTAGAATCACTTTATCCCCTGTAGTCAAATTGGTCAAAATCATATCTCCTGGTGAATCAACCCATGTCCTTCCAAAAATTAAGTTGTTGACTTTTGTTGGTGGGGGTGCCAAATCCAAGACTACACCAGACTTTTTGAGGGTCAAACGTGTCCTGCATTGAAAACATTCTGAAATTAAGCAAGTTAATTACAAAAGTAAGCTTAATAAGAGAAATTAGTTCCAAAAGTTATGAACAAGGTTATGAATCGAGGGAGAATGTAGTTTCAAAAGTCATAGTTTAATGTTACCACTTGAGTTCAAAAGAGTTGAAATGAGAAAAAGGTCTTTCCAAACAAAACTATAGCCATAGAGGAAGATCAAATAAAAGAATTACCTTCCAACTGGATAGATATCAATCGAGTTCCCTAAGAATTTGGTTTTCACCTTTGACGTAATGTCATATATAAAATGCTCATTTTCTGCATGAGCAGCACTCATAGGAGGGTGATGACTAACCTGAAAGGATTATATAAAGAATATATAAGTCTTGTAATTAATACATAAAATACTATTTACATTCTTGAACTATGTTAATTATTGTGACTCTCTCAGTATCATACAATATGAGATTTCCAAAGAAAAATAAAAATAAAAACTTTTCTTTCCATGTGAAAGCAACAAAACTCAGATTTGAGAAAGGATAGCTTTGCTATAAGAACTCACCTGTTCTGCTACAAATGTAATGCCACCATGATTAACCATTTCATAAGTCTCACCAAGAATGGGGTTGAATGGCTTCCAGGTGCGTTGAAAGGCATAGTAAACAGATATAAAGAAAGATGCTGCCGCCAGAAACAGAAAGTTAGTCTACAATACAGTGCATGCATGAAAAGAGAAGGCGGGAGAAGGAAGCTGAAAACAGGTACCAGAGAGAGAGAGAGAGAGAGAGCCTGCTTACCAGAGTAAACCATTTGCATGTATGGATCCTCACATTCATCTGCCATATCTAACAGATGGGAATATTCCATCAACTGCGACAAAATTGGATGGAAAAGTGTGAGTTACATTGGGAACTGGGAGCAGATTGAACAAAGCATACAAAATTTCTATTAAAACACAGACCTCTGCCATTTTCTGTATCATAGTCATTGGCTCAAAAATAAGAACCGGAAGGGTCACCATTGATGTAACATCAGCACCTACATACTTCCGCATTTCCTTCCAGTAACCATCCCTATCCTGAAAAGAACATGATAGAGGACTTTACAAATGATTATGCTTGAAACACTAGGAAGTATAAAGGAGACAGTTTTTCAAAATCAATAACAATTGTCATATTATTATAACTACAGGAAAAGTATCTTTTTATTCTCATAATACAAATCTGCATGGAAGCTGCCAGAAGATGACATCTTACAGGATTTTATTTACTTGGCAGTTCAAACATGCCAAGGTAGATCTAATGGTAGTAAGTCGATATAAGGCCAGCCAGGTGGTGATCCACCTGTCCAGGATAAACATAACTAACTAACTAACTTGTGTATTTATAACACCTACCTAATGTGATATTGTTATAATATGCTATTCTATGTCACACTGCCGCTTCGAAGGCCTTCAGACTCAATCTAATTACGAGCTTCCCCATCATGCTCACAACATAATCTTTGATAAATGCTTATTCCAACTGCACAATTCCACTAGAACAAACAGCATAAAGGCAACACAATGTTGTCACGGCAGAGACAAGTAACGTACCTCCTCCTTCCACCTTCCTTTACTGGCTTCCTCATGAACATCATCAGTACCTCCATCTGGATTGATAACCTCCAGGCCCTCATATCCGACCAATCTGCACACCGAAAAAAAACACCACAACTCATCACACTCAAAATCTCTCAAATCAAAACCAGCTTGCATTTAGAATCCAGTCAAACGAATCAAGTCAACATACAATCCCTAAATCACAAGTCAAAACAGTCAAGCACACATCCAATTCCACCTAATCGCAACTCATCCAAACCTAATTCAACACCGAAAAAAAAAAAAACCTCAAACTGGCAACCGATCCATTTCCAAGCCAAATTCAACACAAGAAATCCAGATCAACCATCACAGCAACAGTTAAAATTGCTCGAATCAACTAAAATCGAAGAAAACACAAATCCGGTAGCTACAAACTTGCAGAAGAAGCTGGAAAAAATCAGAATCGGATATAATACCCGTTGACGGATTTGGTGACGGCGCTGAAAGTGGAGGCTATGGAGGAGAAGAAGCCTCCGCCGCCCTGCTTGGGATCCTTGGGCGCCATAGCTCCGATTCAAAACCCTAGTCTGAGTCCGAGTCGCTCTCAAGTCTTCTTCGGAGAACCAAAATTAAACTGAGCGAAGGCCTTAGACGTTTTTATGGTTTTGATTTTTGAGAGAGAGAGAGAGAGAGAGAGAGAGAGAGAGAGAGAGAGAGAGAGGTGAGGTGAGGTGAGGTGAGGTGGAATTTTTTGGGGGTTTTATATTATATAAGGGGCGAGTGAGGAACAGCGAGGATTTGTTGGCCTAGTCATGCTTGAAGTGGGAAGAACGTGTTGATTTTTTTGGAGGGGTGGCGGCACGCGGTATGGAGGCGCGTGGAGAGAAAGATCCATAAAGGCGGCTTTACTGTGGAAGCATCGAAGGGGGAAGCCGGCGAGGGAAGAAAGGAGGACAGCGAAGACGACGTGTCGTGCAAATGTGTTAACGCGGGTTGTTCACGATTGTGTATACGTGGCCATGTGGCACCCACTACGAGTCGAGAAGAAAGTTCAAGTATCTTGTCGTTTTAAAACACTATGGACTAGGCAAATGAATCATACCATTCATAATTTCATATGATCAATCAAATTCGTTGAGTTTTTGCACATTATATCAATCAAAGGGAATAAATCTTTATAGAAATAAGGATACGGAGGTTCGGCGGTACAGTAGTCAAAGGGATCTCATTTGAGATTGAGCCTCTTAGAGCATCTCTAACGGCTTTCTTATTTTCTTGAATTTTTTAATTTTAAGGAATATAGAACTGTTTTTAAGTCTAACAGTTTTCTCATCTCATTTCCTAAAGTAGAGATGGAGAAGAAAGAGAAGTCTTTATTCCCTAAATTTACAGCAAAGTCTTCATTCCCTAAAATTTAATTTTCACGTGCTTCAACGAATTCAAGACAACAATAAAATATTTTATTAGGTATTTTATTGTTACAATAAAATATATAATGGTCTCTTGTTATAATTAATAATGATATAATATATTTTATTGTTGTATTAAATGCTGACTCCAAAATGGAGAAGCTGTTAGATTTTGAGCATAAATTTTTTTGAAGGATTTTAGCTTTTGTCTTCTTATTTTAGAGAAATTTTAAGAAAGTTGTTAGAAACGCTCTTATAATTAAGCATATTTGCCATACTTGTGCTATTTCTACCCATTTACCACATCTATGTAACATTTCCATTTTTGTCACATTATCGTTCGTTTGGTCTGTGTGGCCTACTCGTTTGAAGTCCAATAGGGTATGGGTTGGGCCTAGGTTCTTTTCTGGCCTAGGTCTAGGTCCTTTTTATTTTCTGTTTTGTTTAAGTTTTTGGTCTTTTTGTTTGGTTCGGTTGGGTTAGTTATCCTTTCTCTTTGAACAAGTGCTTAGGCCATGTCCAACCAGTAGGGCTAAAAATAGTCACGGGGCTAAATCTAAATCTTAATTTCTACACTATTTATCGATGTGACATCAATCGTCTCCAACCTGTTAGGGCTAAATTATATTTTAAGATTTTGAATATAATTATTTATTCTTCTATTGTATTACGGTGTTCTTATTATATATAGCAACTTAAATCTTTATGATTGTAATTATAAAACATTTTAAAAACGTTCTATTGTTTTTTTTAAACAAATTATTTTTCTTTTAATTTGAATAAATTTTAATTGAACAAAAAAAAACCCAGATGTATCTTAAACTAAAGTTATGATCGGATGAGAAAAAAATGAGCTAATAGATGAATGGGTAGATAATATTAATGGTGTTTCAATGGAGTTTGTTGTGGGGTCCACATATTAAACAAGTGATTTCTCTTAGGGCAAAAAGGCATTGTTAAAGTCAAGTTTTGCCCTTAACAATGCATTTTCGCCTAAGAAATAACCCTTTAACCCTTAACTAGATGGGTTGGAGATGAAAATGGTTAAAATTTTGGTATTAAGCTTTTTAACCATATGGGTTGGAGATGACCTTATTGTTTTGGTAGGTTGATGTCAGTTAGTCGTGTCGGTAGGACCATGTTAATGTGTCATTTTCAAAAACTATTAGTTTTAATATCAATTATTTCTTAGTATCAATGTAATTGAGTGGTTATTTGTATGTAGCCAAAAATCGGAATTGAAAGTTCTTAGTAATTTTTTTCCCTTCTTTATTTTTCGAAACCATTGAAATAGACAATGAAACTATTTCTAATTCCTTGAACTAAACAAGGTCTAACCCAGGTTGTCTAACCCATTATGCATGTTTGTTACAAAAGATTGTCCAACCCATGTTTAAATTCTAATGGAGTTCTGTTTTGGACACGATCCTCAGCGAGCAGGCGAGAGGTAAATAGCGAACAAAGAAAGGGGATTTTGCGGGCGTGCCACCTAGCGGACGAGGAAAGGGTGATGGGTGCGAGATCTTAACTTCTGATCAGGCGGAGGGTTTTCCAGGTGCCACATCAGATGAGGAATTACGAGCACAAGGTGATCGATACTCATGGCGGGACGCGAGCAGAGCAACTATAGGGAACCAAGGAGATCGGGGGAGAGTCCAAGAAGGCTCTGAACAAGGCGGCGACGCACCTAGGGTTAGGGTTTCGAGGTAGCTCGAAGGGTAACTGATTTGCAGTTTGTCTGTTGTTATTTGTAAAGAGATTGTGACTTTAGAGAGTTGTGTTCGACCCCTTTATATAGTAGTCCGAGTTGCGGCAGAAGAAAGTTAACTTGGAATCCAAGTCGGGCTTTGAAACCCTAATCCCACAAAGAAAGGAGATTTTGCGGGCGTGCCACCTCGCGGACGAGGAAAGGCTGATAGGTGCTAGATCTTGACTTCTGATCAAGCGGAGGGTTTTCCAGGTGCCACCTCAGATGAGGAATTACAAGCACAAGGCGATCGATACTCACGGCGGGACGCGAGTAGAGCAACTATAAGGAATCAAGGAGATCGGGGGCGAGTCCAAGAGGGTTCTGAATTAAGGCGGCGACACACCTAGGGTTAGGGTTTTGAGGTAGCTCGAAAGGTAACTGATTTGCAGTTTGTCTGTTATTATTTGTAAAGAGATTGTGTCTTTAGAGAGTTGTGTTTGACCCCTTTATATAGTAGTCCGAGTTGCGGCAGAAAAAAGTTAACTTGGAATCAAAGTTGGGCTTTGAAACCCTAATCCCACAAAGAAAAGGGATTTTACGGGCGTGCACCTTGCGGACGAGGATGATGGGTGCGAGATCTTGACTTATGATCAGACGGAGGGTTTTCCAGGTGCCACCTCAGATGAGGAATTACAAGCACAAGGCAATCAATACTCACGGCGGAACGCGAGCAGAGCAACTATAGGGAATTAAGGAGATTGGGGGCGAGTCCAAGAGGGCTTTGAACTAAGGCGGCGACGCACCTAAGGTTAGGGTTTCGAGGTAGCTCGAATGGTAACTGATTTGTAGTTTGTCTGTTGTTATTTGTAAAGATATTGTGTCTTTAGAAAGTTGTGTTCGACCCCTTTATATAGTAGTCCGAGTTGCGGTAGAAGAAAGTTAACTTGGAATCCAAGTCGGGCTTTGAAACCCTAATCCCATAAGGATACGGTTTTCCCAGCGCGGACCAAACACCTTGTGACATATGTCCAGTTCGCATACTTCGCATGAGCTACTGTTTCCATTTAACATGCATTTTTAGCCCGCGGGCTTTAGAATGACTTTTTATAATAAAAGGGCCACATAGATTGACCCGAAGCATGCTAAAAACTTTTAAGAGTTTTCAACGATTAGTGTGGTGTACGCGGACTCCGCCTATGGCTTCTATGCGAAGTCTCCCACGCAAGCCAGTTCGCCAGCTCGCCAGCTCGTCTTGATGTATTCCACCTCGCCTAGGACTTTAACGCAAAGTGTCATTCCGCGCGCGAGATCATTTAGTGTGTGAGCCATGTATTTCGGCAAAGTCAGCTCGCACGCGGTAATTCAGCTCGCGTGATCTTACTGGCGGGCCATTACTTGTAAACTTAAAAAATTTAGGCTCGCCAGTTGCGACGTGGACCAAGATCGTAACTAATATTCACTTGGACATTTTACAGTTCAGTAAGGTATTATTACTTGGACAAAAATGCCCTCTGGCTCAAACAAGTTCAACATTACTCAAGGCAAACTTATTCTAAAATAAGCATAACCTATGTTTGGTACGTAGCACCATGACTATAATCATAACTAACATCCATCTAGTGCGTGCAAACCAGCAACCCATAATGTAAGAAAAATCCAATAACCAGCAACATCAATTCCATCCTAGATTTCTCAATGTTAAATACATAATATAAATTATAAATTTGAATGCTTAGTAAATCCATTATAACCAAATATTTCAAATTAATTGGGTCAAAGTTCTATTCATTCAAGAATAACATTTGAAACCAAAGAGATTGTCAAGACTCACCCCGAATTTCACCTTGAAACCCAAAGTAAGTATTGCGGAGATCACCTTCAAGGAAAATTTATTGAAGAACTTGGCAAACCTCCTTTGAAAATGGACAACTCTAACCCGAAAAATTAAAGAACTACCCTCTTAACAATTTTCTCATTCGTCAATTATATCCATAATTATCCAGATAATAAAACATCGGTCTTAACACACCACCGAAAATATTATACAAAAATCCCAAGAGTATTCAGAGCTACTAAAAACAATGCAAGCTAGAAAAAAAAATACCCTAGTAGGTTAAACAGATAACATACTGGTGGAAAGTGGTTGAGAGGTTGGTAACTACGCCTCGTTGCCTCCTACCAGATCCAATCCGAACTCTGCAGACTAGATATTTTTAAAACGAAAGACCTGGGGGAAAACATCCTGAAATGTTAGAGTGAGTGGACAAAAATAAAATAAAGAAAAATAAGCATCAACACTTATGTTTTCCCAAAATAATTTCTAAATAAAAATCGAATGCATGGTTCGAATGAGAAAATCTTTTATCTCATAAATATCAAGGCTCTTCAGCTCAAATATATATATATATATATATATATATATATATATATCATTATACGTATGTATTTACACATGTCTATACTCCCAATATAAATTAATGGATTAAAAGTAATCTATACAGGGCTACTACGCTTACGCTTGCGTCCAACGCTCACGTCACGCCTTAATGCGGTACTATACTACGTCATTAAGGCACCACATTAAGGTGGACATACATGTGTATAAATATGTGCTCATACCCCCTATATGAATTAAACACTCGTATAGGGCTACTAAGCTTACGTCCAACGCTCACGTCACACCATAATGCAGTTATATACTATGTCATTAAGAGTGGACATACACATATGGCTAGCTAGCATTTATATACATACTCTCCTCGTAAAAATATTTATAATTTACCGAAAATCTCATTTTCGGTAACTCTCCACAATAAATAAAATCATCATTTAAAAATGACGTCAAAAACTTTAACAAAATAAATTACTCAACAGTAATCAATTGCATGCATTTTAATTAAAACAAAAGTCCACTCACAAATTAGGCCTAAACCTGATGTCGGTCAGATGCCTCTTTCGCTCGAGCCTTCTCACGTCATATTCCAAAAACATAATTAAATCATTAACTAAAATACCAACGCTTATATAAAAATATGCAGAATTAAATGTGAGCTTCGCGCGTTCAACCATGCCTAATGTCCTAAATCTTAAATTCGCTGCCAACCATACATCACCCCAATTACCGACATCCTTAAAATCACCTTTCACCATCCTAACCATAATTAACCCATGACTTCATTTTAACTCATTAACCACCATAAATCACAAATCCTAAAAATATCCAAACCCAATCCAAAACTCCTTCAAAAATTTTAAACTATACCTCATTAAACTCCCCTCCAGAAAATACATCTAAAACTATAAAAATCCCCTTAACAGCAGTGGCCGGCGGCTGACTCCGGCGACCTCCAATGCCTACTAAAATTTGACAGCACTTTCCTCTCAATCTCCTCTACAACTTTCATAACTAGCACAAACACTAATTTTAAGCCTAGATAGGTTAATCAAACGGAAATAGGAAAATAAGCCCTAGAATTTCAATCACCTATTTCTCTTTACCCAAGCCGAATCAAACTGAAACCTTCCGAGGAATTGAAGCACGGGAGGAGAGCTTTCCAACGAGCCAATGATTGCAAGCTATGGCGGCCGGAGGAGGGAGTTCCGACGATGGAGCACTTTGAATAGTCTGGCCTTCCGGGCTCGATTTCTCCTTCACGGCGGTGCTAGGGAGGCTGCCACAGGTCCATGAAGGAAGAGGAGGAGATGGCCGACCGTTTGGGACCCACGGGCGACCTACGGTGGCTGGACGACAGCAGTCGGGCTTGGGGGGCTTTCCGGGCAGAGGGAGAGGGAGAGGGAGAGCGAATCGGGAGGGAGGAGAGAGAAGAGGGAGAAGGGAAAAAGAATTGGGCTTGGCCCAACCGGTCCAATCCTACCATATAACCCAATCTCTAAAATTTAACACTCCAAAATAATACCATAATAAAACTTACATTTTTACTAGCTAAAATTTACCATTTTACCGTTGATAAATATTTCTACCACAAATAATTCATCTGAAATAATTATCCCTCAACACCCCTCTAGGAACCTTTGAAATTATGAACTTATTTACAAAGACAGTAAAACTCTTATTAATATTATGCTAGTAAATAAGGTAAAAATTTAAGAGTCGAGACGTGACAGAGAAACCCAAACATCTTACACGGCAATGCCCACCTCATCATAATTCATACCCATTGATTGGCACAAAAAATGCATCATACCCGATTTGAGAATCGTAAACGATCATACCCAAAGAGAGATGAATTTGTTATTGGAGATCTATTCAAACTTCATCTTAAGCCAGATTGAAGTCGGCGATGGTTGAAGGCGTAAAGGATCTCTAAAAATCGAACATGGTGATATAAGGAGAAACCCGACGACGACGTTGTGGCAAACATGATGGATCTAACATCTGAAGGCAAAAGAGAATCCCAACAACGGCGTCGAGGCAAGAGAAGGCGGCGACGTGGTAGGAGAAGGCATCTATGGTTGATGGCGGCAACGTCGCAGGGGAAGGAGGCGACAGTGCTGCGTGCAATGATGAGGTTGAAGGTGACGAGAATTTTGGTGAAGGTGTAAACGTGAGGACTGGATGAGGCTTACATAAACCCACCAATATTGGTGTCTCTATGTAAGAAGGTGTGGGAGGTTTTTTGGGACTCTCTAGTCCATTAACTTTAGTTCTTGGTTGTTCCCAAACATGGGATTTATGAGATATAGAAGATAGTCGAATGCCCCTAGTCTCATGTAACAAACATGATATAAGTGTTTTATTCTTATTGTTAAAATTGATTCAATAATGGATGCCATAGTCCAGTACGTCTAGTGGCATCAATCTCTCATTTATGAATGAGAGGTCATGAGTTCGACTCACTATATACTTATTTTGGTATTTCAATTGTTTATTTGATAAAAAAATGGAAAATTCCCAAATACACAAAAATAGAGTTCTCATAGCCTAACTCAATGAAAAACATTTTTCTTAGCCCATTCCAATGTTTCTTAACAAAAATACATTTTTACCCCTAATCTTATTATTTCTCTCCTCTTTCTCTCACCTCTCATTCTCATCTTCTCATCTGCTCTCTCTCTCTCTTCTCATATGCTCTCTCTCTCTCTCTTCTCAGATCCTTCGTCAGTGACCTCATCTTCGCCTCCACCATCTCCGGTGACCTCTTCAATGGAGGGACGTCTGTCCGCCGCATCCTGATGAGCGCGCCGCTCTCCTCCGACCTCCGCACCAAGTACAGCGTCCGGTTCATGCTGGTGCGCAAGGACGACGAGGTCCAGGTGTCCGTCGTCGCCGTCCCGAACTACTTGTCGTTCAACGACTTTATCTGCTTCTATGAATCCCGCCTGTCGCCGAACTCGTCTTTATCAGGTGGAAGAGCAATCGGGAGCGGTAGCTAGGATCTGAGGAGGAGGAGTCGGCGGAGGAGGACACATGGTTGTCGAGGAGGCGGGGGACCTGAGCGGTGGCGAGGGGGTCGTCGAAGATGTCTTCGCCGACGAGGAGATCGGCCGGGTCGACGCCAACGCCGGTCGGGAAGTGTTTGGGCACCTGCTTTGGGTGCCCAGAGCAATTTTTTGGTTTGGGCTTGGGTCCTTGACAACGGGCTGGAGGTTTGGATGCCCTTATGGGCCTCACAGTAATGTTTCAACGTTTTATTAGGGGTTAGTAACTATTATTGGGGTCAATAATTGGATTATGTTCTGGTGTTTCTTCTTTTCTATTACAATAAGCTGAAATAAGTTGATTATTGGGGTCAGTAACTGGTTACTGGGTGTCAGTAACTGAAAACAACATGATTATTGGGTGATTACTGGGTGTCAGTAACTGAAAACAAAGTGATTATTGGGTGTCAGTAACTGAAAACTAAGTGATTACTGGGTGTCAGTAACTGAAAACTAAAAGTTATTGGGGGTCAGTAACTGGTTACTGGGTGTCAGTAATTAATCAATAACTGGTTACTGGGGGTTAATAACTGGTTATTATGGGTCATTAACTGGTCAGTAACTGATTATTGGGGATCAGTAACTGGTTACAGGGGAAAATCCGGTGACCAAAATCCGGTGGTCGGGGAAAATCCGGTGACCGGAATCCGGCGGCCGGTGACCGGAGTCCGAGGTTCCGGCCAAGTCTTTTCATGTTGAAGAGGTGGGGGCAAAATAGTCTTGAAATAATATGGTTTGTTAAGACTTTAGTAAAGATTTATGCATTTGGGCATAAAAATAGTTACCTTATATTGGAATGGGCTAATGCAAAAGATTATCATTGGAATGGGAAATAAGGGGTTTAAATTAGTACTAAATGGGCATTTTCCCTAAAAAAAATTAGTGGATGTCATAAACTGATAAACACAAAATTTTCAGTTACATGATGACCATGTGATATTACAATTTATTTTAATAATAAATCTGCTTTCAATGTTGCATTATTTAATGGGTTTAATTTGATTGGAATATCTGTTTTTGAGAAAAACCCAAATGGTTGTCCATCATCAATCAGGTCATTGCAGCTTAATAGTGGATTAGCAAAAATCATGCATTTATCCCCCTAATATACCGCATTAGTTTAATAGTCAATCATACAACTCTTATCTATGGCATTACTCAATCACTTCATTATTCACTAAATATCGGTGCCACACCATGCGGCCATGCCTATGCAAACTAGTTTAAACTACACACCAAACAAAAGTTCAAGTAGCCCCATATGTTTTATTTTTCAATACTATTGTAATTGATCTCGTGAAAATGGAGGCGATCCATTAATTAAAACCCGAATATAATCTATTTAGATCATTGCTAATGGTTGAGCTACGTCATAAAAATTAAATTATTTTCTTTTATTTTAAATCAATTTTAGATATCTACCTATTAAATACTTAATTCAAACTATAGGGATAAAAGATAACAAGCCTTCTAAAGTTGCACAAAAACGCCGAGACGCAGGCTCCCAAAGTGGGAAGCCCAACGAATGTCAGATGCAAAGTTGTCCATGTTTTGCTAAATTTATATATATATATACTAAAATTTAGGTCGCTGTATATATGTGGCTATAAACAGTAAAATGACAATTTTACCCCTGTTATTTTTAAAAATTCACAATATCATCATTAACTCTAGATATATAATGAGTATAACAACCGAGTATAATTTACATGTATAATATTCTATGAAGTACATATTAGAAACATTTCCATCAATCAATTTGATGACCATTTTACCCCTGTTATTTTTAGGAAACCACAATAATGCCATTAACCCTAGATATATAATCAGTATAACAGCCGGGTATAATTTGCATGTATAACATTCTATGAAGTACATATTAGAAACATTTTCATCAATCAATTAACCTATTGATCAGCTTTATAACGTTATTTTTAAATAAAATAATTTTAATGTCTATAGAAATTTTAAAATCATGAGAATTACAATTCTATAAATTTAAATCTTATTAATTAAGAATTTCATTGTTTGTATTTCATGATGTATAGTTTTAAAATAATAAGAATTTATATTCAGACTAACCTTAGTTACGAGAATTGACAAATTACGCTTATTTTATGAGGAATTCAAGTGAGAATTTAAGCTCCCAACTTTTATGATTATTTTTTCATAGAAATTACTAATTCCACAAAATATCTAAATGAGAGAAACCATCTTAAAAATTAATTTTTTTTATTTTTAATTAAATTTTTAAGAATTCACCCATATTTAAAAATGTATGTCCCGGCTATAATTTTAGTATCGTTAAACAATTCGAACAAAGCACCTCAAATCCTCAACCGTGTGCCAGCTCTTACTTTGAAACGCCACGTTTCAAAATTTTCCAGTCAAGAAGGAGAATTTCTTAAGGCTAAAGCATTGGAGAGGTGGGCGCCATCTCCCTGTCGACAACACGAAGCAGTTCATTGTAGCTCAACTACTGATCCCCATTGACCCTCATTTTCCTACCCTCTTGTGTTCCTTAACCTTCTTCAGTTTCTTGATCACCCTGTTTCACTTCCAATGGCGGCAGAGTCTCAATCAGGCGCCCAGCCGCGGCTCAACTCCCGGCGCCACTACAACGTGGTGCACCCTGTTGACATCGAGACACCTCCTCTGACATCACCTGCTCCGGCCACTCCCACCGTGTTCCGGGAAGTCAAGCATTTCAAGAAATGGGTGGTGTGGTTGATACCTACCTTTGTTATCATCAATGTGATCATGTTTGTTATCACTATGTATGTCAACAACTGCCCCAAGAACTCGGTTTCTTGCATTGCCACGTTCTTGGGGAGGTTCTCGTTTCAGCCTTTTAAGGAGAACCCTCTTCTTGGTCCTTCATCTTCTGCGTGAGTTCTTGTCTTTTGTTGTTGTTGCTGGATTGGATTTCATTCAATTGGGTTTGACCTTTTTAGATTGATTGATGGTTGGTGATTGTTGGTTTTAGGTTGCAGAAAATGGGTGCTTTGGATGTGAAGAAGGTTGTTGATGATCACCAGGGATGGCTTCTCATTACTTGCATTTGGCTACATGGTGGTGTTTTCCATTTACTTGCTAACATGTTGAGTCTTTTGGTTATTGGGTATCGGCTAGAGCAAGAATTCGGCTTTGGTATGTAATCAAAAATCTGTTTGGTTTGGACTTTTTCTGGTACTACATGTTGTTTGATGATTATAAGCTAATCTTATTATTTGAGGACTTATAGTGCTTCTTGCAAAATGCTACTTTGGATGTATGACAATATGAGAGAAGTTGGGTTTCCAACTTTCCATTGTGATTGATATGAAGCATTTTTGATGATATTATCTTCTTTGTTTGTTTTATGATAGACACTGGATGCTGTATATTCGTGTCGATTTATGAATTTAGCTCACGTCTCGTGCTAAATTTTCATGTGCTTTGTTGCAGTGCGTATTGGGTTGCTATATGTCATCTCAGGACTAGGTGGTAGTTTGATGTCTTCACTTTTTATCCAGTCAAATATCTCTGTTGGTGCTTCGGGTGCACTTTTTGGATTGCTGGGAGCCATGCTCTCTGAGCTTATCACTAACTGGACAATATATGCTAGTAAGGTAAGAATTTAACTGCCCCAGAAAAAGCTTCACATATACAAGAACTTTGGTGATCACTAATTCCTTATTATTATTATTATTCAGTTTGGAGCACTTTTCACCCTCCTGATCATCATTGCGATCAATTTAGCAGTGGGAATCCTCCCACATGTGGACAACTTTGCTCACATTGGAGGATTCCTTTCGGGATTCTTTCTTGGGTTTGTGTTTCTTATCCGTCCTCAGTTCGGATGGGTTAACCAAAGATATGCTCCTCCAGAGTTCAGAACGTCTGAAGTTAAATCAAAGTTCAAGACCTATCAGTGCATATTTTGGATCCTTTCTCTGGTTATTTTGATTGTTGGGTAAGCGAATCTGTTTCTATGCTCTCCTAGTACTTTCCATATTAGGTTGTCATCTCAGTTTTCTAGGTTAATGTTAAGTTGAATTACTAGCAAAGAATATAAAAGGGATCTTTAATTAGATTTGTTACCTTCTTAGTTGATGATATCTTGGAAAAGAGTGCTTTGCTTGACAGCCAAGCTCATTACGGTGACATATCAGTCTTCTAGTAGATGTTATGCGCCAGTTAATAGATTTATTACTATCTCCTTTGGAACTTGATGTTTTGCTCATTACCAGTTTCCGCCCCAACTTTGTTTGCTTTTGATCGTTAAATGTGATGGAAGCACTGAAGTAGATGGTATCTGACGTTTTAGGTGTTCAATGTAATCATAGAACTTGGTTTCTTCAGTAGGAATGCAGATCCTAATTAACTTAGGATTAAATTCAGTTTACCTCCTTAAACTTTAGGTCAAAAATCAGTTTGATACCTCCACTTTTTTTTTAATCAGAATCATCCCCACACTTTCAATTTCCATCATTTTAGTCCAAATTTAGAATTTGACTTCAACTATGACGTCACATGCTGACTTGTCACCGACAACATGACCCATAAAAAGGGCAAAATGGACATTCTGAATTTAATCTGAATTTAATCAGAATGATAGAAACTTTTCAAAAAGTAGTTTCTCCGAATTCCAATATTCATCCAGAAATGAAACATCTATTGCGTGGAGAAGCTTTATTTTTGTGGTAGTACGAAAGAAAATCATATTGAAAGTTGGAAGAATACACAAGGAAAACATCAATGCAGTTTGTGTTAGTACTTGTTATTCAGATCTACTTATTCTTGAACCTTCCATAGAGCTATTAGAATTTGGAATTTTGCTATATGTATACTGATGTAAAATGTAGAATCTGAATGTTGTTTGGCTCATTTGACAGATTTACTGTTGGCCTGGTTATGCTTCTCCGGGGAGTTGATGCAAATAAACATTGTTCTTGGTGTCATTATTTGTCTTGTGTCCCAACATCAAAATGGAGCTGCCGGTCAGAGCCTGCATACTGCTCGGTAAGTAAAGCAAACACTTTCCTTCCCTTCTGTGCATGCAATTATATATGGATATGCAGTCATTTGTAAAACCAGTCCATTTCCTATAATGAGCCTCTTTCTTTGCTGGGTTAAAGGCTTGATCTACTCAACATTTCATTATTTCATCACCTAAACCATGAAATAACTAGGAAAGAAAATAAAAAAACTGATGGAAAGGTATTAAGGTAATTGTAATGTTATCCTTCATACCTGTAAGGTTGGAAATGACCCTGAAGGTGGTGTAAAATAATGAAAGCATGGTGATCAGCACGGTGTATGCACACCTGTTTAATTGGTTATTATGAGTGGTGATTGTGAAATTCTGTGTCAAATGGATTTGGTCATTAGCAAGATAGAGTGAACTGTTTTTGGTGAGTCTTGTTCTGTGTACAAGAATGGTTAACTCAAGTCCAATTACATATGGCACCAATTAGACTTTGATAACGATTCTCTCTGATACTGATCTTGTGAGATACAACTGCGTCAATCTGATTCGTCTGTGCCATAACCTTATTGCAGTCAACCCAGACAGGTGACCAGCTCTTTTTAACATGCTCGAGCAATGGAAAGAATGGCACATATACTTATGCAAATGCAAGCAGCTCTCAGATCCAGGGATTATGTTCTCAGCTTTGCAGTTGATATATGAAGAACACATGGACATATATCAAGTTGGCATCACTGCGTAGATGTATAAATTAATTTCCACAAGCAGGTTTTTGTAATACCAGTTACCATACGCTTCTTATTACTGTGTAATCTTCATTCTTGATTTTCACCGTAATCTTCGTTGTTCATTCTCTTTGTTCTGTCTCTTTTTTCTTCTTTGGACAATAAGTTGCAGTCTCTCTTATTACTATTATTATTTTTCTTTATTTGTTAGACGGAATGACAGATCTTATTAAAATGAAATATGAAAACTAACGTACTTGGGGGAAAAAGAATCCCATGAACTATGTTTATCATATAGCAAATCATACCTAGCTAACAAATTCGCCACTGCAGTCTGCATTTGTCCTTGGAGCATAATGAAGAGATGAAGTTGGGAGCAGCTTAAGACCTTCAACAATGTCTTAGTGAGATATAACTAGATCAATGTGAACCATTTTAAAAGTCTCCCATCTGCAAATGTTCAAATTTACAGCCAGAGTCGTCTGCCATTTGCTGGTGTGAATAAAAAATTCCTAGGCAACCTATAGTAGCGGTTGTTGAACTGTTGGTGATCGAGGGTTAAAATATTAGAAAATGACTTTTGGACAGAAAATAGAAGACTCGTTAGAAAATTACTTGCTAGCTCCATATAATCCGGGAGAGTAATGTTGGAAAGTATATCTTGTAGCTTTGTATAGATATTATCTTGATATGCAAGAAGAATATTGTATTAAGTAGTATGATTCCGTAGGATAGTGTGAATCAATCTTTTGATTCAGTTGTAATTGTGATAGATGTTTTGCCTTACTGGTTTCCTAACTTGTAGGAACAACCAGATAATGTAGACTAGGTGCTTTGTATATATATCTCATAGTTGAATACAATTTATCATTCAGCCAAAACATCTTTTCCTTTATGGTATCAGAGCAGGCATAACAACCTGACTCTTATTCCTCCTGCAACAAACCCTTTTACAGCCTTAACCTTTGTTTGTCTTCACATATTCCTCCATGCCCGGAGACGATACCTTTTCTTCAAACCTTGGGAGCGGTGGTTCATTCTCCTCAGATGAATCAGCTAATCCCTTGTCTCTTCATCATTCAGACCATCCAGGTCTGCTTCTTGTTTCCAAGAAATTAACAGGTGACAACTACAATTCTTGGTGTCGTGCTATGCGCCTATCTCTGAGTGCCAAAAACAAAATTGGCTTCATCACCGGCAAAATCAAAGAGCCATCTACAACCCTAGATCCCAATGAACACGCACT
The DNA here is from genome assembly GCA_034370585.1 of Fragaria x ananassa. NCBI lineage: Eukaryota > Viridiplantae > Streptophyta > Magnoliopsida > Rosales > Rosaceae > Fragaria > Fragaria x ananassa. The sequence goes on from CP139753.1 coordinate 7,376,672, forward strand.
ATGGCAGAGGTGCAATGACATGGTGCTTTCATGGATGCTTAACTCTCTTGAACCTGAGCTTGCTGATTCAGTTCTCTGCTGTACCACACCACATGCAGTTTGGGAAGATCTTCGAGAGAGATTCGCGTTAGGCAACGCCCCTCGCATATTTCAAGTGCAAAGAGATATTTACCGCATTGAGCAAGGTCAATCATCCATTGCAGCATACTACACGAAGCTGAAAAGCCTTTGGGATGAGCTTAGTTCATACAATACTATCACCTACACTTGTGGAGCACAAAACGATTGCAGTAAGTTGATGTAATTTCTTATGGGATTAAATGAATCTTATGCTGCTACTCGTGGACAGATTTTGTTGATGAATCCTTTGCCTTCGGTGAGACAAGCTTATGCTTCCCTTGTTCAAGAAGAAAAGCAACGAGAACTTGGTTCCTCTTTTCTTGCTTCATCCTGCACTGCAGCAATGGTGGTGCGTAGTAATTTCAAATCACGATCTCAGCTGCAAGGGAATCGAGGCAACACTCAAGAAAATAACTTCTGTCCTCATGCCCTAATCAAGCATTGCACTTACTGTGATCGAGACTATCACACTGAAGCAACTTGCCATAAAAAGCATGGTTACCAACCTGGTCATCGTCTCTACAAAGGCCCTAAAGAAGCTAATTCTAAAAGGCAACGTTAAGGAAATTCCTCTGTTAACCATGTCAATGTCGATAATCATGTCAATGCTGCCCCAACATTCAAGGAACTCCAAGGAATGCTTCCTAACCTCACTAAGGATCAGTACACTCAAGTAATTACTGCCTTGACTCCTACACCACAAGTTCCTCAAGCCAATGCTACTTCTGCAAGTGAATATGCTACAGGTTTGTTACCTGTTGCTCAAAATCGCTGGATACTTGACAGCGGAGCAACTCATCATATTACTTCTTCTCCTACATCATTGATAAATGTCAAGCATCATTCTTTGGCACCCGTTTCTTTACCTAGTGGAGATACGACTGAAATTACTATGACAGGATCAATTCGCTTTAATGATTCTTTTCAGTTAAATGATGTTCTTTGTATGTGCCAAGTTTTAGAGTTTATCTTTTGTCTGTTGGCAAAACAACCGATGATTTACATTGTTCAGTAACATTTTTTTTCATCTTGGTGTATTTTACAGGACTTGGCTACGAGGACGATGATTGGTGTGGGTAAACGACGTGGTAACCTCTACTACCTGGTGGCCTTAGCTTCAACTTTCTCTTCATCTCACTTCGCTTGCAATCTTATCATATCTTCTGATCTTTGGCATCGAAGATTGGGCCACCTCTCCTCTGCTCGTCTACAATTTTTAGTCAATAATTCTCTTAATTTTGTTTTTGATTCTAGTCATAAATGCGACGTTTGTCCATTGGCATAACAAACTCGTCAACCTTTTCCTTTAAGTTCAATTTCAACTTCAAAGTGTTTTTCTCTTATTCATTGTGATATTTGGGGACGTTATAAAACTCCTTCTCTTTATGGCGCTCATTATTTCTTAACTATTGTGGATGATTTTTCATATTTTACATGGATTTTCTTAATGCGACACAAGAGTGAAACACAACCTCTACTTCGTCCTTTTTTTAGTTATGTAAATACTCAATTCAACACAAGAGTCCAACAACTTCGTTCAGATAATGGAGATGAATTCCTTTCATTACAAAAAATTTTTCTTGAAGAAGGTGTTCTTTTTCAACGTTCTTGTGTTTATACACCGCAACAAAATGGTGTCGTCGAGAGAAAACATCGACACATCCTTGAAACAGCTCGTGCCCTTCGTTTTCAATCCCATCTCCCCATTGATTTTTGGGGTGAATGTGTCCTCACTACCGTCTATCTAATCAATCGTCTTCCCACTTTGTTGCTTCACAAGAAAACACCTTTTGAAATCCTTCACCAAAAACTTCCTGATTATTCTCGGATGCGAGTTTTTGGGTGTATTGCTCTTGCAACCATACCCAATCCGTCCTCCAAATTTTCTCCTCGTGCTACCAAGTGCATTTTTTTGGGTTACCCCATGGGACAGAAGGCTTACAAGCTCTATGATATCGAGAAGAAATTTTTTTTCACTAATAGAGATGTAATTTTTCTTGAGGACAAGTTTCACCATGCACCAAGTACAAGCCCAAGCCCAGAAAAATACTCCACGGCCCAACCCATTCCTCTCTCTGTTGAATCTGATCCTTTCCTCAGTCCATCCTATGCTTCCTATCCTACGCAGAACACATTCTCTTCATCTCCTTCTGAAAATCGCCCGCCACCATCAACATTACCCAACCCGCTACCTTCGCCTCCTCTGTCGGCGGCGTTCCCTCTTCCTTCGCCAGCGTCGTCCTCTCTTCGTCCGCCGGAGTCGTCTTCTCTTCCTCCGCCGGCGTCGTCTTCTCTTCCTCCACCTGACTCGGTTGATATTCCTCCCGAGCTGCCATCGATTGATTCTGCTATTCCTGACTTTCTTCCCATTGTTCCTACTGAGCCACTTCGTCGTTCTCAGCGCTCTCGAGAAGCCAGTGTTCGCCTGAGAGACTACGTTTGCTCGCAGGTGATTTTGCGGCCACAACAATTGTCCTCGGCCTCGTCTTGTTCTACACCAAGTACGAAATACCCTCTTTGTCACTACATATCCTACAATCGGTATTCTCCTGCATATCTTCATTATATTGCCAATGTTAGTCGGGATGAGGAACCGACCTCTTATGAAATTGCTGCAGCTGATCCGAAATGGCAGGAGGCTATGGATTCTAAGCTTCAAGCTCTTGTTGATAATCAGACATGGAGTCTGGTTCCTTTACTTCCTGGAAAGCGGCCTATTAGTTGTAAATGGGTATATCGAATCAAGCGTAAGGCTGATGGTTCAGTGGAGTGCTATAAGGCCAGGCTTGTTGCTCAGGGCTTCACTCAAACTGCAGGTATCAATTATCACGATACTTTTTCCCCTACTGCAAAAATGATTACTGTCCGATGCCTTCTTGCTGTTGCTGCTAGTTTGAACTGGTCTTTACATCAATTAGATGTTAATAATGCTTTCTTGAATGGTGATTTACTGGAGGAAATTTACATGTCCCCTCCTCCTGGTCTTCGGCGACAGGGGGAGAATCTAGTATGTCGCCTTCACAAGTCGTTGTACGAACTGAAATAGGCCTCTCGTCAATGGTTTTCCAAGTTCACGGAGGCCATTCTTGCTGCTGGTTTCTCTCAATCCAAGGCCGACTATTCTTTGTTTGTTCGCAAGCATTGTACATCTCTCACCGTTTTGTTAATCTATGTGGATGACATTCTGATAACAGGAAACAATATGGAGTCTATTAATGATCTGAAGCAATTCCTCCATACTCGTTTTCGCATCAAGGATCTTGGTGATCTAAAATTCTTCCTTGGCATTGAAGTAGCTCGTTCCAAGAAAGGGATTTACATATCCTAACGTAAATATACCTTGGAAATTATCAAAGATAGTGGCTACTTGGGTGCTAAGCCGGTTGAGTTTCCCATGGAAGAATCCAAGCTTTCAAATAAAGGAGAATTACTCAAAGACCCTGCTGCATATCGGCACCTGGTTGGTCGGCTAATTTATTTGACCATTACTAGACCAGACATCACATACTCAGTACATATTCTTAGTCGGTTTATGCATGAACCTCGCTTACAACATATGACTGCTGCTTTTCGAGTTGTTCGTTACCTGAAGTCTTCTCCTAGTCAAGGTTTACTTCTCCATGCCAATAACTCTTTAAACCTGAAGGCTTTCTGCGATTCCGATTGGGCGGGTTGTCTTATTACCCGCCGCTCTACTACGGGCTATTGTGTATTTCTGGGAAATTCTTTAATTTCATGGAGGACCAAGAGGCAAAAGACTGTATCTTTATCAAGTGAAGAAGCTGAATACAGAGCAATGACAGGTACTTGCTGTGAGCTTACTTGGCTACGTTATTTATTTACAGATTTGCATATGTCTATTACAAGTCCTCACTACCAGAACAGGCACTTTAGCCGACGAAAAATTTTCGTCGGCCTGTTAAAAAAATTCATCGGCTAAGACCTTAGCCGACGAGGCTTCGTCGGCTATAGTGTCGTCGGGAAAAGGCCGTCTGTAATGACTTTAGCCGACGAAATTTTTGTTTTCGTCGGCTATAGTCCCACTTTAGCCGACGAAAAATATGTCGTCGGCTATAGTCCCAGACTTTAGCCGACGAAATATTCGTCGGCTAAAGTGCGTAATAAATAATAAAAAATAACTATAGCCGACGAAATATTTTATATTTCGTCGGCTAAACGTTGTAAAAAAATTTAAAAAATAACTATAGCCGACGAAATACAAAATATTTCGTCGGCTAAACGTTATAAAAAAAATTTAAAATTTTTTTAAACAACTATAGCCGACGAAATATTAGGTTATTCGTCGGCTAAACCTTATAAAAAAATTTAAAAAAATTTAAAAAAATTTAAAAATAACTATAGCCGACGAAATATTAGGTTATTCGTCGGCTAAACCTTATAAAAAAATTTAAAAAAAATTAAAAATAACTATAGCCGACGAAATATTAGGTTATTCTTCGGCTAAACCTTATAAAAAATTTAAAAAAAATTAAAAATAACTATAGCCGACGAAATATAGTGTTTGAAACTCGTCGGCTAAAGTTGCCGGGTTTTGAAAAAAAAAACTGCAGAAACTTTCGGCTAAACTTTCGGCCACCCAAATGCAAATGGCGGAGGTTGGTCATGTGAGCCACCGAAACCGGCAACACGCCGGTGAGGTTGTTGTTGTAGAGGTCGAGAACACGGAGGTTAGTGAGGTTGGAGAGCTCCGGCGGGAACGTGCGGTTGAAGACGTTGTTGGAGAGGTTGAGGAGGCGGAGAGCGGAGAGAGCGGAGATCTCAGGCGGGATGGGACCGGAGAGGTTGTTCTCGGCGAGGGTGAGATTGGAGAGGTAGAGAAGGAAGGCGATATCGGAGGAGAGATACCCGGAGAGATTCAAGCCGGAAAGGTCGAGGGAGGTCACGTGGTTGTGGGAGTCGCACGTGACTCCGGCCCAAGTGCAGTGGCTGGTGTTGGGTGTCCAGGAGGAGAGGCGGGAGTCGGGGTCGTCGAGGGAGGACTTGAGGGAGAGGAGGGCGCGTGGGGGTGGAGAGTAGACGGTGGGGTGAGGAGAGTAGACGGTGGGGTGAGGAGAGAGAGTGGCGGAGGTGGAGGAGGAGAAGGAGGAGGTGGAGGAGGTGTTGGGTTTATTTGAGGTGGTTGTGTGGAGAAGGAGGAGGATATTTAATTACCCTACTCTGCGGGTATATAAAGAACTTTAGCCGACGAAATTCTTTATTTTCGTAGGCTAAACTCTTTGGTTGACCGCCAAAAAATTTTGGTTGAAAATTTTGAAATTTTTTCGATTTTAGCCGATGAGTTATCATATATTTTCGTCGGCTAAAGTCATTTGAAAATTTTGGTTGCCCGCCAAAAAATTTTGGTTGAAAATTTCGAAAATTTTTCGACTTTAGCCGACGACTTTTCATATATTTTCGTCGGCTAAAGTCCTTTGAAAATTTCGTCGGCTAAAGGTACCAATTTCGTCGGCTAAAACTTTGAAATTCGTCGGCTAAACCTTCTAAACTCGTCGGCTAAACTTTATAAATTCGTCGGCTAAACCTTTGAAATTCGTCGGCTTAAAGTATTTTTATACATTTGACATGTTATGATTGTAATGATCAAACTTGAGAAACAAAAATCCAACCGTCAGATCTGACCATCATGATAAAATACATGTATGGGAAAAAATTCAACTTGATCCGAAAAGAATAAGGGCTCGATCCGGACGGTCAATCTCGTAAGTCAAACCCCTAAACGCACGGAAAAGGTCGTTCGACCGTCTAAATTACGTATTTTGGCCGGACCTCCAACTGAAAATAGTTTTAAACCGATGGCACGCAACAAGTCGTATAAAAATTTTACGCAAAATAACCACCGAATATAGGGCTACTCATAAGGGGAAAAATGAAAAATTGCATTGACCGCAACTATCGGCACCGAATATTTATCGGAATAGTGTGATTTTTCAACCGTGGATGTATTTCAACATTCTCGTCATATCTTATTTCATGACTTTTTAGCGTTTGAAGGTTTTACGTATAGTTTGTTTTTGAAACGGAACATTTACATAACACTTGGTAAACAAGTTATACAACATTAGTATGCATGTTGTGATTGTGATGATCAAACTTGAGAAACAGAAATCCGACCGTCAGATCTGACCATCATGATAAAATACATGTATGGGAAAAAATTCAACTTGATCCGAAAAGAATAAGGGCTCGATCCGAACGGTCAATCTCGTAAGTCAAACCCCTAAACGCACGGAAAAAGTCGTTCGACCGTCTAAATTACGTATTTTGGCCGGACCTCCAACTGAAAATAGTTTTAAACCGATGACACGCAACAAGTCGTATAAAAATTTTACGCAAAATAACCACTGAATATAAGGCTATAGTAGGTAATAGAAAAATTTCAGGTTTTAGCCGACGAATACCCTAACGTATTCGTCGGCTATAGTATGTAATTAAAAAATTAAAAAATAATTATAGTCGACGAAATATTAGGTTATTCGTCAGCAAAAACCATCTTAGCCGACGACTTTTCATATATTTTCGTCGGCTAAAGTCCTTTGAAAATTTTCCTCCAACTTTGGTTTACCGCCTAAAAAATTTTGAAATTTTTGACCTTAGCCGACGACTTTTCATATATTTTCGTCGGCTAAAGTCTATAAATTCACGAAAACACTCATATCTCCCCCTATATTACGTAGTTTGGTCAAATCTCCCACACGAAAAACTCTCACGTAGATGAGACGCAACCACCTATATAAAAATTTTGAAACATTTACCTTTCGACGATAGGGCTCCCCAAAAGAAATAATAACGGTAAATAGGGTTAACCGCTACTATCGGCTCTGAGACTTTACCTGATTTACGTGATTTTTGAACCATAGCCGTATTTCACCATTCTGAACACATCTTATTTTACGAGATTTTTAATAAATTTGCTTCCTATGTAGAGTTGGTTCACAAAGTTGTATAACATACTAAACAAGTTATACAACATTAGTAGACACGTTGTGATTCCGATGACTAAAATTCACAAACCAAAATTCGACCGTCAGATATGATCATTATGACGAAATATGTCTATGGTAAAAAATTCAACTGGATCCAATAACGTTAAGGGCTCGATCGAAACGGTCAACTCTAATCGAAAATAAGAAAACTGCATTTTGAAGCCCTAAACGGACTCGGATGGCCAAAAAAGCCTATACGTCATGGCATAGTGATGAGTTTGACTCGTAGGGCCGTTACACTTCCGGAAAGGTATCACAATAGTCAATCGGACACCAAAAACCAAATCTGCAGCATAGTGAATAATAAGGGTAAGTCAACTATCGGCACCGAGACTTTACCGGAATACTGTCATTTTTCAACCGTAGACGTATTTCACCATTCTGGTCATATCTTATTTCACGACTTTTTTGCGTTTGAAGGTTCTACGTATAGTTTTTTTTTCCAGATGAGTTGTTGTCCAAATCTGTAAATATAAGACACTTTAGCCGACGAAATTATATTTTTCGTCGGCTAAACTTTTAAAAATTTTGTTAGCTAAACTCTTAAAAATTTCGTCGGCTAAACTTTTGAAAATTTCGTCGGCTAAACTTTTGAAAATTTTGTCGGCTAAAGTTCACAGACTATAGCCGACGAAAAAAATTATTCAGTCGACGAAATATTAATTTCGTCGGCTAAAATCCACTTTAGCCGACGAAGGACAATTTCGTCGGCTAAAGCCCACTTTGGCCGACGAAAAAAAATTCGTCGGCCTGGTTTTTTTTTTTCGTCGGCTAAAGCCTTTATTCTGGTAGTGCCTGCTGTTTTACATTGTGATAATCAAGCTGCTTTGCACATTGCTAAAAGTCCTGTATTTCATGAGAGAACTCGACATATTGAAATGGACTGTCACTTTATACGGGACAAAATTGTTAAAGGTGAAGTTATTACTCAATTTGTGATTTCTTCACAGCAATTGGCAGATGTTTTTACAAAAGCTTTGGGCAAAGAAAAGTTTAGACAGCTCATGTGCAAGTTGGGAGTTATTGATATACACTCTCCAACTTGAGGGAGAGTTGAAAAATATATCTTGTAGCTTTGTATAGATATTATCTTGATATGCAAGAATATTGTATTAAGTAGTATGATTTCGTAGGATAGTGTGAATCAATCTTTTGATTCAGTTGTAATTGTGATAGATGTCTTGCCTTACTGGTTTCCTAACTTGTAGGAACAACCAGATAATGTAGACTAGGTGTTTTGTATATATATATCTCATAGTTGAATACAATTTATTATTCAGCCAAAACATCTTTTCCTTTAAGTAACACTAGCAACTTAAGTTAATAAACTCTAATCATACAGCATACTATCTTAATTGTGTGTATATATAGAACCTTGAATGCTTGATCGGTTTAACTTGCTGCATCTTCATCTGCACATTTCCAGTTTCTGCTTCGTTCAGTTTAGGCACCATATATACTAGTAGAGATGGATGAAGAGTCTGTTCTCCTTGCAAGGTCAGTTTTCTCCAGTCTCACACCACCATTTTCTTTTCTGAATTTTGGAAAATAAATTATTATTTATGCAGTATGACGGGAATTTCGATTTCAAAGATTGAAGATAAGGGACAAATAATCCAGGTTACAGAGGAGATGATAGATCAGTTAGGTGTGTACCAAGTCGACTATTCTTTCTGGAAAATAGTTCAGAAACTTATATATGCACCTTTCTATCTCCCATGGGTGTTGCTGGCAGCAATAAGATACCCGGAAAAGCCTGAACATTTTATCTACTCCAGTTTTATCTCTATGTTACTTGATCCTTTGTTTCTGTACATTCCTCTTATCAAAGGGGAAACCAAGTGCCTCATGTAGGACAAGAAAGTGATGATAGCAGCTCTGATTCTGCGAGTCGTCACAGATCTTCGTTATGTTGTTAAAATAATTTCTAAGATTAAGAAATGGTGGCCGGAAATGTCTAAGAAAACAGGCATCACCAGCAACGTGCTCGCTATTCTTTCTGGTCCACAAGTAAGTTATATCAGAAGCCTTGTTTTGGCTAACGATTCTTAGTAAGGAGCATAGAGGCAACTAGCTACAAAAGTAATAGAGAGGGGATGCGGGCGTGTCACCTCGCGGATGGGGAACGAAGATGCGCGAGATCTTGACTTCTTGATCAAGTGGAGGGTTTCAGGTGCCACCTCACGGACGAGGAATTACGAGCACTAGGCAATTCGATATTCACGGTGTGTCATGAGCAGAGCAACAATAGAGATCATGGATGAGTCCGAAAGGGTTCTGAGCTAAGGTGAGGACGCGCTTAGGACTCGGTTTCGAGAGGCTCAAATGTATCAACTGGGTTGAAGATTTGTTTGTATTTGTGTAGTTGTAAAGATTGTAGAGAGAGAAAGCTTCAACAGGGAAGTGAAAGCAAAGCTCCGGGGAGCGTCTGGAAGTTCAACTGGGTTGAAGGTTGTATTGTACTTTGTTTGAGTTGTTGTGAGAGAGTTCTTGTAAGCCTTCGAGCTCCTTTATATAGTGGCTCGCCTTCTACCAGGAGAGATGTAATCAATATCCAAGTCGGACTCTGAAGCAGAATACCACAAGGACACTGCTTCAACACTGCTCAAATGTATACTCCTATGCGGACTCAAACTAAGAGCATCTTTATCCTGCGAGGTGTCACAGCCCTTGTAGAAACCTATCCAGCGTGCTCCTGAAGCTCGTTTCCATCTCGCGCGCCCCTGAAGCTCGCGAGACATAAAATACTTTTTCATTAAAAGAGCCACATGTATTGGCCCAAAGCATGTCAAAGACTTGTATGAGTCTTCAACGGTAAATGTGGCGTAGGTGATCACGTGCATGCGGACTCCGCCTCTTGCTACGCGGAACCATCTCGCCTCGCCTTCATGTACTTCGCCTCGCCTTAGGACTCAATTTCTACCCGAAGTCCATTTCTTAATTCCATGCGAAGTCCATTTCGCATGCGAACTTTGCTATCCAGCTCGCATGATTTCGCTGGCGGGCCATCACTTGTAAACTCAATTATTTTGGGCTCGCCGGTGTGACGTGGATCAAGAATTTAATTAATATTCATATAGACATTTACTGTCTAGTAAAATATCAATTTGGGTGTAAACATTGCCCCCCAGCCTCGAAGTCATGAATGTCAAAAATGACTAAAAAAGTTTATGTTCATGTTGCTCCAAAGCCACTCGTATGGCTCGGGTCATACATAAAATGAGTGTGAGTATTGTAGCGAAGCTGGTACGACTCGCCTAGCACCATATTAAAATGATAATCATGATCTTAACATAACTAGGCACCTTAGACTTGATCTTAACGTGCACTCTGCTTGCACTTTGCCTGTTCTACTCAGAAGACATGGTACATTGCAAATACCTCGAGCGGATGTAGCTCATGTGGATATATCTTGAATGGATGTACCTCGAGTGGATGCACCTTGAGTAGACGTTTGCTTTGACTAGACTCCAAAATGGCCTTTCGCTTGAGCTCTTGGCGATCACAAACTATCTTTGTGATAATCATGGAGTGACACTAGCCATGTACTTCGCTGCACCCCCAGTGCGAACCAATGTCGGCGAATGGCCTTATAATCTTGAATTTTTTTAGAGGCCACATGAATTGGCTTAAATAATGACCAAGACACTTAAAGAATATCTAAAGTCTGAAATATCTGGAACACATATTTACCCCAATGTGCCCCCCAGTTTTGATGTATGTTTGCCGATGCTTGAGAAGAATGAAGGACATCAAAATTTTAGTATGCCCCCTCAAGGACGGAGTTGTGGTACCATGCCTCATTGAAAATGGCAAACACCGAGAAAAGTCATGGATCGGCCTTGAGTAGATCCTAGTGTATGAATAAAGGTATACCAAACTTCTATAGATGCCCTCCAGTGAGGAAAGCATGCTACAAGGTCATGAAAACACATTGAAAATGCATATTGCAAATTCACGCGTATCCTGATCTTTTTGCATTCAAACTGCCATAAGTCTCTCCAGGAATGTCGGAATGACGAATCGTAAAATCCTCTGAAATATAGACATCCAAGGCTTTCTGTTGATATACTAGTTCTTCCTGTATCACTCCAGTTTAATTAGTGAAGTCGACTGATCAGTAGTGGCTGTTACAACTTTCAGCATTACAATCTAGTTGTATTTCCTCTCTGACTTGACTTCGCTGGCAGTAATTCTAAGGCATATGGAATGCCTATTGTCATCAAGCCTCAGGGATATGCTCCTAAGTAAAGTTCAAGCCTTATATAGGCAATAACGTTGTCTTGCATTTCAGCAAAACCAAAGATCTCTTTTTGTGTTTTTTGCTATTTGATTTTTTTGTATTTTTCTTTTTCCAAAGCAAGAAATAAAGAAAATGAAAGAAAACGAAAGTAAAAGCTAAAGTAAAAGCTAGGAGCAAAGAAAAGAAGGGTTCATAGCTTGATTAGGTACCCTTTGTTAGGCCACGGGGGAGACCACCAATGCTTCACTCCAAGCCTCGACACAGTGATGTTTCCGGCATGAGAATCTTGCTGTTGAGAATATCCAAGTGTTGAGCAAAACTGTTTTACGTCAACAACTTGAAAATTTGGGCAAGGTAGTTCGTAGGGTACGTCTTGTTGCCCCCTACGTATCATTGTCTGTTGACCAAACATGATCTTCAACTTCATTCTCGCGTACCGTATGTTGTTGAGATCGGCCTTACTGCCAACTATCATGTCATAATGCATGGTCTCCTCGGGAAGAGCCACGCATTGATTATGGAAGAGAACCACTTGCTGGTCTCTTTTCACCCTATCAAGAGCTTCACTGAGATTGAACTTTTGTGGAATATGATTATGAGACAGACGCACCAACATATAGTCTTCATCATCTTCATCATATTCATCATAAATTAGTTCTGTGTCAAAATCAAATTTAGAGTCACTACAGTCCAGCGAATCCACCTCTGCCCCTGATGCAGATATATGACATCCATGAGCATCATGTGTAATTGTAAAAGAGTCAATGTTCTTTCCAAACAGGAAGAACAAGAAGAACTATTAATCGATTTAATAGGTAAGATAGATAATCCTGATCTTAAAACTGAGTACCTTAAAAAATTTAAAAAAATTGATTACCCAAGAAAATACAATTTATCCTCCTTCACAAAAAATTAGCCTTACTACAACTTTTGATAAATTTCTACTAGTAAAAAAGAAATAACAATCCAAGATTTACAACATGAAATCAAAACAATCAAGTGTCAAATCCATGCCCTTCAACAAACACATTTAGAACTTACGAATGACAACAAAGACATTAAACAAGAATTAAATTTACTTAAAATAAATAATCAATTTCTTAAATTACAGGAACCCCATGAAAATCATTTTTTAGATGAGTCTCCAGTAAACAATGAAGCCGAAACTTCATTAAATAATACTATTAGTACCATACGTCAAATCCAACTTAAAAATGGTATACTACAGTCCAACTCAAAATAAAAAATTTCCAATTGACAATACCAGCCCTTATTGACTCTGGCGCATATCTTAATTGCATTCAAGAAGGCTTAATCCCTTCAAAATATTTTGAAAAAACAAAAGAATCTTTACGATCAACTAATGGAACAAAAATGGATATTAAATATGAAATCTCGAAAGCACATATATGCCAGAACAATGTCTGTTTCAAAACACCGTTTGTTTTAGTAAAAAATTTAACTGATAAAATCATTTTAGGACTTCCTTTTATTACCTTGCTTTATCCCTTCAAAACTGAATATGATGGCATTATCACCTACCCTTTTAACGAACCAGTAAAATTTATTTTTCTTTCTAACCCTGAAATCCATACTCTAAAAGCATTTAAAAAAAATAATATTTCAAAAACCGTTAGTTCCATTCAAGCAAAAAATAAACAAATAACCTTCAAGAAGAAATTAATTTTAAAAGAATTGAAAACCAACTCCAAAATTCTTCTCTTCAGCAAAAAAATAAAAACTTTTGAAGAAAAAATTATCAAAGAAATATGTTCTGATATCCCTACTGCTTTTTGGCATAGGAAAAAACATATCGTTTATCTTCCTTACATCAAAGAATTTAATGAAAAAAATATCTCTACTAAAGCTCGTCCAATCCAAATGAGTCATGAAGTCATAGATTTCTGCAAAAATGAAATTAATGATCTACTTAAGAAAGTCATTATCCGCCATAGTAAATCCCCTTGGTCTTGCCCTGCTTTCTATGATCAAAAAAATGCTAAACTAGAAAGAGGAACTCCTCGATTAGTTATTAACTATAAACCTCTTAACACGGTATTAAAATGGAGCAGGTATCCTATCCCCAACAAACAAGATCTCATTAATAGATTAAACAAATATGTTATCTTTAGTAAATTTGATATGAAATCAGGATTCTGGCAAATCTAAATCAGTGAAGCAGATAAATACAAAACTGCCTTCGTCACTCCTTTTGGTCATTATGAATGGAATGTTATGCTATTTGGCCTAAAGAATGCTCCTAGTGAATTCCAAAATATAATGAACGATATTTTCAACCCTTATAGTCATTTTTCAATTGTCTACATTGATGATGTCTTAATCTTTTCTCAATCAATCGATCAACACTGGAAACACCTACACCAATTCTTTTCCATAATCAAGAATAATGGCTTAGTTGTTTCTGCTTCAAAGATCAAATTATTTCAAACCAATATTCGTTTCCTAGGATTCAGCATTCACCAACTTCAAATTAAACCCATCGATCGAGCAATCTAATTTGCTGATAAATTCCCATATGTAATTTTAGATAAAAATCAATTACAAAGATTCCTAAGATCTTTAAATTATGTAGCTGATTTTTACAAAAATGTTCGCAAACACTGCAAACCTTGATTTGATAGATCACAAAAAAATCCTTCCCCCTGGACATCAATCCATATGTCCTTAGTGAAAGAAATTAAGAGTCATGTTAAAACTCTCCCTTGCTTAGGAATTCCTCTTCCTGACTCCTACAAGATAGTAGAATCTGATGTCTCTGAAATTGGTTATGGATGTATCCTTAAACAACAAGTTTCTCCCAATCACCTAGAACAAATTGTCCGCTACCATTCCGGGATTTGGAACCCATCTCAGTCAAATTATAGAACCATCAAGAAAGAAATTTTATCCATTGTTTTATGTATCAGTAAATTTCAAAATGATTTATTAAATCAAAATTTTTTTGTCAGAGTTGATTGTAAAAGTGCTAAAGATGTTTTAGAAAAAGATGTTCAAAACATTGCTAGCAAACAAATCTTTGCCCGTTGGCAAACAATCCTAAGTATTTTTGATTTTGAAATTGCATTCATTAAAGGAAGTGACAACCATATCCCAGATTTCCTAACCCGTGAATTTCTACAGGGGACCAAAACATAAAGCTCAGCTCATCCAAAAGGAGAAATCCCAGAAAATTAATATCCGAGTCACCTTCCCCAGTCAAGAAATAGTCACTTTCCATAGTTAAGAAAGAGTCACCCTCCAGCATTATTCCTTATGCAGGTCATCCCCCCATTCCAATTATAATAGGTATACTACTCTTGGTAGCACCCTCAGTCAAATTAAACCCAACTACTAGTCAGCCTTTGTAAACCAATACGACTCTTACAAATCAGATTCCTCATCCAACCCTTCAGTCACTTATAAGAAATCATCTCCTTACTTCGACAGAGCTGAACATTTTTTTGTTCTATATTGAACCTTCTATGAGTCACTTAAAAAATCACATCTCTTTAGTAAAAAGTTACTTTGGCCCAAATTCTCATTACCCCCTAATAAACCTTTAGCATTCTATAGGGACATTCTATTTCAATCTCAGTCATTTTCTATTAAACCAATTCATGACCCAAAAGACTCATCTAAAATACTATATCATTCCCTTTACATAATTCATATCATCTCCTTATCTCAATGGGGTGATTCCCCTCTACTCCCCACAAATTGGACACATTCACATTTACTTATCATGATTACATTGAAACATGGAGCAAAATCTTTCTCCACCAAACTGAAGATTTTAGTAACTCATGGTTTCTCAATTTCGATAGAAAATTCAATCGTCAATTCCCAATGTGGTTTGGAAATTGGTAGAATGATCATGGGTGCCCCCATAGCCTTTTCCCATTAGATCTCCAACATGCAGTCACTAAATTTGCTCCAGTCATGGCATTCTCCGAATATGAGAAAAAGTTTTCCCCCACTCTCCATTTCATGGCCAAATATAAAATTTCTTGGATTTTTAAATGACAATATAAACTTGACACTAAAGACCATATGGTCTTAAGACAACTTTTAGTTAAATGGTGGGATAAGTTCAAAACTGAAAGAGTTTTATCCCAATTTTATGAAGAATTTCTAGCTATCCCATCCAGTCCAGCAATTTTGGCTTCTAATAAGCCGGTATCCCCAATTCCTCAGTTAAAATCACAGATTCCTCAACCAACACCCATTTCTAAAAAACCAATTTTCAGTCCATCATCATCATCCAAAGAAGATGAATTAAAAGAATTAGCCAAACAGTTGTTACAACAGGCAGCCAGCTTATCAGCTGAAGATGAAGAAGAAGAACACTCACCATCAGAATCATCATCAGCCCATAGTCACCAAAGTTCAGCCCATAGTCACCAAGGTTCTCCCAGACAAACAACCAGGTGAGCAGACCATCAAGATAGTCAAGATCCATATGCTGAGTTTCAGTCAAAGTCTAGTCCGAAGTAACACCCGTGCCAGACAAAATATTATTCATCAACAATAAAATTTGTGTCATATAAGTTACTATTCATGAACAGTCACGGATTTTAATGCTCTGACTAGGTAAAAAGTGACTATTCATAAATAGTAACTTATATGGCACAGCTTTTACTGTTGATGAATAGTATTTTGTCTGGCACGGGTGTTACTTCAGACTAGACTTTGACTAAAACTCAGCATATGGATCTTGACTATCTTGATGGTCGGCCCACCTGGTTGTTTGTCTGGGAGAACCTTGGTGACTATGGACTGATGATGATTCTGATGGTGAGTGTTCTTCTTCTTCATCTTCAGCTGATAAGCTGGCTGCCTGTTGTAACAACTGTTTGGCTAATTCTTTTAATTCATCTTCTTTGGATGATGAGGATGGACTGAAAATTGGTTTTTTAGAAATGGGTGTTGGTTGAGGAATCTGTGATTTTAACTGAGGAATTGGGGATACCGGCTTATTAGAAGCCAAAATTGCTGGACTTGATGGGATAACTAGAAATTCTTCATAAAATTGGGATAAAACTCTTTCAGTTTTGAACTTATCTCACCATTTAACTAAAAGTTGTCTTAAGACCCTATGGTCTTTAGTGTCAAGTTTATATTGCCATTTAAAAATCCAAGGAATTTTATATTTGGCCATGAAATTGAGAGTGGGGGAAAAAAATTTCTCATATTCGGAGAAGGCCATGACTGAAGCAAATTTAGTGACTGCATGTTGGAGATCTAATGGGAAAAGGCTATGGGGGCACCCATGATCATTCTACCAATTTCCAAACCACATTGGGAATTGGCGATTGAATTTTCTATCGAAATTGAGAAACCATGAGTTACTAAAATCTTCAGTTTGGTGGAGAAAGATTTTGCTCCATGCTTCAATGTAATCATGATAAGTAAATGTGAATGTGTCCAATTTGTGGGGAGTAGAGGGGAATCACCCCATTGAGATAAAGAGATGATATGGATTATGTAAAGGGAATGGTATAGTATTTTAGATGGGTCTTTTGGGTCATGAATTGGTTTAATAGAAAATGACTGAGATTGAAATAGAATGTCCCTATAGAATGCTAAAGGTGTCACGTCCCGAAACTTAATTTTTACCTTAATTACTAGCATAGTGGTAATAAGAGTTTTTACCGTGTTCGTCACTAAGTGTGTAATTTAATTAGTCCCCAGAGGGTGTTGAGGAACTAATATTTTGAAAGAATTATTCTAAGGAAGAAATTTTGACGACGGTAAAAATAGTAATTTTTTTGCTAGTAAAAGGTACTTTTTATTGGGGTTTTATTTTGGGGTGTTGATTTTTGGAAAATGGGTATAAGTGGAGTTGGACCGGGCCTTTTTGGGTCCAAGCCCGTTTTTTTTTCTCTCTTTTCTCTCTCTCTTCCGCTCCCGCTCCCGACTCTCCCTCCGTTGCCAAGAAAATTTTTCGTCGCCGTCCGCCGCCGTCCGGCCTCCATTCTCCGCCGGACCGGTCCCGTTCTGTCGGTCTCCTACCCTGTAGCAATCCTAGACCGGTGGCAGCCTCCCTAGCGCCGCCGTGAGGGAGAAACGCCGCCCGGAAGCTCCGACTGCCGAAATCTTCATTTCGCCGGAACTCCTTCCTCCGGCCGCCATAGCCGTCGAGCCTTGGCTCAAAAGGAAGCCCTCCTCCCGTGCTTCAATCCCTCCAAATGGCTCTTTCCGTCTCGAGCAAGGTAAGGAGAAATCGGAATTTCTAGGGCTTATTGTGTTTGTGCGTTCGATTGATGTGCTTAGGCTTAGAATTGGAGTTTGTGGTAGTTAGGAATGTTGTAGAGGAGGTTGAGAGGAAGATGTTGTCAAATTTTGGTGACCATCGGAGGTCGCCGAAGTGGGTCGCCGGGCGCCGCCGCCGAGAAAATGTTTTTGGTGGAGAAAAATGTGAGGAGTTTAATGGAATAAGTTTTAGAATTTTTGGAGGAGTTTTGGATAAGTTTGAGATTTGTTAAAGTTTGGTATTTTTGACAGATTATTAATTTATAATCCGGCCATTGGATTTTATTTGGTGGAAGGTGATTTTGAGGATGTCAGTAAAATTTGTGGAGTTTTGAGGTTGGCAGTGGATTTAAGATTTTGGAGTGTTAGACTTGGTTGAGCGTGAAGCATATTTAATTATGCATGTTTTGTCGGTGTTTTATTTTAAGGAATTAATTATGTTTGGAACAGGACGCGAGGAGGCTCGAGCAGAGGAGACCTCCGACCGACGTCAGGCTTAGGCCTAAGTTGTGAGTGGACCTTTGTTTTAAATAATGTGTTTAAATTGTTTTATTGTTGAGTATTTTTCCTTTGTTGGATATTATTTTCCCAAAATTGAGAATTTCTGCGATTATACTCAAGGCACAATTCCGAGAATAGTATGTATGAGAGAGAATGCTAGCTAGCTATACGTGGCAGCCCCCATTCTGAGGACGAATGCCAGTTGGGGTGACGTGAGAGTTAGACGCGAGCGTAGTAGCCTTGTACGATTTTCTACTTGTTGAGATTATTCTATGTTTTTACATTCATTCATAGAAATCGTACAAGGAGTAAGCACATATTTATAACCACTCGGTCTTTATCCCCCATTCTGAGGAAAAATGCCAGTATGGAGCGACGTGAGCGTTAGACGCAATCGTATTAGCTTGGTGTGACTATCTAATTTAAAACTTATTCATAGATAGCATACATAGAGCATACGAGTGGTTAATACATATTGATATATATTTTATAAATTGAGCCTGAGAGGCTGTTTTGTTTATGATTTGGGGACTAGCCAGAACTAGTCGTTTGCATTGTTAAATTTCTTGGGGAAATATTATTGATGTTGTGATTATTTTGTCCACTCACTCTGACGTGATGAAATATTTTCCCCTGGGCTTTTCCTTCGTTTTTAAATGCCCAGTTTGCAGAGTTCGGGTGGGGTCTAGAAGGAGGCGACGAGGCATAGTCACTCATTTCTCCACTACTGTTCACCAGTAGGTCTTCTGTTTAACCCACTAGGATTTCTAGTAGCTTCCGCTGTATTTCTTGTAGTAGCTCTGAATACTTTCGGAAAAATATCTGTGTATTATTTTATTTAGTTATTTGGATTAAGTTGAAGAATTTATATTATTGGTTAAAAGTGTTCCTTAATTTTTCCAGGTTAGGGTTGTCCATTTTCAAGGGTTTCAGGGTGAAATTCGGGGCGGGTCTTGACAAAAGGTTTATTAGGGGGTAATGAGAATTTGGGCCAAAGTAACTTTTTACTAAAGAGATGAGATTTTTTAAGTGACTCATAAAAGGTTCAATATAGAACAAAAAATGTTCAGCTCTGTCGAAGTAAGGAGATAATTTCTTATAAGTGACTGAATGGTTGGATGAGAAATCTGATTTGTAAGAGTCGTATTGGTTTACAAAGGCTGACTAGTAGTTGGGTTTAATTTGACTGAGGGTGCTACCAAGAGCAGTATACCTATTATAATTGGAATGGGGGGATGACCTGCATAAGGAATAGTGCTGGAGGGTGACTCTTTCTTAACTATGGAAAGTGACTATTTCTTAACTGGGGGAGGTGACTCAGATATTAATTTTTTGAGATTTCTCCTTTTGGATGAGCTGGTCTTTATGTTTTGGTCCCCTGTAGAAATTCACGGGTTAGGAAATCTGGGATATGGTTGTCACTTCCTTTAATGAATGCAATTTCAAAATCAAAAATACTTAGGATTGTTTGCCAACGGGCAAAGATTTGTTTGCTAGCAATGTTTTGAACATCTTTTGCACTTTTACAATCAATTCGGACTAAAAAATTTTGATTTAATAAATCATCTTGAAATTTACTAATACATAATACGATTGATAAAATTTCTTTCTTAATAGTACTATAATTTGACTGGGCTGGGTTTCAGACTCCGGAATGAAATAGAACAATTTGTTCTGAATGACTAGAAGAAACTTGTTGTTTAATGATACCTCCATAACCTATTTCAAAGACATTAGTTTCGACTATCTTATAGGAATCAGAAAAAGGAATACCTAAGCATGGTAGGGTTTTAACATAACCCTTAATTTCTTTGACTAAGAATGTATGAACTGAAGTCTAGGGGGGAGGGTTCTTCTGTAATCTATCAAATAGGGGTTTGCATTGTTTCCTAAGATTTTTGTAAAAGTCAGCGACATAATTTAAAGATCTTAGAAATCTCTGTAATTGATTTTTATCTAAAATGACATCTGAAAATTTATCAACGAATTGTATTGCTCTGTCAATGGATGTAATTTGAAGTTGGTGAATGTTATATCCTAGAAAACGAATATTGGTTTGAAATAATTTGATTTTTGAAGCAGAAACAACCAAACCATTATTTTTTATTATGAAAAAAAATTGGTGTAAATGTTTCCAGTGCTAACCAATTGACTTTGAAAATATTAAAACATCATCAATATAGACGATGAAGAAATGACTATAAGGATTGAATATATCGTTCATTATATTTTGGAATTCACTAGGAGCATTTTTAAGCCGAATGACATTACATTCCATTTATAATGACCAAAGGGTGTGACAAATGCGGTTTTGTATTTATCGGCGTCATTGATTTGGATCTACCAAAATCCTGATTTCATATCGAATTTACGAAAGATAATAGATTTATTTAACCTATTAATGAGATCTCTTTTATTAGGAATAAGATACCTGATCCATTGCAAGACTGTGTTATAGTTAATAACTAATCGAGGGGTTCCTCTTTCGAGTTCATCATTTTTCTGAACATACAAAACAGGGCAAGACCAAGGGGATTTACTAGAGCGAATAATGTCTTTGTTGAGTAAATCAGTAATTTCTTTCTTACAGAAATCCATAATCTCATGACTCATTTGAATTGGACAAGCTTTAGTGGGGATATTTATTTCATTAAAATCTTTGATGTATGGAAGGGAAACAATATGTTTTTTCCTATGCCAAAAGGCAGTAGGAATATCAGAACATATTTCTTTGATAATTTTTTCTTCGAAAGTTTTGATTTTTTGCTGAAGAAAAGGGTTTTGGAGTTGATCTTCAATTCTTTTGAAATTAATTTCTTCTTGAAGAAATGCTATTTGTTTATTTTTTGCTTGAATGCAATTAAGAGTTTTTGAAATATTATTTTCTTGTAATGCTTTTAGAGTATGGATTTCAGGATTAGAAAGAAAATTAAATTTAACTGGTTCATCAAAAGGGTAGGTAATAATGTCATCATATTTGGTTTTGAATGGGTAGATTAAAGTAATGAAATGAAGTCCTAAAATTACTTTATCGGTTAAATTTTTAACCAAGATAAATGGAATTTTGAAACAAACAATGTTTTGGCATATATGAGCTTTAGGGATTTCGTATTTAATATCTATTTTTGTTCTATTGGCTGATCTTAAAGACTCGTTTGTTTTTTCAAAGTATTTTGAAGGTATCAAGCCTTCTTGGATACAGTTGAGATCTGCACCTGAATCAATAAGGGCGGTTATTGTTAGTTGGAAATCTTTTATTCTGAGTTGAACAGTAGTGTACTATTTTTTAAGTTGAATTTGGCGTATGGTACTAATGGTATTATTTTCCGAAGTCTCTGCGTCTTTGTTAGTGGGGAAAAGATTTGTGTTTATTTAGGGAAAAGTAAGGAGGTATTCTTTAGATCCTTTGAAGATTTCTACTATTTTACATTAGTAGATAACTTCATTTAACAATCTCAACCATTCATTCTCTATATTCATATGTAAGAAACATGTTTACCAAATTTCAACTAATTTCATAATCAATTAGTTATTTAAATTGACGTAAACAATTTTAGGCCGTTAGATAAAATTAAAACGAACATTGTGTTAATAAAATAGTTAAATGTTTTTCATTTTGGCTAATTTTTTGTAGGATTCATATGTGAGTAAGTAACTAAAAAATGAGTGGTTTTGATTGTCAAAATACATGTTAAAACTAAAAACATCTTCACTTTAAAAGTTTAAAGAGGGTCTATATATATATATATATAGACACACACATACCGAAAAGTTCAAAAGCGGACGTCCGCATTTTTCTTAATTCACAGACGAAACAGGTGACAATGACAATCACTCATTGGTAGATAGAAAACAATAGGGCCACACTTTTTGTTTGCTGTTAACAACCACTATCTTTTACCTTTTTAAAAGGGTGATGACCGGTTGATTAGGTTTACAGTCTCTGTTTTGAAATTTTTTTTTTACTTCAATTTTTACCTTTTATCATATAAATAATAATAATTATAATAATAATAATAATAATAATAATAACTTTGATGGAGCATGTTGGACCCATATTCATGAATTTATTTATTTCGACATTTTGCAGCTAAAATCTATCATCTATACTCTCGAAGATAAACAGTTAATTTTCTATTATCACAATTTCTTTTATTACTAGAACACAATTCCTTGCTATTTGCAAAGAAACTAGAGAAGAGTTGAACACAAACAATTAACAATCCTAAAAGATTTTAGATCGACACTTGATAGAGAAGATCCTAATTATTGGGATAATATCTATTTAGTACAGAGAAAAATCTATAGAGTACTAAAGAACATTAGGATTATCAAAGAAACTCTTGAAGTGTATCAAGAACCTCTAGATTATCTAAGTATAGGATAAATTAACCTCGAAGAGATTTCACGATACTTGAAGAAATTTATCTTCAGCAGTTTCTCTTCCTCTCGAGTAGATTACCTCGAGTGGATATACTACGTTGAGCATATTACCTCAAGTGGAATACTCTGATAGATTTACTGGTATTAGAGCCTAGCCTTTCACTGATGCTCAAAAGAAATCCCAAGATGGGAATAGGAATTGAACAAATACTAGAAAAGCTTGAATTTCTAGTACAACAAGTTGATGTGAGACATCAAGAATATCTAGCAGAAGTGTTTAGACATATAAAATATCTAGAGAGAATTCCAAATATAGTTTATTAGTTGACTAAACTAGAAAGCAAAATACACTATTGTAAACACGAAAATATCTGCAACAAATGACAGAACAATACGTGTACAAAGAATAATTTAATTTAATCAATGCGAATGCGGGTTACAATCTTTGTGTACTCCTCTGATTCTATCTCCAAATGTAGGTTTAACTCAAGGGTGATAAGCACTTGTTCTTGAGACGAATTGTTTGTAGGTTGGACTTCTTGTCGTGTTGACGATTTGTAGAAGTCGATTGACCAAGGGTTGTAGAGGCTTGTTCTTGATCGGATTTGATCCACTAGCAGTTTCACGTGATGGTTTATTCTTTGACTTGAAGTTGGTGAAGATGTCGGCTATTTGGCAGCTTAATTGATGACTCTTCGGGATTTGACAACTTCTAGGCTTGAGGTTGATGAAGAACCGGCTATTTGGCAGCTTGATGATTCTTCTGGATTTGACAACTTCTAGTCTTGAGGTTGATGAAGAACCTACTATTTGGCAGCTTGATGATTCTTCAGGATTTGATAACTTATAGGCTTGAGGTTTATGAAGAAAGAATCGGCTATTTAGCAGCTTGATGATTCTTCGGGGACTTGGGAGACTTCTGGACTTGATGAAGAACTGACTATGAACTTGATAATTCTTCAAGGATTTTGGATTTAAGGAAGAACTGGCTATGAGCTTGATAGTTCTTCAAGGATTTTAGGGAGACTTCTGAGCACGCGGGAGGGATTTTTTTTTCCTCTCTCTCTCTAGTCGGCTGCTTCTGTTTCTTGCTCCTCTGTCCGCCTTTGTTTCTGCCCCCTTCCTTTTGGTATGAGAGGGGATATTTATAGTGTTAACATGCCTCCACTTAAGGCAAGTAATAAAGATTCTCAATCAATAATATTTCCTTAATCGAATCAATGAATCTTGATTGTTTGATTTACTTGCTGATTTTAACATAATCAGATCAATCAAGTCTTAAGATTTAGATATGCCCAGATCGCTTTGGATTAATGTCCTGTTTTGATCAAGATCATTAGTAAGGGGCGAGCCATCTCGCGGGTAAAGAAAGTATCCCGCGAGGAAACTTGATTTCCAAGCAAGCAGTGATTTCTGATCCTACTTCGCGGATTCCCCTACGCGAGACCATCTCGCCTCGCCTGTATATAAATCCACTCGCACGGGGCCATCTCGCCTCGCTTGCATATAAATCCACTCGCACGGGGCCATCTCGCCTCGCCTTCATTTAAATCCACGCGCGCAGGGCTATCTCGTCTCGCCTTCATGTAAATCTACTCGCGCGGGGCCATCTATAGATACTGTAAGAATCTTAACAAGAAGATACATTTGTCCAGTACACCTACGCGGGCTTGGATACCAAGTTTAACCAATATTCTCATTTACATCCTTGCCAACTATGTAAGCCTGCATCTTACCCTACAATAATACAACATATTAAGGCATTGTTATTGGGAGTTTTACGTATTTCTTCGTTTATTAGGTACTAGGGACGTTTTGGTTTTTTTTTTCTCTATCCAACGAGAGATAGACTATTGGAATTATGCTTGCCACAGTGAAAAAGGATGGGAATTTAAAACTCATTGTGATGCCAATGCAGTTAGAAATGTTACATTTCTAAAAGTTGCATGCCCTATAAATCCACCGGATGCCGCAAAATTCGACTTCTGTATATTTCTTTATGCTCTTCAATCTGGTGTGCAAGAATCAAGACACGTACCACAAAAGTTATTGCTATGTTTCTCGTGGGGCTTACGAAATTTGAGGTTTGCACTTCTTACATAACACGTACTGTTAGCTTGTTCTTGCTACAAGCCCTTGTGCGAGCTCCCACACAATTTTAACTATCGTATTTCTTTTATTGATTGCTTCATTTGATCTTTGCAGTTCTTTTGGTTCCAACCTCAATACCAGTACCTATATATATGGATGGGAAACCTTATTTGTGGTTGCTATTTCTATAAGTGGCTTGCTGCTATTTATATATTTCCTCGGACATTTGCAGGTTTGTCATCAATCTTTGTACCGTCTGTAACAAAAATAAAAATGAAACAAAAACATGGCAACAATTTCGTTAACAATTGGAGTGTGTGTACGTGTGTGAGTTTTACTGTCATGATCTGATTATATTACTGTTCCATGATTATATTTATGTTTGTTCAATATTCAATTAACCTATCATACATTCGTGTTCTGTGGAATAGACATTTATGCAGATTGCTAGCAAATCAGTAAGGTCCCGTCAAAAGTGGAATAAGATTTTGCAACCAAAAATAAGATCTATGTTATCCGAATATGGATTAATAAAACGATATCTTTTGACCTTAATCTGGCAGGGCTGACTAAAGTGGAATAAGATTTTGGAACCAAAAATAAGATCCATGTTATCTGAATACGGATTAATAAATCGATATCTTTTGACCTTAATCTGACAGGACTCACTAAAGTGAGTATTGTAGATCTCGTCGTTTCCATTTCGGAAATGTATTATGCATTTTAAACAGATATTTTGGTCAAAAGTTATTCTTGATCAGATTTGCTTCTGGAAATCAGATTTCGCACGAGTAACCCGGAAAGTCAAAAACAACATCTTCTTGAATATTCTAGCGGCTAGCAACTTTTGACAAGAAAATTACTGATCTTCAAGTCATTCTTTTTTACTATTCGCCGTTTCCTAGTTTTTATTTTTTCTGTCTAAATTTGGCCAATTCTTGTTCTACATCAGTCTCCTCTACTACGAAAGAACTCAACCTCAAGTTCATCTTGAATGAAAAATAAGTATATGTAGACGAACAACCCAACAATAATTAGACAGATGAACTTGTGACTTATTGGCATGATTTTCTGCATATTTTGATGACACAATCATGAACTCAACGTCATAGATGAGTTTGTCATATGCAACTTGAGAAGATTCTTCTTGACTCTCAAAATTGCATTCTTGAATTGCCTTTGGCTCAGGTTCTGAATGATTTATTTGAATCAGCAAGGTTTTTTCAATGCTAATAACCATGTCAATATGTGCAATTTCTTCTCTAACTTCTTAAAGGATAACGTACTTCTAATGGAGTTTCTTACGTTGGAAGTCCAAGAAAAAATTCTTGTGGAGCTGCTTCCATTAAAGAATCGTTTGAAATTTCTTCAATTGAAATATCATTCTCAACATGAAAACAAATTTATGTGGACTTTAACTTATTCTCTTCCACCTTAGAAGGGTACCTCCAAATTGAAAAATCTCTAGGTAGAAATTTTTCTCTAAGAAGACCTTTCATCTTTCTCCTTGTTTTAACAGGTTCTTTACCTTGCACATTCCTTGCTCTTTGCAATTCATCCCACCAATCAACAATAGTGCTCTTAAGACGAGAAGAAACCTTCTTGACCTACTTGTGATCTGGAATCTTGATGATCTCAATGAATTTATCAACCTTAACCAGCCAATCTAGAAAGTTTTCCACATGCATGTGACCAGAAAAATAAGGAATACTCACCATGGTTCTGAAATCATGATTAACAACCTGATTCTACCTTCCACAATTTCGATGGTTGTTGTTGTTGTTGTTATTGTTGTTGTTAAGGCTAAACAACAACTAACGAATTTCTTCCATCTGTGTAATCAAATGCTCATTCTGAGCATTGAACTTTGCTCAAGTAACAGGAACTTGATCACCCATGTCTACGAGTCCATAACCACCAAGAAAAAATATCCTGCTCTGATTACCAATTGATGCAGAGGAAATATAAACATTGGAATCCACCAACGACAAATTGAATCCACAAGTCTGGTTTTCTTGAATCCACGAGAGTATTTGGAATTCACCAGAAAGTTGAGAAAATCTCAAGGTTTTTTATTAATCAAAAGCTGACGACTACACTTGATTAAATGTCATTATATTGGAAAATAAACTCTAGGGCAACTAACAATCAAGCCTAAAAGCCCATTAGGTTAAAAGAAAACAAAATCCAAAATAAACTGAAAAACCTAAAATAATACTACATATCGAATCAGATTAATAAAACGATATATTTTGGTCTTAATCTGATAGGGCTCACTAAAGTGAGTCTTGTAGATCTCATCGTTCTCATTCAGAAAATGTATTATGCGTTTTAAACGGAAATTCTAACATTCAAAAGTTATTATAGATCAGATTTGCTTATGGAAATCAGATTTCGCACGAGTAACCCAAAAAGTCCAAAACAATATCTTCTTGAATATTCCAGCGGTTATCAACCTTTTGAGACGAGAATTATCGAACTTAAATTATCATTTTTTGATTATTCGCCGCTTCTTAATTTTTATTTTTTTCTATCTAAATTTGGTCAATTCTTGTTCTACATCAGTATACAACAACTAGTAAGGAGCAACGTAGATGTGTATCACGATGGCCATATTTTAACATAAATTTAGTTGAATAAATTAATCAATACATGTATTTTAAGTCTTTTTATTTATTTTTCCTGTAAATGATAGAAATAATATCTTTTTATTTTTTATTTTCTAATCAAGGATGTTATGGTTATGGAGTCCAATTAAGCCGAGAATAGGCATATTTAATAGGAAATCTTGAAATAGTGACCAAAAGAAAGTAATTCAGAGTTCCAACATAATCTCTAACAAAAAGATTCAAAAACAAATCCAGCCCTAGCTAATACCTCTTTCTTGTTCATCCAAATGAGTCATGACCAAGTTATTCAAACAAGTTGGGCCTTGATGCCCTTGTATGTGGTCTTCAATTAACCTTCTGGCGGGTGGCTGATCTTCCTGGAAATCAATGAAAATTTGATCTTGGAATTTTAGAATTGCTTGGTACATTTCATTGATTTCAATTCCCTCTTGCTTGGTAAATTTGTTTTTGCTCAAAATTGTTGGTCAGCAGAAGAATAGCGTGTTAGAAAATGACATTGGTTTCGAAACGAGAAGACGAAGACCCGTTGGAAAACGCTTACTGCAAGTGGATATTTGGACTATAACTTAAACAACTAAATATATTATTGCCTCAAGAAAATAAATCATAACTACTCAACTATATATATATACACATGGTCCTTCTGTCTTAAACTTTTGATCAGGCTTGCTGCATCTTCATGGCTTCATCTGTACATTTCCAGAGTCATCAGCTTAATTGTTCGGTGCAAGTGCAGATGGATGAAGAGTCTATTGACCATGCATTGTGAGTTTGTTTCAGCTGTAGGAGACCATTTTCTTGGCTAATAAGATTTTAACAAATAATTCATACTTCCTCTTCCATAATCTTTCCTCTTTTCGCATCGAAAATTCAGAACCGATAGTAAAGATAGTATGTGATCGATATCGGCATTCTGCATGTGCTGGCAGTATTAGCTTCATATACCAGTACGTTTAATTAATTCAGTTTATGTTTGAATGTTTGTTGAGCAGTGTGCCAGCAAATTCGATTTCAAAGATTGAAGAAGAGCCCAAGTTGAGAAAACAGCATGAGGATATGTCAAATATCGACATGCCTATTTTGTACATAGCTAAAAAGATTTTATATACAGTGTTTCTTATCCCAGCAGTGTTACTCGTAGCGATAATATCCCCGGACGAGTCTCAATATTTCATATTCTCAAGCTTTATCTCTATGTTACTAGATCCTTTGTTTCTGTGCATTCCCCTCATCAATGAGGAGAGGAAGTGCCTCATGTTGGACAAGAAGTTGATGACAGCAGCTCTTATTCTGCGAATCGTCACAGATCTTCGCTATGTCATCAAAATAGGTTCCAAGACTATAAAGTGTCGGCGATGTCCTAAGAAAATAGCCGGGAGCATTGCAACTGACGTTGTCGCTATTCTTCCTATTCCACAAGTAAGATCCTGGCGTAGCTTATTAATAGAAATTGTTTCTAAATCCATATCTGTAAGTGTTCTATAATATCTGCAGGTTATCGTTTTAGTTTTCCTTCCAAGAATGAGGGGCTCTACATCTTTGAGTATAATGAAGTTTCTCAACTGGCTTATTCTTTTCCAATATCTACAACGAGTTTATCCCGTCTATAGATACTGTAGGAATCTTAACAAGAAGATACATTTGTCCAGTACACCTACGCGGGCTTGGATACCAAGTTTGATCAATATTCTCATTTACATCCTTGCCAGCTATGTAAGTCTGCATCCTACCCTAAAATAATACAACATATTTAAGGTATTGTTTGTGAGTTTTACGTTTTTCTTCGTTTATTAGGTACTAGGGACGTTTTGGTATTTTTTCTCTATCCAACGAGAGATAGACTGTTGGAATTATGCTTGCCACAGGGAATTTAGAACTCATTGTGATGCCGACGCAGTCAGAAATGTTACATTTCTAAAAGTTGCATGCCCTATAAACCCACCGGATGCCGCAAAATTCGACTTCGGTATATTTCTTTATGCTCTTCAATCTGGTGTGCAAGAATCAACAAACATACCACAAAAGTTATTGCTATGTTTCTCGTGGGGATTACAAAATTTGAGGTTTGCACTCCTTACATAACACGTACTGTTAACTTGTTCTTGCTACAAGCCCTTGTGCAAGCTAGCTCCCACACAATGTTAACTATCGTATTTCTTTTATTGATTGCTTCATTTGATCTTTGCAGTTCTTTTGGTTCCAACCTCAAGCCCAGTACCTATGGATGGGAAACCTTATTTGTGGTTGCTATTTCTATAAGTGGCTTGCTGCTATTTATATATTTCCTCGGACATGTGCAGGTTTGTCATCAATCTTTGTACCATCTGTAACAAAAATAAAAATGAAACAAGAACATGGCAACAATTTTGTTAATAATTGGAGCGTGTGTACGTGTGTGAGTTTTACCGTCATGATCTGATTATATTAGTGTTCCATGATTATATCTATGTTAGTTCAATATTCAATTAACCTATCATACCTTCGTGTTCTGTGGAATAGACATTTATGCAGATTGCTGGCAAATCAGAAAGGTCCCGTCAAAAGTGGAATAAGATTTTGGAACCAAAAATAAGATCCATGTTATCCGAATATGGTCTGACTGACGAAGTGAAAAAAAGCATCGAGAATGTGGTAAAAATGAAAGATTTAGATGACCCAGATTTCCTCCTGGAGAACATGTTCTCAATTTTTTCCTTCAAGCATGAAGTAGAAGACCAAACTTTTCAAGTGGAACTAACTTCCATAAGAAATAGTCTCTTCTTGGAGAAGTTAAAGAGAGTAAGTTCTTATTATTTTGAACCATCCCTAGGAAAAATGAAATCCGCACATGTTTTTACATATATCACTGACATGTAAATTCTTAAAAGAAAATTTTATAGCTAAGAGTGTGGCTATTGAGACCTCCAAATTTACTCACTTGACCTCATTCTATTATGAGTAATTGAATGACGGATAACTCTTCTTACATAATAACTATTAAGGACGATAATAATACTAAAATAAGTAATGGATTTATTCACTCTGGACTTTCCAATTCAATAATATATATTATATTTTTTATTATTTTTCATTATATATTTTAATTTCCTAATTTTATCACATATATATTATTACCCATTTACATATTTGATAAGAGAGCTAAACTATGATTAATATCGATCATATAACATAAATTTATAGATTTATATTATCATATACATGTTGAAAAATTATACAAGCTATGTAAAGTAATTTATATAAAAAAATCATTTTAGAAAAATCAAATAATTATGAAATAATCTATCATGAGGTACATTAAAAAAAATAAAAAAAGAGCTTACATAGAGAAAAATGGTTATCCTTGATCGTTATTTAGAAGGTAAAATAAAAAATGAAAAGCAAATTCATGTTAGAACATTTTCTTGTTGAGTAAAAATAAGTTTTTGAAATCCGATACCTTGTGTTATTTGATTTTTAAGAGATTTACGTTCTTAAATTAAAGACTGAAATTTTGTTTTGTATTTTAGAGATAAGGAGTTATTGATGATCAATAAAAAAAAATATGAGGTCTAGTGAGCGAATAAGAGGTGTAATGAGACATATTGAAATATATGTGAATAATATAAAGAATGTTATTTTAGAAATTTGAATGGAAGTCGAGTGAGCAAATGCTCGTATTTAAAAATAAAATAGAGGTACGGAGAGCATAAGAGGTATACTGAATAAATTTAGAGGTCTCAATAACCGCACTCTTTAACTAATTATGTGTTTTACTACACTAACTTTCATGCATAAGCTATGCACGTGTGAAAGGGCATTCAAATCTTTTAAAAGAAAATTATTTTTTCATTTTAACTAATTACGTTTCGTACTACATGTGCATTTTACCCTAGCTTTCCGGTCTTCATATGAACAAGTTGAAGGAAATTTGTAAGCACCTTGATCCGGTGGTCTATTCTAAGGGAAAATATATTATTCGAGAGGGGGAGCCTCTCGATATGATGTTCTTCATCACCCAGGGCATTGCACTCACGTACGCCACTGATAAGTCAATAGCCACTAAGCGTCTTGAGAAAGGAGAATGCTTCGGTGGAGATCGTCTAATGACCTGGGCAACAACTGCATCAACTTCCTTTTCCGACTTGCCCAATTCACGCAAAACTGTCAAGGCTCACAAGAATGTCGAACTCTTTGCTATCCGGGCTGCTGATTTACAGAGGATTTTGTCTCAGTCGTCGAGCCATATCAGCAATGAGGGCACCCATTCAGATGGTTATACAGAGACCAAGGTTATACAGACGGTTCTGTCCCGATTGCGGGATAATGTAATTAAACCACGTTGGCTCACTACTCATGGCTAACAAACACGAAATTGGCTAGTAGAGCGCCGTCTATTAATAGACATTGGTTTAGAATTGAAGAAAAACGTTGTTGCAGAGATTAAAGTAAAAATTAATTACATTTGACCTCCTAAATTATAAGGGCATTATCATTTTCATACCCATGGTTCAAAATTTGGCGTTTGCATACCCAACTTATTTCTGTTAGACATCTTCATACCCAAAGTTAAAATTTTGTTAAAAAAAATTTATCTCTGTTAATGTTGCAGTTAACTTATGATCTGGTGTATTTTGGTCTCACTTTCGAGAAACTTTTTAGTCCTCCCAGAGGACCACGTGGTATAATAATGTTGCAGTTAACTTATGATCTGGTGTATTTTGGTCTCACTTTCGAGAAACTTTTTAGTCCTCCCAGAGGACCACGTGGCATAATAACGTGATCATCCTTACTAATGATAATTTAACACGTAACCTTTTTATATAAATGAATCAAAATGCAACTATTCTGTTATTTTGAGAAAAGACGTTCTTAGGTTCTCTGCCGAATGAACACCCTAAACCATTGTGAACATCACCATAGCATTATTATGCCAAAAGTGAACAATGAGAAACCATTAAGCCAACATCTTATGTATTATTCTTATAAAATCACTCATAAACATTGTAATTAATGTCTTACTTAATGAACAACGACTTAGCATCTTGTTTATATGCTAGTCTCTACATTTTATTGTCCTTAGCATAGGAGGGTGTCGCTCCTAATCTTCACTAAAGAATAGGTTTTACAAAACAAGTAACGAGCATGGCCAATGTGACATCATAGGGGGGCTTTTGCGTCATATTTGTTTATGAAAGCATAAGTAGTGCCTCCATTGTATAGGAGGATGACGTGAATGGCTGTAATGCCATTTATAGGCCGTGAGCATTGCTCATGGCTCCACCAAGTTGTATTTTGGTGATCTTTGATCTCAATGGTTACTTTACTCGAAAGAAATGATGTCCGTGAGAATCTTTACTCTATAGTATACGGATCATCAAAACACGTCCAAAATTGTCCTAGACTATTTATGTTAAAGCCTACATGAGTCGATGTCTTCATTCGCATCATTGGAGACAATAACCAATTTAATTAACCGAATTTTAGTGACTCATGAATGTTGCGCATTCATTATAGTGATACATAAAAAATTCTCATCAATTCTCACAATGTGTTTCCAGGTGATAAACGTTGGCGTAAATATCATTAAGTCATAGCACGGTTCGATTGCTTCATTATGCATAAATAGCATATGTGACTTGAATGATATTAGGCATTGAAACTTGAGCATTAATCCGCTCTGATTATTTGTAATGATCTAGTCATCGTAGTCACAACGGATTTATAAAGCACTAAATCCATGAATAGCTGTCTATTCCTTGCAATAAGCTAAACACTCAATCTCGCTACAACACGTTCAACACATTTATATACTAGAATGTAGAGACAACAGTTTTATGTCAAGACATAGAAACCGAAATATGTTAACAATTTCGATGGAGATTGAAAAAAATGTATTGAAACCCTTTAAAGTGCATTCCATGACATGTAATACTACAAAGATGGACAAAACAAGGCTTAGAACATGCCAAAGTTGGCAAAACAGGTCGTGAGCGCTATATATAGGGGCGGCGCCACCACCAACGGCTCATTATTGGATCTTGTAGATAAAGAGGAGGATTTTTCAACATCCAATTTTGGATGACATTTAGTGTAACACAATTTTCTTTTTGCAATTGTATGAATCCGCTAAAGAGTGTAGAAAACGACTCTTGTTTGTAATGCTTTTGCAATTGTATAAGTGTGTATTGTGTCACACTTGACATTACAAATCCTCTTTTGATCTAAACCCGATATGCATTGCGCAACATCATAATATTTAGCATTTAGAAACGCCACCTTATAATAACTGGTGGTCCAATGTAGTGTCATGTTGTAATACGATATATTGCATTAACATATAGCTTATGTAGATCGAACCATATGTGTCAGGAAAAATCTAAATATATATGCCAACAATTGTATCGAGGTCTTAACCATGAATTTAATTCAAAATATAACGACTAAGTAACTTTAATCAAATATGTGAGGTATATGCCTTCACAAAAAATTGGAAAAATAAACGGATTTGTAGTCACTTAGACTATTAAACCGAAGTCATATGCTTCATATCTTCCACAATATACCGTTTGCCTTTAAAATCCGTAACTGTGAGAATAATGATCTCATCTTCTTCCATATAGTAAGTTTCTTGTTTCAAGAACTCCATATATTTCTTGTACATTGACCATATTATTGCTTCTTTGTAATTAATGAACAGATGTAAAACCACATCAATAACAAGATTTTTCTTTCATTTGTTGGCTCAATCTCTTTATGACATATAGGTTTTGAGGCGTTGCCTCTCCCACTTTTCAGAACTCGTGACATGAAATTCGTCACCCTTTTTTTTATGTCAAATTCAGGGCTCATATTTCGGTCAAATATTTCAACAACAAGATGAAAGATTAACCATTATCGAGATACAATAATTAATTCCAAGTATTGAATTAGGTCAAGACCAAAGTTTATGGTAACTCAATTCGATGTGAACTGTGACAAATTCCGTCAAAAATCGATATTAACTGTGACAATTTTCGTCACTAATCGATATTAACCGCGACAATTTTCATCGCAAATCGATGTTTGTCCCCTTATTAACCACGACAATATTTTGTCGTAATATCGTGACTTGTCAAACCGTCACAAATTTCAACTTTGATATGAGGGGTCCCAAGTCCTCACATCAACACACGTTATAAGAAAGGTGGGGGTAAAAGAAGGCTACGAAGCCCGACTACGAAATTAAAATTCAAAAGCGGCAACTTTTATAAAAATTTACGTGCTAGTTTGCCGTGTAAGAGAAGTTGCATTTGCAATTTTCATACGTACTTTCACGTTCGTGCAGAGAAATTACTTGTACAATTTCATCGTGATCAGTCACGCAATAAATTTCATGAAATAAAAACATATGGTTAGTAATATTCACCATATAATATAAACAGTAAAACTAATTAAAGAATAACTTCAGTAAATAAACTGATTTTACTGATGGGGTAAAACGTTTTTACCCGGATGGGCAAATTTACCGTTTTGCCCCTCTTATATTCTGTATGTTTTGGATCGGGTGAGAACGATCCGGGTCGAGCCAATTCGGGTCGGATCTAGTCTGCATCAACGGTTGGGGGGCAGATGTGGTGCTAGGCAAGTGACGCAGAGAGAAGGGCGGGCAGGGGCTGGACTAGGTGGCGCCGGTCGAGTGGGGTTTGATACTCCCGTATCAGGCGCAGGTTCGCTTGCGTTTCCGGAGACGCGCGCTCGTGGGGGCAGTGGTGGCGAGGCGGGAGATCGCCGGTGATGGAGGCCAACCAGGGCTCGACCAAGGCTAGGTCAAGGTTGTTGGGCTTCGGCCGAGATGCTGGGGCTGCCAGGGTGGAGGTCGCCGACATCGCTCAGGGAAGGTGGGTGCCCAGAGCAAATTTTCTGGGTACCCAGGTCAAAATCGATAGGGTATGGCTGCAGAAAATTTTAGAGTTTCGTTATCAAGCTCGGGTTATAGTACAGTGCTGATAACGTGTTGAAGGAGAAAAGATAATGAGAATAACGCTCTACTCATTCATTAATAGAAAGGCCTATTTATAGGCATTACATAGAGTCTCTCGAATGATCTAGAAGATCTATCAACTGTAATATATTCTAATAAAGAAACTGGATTAACAATGTTTAAGCCTAAATTAATATTTTACTGGACAGTAAATGTCTATATGAATATTAATTAAATTCTTGGTCCATGTCAGACCGGCGAGCCCAAGTTTCTTTAAGTGTACAAATAATGACCCGCCAGCAAGACCACGCGAGATGAATTACAAGGTCTGCGCGCGGAATTACTCCACGCGGACTACAGATCTCGCGCACTTAGACTTAGGCACAACACATAGCTCGCGCGGAATGACTTCGCGCGGACTACAGATCTCGCGCGGAACACAAAGCTCGCGCACTCAAGGTCTTCGCGTGTATAGCGACTTCGCGCAAAACATAGCTCGCGCGGAATGACTTTGGCACTTCGCTTAGGCGAGGCGGAATACATCTAGGCGAGCTGGCGAACTGGTTCGCCAGTCCGCATGAGAGATTTCGCGAGACACATGCGGTGTCCGCACGCACTACAATAACCGTTGAAGACTTTTACCAGTCTTTGACACGCTTCGGGCCAATCCATGTGGCCCATTTAATATAAAAAGTCTTATTTTGGCTCGCGAGATTGTTTGAGTCCGCGGCCCGCGCGAGATTTGTTTTCTACATGGACTGTGACACCCCGCGGGATAGGATTGCTCATAATTCCAATCCGCATAGGACTCTACAGTTGAGCGGCGCGTCTGTAGCAGTGACCTATACTAACTGGAAGTGTGTGAACTGGATATGTGTCATAAGGAGATTGGTCTGCATGGGTGGAATAATGCCCTTATGCTTTACGTTGCAGAGTCCGACTAAACATCTATAATTATCTTTCTTCTAAGAAGAAGTCAGGCTCCTACTATATAAAGGGCTCGAAAGCTTACAGAAAAGGGACAACACACAACTTATTCAAACAAATACAATACAAACCTTCAACCTAGTTGAAACCCTCGACCCAGCCGAATCTCCAACGCTCCCCGGAGCTTTGTTTCCTCTTCCCCGTTGATGGAAAACATACACGATCTCTCTGATCCCTTTGTTTTCCTTATAGTTGCTCTGCTCGCGCCACCGTAAGTATCGACCGCATTGTGCTCGTAAATTTCTCATCTGAGGTGGCACCTGGAAACCCCTTCCGCCTGATCAAGAAGTCAAGCGCACGCAATCAACATTTTCCTCGTCCGCGAGGTGGCACGCCCGCAACTCTCCATTTCTCTTTGTTCGCTATTCACCTCCGCTTTGCGTGCTGAGGATCGTGGCCAAAACAACCAATTCTACGTATATTAGGGCAAGACACATAACAGAAGGACGAAAACATAATTTCCTTAAACACAGATTAAATTAAAACTTCAATAAATAACCCACAATATTAAGGGTTTAAAATTAATCTTCTTTGTTGCCCACTTTCTCCATTTTTAATCCATTATGACTCAAAATTCACCACCAACACCGATAGCTAAAAATTAACCTTATAAGAATTTAAAACCGGCTAACCCAACTGCCGATATTCCATTCTAAACACCGCCAAAATCTTTAACCATTGAAAAATCTCAAATCTTATCAAAATTCCTCCAAAAATTCCAAACTATACTTCATTAAACCCCTCTCATTAATATCATCTTAAAAATATGAAAAACAGTCCTTAAGGGGCGACCCCGCCACCTGCTATACTTCGGTGACCTCTGATTCTTCTTAAATTTTAGCACAACACTCCTCTCGACCCGCACAATAACTTGCTTAACAAGCACAAAATCCATTTTTAAGCCTAACTAGGTTAATCAAACCAAAACCTCAAATTGAGCCTTAGAACTTCAATTATACATTTCTCATCACCAAGATCGAATTAAGTCTATTCATTTTGAGGGATTGCTCACCTAGATGAGGGCTACAAGATGAGTCAAAATCCCAACCTATAGTGGCCGGAGGAAGGAGCTCTGGCAAAGTAACAGTCGGCTGCGGGGGAGCGGTTTCCTCCCGTTCGGCGGCGTCCCGCGCGCGATCTCCGGCCCAAGAAGAGAGAGGAGGTGTCGGGGGTCCGAACGGGACCGGTAACGAACTCATAACAACATCTTCTACAACTTTCATGAAGAAAGTTTTCCCAAATTCTAAACGGAAAAAAAAAAGTCAACTTTAAGGTCCTTAACAGTAAACAGTTACTTAATACGATAAAAACTAAAATAATACCAAAGTAAATAACCGTAAAATAACTTAAGAACCGGTGTGACACCGTCAACCACTACATCAAAAACCAACTTGATGTCGACAACATCGTGCTCATAAACGACTCAGACTCCCAGGAGAGCTTGTGTTGACAACCCAAACTGCACGCGGTGCGGTGGAATCATACTTAAATTGCCATACTTTGCAGTTAATTTGAGCTTCAGTTTTATGTTTGTATTGGGAAACTGGTTTTTGCTTTGGTGTTTCAAGGATACAAAATTCAAAAGAGGAGTTTGTAATATTGGTTTTTGTGCAAGTCTATTACTCGTTTTATTTTGGGGTTGGGTGTGGGATTATGCTGGTTTGGTGCTCAAGTTCAATCAGATGGAGTTTTCTTCCTTCTATATTTGGATCTCTCGAATTGAGGTGAAAGCCAGCCGCAGTCAGAGGACAACTACGATACATCCTTTTCTCAGGTCCGAGTGTCTCTAATTTATGTGGCCTTCATTTTTTCAGAATGATATCCATGTGGCTTAAACTTTTAGACTTTGCATTGTTGACATCATCACTTAACTGCCACACAAGCAGCTAACATGTTTTTTAACGGAAAAATTAACTGCATGAATGAAGATGTCTAACGAAAATAAGTTCGGATATGCAAACACCAAATTTTGAAACATGGGTATGAGAATGATAATGCCCTTATAGTTCAAGGGTCAAATGTAATTAATTCTTAAAGTAATTGTTGTTGTGCAAGTACCTACAATGGAGTGAATGTACGGAACTTATTGTCTAAAATGATCGTGGACTTAATAGTCCTAATTTGCCACTCGCATCCCTTTGATACAATATTTTCATCAACACATAAGCTAGTCTGCCTAGTCCTTCAGTTGTGGAGATCTCTTAGTTTTGAATGAATACTGTATTGTCGAAATAGGCTTTCTTATTTTTATTTTTTTTTTGATTTAGAGATAGATAATTACATCGATTATTCTCAGTCAGAATGCTCATACCTCAGTTGACAACTTATCCCAATAAACGATAACAAACTTTACAAATGATATGTAATCCTCATTACAAGCTATTTACCGTGCTTTAGCGAATTCCTTCTTCTCTGTCTCAAGGTCCTCAAGCGTGCTCAAATGTATTCATCATGAATGTTGAAGTTGAATGACCAAAATGACTTTTGTAAGTTAAGTGATCAAATTGATATTTCTAAAAATTGTGCGATTAAATGTCGAATAATACAGTGACCACCGGCCAATTAAGGATATTTTGTAGATATAAAAAGTTTATACATTTTACACGGGGTGGGCGATTTGCACCGAAAATGCGGTTTCCAAACCGAACCGCACCGAACTAAAACAATGTTGTTTTATGGTCACATCATACCGAACTGCATAAAAGCAGTTTGGGGTTATAATTCGACCGATTTTAACCGAACCACACCGAATCACATTTATTTGTTTTTCATTCATGGAATTTGGTTTGTAATATATAAAGAATTCATTTATGTTCAAATTCATGGTTTGCAAGTTGTTGTGTTTGCATGGTACTTGATATATGTTGATTTATTAAGTAATCAAATATGGTGTTTTTGTTAGTTAATTGATATTTGGATGACATTTCTAGACTTGTATGGACCCTAAAACCCTAAGTCGTTCTCTCTCTCCCAGAGCACTGCCACCAAACCCAAGAAGCTCCATCTT
This sequence comes from Fragaria x ananassa, assembly GCA_034370585.1. Taxonomy (NCBI): domain Eukaryota; kingdom Viridiplantae; phylum Streptophyta; class Magnoliopsida; order Rosales; family Rosaceae; genus Fragaria; species Fragaria x ananassa. The sequence continues at coordinate 7,415,829 of CP139753.1, forward strand.
TCATCGGTTCTCCTTGTTTTCAATCATTCTCATGGTCTCTACGCACCTAAACTTTGATCTCTCACCCTCTTTGAAAGGATTGAAGAGCAAGTTTTCCACCACTCTTTCGCCATCTATTGGCAAAAACCCTAGCATAGCCAATATGCTAGCATCATCATCCTCTTTGGGTATTCAAAACCCTAGTCAAGCATATGCTGCCTTCTTGGCCTTCGCTAACTCGAAGGTTATCAGACTCTCAAATTGTGTCTTTGCTCCTCCCAAAAAGAAGAGAAGACGCCCTATGGGTTCACAAAACATAATGAGTCAGAAGAAGATGTAAGAGGAAGAGAAGCCTCCTACCATCACCCATGAACTAGTTAAGATGGCGTCGGTTGCAATTGAATGTCAAAAGAAGAAGTGGGGACGTCTTGTTGGCTCTAGAAACCCAAAAGAGATGTCAATCAGAAAGATTCGACTCCTTCCTCGAAGCCCTAACTTGAAGGGCAAAGAGGTTCTTTGAATTTTTTTTTTCTATTTCTCTTTCTGCAATTTCAGTTGTTTTTGCTTATTTCAGAACAATTGCTCTTGGTCTATCCTTTTCACATGAGGAAGCTTTTATTTTCGAGCTTTTAATTTGTTAGAAACAATTGCCTATGATTTATATGTTATTAGATTATAGGCTCCTTATGAGTCGAAATTTATAAGGAGGATACAACCCTCATACGAATCAGATGATCTTGCTTGTCCTCTATACGCATGGCAACAGATCAATTCGTATTGTACCCTATACTTTGGTACTAATGACAAAATTGTCTTTAAGTTTAAAAAAAATGCATTCAAAATTTGTTCATGTCTTTTTTCGAATTGTTAGACATCTCTTGTTAAAATAAATAAATCGGTCCACACTGAAATATTATAAAACCGAAAAAACGGTTCAGTTACTGTTTGAGTCTCAAACCGAACCGCATCTAGCCCTCTTTACAGTATGGCTGACTTACCCTGACGCTGTAGCACGAAAAGAAAAGAGCGGGTGTATCTTTGCGGTCACACTCATATCCCATTATCGTTTAACTCCCTCCCATTCTCCCCCAAACCTCTTCTATTCGCCGGACGGTAATGGCGGTGCAAGCGGTCAGCTCCTGCTCAATCTTCTGCTCCGCCGCTTCTCCTACTCTCTTCGCCTTCCGCTGCTGCCCTTGCCACTTCCAATTCCGCCGCTTCTCCAACTTCGCCATCCGCTTCCCGCCGTCTTGGTCCGGCAAGCTCTCTCCCAGCCATGACGCCGCTCAGACCAGCTCCGTCCACAGCCTCGTCGATTCCGTCATGGAAGAGCTCGAGTACTTGCGCTCAAGAAGACTTCGCGCCTCCGTCAAGTAGGTCCTCTCTCTCCATTTCTTCAATGTCAACCTTTTTTTTCACTTATAAGTTGAAATTTTCTTAATTATGAGCTTAAAATGATGTAATTTAGAGTATAATTTCAAGCTTATATTGAAATTTCTGTGAAGAACAAAATTACGAGTTTAGAGGATGTAATTTTAGGTGAGGAGACACAATTAGAGTTTGAGATAAAGAACAAGGCTTCATATAGTTGATTAGTTTTCGAGCCGAATTTTTCTTGGAGATAGACAGAAATAGGCTTAGTGTGATGATCAGAACAACTAAAGAATGCGAATTGAGGTTATACATGTAATATAAAAGTGTAGTGATTGTGCAGGGTGGTACTCACAAGCAGTGGAGAGATACTAGAGGATAAGCTTGTGAACCGGACCCTGCAAAAAGGGGTGCTGCTAGAGTTCAAGAAGGATGCTGAAAGAGTATTGCTGGCCGTTGCTCAGAAGCCCGACGGCAAGAAGAACTGGATGGTGTCCGATCAGGTTCTACTAGAAACAACTCATGCGGCATATTAATAGGTTGCTAGGTGTTGGAACTCACTGATATATTCTTTTACCTTATGGCATGGCTTCTTGCAAGTTTAACTATTTTATTTTTGTTTATGTTTGCTATCTCAGAATGGTGTTACATCATCCATCAAACCGCAACAAATTACATATATTGTTCCCGGTGTTGAAAATTTTGACCACACGGAGATATCAGACTTTGTTCAGAAAGCTAAGGAAAACTTGGTTTGTTCCTACCGTTACAAATGTGGATATCTTCTCCCATCTTTTGGTTTGTGTGTTTAAATTATTTTTTGATATTGTGCAGGATCCAGCACTGTTAGAATTCGCTTGGGTTGAACTCCTTGAAAAGAATAAGCGGGTCAAGGTGGAAGAATTAGCAGAGGTATTATACTTTCCGAGTGAAGTATATGTTATATATTATATCGTTACTCCTCAAATGACCATAGCTCATTGTACAGATGATATTTGGTAGTGTGGAGTCCCTTGAATGCTACTGCGCTCATCTTTTGCTTTCAGAAGACGAAATATACTTCACTGTCCTGGAGACAAAAGGTTCTCGCTCTATATATGGACCTCGACCTGCTGAGCAGGTGCATCTATAATTTGGTTTTCCATTCTCTTCTTATAGTTGGTTTGCAAGAAATGGATCGATTAGGATTATATATCCTTGCATTTTCTAAATATTTACTTCTATCACTGCTAATCTTTAGATGTGTTTTAACTTTTAAGAACGAATGATATTGTTAATTCCGCACAAGTTGTTAACTGCTTTGTAGTTCCAAAAGAAATTTTTAATGAGTGAATCTCCAATAATATTGGTATGCTGCCCAGATTTATAATATACATCTACAAGTTAAAATTGAACATCCCAGAAAGGTTTGTGCATGTGGCATTTAATATTTTCTTCTCAGATTTTTTTTTTTTTTAAAAAAAGCTCTTTTGTCTTATGCATTTTACTTTAACTGAAGCCTATTATTTCCATGTTCTTCCTCTGATATTCTTTGCATAAATAAGGAACAAATGACAGTTTGAGTAGTGAGCTGAGTAACTCAGACATTGGTAATATGAGTGCCTCCTTTCTTTTCTAATAATTGTAACATGGAATGCTCTTTTTGTCTGAGAAACTAGGTTGAAGAACTTCTACGTAGGAAGCTTGCAAAGGAGGCTGCTGAGAAAGAGCAGCAGGAGTTTGTAACCCTGCTGAAAGCTGTGAAGGCTATGCCTTTAGATGCTAAACCTCCCAAGTCTTCTTGGATGGTTGAAGAGAAAATCAAACACAGGATTGAGTCTCTTGAACGTTATGCTATTGATGACTGCAAAACCGAAGACCAAAGGAAAACAGCTGGAACAGTAAGCAAGTGTGACTTAAATGACAGTTTTAATTAGTAGGCATTTCTAAGGTGTGTAAGATTATTGCTTGTCAAGATATAGTTTCTCTAGATAAAAAGAGCATTTTTCGGAAGAGATGTGAAGAAGCAAGGCTTTGATTACCAGATCCCAGAAACATGCTCAATTTATGATTACGGCCTGGCATTCCATATTTCACTTTTTTGTGATGTATCATGCTTGTGTTACAGCTCTGTTTGTAATCACTTATCATCTCATGTATGCACTTTCTGTCAGATCCTAAAAGCAATGGGATTGGTGAAAACAGCATCATCAGCTCTGAATCTCCTCATCGATATTGGGTATTTCCCTGTTCATGGGAATTTGGACTTATTGAAGTTCAACATTCATATGCATCATTCAGATGAAGTTATATCAGCTGCAGAAAGTCTTCTGTCTGATCCAACAGATCCAGATGAGGTTAGCTGCTTCCTATTAGGAATGTTATGCTCATGGGGCTTGATCTTGGTTTTCAGATTACTTATTCTACCAGTTTAAGATAATTTAGTGCTATGATGTAGGTTTTGCATGCAACACAATATCTGTATATAATGCACACACACACACACACACACACAAGTTTAAGGTCAACCCGCTTCCTGTTATATATTAGTACTTATGAGGGAAGATTAGGTTTAATCTTAAGACTAAGAGTAGTAAAGTTCTGAATTTTTTTTTTCTTAGATTGAAAGGAAAGATCTCACTCACTTGAAGGTCTATGCTATTGATGTGGATGAGGCTGATGAGGTATTTATTACACTTGCCTAATAATGTTATCATCTTTATCATCAAAATGATTATTATGTACTCTTCCAAATTTGATATCTCTTCATATCATATCACACTTTGTTGATTGTAATGTCAGCTTGATGATGCCTTAAGTGCAACGAGGCTGCAAGATGGACGCATTAAAATATGGATTCATGTTGCAGACCCAACTAGGCTTGTTCAACCTGGGAGCATCCTAGACAGGTTACCTCTTGAAACACTCAAGGCATAGTGATAGAAATTTGTGTTTCACTGATTCTGATAGAGTCATAATTTGTAGGGAGGCTATGAGAAGATGAACTTCCGTCTTCTTGCCTACTGCTACTTATCCCATGTTCCCAGAAAAACTAGCCATGGAGGGAATGAGTTTGCAGCAAGGAGAGATTTGCAATGCTGTTACAGTTTCTGTTGTGCTGCACTCTGATGGCAGGTAAACAGTTAATTTCAGGCACTTTTCCCCATATTTGAGATTTCAGAAAAAATTGTGTCTTCCACAATGGAATATGATAAGTGATATTTCGAGCAAGTGTTTACATAATCTGCTTCTGTCCAAAGAAATTGTTCATCGAAATAATGAGTCACCATTGATATCGACACATCTGAGATCGCCAAATGTTCGGGAGTTCCTCTATTCAATCCTTTTCCTTCTTCATATTGCTGGATACGTCGTTCGTACACATCTTCTCTTTGTTTCTCGAGCCTATAGTGAGTCTGGTTTCAGTAAGTAGTTTCTTTTACCGGATACTAAATAGAGTATCTCACTGTAAAACTGTTCTCCAGCGACTTGGACCCTTCCCGCGTAGATGTGAATAGGGGAAGAATAATATTGGGGTTAGAGATGGGTAGGATCAGACATGTTGTGAAGTTGGAAGGAATCCATATTTCCCTACTGACTGAAAAAGGATAACACATCAAAGATGGGCTTGGTTTCAATAAACAGTTTCTTTTGCCAGAAACTAAATATAGTATCTGTGTTATAAAACTGTTTTCTAGGGCCTAAAAGGACCTGGCTTGCTGCCTAGATTTCTCATTACGGAATTAAAATCATCTTGGGGTTGGATATGGGCTGTATTAGAATTGTTGTGAAGTAACCCTTATAAAAGGGTAAGTCATTTATACTGGTTTATCAGTCTATTATCATATAATCAACCTGGGAAAAAAAACAGACAGTTTAGTTTTAGTTTTGTGCCACAACATATTTGTCTCTTATGAGTTACGGGTGATGAGTCAATGATAATTTGGAAAGTCATATGAGTTAAAGGTTAAGTTTGGATATCACGTTAAGAAATTGGAGTCTTCTGGATTGCTAGATATATCTCACCTCTGTAGACAATTATACCACAAAATTCATACAATTATCAGAGTCAAGAGCAGTGGAGAGTTCCTTGAAACATCATGGTGTTGGTTAATTAGAGAATGTTTTTCTCTTCCATTCTTCTATCAAAAAGAACAAAAGATATTTCACTAGTGAACTCTATCATACTCTCTATATTGTTTAACAGTATTGCAGAATATTCAGTGGACAGCTCCATCATCAGACCAACATATATGCTAACGTATGAAAGTGCATCTGAGCTTCTTCATTTGAACCTGGAAGAAGAGTCTGAACTGAAAATGTTGTCTGAGGCTGCAACTCTCCGAAGAAGATGGCGTCACGAACAGGTTAGACCTGATAATTCAGATGACACTTAATCCCAAAGTCTTCTTAGTTGTTCATGCGGTTTTTCATGATCTTGTTGGTCGCCAATTCATTTTCGTGGCTGTTACTAGTTACTACCCATAACCGTACAGAGATCTAACATAAATACTGATCCCACTGTGTTTATAACCTTAAACTCATGGAATTGCAAAGAATAATTGACAACCATGTCACATATTCAGCTTTACCAGTCTCATTGTCTAATAATACGTGAGACTTTGATGTTTGTATGACCGAGATTTTGAATTAATTTCAAAAAATTTAATAAGAAACATTGGTTCAAGATCTATGAATTTTTACTTAGTAAGCATGCATGCGTGTGTGTGCTTGTGTCTAAGTAGATTGTAATCCCACAATTCTCCTGTGCCAGTAACTATATTATTTTTTCAGGGCGGCATTGATACTGCCACATTGGAAGCACGCATAAAAGTTGTGAATCCAGAGGATCCAGAACCTGTAATAAATCTCTATGTTGAGGACCAGGCTGACCCTGCAATGCGACTGGTCTCTGAGATGATGATACTCTGTGGAGAAGTTATAGCTACTTTTGGTTGTAGCAATAACATTCCTTTACCATACAGGGGACAGCCCCAATCCAACATTGACACATCTGTATTTGCCCATCTTCCAGAAGGACCTGTTAGAAGCTCTGCCCTTGTCAAAATAATGCGTGCTGCTGAAATAGATTTCAGGAAACCTATACGCCATGGAATTTTAGGACTTCCTGGGTATGTTCAGTTTACATCTCCCATCCGCAGATATCTGGATCTACTAGCTCATTATCAGGTTTGGTATTTCTGTTCATCACATGACTTTTAATAAACTATAATCCTTGTGTTGAATTTACTTGGAACGGATTTTGCTGCCACCAAAACCATATACTGTTTGTGATTTTTTTTTTTATGCCTTTCTCGAGCAGACAAGAAACTGTGTCGTTCCTAAATGAAGGGTAATCAGTTCAATGCTTTTGCAAAAGAGTGGAAAAATCAACGTGTCTTTTTGTCTATGCTTCCTCTGTCAATCATTATTAGAGCTCAAGAATGTACTTGACAATCCACATCAAACATATATCATATTTTAAATTCTTATATTTAGCCAGAGTCTTCCAGCAGATTTACTCTGGAGTCTGGAGTAAAATTAAGCTTCAATTTTATTTTTTTTAAAGTTTATCTAACTTATCTGTCAAATCTTTGAAACATGCTTAATTCAGATCAAAGTTAATTAAAACCTCATCCAACAATTCTTGTAAATTTTACAAAACCCAAGCTCCAAGTGTTGAGTGACGGTGGCTGAGTCTAGAGCTGCCTGTTAGATTACTACTAATGTTTTTAGTGTTTAGGTCAATTTGTGTTCTAGTACTATATTGAGCCAATCTCTTGCTTAGTTGTTAATCATTTTTAATGGATATGCAGATCAAAGCTTTTCTTATTGGAGATTCTCCTTTCTCAGCTAGTCAGTTGGAAGGGATAGCGTCTATAGTGAACATGAATACTAGGGTAGCAAAGCGGCTCTTTAACAGCAGTCTGCGGTATTGGATATTAGAGTATCTGAGAAGGCAGCCAAAAGAAAAAAGATTCCGTGCATTGATTCTTAGATTCATTAAGGATCGCATTGCAGCCTTATTATTAGTTGAGGTAAGCACATAATTATATTTAATTTGTTATTACTTCTTCCTGCAACTATTCGTGTCATATGTTCTTTCCAGTATCAAAACTGTGTGGATTATATACAAAGCTGAACTGCATACAAACTGTCGGCCATGAAAAAAGTCTATAAATGGAATATATGTAATTGTAATTGCTGCATACAAGGCTATCTAGATTTAAATTCATATTATGTTCAATCAGAAGGAACGTGTGCTGAATCATTGGTTCAGAGACAAAGCCAATACAATTTACAATGTGATACCTTGGTGCAAGAAAACTTGGGCACCTTACGCTTTTATTTATTTGATTAGACTCGTTTTCCCCAAAACATGCTAGGAAAGTTTCTGATTAATTGCTCATATAGGATCATAAGTTTTTTCAGCGATGATGTTTTTAAGAATATCCTTGTAGTGGTTGTGGCTCTAGTGTGAACATGTTATGGAACATGTTACTTGCTGAGGCTGCATTCTTTTGATTCTTTAGTGATGGTTTGTGTTTTCTCATCTCTCCTTCTCCCAAATGTTCTTTTATCTGATGTGAACTCTTGAGCTTTGATTACTTGCAGTGTTGAAGTTATGTTGATTGTTTCAAACTCGATGTTATGCAGGTCGGACTTCAAGCATCTGCGTGGGTGTCTGTGGGATCACAAATTGGAGATGAAGTTCTGGTTCGGGTAGATGAAGCTCATCCACGTGATGATGTGCTTTTTCTCAAAGAGGTGGTCATCGATAGATAAATATAGCCTTACTTATTTGACTGTAATATTTCATCAGAGATGTCTTATCGCTGATATGTTAATGATCTATATGGGTGAGCACTCTTCTCTTATTACAATAGTTGTACGATTATTATACTTGTGACATATGGATTAGTAGCCTCTTACTTACATGCTTCCCCTATTGTGTAACAGAGGAACATCTCAAAACTCAAGCTCACAGATACATAAATCAAATATCAGTGGGGAGTTGTTCCAATCGCTGTCATATGCGGTTGTTAATGTCCAAGCTTCACCCATCTCTAACAGAAGTGTCAAAATGACAAGTAGGAATTTGCTTGGAGACCTTGTGAGTGACCTTACCCCGCTTGTTTTTTTTGTGGGCACTGGAGTTCTTCGGTTGTATTTCTTAATGTGGCTAAATATTTAGGGCTTCATGTATTATAGCTAGTACCAAAGGGGTTTTGAGTTCCCGTGGTAAATTTTGGCTATTCTTAGAAGAAGTTAGCCTTTGTATATCATATCTTGAGTTAGAAGCTTGGCTCCTTATTTAATCTGGTATTGCCGTATTGGCACTCATCTTTGAGAAAAATATCCACTTAACAAATTTGATTTCTCTACTGCTTGGTTAAGTTCATATGTAGGAAAATATACTATGATATTCAGATCATGTGAGAGAGATGAGAGATTTTTACCGTGAAATCAACTGTTTACGGCATGGGAGGCATGCTCAAAACCTCAATGCAGAAGAACCAAGAAACTGCAAAGAGGGCTAGCTGCATTGAATATTTCAATTATTTAGCTCACGAGACTCCTTCACAGGATCCTCCATGACTCTGCAGAACCAAATCCTAGTTAGTTAAGACGTGCATTGGGGGTTTCACATGTTCTAGAGGCTGCAATAGAATTAGCCTCAAAGTTGCTCAAAGATGGTGAGAATTTGGAAGTAGAGGGTTCTCTGTGATCATGATGATCATTGCACAATACATGTGGAGTGTATGTTCATGCCTACCATAATAATACCTAAGAGCAATTGGTGCCCTAACACATGATCGATCCCACTGGCCACCATATCATTACTTGTGTCTCCATTCTGTGAGGGCGCCTAACTTGCCTGCTCTAGGCTTTTGGGGGCATAATGAGTTGGGTTGTTAACCATAATGGCCAAGGACACTAGGTTAGTTGCTGCAGCTTTCATTCGGTCCTCATTATACATATCTGCATACATGATGAGCTAGCTAGCTTATCTACCAAGCACCAAGCTCATTAGGGTCTAAGAGGATGGGGTCCTAAGAGGATGTGCCATGGTGATTAAGAGCTTCAGTGTTATCTACCAGTTATTTGGTTGTGCTCTTATTGAATCCGTTAATTAACCAAATGCGATGGTTAAAGAATAGGGAGCACTCATAGTCGATCTTAGTACTACAGAAAATATTTGTCCCCTCTCTTTTGTAGTTTAGGTTAAGCATTTGAGCTTCGTGATCTGTGGACCATTCCCCTTTGTATTATTTACTTCAAAATTCGAACTGAATGATAAATAAACCAACCACAGTGATTCACACAGTGGTGAAACGCTAATTATGTTCTCTCAACTTCAATAATAGACCAACCAATCATACATTTCTCTCCGGTTGAATGATATACAATGTCAAAGTTCGAAGTATGCAACACAGCCGAATATATCGAAGTCCTTATGATAACACCAAATAATTCGTCTAAAGAGGTAAACGTACCCTTATAATTAGACAATTATATGAGAGAGAGAGAGAGAGAGAGAGCTGTGATGAACCTGTGAACCTGTGATGGATGATAGGTCAGGGGAAAATTAGGAGGGAGGTACCTCTGATCGATCATGAGGACCCTGCAGACTCAAAGGTGGAGGATATTGTCTCTGCCTTCTAATAAGCTTTTACCCACATGACATGTTCCTATCAGATATCGATCTTTCTTGTCATCCCATCTACTCTTGTTCCTAGTTTTGATGACACACCTCGATACCTCACGCTCGAGCTCCATCATATGGTATATTATTGCCTTCTTTGTTTTTTAGGCTTAAATATATAACTGGAAGTTCAGCACAAATCAAAATTGATACGTAGAGGAGAGATCGATCCAATGGACTCATTCATAGCTAGATCGACTGTATTCCTAAGGGATCCACTGTATGTTCTAGGACCACCGGTAGATTTTGGCTAATTGTTTTGGCCACCTGTATCATTTCTTCTGCTTCGTTTTAGCCTTCCTAACTTGATCAAGTTTCTACCCTCATTCTTCAAAACCAAAAGCAACAATAATTTTCAAACTTGTTGCTATCTATCTATAAACTACATTACACTACGTGGTGATGAAAAAACCCATTGATATTTGGCAACAGAAGCTATATACAATTCCATGGGAGATTAGATATCTTGATAATGCCCACGTTCTTTGATTAGCAAGTAGCTAGTTGAATAAGAAATTAAGGAATTTTCCATTGAAAATGTCAATCCTTGTAACATGCAAGAGAGAAACTTGTTGCTCTTTTAATTAAATTATAGAAATGCATCAACTCGATCACCTTATAGAATTAGCCGTACACATGCTTGCATTGTTTGTGGTGTAATTAGGTATCATTCTTTTTCTTGTTAAACAAGTCTAATTTAATTTTATACCAAACATCAAATTATATAAACACAAATCGATCACAAAGTCAAGATTATTCGAGAGTGTATTTTAGAAACTCAAAGTCAAAATCAGATGAAGCCAAATTATGTAGGATTAAGTTTGTTTTTAGATCACGTATAGAAGCATGTTACTATATTCTTCGTATAGATTAGAGAAATAACCAAATGTTGTTTAATTAATATAAACATAACAACCTTAATTATATAAGGTCATATATATATATATATAATTATTCCGCATATTAGTTTAGTGATCGATAGGCTAACATGATCAGAATACTATATATTCGACCATTTGGCTTATCAAAATGGCCGGTACGGAATAAATTTGGGGTACTGTCTCTGTCCTTTGCTTAAATAATAATACAGAAGAATATATGAAGCTCTAACATGATCAGTCTCAGCTGCTAGCTCCAGATCATACCTCAACAATAAACAATGAACTTCATGATCATGGTTGAGCTAAATAGATGGCAATTGGCCAACTGATCTGCATTCCTCCCTATCGGTTTGTGCATGCAGTTTGCTTCGATAGAATGCAGACATTGATGAATGATGAAGAGTGAGCCTAGTTGGCTTACGACCACCCACAATATTCCACATGACCGATTTGAAGTAAGAACTAAATTTGCGATTAAAAGCTTCAGTGAACATAGAGGAATAAACTATACGTGACCCTCCCTCACATTTCTCATATTTGAGTAATTGAGTTCATTACAAACTAGTGCTTAATTAAATGAGATCGCTTCTATCACATTGTCGGTATAAAGAAAATTTTAGATAGACGACAACCACGTTCGCTTGGTTACTAACTGAAAAAAAAAAAATCATGTTCAACATCTCTCGGATGTAATCCGATGGTGAAAGGAATTTTATATTTTATAAATAGAGTTGTTTTTATTTTCAACGATGTATAGTGGTTGGAGATATTTTATTTGGTTAATTTAGCGACATGGTGTACGTAAATAACCTATATAAAAAAAATATTAAAATCGAACCGATGTAATGAGATTGGACCCAATTGTGGTTCGACCACATTCATTAACATTGGATTAATCTTCAGTTTGACTTTGAAATGATAGCCACGTACAGGTTATAAAATCATACAACTGATCGAACCCTAGTTTTGAAGCAAAGTTCATACAACTATACATTAGTCCCCAATCTATTTTTTTCATGATTGAACTAGTAGGCAAACAGACAAGTAACATAATCGCATATACACAACTGGGAGCAGCATGGCTTTAAAAATGTGAAGTGCATGAAAGCTCATGATTAGGGCTATCTTACTGGAGCGCTGCAATTATTCTCAAAGCCATAAAAAAACAACCCCAAAAGGTCATCATAGAATTGCATATGCAAGTCGATCGAGCTTTGGATCCCTATATACTTCACCCTAATACATGCGTATCTTATACTGCAAAATTATCTAAGTCAAACACTAGCTTTTAGACAATATATGAATTCAGGTACCCACCATCACGATCTAGATGAACAATTGAACACTATATGTGAATGAGACAAATACGAAATGAACAAACCCTAAACGAGCGGTGCTTAGATATCCAGTGGAATTTGGTTAACAATTTTCTAAGTACCTGTATAATATTGCTTTACCCTTTGTTAAAGCAAATCCCAAAAGGCAAATTTCCAGATTGTACATCACGCCATGCTCTCACTTTCTGTTTCGGTTTTTAGCTCTAAGAGTACTCTTTTCTCAAGATGAATGGCACTAGTTGCGATGCACATGTTCTTGATGAATAGAAGAAAAACATGGAAATTAATTTGTCACCAAAAACTTTAATTTTTTTTACTACATGTTTCTTTACCAATAACTATTAGACGTCTCGTTTTATTGAAGTATATAGATATAAAATGATCAGATTAAGACTTGCACAAAAATGGTTTCAATTCTTCAATCGAGTGAACGAAAGTTTAGTGAATTGTTGTTCTTTACATGCCAGTCATAACTTAACTCGAAATTTAGTTATTTTTCATGATGATCTACTATATAAATTATTCTTTTGCGTATAAATCGTGATCCATCGGTTTGATTGATACCAATTACTTAATTTTATTTTATTTTGAGTGAATTCACTTCCAAGAGGCTCCTTTTCTTACATAATTATTTCAAATTTATGTCCCTAAGATAGCGAGTTATGTTTATAGTTTCATGTTCCATAATATATACAAGCTTCTTTACCACACCTCTTTGGTGAAAACTCATGTTCTCACCATTAAATAGATAATTAGATGCTTAAGACAAGTACGACATACGCATCTATGATATCATGCATCCTTTGAAAACTCATGTTAATCATCTGGCCATTTGAATTGATCATTCAATTTTCGAGTCTAATACACGAAATTAAGGACAAAGCCTCTACTACTTCTCCAATACGTACGTAAAGGACTACTACATGCATAAATACAGATCAAGACTCACATGCATGCCCGATGCCCCAGCAGTAGTCCCCATCGAAACGAAACGTGGAAAGTTTGGAAGCAAAATCGAAAGCGAAGAAGACGAAGAAGACGAAGAAGATCAGAAGAAGCAGAAGGGTTCACATGTCTTACTGGCCTTGGATGGCAAATTATAAGTGATCGATCGAATATGGGTACGTTCTGGTTGGTGCTGTAATTCAGAAGAGGCACCTAAACGCCACCTAGCTTCATAACTAATCGGTGACCTGGAAGATTTGCTAGATCTGGTTGGTCGGTGGTACACTATTGCGTGTCAAAAGTGCACCACATCACCACCTCCCTGGCCCTTCTTCACCGATTCGCCTTTAATGGACCAGAAAGCTTGCTAGCAAGTACTACTGGTATAGTGAGACTGATCAATGAACAGATGATACTAGTGTATTCCGAGCTGTATCATCCTCTACAGCGCAAATTGTTTTTCCACGTTTGCATACCCTTATTTGGAGAGTTAATCGGTCAAAGGACGAGGGTTGTTGACTCCTACGTCAAAAACGGGTTTCTACTTTGAAATAAGGACGACAAGCCTCTTTACTAATAATTATTTTAGAAATTCTTGTATACATGACGTGTATTTATATGACATAATTTTAACCGTTCATAACAATTCATATGTTTAACTACCATGTTTCTATATTATTTCTTCTAATCCTGACCATCCATACATGTATATGAAGATACAAGCCGTGTACTAAAGATACTCTCATAATTATATCTAAAAGGTTTAAGAAAACTATTTTCTTTGAAAAATTCATACTACACTAACTTGTACGGAATCTCATAAGTCATAATTAACTTTGTAATTGTGCTCTCATCGTGAATTCACATTAACGTACCATACTAGCAGTTATTCAGAATTGGTTACGAAAATTTTAAAATCTTATTCCTTTTTCGAGAAAGGTAATATGTATCACCTTGCGATCACGTACCGGAATTGTTAGTCTACAATGTTTGATTGGTATGGTGTTTCATTTGTGAAGTAATTAGCATCCAAATTAATTGACAAGTACGTGAACAAAAAGAATAATCTCATCTCGCACGACATTATTTCACTGAATCACTTCTCCCCTCCTCTAAACAGCCAAGTATAATGTGAAAAGCCTCACATGCTGTACCCCGTATAATTGGCGCAACATGTACAATTGAAATCGATTCGAAAATGAAAGCGACATATGTGCCCCCTGCGGAACACATTTTCATGTGTACCCCTGTGACAAATCGACGAACTTAACTAATTCCATATGTAGAACCAAGCACAAAAACATGGAAGTCCTAGACACTCGCAAGAACAATTCTATATTCTTGTCAAATTTAGTGTGCTACCGATAAGTTTTATGTTATACTGTCATTTAATCTTATTATGATCACGCATGTTACTTGTTTGGCCACTTAGCTCACGATGCTAAGAAGCCTCTATCAACATCCGATTAATTTCGCAATATATATGTTTTTAGTTCTTGATTGATACTCTCTGTAGCGATCCTTAAATCTCAATGAATGTTGATCTCAATTAAGTGCATAAATTGATGTGAAAATATGGTTTCTATAGCTTCTGTCCTAGGGCGTCCATACGCTATAGTTTACTACGAATTTATAAGCGAGAGTGATGGATTACAAACCCCATAAATTGGTCTAAACGTTTTAAGGGTTTGCTAAAAATGAATGCTCGTAAACATCATGTCACGTTATAGGTAGGTATTTTCCTATTTATGATTAGTATGTGTTAATATGTAAGACGATCGAGTTTCACACGTAAATATCGAACAACCTAATTCGCATGTAGAATGTGTACGTGCTTTTTATTTAGCATATATCGATGTGATCATTCAAAATTCTTTAGTTGAATATTGGTTTTACAGTCCAATATATATATATATATACACACACATCCATGTGAATTTTCTTAATGTTTTGAAATAATTTAATTCTAAAAAAATAAATAAAATTTAAAAAACAAATAAAATAAATTTGCCGACCACCCTTAATCTCTTATTTGCCCACCAAAAGAATGAGAGATGCTAAACTTGGTCATGGGTGGAAAGTGAAGCTAGCTAGTCAAGGCACATGGTTATGGATTGAGATGGAGAGGATCAGGATGAGTCATATGGAGAAGAAGAAGAAGAAGAAGAAGAAGAAGAAGAAGAAGAAGAAGAAGAAGAAGAAGAAAGAAAGAAAGAAGAAGCAAACCCAGAAACAGTAATAATTCTATTCACATGCATGCGCATTGAGTTTGCTACAATTAGCCTCTTCTAATTAATTTGGATGAGCAAATTGGGCAGGAACAGGATAACCCCTTCGACTTTAATTTGAACTTTTGAATCATCTTTCCCTCCTCTCTACCCGCCCTTTGACTCACGACTCTTGCTTTTAAGTTTGGTCTTTGGTCGCTATGAACACATTCATTTCCGATAGGTTTCCTTCCCATCATCCTCAAAACCGTTTCATTAAAACCGTTTCATTAAGTTTCAATTTTCAGTCATGAAATGCTAAAAATTTTATAGAAAGACTTTGGATATCTATCAAATGCATTAAGGTATGTAAATCCATCATTTTCGAATAGTGTACGATGAACAACTTCATTAGTTTGTAATCCAGCCAAGATTATAGCGCAAATACTGTCAATCGAAGCTAACACACATGGTAACCAGAATTCAACATGCTTCAACGAGTTCTCTAGTATACATATGGAATCCACCTAATATGTCCATCAGTTATATATGTGACGTAGTGCATATGTGACCAAATTAATTAAGCTCAATATGTGATTTAATTGTTGTACGTATCATTACGAAACAAAGATACTTACCAAATATATTTCTCCGCTGTTTCTTTAAGTTCTAAACTTTAGATGTATCAAATTTTACTTAATTTATTTTACTTAATTATTGTTTGAAAAAAGAAAAAGAGTCGAATCAGATACTTTTACGATATGTATTTCCAATTACCTTAACAAATTATATATATTTTTAAACTTCACATTTATTTATTTATTTTATATAATCCTTTTCTTCCCCATGTATCATTTTTTCTCTCTTTCTCCAAAGTTAAGTACAAAACGTCTAAAATGGAAAAACACGAGAAATGCAAAATTAGATTTCGCACAAATCAAGTCGGCGTTGGTGGGTGTGCCCTTCCCATGTGGGTAACACATCAATCATAGGGCAGCAAAGAGTTAAAAAGGCTCGGATCATCCACGGCTCCACCCACCCGGGAAATCCTGAACCCGTAATTGACGCGGGTCCCACCCTCTACCGGGCCCCGTTACGATTTTACGGAGGGACCAGCCCTCCCTTCACGCGCTTCATCCTGTTCTCTGTGTCCTTATTGGTAATTTTCCAAACATACGAATCCTTCTTTGGTAATTTTTGAAAAGTCCGAGTCCCTGCCTGGTAATTTTGAAAGCCTAAACGGAACAAAAAAGGTCGTGGTTTAGGGGCTTTGGATTCCCACCTTCACTTTCTTATCGTTTTCCGATTTGCCAAGTTTATTTTCCCGTTTGCAAAATTACAAAAAAAACGGAAAGATACCAAATATCGGTCGTGAAACCATCAGAGCCTTTTGCTCATGCCTCTCTCAGCTTGTGATCCAAGCAAAATGGATTCCTCTTACCACTTCTTTTTTTCTGTCTTGAACCGAGTTTATAGATATTATAGATATTCTACATTTGTTCTTTTTGATTATGTTCTTTTGGTTGGACTTAACTCTTCACAAATCAATATCAAAAGAGAAAAGAACAATTTGGTTATACACATTTATCAAGTTAAAAGATTTACATTTTTGTTTACGACGTAACTTTTATATTATCTTTAGATGATGAACTCATCTAATGTGCAACTGTCGAGCAAAAAGATTGGTCATTATTTAATCAAGTTATATATTTTTTTATTCCTCGATGATGTAATATTGTCGAACTTCTAGTTATGTATGACAGCCGTTTGGGATTGAAATGGTTGGCATCATGAGGCATGTTTTGTTAATTTATCACATGCATTATGACATTGCTTTGCTCATAAAAAAGAGCTATGTTATTTATTTATTTATTTCTTATTATTATTTTCATCACATATTTGCAAAATCATTTTGCTTCTCATGACTCATCTCACGCATAAAGAATTATTTCGACTCTTCAAAATTCCAAACACCAAAATAAGATAAAAAAACCGATACGTAACTCTCCAAGTAACATATGAAGATGACAAATCATGGCTCAATTAATATCCAAAAATGTTTAGAGCTAAAATGAACCATTATTCAATACCTTCATAGTTAATCCTCAATAAGTGGTCATCCTCATGCACATCAGATTCATTTTTCAAGCAAGTATGATTCAATCACTCTATTAAAACTCTAATTCTTGGCATTAGAATTATGTCAAGTGGGCACTGACAATTGCTTGCAATGTGAGAGATCCTCCTCTTGCCCAAATTAAAATGGTGCCTTTCACAATTAAAGAAATAATCATATATACATGAGTATAAGGAATTATCATACCTCAATGGATCATTGGGAATTTTAGTACACCTGAGACCATCAACCAATCTTAATTAATCAAGGCCTTAATTAAACCCTTTGCTTAATTTAGTAACTAAGAGATTAATTAAGATCCATGTGGGTGTCCCCAGTTGGTCTTCAACTTGACCAAACAAAATCAACATGAAGATGAAGAAGAGCCCCATGTGTGCTGCACATGCCCATCAATTCATTGCTTCCCCCTAATGTATGGTTACCCCAAATCCTCTTTTTTCAAAATTAAAACAAAAATATAAAAAATAAATTTGGGTGGATAAAAAATGAAAAATGCTAAAATTAGATCTGTGTGAGACTGTGAGAGTGAGAGCATTAAATTACCTGATACCCTCCTCCTCTCCACCTCCATAAGTACCCCCACCTTCTTCCCGCTTTTCTATTCGCTCCACACCAAACCAAGCCCACTACTCCCATCTCCTCTCTCTGTGCTACAATGGCTTCCCTTCATCTCCGGCTCCTCTGCATTGCTTCACTGGCCTCTCTCCTCATGGTGGCTAATGCCAGAATCCCAGGGCCTTACACCGGTGGCCCCTGGCAAGACGCCCACGCCACCTTCTACGGCGGCAGCGACGCCTCTGGAACCATGGGTACGCTTCACTTTCACACTTTTATGAGTTTTGGTTTAAAACCCATTACGCCGAAAACCCCCAAATTCTATAGTTGTTCTTATTTGTGTTTCTTTTTGCTGTTTTCAGGGGGTGCTTGTGGATATGGAAACCTCTACAGCCAGGGCTACGGAGTCAACACTGCTGCGCTGAGCACGGCTCTGTTCAACAATGGCCTGAGCTGCGGCGCTTGCTTCGAGATCAAGTGCGGCGACGACCCAAGGTGGTGCACTGCCGGAAAGCCCTCCATCTTCGTCACCGCCACCAACTTCTGCCCTCCCAACTTCGCTCAGCCCAGCGACAATGGCGGTTGGTGCAACCCTCCCCGGACCCACTTCGACCTCGCCATGCCCATGTTCCTCAAGATCGCCGAGTACAAAGCCGGAATCGTCCCCGTCTCTTACCGCCGGTAAAAAAAACAAAACCAACCTCTGTTTCTTTCACGCGCATTCGCTCATATTCTGTGCACTGTTCACTGTGCTAGTCGTGTCAGATCTTTCAACTTTTTTCCCTAGTGGTTTGACCGAAATGCCCTCGTCTTTTTACTCTTTTCATCTTTATTAATGCGCCGTTTGGTCACCGGGAAATTAGGTTTTATTGGTGAAAGTTTAAGCGCCGAATCCGGTTCTTCCCGAACATTCTTGTCTTCCTCAGAAACCAAACACCGGCTCCCAAAACGGTGAAAGTTTTTTACTTTTTTAACAGTCCTCGGTTGTCAGAAGTGTACCGAGTCTATGAAATGGCCAGACAAGCCTTACTTTTACAAAACCCCTGTGGCTCGGTTTGGTAAATAGCGCTAGGGTTAAGGGTATGGAAGTCATTTGGGTGAGGGTTAGTTAGAGATACTTCACGGCCTCCGATGCTTTGTGTTGAAAAGGAGCTACCTTTTTATGGGACCTCGCACCACTTTTCCCGCATCGGAAATTACCAGTCAAACAGTCAAACCCTAGTGGATTTTAACCTTGCAACCTCGGTAACACATATTTAACTGTGCCCTCTTTGTTTTTTTACAGGGTCCCATGCGTAAAGAAGGGAGGGATCAGGTTCACAATCAACGGCCACAAGTACTTCAACCTGGTTCTGATCACCAACGTGGCGGGCGCAGGGGATATCGTGAGCGTGAGCGTGAAAGGCACCAACACCGGGTGGATGCCAATGAGCCGAAACTGGGGGCAAAACTGGCAATCCAACTCCGTCCTGGTGGGCCAGGCCTTGTCCTTCAGAGTCAGAGGCAGCGACAGGCGTAGCTCCACGACCTACAACGTGGCGCCAGCTAATTGGCAGTTTGGACAGACCTATTCCGGAAAGAATTTCCGTGTCTGAGAAAAGCTCACCCATTATCTTACCGTTTTTACTTTTTAACTTTTTTTACATTTTGGGTTCAATTTCGTTCCCGCCTTTCGATTTTTCCTCTATTTTGCCGGGAAAAATTGGAAGTGGAGGGAGTAAAGTAATAGAGAAGAATTATGGGTGTAATGGGGTTCTGGGTAGGAGAAGAAAAGCAAGGGAAAGGTAATGAGAGGGTGATAATATTAGGGTTAGGAAAGTGACTAAGTCTAAGTGTGTCGGTCGCTACTTTTTTATTTATTTTTACTTTTGGTTTGGGTGATGCTTTTAGTTTCGTTGGGATGGTCTTCTTTGCTGGTCAAGTTTATGTAAGCCAGTAAATTGTGTGGGGGCTGAAGCGGCTGCAAGAACAAATGATATATGATATATATTACTATGTGACCTATAATTGTGGTGTGTTTCAATGTGTTTTTACTTTGTCTAATTGGGTTTTTACCATTCTGCGAATTTCATGAACTTACCTATCTCTAAGTCATCAAAGTTGAAGCCAATGTGAATGTCTATGAGGTTGAATTGTTGTGAAAACAATGGTGTTAAAGGTTAATGGGCATAGCCTTGTGGTCTTGGTGTGCAATCGGAAATTCGTAACCGGCATCGTCCATTCCTTCTTTAGGTTCCTCTTCTTGATATCGGACATCATATTGTTAATCGAACTATTTAGACATAAAACTTGTTATTGATGTTCATGTTGACCAGTGATGTAACCAAGTGACTGAACAAACAGTCGACGTCCCAATTGAATAATTTTGTTGTCAAGATTGGAAAATATGAAATGATACGACTATTACGACATGTGTCTTTAACAAAACTAATCGTGTTTTTCTCATCTGTAATGAGAAGGATGAATGCGACGGCATTCTCATCTTTAACCATTTCTATGCTCTAACGATTCGACAGACAATCACTCTTGTTTATGCCCATCAATGGTGGTAGAAATTTCGATTCATATTCAATGCTGCAATCAATTATACATGACGTTTTCCTCGAAAATTGTACATGACAAGAAGCAATGGCAAAGGCAGCATATGATATATCTCACTACCACAAAAAACATCATACCTACCAGATTACCTGGAACTCTGCTCAGATTCTTATCTGCTTCTTGCAGCCACATTCATGATTCATGGTTTCTTGCTTCATTGTTCTTTCCCATATAACCGATTGAGCTAATCCTCTGGAAAGTTGAGTTTCAAATACCTAAACCAAGAAAGCTCCACATGAATGAAGTTCACCCCAGTTCTTATTTCTACCCAACTCTGGAAGAACTGTGTAACTGCCATTGTGACCTCACTACCATATCCACCAGTCAGCAACACTCAACACAATGAAAATCGATGATCATGTCCTTGTCAATATATTAAATGTCTGCGGTTAGTTTATTTTTAGTTATAAATCAACATCATTTCATTTTCATCCTTCTATTACCAAGCAACATTGACAGAAATTTTTATAGGATCTTCATAACTTCCTATCGTTTATATGAAGTTTTTCTTCAACAGATCGTTATCAATAGGGTATATTTCTATATTTAGATTTTTAGACATAACCACGTGTTTGTCAATTTATGATAATGATTGTGAATGGAGGAAAATAATTTCGTGTAATGCTAGTAACTTGCTTACCAATTTTTTTATCATATACAATAGTTTTGTCCACGACAATTGACCATACAAATTTCATCTATCTCGATTGTCCATCTTGATTCTAGATAATTTTCTTTTAATCTGATGTCTAAAAATTTTTAGTGAGTCATCCCAACCAATCAAAAGTCTTTCTTTAGCCTACATCAGGTGTCATTAGGGTTAGTCATTGATCAATTATCAAGATTACATGCATTTTGATAACAATTAGCTTGTGAAATATTGTCTACTTACAGAGTTACAGGGTAACAATTAGATGACTAAACTAATTTCAGTCTTGTTGACAAAGGTTCTCAGAAACTGATCTAGAATATGATCGATTCCGGTGAGAATGTGAAAGAATGATGAGGCAGATGAGGAATGTGAAAGATAGGTAGTCACAACTTAATACCATTTCTCAATAATTTTACAGCAGTCTTTCTGTGATTGATATTTTTGATTGGGAATATTGGCCGTTTGCAACTTCGCACCAACCATTCTTCCAATATAGACCACCTATTTGTCAGTAAATGCATGTTCTGGGTTAGCATCTGCCTGCAGCCTCTCTCCCAGTCTCCCTCTGGCACTGAATGACTTGTCCACATTTGTTCTTCTCAATTCTCATTACCCTTCTTTTTCACCCTTTCCTCTCTTTAATTTGGCACCAATTCTTTGTCCTTTCAAAACTCAAATTCCTTCCTCCTGGTACTTAGCTCCTTTCACCTTTCTGTGCTAAAAGCCTGAAGCACCTCCAAAACCATGTTGCTTAATGTTCCTATCCTCAAATGGTCACAAACCCAAGTTGCTAGAAACAATTTTAAAAGCCATCTTCAACTTCATATCCAGATATCCTAAGGGCAATCAAGTTAGTTTGTCTAGCTACTTGTCTTCATCTTCATAGCTCTCAATCTTTTGTGGTCCTTCTGCATATTGAATAAACCTAAGAAGGGTTTGTGTCAAGAAGGATAAGAGCTTTAAATTCTTTGCTTCCAAAGTATGCCTCAAATGGAACCACCCTTTTTTTTTGGGTTCCCATAGGCTTAGAGATGGTGAATTGGTGCTAAGCTAAGGTTCTGTTTAGATATAGCAGATACTTTTGGAGCCTAAAAAGAGGACAACTCTATCCAGTAAATTAGTAAAGAGAAAAGCATGCATGATCTATACCTTACCCAACTTTCGGTGAAAAAAAACACCAATGAAGCAAAGTTAGAACGTCGAAATTCTGAGGACTTATTCCTCAACAGTATAGATGTTATTCTTGTGTTATCCACTTTCATATTCTTCATAGTAGAGTCGAGCACTGATTGACAGATAGTAGCCAGGAATCTTATGCAAATGGGATTTTTGAGGTTATATGGACTGATGGTGATGGCGAGGATAATTCAATTTGAATATATACTTGAGAATCCTATCAAAAAAACTTGCTCGATTTTCAGGGAATTTTTGTCACCTATTGCAGAGGCCACTGACTTGTTATGTATATTGGTCCAGAAAAAATATGATGATTTCTGTTTCATATTTTATTGCGTCAAAAATAAAATCAAACCGCAAACTATCTACTGAATCAAAACCTCTGTTCATTTATTGTCGTCCTTTTACAGGAAACAATGAAAAAACAAGCATCGCCGTCTGTGGGAATCGAACCCACGACCACGTGGTTAAAAGCCACGCGCTCTACCAGCTGAGCTAAGACGGCTTGTTGAACACATTAAAAGAATCAAAATATATAAATTCAATAGGTATTCTAATTACAATAAGAGAGCACAGGTAACTCAGCAAAGGCTAGGTCTACTGGTTTATGGAGAAAGATAAAGCCACAAAGATCTCTCCGGCGTAAGTTTTGTCTTGAAGAACAACTCTGTACTTGGCGCTGCGAAGTTCAGCCTTCCCTTTGTCCATGCCAGAAGCTATCAAATCCTTCACATAAATTCTGCACACGATACAGAAATGTGACATGAAAACATGTTCATGGAAGTTTTAGAGCTCTAACCGTCAAATGCTATGTATTGTAGGTGTAGATTTACGCAGAATACTTACGTAGATTGTCCAACAAATACATCGTGGTCCAAGATCTTATGCGTGTTCATGATACGAAAATGAAGCATGTACTTGTGATCTTCCCCACCCGGATATTCTGCCTTCAATTTAAATGTTTCATTCCACACTGGTTTCGTTCCCATTCCTGCATTTCAGTAACATTTCACAGATTAAAGCAAATGATGTGTTTGTACATCTACTTATGGCGATCGATGTTGCGCATCTGCTAACCTTTAGCCACGCAGCTTGTTTGCTTCCGATTTCCATACTCGATCACAACGTATGTGTTCATCTTCACTGCAAATCAATTTCATGTATATGTGATCTCAAACAAAGAGTTTATAAACAAATGTATGCATGAAACTAAACAAAAGAATGTTGCAAGTAATGACCTACCAGCAAAATCCATGTCTTTGAGGCCTCTGGCTTCAATCAGCTTCACCTCCAGTACACCAGCTCGATCTCCCATCTCTATCTCTCCAAATTCTCTCTTTGATATCAGGAACATATATATCAAACTGAAACTAATTCAACGCTTTTGTTTATGCAGAATGGAATTAAGTCTTGGTCGTGTCGATATATACACAAGTAACTACGTCAGAAACTTCTACCTTCTAATTTGTTCTTATCTAGCTGTTTTTGGTATATGTACGTTAGAAACTCCCCCTGTGTGATTCGTTCTGGTTTTGAATATTGTTGTCAACGAGAAGAAATTTCATAGCAACAAGAGGGTATTTCCCCCTTGGCTCAATTTCGATGATGCATTTTTGCACCTCATGTATATTCGGAAAGTAATTAATCAAATTGCTGATGCCTAGGCTCACGTTAGGCTCTGTTCTTGTGCTATAAACTTGGTTAGATTGCCTCAGGCACCTAATTTATTTTTAACTTTTACAACAAATTTGACTCGTTCTTCCCAGGTTTCATCTGAAGTAAGGAACCTTAGATTTCCAATCGTCATCGTGATCTAGCTAGCTGTGAGTCTGCCTACTTGAAGGCGATTTGGTTAGAACATGTCCAAGTTGGATAGAGATTAGTACTAATCTTATATACGATAATAGAACATAAACTAAAATGCTTAATTTCCAAACACGTCTTGTGGCCTTCATGCAACTTGTAATTGACTTGGAATTTAACTAATTCAGTTAGCTGGTCAATGAAGAAATATATTATTAGTTAGACGCCTTAATAGTTTAAGGATGCTTGTAAATGTGTCTTAATTAATTTCTCAGGAAATGACAGTGACAGGGAGCTCTATCTAACCCTCATTGGGAGTTAAGGTCGTATAGATGTATGCATGAAGATCGATGACACCAAAGTAGCCTTCGATCTTGTTTGAACTTTCGATCCGCGTCATGTTTCATCATGGCTTATCAAACAATTTAGCTAATTGAAATGTGGCAACCATTTAACTAGGTTGTGTTATTCTTATATTCATAGTTGAGATCCATATGTGAAATAGCAAGTATACACATAAAGTAAAAATAAAGAAAAAGAAAACACACATAAGCTAATTTCGTATAGTTGGACCGGCTGGGCCGAGCCCAACTCATTTATCTACCCTCGCTTCTCTCTTCCTCCCGCTTCTCTCTCTTTCCCCAATTCTCTCTCCCTGCCGGAACTTCCAGCCACCTGTTCGCTACCGTCCGGCCGCCCCAGACCGCCACACCGGTTCTAATCGATCGACCGTCGACCTAGCTATCTCCCTGGGGTGGTGGCCGCTGCCCTAGCGCCGCTGAGAAGGAGCAGCCGAGCCTGAAAGTTCGGACTGCCCGGAACTTCCCGTCGTCGAAACTCCCTCCTCCGGCCGCCATAGCTAGCGATCCTTGGCCCGTTGGAAAGCTCTCCTCATTTGCTTCAATCCCTTAAAAGGTTTCGTCCCAATTTGGCTTGGGTAAGGAGATTTTGGCGTTTGAAATTCTAGGGCTTTATAAATGTTTCCGTTTGATTGGCATAGTTAGACTTGGAATTGGTGTTTGTGCTAGTTAGAAATGTTGTAGAGGAGGTTGAGAGGAAGGTATTGTCAAATTTTGGTGGACATTGGAGGTCGCCAAAGCTGGCCGCCGTTGAAAAAGTGATTTTAATGTGAAATTTTAAGAGGAGTTTAATGGTATGAATTTTAGAATTTTTGGAGGAGTTTTAGATAGGTTTGGAAATTTTTAAAGTTTGGTATTTTTGGCGGATTAATAAGTTAGAATCCGACCATTGGATTATTTTATGGTTAGGACGGTGGAAAGTGATTTTAAGGATGTCGGTATTTGTGGTGAAATTTAATTTGCGGCGACTTTAAGACTAAGGGCGTTAGGCATGGTTGAGCACGCGAAGCTCACCTTTTATTTTGCCTATTTTACATAAGCGTCGGTTTTTAGTTGAGGATTTTGTTTTGGCCACGATCCTCAGCACGGGGAGCAGATGTGAATAGCGAACAAAGAGAAGGGAGAGTGTTGCGGGCGTGCCACCTCACGGACGAGGAAAGGGTTGTATGTGTGCGCTTGACTTCTTGATCAGGCGAAAGGGGATTCCAAGTGCCACCTTAGATGAGAAATTTACGAGCACAAGGCGGTCGATACTCATGGCGGCGCGAGCAGAGCAACTATAGGAGAGATTCAGAGGAATCAGGATGAGTCCAGGAGGGCTCTGTAACTAAGGCGGCGGTGCACATAGTTAGGTTTAGGGTTTCGAGGTAGCTCGAAGGGAACTGGGTTGTAGTTTATTTTTATTTGAGTAATTGATTGTGTTGAGAGAGAGCTCTGTAAGCCTTCGAGCCTCTTTATATAGTGGAGCTTGACTTGCCGCAAAAGAAAGATAATCAGAATCCATGTCGGACTCTGCAACGTAAAACATAAGGGCACTATTCCTCCCATATGGACCAACCTTCTTGTGACACGTGTCCAATTCGCACACTCTGCATAGGACACTGCTACCGTGTTGCTCAATTATACACTCATATGCGAATTGGAATTAGGAGTAATCTTATCCCATGAGGTGTTACCGTCCATTTAGAAAAC
Organism: Fragaria x ananassa; assembly: GCA_034370585.1. NCBI lineage: Eukaryota > Viridiplantae > Streptophyta > Magnoliopsida > Rosales > Rosaceae > Fragaria > Fragaria x ananassa. The sequence continues at coordinate 7,442,210 of CP139753.1, forward strand.
TAATAACTCGCGCGGACCATTGACTCAAACCATCTCGCGGGCATTTCTAGCTCGCGAGCTGTGCGTTCTGCGTGAAGTCATTCCGCGCGACACGAAGTTCCTATACGCGCGAGATCTGTAGTCCGCGCGGAGTCATTCTGCGCGCATACCTTGTAAATCAACTCGCATGGTCTTACTCGCATACCATTATTTGTAAACTTAAAGAACTTGGGCTCGCCAGCTGTGACGCGAGCCAGAGACATAACTAATATTCACATAGACATTTTACAATCCAGTAAAATGTCTTTTGGCTCAAACATATTTAATTATGTTTTTGGAACAAGACGTGAGGAGGCCCGAGCGGAAGAAACCTCTGACCGACATTAGGCTTAGGCCTAATTTGTGAGTGGACCATTGTTTTTAAATAATATGCATGCAATGATTTATTGATGAATATTTTCTTTTATTGAAAAATAACCAAAATTGAGAATTTCGGTAATTATAAATTCATGTATGGATGATTATAACAATAGTATGTATATAAATAAATACTAACTAGCTATACGTGTTTTTCCGCCATAATAAAGTAAAATTCTATTATGGTGTGACGGGAGCGTTGAACGCAAACGTCGAAACCTTATATAAATATAATAATTTATATAGGGAATATGAGCTATATATATTCATTCGTGCTTTTCCGCCATAATGAGGTAAAATTTCATTATGGTGTGACGTGAGCGTTAGACGCCAGTGTTGTAGTCTTGTATGAAATTCTATTTTTTGTATTTATTCATAGAATTTGTACAAGGAATATGACGAGTGTAAATACATACTGATATATATAATTTTTGCCTAAGAGACCATTTTATAAAGTTTGAGAGTCTAGCGAGGCTAGGCACAAGTTAAGAAATTTTGAGTTAAAGTTTTTGAGCTATCGCATGCGTCGTGTTTTCCTTTAAAATAAATTTTAGGGAAGCATAATTATTTCATTGGAATTATTTTCGTCCACTCACGTTAACATTTTCTGAATGCTTTCCCCTGGGCCCTTCATTTTAAAATGTCCAGTCTGCAGAGTTCGGGTTGAATCTACTAGGAGGCGACGAGGCATAGTCACTCATCTCTCAGCTACTTTTCACAAGTAGATTACATGTTTAACCTACTGGGGTATTTATTTATGTTTCCGTTGTTTTGTTTTAGTAGCTTTGATTACTTTTGGGATTATTGTATAAGATTTTAGTTGGGCATTTTTTTATTTGGATATTTATGGTTAAATTGGAGAATGATTTATTGTTGTTAACAGGATAGTTCTTTAATTTTCCGGGTTAGGGTTGTCTATTTTCAAGGGAGGTTCGCCGAGCTCTTCGGTAAATTTTCCTTGGAGGTAGTCCCCATAAGACTTACTTCGGGTTTCAGGGTGAAATTCGGGGTGGGTCTTGACATGTTTTGTGTATTAAACAGTGAAGAGAAGCATAAAGGGATTGAGTGCATGAAAACTAAATTGGAATGTCAATGAAGCCAGCCATTACTTCCGTATTTCAAATGAGTACCAGTATTTGACTAGATGATGCCCGCACGTTGCTGCGGTTTGCAATGACAAATATTCCCTACCGCAAATGCTTTTGTTTTGATCAATTTTGTTCTTGAATGTCTATATTGATGCTATTTGCATGTAAACATAGGTACAATGTTCTTCTAGCAATACTATTAAAGTTTCAATTTAAGAAAATGGTGAATGAGTTTATTTACCACATGATATCAATAATAATTCATTTATTATGGAAAGATTAAGCAAAACAAAAGTGCATGAGAAACTGAACATAGTTATAGTAATGTTACTAATATACATAATGTATTAAACAAAAACATTACATGGTACAATACATGTCCCTCTATCAATAACTTTGTATCTCATGTATCAAAATAATAGAGGGTAACAAAAATAGGTTACATGTACTGTCAAATCACTGTTCACTTGCTTGCGAACAGTCAATTACTACACACAAAATCACTGTTCACAAAATCACTTTTTTTCCTTGGACGAACTCTCTATCAGTCTCTCTAGAAGGACGCAGAGTCCGTTGTGAGATCATTTGTTTTTTGGACGAACTCTCTATCAGTCTCTCTAGATTTTCTATCTCTTAGGCGAGATCACTATTTTTTTGGATGAACTATGTTCACAAATCACTGTTCACTGACAAGATCACAAATCACTGTTCACTTGCTTGCGAACAGTCACTTACAACACACAAATCACTGTTCAAAAAATCACTGTACATAAGCTTATGAACAGTACCAGAGATGGGCGCGGAGTCCGTTGGCAGATTGGTTTTTTTTTTTTACGAACTTTCTCTTCGCCCAAGACAAGGCGCGGACTCCAACTGCGAGATGGGCCCCGAGTTCGCTGGCGGTTTTTTTTATTTTGGACGAACTCTCTCTCACTCTCGCTAGATTTCTCTCGCTTTCTCTACCTCCTAAGATTTCTCCGCCTAAAAGAAGTGTGCGGAGTTCGCTGGCAGATCATTTTTTTGGCTTGGAGTCCGCTGGCATATCACTTTTTCGGACGAACTCTATCAATCTCTCTAGATTTTTCTATCTCATGGGCGAAATCACTATTTTTTTTTTGTTGCACGAACTCTCTCTCAGGGTGCGAAATAACTATTTTTTTATATTTTGAACGAACTCTCTCTAGGCGCGGAGTCCTCTTTTCGCTCAAGAGAAGGATGCGGACTCCGCCTGCGAGATAGGTCCTAAGTCCGCTGGCGGATTTTTTTATTTTGGACAAACTCTCTCTCAATCTCGTTGAAGACACGTATGTGAAACATGTGTCAATATAGAAGCGGCAGTGGCAGTTTTGCAATTGTCCACGAACCAGGGGCAATACCGTCATTTTCTCAACTGAATGAACAGTTGTATTCCCTTGTCTCATAATTCTGGTGAAAGTACTAAAACTTTTCAAACTTGAAACGAGATGGGCTATATACATCGACGGTGAAGTTTAACAAGGTCACACAAGTTACAAAGGAAACCAAAAATACTCGGTGAGCTTAATCACACTTCTGAGATCAGATATCCTGGTCGTCTTTCCACATTTTTTTTTTCAAGTGACCAGAAAACATGTGTAAGGTAGGCTCATTTACATTCATCTATACACAATCACTGCATACTTGCTACTCGGAACAATCTTGGGTATGTACAATTTAAGTTCTCTTGACTTCACATAACGCCTTCCCTAAACCAGTACTTCAAGTAATAACCGTGGCATGGAAACTTCTCCTGTCAAGCAAAAAGTGGGTTTGCAGAAGGCCTTGGATAATTAACAGTTACTCTATTGGGAGCATCATTGGTGCTGCTTCTCTTAGGAAGTCCATTACTAGTTGCATGATGCTCTTTCTGACTACCTTTGGGCATGTCCTTTGTAGTGTCCTGAAGCTGCTCCAGTGTAGTTACCACTTCATTCATGTCTGGTCTGTACTTAGGATCAGTAGAAAGACATTGAAGTGCTAGGCTGGCAGCCTTTTGGGCACGATTGAGTGAGTATTGGCCTTCAAGTCGAGGATCTATAACACGTAAAACTCGCCTTTTGTTGGTCAGGTATGGTTTTGCCCAATCTACCAGGTTGTGTTCACCAGCTGGCCTGTTTCTATCTATAGCTCGTCGTCCAGATAACATTTCTAGAAGAACAACTCCAAAGCTGTATATGTCACTCTTGGCAGTAAGATGACCTGTCAAAGCAAATTAAATACAATTAGTGATGACTGATGAGCATTAACTGCAGCTCTTTCCTATAACATAGAAATCAGTAAATTGCAGCCACATCCCATCATATGCCAAAAAGTCAAAAAATGATAGATTGGTTTTTACTTTTTAAGCATGCATATTTTCACACAAAAGTATCCCTTATATAATGAAACAGAGAAAACTGGGCATCAGATAATACTCCATTGGAAGCAACTACTGGAAATGGACCTACACCTATTCTCTTTTAAGGTCGATAATGTAGGAATTTAATCGAGTGCAATAAACTAGAGCTTCCTGAATTTAAAGGACTACTGTCCTTATAAATTTCTTAAACAGAATGAGGTAGAACTTTCAATTACATGGAACAAAATAGTCATTAGCTCTGTAAGACTACGTACGTACACCTTCTCGAACTGAAATATCATCTAAAAGATAAAGAGAGAATGGCTTGATTCGAAGAGCCAAAGATAAAACAAGATGAAGTTTTAAAGTAGTACCTGTGGCTAGGTACTCAGGAGCAGCATATCCTTGGGTTCCTATGACCCTAGTAGAGACATGGCTTTTGTCACCAGTTGGTCCATCCCTCGCCAGCCCAAAATCAGCCAGTTTCGCATTGTAGTTCTGAAACAAAACAAGGATTGAATGAACCCTGAAACTTAGCAGATCCAACCATATTAAAATCGTGTTAAATCTAGATTGAAATGTGCCAATGAGTTACCTACCGAGTCAAGCAAAATATTGCCAGACTTGAAATCACGATGTATGACCTGTTGTTCAGCATTGTGCAGAAAGGCAAGTCCCTTTGCAGAACCAAGGGCAATTTTCATTCGCAGGGTCCAAGAAAGAGGCTGAAAGTGAGTACTTCCTATTGAAACAGTAACCAATTCTTCAATAAAAGGACGTTGCATACAAAAAGCAGTAAACTTTCTAGGAAGGAAACTCTGAAAGGTTCAAAAATGATTGTCATTTGCCACTATAGAGGATGCTAGGAACTCACTCCTGAATAGATGATTTTCCATGCTACCCTTAGGCATGAACTCATACACCAGGAGCCGGTGCTCATCTTCTAAGCAATAACCAATCAATTTCACAAGATTAGGATGCTGTAGCTGTCCAAGATAGTTGATTTCTGTCTGTACGTCCAAAAACCTTAAATCAATTACTCCACTAATGCTCCAAAAACCATACCAATCATAAATACACAATGTTGCAAAGCAAACTTTTCCTGATCTTATGACTTTCAACTTCAAACAATATGAACATGAACTTATAAAACATTATTCCTTATGCCCCGGAAAAGGAAAACAATGTACATAATTCCTGCCATAAAAACTAATGAGGAAGAAAAGGAGGTAGTTCCACTCACCAACCATTCCTTATGGCCCTGGAAACCATCTGGGGTGAGTCTCTTCACAGCAATTACCATGCCAGACCCAGCTTTGGTAGCTATAAGCGTACTCTCGTCAATCCAACCTTTGAAAACGGAACCAAAACCGCCTCCTCCTAGTACACTATCGGGACGGAAGTTTCTTGTAGCATTTTTGAGCTCAGTGAAGCTGATGCTGTTCAAATTGCAGGATTGCAAAATCTCCCCCTCACTCCGAGGAGTTGTAGGCATGGAGCTCGATGAGGCCTTGCCACTTGAACCATCCCTACTCGCACTTCTAGAAGTGTATCCTACAGAAAAAGCAATTGAACATTCACCAAAGACTCGGTCAAAGATGAAAACATGCTAAACTTACTATCACTAATTCAATTCAGTTCATCACTTAAACAAATTTCCAAAGTAAGACCTTGAATCTGTCATGAAGTTACCAGTTTGATAATACAACCAAGTATACAACACAGAGGAAAGGATCTTAAATTCCTAATCACTATGGAAGTAGCCAATTTATAGCCTTAGCAACTAAATCAAATCAAGCTTGAAAGTCCTAGCTATCAAAACCTATTAAAGTAGCTCTATAATAACACACCATTCAGGAACTAAAGATTCAGCCTTTTCTGAGTAAAGCATAAAGCTCTTTTAAAAAGAACAACAACAATACCTGTATTAGAAGGACTTACAGACTTGATCTTGTTACTCCAGCAAATCCCCATCAAAGCAAAACTTTCTCAGTTCACTCAAACAGAAGTTCACAAACTAAACTAAACTAAATCTTGACTTGAATAAAACCCAAATCAAGACCTCTGAAAAAACAGAGAGATCTTCTGCCAGAGTGAGATTTTATTTTCTTGCTTTACAGGGATCCTAGCTACCCATGGTTAACACCAAATGATTTGATTTTTGGGTTCTTCCTCTATTTTTCTTTGTTGGGTTTGGATTTTTTTGGATGAGAAGCTAAGCTAGCTAGCGAAAAGTGGAGGAAAAATTAGAAAAAGGTGTTGTGTGCCTTTGCCATTGGAGCTTCCTGCAGGTTGCCTTTTTAGACCTTCGGGAAGGACAGAGGTATAGTTGGTTGACTTGCTTTCTAGCTCCTTGTCTTTTGCTCCAGCTAACCAGTAACCACACACTAGTGTCATTTATAATTTGGAATATCATTTTTGAACAGTTGGAGATTTGTTGTTATTGAATTTGTCATATTTCTGATAGAATTTTCTAATGTTACTGAAGTAACTGGACTATTAATTTGTTAGAATGTTGCTGGGATATTCGAAATTCTATGTTCTTAAACAGTAGGTACTGCTAGTGCACAAACATAAATGTGTAACCAGACAACCAGTAATAGACACAGGAATGAATCTTTCTGTTATTGAAAAACGAATAGAGAGTTGTTTACTGTGAAAGAATGATGAATCATAAAATTTATATTAAGATCCAAAAACTGAAAACAAATTTGAAGCATGAGGAGAAACAAACCGGCATCACAAGTAGATATGTGTTACTATTTGTAAGAGTTTGTGGGGTGAATGATCAAGGTGACTAATTGACAGTTTTTGAATTTTTGGTGTAGAATGTAGTTATGACAACTCAAAGATGCAAAAAAAATAAAGTCGAAAAATCGTGATCAATTACTATATATCTATTGGTTGTCGCACTGTTCACGGGAACAGTTTAGGAACAGTGTGTTTCCGTGTTTTGTCCCTGGGTTGGGTATGGTTAATTCCAGTTCTGCCCCTGTGAGCCACGTCCAACTTCTCTCGGTCTCTAGAAACCCAGACAGAAGAAAGAGTCTAGAAAAACCCAGACAGAAGAGAGTCTAGAAGAATCTAGAAGAACCCAGACAGAAGAAAGTCTAGTAACCCAGACCAGAAGACAATGGAATGTCCTAGAGAAAAGAAGAACATATAGAAAGTGAGAGAGAAAAGAAGAGAGCAGAATAAGGAGAACGGAAGAAAGAGAGCGGAAAAACCCAGAAGAGTACGACATAGAGAGAAAAGAAGGTCCTAGAGAAAGTGAGAGAGAAAAGAGAGGAGCAGAAGGAAGGCGGAAGGCTATCGATTTTGTTTTGGTTGTTGATCTATAGTTTCCGAATTATAATAGTTCAAATCCTCCCTGCTGGGTTTGAATGTGTGAGATATATAGTAAATTATAATAGTTCAAATCCTCCCTGCTGGGTTTGAATGTGTGAGATCGTTTTCCTTTCTGCTTTTTGGTTTTGGTTATTCTGTGAGGATCGCTGGTAGTTGTTTCCTTGCTTCTTTCTGTTGCAGGGAGGTATGGGTTTTCATGTCCAGCTTCATCGATTAGTGAATTCGTCTTCCCCAACTACCAATTAATCTAAAAATCAATCTGACATTTTTGAGGGATTGGCTCTTTCTGAATTTCTCAGTTACATTCATCGTCCAGAAAATCTGGTCAGAGAGTCTCGCCAAAGAGATAGAAAAATCTAGAGAGAAATTTCACCCAAAAAAAAATAATGATCTCCCAGCGGACTCCGCACACTTCGCTTGGGCGAAAAAATAGAAACATCTAGAGAGACTGAGAGAGTTCGCGCAAAAAAATAGTAATCTCTCTAGATTTTTATATCGCGAACCGAGAAGAGAGGAGGTGAGGCGAGGAAAGGATAGGCGAGGCGGAAATAGATTAAGCGAGGAGAGGAAAGGATAGGCGAGGCGAGGCTAGAAGAGAGGAAGCGAGGCGAACCGCGAAGAGAATAGGCGAGGCGAGGATAGGCGAGAAGAGAGGAAGCGAGCCGAGCCGAGGAAAGGATAGAGGAGGCGAGGTGAACCGAGAAGAGAGGAAGCGAGGCGAGGTGAGCGAGGAAATGATAGGCGAGATGAGGAAAGTATAGGCGAGGCGAGGAATGGCGAGGCGAGGAAAGGATAGGATAGGCGAGGATAGGCTAGAGGAGGCGAGAAGAGAGGAAGCGAGGCGAGGCGAGCGAGGAAAGGATAGGCGAGGCGAGGAATGGCGAGCCGAGGAGAGTATAGGCGAGGTGAGGAATGGCTAGGCGAGGAATGGATAGGATAGGCGAGGCGAGGAATGGCGAAGCGAGCCGAGGAAATGATGGGCGAGGCGGAAATAGATTAAGCGAGGTGAGGAAAGGATAGACGAGGCGAGAAGAGATTAAACGAGGCGAGGCGAACCGGGAAGAGAGGAAGCGAGGTGAGAAAAGGATAGGCGAGGAGATATGAGGATAGTCGAGGCGAACCGAGAAGAGAGGAAGCGAGCGGAGGCTAGCAGAGAATAGGCGAGGCGAGGAAAGGAGAGGATAGGCGAGAAGAGAGGAAGCGAGGCTGTTGTAACGAATGTAAGAAAGAACACAGATTTACGTGGTTCACTAACGATGTGTTAGCTACGTCCACGGGCAGAAGGAGAACAGTTTTATTATTATCTGGTACCCTCGGATGGCTGGTTCAAGGCATATATTAACAGAGGTGAGGCGAGGAAAGGAGAGGATAGGCGAGAAGAGAGGAAGCGAGGCGAGCCGAGGAAAGTATAGGCGAGACGAGGAATGGCGAGGCGAGCCGAGGAAGGGATAGGCGAGATGAGGCGAGGAATGGCTAGAAGAGGCGACGGTATCTAAACACCGCGCCAAGGCGCGGGTATCTTTCTAGTAAGTGTACTAGCCAATGAACCATGATATGAATGCTAGGGTTGTGTGACCACATGATTTCTATTGTTGTACATGATCTAAGTTGTGTGATACTAAAAGCATACGTAAATTTAGATGAAACATTGCATCTAATGAAGATATAATTAAGTTTGAAATAATATTAATGTTATACACGTTAATATCTTATGGGTCGCGAATAAATCACATTATCCCTAGTTTTGGATTACTAATAATTCAGCTCACAGATTATACTCTTGCCTCAGTCTCATTAGGCTCAAGATTTCAGCAAGTTGTTCTAGCTAGTTGCACTTTTTCTGTACTGAATGAAATAGTAATTGGCTTTTTAAAAATAGAGGCGGCGGTATTGAGCCTAACCACAAAGAAAATAAAACCAGATAATTATGCACCTCATGGCCATTTCTTTCTTGTCATTTGTTTGTTGGATTCTCATTCATTACTAACCAATTTCTGTCGATTCCATGTTTTTTATGAGAAATGATTATTTAGCTTAGCATTTGAGTATTTGGTGATTTAGTTACGCCTTAGTTTGTCAAAGAAATTGGTTTCTGACCATTTCTTACTCTGATCTGTATGTTTGTTTATCAAATGGGGTCTCATTTCTTTCATTTAGATATAGGGAAGAAAGTTTCTGTGGATTGTGAGAAGACTCGTTCATATATAGAACGAGTTGAATTGTTAAGCTTTTCTTCGTTTCCAAATTTTCAATAATAGAATATAATTATCAATGATTGTTTCAAACTCGATTACCTGTATGATGGATTCTTTTGGGGAATAAGTCAGTGTTGTTGTTACTTGGAAAGTTCCCTATGGAAATCTAGATCTTCTTATCAAGGTATACTTTTCAAGTTTTCATCAAACTCTTACAAATAGTAACACATATCTAAACTCTATTACCTTGACTGTGTTGACAGTGTTCTTCTCCTCTTGATAGTCCAGTATGTTTGCATATGTAAATAACATGCATACTCTCTTATATCCTTTTCATTATTTATAATGAAGTCTAAGATTGTACAAGTTATCTATTATCTATCATGTAATAGAGTCTTATGCTACTTAGTAAAGCTTAATTTTGAAAGATCTTGTTTTGTGGCATCTGGGTTTTGGCGGAGGATGCTGTAAGGTTTCAATGAGGAATTGAGGATCTGATATTGGTAAATATTGGAAGTGGAGGTGAGATGCTGCCCAATTCGAGCTATTCTCCCCCATTTAATGTTGTTTGGGCATGATTGGCATCAGTGGAAGAAAGTCCTTGATAATTGTTACATGAATCTGGGCAAAAAAAAAAAAGAATATGAATCTGGGCATTTGAAATCATTTTTAACTGTGTTATATGACCATTAATGTTGATAATTGTTGTTTTTGGTGATGAGACAAAACATTTGAGTTTCATGTATCAACAATCATCTCGTCTGTGCATCCGAAAAGAATGATTTATGAGTAGAAGAAACCCAAACATCAGAATATGAGGAGTCCGAGTCCTAAAGTGATATAAGTTTGATTTAATTTTTTTTAAATTGAGGCAAAAGTTAAAACTAAAATTAAAAGAAAACATAATAATAGAATTTATTATTATACTTATATATAGTTAACCATATTTAAAGATGGTTAAAAGAAATGACACATGTTATAAATCTGAATGGGTGAACACAAAGGTGGTCGATAAATTTGCATCCAACCAAAGGACATCTCTATTTGAGATGCTCTTAGTATAGTTCTCATATAGTCTATACTAAATTACTAATGATACGTTTAATGAAAAAAAAAACAAGTATGAATCAGAGACAATTAAAATGGAAGAAGTCATGAATTCAAGACAACTAAAATGAATAATAAAATGGGAAGGATTCTAAACTCTAAAGTCTATTCCCTCTTAATTATCAAGGTAAACGGTTATTCTTAAATCAATCTCTGATAATGAGGTGGAACATACACACATTTTGAGTCTTGAATCATTCTTATTATTTTATGTGTTGGTAAATGCATGAATTGTTATATCTATGATCACTCATTTTCATTTTAATTAACTAAATGTGTTGAATCTCATTGTCTCATATTAACAATTTAAAGAGGATTAAAAATAAAACATATCAAGTCATTATCCTCTTCATCTTATCTTCTAAAATTACATTATATTTTCTAACGATTTTACAATTGATGCTTATGATTTTTAACTATTGACGTGTATAACCTCATTTAAATCTTTTACATATCTAATGAGAAGACTCGGTGGTTTTGTGTCCTTCAGAAAGGAGGCACGCTCGACTTTGAACTGTGACCACACCAAGTCTAGTTGTTAGATAGCCATTTGCTTTAATGTTATAAACATTTTCCAGCAATTGTCATTCTCATTCGTCACCTCCTAAATAATAGAAGCAATGACGCCTCGTCGGCTCTGGATTGATTGAAAAGTGATTAGGTCTATCCCGGCCCACGTAAATTTGGGAACGTATCAACTACGTAACACGGAAACGGAAGCGGGAACGCGGAAGCGGAAGCGTCTGGAAGCGCGGAAGCACGATTTTTCAAAATTTAGAAACGCGGAAGCGTTTTGGAAGCGTCGAAATAAAATAATATATATATATATATATATATATATTTTTTAAAAAAAAAAAAAAATTAAAACTTATCCTCTCTCTCTCTTCTTCTTCTTCTTCTTCTTCTTCTTCTTCTTCTTCTTCTTCTTCTTCTTCTTCTTCTTCTTCTTCTTCTTCTTCTTCGACTGCTATCCCCCTCTCTCCTTCTCTCTCTCTTTTCTTTTTCTTCTTCTTCTATACTTCTTCTATCTCTGCCCAACCATGCATCTGCCACCCTCTTCTTCTTCTCTTCTTCTTCTTCGTCTGTCCAACCACTGCCACCCTCTTCTTCTTCATCTGCCCAACCATCTCCACCTCCATTACCATCTCCGGATCCGCCTCCACCTCCATCGTCGTCACCGCCACCTTCATACCTTCACCGCCGCCTCTACCTTCATCACCGTCACCGCCGCCTCCACCTCCATATAGCATCATCTCTGCCTCCCCCTCCATCACCAACACCATCGATCTCCACCGTCACCGTCACCGTCACCGTCACCGTCACCATCGATCTCTACCTCCACCACCATAACCATCACCGTACCATCGATATCCGCCTCCACCTAGCTCCATCACCATCTTCACCGAATCCGGCCGGCCTCCTTGATCGGCTCCTTGGTGGCGCTGGAGACGATGGGGCGAGGTCGGGAGAAGAAGGAGATGTGACGGAGGAGATGGAGGAAGGGGTCAAGGGAGAGCAGAAGAAGGTTTTCCCTCACGCTTCCGTGTTATTTTCTAAGGCGAAGCTTCCAATCTGGAAGCGCGCGCTTCCGCCGCGTCCCCAACCAGCTAATTTCCGGAATCGCGCTTCCTTGCGCTTCCACACGCTTCCGGCGCGCTTCCGCTTCCGAAGCGCGAAACGTAACCACTTTCACGCTTCCGTGCTTCCTAGCGTATCAATGTCTCAATCATGCCGGAAACCGCCACATGATACACCAACAAGTCTCTCAAATATCAATGACTTCCCCCGTCGTGGATTGCTGGGTGGACGGCGACACCACACACATCATCTTCGCCCACATTTCGAAACCCATCATCAAAATAATTTTAAGATGATAAACTTGTTTAAGAATAAGCAGTTCATGTGATTTGTGGAATGAGTTTGATATTTTGATTTCATTTGGCCGGTACTTGTTATGTTGCTCGAATATAAGATGCATGTTACAAATGTATTCTACAAATTACTATTTGATAAGTTATATAGATTGGTGTTTTGATGTTAGTTTCCATATCATTACATAAGATTTAAGGTTTATATTAGTCTTTAACAACTCTATATCATGATAGTTTACTAGATATAGTGACACGTTTGCTTATTTGTAATGAATAATAATCATGAATAAGAGACAACTGAAATGGAAGAAGAAATAATCGGTATCGATTTTAAATGATTGATTCCTTGATTCATAAATCCATGTTCTCTTTTTGTAATCAAATTTCTGAGTGTATCTAAGAGATGGTTCCTGATAAAGAGGTGAGACGTATGTCAATATTGATTCATGTATATGAAATTATACGCATGAAATACGTGTTAATAAACGCATGAAATACTTTTACGTAGAATCATTATGATTCATTTATGTGTTTCATTCTATTCCATTCCAAACAAGTATACATACCCTAGATTTCTAAAATCCGCGAGTGCACTACTAGAATTCGCATAAGTTTTATCGTGTGATGGAGCTGAAATTTATTGAGCAATAATGTCCATCGTGACACATGTACACTGGTTATGTTGCCAAACATAGCCTAAGAAACATTCAATTGTAGAGGATGTCCTCATTTTGGGCATACTGTAAGGCTCTGGGTCCAAATAATTACTAGCCCATTTAGTATTAAATGCCTAAAATTCATTATGGCCCATCTACTAAGGTCTTTGCTGCAGAAGGCAATGGCACTGTTGACTGTGTTGTTATCCTAATGTTTATTCTGTATTCAAAGGAAACAAACAAAACTCATGGTAGTCTCTCTCTCTCTCTCTCTCTCTCTCTCGTTTTTTTTTTCTGTTTTTTCTTTTTGATGAGTGTATATCTAGTCTTAATTGGTTAAGGATCCATGAATTAGCTGGTATTCAGTTTTACATTAGGATTCTTCTTGTAATTCCTTGGTTAATAAGGAATACCTTTACGAGAAGGATTCTTAGGTTTAATGATCACTATAAACTAAGGATGTTGGTACATGATTTCTCTACAACAAGACATTCAACCATATCCCGTAGATGGTGTCAAAAGCTAGAGTTAAGGAGAAGACCAATATTGCAGACTTGACGAACCAACTCACGTCTCTTGATTAAGTAGAATGCATGTCATATAGTTGTAATCCTGTGTGTGCACATATGTGAATATGATTTTGTAGATTGCTCATTCAATTTAAATTTACATGTGGTATTGGAGGTTTAGGTTTTCGCATGCAAAATCGTTTATGGTTAATCATAAGGAAGATCATGAATGATTGATGTATGTAAAAACATAATGCTCTGATACCACTTGTAAAATTAAAACGAATAAGCAATTCATAAGATTATATTCAGTTAGAGCACAAACACAATTACAAGCTAATCATCTTGATGAACTAGTCACACAATAACTTTAAGACAAACATTTTTCTTGATCCCGAGACATACATGGTTGTCATCCCCGACTTGAAACTAATTCTCATATATATGTTTCTTGATTGTTCTTTGGGAAGAGATATTTTGGCAGTCGGCAGGTATTAATGTTACTTATACTGATTTCTTCTCTTGGATAACAAAATACTGCTTTTAAACCCGAGTGATGTCTACAATCTTGTAAATTATTTGCTACAATATCTGGTTTGCTGGAAACATTTTATTTTTTGGCAATGAACGAAAGACCCCTATTCAAACAGCTTTTGCTGCTATCTCTATGATTAGGAATAATAGTACCAATATCCATGTTTTTTTTTTTTTGGAGAGATACCAATATCCATGTTAAGCTGCCAAAAAGTACCAATGCTCTAATTAAATGGCATCATCCTCATTCTTCATCATGAAACTAAATTATGATTGTGTTGTTTACAAGATCAACATGGTTCATCAGGCTTTGTTATTAGAGATAGTACGTCAATCAGGGCTAGGGCGGAGCCTGAAAATAAAGACTTGGGGGCCAAACACAAAACTGTTATTGGGGGTGTCACATAGCAAAGTTTCCCTTGTTGATAGTCTGTAAGGTTACTAAGGTGTAGGGTGTGAGCAAATGGTTGAGGGGGTGCCATGCCATGCGCTCTCTGTAGCTCTGCGCCTCTGCCCCTAGTTGGGGTGGTCTAATGCTTTATGTGCCGAGGATTTTGCATTACGAGTCGTTCGTCTCATTTTTCTTTTGCTACTGTCAACTTATATACATAACTAGATCAAAGTTCCGTTGCAAAAATTCAACATTGATTAAGGGGATATTCGATCAATTTTTAGCGACACAGTTTTTGGCGACTGATTTCTCATATGTTTGGCAGGATGGAAACTTTGTTACAGATGCATTAGCAAGACTCGATCATTATGTTCATATCGGAAGCTGTTCTAATGATCCTCAAGTCTCCTATGCAGTTTTGTTTGATCTTCTAAACTTAGATGCTGTAGAAGTGATTCTTTGTAAATTTGCTTTCTAGCATAAAAACAAACTCATGAGATTTCATAATAAAAAGTTTCAATCATCATAGCTTCCTCTATTTATTTCACATTAAAGATCGCAAGGAATTGTTGGGGTTCGAATTTTGGAAAAGCAAAGAAAGGAACTATGTAGAACAGTGTTTACTGTTTAGATGAAGAAAAGGAGAGAATTTGTTGAAAGGGATCTGAGAGATGTTTCCGTTTCACCGAACCAAGTCGGTGAAAAAGTCTGAAACCCACTCAGGTAAAATTCACTCACTCACTCATTATCTTTTAACATCTTCCTTCTCCACACCCCGATCCCTATACGAAATATGCAGCTTTTTTCATTTGTATTTTTCTTGGTTTTAACTGTAGTAAGTACCAAGTGCAATAAATAAAGCATTTTGCTTGCAATTCCCTCCCTCTCTCTCTCTGGTTTCTCACCGCAGAAACCGTATAAGCTTTTTTCAGAGGAGAATTCAGAGGTGGGGTAAGAGCCAGAGAGTCCCCAGTGGGGGGAGCTGAGATTAGAGAAGAGGATAAACAACTCATCCTCCCTTTAATGGGTCACCTCAGCAAAACGACAAACAACTCAGCGACTTTCTGAACAGTGATTCTTCAAGATCTGCACAGTAAAATTTCGACAAGTCTTTAGGTCTGGTGCTTACTGGTTTGTGATCGACATCGTGGTAGTAAAATGTTGAGTACTGGCAATATTGTCACGGGCCTAGCTCTTGGGCCATCACACTTAGCCCATGCGGCGCTCTCATGTCAGGAAGCCAGCCTTATCAACCGGGATAACGACTGGTTTTGTCATGTCTTGGGCTCTTCAGGGGATCGGCTCCAGACCCCGACCAGTTTGTGTAGGGATGGCCTAGTCCCCTCTTCAACGTTAAGTCCTCGACCAGCGACAAGCTCCCCAAACTCAACCGGGTCGGCCTGCCTGAACTCTAAAGGGACTGCACGTATGCCCCTACACTCCTTGATCTTGGAGCGCAACCCCGCATATCCATGCAGCTTGACAACCAGTGTCGCCCATGATGACACTTCCAAAAGCGGGACGTGACAATATACCGGCATGACTACTTGACTAGAAGGAAGGCATGTGATTTGCACTTCACCAAAAGGCTAGGTATTGTTCTTCATGCCAGAATTGGTACATGATGTGCTTCAATTAGTCTCTCATTGAGTTCACAGGAGAGCAGGATAGGAGAGTAGGAGATCATCGAGAGTGTTACTAGTTCGTCTTAAGTTGTTCACGAATCTTTTGGTTATCATTCTCGTATACTTCACTAGAAATTCAACGAAGAACTTTCATGAAACTTTATTTAGGACCCGTGTGTGATTGTTTCATCTATCTTTGATCTTGTGAAACTAGTTAGTCGGTTCAAGTTTGATTATATAGAAACTTATGCTACACATTAAGTCCTAACATATTCTATACAAAGTTACAAACTAACTGAGTGTCTGACTTCATCAAAACACATATTTATGCATGACGGATAATAATTGAGAAATATCGAGACGATAATATACTGAGATAGATACACGACATGATGTGTGATGAATTATTTTCTCTAGTGCCCATAATTCGATGAGACATTGAGACGAGGGTAAATAAAGGAGTTTGGTAGGAAGGGGAAAAGAAGAATGTGAGAATCGATGAGATGCTGCGGTAACTGTGGATTAGGGTTTTTCTTCTTCCCTCTCACTGGCACTATCGACCCCTAAATAAGAGAGAGAGAGAGAGAGAGAGAGAGAGAGAGAGAGAGAGAAGAGGAGGGTGGTGGTGGCCTGTACCCGGCCCAAATACGACGTAACGTATCACTGACAGCACTGCCGAGGGGTTTTCTGAGCGGAACAGAAGGTAGCGTCTCCATCACACTCGTCTTCTTGTGCCGCGAAACCCGGACTACAGTCCCCCCACCCACCACTCTGGACCCCCCCACCTTCACCACCCTCCATCACTCTTCTAATCATCATCGAGGAAATCTTAGGTGCGGCACCCGCACCATCTCACATATGCGGCCATCAAATACTAAAACGCCATGTGTGACGTTTTTGTCCATCTCAGCATTGTCTTTTGAAGGAAGTTCATCTCCGATAATACAAAACCCAGGCACCGAAAATGACCCATCCTCCACCACAATCCCATCCTCACTAACCTCGCCGTTAAGGTCCAAACACAAACCTTCCCAAAACACCAAGAATTTCTCCATCTCTGAATCAAAAAATCAACAACCCTCTCATGGACTCCACAACCTAACTGCCTCCCTCCCGAACCACCTCCGCGTCACGACTCGCCCCATCGGATGTGCACGAGAAGCAGAGCCTCCCAGATGGGCTCTATAGGAGGAGATCGGACGCTGTGCCTCGACAATGAACACCAGAAGTTCCAGGAGGAGATCGGAGGTGGACGGTGGGATTGAGGTCGTGGGTGGGGTTTTTTTGATCGGAGATCAACTTCTTCCGACTTCTTTTTTCTTTCTTTTTCCAGCAAAGTCCACCTCATCAAAAAGAATAACAGGTCGCATGGCTGACGTGGTGCGAGTCCCGCACCTAAGATTTACTCATCACCACCACCACCACCACCACCAACTCCCATCCTCTGCTCCGCCCCTTCCCTCCTCTGCCCTACCCTACGAGCTTCCATAGACCTTAAAACCTACGTGGTTGGGAATCTAAGTTTTATTAATCCTTCCCCGATCGAGCTCGGAACCGACGGTCTGATTCAGAGCATGATTATCATTATTGCACCACCACACCCAGTATCGTTATCACACAGAACAAGCTAGCGTTTATATATCTCCAAGTCCAACCCAAAGTTTACTAGTTATGGCATGATTGCATGTTTAGGAGCTGGTCCCGTTGAAATGGAATAGCTAGTTTCTAATTGGTAAATTTTTGTTGTGGATGGATTATAAGCCTTTTTAAGTAAAGAAAGATGCTCTTGGCGTTTATATGGTTTGTTGATCCCTGTCACCAAAGTGTATATAGAGTTTGAAAAAGCATTCGATCAAAAGTGAGATTAAAGTTCAGGTGTTGTTTTATGATTATTCAGAAGTGTATTTTCTTTTAGATTCATCTTCTATTAATCGCCTTGGAGGTTCAAAGATATATTTTTATTTTTATTTTTAAATAAATAAACTTATTAAAATTTCAAGCAATGTCTTTTATCCTTCAAATGCCAGAGTACTAGTCAACCCCTTAAAAGAAAAGAAAGGGAAAAATGAAAGCAAAAAAACCAGTAATTATGGTTCGTCCATTTGATAGGGCGTGACCTCAGAATGTAACCCAAAGAAACAAGGGTACCCTATGTATAAAAGACACTGTTCGGGTAAAGCGTCCGATCATGTAGACCCAGTAGGACACATGCATGACGTGACCCGCAACTCAATAATGCATAACAGGCCGTCGCAGTGGTGTACCTTGATTCGTCTGCTCCAGGTGGCATCACCTTCCCGCTCAAGACCTAGCTAGCTCATTCGAACTAGAATTGTGCATAACTTGGAACAAATTATTTGGATCAAAATAGCAAGAATGATCACAATTGTGACCTGGTCTCCTATTAACAGTAATAATGTTCACATGATCGGTTGTGATTAAAAAGATTGTGCTAAAACCATTGCAAGTTGTTTAGTAGTAGAAAGTGTTACGAAAATGTCAAAGTGACCAACCATTTGGCTCCCATGCATAATGGCTCGTTGAATGATTACTTTTTTAGAAAACCTTAAAATGGCCTCGCGTTTCTGATCAGATCAAAAAGGGATCTTGATTAAAAATGAAAAAGCCAGTAAAAAAAAAGTTGAAGGTTTCCATTCCTTATTTTATCTCTGCATCTTCACATTGACGATGTAAGAACACTTTAGTGCATGAAATCCGCTTCTTTACGAGTTTTTTAGTAGTAGAGGGTTCTCAACTTTATATTCAAACTACGAAGTTGTTAAAATAATCAAGCACTCAATCGCTCGTTGGATGAGTGGTTTTGAGAAACCTACTAGAAAAAATAAATTACTTGATTACAACTCAAATTGTGAAAGAAATTACCTTAGAGTTATTTTACATTCTTATCTACGTAAGAATATTTTTTTTGGAAAAAAAGGTTAGAAGGCGTCTATGTGCGGCGGCGCTCCTTGTTGAGTACCTTTGTCAAGGTTGGATGAGGTACGGCGACATTGCGGCGGGTACAACTTTTGAAGGGGCATACCAAATGGAGCAGTGAAGTCTAGCTCCGATGAGAGCAATAGCTAGTAATCAGTGAATCAGTCTCAACAATGACAACACTCCCATCAACGATTTATATATCCACCAAAATCATTGAAGAAACAGATAATCTTAAACCCCTAACCTCAGCCAACAATCCTAAATCTCACTATATATTGCTTTGGTGAAGAGATATCTCATCAAACTCACATCCTCTGGTAAACTTTTGCTGATGGAAAGAATAACAAGTTTTCTACAGAGAAGAGGACTTGCAGTAAGATTTGCCGTATGTCCTTAACAGAAACTTTTTTTTTTTTACCTTTCTCTGTGAAACCACGTGGCTGGATCAACTTTGGCGTGCGGGGACGGAGGCCTATTCTATTTTTTGCCCTTTTCTTTATCGTATTTACATCGTTGGATCAGGCATGATTCAAGAACATTAAACAGTGAGATGCCTCTCGGTGACGAAAGATTCCACATCGTAACCGATTTAGCACTAATCGGAGAGATTACCCCCGCAAAACACTGGTTAGCCGGTTTGGCAGGTCCGAGAAAAACACCGGAGAGGAGACGGGACGCAATATAAGCGCTGATATCGAGTGTGTACCCATTAAAGCCAATCACTCACTCCGTCTCTCTCTCTCTCTTCCTTCCTCTCGCACTGGTGCAGCTTTTTCATGACCCTCTTTGAGAGAGAGTGTGAGAGACTACTCTGCCACTAGTGGTCGTCGTGGTGGTAGCGGGCGTGACGTCACCGGCTGCTTTTGCCGCTCTGGCTCCCCATTCGCGTGCCCTTCTTTCTCGCTCACCGTCAGATCTCTCTCTCTCTCAGTCGTCAAGTCTAGTCTCTTCTTCTGTTTTCGTTTCCCTCTCGCTCTAGGTTGGGATTGTTTTTTGGTTTCTCTCTCTAGGGTTTGCCGTGGAGTTTGAGTCGTCGTCCCACCAGCCTTTCCTTCGTTTCATTCTCTCTCTCTCTTTCTCTAGCATTTAATTCAGTTATAGAGGAATATAAATTTTCCATTTTTTTTGTTTTTGTTTTTGTGTTTCTTTCCGGTTTTTATTATCCCAACGTCTTTAGAGCGAGAAGGAGATGCGTCGAAGACGAAGCTCGGGTCTCAGGTGGAAGAGTTGAGGCACAAACGTAAGTATCTACTTCAGGCTCTTCTCTGTGTCTCTCTCGGCTGCCATTGATATGTGTTCCAAACTTGTTTAGTTGTGCACATGATACTGGTTGCGAACTTGTGATGGTTGGAAACAGATTGGTTTGAATGTTCTAACTCTTATCCTTTTGTTTTAGTTCAAAGCTGGTTTGAGTTTTTGATGATGATTATTACGTAAGATTGGTGATTGTTGTCTTATTTTCTGAGGTTAAATTTTTTGGCTTGAATGAGTTTAAGTAGGATAATGGGTAAGTCTTGGTGTTTAATTTTGAGGAATCATAGTCTGAGAAAGGGAACCAGTGAGTCTGAGGAAGTGTTTATATGCTTTCTCTGATTCTGTGATTCAAATGAGTGCTTACTAAGAGCACGAGCACTCTCATAAACATGTGTGTTGTGACGCAGTCTGCTCTGTAAATTTAATACATTATTCTTTTTTTTTTTTCACTTCCTTTTCTCTTATTCAAGATCTCATCAGCTGTAGCTAAAGAGATGGAAAACTTGGTTCCTTGAGCCATGGTACTACGAGATCACTCGCCCGTTCTTATTTCGTAGATTTCTTGTATTTGGCTATTAGCCATTGAAGAAAAAATATGAAGTGCTGTTGAAATTGCTATGCTGGATCTATCTAAAGGGAGCATGCAACTTATTTGCTGCAATTTGAAGCCACTGTGGCTTGAATTTTTATGAACGTTTGACCATGTTAAAGATTCTTATTGGTTTGGTGTAGATGCCTTGTGATTTCTATCACCTTGTTATGTGCTCATACTCTGCTCTCAGTTGGGTGTCTTTAAATTTTTAATTTTTTTTTTTCAATTTATTGGCATTCCCCTTAACAATCATCTTACATATGGTGTAATAGTAGAAGTTTGAATCATATTTTGACGTGTGAATTCCAGATACATTATGAAGAGTTTCGGTTTGAGGCAATGGACAGTGGTATTTGCTCGTGGAAATGAAGGAGAGGCAGCGTTGGAGACCTGAAGAGGATGCATTGTTGCGTGCATATGTGAAACAGTATGGACCAAGGGAGTGGAACCTTGTATCACAGCGCATGAGCACACCCCTAAACAGGGACGCCAAATCTTGCTTAGAAAGGTGGAAGAATTATCTAAAACCAGGCATCAAGAAGGGGTCTCTTACTGAAGAGGAACAGCATCTGGTCATTTGCCTTCAAGAGAAACACGGTAACAAGTGGAAGAAAATCGCTGCTGAAGTCCCTGGTCGAACTGCTAAAAGATTAGGCAAGTGGTGGGAAGTGTTCAAAGAGAAGCAGCAGAGAGAACAGAAGAACAATAATACAGCTGTGCAGCCTATTGAGGAGGGCAAGTACGATCGGATTCTTGACACTTTCGCTGAGAAGCTAGTGAAGGAGCGTCCAGCCCCATATCTCATGGCCACTTCCAATGGGGCCTTTATTCACAACGAAGCGTCTCCAGCTCCATCAATGCTTCCTCCCTGGCTTTCAAATTCAAATGTCACCTCACATGCTAGAGCACCATCTCCTTCTGTTACGTTGAGTCTGTCCCCTACAGTTGCACCCTCTCGAACCTCTCCAATCCCCTGGCTGCAGCCTGATAGAAGACCCGAAAACAGTTTTGCATTGAACAATCTGCCTCCTCATGTTTCAGTCGCTTGTGGAGAAAATTATGTGATATCTGAGTTGGCGGAGTGCTCAAGAGAGTTGGAGGAAGTGCACCGTGCTTGGGCAGCACATAAAAAGGAAGCGTCTTGGAGGTTAAGAAGGGTAGAGTTGCAATTGGAATCAGAGAAGGCTTGTCGAAAGAGGGAGAAAATGGATGAGATTGAGGCGAAGGTGAAGGCTCTAAGGGAAGAGCAGAAGGCTGCTCTGGATAGGATCGAAGCAGAATACAGGGAACAAATAGCAGGACTAAGGAGAGATGCCGAAATAAAGGAGCAAAAGTTGGCTGATCAATGGTCTGCAAAGCATATGCGTCTCACTCAGTTTCTTGAGCAGATGGGCGGCAGACCTAGGCTTGCTGAGCCTAATGCCCGGTGAGAGATGCATAGTCATAAGTCATAACTCATTCTAGATTGTATGAGGTCTGGACTTCTGGTTTAATATTGTCCCGCTTTCTTTCAACTTGTGTGTATTCTCTTCTTGAATGCTCCATAGGTTCCTAATTACTTCTTACTTTCTGCGTATTGCCTGGACTCGATGAATATAAGGTAGTATTAACTTGCATGCATATTTCCTGGACTCGATGAATATAACGGTGTATTAACTTACATCTTTTCTCCTTTTAGCAGCTATAGCAACTATATTTGAATTGTTGCCTGGCCTTATTTTTACACATTAGAAATGATTTTTATCTATACACCCTCATATACATGAATTGTGATTAGTAAGGAAAATATGTTTGGAATGAGAAAGCAAGACAGTGGTACTTGGTAGAGGTTGGCCAAGCCTTGTTGAGCCTAATGCCGGTGAGAAATATTTGTGTAGCGGCCACCGATGGTTATTCTAGATTCTAGATGTTACAAGTAATTGTGTTCATCTGTATCCTTGTTGATATTTGTCCATGTTCTATTCTGAAATGATATTGGAGTTACATATTAACTTGATAGAATGAATGTAGTATCAACTTCAATTAAAATCCAGCCAAGAGCTGTAGGATAACACAAACCCAGATAAAATTAAACAAAACCCACATGAAATTATCTATGTATCTTCAGAAAAAGTTAGTTCCCAAGCACCAAACTTGCCTCAACTTTGGTGCGTGGGAACTAACTCTATCCGCGCACTGAAGTTAAAGTTTTACCAAATTTGGTGCTTTGGGAACCAACTCTATCCATCAATTTTCTTCATTGGAGAGCATGAGAGAGTCCAGGGGGTGTTGTATCCGATTTCAGTACGGTGTCGCCTTGGAATTTCGGACTCCAACTCTTCTGGATTCTCAACAGAAGAGGCCTAGGCTTTGAAACTTGAACTCTTTCCTCACACATGCAGTGACAGGCTCTGTTCCAATGACCATATCCTTTGTTTGGACATGGTCATTCCAGTGCAAGGAGTAAATCCGGAGATGTTTCCTTGACTGTGGCAGTTAGGGAGATGGAGTTGAATACCATGTTCAGAGTTTAGCTGCGATATGCTGCGGAGGTGGCTGCCCGATCACGAACGTTCGGAGATCTTAAGACATCTAATTTTCCCCCAGAGATCTGACCGGTTGTCGTTGTATGTCATGGTAGTCTAGCTGCACATAAAAAAGAAAAGCAAACGATTGACGATGATTGGATGAGTAAACAGAATCGAAGAGTTTAGCACTTCAGTTGCACCTTACATCGAAAAGGGCTGCTTTGCCAAGTATGAGAGCAAGTCAGAAATTTATATAAAGAAAATTATACAGTGTGTGAAGAAAAATATGTAGGTGAACAAAGCATCTAGCGGTTGGTGATGGTGATGAATAATTTTTATTTTTAAACTTCTTTTTCAAATTAATGATGATGAATCCAATTCACATCTTTCATCTGACAATCCACATTTCATTTTCTTTTTCCCGATATTTCAACATCACATGTTTTACAATCCTCATACACTAAAAACCAACAAAACTTGAGATACTAAAAACAAATAAAGAGTGTGACGCACCCCCTTAAGGATTTGTAAAACATATTTAAAAAAGTTGATTAAAATAAACAAACTATAAATTGTACAAGAAAGCATAATATGATTTTTTTTTTTCAAAATATCATATGACATAAGTCTCTTCTCTATAAGAGGGAGGCCGTGAGTTCGACTAAAAAATATACTAATTGTTAATATGTTTATAAAAAAGAGCAGAATACAAGAAAAGTGACTGATGGACCAAGATCTATGTGTGGTTGGACAAATCAACTCGACAAATTCATATCA
Organism: Fragaria x ananassa; assembly: GCA_034370585.1. Taxonomy (NCBI): domain Eukaryota; kingdom Viridiplantae; phylum Streptophyta; class Magnoliopsida; order Rosales; family Rosaceae; genus Fragaria; species Fragaria x ananassa. The sequence continues at coordinate 7,466,356 of CP139753.1, forward strand.
TAAGCATAATCAAATATGTAAGTTATACCTCTCGTTCTGGTAAATCATAGATTTTGAATAGAGAACCATGGGCCTTGCTGTTGTTTTGAAAAATACTAGGTGATCAGCAGTTTTGAAATTTATGATGTTGATACAAATTAATTTTGTCTAATTTATGCTCAGTCTATCAAAAACAAACAGGTGCACACTTTTTAGGCACATATTCTTTTCCTATTTAATTTTAATTTTAACTTTTGTCATTTAGTTCCTTCTTTTTTTTAGTAAAAAAGATAATTCATTGATAGAAGGTCAGAATGGCACGACACAAGTCCCCAAAAGGATGCATACTAAAGATGAGGCAAAGAATGTGTCTAGCACCACAAAGATAAAATCAAAGAAAGTTTCCTTTGCCTAAGCGCTCATAAACTTCCATTTATTGTGGAAATAAAAAACGAGACTAAAACCATACTAAAATGAATTAAATTCAGTTTACCCCCATTAAGTTTGGAAGTAACTTCATGTTAATCCCTATACTTTCAATTTCATCAGTTTACCCCTCAAACTTTTGAATTTTCCTCAAGCGTGACCAAATGTACTATATTTTGTTCAAATCGGACGTTAACTACTGATAATTTTAACCATAACTGTGAGGCTAGTATCTAGAATTTGGGCAAATCGGACCTTATATGTCCAAATCGAACCTTAACTGCTGATAATTAAAGGTCAATTCAAACGAAATATGAGAATTTGGGCACGGCAGACAGAAATTGAAGAGTTCAAGGGGTAAACTGATGAAAATAAAAGTGTAGGGACTAACATGAAGTCACCCCAAAACCACAAAGGGGTAAACTGAATTTAATTCTACTAAAATATACATAATGGCCGATGCTTGAGGGAAAAAATCTGTAGCCCAAACCAAAAACTCCAAAAGCTGCCCCAAATATGCCTCATCATTAAGCCAGCGAATCAAATGGGCTGACAGAGACATGGCCAACCTGATGGGCTAAAAGCTTGATCCGCAAAAAAGCCCGACATTACTAGGTAGATGGTCGGACTTGGTACTTGGCTGAGCCTATGCTAAAAACCCGTCGAACCCTGCCCTTAAAAGCCAATAAGGCCTGGCCCCAAAGAGACCGTAAGATAAAATATATTAGTATTATATAGTTATAAAGGTTTTTTTTTTTGAGCAGTTAAATAACTCATAAACTATAACGAGTCTGTTGTGAGTCAAACTCACGACATTCCATTTACAAAAGGGAGACTTATGCCAGTAGAACAAATGGTACTGAACAATTATAAAGGTTTTGTTATTAGCACACTTTAAATCTTAATTCACACACCCACTTAAAGGGGAAACAAGCCCCTAAGCAATAACACGTATGAACATTTAAAAGAATCCCTATATAGTCCATTGTTTGCGACCTGACATGGCCCGAGCACGATATTCTAATTAAAGGACCGAACCAGGCTGAGTAAAATTGGCCCGTAAGTCTGGCCGGCTTGAGCCTGTCTTTGTTCCCGACACGGCTTGAGCACGTGGTTCGGTCGTTACGAACACAATAATTAATTTATTTTGATAAATATGAAAGTATTATATTTCAGCCATGAACTTAATTGAGGTATATATAACAAGGCAGTCTAGCTAGACTTTGTTATCATTTTTATTTTATTTTTTCTGCGTAGGTGCAGAGGCTAGATGTAATGACTATAAATCATGTTGATGATTTCCCAAATCCAATAGGTTTCTTAATCCTTGGTGGAGAAGGGTTTCTAACCCTCGTACATATATAATATGATACTGTTTAAAGTAATCGTAGATCATTCTCTCTATAAATAATAGTCTTTGAAAACTTGAACCTACCACTACGTATTCAATCTCCTTAAATATGAATTCTACAGTCAACACATACTTTACTAACACAGTGGAACAGAAAGAAATAGCATTGCCACCACACTTCCAAATGGAGAAGAACTAGCTCCTAATCCATTTCAGACTCTACACGCTGATTGCAAACTGATCTGGGATTGATGATCCAGTTATCTATGATGAAAGGAAACTAAAATCTTCTAAGTTCCTGGTCGAACCCTCCCGTATGAAGAGAGAGAGAGAGGTTGGCTCAGTCCATAGCTCACCGTCTTTCCCTCATAAATGTCCCGGAAGATGAGCAGCCAGCTATTGCCGTAAAAATTTTCTGCAGGTTAGTTAAAAAGGGCGTCCCCGGGGTGCCTATTGACGTTCCCATGGGATTCGTGATCGTTCTAGATACCTCCTTAAGACCTAACAGTTTGGAATTAGAAGCTATCATTAGACATACGCCATCATGTGTTATTTGTACGGAGCTCTTTGATCATCATCAAGAAATTATTCGATTTGCTTGCTCAAACCATTATCACAACAATTGCTTTGTTCGGTGGCTGGATAGAAATGATACATGTCCCCTTTACCGATGCCAATTGTAGAGGATGTGGAGGAGCCATGAAGCTATTCTCCAAAACAATGCGGTTCACATAGCTTTACTCATTTAGCATATATACAATCTCATACTCTCCATCCCATTCACAAATTGTAGAAAGATCAAAATCTACTCTTATATTTGGCCTTATTTTTCGAATATAATTTGGGGTTTTTGATATTCTTCAAAAGGGGAAATTTCTCTATCCGAGAGGTAAATGAGAAAACCCAAATCAAGTACAATATTTTAAGGATCATGAAACATATCTTGCTTCTTTGATATAAGAAGCAATAGATAAAACTGCAATCAGCTGAACGCTTGACCAACTCTTCAGTTCCGGTATGTAAAGATCATTAGACTTTAGCATATGCATGTTCTAATTATAAGTTTGCCTTGATTATCAAACAGAGTGATACTGCCTGATAAACTTTTCTGGCTTTGTCAAATGATCTCGTTGGAGGCTCTTGTTGGACTGCACTTTGTCATATCACACTGGTTTTCTTAGTATTACCAAATGTAAACAACAAAGACTATTATCACTTGTGGGATATGCAGGTTCATATATACCTCATTACGGACTACTCGGTTGGTTCTAGTGGTTCTGAGGGATATGCTCGTGTGCCAAAACAGTGGAAGGGCTTCTTAAACTTGTCTGTGGTAAACTTGGATTAGAGCAGCGAAAGGCTCGTCTAAAGATACAGTCGTAGTTATGCCACAGCAGAACAGAAAGGAGTGAAATAGAACTAGGGAAGAATGCAAACAGAATGCATTGGAATGCGAAGAGATGCCTCAATCCCATCAGTGATTTCCTTTGAATTGTAAAGCAGAGATGAGAGGACAAGAAGGACCCCACCCAGTGCTAATTCTTTATGCTAAAGTCATAAATCCGAATTCTAAATGAATGTCAACCACCTTGACAAGGTTTCTGAACACAACAAGTAGGTGTCATGAAACAACACACACACAATCATCAACATTCTACAAAGTTTAGGGGCTCCAGTTCATCTAGAACCCATAAAAGTAACTAGCATTGTACTTCAAAATTCAAATAGCGACGGAGCTCAATCTCAAAATCGAACTCCTCCTTATCCATAGTCAAGGCATAAAGCATACCCAGCAGCTTTAGAAATTCTCCAAGTTCCTCTTTCCTCCTTTCTGGATCATCAATGAGTCTGTTTAATGTTGTTCCCACAGAATCCTTTCCATGCATGTGGTCCGCCAGATTGCCACTCAATTGATCCTTTTGATCTTTGGTCAAGTCCTGTTTTGGAAAGAAAAGACATGAGCAATAAGAAGTTTAATGAGGGGATAATCGATTAAATTAATGAAAAAAAAATGTGAAAGTAAAAACATGGTACCACGGATTTATAGTATGCGTGCCACACGGATATCACATTTTCATCCAAGACAGCAAATTCTGGAAATTTCTTGGTTTCCTCAATATATTTGCTCCGCTTATACGAAGAATATTGGACCGATAGCCGGTCCGGCCATGGAGGTAAAGGAATATCCACTGGCTGCACCCATCCGCGGGCCATATAAGAGTAATACTGTCTTCCAGCCTACATAATCAAATAGAACAGTATACCTGGCCAGTTAGAGGGTCTTTGAAAAGTCAATGAACAATTACCAACATATATATGAAAAATCACTCAAACAAGAAACTATTCAAATCAGTTTGATGATACGATGTGCCAAGTACTGACAATATCAACACATGTTTAGCAGATTCAGTCTATCATACACAAATAATTGGAATTTTAAACCATACCCACCTCAAGCTTCTCCACACCCACTACCACTGCCTAGAAAAGTTCCTCCAGGTCGTTTTACTCAACTAGACAGAGTAATGTTCTAAGGGAGTAAGGATCAGAATACTTCTCCCCTTGATGATATACAAGAATCAATGGAGACTAGGTATAAACATAATGTTCTACAACGGTTGGAGTGAAAGATATCAGGTAACCATGACTTGCTCCTAAGTTGGTTGTCGAGAGATCAGATGCAGATCCAACATTGATTGGAACTGCTCAACCTGATGTGAGTGTATGACATTCTAAAATGTTACTGGATCTTCACATAAGATTTCCATTTTCTTACCTAAGGTTACTTCCAATGGTACTATTAATGCTCAATTATATTGAATATTCCTACTATTACTGGATCTCTGACGATTATGAGTTCTAGCTATTATACCTGTTTCACACACTAGTCCAATCATCTCACACATACACTCTCAATTAGCATGGGTGCAATGTGGAATAAAACCATCTGAATCCTATAATTCCTATTATCCTAATAATTACTTCCAGTGTAAATTATGTTTGTAACTATGATGAGTACAGCCAAAACACGTGATATTACAGCCAAGCTACCAACAAGCAACATACATATCAGCATACAGGACACACTTGTATATGGTCAACAACCCTGAAAGCCACAATCATATATCAAACCATAGAAACACACACAATGCTTTCCAGATTGAGAACTGAAATATCAATTATCAATAGCACTAATAAGGTAAAGGGCTGAGCTAAACATATATCAAGACTACATAAAACATTTCAGAGCAGTTTTTTTTTTTTTTTTTTTTTTTTTTTTGCACCACATCAAATAATTACAGCATGCAAACAACCTGTCTTAGGGACCTCAGGAGTCAGGATGCACCATGCATCTTAAATTTTCAAAACTATGGATTCGAGTGTTTCAAAAACACTAAATAACTAACCTAAATGTTCCTATTTTCACAAATCACGTTAAAATTCCTACCCCTGCATTAAGCCCTAAGATTCAGAAACAGTGAATGAGAACAAGATCAACAATTTATAAGAAGAAACTAACCTCAGGGACTGAGATGACTTGAGCAGGATGCAATGTTCTTTGATCTCCGTTCACCTACAAAACCCACGGAAATCAATCAAACAACTAACCAGAACTTCCTACCTCCTATTAACCAATTTAGCCTCATCCTATTCATGAATTAATAGACAACACAAAAGGTTACCTCTGGGGCGGCGACCACTTCAGCACAAAAAATGTTCCTCCTCACTTGGGAGGACCTCTGGTGGCCCTCACAACTAGTCCCACACTGATCTCCCTTCACCTACAGATCCAGATAACTCAATCGAACAACTAACTTTGTTCCTAATTCAAGATTATTCAAGAATCAAATGTACAATGAACAAGGCTACCAGCAATGAACAAGAGAGTCTAACCTTGGTTGAACGATGGTGATATGGAGCAGAGATAGCAGAACGGCGAGAAGATGCGGTGATCGGCGTGTCGGAGGTCCAGCGAGCTTTGTGATCAGGAGTGGTTCGCGCAAGGCGGCTATGGGCGGAGTGAGCGCCTGAAATACGTATCTCTGGCGAAGGAGAGCGACGTGCAGTGGAGATCGAAGCGCGGCGGAGAGAGGCGGAGTGAGTCGCCGGCGAAGGAGAGCGGCGTGCAGCGGAGATCAAAGCGCGGCCGAGAGAGGCGGAGTGAGTCCCAGGCGAAGGAGAGCGGGGTGCAGTGGAGAACGGAGCGCGGCGGCGAGAGGCAGAGTGAGTCGCCGGCGAAGGAGATCGGTGAGATGAGGCGGTGATCGGCTTACCACAGCCAGAGGTAACGGCGGTCCTGGAAGCCTTGTGATCGGAGGTTCTTGGCGTACGGTAACGGTAGGCGGAGCGAGCGCCGGAACAGTGTTTCTCCGGCGAGGGAGAGCGGCCAGGTGCAGAGGAGATCGAAGCGCGGCGGAGAGAGGCGGAGCGACTCGCCGGCAAGGGAGAGCGGTGAGAAGCTGCGGTGGTCGTCTTACGGCGGCTAGAGGTAACGGCGGTCCGTGGAGCATTGTCATCGGAGGTGTCAGTGTCGGCGGAATGCTGTTGCTCAATCACGGATCTTGAATCAAAATGATGTGGAACCTTGGGTTTCGGGGTTTTGGACTCCATGGGAGACTTGAACCTAAGAAATTAGGGATTGGAAATTTCTGGCCTGAAATGTGGCTTAGTGGGATAAAGGGGGTTTTGCTACTGTTATATACCCTGCAGGTGATGCCTCTGATAATATCACCCGGGAACTCTCGTTTAAGATAACACGTCATCGTTCTCATTCTGCGATGAACCAACCCAGAAGCGCAGAGCAAAGAAACAGACTGCAGAAAGAGAGGCAAATGGATGTTTTCTTTTCTCGCTTGCTCGTTTATATATGTTTCGTTGTCCGAGAAATTACCAAAATATCCCATAATAGATCTGTGGCCCACCAATCGCATCAGAAGCCATTCAACTAATCATAACACACGTGTCGATTAAACATAAAATCTGACTTCGGTGATAAGAACCGGTCATTTTAAGGTGAGTCAATGAATATGAGACACGTGTCTATTTTAAAAGGCTTGTTGCAATTTAAGGACATAAAATGAGATTTTGGGTACTTGATATGTTTATTTATGATTATTGTTTACACCCAAATTAATAATTTACTGGACAGTAATTGTCTTAGTGAATATTAATTAAATTCATGGTCCACGTCATACCGGCGAGCCCGAAATAATGGGTTTACAAGTGATGGCCCGCCAGAAAGTCATGCGAGCTGGACAGTCCGCGTACGAATGGACTCCGCGTAACAGACTTTGCGTACAAGAGGAGTTTAATTGCTGGGGGAACACCTCGCCCCGACTTAGCATCGTACGCCAACTTGTATATACAAGAGCACGTGCATGGCTTGTGGTCCTTTAATTACATAAGCATCTCGACGGCATCTTGATGGAATCTCGCCATCGACCTGGCAGCCTCGCCCCGACTTTGTGGATTGGCGCGGCCTCGCCAGTGTTTAATGAGAAAAGCATCTCGACGCTAGCTCGGGGGTACCTCACTACTGAATGCTTGTTTAATTAAAGGTGAGGGCATTATTGTCTTATCCTTGGTTGAATAAAGCAGAAGGGAAGGATATATAGTACGTGCATGGCAAGGGTTCTTATCTCATGCATAGTTATCCTTGATTGCATGGAAGGGCAATTACGTACGGCTTGCCTCCAATCAAATGGATGCATGAAGATGTGTTGAAGTAGGATTCAATCATCCTAAACTACGGAGTCCAAGTTTGCATGCGGAGTGGAGGAGACTTCGCCAAAGGATAATCACGGCCAACAAGTGATTAACATCGCTTACGCCACATTTATCGTTGAAGACTCCTACAAGTCTTTGACATGCTTTGGGCCAATACATGTGGTCCTAATTAAGTAATTCTATATAAAGAAGCTCCACGGCTTACAGAGACTCTACAACAAACAATACTCAAACACAACACAAAACAACTTTCAACCTAGTTGAAAACTCTCTCGACCTCGTCGAAACCTTCAGCGCTCCCAGGAGCCGATATCCCTTCGAAGCCCTGTTTCTAAGCGCCTCGCCGCCTAGAACCCTTCAGAGCTCTCCGGAACTCGCCCCCGATCCTCGGAAACTTCCCTATTGTTGCTCTGCTCACCCCGCCGTGAGTATCGATCGCTTGTGCTGTAAATTCCTCATCTGAGGTGGCACCTGGAACTCCGCTCGCCTGATCAAGAAGTCAAGCCTGCGCACTCACTCAACCTTTTTCCTCGTCCGCGAGGTGGCACGCCCGCAACTCTCCATCCTCTTTGGATCGCTATTTACCTCGGCTCAGCACGATGAGGATCGTGGGCCAAAACAATTATTATTGACACTTATCCATCTCTCATTGGTGTTTGTCACCCATAAATGATTATAGCTGGTCACCCAAGTTATTTTCTTAAACATGTACATGGATGGAGATTGGTGACCATCGTTAGCCTAAGATAACATTAGAGCATAGACACCCCTTGAACTCCATCAAACCATCAAACCATCAATTTAATTGCTTCTATCAGTTATTATTCACTGTAAATTGTTTTAGGCCTGTTTTTATGTAATGGTGTAGTTTCGTCAATTTAGCAATCACTATTTATTGATTTAATATTTTAGTTTTTAGATTTTATATATAATAATCAACCAATAGACATATGACATGTGGTATTGTCAGGTGTCATAATTTTAATTGGTATTATAATTTTATTTGGTATTGTAAATTTAATTGAATTGTAATTTCAGTTAGTGTTATAATTTTATTTGGTATTGTTTTATTTCGAATAAAAATAACTTAAAATTAAGGTACATAAAATTATTATTATTAACACATAAACTTATTTCGTATAAAAATAACTTGAAATTCAAGTATCGTATTATACGCCCAAATTCAAAGAAATAAAAAACAACTGGCGGGCGCCCACGTGCATGGGTCCCATCAATTGCTGCTCATCACAGAGGCAAACAAATTTTGACGGCAGAGGTATATTTTTAATGGTGAGTGGTGGGATCTATCATTTCTTTTGCATCTCTTTCTTTCCGGCTTCAAATCTTCTGTCACCATTCTCTTGTCTCTCATCATGTAACCCACTGAAATATTGCCATGTGTCATACCACGTCACCTCACTTAGACAACTTACTTGACGGTGTTAAACTTTTAAAAAAGAAAATATTTAATTTTTTAATTTTTATTAAGATGATACTATTAACATATATTTTTTTGACGTGTAGATAGAAAAATAGATGAGTTACGTTAATAGCAGAAATGAGTGTGTTTTTTATTATTGAGTGGAAACATGAACAAATATTGAAACTATGAAACCCAGATGAGATCTTGCTCTTTTTTGAACGAACCAAATCAAATCGTACATTGGGTTTTGATGGGGTTTTGCCTTTTTCATTAGTTCTTGATCTGGGTTTCGTGCGGATGGGGTGTTTGGTTTAATTTTTGAAGATAAATTTTGATGGAGGATGGGATGATTGAATTAGTACTTGGGAATTCAAGGAAAGAGAATTTCAGCGATTCCCCTCCACCACCGACGACATCGCCATCTTCTCAACCGCCAACTTCTAACCTGAAATTTCTGTCTCTAACACCACCTTCTCCCTCACCGCCTGAATCTTCTCCCTCATCACCTAAAATCCAAAGAACCTCCACCTCCCTCCCCTAATTCCTCACCCTAACAATCACCAGCACCATAACCACCTAAGGCTAATTCATGTAAGCATGACAGAAGCGCAGATTCTTGAATTATACCTCCTGTCTTGTCTTGGATCTTTTGAAGAAAAGATGATTTCTCTTTTTTGAATCCTTGAAGAAAAAAAGACGATGAACACTGAGTTCGTCCTTAAAGATATATATTAGCAGGCCCGCTCACCTGTGGGAGTGTTTTTACGGGACAAAGAGAGACAATTCACTTATGACCCTTAGATTTAAATGAAGCTGATATGAGGATTGAAAGAATCTTCACCCCAATTGTGAGTCCACACCAGATAACTTCCTCATCTTCATTCATTTTTCTCTTGTTAAGAAACCCAGGCGAGGTTCACAGAACACCACCACCGCAGCTCCGACGAAGAGAAACAACATCGTTCCGATAAAAAGAAATTTTGGATCGTTATCGTTCAAATTGAATAGACCCCAAAGAATGATTAGATCACAGTTTTCACACGTTAAAATAAAAAAGCAACAATTTTTGGGGATATTTTTAGATTGGAAAAGAATGAATCTAGGATTTCATTCAACCCAGAAATCTTGAATGTGGGATTTTTCGCACCCCTGAATCAAAACCAATTACCACTCTATCAAACCCACTTTACATATAATTCACATCGGTTCCTTCAACCTCCAGCTAACTCCTTCTATATCAATTTTTCAATGTTTTTTTCTTTCTTTTTTGATATTGAAATTAGAGCTATTGTTATTGGGATTTCTTCAACACAGAAACTGAACCACAGAGATTGAAACTTGAAACACTGATGAATACTAAATCACTTTCATTGATTTTGAAACACAAAGAGAAGATCTTTATTTAACCTTTGCAAACAATCGAGATCGTCGTCTTCAACACTGAACCCTAACTCGTCTCTGACAACAAATCTGATCCATGGCACCAGCTAGCTAATCTATCCTGACATTATTTTGTAGCTTCTCGGACTCGGCCTACTTCAACTCAGCAACTACAGACATCTGAGTCGCAGCGTTTATCGGAACGACGTCGTTTCTCTTCGTCGGAGCTGCGGTGGTGGTGTTGGTGCTGTGCACCTCGCCTGAGTTTCTTAACAAGAGAGAGAGAGAGAGAGAGAAAATGGCTGAATTATCTGGTGTAGACTCACGAATTAGAGTGAAGTTTCTTTTAGCCATCAAATCAACTTCATTTAAATCTAAGGGTCAATTGTGAGCTGTCCCTCTTTGTGCCTTAAAAACACTCCTGCAGTGAGCGGGCCTGTATATATTAGATATGTTTTTATTACAGTATAAAAATAATAGATATTTCAAAGACTTAACCCTGTTAACACCACAATAAAGATGGGAAACCACCACACACAAGATATGTGGCAAAATTAGGATTGGGCATGCCAAAATTACTCTAAAATGCCACACATGTGTGTGTCCAACCTCCATTGCCACATTACAGCAACATTTTACTGGTATGTGGAGTCTAGAGCTGTAGCAATTCACTATCTTGCCACAAATCAATTTTGTGTGTGGGATCTTTGCAACTCTAACATGGTGGGGACCACCAACTGGAACCGGTTCAATTATGCGTGTTGTTGTTGTTGTTTTGTGCTGCTGCTGTTGTTGTTTTGTGCTGCTGCTGTTGTTGTTTTGTGTGTGTGTGTGGAAATAAGCTTATGGGGTTTGTTTTATTTTTTCTTTTGCAGATTAAGAGCTTTTGGGTCTTCGTTCTCATCCTCTTGGTAAGGTTCACACTGACGAGTTCAAGCATGGTCGGGCCTTATCCTAAGAAGAATTCTGTTCAGAACCACATCAGCACATGAATATCATTCCCTCCGGTTACTTCAATATTCGGTACTTGTCCAGTAGCAAACTTTCTAAATCCACCCCTGTAATCCATCAACACGCAAATGAGGAGGTTTTAGTTCATTTTCCAGAAAACAGAGTAATTAATAATGGGGGTGATTGAAAAATCAAGGAGATTTTAGACGAAACATAGCAAGAACAAAGTTGAGTAATTACCATCATATAAAGGATATGCTATCTTCATAGCCCTGGATCGAGACCTAATTACCATATTTTGCTGCAACTTATATAGATGACATCAAAATTCACCCAATTTAATCATGATAAAGAGAAATAGATTAACACTTGGAACTAAAAAACTCAGTTTGAATCACCCAAAAATCACAATGACCTTACCCAAAACAGATGTAGCAGCACCATCGTTGGTCGGAGAAGGAGCTGGCGATTCTTCACTATAGCTGAGGTTGAACAAGACCCCAAGTTGAGGAGTGGGTGGGTGTTGACTGTGAGGATTCGAGACCCCAAATCTCAAAGCTTCATCTTCTAGCTTCTTCAAGTTTGAAAAAGACCTATTTTTTTCCTAAATCCAGAATTAGCAAGATAATATTGAGGAAGGGAAGAGATAGAGAAATACCGGGAATATGGTCAGTTACCATACAAAAGTGATGTCGAAGGCGGTCGTTGGCTCGAAGTCGGAGATCGTCAAAGAAATCCGAGGCGGTCAGAACTTTGGTTCTGCAGAGAGAGAGAGAGAGAGGCGGAAGAACAAAGTGAAGGACAGAGATGAGAAAAGAATGGGAAAAGAACTACAAATAAGATACAAGTGTTGGATACTGGGAGCATTGTGAGTTATTTCATAAATTATTTGAATTTTTAAAATAAAAAAATGCAAAAGTGGGAGCAAGGAAAAGAGGGGGAGGCGAGAGATGACAACCATATCAGGTTTTAGTAGGTAAAAAACAATAATATATTACCTAGCCACAATTATATGCAATTGTGAGATAATGTCTCACCTACAATATCAAATTGGGTGGGGTTCATATCCTAAACAGTAAAAGCTCTCACATTTGTTAATAATGTGGCAAGACAAATGTGGCCTTTGGTCATTGTTGTTGTGGTGTAAGTAGGTAATAAATGTGGTGACGTGGAAAGACAAGTGTCAAACAACAAATGGGTTACAACGAGAGAGATCGAAAAAAAGTGACTGAAGATTTCAACCTTTTTTTTCCCGTTGCATTGATTCTTGCCATCAAATTTGATGGCAAAAATCATACTTTTTGACATGATTATGGGAACCCGCTCCATATGTTTTTAGGGATATGAAATCCACATATTCTAAATTGTAATCTATGCACTAACTTTTTATTTTTAGTAATCATTAACATATGAAAGATAAAATTTAAGTCATTAAAGATAAAATTTAAGTTACTTAAAAAATAAAATTGGTGTATAGATTATAATCTGAGTTGTGTGGACACTACAAAAATTAATTCAATTAGCCACGGCAAAATGCCGTCGCCAAAAGTCATTCTGCCGTCGCAAAAGACCAACGGCGACGGCATTTTTCCCGTCGCCATTGAGGGCGTGGCCATTGCTTTTAGCGACGGCAGTGAGCCGTCGCCACTGTATTAGCGACAGCACACAGCGACTACAAAGGCCAATGCAAACTAAGCGACGGCAAGTGGCTACTGCTTACGCCATTACAAATCTCATTTTGGCCACGGTAAAATTGCCGTCGCAAAGTTTTATTCATGAATTAAAAAAAATACCTGGCATGCAAAAATTGCATGACATGTTTTTTATTTTGGAATTAAAGCTGTACAGAATGAATCAGACATATTGAAAACAAAATCTTTGCATTTAATTTCACTCATGAATGTTACAAAAGATGAAAGCTCTTACACAAGAGTTTACAAAGATAGTACAATGTACATTTGTTCTTCTACTTCAAGATAAGCTTTGCAGGATTTTTCTCAACCAATTACTCTAGTGTTTGCAAGCCTCCTCCGAACAGATTTGATTGTTTAAATAACTCTTACCAAGTTTGGTTGCTTTGAAGCCTTGACCTAACATATGAGTACTGCACCCCAAATAGTTTCTACACATAGAAAAGTAAAACTTATTTAGCTTGAGTTTGAACATACAAATCACACATTCAATATGTGATTATAAGAAATTAATATTGCAGTAGTGTTTCAGCTATAGGAGAAAACAATCAGAATACACAATGTAAAGAACAACATATCTGATTAACATTGTGAGCCCAGAGAATGCCAATATCTTGATGTTTCTAAAGCAAATAAAATTTTACGATATAAAAAATGGAACACTAAAAGAATGGGGCATACGCAACCCTCATTCTCCTATATCCACTAATAAGTTAGTGTTTACATGCAAATCCAAACATTTCTCAGAGTGTACTCAGTGAGGTGCATGATCAATACCTGAGAATTCACAAGCTGATTTTGGCAAGATAACACCTACATTTGGTCATAGACAATATTTCTTGCGGGATGTAGATTTAACCTGCAAATATAATCATTACCAGTGATTAATAGTATAAATAACTACTCAATAGATTAGTTAGTACAAACATCCATAAATATGAAAGCATGACAAGGAAAAGGGTAATAGAAAACTGAACTTTGGACATGTACGGATGTACCATGCTAATGCAGCAATCACCAGAATGTTTATAAACAAAGTGAACCTGTACCCAGTTCAAAACAGATAAACTTCTAACATTCAGTAATATACGTACTTGATATATTTGTCTGAAAACAACACAGTATTTATAAATTTATACAAATGAATTTCCATTCTTTGGGACTCATATTAGGTATCTCTACTGACCTCTACATTATTATTCTCCAAAAAGACATTCAGATCATCATTGGGACTATCCACATGTTTCTCAGGTTCAGCCTTCAATCATTTGATTGCAATCATTGTATAAAACTCAAATGTAACTATACATTTATATACCCATTACACATGAAATAACCATCTTTGAGTTACCTTAACTTTGTTAAGGAGTAACCGAGTTAAGACATACCTGCAACTCAGATGCCATTGGTGTTCCTCAATCAAGGGTTTCTGTGTTTTGAGATAACTCATCAGTCTTCAAAGAGTTCTGAAACAATACATCCAAACTGAATTATACACAGTTGATACTCATGTGCAATTCAATAGAAAAAAAGTTCTCGTTATAGATACTACTAATACTACTAACCTGACATATCATTTTATTTTCACTGTTAATCTGATGATCATCAAATACCTCTTTTTCACCCAATCCAGCATTGCCATCATTTTCAGTTGCCAAATTGTCTTTAACACCATAAACATCATCACAAGAACCAGCACACACCTCAGATTCACCCTGCAATATTACAACTCAGCCATGTAAGAAAAATAATAACAAAGAAAGAGGGGACTAAGATTTAAAAACTTGTAGAATTTAAAACTGTATATGTCATTAACAATTTCTATTTCACAACAACCAGCTCACCAATCCTTCCTCTTCCTTTGCTTCTTCTCGGGTTGCTTCATTTATTGATACTATATTTCCCTCATCAAAGCTTACTCTGCTTTTATCTGTACCGTCTTCTTTCAAATAGCTTTGAAACAGGACAACCAGGATAAAGTATAATTAATTACTGCATTCATGTACAATTCATATAGGATACCCGTACCAATATTTAGAAAATTGAAGAGCAATGGATGACTATTATCAGATTGATTTTGATGGGGTTATTCCAAAGGAGCTCTTCCTTGCCGAATTAATTCCTGCACATAAAAAGGACATCCATTAAAGAAAATTCAACAATTCTACGGAATGTAGAGGAAATTTTAACAAACAACAAAACAAAATCCTACAAATTCAAATCCAATAGATAACCCACAACAAAATAAGAGAAATCAAAACAAGAATCAATAATCACAAGAAAATTCTTAGATCCGTACAATCAAAACCAAAACCAATCGAAATCAGAGAAGCGAGAGAACGAAATACCCTGCTTGTGGTCCATGCCTTCGTCGACGGTGTGGCACTGAGCGCACTTGATCTTGAAGATCTTCTCTCCGCCCTCGGTCAGGCTTCAGCGAACGACGCCATTGATTTCGAGGTTAGAGAATGAAAGCTGGTGACGGAGCGGTGCGGCGGTTTCAAGAACGGAGGAGCAGCTGGTGACGAGGTGGTGGCCGGAGATAGAGTTTCTGGCGCATAGAGAGATTTTAGGAGAGAAAAAGATGGTTGCGCGGCTGGGACAGAAGAAAGAGATGAATGACGCATTTGAGGGGTGCTAGGTCTCCTAGCATTCCATTTATACTTAATACCAAATTTTATCTTTTTGGCCCAAAATAGGTAGAGCGGGCTTTTTAAATTTTGGGTCAAATTTTTTCATGCGTCATGACTCATTTAAGGTTTATGACACTTAATAAAATGTCGCAGATTAAATTTTCATGACGATTTAGAAACGTCATGAACCATTCCAATCACAACGTTTATCAATCGTCATCCAACAATTTTTATGAAAATTTTTATAAATCTCGTCGCCCAAGATGAAGAAAATCGTCGGCCAAGAGTTCTATCATAAAATTCAGAATATCGTGATTTTGGTGATCGGAGAAGAGGAACTGAAAACCGACCGTCAGATATGACCAACATAACAAACTACGTGGGTGGGAAAAAATTCAGCTCCATCGGACAAAGAAAAGGGGTCGATCCGTCCGGTCAATCGGCGCGGTCAAACCCCTAAACGGACGGAAACGGCTATTCGACCCTCCAAATCACGTAATCTGGCCGGACCTTCAACTGAAAATAGTTTCCAATCGATGAGACTCTTACGGGGCTATAAAAATTTGGTAAAAATTAAATACCCGGGATAGGGCTACCACTAGGTAGAAATAAGAGAAATTCGTTGACCGGAACAACCGGCACCGAAATTTTACCGAAATATCTTCATTTTTCACGGGTTGACGTATTTCACCGTTCCGGTCATATCTTATTTCACGACTTTTTTGCGTTTGAGGCTTCTACGTATACGTTGTCTTCAAAACGAAACTTAAACTCAACACTTGTATAAAAAAGTTCTACAACATTAGTACATATATCGTGAGTTTGGTTATCAGAGAAGAGGAACTGAAAACCGACCGTCAGATATGACCAGAATAACGAATTACGTAGGTGGGAAAAAATTCAGCTCCATCTGACAAAGATAAGGGCTCGATCCGTCCGGTCAATCGGCGCGGTCAAACCCCTAAACGGACGGAAACGGCTATTTGACCCTCCAAATCACGTAATCTGGCCGGACCTTCAACTGAGAATAGTTTCCAATCGACGAGACTCTTACGGGGCTATAAAAATTTGGTAAAAAATAAATACCCGGGATAGGGCTACCACTAGGTAGAAATAAGAGAAATTCGTTGACCAGAACAACCGGCACCGAAATTTTACCGAAATATCTTCATTTTTCACGGGTTGACGTATTTCACCATTCCGGTCATATCTTATTTCACGACTTTTTTGCGTTTGAGGCCTCTACGTATACGTTGTCTTCAAAACGAAACTTAAACTCAACACTTATATAAAAAAGTTATACAACATTAGTACATATATCGTGAGTTTGGTGATCGAAGAAGAGGAACTGAAAACCGACCGTCAGATATGACCAGCATAATGAATTACGTAGGTGGGAAAAAATTCAGCTCCATCTGACAAAGATAAGGGCTCGATCCGTCCGGTCAATCGGCGCGGTCAAACCCCTAAACGGACGGAAACGGCTATTCGACCCTCCAAATCACGTAATCTGGCCGGACCTTCAACTGAGAATAGTTTCCAATCGACGAGACTCTTACGGGGCTATAAAAATTTGGTAAAAAATAAATACCCAAGATAGGGCTACCACTAGGTAGAAATAAGAGAAATTCATTGACCAGAACAACCGACACCGAAATTTTACCGAAATATCTTCATTTTTCACGGGTTGACGTATTTCACCGTTCCGGTCATATCTTATTTCACGACTTTTTTGCGTTTGAGGCCTCTACGTATACGTTGTCTTCAAAACAAAACTTAAACTCAACACTTATATAAAAAAGTTATACAACATTAGTACATATATCGTGAGTTTGGTGATCGGAGAAGAGGAACTGAAAACCGACCGTCAGATATGACCAGAATAACGAATTACGTAGGTGGGCAAAAATTCAGCTCCATCTGACAAAGATAAGGGCTCGATCCGTCCGGTCAATCGGCGCGGTCAAACCCCTAAACGGACGGAAACGGCTATTCGACCCTCCAAATCACGTAATCTGGCCGGACCATCAACTGAGAATAGTTTCCAATCGACGAGACTCTTACGGGGCTATAAAAATTTGGTAAAAAATAAATACCCTGGATAGGGCTACCACTAGGTAGAAATAAGAGAAATTCGTTGACCAGAACAACCGGCACCGAAATTTTACCGAAATATCTTCATTTTTCACGGGTTGACGTATTTCACCGTTCCGGTCATATCTTATTTCACGACTTTTTTGCGTTTGAGGCATCTACGTATACGTTGTCTTCAAAACGAAACTTAAACTCAACACTTATATAAAAAAGTTATATAACATTAGTACATATATCGTGAGTTTGGTGATCGGAGAAGAGAAACTGAAAACCAACCGTCAGATATGACCAGCATAACGAATTACGTAGGTGGGAAAAAATTCAGCTCTATCTGACAAAGATAAGGGCTCGATCCGTCCGGTCAATCGGCGCGGTCAAACCCCTAAACGGACGGAAACGGCTATTCGACCCTCCAAATCAAGTAATCTGGCCGGACCTTCAACTGAGAATAGTTTCCAATCGACGAGACGCTGATGGGACTATAAAAATAAAAAACATTTCCTTACAATTTAAATGTGTTTTATTTATTTTAATTATTCGGATTATCTTGGCCGACGAAATTAGGTTAATTCGTCGGCCAAGATAATACTTGGGCGACGATATTTGTTAAATTCGTCGCCCAAGAGTAAAAAAAAAATCATGTACAATGAAATTTAAATGTGTTTTATTTTATTTTAATTATTCGGATTACTCTTAGCCGACGAAATTCTTTTATTTCGTCGGCCAAGTAAAAATAAAAAAATAAAATACTTAGGCGACGATATATTTGAGTTTCGTCGCCTAAGGATTAAAAAACTTAGGCGACGATATAAATATCTTAGGCGACGAAATATTGTGTCGTCGCCCTAGTTTCTATATTAGGCGACGAAATTTAGCCTTAGGCGACGATTTTTTTTCCTTGGGCGACGATTTTTTTTTTCGTCGCCTAAGTTTTCTCTTAGGCGACGAAAAAAAAATCGTCGCCCGGTTTTTTTGTTTCGTCGCCCAAGACCCATTTTCTGGTAGTGATAATCTTATTTTTTAGTTGACATTTAAAAAAAAAAGGAAAAATTGGCGACGGCGGTAACTTGCCGTCGCCATTGATTATAAAGTATGCCACGGCTTCTTTCTGCCATCGCAGAACTTAAATTTTTTGCCACGGCCGAAATTTGCCGTCGCCAAATGTGAAGTTTTTTGCCACGGCACAAAGTTGCCGTCGCAAAATGGTTTTAGTTTAGCCACGGAAGCTTTGCCGTCGCAGCGCCGTCACAAAACTTGAACCAATGGCGACGGCAAATCCGAGCCGTGGCTATTTCCGGTGGCTAACTGAATTCTTTTTTGTAGTGGGATTTCACTTCCCTAACATTAATGAGTAACGAAATGTGGACATAGAGAATTCTCCCGATGTTGGTGTGTGCTTCCGTGTGTATGAGATCACGTCTATAAACACGTGGATGCTTTCCCAAATACAATAGAATTACGCATTTACCTATCCACCTTTCCCTAATCCTTATAGGAGAAGGATAGAACTTCTAATCCTCGTTGATTAGGCCTCGCTAGCTACATACATATATATATATATATATATATATATATATATAAATAGTCCTTGGAAACTTGACCTACCACTGCGTCTTCAACCTCCATCGATCGATATGAGTTCCACAGTCAAGCCCACAGGGAGTTACAAATACTTTTTTTACACAGTGGAACAGAGAGAAATAACAACGCCACCGCACATCCATAAACCGAAGGACCAGCTCCCAATCTATTTAAGACTTTGGAAGGTGATTGCAAGCCGCTCCTGGGTCGAAGATCCAGAAAACTATGATGACATAAAGTTGAAGGAAGAGGTTCCCTATGTGTTCTGGATCAAACCCTCCCGTGAGAGAAGCAGGTTGACTCAGTCCATATATAAGTGTCTTTCCTCCATCAATGTCCCAGAAAACGAGCGTGTAGCTATTGCTGAAAAAATTATCACGAAAGTTAAAGAGGGTGTTCTCGGGGTGCCTATTGACGTTCCTATGGGAAATGTGACTATTCTGGATATCGTAATACCTAACCGTCTGGAATTAGACGCTATCGTTAGACAGACACCGTCATGTGTTATTTGTACGGAGCTCTTTGAAGAGCATCAACAAATTATCCGATTGGCTTGCTCACACCATTATCACAACAATTGTTTTGTTCAGTGGCTGGATATAAATGATACATGTCCCCTCTGCCGATGCCCGATGCCAGTTAAAGAGGTCGTGGAGGAGTCCCCCTAGGCTCTAGTTGTATGTAATGCTAATTTACGGCTTCTCTATCATTTTCGTATTATAGGTACTTTTTTTTCCCTCATATAAAAATGTGATTAGTATTTAGTACATTGATCTAGAAAAATTATGTGTTGAAAGCAAGAACATTTTTCAAGAAGAGAGAGAGGTATACTACTTTCAATTGAATGAATCAAATGGTTAAAGAGAAAAGGATACGTACATCAAGGCTTTATATCTAACCAACTTATAACATGCATATCCTAGCAAACCCAAATCTAAACATCGAATACATAAAACTTAATCAAAAATGTTGATTTACTGATTATTAATTGGATTCTCTTGACAACACTTATCAAATGTATGCTCCCAGAATCTTTTCACTTGGTCTGGTACTTCGGCGCCTTGGATATGTGGAGTCCATTCGTCTCTCTCAGAATCAGTAAGGACCCATGTTACCGATTTCGGCGGATCTGCGAAGTTGAACACCGGAGACTGCGTGGTCTTCTGATCACTGCTACGTCGGGGAGGTTTCGAACTTGAAGCCTGCATGAGTCAAGGTTAACAAAAATGAAACAAATGAATTAATCCACCGGCCACATAAAAACACGTATATATGATGAGACCTGGACAATAAGTAAATTCGAGATCAACCTGAGAATGACTATCAACATTCGTTGCCTCAAATGCCTCCGTCCCGATGCTCTCCATTGCAGCCTTGAGCGATCGGAATTGCTTTCTTGTATGAGGTTGATAAAAGAACTGCGTTTCGATATTGATAATAGTAATTAGAATAAAAAGAGAGTGATGCTATAGAGATGATTCAATATGTATAGTCTAAACCAAGTTGGTAAATGATTCAATTAACCTGATCAACTTTTCCTTCATATCTTGGATTAGTTCGTCGCCTTTGTTCCACCAACCAACCCTCAGGAAGTCCATATATCCTTCCATCAAGTAACTGAGCCTTCTGCTCTTGTTCTTTTGGTACCTCCTCATTTTTGCTCGACATGTATTCGTGCTTCTGATCCAAATATTGTTTGGTGAGGTGGTTCATGTATTCTTGATCTATACACACACACACACATATATATATATATATATATATATATAGAGCAATTGAGATTATTGTTTCTACCTAAGTCTGATATTTTGATACGGTAATAAATATTAAAAAAATAATGAGATTCTGTCAGTATTTTGTTTCAAGTAAGGTTATACATGCAAGGTAAGGAAATGAAGGGTAATGTAACTTTTCACATGAATATTTAATGTTCTTGTTAATGTGAAAGACTGAAAGGTGATCGATGTATATATATATATACTGTGAATTTATAAGAGCAAACACAATCTTCTAGTATTAGTTATCTAATATGGCCTTTTAGAATTTTAGTTGTGGCATGTATCAATTTCACCAACCTGCATGCTGATATGTCAATTGTAAAAGTATCGATTGTTTTTAAAAATTAATATATATATATATATATATATATTTTGGTTTAATATGTTTCTTTATTAATCTTTCAATTGATTTCTAAGCCTGAACAACACCGCAGATACATACATTTTCTTGCCAACTCTAATGCAAATTTAGGGTGTGGTATGTTAGCAACACCTATTAGACAACCAATGCTCATTTGTTATGAACAAGCTTACTATGAAAATGCATAACCCCCCCCCCCCCCCCCCCCCGCGGGGGGTTCCACTTAAGTTTGGAAACTCTTTAATCCAAAGGAAGATCTACGAAGAAGATGTTTGTTTAGGGTTATGATTGTGCGGGGTTCCTATTTCTTTGTTTCATAATCAACCGGGAATGTTGAACTTGAAATTGTGTATAAGTCAGATTTTTCCGAGTTAGCGTTCATATGTGTGTAGTCATATGTCAGTGAGCCATGAAATGTTGGTTAGCTAGCCAAGCAAATACTATAGAGATCATGGGCTCACATCTCACTAACAATATTTAAAAGTGAGATGAGTTGAGGAATCTTAATAATAATAGAGAAATGTGTATAGTCATATGTTTAATTTAAATAATTTCACAGGTCAACTGACGTGATTTGAACCATCACGGGTGATCGAGTTAGTAAGAGTTTAGGTGTGGAACCTCTATACCTAGGTTCGAATCCTACCGACGTTGATTGAACTTAAATCTCAATCTATTTTTAATGGCTAGGGAGAGGAAGCGTTCTAACATGATCTCATCCTGACACAAATTAATCTTTACGCTTAGAAGAAACTGTGTGATTTCAATAAAAAAAGAACTGACACGATTTCATTCTAATATTAAGGATTAAGATTAAGGAAACGTTTCTTATATAATCATATGACGATGATGTAGATCATCAATCAAGATGATTCACGACAATTATAATTAGAACTAATTTCAGTTTACCCCCATCAATTTTAGGTCGATCATCATGTTAGTCATTCTTCTTTCAATTTCATCAAAAACACTCCTCGACTCCTAATTTTCATTAGCTGTGTCCAAACTTCCATTCTTCATCTAATTCATCCGTCAAGTGATGACGTGGCATCAACATCAAGAAGAAAGTCAAATTATGAAAATAACTTTTATGACCATTTTTCTCCCATATCGATACATATCTCCGTTCTCATTACAACTCCATAACCTTAGTGATTTTGGTAGGATTGAGTCCAATTTGTCTATTTTGCCATTTTTATGTGGGCCCAGCGACTTCAAATTTGGTTTTCGTCTTAATGTCACGTCATCACATGACATGGGAATTGGATGGAAAACGGAAATTTGGACACGGCTGATGAAAATTAGAAGTCGAGGGGTGTTTTTGATGAAATTAAAGGAAAATGGACTAACATGATGATCGACATAAATGCCACATCATCACATGACATGAGAATTGGATGAAAAACGAAAATTTAGACACGACTGATGAAAATTAGAAGTCGAGGGGTGTTTTTGATGAAATTGAAAGAAAATGGACTAACATGATGATCGACCTAAAGTTGATGGAGGTAAACTGAAATTAGCCCTTATAATTAAATATAATAAAATAGAATCACCAAGAATTTCATATAAAATTACATATATATATATATGTATAATTGAGAGAGAGAGAGAATCTATGTCTTATATAATATGAGAAAAAAAGTTGATTGTACCTCTTGCTCTGGTAAATCATAGATCCGATGGCTAACTCAATACGGTAAAGCTTCTTAATTGTCTCATCTTCATCTTCGTCTTGGCCTCTATAAATTTCAGATATCTTGATTCTCATCATTTGGACTATGGGAGAAATGAATAGTTCGTGTGTGTTTAAAAAGCCACTCGTTAAGACATTACTTATATAGATCAACAAAGTTTTTTAGAACGATAATTTTGAAAATGAAAACAATCGACCATGCCGTGGTTTTGAAAAACAATGGATCAACACGTGGTTTTAAGAAAACTTTGAACGTAATATTCCGATCTAATTATTCCTTTTATAAAATGAAAAGAAAAACGGTTTAGCAGGGAAATGCATATTTCTTATCGCACATTGTTTTTCTTTATTTTCAATTTTTCTTATGGTATTCACCTTAATAATGCCTACAATAAAAATTGAATATCTTACGGTTTGTTAATAATTTTGTTTGTTGTTGCATACGCTTCTATTATATTTACTATATACTAAAAGTTAATTACCGAAATTTAATAAAAATTTCAACAATCTCGCAATATCACGTTAAACAAAGGGACATATTTGTTAAAGATGACTCAACCTAGTACTCTACTCGGGTTTGGGTGTGTGCCCCTCTCGAGGTCGGCTCCTCTTGCATCTTCTCGATATGCAGTTGGTGTCTGTTGGGGTTTATTCTCTCATTCAGGAGGTTTGGGCTGGCGATGGTAGGAGATCACTTGATTCTCTTAAAAAGATGACTCCCATATTTAGTATATGATGTTCTCATGTTGGAATGAGTTGTCACTTATTAAGAATTTGAGATTGATTGTAAGGATGTTTCGAGGCTTCTGGTCTATGTTTGGTTACAATTGAGTCTATTCGGTTTGTGTTGTTGTAATATTTAATATGTTATTATTTATTACTAGTACGAGTAGACCTTCTTCTTCTAAAGAAAGAAAAAACTTCAAAAATATTGTCACTAAATGACAGTTAACTAGAACTAAGAGTCTGTCACCTCAACTCTAACTCGTACTAGAAAGTGTCGCCTTTTTCTCTGGTCGAATATTTACAGCCTTCCTCTATGACATTGACTGCCCTTATGTGAAATTTCCATAATATGGTTAACTAGCTACCTCATCAACAAAACCCTCATTGACAAAAAAATTGACAAATGAATATGAATTCATGCTACATGTCTAAGACATAGACCTCTGAATCTGGTACCTCGTAGGCTCGTAGTTGGATAACAACTTGTACTCCACCTTAGATAATCAATAATGATCCTCAACAAAGTATAAACAATGACTCACCATTAAAGCAAATCAACTCTATTGGGCCAAGGCCAAGGCCAAAACCCAACCGAACCCAACAGAACCACACCACAACTCCATAGCCCATTGAGCTGTGCTCTAGCCACAAGTAAAAAGTGCAGCAACTTTTCTGGTGGAAATTCTTATATGCACGACGTGTATTTACACGACATAATCTTAACCGTTCATAACAATTCATATGTTTGACCACCATGTTTCTATATTATTTTTTCTAATCCTGACCATCTATGTATGTGAAGATATACGCCGTATACTAAAGATACTCTTATTTTCTAGTAGAAACTGGACGACAAAATAAACTGCTACGATCATAACAATAATAATTTGGTTTTATTTACACGCAATCTGTCATCTGTGTGACAGACAGGTTCCCAACTATCTCACTATATTCTCTCTCTCTCTCTCTATATATATATATATATATATATATATTCATATCTATTCTTCTTCTTCAGAACTTGATTACATACCGCCAGGCTCATCCTCCAGTCGGTTTAGCCTGAAGTTTCTAGGGTTTAAATGCACAAACTTCTCGTCTTTTCTGGGCACGAGAGTTGAACCTCTCGCCTTTCTGAGTCCTCCTCTTTCTGATTCTAATGTCTTCCATGGAAATCGATTCCCCTTCTGAATCTACCCCCCGTGATCGAATCATTCAGGTAACCCCTCTCTCTCAATTTTACTCTGATTCAATTTTACCGCAATCTCGATTTCATTACTTCAATTGAAAATCTCTTTTACATTCTGATATGATTAACTGTGCCACTTTAGCTTAAAGTTTATATCTATGTAGTTATTTTTTTTTCTGGGTTTTGTTGATTTTGGGTTGCTATGCATTCGTTTACCTAAATACCAAGTTTAGTGATGATATTGACATTTTTTATTTTTATGTTCAATTTATATCAGAGGCTTGCTCTACTGGGAGTGCCTCAGAAGCTACTTAATCTGCAGCAACATGGTTTAGTTGCTTTTGTTAAGAATAACAAGCAAATGTTGCCGGAACTGGTTTCGGCTATCTTGCCTCCTGATGAGGAAGTAGCGGAGGTTCTCCGCGAGGCAAAACCAGGGTCGAAGAAACAGTTAGCCGGTATTACTATGAAAGTTCAATTCCGTGAGAGCATGTTGTGGCTGAAGTGGTTGATGTTTGAGGGTGAACCTACTGTGGCTATGAAGAGCCTGGCGAAGATGAGTGTGGGGCAGCGGGGTATTTGTGGAGCTGTTTGGGGGCATAATGATATAGCCTTCAGGTGCAAAACATGTGAGCATGATCCGACCTGTGCAATTTGCGTTCCTTGTTTTAATAATGGGAACCACAAGGATCATGATTACTTGATTATATATACTGGGGGTGGTTGTTGTGATTGTGGTGATGTTACAGCATGGAAACGCCAAGGATTTTGCTCAAAGCATAAAGGTGCTGAACAGATACAGCCCCTTCCAGAGGAGTTTGCTATCATGATGGGGCCTGTTCTTCGCTGCATCTTTGCCTGTTGGAAGAGCAAGCTACTTCTTTCTGAAACTGCCTGCCGGGAAAACCTTAGAGTAACTGATATTGCTGCAGAGCGTAAGAAGGTTGCAAATGAGCTGACCTATTTTGTGGTTGAGATGCTTCTGGACTTCTGCAAGTGCAGTGAGAGTTTGCTTAGTTTTGTATCGAGTATGATTTTAACATCGGTTGACTTTTTGGGGATTTTGGTGAGGGCAGAGAGGTTTTTGAGTGATGCTGTTGTGAAAAAGCTCCATGAGTTGCTCCTGAAATTGATGGGGGAGCCTGTTTTCAAATATGAGTTTGCCAAAGTATTTCTCAATTATTACCCAACTGTTGTTAGTGAAGCCATAAAGGAGTTCACTGACCTTACTTTGAAAAAGTATCCACTGCTCTCTATATTCTCTGTACAAATCCTCACGGTGCCAAGTTTAACACCGCGTCTTGTGAAAGAAATGAACCTACTATCAATGCTGTTAGGGTGTTTGGAAGATATTTTCAATTCTTGTGCTGGTGAAGATGGCCGTTTACAGGTATTGCATTACTTGATTTCTTACCTAAAGATTGTTAGATTACAGTATCATCATATTCTTCTGCACATACACCTCCTTGTCCTTTAGGTAACATTGTAATGAACTTGATTACTGATGCAACTTAGATTGTGTAATTGGAAAATGCATGTTATAGAGGTTATGTACGATCTTCTAACTGGAGTACTCTTAGTTTTGAATAATTTTTGTGTTACTATATTTTGGTCGAGAGAGTAATATCTTTGTTTCATGTCATTTCAGTTCAGGTTTCATGTTGTTGTAAGCTATAGTACCCCCAAGTTCTAATGTAGCAAAATTGTTCACAATTTCCCCTTACAGGTTACCAAGTGGTCAAATTTGTATGACGTCACCATTCGTGTGATTGAAGATTTTCGGTTTGTTATGAGTCATGCTATAGTGCCAAAATATGTAACTCATGAGAAGCAAGATATTTCGAGAACTTGGATGAGACTCTCAGCTTTTGTGCAAGGGATGAGCCCACAAAAGAGGGAAACAGGCCTCCATATTGAAGAAGAGAATGACAATATGCATCTGCCATTTGTTCTGGGTCATTCAATTGCCAACCTTCATTCTTTGTTGGTGGATGGAGCATTTTCTGTTGCTAGTGACCAGACGGAAGAAGATTTATTTCTCAGCTCAAATATGCAAGATATGGATGACACTGATACACTAAGACATGCAAAAATTGGCCGGCTATCACAGGAAAGTTCTGCATGTACTGCGGTGGGGAGTAGTTCATTGACATTTTCTGAAGATAAATCAAATGTTCTTTCTTATTCTTCGATACCATCATCTGTGACGTGGTTAACATTTGAGTGTTTGAGGGCTATTGAGAATTGGCTGGGAGTTGATAACGCCTCCGGTACAATTCTTGATGTATCATCTTCAAGTTCTAGCAATTTCTCTGGGAGCAATTTTTCAGCATTGAAGAGAACATTATCCAAATTTAGGAAAGGCAAAAACATTTTTGGTAGATTTTCCAGTTCAAGTGAAGACCATGGCAAGCATACTTCGTCACATCTACATAATAGTTCTGATATGAGTGTTGACATCCAGAATGGCAAACTTTCAGGGCAGGAAAACAAATTAATGCCTATGGACGAAATTGATTTAGCTAATGCCTGTAATTCGGCAGGATTGGGTGATGGTGCAATGGAAATAGATGGTCCCATGGACTTAGATGCTCTACGTGTACTGAGTTCATCCGACTGGCCGGACATAACATATGATGTTAGTTCGCAGGATATATCTGTTCACATTCCCTTACATCGCTTACTTGCGTTGCTTATACAGAGATCATTAAGAAGGTGTTTTGGTGAAGAGCCAGATTCTGGTGCAGCTAGTTCTGCAGATTTATTGTCAGCTATTTCCACAGACCTTTTTGGAAATATCCTCGGAGGCTGTCACCCATGTGGGTTTTCTGCCTTTGTTATGGAGCATCCTCTTCGTATACGAGTATTTTGTGCTCAGGTTCATGCTGGAATGTGGCGGAAAAATGGGGATGCTGCACCATTAACTTGCGAGTGGTATCGTTCAGTTCGCTGGTAAGTGACTGTTGCTGTTGTCAAATTCATTCTAAGGGGAAAAAGTCTGTTCTGTAACTTATTATTTTGTATACATTCCTATTTCTCTTCTGTTGTTATTTTCTTGCTGCTAAAGGTTCCTTGTTATGGTTCATTACTGCAGGTCAGAACAGTTTGTGGAGCTTGATCTATTTCTACTTCAGTGCTGTGCTACCTTGGCTCCAGCTGATCTTTATATCAAAAGAATTCTAGAACGCTTTGGCCTGTCAAGCTACCTTTCTCTGAAACTTGAGCGTTCTAGTGAATATGAACCAGTTCTGGTGCAGGAAATGCTCACTCTTATTATTCAAATAATCAAAGAGAGGCGATTCTGTGGGTTAACTAAAGCTGAAAGTGTGAAAAGAGAATTGATTCATAAATTAAGCATTGCAGATGCTACTCACAGTCAGTTGGTTAAGTCTCTTCCTCGTGATCTGACCAAATTTCACCAGCTTAATGAAATTTTGGATACAGTTGCTGTGTATTCCAATCCCTCTGGCTTTAACCAGGGGACTTATTCACTACAATGGACATTTTGGAAAGAACTGGATTTGTACTATCATCGTTGGAACTCAAGGGATCTACAAGCTGCAGAAGAAAGATACTTGCGTTTCCGTGGTGTATCTGCATTGACAAGTCAGCTACCCCGGTGGACTAAGATTTATCCTCCTTTCAGGGGTTTAGCTAGAATAGGGACATGTAAAACTGTCCTCCAAATTGTTCGTGCAGTGCTGTTTTATGCTGTTTTTTCTGACAAGTCGACTGAGTCGCGAGCACCTGATGGGGTCCTCTTAACTGCATTGCACTTGCTCTCATTAGCATTAGACATTTGTTCTCAACATAAAGAGTCTGGTGACCATTCTTGTTCTGATGGAGATTTCATTCCAGTGCTTGCTTTTGCCTGTGAAGAAATTAGTGAAGGACTCTATTTTGAGGCTGGTCAACAAAGCTTGTTGTCACTTCTTGTTATTTTGACGAGGATGTATTCGAAAGAGGGTTTAGATAACTCAGAAGATGGAAGTTGGAACCTTTCTTCTTTATTTGGAAGCTTACTGAAGAAGTTTGCGGTTATTGATAGTGGATGTATGACCAAACTGCAAGTACTTGCACCTGAGTTGGTTAGTCATGTAACTCTTCCAAATAGTGATACAGTTATCTCAGGTTCAGCTTCTGATTCTGAGAAGCGAAAGGCAAAGGCCAAAGAGAGACAGGCTGCCATACTGGAAAAAATGAGAGCCGAGCAATCAAAGTTTTTGAGTAGCATTGATTCCTCATTGGATGATGGTTCCGAAGCTGAACCAAAGGATGTTGACTCTGATGTCGAAGATAATTCAGAAGAGCCTGCACAAGTTGTTTGCTCGCTCTGCCATGACCCAAATTCCAAGAGTCCTATATCCTTCTTGGTTCTTCTTCAAAAGTCTAGGCTTTTGAGTTTCATTGATAGAGGTCCACTATCATGGGATCAACCTCGCTCTGTAGACAAGGAGCATGTTCCTAAAACCAAAGATGAGGTGATTGATCAATCTGGTATAAGCAGATTGTTTAGTGGTTCAGGAGTGGTTTCCTCGTCTCATGTAAGACAGTTGGTGTCAGATCACTACAACAGAAAAAAGTTGATTGGTAAATCTGGAATAAATACACTGTCAAGTGATTCAGGAGTGGTGTCGCCTCATGATCTATGGCAGTTGGTTGAGAAGGCAGTCACTGAGTTTGCCCTACATGGGAGACCTAGGGATGTTGATGCTTTTCTAGAGGTTCTGAAGGGCCGGTTCCATGATTTGAGGAATATCAAAGTGCCATGTGAATTAAATGATGAAAAGGAAAGTACTTCATATGCCTTTGAGACAATGGAAGAAGATATGTATGTCTGCATCCGTAGAGAAGTGCATGATAAGCTGCATTCCAAGCTTACAGAAGATCAGAAATGTACAACTGCTGACGGGGATCGAGAGAATACAGAACATACTGAATCTTTGTTGCTTGGCTACTATATAGCTGCTCTATCTAGAGAGAGAAGAGAAGATCCTTCGTCTTCTGAAAGTTCTCCTAATGATAAGGGGCTAATAGAATGTTCTCGCCTGTTGGCATATGATGGATTTGGTCCTGCAGATTGTGATGGAATTTATCTATCTTCCTGTGGACATGCTGTGCATCAGGAATGTCTTGATCGTTATTTGTCTTCCCTAAAGGAAAGGTAAGTCCCAAAGGAAATAAATTTCCCCCTTGGTCATTTCTTTATCTGAATTGGCTAATATATTTCTTCAAAGTTGGAAGTTAGTGTTCACAAAAATGCAAAAGCATTGAGATACTGTGGGCTTAGGATTTAATAGGGCATTCCGATTATATTGTTTGATTGATCACTAGTTATAGTAAACCTTCTTCATTGAAAATAGGTCACATGCTTCGGAAAGTAGGATTACACTACATTGAAGAAATCACTGATCTTTTTAATTTTAGCTTCGAGTTATTTCACTTTGAAACCTTGCAACCTGCTGGAGGCAAGGCTGATATGTTATGTGCAATAAGACAAAGATAGCTTGGGATTTCGCACTCGCCTTTGAGTTAATGCCTATGAGAAAGAGGAATTTGCCTTTCCTTTTTTGTTTCAATATGATTTCTGGAAAGTTTTAACTACATACATCAATGTTGCTCAACTTCTTGCCACTTGTGCAATAGAACGAACAGGGAAAATTTGTTCACGTTGCTTTGAAATTATGTTGATGTAGTAGTGAAGAAGGCCTAACCTGCCTCATGTTCTTATCTTGGCTTGCAGGTATCTCAGGAGAATTGTCTTTGAAGGAGGACATATAGTAGATCCAGATAAGGTACGACCGTACAAAGTTTTCTAATTTATAACATACTTTTTGTTCTCTTTTATTCTAGACGAGTAGGGAGGAAGCTTCTATTGCTTATATTATATTTTGCATGTTGTAATCCCTCAGGGCGAATTTCTCTGCCCTGTATGCCGTCGTCTTGCAAATTCAGTCTTGCCTACATTACCAAGTGAGTTGCAGAAGGTTCGCCCTATGGATACAGGTGTTAGTTCATCACATGTTACTAGTTCATCATGCAAACCAGCCGAAGGAATTAGTTCCCTTCAGCAAGGCTTGGCTCTCTTGCAATCTGCAGCAAATGCAGGTGGGAAGGTTGGCACACTCAAAGATTTCCCCCTGCGTAGATGTGAACAAAGGAACCCAAATCTTGAACCAATCTCAAGTCTGCTCTCTAAGATGTATTTCCCAACTGATATGGATAAGATATCAGGATCTGACAGGGTCAGCCACCCAATGCTTATGTGGGACTTAGTTAAGTACTCTCTATTGTCAATGGAGATCGCTTCTCGTTCCGGGGGGAAGTATGCAGCACCAAGCTACAGCCTTAATGCCTTGTATAAGGAACTTGAATCCTCGAGCAGATTCATATTGTCCTTGTTGCTGAAACTTGTCCAAAACACATGTAAGAATTCTCTTCATGTGCTTCAGAGATTTATAGCAACTAAGAGCTTTGCAGACTCTACGTGCTTTGGAATTTCCATAGTTCATGGAAGCAAAACATCTGGACAAGGTACTTCTTGTTCTTTATGTGGCTTTTCATATTCATATCAGTTAGTGCCGTCGATTATGTGTTTTTGTGAGAATTTGTGTGAACTCATTTCTTGCTCTTTGATTCACTTACCATGCACTATTCCGAATCAGAAGTACCGTGTGTCCATTTTCTGTAGATTATGAAATCTTTTTCTTCCCTCTTAAAAGATATATGCACTTGACATTATTTTGAGATAAGTAATTATACCTTTTTTTGTTAAGAATGTAGCAACTGCTTGTCATTGTGGACCCTTGGTCAATTGTAATTCATATATATATTTTTTTATCTTTTACATTCATTGAGAAAAACAGTCATATACATAAATGTATGGAGGTCCTAGGCATTAGTATGCCTCAAGTGATTGGCTCCTGATATAACTTGTTTTGGCTCACAGGTGCTATGCTGCGTATCTTGGAACATCTTGATAATCCAGTAGTATATCCTGATATCCAGTTCTGGAGTCGAGCTTCTGATCCTGTGCTTGCCCGTGATCCTTTTTCTTCATTGATGTGGGTTCTATTTTGTCTTCCATACCGATTTTCATCGTGTGAAGATTCCTTGCTATCGCTGGTGCATGTTTTTTATGTTGTCTCTGTGGTTCAGGTATTTCATCTAATTTATTAATTTTTTTCTTGGAGTTTGTGTTTCCTCTTAAAGACATATAGTGGTCTAATTCAATATGTGGACTGCAGGGTATTACTACATATTTGGGGAAAAATCAAAACGATGTTAGTGGATTAGGTGATGGTGATTGCCTGATTACTGACATCAGCAAGCTTATGGGAGAATTTGGATCTGCTCACCAGTATTTTGCATCAAATTATATAGACTCATCTTCTAATATTAAGAATATAGTTCGTAGCTTGAGTTTCCCTTATTTGCGGCGGTGTGCATTGCTGTTGAAGCTACTCGATTCCTATGCCCAAGTGCCATTCTGTGAAAGGTATAATGCATTGGATAGATCACGTGCCACTAGTGACGCAATAGATACCACTTATGTGCCACTGGTTGAGCTCAATGAAATTCAAGAGATAGAAACACTGCTCAAGATTCCTATTTTGGATGTTATTCTTAAGGATACAGAGGTGCGTTCATTAGCTCATAAATGGTTCTGTCATTTTGGCAAAGAGTATGAGGACAAAAGGTTTCAAGGCACTATACACTGCAACCCTGCAGTTCCATTCCAATTGATGCGTCTTCCCCGGGTTTACCAGGATCTATTGCAGTGGTTGGTTTTGCTCTCTTCTTGGTTGTTTTTGAAGTTTCCTTCTCTATCTTTTCCTTTGGGGTAAAACTCTTCAACAATAAATTTCATTTGTTAAACTTGTGGTTTGTCAGGTATATAAAGCAGCGGTGCCGTGATTGCAATAACATACTGGATGAACCTGCATTGTGCCTACTTTGTGGTAGGTTATGTTCTCCTAGCTGGAAGTCATGCTGCAGGTATTGTTCACCAATATTTTTTTTTCTTGTGTTTTTTTTTCTCAGATGATAAATCCTTTGAGATTTCTCTTTTGTCATTTTTCTGTTAATTATTGCTGAATACTGGCCTTTTATCTTAGGGAAAGTGGATGCCAAACTCATGCAGTGGCTTGTGGTTCTGGTACTGGGATCTTTCTGTTGATCAGGGTGAGTATTCATGATATATTATATATCCATGATACCATGATACCATGGGCAGTATATTTGTCTCTTAAATCTATTATGTTATATTTGACTGTTCTCTACCAAAGAGATTGTTAATGTCTTTTTGCTTCTGATAGAGAACAACAATACTTTTGCAAAGATCTGCACGGCAGGCTCCCTGGCCATCACCCTACTTGGATGCTTTTGGTGAAGAGGTAAATTGCTTTTTGCTGTTCGAAACTACTTTCAAATTGGTTTCAGATTGTTAAGTTTTACTTCATTCAAATGGTTGTGACCTTATATTCTGAAAATGGTAACTGCCTAAAAAAAGTTGTGAGGCGTTGAAAGAGTACCTCAGTAGGTTGTAATTCTTATTTGTGTGCATTCAGTGATATATATATATATATATATATATATATATATATATATATATAGGCCGGATATGAAGCGGACGTCGACACTGGGCTTAAAGTGCGGACGTCCCTCCGTTCTCCGTCTAGCGCCGACGACGGCGCGCCTCCACCCGAGCGGACATCCCTGGCGTCCCCGACCACTTTCCTTCCCGGTGAGTCCGCCGAATTCCAGTTTTCCGGCGAGATCGATCTTGTTTGAAGTTTTGGGTGATCTCGCCGGAAAACTGGAATTCGGTGGACTCGCCGGGGAGGGAAAGTGATCGGGGACGTTGCTGGAGTCCGCTAGGGTGGAGGCGCGCTGTCGTCGACACAGATGGTGGCGAACAGAGGGACGTGCGCACTTTAAGGACAATGCGCATGTGCGCTCTATATCGTTTTCGTATATATAGGGCCCTTCCACTAAGGGATCATTTTTTTTTTGACATATATGGGGGATTACACCAACTTTTCAATTATATTTTTGAATCTCCACCGTTCAGTTTGTTGGTCCTTATATATAGATCAATTATGTAAATTTTTAGCCAATTTGGTAATCGTTAAGGTGTCTAACAAGATTAAATCAATGAACGAACCAAATCTGCCAAACCTGAACCGTTCATGCTTATAATTATAAATTGTAGTTTTGAATGCTTTAACGATCACCAAAATTTGCACAAGTGATCTAATCATATAGAACTACATATTGAACGGTGAAGATGTGATTTTGTGATCGAAAAGTTGGTGTAATCCCCCATCCCTCATATATGTCAAAAAAATGGATCATTTAGTGGATGGGCCCTATATATATATATATATACATATACAAGGCCCATTCAAGAGCGGACATCCGCACTGGGCTTAAAGTGCGGACGCCCCTCCGTTCACCGTCCTGTGCCGATGACGGCGCGCCTCCACCCAAAAGGACACTAGAGGCATCCCCGATCACTCTCTCCCCGGCGAGTTCGCCGAATTCCAGTTTTCCGGCGAGATCGATCTTGTCTCAAGTTTTGGGTGGAGGTTGTTGCCCAGGCCTTCAAAATCGATCTCGCTGGGAAGAGAAAGTGATCGGGGATGCCCCTAGTGTTCGCTTGGGTGGAGGCCCCGGTGGAGAATGGAGGGATGCTTGCACTTTAAGCCCAGTGCAGATGTCCGCTTCTGAACGGCTTCGTGTGTGTGTGTATATATATACATATTTATACAGTTCGGATCAGAGGCGGACATCAGCACGCCCTTAAAGTGCGGACGTCCCTCGGTTCTTCACGGGACGGCTCCGACGGCGCGCCTCTACCCTAGCGGACTCCAACAGCATCCCCGATCACTTTCCCTCCCTGGCGAGTCCGCCGAATTCCAGTTTTCCGGTGAGATTACCCAAAACTTCAAACAATATCGATCTCGCTGGAATTCGGCCAACTCGCCGGGGAGGGAAAGTGATCGGGGACGCTGTTGGAGTCCGCTAGGGTGGCGACGCGCTGTCGTTGGAGACATCCGGTGGAGAACAAAGAGACGTCCCCACTTTAAGGGCTGTGCGGACGTACTCTTTGGAACGGTTCCGTGTGTGTGTGTATATATATTATGTGTTTTATATATGGGTTGTAACTTTTCTGTTTTAATCATTTGTTAAATTTTTGTCATTGCAGGACATTGAAGTGCGCAGAGGAAAGCCACTGTTCTTGAACGAAGAACGTTATGCAGCTTTAACTTATTTGGTAAGAATCTTCTGCTGGGTTTTTAGTTTGCAATATTCAACAATTGAAACTCATTGCATCTCAGCAATTGTGTTGCATGGTAGGTTGCTTCTCATGGCCTTGATCGAAGTTCGAAGGTTCTCGGGCAAACTACTATTGGTTCTTTCTTCATGGTTTAGTTTGGAATATAAGGTAAAGGCAATCATGAACATGATGGATGCTAGTTCATTTACTTCATATTGCTGAATGTTCTATACTCAGACGGCATGTCTTGACACAGTTTGATGTCAATGAGACACACACAAAGGATTCCAGTTAACAGCAGGGAATATCCAATACTCACAATCAATCAGAATCTTTTGGATTTTTACTCTATATTGAGGTTAGTGACTGGGTATTACTTCTTTTTCTATTTGTGGTGAATCAAAATATTTTGTATTTGTGATGGAGTGAAGGAAGCATTTCATAGAAGAGCAGAAGCAGCATAAACATTTTTGATGATCCTCTAGTAGAAATTGTTGGTTTGGTCATGGTCTTGATTATAAGGCTAGAGATTGACTAGCTCAGTTAAAATTTTCTTTTTGGTTTCTACTTTGTTGCCAAATATGATGTGCAAGTCATGATCAGCAAAGTGCCATTCTTTGTACACCTTGTTGTTTTGTTGCATTTTGTTGTCACTATTGGCAAGTCCGAAAGTGTCGGAACTGTTAAACTTGTACCACTCTCTGGCTGTACTTTTATCTACTTTAGTATACCTTTTCTATTGTTGAGGAAGGTGATTTTCAACATGTCATGATATGAACTAATCAATTCTGTTAATTTGCAGATGCTCGGAGTTTCCTTTCTAGCGTTTAACTATTTGCTAATCTAGCAACTAGTCTATTGCCAGGATGTTCCTTCT